>OY728128.1:844699025-847668692 GCA_963277665.1 Viscum album
AGTCTTAGCAGTTTACCATGGACCTATGTTTATGATTAAGTGTTTTAAGTTGTCGTTATGTTTCTCATGTTATGATTTTCATGCCACCTCTTGCCTTATTATTCATGTTCCTTTTATTCTTAGTTGACATAACAATTTTTAGAGTGTATCACTTATTCCATTTTTATTCCCTTAATGTTATTTATATCTCACCCCTTTCTTATGTATTCCCCTTTTTAATCCCATGCTATTTTAAGTTTGAAGGATTATTATGAGCATGTTAGATAATTTCTTAATAAAAGAACGTTAAGAATGATTTTAATAATGTTGTTGTATCCCATGTTCAAGATGTTATTTTTTGTACATAGTTCCTAAATACACTATACTTATAGATATTTTATGTTTTATTAAGATTAATTTTATGTAATAAATAATGTATTAATGTGTAATATGTAGAAGGGTGGTTATAGCTGGTATCAGAGGAAAAGTTTAGTTATTTTTGGGATTAGGTTAAGGAAATCTAGTGAAAGGATTAAGGATAATAAAAAGTATAAGAAATCACCCCTAATTTTTTGTAATTATAGATTAAGTGTTTTTTTATGAATATACATCCCTTTATGGATACTACATGTGGGCGTGGTTCTAGAATAGATGTATATAGGAGTAAAAAATCTGACAAGGTATTCCATGCCAGACTCATGGTAACGTAGTACATGAAAATGGGCCTTACTATACACCTATTTTTACAATATTGGGAGATATTATTTGGAAAATTCATAATCTCATTAAGAAACATTATTAGGGAAACAATTACCCTAATTATATACATTAGGTAATAGATCATGGATAACATAGATCGAATCCTATATACTCATAAGTTAATGAAATAATTGTAATTTAGAAGTTATCATTTAATATTATTGGATTATTATTTATGTGTTAAATTATTTAAAATACTCATCCATAATTTTTCGTTTATTATAGACTATAGTTGGAAATAGGAGAAATTAGGCAGAAAAATAAACCCTATGGGTAATGTGATGCCATCCCAAATGAGATACCGAATATGATGGGATTAGGGATAGAAAAAAATTTTATGGTACTCTCTCGGATAACATAGGTTCTGAATAGAAACCTAGATCCTGAGGAGTACCCAACCCCCTATAAAGGAACAATCGACAATTGATAGCTTTATGCAACAAAGGTCTCCTAATTCCAATAGATCATATGATCCTTTAATTACAGAACAACTGATCAACTCCATTGGGAAGATCCTCTCCACCCTTCAATGTTATTAGAAAGAGAAGGTTATAATAGATGTTTATCATATGGAAAAAGAAGATGATCAGTGGTGGACGTTGATCATGAATATGAATCCTGAGGGAGAGAATTAATCAGTGGATATGAAGGAATTCTGAAAAAAAAATTGATAAATATTTTCCATATAGTCTCCATCTAAAAATGGAAAATGATTTCCTTGAACACATGAAAATTTTTTATTAATCTATAGTGGTGTGTGAGGAAAAATTCACAAGACTTGCTCGATACACCTCCAGTTTTTTCATTAACCTCGAATGCAATGTTGATCGCTTACTTGGTGGGATGAGTCCTAGTTTACAAAAAGACTTGGCGATCCATGACATTTGATATCTATAAAGAAAGTATATGTTGTCCCCCTAAAGTAGAAATATTATTCAGAAAATTTAAAGGGTATAATTGTAAGATAAAGGAGAAAATGAAGTTTAATTATGGCAGTCAAATTGAGAGATCTAACATTGCCACAAAATTTTAGCATCCTACTTGTTAATGGTGCGGGAAGAAACACCCCAGGAATTGCCTAAGGGGAGAAATGAAATGATCTAGTTATAGGAAGGAAGGACACATATCTAATAATTTCTTATATTAAATACACAATAATGATACAGAGAAAAGGAATTCTCTAATGAAACCTCATCACATTATTCATTGTAACAACTGCAAAAAACTGGGGATCTTTTCAAACCAATTATCTAATCCAAGGGTTTTAAGAGGAAACCAAAAACCTATAAGGTAGAAAAGGAGATCATTTTATATCACTACCATTGAAGTGAATCCTGAAAATAAAGTGGTGAAAGGTACTCTAGTTATTCATTCAATAATAGAGAACATACTTTTTGATTCTCATTATACTCATTCCTTCATATCATGAAATTTTAATAGAACTATTCAAACACCACAACAAAGAATGGATGTAGATATGTTAGTGAAAATGGAAAATGGGGAAATAATATCATCCCATGTATAAAAATACTCCCCTATCACAATTTTTTGGGATGAACATCCCATCGAGCCTTTTCTTACTTCCTTTTGTAGAATATGATTTAGTTTTGGGATTGAATTGGATTTCCCTATATAAGGCCAAAATAAATTTCCCTGAGAAGTATATAACTCTCTTTATTTTGAATCAACCCTCAATTATATACAAATGTAAGGAGGATGATGAATCTTATTTAGAACCATCATCTCATGCATGGATATTACTTCCCTATCAGAAAATGCATCAGGCTCAAATGACTGAGTCTAAGAAAAAACCCATCCTCAAAGATGTGCCTATTATGAGGGAATATTTTGATGTGTTTTATAAGGAATTACTTGGTACTCCTCCAATAAAGGAGGTTTATTTTTCAAAAAATCTTATACCTTGATAATTTCCAATATCCAAGACTACATATAGGATGGTTGTTGTGGAACTTGAGGGTATAGAGAAACAACTATAATAGAATCTATATAAAGGGTTTATACACTCAAGTTCTTCACCATGGGGTGCACGTATCCTCTTTGTCAAGAAGAATGATGGGTCAATGTGCCTTTCCATTGATTATTGTAAGCTAAACAAGATCACGATAAAGAAAAAGTATCCTCTTTTAGTGATTGATGACTTATTCAATCAACTATATGAAGAATAAAACTTCTACAAGGTAGATCTTCAGTTGAGATATTATCATGTAATGGTGAAGAAGGAAGATATATCCAAGAAATCATTTCATATAATTTACAAGCACCATGAGTTTTTAGTAATGCCATTTAGAAAATCTAATTCTCTAAAAATCGTCACGTATTTGATGAATAGAGTCTTTGAGATTACCTGAAAAAATATATGGTAGTATTCATATATGATATCCTAATATACTCCAAAATAAACGAGGAGGATTAATAAAATTTTAACACTATGCTAAAGACCTTACAAAAGGTGAAGATTTATTCCAAGTATAGAAAGAATGATTTTTGGTTGAACTAAGTCCAATTATTAAGAAATATCATCACAAGAAATGGGATATCTATAGATCCTTCAAAGACAAAAGTAATCAAAGTGAGGTTAAGTCCCATATCTGTGATAGATATCCTTATCTTCCTTGGGTTAGCAGGGTATTATCACTAATTTTTGAGAAATTTATCATGATTATAAACCCCTCTTATCAAGATAAATTTTATGGGAGTAATTGTTTTTGGAATTATGAATGTAAAGAAATCATAAAAGTGTAAAAAATGAGTCTTTTCACTTCACCAGTGATCACACTACCCATATGTGGAGAAAATTTCGTAGTATTAAGTGATGATTTGAGGAAGGGATTTAGTTTTTTGTTAATATATAATGAAATAGTCTTTTCCTATGCCTCATAGTAAATGACAATTCATGATAAAAACTATCCCATGCATGATCTAGAGTTGGTAGATATGATCTTATCATTGAAAATTTGTGGCATTACCTCTTTTGGGAGAAGTGTGAAATATATAAAAATCACAAAATTCTCAAATATATATTCAAATAGAAATAGATGAATATGCTCCAATAGAGATGGTTAGATCTAATCAAGGACTATGACTGACCAATTCACTACCGTCATGGGACGACGAAAAAGTTGAAGACACTCTATTTAGAAAGGATAAAACAATTTTTTCATTGATTATAATTTATAGGGATCCATTCTTCTTATAATTTAATAGGATAGACCTAGGAATAAAAAATGAACTCCATCAATACATTCAAAAATTATTTCTTAACCCTCTCTTCTTGAAAGGTTAAAGGATTCTTAAAAAGATAATGTGGGAATTTAGAATAAAGTCGAAACTATAATAAAATATAAATCCTCAAAGTTCATTATTAATGAAGAAGGAATTGTAAGATTTGGGTAAAGACCCTATGTGGAATTAAATCCTATATTAATGAAGGAACTATTGGATAATTCACATAGTTTGACTTTCTAAATACACATAGGAAACACAAAGATATATAGAGATCTATGAGAGAACTATTGGTGGGACACCATGAAAAAGGATATCGTTGAATATAAATCAATGTGTCTGGTATGTCATAAACTAAAGGATAAAAGGATTTAGTCTAAGGGTATGATGAAATTATTACCCATACCAATATATAAATGGCCAAACATCACCATGGACTTTGTCACTAGACTTCCAAATACTTGTAAAGGAATCACTATTATATTGGTAGTTGTGGATTGTCTTACAAATATTGCACACTTCATTGGGATGTTAGATGATTTCTCAAAGGATTAAATTTCATGGATATGTATCAGATAAGTGGTGAGGCTATATGGAGTACCACTATCGATTATGTCCGCTCGAGATCCAAGACTCACCTCTATGTTTTGGAAAAGTATCCATAATTCTATTAGCACAGACTATGAATTCGGTATGACTTATCATCCTTAAAATGATAGAAAATTTGAGAAGACTATCCAAACACTTAATGATATGTTAATAAAATGGTCAATATAATTCAAAGGAGGATAAGATCAACATCCTCCTCTGGTCAAGTTCTCTTACAAAAAAAGATACACCCGAGAATACAAATGGATCCCTATGAAGCTCTTTATAAGAAGAGTTTTATAATAACTACATCTTGTGATGATGTTAGGGAACACGAACTACTAGGTCCTGAAATTTTTAAAGAAATGGTGGAGAAGGTTAAAATAATTCAGGATCATATCTAGGCTTCTCAGAGTCAATAGAAGAGAAATGATGACAATTTTTGATGAGACATATATTTTTATGTTGAAGAAAATTTATTACTCTTAATATCTTAAAAGATTAAAGTGATTAGATTTGTTAAGAAGGGGAATCATATTCCAAGGTATGTTGGCCCTTTCGAGATCTTGGATCACATCGAAGTAGTGGCCAATCGACTAGCACTCCCATCAAAAATATATCAATAAAATGATATATTCCATGCATCTCTCTTGATAAAGTACATACCAGACCCATCAAATATACTCAATTTAGATGTGGTACCATGGGAGAATGACCTTTCCTAAGAGGATCGTCTAGTAAAAATCTTAGATCGTAGATAAAAATTTCTATAAAATAAGACAATGACCCAAATTAAAGTGTTATGGTGAAACCACATTTTTGAAGAAGTGATGTGAAATCCGGAGGATGTGTTGAATACTAGTTACCCTCATCTATTTTATTGTGGGAAAAGAAAATTGTTTGGGTGAAATTTCTTAAGGGTGTATGTTTTTAATGACATGAACTATTATAAATAAAACCCCACTTTCATTTTTATTAAATGCCTTATTATAAAATATGGTTTTAGAAAACATAGGAACTTATTGTTGGAATCAGGTATGCAGTGGAAGCCCCAAACATGTGGGTTTTAAAATTTTTTCCACCAAAGATGGATGTGAACTTATCGGCGTGGGTGAAGAGAAGCCTAGTCAAAGCCAAGGACCACGTTTGAAGGGTTTTAAGCACAAAATATACCGTAAAATACCTGGTTCAATTTTGAAGCCGTGCATGATTTCTGCTCGTCGTTGGTGATCACTGCTCAAAGAATACAAAGCCAAATTCATCTAGATCATCCACACATGCTTCTAGGAATCTACGAGAGTTCCATTCCTCATAGTCTCAATGCTAGTGCAGAATACCGATGATGCCTTTGACATTCCAATGATCACCGCATCGCTTCGCTAGTGATGCCCGAGAGAGAGCTCCATCCGAGCTCCTTGGATCAAGACCATCTCTCTCCAGTGTGTGGGAGAGGGGAGAAGGGAGAGGAGAGAGAAGCTCCAGGAATAGTGTTTAAAAAATGCCCCTCCTCTTCTATTTATAGTGGTTGATTAAAATACCTGGTATCGCCTCACCGACCTCGCATACTTAACGCACTATCAACGACATTTTATGACTACTAAACTGAGTCATAAATATTATTATCATTTACTTATAACATATTAAAATATATTACGTGATAATAATTGAGTCACTAACTCGACTCTTTGCTCCCATAAATATTAATTGAACCTTGAATAATTTAATATTCATAAATTAAGATATTTAAAGTATTTACAAAAAACTCTTAAATACATTTAATAAATAAATTCAATACTCATTATTCTAAACTCAAATAATATGAATTTATTTATTGAATTTGTGATTGTTTAACTTTGAAAAAATCCCGGACCTTGGTAGCGGGGCCCACCATGTCCAAAAACTCCTATTCAAATGAATATGACAGATTCTTGAATAAACTATTGTGTGTGACCCTCTAGGACCTTATCTCGAGAGTAGTGAATAGTATTCACAGACCAAGAGTGATATCTGGAAACCCATCATGGTCCCTAAAGAAATAAGGATTGTCACAACAGCGACAACCAACCTACGAACACACACTGTGTAATATAATCTCTTTGTCTGTAATATCTCATAAAGAAGGACGCACTCTTGTGTCATCACCCTTTTCTTTATTTATAGTTTTTTGATTTAATTAGATGGATTTACCCTTGACTACTATGTCCATGGTCCTATAATGGTACTCCCATCCATATCAACATGGCCTGAGATAAATTACTTCCATAACCCTAAAGCTACGAATCATTTCCATATCATTAAACCAATGCCATTCCACCAACAACACACCCAACACAAACTACCTCGCCACGAATTCATCGCCATGGTTTTCATCTTTCATCAAAGTATGTAATCAAGTGACATACACTGGTAATGATCTCAAGTCAGGAGACCATTAAACATGATCGTAGATAGGAACATCCAATGACACCCAAAACATGTGGTGTTCTTATTGGCGGGTAAGTCCTCATGATCTCACTAATAGAGATCACCAAGTGAAAACTTCATGAGAAGAAGTATCAATGCTTATGAGCCCCCAACACCTGATAGTCAAAAATCTACTGTGTCCAATCAATAAGATGTATATAGACTACATAACATATATTTAAGATTAATTTCATAGTATCTAGAGGTTCTCATTATAGCCTGAGAACTGCTATAACCTTTCGATATGACAATTAATCTTTGGACATTACCATTTCAATAGTGGATGTAGAAAAATCTACACTATAATGGTAAGATGAAATCATACATAGCAAACTGTATACACGATATGGTAATCAAAAGCACTGAATAGTTGGGTCTAGGGAACCCACTATTTCAACATTTCCACTTTCAATAGAGCCAACTTGCTAAATAAACTTTTTAGCTACTCAAATGATAAAGATCATGTTTCTACTGAGTAATGGATTTAGCTACTAGGAATGCCACAATTCCGTCACGTGGAAATTTTTCTATAGAGACCTCATCTTTTAGAGTAAAACTTCTCAAGAGATAGAATCCCACATATATCCCTTTTGTAAACTATCAAAACTTGACATCTTGGCTAGTATGAATATCATAATTTACATTATGATAATACTTTTCTCACCAGATGCGATTCCAGGAACTGGAACAAATCCTGGCATTTAATTTCTTATTATATATCTTAGAAGCTAAAATGTACTCATTCTTGTAGGTATGGCTACCACTGGCTGATATGAGCTTGACTCAGTCATCGCCTTTAGCCTAAATGCAATACTAGATCACATTGATCTATGTAAGACTAGTTATTATCCCCAGAAACTAGTATCCTTTCTTCTCCACTTACCAGGTACATATCTTTTGTACATTCCAAAGTACAATTAGATAGTTCCGACTACATATCTTGCAGTGCTCCTGGATATAACTGATACTTTCCTATTGAAAAATATATATTGGAAATATCGTTTCTTGTACATATCATGGAATACATGATTGATCCATCAGTCCGACATATGGATTTCAACTCACCACATACATCTCTTCCCATGTCATGAACATGTCTACAAGGAGTGATTATGCCCTATGACATAGGCCAAAATTCATCTCTTGAATTGTTTCAACATGCATCTTTCAATACAATGTCATTTTATGTACAATTTTCTAGGACCAAGCAACTTATAGATCTACCTTAGGAGATCCTGTTACCTATAACTTAGGTTTCTAATTTAATTCAATCATTAGAGAGTAAATTTCATTTTGGTCTTAACTATCTGTGAGACCAATGTCTGTTTTCTATATGTTTCTGAACAAATTATTGATTATAAAAACATTGATTTTCCCACTAACCTTACGTAGAAACATGGAAAACATTTGTTTCAACTTTATATTCTATGATATTGTTTCCAAATTTAATCCTAAACCGGATTTTAGTAACTTTTTACCTTTATTAGGATTTTGTGACTTGACCATCCCTTTCTAGTTGCATCGTATAGATTCCATCCATGATTGGTGGCCATGACATCCAATGATAACTAATTTGGTCATAAATATTATCTATATTAAGTAAAATTGTAAGGGATTTTGGAATAACAACTTGGTGAAACCAATGGATCCTTATTGGTACTACACTTGTACCTTCCATGTATCAACTCACTTGAATACCCACCATAGTATTCAAAATAATAAGCCCCTTTTTCAATTTGATACATAGAATCCATTAATTGAATTTTAGTTGGTCTTATCAATTTTAGGTAATTTCTATATAGTGCTTACTTGTAGGAAATATTATTCACTTAGAATAATAGATCACCGACGACGGTGAATATAAAAACCATCACCATGGTTTTATCCTTCCTACATAGTATGTGTCTCCAGAACATACATTGTTCCACAAGTGCTTGTGGAACTAGATCATATGCCAACTACTTGTGAATTTTGAGCATTGACTAAACACAAGTCAATATAGCTCTCACTATCTCTAATAGAGATGTCCACCCTTATATAGAAGTGTAGTCTATTACATGACTACCTACTCTTCTATCTTAGGGATTTATGTAACATCATAAACAAATGTTTGAATTATTAGAATAAATGCATAATGTGTTTGTCTTGACACATGTTTATTTATGTCCTAAAAAACTCTTTGTATCCAAACACATATTCTTATGACATAATGGGTTTACATAATACTATGAATCATATGATATCCATTTTTCATTATAGTTGGCATATTGTTGTGGGATATCATTGTTATTTTCAAATCATTTCATGAAATATAATGTATATTTCTTCTAGTTTCAACATTGATATTACTTACATCAATTCTTTGATGTATAAAATGTGCGTTTAGGAATTACTCCATGCTATATTTTGTTGATAAATTTTGATATGCAAGACTTCATCATCAATCCTCTTTATTAACATCAATGTCATGATGTCGATAAGAAAATGTGCGTTTACGAATTGCTCCATGCTACATTATCATGGCTAATGAATGCTTGGTCGAGATATTCTTTGGTATCCCAACCCGAAGCAACTCATATCTCCTAACCATGCATATACTTCACTTAGTTATTACCTTATTACTTAAAGGAATCTTATGAAGTATATATACCTCTAGCTTATACTTGTAATAGTTCACTCTTAATAGTTGAACTATTTCCAAAAGCTTTGTGATGTACCTTTATTTCAAAAGGATCTTTTTTCCAAACTAAAGACATTGATAATACCAAAAGTATTTAGTTGTGCCGAGTCTAAATACCATACTTGCTATATTCATGATGTCCACTTTTAGTATTACTTGACAAAGAATTATCTTTTCACAACTAGGTATAAGTCTTACATTTATATTCATCATTAATTGCCTATTATTAATGTATTACTAAACTAGTAATTGAGTTTACCAAAAACAACACTCATTCCAGAACCTGAAATAATGTATCCTTGTGTCCAAGGACACATGAGATTAATGTTTGTGGTTATACTCAATAATATATCAACACAAATCATTCTCTTGTAAATTATAGAAGTCGTGTACTTCTCACCACTGGCCTATGTATCAACCTTTCACAGCCACTTGGAGAATACACCTAACTTCTAGTAATGTTTCTATAGTTGGTAACTATATTTAAATACACATATGTAAAAACATATAGTATTAAATATCCAAATTGTAAAAGGAAACATTAAATTGATGAATATTCTTGATGTAGAAGCGGAAAATTGCTTCTTTATATCAGGTTATTGATTTTAAACTTCTATAGTATTATTTTATAATATGAAATGAAAACAGTATTTGTGAATACCTCATTTATTGATGGACATCACGAATGTTTCATTGGAATTAATTTCCTTTGACCTTTCCACATTGTCTTTAAATTTATTCTCCATAAGAATTAATGATAAAACTATCTCTGAATTATTATTAACTTGGAAAACCTTACCAGGAATGGTAATGAAGCATTTTCTCAATACATGTTCAATTTGTGACTTAAGATGAAACTTGAGTAATGTGGTGAACATGATATTTAAGGATCATGATCAATCTTTAAATTTTACACATGCCGGTGTAAACATCACCTTATTCATATCATTTCGTTACTTTATCCTTGAAAACTTCTCAGAGATGAGACTTTATGTTATATCATCTATGTCCTGGTGTAGCGACCGCAAATGACACTGGACGTTGATAAAATAATAATGATATAACTACCATATACTTTGTACATTAGTCTCTTACAAGCAATTTTCACCCTTGCTTCTTGAGGTAGTTTAACAGTGTTGGGGACACTGACACCTTGAGTTTCCTATATCATAGTACTATGCGTAGGCTCCTATACTATTCATGGATACTCATGTCAGTGTGGACATTTACTTTGTCCATTTAATATCGTTGTTTTAATCTTGTGGTATAACTTTCCATTTTTTCTAAAAAAATGAATTTTAGCAGATGAGTTCCTTTTATCTGGATTACCGTTTTGACATTTTTGATTAATTACTTAAATCATTTATGTCTCCCACTGTTTTATCAGATTCTAGGAACCCTCTTTATTAGAATTTAAATACTCTATCGCTTGAGTATTCTAGTGTAAAGGATCCTGGAACCACCCTTCATAGTCTACAAGCTATAACTACGCCACTACTTGGAGTGTTCTAGGTAGGCTTTTGGCTGCCCGACCACTTTAACTTACAGCTCCTCGTTCTGTTGAGTGAAGTCCCAGCTTCTTAAAATCAGAACTTGATTTACTCAACAGTTGACTCTAAAATTATAACAAGCTAGCTATGACTATTTATTCGCTACAATTTTAGTTATGTCAACCCATTATTCTTATAAAGACACCCCGGTAGTTAGAGGCACCCTCAGCTATGGCATGACCGGCACCTCAAACAACCAGTTTTGTCAAAACATGAATGATGGAAGGTAGATTAGACATAATATATATTTTGAGGGTTTTATTATTTTTTAGTGTGACGAAAGAAATCATTTTCTCTTTCTATAAACAGGTAATATGTGATCGCACTCACAACTGACTGTGTAAGAAAAAGAAATTTAATCATGTCACATGTTAATTTTATCTTCCATTATTGTTTATTATTATACTATGTGATCACTCAATAAATTACACATGTACAAAATTAATAAACCATGAAAAAAATAATATTAACACCTGATCATGAGCTGGTACTATTGGTTAATCTGTTGAGTGAATAACAGACCAACCAAAACCCTAGGGGTAAGTACCTTTATTTGCATGGCTTGCAACTTGAATACTAATGTCTGGTCATCCAATGAAACCAACTTATGTGTGGTGCGTCATCGTCACTTGGTGCGAAGCGCGTCATACCTCGTCTCGTCATTATACAACGGTACTCCCACGCAGGCGAGGGTGTCTCGGGGTATAAAATTACAACTTTGAGTATAGGAGTGCATGCCCTTATAAATATAATGACACTTGAGATGAAACCTAGACTGTCTTTGAATTAATTAAACTAATTATAACAAAACCATTAAAATAAATAATTAATTAAATAAAACAAATAAACACCAAACATACATTGGTCGGCCCACGGCTCATGACTATTATATGCATTAACTCGTGTATATATAAACTAAATGCAAAATAATATTAAACTAGCATTAAAATAAATTCTGAGAGAATTTAATTGAATTAAAAAACATCATGCTAGTTTTTTATTCAATTTAACACCGTTTGGTCCCAATTCATTAATTCAATTTTAAAACTAAAATTTAAAATAATTAATTAATTTAATTAACTCCCAAATTAAATTAATTACTTAACAGTCATTATTAAATCAAAAATTAATATTTAATTAATTTAATTATCAATCACAATTAAATTAATTATTTGAATTAATTTTTTATTAATTAAAACATTATCTGGGCCCTGAAAACAGTGCAGGGCCTCTGCGGGTCGGGGTGAACTCGCACATGCACAGTCTATGCCTTTCAGACCCCGTGCACGGGCATTCTGGGAGGCGCAAGTTTGCCTAAGCTAACTTAAGACTGAGCAGACCTACCCGGGCCTACTTCGGGGAAGAACATGTTACCTTCCCTCTAGGAAGACCGGGAAGTGGCCCGAGTTTGAGCATGGAACAGAGATGGCCGGCTTGTCTCTCCTGGAGGGAGACCAGGTGCGGGCGACTAGTGGTTTGTGCTACACAACATCACGACAAGGAGGGAAAGGCGATGACTGAGTCCGCCGCATAGTTAACTGGGGGAGGGGGGGGGGGGGGGGGGCGATCAGGAGCCGACCGAGGCACTTGGTGTGGGCCATCCATGGAGCGGCAAGCTGAGAGTGGCCAAGGGTGGTCGTTCCTAGTGTAGGCTGGCTGGCCTGCGTCTGGTTGTAGCCACCTACAGCATAGAGGAGCCAGCCCGGGATGGTGCTGTGCCGTCTCTGCGGGAAGAGAACCTGATGAACAGGGGGGCCAGGAGGACAGCACAGACCTAGCCATCCGAGTCCAGCGCCTGGGGAGAGAAGGCGGGCAGTCTAGCACCTGCAGTCCTGCGCCGCTACTATGCTTCTCTATAAAGGTGGGAGGCCAACCGACAGTCTGTAACTGGGGAGAGAAGGTGGGTAGTCCATAACCTACTTTCTCCACAGGAGGGAGGAGAACCGCATCGCCTTGGTCCTGCACCGCTACTATGCTTCTCTATAAGGGTGGGAGGCCAACCGACAGTCTGTAACTGGGGAGAGAAGGTGGGTAGTCCATAACCTACTTTCTCTACAGGAGGGAGGAGAACCACATCGCCTTGGTCCTGCACAATGTAGTTTCATAGTGTAGGAATGGTGGCAACAAGGCTGGGTATGGTGCATTTCTGGTCATGGGGCACTGCAGGGCGATATGGAGAATTTAGGGGGCAACCTGGGAGAGGGGAGCCACGCCTGCAGGTTGGCGGCGGGGTGCCCCGGTTCCGTGGGGAAGAAGGTATCCCTTAGGGCCGCTGCACGCTAGAGAAGGGAGACCCAATCAGGTCTCTCACACTTGCACCTTTTTATTTTTAAAAATTTTTTTTTTTGCATGACCAGCTGTGTAGGTCCCCCTTCCTATATATATATATATATATATATATATATATATATATATATATATATATTATAAAAATGGAGACCTGCAAAGTAGGTCTCCCCTTCCTTTAATTTTTTTAAAGTCTATATTTAGACTAGAAAATTTAAATCATTATAATAATAAAATTATAATAATATACTATTATAATAATAAATTTATTATTATAATCAAACTATAATTATTATAACAAAATTACTATAACAATAATAATTATTAAGGTTCAACTGAAAACACTATTCTGATAATCGGATGTCCACCTGGTGATCAAAAAACAATCAGTTTAATTCCGATTTTAAACTTCGGAAGACCATATATGTGTCATCCTATATTGGATTCAAACACGGTCAATGGAGTTGGGACCATAACGACGCCATCTTCATATTATAATGAAAATTTAATTATTTTTGCTTAAAAACGACACATGCTCCTCTGATACCACTTGTTAGAACTGGGCGTGCAGCGAAAGCCCCAAACAGGTGCATATTTAAATTTTTTCCACCGACGTTCGACGTGAACTTGTCGACATTAGTGGAGAGTAGACCAGTCAAAAAGAGGACCACACGTGAAGGTTTTTAAGCACAAAAAACTTTAAAATACCTGGTTTGATTCTGAAGCCGCACATGACGTCAGCTCATCGTTGGTGATCACTAATCAAAGAATCCAAAGCCAAATTCTTCTAGATCTTCCACATGTGCTTTAAGGAATCCGTGGGAGTGCCATTCGTCGTAGTTTAGGTGCTAGTGCGGAATACCAACGATGCATTCGACGTTCCAATGATCACTACATCGCTTCGATAGCGATGCCCGAGAGAGAGCTCCATCCGAGATCCTTGGATCCAGATCATCTCTCTCTAGAGTATGGGAGAGATGAGAGGAGAGAGAAGCTCCATGAATAGTGTTTGGAAAATGCCCCTCCTCTTTTATTTATAGTGGTTAATTAAAAATACACGGTATCACCTCACCGGCCCCGAATACTTAACGCACTATCAACGACATTTTATGACTACTAAATTGATTCATAAATATTATTATCATTTACTTGTAATATATTAAAATATATTATGTGATAATAATTGATCCATTAACTCAACATGTCGCTCCCATACATATTAATTGAACCTTGAATAATTTAATATTTGTCAATTAATATTTTTCATGTATTTACAAAAACTCGTAAATACATTTAACAAATAAATTCAATACTCATTATTCTAAACTAGAATAATATGAATTTATTTATTGCAATGGTGATCGTTTAACATTGGACAAATCCCAGACCCCTGTAGTGGGGCCCAATATGTCCAAAAAACTCTTATTCAAATGAATTGGGATGATTCTCGAATATGCTATTGCGTGTGACCATCTAGGCCCTTATCTCGACAGTATTGAATATTATTCATAGACTAAGAGCGGGATCTAGCAGCCCATCATTGACCCTGAAGAAATAAGGATTATCACAACAGCGACAACCAACCTACAAACATGCACTGTGTAATATAATCTCTTTGTCTGTAATATCTCACAAACCAGAACACACTCTTGTGTCATCGCCCTTTTCTTGCTTTATAGTTTGTTGATTTAACTGGACATATTTACCCTTGACTTCCATGGCCATGGTCTTATAATGTTACTGCCATCCATACCAACATGGCCAGAGATATATTTCTTCCATAACCCGGAAGTGACAAATCCTTTCTTGACAAATCAACAAATGACATGCCACCAACGCCACACTTGACATAAACTACCTCTCCAAGACTTCATCGCCATAGTTTTCATCTTGCATCAAAGTATGCAATCATGTTACATACATTGCTATTGATCTCAAGTTAGAATAGCATTACACATGATCGTAGATAGGAACATCTAATGACACCCGAAACATGTGGTGTTCCTATTAGTGAGTGAGTCCTCATAATCTCACTACTAGAGATCAGCAAGTGTGAACTTCATGAGAAGAAGTCTCAATGCTTATGAGACCCCATCACCTGATAGTCAAACATCTACTGTGTCCAATCAGTAAGATTTATATAGACTAAAGAACATATATTTAATATTAATGTCATAGTATCTAGAGGTTCTCATTATAGTCTGGGAACTTCTACAACCTTTCGATACGACAATTAATCTTTGGACATTACCATTTTAATAGTGGATGCAGAACAATATACACTATGATGGTAAGATGACAGCATGCATAGCTAACTGTATACAAGATATGGTAATCAAAAGTACTGAATAGTTGGGTCTTGGGCACCCACTACTTCAAAACTTATTTTGTTTTATTATTCCCATTTAATTTAATTAATCATTAAGAATAACTGTTATTCATAATATAGATATCGAATAGTGATCACATTATTATTATAAATATAGGGTTTTAACAAATCAAATTATCATAGACAAAAGAAGTGATGAACTCAACCAGTAGGATCATACCCTATGAAGCCCATTTTTCAGAGCTTCAAAGGAAGATATAATTTTCGGTGTTTTACATTAACCAAGACCAAGATGAGATCCAACAACATAAGCATGATCCAAACTGTTAACAGGATAAGATCAAGCTCATCGATATCATGATGCAAACCATGTTTGTCGAACCACCCCATGAAAGTCCCACCACCGCACACCTTACCCATAGAGATTTTGAAGGTGTATTAAAGGGGAATGTAACAAGATCCTTGAAATATGATTATGTGTATTATTATTTATAAAATAATGAATATATCACATCCTATTATTTTTAATTTATATGTTATTTTTATTTTGATTCAATAAAATAGAAATAATATTTTTGATTAAAATTCAAATTCAATTAAGATATGTATTTTTTTAAAATAATTTATATTTGAAATATATAATATTTTATCAAAATATTACTATTAAATAAATTTTATTAAATATAATTGATCATTTAATTTTTATTAAGTCAAATGTAATTTTTATAAGGGTTCAAAAAATGTTATTGTCAAAGCCCATGATTTTCAATAAATGTCATTTTTTATTTTAAAAGTGAAAATTAAAATATATTGAAAATTATTTTGATAAAATGAATATTATTATTCATATAAGGATATCAAAATTATCCAATGGTGAAGTTTTTAGAATTTTTTGAGACTGTGGAATTTTTGGTTAAAAATTAAATATTGTATTAATATACTACGTGTTTTATGACATCACAATAAACCAAAAGTTGAGTAACAAATAATATAATTGAGATAAATGAAAAAATTTTGATTTTACATTTAAAATAAGGTGATGTTATATTTATTCGATTTATTTTTAAATTCATTATGAATCCTCCAAGACTTTTAATATATTTTAATATTATAAAATCATTTCTTTAAGTGTGTGACTCAGCTCCACATAACCAAGGATAATATTATAATAATTTTTTCCCTTGTACAAATAAAATATTTAAAAAATAATCTACGTTAGTTATAATTATTGAAAAAAACATGGAATGGTTTGTGCTTTTGGTTATTTTATTATGTAGATTCCAAAACAAAAATAATAATGAAATCACCCTCTTTTCCTATATAAACCCACCAAAGATCCAATTTATCTTCACTAAAACACCTTGGTGAACATATAAACGCATTACATTACACCCTAGAGTCATTATAAGGTACAAAAATTCATTCAATAGGCCCCTCCCAATCCTTTTGAGTCACACACTCAAGTGAGGGATATTCTACTCTCATCTTTTGTCAAACACCTTTTTATGTTATGTCTTTTACCTTTCATTTTCTTATGATGGGATATGATATTCCATATTACACTTAAATTACATTTGACTTATAAATTTTTAGAGCTTACATTCACTCTCATTAATCCTCCCATGATCGTTTAAGTGAACCCGTTTCCATACCAAAATTTCATAAGGTTTCTTTTCTCTATTCATGTGTCTTCATTACCTTATGCCTTCTATTTCCAAATTTCTAATATTGGGATATTATTTTCCATGTCCCTAATATTTCTCATTTTATATCCATTTTATGTCCATATTTAAACATTATAATGTATAATTATTAATAATACTCCATTTAGGATCCATTTTTAAATTGAGAAACATGGGTATACATTTTTCTTTTCAAAAATTATAAGTGTTCTACGTACCTCACTTATAAAGGGCCAACCACTCTCATCTCTTATTCACAACTTAAAAAACCTTTAATTCAGCCAAACCATGACCAAATCAATTTCTAAATTCCATTTGATCAATTTATATACATTTTTTTAAAAATAAATTCTACGAATACATTAGGTATAATCCTAAAGAGATTTTTTGAGAAGACATAGAATTATTAACTATGAATATTTATTTTATTTATTATTCCACCTCGTTAAAATATTCTTGAAATATTTTTATATGATAAAAAAGTATATAAAATATACATAGATTTTATTATATTGATTTCCTGATTTAAATCCATCTCATTTTCCGTAAAACGAGATATTAAACCATCATTCATGTGTATAGAGGACTACCACTTCACGAACCAATTATATTCGTTTTCCATCATCGCATATCATAGATTGTTGAAATGATGGATTTAATGTATGTATATATATATATTATTTATAAAAAATTTATAATTTTTGAGTTATTATATCATATTTAACCTTTTAATTTCCATTCCATGGGGGATATAATAACCTCTCTAGTGTGTTTGGTGAACTACCATCTTTCGAAGCGATGTGACTTGTTTTTCACTAATTCACTACATAGAAGGTAATAAGGATAATTTTAATGAATACGTATGATATTAATGAAATAATAATGAAATTTATAACATATTTTTCATTCTTAAAATATAATATTTCCTTTTTTCTGACAATGATAAATGATATCGTCGTTCGTGTATGTCTGGATTGCCTCCTCTACAAAGCGATATTATTATTTTTTCACCACCACTTCATAATAATGATATATATAGGTAAATTTAAATATATAATATGGTTTTTATGATATTTTTATCCTTATGTGGAGATAAAACAGTATATACCTTCTTTAAATAATGGTCATTGAAAAATGGAAATCTTACTCAAACGTATATATGACCTACCATCTCTGTGATGATCACATAGTTCATTTTGTATAATTATTTTATGATTTTTTAAAAAAAGATTAATATATAAATAATATAATTATTTGATGATTACTATTACAGTGATTTTGAAATAATGCCTTATTTAACCATTATTAACACACTGAATCTATTTTGAAATAATGAACCAAACGTCCTCAAAACACCCGATGTGGGATTAACTAATTAATAATCTCAATATTTCATTATGAATAAATAAAATAAATTATTAAAGTATAAGTTATTAAACCATTAAATGTTTATTAAGATATAAAATATTTTATTTAGGATTATTTTATAGGAGTTAAATGATATAAAAGGAATGTTTGGACTCGAGGTAAGAGATTTCTCTATCACTTTGTACATTAGCGAGACACATGCTATATTCACAAACTATTTCTATTATGTGTTTTATATGATTCCAATGAATGTAATTTATTATTATTATACTAAAAATTATGGTTACTTACATATCCATTATAGGATCTCTCTTTCAGGGGGTTTACAGTTCAATAGTTACCAAAGTAGTATGATATTTTTGTATTGATTTTTCTTCATTGGGACATATGTTATTTTATTATCCTATATTATATTATCAGGTGAAAATAATCCCACTTTTTTATGTTATATCATTAATAAATTTATGTTCATGTTTTTTATGTTTCATTTAATGTTTTTTTCTCAAGGTGTTTTATATTTTAATGTTTCCAAAGTGGTTAGGGATTTTTGTCTCAAATTTTCTTCCTTTATAAATATCTTATGTTATAAAATTATCTTATTTTTTGAGGATTATAAATAAACAATTTTATATTTAATATCATGAATTTATTTATTATCATGGAATTTTAATCTTCATTAAATTTTACTACTTACTGGGGACTGTAATTCAATGTTACCAATGTGGTAAAGAATTTCATATCTCAATTTCTTTTTATTTGGTTAAAGTACTTCTTTATTTTTACTTTGATATTATAATATTATGTACATAATGAATTTTTATTTTATGATGTTTTATTTAAAATTGTTTTATAAGGATTTAAAATTTATACATAATATATTTATTGATTAATTCTCACATCAATGTTATGATCAATGTAAGGGTTTATTTCACAATCTCTATGATTAGGATTGTTTAAGATTAACCTTCCATTGAAAGAAATTTATTAATCATCAATTAATAAACCCATTTAATTTTATTTATTATATATTTATACATTAATTTTTCATGTAATGGTACAAATTGTCCACTCATTGGTACTTTAGATGATTGAGAGAATGTTTTTAGTAAAATCTGACACCATTTCTCTCTTCGGTTGAAAATTATTCTCTTCTAAAACCATTTTTACTAAAAATGTAGTAAAAAATGTTTTTAATATTATTAAAATTATTTATTAAATGATTTTTTAAACATGGTTTATTTTTTATAATTTTTTTAATGAAATATTCACTTCAATTTCCCAAGAATGCCCTGTTATTTTTTACTGAAAATGTGAAAATTTGTTTTACCATGTATAACATGAATGGAATTTACCACTATAAAAAACGCTATCTTTTTTTTAAGATTCAATTATATTTTTTCAATTTTTCTTAAAATAAAATTATTTTAAAAACAATTATGTTTCAAAAAGTGTATTTCAAAATGGAAAGGATATTTTCCTCAGGAAATGTTTTAAATGATTTTTAAAGCTTCATTTATTTGTTTTAAAGGTTATTTTAAAAGAAAAATATTTTCAGAATATTTCATGTTCTATTTTTTCGAATTTTAATGGATATATTAATAAATAAATTATCTAAATTATTTTTGATGAATTCTTTATATTTTTTCAAGCTTCTTTTCTATGAATTTTTGTTAAAATTTTTTTATGTTTTCAATGTTTTTTCAAAATGGATACTCAAGAAATGGTTTAAATGATTTATAATGAATAATTTATATATTACCTTGGTTTTAAAAAAAAATGATAATTATATCAATATTTTTTAATTTTTAGTTTTTAGAATGTGATTTTTCAAAATTAAAAGTTCATTTTCATTAAAATATGATTAATTATATTTTAATGGTATTCCCATTCATCAATGTCAAAAACCATCAATGTTTCTTATTATCTAATGGTTATATTAATTAATGATGTAATACTTGTTATTTTAATGTATTGATAAATATTGTATCAATGGAATTGTTATAGAACCATTTTTTACGGTTTAATCACGTTTTAAAGAGATATTCATGGAAGCTATTTCTTTTCCATTAGTAATCATGTTCTGAAAATAAAAAAGGGGTTTTTATGAGTTTTAAAATAAAATTTTAGCTCTATGTACCTTATTCATTTAGTGGTTCATCAACATTATATACAATGGGTGAACCTATATAACACTGGGTGATCCCGATATAGATTATACAATGAGTGTTCTATG
The DNA here is from genome assembly GCA_963277665.1 of Viscum album. Taxonomy (NCBI): domain Eukaryota; kingdom Viridiplantae; phylum Streptophyta; class Magnoliopsida; order Santalales; family Viscaceae; genus Viscum; species Viscum album. The sequence continues at coordinate 844,720,186 of OY728128.1, forward strand.
ATAGTGATCTAATGTATTAATTAATGATTATGTTCTCCAAGGAATTATTTTGGAAGTTGGATATATGTTTTTTATAATTTTAATGGTTTTAAGGGTTATATGATGATGATTTCCCAAGATACCAACATGTTTTAGTCATGCTTTATATGGGTTATAAATGATTCATTTGATCAAGATTGATATCACGTGTCTCACAATTAATGATTCTTATGAATCTTTCATTTTTTAAATCCTTATGCCAGGTTTTTTAGGTTTGATGATCCAATTATATATAGTTATGTATATTATTATGTTATTCTCATGCACTTTAATTATTTATTCATACCCTTATTATCTTTTTATACTCAGTAATGAAATTTTAAAGATAATGTTTATGATTAACCTTATTGAAAATTTTATCTAACCCTTATTATGTTTATTTTTCCCCATGTTAGAATTACTTATGTTGAATTAAATATTTATAGTGTGGTTTCATAATGATGTTGATAGTGACTTAACATGAAATAAGAAAATATGGGTTAAATGAGGGAAATGGAAATTTAAAGACATGGGTATTGTTTTTGTAAGAGTTTTTCTTAATTCTATAAATCTATAAAATTCAATGTTCCTTAAGTATATAAGTGATAAAGTATTTACATTTTATGTTTTCTGTTTTCATGTTGAAAATTGGGTCAGATTCATTGGTATTAAATCCATAAATTTAATGTTTATTATTTCAGCACTAGATTCGAGAGTGTTACTTTGAGGCTCTTATAGTTGGTCTGAATGGATGATTTAGATAACATTAGATATTATTATTTCATCATGTGATATTATCATAAGAGTTATTGATAAAATCATAGTTCATAATATTAAGGTTTATCATAAGTTTAAATCCTTATATACCACCTTTGTAGGTTATAAGTGATGATATCATAAAGTGTTGAATGGAAAATTAATAATGAGAATTTTTATTGTGTTGAAGTATATTTAAATCTAATATTTAATGTGATGTATTCCTTTTAATTTTTAAAAAATTAGTTTTAAGGTATTGATAACATTTATAGTGTATATGATCTAAGATATTGAGGTAATTATTGAAACCTAAGTTTTTTCATATACATAACTATGGTATCAAAAAGTGATTTGGTGAATGAGTGATTAATGTAATTTCCAATGTAGATCCACATATTTTTTATTCTAATAGGATGAATATCATGTAATAAAAACTGATTTTAAAAAAAAATTAATTTGGAGGTTATTTTGGTCATTTTGGTTTTAGTATTACAAATTAGTGGAATAATTTAGTTTCAAAATTGGGATTATTGTTTAATTTTGAACATTGATGTATCATGTGATAGTTTTTTCATTTTTGTAATTATCATAACATATACTAACCATTTAAGATTTTTTCCCAGAGATAGTATGAATATCTTGATATCCCTGTTGTGGTTATGTGGTATTTAAATGTTGGATTTCATGCTTCATGCATGAAAAAATTCATCTTGAATACTCATTGTTTGGATAAATAGATGATATTATGGTGTAAATAGATAAACGGATGAAAATCTACATATAATGTAAGTATACATACTTATGATCTTAGTCTAAATGGAAAATAATTCATAAAATATAAGAAAATATTCTTGATTTTTGTTCCTATTAGCATTATTTATGATGATATCATTGACCTTTTTCACACCTATTTAGTTTATTGTTTTGTGGTCCTTATCATTCTATTGATCATTCCATTTAATATGATTAATTATCTCTATAAATGTCCATATTTTTTACAATTTCCTTACATGTATAAATCTTCACTTCCCACATATGTTTTCAGATTTGGAAACCTAGGATGTGTTATTCCAGATGACCTTTGTACCGCCCTTATCTCTTATCAAGAGGATATTTTATTAACCATTTTTATGATGCACATTCCAATAAAAGGTATTTTAAGATATAAAAATTTGATTATAGAGATACATTTAAAATTTTAATGATGAAATTTATTAAATGGGTTAAGATTTTAGAACCTAATATTTTATATAATAAAACTATTTTTGATACCGTATTCAACACACAATAGTGAGATTAAATGACCCATGTTATATATACCTATTATAACCAACCCATTAAATTGGAATTTGTGAATAATATTAACTAATTTTATAAAATATATACTTTTAAATTTAATACTCTATATAAATTATTGATAAATTTTTAATAAATAATCAATCAATTTTTAGTGAATTAAATTTTCCTTCTAAATATGTTTTCTGCAAAATTGATTTTTATTATTTTCAGTGAAAAAAATAATAATTATTTGTTTGAGAATTTAAAAAAATTAAATTATATAAAGATAAATTCATTTTTTAAATAATTATATGAAAATTTACTCTGGGTGAATTTTTTATAATTTTCAAAAAATATTGTTTTTTACAGAACAGTTAAAAATACAGATTCCTGTAAAAATTTCATTTCATATCAACATATTAAGAAATATAAAATTACCATTTTATATTGAATATTATTTCATGTATCATAATTATTTTTTTAGTTATATTTAATCCACTTAATTTATTTTTAATCAACTTCTTATTGTATTTTAGTATAATTATGTCATTGGGTTTAAAAAACAGATGTTTTTAAAAACTATTTAAAGTGAATAATGTTTCTCCTTTTTAGTCAGTTAAAAAACCCCTAATTAGGAATTATTTAAATTAAATTTATAGTTTATATTCAAATAATTAATATTTTATATTCATAAAATAATTATTATTAGTTATAGAGTTAAAATAAAATCATATTTTCCATGAAAAAATACACTTCTTGAAAACCCAATTTTCGTAATGTCTGTTAGTTGAATTTTGAATTAAAATTTTATACTTATGTGAATTGAATTTGGTTAAAATGATTCCATATTTTGAATTATAATAATTTATATTTTCTAATAAGTTCACCAAATTTTTAGACCATAATTAATAAAGAAAACTTTAAAAATAAATTACCGCGATTAAGGTGAAAACTGATTTACCAGGGGGATAAACTAAAAACACTATCTAAATGAGCTAAAACCTTTTACAAAACATATTTTTGGACATATTTAGAATTTATAATGTCTAATAATTAAGAATACCTAATTTATTATCCTTTTTCCATGTAAAAAACATGGGTAAACCTATTTATTTTCAAAATTACAAGTGTGCCACTCACCTCCCTTATAAATGGCCACTCCCTATCCTCTATTATTTAGACATTAAAATCATTTTGGTTCTTAAAATACCTAGCCAAATCACATCCAAACTTATATTCCCTAATCCTATAATCCATTTTTGGGTCAGAAATCAAATTTAAAAATATTTTTGCTATAATCTTAAATAGGTGGTCTCAAAAGAGGTAAGATTCAAAACTATGAATTTTAGTTTTATTATATCTTCAATATCATTAAAATATTATTTAAATATTTTAGTATAACAAAAATAGTATAAAATATGTACTTATATGTTTTTATATTAATGTAATAACATAAATCTGTATCATTTTCCATCAAATGGGATCCAAATCATCATTCATTTGTACGGTGGAAAACCAACTCGCGAACCGATGTCATTTTTTCCCTCACCCCCCTCATAAATTTTTTCAATAATGTATTTAATGTATATGTATGATATTTGTAACATATATATACTTTTTTAGTTATGATATCACATATACCATTTTTTAATTTCCATTCCTTGGGGAATATAATAATGTCTCTCTTGTGTACGGTGGACTACCGCCTCATGAAATGATGTGATTTGTTTTTCACTTATGATTTAATTATAAGGTAATAAGGACAATTTTAATGAATATTTGTGATTTAAAATATATTAAAATTATATTCATGACATATTTATTTTTCTTAAAAGATAATATATCAATTTTTTTATACTGAAAAAATATAACGCCATTCATTTACGTGTGGAATACCATATCCACGAAGCGATGAAGATGTTTTTTCATCACCACATCACAAATAAGGATATATATATAAGTTTATATAAGTAAGTAATATGATATTTATGATATTATTATTATTATGGTAAGATAAAATAATTCATACCTTATTTCTGCAATTGTCATTGAAAAATGGAAGGGTTACTCATACGTACGTACGACCAACCGTCTCCATGATCGTAACGAAGATCATTTTTCACAACCATTTTTAATTATTGTTTTTAAGGTATAATTGTTGAAAAAAATATTATAATTATTTCATGATTATTATTCTGGATATATTGAAATAATGACCTTATTGACTACGGTCAACACACCGAATCCATTTTGAAACAATGAATTCAACATCCTCAAAATATTAAGTATTTAATATGTTATTATTAATTATTAAAATAAATGTTATGTATATAAGTTAATAAACCCATAAAAGTTTCATAACAAATCATATAATTCATTTAATCATATTATATAGGTGTTAAAAGATATACACGAAATATTTAGATTCAATGAAAGGGATTATGTCTCACTTTTTTACTTTTATGAGACAAATTCCATTTTAGCTACCTATTTAATTTATGAGGTGTATATAATAACCATGAATGTAATTTATTATTAACCACATAATAATTATTTGGATTTATATATCCATTTGAGTATCTATCTTTCATTGGGTTTATGGTTCAAAAGTTACTAAATCAGTGAGAATGTTTTCTCTTAATTTTCCTTCTTTGGGACATATGTTATGTTATACACCTATATTATTTTATGAGGTTTATATAATTTCATTTTAATTGATATATAAGGAATATATATATTTTTATGAAATTATATGTTTATTTAATTTTATGCTTTAATGGGGGTTTTGATTAAAAAATTTCCAAAGTGGTAAGGGGCTTTTGTCTCAATTTGCATTCATAGAGACATATATTATGTTATATACCTATCTTCTTTTATGAGTTATATACACAAACACTTCGATATTTAATATCATTAATTTATTTATTTACATGATATTTTATGTTTAATTTAATGTTATTCCTTCATGGGTCTTACAATTCAAAGTTACCCAAGTTGTAAAGAATTTCATAACTCAATTTTTTTTCACTGGATTACATTACTTATTTGTTTACCTTTGATATTATAATATTATGTGTATAATTAACTTTTATTATATTGTTTTTTCACTTCTACTTGTCTTATGTGTATTTACATTTTATACACCTAATATATTCATCGATTAATTCTCACATCAACATTACAATATTTGTAAGGTTTTTTTTTCAGAATCTCATTTTATTGGTATTGTTTATTCTTGAATTTCCATTGACAGAAATTCTTTGATTATTGGATAATAAACCCATTTCATTTTCTTCTCCTCTAGTTATTAATGATATTTTCAAGCAATAGTACCGTTTACACTCATATGTACTTAAAATGATTGCAATTTATTTTTATAAATTTCGACTTCATTCCTCTATTTGATTAAAATCCCTTTTTATTACAAAATTTTTTTTATAGTTTTTTTTAAGAAATTATGTTAAATATATTCACTTTTTTTATTAACGATATTTTTACTCATGTTGGAATTTTCCAAAAATTGTTTTAAAGAAATATTCATGTTGTTTTATAGACAATGCCTATTTTTATTTTACTAAAAATGTGAAAGGATCCTTTGTTTTAATATATACGACATGAGAATAATTTCATTCCATCATGAAAATTATTTTTCCATGAAACTTAATTTATATGTTTTCAAGGTTATTTTAAAAGGGCAGGATGTCGATAATTTTTATTTTAATTATTTTTCAAAAATGGAAGGGACTTTTTCCTCATAAATTATTTTAAATTATTTTTAATGTATCCTTTATATGTATTCATGGATATTAAAAAAATGATTTTAAAAATGTTTTATTTCTTAAAATGATTTTTTTTCTAAATGGAAGGTATTTTTTCATTAAAATATTTTTTAAATTATTTTAAATATTCAATTATATGTTATCAATGTTATTTTAAAAGAAAAGGACTTTCAAAATGTTTTATTTTTTAATTTTTTTTTTCAAAATGGAATGAATATTTTCCTCAAGAACAATTTTAAATTTATTTGGAAGTTTAATTTATATATTTTTTAGTTTTTTTAATTAAAACTATTTCTGAAATATTTTTTGATTTTTGATTTTTTAAAAAGTTAATTTTGGAAATGAAAAGTGTTTTTTTTTCTGAAAATGAATTTATTGATGTTTTAATGGTATTCACATTCATAAACATTAAAAACCCTTATTATTACATATGCTCCAATAGGGATATTTTGTATTGATATTATCCTAATTATTTATCTGGCTGTATTATGATTATTTCAAATTGATTATTATGGAACCCCTTCCTTTTTAACATGTTAATCATGTTTTAAAAAGAGTATCATGAAACTCATTTCTTTTCTGAAGGTTAATCATGATCTGAAAATAATAATGGTTATTAAATAAGTTTTATGATAAAATTAATGCCCTATGTACATTATTCATATTGCATTTCATGGATATTATATATGATTGTTATGACAAAATATCATCAGGTGAGATTGATATAGATTATACTATTGGTGTGCCCAGATAGTCCACCAATACATTAGGAAATTATTATTGTTGGTCAAAGTAGGACACTGAAGAGGGGGTGAATTGAGTTCCTATAAAAATTTCTATAAAAAATTATCAATTTGAATGTCCCCCAATTTAAAATCAAATAGTAGAGTTAACCAAATTAGAAAATTGGTAAAATATTTTCTTGTTTGAAAGATTTATCAAATAACGATTAATTAACAATTAAAGAAAATTATGAGATTACTTTAACATTTGATGTCTGTATACTGAAAAAAATTCTAATGGAAAAACAATCTAAGACTAACTATTAAAGAAAGGTAATTTTTTTTGGTTTAAGCAAACAAAGATAGAATAGAAAATAGAACTTGAACAAAGTGGATAAAAAAAGGGATCATTCTCAAGAAGGGATATAGTCCTCTTCAATTGGAGATCACCTTCCACCAAGAAATATATATATATATATATATATAAGACTTATCCAAACCATAGATCTGGGTATATGAAAACATACAATTTTTATAGGTCAACTATACCTCTACCATAGTTTTATGTAGAAAAAAATATAACCAGGTCACATAGAGACCCCTTTCATAGTTATACATGGGAATAAAATGGTGAAAGAGAGTAGTGATGAGATGATATCTTGTATCATCTAGTTTAGTACAAGAGAAAATGTGTGTTTTTAATAATGATAAAAACTAATCAAATGAATAATAAAATAGTATAAAATAGAGAATAATATATTAAGAAGGGATTATAAAATATTTGAGTGTTTTTCTATAACGATTTTGACTCTTTGAATGAAGAAGATTTGAAGCTCGAGTCCTCTTTAAGAAATAAACTCAGAAATAAAATGTCATGAGTTCTATGTTCTGGTATGTAGTTTAATGAGGTGTTCTTTATAGATATTATTATTCTTTGAGTTTCTACTGCTACAAGGATATTTTTAGGATGGTTTAGAGTGAGTTATTCTTTAGCTCACAACATGCAAGATGGATTATCATGGCTATTCTTATCTGTGGTGTAGTGTGTGTTGTTCTCTCTTCTTCTTCTTCATATATCTACAATTTTTAATTTAATCTATGGTTCTTCTCTTTTAGGAAATAAAGAGCATAATATCTATCATTTCCAGGTACCTCATACCTAGTATTTCCTAAAAATAATGTTACAAAATATCATTAATAATATCAGTGTTATTTGATAACTCAAATATGATTGTTAGAAATAATTTTGAATTTAACTGAAATAAGGAAGAAATGGACAAGTATAAAATAGGGTCACAGCAAGCGGAGATATAAGAGAAATGTCATAGGAATAGTGAGTTAAGAGTAGTTCCATTGTTTGTGGTGACTCATCCTTTTCTTCAAAGATGTTCCTCCAGACCGGTGTCTCATACTTTGCAAAAGTTTTGAAATAGTTAGGTGATGCAATAGTTTTGCGGCAATGGTGTTAAGTCCTTTGTGAGAAACAATTTTACTGGAAATAGTGTCATTGAAACATTTTTTGGTACTTCATCGAATTGTGGAACTGGTTGCATGATACAATGATTTCACTATAATTGTATCTGGTACTTTATTGATTTTATGACTAAATGGTGAGACTGTTTGGTCATAGCGAAGATGACTGTGAGTTCACCTTAATGGTGACTCATACTTTACCAAATATCTACTATTTTTCTTAAGAATTAATCCTCATAGAATGAATTAAGATTAAACATAATCATATTAAAACATAATGAAACATGGTTAAAAAATATTTAAAATATTTAAACATGATTTAAAAGAGTGAAACATGATTTATGATCATTAAAACAAAAGAAGACCAACAATATCCCTCTTTTGATGATCACAAATCATGGAATTTACAATACATAGCTTTCAAAAATTAATAAATAAATTTCTTATCATATCAAATAAATTATATGAGATTAATACATAAAATCAAGATAGTTCATAACTACCAATTGTTCTCTGCCTTTTGGGATTCTAAAAAACAAGGTAATAAAAAAAAAGAACTAAATGAAATAAACAATTGAATTAAAGAGATAACATAGTTCATTGAATATACAAATAGAGTTCAGAAAAATAAAAAAACACATCATGGCCCTATAAAAACTCATCCTTCACTTCTCTTCATATTTTATATCATTCTCTTTATCATCGTTAGAGACTGGAGGAGTAGAAGCATGAGGTGTAGAAGTAGTAGAGTTAGAAGATACAAAGGAAAGAGAGAGGGAAGGGTGAGGCATCCCTTTAAATACAGAAGGGGTAAATATTGGTCTGGATAAAGAATGTGTTAAGAATTTATTAATGATGATAGGTTTGATCTGGCTCAGAGCCTAAGTAGGAGTCATGGTCATAGGAGAAAAATAAGTAGGGGAAGAAGGAGTGGTGGACGAATTCATGTTAGGTCTAAGTGGAGAAACTAAAAGGGCAATAATGGATGTGATTTGAACATGAAGATAAGGATTTAACATGTTGATGGAATCCTTGATGGTTTCACCACCATACTCTATGGCCTTATCAAAGTCATCCTTAGTTTCCATAAACATCTCAAGAGTAGGAGTAAAATCCCATCAACTGTGTGACTTGTTCCATAAAATCATGAGTCACTGGAGGTAGCTTTAAATTCTCCACCCAATATTTAAAATTAATTTTCAGCTAGTGAATTGTATAAATCTTTTGGAAATACTAATCCACCTTATTTGAAATCTCTTCTTAAGCATAAGTTGTAGTCTTAAAGTAAAATATGACCATATAATGCACATGCTCACTCTACTTTTCAATATTACTCATTATTTCTTGATTTGAATAACCAATATATGTATGAAGCTCTTATCTAATAACTGATTTGATCAAATCACTTTCCAAATGTTTAGAAGTTTGATAAAAAATAGATGGAGCTGAAGTAGTTGAGGATAGAGCATTAATCCTTTTAAGAACAGTTTATAAAGATCCTTTATACTCATATGTCAGTGGATTTCTTACATCCACAATTCCATGCATTCCATTTTCTATTTTTTGTTGTTCTTGACCACTTATTTATCCACATAAATCAAATTAGGATTAATTTGAGATAAAATATTCCCTAAGAGCATGTCCGCATCAGCCTCACTTTGTCTAGAAACTGAATCTAGAGCAGTAGTAGCTTTAAGATATTTCCTCATCTCCTCAACAAAATATTGTAAAGATATCACTTCATAATTCATCTATTTATCTTCAATCATTTCTTCCTGAATCTCATGAATCATTTTAGGTTGAGTTTTCCAAATTAACTTCTGTATAATAATTCTAGCATCTCTTTCACTAAATTTATTCACAGGATGAGGCTGTGACCTTATAAGCCTACTAAAACCAAATAAGATATTATATCCAAAATATTTTAGAACATCATGGCTTACCAAACCGGGGGTTTCTAGGGTTGGTTTATGAAAATATATAGATTCTATCTCCTTTAAAGATATTACATATTTATCTATTATTGGTTTTAGTTGAAACAAAGTTGTGAGGTCTATTTCTTTCTCTAAGGACTTATGAGAATCATCAATATCAATGTATCTTGGAAACCTCTACCAGTCAACCAAAAAACTTGAATCAACATGATTTGGAACTTCAATCCTTTCCAAAATAGGTTTATTGTCCCCCTAAACTAATGCATACCTTAGAGAATTAATTGAATCCATCATGTGAACTCTTTCAACATCCTCTATTATATATTGGTACCTCTCAGCCTCACCCACATATACTTCTAAATAAAAATCTTATTCTATCCTTATTTCATCATGTAAAACAAATTTTGTTTCGTTAGATTCTTCTTCTACCTGTTGTTTATTAGAAACATGTGAGTCCATAGTTTCTTCACCTTTATCAACATCTTTATCCCTGGATGAATTTTCTTCACTTTCACCTTCACCACCTTTAGAGATAAGAGAATCTCTTGAGTGAATGTACTTAGATGGTTCAGAAGATGCACGAGGAGGCTCTTCAGTACTTTTTGGAATATCTAGATCACTGCTTTTAGAAAAAACTCTAGATTCAGATCTAGTAACATAAACTTCCATTCCTTCATCTAAATATTCCACAAACTCATCTGGTTCTAATTTAAGATCAATGATATCCTTAGTTTATGAAGAATACTCAACATGATTGAAATCCTTACATAGTCATTCATTTTCATCAATCCATAACCTCTTCTATGTATTACAACTAATTTTCATTCACCTTAATATATCCTTATAAAGACAAAACTCATAATCCTCAAAAACTTCTTTATTCTTCCTTAAAAAACCATGGCTTGAAGCATATTATAAATTAATCATGAATAGAATAAGTAGGTTGACATTGAAGTTGTCTTGATCATATCACACATATGAATGACAAGGTTTTTTAAGAGATTCATCTTGTGACTATTCTTCAAGAGATGAAACAAGAATATATCATGATATTTTAGAGTAGCAAAGTCACCGTTCCATGGAAATATCAGGCTCTGAATAAATTTTTATAGTAATATAGTCTCTCCATCTAATTTAGTAGCTCTATGCCATCTTTTTTTTTCATTTCTATTCACGTCACCCAAATCCTCTTCAATTCTAAATATGTCACATTAAGGTGGAGGGTTTCTTTGATGATCCTAGAAGATACCTTCATGAGGTAATCCTAAAAATTCATCCCACAACCGTGAAAAAAATGAACACCTTTGTCCATTTACCCATCTTCTAACCATAAAGTCATCATTTTTATTGAATGTAAATTGGACACACTGATAAAACTCAAAAAAAACTTTGGATAAATGGGACTCTTTTCATTTGTAAAACATTCCAACAATCTTTGTTCTTCCAAAATATTAATAACAACTGACTTACTCAAAAGAATCCACTTCCCACATACATCCATTTCAAGAATGACTATATGATCTGCAGGACCAGGGTTTAGAGGCTTCTCAAATTTTTTGATATAATCTTTTTCCAGTTTCTTTGACGACTTGTGTATATCTAGAGTTGAGGATGATGGATGCATCATACTTGGAATTTATGACATGTATATAGGGTTTGATAGAGGGAAAGGAGTTCTAGAGATAGAAGGGTTATGTTTTTGGGAGTAGAGAACACGAGTGAGGAGAGAAGTGGAGTGATTAGTTTTTATCATTTAGGGATTAAAAGAGTCACAAATTAAATAATAATAATATAAAAGTTAAATAACATAATAAAAATAAAAATGAGGGAAAATACTACTAAATATAGAAAGATGAGTCATAATAGCGAGACTAGAATGTGCAGTTGTGGTGGAATCACAACAACCTGACTCTGATCGGTGATATAGTAATTTTTGAGATAGAAAACAACAAGATAGAAAACTGTGATACAGTAAATAGTGAGACAATAAACTATGATAAAGTGAAAGGTGAAAAATTAAATGGTGATATATTAAATGGTGAGACAATAAATGGTTACTCTCAGTTGATCATTCCCAATTCATGTATAATGTAGCTCATTCTTTCAGAATTTAATGGCTTAGTTAAAATATCAGCAATATGATGTTCTATGCCAATGAATTATAAATTAATATCACTCTTTGGATAATTATTTCTAAAAAAGTAATGTTTTAAATCAATATTTTTTGTTCTTGAATGAGAAAATGGATTCTTAGATATGTTAATATCACTTGTGTTATCACAGTTTATAGGGACATGACCAAAGTGATATGCATAGTCAAGTAAAGTGTGTTTCATCCAAAAAATATGAGCACAAAAACTACCAGAAGCTACGTATTCAACTTCAGCTGTATATAATGAAATAGAATTTTTCTTCTTACTACACCATGATACTAGTTACATGACCAAAAAGTGACATGTTCCAGAGGTTCTTTTTCTATCTATCTTTCAACCACCAAAATCAGCATCTGAATAAGAAACTAATTCAAATGATTGTACTATGTGATAGAATAGTCCTATGTTGTTAGCATGTTTGATGTATTTGAGAATTATTTTAACAATAATAAATATGAATCTTTAGTATTTTCTGGAAAATGAGCACACATACATACATTAAACATAATATCAAGCCAGCTAGTAGTCAAATAGAAAATACTTCAAATGGTACCTCTGTAATTAGTTTGATCAAATAATTTTTCATTCTGATCATGATCTAATTTATAGGTGGTACTCATAATGGTATCACTATATTTAATGTTATCCAAACCAAAATGTTTAAAAATATTCTTATTATATTTACTCTGATTCAAAAAAAATCCTTCTTTATTTTGAAGGATTTTAAATCCATGAAATTATTTGAGTTCACCCATTAAACTCATTTCAAAATAATTTTGAATCATTTCTAAAAAATCAACACATAAAGAATTTTTCGAAGGTTGATGAATAATGTTATCAACATAGATTTTAAAAATTAAAACATCTTTAGATATTATTTTTATAAAGAGAGTAGGATCAGCTATACCTTTTGTAAAACCTTTAGAAATAAGAAAACTACTTTTTCTATCATACCAAGCTCTTAGAGCCTATTTTAAACCATATATTGCATTTTTTAACTTAAAAACATGATTTGGAAATTGAGGGTTTGTAAAACTAGGGGTTGTTAAAAAAAATATCATCAACTACATACCTATTTAGGAATGCACTCTTGACATCCATTTGATATAGTTTGAAATTTTGATGTGCTATATATGCTAGTAGGATTATAATGGATTCAAGCCTAGAAAATGGTGAAAATGTTTCTTCATAGTGAATGCTTTCTTCATGAATATATCCTTGTATAACCAATATAGATTTATTTATTACAATAGTACCAGCTTAATATAATTTATTTCTAAACAACCACTTAGTGCCTATATTCAAGGTGTTTAAAGTCTATCCAGTAGTTTCAAAAAATTATTTATTTCAAACCGATTCAATTCTTCTTCCATATCCATTACCCAAAATTCATCATTAATTACATCATTGGTGTTCTTAGGTTCAAGATGTGTTAAGAAGGCTTGGTATTCAGCCTGGTTTCTAAGAGAAGCTCTAGTTTGAGTTTCATTTTCTATTTCTCCAACAATAACATTTAAAGGATGGTTCTTAATAGTTATTAAAGTTCTAGAAAAAGATGGTCTGGTAATTTCAGCTTCTTCAGAAGGTTTAGGTTTGTTATGACTATAATCTAGATAATTTCTAGAACTAGATTAAATAACAAGTTAATTAATAACAGGATCAAAATATTTGTTAGTTAGGTCCAAATTGGATAGATCATCCTCAATATTATCTAGGTAGGTCTTGGGATGATGTGAATATATTTTATCAAATACAATAGGTATAGATTCTTCCACACACTTATTTATTTTATTAAAGACTATACAAGATTTTCTTGGGACCGAGTAACCTAGAAATATTCCTTCAACACTTTTGGATGCAATTTTTCATGATTATCCTTAGTATTAAGAATATAGTCTTTAAAACCAAAAAAATTAATGTAATTAACTTTGGGTTTCAAATTATTACACAACCCATAAGGGGTTTTCTTAAGGATAGTTCTAATTAGGACTCTATTAATTATGTAACAAGCTATATTGACAGCTTCATTCCAAAAGTAAATAGGTAAATCATACTTATTTATCATAGTATAGGCTATTTCTTTTAAGGTTTTATTCCTTATTTAAATAACTCAAAATTTATGGCATGTTCTAGGAGCATATAAGTTTTGAATATAGAAATTTTGTGAGAAAAAAGATTGAAATTATTGATTTTTAAACTCACAACCATTTTCACTTCATATGGTTTTAATCCTAATACAACTTAGGTTTTCTGGTATTCTATCATACTTAATGAAATGATAGAAAGATTCAATTTTGTGAGCGAGAATGGAAGTACAAGTATATCTAGAATAGTCATCAACAAGAATATATACATTGTGCTTTGCATTAAGACTTAAAAATTATAAAGATCCCAATAAATCAATGTGAACCAACTTAATAGGATAAAGAGATGATACTTCTTTCTTTGGTTTGAAAGAGAATTTGTGATGTTTAACTTTTTGATAAGGATTAGAAACTTTGTTCTTTGGAAATTCAAGTTTGGGTAGATCCTTGACTAGTCCTTTCCTTGTAATATTCCCAAGTGAGTGAATATTAAAAGGTCATAGTATCCTATTCTAGATCCAGGATTCATTGTGAAATGCATACAATTTTTTTGAGAAATTAAGGAATCTAAATTAACAACATAAACATATACATTTTTAAATGCAGTAAAAAATAATTCATTTTTAGAGTTATAAATATTAAAAGCTTCATTTTCAAATTTAAAATTTAATCCATCATCACATAACTTAGAGATGATAATTAGATTATATTTAATCCATCAAAAAAGTACTTTGGAAATTAAAACTAAATTAGAGTTACAAATATGGCTAGGAACACTTATTTTTCCATTAGAATAGTCACCAAAGGTGACATTCCCACCATCAATATTGAAAAGTATATTGAAACATGAGTAGTCTCCTATCATGTGTCTTGAACATCCACTTTCCATGTACAATAGAATTTTACAGGATCTCTTCAAACATCCTTCCTATAAAGAGATCAAACAATAGAACATTTTGGTAACCCGACTTTCTTGGGTCAAGTAACACTTGTAATAATTGCTTTGGGAACCCAAATTGGTTTTATGAGTTTCCTATAAACAATTTGTAAAGTATTGGGAAAATAAAATCTTTTTTTACAATAAAAACTAGAGATAGTAAATGACCATCCACAGTTGGAACTTACATTTGATTTTTGAATTCTAGGCATGGAAACAAATTTTCCAGATTTTGACACCAAATTATTTTTTACCAGATTCCTTTTCCCTGGTTGGTACCATATACCAGTAGTGTATTTTGGTGTAACTTTTTTCAAAGATTTTGTGTAAGAGTATTCTCTCCATTGGTAAAATTTTATAATTCCTTTTTCAATTGATCATTAGATAGTTTACATTCATTATTCTTTTTAAGAAATTGAGCATTTTCTCTTTTTCCACAGTAAGTTTAAATTTAACAGTAGAGGTGAGATCACATTGTTCCTTTAGAATTTTATATTTATCTTTTAATTCACTATATGTATCTTCAAGAATTTTTTAGTATTCAAAAATTTCATCATTACTCATATTTTATGAATCAGATTTATCTCCAGAATAATAATAATTTTACACAGGAGACTCAAGGGTTTCCTCAAATGTATTTTTCATGAAACACATATTGGATTTATTACTATCTTAATAATGTGATGAATCTAAGTCACTAGATATATCCTCAGAATCACTCCAGGTGGACATCATTTCCTTCTTGTAATTCCTATATTTTTCCTCTTTTTTCTTCTTATACCTTAACTTAGGATAGTTATCCATTACATATTGTCTTCTTTTACATTCATAACAGACTATATCATTTGTATTTTCATTTTTCTTTTAGTCCATTTTCCAGTTTTCCTTATTTTCATATTTCCCTTTGTATCTAGGATTCATAAAAAAACATATTCGTTTTATACATTTTTTTAAACCTTCTGGATAATTGAGCCATTTCCTCATCACTGTATGATGGTGAATTTCATTAATTGTACGGTCTGAATGATTTTTAACCATTTCCTTTTCTTTATTTTTGGAAGGAGTGGTTTTAAAATCCACTGAATTTTTCTTTGGTTTAGCCTCCTCTTCTTTGTTGACCATTAATTCTTCCAAATATATCATCATATTTTCCATATACTCTTTTTCTAGAACCTTAAAAATATCATAGAATTTTATTAATGACATTGAAGTTCCCCTCCATCTATCCAGTAGACAAATGAGAATTCACATGATTTATTATTTAGCAATATATTTTTTCCCAAAGAGATCATAATAATTAAAATTTCATTAATCCTGATATACATGTCAATGATAGGTTCACCAAGATTCATCTTAATGTTATTATATTTAATAATTTATGTGTTTAGTCTCATATCATTACCATTAGTGTTTCCTTCATGTGAAACAGATAGAGTATCCCATATTTCATGGGTTGTTTAAAATGTAAAAATCCTATTGAATTATTCATCTCCTAAAGAAAAATATAAGTCATTCATAACATTAAATTTGTCATTATAATAAGTCTTAGTTGGTTATTCCATATATTTCAAACAGTATCAAGAATCTTATATTCATCAATAATGGAATACCAAATTTTAAAACCCATACTTTCTAAATGAATTTTCATCTTAATTTTCCACTGACCATAATCAGTTCCATTGAAAAAATGGAGTTATTTTGGAAGAATCACCTTCCAATCCATCAATAAAAAAAGAATTGATTTTTAAAGTGCTAAAAATTTAGAACTAACAAAAATTTAGATATCTTTAAAACAAAACTAAAATCACTATTGAAAATATTTGAAAAATATTTATAAACATTGAAAATAGAATATTAAAAACTTATTTGATACCAAATGTTGGTTAGATTAGGAAACTCAATAGGTTCATGAATTAAGTTCCAATAAAAATTTCTGGTAAAAATTATTTATTTGAATGTCCCCCAATTTAAAATCAAATAGGCCAGTTAACCGAATTATCAGATTTGAAAAATATTTTCTTGTTTGAGTTATTTCTCAAACATCGATTAATTCTTAGTTAAAGAAATTTATGATATTAGTTTAACTTTTGAAATCAGACTACTAAAAAAATTCTAATGAAAACACTATCTAATATTAACTATAAAATAAATCTAATCTTTTCTAATTTGAATAAAATAAGATAAAAATTAAAATAGAACTTGTATATTGCGGATAAAAATAAGAGGTTCAGTCTCAAAAGAGACTTATTCCTCTTCACTTGGTAATCACCTTCCATCAAGAGAAATATATATAAACAATATTGATCCACCCCATGGATCAGGGTTTACAACAGCATACAAGCTGTCCAAGTCAACTAGACATCTTCCACAATTTTACATGGGGACAAAATATATCCAGGTTATACCGAGACCTCTTCTATAGTAATATGTAGGAGTAAAATGGTGTAAGAGATTAGTAGTGAGAGGATATCTTTTATCCTATAGTTTAGCACATGAGACAATGTGTGTTTTTAATTCAGATACTCATACTACTCAAAGGAGTAATAAAATAGTATACAACAAATCAGACTACAATAAGAAGGGATTCGAAATTATCTGAGTATTGTTCAATAAATATATATACTATTTGAATGTAGAATATTTGAATATTGGGTCCTCTTCTGAAAATAGACACAGAAACAGTGTGTCCTAAGTTCTTTGTTCTGGCTTCTAGTTCAATGAGATGTTCTTCGTAGCTCTTATTCTTCTTTGAGTATTTGCTGCTGTAAGGATGTTTTCAGGATGGTTCACAATGTGATATTATTTAGATCACATCAAGAAATATGTCTTATGATATATATTCTTCTATGTGGTCTGTTGTGTGTCACACTCTCTTCTTCTTCAGCTTACCACACTTTTTAATTTAATCGTTGGTGTTTCTCTTTTAGCTGATAGGGAGCACGATCCCTATCTTGTAAAGGTACCACATACATTGTAATTCCTACTAACAAGGGTATAAGATATCATTAATAATATCATTGTCATTTAATAACTCAAATATGTCCGTTAGAAATATTATTGAATTTAATTGAAATAAGGAAGAAATCGATAAGTACAGAATGCTTTCATGGTCAACGGTGTCATAGAAATGGTGTGTTAGGATCGGTGAAACAATCAGTGGTGAATCTTCCTTTCCTTCTAAGAGGTGACTCCAGATTTGTGTCTCATAATTTTCAAAAATTCTAAAAAAACTAGGCAATGTAATGGTGTTGCGGCAACGGTGTCAGGTCTTTTGGGAGAAATGGTGTCACTGGAAACAGTGTCATTAAAACAGTGTTTGGTACTTTTTTGAATTCGGGAACAAGTATCATGATACAATGTTGTCACTATAAATATTTCATTGAAATTGTGTCTTGAACGTTATCTATTTATAGACTAAATGGTGAGACTGTTTGGTCACAACAACGATGATTGTGAGTTCACCTTAACGATGAGTTGTACTTTACAAAATATCTATAATATTTAATAAGAAGAAATACTCATAGAATTGATTAGGACTAAACATAATCATATTTAAACATAATAAAAACATGATTAAAAAATATTTAAAATATTTAAACTTGATTTAAAAAAGTGAAACATGATTAGTGAGCATTAAAAAATAGGACTCCAACAATTATGTTGTGGGGAGAATTATATTGGATGTCTTACATATATTTATTCCAATTTCAAGTGTCGTATAAGGGTTATATGATGATGATTTATCAAAATAGAAACATGTTTTTGTTATGCTTACTATGTGTTATAAATTATTCATTTGATCAAGATTTATATCACACGATTCATGCTTATTGGTTATGATGATTCTTGCCATTGTTAAAGCTTTATATCATGTTTTCATGTTTGATGATATAGGTATTGATATGCATGAATTATTGTGACACATTATTCTCATTCATGGATTTACTTAATTTTAGATGAATATTAATTAAATTACACAAACACACTCTTGAGGACGATAATTTTTAGTACTTTTGGAAACATGTAACACAATATTCTTAATTCATGAAAGATATTCAATGTCATCCATAATGATCATCCTATTTAGTACTCTTAATAACAGAACCTACATAAAATTTTTCTTTATAACCTTTGGAAAAGAATCAAAAGAAAGGGAGATCTCATATGATTAGTAAGAGTAAATAATGGATATGAATAAGAATAATTTGAATATAATGGAATGAGAACCTGAACATTATATTTGAAAACCATACCATTCATGTGGAAGATAAAAAAATTTAGTCTTGGAATAAATATTTGTAGTTCATATGGAATGAATAAAAATTAAATTAAAGAACATAATACATGAGGGAATAACATTAGAACAACACATAGGATTTATGGAATATATAAAATCATTGAAAATATTATGTAAATTATACCCACTAAGTTATTCATAACATGGTACGCTTGGGATAAATTATTATGTAACTATTTAGGGCTTGGAAAAACCTCCCATGTGCCCTCTTTTAGGCTTGGTATAACCTCACATGTACCATATGGAATGTGTGGGATAACCTCATTCATACCCTTTGATCTAATATAACATTAATCATCATCCAATTAAATAGAGAGAGTTATATGTCCCAGCCATAACATAATGAAAATCATACATATGTCTTCCACAAGATAATTTAAAAATAATCATATAATAAAAATTGAAATGAAATTGTTTTAATGAAAATTCTTCATATCATAACCTATGGAAAAGAGACATGTTTCTTAATCATTTCATTATTTCATAATAGCTTATCCCATGAAAAAAAGAAGATGGTTTTACTAAGAATTTTATAATGGTATACCTAGGTGAAGAAAAATGGGTTTCATAAACATCTTGTCTTGATAAACCATTTATAGAAAGATTAATAATGTGATCCATAGTTCAAATCCCCAGAAAGGTAGAAGATAAATTAATGTATATAATCTTTTATGAAGATTGATTTTAAATGTTTACATGGAACATTTCTTGCGAAAAATATCATTTATTTGAATAACACCTTTTAATACTAAAAAATAATAAACATTTTGAAATTAATTTTTATTTAAAATAACCTCGAAATTTTATAAAATATGATTTAATGAAAATAATTTTCATGACATTATAAAATTTTGTTCATGCCCTACACATTAAAATAATGATTCCTTTCACTTTTTCAGTAAATTATATGATAGAATTGTTTGGAAAATTATAAGAATATTACTTAAATAAAAATTTAAAAAATTAAAACATGGATAAAAAAATAATTTAGTAAATAATTTTAAGAATTTAAATCCATTTTTGGAAAAAAAATTAGAAAAAATAGAAGAAAAAGAGTTTTTGACTAAAGTGAGAAATCTGTATAGTTTTTTTTAAAAACATTGTTTCAAATTCTTAAGTACATAAAGAGAAGCAAATTAAGGGAAAAAATGTATTCTGATGACATAACTTGATGTTTATTAAATTAATGAGTTTTTTGGGAGATATATAATAATATATTATCATTGTATGCATATTCATAATCAATCCCAATAAATAATGAGATTGTATCATAAAACCATTACCACAATGTTAACATTGAGTAGTAAGCCACATGAAAGAAAAAATTAAGTAAAAAATATAATATAATTAGAATAAATAAATTCATGATATTATATGTCAAATGTGATATATATAAATCTCATAATGGAAGACAAATTCATAACATAACATATGTCTCAAATAAGGCAAATTAAGACAAAAATCCATTACAACTTTGGTAACTTTGGAATTGTAAACATATTGATAGGGAGGCCCAAAAATTTATATTTAAATCAAAATAATTTTCATGATAAGAGTCATAAAATACATTTATAGTAATTATAAAAATCATATAAAATAATTGGGTAGTGAATATGGCATGTTTCTCACAGAAGTAAAAAGTGAGACCGAAGTCCCTTACCATAAGTATTAACTTCTTCATAATCATTCAAAACTCTTATATAGTAAATATAAGATTTTTTTAAATATATTATAAAAATGTACAAACATATATTATACCATATATTATTAAATAATGTCCTTTTTCTACCCTTTTATCAACAATTCCATGTTAAAGTCACGTTTCGGGTAATAACCTCTGTTTTTTTTATATATTTTGATTTATTATTTTCAATACTATTACTTTTTTCATGGATTAATAATATCCAAAATAATAATAATAATGAAATAATTATACTATTTATACATCAATGTTTCTTTTATGAATAATCATGAAAGATGTTTTTGAGAAATGAAGTATGTTATGGTCATGGAGATGATAGGCCGTAGGTACGTATGAGTAACTTTTCCTATTTTTCCAAGATCATTATAGAAAAGGGTAAGTAATATCATATGTTTATAGAATGATAATAATATCATAATAAAATATTATTTCTTTAAATATAAATATAAATACCCTCATGTGGTGTGGTGATGAAAATAGAGTCACATCGCTTCGTGAATGCAGTAGTACACACATATACAAACAACGTTATCATCATTCTGTGAGTAAAATGGTAAGAAAGAAAATGATATATGATATTTTCATAATTTTAAATAGTATATTAATATTATAATTATTTCATTTATAGAACATATATGTATACCTATTATCTTCCATGTAAAATGAATTACATTGCTTTGTGAAGCTGTATTGCATCATACACAAGAGCAACATTATCATATCCCTTATGGATTGGAATATAAAAATGTAGATATTATATAATGAACCAATATGTATAAATATGTTATATATATATATCATATTTATATATAATATCCATTATAATACCCATTTTCGATAGGTGTCAATGTAAATAATATTGACATTGGTTAATGAGGCGGTAGTCCACCGTACACACGAATGATTATTTCATAATCCATTTGATGGAAGTGGAGATTGTTGTAGGTAATTAAATTAACATAAGAGTATATCAGTATATATAATATACAGATATTATTATTTCATCATTTTTTAATAATAATAATTTATTTGAGGGGAAGTGTGATTGGACTTATTGAGCTAGACTGGTGAGACCTATTTATGAGGGCCGAATCAATGTTTGATGTCTGACAAATAGTGTTCACTGCATGCTTGCAAGGCTGACGTGAGAAGTCGCAGAGGAACATACTCTTTGGGGGAAAATTTTGTCTTACAAAGATAAAAGGTTTGCAGATGAGGTTAGAAATCGTGGCTCTCCTTTATGGTTATTAATACATGACATGATACCAAAAATCAGACAACATTCCTGATGGATTATAAGAAGAGGGGATATATCTTTCTAGCATCAAACTGGGATGGTTTGACAATTGGATTCCCGAGATGTCATGCCACATTGATTTATTTTCAGGAGGCTAGCATGTATTCAAGATTCATTAACGCTGTCATGGATAAGGACCAACGAGAGGTTTACGATCTAATTGATTTAAATTCCGACCCTGATAAATGTGTTTTTACTGCTTCTAG
Source organism: Viscum album (assembly GCA_963277665.1). Lineage (NCBI taxonomy): Eukaryota > Viridiplantae > Streptophyta > Magnoliopsida > Santalales > Viscaceae > Viscum > Viscum album. Next base: position 844,742,822 of record OY728128.1, read on the forward strand.
TTCTGGGAACTTTTTTACAATGTACTTTCTCAGGATTTCTTTTCCTCAGGGATAGTAGGACTCTAGGAATAATCTAACATGGTGTGATAATATTCTAATTAAGTTAAACTTCCTCTTATGGCGGATAAGAAATCAGGCTATACCCACTGATGACAATGTGAGGATGACGGGTATCAGTATTGTATCCAGATTCTATTGTTGTAGGGTATATAATGAAGAGAATTCAGATCATTAGTTTTTTGAAGGTGAATGGGATATGGCAGTTTAAAGGTTCTTTGGTGAGTTCACTGGTTTGTTATCTTCTGAACTTATTGGTGCTTCTTTTCATAAAAAATGGTTTCAAGGTTCAATCAGCAAGGGCCCAAAAAAAGTTCCAAGATCGGTGATTTTAAATGCTGGATGTTGGTGCATCTGGAAGGCCAAAAATAAGGCAAATTTGAAGGAATTTCTTCCACATGGGATTCTGTTATCATGACAAAAAAATCCTTTTTAATTGATCTTGTTAGCAGTATTAAAAATTGGTGGAATGCTCATTCTTTGAGAGCCATGTAGGTGAATGCAGTGGGTATGCAACAGTCTTGTCCTGGGATAAGAGGTATGTGGGTGCGCTGGTTAGCACCTATTATGGGTTTCAAAATTAACTTTGATGGTTCATGTATTTCAGGAATTATGCGTGGTGGTGGAGTGGTTAGGGACTATAGGGGATGTGTCCTACTGGTTTTCTCGACATATTATGGAAGGGGAATCTCTATCCAAGAAGAGGCGAAGGCTATGTATTCGGGTCTTAGACTGTGTGCTCCGAAGGAGATTTGTTTGAATCAGATTGAAATAGAATCTATGGTAATACATGATTTCATGGAGGAAAAAATACCTCCTCCTTGGTCGATAGCCTATATCATCAGGTGGTGTCGTTCCATCCTTATCAGTAGAAACATCCATGTGGTGTACACGTGGCGCGAAGGTAATAAGGTGGCCAACTATTTTGCTTCCTTGGTGGTGGGAGAACAAGTTACTTACATTTATTGTTTCCCAAATTCTAACCTTATTGAATTAGAGTGAGTGAATTTGATTAGGGGATACCAGCTTGGTCTTCACTACTTTATACCTCCCAATGCTTGTATCATTATCCTTGCCCACTAATTTTTGTCTGGGTGTTATTTCTGATTTTTAATAAAAATTCAATCATTGATGATGATGAGAAAGCGGGTTTTCAAAGAGAAAATGTTCAAAATATTAAAAATATTTTATATCAAATTTAAAAATGGATGTTTTTATAATGAACTAAATTTTATTAATACAAATATATTGGAACTAATTTTATTTTAAAAATAATTTAAAATATAATTTAAATTTATAAATAATTTAGAATAAAATTCAATTTTGATTCAATACTTTTTACTATTCATCAGAATATTAATATTTTCTGAAAATTATAAAAAAGTAACCCAAAGATAATTTTGATATTATGATTTCAAAAATAAACTATATGTTTTGAAATAAATTTTCTAAATTTTTTAAAAATAACTTGTAAATTAAGAGTATAAAAAATGTTACAAAATAACCCCTTTAAAAAAATATGAGTTTAAGGGTAAAATTGGATTTATTGTTCTATCTCGTGTGGAAAAGACATAAAAAGAATTTTAAATATTTTATTTCATATATAATATATAAATTTCATAAAAATAACTCATTGGATGTGGTTTCTCAAATTATAAAGGTAAAACATGTTTGTTTTCATAAAAATAATTCGGTTTAGAGAAAGATTTCCATTATTTGATTTTTTTTTTATTTTCATTTTTAAATAATTTATCACCAAATTATTCATTTTACATACATGTGTAAACCATATAATTTTAAAAATTATAATATTATATTCAGACTTTCCATTCCAATGCATGGGTGATAACTGAAAAATTAAATAATAATATTTTAAAAATATGTTACATTTTAATTAAACTTAGTGTTGTGTGTAACACAAGATAAACCCAGTGTTATGTGAAAGGAAATAAATACTCATTGTTTCCTATAATGAATTGAAAACTTGATATTTCATGTAATTAAAAATAAAGAAAATATTTTAAAAAATTGATAAAAAATATTTTACAAAATATCTGGGTGTTACAATCTACCACTCATAAAATAATATCCACCCTCGAGATTCATCACTTTTGTATAAAAAATGAAGATACATCTACTTCATTAAATTCTAGGGTTCCCACATAGATTCCTCATGCAGGTGGTTTACCCCCAATACAATTACCATATGAGTGGTCTTTTTCATAGAACTTTCTCCATACGATCAAGAATCCATTAATATTTTTCCTCATAAGATATATCATGCTCCTATGGTATGGACTACAAATTTAGCACATGTGATGGATCAAGAATATACCTCATCAAGATGGAATCATGGGAAAAATAGTGAAAATGATACAGGTTATATGAAAGTTCCATATGATAAGGTGTTATCTAAATATGATGAAATATTTTAATGGGGCCGATATACCTAGGGCTCAGTTTTCCCTTATGTATTCCATGAATAAAATCAAAGAATTACCTTTTTACCAACCTCAAATTATAGATCAGATTAAATATTATAAGAATAACATTTCTATCAACTTTTTGTAGCTATTACATGTTTCTAAATGGCTCTAAAATTTTCTTTCATCTCATTATATTTCTTAGGTACCAATAGTTTTATTTCTACAACTTCATTCCAGTACGTTGGGGTTATACACTTCTTTACAAAGAGGGATTAAAAATTTTCAATCTGAATGCTCAAGTGAAATATATTTTTCATAAAAACTCAACATGAGGATGATGTTAATCCCAACCAGCTTTGAAATCCATAGAATAAGATCTTATCATATCCTTTTGGGATTAAATTATTATCACAAACTAACAATATGCATGGGGATGATACGCAATGATTAAAATCAACATCATATCAATATCTTGATAAATAATTCTATAGAGCATATTGATAAACTCTAAATTCTAATCAAATAATATTTAATTTTGAACTCCATACATCCTTAAAACTTCCCGAATTTATATTCTAGAAGGTGGATCCAAATAAAAATATTCTCTCATAAAAATGAAGTGCTCTTACATTTTAAGGTGATTGAGTATAACCCATAATTATCTCAACATAAAAATAAGATAAAGAATAAAGGTTATAGGTAACTTTAATCATATTTAAAAAAACTGTAAATCCATTTCTCCTCAAATATCATTGTCACTATATACAAAACCCATGGATTGTATTTCCATAAATGTCTCTTAAAATATCCTTTATATTGATAAAATCCTATCACATTGAAACTCAAAAGGGGAGTTAATAACTTTTAACTTATGATCAACCTTAATCTAGAAAACCCATAATGGTATCCATCTATCTTAAGTTAATATTACTAGGAGACATAAATGATTAAAAAAGATAATTCACCCTTAATTCCTTAAATAAGATCTTATCTTATATACAAATATTTTAATAGAATATTGGGTTTATAGTTGTAATGATATAGTATAAAATTCCATTTCCTTATTCTAGAATCCATGTAGGTGAAGATAATGAAATTTACCTAATTGATAAATAATAATATTTTCATTTGTCTCATTCATACAAAATCGAACATTAATTTCCCAATTAAGGAGGGGAGAATTACTATTACCTAATTGTCATGATTAACTTCAATCATAAATATTTCATAAGATTTCTATTTATCACTTTTTAGGTTATTTTGGATTATTTTACCCTTTTTTACCTTGGGTTGGGTCATTGATTCACATAATATGAATACTCTTTTCATTTGTAACACTAGAGTGTGAAAGGTGAATTCTATGCAGCTTTCTCTCAACTAGTATCATTATCTTACTTATTCCCATCACTTGGGTAACTCATTACCTGATGACCAAACCATAAAATTTTAAAACACATACTAGTTCCCTTAATAAACTTTCCTCCATGTTTCTTCCCACACTTTGAGAATAAAGGAAAGATTATCTTCTTCTCACCATGGTTATTAGACTTTCATTGGAATTCCATTTTTCACTTTTGTAAAAAATATAAGATTGATAAGTAACTCCAACCTTTGTTTCCACCTTAATAGAACATATAAAAATATCTTAATATATAATAACATATCATATGGGTAATTCCCTATGGGTACTTGGTTTTAAGCCACTTGAAAATCGATCAACCATACTTTTAGGTTGGATGATAATACCAGAATCATACCTCAAAAGTCATGTAAAATTTTCTTCCTAGGTACCAATAGATTCATCAAAATTTTTATTTAGATCAAGGACCTCATTATCCATATTCATATAAATAATACAAGGACAATACTTATTGAAAAAAAAGTTTTTGATCTTGTACCAATATATGTAGCCAATTTCATTTTATTGCCTTATATTCTTGATATGATTCCACCATTGTTCTTATTCACTATTAAAATGATAAAAAATCAAAATGAATTTAGTATGATCAAAATAGTAAAGGATGTAAATATTATTTTTATTGGTGATAATTTATTTATCACTAACTAATAGATCAGATACCAACTTATAAAAGGTGCGAGATTCTTAATGAAGGAATCAATAGTATATTATTTCTTCTTTTCTGTGTTTAGAAGTAAATAATAATTCATAGTTTGGGAATTTTGTGTGAGAATAATAGTAATATTTTTCTTTCCAACTTCCATAATTTTTGGTTGATCTGGAAGAAAATCATTACACTTTCAATCAAAATCAACACTAACATGCTTCTTTTTGGTTTCATCCATTAACTAAAACCAAAATCAAGGTGTGGGGTGTAACACCTCGAAATTTTACGAAAAATATTCTTTTCATTAATGTCTTGTGTTGTACGCTACACCAAAAGGAGCTTGCACAACACGCATCCTTGAATTTCCTTGCATTACACGCAATCACGACCTTCCTCGATAGCGTGTGTAGTACGCAATACCGAGTTTCACTAAACAACGATATGCTATTAAAATATTATTAAAACTAGCCGTTATGAATAGTAATAACCACTTTTTGAAATTTTGTAAATTTTATTTTTCAAAATGGACTTCATTTTTGGATTCGGAATATTAAAATTAGCTTAGGGTGAAATTTTGGTACTTTTCGGATAACATTCATATTATGATGAATAGTGAAAATTACTAAATTTTAATTAAAAACAAATTTTTTAATAGAAATAATTAATAGTGATAAATTATTAATTTGAGTGGGTTTAAAGTATATTTAGAATATATTTTTACAATTTAATACAATGTTGGTCATTGGATGTAATTTCACATTTAAACAGACATAAACAAGTGTCAATCTTTTGATAGTTATTATCTCTCAAAAACACAGTATTTGTTTTGATGACGGGAATTAATTTTTAAATGAATTAATGTAACTGATATGTTTTTAATTTGGTAAAATAGACTTCATTTTTGAATTCATAATATCAAATATAACTTAGGCATAATTTTTTGTATTTTTCTGGAAACGTTCATTTTTTGATGAATAGTGAAACCAGTAAGTGGTAGTTAAAAAAACTGAATTTTTCATAAAACTTAATTTTACCGCTTCTGTGAGTGGAATTTCGAAAATCCGAGAGACATGGTTAATATCAATGACTAAAATGTGGTTCAATGAGACGAAAATAATTTTTGGTGAATAGTAACTTTTGACTTTTTTTTACCACTGTTAAAAGTAAATAGGGTAATTAAGGGTAAAAATGATATTATTAACACCTGTCCTAATTCTATTGGATAAGTGTAATTCGACCAAAAACAACCTTAGCAATAAAATATGACCATTTAAGCCCACTTGGATTAGATTAGGACATTTATTATTAATTTATTTAAAGAAGGGTTAAAATAGTTAAAATCAATGTTTAATAAGTAAATCATTTTTAATATAGGGTTCTACATAAGATAAATTGGACAATAAATATTCATTAGAAAGATAAAAATATTTCCTACATAATGAAATTTTATTTGTAATTTTTTAGACATTAAAAAATATAATTTATTTATGACACAACGATGATGCATTAATTACCTTTTTAAGAAAATATTACCAGAATTGATGTTATAAATGACCAAATAAATATAATTTGAGACTTTTTATGACTTACAATAATTTTATAGGTTAATATGACATGTTATTGTTGATTTCAGTAACTTGGTTCGAACTTATCATTCTGTTATGAATTTCATAAAAATCATGTACCAAATAGTGTCAAAATTGACATAAATTAGTTTTTAAAACAAATATTATATTATTAATTGTTATTTTATTCCTAAAAATCTATGGTTCAGAAAAATGACATAGATAAGGTTATATATATTAATAAAAAACAACTTGGGGTTCGTTTGTCTTGATATAGTAAGTTTATTAACCATATACTGTAAGAAAACAAAAAGACACGGTAAAAGTTAAATTATTTAACTTAGAGTTAAATCTAATTGATAAGGTTAAAATAATAACCTAAACTAGTCTAAATCATATTGGATGAGAGGAGTTTGACCCATCCCCACTTTAGCTTCGAAATAAGACCCTTTGGAACCATTATAAACCAAATTTGACCTTAATATAAAATAATATTTTGAGATTTTCCTAAGATGCCCCTCTCCTCCCTTATAAAAGGCCACCTCCTCCCTCTCCTCCTCACACCAATTTGAGCATTCAATATCGGAAAAACCCTGCCAAAATCTCTTATCCACTTCCCTAGTATCATCCTAGAGGTTCTGGTCTTCTTCAAAGACCTATTTTAGTGCCCTAAAAGGAGGTCTCAAAGAAGCATTTCAAAGAAGAGGTAATGTCCGTTACCGATTCTTTCATATTTATTTCTTCTTCCACTTCTTCTTCTTAGGTTGTTTAATTATGATGTAATAACATCAGTATCACTTATATACTGATATGTTATTATAATTATTAAACAACCTTATTTCACTATATATCCATCCTACGGAAAATGAAATCACCACGCGTGCGTACGTACGGAATACCGTCTCCACGCCGTGGTGTAATCTATATTCCACCACCACCTTACTTGGATGGGTATAATGGTGTACATAATGACAATATATGATTATTGTAAAGTGATACTTATTCTGAAATAGTATACATACACTCCAATACAATTCCACAATCATGAGAACGATATCATCGCTCGTGCGTACGTACGGACTACCGTCTCCACGACGCGATGAGATTCATTCTCCACGTTAACCATTCATGAATGATTATAAAGTATATATAATAAGTAATAATGAAATATATGACATAATAATGATTCTGGATTTATGTGTATATATATTTATGTCATCTACTTAATTCAATTCAACTCAATAAGGAAAAGAAAACAACGTTTATGCGTACGTACGGTCTACCGTCTCCATGAACGGTGTATTTCATTCCATTTACTGATCTATTATATATATGTATATTCTGAATATATAATATATATAAATCGTGTTTTATATTCTATAATTAAGTAATCATGATCTAAGTAATCATATGAATAATTACAAGTCAAAACACGGACGACAAATGAAATGATTTTACCCAAAACGCTCTTTAACATGAGATTTACAAAAGAAAGGGTAATATAAAGCCATAAGTGAACCATATATGATATCATAACAATGAGTATGATTCTGGAATAAGTCAATAACATTATTTAAATCATTATACAGGAGGTTTGGACACTTACGAAGCAAATATTACCTAAGGTAAGGGAAATATCACAATCTCATTTTTATCAGAGATTGTTTATACTTTGGCATTTACTGGGGTGTATTTTATCATCCACATCTATGTTTCCTCAATATTTAATATTATTTGAATCCACCTACAATTGTTTAAATCCAATTTTACCCTTCGGTTAGTTTTTAGTAAAAGATATGAAAAGAATATTTTGTCGTTTTTCGTATGAGGTACTTTTTGACTTTTCCGACAAAAGTATGAGAAGAATGTTTTTTTAACATATACGACATGAATGGATTTTTAAAACAAAATTTCCAAGAATCTTCCTTTAAAAGTTTTCATGTTTATTTTTAATCAACTTTTTTTAGTTTAAAATTGTATGACATGTTAAGAAAGGAAAAATGTTTTTGAAGTAGAAAGGATATTTTCCTCAAGAATGGAGTTCAAGTGTTTTATCAAAATTATTTTCCATCTAAGATAATATTGGGTTCTGTTTATATCCCTATTATTACATTGATTTTATTATGTTGTGATGGAATTATTTTTATGAATTCCTTTATCTTATATGAATTGTTTGATGATGTCACGGTGTTTAAGATTTCCATTTTTATTACATGGGTTATGCAATGATGTATGATTTATGATTTTTTGGCACACATAAGAATGGTATAATTATGAGATGGGTGGGACCTATATCTCCCTCCAATGCATTGGGTAAAGATTTTATATCTCATGAGATAGACATGGCTGGAACGGTAGGTTATACCGGTTCAGTAAAACAGGACTGAAACGAGGAGTGAACTTGGTTCAGAAAGGGAATTTGTCCACTAAGATAGTCTTGGAAATGAGTCTTGACAAATAAGAAATTATTCTATATGATTATGTGTGTATTCCACAAAGATTCATGTTTTATGTTATGATTATTGGGATTACATTTCACTACTATGATTTATCCCATGTTATGAAATTATGATCTTTTTACAGGTTAAGATTACCAAAATATATGTTCTTATGAATATGATGTGATTGATATTTCTTTTGTTCACCATTACTGAGCATTTGAGCTCACCCTTTTATGTTTTCTTTTCCCCAGGATATAAAGAAAGGTTTTAGGTAAGAAAAAAAGGAAGATCTTTATGGGAGATGTTGAAGATATTTTATCATGATTAGTAGATTACGTTCCGAGTTTTCAAAGAAACTAAACTATTACGGTCCTCATGTGTGTGTTTTTGTTATGTACTAATTATTCCGCAAAATTAATGTAATTTCCATGTACGTCAAGCTTCGGGTCTCTATAGTTGGTATCAGAGGAAAGGTTTAGTCAACCTTTGGAAACTAGGATGCGAGAACTTTAGTGAGATCCCTAGAGATATTTATAAGGTATGTCTAGTGATGTACCTAAGGTTAAATATACGTATAGGTTATAGTACTAGAATTACGCTAACGATCATAGAATTAAACCTAAGATGTTAGATATTGAATGTACTCCCCCTTTATTATGTTGTTTTCCCTAGCATGATTTTTTCCTCTCACACTATTCTTTTTGGGTTTTAGACGATGGTTGGAACCCGAAGGAACCGTGTTGAACAATGCAATGGACAATGCAATGATTTTCCTCCTGAACATTCGAATGTTATGGGAGATGGAGTGAAAAATTTTATCGCTATACTTACATAAGCTATGAATCATTCTGGACTTCCAAATGAGCAGAGAAGGGAACAATATTCTATTGAGTCCTTCATGAGGCAACGTCCACCTTCTTTCAGTGGGTCTTCTGATCCACTTGTTGCTGAACAATGGATCAGTACTACTGAAAAGATATTTTCAGTTCTTCAATGTTCTGAACATGATAAAGTCATCTTAGCCGTATATCGTTTGGAAGGTAAAGCTGATCAATGGTGGAATCTTATCAAGAATATGAGGCCAAGAGATGAAATTGAGTCCATGGAGTGGAACGAGTTCAAGAACTTATTTTTCAATAAGTACTTCCCTCGTATTCTTCAAAAAAAGATGGAGAAGGAGTTTCTTGAACTAAAGCAAAAGGATGATGAATCTGTTGGTATATACAAAGTGAATTTTACAAGGCTTGCAAGGTATGCATCTGGATTTGTCATCCAACCTGAAAGTAATGTTTATCGATTCTTCAGTGGCTTAAAACCAAATCTTCAAAGGGCATTAGCTATAAGAGACTTCAGTAGCTATAAAGAAATTGTGAGTTGTGCTATCAAGGTAGAAATGGAAGTTGGTGTTAATTATCCATCTCATAGTTTTGACAAGAAACGAAAGATGGAGTTCAAGGAGAAATCTCAGAATAATGGTGAAAAGAAGATAAATGTTTCCTTATGCTCAAAGTGTGGAAAGAAGCATGGTGGAGATTGTATTAAAGGGACTAGAAAATGTTTTATGTGTGGAAAAGAAGGTCATCGAGAAGCTGAGTGTCGAAGTAATGGAAAAAGGGCTTCTAATGATGTGAATAATGAAAAGACTTCAGAGAACGCACCAACAACACTTCAATGCTTCATGTGGAAGGAAATGGGGCATTATGCTAATAAATTCCCTAATCCAAGGGTTAGTGATGATCGAAGTGAGAAACCATTTAAGGTAAAGGACAAAGGGAAGTCACATGTGATCACCATTGGCGATGTTGAATATGACAACGATTTGGTGGAATGATTAAGTGTTTATGTAATGGGATTCCAAAATAATGTTGAGTATTGGAATATTTATGTATTGGTATATTGTGGTCTTCAATAATTTTATGGTACCTGTATCCATGGAATGTGATTGAGATATTTTTGGAAAAAAGCTGATATGCGCATAATGATGGGAAAACGAGAAAATGACATATTTGACAGTATTCACTAGGTGATATCATGGTTTGAGTATATAGAATTTTGAGGATTTTGGTATGTGGAAAGAGTTAACTTTTAACTGCATTCATTTTTTCACTAAGGTTCAATGGGTATTCAAGAGAACACATGATTAAGGCCTTTGAATTTTTGGAATGTGACCAATAATACATATCTTATGATATATGGGGATCAACGATGGTATTAAATCTCTGGTAATCATTTTCACTATATTATGAGGGTGGACTGCATTATTATGGATAAGCCTAAAGATTGGGATGGACTATGTTGGACATAAGTTAGTATTGTTTAAGGATAAAATCATTTTCAATATTATTGATGGGATGTTATAGTAATATAGTTTTAGAAAAAGGACAACCTGCAGGACGGGCGACAACCCATCGCGTCGGACAAGGCCGTGGGAATCGAACCCACAACCGAAGTGCGACTGCCCTTTATCGCCTACCACTGGCCTACAGGAAGTCCCTGTTTAGTAGAAACTAGTTTTATTATATTAAGTAGTATGATATATGAATTATAAGTCCATTTTAGGAACTATATATGATTAATCTCACTATAGATGGACTTATGTATTTTTTTGATAACTTTTCTAACCTTTTGTTTGAGACAGATGGAATGACCCATCATTCTATCACATGATCTGCTAACACATCACGAATGAAAAATTCAACTTCATTTCTTTAAGAGATGAAGTGGAAATTGTCCAAAGAACGACCAAAGGTGAGACTATACCAAAATAAAGAAAGTATTTATTCTAATTCCAATTTCATCAACTTTAGGGAAACGATCTTGAAAACCAAAAATGTTGTCCTAGTGCTCTTATATCTGATGAATCAGATGGTACCTTAGATCTTCACAAATTTATCACTTTATGATTTCTGGCTTTTCCATAGCCATGTTCTCTACCACTCTCCATCAGAACATGATGGTTAGATTTCTCTTCCATATCCATATTTTCACCTATCTGGAAAACCAGTGATTAGTTTATTTGGGTAACTGTTACATCTAATACTTTTGTTTTTAAAGATTGCTTTTGGTATTCCATTTTACAATGTGGGTTTCTATCAAATAAACTTTCTAATAGTAAACCATTTATAACCCCGACGAATTTCGAGGGTGAAATTCATTTTAAGGGGGTAGAATGTAACACCCCGAAATTTTATGAAAAATATTCTTTTTGTTAATGTCTTGTTTTGTACGCTACACCAAAAGGAGCTTGCACAACACGCATCCTTGACTTGCCTTGCATTACACGCAATCACGACCTTCCTTGATAGCGTGTGTAGTACGCAATACCGAGTTTCACTAAACAACAATATGCTATTAAAATATTATTAAAACTAGCCGTTATGAATAGTAATAACCACTTTTTGAAATTTTTTAAATTTTATATTTCAAAATGGAATTCATTTTTGGATTCGGAATATTAAAATTAGCTTAGGGTGAAATTTTGGTACTTTTCGGATAACTTTCATATTCTGATGAATAGTGAAAATTACTAAATTTTAATTAAAAACAACTTTTTTAATAGAAATAATTAATAGTGATAAATTATTAATTTGAGTGGTTTTAAAGTATATTTATAATATATTTTTACAATTTAATACAATGTTGGTCATTGGATGTAATTTCACATTTAAACCAGACATAAACAAGTGTCAATCTTTTGATAGTTATTATCTCTCAAAAACACGGTATTTGTTTTCACGATGGGAATTAATTTTTAAATTAATTAATGTAACTGATATTTTTTGAATTTGGTAAAATAGACGTCATTTTTGAATTCATAATATCAAATATAGCTTAGGCATAATTTTTTGTATTTTTCTAGAAACATTCATTTTTTGATGAATAGTGAAACCACTAAGTGGTAGTTAAAAAAACTGAATTTTTCATAAAACATAATTTTACCGCTTCTGTGAGTGGAATTTCAAAAATCCGAGAGACACGGTTAATATCAAGGACTAAAATGTGGTTCAATGAGATGAAAATAATTTTTGGTGAATAGTAACTTTTGACTTTTTTTTACCACGGTTAAAAGTAAATAGGGTAATTAAGGGTAAAAATGATATTATTATTACCCTAACACATGTCCTAATTCTATTGGATAAGTGTAATTCGACCAAAAACAACCTTAGAAATAAAAGATGACCATTTAAGCCCACTTGGATTAGATTAGGACATTTATTATTAATTTATTTAAAGAAGGGTTAAAATAGTTAAAATCAATGTTTAATAAGTAAGTCATTTTTAATATAGGGTTATATATAAGATAAATTAGACTATAAATATTCATTAGAAAGATAAAAATATTTCCTCAATAATGATATTTTATTTGTAAATTTTTAGACATTAAATAATTTAATTTATTTATGACACAACGATGATGCAGTAATTACCTTTTTAAGAAAATATTAACATAATTGATGTTATAAATGCCCAAATAAATGTAATTTGAGACTTTTTATGACTTAAACTAATTTTATAGGTTAATATGACTTGTTATTGTTGATTTAAGAAACTTGGATCGAACTTATCATTCTGTTATGAATTTCATAAAAATCATGTACCAAATAGTGTCAAAATTGACAGAAATTAGTTTTTTAAAAAAATATTATATTATTACTTGTTATTTTATTCCTAAAAATCTAAGGTTCGGCCAAATGACTTAGATAAGGTTATATATATTAATAATAAACAACTTGGGGTTCTTTTGGCTTGATATAGTAAGTTTATTAACCATATAGTGTAAGAAAACAAAAAGACACGGTAAAAGTTAAATTATTTAACTTAGAGTTAAATCTAATTGATAAGGTTAAAATAATAACCTAAACTTGTCTAAATCATATTGGATGAGATGTTTTTGACCCATCCCCACTTTATCTTCGAAATAAGACCCTTTGAAACCATTATAACCCGAATTTGATCTTAATATAAAATAATATTTTGAGATTTTCCTAAGGTGCCCCTCTCCTCCCTTATAAAAGGGAACCTCCTCCCTCTCCTCCTCACACCAATTTGAGCATTCAAGCTTGTCCAAACCCTGAAAAAATCTCTTATCGACTTTCCTAGTATCATCCTAGAGGATCTGGTCTTCTTCAAAGACCTATTATAGTGCCCTAAAAGGAGGTCTCAAAGAAGAACTTCAAAGAAGAGGTAATTACCGTTACCGATTCTTTCATCTTTATTTCTTCTTCCACTTCTCCTTCTTAGGTTGTTTCATTATGATGTAATAACATCAGTATCACTTATATACTGATATGTTATTATAATTATTAAACAACCATATTTCACCATATATCCATCCTACGGAAAACGAAATCACCGCGCGTGCGTACGTACAGAATACCGTCTCCACGCCGTGGTGTAATCTATTTTCCACCACCACCTTACTTAGATGGGTATAATGGGGTAAATAATGACTATATATGATTATTGTAAATTGATATTGATTCTTAAATAGTATACATACACTCCAATACAATTCCACGATCATGAGAACGATATCATTGCTCGTGCGTACGTACGGACTACCGTCTCCACGACGCGATGAGATTCATTCTCCACGTTAACCATTCATGAATGATTATAAAGTATATATAATAAGTAATAATGAAATATATGACATAATAATGATTCTGGATTTATGTGTATATATATGTATGTCATCTACTTAATTCCATTCAACTCAATAAGGAAAAGAAAACAACGTTCATGCGTACGTACGGTCTACCGTCTCCATGAACGGTGTATTTCTTTCCATTTACTGATCTATTATATATATGTATATTCTGAATATATATTATATATAAATCATGTTTTATATTCTGGAATTAAGTAATCATGATCTAAGTAATCATATGAATAATTAAAAGTCAAAACACGGACGACAAATGAAACGATTTTACCCAAAACGCTCTTTAACATGAGATTTACAAAAGAAGGGGTAATATAAAGCCATAAGTGAACCATATATGACATCATAACAATGAGTATAATCCTGGAATAAGTAAATAACATTATTTAAATCATTATACAGGAGGTTCGGACACTTACAAAGAAAATCAGACCTAAGGTAAGGGAAATATCACAATCTCATTTTTATCCGAGATTGTTTATACTTTGGCATTTACTGGGGTGTATTTTATCATCCACATCCATGTTTCCTCAATATGTAATATTATTTCCATCCACCTACAATTGTTTAAATCAAATTTTACCCGTCGGTGAGTTTTTAGTAAAAGATATTAAAGGAATATTTTGTCATTTTTCGTACGAGGTACTTTTTGACTTTTCCGACAAAAGTACGAGAAGAATGTTTTTTAACTTATACGACATGAATGGATTTTTTTAAAAAAATTTCCAAGAATCTTCCTTTACAAGTTTTCATGTTTATTTTTAATCAACTTCTTTTATTTTAGAATTGTATGACATGTTAAGAAAGGAAAAATGTTTTTGAAGTAGAAAGGATATTTTCCTCAAGAATGGAGTTCAAGTGTTTTATCAAAATTATTTTCCATCTAAGATAATATAGGGTTCTGTTTATATCCCTATTATTACATTGATTTTATTATGTTGTGATGGAATTATTTTTATGAATTCCTTTATCTTATATGAATTGTTTGATGATGTCATGATGTTTATGTTCCCATTTTTATTACATGGGTTATGCAATGATGTATGATTTATGATTTTGTGGCACACATAAGAATGGTATCATTATGAGATGGGTGGGACCTATATCTCCCTCCAATTAATTGGGTAAGGATTTTATATCTCTTGAGATAGACATGGATGGAACGGTAGGTTATACCGGTTCAATGAAATAGGACTGAAACGAGGAGTGAACTCGGTTCAGAAAGGGACTTTTTCCACTAAGATAGTCTTGGCAATGGGTCTTGAATAATAAGAAATGATTTTCTATGATTATGTGTGTATGAAACAAAGTTTTATGTTTTAACTTATGATTATTGGGATTACATTTCACTACTATGATTTATCCCATGTTATGAAATTATGATCTCTTTTGTAGGTTAAGATTTCCAAAAGATATGTTCTTATGAATATGATGTGATTGATATTTCTTTTGTTTACCCTTACTGAGCATTTGAGCTCACCATTTTATGTTTTCTTTTCCCCAGGATATAAAGAAAGGTTTTAGGTAAGAAAAAAAGGATGATCTTTATGGGAGATGTTAAAGTTCTTTCACCATGATTGGAAGATTACGTTCCGAGTTTCTAAAGACACTAAACTTGTACGGTCCTCGTGTGTGTGTTTTTGTTATGTACTAAGTATTCCACAAAGGTAATGTAATGTCCGTGTACGTCAAGCTTCGGGTCTCTACAGTTGGTATCAGAGGAAAGGTTTAGTCAAACTTTGGAAACTAGGATGCGGGAACTTTAGTGAGATCCCTAGAGATATTTCTAAGGTATGTCTAGTGATGTCCCTAAGGTTAAATATACGTATAGGTTATAGTACTAGAATTACGCTAATGATCATAGAATTAAACCTAAGATGTTAGATATTGAATGTACTCCCCCTTTTTTATGTTGTTCTCCCTAGCATGATTTTTGCCTCTCACACTATTCTTTTTGGGTTTTAGACGATGGCTGGAACCAGAAGGAACCGTGTTGAACAATGCAATAGAAAATGCAATGATTATCCTCCTGAACAAACGAATGTTATGGGAGATGGAGTGCAAAATCTTATCTCTATACTTACACAAGCTATGAATCATTCAGGACTTCCAAATGAGCAGAGAAGGGAACAATATTCTATTGAGTCCTTCATGAGGCAACATCCACCTTCTTTCAGTGGGTCTTATGATCCACTTGTTGCTGAACAATGGATCAGTACTACTAAAAAGATATTTTCAGTTCTTCAATGTTCTGAACATGATAAAGTCATCTTAGCAGTATATCGTTTGGAAGGTGAAGCTGATCAATGGTGGAACTTATCAAGAATACGATGCCAAGAGATGAAATTGAGTCCATGGAATGGAACGAGTTCAAGAACTTATTTTTCAATAAGTACTTCCCTCGTATTCTAGAACAAAGATGGAGAAGGAGTTTCTTGAACTAAAGAAAAAGGATGATGAATCTGTTGGTATATACGAAGCGAATTTTACAAGGCTTGCAAGGTATGCATCTGGATTTATCATCCAACCTGAAAGTAAAGTTGATCGATTCTGCAGTGGCTTAAAAACAAATATTCGAAGTGCATTATCTATAAGAGACTTCAGTAGCTATGAAGAAATTGTGAGTTGTGCTGTCAAGGTAGAAATGGAAGTTGGTGTTAATTATCCATCTCATGGTTTTGAAAAGAAACTAAAGATGGAGTTCAAGGAGAAATCTCAGAATAATGGTGAAAAGAAGATGAATGTTTCCTTATGCTCAAAGTGTGGAAAGAAGCATGGTGGAGATTTTCTTAAAGGGACTATAAAATGTTTTAAGTGTGGAAAAGAAGGTCATCGAGCAGCTGAGTGTCGAAGTAATGGAAAAAGGGTTTCTAATGATGTGAATAATGAAAAGACTGTAGAGAACGCACCAACAACACTTCAATGCTTCAAGTGCATGGAAATGGGGCATTATGCTAATAAATTCTCTAATCCAAGGGTTAGTGATGATCGATGTGAGCAACCACTTAAGGTAAAGGACAAAGGGAAGTCACATGCGATCACCATTGGAGATGTTGAATATGACAACGATGTGGTGTAATGATTAAGTGTTTATGTAATGGGATTCCAAAATAATGATGAGTATTGGAATATTTATGTATTGTTCTATTGTGGTCTTCAATAATTTTATAGTACCGGTAACCATGGAATGTGATTGTGATATTTTTGGAAAAAATGATGATATGCACATAATGAAGGGAAAACGAGAAAATGACATATTTGACAGTATTCACTAAGTGATATCATGGTTTGAGTATATAGAATTTTGAGGATTTTGGTATGTGGAAAGTGTTAACTTTTAACTGCATTCATTTTTTCACTAAGGTTTAATGGGTATTCAAGAGAACACATGATTAAGGCCTTTGAATGTTTGGAATGTGACCAACAAGACATATCTTATGATATATGGGGATCAACGATGGTATTAAATCTCTGGTAATTGTTTTCACTATATTATGAGAGTGGACTGCAGTATTATGGATAAGCCTAAATATTGGAATGGACTATATTGGACATAAGTTAGTATTGTTTAAGGATAAAAGTTTTTTCGATATTATTGATGGGATGTTATAGTAATATAGTTTTAGAAAAAGGACAACCTGCAGGACGGGCGACAGCCCATCGCGCCGGACAAGGCCATGGGAATCGAACCCACAACCGAAGTGCGACTGGCCTTCATCACCTACCACTGGCCTACAGGAAGTCCCTGTTTAGTTGAAACTAGTTTTATTATATTAAGTAGTATGATATATGAAGTATAAGTCCATTTTAGGAACCATATATGATTAATCTCACTATATATGGACTTATGTATTTTTTTGATAACTTTTATAACCTTTTGTTTGAGACAGATGTAATGACCCATCATTCTATCACATGATCTGCTAACACATCACGAATGACAAATTCAACTTCATTTCTTTAAGAGATTAAGTGGAAATTGTCCAAAGAACGACCAAAGGTGAGACTATACCAAAATAACGAAAGTATTTCTTCTAATTCCAATTTCATCAACTTTAGGGAAACGATCTTGAAAACCAAAAATGTTGTCCTAGTGCTCTTATATTTGATGAATCAGATGGTACCTTAGATCTTCACAAATTTATGGCTTTGTGATTGCTGGATTTTCCATAGCCATGTTCTCTACCACTCTCCATCAGAACATGATGGTTAGATTTCTCTTCCATATCCATATTTTCACCTATCTGGAAACCCAGTGATTAGTTTATTTGGGTAACCGTTACATTTAATAATTTTGTTTTTAAAGATTTTTTTTGGTATTCCATTTTACAATGTGGATTTCTATCAAAGAAACTTTCGAATAGTAAACCATTTATAACCCTGACGAATTTCGAGGGCGAAATTCATTTTAAGGGGGGTAGAATGTAACACCCCAAAATTTTATGAAAAATATTCTTTTCATTAATGTCTTGTGTTGTACGCTACACCAAAAGGAGCTTGCACAACAGGCATCCTTGAATTGCCTTGCATTACACGCAATCACGACCTTCCTCGATAGCGTGTGTAGTACGCAATACCGAGTTTCACTAAACAACGATATGCTAATAAAATATTATTAAAACTAGCCATTATGAATAGTAATAACCACTTTTTGAAATTTTTTAAATTTTATATTTCAAAATGGACTTCATTTTTGGATTCAGAATATTAAAATTAGCTTAGGGTGAAATTTTGGTACTTTTCGGATAACTTTCATATTCTGATGAATAGTGAAAATTACTAAATTTTAATTAAAAAAACTTTTTTAATAGAAATAATTAATAGTGATAAATTATTAATTTGAGTGGTTTTAAAGTATATTTAGAATATATTTTTAAAATTTAATACAATTTTGGTCATTGGATGTAATTTCACATTTAAACCAGACATAAACAAGTGTCAATCTTTTGATAGTTATTATCTCTCAAAAACACGCTATTTGTTTTGACGATGGGAATTAATTTTTAAATTAATTAATGTAACTGATATGTTTTGAATTTTGTAAAATAGACTTCATTTTTGAATTCATAATATCAAATATATCTTAGGCCTAATTATTTGTATTTTTCTGGAAACATTCATTTTTTGATGAATAGTGAAACCACTAAGTGGTAGTTAAAAAAACTGAATTTTTCATAAAACTTAATTTTACCGCTTCTGTGAGTGGAATTTCGAAAATCCGAGTGACACGGTTGATATCAAGGACTAAAATTTGGTTCAATGAGATGAAAATAATTTTTGGTGAATAGTAACTTTTGATTTTTTTTTACCACGGTTAAAAGTAAATAGGGTAATTAAGGGTACAAATGATATTATTATTACCCTAACACATGTCCTAATTCTATTGGATAAGTGTAATTCGACCAAAAACAACCTTAGGAATAAAATATGACCATTTAATCCCACTTGGATTAGATTAGGAAATTTATTATTAATTTATTTAAAGAAGGGTTAAAATAGTTAAAATCAATGTTTAAGAAGTAAATCATTTTTAATATAGGGTTATACATAAGATAAATTAGACTATAAATATTCATTAGAAATATAAAAAGATTTCCTACATAATTATATTTTATTTGTAATTTTTTAGACATTAAATAATTTAATTTATTTATGACACAACGATGATGCAATAATTACCTTTTTAAGAAAATATTAACATAATTGATGTTATAAATGCCCAAATAAATGTAATTTGAGACTTTTTATGACTTAAAATAATTTTATAGGTTAATATTACATGTTATTGTTGATTTAAGTAACTTGGTCCGAACTTATCATTCTGTTATGAATTTCATAAAAATCATGTACCAAATAGTGTCAAAATTGACATAAATTAGTTTTTAAAACAAATATTATATTATTAATTGTTATTTTATTCCTAAAAATCTAAGGTTCGGCCAAATGACTTAGATAAGTTTATATATATTAATAATAAACAACTTGGGGTTCTTTTGGATTGATATAGTAAGTTTATTAACCATATAGTGTAAGAAAACAAAAAGACACGGTAAAAGTTAAATTATTTAACTTAGAGTTAAATCTAATTGATAAGGTTAAAATAATAACCTAAACTTGTCTAAATCCTATTGGATGAAAGGCTTTCGACACATCCCCACTTTAGCTTCGAAATAAGACCCTTTGGAACCATTATAAAACGAATTTGACCTTAATATAAAATAATATTTTGAGATTTTCCTAAGGTGCCCCTCTCCTCCCTTATAAAAGGGCACCTCCTCCCTCTCCTCCTCACACCAATTTGAGCATTCAAGCTTGGCCAACCCCTGAAATAATCTCTTCTCCACTTCCCAAGTATCATCCTAGAGGTTCTGTTCTTCTTCAAAGACCTATTTTAGTGCCCTAAAAGGAGGTCTCAAAGAAGCACTTCAAAGAAGAGGTAATGTCCGTTACCGATTCTTTCATCATTATATCTTCTTCCAATTCTTCTTCTTAGGTTGTTTCATTATGATGTAATAAAATAAGTATCACTTATATAATGATATGTTATTATAATTATTAAACAACCTTATTTCACCATATATCCATCCTACGGAAAACGAAATCACCGCGCGTGCATACGTACGGAATACCGTCTCCACGCCGTGGTGTAATCTATTTTCCACCACCACCTTACTTGGATGGGTATAATGGTGTACATAATGTCTATATATGATTATTTTAAAGTTATATTGATTCTGAAATATTATACATACACTCCAATAAAATTTCACGATCATGAGAACGATATCATCGCTCGTGCGTACGTACGGACTACCGTCTCCACGACGCGATGAGATTCATTCTCCATGTTAACCATTCATGAATTATTATAAAGTATATATAATAAGTAATAATGAAATATATGACATAATAATGATTCTGGATTTATGTGTATATATATGTATGTCATCTACTTAATTCCATTCAGCTAAATAAAGAAAAGAAAACAACGTTCATGCGTACGTACGGTCTACCGTCTCCATGAACGGTGTATTTATTTCCATTTATTGATATATTATATATATGTATATTCTGAATATATATTATATATAAATCATGTTTTATATTCTGGAATTAAGTAATCATGATCTAAGTAATCATATGAATAATTACAAGTCAAAACACGGATGACAAATGAAACGATTTTACCCAAAACGCTCTTTAACATGAGATTTACAAAAGAAAGGGTAATATAAAGCCATAAGTGAACCATATATGATATCATAACAATGATTATGATTCTGGAATAAGTCAATAACATTATTTAAATAATTATACAGGAGGTTTGGACACTTACGAAGAAAATCAGACCTATGGTAAGGGAAATATCACAATCTCATTTTTATCCGAGATTGTTTATACTTTGGAATTTACTGGGGTGCATTTTATCATACACATACATGTTTCTTCAATATGTAATATTATTTCCATCAACCTACAATTTTTTAAATCCAATTTTACCCTTCGCTGAGTTTTTAGTAAAAGATATGAAAGAAATATTTTGTCATTTTTCGCACGAGGTACTTTTTGACTTTTCAGACAAAAGTACGAGAAGAATGTTTTTTTAACTTATATGACATGAATGGATTTTTAAAACAAAATTCCAAGAATCTTACTTTAAAAGTTTTCAAGTTTATTTTTAATCAACTTCTTTTAGTTTAAAATTGTATTACATGTTAAGAAAGGAAAAATGTTTTTGAAGTAGAAAGGATATTTTCCTCAAGAATGGAGTTCAAGTGTTTTATCAAAATTATTTTCCATCTAAGCTAATATAGAGTTCTGTTTATATCCCAATTATTAAATTGATTTGATTATGTTGTGATGGAATTATTTTTACGAATTAATTTATCTTATATGAATTTTTTGATGATGTCACGATGTTTAAGATTCCCATTTTTATTACATGGGTTATGCAATGATGTATGATTTATGATTTTGTGGCACACATAAGAATGATATCATTATGAGATGGGTGGGACCTATATCTCCCTCCAATGAATTGGGTAAAGATTTTATATCTCATGAGATAGACATGGTTGGAATGGTAGGTTATACCGGTTTAGTGAAACAGGACAGAAACGAGGAGTGAACTCGGTTCAGAAAGGGACATTGTCCACTAAGATAGTCTAGGAAATGAGTCTTGACTAATAAGAAATGATTCTCTATGATTATGTGTGTATGCCACAAAGTTTCATGTTTTATGTTATGATTATTGGGATTACATTTCACTACTATGATTTATCCCATGTTATTAAATTATGATCTCTTTTGATGGTTAAGATTTCGAAAAGATATGTTCTTATGAATATGATGTGATTGATATTTCTTTTGTTTACCCTTACTGAGCATTTGAGCTCACCCTTTTATGTTTTCTTTTCCCCAGGATATAAAGAAAGGTTTTAGGTAAGAAAAAAAAGGAAGATCTTTATGGGAGATGTGAAGATCTTTCACCATGATTAGAAGATTACGTTCCGAGTTTCCAAAGACACTAAACTATTACAGTCGTCGTGTGTGTGTTTTTGTTATGTACTAAGTATTCCGAAAAATTAATGTAATGTCCATGTACGTCAAGATTCGGGTCTCTACATGAGGAATACTAATCATAGCATGGAATGACATAATATTGAAAAATAACATATAGGGTATCTAAATCATGAAACCTTATTTTCAATATATGAAACCTTAGTATTAATATAGTTAATTTATGTTCAGTATCTATTTAAATCCTTCGTAATGTTTTTAAAAATTTTAATGGACTTCAAAATTATATCCCCTTAGAGTGTCATACCTGGTGTTCAACAAGGCCTTTTATTGTACACTAGATTATGATAAATTCCATCTCAATTCACTCTTTTAAGAGTTATTACCCCTAGGTACCTCTATTCTAGATCCACATTCACTTTTAGTATATATAATGGGATTTAATTTATTGGAAATCACTTTTTATATTCTTTAAAAAAATGTTAATACATTTTTCTACAAATTGAGTCATACGTAGACTTATCCTTAGAGACTTACCTTGATATATCCTTATAAATAACCCTAGGGATCTCACTAATGTTTTCACATATTAGATTTCAATGGTTAACTAATTTGTTTTCTCTAGTACCAACCATAACGACCATAGATTCTCGTACAAGAATACTGCATCTTTTTAGTTGAATAGTCATTACATTACAAAAACACACACTTAATGTACAAAATATTTTAGTGCCATTAGAAACTAGGAACAAATTATTCCTAATTAATGAGAGATCTTCAATGTCTCCCATATAGATTATCCCATTTAACACTATTTAAAACATTTTCTACTTATAATCTTTCTTCATATACTGGTGAAAGGAATCATAATAAAGGTTGAGTTAAGATTATGGGTAAGGGTAAACTATGGAGATACATAAGCATAACCTGAACATAAGGTTATGAGAACATGAAAATAACATCTGAAAACCATACCTTTTATATTAAAGATCACAATATTGAGTCACATAATAAATATTTGCAGTTCATAAGTCATAAATTATAAGTGATTCAAAGATCATGATCCATGAGAGAATGAAATTATCATAAGACATAGAGTTTTGGAATATAAAAAATCATAGGAAATATTATTTCAACAATACCCACTAAGACATTCATAACATGTAAGTTTTGGGATCCACCCATGTATATACTTTAGGCATGGGATAACCACCCATGTACCCTCTTTTGGGATTGGTATAACCACTCATACATCCTATTTCAAGATTTTGTTAACCTTTTGTGTAGAATTTGAGTTTATATAACAATAAAAATAAACCACTGAATTATAGGGATATGTATTTCTTATCATGTTCCATGAGATCATAATACATTCATCATATCATAAACCATGATATGAAATTGGTTTCATAAATATTTCATTATATCATAACCTATGGAAAATATATAGGTTTCTTAATCATTTCATTACTTTATCCTATCATAATCCATGTAAAAAAATAAGCGGGTTTCATAATAATTTCATCATGGTAAAACTCATGGAAGAGAAAGGGGTTTCATAAACATCATTTCATCATAAACCATTCAGAGAAAAAATAAGTATGGTATAATTGGTTCATATCCCAAAAAAAAAAATCATATTTTAGATAAAATGTTATCATCTTTGACAGATAATTATTCTTAAATATCACTTCGAACGTTTCTTGAGGAAGACAAAATTTCTTTGAAAATCAAATTTTAAAACTAAAAATTTTAAAAAAAATTTGAAAATAAAATTAGTTTAAAATATTATAGAAAACGTTTTATGGAATATTCAAATAAAATTATGGTCATGATGGTGTACAATTCCATTCATGTCATACAAATTTTAAAAAAAGATTCCTTTTATATTTTTGGTAAAGAAAAATAAGCATTTTTTTTTAAAATGGAATGAAGATTCCATTAAAAATATTTTTTAAAAGTAAAAAATAGTTAAAAAATTATATTAATTAATCATATAAATAATGTTAAAAACATTTATAAAAAAATTCTTAGAGAACATTTCTTTGGAATAAAAATGGTTTTCGATCGAAGAGATAAACACATATGTTTTTTATTAAAAATAGTATTTTAAAATATTGATTAAATAAAGAGAGGAAAATGGAGAGAAAACAAATACTATCATGTCATAACCATAGGATAATAAAATTAATGAGTTTATTAAAATATGGATCATAATATTTTTCCATTGGGAGCATAATCATAACTAATCCTAATAAACAATGAGATTGTATCATAAAACCATTACAACTTTGGTAATATTGAATCATAAACCCCATGAAAGAATAAAATTAAATAAAAGAAATAATATAATTTGATTAAATAAAATCATGATATTACATGTCTAATGAGATATATATAAACTTTATAAAATAATATACCTACATAACATAATATATATCTCAAATAAGAAAAGTTGATATAAAAATTCAATACCACTTTGGTTACTTTTGAACTGAAAAATTATTCAAATATAGGTCATAAAATGGATATGTAAATCACAATAATTTTTAGGATAATAATAAAAAAATACATTCATGGGAAGTATACACACCACATAAAATAATTAGGTGGTGAATATGTCTTGTATCTCATAGAAGTAAAAAGCGAGATGAAAATCCATTATTGTAAGCCTCAACATCCTTATTACTCATTAGAACATATTTTATAGTAAATATAGTTCTATTATATATCAATTAGAGAACCATAAATATTTTTATATCATACCATATATAATTTAACCATTCCCTTTTACTACCCTTTTATTGAGAATTCCATGTTAATGTCATGTTTTTGGTATTCACCGCTTTGTTTTTTGAATCTGTTTTGATTTTATATTTTTGATCCTATTAATTTGATTATGGTTACGTAATATGAATAAAAATAATCATGAAATAATTATCATAATTATCATATTTATACATAAATTATACTTTTATGATGAATCATGGAAGATGGTTTTGAGAAATGTAGTATGTTATGATCATGGATACAGTAGGTTCTACGTACGCATGTGTGAACTTTCCTATTTCAAATATCATTATGGAAATGAAATAAGTATTATATTATATTTAGATAATTATAATAATATTATAAATAAAACATTATTTATTTATATATACTTATACATATCATCCTCATGGTGTGGTGATGAAAGGAGAGTCACGTCACTTTGTGAAGGCAACCGTCCATAAAAACTCAAATGAAATTATCATATTTGAGTTAGTGAAATGGTGGGAAATAAAATGATATATTTTATTTTTAGAATGAAAAATATTTCATTAATATTATAAATATTTCATTTATATCATATATATTTATCCTTATTATCTTCCATGTAAAATGAATCATATCACTTCTTGGCCACTGCTTGTGTGTTTTTTCTTGCATAATAAATATATATCCATTCATGTAAATCATTTGATTGAAGTGGAGATGGTTGTAGTTAATTTACTTAACATAAAAAAATAAAAAATATTTATGATATTTTTTTATCATCATGGATTAATAATAATTTAACAATGTGTATGAATAAATAAACTAAAAAAGATCATTAATGAATGTTAGATATTCTTCATGTAACCTCCTTAGGGTGGAACCAAAAGCCTTAATAGGAGTGATTTATGACTAAAATAAGTATTATAAGATAATAGGATGACATTTTTGAATATATATAAGAATTTATTGGAAAAATAAAATTAAATTTGTGAAGAATTGAAGAGAGGGTTCACCTTTTATAAGTGAGGTGAGTGTCAGACATGTAATTTGATGAAAATTAATTGGTGTACCCACACGTTTATCATGATACTAGAATCCAAAATAGATTATTATAAAAATTATACATTATATGGTTGAAATATTTCCATAAAATAGATTTTAAAAAAGTATTTAGAACATTTAGCCCTTATCTTTTTCTTTTAACCCCCAGTAAACCGTTTTACCTCAACCATGGTAATTAATTTTTACAATATTCACTATTCATTTTGGTCAAAAATAAAGTTGGAAATAGTAAATTATATAAATTAATATTATTCCAAACATGGAATAATTTTTTTACAAAATAAATTCATTGAAGTGGAAAAAAATTAACTTAAAATTAATCATGAAGACACGACGAGAACACAGGTTTTCAAAGAGAAAATCTTCGAAAAATTACAGTGATTTTATATCTAATTTCAATATGTAACTTATTAAAATGAATAAGAGTGGAACAATATACATACAATTGAACAATTTTTACATTAAAGTCAATTTAAAAAATAATTTAACTTTATAAATAATTTAAATGAAATAGAAACTTTCAGTTAGAATTTAGTATTTTTCAACATTCATTTGAAAATTAATCTTTTTTAAAAATTGTCAAAAAATAAATTAAAGATAATATCAATATTATGATTTCAAAAAAGAACTTTATTTTTTAAAATAAATTTTATAAAAGTGTTAAAAAAAAATATGTGCACAAAAATGTGTCATTGCAATTTTTAGAAAAATATTGTTTTTAAGAGAAAAAATTGATTTATTATTATATACTATATAGAAAAAAATTATGATGAATGTTAAATATTTTATTTTATTTATTATATCTACATGTTGTTAAATTAATTCACCAAAATTATTTTGTTTAATTTATTAAGTTAAAACAAATTTGTTTTCTAAAAAATAGATTTTAAGAAAAATATTTCTTTTACTTTAAATTAATTTTGATTTTCATATTTAATTAATTGGTCACCAAAGAATTCATATTATATATATTTATAAAACATATAATTTTATAACATATTTAATCATATTAATACTTTCTATTCATGTGGCTAAGAGTTTAAAGACCTGAACTTAAACCTTACATAATATTGAATTAAATGAATATTTCACATTGACGATCTTTTTAGGTTTAGAGTTTTAGTGAATTATGAAATAACTATTACATCTCAAAAGATTACAAAGTAGACACTTATACACAATTTCCATTTTTTTAACAAAATAAAAACACTTGAAAAAATAGTCATGTCTACTTCCATGTTTAAGACAACATGACTTTTCCTTGATCCCATCCTTGACCCTATTCCACATTATGTCCTGTGAAAAACATTTCAAAAACTTTCTATGAGAATAAAAAGCTCATTAAGGGATTCACAAAGAAGTAAAACTGTTAGTTTTTCAAAACAAAAAGTAAACCATGAATACTTTAACATAAGTAATACTTTTCACCTTTATGATCTAGTAAATACTCTTCACTAAATAGAAGATCATTACTTACCATTTTGTCACTAAAGGATTACCAAAAAAACCATATAAAGAACACATAACATATAATGGTAACTTGGGACAGAAAAATTGTTAATTTGAATAACCATACGGTTGACATCCACACACATCACTAAATGGAATAGCCATACGGCCGACTTCCATACCCAATACATTGGAGGTTATAACGTAACCACCCATCCTGGTTTATCACGGCACCACCCGTCATATGGTTTGTCACGTAACCACCCGTAAAATGTCCAAGTAACATCATTACACATAAAATATTGAAAATATAAACATTTCAATAAAAAAATTTCTTTTTCAGTCATATGAAATAATTTCAAGATATTGAAATAATCAATCCACTTTCAAAAACCATTTAAAAAATAGATTTTGGAATCAAAGTGTCCCATCCACTTTGAAGATTTTAAAATAATTATCATTTTAAAAAATTAATTTCTATATTAATAAATCCTTAAAAACCATTTTCAAAACATGGAAATTAAAGAGAAAGATTTAGAATAATAAATCTTTAAAACATTTAAAACTATATTTTAGTTAAAGAGTTTCTAACAAAATGAGAGACTCTTGAATACAAATAATTTATGAGTAACATATAATCAGAACCTTATAATATTATGATAATAATGGTATTCATGATATAATATGTCGAAGGAAAGTATATACACAATATAAAGGTGAATTGGTGCATAACAATAAATAAGTCTCAATGGAATGTAAATTGAGACAAAGTCTCTTACAAAGACGGTATCCTTAAATTAAGGAAAAATTAATCAGATAATTACATGTGAAAAATATAAATACACCTAATATAAGTAGATATTAAGTGTAAAACAATAATAGTTCATTCAAACATATTCATAGGACGACATAAATAAGAAAGAGAAGATCAACCCAAAGAATGGGAATTGGGTTAAGAAGTTCCCGTACCGATTTGGTAACTTACATAACATATGCCACATCAAAGAAGGATAATCCAATGAAGATTTAAATACTCATAAATGAATGTATATTACACAAAGAGTAAAATAAGGGGAATTACATAAACCACACAATAGGAGATAGTGGAAAATATAGCATGAATCTCACGGGAACAAAAACAAGTGATATGAAGACCACTTACCACGTTGTAATTCAGTAGAGTCGTATGACCAAAATTTAATAACCACCAAAATAATCATAGAATAGAATTAATATTAAGATAAATATTATATTATATATCTAATGTCAGTACACAATACACCACATGTAATAAATAGGTGGTGAATAATAAAAATCTCATGGAATTAAAAAAGAGATAAGAAATCCCTTACCTTGTGTCTGACTTGACTCGATCGTTCCTTAATCTCCGGAATAATAAACTAAAGTTAATTTATAAATTCTTAATAACCTTTTTCAAGTTCATTATTTCCTCTATATCACTTATTACCATGTTATAAACATCATGTAATCATTTAAGTTAATAATGTTCTTTTTGTCAATATTTGGTACTTGAGTGAAAAATGGAATCCTTATAATTACATGTTGTTCATGTGGTCAAAGGTTAATTATATCCAGAATGATATTAATGATTTATATATCATATATATCATATATATCGTATATACCCAGTATATACATTTATTTATAACAGTACATAACATTTGGAGGTAAGAAATGAAATGCATCGTTCATGGAGACGGTAAGCCGTACGTACGCATGAACGCTACTTCCATTTTTATTTGTTATTTTAATGGAATTAAAAAATAATTATAAATTGTTATATTATAATTACTGTATAATATCATATATAATATCATTAACTCCATCCTTTATATGTCCCACATAAGGCATTAATGAGTCACATCACTTTGAGGGGGCAGTAGTCCACACTTCCTCAAATGAGATTATCGTATTTACCCACTATGGAAACCATAAAAGAATGATATAAAAGGAAAATAAAGAAGAATAATGAAAACATAAACATAATAGATATCATATATAAATACAGTTCCATCATAATGTACACCATGAGAGGCAGTTGGAGATATTTGAACAATCATCGTTCCGTGAGGCGTTAGTTTTCCATCCAAATAAACATTATGTTCTTAATCCATTAGATAGAGGTGTGTGTAAGTGTAGTTCAAAACCTTATCATAAAAACATACTAGTTTATTGAGAATACTGATGTTGTTACAAAAGAAAGGAATAAATAGAGTTTAGGGGTTGGAGAAGTAAAATAAAATAAAACAATTTAAGAGAAACCGTTAGCTTTAATTTGGGTAACTCCCTTTTGTTTGAACCAAAGGACTTATTAATGTGCCTTATGCATAAAGTAAGGCTTCTAGTAGGAGTAGAGGGATGTAGGGAGATTAATTGGGCAGAGTTTGGATGAGCCAAATGGCTTGAGAGGTGTGAGTAATTGGTTAGAAGTGGACTTCTTTTATACGGGGGAGGAGGGGCTATTTAGGAAAGTGTGAAAATATTATTTTATTATATAATGAGATTCGGTTTCAAAACATCCAAAAATAATTAGTGTCAGAGATAATATGACTCATGGTCAAAATAAAATCATCCAATAAAAATTGGTCAGGTTTTGGTTAATATTTTAATCATTATAATCTTATTTATTTAAATCATTTATTAGTGAGGTAAATACTACATCGTTATTGTGTCATAAATAATTTAATTTACTGGAAGTCTAAAAATTATAAAAAAATACCATGATGTAGGAAATCTTTTTATATTTCAAATGAAAATTTATTCTCAAAAATATTACTTATATAACACCATATAAAAATTAAATACTAAAATATTTTTGTTTATGTCTATTTTTTCTTTACTTTAAATTAATTAATCCAAATTGTCATTATCACTCCCAAGTGGCTCAATGGGGTCCCAAAATCGACCCAAATCTTTCCATGGTCGTAAATGACTCATCCAATAAGTTTAGGATAAGTGTTAAAGTAATTTTGAATTATTATAATATTCTTTTAACCTTGAATTACCCTATTTACCTTTAACCGCGGTAAATAAAAGTCAAAAGTTTCTATTCACCAAAAATTATTTTCATCTTATTTAACCAAATTTTACTTCTTGATAACAACCATTTATGTCATATTTTTTAAATTTAATTCACCGAAGCGGTAAAATTTCATTTAAATCAAAAAGTCAGTTTTTAACTACTACTAATTGGTTTCACTATTCATCAAAAATTGAAGTTTTTCAGAAAAATACCCAAAATTCCTCCTAGGATTTATTTGGTATTCATAATTCAAAAATGATGTTTATTTTTCTAAATTCAAAACATAAAAGTTCCATTAATTAATTTTAAAATTAATTCCAGTTGTTAAAACAAATAGCGTGTTTTTAAAAAACAATAACTATCAAATGATCGACACTTGTTTATGTCCAATTTCAAAATGAAATTAATTCCAATGACCAACATTGGATTAAATGGTAAAAATATATTATAATTACACTTGAAACCCAATTAATAGATAACCTAAACATATAAATAAATTATATTAAAAGGCACCCATTGAATTGGAATACAGTATTTTCCACTATTCATTTAAAAAATGAACTTTATCCGAAAAATACCAAAAATTAACCCAAGTAAAATTTAATGTCCCAAATCAAAATAAGAATTTTATTTGGTCAAATAGAACATATAAAAAATGAACAAAACTATATTTAAAGTTGGTTCGCCATTAAAAAGCGGTAAATCGACCTTTTAATGTAAATTATGCTAAAAATTAGATTCATTCACATTTTAAGCCTCTAAATTTTATTGGATAAAAGTAAATACATCTAACAAACATGTATAGTCACATTTTAGTTTGTTTTGTTCATTCCCACCAATACAATGGCTAGGATTTAACTTCCATTTAAAATAATAATATTTTATTATTACTGTGCAACGTAAGATTTTAAAGAAACCTATTGTTGCGTATCGGGTATGATATCAAACATTAAAACCCCATTTAAGTAAAATTAATATTTAATTCACAAATATTAATAAATCTGAAATATGTCTTATTTTTTATTTACTGGGGATGATACATCCTTCCCCCTTTTGGGAATTGTGTCCTCGCAATTTTAAAAAAATGGGCTCGGAAACTTCATTAAAAGTCCCACATCGGAAAAAGAGTCAGAAAAACTATAACTTTAAAAGAAAGAAAGTGAAGCAAAAAAGTCACTCGAGATAACCCATACTGGGATTCCATGAAGGAAAAAATGGATATGGCAGAGAAAACAAAGGGTCATGTTCTGATGGAGAGTGATAGAAAACATGTTTAGAAGAAAGTTAACCATTGGAAAATCAAAAAAATGTGATGGGTTAAACGGTCATTGATTACCCAATAGGAAACGTAAAACAACAACGTTATTGTTTTACATTCATTTTCATAATTTGGGGGAATTAATTTACTACATAGAATAATAACATAAAAAAATATTCTTACCTTCAAGTAGAGTTTCATCCTTTAATATGTTTCTGCCAAAAACTAATCTTTTCTCCAAACAAAGGGAATTCAAAAAGACATGGTCACATCAAAAGCACAAGAATAATCTGTTTGAGAATCACATAATCCAAAATAAAAAGAACTATATATTTCCCCTTTCATTATACATCAACTAAAACCAAAATTGTTAGTGTGAGATCAAATAATTCCCAAAAGGATAATCTTTTACCAGAAAAAAACTACTCGAAATCTCCAAAATTTTTCAAAAATAAACCCAAAGTTCAACAAAGACCATTCAATAAACAACTGTCCCTAAAATTATTCAAAATTAATCCTAACTAATATTGAAACCCAAATCTCACAAGGATTTAATTACATAGTCTACCGAGATAAATCTTATCATTTATCACCAAATAACATTAGTTACTCATAAAATCTCATATTGAAAAGTGATTAACCTAATCACATATTCTCCATTATAGGTTAATCAGTTTCATAAATAAACAAAATCATCATATGTCCATAATAAAAACATATATTCTTCCAAAAAAATAATTCAACCATTATTCCACAATTGAAATCCCATAGTATTGTATCTTCCATAGGCATATAGTGTTTCCTCAAAAGAGAGAACGTCTTCCCTGAAAACCTTTATCACTTAATCACTAAATCATTTTTCTATACTAAGTATATCATTTTGATAAAACATAAGTTCCAAAAATCAACTTATTCTTGTTTTATAAAAACATTTTACTAAAATAATAAGTCATACTAACTAGGGAATTCAAGTAGGATAGTGGTAGGCAATACAACCTTGTTGCCCATCGGTTGTGGGTTTGATTCCTGCGACCTTACCAAATGCGACATGTTTTCACCCATCCTACATGTTGTCTTTTTCATAAAACTCAAAAATATCCATAACCTGTTTTAACCTCAATGGTTTCCTTATACCTCTCATTTTCATCCAAATTCATTATGATCCCAACATCTTAACACTTGAAGTATTATTTCACCAACATATGATAAAATAAAACGATCCCCAAAATGAAGAACATCATACCTTGATCATGGTATCCATTTGGGTTCATTGTCATCTTGTTCAAGTAGGTAGAAGGTCCATGCATTGCATAAATTATTTAGAGACCCTTCAAAATAATTTTATTCATTCATACAAATACACCTTTTACAACATGGCTCATATGGGTGTTCACAGAAAAAAAATTTTGGAAAATAATCATATATGACATATAATATCAAAACATCTGATAAAACATGATTTCTATAATATAATCAGACCAAATTTGATTTGAAAATTTCAATTAATGGTACTTTTAAAATACCTTAAGTATTTTTTGATATACTATATTGTAAAACCAAATATAAATAGGTTGCGCAAGAGTCTCCTTCTTCAGCACCTTTTTTAAAATCATAAAATGCTTCAAAATATTATGATGAGGTAAAATAATTGAAAATGCCTTGAAAATATTTACCTTTCTTGAAAATATGAGAATATTGTAAAAATAGGATTTTTCTAAATACAACCCATGATCCACAATGATAACGAGGTATAGTGGATGTGTTTGATATCTCAAACAACTGCTTGTAAGTGAGTTGTATGATAGAAAAAGTTTCACATTCATTCGAACATGACTTTGCAATAATTATTGCAATCATGTCATCAGGAAGAGATAGAAATGTCATTTGAGATCATCCTCCTTCCATTTGCAACTGACTTTCCTTGATCTGAATAAGTTATAAAACAAGGATTTAACTGAAATAATAGACAAAGGGACTAACCATGTGTCTAACGAAAACTCCTAATCCTTAAAGTTGTCTAAACCAACATCTGATACCAACTGTAAGGACCCGGCCTTAAACCTTACATAATATTGAATTAAATGAATAATTCACATTGATTATATTTTTATCTTTAGAGTTTTAGATAATTTGGACATAACTATTACATCTCAAAATATTTCAAAGTAGACACTTCTACACAGTTTCAATTTTTTTCACAAAATAAAAACACTTGAAAGCCCCACCATTGGTGGTGGGGTGGTAAGGGCTTGGGGGGGAGTGAGGGGAAGGTCATGGGGTCAAGTCCCCGAGATTGCGATTTAAATGTAATTTTCTTACTTGTGTGTGTTCCACTTTCACGGTTGTACCCAAATTTTAAAAACACTTGAAAAAAAGAGTGTTGTCTTGTTCCATGTTTAAGACAACATGACTTTTCCTTGATCCCATCCTTGACCCTTTTCCACATTATGTCCTATGAAAAACATTTCAAAAAATTGGGATGAGAATAAAAAGCTCAGTACGGGATACAAAAAGAAGTAAAATTGTTAGTTTTTTAAAACAACAAGAAAACCATTAATACTTTAACATAAGTAATAATTTTCACCTTTATGAAGTAGTAAATACTCTTCAGTAAATAAAAGATCATTACTGACCATTTTGTAACCAAAGTATTACAAAAAACCCATATAAAGAAAAAATAACATATTGAGGTAACTTGAGACATAAACATTCTTAAATGGAATGACTATACGGTCGACTTCCACACACATCACTAAATGGAATAGCCATACGACCGACTTCCATACCCAATGAATTGGAGGTTATAACATAACCACCCATCCTAGTTTATCACGGCACCACCTGTCATATAGTTTATCACGTAACCACCCGTAAAATATCCAATTACGATCATTACACATAAAATATTGAAAATATAAATATTTCAATAACAACATTTCATTTTCAACCATATGAAATAATTTCAAGATATTGAAATTATCAATTGATTTTCAAAAACCATTTAAAAAATAGATTTTTGAATCAAAGTGTCCCATACCACATTGAATCTTTAAAAATAATTATCATTTTAAAACATTAATTTCCATATAAATAAATCCTTAAAAACCATTTTTAAAAACATGGACATTAAAGAGAAAGATTTAGAATAATAAATCTTTAAAACATTTAAAACTATATTTTAGTTAAAGAGTTCTAACAAAATGAGAGACTATTGAACACAAATAATTGAGGAGTAACATATAATCCAAAAATTATAATATCCTGAGATTAAAGGGATTCATGATATATTATGTCAAAGGATAGTATATACACCATATAAAGGTGAATTAGTGCATAACAATAAATAAGTCTCAATGGAATGTAAATTGAGACAAAGTCCCTTACAAAGACGGTATCCTTAAATAAAAGATAAATAAATCATATAATTATGTGTGAAAAATATAAATACAACTAATATAAGTGGATATTAAGTGTAAAATAATCATAGGTCATTCACACATGTTGATTGGATGACATAAATAATAAAGATAAGATCAACCCAAAGAATGGGAATTGGGTTATGAAGTTTCGTTACCGATTTGGTAACTTACATAACATATGCCACATGAAAAAAAGGATCATCCAAAGAAGATGTAAATACTCATGAATGAAATTATATTACAAAAAGAGTACAATAATGGTAAGTACATACACCACATGAAATAAGATAGTGGCAAATATAGCATGAATCTCACGGGAATAAAAACAAGTGAGATGAAGACCCCTTACCACGTTGTAATTCAATCAAGTCGTATGACCAAAAGTTAATAACCACAAAAATAATCACAGAATAAAAAGAATATAAAGATAATAATTATATTATATATCTAATGGAAGTACATAATACACCACATGCAATAAATAGGTGGCGAATAATCAAAATCTCATGGAATTAAAAATGAGATAAGAAATCCCTTACCTCGTGTCCGACATGACTCGATCATTCTTTAATCTCATGAATAATAAGCTAAAGTTAATTTATATTTTCTTAAGAACCTTTTTCAAGTTCATTATTCATTTTCTATCACTTATTACCATGTTATAAACATCATGTAATCATTTAAGTTAATAATGTTCGTTTTGTTGATATTTGGTATTTGAGTCAAAAATGGACTTATTATAATTTGATGTTGTTCATGTGGTCAAAGGTTCATTATATCCAGAATTATATTCATGATTTATATATCATATATATCCAGTATATACATTTATTTATTACAGTACGTAACATTTTGAGGTAAGAAATGAAATGCACCGTCCATGGAGATGGTAAGTTGTACGTACGTATGAACGCTACTTTCATTTCTATTTATTATTTTAATGGAATTAAAAAATAATGATAAATAGTTATATTATAATTACAATATAATATAATATATAATATCATTAACTCTATCCTTTATACATCTCAAATAAGGCATTAAAGAGTAACATCACTTTGAGGGGGTGGTAGTCTGCACTTCCTCAAATGAGATTATCGTATTTACCCACTATGGAAACCATAAAGGCATGATATAAATGAAAAATGCAGAAGAATAAATAAAACATAAAAATAATATATATCATATATAAATACATTTCTATCATAATGTCCACCATGAGAGGCGGTTGGAGATATTTAAACAATCATCGTTTCGTGAGGCGTTAGTTTTCCATCCACAGAAACATTATGTTCTTCATCCATTAGATGGAGGTGTGTGTAAGTGTAGTTCTAAAACTTCTCATAAAAACATCCTTGTATATTCAGAATACTTATTTTGTTAAAAAAGAAAGGAATAAAAAGAGGTTAGGGGTTGGAGAAGTAAAATAAAAGAAAACAATTTAAGAGAAACCGTTACCTTGAATTTGGGTAACTCCTTTTGGTTTGAAGCAAAGGACTTCTTGAAGTTCCTTATGCCTAAGGTGAGGATTCTAGGAGGAGTAGAGGGATGTATGGAGATTAATTGGGAATATTTGGATGAGCCAAATGGCTTGAGAGGTTTGATTAATTGGTTAGAAGTGGTATTGTTTTATAAGGGGGAGGAGGGGATCTTTAGGAAAGTGTGAAAATATTATTTTATTATATAATGATATTCTATTTCAAAAGGTCCAAAAATCATTAGGGTAAAATATAAGATGACTAATGGTAGAAATAAAATCATATAACAAGAATTGGACAGGTTTTGGATAATATTTGAATCATTAAAATCTTATTTATTTAAATCATTTATTAATGAGGTAAATACTGCATCGTTATTGTGTCATATATAATTTAATTTATTGGATGTCTAAAAATTATAAAAAAATACCATGATGTAGGAAATATTTTTGTATTTCCAACGAAAATTTATAGTCAAAATTATTACTTATATATCACCATATAAAAATTAATTACTAAAAGATTTTTGTTTATGTCAATTTTGCCTTTACTTTAAAATAATTAATCCAAATTGTCATTATCACTCCCAAGTGGATCAAAGAGGTCCCTAAAATCGACCCTAAGTTGACCATGGTCTTAAATGAATCAACTAATAGGGTTTTTACAAGTGTTAAGGTAATTTGGAATTATTATAATATTCCTTTAACCTTGAATTACCCTATTTACCATTAAACGCGATAAATAAAAGTCAAAAGTTACTATTCACCAAAAATTATTTTCATCTTATTGAACCAAATTTTACTTTTTGATAACAACCTTGTATGTCAGATCTTTGAAATTAAATTCACAGAATTGGTAAAATTTCATTTAAATCAAAAAGTCAGTTTTTTAACTACTACTAAGTGGTTTCACTATTCATCAAAAATTAAAGTTTTTCAGAAAAATAACAAAAATTCAGCATAAGCATTATTTGATATTCTAAATTCAAAAATGATGTTTATTTATACAAATTTAAAAACCAAAAGTGTAATTAATTAATTTTAAAATTAATTCCTGTTGTTAAAACAAATAACGTGTTTTTAAGAAACAATAACTATCAAAAGATCGACACTTGTTTATGTCCAATTTCAAAGTGAAATGAATTACAATGACTAACATTGGATTAAATGGTAAAAATATATTCTAATTACAATTTAAAATTAATTAAAAGATAATATAACCATATAAAAAAAATTAGATTAAAAGGCACTTTTGAATTAAAATACATTATTTTCCACTATTCATTAAAAAAATGAACTATATCCGAAAAATACCAAAAATTACCCAAAGTAAAATTTAATGTCCCAAATAAAAAAAAGAATTTCATTTGGTCAAATAGAACATATAAAAATTACCAAAACTAGATTTAAAGAGGGTTCGCCATTAAAAGGCAGTAAATCGACCTTTTAATGTAAATTATGCTAAAAATTAGATTCATTCACATTTTAAGCCTCTACATTTTATTGGATAAAAGTAAATACATATGAAAAACCTGTATAATCACATTTTAGTAGGTTTTTTTCATTACCTCCAATACAACGACTAGGAGTTAACTTCCATTTAAAATAATAATATTTTATTATTAGTGTGCAAAATGAGATTTTAAAGAAACCCGTTATTGCGTATCGGGTATGCTATCGAAAATAGCACCCCCAGTTAAGTAAAATTAATATTTAATTCACAAATATTAATAAATATGAAATATGTCTTATTCTTTATTTACCTGGGATGTTACAAAGAGATAACTATCATATTAAATAATAATATTTTAATAACTTTCCACATTTCATTTAAACATAGTGTTAAGTATAACACAAGATAAAATTTTTCGTCATGTGTAACACAAGATAAAATCGATATTGAGTGTAATGAATAATATAGAAAAAATTAAATTTGTTTGAAAAAATATATTTTATAAAATCTCGATGAGTAACATAAATATTCATATATTTTACTAATGAAATTTGATTATGTCATCATACCATTATGATCTTATTATACTAAATGGTGACATTTAATTATTAAATAATATGATTACCCTTATAAAGAATTTGTGTTCACCCTTATTGTGCTTTATTTTCCTCAAGTTATCAATAATTATGTTGAATAAATTATTTATAATAGTGTCTCATGTCGGTGTTGATGATGACTTAATGTGAAATACGAAATGTTGGGTTAAATGGGATAAATTATCATTAAAACACATGGGTATTGTTTAGGAATGAGTGTATCATAATTCTCAAAAATGATAAACTTGAATTATCATTAGATATATATGTTATCTAATATTTCTTTTTGATGTTTTTTGTTTTTATGGAGAAAACTGGGTTACCTTCATTAGTATCAAAGACATATATATAAAGTTTATGATTTTAGCATCAGATAAGAGAATGTGTGTTTGGGGCTATTATAATTTTTTTTCCAAATGGACATACTTTGCAGTTTCCCCTAATTTAATAGGTATAATGATTATATTAATGATAAAATATTTCCATGATATTTTATAAGGATTTGAATGGTTGAGTTATCTTTCACTATCAACTAGAATTAGATCATTTAGAGTTACATTTCTCAATATATTCCCTATTTAATGAAGATTATTCAATTCTATTCACCAATAGGTTTTCTAATTTTCATTCATTTTTAGGCCTCATTGGATCAATTTAGAACTAGGTCTAGTTGAATGAAACAATGTCCAATAAATATAGAATCCTTCTTTTAGTTTCTAATTTGGATCATTTTGAAAAAAGACTTGATATAAATAATAAAACTATAAAAATAGTTAAAATTATGAAATTCTCACATTTTTCAATAATTAAAAAAACAAACTTTAACCTAAATGATTTAATTTCTCTTAATATGATAAAATAGTGTAAATTAAATGATTTAAATTAATATAAAATTCATGGAAAATATTATCTCTATTATTTTTCATTGGCATTATTTTTTAATAAATTATTTTGGTAATTCAAAACCCACATTACCAAATTTATCCTTAGGAATTTATGTCATACTCTTCCTACAAATAATAACACATGAGGTGTAATTTATCTTTAGTTTGGACCATGGGATATAGACTCGATCATTATAAAATTTAATTAGAGCATGTCTAGGGTAATGGTATTTTGAATAACCTTTATGTTGGATCCTCATGACTCATGAAGTAAGCCATAATTATACATAGATAATATAATTACACTGTATGCCTAAGTTACCTTGAGTGATATAGGTTAATTTTATGTTTAATTATTGTTTGGAGTCATTTAATACTATGGCTCATATATCACGAATATAAACGTATATGTAGGAACATTTTGGTAAACATGGAATTATGTTATTTTGTTTGATTTCATAGTCTATGATTATGCTATTAAAATGTTTTTTGAAAGAATTTTTATTTATTTATTTGGCTATCTAATAGATTTATAGAAGGAATAAATGAGAATAGGGAAGTGGTTTTCAAAAAAACAATGATATTTTTCTTATAAATGAAAAATTCATTTACTCTTGGATATTGGAGATAATGTAAAAATATACTTAAATATATATCATTACACCAGTATGATCACCTAAAACCATATGATATGGGATTTATTGGAGGAATATGAATATAAGGGTTGTTATTAGTCCTTTGGTTATATAAGAAATTTCTCAATTACATCAAGTTTTATTGAATGGATTGATATGTGGGAAGTTTCTACTTTTGATGTGACGTGAGACTTAAAATTTCATTACCCCTAACTTTCTATGGTCATAGTGCAACACAAGAAGTTATATAATGTGTTTAATATATCTAACACATATTTTAATGTATTGAGAACCATGAGTGGGGTTGGGTAGTATTGGAAACCTTTACTCTTGAAAGGGGTTCCTTTCAATATATGGAATTTATGAACCAATATAAAAAAATTAGGGTTTTATCTTGAAATGATTTGAATATTTATTCTATGATAAATTTAGTATTAATTCCTATTATTGGGTTATGTCTTGGGAATTCATGATAATCAATCAAGAGGTGATGTTACTGATGTATTATAATTATAAATTCACCGATTTAAACCATTTCACATCCTACATAATTAGGGATTTAAAATAAAATATCCAATGAATTGAAATTGTATTGAAAGAATCTTTATAGACTCATTTGATACTCTTAAATCCCTCAACCTTCTCAAAGGTTTTGAAAAATATTATTCTTTATAAGAATAATTGTAAGTGAAATTTGTGAGGGGTGGTATACCTTCTTGTTGGGGAATTAGTGTGGGAGATTCTACTAGATATAGGAGGAACTAAAAAATATCTATGGAAGATCCATATAGGGTACTGAAGGAGGAAGTTCTAAAAATCCTCTAAGATCTATGAGATCTAAAATTTTATGATTCGTGTGTACATTTTCTAGACAAATAAAAACTATTTTTTCCCTCTAATGCAGGGGAGTTCCATCTATTTTCTTGATAAGTAAAAAGTCATTGGTTCCCTCTTACTATTATTTTAGAGAGTGGTTTTTAATGAACTTAGTAGAATAATACATCTTTTTTTCTAGTGGATATGAGAATAAGGGAAATAAAACAACTGATGGTAGATCAATTAATGGAAATAAATTTGGTGGTTAGAGCCAACTATTAGTGAAAACTATTTCTAGGTAGGGATTTAAACTACTAGGTCGTTGTTATGGAATAGACCATATCATTGCAACTAAAATATATATATTTTTATATTAGTGAAGGTACTTATTCCATGAAAAATACTATTTTAGTATCATGTTGTGAAATTCATGTTTTTGTGGATCAAATAATGGTTGCATTTTGGGAACATCACTAATGAGAGAATAACCGACCTTAGTTTTTTTATTTATAAATGAGACATTTAATTTTAATTTGGTATTTATTTATGGAATATAGTGTTTGAAAATGAAAATATTATTTTATTTAGACATTTTTTTACATTTTATTGGTAAATTAGGAGTTTAAGAGAGTCTTTGATATGTTCACCTATAGAAAATATGTTTCGAATGATATTGGGTACCTGGTGGGGGAACACAGGTACTTGATAGGCTAGGTAGTGGAATGGGAGTACCTATTGCTACCAGGTGGGTTCCTAGTGACCCCAAATGGATACTTGATAAGCCCCATTTTATTTTATTTTCAATTTATGAGGGCCATTTTTTAAACATTAATATATCCCATTTCCCTAAATTGGGTTTTATTTAATCCATTTCTCACATAGAAAATGGAAATCCGTTCTAAGGGATGTTCCTATCCTCAATTAATTATTGATCCCATGTATAAAAATACATGTTTAAAGGTTTATGAAGATGGATTAAAGAAGTGAATGAAGGGTACTAGTTTATTATGTTATATTTTGTTTTCAATAAATAAAATATGTTCAAACTCATATATAATGAAGTTTATTATGTGAGGTAAAGGTTTTTGATGGTGTTTCAAATATTTCTTTAATTATTTTCAATAAATAAATATGATTTTAAATATGATTAGGTTTGATTATGATATTTAAATTTCCCTAATATTTATGTATTCTTATTCATATAATATTGTATTTTTAAATCCCATTGAAATATATAAGAGTCTTTTGATTTATATATTAATGTAATTTTGAATCCCATTAGGATATATAAAAGTATTTATATTTATAAATATGATTGATTTTGAATCCAACTAGAAGATATAACACTCATTTTAAATATGGGTATGATATTTGATAAGTCCCTAAACGTGTAAGAATGACCATACTCAGTACATTATGGTCCCCTTGAAAAAATGGTGGAAAATTTGAAAAGTCACCAAAACTGCCTATTTATATACGTTTAATAATATTATAATGATTTAAAAAAGGACTATGTCATGAATATATAAATATAATTATGTTGATATGTAACAACCACTTTGGTACCAATAAGATAATATAATTTTTGATGTCCAAAAAAATCCATATATACATAAGACTAACATTACTCAAAACGTAAGGGTTATCTTGGGTAGACTGTTGAAAATAGAAAAGTAAATGACATGTAAATGTGATTCCAAATTAATTTAAGGGATATTATATTCCATAAATTGATACATAATGATTATAAAATATAAAAAATATGATAATTTTGAAAGGAAACAATAATTTTTCTAGAGAAATATTTATAAATGTTGTAGTGAATTAGAAGATAAAATGATGACATTGAAGGTGGAATTTTAAGGATTAAATACCAAAAGGGAAAATTTGATATAATAAATTAGAGAATAATGTTCATAACAATAATATTACTATCATTTTATGGTCATGTAGTTTGTGTATAAGTATATTTTCATTAAGATATTTTTCACACCACAAAGAGAAAAGCACTTAAAGAATAATGACTTTTAATGCTATAAAATGGACAGTCATTCCCTGATGATATGGGTACTTCCAAATATCTAGGAAGAATAAATTAATGATAATGAATATTTTGATATTAATTTTAGGTAATTTCTTATATGGTAATTTAATTTTAAATTTTAAATTGAATATTGAAAAATTTATGTTGTTATGAAAGATAAAATTGAATATAGATATTTCATGGATTGTTGAGTTTAATATAGAGGATTATTTAGGAGTGAGAGTGTGTGAAGTAAATTTAAAACAAAAGTAAGAGAGAAAAAGAAATATAGTTTTTAACGAACCACACATATAAGAAGAAAAATAGGAAGAAGAGTGCACAATTTGTTTGTTTATGATCATCACATTCATTTAATGTGTGAAGGAAAAGAAATCATAATTTTTCTATATTATGGTTAAGTTCAAGAGAATCTTAATATTTTTAAGAGATACTCCAATGAAATTAAAAATATTTTCCCCATATTATTAAAGGGAAATATAATAGTTAAACTGGTATGAAAACATGGTGATAGACAATATTTTTCCATATTATACCATGAGTAAAGGGTATATCCTACTAACTGTACCAACTACTGTGGTTATAGAGGATATTGTGGTCTTTCTTAATTCCATATCCTAAAAATGATTAACCAATAATTTTGAGTTATGATAATATATATTATATTCCATAGTTTTTTTCATTCTTTGGTGTGTTAGAGTTTAGTAGTGAGATCACTCACTCCAACAAGTGATGGAGGTTGATCTCTCAAGAAAGAATAAAAGGGAAACCAAAAATATTTTTCAGGAAATAATCCCCTCATATATAACCTATAGTATTCATGGGGCCCTCACAAATGGTATCAATGTAATTATAATTCCTTCTAAGATGATATAATATTTGTAGTTTTAATGAAAATATGTATACCATGTTTGATGATTTTGTCTTTATATTTTTTATAAATAAGGAAAACATTAATTAAATGAATAAAAATGGTATTCCTAATCTTTATGATAATATTTATTATATCTATAGTGATAACAATCATCAATATATTCTATTGAATAAAATGGATATATTTGATACTTCCACCAA
Source organism: Viscum album (assembly GCA_963277665.1). Classification (NCBI taxonomy): domain Eukaryota; kingdom Viridiplantae; phylum Streptophyta; class Magnoliopsida; order Santalales; family Viscaceae; genus Viscum; species Viscum album. The sequence goes on from OY728128.1 coordinate 844,787,526, forward strand.
CTGTTTTTTTTCTCATGATGAAGTTATTATTATAATGAATGTAAATAAAAATAATATGAAGAATGAGGTTCATGCATGAAATTTTATATTTTCATCTATTATAAAAATATTTCTCAATGTGGGATGAATGCCGACTAAGAAAAAAATTTGAGATAAATCATAAAACATTTATGAATTCCATGTAAAGGTGAAGTATGTCATGGTATAGGTATAGAGGTTAAATCATAGAGATCTCAAGATGCTAAATGATAAAATAGTTGATGAATTATTGAATAAATTTAATGACTTTATGAGAACCATTAGAGGCTTCAGTGAGAAGATATAGGAATATTTGAAATTTTAGAATATCCTATGTGTTTTTATAAATATTTATGATTCCATGGAATCAAAAATAAAATACCTTGATTTGGGTTCACATCAAGTGGATGATCAACATAGAATTATTATTACTTATGAAATGTGAAAAGGAGTTTAATTCAATAATAATTGAAATGATGGGAAAGAAATTGATATTAAATTTTTTAAATAGGAGAAGAGTAGGAATGATATAGTTTAGGAAGAATAAAATTTGGATGAAGAAAAATATATCAAAGTAAAATTTGATAAACTATTTTTAGTCATGTCTAGATATTTGAGAAGAGTAAATAGAAATTTTTGTTTAATTTTTCCTCTGAATTGTTTCATGAGGGGATATATTAGACATTTTTCAAGAATGTTTCCAAATTTTAAAGGATACAGAGACCATGGAGTTGAGTATGAGAGGACAAGGATTTCCTCAAAGGATAAAGTTATAAAATTTGACAGGTAATTTTTATCTTCAAATTGGAAAGGAAACATTTAATAAAAAAAAGTTAAATATCTTCTTATATTTTTAGTATGATGATACTAGTGAGGATTAAAGAGATTTCAAGACATCCCATGAAGTTTATTGAACGTTGGTGATAATTAAAGTCAGTGAAAAGTGTTCAATAGAAATGAAAAAAAATTTTAAGTGAAGAAAAAAATGAAATTTATTTTCTATTGAAGTGAGAACTCATGTAATATATTTCAAATATTTAAAAATAAGAGAAGGATATAAAAAATTTAAATAAACTTAATCAATCTTCAAGATATAATGTTTCTATTTATGTTGAAAGGGAATCAATGTTTCGAATGTGATTGATAACTTGAAGAAGTTTCCTATATAAGAGAATAATTTTAATGTTTGAGTGTAATATAAGGTTAAATAAATGGGTAATGCGATTAATTTTTGTTTTAGAAAATCTGATTTTGAAAATGGATTGAAAAAAATCAACATCAGAATGAAAAAATATTTACAGGAAGTTAAAGAAATATCAATAGAGAAAATTATCGAATGATTTGATGTTTAAAATAATTTTTAGAATTATTTTGGTGAAAAAATAACACATTAAAATGTTAAAAATATTTATTAATATCCCGGTGAAAGTTCTAACTCAAATTTTTAGGTGAAGAAAGTAATTTTTGTAGAAAAGAAAACCAATTCTCAGATATCTAAAAATATTTAGAACACAATTTTGAAATTAAATAGTTATAAACATGGTTATTTTAAACGGTATATAAATATATACATATTTATGAATAATGATTTGGGAATTTATAAAAAAATTATTTAAAAAACGAAATTTTTTAAAGAAAAATATGGAAGTATAATTAGTGTCAAGATCTATGAACCAAGTTGTTTTAAAAATATTGTATGTGTTTTATAGTTTTTTTTAAATTATGGAGGATTTGAGAAAATGCATTAAATATTATGTTTTAATTATAAATAATCATATAAACATAGAATATTTAAGGGATAATTTTTTATGGTAAGTCCACCCTCTCAAAGAAAGAAATTTTAGATGTGATCTCGAAATTCCACACTGATGGTTGAAAACAAATTCCAAGCATTAGGAGTGTTTTTTGGAATATGTTATTAGAAATGAAACTTTTTTGAAAAATATCTCTCCATTTTACCCAAAAAAATAAGTATAAATCATATTAATACTAGGTATCATAAGAATAAAGAGAAAGTAATGATGAAGGAATTGGTTGTTTAAGTGGCACTCAATGCATCAAAAAAAGAATCCACATGTATCATTGACATTGGGTGATCCTATAATTTGATAGGATATTTGATTGTACTTAATGTATTTATAAATTTAAATAAATTTTTGGTGAATTTTAGATATGATGTGTAACTTAATATAAATGGAGTTGGATAAATAGTCATTGGGGTATATAAAATGGAACTGAGGAAAAAATAATTTTTTAAGGGTAAAAGCACATTCTACTAATCCTGTCTCAACTCTGTGACGAATGTAATGAGGTGGTATTTTGTAGAAATTAATTCATTGGGAAAATATTAAAGGAAATATGTGTATATATATGATGATAGTGTAATAGAGGTAACTTATTTAAGATTTTTTATTTTGAAAATTTATGTCCCCAATTCATAATAGATAAAAATCAGTTATAATATCGAAGGCTCAGTCATCTTGAAAAAATTACATGATAAATATTACACAATTATAGAATTTCAATGATGGGCCTATTATAAAGATTAATAGAAATTAAAATTGATATATATTTTAAAAAGGTGATGATCATTAGTTTTTGACACCAAAAATTAGATATTCAAACATCTTACAAGTTGGAGCTGTTTTATTCAAATATTTATGCGAATAAAATGAATAAATAAAAAAATATAAATAATTATTTTTTCCCTTTATAAATTAAATATCATATTACATGAATTATTTTCATTAATGTAATATTAGTGGATCTGAATGATTTAATGAATTTTAATAGTTTTCAAAAGGAGTGTGGTTATTCCTTAAAGAAGCTCTGGGAAATTAATGGATATGAAAATAATAGGTATAAATTTGAATTATATCTTGAGAAATAAGATATTAAACATGAATTTAGTGCACAATAGACACCATTAAAATGGTTTCATTGATTAAAACAATACGATTATGGTATAGGTGGCTCATATTATGCTGATTTTCATGAATCTTCTTGTTATTTTTGTAGAAAATATGTTGATACAATGATACATAACAAAAAATATTATTTTGATAAAACAAATATTTATATGACACAAAAAAAATATTTATTATTATAATAACCCAAGATTAATATATGTTTTATTATTTAGAACACCTTTCATTACCAAGTATAAGGGTAAAAATATTTATAAGTTTGAAAAATGTTGTACTGATGATATCTTCATTGGATATCATCTACATAGAGAAGTATATAAATATTAAAATAAATTTAAAAATAATGCTATAGATAATATTAATTTAAATTTGTTGTAACACTCAAATAGTTCAAACAAAAATCAAGAAATAAGTTCCATAAGTGAATATGATAAAGCATATTTTATTGATAAGTAGGGTAAAAATTCCCAAAGGAAAATGGATTTATAAAAATTGAAATTGGATATGATTATTCCACTATTTATAGTGATGAATAGAATCCGAGATCAAACAATTAATGTATTAAAAGGAAATTATAGGTTAAAACATACTTTTAGATCATGGATGACAAATTTAAATGAGTATAAATTTTCGGAAAACAACTCATACCACATTTTTTATCACATTCAACAAAATGATATAAAAGAACTGTTAGATAATTTAGATTGAATTGTTTCTTTGATTGTGGAATTTCATCAGAACAATATTAATGAAATACATGGCTTGTAATCGAATTCAACAGACAAGAATTTCATAGGAAAAAAATTGGGTGTTGTATAAGAAGTTAAACATCAAATGATAAGTGATGGGAAGAAAAATAGGGGTAGGGTGAGAATAATATTAATAGGTGAATGAAATTTGTTTTAATGAGACATTTTCATTAGTTTCTAGGCTTGAAAGAAATATAATTTTCCTTGATATTGTAGTATAAAGAAAATACCAAAAATTTATAATGGATTTAAACTCTTCATTCCTTAGTGGTGAATATAGATGGATGTGTACAATAAAAAACAAATGGATTCATTGTAGAAGATGATAAAGAATATGTATAAAAGTTAAATAAGGTTTTATAGGAATTAAATAAATCCTTAAGGTCATAGTTTTCAATTCTTGACTATTACATTAATGTTTTGAATTTCATTAAATAAATAGTAGATATAAACCTCAATGTGAAATATGGAAAAAGGTAACTTTTATTATTATCATATATATAGAGGATATCTTTTTTTAATGAAGGTGGATCTTGTAAATAATTTTCTTTTTAAATGAACTATATGTTTGAAATTTACATGATATGATATTTAGGATAATTATTTAGTCTAATTATTTCTCATGAAAATGATTAAATTTACTTTTCTATATATAAATACACCTAAAAACTTTGGATGAAGTTCAAGATAAAATATTTGAAGCTATTTTCTTCCCTGGTTTCAATTGGAAATGAGCAATATAATTATGTTGTAGGAAAAAAGATAACTCATTAGAGTTTAGAAAAAATATTGGTACTTTACAGCTTCATACCTTGGTCTTCTGTATGATGTTACACATTATGAAAAATTTTATAGTTCAACAAAGATATATCATCATATTACTATAAATAAGATAATTAGTTTTATAAAATGAACAATGAATTGTTGGTTGAAATATGATAGAAAGGTGGGAATTTATTTATTTGGATATACTAATATAGATCACGGTGGAAATTTTGATCATAGGTAGTCTACATAGGGTAGATTATTCTTCGTAGAATAAAGGTGTGTAGTATGGACCATAAAAGATAAATGTTCATTAACTGACTCTACCACCAAGGAAGAATATATTTTGAGAAATTACAAAAAAAACTAATTGATAATGAAGGAAACATAAAGGAAAATCATCAAGGATAATATGAATTTTATAATCTTCATGGGATGATATAATAAATGTTTAGTAAATTTATCATGGAATTTGGTCTAATATTATTGATCAAAGAAAATTGATACAAAATATAACTTAATTAATGAGATAGAATAGAAAGATGTATTGAATATGGAATTTATTAAAATGAAGGACCAAATAATAATCGTGTTCACTAAACAACTACAGAAGGATCCATTTTAGAATTATTGGTTGATGATGGGTTATAAACCTCAATCCACTAAATAATATTTTATGGAATTTCATCCCCTATGTCACTTGTTCATTAGATATTTTTTCAAAAGGGGATACAGAAAATAAAAATCCCTTTAAGTTTATTCCGTAATACATTGAAAAAGGGTAAAAAATAATAATATAGTAGTTGAATCCAAAAGATTTTTTTGACCTAATATAGAAGATATATCTTATTTAGAGGATAATATATTTATAGTGTGTTATTAAAATGGATAATATATGAATTAATATTGTTTTTGAATTGTCTTAACATGTTTTTTGAGCATGTATGAATGAAATTTTTATGTGTGGATTCAAAGGAAAATATGATAACATGTGAATGAATAGTTTTTATCAAGCCTTTGAAAGAGTTAAAAATAAATGTATTTTTAATGAAGTGAATTTAAGTCATTTTTATGGAAAACAAGACATGATTATTCAATGTTCTTATTATATACATTATGTTCTCTCACATAGAATTATAATTATTGAAATATGGTTTGTTTATATATTTTTTGAGTTTTAGGAGTGATTTATAATTTATGGTTGCTTTAAAAAACCCAAGGGTAGATTATTGATCCATATATGGAGAATTTTTTAAGATGTTGAAGAAGAATAATTTTATAAGAGAATGAAGTGGATATACGTGTTATGTTAGTATTTTTTTTAATATTGAAATAATGTTTATACACACTATAATGATAATTATTATAGGTGATGGTTTTTTGGAATTCTAGAGGTTTTTGAAATATTTTTGGAATTTAATGGAAGAAGTGTATTGTTTTAAATTTTTAGATATTTTGGTTATGATATTTGACATTAATATGTACGTATTTATTCATATTAAAAAGTAAAATTAAATTTTAAGGGTACAATAACACATAATATTATTCATATATCTATATGGGAAATTCATTTTAAAGACTACTAGAATACATAAGAGTCTTCTAAATCAAATGTAGGAGTCATTTTAAATCCCATTGGAATATGAAAAATTCATTTTAAATTTAGGTTTGATATTTTTCTATGTCCCGAAATACATAAGATATATCTTAATCAATTTGTAAGGTTCAATATGGGAAGGTAATGAAAAATTAAAAAAATACTAAAACCTTCATGTATATATAAGAGTAATATTGTGAAGATACATAGTAAAATTGGATAATTCTTTAATACATAATGGTAATTTTGATAATACATAAGAGTTAATCTAGTTTTGTGTAGAAAGTGGACATTCCGAAATTATAAAAACTAATAGTATAAATAATGGTATCTTTCTTGAATATATAAGGGTTTCAATTAAAATATTTTAGATAAAATAAAAAATCCCTAATACATATTGGTTTCCGCAATGATATGTGATGATTTTTTTGAAAGATGGTGTCATGGCCAAAGACCAAGAAACATTTTATTAAATAGAAGAAAAATACCTAAAAAGGTATGAAGGAGGAGTTCTTATTAAATTATTTTTTATAGAGAGGGAGAAGCTAAAAAGGCAGATCCTCAAGCCAAGAGAGGCCCTGGTTGATTCCATGATTGAAAGACCATCTACAACCATGTTCTCTTCTCGAAAGGTGTGCATGGAAATCTGACTAATCTTCTGGAGTGAAGCAAGGAAGCTCATCCAACAGGTGTTAAGCGACCAAGCAAGGTGCTATAAGAGATGCGTAGGCCCATTTAGGATTCTGGCCACCTGAATGGGTTTGAGTTTTCTTTGTCCCACAAGGAGGGAGATCAATCTTCTAATATAGTCTTCCACAATATCAAAGATAATGGAAGATAAGGGATCACCTTGTCTTACACCCTTGGTTCATTTAAAATATCCTTTAGGAGAGATATTAAGAAGGATTGAAATATTTTCCAAAGAAAATAAGTTGTTTATTCTACGAATTTAAGTATCATTAAAACCAAAAGCCTGAAGAACTTTAAAGATGAAGCTCCAATCAATGGTATCAAAGAATTTTCTAATATAAAGTTTAATCACAATATTTCTTCCTCTGTTAATATTATTTAAGAAATTGGTGAATTTGGAGGTATGGTAAATGTTATCTTGAATAGACCTCCCATTGAGAAAACCAAACTCATTATAGGAGATGATTTTATTAAATATAGAATAGAGACAGTTGGAAAGAACCTTGGTTATAATTTTGTAGAGAGAGTTGATGAGAGTAAAAGGCCAGAAGAGATGAATTTTAGAAGCATTGGAATCTTTAGGAATTGAGGTAACAAATTGAGCATTAAGGCCATGAGGGAGGACCCCATTAGAGAAAAATGATCTAAAAAGTTTTCAAACATCTAAGTGGATGAACTCACAGAATTTTCGGAAGAAACCTTTGTTAAATCTATCGTAACCCAGGGCACTATCAGAATTGAGACTAAAGACAGTGTCTTTGATCTCATGTTCATGAGGTATGCTCAAAATAATACTATTGTCCCCTTTATTCACTAAAACAGAAATGACCTTAGGAAGAATGTCCTTATTAATGTGTGGGCTATTGAAAATATTTTCAAAGAAGGAGACCACATGATTAGAACTGGCAGCCTCAGAGTCCAAATGGTGTTATTATCCCTGAGGAAGGAGAGAGGTCTAATAATCTTTCTAATTATTTATAGGGAGTTGTAGAACTTAGTGTTTCTATCTCCATCTAAAATACATTTAGTTTTCAAGACTTTCTGTTGCACATTATCTTTAAGGATCATAAGAGAATTATGATTTTGAGAGAGGTTGATTTCATTTTGGGGATCAAAAGAGAGATCAGATCTAGAGGAGATATTTTGAATTTGGTTAAGGTCATTCTCAAGGGTGGAAATGTCCTTGTCCATTTGTTTAAATTTAGCCCTGCACCAACATTTGAGACGCTGTTTGAGGTGCTTAAGCATAGTGATACAGGAAAAAGCATCAAAGTGATTATTCATCGAGTTCCCATAGTCCCTTATAATATTAGAGGATTCCATGTCAAAAGACCGTGAGTTATTGAATTGGAATGGAATAATAGAATTTGGACTTTTATAAATCATGATAACAAGGATGGGATGATGGTTTGAGTTTAGATTGTGAAAGGTAATGCTGGATATGGCATCCTAATTTTCCAAAGCTATAAGGTTTGTGAAGGACTTATCGAGTTTGTTGGAAATGACCCAATTATAGTGTCTTCTATACCAAGTGTATTTGAAACCCATAAGGTTGATTTCAATGAGATTGTAGTCATCTAGAGAATCCATAAATTCTCCGGAGGAGATGAGAGAGTTAGAGGGACCAATTTTCTCACAAGGGGAGAGAATGTCATTAAAATCCCTGAACACAAACCAGCGGTCATGCATGTTAATAGATAAGTCTAATAGATTAAGTTGAAGAGGCCTTCGATCATGATATCTATTTTTATCAAAAATCATTGTACAAAATATATAAAACCATCAAGGAAAAAATAAAGAGTAAAAATTTGATTAGAGCATTTATAATCATTGACATTTTGTAAGGAGTCATGATAAATGATCCAATCTGAGTCAACATCAGCCATATTTTTACAAGCACCTTGAAAGATATAACAATAAGTATATAAATTCTGATATTTCAAAGAGAAATTAGTATTTGGTTTCTCAAGAGAAAAAAATTTAGGTTTATATGTCAAAATAATAATTATAAGAATAGAAAGGGTGTTAGGGTTTGTGATGCCCTGGCAATTCCAAAATTAAGCATCCATTAAAACCTGGAGTTGGAGCAAGATCCCCTCTTTTCTTTTTATAACCACCCAAACCTTACATCCTCTTTGATCTTCTATGAATTTGAGAGGAGCTAAGACTGTTCTTCTTACCCAGTTTACTCAAAGTAGAAAAAGAGGAGATGTTAATAGCACCTGTATTGTTAAGAGATTTTTTTTTCAGGTGAGTGAACATTCATGGGGGTGACCATGTGATCATATTTTGATTCCCTGGTTTCATTCAATGACATGATCATAATTTCTTCAAAGAAGGGCTTGGTCATGAATAGGTTTTCGATTTTTCAAAGTGATAAATTGTTAAGGAATAATGGATTATCAAAATGAAACATGCACAATCACATTGTGATGAAAAATATAGTTATACTCTTTGATTAAGGAGATTATAGATGTGTTTATAAATAAGTTTAGGGTAGTTAAAGGTAGTTTATTTCTGAGGTTATGAATTTTAAATTTGTTATTAAATAGGAAAACATCTATTATTGTGAATTAAAATGTTGAATAGAGACATTTTATTGATTTTTGAAAATAACAAGATAATCATTTACATGAGATTCTAGGTAGTGAAGTGTGAAAAAAATTCAAATAGAATAAGACTATGATTACTTATTTTCATGAAAGTTGAATAAGAAAAAGAGGAAAAATAGGGCACATTTTTTTTGTGTGATCATCACACCTATGTCATGTGTTGAGGAGGAAGATGGCACACCTATTCTATAAATTGAATAATTATTGTATAAACACATTATTTTTGGGATATAGTAAAACCAATGGATAAATATTATCCTTAACTCATTAAATATAATGAAAATAGTACATCCTTTTGGGATATATATCTATAAGTCCCCATCCTTAAAACTTACTCAATATTGAATTCAATGAATAATTCACATTGAGGATCTATTCATGGTTTAGAGTTTTAGAGAATTAGGACATAACTATTACATCTCAAAAGATTAAAAAGTAGACACTTCTACTAAGTTTCCATAAAATAAAAACTATTAAAAAAACATGTCTAGTTCCATATTTTAGATAGCATGACATTCACTTGATCCCATCCTTGACCCTATTCCACATAAAGTCCTGTGAAAAACATTTCAAAAAAACTTGGGGTGAGCATAAAAAGCTCAGTAAGGGACACACAAAGAATAAAAACTGTTAGTTTTTCAAAACAACAAGTAAACCATGTATACTTTATCAAAGTAATACTTTTCACCTTTTTTATGTAGTAAAAAAACTCTTCACTGAATAAAAAATCATTAATTACCCTTTTGTAACCAAAATATTACCATAAAAACCATATAATGAACACATAACATATAAAGGTAACTTGGGAAATAAACATACTTAAATAGAATAACCATACAGTCGAATTCCACACATACTTAATGGAATAGCCATGCGGCCGACTTCCATACCCAATGCATTGGAGGTTATAACGTAACCACCCGTCTGGGTATTCACGAAACCACCCGTCATATGGTTTATCACGTAACCACCCGTCAAATGTCCAAGTAGCATTATAAAATCATAATACATAAAACAAATATAATGGAAAGAAAACATTTCCACACTTTGATCAAAATATATCACTTAAATATATTGACATAACAAATACATTATAAAAACCATTTTCAATACCAAAATACATAAAAGAGTATATGGTATTTATTTCATTTTAAAAAACATTATGGCTTGTTGAGGAAGCCAAAGACCAAATAATACTCGCGGCAAAGGAAAAGGTCGTTGTCACCACGTAAGTTAAAAGAAACATTACCTTTTGTCATTTAATAAAACGGTTCGTATAAAAATATTACTTTTGAATTAAATTAAAAGTCAAAGGGGTTTATACATCGTATAAAAGAGAGTTGTGTATAAAACCAAATATGCCTCAATGAAAGGATATTGAGATGAAGTCCCTTACAAAGTCGGTATCCTTAGATTAAGGATAAATCAATTAGATTATTATGTGTGAAAAATATGAATAAAAAAAATATAAGTGGATATTATGTGTAAAAAAATTAGAGGCCATTTACACATAATATTGGAAAAACAAAACCAATGACATAGATATTTAACTCAATGAAATGATATTGAGTTATGATTTCTGATACATGTTCGTCTAAATGACATTAAAATTTATCAGTGGGATGATTATGTGTAGAAATAGTATATCCACACAAAGGTTTGTGGAAACTAAAACATAGATATTCCACACATAAACTTGGAATAATAAAATCAAGAAGTAGAGGTTTAACCCAATGAATTGAAAGTGGGTTAAGAAGTTCCCTTACAGAAATTCGACTGCCTAACGACATCACTTCAAAATTCAGAAAATGAGTTGATGAGAGATAAAAAGGGTATCTCATCACTTGGACATAAAATTTACATCAATAAGGATATAGAAGAACATATCCCAACATAATAGTATGTTAATTAAAATACATAACAAAATAAGTCTTTTAAAAAGAGGAGGGTGAAAGGTTCCCTTACCGACTTGGGTAACTTTCGAAACGTACACCCCATTAAAGAAGGGTCATACAATGAATATGTAAATACCCATAAATGAAATTATATTACACAAAGAGTATAATAATGGGAAGTAAATACACCAATCAATGTAAATGGTGGCAAATGTAGCATAAATCTCACGGGACTAAAAGTGAGATGAACAATCCCTTACCAAAACTCGGAAGCCTAACGACACCACTTAAAACATCCAAAAATGGATTGATGAGATCAAATAGAGTCTCTCATCATATTAAAATAAAATTTACATCAAGAGGAATATAAAAGAACATCCCACATCATAACAAAGAGGAGCTTAAAAGAAGTTACATAAAGGAGAGTACTTAAAAATAAAGAGAGAGGTTAGATCTCTTACGAAAATTCGGCAGCCTAACGGCGCCACTCAAAACTTCCAAAATGGATTGATGAGAGAAAATAGGGTCTCTCATCACATGAACATAAAAAGTAAAGTTGTATTAATATAAAATATCATACCAATCATAAGAAAGATTATCTTAAAAGGAATTACATAAAAGAGTGTACTTAAAAAAGAAAGAGAGGAGTAGGATCCCTCACCACAAGTCTGACTTGTCTTGTTCGTTTATTTATATTCATGAATAATAAACTTTGGTCAATTTATAATTGCTTAAGGACCTATTTTAAATATTATTATTCAGTTTATATCACATATTATAATGTTATAATAATTGGTTAATAATGTGAGTTCATATCAGACGTTTTTGTCGATGTTTGGTACATGAGTCAAAAATGAACTTGTTTGAAAATGATTGTCCATGTAGTTATAAGTAAATCATCTCCAGAATAGTATTAATGATTTAAATATCATATATATCTAGTACATTTTCATTTTATACTACTCCATTACATTTGTAGATAAAAATAAATGAAATACACCGTTCATGGAGACGGTAGGCCGTACGTACGCATGAACGCTACTTCCATTTCTTTGTCATATTAGTGGAATTAAAAATGATTGAGATATATATATATATATTTATATATATATATTATAATTCAAGTATAATATATATTTTATATAGGTCACATATGTTCATTAATTTAATTCTTTATACATTCCATGTATTGCATGAACGAGTCACATCACTTGAGGGGGCGGTAGTCCACACTTCCACGTATGAAATTATCGCATTTGAAAAACATGAAAAGAATAAAGGCATGTTTTAAATATAAAATTCAGAAGCATATATAAAAAATAAATACCATATATATAATATATAAAATATAGTGACATCATAATGGACACCATTAAAGGTGTTAAATGAATACTGAACAATCATCGTTTCGTGAGGCAGAAATTCGCCAACCACAGAAACAGTATGTTCTTTAACCATTAGACGAAGGTGTGTGTAAGTTTAGCTTGAATAACTCACATAAAAAAATCCTAGTATATTTAATATACTGGTGTCGTTACAAAATAAAGGAATAAAAAGAGTTTAGAGGGTTGGAGAGGCAAAATAAAACAAAAGAACACAAGTGAAGACATTACCTTAAAATCGGGTAACTCTTCTTGATTTGAGCTCAAAGGCTTCCTTGGGAAGGATTCTGCCCAAAGGTGAGGCTTAAATGATGAATATAGGGATTTGGAGAGATTAAATGGGCAAGGGTTGGCCAAGAAAAAGGCTTGAGAGGTGTGGGTAAGGTGGTAGAGGTTGGGGCCTTTTATAAGAGAAAAGGAGGGGCACTCTTGGAAATTTAAGAAAAGATACTTTACTATAAAATGATTTTCAGATAAAAAGGTCCCAAAATTATAAATATAGAGGATAAGGTGATAAGGGTTCGAAATACACCCATCCAATAGGTTTTTGACAAGTTAAGGTCTTATATTTTACATTATTGTTTCATTTTATTTAAATTGTTAAATAATGATGTAATCGCTGCATCATCATGGTGTCATACATAATTTAATTTATTTAATGTCTAAAAATTAAAAAAAAAATATCATGATTTAGTAAATATTATTAGCTTTCCAATGAATATTTATAGTCAAAATTATGACTTGTATAACCCCATTTAAATTTTTTTAGTAAAACATCTCATGTTTGTGACATTTTTATTTTAACATTAAATAAAAAGTTATTAATGTCATTTTCCTACCAAAGTGGATCCATGGGGTCCTAAAGGTTACCCATGGATTGTCTTGGTCGGCCATGACACATAAAATAATGGTAGGACATGTTTCTAGTTCATTTCAAATCATAAAAACATTATTTTTACCTTAAACTACACTAATTACCTCTAATCGCGATTAATAAATTTAAAAGTTACTATTCACCAAAAATTTATTTTAATCCCAATGAACCAAATTTTACTTCTTAATGATTACCATGTATGTCGTATTTTTGAAATTCAAATCATATAAGTGCTAAAGTTTGATTTAAATGAAAAATCAATTTCTTTAACTACCACTTAGTGGTTTCACTATTCATCAAAAATTGAAGTTTTTCAGAAAATTACCAAAAATTCACTGTAAGCTATATTTGATATTCTGAATTAAAAAATGATTTCCATTTTAAAAAATTAAAAACATATAAGTTTAATTAATTAATTTAATAATCAATTCCCGCTGTCAAAACAAATAGCATGTTTTTAAGAAACAATATCTATTAAAAGATTGACACTAGTTTAAGTCCAATTTCAAAGTGAAATTAATTCCAATGAACAATATTGGATTAAATGGTCATAATATATTATAATTGGACTTTAAAACCAATTCAAAAGATAATATAATCATATAAATAAATTATATTAAAAAGAGGTTTTGAATTAAAATACAACATTTTTCACTATTCATTAAAAATGAACTTTATCGGAAAAATACCAAAAATTTACACAATGTAAATTTTGATTTCCCGATTCTAAAGAATAATTTTATTTGGTCCAATATAACATATGAAATTTTCAAAAAGTGGATTTAAAAGCGTTCTCCATCAAATGGTGGTTAATCGACCTTTAAAAGAATATTAGAATATTTACGCTTAAAATTGGATTCATTCACATTTTAAGCCTCTAACATTGATTGAATAAAAGTAAAAATATTTGACAAACATATATAATCATTTTTTAGTCATTTCCTTTCATTACCACCATTACTACGGCTAGGCGTGAACTGCCATTTAAAATAATATTATTTTATTACTAGAGTGCAACGTAAGATTCCCAAGAAACTCGTTGTTGCGTATTGGGTACGACATCGAGCATAGAATCCCCTTTAAATTAATATCAATATTTTATTCAAAAATATAGATAAATATGAAAATTTCATATTCTTTATTTACCTGGGGTGTTACATCCTTCCTCCCCTTTTGGGAATTTCTTCCTCACAATTTTAAAATTGGGCTCAGAAACTTCATTGAAAGCCCCACACCGGAAAAGGAGTAAATTAAACTATCACTTTAATGGAAATAAAGGAAAGTACAAAGGTCACCCGAGTTAACCCATACTAGGATTCCATATATGAAAACATGGATATGGAAGAAAAAAAGGGTCATGTTCTGAGGGAGTGTGAAAGAAAACATGTTTAGGAGAAAGTTAACCACTAGAAAATCACAAACTTGTGATGGGTTAAACGGTATTGGATTCCCCAGTAGGAAATGTTAACGGAAATTTTTTTTAAGTTAATTTTCATTGAGGAATTTATTTTTGAGCTAAACTAAAACATAAGGAAACATACTTACTTGTCATGTTGACTTTCAACTTTTACTAGATTTCTTACATGAACTCATATTTTCTCCAAAAGATGAGTATTTAGGATGACTTGTTTACATTAAGAGAGCTATAATCAACTTCTCGAGAATCACCTAATCCAAAAAAGAGAACTATATACTTCCCATGTCTTTAGAATTTAACCAAAACCAAAACCAAAAAGGTTAGTACACGATCAGATAATCCAGAAAAGGATAACCCATTATAAAAAGAAAATCTATTCTTAATCTCTAAAATTTTTCCAACAAAACCCAAAGTTCAACAAAGACCATTTGATAAAAAATTTGTCCATAAAAATCCTCAAAGTAAACCAAAATAAGATTGAAACACAAATATTTGAAGGATTTAATCACATAGTCCTCCAAGGTACAAAATAACACTCATCTCCAAATAACATCAGTTTCTCTTAAAGTATTATATTGAAAAGTAATTAACCTAATCACATATCCTTAATGATAGGTTAATAATTTCCATAGATAACCCAAAATAAACTTCCTCTTAATTAATAAAATCATATAACTAAAAATAATTAGTAAAACTAACCAGGGACCTCACGTAGTCAAGTGGTAGGCAATAAATACCAGTCACACATTGGTTGTGGGTTTGATTCCTGTAGCTTTGTCCGACGTGACGAGTTGTCACACGGTCTGCGTGTTGTCACTTTTATAAAACTCCAAAAATAACCCTAACATGTTTTAACCTCAATAATTTCCTTATACCTCTCATTTTCATCCAAATTCATTATGATCTCAACATATTAATTCTTAAAGACTTATTTCACCACCATAAGATAAAATAAAACGATTCCCAAAATGAATAAAAACATACCTTGATCATGGCGTCCACTTGGTTTCATCGTCATCTTGTTCACATAGGTAGAAGTCCCATGCATTACAACAATGATTTATAGATCCTTCAAAATCATTTGCTTCCTCCATCCAAATACACCTTGTAAAACATGGGTCATATGGGTGTTCACAGAAAAACAGTTTTGGAGAATAATCTTGTATGACTTATAATTCCAAAACATCTGCTAAAACATGATTTCTATAAAATAGACAGACATAATTTGAGTTGAAACATTCTGTTATTGGTCCTTTTAAAATACCATAAGTATGTGCTGAGAGACTATATTTTAAAATCAAATATAAATAGGTTGTGAAAGGGTATCCTTCCTCAGAACCATTTTTAAAATCATAATATGCTTCAAATTCTTGTGATAAGGTAAAATATTTGAAAATACCTTGATAATATTTACCTTTCTTGAAAATATGAGAATATTGTGAAAATAGTATTCGTCTAAATACAACCCATGATCCATGATGATAATGAGGTATAGTGGAGGTGTTTGATATCTCAAACAACTGATTGCAAGTGAGTTGTATTCTAGAAAAAGTTTCACAATAATCCGAACATGACTTTGCAATAATTATTGCAAGTATGTCATCAGGAAGAGATGGGAATATCATTTGAGATCCTTTTCTATCCATTCGTAACTGATTTTACTTGCCCTGAAAAAAAGTATAAAACAAGTATTTAAATGAAATAATAGGCATAAGGACTAACCATGTGTCTAAGAAAAACTCTTAATCCCTAAAGTTGTCTAAACCGACCTTTGATACCAACTATAAGGCCCCAACCATAAACATTACTTAATATTTAATTAAATGGATAATTCACATTGATGATCTTTTCATGGTTTAGATTTTTAGAGAATTAGGACATAACTATTACATCTCAAAAGATTACAAAGTAGACACTTCTACTAAGTTTCCATAAAATAAAAACTCTTAAAAAGAAACATGTCTTGTTCCATGTTTTAGATATCATGACTTTCCCTTAATCCCATCCTTGACCCTATTCCACATTAAGTCCTGTGAAAAACATTTCAAAAAAATTTGGGGTGAGCATAAAAAGCTCAGTAAGGGATACACAAAGAATGAAAACTGTTAGTTTTTCAAAACAACAAGTAAACCATGTATACTTTATCAAAGTAATACTTTTCACCTTTATGAATTAGTAAGAAAAACTCTTCACTGAATAAAATATCATTACTTACCCTTTTGTAACCAAAATATTACCATAAAACCCATATAAATAACACATAACATATAAAGGAAACTTGGGACATAAACATACTTAAATGGAATAACCATACGGTCGACTTCCACACAAACTTAATGGAATAGCCATACGGCCAACTTCCATATCCAATTCATTGGAGGTTATAACGTAACCACCCATCCTGGTATTCACGGAACCACCCTTCATATGGTTTATCACGTAACCACCCATTGAATGTCCAAGTACCATTATAAAATCACAAGACATAAAAAAATATAATGGAAAGAAACAATTTCCACACTTTGATCACAATATATCACTTAAATATATTGACATAAGAAATCCATTATATAAACCATTTTCAAAACCAAAATACATAAAAGAGTATATGGTATTTATTTCATTTTAAAAAACATTACGCCTTGTTGAGGAAGCCAAAGACCAAATAATACTCGCGGTGACGGAAAAGGTCGTTGTCACTGCGTAAGTTAAAAGAAACATTCCTTTTTGTCGTTTAGTAAAACGATTCATATAAAAATATTCCTTTTGAAAAAAATTAAAATTAAAAGTGGTTTATACACCGTATAAAATAGAGTTGTGTATAAAACCAAATATGCCTCAATGAAAGGAGATTGAGACGAAGTTCCTTACAAAGTCGATATCCTTAGATTAAGGATAAATCAATTACATGATTATTTGTGACAAATATGAATACAAAAAATATAATTGGATATTTAGTGTAAAAAAATCATAGGTCATTCACACATAATATTGAAAAAAAAACAAATGACATAGATATTTAACTTAATGAAATGAGACTGAGTTATGATTTCTGATATATGTTCATCTAAATGACCTAAGAATTTATCAATGAGATGATTATGTGTAGAAATAGTATATCCACACAAAGGTTTGTGGAAAATACAACATAGATATTAAACACATAATCTTGGAATAATAAAATCAAGAAGTAGAGGTTTAACCTAAAGAATTGAAAGTGGGTTATGAAGTTCCCTTACAGAAATTCGACAGCCTAACGACGTCACTTCAAAATTCAGAAAATGAGTTGATGAGAGATAAAAAGGTTATCTCATCACTTGGAAATAAAATTTACATCAATAAGGATATATAATAACATGTCCCAACATAATAGTATGTGAATTAAAAGACATAATGAAAGAAGTCTTTTAAAAAGAGGAGGGTGAAAGGTTCCCTTACCGACTTGGGTAACTTTCGAAACGTCCACCCCATTGAAGAAGGGTCATACAATGAATATGTAAATACCCATAAATGAAATTTTATTACACAAAGAGTATAATAATGGGAATTAAATACACCACTCAAAGGAAATGGTGGAAAATGTAGCATAAATCTCAGGGGACTAAAAGTGAGATGAACAATCCCTTATGAAAACTCGGCAGCCTAACGACGCCACTTAAAACTTTTAAAAATGGATTTATGAGATCAAATAGAGTCTATCATAATATTAAAATAAAATGTACAGAAAGAGGAATATAATATAACATCACCCATAATAACAAAAAGTATCTTAAAAGAAGTGACATAAAGGAGAGTACTTAAAAAGAAAGAGAGAGGTTAGATCTCTTACGAAAATTCGGCAGCCTAACAGCGCCACTCAAAACTTCCAAAATGGATTGATGAGAGAAAATAGGGTCTCTCATCATATGAAAATAAAAAAGTACAGTAGGATTAATATAAAAGAACATCCCAATCATAAGAAAGATGAGCTTAAAAGGAATGACATAAAAGAGTGTACTTTAAAAAGAAAGAGAGGAGTATGATCCCTTACCTCAAGTCTCACTTGTCTTGTTAGTTTCTTTATATTCCTGAATAATAAAGTTTGGTCAATTTATAATTTTTTAAGGACCTCTTTTAAATATTATTATTCATTTTATATCACATATTATAATGTTGTAATAATTTGTTAATAATGTGAGTTCATATCAGACGTTTTTGTCGATGTTTGGTACATGAGTCAAAAATGAACTTGTTTGAAAATGATTGTCCTTATAGTTATAAGTAAATAATCTCCAGAATAATATTAATTATTTAATTATCATATATATCCAGTAAATATTGATTTTATACTACTCCATAACATTTGGAGATAAAAAGAAATTAAATACACCGTTCATGGAGACGGTAGGCTGTACGTACGCATGACCGCTACTTTCATTTCGTTGTCATATTAGTGGAATTAGAAATAATTGAGATATATGTATATTATAATTCCATTATAATATATATGTTATATAGTTCACATATGTTCATTAATTTAATTCTTTATACATTCCATGTATTGCATGAACGAGTCACATCACTTGAGGAGGCGGTAGTCCACACTTTCTCGTATGAAATTATTGCATTTTCACAACATGAAAAGCATAAAGGCATGTTTTAAATATAAAATTCAGAAGAATAAAAAAAATACCACATATATCATATCTAAAATATAGTGACATCATAATTGACACCATTAAAGGTGTTAAAAGAAGATTGAACAATCATCGTTTCGTGAGGCAGAAATTAACCAACCACAGAAACAGTATGTTCTTTAACCATTAGACGAAGGTGTGTGTAAGTGTAGCTCATATAATTCACATAAAAACATACTAGTATATTAAATATACTGTTTCTGTTATAAAATAAAGGAATAAAAATATTTTATATGGTTGGAGAAGAAAAATAATACAAAAGAACACAAGTGAAGACATTACCTTAAAATCGGGTAACTCTTCCTAATTTGAGCTCAAAGGCTTCCTTGGGAAGGATTATTCCCAAATGAGAGGCTTAAATGATGAATATAGGGATTTGGAGAGATGAAATGGGCAATGTTTGGCTGATCCAAAGGCTTGATAGGTGTGGGTAAGGTGGTAGAGGTGGGGGCATTTTATAAGAGAAAATGAGGGGCACTCTTGGAAAGTTAAGAAAAGATACTTTATTAAAGAATGATTTTAAGATAAAGAGGTCCCAAAATTATAAATATAGAGGATAAGGTGATAAGGGTTCGAAATCCACCCATAAAATAGGTTTTTTTACAAGTTTAGGTCTTATATTTTACATTATTGTTTCATTTTATTTAAATCGTTAAATAATGAGGTAATCGCTGCATCATCATGGTGTCATAAATAATTTAATTTATTTAATGTCTAAAAATTATAAAAAAACTATCATGATGTAGGAAATATTTTTATCTTTACAATGAATAATTATTTTCAAAATTATGACTTGTATAACCTCATTTAAAAATTGTTTTAGTAAAACATCTCATGTTTTTGACATTTTTATTTTAACATTATATAAAAAGTTATTAATGTCATTTTCCTACCAAAGTGGTTCCATGGGGTCCCCAAGTTGACCCATGTATTGTATTGGTCGGCCATGACACATCCAATAAGGGTAGGACATGTGTCTAGGTCATTTCATATCATTAAAACATTATTTTAACCTTAAACTACACTAATTACATCTAATCGCGATTAATAAACTTAAAAGTTACTATTCACCAAAAAATTATTTTAATCCCATTGAACAAAATTTTACTTCTTAAACGAAAAATCAGTTTCTTTAACTACCACTTAGTGGTTTCACTATTCATCAAAAATTGAAGTTTTTCAGAAAATTACCAAAAATTCACCCTAATCTATATTTGATATTCCGAATTCAAAAATGATGTCCATTTTACAAAATTCAAAACATATATGTTTCATTAATTAATTTAATAATCAATTCCCACTGTCAAAATAAATAACATGTTTTTAAGAAACAAATCTATTAAAAGATTGACACTAGTTTAAGTCCAATTTCAAAGTGAAATTAATTCCAATGACCACTATTGGATTAAATGGTAAAAATATATTATAATTGGAGTTTAATACCAATTATAAAAATAATCTAATCATATAAATAAATTAGATTAAAAAGAGGTTTTGAATTAAAATACAACATTTTTCACTATTCATTAAAAAATGAACTTTATCAGAAAAATACCAACAATTTACACAATGTAAATTTTGATGTCCTGATTCTAAAGAATAATTTTATTTGGTCCAATATAACATATGAAATTTTCAAAAAGTGGATTTAAAAGCGTTCTCCATCAAAAGGTGGTTAATCGACCTTTTAAAGAATATTAGAATATTTACACTTAAAATTGGATTAATTCACATTTTAAGCCTCTAACATTGATTGGATAAAAGTAAAAATATTTGACAAACATATATAATCATTTTGTAGTTAGTTTCATTCATTCCTGCCATTACAATGGCTAGGCGTGAACTGCCATTTAAAATAATATTATTTTATTACTAGAGTGCAACGTAATATTCCCAAGAAACTCGTTGTTACGTATTGGGTACGCCATCGAGCATAGCATTCCCTTTAAATTAATATTAATATTTTATTCAAAAATATGGATAAATATGAAAATGTCATATTCTTTATTTACCTGGGGTGTTACATCCTTCCCCCCCTTTTGGGAATTGTGTCCTCACAATTTTAAAATTGGGCTCATAAACTTCATTGAAAGCCCCACAGTGGAAAAGGAGTAAATTAAACTATCACTTTAAAGGAAATAAAGGAAAGTACAAAGGTCACCCGAGTTAACCCATACTAGGATTCCATGTATGAAAACATGGATATGGAAGAAAAAAAGGGTCATGTTCTGAGGGAGGGTGAAAGAAAACATATTTAGAAGAAAGTTAACCACTAGAAAATCACAAACTAGTGATAGGTTAAACAGTATTGGATTCCGCAGTAGGAAAAGTTAAGGGAAATTTTTTTTAGTTAATTTTCATTGAGGAATTTATTTTTGAGCTTAACTAAAACATTAGGAAACATAATTACTTGTCATTTTGACTTTCAACTTTTACTATATTTCTTATATGAACTCATATTTTCTCCAAAAGATGAGTATTTAGGATGACTTTTTTACATTAAGAGAGCTATAATCAACTTCTAGAGAATCACCTAATCCACAAAAGAGAACTATATACTTCCCATGTATTTAGAATTTAACCAAAACCAAAGCCAAGAAGGTTAGTAAAAGATCAGATAATCCATAAAAGGATAACCCTTTTTAAAAAGAATATCTATTCTTAATCTCCAAAATTTGTCCAACAAAACCCAAAGTTCAACGAAGACCATTCGATAAAAAATTTGTCCATAAAATTCTTCAAAGTAAACCAAACTAATATTGAAACCCAAATATTTGAAGGATTTAATCACATAGTCTTCCAAGGTACAAAATAACACATATCTTTAAATAACATCAGTTTCTCTTAAAGTCTCATATTGAAAAGTAATTAATCTAATCACATATCCTCCATGATAGGTTAATAATTTCCATAGATAACCCAAAATAAACTTACTCTTAATTCATAAAATCATATAACTAAAAATAATTAGTCAATATAACTATGGAATTCACATAGTCAAGTGGTAGGCGATAAATACCAGTCACACTTTGGTTGTGGGTTCGATTCCCACAGCTTTGTCCGACACGACGGGTTGTCACACGGTCTGCGTGTTGTCCTTTTTATAAAACTCCAAAAATAACCCTAACATGTTTTAACCTAAATAGTTTCCTTATACCTCTCATTTTCATCCAAATTCATTACGATATCAACATATTAATTCTTGAAGTCTTATTTCACCACCATAAGATAAAATAAAACGATTCCCAAAATGAATAACAGCATACCTTGATCATGGTGTCCACTCGGTTTCATCGCCATCTTGTTCACGTATGTAGAAGTACAATGAATTAAAACAATGATTTAGAGATCCTTCAAAATAATTTGCTTCCTCCATCCAAATACACCTTGTACAACATGGGTCATATGGATGTTAATAGAAAAACAGTTTTGGAAAATAATCATGTATGACTTATAATTCCAAAACATCTGCTAAAACATGATTTCTATAAAATAGTCAGACAGAATTTGAGTTGAAACATTCTATTATTGGTCCTTTTAAAATACCATAAGTATGTTCTGAGAGACTATATTTTAAAATGAAATATAAATAGGTTGCGCAAGGGTCTCCTTCCTGAGCACCATTTTTAAAATCATAATATGCTTCAAATTCTTGTGATAAGGTAAAATATTTGAAAATACCTTGATAATAGTTAACTTTCTTGAAAATATGAGAATATTGTGAAAATAGTATTTGTCTAAATACAACCCGTGATCCACGATGATAACGAGGTGTAGTGGAGGTGTTTGATATCTCAAACAAATGCTTGCAAGTGATTTGTATTCTAGAAAAAATTTCACAATCATCCGAACATGACTTTTCAATAATTATTGCAAGCATGTCATCAGGAATAGATAGGAATGTCGTTTGAGATCCTTCTCCTTCCATTCGTAACTGACTTTACTTTCGATGAAAAAAATTATAAAACAAGGATTTAAATGAAATAATAGATATAGGGACTAACCAGGTGTCTAACAAAAACTCTTAATCCCTAAATTTGTCTAAACCGACCTTTGATACCAACTATAAGGCCCCAGCCTTAAACCTTACTTAATATTGAATTAAATGAATAATTCTCATTGATTATCTTTTCATGGATTAGAGTTTTAGAGAATTAGGACATAACTATTACATCTCAAAAGATTACAAAGTAGACACTTCTACTAAGTTTCCATAAAATAAAAACTCTTAAAAAGAAACATGTCTAGTTCCATGTTTTAGATAGAATGTCTTTCCCTTGATCCCATCCTTGACCCTATTCCACATTAAGTCCTATGAAAAACATTTCAAAAAAACTTGGGGTGAGCATAAAAATCTCACTAAGGGATACACAAAGAATGAAAACTGTTAGTTTTTAAAAACAACAAGTAAACCATGTATACTTTATCAAAGTAATACTTTTCACATTTATGAAGTAGTAAAAAAACTCTTCACTGAAAAAAAGATCATTACTTACCCTTTTGTAACCAAAAGATTACCATAAAACCCATACAAAGAACACATAACATATAAAGGTAACTTGGGAAATAAACATACTTAAATGGAATAACCATACGGTCGACTTCCACACATAATTAATGGAATATCCATACGGCCGACTTCCATATCCAATGAATTGGAGGTTATAACGTAACCACCCATCCTGGTATTCACGGCACCACCCGTCATATGGTTTATCACGTAACCACACGTTTAATGTCCAAGTACCATTATAAAATCATAAGACATAAAACAAATATAATGGAAAGAAAACATTTCCACACTTTGATCACAATATATCACTTAAATATATTGACATAAAAAATCCATTACAAAAACCATTTTCAATACCAAAATACATAAAAGAGTATATGGTATTTATTTCATTTTAAAAAACATTACGTCTTGTTGAGGAATCCAAAGACCAAATAATACTCGCGGCGATGGAAAAGGTCGTTGTCACTGCGTAAGTTAAAAGAAAAATTCCTTTTTTGTCATTTAGTACAGCACTTCATATAAAAATATTCCTTTTGAATAAAATTAAAAGTCAAAGGGGTTTATACACCGTATAAAAGAGAGTTGTGTATAAAACCAAATATGCCTCAATGAAAGGAGATTGAGACGAAGTTCCTTAAAAAGTCGGTATCCTTAGATTAAGGATAAATCAATTACATGGTTATGTGTGAAAAATATGAATAAAAAAAATATAAGTGGATATTAAGTGTAAAACAATCATAGGTCATTCACACATAATATTGGGAAAACAAAACCAATGACATAGATATTTAACTCAATGAAATGAGATTGAGTTATCATTTCCGATACATGTTCATCTTAATGACATAAGAATTTATCAATGAGATGATTATGTGTAGAAATAGTATATCCACACAAAGGTTTGTGGAAACTACAACATAGATATTCCACACATAATATTTTCATAATAAAACCAAGAAGTAGAGGTTTAACACAAATAATTTAAAGTGGGTTAAGAAGTTCCCTTACAGAAATTCGACATCCTAACAACGTCACTTCAAAATTCGGAAAATGTGTTGATGAGAGATAAAAAGGGTATCTCATCACTTGGAAATAAAATTTAAATCAATAAGGATATATAAGAACATATCCCAACATAATAGAATGTGAATTAAAATACATAACAAAAGAAGTCTTTTAAAAAGAGGAGGGTGAAAGGTTCCCTTACCGACTTGGGTAACTTTTGAAACGTACACTCCATTGAAGAAGGGTCATACAATCAATATGTAAATACCCATAAATGAAATTATATTACAAAAAGAGTATAATAGTGGGAATTACATACACCAATCAATGTAAATTGTGGAAAACGTAGCATAAATCTCACGGGACTAAAAGTGAGATGAATAATCCCTTACGAAAACTCGGCAGCCTAACGACGCCACTTAAAACATCCAAAAATGGATTGATGAGATAAAATAGAGTCTCTCATCATATTACATTAAAATTTATAGAAATAGGAATATAAAATAACATTCCCCATCATAACAAAGAGTATCTTAAAAGAAGTGACATAAAGGAGAGTACTTAAAAAGAAAGAGAGAGGTTCGATCTCTTACGAAAATTCGGCAGCCTAACGGCGCCACTCAAAACTTCCAAAATGGATTGATGAGAGAAAATAGGGTATCTCATCATATGAACATAAAAAGTACATTAGGATTTATATAAAAGAACATCCCAATCATAAGAAAGATGAGCTTAAAAGGAATGACATAAAAGAGTGTACTTAAAAAAGAAAGAGAGGAGTATGATCCCTTACCTCAAGTTTGACTTGTCTTGTTTGTTTCTTTATATTCCTGAATAATAAACAATGGTAAATTTATAATTGCTTAAGGACATTTTTTAAAGATTATTATTAAGTTTATATCACATATTATAATGTTATAATAATTGGTTAATAATGTGAGTTCATATCAGACGTTTTTGTCGATGTTTGGTACATGAGTCAAAAATGAACTTGTTTGAAAATGATTGTCCATGTAGTTATAAGTAAATCATCTCCAGAATATTACTAATGATTTAATTATCATATATATCAAGTAAATTTTTATTTTATACTACTCCATAACATTTGTAGATAAAAATAAATTAAATACACCGTTCATGGAGACGGTAGGCCGTACGTACGCATGACCGCTACTTTCATTTCTTTGTCATATTAGTGGAATTAGAAATAATTGAGATATATATATATATATATATTATAATTACATTATAATATATATGTTATATAGTTCACATATGTTCATTAATTTCATTCTTTATACATTCCATGTATTGCATGAACGAGTCACATCCCTTGAGGGGGCGGTAGTCCACACTTCCTCATATGAAATTATCGAATTTTCACAACATGAAAAGCATAAAGGAATGTTTTAAATATAAAATTCAGAAGCATATAGAAAACATAAATACAAAATATATAATATATAAAATATAGTGACATCATAATGGACACCATTAAAGGTGTTAAAAGAAGATTGAACAATCATCGTTTCGTGAGGCAGAAATTCGGCAACCACAGAAACAGTATGTTCTTTAACCATTAGACAAAGGTGTGTGTAAGTGTAGATCAAATAATTCACATAAAAACATCCAAGTATATTGAATATACTGGTGTTTTTATAAAATAAAGGAATAAAAAGAGTTTATAGGGTTTGAGAAGAAAAATAAAACAAAAGAACACAAGTGAGGACATTACCTTAAAATCGGGTAACTCTTCTTGATTTGAGCTCAAAGGCTTCATTGGGAAGGATTATTCCCAAAGGTGAGGCTTCAATGATGAATATATGGATGTGGAGATATTAAATGGGCAGGGGTTGTCCGATCCAAAGGCTTGAGAGGTGTGGGTAAGGTGGTAGAGGTGGGGGTCTTTTATAAGAGAAAAGGAGGGGCACTCTTGAAAAGTTAAGAAAAGATACTTTATTATAAAATGATTTTCAGATAAAAAGGTCCCACAATTATAAATATAGAGGATAAGGTGACAAGGGTTCAGAATACACCCATAAAATTGGTTTTTGACAAGTTTAGGTCTTATATTTTACATTATTGTTTCATTTTATTTAAATCGTTAAATAATGAGGTAATCACTGCATCATCATGGTGTCATAAAAAATTTAATTTATTTAATGTCTAAAAATTATAAAAAAACTACCATGATGTAGGAAATTTTTTTATCTTTCCAATTAATATTTATTGTCAAAATTATAACTTGTATAACCCCATTTAAAATTTTTTTTAGTAAAACATCTCATGTTTGTGACATTTGTATTTTAACATTAAATAAAAAGTTATTAATTTTATTTTCCTACCAAAGTGGCTCCATGGGGTCCCCAAGTTGACCCATGGATTTTATTGGTCGGACATGACACATCCAATAAGGGAAGGACATGTGTCTAGGTCATTTCATATCATTAAAACATTATTTTTACCTTAAACTACACTAATTACCTCTAATGACGATTAATAAACTTAAAAGTTACTATTCACCAAAAAATTATTTTAATCCCATTGAACAAAATTTTACTTCTTAATTACAACCATGTATGTCGGATTTTTGAAATTCAAATCACAGAAGTGGTAAAGCTTCATTTAAACGAAAAATCAGTTTCTTTAACTACCACTTAGTGGTTTCACTATTCATCAAAAATTGAAGTTTTTCAGAAAATTACTAAAAATTCACCCTAAGCTATATTTGATATTCGGAATTCAAAAATGATGTCCATTTTACAAAATTCAAAAGATATATGTTTCATTAATTAATTTAATAATCAATTCCCGCTGTCAAAACAAATAGCGTGTTTTTAAGAAACAATATCTATTAAAAGATTGACACTAGTTTAAGTCCAATTACAAAGTGAAATTAATTCCAATGACCAATATTTGATTAAATGGTAAAAATATATTATAATTGGAGTTTAATACCAATTAAAAAAATAATATAATAATATAAATAAATTATCTTAAAAAGATGTTTTGAATTAAAATACAACATTTTTCACTATTCATTAAAAAACGAACTTTATCGGAAAAATACAAAAAATTTACACAATGTAAATTTTGATGTCCCGATTCTAAAGAATAATTTTATTCGGTCCAATATTAAATATGAAAATTTACAAAAAGTGTATTTAAAAGCATTCGCCATCAAAAGGTGGTTAATCGACCTTTTAAAGAATATTAGAATATTTACGCTTAAAATTAGATTCATTCACATTTTAAGCCTCTAACATTGATTGGATAAAAGTAAAAATATTTGAAAATCATATATAATAATTTTTTAGTTAGTTCCGTTCATTCCCGCCATTACAACGGCTAGGCATGAACTTCCATTTAAAATAATATTATTTTACTATTAGAGTGCAACGTAAGATTCCCAAGAAACTCGTTGTTGCGTATTGGGTACGCCATCGAGCATAGAATCCCCTTTAAATTAATATTAATATTTCATTCAAAAATATGGATAAATATGAAAATTTCATATTCTTTATTTACCTGGGGTGTTACAATATCAGTTGATAGTGTTGTTAAATCATGTTTCATGAATTTGTGTTGTATCCTTATCATTGTACACACTAAGGTGATTCCAGTTCTGTCAAAGGATTTCCTTTTTGTTTTATGTAGTGAAAATTTTACAAATGTGTCTTTGTTTTATTCCTTTCCTTGGTGTTTCTGAGTTCAATAGTGAGAATACTTACTCTAAGAAGCGATAGAGGTGGATTTCTAAATAAATCATAAAAAGGAAAAACAAATTTATTTTTTCACCAATTCATCAACCTTTTAGTGAATGGAAGATATTCATGGGGACCTAACATAATTATCCATCAATTAAGGTTTGTCTAGAGGAGTTTTTTCTTTCCAATTATAAGGTAAACCCTCCATTTTCTTATCTTATTCCCCTCCATTTTTTTACTATTTTATGTCACATTATTTGGTTATTTTATACTATTATTTCTCCAAGTAATAGTGAAATCACCCCAAAGATAAGGGATTATTCTTCTATTGATTCATGGAATCCAAAATAGGTTTCTTAATGGAAATTAATTATCATTTTTATTTGAAATGAATTGGATAGTGTTATGTAACTCCCTATAATTTTTTTACATATTTTTCTATTTGATATATTGTGTGTTTCAAATGAAACACCAAACCTAAAAAATTGTGATATATTATATTGAGAAACAATATTATAGAATAAATATAAACATCAATAAAATATTATAATACAATTTGAATCATCATTATGGAGATTCCAAGATGGATAAAACCCTAGGTAAACAATGAACATGAAATCATTATGAAAATGGGATTCCATAATGTTCATAATCATAATTAAAATTGTAGAATTAATCAAAAAATTATAAATAACATATAAACATTGAGGTGGAATTATTTTAATATGATGAATTAATTAATTGAAGTATGTACAACTATACATAAGTATGTAATAGGGTCATTGAACATACGACTATTGGACATATGTTTGTTGGACATATGACCATCAGATATATGGGCATCAGATATATGGCCATTGGATATATTTCAATTACAAATATAGCCATTGGTTATATGTCCATTGTATATACATGTATCCAACTGATATGTTTCAGTTATGTAATTGTTGGAAACAAATTAAAAATGATATAATTTATAAATAATTAATAATTTTACAATGAAATAAAAATATAACATATAATTAGAATAATTGTATTCATTGTATTATATTTAATTTTTAATGAAATATTTGGGTAAATATTAATAAATATATCATGGTTAGAAGACAAATAATGGGATATGGTAATGTTCATTTAATGTTAAAAGGGACAATTTTTTTAAAAAATCCTTATTTTTCATATTTTTTTAATAAATTAAATTTATCACTATTGAATAATGATTTTAATAAATTTCATTTTTCACATATTGAATAAAATAATATTATATAATTTTAATTAATATTATTTTTAAATTGGTAATAATAAATATATTTTTCATCTTGATTTTTTTTCTAAAAAAATATTCTTATGTCTTATATTAATATAATTTCCAAATTAATTTTTCATACATTTATAAATTGAATATAATAAAATGGTATTAATATTTGGAATAAAAAATTAGAAATTGTTTTTTGAAATCAATTTCAATTTTTTGTTTAAAAACAAGTATCAAAGGTAAAAGGTTTTTGCCTTGGTAAAAGACAAAATAAAGTAAAAGTACTATATGAAAGGATAAAATTAATAAAATATCACAAAAAATATCAATATATGCGTTGATAATGTAATTATTGACCTATACATATCTTATATTAGTTATTTGATAAATTTTGATCTAGATTCCCTGATAATGAAATCCCTTTTATATTAAGTAATGAGTATTTGTAAAAAAATATCAGTCCTCTCACTTATAGAAGGACCCCTACTCTACCTACATCAACCTAAACATTTAATTCTAATATCTCTTGAATTAGTAGCCAAATTCACTTGCTAAAAAACAATCCAACCTTTTTTATCCACTAACTACAATAATATTTCCCAAAATAATCATTTATAGGGGTCCCACTAAAAGAGGAAACACGTATTCAATAAAAGTGTTATCTTTTCCTTAATACTTATTATATGTATTATTCATCCATATAATATTAACTACGATTTATAATCATTATTAATTTTAAATTCATAATCTTCAATGAAAGTGATATTATTACTTTATAATAATATTTTCTCATTCATATTGTAATTATAATGTGTTATTATTCTGGGGAATTTTAATACATACATGATTAATGTTATAACATTTACAAAAGGAATAACTATAAAAATAAAAATTCTTGATACATAAGAAAATAATTATAAATTTATGATGTTTTCATAATTATTTAATTCTAATATATTTAATTTTAATAATTAATTATTCAATTCATTTCCTGGAATCAATATTCAAAAAAGGACTTTTATTAGTGTTCGATATGAAATTACACCATAAGATCTGTGTAATTATTGTGAGAATATAAAACTTTAAAAAAACATATATTATATCATTAGCAAATTTTTTATGTGATTCAAAAATTCACATGTTTCAAGGACCGAAACCATCAAAGTGAATCATACTTTGAAAACACGACAACTAACACTAGGATATTAACTTTAACAAAGGATTAATAGAAAATTATAAATTAATGGTATAAAAAATTATTATATATATGATTTTTATATAGGTGTATAATAAATATAAATTTATTACCTATGAGCATATAGAGTATATGACTAGGAGAGAATCCAAGGTAAGGGTTTTGCTCATGAGCCTTAGCCCGGTTGGTAAGGACTCCGTAAGTGCATCCAAGCGACCAGGGATCAAATCCAGGCAGGGGAAGAATTTTCGGGTACTGTAGCAGGTAATGTAGAAGGTACTGTAGCGAGAACTGTAGGAGGCACTATTTGGCACTATAACAGCTAGGAATATTCCCCCGTTTGGGCCTCCAGGCCACCGATTTGGTCCTTAAGTCCTGTAAAGCCTTCAGGCCACCTAGGACTTCGGGTCAGTAAGGCTTTTGGGCCACCTCAAGGCCTTCGGGCCACCTTAAGTGCAGATGAAAACCAGAAAACCTAACTGGAACATTCTCTATAGGCGGATGAGTAAGGAGCTTTCACCATAGCAGAAGCTAAATGGATTGCAAGAATGAGAGGGTATGGCACCTGCCTTCGGGACAAGCCTGTGCATGCACGAAAATGCCAAGCCAAATAGCCATGTGAAGGTGGAGAGCTGATTTCACGATGAAGATTCTAGGGAGGAGCAGTTCCAAGTATTTAGTCTGGGTTGTATGTAATTTTTGACACCTACGGGAGAATGATTTCCTCTAAGGCCTATGGTCCATGTAATACTTATGCCTACGAGCTTTGTAAGGGTTCCACCTCACCCCTTGAAAGGTGGATTATCAAAAATCAATAAAAAATGAAGGCCTTCGGGCCATTGGAGGCAAGGTAAGGGTTCTCTTCCCAATCTCACACTAAACACATGACTATTTATGAATAAAATATCATCAAGGGAAAATATATGATCTATCTATATTAAACACTATCAATTATCTTAACCTATTATTATTCTTTCAGTTTACATGTATTATAATAATTTCAACACCCTTTTCAGTATAACACAACTAAAATAATTCTTTTAGGTAGTATTGACCTTAACTATTCTTTCCAGTTAATACTACTACTAATATTAAGATTTTTATTTCTAAAAAATATTTTAATGGATAATTGAGAATTTTGAAAAAACAAACATTCCTATCTTAAAATATAAAATTAATAATATAACCATTCTATACAAACATAAAATATATAAAATTATTCACCTTATAAAGACTCCAATCAATTGACGTTACCTTAATTTATACACCAGCATTGATATGGTATTCAGAAAGGATGACCATCTTATCCCATGTCTAGATTTAATCCTCTAAGCTTATCATCCCCTCATTGATTCCATGTGCTAAGATCATATCTTGCTTGCCAGTCCAAAATCTTTTCTAATCATTCAAATCAACTACAAGAGTCCTCAAATACATTATACCAACCTCTTTTTAAAGTACATTGAAAATTAATGACTCCTCCAATAATTATTCTTCAGGGTGTAGGATCAGAACCCATTATTTCTCTATGTTATCTTTAACACTTACAACTTTCTCTTGAACACCACTAGTTTCATCCCTTTCCATAAAAAAATGATGGGTCCTTTCACTTTCCACCATGTTCATCCTTAGCCTCATCACTAAGAGTTGTTTCATGCTCACCCTTCTTACCAAGGTTCTTTGGAACATCTTATACTAGATATGCTTCAACATGACTTACTCTTCCCCATATTTCACAACATTACCAACTAATCTAGTTAAAGTAGCTTTTAGTTTATTATAATAACATTTTTTAGACCATGTTTTCTTTTATTTGATGTTTGGATGATTTCTATAACAAAGGTTATATATCTTGTAATTCCTCAATTCAAATCCAACATTCATGATCATGTGAGGGTCCTGATCCTAGTTCATCAGAGGTTGAGAGTCTATTTCTTCATCACTCAATTCAAAAATTATTGCGGACTCTTAATCCAACCTGTTTTCTTTTCTAACTTGGAATATATGTTCTCTATTTTTTATGATTCACATTTTCTTCATCAATCCATTTCATAGATGAAAACTAATTATACATCTCAATTGAGATATATAAGTCACAATATCTTAATGATTTGATCCCTATAGTAGTAGTTACCTTCAAACCATGGGATAATTGAATACAATAACTTTACCATGAATCAAAATGGTGCGGATTTCAAATACCCATGGTACTTGTTTTTTGTTCAAGTCACCCCCTTTCCAACACCTACATCCTTCACTATATCAAAAAAAGATGAAGATGCCATAAAAGGTCTACTTAGAATGGAAGATTTCCATAATGATGAATTGAAAACACCCAAATTACATCTAAAAATAGAAAAATAATCTACAACCATTTGATCAGTATTCAAAGGTCTCAATTATTTTTGAAGAGGATCGATAAAGAAGATTTTGTTATTATCTCTCTAGAAAACTGAGAGAACATCATGACTAATAATACCCAAATAAGTAACAACATTTACATTCTGATACCTTTGACCATGAGAACATTATGAAATTTAATGACCCAGTTGTTTTAATGATGATCATAAGTCTATCCATGTCTCAAAGACCACTGCTTTTTTTTAACTGATATTTTCTCTAGTAGTAATCCAGACCCACTCCACCTATGGTTTCGAAATGTCATCTTCAATGCATAGACATGGGGATATTGGGTGAAAAACTATATAAGTTCTACTATTTGAACATAGTAAAGAATTGTCCATATTTCCAAGAATGATAATAATGAAATCATTTTGTAAAATAAGAGGATTTTTAGGAAAACAAACCCAAATATACATTGTTAGGGCATCACGATTCTTATGAATATAATAGTGAAATAAAAAGAGGTAAAAATGGGATCAATTATAGATGTGAGGTGTACTTCACCAATAAATGAAAAAATCCTCCATCGATGAGAATCAAACCATGATGTATCTCTTGTCGAGAAGGATGACGACCGCCCGATCCTGTAATCCCTAAGAACTGAAAACGAATCTATTGAGGGAGTCTATTAAGGGATGTTACTGACTGAATTGAGCCACCAAGGTCTAGTTTAGGAGGGTAGGTTCATTGGAAAACTCAGATCGAGAAATTTTAAGTTAAGGATTTCAATAAAAAATATCTGGAACGCTAGGGTTGAGAAAAATTTCATGGAAATGGGAGAGGAAATTAGGGTTCAAGAATAATGACAAGGGACAAAGATGAGATCTATAAGAAGACATAGTAAGTACCTCCCCCTTCTTTAGGGGAGGGACCAAAGTCACATCCATCACTACCTTGGGAATGGTCAAGGATGGAAGTGGGTCTGTGGATGCAAGGATTCCTTCCGGTCAATAATCATTCTCTTTTATTTACATGTTATTTATATTATTCTAAAGATGTCTTTATCAATAATTAAGGTATTTTTTCAGGTAATTATATATTTTAATTCACTATCATTAATTTTTTAAAGGAATCATTTATAAATTTTTTCAAATAAGTCACTTTTTATTGACTTTGAATCTCTTTAAAAAAGTCTAGAAGGTATATTCATTTTTATATTTTTCAAGATGGATGAATTTTCCCTGCATATTAATTATTGTTCCTTAAGAATATCCCTATCAAATTTTTAATGGTTTTACAATTTTTGTTCTATTCCAAATGTTTTATAATTTTTTTAATAAGTAATTTTTGTTATATGTAAAACATATTTCTTCATATATTTCTAATAAATTTTCTAATGTTCATATAAAAGTAATTTCATCTTTTTAAAAATTCTATATTTCTT
Source organism: Viscum album (assembly GCA_963277665.1). NCBI lineage: Eukaryota > Viridiplantae > Streptophyta > Magnoliopsida > Santalales > Viscaceae > Viscum > Viscum album. Next base: position 844,822,593 of record OY728128.1, read on the forward strand.
ATGATTATCTAGGGATATAATATATTTTTACCATCCACATTATTCCTATTGATTTATTATTATCATGTTTTTTGTGAATCATTATGGATACCACTACTTTCATAATCTCTAATTAAGATATAATTGAATTATGAATATTTTCAGGTTGTCATGGAACACATATATTTGTATTATCATTATTTGACAGTTTGATATACTATATACCTCAAATGAATTGGGTAATTTTTTATATATCCAGAGATTAGGATGGGATAGTGGTTATTATCTCATGTCCACTATTATAAGGTATATAGGTGGTTAGTCTGTGTACACTATGTTATGGGAAGGTGCTTAACCTGGTCCATTATGATAAAAATGTATTGGGGGTTAGAAAAGACATATGTTATGAAATATATTCTTATGGGTTTTCCACATTATTTTAATATGTAATGTTATTATGTTTATTTCTCAAGGCCTATAGTAATTGAATAAATTTTACACTATCTCATGCCTTAGGTTTTATGTTATTACAAAAGACTTATGTCTTGATTAATGATTTATAATATATGATTTTGGTTATAAATATCATATGTTATGTATATGGACCTTTATTATGTTCTCATACCTATATTCTCATTTTATTTTTACTTAGGATATTGAATTTATATCCTTTATTTTTACCCTTACTGAGTATTTGATATGACCTTTCCTAATATTTCCATTTCCCCAGGTTATAGAGAAGAGTATTACATATGATATGTCTGTAATGGTATGAATGTGAAAGGTATTTGTGGGATATGTTAAATTATAGTTTTAAAATAAGTTTATTTTTCATATATTCTATAATTTAACTAAAACATAAGTTTAGTGGTGTCATTTATTGTGAGATATGGGGAATATTAATGTAAAATTATGTATTTTTTATGTATGGTATACTCGGGTCATCTCAATTATTATTAAATAATGTTTCTATTATTATAAGGTATTACTTTATGATGAATATGAGGTTATAACCTAGAAAAACCTATGATAAAATTAAAGTGATGTTGATTGAACCTAAAATTTCATAGGTTGAAATAAATGTCTCATAATTTAGGATATATTTGGATTCATTTTCTTTATCACATTATCACTTACTCTGGTTTTTATTTCTTAAAACTCATAAGAATGATTTTGTTTTCTAATAAGGGATTGAATATATAATTATGATGTAAGGGTGTTGAAAAATACACTAAATATAAAAAAACTTATTTGTTCATAGTTCTATGAATTACATTATAAAATGACTATTCTATAAGCCTATTATTTCATATCCCCAAAGAATAGATATTAAACTCTTAATGAAAAATACTATTCATATGCTTATTACATGTGATGTATATAACTTATTTTCAATAGAAGATTGTGGGTGTGTGTTCAGTACAAAAAATTTTATTCTATATATAATAAAATTTGATGTGATTAAGGGTATGTATCGACTCTTTATATAGAGAACCCAAAATAATTATCAAGATAAGGATGTCTCATTTTATACTATTAATCATCCTGTGATGATATATTATTAAAATATTTACTATGAACCCCATAAATAAACTGCTTCTATTATATGGGTAATAATACCTATTCCTGGGGGGTATTTGGTTTGAATGGTTCGGAGAAACCAATATTTTATGATACACCTTTTGCGTGGATATATATCAATGCATTTTATAATAAAATTGTTGTATTCCCCTAGATCATGAGGTTGAGTTTTCAGTAGAACTCATACATATTGTTATGAAAATATATATGACTCCTTATAGAATGGATTCATTTAAATAAGTGTAATTGTAGAAGAATCTCTAAAGAAATATGGATTATGTTTTTATATACCCATGTGATTCACCATGGGGTGCACTATTTCTCTTGGTTAAGAATAATGATGGGTCAACACATCTAAATGTTGAATATCATGAACCTAAAAAGATCAAGACAAAGGGAAGACATCCTTTGATACATATCGATGAATTATATGATTGAATTTTAGGGGGTGGGTAATTATTTCTCAAATATTGAACTTTTATCCCAATATCATCAATTATGGGTGAGAAGGAAAGATATACTAGGGAATGCCATCCATTTTAGATATGAAAAATATGAATTTATAGTTATCCAATTTTTAAATATAAATACCCCAATTATAATCATGAATACAATTAATAGAGTCACTAGATATTAACTTTATTTATTTTTGGTAGACTTTAAAGATTTTTTTATCATATATTTCAAGTGGATGGAAGAGCATGAACATTAATTTAGGATTATTCTAAAGACCTTGAGAAAGGATAGTAATTATTCTAAATTTATAATATGGAAATTATAGATATAGAAAATATCCTTCTTTGGTAACATAATCATTAGTGAGTGTATATTAGTGGATCCTTCATAGATGGAGGTGATTGAATCTGGAAAATATAGCAATTAAAACTTTTCAATCATAAATATTACATCTTATTATATAAATATTCAACACATAACACTATAATACACACTATAACCATAATTATTTAGTTTATTTATAAACATGGATACATAAACAACTAGTATAAAAAATATTTACTACATCATCTTTTAAATTGTTCACAAATACAACCCTCCTTTTACATAACATACTTAAAACCTTTCTTCATAACACGGTAAAGGAAAAATAAGAAATGTTGAGATCTGATGCTTAGTAAGGGTAAAAAAATGAGATATCAATAATAATTTTATTATAACATGATTATAATGGTATGATAAAATGTGGTTTTCCTTTGAAAACCATACCCAACATAACATAGATCACAATCATGTGTCATTCCATAAACATTAACAATTCATAAGACATGAATCATAAAAGAATAAAAACATTCAGTCATGAGAGGATAAAATTAATATAAGACATATGTTTTTGGAATATAAATAAGGAGATTCATGATATAACAATTCAAATGGTTTTTATGTACACATCGTAAATTAATACAGTTGCATAACATAACATATGTCCTAAAAGAGGAAAAATTGAGACAAAAATAACTTACCGCTTTTGGTAATATTTTGAATAGTAATACATAATAAATAATAACATAAAATAAAATATTAAATATAATTGAAATATTTATATTTATAATATAACATTTCAAAATTTTAATATATAAAAAACCCAAAAGAAACATGTACTGAATATGGTATATGTATCTAATAAATAAAAGAGAGACTAAAAATCCCTTACCTTAAGTATCAAAATTATTCACACATGTTCGAGACTCCTATATAATAAATATAATTTTATTAAAAATATATTAAAAACCATAATAATATGTTTAATACCATATTATATTTAATTATTACATTTTATTACTCATCTATCAATAATTCCTTATTAAAGTCATGTTTTGAGGAATAACTGTAGTGTTTTTCGTATATGTTTTGGTCTGTTATTTTTTATCCTTATATTTTGATCATGGTTAAATAATCTAAGTAATTTTAACCATTATATATATATATATCATATATATATTTTTATATATGTTGTTACAGTATTCCATTAAATTTAGAGGTTGAAAAAGAAATACACTGTTCTTGGTGACGGTAGGCCATACATACGCATGAAAAATGTTTCCATTTTTTATCAGATAGAACAAAATAAAGTTAAATTGAAATTTAAAATTATATAATAATTATTATTTAATATATATAACTCATATTTAATATCTATATTCTTATTACCTTCAATGTAAAAAGTTAGTGAAAAATGAATTGCATCACTACGCGAGGCGGTGGTCCACTACACACCCAACCGATGTTACCGTATCCCCCATGAAATTGAAAGTTAGAAGGTAAAAGTTATATATTTATTCATTAGGTATAATTATATTACAATTTTCACATATATTTATTCAATATTTCATAATTTCCATCCAAGTAAAATGGAAATGGAATAACACCTCACATCGGTTCGTGAGGTGGTAGTTTGCAATAAACATGAGCGACATTATTATTTTCCAATGTGTTGGAAAATAAAATGGTATAATTATTATTATAATTATATAGGTATAATAATATCATAAATATAATATATAAATATTGACTCTATCAATATATCAATCAGTGAAAGGTGGTGATGGAAAATTAATAACATCGGTTCATGATGCAGTAGTCATCTGTATACACTATCAATGGTTTGATTTACCATTTTATGGAAGAGTATATAGATACATGCTTTAAATTAAAATAATAACATCTTAGTATATGGTATGTATTTTTTTATTATACTATTGTAATTTATGTATATTTAATGGAGCTATAAGAAGAAAGAAAAAAACACATAGTTTGAAACATTATCTTTTATTCAGACAACCTCTTCAGGTTTAAAGTGAATCCTAACTAGATTGGATTTCTTATAATTACCTAAACTAAGATCCAATATATTGGGTCCGTGAGTCAGTTCACCACATGGCCTCAAGAATGCCTCCCCATATGCTAGAGGCATTTGACTATTATTGGGTGGTATATAGGTGGTATAGTGGGGAGACTATACCATATGGATCAATAATAAATGAATTAGAATCATAAATAAATATGATAGTTGAATACATTAACAAATGAAGATAAATAATAAGCAAAAAAATTTCATGCATGAATATTCTACCATTTAAAAGTTATGAACATACAAGGGAATACATGGATAGAATGACATGGGAAATAAATAAATAAAAGACCCAACAACTCTCACTAATAGCATCATGAGAACTAGCTTAGTTGTCTGCTCCCAAAATATCTCATAGCCGAGAAGGGTAATTGCATGAAAGTACAAACCATGATCCTAAACCAGAAATGAGGAGGTATAATTAGGTACCAAATAAAAAACATAATATGGTGTAATATATACTCATTATGCCCCCACCGATGGGGTCTAATGCATACCCAGTCCACGAAGATCAAATAAATTAGTATGTAGGTATATCATGGTATGAAGAGCGGTAAATGTAAATTAAAACCTATTAAATCAGGTTCTTCTTGGAAAACTGATTGACCATACCTTCTTTATTCTAAGGTGAATTATCATAGAACATCTGTCATCATGTATATTTATTCATACGAGTATGCAGGTACATATGGATAGATATACATACACAAGAGGGGATCTATGGCTTAGTTCCCAACATCTAGATAATAATCATAAAAATATAATAATAATCATCAATTTTTAATAAGGGACATCATTCCCAATGATCTCAAATGAGTGATAATTAGGGAAAATATTTCTAGGGATTCCATTTCTATGAATCATAATATAATGGAATCCATGACCAAGTACCATAATACAAGGGATTTTGTGCTAGAATATCAAAATATTAGGGACTCCATGTCTGAGTATCAAAATTTAAGTGATTCCATGCCTGAGTAATATAAAGTAAGGGATACCATGACCATGTATTATAAAATAAGTTATGTTGTACACATATATATCATTCAAATTAATCATAATATAGTGATTTTAATCCCATTTATAGTTCAATTGAATAATTTTTATCATTTTGATTATAAATTCCATGAAGGGGTAAGTGAGATGGTCTTACCATATTCACCATATTTAATCCAATTACACAATTTGGTTAGTTCATTAATAATGAAATGATAATATACATGAATATCCCATATTATAACTCATTTATAATAATAAATAATTCAATGTATGTAATCATTCAATATATCACTGGGTATTATCATTAAATAATCCCTTTTTATTAGATATGACAAAGAATGTCAAAGGTGGTATTATTTGAAAAAGATTCATGATCTTCATATCATTTATTAAGTCAATTTTATAATTTCTTCCATGAATAATAGTCATCACACCTATTAAGGTGATTTTATACATGGATCCATTAGTGTAAACATGTTCACCAACATCAAGCCCTAATGGATAGTTTAGATAGAAACGAAATCATTTATTCCATGGGAAAAATTAGTATAACTCACCCAATGTGGTGGTTCGGGTTGATTTTTCAACCTATAACTGTGTAGAAGGGTGTCCTAGAATGTTTAAATGAGGCCTAGGTAATTAATTAAAGTGGTTTCATTATTTAGGATAAACTCATGGAAAATTTTGGAATGCAACACCAGGATAATATTTTATAAACAACTCAACATTAAGAGAAATTCAATAAACCACCTACTATATGATTAGGATTGTCCACTAGTCCGATACGGGTCCTTGATTCGATTAGGAATGAGAGAAACTGAAAGAATCACCAAACACCCTTGAAAAATGGGAAAATAGATCTCATGGATTTGGGATTCCATTTACAGAGATAAACAAATAAAACAAGTAAGGGAAATAGAAGACTAACTAATACAGTTCCAATTAACCCTTGAATGCTTGAGTCCAAGCTCATATGGATGAGAGAGAAGGATGCCTAGAATGGGAGTAAGGTACGTCACATAGATGTTTTGTGTGGGAAATGAGGTAGAAAAGATAAGAAGAAAAGAAATTAGGAATCATGTGAAAAATAGTCTTTTACAACCCTTCAAGGAGATGCAAAGTTTGACAATGTTGTTCAGAAAACCTTTCTCCAACCATGAAGAGTCACTATCCAAGGTGACCCACACTTCACATGGTGAGATAATGGTTTTAGAAACTACACACAACCTCTGTGGTTCTCCTCTATATATTTCTAAAAACACATCTCATGGTTTTTCACTACCTCTTGCATGATTATCCCAAACCATGTGACACCCTTTTCTCTACTAGACAAAGACAAATGGTTCTTCCCTAAGGGATAAATGGTTTAAAGAAACCATGTGCCTGACTTTTCTTTTATTGAAAGTGATTTTTCAGAGCCTAAAACACATGAAAATAATACAAACATTGAAGACACCACTTGGGCCTTTAAACACATAAAAAACACAATCAAGTGTTTCCACACTCAGATTTATATTCTATGGATTAGTTAAATATTTTTAATGTTCACCAATAAAAAAGTTAAAACACTTAAAAAATATCTAACCTGGTCTAAAACCCGAGATCATACAATATCCTCATCTTAAAAATTTTCATCCCTAAGAAAACATTAGGAAAAAAAAAACAATTTCTAATCTACATTGGATGGAAATTCCTAGCTACTAAAACCACAACGTTTCATTTTTGAACTCTCAACACACTTCCTAGAAAAACTATAAGAATATATCATCAATAAAACACAGCACTCACAAATAGAACCTCAACATCAAGTTATGGATTACAAAATTCCATATAACCTTAGATAGGATCACATTACTATCTCTTACATCATCCATACTATGATTCTACCCACCATAGGTTCATGTTTTAAATGGCTAATTCTGAGTCATGGTACACCCAACATCATGGTTTCCCAGGGAAACATGTCTATAGAATTATTAAAATACTCCCTAAAATTTATTGAATAAAATTTGAGGAAAATTCACTGGTTCATTTATCTAATAAAAAAAATTCAATCACTAATTAAGAAAACTCAACTGGACATGCAAGGTCTTCCATGAATATCCCTGGTCAACCTTTTAAGGTTCACCCATTCCATACTGATGACATGGCTGATGAAATTTTTACACCAAGAACATAAATCTATTTGATACAATTTTGATAGAAATACCCTTATTAAACTACTTTCAAAAGACACTCATTTTCTACAATCAACACATCATTAAAAAAGATTTTTAATCCCTTCTAACAAGGTGTACAATGATTGTTTCGGGAATGCTCACCAAATCCCATAACTAACTTTCAGTGACGTATCCCAAATGAATGATCTCCAAATAAAAAACATCATCATGTTATAACATTGGAAATAAAACTATTCTGATCTATCATCCATTGATCATCATAATGTCTTTTGGGAATAATTCAAATATTCATATTTCATCCAAATCAATTAACGATTCATAACTGGAATTACTAAGGAATATATTTATACATGATACCATTAATCGATCCACAAATATGTTCCCAAATAACCATAAAAATACTAGTAACAAGGTTCTATAACCCTACACACATGAGGGGTGGCCACCAATAACTAACATCCTAGTCCACACCATAAGAGAATACTTATCTTCACACAAATGAATGATTTGTGATTACCATACCCCATGATATGTCCATTCCCAGACACAATAACTGGTATTTCTAGGAACTCACTCATACTGAAATATACTGTCAACAAGAACCATCAACCATTCCCATAATCATAGAATATTTCCCTTACTTAAAGGATAATTTGAATCACAATAAGGTTTAACACTACCCATTGTTCAATGGTGTACTACAAAGTATTTTGAATATATTAAAACCAATCCCTTAGAGTAACACATAGAGCGTTATTTATTCAAAAAAAAATCTATATAAATATTTAGGTCATCATACGGATGATGATCTCTCTATGCACTCACGGAGATGTAAAGATATGAAGGATTACCTCTACTTAACTAGGAGTACTATTATATTTTTCTAATAGGTGTTAATAGTTTCCTTTGGGCCACTAGTCTATCTAATAGCCACACCTGCCTTTAACAATGACTAAAACCACATCTCCCAACCATGAATGTAAGGTACCTTTTAGTTTAGAACATATCTCATGAAATTAAAATATATTTCCCAAGGATCTAAGTAACCCTATATGTAAGCGTCACATTTAAGACCATCGATCCCCAATGGTTACTCTGTTGATTACTGATGTTCAACTCTGAATATTTTCCACATGAAATAGGCACAGTCTTAAACTACCATACACAATAAGTGTACATATCATACCCCTCACTTCATAAATAAGAATCATAATTACAGGAGTTATTAAAAAATAAGATAAAACTTATCACTGTACATGAAAGGTTCGTATTTGAATACATTGTGAGTTCCCTTGGAACTCCTCTTCAAAATCAATTATCTCACATGTTTCATGATTTTGGATGACCACTCGCCTCACATTGTCATTTATAAAAATAAAAAATTACATCATAAGAAATTTTCAACTAGGTCAGGTACCCTAAATGTAGAGACCCGAAGCATGACGTACATAGATATTACATTACTTTTGCAGAATACTTAATACATAAAAAAAACCGACACACAAGGACCGTAATAGTTTAGTGTCTTTAGAAACTTGGAACGTAATCTTCTAATCGTGGTGAAAGATCTTCAACATCTCCCATAAAGATCTTTCACTTTTTGTTTCATTACCAAAAACCTTTCTTCTAATCCTGGGGGAAAATAAAACATAAAAAGGGTGAGCTCAAATGCCTAGTAAGGGTAAGCATGGATAAAATAAAACATACCATATACATTTGAACATAAAAAAATGAACATAATGTTTAAACATCAAAAGCTTGAGAAATGACATAAAACATGGAAGTATGTAAGGCATAGATCATAAAGAAACATTAAGAATGATAAAATAGCATGGGAATAAAACATTTAATTGTGTAATCCATTAAGAAAATGTAATGATTTCCATAGTAGCCAAGGCATTGCTTCCAAGACCATCTTAGTGGACAAATTCCCTTTCTGAATCGAGTTCACTCCTCGTTTCAGTCCTGTTTTACTGAACCGGTTTAACCTGCCTTTACTACCATGTCTATCTCATGAGATATAAATCTTTACCCAATGCATTGGAGGGAGATATAGGTCCCACCGATCTCATAATTAAATCATTCTTACTTGTGCCACAAAATAAACATACATCATTCATAATAACCCAACAAATAAAATGGGTTTCATAAACATCAACCCATCATTACATAATCCATATAAAAGTAATGGATATCATTTCATAATAATAAAAGTGAAACCATGTAAATCATATAGACATTATACTTGAAACATACACATATGAAATAATGTCATCTTAGATGGAAAAATTGTTTTGATAAAACATTTGAAATGAATTATTGAGGAAAATATCCTTTCTTCTTCAAAATAATTTTCTTTTCACAAAATGTCATGCAATTTTAAAAGGAAAGGATTTTTTTGAAAATAGCAATGAAATATTTTGGAGGAAGCTTCATGAAAATAAGGCTTTATAAAACAGTAAAAATCCGTTCGTGCCGTATAAGTTAAAAAAAACATTCTTCTCGTACTTTTTTCAGAAAAGTCAAAAAGTACCTCGTAATAGAAATATTCCATACATACCATGTATTAAAAGTAAAAAAATGGGTAAAAGTACTTTTAACATACATGAAAACAATTTTATAAAACATGGACATGGATAATAGAAATAACCCCAGTAAATACTTATGAATAAGAAATCTTGGATAAAAATGAGATTTACAAAATTATCCCTTACCTTAGGTCCGATATGCTTCGTATGTATCCAAACCACATGTATAATGATTTAAATAATGTCATTGACTTATTAAAGAATCATATTCATTGTTATTATATCATATATGGTTCACTTATGACTTTATATTACCCGTTCTTTTGTAAATTCATGTTAACGTAGCGTTTTGGGTAAAATCGTTACATTTGTCGTTCGTGTTTTAACTTGTAATTATTCATATGATTACTTAGATCATGATTACTTACATCAATAATGTAAAAAATGATTTATATATAATATGTATTCAGAATATATATATAATGGATCGATAAATGGAAATAAATACTCCATTTATGGAGACAGTAGGCTGTACGTATGCATGAACGCTGTTTTCGTTTCCTTATTGAATTGAATAGAATTAAGTATATGAAATAAATAAATATATACATAAATCTAGTAGCATTATTATGTCATATATTTCATGATTACTTATTATATATACTTTATAATCATTCTTGAATGGTTATCATGGAGAGTGAATCTCATCGCGTCGTGGAGACGGTATTCCGTACATACCCACGAGCGATGATATCATTCCCATGATCGTGTAATTGTATTAAAGTGTATGTATAATATTAAAGAATCAATATCACTTTAAAATAATCATATATATTCATTAAATTCAGCATTATACCCATCCATGTAAGGTGGTGGTGGAAATTAGATTACACCACGGCGTGGAGACGATATTCCGTACGTACGCACGTGCGGTGATTTTGTTTTACATAGGATGGATAGATGGTGAAATATGGTTGTTTCATACATATAATAACATATCAGTATATGAGTGATAATTATGTTATTACCTCATAATGAAACAACTAAAAAAAGATGAAGTGGAAGAAGAAATAAAGTTGAAATAATCGGTAAGAGACATTACCTCTTCTTTGAAGCGCCTCTTTGAGAACTCCTATTAGGGTACTAAAATTTGTCTTTGAAGAAGACCAAGACATCTAGGATGTTTCTATGGAAGAGGATAAGGGAATTTGGCAGGGGTTTTCCAAGCTTGAAGGCTCAAAGTGGTGTGAGGAAGAGAGGGATGAGGTGCCCTTTTATAAGGGAGGAGAGGGGCTCCTTAGGAAAAACTAAATATTATTTTATTATAAAGTCAAATTCGGTTTTTAATAGCTGAAAATTGATTTATTTCGAATATAAGGTGGGGATGGGTCGAAATACTCTCATACAATAGAATTCAGACAAGTTTAGGTCATTATATTAACCTTATCTTTTAGTTTTAACTCTTAGTTAATTAGATTGACATTTACCATGTCACATTGTATTTTTATATTGTATAGTTAATAAACTTAATATATACATCCAAGAGACCTCCAAGTGGTCCATTAATGATACACCTATCATGATATAAGTATCTTGGCCGAACCTTAAATTTTTAGGAATATAATAACAATTAATAATATAATATTTGTTTTAAAAACTATTTTATGTCAATTTTGAAACTATTTGGTAATTGATATTTGTGAAAATCATAACAGAATTATTAGTCCGAAGAAAATTAATTAAATAAATACTAACATGTCATATTAAAATATAAAATTATTTTAATTCATAAAAAGTCTCAAATTATATTGATTTGGGTATTTATAACATCAATTATGTCAATATTTCATTAATGAGATAATTACTGCATCATTATTGTGTCATAAATAAATTAAATTATTTAATTTCTAAAAATTATAAATAAAATATAATTATTTAGGAAATACTTTTATCTTTCTAATGAATATTTATAGTCAAATTTATCTTATGTATAACCCTATATTAAAAATTATTTATTTATTAAACTTTGATTTTAACTATTTTAACCTTTCTTTAAATAAATTAATATTAAATGTCCTAATCTAATCAAAGTGGGCCTAAATGGTCATATTTTATTCCTAAGGTTGTTTTTGGTCGAATTACACTTATCCAATAGGATTAGAACATGTTTTAGGGTAATAATAATATCATTTTTACCTTTAATTACCTTATTTACTTTTAATCGTGGTAAAATAAAGTAAAAAGTTACTATTCACCAAAAATTATTTTCATCTCATTGAACCACATTTTAGTCATTGATATTAACCATGTCTCTCGGATTTTCTAAATTCCACTCACAAAAGCGGTAAAATTATGTTTTATGAAAAATTCAGTTTTTTAACTACCACTTAGTGGTTTCACTATTCATAAAAAAAATGAAAGTTTCCAGAAAAATACCAAAAATTAGGGCTAAGATATATTTGATATTATGAATTCAAAAATGATGTCTATTTTACCGAATTCAAGACATATCAGTTGCATTAACTAATTTAAAAATTAATTCATGTCGTCAAAACAAATAGCGTGTTTTTAAGAGATAATAACTATCAAAAGATTGACACTTGTTTATGTCTGGTTTAAATGTGAAATTACATCCAATGACCAACATTGTTTTAAATTGTAAGAATATATTCTAAATATACTTGAAAACCACTCAAATTAATAATTTATCACTATTCATTATTTCGATTAAAATGTTGTTTTTAATTAAAATTTAGTAATTTTCACTATTCATCAGAATATGAAAATTATCCGAAAATTACCAAAATTTCACCCTAAGCTAATTTCAATATTCCAAATCCAAAAATGAAGTCCAGTTTGAAATATATAATTTTTAAAATTTCAAAAAGTGGGTATTACTATTCATAATGTCTAGTTCATAATAATATTATAATAATATCTCGTTTAGTGAAACTCGGTATTGCGTACTACACACGCTATCGAGGAAGGTCGCGATTGCGTGTAATGAAAGGCAAGTCAGGGATGCGTGTTGTGAAAACTCCTTTTGGTGTAGCGTACAACACAAGACATTAATTAAAAATAATACTCTTCATAAAATCTCGGGGTGTTATATTCTACCCCCCTTAAAATGAATTTCGCCCTCGAAATTTCTCAGGGTTATAAATGGTTTACTACTCGAAAGTTTCTTTAATATAAACCCACATCGTAAAAAGGAATAACAATACTTGGCTTTAAAAAATAATGTCTTAAATGTAACGGTTACCCAAATTAACTCATCACTAGGTTTCCACATAGGAGAACATAGGTGAAAATATGGATATGGAAGAAAAATCTAACCATCCAGTTCTGATGGAGAGTGGTAGAGGACATGGCTAGGAAAAAATCCATCAATCAAAAAGCCATAAATTTGTGATGATCTAAGGTATCATCTGATTCATCGGATATAAGAGCACTAGGACAACATTTTTTGTTTTCAAGATCATTTCCCTAATGTTGATGAAATTGGAATTAGAAGAAATACTTTCATGATTTTGGTACAGTCTCACCGTTGGTCGTTCTTTGGAAAATTTCCACTTCATCTCTTAAAGAAATGAAGTTGAATTTTTTCATTCGTGATGTGTTAGCAGATCATGTGATAGAATGATGAGTCATTCCATTTGTCTCAAACAAAAGGTTAGAAAAGTTATCAAAAAATACATAAGTCCATCTATAGTGAGATTAATCATATATGGTTCCTAAAATGGACTTATACTTCATATATCATACTTCTATATATAATAAAACTAGTTTCTACTAAACAGGGACTTTCTGTAGGCCAGTGGTAGGAGATAAAGGCTAGTCGCACTTCGGTTGTGGGTTCGATTCCCACAGCCTTGTCTGACGCGATGGGTTGTCACCCATCCTGCAGGTTGTCCTTTTTCTAAAACTACATTACTATAACATCCCATAAATAATATTGAATAAACTTTTATCCTTAAAAAATACTAACTTATGTCCAACATAATCCATTCCAATCTTTAGTCTTATCCAAAATACTACTGTTCAATCTCATATTATAGTGAAAACGATTACCAAAGAGTTCATACAACTAGCATGTTAATACAATCGTTGATCCCCATATATCATGAGATATGTCTTGTTGGTCACATTACAAACATTCGAAGGCCTTAATCATGTATTCTCTTGAAAAATGAATACCCATTGAATCATAGTGAAAACATGAGTGCTGTCAAAAGTTAACTCTTTTCACATAACAAAACCTCAAACCATGATATAACTATTTCCTTATATTAGTCATGAGCTCATGAATACTGTCAAACATTTCATTTTCTCCTTATCCCTTCATTATGTGCATATCATCTTTTTTCCAAAAATATCTCAATCACTTTCCATGGTTACCGGTACCATAAAATTATTGAAAACCACAATAGACCAATACATAAATATTCCAATATTCCACGATACTATATACAACATTATTTTGGAATCTCATTACATAAACACTTAATCATTCCACCACATCATTGTCATATTCAACATCACCAATAGTGATCGCATGTGACTTCCCTTTGTCCTTTGCCTTAAGTGGTTGATCTTTTCGATCATCACTAACCCTTGGATTAGGGCATTTATTAGCATAATGCCCCATTTCCTTGCACTTGAAGCATTGAAGTGTTGGTGGTGCGTTCTCTGTAGTCTTTTCTTTATTCACATCATTAGAAACCCTTTTTCCATTACGTCGACACTCAGCTGCTTGATGACCTTATTTTCCACACTTATAACATTTTCTAGTCCCTTTAAGACAATCTCCACCATGCTTCTTTCCACACTTTGAGCATAAGGAAACATTCATATTCTTTTCACCATTATTCTGAGATTTCTCCTTGAAGTCCATTTTTCGTTTCCTGTCAAAACCATGAGATGGATATGTAACACCAAATTCCATTTATACCTTAACAGCACAATGCACAATTTCTTCATAGCTACTGAAGTCTCTTATAGCTAATGCCCTTCGAAGATTTGTTTTTAATCCACTAAAGAGTCAATCAACTTTACTTTTAGGTTGGATTATAAAGCTAGATGCATACCTCGCAAGCCTTGTAAAATTCGCTTCGTATATACCAACAGATTTATCATCCTTTTTCTTTAGTTCAAGAAAATCCTTCTCAATCTTTGTTCGAAGAATACTAGGGAAGTACTTATTGAAAAATAAGTTGTTGAACTCATCCCATTCCATGGACTCAACTTAATCCTTTGGCCTCGTATTCTTGATAAGATTCCACCATTGATCAGCTTCACCTTCCAAATGATATACTGCTAAGATGACTTTATCATGTTCAGAACATTGAAGAACTGAAAATATCTTTTCAGTGGTAATGATCCATTGTTCAGCAACAAGTGGATCAGAAGACCCACTGAAAGAAGGTGGACGTTGCCTCATGAAGGAATCAATAGAATATTGTTTCTTTCTCTGCTCATTTGGCTGTCCAGAATGATTCATAGCTTTTGTAAGTATAACAATAGAATTTTTCACTCCATCTCCCATAAAATTTGTTTGTTAAGGAGGAAAATCATTGCATTATCCATTGCATTGATCAACACGGTTCCTTCGGGTTCCAGTCATCGTCTAAAACCCAAAAAGAATAGCGTGAGAGGCAAAAATCATGCTAGGGAAAACAACATAATAAAGGGGGAGTACCTTCAATATCTAACATATTAGGTTTAATTCTAAGATCATTACCGTAATTCTATGACTATAAACTATACGTATACAAATCCTTAGGGACATCCCTAGACATACCTTAGAAATTTCTCTAGGGATTTCACTAAAGTTTTCACATCCTAGTTTCCAAAGGTTGACTAAACCTTTCCTTTGATACCAACTGTAGAGACCCGAAGCATGACGTACATAGATATTAGATTACTTTTGCAGAATACTTAATACATAACAAAAACAGACACACAAGGACCGTAATAGTTTAGTGTCTTTGGAAACTTGGAACGTAATCTTCTAATCGTGGTGAATGATCTTCAACATCTCTCATAAAGATCTTCCACATTTTGTTTCCTTACCTAAAACCATTATTTTAATCCTGGGGGAAAATAAAACATAAAAAGGGTGAGATCAAATGCTCAGTAAGGGTAAGCATGGATAAAATAAAACATACCATATACATTTGAACATAAAAACATGAACATAATGTTTAAACATCAAAAGCTTGAGAAATGACATAAAACATGGAAGTATGTATGGAATAGATCATAAAGAAACATTAAGAATGATAAAATAGAATGGGAATAAAACATGTAATTATGGAATCCATTAAGCACATGTAATGATTTCCATAGTATCCAAGACATTGCTTCCAAGACCATCTTAGTGGACAAAGTCCCTTTCTGAATAGAGTTCACTCCTCGTTTTAGTCCTATTTTACAGAACCGGTTTAACCTGCCGTTCCAGCCATGTCTATCTCATGAGATATAAATCTTTAACCAATGCATTGGAGGGAGATATAGGTCCCACCCATCTCATAATGAAATCATTCTTACTTGTGACACAAAATAAACATACATCATTCATAATAACCCAACGAATAAAATGGTTTTCATAAACATCATCCCATCATCACATAATCCATATAAAAGTAATGGATATCACTTCATAATAATAAAAGTGAAACCATGTAAATCATAGAG
Source organism: Viscum album (assembly GCA_963277665.1). NCBI lineage: Eukaryota > Viridiplantae > Streptophyta > Magnoliopsida > Santalales > Viscaceae > Viscum > Viscum album. Next base: position 844,839,422 of record OY728128.1, read on the forward strand.
ACATTATACTTGAAACATACACATATGAAATAATGTAATCTTAGATTGAAAAATGGTTTTGATAAAACATTTGAAATGAATTCTTGAGGAAAATATCCTTTCTTCTTGAAAATCAGTTTCTTTTCACAAAATGTCATGAAATTTTAAAAGAAAAGGATTTTTTTGAAGATAGACATGAAATATTTTGGAGGAAGCTTCATGAAAATAAGGCTTTATAAAACAGTAAAAATCTGTTTGTTCCGTATAAGTTAAAAAAACATTCTTCTCGTACTTTTGTCGGAAAAGTCAAAAAGTACCTCGTAATAGAACAATTCCATACATTCCATGTAGTAAAAGTAAAAAAGCGGGTAAAAAAGAATTTTAACATACATGAAAACACTTTTATAAAACATGAACATGGATAATAGAAATAACCCCAATAAATACTTATGAATAAGCAATCTCAGATAAAAATGAGATTTGCAAAATTATCCCTTACCATAGGTCCGATATGCTTCGTATGTATCCAAACCTCCTGTATAATGATTTAAATAATGTAATTGACTTATTAAAGAATCATATTCATTGTTATTATATCATATATGGTTCACTTATGACTTTATATTACCCGTTCTTTTGTAAATTCATGATAAAGTAGCGTTTTGGGTAAAATCGTTTCATTTGTCGTTCATGTTTGAACTTGTAATTATTCATATGATTACTTAGATCATGATTACTTACATCCATAATGTAAAACATGATTTATATATAATATATATTCAGAAGATATATATATAATGGATCGATAAATGGAAATAAATACTCCGTTCATGGAGACGGTAGGCCGTACGTATGCATGAACGCTGTTTTTGTTTCCTTATTGAATTGAATGGAATTAAGTATATGAAATAAATATATATATATACATAAATACAGTAGCATTATTATGTCATATATTTCATTATTACTTATTATATATACTTTATAATCATTCTTGAATGGTTATCATGGAGAGTGAATCTCATCGCGTCGTGGAGACGGTATTCCATACGTACGCACGAGCGATGATATCATTCCCATGATATTGAAATTGTATTAAAGTGTATGTATAATATTAAAGAATCAATATCACTTTAAAATAATCATATATATTCATTACTTTCACCATTATACCCATCCATGTAAGGTGGTGGAGGAAATTAGATTACACCACGACGTGGAGACGGTAATCCGTACGTACGCACGCGCGGTGATTTCATTTTCTGTAGGATGGATAGATAGTGAAATATGGTTGTTTCATACTTTTAATAACATATAATTATATGAGTGATACTTATGTTATTACCTCATAATGAAACAACTAAAAAAAGAAGAAGTGGAAGAAGAAATAAAGTTGAAAGAATCGGTAACACACATTACCCCTTCTTTGAAGCGCCTCTTTAAGACCTCCTCTTAGGGTAATAAAATTGGTCTTTGAAGAAGACCAGGACCTCTAGGATGTTTCTAGGGAAGTTGATAATTGAATTTGGCAGGGTTTGGCCGATCTTGAAGGCTCAAAGTGGTGTGAGGAAGAGAGGGAGGAGGTGCCCTTTTATAAGGGAGGAGAGGGGCACCTTAGGAAAAACTAAATATTATTTTATTATAAAGTCTGATTCAGTTTTTAATAGCTCCAAATTTATTTATTTTGAATATAAGGTGGGGATGGGTCTAAATCCTCTCATCAAATAGAATTTAGACAAGTTTAGGTCATTATATTAACCTTATCTTTTAGTTTTAACTCTTAGTTAATTAGATTGACATTTACCATGTCACTTTGTATTTTGATATTGTATAGTTAATAAACATACCATATACATCCAAGAGACCTCCATGTGGTCCATTAATGATACACCTATCATGATATAAGTATCTTGTCTGATCCTTAGATTTTTAGGAATATAATAACAATTAATAATATAATATTTGTTTTAAAAACTATTTTATGTCAATTTTAAAACTATTTGGTAATTGATATTTGTGAAAATCATAACAGAATTATTAGTCCGAAGAAAATTAATTAAATCAATACTATCATGTCATATTAACATATTAAATTATTGGAATTCATAAAAAGTCTCAAATTACATTGATTTATGTATTTATAACATCAATTATGTCAATATTTCATTAATGAGATAATTACTGCATCATCATTGTGTCATAAATAAATTAAATTATTTAATGTCTAAAAATTATAAATAAACTATAATTATGTAGTAAATATTTTTATCTTTCTAATGAATATTTATAGTCTGATTTATCTTATGTATAACCCAATAATAAAAATGATTTACTTATTAAACTTTGATTTTAACTATTTTAACCCTTCTTTAAATAAATTAATATTAAATGTCCTAATCTAATACAAGTGGGACTAAATGGTCATATTTTATTCCTCAGGTTATTTTTGGTCGAATTACACTTATCCAATAGAATTAAAACATGTGTTATGGTAATAATAATATCATTTTTACCCTTAATTACCCTATTTATTTTTAACCATGGTAAAAAAGTAAAAAGTTACTATTCACCAAAAATTATTTTCATCTCATTGAACCACATTTTAGTCCTTGATATTAACTGTGTCTCTAGTATTTTTGATATTTCACTCACAGAAGTGGTAAAATTAAGTTTTATGAAAAATTCAGTTTTTGAGCTACCACTTAGTGGTTTCACTATTCATCAAAAAATGAATGTTTCCAGAAAAATACCAAAAATTAGGCCTAAGCTATATTTGATATTATGAATTCAAAACTAATGCCTGTTTTACCAAATTAAAAACACATCAGTTAAATTAACTAATTTAAAAATTAATTCCTGTCGTCAAAACAAATAGCGTGTTTTTAAGAGATACTAACTATCAAAAGATTGACACTTGTTTATGTCTGGTTTAAATGTGAAATTACATCCAATGACCAACATTGTATTAAATTGTAAAAATATATTATAAATATAATTTAAAACCACTCAAATTAATAATTTATCACTATTAATTATTTCGATTAAAAAAGTTGATTTTAATTAAAATTTAGTAATTTTCACTATTCATCAGAATATGAAAGTTATCTGAAAAGTACAAAAATTTCACCCTAAGCTAATTTAGATATTCCTAATCCAAAAATGAAGTCCATTTTGAAAGATAAATTTATAAAATTTCAAAAAGTGGGTATTAGTATTCATAACGGCTAGTTCATAAGAATATTATAATAATATCTCGTTTAGTGAAACTCGATATTGCGTACTACAAACGCTATCGAGGAAGGTCGCGATTGCGTGTAATGCAAGGCAAGCCAGGGATACGTGTTGTGAAAACTCCTTTTGGTGTATCGTACAACACAATACATTAATTAAAATTAATACTTTTCATAAAATCTCGGGGTGTTACACTAATAGTGATACACAAGATAGGCTATTTTTGATAAACAAGAACTCATGGTGATGTTTGAAGTCTTGGGAATTACGATGCACAAATTGAAAGAATCAAGCACCTACAATATATTATTTTAGAAAATAATGTATAATGAAATTCAGCAGTAAATAAAAAATGTGGTCCCAAACCATTCTATTTCATATATTTTCCTTTATAGAACCACATCAATGACAAACTAGGGTATAAGTAAAAATTTAGTGTGTTTTGTAATCCCACCTAGACCTGAGGCCTCTTGTTAGAAAACAATATACTATTCATGGTAATTTATTACATAGTGTATAATGAACCTATAAATCCATTTTAAAAGAGGATAAACTAAAATAGGTAAGGGAGCATTTACCTACATGGGTCATAATCTATCATCACATGCGTAACGACATCAATTTCGAAACATTAGGCTACCAGGTCATGTTCATCACTGAGAATCCAAATAAGGGAGTGCTGGGTGAAAAAGAGAAATGATGAAGTAGCTAATTAATGGAATAACAGTCAGCAGTATAAAGATATGGTAATACGACCAAAAGGTTTAACTTACCGTAAAACCACCAGTCTACCCTTGGTGTCCTTTCATTATCTTCAGTCCTAATAAAGAACACTAACACCCAAACAAAACCCCTTAACTAAAAACTTAAACGAAATATTTATCAATTCATTAAGGTTGGAAGGTTCTTCGATAATCAGGATATATCTTTACATTTTGAAGGAATCAACCCTAAAAGAGGTCATGCATGAAAATATAACTACGCCTTACCACATAACCCCTAGTTTTATCATTTCCAAGGAAGAAGTAATCATATTTAAATGGAAATAATCACATTACCATTCATAGAAACTCTCTAGTATACATTTAAAACTAACCTCTACATGGGGGTCTATACAACAAGAACCTCTATAAGAGTTAATTTTTATGGAATTTAAATGATGCTCATTCATTTAAAAATTTAAACAGTTCATATACCAAGGATATCAAGTACCGATTTTAATGAAAAATGTATCATTTACTTTATCTTATTGAAGTCATGTAACATTTGAATAATTATCGAATAAATTCCCTTTAATCATTTATTTCATTCAAGAGTTTTCACAATTGGATATATTAAACAAAATGTCAATTTCCTATCAATAGAGGAAACCAATATTTATTTTGTAATTGGAATTTTAATTATATAATGAATCATATTAATATAAATCAAAATATAATAATGGGACTTTTATCAATTAAGGGACTAATGAAGTTAGATTCCACCATATGTTAATATGTAATACCATATAATCTTCAATATACATGATAAATAACTATCCCATTAGAATGAATATACCCCCATGGGGTTGAGTAATAAGGTAACTTAAAAGTAAAGGCGACCTATGGGGGTTACATCATGTCAATCTAGGTACAAATATGGGAATCCATTCCTAATTTATAGAGTTAGTTTTCTATAAATTATAATTTAATTGAATTTAGGTGAAACCCCTGACAATTAATAATATTGAAATTTAAAAACACCCTTTATGGGTTTATATATTAAGAAATATTCCATCACTGATCTACATTGGTTGAGTCCAATTTCTTATATAAGCATCATGCCCTAAGTGACCAACTTGGTTCTAGTTGTGAATTTAATGCTTTAGTTATATAGTTTGTCATGCCCAATTTATAGAGGTACAAGAGATTTAATTTACACATAACCCTTTATTTAAAATTAATCATTTCATATTAAAATTATCATTTCATTATTTATGTATATATTCATCCTAGTTTAGTTATATGAATTATAATTCCAAAAATATAATGGAACTTTCATTTATATGTTATAATAGTAATTCATGTAATTGAAGCCATGTTTTTATTTTTGGTATCAAGTATTACAAATTCATTTATAATGGTTTGATTACAGGTTATCCATCCCAATTTATAAAGGCCCATAAACTACATAAATTGTTAATGGAACCCATTTAATCACAACCATAAATTTTTTGACCCATGAAACTAATGGTATATAGATCAAACATTTCATAATTGGATTAAGGTTACACCATCTAAATATATGGAAAACTCTATTTATCTTGGTTTAGAAACTTTAATAACTGACCAAATATGTCATAAGTGTATCTACACATGCTATCACTAAGTAAGAAATTTATATTTGTAATCCAAACTTTTTCAGAAGAATTGAGTAATGATAAGAATGATAATTATCACTCTAACATAAAATACAAACAAGCATGATAAATACTCATACAATCATTCAAAAAAATTAGAAAAAGAGGATTAAGATGGTAATCGAGGAACAATGGTATAAATATAAGCACACCAAATAAATACCTGAGTAGGGTATAGAAGTCATCATGAACCTGGAAATATATGATGAAACATACATGTCATGGAACACGCATAAAATGTGGATTCTATGTGTTTATAATTATGAATGTATTATCACTTCTTTTACTTACCAATCTAGGGGTAAATATCTAAAAACCAATGAATCAACAACTAGTAGAAGTAAAATTACCACCAAATGTTAAATAATAAATAATAGTAATATAAAAAACAACCTCATCCCATGAAACATTATCTTTCACTCATTCATGGGCTAGCCAGACCCATATATGTGAAATTTACCATGTTTTGCAATATTCCTAGTCTATTTCCTACCATCCCATATGGTAAGTCAAAAAATAAAAGAAACCTGTGAGACTACATTGTAATATACTAACATGATATACTCTATATTGGTTCCTCAATATGGTTCACAACATGGCCTCAAGAAGACCACCCCATATTCTAGAAGATAGTGATTAGGAGTGACGATTTAGAGGTGGTGTAATGGGGGATAACATTCCATTTTTATTAGCAATAAATACAGTTCAAAATTTAAAAATATGTTATTGGAAATCAATAAAACTGACCGTAAATAAAAATCAATTAATGTTCATGCATGAACATGCTACCATGTATAAGAAATAAACATACAACATGAACCCATTTCTATACTGAAATGGGAAATAAATAAACAAAATACTTGGTAGCTATTTCTAATAGATTCACTATCACTAGGTCATTTCTATTATTCTGTAGTCCATCCGAGAACAAATTGATAACAACATGCAAGCAAAAACAATGATCTTGAACCTCTAACCCATGAGTTTTGTTTAAGTACCAAACGACATCCAGAATAAGGTTCGAGATATACTTAGTGGACCACCTCAAATGGTGTTTAATGCATACCCAATCTATGCATATAAAATAAATCATTGTGCAGTTATATTAAGGTAGGAAAACTAGTATATGTAAATGAAAACCTATTGGCTCAGGTTCCCCAAAGACACATATCTGACCATACCTGCTTCGGCCTAAGATGACATATCCCTATACATTTTTCATCATTTATATATTTGAATATGAGTAAGAAGGTAGATATTCATAGATATATATTCACTAGTGAGGACCTATTGCTTAGTTCATAGGGAATTGACATAATAATAATATAATAAGATTAAATTTTTAATTAGGGACGTTGTACCCAATGTTCTGAAATGAGTGATAGTCAAGGACTCCATTCCAAAGGATTCCATGCCTGAGAATCATATATTTATGGGATTCCATGCTTGAGTATCATAATGTAATAGAATCCATGCCCGATTATCACCATGTAAGAAATTACATGCCCGAGTATTATTATGTAGGGCATTACTTTACTGATTATTAGAATGTAAAGAATTAATTTCCCAAGTATAATAATGTTAGGAAATCCTTACCCAGGGATTCCATTCCCACAAATCATAATCTAGGGATTTTATTCCCAATTGTAGTTCAAGAAAATATTTTTTTTATCATTTTTGATTATAAATTCCATGAAGTGGTAAGTGACACGGTCTTACCATTAAATCATCATTTAATCTAATTAAACAATTTGGTTAGTTCAGTACTAATTTAAATTTACAAGTACCTGAACATTCCATATTAAAATTATTTTATAAATATAAAGATGGAAATTTATGTAAACAAGATATATATCACTTAGTATTATCATTAAATAGAAACTTTTTATTTGATAACACAATTCACCTAAAATTTTTTATATTATAAAATAGAGTTATGATAATCATATAATTTGTTTTTTTCAATGTAATCATTTATTTTATTATGGTTATTAATCACATCTATGAATGAGATTCTAGATGTCGAACGAATAGTATAAACATGTCCATCAATAACAAACCCTATGGGGTGGTTTACAAAAGAATAATAATAATTGATTATATAGAAATAATTAATATAAATAAAATTATTCTATGGTTTAGGTTGAGGTTTTCAACCTCTAACTATGCACAAGGGGGTCTTAACATGTAGAAATGAGTTTTAGGTAATTAATTCAAGGAATTTTATAATTTTGGATAAACACATAGAAAATTATTGTGTGTATCACCATATTAATACTTTATAAACCATATTACAATGAGGTAAAAGAATATATACCACCTTTATAATGCTTAGGATGGTCCTCTCATCTAATATTATGCCTTGATATTAGTGAGAATGAGATAAATTGAAACAATCTCTGGACGACTTGAAAATATAAAAAAAGTTATTTAAAAAATTTAGAATATTTTTGTTGAGATAAACAAATAAAATAACAAATAGGAATAAAATACTTTCAAATATTCGTCCAATTCACAAAGAATCACTTTATTCTGATCTTGTATAAAGGAGAGACCTTCATTCTTAGGAGGGGAGGAAATGAGCTTGCATGGCTATTGTGCATGTGGAATAAGGGAGAAAGGATGGGAAAAAAAATAAATTAGTAACTATGTGAAATTTAAAATTTTCACCCTTTAAGGAGCTATGTGGTTTGAAAACTGTGACACAATCATGTGCTTCTGTTGTCCATGGAAACCCACAATTTGCAAAAATAGTGCACAATTTGACAAAACATGCACACCCAATGTGCTCATCCTTTGAATTTTTATATAAGACAAACATGGAATTGAACATCCTTGATCATTTTTATTCCAAATTTTACAATACCCTTTAATCTCCAAACTAAGCCTCACAATTATTCATGAGGAGACACATGGTTTAAACTAGCTGTGCACTATTGTTATCTCTTCCCAAAGGTGAGTTTTTATATCCCAGTGCACTTAAAACTCATCCAAACATCTATAAAAACTTTTGTTCCTTTAAAGACATCCAAAAAAAACACTATCATTCATTAGAGAACTCATAATTACTTTTTTAGGATCATTTAATGATTCATCCTATTCACCAATTGAAATGTCTAAGAACTATTAAAAAACTCTAACACAGTCTAAAACATGGGATATTAAATTTATAATCTCCCCAAAAAATATAGTATTTAGGGAGGGATGTGTGTAAAATATTTAATTAGGTATTTTCTAAAACAAATGTGTTTTTAGGTGTGAAGAGGATATAAAATTTGTATCCTTTTATAAGTGGTGAATATGATACACATGGAATTTTTAAAAAGAATAAATTGTACCCATTTTTTTACATTCTAAAAGGATCCAAAATGGGTCATTATATAACCATTGAAGTGATAATGTTGAAATATGACTAGAAATTTTGAATGGAATAAGGTTCTAGGACATTTTACCTATTTTTTTATTTTAACCCCTAGTTAAACCTATTTTAAACTTAATCGTCATAATTATTTTTTATAGTTTTCATATTCAATTTTATCAAAAAATTATGCGTAATAATTATTTTATATAAATAATTAAATAAAATATATGGATTCAATATTTCTAAATATCATTTGTAGAAAAGAAAAAATTAATTTAAAATTAAACCAGAAGACGTGATAAGGAAACCATTTTTCAAAGAGAAAATGTTCATAAGTTAAAGACAATTTTATGTCCAAATTCAATATGAAAATGTTAACAATGAAAAAAATGGATTAATAAATATATTTTTTAATTATTTTAAATTTTAAATATTTATTAAAAAAATTTATCTTTAGAAATTCAATAAATAGAAAGGCTGTTTTTAAAAAAACTTGGTTTTTTCACTATTCACAGAAAGAATAATCTTTTCAGAAAATTATAAAAAATTCACACAAATATAAAATTGAAATTAAGATATAAATAATAATGATTTTTTTTCATTTAATTTTTTTAAATGTGTCAAATATTAATTTAAATTTAAGTGCACAAAATACGATAAACCGAATGTTTAGAAAAATACGGATTTCAGCATAAAATTGGACTTATTCTTATCTCATATCCAGAAAAACCTTCATAGAAATATTAAAAAATTTATTGAATAAATAATATATAAATTTTATTAAAGTTGTTTCCCAAAATTGGTTTCATTAATTTATCAATATTAAAATCGTTTTTTGCATAAAAATTCGTTTTTTAGAAAAATATTCTCTTTATTTTCATTTATAATTAATTGGTAAATAAAGATTTATTAGATATTAATGTTTAAACTATATATTTTCATAACCTAGTCAATAATATTGATACCTACCATTGCAATAGCTATGCAACAATTTTTTAATTAAATAATATTATTTTAATATAATGTCACATTTCATTAAATCTCAGTATTTCATATTGTTCAAGCTATCAAAGAATTTAAATTAATTTGAAAAAACTATTTCATAAAAACTCAGGGTGTTACATCCTACACCCTTAAAATTAATTCCCCTTCTAAATTCCATCTATTTGGTACAAAAAATTGAATATAATTATGCCTAATTACATCATTAGGTTCTAACATAGCTTCCTCAAGCTAGTGGTTTTTCCACAAAACATTGACTATATGAGTGTTCTTCTTCCTTAGTACATTGAATCTATAATCTAGAATCTCTATAGGATTTTCTGAGTATGAAATACCTATCTCCTATGGTATAACATATTATAATAGTACATGTTATAGATCAGGTATGTATATCCTCATGGGAGATATATAGAACACATTGTGAAATTGGGAGTGGTTAGGTGGAAGCAGTAACCTATAAGAAATCATCCTAAAATGATCAATAATATTTAATGAAAAATATATATAGGGACAAACTATCCCAATTTCATTATTTTCTTATTCTTCAATATATTTCCACATTATATATTACTAAAATAAATGAAGATTAATTTGTTATTCCTGGATCACTAACACAAGATCCATAGTAGAATGATAATTCATTCAATCAATATCTAGTTTTCATCATTAAAAAATGGTTAACACAAGTTATCCAGTATGCATAAATCCCTATATTGTGAAGTAATACATTGATCTATGGAACCTCATCTAATGTTCAACATAAACCAGTTCACAAATAGTAATCCTTATATCCCTTACAAAATTCAAAATTTATAAGGAAGGTCCCTAAATTTCCAAAAATCAACATAACATTAATCACCCAAATATCATATGGTATATCATAATTTTCCCATACCAAAAATTTGAATACCATTACCGTGTATTATCTTAAAACTAGGTAATAAATTGAATTACTATAAAATCTTATTGGAAACATAAATTATTCCATATTCCTTAAATAAAAAACATATTATTGGATATATTTTATAAATAAAAAATGTTGTAAACTCCATCAAGGATAATATAAAAAAACTTCTCATCAACTCATCAGTTTTTTCTAATGTAATCAATAACATCCAATTTGATTTATCCATATCAATCATCTCTCTATCACAACATCATTGTATTAATATCATGAACACATTAATTGTTATGTTCTCCTTAAATAAGGTCTTTACATAAAATATCACCTTACTATAAAATCACTTTTCTAGGTTATCTGTGATTTGCAAAATGTAACGGCCCAAACTTTTATTAATGGAAATTCCACTTGATCTAATTAAATGACTTATTATTTAAAATGGATATATAACATGTTCATTTCCTTGGTTTTACCTTTTTTGATTTAATAAAAGGTAAGAATTTTGACTATTTCTAACATAGACATTGATCAATGATCACGTGATTAGTATAAATATAGGTCTTTAAAAAATCCAATTTACTTAGTCAAAGGAAGTGATGGCCTCATCCAACAGACTTTACCTATAAAAATCCCATTTCTCAAAGATCATAAAGGAGGTGGCTTCATTGGGCATCACTCTTGACCAATCCCAAACCGAGCTTCAACATGTTAAGCTCGAACGTAACCGCCTATAGGAGAAGTGGAACTTGAGAGATATTACCACACGAGCAATGTTATCTGAGCTACCCCAAGAGTTTTTCACCATCGCACACCTTACCCATTAGTTTGATGTGGTTGTTATAATGGGGTTTGTAACAAGAACTTATCACTATGATTATGTGCATTATTTTTGTATATAATAAAGAATATGCATTCATTTTATTACTGTTAGGTTGTAAATCATTTTAAAGCACAAATAGTATTTTTGGTTAATATTCAATTATGAAATTTATTTTTATGAATTAATTTATTTTTTAATTAAATTATATTTTAATAAAATATTATTACTAAATTACTTTTTTATAAAATAATAATTATTGTTTAATTTTTATAAATATAATTGTAATTTTTATTAAGGTCTGAAAGTAGTTTTTGTCAAAACACATGAATTTTTGATAAATATCAGTTTTATTTTAAAAGAAAAAATTAAAATATTTAGAAAAATATTTAGATAAAATGCGTATTATTTTTGGAATTAGGACATCAAAATTATCCAATAGTGGATTTCTTCATAATTTTCTAAGACAGTCGAATTTTTGGGTAAAAAATAAATACTATTTAAATATATAATGTTTTTTATAACATCATAATGACCTAATAGTGGTGTAATAAAATACAATAAACATTAATTTCAGCCAATATATGTTTTACCATTAATATAATTTGATTTTAGGTTTTTTTGATTTATTTTACAAAGCTTTAGGGGACCTTCCAAGACATATAAAACATTTTATCTTTTTAAATTTATTTCCTTGAGAGTGTGACTCACCTCTACCTAAAAAAGCCTAATATTGTAATAAGTTCATCCATTGGACTTATAAAATATTTTTTTCCACTCCCATTTTGCAAAAACCATGGGCAAAAAGAATGGGATGGTTTGTGGTTTGGATTAGTTTAATATATGGTGACCCAAACCTAAACAATAAATAATTCTCTCTACTTTCCTATATAAAATCACCCATGCTCCCACTTCCTCTTCACTCAATGACTTTTGAGATTAACCAACACATTACCTCATCTCTCTAAAATCCTTCCAAGGTTTCTGAATCTCTGAATAATCATTTCTCAAGACCTCCCAAGCCTTTTGGATCACAATTCCAAGTATGGGATTTATCCCTTTCTCATTTTTTGTCCAAATTTCATTATGTTGTTATGCCCTTTTATTTTCAATTAAAAATGTTGGGGTATGATTTCTCACCTCCTCCATACTAACTTATTAATTTTTTAATGATGATGGACCCCTTTCTCTCTCATTAATTCTTTCCATGTACACCCGTTACCATGACGAAATTCCACAAGGAATTTCTCTCTCCTCATTCACATTTATACAGTTATCTTGTATTATGAATCTAAAATTCCATTTAATGTGTTGGTACATGTATATATATGAACTCATTATAGTCCATTTCATGTAAATATGATGAGACACCACTTTATCTCTCATCAACCATTTTTTTGAATTCTTATTTTATGTCGTTATGCTGTCGAAATTGCACTGTGATTTTCCCAGACCAAATCATTGTGTAGTGAATACCATACCCATTTCTCAATCAAAGTTATTCAACATTATGCATTCTTAAGTATAGATTATAGAGTTTAATGTATGAATTCCACATTCCTTTATCCTGGAATAAATGATGATATTTAATGATCCATGTAGCACACTTATGCATGAAATTAAATGTTTAAGAAGGGTGTTCCCTAATAGAGCTCCAATGCACTGGGTAGCGATTAGTATCATGATAAATCAAGTAAAATGAGGGTTTACTCATTATAATTGATGTTAAATGAGTGTTTACTCATGATCCATGTGCAATGAGCCTTGTTTAATGCTAATACCATGTTAAATGTTATTGTCAAATTTCCATGTTGTGATAATCATGTTATATCATGACTTTATGTTCAGGTTGCTTTTCTGATCTGTTGATATGAATATTTCCTAACATGTATTGTACTATTCATGTTATAACATGTTTACTCTCTTTTTGGGCTTTATAGCTCACACTTTTCTTATTTCTATCCCCATGTTATCCCATGTAATGCTAAGTAAGAGAGAATGTAGTGTTCATGTAAAGGATGTTTTCCATAAAGATATCATGTTTCATGTTTTAAGTCATTATGTAATGTTCCTAATCCCAAAATACACTATAACTATTGATCTTCCATGTTTTATCAAGTTAATATTTTATATAATAAATCATGTTTAAGTTTTTAATAAAGAGAAGGGTTGTTATATATGGTATCAGAGGGACATCTTTAGTTATTTTTGGGATTTAGATTAGAAAACCCTAGTGAAATCCATAGGGATAAGACTAAGTGTAATAAAAATATCTTTAAGTATTGGTGAGTATTGATTAAGTGGTTTACCAATTAAATACATCCCCCTATAGATAAGAGCATGTAAAGGAGACTCTGGGAGATATGTACCCAGGAGTGAAAACTCTGACAAGGAGTATTGGGCTTGACCTGAGGTATCCTAGTACACGACAATGGGCCTTGCTACACTCTTTGTTATAACACTCCCAAGGGATATGAATTGGTAAATTCAAAAGCTTAGTATGAACCATTATTAAGGGAATTAAAAAAATTCCCCTAAGAATATATGTTAGAAAGTAGATTATGTATTACATATATTGATGCCAATATATTCACAAGTTATATAATTAAATTTTATTTATAATTCATCTATTTTTGTCCTTGTATTACCCTTTATGTGTTACCCCTAACTTTACTTTTATTATAGTCAAAGACCGGTAATATGATGACTTGGGATAACAACTGATGCGATGATCAATGTGATGACTATTCTAATGAGATACCCAATCCAAGGACAGTGGAAATCACAAACTTTGTCACGATAATCTCTCTATTAACTCAATATTTTAAAAGAAAAATGGGTCTAGAGGAACATTCGACCCCCCTAAGAATGATCAAGTTGCAATCAAGAGAATTATAATAAAAAGGCTTTCTACTTTTAATGGTCATCTAATCTCTCAATCATCGAACAATTGATCATCTCCATTGAAAAGATCTTATACATCCTTCAATTTTCAAAGAATGAGAAGTTATTTTGGCTTCTTATCATTTGGAAGTTTAATCCAATCAATGGTGGATATAGATAAAAAATACAAAGCCTGATGAGGAAATCAAGGCATTGGAATGGAAGGATTTCTGAAAAAAGTTTTTTGACAAATATTGTTCTTTCACCCTCTGACTTAAGATGGAATGGGACTTCCTTTACCTCAAGAAAAAATACGATGAATCCATTGGAGCATACAAGGAAAACATTACAAGGCTCTCACGATATGAATACGACTTTATTGTTTCCCCTAAATGCAAGGTTGAATGCCTATTTGGTGGGATAAAACCTATCTTACAAAAATTCCTGGAAATCCATGACTTCGATAGCTATGAAGAAATTGTCTGACGTTCCCTCTAGGTATAAATGGAGATCAACAAAACTCAGGGGTGTCATGGGGATAAGAAGAGTAAGGTGGACTTCAATTCTTTTGGTCTGATGGATAAATCCAATGGTGCTAAGAAAACCCATCACCCCACTTGACAAAGGAGCAGATAGAAGCCCCCGAGAAATTACTTGAAGGGGATGAGAAAAATGCTTTAGTTTTGGAAGAGAAGGGCACACAACTATTAAATACCTACAAGAAAAACCTACGACTATGACAGAGGAGAAGAATGCTCTGTTCCACCCTCAACACATTGTTCATCAATTCAACTTCAAATAACCAGGACACCTGGAAAATCAGTGCCCTAAGCTAAGGGTTTTCATAGCCAACTAACGACCTCCAAGGCAGTAAGGGTGATATTTTTCCATCACTACCACCAAATTGAACCCTAACAATGAAGTAGTGAAAGGTATGATAGTTATTCATTCAATAATAGAAAATTTACTTTTTGATTTTGGTTCTACGCATTCTTTTATATCCCAAAAGTTTAGTAGAACAATCCCAACACCACCAAAAATCATGGATGTAAAGATGTTAGTGAGTATGGAAAATGGAGTGATCATTACGTCCCATGAATATAACTCTTCCCCTGTCATAATTTGTGAATTTAACTTCTTGGATAACCTCTTCATACTCCCTCTAGTGTAATTTGATGCAATTATTAACAAGGATTGGATTTCCTTATATAGATCCAACATAATTTGTCATGAGAGGGAAATCATTCTCTATATGGTGAATCAACCCCCGATTATATACAAGTGAAAGAAGGAGGATGAATATTACATAGCACAATCATCTCAAGAGTTGATATTACTTCCCCATGAGCACATGTATCTAGATCAGATGATTGATTCCAAGGAAGCAACAATCCTTGAAGACATTCCTATTGTGATGGAATTCTCTAAAGTGTTTCCTGAGGAATTAACTGGTCTTTCTCCTAGAAGAGATGTTGAATTATCAGTTGACCTTATACATGGCATGTTTCCAATATCCAAGACTTCATATATAATGGTGGTTGTGGAGCTTGAGGAGCGAAAGAAAAAACTATAAGAGAATATGGGTAAAGGGTTTATACACCCAAGTGCTTCACTATGGGGTGCACCAGTCCTCTTAATCAAGGAGAAGGATGCCTCAATGTGCCTTTTCATTGATTATCGTGAGATAAAAAAATCATGATAAAGAAAAAGTATCCTGAACCCTAAATTGATGACTTGTTCAATTAGCTACATGCTGCACAATACATCTCCATGGTGGATCTTTGGTCAAGATATTACCAAGTTAGGGTAATGAAGAAGGATATGCCATGGATTGCTTTTCGTACAAGGTACATACACTATGAATTCATAGTAATTCGTTTCAGACTCACTAATGCTCTATTTATCTTCATGGAATTTATAAATAATTTCTTTAGATATTACCTTGACTAATTTGTGGTAGTCATTATAGATGACATTCTAATATACTCCCCAACCATGGAGGATCATGAGGATAATCTAAGAACTATACTAGAGACCTTGAAAAATGAGAATACCTATGAAATGTACAACAAGTGTGAGTTATAGTTGAAGGGGGTCTCATTCTTGGGTCATATCATCACAAGCAATGTGATATCTGTGGATCCCTCGAAGAATATTGCAATAGAAGGATGGATGAGGCCAAAATCCATAACGGATATCCATATCTTGTTGTGGTTAGACTGATATTATCACCAATTGGTGAAAAATTGTTCATAGTTGTCAAACCCTCTTACCAAGCTATCATATAAGGGAGTGAAGTTTTCTTCGAGTGATGAATGTGAAGAAAGAATGAAGGAGTTGAAAATGGGGATTATCACTACACCCTTGCTCACATTACTGAGAAGTGGAGAACATTTTTTTGGTATTTAGTGATGCCTCTAAGAAAGTCATGGGTTGTGTGTTGATGACGAATGACAAAGTAATTGCCTATGCTTCAAGGTAATTGATATTTCTTGAGAAAAATGATCCAACGCATGATCTGGAGTTGGCTATAGTAATCATCACTTTAAAAATTTGGCAGAATTACCTCTTTGGGGAGAAGTGTTAAATATATACAGACCACAAAATCCTCAAGTATATATTCAATGAGAAACAGATCAACAAGATCCAATGAAGATGGTTAGAGCTTATCAAAGACTATGATTTCTCAATCCATTACCACCCTATGATAGAGAACAAGGTGAAGTATGCACTAAGTAGAAATGACCCACAATTCTCTCATTAATGAGAATTTAAAATGATCCAATTTCTTATACCTTATGAGGATTGACATGGGAATCATAAAGAAGGTCACATCATAAATTATGTCACAAATTATTTCTCAAAAATCCCTTTTGTAAAGGTTAAAGGATGATCAAAAGGATCATGTGGGAATTCAATAGAACGTGGAAACTATCAGAAAAGGGAATTCATCAGAGTTCAATGTTAATGAAGATAGGATTGTGAGATTTGTGAAAATACTATGTGTTCCATAAAATATTGAGTTAAAGGAATAACTTTTGGATGATGCACATAGTTTAAATTTATCCATTAACCCAGGACACAAAAAGATGTATTGAGATATTTGAGAGCCTTATTGGTGAGATAAAATGAAGTAGGAGATCTCTGAGTATAAATACAAGTGCCTAGTGTGTCAGAAAGTGAAGGATGAGAGGAAAAATCTAATGGGATGATCGCACCCTTACCCATACCAGTATGTAAATGAGGGAACATCACCATGGACATTGTCACCAGAATTACAAAGACATCCAAAGAAAACAATGCTATCTAAGTTGTTGTGGATTGTCATATAAATATTGCACACTTCATTGAAATCTGGGAGGATTTATCACTGGGTAAACTGGCACAAATATACATCAAAGATGTGGTAAGGCTGCATAGAGTACCACTACCAATTGTATCTGATAGAGATCCAAGATTTACCTATATGTTTTGGAAGAATCTTCATCATGATCAAGATACTGAGCCAAACTTTAGTATGTCTTATCATCCTCAAACTAATGGCCAATCTGAGTGGAATATACAAACACTTGAGGAAATGTTGAGATCATGCTAAATGGACTTAAAAGGAGGATGTGACCAACATCTCCCTATTGTTGACTTCTCATACAACAACTGTTTCCACTCATGCATCCAAATGGATCCTTATGAAGCCCTATATGGGAAGAGGTTCAGAACAACAAAATATTGGGATGAAGTTGGGGAGAGAAAACTCTTGGGTCCCAAGATGGTCGAATAAATTGTGGAGAAGCTTAAGACCATATAGCAGCACATTAAAGATGATAATAATTGACAAAATATCCATGTTGACAATCATCAAAAAGACCCAGAGTTTGTTGTCAGAGACATTGTATTCCTCTTCATATCAACATGGAAGAGAGTTATGAGATTTAGGAAGAAGGGAATGCTTAGTCCAAGTTACATTGTTGCTTTTGAGATCCTTGATCACATTGGAGAAGTTATATATCGACTAGAACTCCCATCGAACATATCTCAAGTACCTGATGTATTGCATGTATCACTCGTGAGGAAGTATATATCTGACCCATCACATGTACTCAATACAGAGGCGGTACTATTGGATAATGAACTCTCTTTTGAATATAAGTAGGTGAAGATCTTAGATCATAGGGAAAAATTTCTATGAAATAATATAATGCCCCTCATCAAGGTGTTGTGAAAAAACATCATGATTAAAGAACCGACATGGGAATCAGAGGAAGTGATGGATAATAGTTACCAACATCTTTTTTATTTTGGGGATAGGAAATTTCGAGGGAGAAATTTCTTAATGGTGGAAGATTGTAACGATCCAAACTTTTATTAATGGAAATTTATCTTGATCTAATTAAACGTATTATTATGTAAAATGGATATATAACAAATGAATTTCCATGGTTTTATGTTGTTGGATTTTAAAATATCATTATGAATTGTGACATTTGATAATATAGTTGTTGAAAAGTGATCACATGATTAGTATAAATATTAGGTTTTAACAAATCCAATTTACTTAGATAAAGGAAGCGATGGCCTCATCCAGTAGACTTGCCTTATATGAAGCCGATTTATTGGAGCTCAGAAATGAGGTTTTATCATTGGGCTTCTATTTTGACCAAGCCGAAGCCAAGATTTAACATGTTAAGCTCGAAAAGAACCACCTATAAGAGAAGTGGAAGTTGATAGAGATTACCACCTGAGAGATGTTATCCGAGCCACCCCAAGAGTCTATCACCATAGCACACCATACCCTGCGATCCAATGCCGGTGTCCTAAGGGGTTATGTAACAAGACCATAGCACTATGATTATGTGAATTATTTTTTATATAATAAAGAGTATGAATTCATTTTATTATTGTTACGTTTTAAATTTTTTTTAATTAACAAATAGTATTTTTGGTTAATATTCAATTATGAAATATATTTTGAGGAATTAATAAATTAGTTAATTAAATAATTTTAAATTTTTTTCTTATTAATTACTTTTTATTAAATATGAATGATCATATAATTTTTATGAATACAATTGTAATTTTTATTATGGTTTGAATGATTTTTTTGTCAAAACCAATGATTTTTTTATAAATGTTGGTTTTTATTTTAAAAGTAAAAATTCACATACATAGGAAATTATTGAGATAAAATAAATATTATTTTTCAAATCATGACATCAAAATTATCTAATGGTGAATTTTTCATAATTTTCTAAGAGAGTCGATTTCTTTTGGTAAAAATTAGATACCATTTAAATATCTAATTTGTTTTATGACATCATAATGAACCAATAGTGATGTAATAAAATATTATAAACATAATTTTCAGTCAATATATGTTTTTACCATTAATGTAATGTTATTTTAGGTATGTTTTATTTATTTTACAAAGCATTAGTGGACCCTCCAAGACTTATAAAACATTTTATCTTTTTAAATTTATTTCCCTAAGAGTGTGACTCACCTCTACATAACCAAGCATAATATTTTAAGAATTTTGGCCATTGTCCTTATAAAATATTGTTTTCCAATCACATTTTTCAAAAACCATGGGAAGAAACCATGCACTGGTTTGTAGTTTGGATTAGTTTAATGGGTGGTGACCCAAACCTAAATAATAAAGAATTCCCTCTCCATTACTTTATAAAACCATCCAAGCTCCCACTTCCTCTTCACTAAAATCCTTTGGAGCTTGAAAACCCCATTACCTCCTCTCTCTAAAATCCTCCCAATGTGCCCCAAGCTCTCAAGAGGCCTCTCTAAATCCCTCCAAAGACTTTGGGATCACACTTCCAAGTATGAGATTTCTTCCTTTCTCATTTTTGTCCAAATATCATTATGTTGTTATGCCCTTTAATTTTCAATTAGAAATGTTGTGGTATGATTTATCACCTCCCCTGTAATGACCTATTTATTTTTTCAAGATGATATACCCGTTTCTATCTCATTAATTCCTTCCATGTACACTCGTTACCATGTGGAAATTCTGTAAGTAATTACTCTATCCTCATTTACATTCGTGAAATTCTTTTGTATTATGAATCTAAAATTTCATTTATTATGTTGGGAAATGTGTCTATATGACCCCCTTAATTTCCATCTCATATAAATATGATGATACACCACTTTATCTCTCATCAACCAGTTTTTTGAATTCTTAAGTCACGTCGTTATGCTGCCGAAATTGCACTGTGATTTTCCAATCCAAAATCATTGTGTTGTGAATACCATGCCAATTTCTAAATCAAATGTATTCACATATATACATTATTATTTATTGATTATAGAGTTTCATTTATGAATTTCACATAACTTTATCATGGAATAAATGGTGATCTTTAATGATTCCATTTTGTATGATCCATGTGACACACTTATGCATGAAATGAAATGTTCAAAAAGGGTGAACCCTGATATAGCTCCAATGCATTGGGTAAGGATTAGTATCATGATAGAACAAGTACAATGAGTGTTTACTTATGATAATTCAAGTTGAATGAGGGTATACTCATTCACCTTGTCTAATGCTAATACCATGTTAAGAGTTGTTGGCACATTTCCATGTTATGATAACCTTTCTATATCACGACTTTAGGTTCATGTTTCTTTTATGATCCGTTGATATGACTATTGCCAAAAATTTATTGTATTATTATTGTTATGCCTTGTTTACTCCCTTATTATACTTTAAAGTGATCCATTTTCTTATGCAAGTCCTCAGGTTATCCCATGCAATGCTAAGTACGGGGGAATGTAGTGGTCATGTAAAGGATGTTATCAATAAAGATGTTGTGTTTAATGTTTTAATTCCTTAGGTAATATTACAAAGCCCCAAATACACTAGACCCATAGATATTACATGTAGTATCAAGTGAAGAGTTTTTTTAATAAATCATATATAAGTATGTAATAAAGAGAAGGGTTGTTATACTAAATATTCTTGAAAATACTTATTGAAAATCTTATACTATAAAATGCTTATATATGTCATGATTAATATAACATATATGTTGAATTACAAAACATAATAACTTAAATCATTATAATTTAATTGTACACTATTAACTGTGCTTAATTATCTTATTCATTAATACTTATTTTATCTCATATATCCTTCATAGTCTATTCATCATTAGTAATATAACCATTACTCATACAACCTTGCTGATTCACTTCATGGGCTTTCCCCCTCAGAATTTATTATGAATAATTCTCTTTCTTTCCACATCTATAACATTTAACAATTTATGATTCCTTAGGTAAACTATTATTATCATCCATTGAGTTAAATAATTTTTTAACGTTTCCTCAGAAATTGATTAATTTGTTTCAATTTCCACACATAAACCATTTTCTCATTCGTTTGATAAATTCCCTAGAGTGATTCTTCCAACAATGTTGACAAATAGTAAACTAAATAATCTTTTTTATGGTCTCTTCCACTAGATCTCCCAAAAAACTAAATCCTTAACTTTTTTGGTGAGTCTTAGATTTGGTTAAGGTGAAATTTTTTAATCATATATCCTGAAAACTGATTATAAATAATAAAAATAACCTTTATTATAGTCATCATACCATTTTTTATCATTAAAACTTATATTATCACATTAAATGTCAATCCAGTTCCCTATGGTTCCCTCTATTGACTATAAAAAATGGATTTTGTGGAAAAAAATATTCATAGTGGAAAACTGAACAATTTTGAAAAAAACTTATAGGATTTCTAAATCATGAGAATATTTTTTCCAATCTATGATACCTTGGGATTAACCTAGTCTATCCATGGTCATCATTCAAATCCTTCAGTATGGTTCATATAATGTTTGTTAATTTTAAATTCATATCTCCTGGGAGTGTGAGACTAGGAGTGTAATAAGTCCCATTGTCATGCACCAGGTGATGATCATGTCTAGCTCAATGTTCCATTTTGGGAGTGATTACCCATAGGTACCTCTGTTATATATCCATATTCACTTGTAGTATCTGATATGGATATAATTAGATAGATTCCAATAAGTCAATCATTTACCAAAATTATAGGACATTTTACTGTACTTTGAATCATCTTTAGACTTATACTTAGACATATCTATAGATATATCCATATAAATATCCCTAGGGATCCCAATAAAGTATTCATATCCTATTTTTCCAAGGTTAGTTAAACCTATCCTATAATACAAATTGTAGAGAACTAAACTTCTCAAACATAGATATTATATCTTTTTATATGAATATTCATTACACGACACAAACACATGCTTGATGATCATAATGGTGTAGTCTCTTTAAAAACATAAAAACATATAAAGCTAGTTTATAAAATTTCTAAATTATCTCCCACTAAGTTCAAAATATCTAGAAGTCTTCTTAGAAATATCATATGTAGCCTATCATCATAACCTTGGAAAAAAACATAAGAAAGAGCCTGCTCAGATTCTCATTTAGGGTAAAAAAGGGAGTTTTATAATCATAACATGAGAATAATGGTATGGGAACATGATCATAACATTTAAAAACAAAACCATTCATGTCGTATATCATAAACATTGTGTCATAGAAAAAATCATGACTGTTCATAAGACATTAATAATAAATGAATTGATGAAAATATGCCATGAGATAATAACTTTTTCATAATACATATTTTTATGGAAAACACATAACATATAAAATCTTTTTTCATGTCTACCCATTGAGACATTGATGACATGTCGGGCTGGGTATGACCACTGGTGTACCGACCTCAGGCTTCTGATGTTCCTTCATATACCCTATCCTAGGACTCGTATTACCTCATGTGTACCCTATAATATTATGGAAATTTAATCATTAAGTAATGAATTGGATGTAGATATATGACTGACCCATACTTGGTTATAACGTGACCACCGTCCTTGGTTATTACATAACCATCATCCATTGTTATAACATAAAAAACATCACATAATGAAAACAATAAAAATATTTTCTACAAGACTATTAGATATACATCATATTAGATCCCATGAAAGTAAACAGACTTCACAAAACATTTATCATATCATAACCCATGAAATGAAATGGGTTTTATGAAACATTTCATCATAGAATAACCTATAGAAACAAAAAGGGTTTCATGAAATTTTTTCAGCATAAATATAAACAATCCAGATGAATAATAAATGTAGTATTATTATATCATATCCTTATTAAATCAAAATTTATATAAAATTATATCATCTAAGATGTAAAATTATTTAGAAAGACCAGTTGGAACCTTTCTTGAAGAAAATATCCTTTCCAATTTGAATTTTTTTTAAATAGAACTGATTTTTAAAATTATTTCATTGAAAGTAAACTTTTAATCATATAAATTAATATTTAAAACATTTTTTAGTCATGACAGAGGAAAAATCCATACACATTAAAATAAATCTTCCTTTCACATTTTTGATAGAAGTAAAATGGGTCATGTTTTTTTGAAACATGAAGATTACTTTTACTTTTTTTAAAATTTAAACTAGAGTAAAAATGAATTTAAACAATATTAAAGGGATATTAATATCTTTTTGAAATAAGTTTTAGAAAATATTGATATGGAAGAAAAAGGTTTTTCAACCCAAGAGGGAAATAAAGTCAGTTTTCTTTTAATATATATTTTTTGGAATAATGTGTACAAAAATAATGGAACATGAAGGGAAAAAGTATTATAATGACATAAATAGAGGTGGATAATAGTAATAAGTTTCATGAGATATGGTTCATAAGATTTAATCATTGAAATCATAACCATAAAAAATCCTTACAAACAATGAGATCGTAACGTCAACTCGTAACCACTTTGGAAACATTTGAATCATAAGAACAACTAATGACTAAAATATAAAAAAATGAAGTATCTTAAATATATGTATATTTATGATATTACATGTCAATGTGGATGAATATATACCACATAAAATAACATAGGTTCATAACATAAAATACCTCCCAAATAAGAAAAATTGAGGCACAATCCCCCTACAACTTTGGTAATATTTAAATCACAAGATCCAATAAATAATAAAATTAAATTTAAAATTAAATATTTTTTAAATATGGATATTAATGATATAAAATGTATAATAATAATTATATAAACAAAAAAAATAATTCATGTGCTGAATATGGCGGATGTCTCCCAAAAATAAAAGAGGGACTTGAAATCCCATACATTACCTTAAGTCTCTACTTCCTTTGTACACATTGGAAACTATTTTATAATAAATATAAGCTTATTATACATATATGAAATAATAATAATCATATATATCATACCATATATGATTTAATTAGGACCTTTATGACTTTTTTATCAATAATTTCTTGTTAAAATCCTATTTTTGGTAATAACTGTTTCATTTTTGATGTTTATTTTGGTTTGGTATTTTCAATCCTTATATTTTGATAATGGTTCCATAATATCTATTATTTTATCCGTGATATTATAATAATATATATTTATCATATATTTAATTAGATTAATCTATAAAATATTGAGATAGAAAATGAAATACACTAATCAGGGAGATGATATGCCTTACGTACGCATGACCACAATTTCCATTTTTTAAAGGATAGAATAAAAAGTTAAATAAAAATTAAATATTAAATTATCATTATTATTTAACATATATGATAAATATTTATGAATTTTAACCTTATTACATTTCATGTAATGTGTTAGAGAAAAACATGTCACATCACTTTTTGAGGTGCTAGTCCATCATACACATGAGCGATGTTATTGTATAACCCACAAGATAGAATGTAAGAAGGAATTTTGGATATTATTATTAATATATATTTAAAATTATGTAAAAATATCTTATATATTCACTAAATATATACTTATTACCATCCAAGTAAAATTGAAATGGAGAAACACATCACATCAGTTCACGAGGCAATAGTCTTTTGTACACATGAGAGACA
This sequence comes from Viscum album, assembly GCA_963277665.1. Classification (NCBI taxonomy): domain Eukaryota; kingdom Viridiplantae; phylum Streptophyta; class Magnoliopsida; order Santalales; family Viscaceae; genus Viscum; species Viscum album. The sequence continues at coordinate 844,864,983 of OY728128.1, forward strand.
TTATTATTTTCCAATTGGATTATTGGTGAGGAATTATAAGATTTTTATAATTAAATAGTATAATAATATCATAAATATAATATATAAACATAAAATCTTTAATTATATCCACCAGGGAGAGGTGTCAACATAAAATTTATAACATAGCTTCACGAGGTGGTAGTCTTCCATACACATGATAAACAATTTCATTTCTCATTTGATAGAATAGTATATTGATATATGTTATGAAATAAAAATATTTACATATATGTATATTAATGAAATTAGTGTTACAAAATTAATATAATTGATTAATATTTCAATGAGTTAGAAGAACAATAAAAACAAAACCCACCGTTTAAAACTTTACCTCTTATTTAGAAAACAACTTTAAGTTGTGCCTAAATCATTTCTATAATGACTTTATAATATCAAAAATGAATCTATGAAATATTTTTGGATTTAAGGATGATATTATTTTATGTATTTTTAGATCTAAATAATTTTGTTAATTTCAATAAGAGAGGAGATGGTGTGGCCTTTTATAAGTGACATAGAGGACACCCATGCAATTTTTCAAAATAAAGCGTAACCATGTTTTCACATGAAAAGGGGAAAAAGGATAGTAATGATAACTATAGGGCATAAGGTTTCAAAATGACATGAAAATTGGTGTGAACAATTTTTTAGGTCATTTTACCCCATATATTTGTTGTTTAACCCTTCTGTAAACCCATTTAAATTTAATTGCAATAATTCATTTTTACTGTTCTTAATATTTATTTAGAACAAAAATTATTTTTATATTATTATTTAATGTAAATTTTGATGATTAAAAACATGTAATAAAATTTTCCAAATTCAATTCACAATGTTGGAAATTTTTAATTAAAAATTAATCCTATAGAAGCAACGAGAGAAGAGTTTTCCAAAGTGAAAATGATCAAATGTTTAAAAAGTTTTTATATAAAAAATAAATTTCAAATTGATTATAATAAACTAAATTTTATTAATAAATATATATTTAGACTAATTTTACTTTTAAAACATTTTTAAATAACATATAAATTTATAAATTCTTGAAACGAAAAGGATGTTTTGATAAAAAACGTTATTTTTCACTATTCATAGAAAAATAATATTATCATTAAATTAACTATCATTTACTAAAAGAAATATTTAAATTATGGTTTAAAAAATATGGTTTATTTTTTCATATAATTTTTCAATAATTTTAAAAAAATAAAAACAAAATAATTACACAAAATGCAACAAAATAACTTTTTTGATAAATATAGTTTTTACTTGTAAAATTAGATTTCTTATTATCTCATGTCTAGAAAAAACATAATATGAATGTTAAAATTTGTATGAATATATAACATATATATTTATTTAAAATAATTTCCCAATATTTATTAAATTAATTTATTGATGTAAAATGATTTTGTGTTTAGAAAATTATTTTATCCAAAAAACATTATATTTTTTTATTTTTTTTATTTTCATTTATAATTTGTTGGTCAGAAAAGAATTTAATTTATATAAATGTTTAACCAAAATAATTTTATAAATTTTTTATCCTTTTAATTTGTACCATTATAATGGATTGTCGATAACTATCATTTTAAATAATAATATTTTTATAGCACGATGCATTTCATTAAAACTCAATGTAGTTTGCAACGCAAACTATCATTGCTACTAAAATTATTCATATAATATGTTTAATAAAAAATTAGGGTTATAAAAAACTCCTTATTATAACCATATAAATTCTATAGAAATAAAAATGATAGTATCAATTTATCATATACCTTTTAAAAAAATCAACATTAAAATATACTATTATAGATAATAAATAACTTTAAACGATTATTGGAATATTTCATAGGGAAAATACCCTTCCATTTTGAAATAACTTATTTAAAATCCAAATTATTTTAAAATATTAAGGGAAGTTTTTTCTTCAAAATGAATCATGGAAGCTTGTAATGAAAGCATCAAATAATTTAGTGGACATGATAGTGAGAAATTTCATTCATAACATAATTGTTTAAACAAATATTTTGTTTACAGTAATGGTATAACACACCTTGTATAAAAAAAATGATAAGATACATATTTGTAAAAGTTTGAAAAAAATTAAATCATTAAATAATACTAAAATAGTTTTTGAAAACATTTTATAATATAGCCATATAGACTAATTTTGTATATTTTAAAAGATGATAAATAATTATAACTTTTTATAAAATATTTGACCAATTTTAAGTACGAAATATTTTAAAATGGTACTATTAAATAAATAATTGCTTTAATAAATTGATAAAAAAATTAAAGGGGTTTCTCATATTATGATCATATAATTTTACATAATGAAAATTCTTGTATAAAAATTCCTGATTCAAATGATATTGAAACATAAATCCTAGCCTTTTTTGATAATTTTTTATTTATGACCCGCATGAATGAAATATCATAAAATAAAAAATTTAATACTATTAAAATTAGGATATTCATGATACAAAATATTAAAGGGAGTGGTATATACTCATCATAAAATAATACATGTGTATATCATAAAATATATCCCAAAGAAGACAATTTTGGATGATAAACCCTTTCAATATTTGGAATCTCTGAATAAAAACCTCCAGGAAGATATAATTTTATACGGATGTTTGTATTCTAATAATTAAAATTAAGATAACAGAAAATTAAAATTAAGGGTTATAAATTCTCCACATAAAGGAAAGAAGTTTTTAATATAACATATGTATCATATAAATAAATGTGAGAAGTAGAGCTATGACCTCAATTATCATATTTATTCATACACATTCAAATATCCAATAAAATAAATAAATATTTATTATAATTATACACCAAAAAAATATACCAATTTCTAAAATAAATTATGACCCAAATATAACATTTCAAAAAACATTTAATAATAAATTTTAATTAAAATCATCATTTTTAGGTGTTAATTAATCTGTTCCTCATGAATGTTTTAGTTCGGTAGTTTAAAACCTTAGAAATTGTTCATGGTTTCATCATCTCTAAAATTTATATCATTTCATTAGTTTCATATTTAATTATTTTATAAAATTTTATACCCTTTCTCACAAAGAGGTGATGAGAAATGAAGGATAACATTTTGTTAAGATTGTAGTTTGTATGTACGTAGGACCAATGTTTCCACATTTCGATGGATGAAATGGATGTAATGAAAAAATAGTACACCTTTATATAATAATTATTATATCATAAATAATATATATATATATATATAAATGTAATCTATTTTTACTACTATCTATATAACAAATAAATAAAAAATGCATCACATCATTTTAGGGAGGTGGTATTCTACATGTGTGACATTATCATATTCCAATAGATGTGATGGTAAGAAGGTAGATAAGATATAACAATTATAGAATTATAATTATGCCATAAATATCATATATAAACATTAAATTCATTATAATAACCAACCTTGAATTATATTTATGGAGAATGAATCGTCTCACTAAGTGGAGTTGTATTTCCACACATTGAATGAGTGATAATTTTCATTTCCCATTTGATGGAAAAGATATGGAAAATGGTTGATCCATCATCATAAGAACAATTTATATTATTTAACATATTAAATTAATTATTTTATATTGGAATATATATATTTAGGGGAGGTAATGGATGAAATAAATTGAAAGTGGTTGAGTAGGACGATTACCACCTCTTTAGTAATCCTTATTTAGATCCCTTCTTAAGGATCATTGGAATGGTATTATAAGAATTACAAAACCAATAATTTGTGTATAGGGAGGTTTAGAAAATAATTTGGCATGATTTATTCAATATATTTGTTACGAAACACATAATTATAGAATAATTTTTTTAATATTTTTTAGTATTCCAAAATTATGTAGTTATATTCATTAATAATATATTCAGCAATTAATAAAATAAAAAATGTAATGGTTTTATTAAATTAAATACATATAAGATTTAATATATATTTTTTCAAAATACAGAATTTCAATTTTACAAAACTAATTTCATTTTTAAAATCATCAAGTCAAAAATATATTAGGTTGAATTTTTGATATTTTTCTTGAAAATATGGATTTTTCACGGAATACTAAAAACTATTGATTTTTATAGAAAAATATATTTTATTTTGATGTATTTAAAATTTTATGTTAGGTTTTTGATTTTTTTTATTCAATTACTTCATTTCTATTTAATCTAATCCAATTATGGTTTTTAAAATGGGTTTTATAATTTAATTTATCAAAAACATTCTATATTTAAAATGTGATTTTTTAAAAAATAGTTTTTCATTATGTTTTTCTTGTTAAATTTTAAATTAAATTCCGTAACATCAGTGATTTAAATTTTTAAAAATGGATTCCAAATTTTTAATCTGTTGGTCAAAATTTATTAAATATTTCTCTTTTATATTAGTCAATATGAATAGTAAATTTAGTAAATTTTTTTACCATGGTGATGGGTAAATTGAGTAACTTAGGTTAAAAATAAAATTATAAGAATTATAAAATGACCCATAAACATACCTAATTACTATTCTATTAGCATATATCCACCATATTCATCCAGGTTTATAATTTATGACATCTTGGGACCACTTATATGTGATTATGACTTTTATAATAATTTATTTAATAAAAAGTCAAACATGTCCCACTATTGTTTTTAATAAGAGAAATATTTTTAATATTATGTTATCCAAAATATATGTTAGACTAAAAATAATATTATGAAATATAAATTATTTAACTTCATTTTGGTAATTTATTTTTTAGTTTTAGTAAAGTTAGAATTACCTTAAATGCTTCAACAATGCATATGCAATAATTAATTAATTAACGTAAGAATGAAATAAAATATATTAAAAGTATTAAAATAAATAATATAATAGAAAGATATTGCATCTAAATAATTTTATATTCAACCATGATATGCTTGGAATATAATAAAATATTGTTTTTCAATTATATATTTTTTATTGATATTAGAATATTCAATGTAATGAATAGTTCTAAAAATTGACATTGTTGATATTTTATAGTAAATAATATTTTATTAAATTATATAAAATAAATAAAAATATTATATTCATCTAATGGATTAGGATAAGGATTAAAATATCCAATATGGTCTATTTATGGGTCATTTTTTAAATTATAGTAACTTTATTGATCATTAAAAATTAAGAAAACCTGTTGTCAAGGTAATAGTGAAAGGGGTCAAAATGAAAATATAAGGGTATAAATATAGTAAAAAATGGTGAAAATTTAATCATTTGAGGGGATTTAAACCAAAAATGATATAATATTCAAAATATATCAATTTTAAAACTTTGTTAATAAAATATTAATTTATATTAATTTAATATTTTGACAAATTCCAAGAGTACCCCAACCCAATCTTATAAAAGGAAACCTATTCTTTTAAATCATTCACACGTGAAAACCATTATGGTTTAGAAAATACCTCAGAAAGTACCTTCATAGAATCTATAAATTATTTATAGGTCTCGGTTTATGATTAACACTAATATTAGATGTCTTAAGGGGTTATGAAAAGGAGGCTTTCTAATGAAGAGGTATAGTTTTTATCTTCCCTATTTAGTCTTATTTATTCTTCCACATCCATAAAACTTTCTTAAGCTATGATGAAATAGAAAAATAAAGTATCCTAAATATACTAATATGTTATTATGTTTGTTACATTGTCAATATCCTTCTCCTCTCCCATGAAATGGGAAAATGAAACCGTCATTCATATATATGGAGAACTACCTCCTCACGAACTGATATAATCCATCTTCCACCACTGTATCTCAAAAAAAATTTAATAATGTAATTAATGTTACTATATATGATATACATGACATATTTATTTTTATGGAATGATAATATATCATTTACAGTCTTACCAATCCACGAAAAAAATGATAATGTTACTCGTGCATACGTGTGGAATTCCACCCCCACAATGCGATGTGATTAATTTTTCATTACCACATATTTTTAAATATATATATATATAAGAATAATTAATTAGGTAATATTATATTTAATATATTATTATCAGTTTGGAATGATAAAATTATACTTACCATATTTCTGTAATTATCGTTATAAAATGGAAACGTAACCCATCTGTACATATAAACCACCACCATCATGATTGTAACAAAGTTCATTTTTCATAAACATATTTAATGATTGAATTTAAATGTATAATGAATGTATAAAATGGGAATTATTTCATTATTATTATTCTTTGAAATGAAATAATGATGATCTGTTGGACCATAATCGACTTTCTAAGGCCAATTTGGACATAAGTATAGGATATCGTCAAAAAATTTGACTTGAATATAAGTGATTAAATAATTTTATATTACATTGAAAAAATTGATATAAAAGGAAAAATAAAATTGTAAAATGATCTAAATAATGTAAGGAACTAACTTATTTTTATTGTTTGAGAAGGAAAAAAATTACATTGTAACGTCCTGACCCGGAAACCCCTAAAGGGTTCCTCGAGATGGCGGGTATAATTTTCCCAAGATCAGCTCACCATACACAATAGGATTACTACTTGTAGTGATGTTATATGATGGTATGAAGGGGATACTACATGCTCATAATCATAGTAAAATATTAGTATCATAAATGAATAAAATGTGGAAGCATATTATCAACCAGCAAAAGAAGAAAAATCATCCATAAAAAAGTAATAATAATCAATGCTAAGGGGAACATTGTATATAAAATGTTGAGTATGTCATAGAGCTATAGAAAATATAGGTAATACAAAGAATTAGTTAATCATTAAAATACATGTATCAAAGGATCAAAAAAACAAAATGACTATCTCTAGACAGCATCACTTTCCATGGATTTTTCCAATTCTCCCATGATTTTATGCATAATAAATCAAGCACTAGAAAGAAGGAGTTTTTTCATTTCCCTACCTTTATCCATGAAGTCTGTTTTGGTATCAAATGACAACATAAACACAGTTTGAGATAACATTCGGTATAACAACACCAATGGTGTCTATAACATGTCTAGTCTGTGTATATAATCAGAAATATTGTTCATGTATGAAAAGAATAACAGTGATAAATATAAAATGATACTATCCAGTCTACCAAATCTCTTTGTGATCAAGAAACCATGTCATATGGTTTGACTGACAGAAGATTAAATTTTTGTAAAATTTGAAGTAAATCAAGAAAAAAGGGAACACTCAAGGGGGGTTGAAGTGATGAAAACCCAGGAAATCCTCGTGAAGAACAACCTTAAACTCTATAGTAAGTGAATTGAAGCTATCATAAATAACCATCTTCTCATACAGACTACCTTTGCAAGCGTGTTCATCTTCCGCAAAGTTAGCCTCCCTCCAAATATGCCGAACAATTTTTTTTGTGGTTAGTCTCTACTATGAAACAATGAATAAAAATGATCAAATCCCATGACACAGAATGGTACCATTGAAAAGACCTCACCAAAACATTATAATCGAACTCAACCTATGCCACCTAGATACCTCGCTACCTAAAAATTCAAAAACCTAAAAGAAGAGCTTACAACTCCATACCAAATGAATCTCCTAGTCCATAGAAGGCACTGAATACCATTATAACCAAGCCCCACAAGTCTTAAAGTACGCTTCCTCCTCCCATCATCTCTCCCACAAAAGACCCATCCATGTGGAGTTTCAAAACTCTGAGTGGTGGCATCTAAATAATCATGTGATCCTCCCTCCCATGAGGTCCATAAGATATGTTAAGAAAGTTTAATGTCATTGATGAATGTTGGATCACTTTTAATAGATGTTCCTGATCGAAAATAAGGATCCATAGCCTCATATAGAGAAATAATAGAGAACATCTAGATCTCTACTGGGTGGTGTTGCATGCCTCCAAATGGTCCAACATACTGATGTAAAAATGACTGCACAAAATTTACCTTCCACGGCCCAACTGTTGACCCCAAGAAACCTGGTTTCCAAAAAACCATGAAAGGATTGTCCGTTGTCGATCCATTGGAGGGGGTAAAAAAGAACTATAAATAAGAATCCCACATGCACTTAAAAAAGAGGTGGATAGTGGATTATTGCGGCGGTTTATCACAATAGAAGTAGATATACACCAAAGGAATGCCATTCCTTTGGATATTCTCATCCGTTGGAAGAACCTTGTTAAAATATTCCAAGTGAGGATATTAATTTTTGTCAGAATCTTGTTGCAAAAGCTTTCAATAACCACACATCAGTAGGATTCACTGCATGTAGAAACATCCTTTAATCAAGAGAGGAAAAACTACATGATGTCGAGCCCATGAAGAAACATCTATTCGGTTGTTCATTCATGATAATAGTTTAAAACACTTTCACCTTCTAAGTATTGAGGTTCGACTGAATAAACCCATGACTCATGCATGACTCCTTAAAATAAATTTCTAGACGAGGGAAGCTAGGAAAATCCACCATCTCACCCGTCCAGTTGATCTTCCAGATGCTAACATCCCACATCCCAACGATCCACCGAACTGATATGCTAAGCACCAAAATATGGGATATCATTCATTATGCCAAGATAGTAAACTGAGCACCATGAGTTCCCACTTCCTCCCTGTTATCACCATAACGTTCCCTAAAAATGATTCCCACAGTGATTCTACCAAAATAATATCGTAAGCTAGCTAGCCTTGTGTGTCCTTCATGTCTTCATTAAGGTCACGAAGTTCCACTCCCCCTTTATCAACTATCTTAGCCACTTAGGACCATGAAGCCTAATGGAACCATCCCATCTTGTTGGAGTTCCAAAAAAATGAGGCCATAACTCTCTCCATCTGTTTTATAATTCCCTTTTGGGCCTTGGTTAATGAAATCACATGCATCAGTTTGGAGGTCAAAATGTTGTTGACCATGGAAACGCTCTCTCTAAATGACAAGAATTTGTTTTTCAAATTGAGAATCCTCCCCTGCAGCCTTTTGGTAATGTCTTCAATGTTTTATATTTTTTTAGACGAAAGAAATTGGTATAACATGGTAAAAAAATGAATTTACTTCTATTAACATCCTAGGATGTCCTAAATTCATCTATAACACCCTCCAGAACACTTGTTGGAGATAAGAACATGATTTTTCCTTTTATTGATACTCTGGACACTTAGGTTCCCATATATAGACATTATCTCCTGAAGAATAAGTAAGGACTAACACTTTCCATTAGGGAAGATTAAAATGTCATCAGAAAAAACTTAAATGGGAAATACCTTCTGTACCACCCCTACTATAATATGAATCCAGCCTACCGGATTCCACACCCCTATGTAGGTGGTGAGATAAAGTGATTTGATCCAAAATGAAGAGTCTTGGAGATAGAGGGCCTCCAAGATGAACCCCTCGAACCAACTTAAAGAGACCAAAGAATTTCCCCATAAGAGATATGGAAATAGAAAGGGAGGAGAAGAACATAAAGCATATATCATAAAACCATTCTGGAAATCCATATTTTATCATCATAGAGATGATGAAGTTCCATTTTATTTTTTCCTTAGCCTTGTCTATATCCACTTGTAAGATAATAATTGAGCCCACTGGTATCTTAATGATATCATTCACAAGTTCCCTAGCTATCCCCACAACCCCTTCAATGCTAAAGTCAATGACAAAGCCTTGTTTCTTCCTTAAAACCAACCTAGGAATAACCCCACACAATCTCGCTAAAATGAGAGATGCCAGAATGTTATAACAATCATTACAAAAGTAGATCAGTTGATAAAGAATATGGATGGTTGGGTCTTCCATTATTGTAATGAGAGTGAAATAAGAAGCACAAACACCCCTGTTTCACAAACCACTATGAAAATAGTCTTGGACTGCCTCTACAACCTAAGGTCCAACCACCCCCATGCTACCACAAAGAAGGCCCCTGGGAAGTCATCCATACCAAGGGTGCTATCGTGGGGAAACTTCAGAGCTATGTTTTGGTCTCCTCCTCTGATGTATGTGAAAATAGAAGGGTATTATCATAACTATCCACTAATGGGTGTATGCATCCCATAAAATCCTCAACTATTGTGTCCCATTGATCCTGTTCATACCTTGAGGGAATATCTCCAACCAAAATACCTTTAAAATGTTCCAACACCATCTTCCCCGCCACCTTCACATCTAATGTTTAGACTGCATTTCCTAGGTTTATGTTGATCTTTTTGATTCTATTATACTTAAAGAATGCATGGAAGAAGGTGTTTTTCCAATCTGCCTCACTTTGCCACCTTACAACAAGACATTTTCTTGTACAACCTTTCAATCTCCAAAAGTTTTCCACAATAAAAGCATGTTTATCACATAGGATGATAAATATATTTTCATCCCATTCATCATGTATACTATCCTTCAATCTATCAATATCAATCTGATTTTTCCACACCTTAAGCATCTTGAGGCCTATTTTCCATACAAATAAAAATATCCTCCTTGAGTTATTTAAGATGGTAGGCTAGCTGAAACCCATCCCAGCCCCCCCAAAGCCCCATGAACATCTCAACATAGGCATGTAGTTTTCCTATTGTAGATATTTATTAGAGTAATGGAAAGCATGAGGCTATCGAACATCCTGCTTGAGCTCTACAACTAACATATCATGGTCCAAGAGAGATCAAGGAATATGAATAACCAAGGTATAGAAGAAGGAATCCTTCCCTTGAATGTTCACAAAGCATCTATCAAGACAATGTCAAATGTGGTTAGGACCCCTTCGATATTTTCACCAACTGTACTTGGAACTTTTAAAACCCATATCTAGTAGACCCGTAGAAGAAATAAAATCCCTGAAGTCCTAAATTTCATCATTGAACTAGGTTGTACCCTATTTTTTCTATGACAATTCCGTAATATAGTTAAAGTATCCCCCCAAGACCACGAGATATTTCCACATAAATGGACTTCTTCTAAAAGATCCATATGTGGGTGTTTTTGGGGAAACCATAAAAAAACATCACATAACCCGTTTTCCTAGCCATCAATAGAAGCTTGTAGGGGTACTATTTGAACTTTAGAATTGCCACAAGAGGAGAATGGTCTTTCCTGGATTCAGATTCCACAAATGCATGATTTTTATGTGCATTGAGACCCCGAGCATTCTAGATGATTAGAGAAAGTATTAAGGAAAAAATCACTGGCCCTTTTGGCCCGAAACATTCAGAAGAGAGAGTGCGGGAACGATACATGTTTCCTCTGATTTTGAGTGGGTGAGATGTCTTAATGATTCATTGAATTCATCACATTTCATAGAAACCTGGATCTTCTTCTTCAGTGACCTTTCTAGATCCTCTGCCAAAGAAAAACAGTTAACAGTAAAAATCCGCGAAGGGCTATTATTAATATCTATATGAATCAGAGTGACTATGAGAAGCCAATGATGAAATCATCGAGCAACCTGTAACTCCTTCGCCACACCCTCAGGGCATAAAACCATATATGGGATCCCCTTGACAACCAACATTATCTTACGGACCAGGGATCCTTGAATGAACTCCTGTGGTAGTTGAGATGAAATGCAGAACGATGAAGAGGGAGGCGATAAGGACTTGGAATGATGGGGGAAGGAATGAGAGAGAAGGTAACAAGATCCCCAAGAAACCCTCTAAATCTCCAGGTTGAGAGACAACGCCGACAATTGGGTGCAAAACTGCGACAGAGCTACGTGACAAAACAATCATGTCCTTAATTGAGGTTGTGGCCGAAAAGAGGGAACCCACATAAAAATTTAGAGACATGGTAGGGACCACCTCAAGCGAGTGGGGACCACCCGGAAATTTTGAAATTGAAACCACCTCTTCAACGGTAACTTCATCTGCCTTCTCCATCATCGAGCAGGATGGAATCTTATCCTGACCTCCCTGAGTCCCAGTTCCCAAAGAGATCGTTTCTGAGAATTTCTTCATATAAACCTCCACCGAATTCCCATGAAAACTAGAAAAGGCACAAAAAAATCAAAGGAGACTGGTAGAAGATCTGTTGCCACAAATAGAAACTGTCGTCCACCCTCAATAGAAAACATGAAAGTCGTTCCACCGAAAGATCTATCTCTATACAAATATGTGGTTTAGCCGCCGCTTGGAGACACCTGCTGTTATCATTGGAGTAGAGGAAAAAACCTAGGGAGTGTCCCATAGCCTTCAATATCCCCAGGTTTTGTAAGGGTAGGGGAAGACCAAACAGGCATAACCAAGAAACCTCCAAAGGATATTCCCTTCCAAAATGATAGTCCCATGACCACTGTAACAAAGAAAAACTCTAGGAATCACATCTTCTATCCTCCCACACCTAGGTCGCCACTATGTCTTCCTTGGAAAATAGGTGGATGCAAAAGGCCACCCTAGAGATCTCAGAAACCACCACAGGAAGCCAGATGTCCCCAAAGTCGACAAAGATCTTAAACACGCCAATAAGAGGTTTGCTGCGACCAAAACGCACAACCAACGAATGATCATGGAAGGAGGCTGCCTCCCAAATCCCCAAACCTGAGAGCTCAACCACCGAGAACCCATACAAGGACCCAGAGTCCCTTGGTTTCATCGCAATCGGTAGAATACTCATAGAGCACGCAAGAGCCAGAGGAGCCACCCCCTCCCAAGGCTAGAGAAGCCGACAATGCGATGTAGAGAACGTCCCAAAACGGTGCCCCCTTGGGCTACCCCCCAGAAGACCAACTCAAAACCGACCGAGGGTGAGATTAAGCTATTCGAGAAGGAAAAACCAGAACATTACTATCTGTTGAAGGGAGAAAGTGCATTGAAGAGGGAGAAGATGTTCCGAGAGCTATCCATATCATATGGTCTAACTATAAAGAATGGTAAAGCATCAAAAATGGCATATGTTGACTAATCAAGTATCAAACCAACATGGGACAAAATCCATTGTCTGTGACTAGGGATTCATCTTTGAGTCCATAGAGAACATCCATGGAAAACATAGTAAAGACTTGGGTGGATCCAAAATAGTATGTACATGAAAGTTCAAAAAAGATGGATCCAAGGTCCTACTAAAAAGGGGTTATTTGCGCAGTGTTTTTTGCAACAGGGAGGGGTCTTATCACAAAAAGTTCACTGAGAGTTCCTATTTGTAATAGGACCTTGTCTAGGTTGCAAATAACCTTTGGTGGTTTGTAGCATTTGTGATGGCACCCATCTTAAATACCTGTTCAATGGGGTTTAGCATTTGCGATGTGACCCGTTTCAAAAAATATTATTTGCGACATGATTTATCTCATGTCACAAATATAATGTTGGCATGTAGGTATTTATGATGGGTCCCGTTGCAAATACCTTTTTAATCGTTGCCCCTAATTATTAGGGGGTTAACATTTGCGATGAGTCTCATTGTAAATACTTCCATCACAAATAATCAAACCTATATATACCCCCATTTGAGTTTTCTCATTTCACATATTTCTCAACTCCTCCCTCCCTCCCTACTCTCATATTTTTCTCCATTTTATTTTTCAAAGTTTCAAATTTTACATCAGAGTGATTTTCAAGCCTTGCATCGTACGAATGATTTTCTTTAAGGTATTTATCTATTGATTTTATTTTTATCCTATTTAAATTTATTTTATATTCGTTATAATTATTGTTAATTAGATACAATTTGTTTAAATTAGAATTAGAGAGTTTTATTTTACATTATTTATTTTTACAAATATGTTGTCTCATTAAGATTTATTCTTTTAAAGTAAATAATACAGATTTGTACTAATTTTGTTCAATTATCATTAATTATTAATTATTACGTGTAATTAATATTAATTAGTATTAATTATTAGTAATTAGTATTAATTATTATTAGTTATTAGTATTTATTATTAATTAGAAATTGTTATTAATAATTTCTAAAAAAATTAATAATTAGTGATAGTTAGTATTTATTAGCGCTAATTAGTAATAATTAGTGGTAATTTGTAATAATTTATGGTAACTAGTAATAAATTTTAATAAACAGTAAGAAATACTAATAATTACTAATGATTAGTAATAATCAGTACTAATCTATAATAGTCTATAATAATTAGTAATAATTAGTAATAGCTAGTAATAATTACTGGTAATTAGGAATAATTTGCAGTAATTAGCGACAATTAGCGGTAATTAGTAATAAATATGAATAAATAGTAATAAATAGTAATATTTTGCAATAATTAGTAATATTTAGTAATATATAGTGGTAATTAGTAATAATTACTAATAAATTAAAATAAATAGTAAGAAATAGTAATATTTAGAAATAAATAGTACTAAATAGTAATTAATAGTAATAAATAGTAATAATAAGTAAAAATTAATAATAAATAGTTATAAATAGTAATAAATAGTAATAAAAAGTAATAATTAGTAATAAATAGTAATAAATTGTAATAAATAGCGGTAATTAGTAATAAATAGTGGTAATTACTAAAAAATAGAAGCAATTAGGAATAATTATTAATAATTTGTAATAAATAGTTGTAAATAGTAATAATTAGTAGTAAATAATAATAATTAGCGGTAAAGAGTAATAAATAGTGGTAACTAGTTATAAATAGAGGTAATTAGTAATAATTAGCCGTAATTTGTAGTAATTAGCCATAACTAGTAATAATTAGTTGTAATTACTAATAATTAGCAGCAATAAATAATAATTAGTGGTAATTGTTAACAAATAGTGGTAATTAGTGATAATAAGTGGTAATTAGTAATAATTAGTAATAATTAGTGATAAATATTTATAAATATTTATAAATAGTAATAAATATGAACAAATAGTAATAAATACAAATAAATAGTGGTAATTAGTAAAAAAAATAGAAGTAATTAGTATTAAATAGTGGTAATTAGTAACAATTAATGGTAATTAGTAATAATTAGCAATAGATAGTAATAGATAGTAATAAATAGTAATAAATTTTAATTAATAGTGATAAATAGTAATTAATAGTGATAAATATTAATAAATAGTGATAAATAGTAAAAAATAGAGGTAATTAGTAATAATTAGCCATAATTAGTAATAATTAGTAGTTATTAGTAATAAATTGTAATAGATATTAATAAATAGTAATTAATAATTATAAATATGAATAAATAGTAATGAATACTAATAAATAGTAATACATAGTAATAAATTGGAATATATAGTAATAAATAGTAATAAATAGTACTAAATATTGGTAATTAGTAATAATTAGAAATAATTAATAATGAATAGTAATAAATAGTAATAAATAGTAATAAATAGGAACAAATAGTAATAAATTATGATACATACTAATAAATAATGGTAATTAATACTTATTAGTAGTATTTTCTAATAATTAGCTGTAATTAGTAATAATTAGTGTTAAATAGTTATAATTATCACTAATTAGTAATAATTTGTGATAATAAGTTATAATTATTAATAATTAGGAAAAGTTACTAATAAATAGAACTAAATAGGATTAAATAGTAATAATTTGAGGTTGTTGGTAACAATTATCGGCAATTGGTGATAATTAGAGGTAATTAGTAATAATTAACAGTAATTTATAATAATTAGTTGTAATTGGGAATAATAAGTGGTAATTAGAAATAATTATCAATAATTAATAATAATTATGAATAAACATTAATAAATAGTAACAAATACTAATAATTCATAATAATTAGGAATAATTAGTAACAATTATTGGTAATTAGTAGTAATTTGTAGTAATTAGTAATAATTAGTGGCAATTAGTAATATATAAAAATATTTAGAAATTAATTGTAATAGATATTAATAAATAAGAATAAATATTAATAAATAGTGATTATTAGTAATAAATTGTGGTAATTAGTATTAATTTGTGTAATTAGGAATAAATAGTTGGAATTAGTAATAAATACTAATAAATACTAATAATTACTAATAATTAGTATTAATTTGTAACAATTTCAAATAATTAGCGATAACTAACATTAATTACTCTTAATCAACATGAATTATCATTAATCATCATTAATTAGTTATAATTAACAATAATTATCACTAATTAGTAATAATTGGCAATAATAAACAATGATTAGAAATAATTACTAATAATAAGAAAAAATTACAAATAGTTAGAAAAAATTACCAATAATTATAATGATTAGGAATACATAAGAATAATTAACAATGTTTATTCTTTTCAAGAATTGTGTTTTTCATTTTGTCAAATTATTCATAAAAAATAATTATTTTATATTTTTTAGAGAAATATGGGACAAGGAAGTCAACAATAGTCATTATTAGATGATCATGATTGGATAAATATATTCATGAATCTAAATGGTTATGTTATAAATCTGGTATATATTGAGAGTGTTGAATATTTTTTTTATCATTTATATAATTAAAACAAGAATTTGTTTTACAAGGGAAAATTAAGTGTCTATATAAAAAAGTGATCTGAGGAAGTTTAATACATTTGACAAAATTAGGGGTAACCTATTGTGTTATTATTTTCAAACAGATTATGTTTTTAGTATCAACATGGTAAACAAAATTCCATAAAAGATACTTTTAATTTGGTTCCAGATCCATCACAGTTTCAAAATTTAGTACATGATTTGACAGAACCATCTTTTCAATAAACTGAAACTCAGGATGATATTGATTTAACTCCTGAGTTGGAATCATATAAATTTAATGAGTTATTGAGGTCCACTAAGTATGCCTTAAAACCTCGTTTTAAGATAATAAATTTGAATTAGTTGTAAAATTTATGTTTTCATTAAATCAGATAATAGAGTGTAAAATATTTGTTTTCATAAGATATTCTCTTTTTCTAAAACTCTTTTACCTGAATGAAATGTGTTTCCTATTAATTTCTTATGAGAGAAAGAGGCTGGTTCATAATATGGGTCTTGGTTATCTAAATATTAATGCTTGTTCAAATGATTGCATCTTATATTATTATGAAAATGACTCGTTGTATTGATGTCCTACATGTGTAAAATTGAGGTATAAATAAGCACTACTAGGGAATTATGTATTTATTCCTATAAATATATTGTGGTATTTTTTGCTTACACCTTGATTGCAGAGTTTATTTATATCCTAGAGCACAACATCATTGATGTCATGGCACCAAACCAATATTTCAACTGTTAAAAGATTAAATCATCCCTCTGATAGTGATTCAAGGAAACATTTTTACCAAGTGTCTCTATATTTTTCTTAAGAATCTGAAAACATGCAATTAATTCATTCTACTAACAGTTTTAGTCTATTTGGTTATTATGGTAGTTAATATTCTTGTTGCCCTGTATTTATAACTCTGTACAATTTAACTCTTTGGATGTTGATGAAAGAGCTATATATATTTTTGAACTTATTAATTACAAGACATCTGTAAAAGAATACTGATGTTTATTTAATGCATTGATTGATAATGGTGTCAATTCATATGATGTTCCTGTTAAACTAATTTTTTAACTAAAATTTGCAATGATGTTGAAAATTAGTTACTTCCCAACATATGAAATGTCATATGGCTAGATTACACATGGTCCAGAATCATGTATATATTGTATGAGAGAAAGAAAAGAGATTATTCTTTTTAATGGAAGAGACCTTGTTTTTTAACCTACATCATAGATTCTTTTCAACTAATCATCATTTTCGAAGGAATTGATTCCATTTCAGAAAAGGCATAATTTAAGGATATGGACATCCAATAATGATCTTAGGTAAAGAGTTAAAATAATTTGTCTCTTTATTACCTATAATTTCATTTGGACCACCTATAAACCAACAAAAAATTGATGGATTTGGGAAAGAACACAATTCAATAAAATGGGAATTTTTTTGGATCTTCTATATTGGTATGCTTTTTTAGTCCATCACATGTTGGATTTCATGCATATTGATAACAAATATTTTGATAATATATTTTATAATGTTTTGTATACACCAGGTAAGACCAAAGATAATGTAAATTCCTGATTAGATCTTGAAAAAAATTTCAGGTAATCAAAACAAGAAATGTTTGAAAATGTTATATCATAGTAGGTAATAAAGGCAAAAAATTATTACACACTTTTTTAAAGAAAATGGATTATTTTTCTTGTTGGATTGAATGTTTTAGACTTCTATATGGTTATGTTTCAAATTTGATAAAATGTGTCAGAAATGGTCATATTACTAGATTAAAA
Source organism: Viscum album (assembly GCA_963277665.1). Lineage (NCBI taxonomy): Eukaryota > Viridiplantae > Streptophyta > Magnoliopsida > Santalales > Viscaceae > Viscum > Viscum album. The sequence continues at coordinate 844,883,225 of OY728128.1, forward strand.
AGTAATGCAATTCATGTTATAATGGAAAGAATTCTACTGATTGGATTACATGGTTTGTTGAATTTTATGATTTGGGATTAATTAGCGAAGATATCATATTTTTTCTGAGACATTTGTGCAGTGAAAAAAAAACTATGTTCACTAAGTAGACAACAAGAGGATAATGTTTTAATTTTATGAAAATTGAGAAAAATCATCCCATTGGATTTATTTGACTCAATAGAACATTTTATATTACATTTGTGGCATGAAGTAAAAAAGTGGAGGTTTACTATTGTTCCTATGGATGTACCCATTTCATAGATGAATGAAAAAATTGTAGAAAAAAATACATTACAAATCAATAATTAAAGGATCAATTTAATAATCTTATTTTTAGGAGGGAATATATTTTTTCTACTCTCATTATTTTCAATATGAATATCCCTCAAAACACAACCATGTGTTTCATAATGAGAAAAATATTGGGGATGAAGGGAGAAATCGATTATCAATTTTTAATTATCCAGAACATGGTTTTGGTGGAGTTCATGAACGACGAATTTCAAATGATAAAAATCATAGAGATCATACTTAGGTTTTTCTAGAAAGTAATGAAATGAAACCATTTGTATTATGGGTGATACTATCACATATTCAATAATATTTTTTATAATGAATTAATATTATGTTATTTGTAGGATATATTCTAATCATATTAAGAAACAACATCCATAAATTACAACAGTTTCTCTTGAAGAACCTCAAAAAAATAATTTTTTCAACTAGTTTCAAAAACTGGTAATAGAAATTATTTTTGGTTTAACAAATAAAATAAATTTATTACTTTCTATATTTCTAATTGTTTTAAAAGGATTCTAGTATCTCAAAATTCTAAAAAAATTGGTAATTGATTTTCTGTATTGAGTAAGCCACTATCAAAATTGGTTAAATATTATAATGCACATGTGGTGTATAGTTTTTTATTTCATACATGTGCATATAATGAATCAAAAAAACATTGAATAGTGTTGTTTTCTTAAGATGATAAAATCATAGAGAAATTTAATTTTACTTTTATGGTATACTGGAAGAAATTATTGAACTTTGGTATCTAGGATAGAATTACATAAAGGAATTTAAATATTAGTAGTTTTATATTGAGAGAGACTCATGTGTTTATCCGAGCCATGGAATTGTTGGTATTAAATATAAAAACCTTCATGAATTAAATGAACCCTTTTTATTGATCCATTAAGAAAATAAAATTTATTATGAAAATTATTACACTACCTCATTAGATTTTTGTGAATGGCGGAGCATAATAGAAATTAAATCTTGTGAAATTCAGTTTATTCAAAGTGAATATTGTTCTGCTGAAGTGAAAGTAATTGATTTTTTTCAAGAGACTACACCAAATCCATCTTTTCCATGAATAAACATGAATATCGATGATGGAACCCCAAAATTAAGGGAAAGTAGTGGTAGTGATGTTATTGATGTAAAAAATTAATTTTAAATGACTAGAGATGATGAAACTGAAACTCTTATAGAAATTGATGATACTAAGGAAAAATATAATGATTTTGACATCATTTGATATTAAGATAAGGATGGATATGGAGATTTACATAATTAAATGTTGGTTGTAGTCATTTATAATATATATATACAATAGTTGTTTTCAACTCTATGATAACAACAATAATTTCATGTTTTAGATGGTCTCAGATCGATTTCATGAGTTGCAGGAGACATATCTACATGATGACATGCAGGATGTTGGATCATATGGACCTCAGACTACTGATGGTTCAGTGACGACTGAGTGGGGTCGTGGTCTTGTGTGATTTATGATTCCTAACCCTATCCTTTAGTGGCATCTACATGTTGGATTAAATATACACATTTAGACGTATGTTTACTTGTTTATTTTTGTTAGTTTTCATTAAATATCATTAATTTATTTATATACTATTTTTTATCATTTTTTCTTTTTATTTTCACATTTTCTTTTGTATATAGATACTGGACATGGGAGTGATATATTATGAAATTATTTTTTTAGAGAATGAGTTACATGGGATAGATTCTTATTGATATTCAGAACCACTTGTTTGGTCATTGGATGATATGTAAATAAATAATATTTATTTTGAAATCTAATAAATTAAAAACATGATATTATTAATTGTTTGTTGATTTTATGGTATCCCATTGATGAGAGAATGTGTGACTCTATGTGGCATGCCTGGGAGGGATGTATGTGTAATTGTTTTCATTAGTTTTTTCTCAATTTGAGGAGATGAAATCTGGAGTCAAAGAGTTTGATTAGACATGATATGACCATTGACCTAATTACATTTAATCTCTGGTATGGGATGGAATATGTTCACACTAGACAGGTGATCATTTTCAAAGGATATCATTAGTAGGTTGATAAAATTGGGGGAGAAATGAGGCCACACATCTAGTTGGTAGTCTTACATTCAGTACTCATAGGAAAAATACAGTAAATTTTTTAGTTAATTTATATAACATAAATATAGACTGTTTATTTTATATTCATATAGGAAGTTGAAGAGCCTAATATTATGGAGTTCAAAATTTATAAGAGGATGTAAAATTACCCTATCAATGAATAGGTTAGAGGTGATCACCAGTGTCATATTTTGGTCAGTTTAATTTCTTTTTAAGTTTTAAAATTACCTACATTAAATATTCTTACTATTTTATTATTAAATTGAAATTGAAGGAGTCATATGAGGTCGTGGTATCTCAAGAAAATACTGAGATTTGGGCTGACATCAATGATCAGACTATTACAACAATATTTGATGAGATCTCATGGATTCAAGGCACCCAATAAGTATTCAAAAATACCAAATTGTGGGTATCAATGCTGAATAAACACCTAGGGGTTATTATGATACTGCTGCGATGTTAGTGTACAGCTTGATAGGAGATCATGAAGAGTCATCATCATCATCTACTATACAGTATTAGGAGAAACTGTGATCTTAGGGTGAGCTTTTTAAGAGTGTGTGTAGGGAGCTTGAAGAACTCCATCGACAATAACAACATTAGTAGTAGGAGATGTGTCAATGGCAACAATAGTCACACAAGAAGACAACAGATACATGTGAAGCCTGACTCGTGATTTGGGGATGGAGCTCCCTCCACCATCTCTTCAATATCCTTCAGAAGACCCTCCCCCTAGTGATGTAGTTAATTTTAATGATAAAACATTTAAACGTAATTTTTTTTGTAATTTTATTTATGTCCATTTATATATTGCGGGGTTTTTATATTATTGAGAATATTGTGTATTTTTTATTTTATTATTTAGTTAATTTTTTAATATTTTATTACTTTATTATTTATTTAATTTTATTTATTTCTTATTTTTCAAAATTATTATTATTTATTATTTTATTGTTATTATTACTATTATATTATTATTAATATTATTTTTCTCATTATTATAAAATTAATTTTATTTATATTATTAATATTAATATCAATATTTTATTAATATTATTCTATTAATAATATTTGGTTATTATTATTATTATTTTAGTGATATTATATTATTAGTATTATTAATATAATTTTATTAAATTTTATTAATATTAATATGTTAGTTTTTTATGCTATTGGAAACGGGCCCGTCATAACAGGGTTTTTAAAAAAAATGAGTTTCTATTTTCTATTGGAGAATTTCCCTTTACAAATAGTATTTTTTTGACGGACCATTGTAAATGATCCATAAAAAATAATTCAATTTCCAGTAGTGGGTGTGAAAAAAATCATCCAAATAAGCTAGATTTAATGAGTATAAATTTTTAAGGCATCCATGTGGGTCATCTATTTCATACCATGAACTCACACATCAGTACCATACCATGTTTCCATTACCATCACGACCAATTCAATCACCATTTCATTCACCATTTCATTAATTATATCATTAGTCCTTTCATAATCATATAAAATCCAAGGCACTATCCATTTTATAGCATTAATTTACAATCAAAAGGCGATTTATGTTTCGTACAACCATTAAAAAACAACCAAAATATCATATATTACTCCTTGTAATGAAAATAACGCTCATGTCACCCCAAGGGTGACATAATCATGGAAAAAGGAAATACCCCGCCCATGGGAGCTTTAGGTTGTGGTCACCTCCTCCAAAAATTTATAAGGGTTCCATGGAATGTCATAAAAAATAATTTAAAATTTGATAAATGGGGTTTATTAATTTAAGAATCATTTCTCAGAAGGTCCAGTGTGTGTAACAATAACAATAATGTATAAACAACCAAACATTGAGGGAAAAGTTATAGACCACATAACTTATTCCTCTCGAGGAACACATGTCCACTATTATCCTCTATTTTATTGTAGATCATAATAAAATGGAAGAATATAAAAAATACATGATAATAGGGAATAAGAACCTGCATATGGATGTTTCCACATATGGTTAGAGAAATTGAGAAATGAATATTGTTAATAGAATAAAATATCATTATTGATCTAATGAGATGAATGACACTCAAATCAAGAATCCGATTGAAAAGATTTCTCAAAAATTATGGAAGAGGTTGGAGGTGCTCCCCACACATGATATGTGGATACAAGAGAAAATAGGACGGTTAGAAAATTTAAAGTTACTAATGGAAAATATAAATTTTCCCATGTTTTAATGGGCACACATTTTGGCCGCATGGTTGTCCAAACCATGAACCAACCATGTACTAATTATTGTCCAAGAACAGTGGATTACATGGTTGGAGGATATGGTTTTCCCAAACATGAACTTCCCATCCGCCCCCTCTACCTAGAGTGCACACCCTACACAACCTTTAATACGTAGTTAGACAAACCGTACGCAACATGGGTTCTCCCCAATGTGGATCTCTATAACACCTCTCATGTTATTTCAAAACCATGAAGCCTCCGGTGCAAGGTTTTTTAAAAAAATGTACATGTCCATTTACTCTATAATTTGGAGCTCTGAGCTCTGAAAAATCCTCAGACACTCTTTATTCATTCTTTAAGTGAAAATATTGGTTTTTCAAGGAATAATGAAAAATACTAATTTTTATTGAACAATGTATTTTATTTTAAACTATTTACAAAGTGAAATTCTGATTTTATTAGTTTTAAATTTTCATTTATTAAATATTATTTAATATTATCCAATTATTTCTTCTGAAATTGATTTTATAGTGGAATTTAGTTTTATAATTTTATTTAAAAATGTGTTTTTTCAAAAAATGATTTTTCATTGCATTTTTCTTATTAAAATTTAAATTAAATTATAAAAAATCATATTTTTGATTATTTAAAAATTGATTAGATATTTGAAATAATTATATCCATATTTAGTAAATTATACCCTTTTATATTTGGTGAAAATTAATAGTAATCTTAGTAATTTTATCAAGGGTAAAATGAGTAAGTTTTGTGAAAAATAAAATTATATGAACCATAAAATAACCCAAAAACATACCGAAATATTAGTATATGAGTATCTATTGACCATAATCATCCAATAGACAAATTTATGACCTTTGGGGTCTAGTGGAATGAGATTATAACTATTATAATATTTTATTTAATAAAAAGTCAAACATGTAACACTCTTATTGTTAATTTGTGTAATATTTTAAAGATGATTTTATCAAGAGTAAGTGATCAACTATAAATAATATTCATAAATATAAAATATTTACCTTCATTGTGAGAATTTATATTGAAATTTTAGTGAATAAATAATTACATTAAATGCTTCTACATCGCTAGTATAGTAATTAATTAATTAATGGAAAATCAAATAAAAGATAATGAAAATATTAAAATAAATATACATTAAGATAAAACATTTTATCAATGAGTTTAATATTTTAATATAAAATTTTTTGTATATAATATTTTTTTTGAATTTTATGTGTGGTATTAATATTTGAAATGTCAAATTAATGAATAGTTTTGAAATTCATAGTAAGGATATTTTATAGTAAATAAATTTTTTTATAAGATAGAAAATTCCTAAAAATATTAAATTTATCCAAGTGTCTAGTATAATATTTTAATTATCAACCATAGTATATTTATATGGGTTTTCTTATTTCTAGTAACTATATTAACACTCAATGAGTAAAAAATCATGTTGTCACGGTAAGAGTGAAATGGGTTAAATAGGAGTTAAAACCATAGGATACAGGTATAAATATAGTAAAACATTTTCTAATCCTTATTTTATCATGTTATTTTGACCCTTAATCAACTTATATTCCAAATAATACAGTTTTAGTACTTTTTTAATTGAAATTTAATTTAGTATTTTGAGAAATTCCAAGAGTGTCCCTCCCCTCTCCTGTAGAAGGGAACCTCTTCTTCTTAATCTGTCAAAAATAATTTGTTTAAAAAAATAACTATTAAAATACCTTCTTATAATACCTATCCTCGTTATAGAGGCCTTGTTTTAGGAAGAATACCAATCTAATAGTTTATATAGTTTTTAGAAAAGCTGGTTTTCTAAAAAATAAGTGTAGTTTTTATCTACATGTTTTAGTTTTGTTTCATCATCAAAATCACTCCAACCATCTTCAAACAAGATGAAATAAAAAAACCCAAATCTTCTATATATTTATATCTTATTTTTTTTCGGAATGAACTATATCTATTTCCACTACCATCAAATGGGAATACGAAACCTTCATTCTTGCGTATAGCGGGCTACCACCTCACGAACTGATATAATTTTTTTCCATAACCTTCACTCAAGAATATTTATAATGATGAAATTAATTTTATATATTATATTAATTATATATTTATCATTACTAAAAGATAATATACCATTTTAATTTTTACCTTTCCATGTAAAAAAAGGGCGACATTGTTTGTGCTTATTTGTTGACAACCACCTCTACAAAGCGATGTGATTAATTTTTCATCATCGTGTCTCATGAATGATATAAATAAGTATATGTAAATAGATAATATTATATTTTAATTATTAATATTTTTCTCTAAATATAAAACGATACTTATTTTTTTTTCTATAATGACCATTGAAAATTTAAAATTGTATTCATTTGTATGTACGACCTACAATCTTTATTATTGAAACATAGTTGAATTTTCCTAACCATATATAATTATGGAATTTAAAAGTATAATTTACGTATAAAAAAATTAATTATTTCATGAATATTTTTCATTAAATTAAAAAAGTTTGACCTTTTTCTACCATAGTTAACATACTGATCCATTTTGAACTTAAGTAGAGAATATTGTCAAAACACCCAATGTGAACTTAAGTGATTATGTAATTATATATAACATTTAAATATATGATAAAAATGCAATATAACCTTGAAAAAGATTCTTTATCTTGTAAATAATTTACCTATGTTTATTATTTTGGAAGATCAATAACATATGTGATGAGTTAAACATAAGGTAAAAGGATTTCTTTAAAAAATTATTTTCTTAATGTTTCTACTCAAAATAAAATTTAATTCCATATATATGTTTTCTAATACTATTTTCAAAAAAAAATCTTACTACTATCCTTTGATTATTTAAATTCATGTTTACTATGTTAGACATTTTTTCCAAATGTTCTGATGGAATCTTTTTATCATTTTCCAAACGATGTACTTTGTGATTATTCTTAAAAATACTAAATGAATGTTTTTTAACTTATAGAGAATGAGTGAATTTTCCAACCATCATGAATATATAATTATTTTATGTTTCATTCATAATTTTTCATATTTATTTTTATATAAATTGATTTCAATATGATGTGAACAATTTTTCAATTTTAAAAAATCATTTTTTAAAAGGAAAATTTAAATTTATATCCAAATATATTTTTAATTAAAAGTTTTTTTAATTTTTTATTATGTCTAAAATATGAAATAATAAAAACTTTTATCCATTATATGGTACTTTATAATTATATGAGAAATAGATGACCCCAATATAGCTTATAAAATGAATTTATTCTTTTTATAGCTCATGGGTGAGCCTGATATAGCTTATACATTGGGAGCACAAAGATATTTTTAGGTGATGATTTTATATATTTGGGGGTTCCGCGATAGTGCTCTAATGAAATATGTAATTTTCCTTGTAATTTTATTTAAATAAGAAGGAAGTTAACAATATTTTTATCCTATTTATTTTACTGGGCTACAATTATTTATGATATGATTTTATAATGGTTTATGAATGTTAGGTTTTATGTTTCCAAAATGGTTTTTATTTTCTTTATATTGGTTTTAAAGGCCATATATGAGAAGAATGTGTGTGTATTTTTCATTTAGAAATTTTTTATTTCATACACTCAAAGAACATTAAAGATGAAGGGAAATATAACCTAGTTTTTTTCTCACTCGACTAACAAATTTCCTTCTTTCATGTCCCTTATTGATATTTTTTTTCTTAAACAATTTTTTTAAAATGTTTTACATAGGGTTTATGTAATAGTATATAAAAGGAAGATTTGAATATGAAATTTTTAATATTTTCAAGAACATAAACCATTTTTTTTCAAATGTTTTGTTCGGTTATAAAAGTGGATACTAGGTATAAGAATCCACTAGAAATATATGGGTTTACTATGTAAGAGTTTCTCTAAATTATCTAATACTCTAAACCAAATATGTCATTGGGATTATAATGAAGTGATTTCTAGTTCAATGATTCTATAATACGTAAATATTATATATGGGTCCTTACAATAAGTTGCGTGATGTAAAAAAGATAGAGGAGGGATTTCCATTGATATAGGATAGAAGTGGCACTTTTTTAATTTTACAAAACATTAAATTGTTATAAAGTCTCACATTCATTGAAAAGTGGTTCCAAATTTTCATAATTTCAAATTAAAGGTGATAAATTTTTGAAATAATCTAATCCAAAATTATCTAGACATTTTCTTAGGTCATTATATCCCTTATCTATTTAGTTTAATCTCTATTAACACTTATTCATCTTTAATTGGAGTAATAAATTTTTCAATAATTAAGGGTTATAAATTTACATATATGAAAAATATTGTCACAAAAATGGTCATGAGATGAAACTTACAACCATATCTCACCCCCTTTTCCTATTTATATTTTTTTATTTTTAAATAATTTATTAAAAAAATATATGACATAAAATATCATTAATGTCACTTTTGAGACTATTCATTTAATTTGACATTAATGATATGATAAAAAAAATTCATTTAAAATAAGGAACATCTTAACCATAAAAAAATATGTTATAATTATGAATAAATATTTTGGCATAAAAACATTCATCCAAAAAATATTTATTTTCATGTTTTTTATTAAATTATTTAGTAATTTTTTCTACTCATTTTACAAGAATTATATCATAATTTCATATGAATTTAAGGTAATTATTTCATCATTAAAAATTAAAAATAAATGAATATAAAAAAATAATTTTTTAATATTAAAAATAATCATTTATAACCATAATAACTTCTTTTTGTCTTTTATAATAAATTTTTTGTGTTTTAAAAGAAATGAGTGTGATATTTTCTATTTTTCTTAAAATAATATATAAGTCATTATAAAAGAAAAATGGAAGTAAAATTCCATAACATCAAATCATGTATGATTATTATTTATCCCAATATATCAAATAAATAAAATCTACAATTTAGTTTAATTTTATGTTCTTATCCCATAGTTTAAACCATGTTTTACTCATTTTACACTTATAAAGGTGAAAAATACTTACAATGGTAACTATTTATAATGTCTAAAAACAAAATATCCCAGTTTAAAAAAATTTATATTTATAATTCCAAATATAGATCTTATTTCTAATTATTAATAATTCATAAGTGGTAGAAAATAATTTAAAAGGTATCCCACAAATATAATGATTTTTTCTCGAGAAAATGTATTTTTCATCCATATAATGATCTTACATTAACTATATGAGTAGAAGTATTCATTATATGAATTTAAATTAATTTATATAATAATATAATATATAAAATTTATTCAAATAATTAATAATTAATTATTATTTGAAATAATTAAAATGGAATAAAACATAACGCGCTTAAACATAGTTTTTGGCAAAATGCATTTATAAGTATAAAAATAAACATATTCCATAATCAAAAATAATTCTGAATCCTAAGGTATAATTTAAATTATTTTTTGTTAAATGGATCATATTTTAATTTAAAACCAATTCCAAAACATAATGTGAATATTAAATGACTTTATTTCAATAAAATAAATGAATGTTTTACCAATATTAGTATTTTCCACTATTGGTTGAAAAATATTTCTTTATAGAAATCCCTAAAATTAACTATAATCTAATAATTAAATTAGGATTTCAAAAATGATATTTATTTTATAAAATACTATATATTATAGTGAAATAAATTAATTATAATATTTATGCATATAATGAAATTAATATAATTATTGGTGATAAATAACTTTAAAGAATAATATGAATTTATTCTTATTCAATGTCTATTGAAAAAAATTATATGAATGTTATTTTTATTGATTTAATTCATTAGTTTTATCAAATAAATGTTATATATATATATATATCATAATTAGTTTATGTATATTCATACCCAACAACCCAATGAAAATGTTATCATGACTGTCTTCAAATAATAATATATTAGAGAATATCACAATTTTTGAAAGAATGATAATTTGTATAAAGAAAATAAATGGTGTAAAAACATAGTTTTAGGTATAAGACCCATCATTCATGTAGTTTTATTCCATAATTTATAGGTTGATTTTTGGGATATTCCAATGTCATTATTCACTTTTTGGACGCTTTTATTAAGGTGTATTGTTTTTTAATAGTTAGAAAAAACCATACAGAATCTCCTAGAAACCATGTTTGGGAAGAAAATGGGCACTTGGAAGGTGAATAGTTGGCACAAGATTTTAACAAACCATGATAATTCCCAGGATAATACTTGAATCATTAAGTATCGGTAAAAACCTGGTTGGGGTAGAGTTTGTTTAACCATGTGTTCCTACATTTTGAGGTGTGTCCTTATGAATATAACACCCCATGGTTGGTGCACATTTTAGAAAACCGTAAAATCAAACCATGAAATTCATAGTTGAAACTCCTTAATTTGTGGATATAATCTGAATTAATCACTTTAACCAACTTTCCCTACCTAAAATCCTAATATCAATAATTCTTTTTGTTACATAGACTTGAGAGATGATCCCCTTCAATCTGGTAGAAATTCTTAGGCAAGTCAATGTTTGTGGGAGGAAAGGATTCATCGTTAAAGACACATTATTACCCATTCTTCATAGATCCAAGGTTCTTATCTCTATAAAAACCATAGATCTAGTTCGTTTTGGATAGATATATGTTTTATGAATGGTATTAGGATGAAATATCATCGGATATAGTGAAGGGAACATGGGTTGTGAATGAATCATGATGTTTCATTGAGTCGTTATTGATTTTCACCAACCATTATAAGGCAGGTGGATTCTCTCTAAATTCTTAATTATTTATAATTTGATGGAATTTTTAAATTAAATTATTTTGTTCAAATTGTTGTGAATTAATTGTGTGATTAATGGTGGAAATATCATTTTTGGGTTTATCATAGAAATTGTGGAAAGTCGATTTGTTTTTGTAAAACCCTTCGTCTATAAATTTAAAATGTTGATTTTAAAATTTGGTTTGATTTGGATTCTTGCAAAGTATTTACTGAAATTCTTTAAATAGATAAATATTTTTATTAGAATAATTAATAATGGTTTTTTCATAATTGGTTTGACGTTGGTTGAGTGTAATGGATAATGGTTGTGAAGTATCACTATCAAATGGGATGGAGTGAGGACGTGATGTTCCAATATCAATGGTGTATCAAGATTATGTTTGTGTGTGTAAATGTGTGTGTGGATATGGAAAATAATATTCCAAATCAAATAAGAAATGGTTTAAAGACTTCGTTATGATTATCTTGGAAAACTTCTTTATGAATTTTATATAAATAATTTTCACTACTTTAAATTTATCTATATAAATTGGGATAAAATGTTTAGTTATAGTGCTATTTTTTGGGAAGTCATTAGGGAAATTATATTGATTTTGAACTCACCCCTTCTTGGGAACTATTATGAATTTTCAAATTTCATATATCATAAAACATGTAAAGTTATGTTATCTTTGTTATTTAGTGATGATTCTTGATACTGTGGGTATGGAATCTGGTGTTGGATCATGGATCAATTTGGGTGTATTTGTTTGATGGAACGAGAGAGTTTTGAGTCTTTTGGACTTTTGGTTATTTTAAAGCACATATTTTTGTTTTATCTTGTACGTTGATATGGTTTTTTGGTTTGGTAATGTTTTGAGTTGTGTTTCATACTCATGTATCATATAGAGTTTTGGTTGGTTATTTGTTAAATGTTTTTTTTTTATTTTTCAAATCTAAAATAATCCCACAAATTTCCTTGAAGCCCTTGGAATTTATTTCCATTATTTTGTATCTTTGGTATATCACCTATGTCCGAGTATCTCCCCTTCACTTCTCATAATTATGAGTATGGGTAGAATAATAAATATGGTATAATCTTTTTCAGTCTTTGACATTAGAAATGGTATCAGCCTTGAACAATCCATCTATCATTTTTGGATAAATTGTACCAAATTGTTTTTTCATTGAAATAGTATGTTTTATCAGTCTTTTATGGTCCATCTTTCATTTTGGGATTAATGGTATAACCTTGTCCGATCCTTGACTTTGGAAATGGTGTCTTTTATGTCTGGTTCTGGAGTTGGAAAAAAATATTATTCAATACCTTAAGAGGGTAGAAAATTGTATGTTTTTCATAACATTAACTGTAGAGTATAAAAACTAATAGCTAACCTCTTTATTTTGAACATAAATTTACCATTGTGGTTGGAATCATGAGGGTTTTAAGACACTTCTATGTGTCTTGTCACCTCACAACCATGGGTTTAGATAGTGAGAGTTTCATAACATGCATTGATAGTAATACATCCCAAGAGGATCTCAATATTCATTCTGAGTTTAATCATTTAAGAAAACAATAAAAATGGTAGATTTTTAAACATAATACAAATGGTTGTTTTGAAAAGTATAGTAGTAGTATTATCAATAATGGTTAAAATATTAATGATGGTTGAATTCTGTGAAGCTATGTGGTTATATTTATTACTATATTAAAATTATATTTCTAATCCGTTAGTTTTTAATGTGTGAGACAAAATAAAGTTTTGTGTAGGGTATAGAGAATGGACCAGAGTAGGTGTTGAAGAAATCAACCAAAGGAATGTTCAGAAAATGTGGTTTCACCTAAGCCACATGTGAACCAATAGTAGGTCAAAAAATGGTCCAATATTTTTAAGCCATGGATAATTATAATAGGAAAGTCAAAACTCATCAAATTAACTATTCGGTCTAGTTACCTAAGAAGAATTCACCCATCTTCCAGGTGGAATCCAAGCCCCAAAATGTATAGTTGAATTGAATGAATCATTTCTTTGATTCCCTTGGGACACCAATAGAATATAACATAATGTTAACTATGTATATACTATATTATTTTCCATGAAAATGGTGGGAATTAGTAGTTTAAGATAAATTTTAACAAAGCATGATATGGATGGTTTTCGAGTATTTTTTAGTAATAAATTATATCCTCACTCCTTTTTGATTTCTAAAATAATAGAATTATTCAATTTGAATAAAGAAAATATCTTGATAGAAAAGTTAGTGAAAAAATAAATGAATTTATTCTACTTTTCCCTAATTTTTTTTGTAAGTGAATCTTTTAAGGAATGAATTTTTGAGTTTGGGTTGAGACCACACATTCACTTAATGATTATTGTGCATTGTATTGTGGATTATATAGGGATAGTCAACAGAGAGATATTGGAAGAAGGTGATATTTTAGGAAATATGGTTGGAAGGATCAAGTTTATTACTATGGGAATAGGTGTGAAATATAATTCTCATAATAATTGGAAGAGTGATACCTACTTCCAAAGTGGTGGGACCCACAAAAATCAAACCATGGGATTAGTAAAAATTCATCCTCAACTGAAAGGTAAGCCACAATTTTTTTATTTTGTTTCACTTGGTCACAACAATATATATTGTATGGAACCATCTATAGAATGTCACAATTATAATAAAATTATACATCTTCAAGCTATTATCATAGTGCTCTATGGTCAGGTGCAAGAGACACATTTCATGTTTCCAAGGAATCCAATTCTTGGATAGTACAAGGGAGAAAATAATAACTCACATCATCGTTACCAATTGATCCAAGGCAATTCAAGGAACACAGTGACTCCTAAAACACTACAACCTCAACATTTTAACAAGTGGAAAATTGTAGTGTGTAAGAAATTGTATGTAGGCAGGAAAATGATAGCGTATGATCAATATGGTCCTTTTATAGTGATAGGAATGATTCTTTTTAATTATAACCTTATGAAATAGTTATTTTATAATGGTGTATCCAAATAATTTATTGCTTCTTGTGTTTTTGATCAAATGGGTATGCTTATTTAGATGATTTATTTTTTTATCTTAAAAATATTCTTGGCCCTAGATATTATCCAAAATTTATGTGTAGATATTGTTCTATAAATATTGATGCGGATGGAATGATTTGGTATTTTTCTATACCTATTATGGATGTTTATAAATTGATTTTAGGTATTGATTTATCCACATTGTTAAAGACCCACATTTATTGTTATGCCGAAAAGGTTAGTTTCACTTATCTAGATGTATTATAGAATCTATTTTTAAAAAATTTAGATATAAATGAAAAATAGAGAATAAAATTTTGCACAAGTGGTTGGAACCATCTATTATGAGTTGGAATCTCTTAAATTGTCATCTTCGTATGAGATTTTAAATAGATATTTTCAAAAACAATTTGAACAATTTCGTAAGATTTTCCCAAAAAATTTCTTAGTGTTTCCACAAAAAATAAAACTTTATTTATGATTGATCTTATGATGGGGACTAACCTAATTTAACTTTCATATTATATTATAGAACTAATTAAATTTATATAACTAAAATTTGAGTTATAAGAGTTATAAAGAAAAGGGTTCATTCGACTAAGAACATATATATGGGAAGTACTAGTTCTATTTGTGAATAAGGTGGATGTAAATTTTAGTCTATGTTTAGAATATAGGAAGCTTAACCATGTTATAATAAAGAATATTTATCCTATTCCATGAATGGATGATTTATTTGATCAATATAGGGGATCTTAGTGGTTATCTAAAATTTAATTCTTTTCAGGGTATCACTAGTTTTGATTTTGGAAGTAAGATATTATAAAGACAGGGTTTAGAAGAAGATATTTCCATTAAAAATATGTTCTTATACCTTTATATCTTATGAATGTATTATCTATATTTATGTAATTGATGAATTTAATCATTATGAGGTACCAATATTTCGTTATTTAGGTGTTTGTTTATTATATAATGGTATACTATAAGATAAAATCAAACCATTATCAGCACATGGATATAGTGTTGGGTATCTTTTGGGAGCATCGTTCTAATTCCATGTTATCAACATGTGATATCTAGTTATAAGAGGTACATTTTCTTGACCATTTAATTTCTAAAAAAAGAATTTCTAATAATACTAAAAATATAGAATATTTTATCTCTAGGAAAACACCATAATGTATTTTATACACATAGTTTCCTCGGAGTGGTATAATACTACCGAGATTTTGTATGCGATTTATCATGTTTGTCATCACTGATGATAGATTTTAGGAGGAAATGAATTAATTTCCATTGGAATAATTAATGTTATATATTGTTTTAAAAACATATGGTTATACATACATCATCACTTTTCCTCATCTTGTGAAAGTCTGGATCGAAATATATAGTCTATTATAATGCATCCGTATTTGGGTTGGTATGTGTTCTCATCAAGGAAGATCCTATTTTTTCTTATAGATCATGATACATACCATTGTATTAGAAGAACTACCCTACACCTGACTTGTAATTATCTATTTTGTTGCATTATTTAATGACTTGTAATCATTATCTATTTACATATAAATTCATAATGTTTATGTATAATAAAATATTGGAACAAATTTTATCAAAAATATATTTTAATTTACGTAAGTGAAAATGGGTGGAGTATCTCTAGAGGTTTAACATTGAATTGATGTATACTCAAGTTAAATGTAACTCTTTAGAAGTTTTATTGATAAGGGAGTACTATTACATCTTTTATAAAGTGGTTTTAGAACAATGGTAACTAAAGTCAGTCATAGCGGATTTGCATCTAGTTTTCTTGGATAAAGGTGATGTGATCATTTCCTTTATGAATTATATTATTCGTAATTTGGATCAGTATGATAGAGTTTCCTGGAAATATAATCCTAAATGTTTTTCTATGAGGTCAAAACCCAATGGTTGGGAGACCATTTAGGTTTAGAAATGTTATGAGAGTTCTGTGTGAAATTTTAGAGATCATATGGTCATAACATTGTTTTGTAAGGAACAACTTCTTAGTGATTACCACCATTCAAGATGGGTTGTTCACCCTATGATTTAAAAGTTGAATAATGTGTTGAAATTATTGTTTTTGTGGGTTATAATGAAAATATTGGTAGAAGATTATATATCAAGATGCCTCAACTATAATCATGTTAATGAGAATCATCAATTTATAACTATTATATTACAGTATTGAACAATTCCTATGTTGAAATGAGAGAATATATACATTAATTTTTAACTAGCATAACAATGATGGTTTTGAAACATGATTTCATATGAGAGATTATGTGTCCTATAACAAATTTGGATCACTTCATCCAGATTCATGAAACAAATATGGTGAATGAAATTCTGAAAATATGTATTCATAAAATTGTAAAGATGAATAGATTTTGAGTGTTGATTATGTCATATATAGATCCTGAGTTTAACTCTCTTTTTTGGAAATGTTTTCAATTATCCCATGAATCATAGTTGACTATGAGTAAGGATTATCATCCAAAAATGGATGAACAATCACAATAGGAAGTACAAACGTTGGAGTAAATGATTAGGGGTAGTGTTAAGGATTTAGGGGGCACATGGGAAGGTAATTTACCTTTACTGGAGTTCTAATAAAATAAAAACATTGATTTATTGATACATATGGATCATTTTTTAGCATTTTATTTGTGAAATTTTCATTATCCACAATCTATGGTGAAAATATATCATGATTCTCTAATTAAAACCCACCTTATAAAAGAAATAGTAGATAAGATTCTATAGATTAGAAAGAGGATAATGATATATCAGTGCTTTCAGAAATCATATGTGGATCATCTTCAGTAGCCATTATTATTTGAGGTGAGTGATCATGAGGTTTTGATAATATCTCCAAGGCATGGACATCATAAATTTAATATGGGAATCTTATCTCCTCGATACATATTCCATTTTGAGATACATTAATGATTTGGTGAGGTGGAATATGTTCTATCTATACCACTATGTTTTAGTTTATTGCACAATGTGTTTCATGTATCTAAGTTGAATATGTACCAATATAATTTTTACTATGTGATTCGATGAGATCATGCTGAACTAGAGATGAATGCTACTTTTATTCCTATTTTGTTGTGGATTTTGGATCAGAAAGAGAATATCTTTCATGGTAAAATCATCAATATGGTGATGATTTTATGGAATTATGGAAAAATTCTAATAGAAACATGAGACTATGAGAATGTAATGGGGGAGTAATGGCCCATACTCTTCCATGGAAACATGGGATTTCTAATTTTCAAGGATAAAAATGAAAACATACAGGAGAATGTAGCACCATCAGTTTCAGGTACATGACCCTTTATTCATGTATTTTGGGTCTATATTTTTTCCTAAAGAGTTTCAGAAGTTTTATATGGGTATTAGAATGTTTTGGAGGATTTTATAGTGGTGTATAGTTTTTCAAAATTATTATATATAGTTATTCATCATTAGGAAACCATGAAAGGGATGAAATTTGGCACTAGGTAGGTTTATTGTTGACAAATAGTTTTCCCAGACTATTCAAATTTCCAAGAGAAACAGTGAATCTTGAAACAGAGGGAAAATCATGGTTGGTGCATGGTTTTTCTAACCGGGAAATAAAATTGTGTGAGGTGTTACCTTATGAAATTTTCACAACACGGTTGGCGCACAATTTGAATAAAGAGTGAATCCTAACAATTCATCATATAGTTATCCCTCCCTATATTTTTTTTGGAATAATACCAATTAACACCTTTACCCAACTTTTTTTTTCATAAACATCTAATATCTTAAATTCCTTTTTCTCCTTAGAATTATTTTATTACACCCTTTATCACGAAGAAACCCAGGGTTGAACTTGAACTGGTCACCCAAGCTAGCCCATGATAAGGCTCGAGAGGAATTCCCAATCCACTAAGGCTGGAGACCTGTTCACAGGGAATCGATAGAGTAATGGTGGGAATGATTTCATGTAATAAAAATAAACAAAATAAGTGGATTAATAAAATATCATCCTAAAATAAATAAATGAAATAAATTAACTATGCATGAACTGAAAATAAAACTAACCGAACGTGATGGCCACTGATACTCCAGATAATAGCACATGTCACACTCTGATCCCAGAAACTAACATCACCCATGTTGATCGAGACCAAGCTTGAACTTTCACCTAATACTAAAATAAATAATAATGTATAAGTGTGAGTATTAAAACTCAGTAGGCATGCCTATGAAATCTATTACAAATACATTTTCTTCAATCAAAAAAATCATCAATTTTAGGTTTGAACTATAATATATAAAAGTAATTTTATCAAACATTTTATCATTAATTCATATCACATTATATTTCCCTTTTTATTAAAACCCGTTTTATTTTCCAAGAAATTGACCCTTTGTATTTTAAATATAGAGAGGGTTAGTGAGGAATATGGTTTTATATTAAAAAGGGGAGAGTGAGTGTGAAACATTATTTAAAAATTTTAATAAAACATTTCAAAACAAATTATTCACCATTAGTAGATAGGGACACCATGAAATGGGGTAGGAGAAATAATCACACAACAAGGACAATGGAAAAGATAGCACACATGATTAACTTAACCATTCAGAGCACACAAATCATTCACTATAGATAATAATTTATGGATAAACATGGGAAACCCTAGGAACTAATAGTAAAATATATAATATACTATACATCTAACACATCCCATAGGAATTCCTAACACGTTGACATCAATCCACCCACACGATCAGTTTTACCCTACCTGGACTAACTGAGGGGCACAATCCTACAGTAGAGAAAAGTCCATACTAAGGGCCCCTAGCCATGTACGTAATCTATACAAGTGGATAAATAATTCTCATATTTACTCATAGTTATTCCATTTTCCATGTCATATTCACAATGGGGTGTCTCAAACAACATCAAGCAAGAAACCATACACACATGACATCACAGAAGTCACCCAAACTAGCACCACCCCGACCATCCTAAGGAGTATAACCTTACCTTAAAACCATCATCCCAAAAGGGATTTCCCAAATCTAGGTCACTCCCATATAGTTTTCAGACAATATGGAAATAGGCTCATTGTTTGTAGGGTTTACCAACAAAACCATTTAAAAAGTTTTAATGAGGCATCACATAACTATCACATCTAAAAAACAATATTAAAAAATCACACACACCACTTTGAAAATACAAACACCATTATAAACCCATTTATGAAACCCTAACAATCACTTCAAATCCAAAACAAATTATTAATATCAAAATAGTAATTTCATTAACTTTTCATGAAACACCAAATACAACCATTTCAGACAATTAAAATCAAGAAGAAATCACCTCATTTCAGATAAAAAAATTATTTTATAAGTCATACATAACTAATTAATATCCTATTATGGTGAAAAAATAAATAAATCGAAGAATTATTAAATTTAAATGGAAATGTAAAGGGATCCTACCTCAAAAGGGAGAGAACCAAGATGAAAACTTCCGCACTTGATACCTTTGATGAAGATCCCTCCACACTAGTACACAAAAATACTAATATATAAATATATATATATACCCCTTAATTCAATGTAATCATTACCCTCTCATTGAGGAAACATGTACAAGGATGACACCCACACACAAAAAGCTACCTATGCATGTGTTTCCGAGTCTTCAAGAGGACACCAAACAATCTAATTAAACTATAGGGAACCAAAAATCAGAAAGGACTCTAAGTAAAATTGAAACATAAAAAATAGGGTAGAAGGAACCAACTTCAAATGATGGTGGGAGAACCAAAATGGACCTAAGCACTTCACCTTTAGCAACGAATGCAAAAAAATGAATGAATATTTCTTAGGAGACCCACCACGTGCCCTAAAAATGGATTAAAGAACCAATATCTAGTCAACAAAAAACCTAGGGTTCATCCAATAGAAGCAGGGAGATGAGGAGAGTGAAAATAAATGGAAACCCCAATAGAAATCAAGTGTAGGACATACCTTGATGAATTATGTGAGAAACCTGATGAAATTTGAAGAAGCTGTGGAGAGGGGAGATCGTCGTAAGGGGGTGGTGTGTGTAGGGTAGGAGGAAGGGGGGATGCATTGCATGAGGTCAGGGGGGGAGGGAGGGATTGTTTAGGTATTTTTAATTTTATTTTAATTAATTTAATTTTTTTACAAGTAATACTTGAAGAATAGTTTTGGTCACAGGGTTTGGAAAATTGCTCTCTAACCATGCACCCTCTACTAGGATTCTAGAGTACCTCACTGGGGTTGGATTCACATTTTGAAAACCTTGTTCTAACCATGCATCTGGCTCTATAAAACACTAATGAAGATATCTCACAGTTACCACAAGACCTGACAAACATTGCGCCGTATCCTTGAGACATGCTTTGCATGCACGCAAACATTACTTTATGGAAAAAATACTGAGAAAGGGATAAAATTAAATAATATATGAAAAATAAATAAAATAACAATAATTTATAAGGTTAGGGTGTCATAATTCTCCCCACCATGACACTTTCGTTCCCCAAAAAGTCCCAAGATATTCTGATGATTAAAAAAAATGAAAGTATGAATTATAATACAATGAAAAACCTGAAGACTCAAAGACATAAGAACCAATACATGATTCTATTTAAAACTCAAAACTATGAAACCCCAAAAGAAACTATGTGACCACCCCCAAAAGAATCTAAACATCCAGTGAAAACATTACAAAAGCCCAAAGTGATTGAACAAACAATGAAGAGATTACAAGAAGAGAGTACATATTTGATAAAAACTCCCCAACAAGGAACACCCCTACCCCTAATATAGAAACCATTGAATAAACTCATCATGGATTGCTTGGAATCTCCACAATCATCCATTATAGAACTCCAAATCAAAGTCAATCAAATACTATGATTAGGGTCGAGAAAAGTGAGAAAAAGAAAGTATTCCTTTGAGAAAACTAGGAAATTGGGTTTTCATGATCTCATCCCATGGTGGCCTTCCCACCATATTAGGAATATAGAAAAACAAGGATTTATCAAGCCAAAAATACTCTCAAATCCTAAAAAAAGCCAAAAATATCCAATGAAACAAATCATGGGACAAAAAACCCCACAATTATACATCAAAAACATTAAGAACATTACAAAGACAATCCCCATTAAAATAGATTTCCAAAATGACCTAAAATATCATTCTCCACAACCAAAAGAAGATAGAACCACATAATTTATTAATTACAACAAAATGGAATTTACAAAAAAGGGGAATTTACAAAAAATTAATCCTTTGATTGAGCATGAACTTGTGCTACATTCATCCAAATGAGATGGATGTTTATCCAAGGAGTGGATCTTTCTCCATGTAACTTCTTGAAACCACCATAAAAACCAATACAAATTACCTAAACAAACATAGTTATGAAAGATATTACGTACTTTACAGAATGAAAACATTATATGCCTAGGCATTCCACACTAAAAATACTAATAAATCTTACTATCCGATGAATATAGGGAGACAAAATACAACGACCTTTTTGAATGTCTTATCGACATACTATACATAACTAAAATTTATTCGACCGGAACAGCCTACCTTACTAAGTATTGATAATTATCAAGGAAATACGGAACTGTATGAATTAATTCTGATTAAATAACACTTTCAAAGAATATAGCGTTCAAAGAATCATCCCCATAATGGTTTGGGTTATATAATAATAGATCAGTGAATCTCTTATAATACTCCAACACTATTAAATCCTCCAGCTCAAGGTAGTATAATATTGACCCAATTAATATCCTCACATCATCTGGGGAAGTACTACTAGTTGAACAAAGCTTCAAAACATCACAATGAGTAATTTTTCTATTCTTTTTTTTGGAAGAATGAATTTCAACCATTCCTCACATAGGGATTCTAATGTAAAGGTTTAAATCTCAAGATTTATAGGTTCGGTATATTCAGGATGAAAAAATATCACCTCAATATTTTTAATAAATTCCTCAGTATTCTTTGGTTCCATCTATCCAAAGAAACGAGGAGGGTTCGACTCTTCAAACCTTTGAAAGAACACTATATATTGGCGACCACAAACCTACATATCCAAAATAGATAAAACAAACATAAAATGCATGAGTTGATCAACTAAATGAAAAAATGAACCACCCATTGATTCTTTTAAAAGATTTTAAAACTCAGTGGGAACAAAATATAAAAATAGGGAGGAAAAAACCCAATCAAAACATATAACATATCAAAATTCCACATCAAATTTTCAAATCAACAACAAGAACTCAAAAAATCATTTAAATCACTCACCCAACAAGTCAAAGTCGATTCTCAAAAAGGTTAACTCCTTCTAAAAAAGGAAACATTACACTCTTACACTTTTAAAAGCATTGGAATCATTTTTTTGAAGAACATTGTCACGACTTGACCCATATTGGGGCACGAGAAATAACTAACCCAAGCCCGCCTCCAATGTTTAGGGGTTTGAGACCATCACCAAAGGCATAAAAAACTCGGGGAGGTCTTTTCCTATGTACTTGTACACACACACACACTCATCCAACTCAATGAAAAAGTGTAGAGGAAAAAATAAACAACATACAAAACTACTAAATATAAACCATAGATGTGCATCGACCTTTAATAACTACATGTACATAGATGTAAACTGAAAGGGAAAGTGATAAAAATACATGACCAACTGTAATAGTGCCACAACCCGATAACAGGTGGAAATGTAAAATAGATAAGTGAGCCCCGCACATTGATCCCAAGATACAACCACCACACGCAGTCCTAGCACCCCATATCCCTTTGCTATTTTAATTTCATGATCACCCTTCCCATCATCTGCAAGGGCACGATGAGTGAGGGAAAAGACCAAGCAGGGGTGAGTATAAAAATACTCATTAGGATGTCCCAAAGGCTCAAGGGAGCTAGTTGGGAGGTACTAATGATGGAAGAAGTATATATAACATGGTAAAATAAAGTAGTAAAGCTCAACCCAAAAAAAGTGAACTAAGATCATCCAAACACAAGGAGCTAGGAATGGTGAGAAGGTGAACTTATTGTAGAGTCTTCTCTACCTACAGTAGGAGTGTAGACTCATTCAGCCATGATAATCTAGACATAGAAAGCACATGGAGTACCTCAGGTGTCATCGCCTCTCCTAGAAGGAGAGTAACCAAATAACAAGGAGTGGGTACTGGTATACAATATATATATATGCTCAACTAGAGGAACCCAATTGAGAGAGTAAGGGGATCTCCATATCACTAGCTCAACCCATGAAAAGAGTCTCCAATAGTTCTAGAAGTAAACACCATTGATTCTCAGCATCTCACACATCTTCCATGAACTGTAAGTCAAAGGGTCTCAATCACCGCACCTTGATACCATCTTCTCTGGGCGGTTTTATCTCGCCTGCACGGTTTTAGGTCGCATCGCAAGGACACATCTTAGTTGAAAACATGCCCCTCTTTCTTGAGAGTCCAAGGCCATGTCATGTACCTCTCGTTGTTATACCGAATAGCCTAGAGATCATGGAATAAGGTCATGAACCCACAACATAGCCCTTCTAGAGAATATACTTTTAAAATTCATTGGGGAACAACGCTACCTAGCCTAGCTAGAGGGTAAGCCCTAAAAGATATCAATAAATGCCATTACCCAGCTGTGTTGGAGGGTAAGCCCTAAAAGATTAATTAGCGAATGCCACTGCCCAGCCTCATTAGAGGGTAAGCCTGAAAGATAACAGCGAACACCACAGCCTCGCTTAACTAAAGGGTAAGCCCGAAAGAGAATGGGGAACACCACTTCCCAGCCTCGGTGGAGGGTAATCCTGAAATATAATGGCGAACACCATTTCTTAGTCTCGTTAGAGGGTAATTTGTGATTGCTCTAGTGATTCTGAAAATATCACTTCCATCATTGTCATCATTAGGCATCGGCTCAAATAGGAACCACACTTGGTTCATCTCACATCGTACCTCAAAAGCCAATACGGAGGCCACCATTGCATTGTATTTGGAGAAACACATAGGATTGTCTACTCGCATGCCAAAATCTATGTTCATAACAAAGAGATATGAGAGGTTGAAGATTCATAATGGTACAAGGGGCATGTGGGGTCCACACAACGTGTGACCCCTCCACATCACCTAGTCATCTACCTAACCATTTATGTCTATCAAAAAGGGTGAAAAAGTACCACTAGGTGTGTCATGGTACCCCCAGAGTATACACAACAATAGTTATAAAGACTATGAGCGCACGACACTCATCGCTTAGTCGAAGGGTCAGAATCATAGATTAGCTGACACGCCTCCTCGAACGGTTCCATAACATTGACTGTATCTCATCACACGTATTATCTGCTCTTACAAGAGTCAAAGCAGACCTATGATGGTATTCTCTTCAAACACGTCAAAAAGATCTACCACTGAAATTATTTTCGTGTTTCCACATTTAAAAATAGATTGCAAATATGGATACACACATTCAAATGGACAACACCATCGCGATCATTGTGGAAAACATACAAGATTGACTACTCACTCATCCAAAATGGACTCCTGACGTTGAAGCTGTGTCTCCCAGTGTCATACGAAAATGGTGCCTCATGGGGACCACACCTTGATCCCGAAAAAAGTCATGTGGATCATCCCATCTTGATCCTTGTAGGAAAAAATGCAAATTAGGCTATTCATTAGCCCCAAATGGACTAATGAATCATAAGTCGTAAAAGCGCCACATAAGTCCGAAAGTAGCCTCGTGGGGCTAATGCCCCGACCCCGAATTTAGGTGGGTAGATAATGCCATTGCAATCTCCTCAGAAAGACACATATAAAATAATTATTAAACACCCCAAATGGATGAAAATGAAAAGTGGAATTTCAACATAAAACGCGTGAACTGCCCTTGTGGGACCCACACCTTGTCTCCTATCCAAAAGATTCAGAAATCATCTCAAAAATGCCTACACAAGGACTGGGGTCATGTTTCCATTTATGGCACATCAATCAGACATACCATTTAGGAGTTAGGTCCGATGCAAGAATCCTGAAATAATAATAATTACTTTATTATTATTTGACATTAGACGTTTCATGCCACTGACCTTCCTCATGAGAATTAAAAATTCCCAAAACCATTTCTCAAATTCCGGATGGACTCAAGGATCATGCTGCTATAGACGGCGTGAGATTTGGATCCCTATATCAAAATATACTGGCATTTAGGGGTTTTGGGCCCAAACTGGGGAAATCTGGCACATCCCTGCCAGACCCTTCCGTCTAGGCCGACCCGCTCACCCTCAGCCTGTCCCACCTCCCGCGGCCAGCTTCAATGCACTAACAAGCCAGACTAGCATGTGTTCCCCTCGAACGCCACATCATGGAGGACCCACAACACACGGGTCCTGTTCCCCTGAGGTCACTTCCACCACGAACCGACCAGCCTGGCCAGTCCATTATCGCCGCGTCAAAGTGAAGGTTACCTAACTTATGCAGGTCTCAGTCATCCACTCCCAGTGCCTTGAGCACCTTGTATCCCTGGTCTTCCACATGTGCCCTCTGTCGGAGACCAGACCTACTACACCACCTAGCACCTCCCGCTCCTCCGTACTGCTCGACCACACCACCTCGGTGCTCCCATCTCGCTGCATGCCGTGCTGACCCCATCACCATATGGATCCTCTTCACCGGCCCCATGCCATCCAACCCTGCCTATTTAACCATGCCTAAGCATCAGCCTACTCCTTGCCTGAGCCCAGAGTTCCTGGTCCCGACGTACTCCACGTTCCGGCCTCCTCATGCCACCTGCCAGAGCCCCCTGCTGCCGCTGTCAGCCGTTACTACTGGCGGTGATCCAATGGTCTCTTCTACGGAACACCAAGACTCCTCCGATTACCTAACAATTATTCTAATCCCATTATTGTGATACCTATGAAAAGATCATTGTTCTTCCTACCTCTGATCAAAAAATCATTGAGAATTTGATGCGCATAATTTTAAGAATCGAAGAACCTAAAGAATAGTTAAATATTACGACGATGAAAAATTTATTTTTAGCATGGGTTGATGGATGTATTCATTCGACCATAAATGATATTAACTAAAAGAAGAAACAATGTACAACAAGGGATTTTCAAATTTAAAACCTGAATTTGAACTCAAAAATAGAAGAAGTCCTACCTCGATCCACCCGTTTGTCATTGGCGACGTGCCCACGATGCCACCACGTCAATCCGCCAAGGATCTATCGAATATCTCTCCTCAATCTAGAAAATAATAGTGAATAACATCAAAGAACGGTAAAGGGAGAGAGAGAGAGAGAAGGGAAAAACCCAAACCCCAAACACCTATTTTTCTATTTATAAAAAAACTTACTTAATGTGGAATATGAAACCATCGCTCCCTCACATTTTATTTAATATATAGGAAAAACACCCCATTTCAAACTTTATAGAATTCTAGGATGTCCATTTTGAGACTTTTTTCAAATGTTATTTGAAAATATGTCAATAATAAAAATCACTAAATCATTATTCCAAAAAAGATGATTTTTCCCTTGGGTGACATTTCTCAGAGAGGTTCTATGCCAACAAAGATTATATACCTCCTACGGTAAATGACATCCTCTGAAATCAATCGTAGAATTAGATTTCTAATCTAAGTTATCATTTGAGCATTATTTGGGTTTGAGCTATTAAATCGATGAATTAAAAAATTAATTCATCAATTTAATTACCTCTAATGAGGGAGGGGTCCAAACATCCCACACCGACATACTTTATATCGCATATAGGGTAAATAATATGTTCCAGACCAAACCGTGTTCTCATATTACTGATCTGATCAACCATTTAATATATATCTCATTTCCATTGCGTGAATAGTACAAAAACAGTTCATATATTTTTCTAATTTATTCCAGGGACACCGGGCCTTGAAATTGCATGCCGTCTTAGCGCTTTGCTCTAGAAATATATGTAGAAAATTTTCAAAGTCTTACAAGGAAATAATCGGGTCTTTATATCATTCCCTCCTTCAAGATTTTATTCCCCAAAACGAAAAACTTAGAGAAAAAACTATGGATAATGAGATACCACCTAGCTCTCCTACTCCTATGAAAACCTTCACAACACCACACTGGAACAACACGCGACCCAAAGGGATGGTCCATCCTCATAGGGTCTGCTACTTTTGATGATGTGTATAAGAATATGCACGTATCTCATCAACTACGACACATGGAAGACGTCGTGTGCCCAGACATACTATTGGAAGGGTAGGGCAAGGTGGTAGCAACCTCTCCATCTCTTGCAAGATTTCCGAATGGCTTGAAGAATCTCATGGGACTTCCCCAGCCAAAACTCGATATTCCACATCGCAACCAGAATCACAGTTTTTTAATAGAACATGGTCTCATGATCCCCTCCTTTAGAATATCCATATGGTTAAAAACCCAAGGATATCAGGCCATAAACGATTTCACAGTCAGTGAATCACAACTGAGACTCTCTTACATGCCCATGAAGTGAAGGAGTCAACACCATAAAATGAAGAAAAGTTGTACCCTCTTGGTCCAACAGGGTCAAATGTAGGGAAGTTAATTGCTACGAAACTTCCTACACCTGGGGAGCCTGGGACTCTCTGCTAAGTGAATTTGCTACAATGCTACCAGTATCCGGAGCATAGAATACATCTAACTCATAGTCCTGTAGAAATTTCAACCTGCACCGCCGTCTTAGGTTGAATTCTCTCGGGGTGATGATGCACCTGAGACACTGGTGGCATGAGAAAACGAGAAAGCCCTCTCCCAAAAGATAGAGTCTCCACATTCTCAAGGCAAAGACTACCACTACTAGAACTACATATTGAGTCACACATTCCTGTTTATGGGGTTTCTATGACCCCAAACTGTAATTTATAACACTATCAATATTGACGTTGAGTACCCAAGGTACCAATGAACAGGGTAGGTGAGAAAACTCATCCAACTACAAGAGCATAAACACAGAAATAATGTGGCATACCCTGTGTGTCTTTTCCCCACTTGGAAGGAGGGTAATCTCCAAAACAAGAACTCTCCCAAACCTAATAGTGGCACCTCAGGCAAAGGGAGGCCAAGAAGAAAAGCACCACTGCCAAATCCAGAACCTACATTAAAACTATACCTCACAACCCCACCTTGAATGCACATGTCAAAGGAACTTATCCCCTGCACATCAATACTATTTTGTTTGGTTGGTACTAAATCTCCCCCAAGGTTTTTCTCACATAAAAAAATGCATTCCAGTGGGTGAAGAACCCCTCTTTTTCGTGCATTCAAATCTATTTGGAACATCACCAACACAAGGTTAAATTTACACCCCATGTCACCCTCAGTAACTCCTCGAGCTAGGAGTTGGAAGAAAAGATTACCTCAAGTAGTGTCTAACAAGTTCTACTGAAAAAGGTAGAAAAGACACAGAGCGTACCTCTTATCGTCTCATGCACTGCAGGATTACAGACATCCATAGCACGCAACTGCTCACAGCCCTGACCGCTAACTCCATAAGCCTGACGTGGGCTATCTATTGATTATGTAAGGACCTCACAACATCATACACTAATCATAGTTCTTCCTAAACTTCGACCAAGACCACCTCCCTAGGGACCACCCTGTCCCGACCTGGGAGATCTCTGATCACAACACCGCCTCTATTGTGGCTACACAACTACCATCTCCCTAAAAAACTCAGCACATATGCTCAGGTAGTCTCATTCCAAATGACCCAGCACATCACAAGCATGGTACTAGCCCTCCCCGACCTGTCTCAGTGCTCTATGATGCCCCCGACGATGTTCTTGATTTGTATCAAGGGGAGGCCTCTTGTGTTGAGAGCCTACCAACTGATGTCTGCTAGCTCCGGAAGATGTCCTAAATCTATTGCACCCACTGCCAAAACCAGCCAACTGGTATCCCTGTAACAAAAATTTCTCTATCACTAGTACCTTATCCAACACCCTTAGATGGATGAGGATTAACAATGGAACTATGCTGGCATGAACCTCCTATATGGAGACCCTGATCAAACTTCTGTGCCCAAAATTTATTGTCAGGGACCACATCCAAAGAGTAATGAGTAAGGTCTGTGAACCTGGTCAAATACTTATCCACTTACATCAGTCACCACAAAATCTCCAGTAGCTTCTAAAACCATATAGAATGTAAGAAGGAGGGGTAGTACTCCTCATGAAACAACTTATAGATGTCATCCCACTAGAGTACCAACTCATCGTGCATCTGAGTAACCAAGATCTACTAATGCCAAACTACTCTGTGAAAAAATAATGGTTTTCAAAGACACCAACTAACCTATCGGTGTCCGAACAAGCTTGAAGAGGTGAAAAACGACTCTAGACAACCCCTCATTTCTCAAGGGTATGGCTCACTACAGAACCATAGAGGTCTCTGATGCTAGAACCCATGTAGCGCGCTCAGCCTATGCTCGTCATCGGACTTCACTCTCAGTACTAACTGCTACTCCATAGGTGGAGGTACCATTGCCTGTCCTCCTGGATATAGGGTAATCATACGATGGATCTTTAACTGAGGCCTCTTCGCTCATGAAATCATCGCCACGAACTGAAGCTAGTATCCTAACAAGATATCATCTTAGAGGCATCCTGAATCTGATCAAGGAGTACCGAGGTCAAATGAGCACACAAAGATATATATATATATATATATATATCAACAATGATAGGGAGATAACTTAAGAATTACAATGAAAGACTCCATCCTATATGATACATGTACCAATGTTCCCTACAACAAGTGTCTCAACACACTGAGTTGAAAAGTGGGTAATCAAGGTCCTCATGAATAGATATGTCGGCCGCCGCATCATCACTGGACTCCCTGGACTGAGATCCACTCTTGAGAATCATTGAAACTATTTCCCAAAAACCCAACCAATTCCTTTTAGGGATCGTCCAAATAACGTACCATGGAAGGAACCACCTCTGATACCACTTTGTTACAACCCAACCCGTACCAGAGCTCGATCCGCAACTACCCCATGCCCGCCTTCATAGGCCAGGGGCTGGCCACCAGTGACGAAGGCTTAATAAACACGGAGAGGCCTTTTCTTAAGTACATGTACACACACCCACAACCAACTCAATGAAAAATTGCAGAGAAAAAGAGAAACAAGACACAACACTAGTAAATATAAACCACAAATATGCATCGACCACTAATCAATACAAGTACAAAAAAGTAAACTGAAAGGGAAAGGGGTAAAATACACACCCAACCAGAAAATTGGCACAGCACGAAAATAGGTGGAAAAGTAGAATATCTGGTAGAGCCTCGCTCCGGGACCCTAGGCTACGACCGCCACACACAGTCCAAACACCCTATATCCCAATGCTCCTCTAAAGTCACGATCAACCTGTCTACCATCTGCAAGGGAAAACTGAGTGTGGGTAAAGCCAAAGTAGTGGTGAGTATAAAAATATTTAGTAAGATGCCTCGAAGGCTCAAGGGAGAAACAAGCAAGGTACTGAAGAGGGAATCAGTATAAAAAACATGGTATAGTAAATGAGTATAACTCAACCCAAAAATAAGTGAAGTAAGAACATCCACACCCAAGGAGCTAGGAACAGTGAGAAGGTGAAATTCTCGTTGAGTCTTTGATACCAATATTAGGAGAGTAGACTCATCCAACCATGAGAAGATAGAAACAGAAAGCACAAGGCATACCCCACGCGTCTTCGCCTCTCATAAAATGAGAGTAACCAAAACCCAAGGAGTGGGTACTAAAATACGATATATATATATATATATGTTCAACTAAAGGAACCAAAATGAGAGAGTAAGGGGATCTCCATACCACTAGATCATCCAATGAAAAGAGTCACCAATAGTTTTAGAAGATAACACCATCGATGCCCAACATCCCACATATTTGCCCTGAACTGCAAGTCAATGGGGATCAATCATCGCACCTTGATACTGGCTGCTATGGGCGATTCTGTCTCACCTTCACGGTTTTAGGTTGCATCGCAAGGATGTATCTTGGGGGGAAAATCACCCCTCTTTTTTGAGAGTCGAAAGTCACATCAATTACATCACGTCGCTATGCCACATAGTCGAGAGATCATGTCAGAAGGTCATAAACCCACCATCCATCCCTTATGGAGGATATAATTATAAAATTCATCAGCAAACACCACTGCCCAGACCAACTAGAGGGTAAGACCTAAAAGATATTGGTGAACACCACTGCCCAGCTGCACTTAAGGGTAAGCCCTAAATAATTAGCTGGTGAATTCCATTATCCAGTCTCACTAGAGGGTAAGCTTGAAAGGGAACGACGAACACCACTACCTAACCTCGCTGGAGGGTAAGACCATAAGAGAATGGCGAACACCACTGCCCAGTATCACCAGAGGGTAATACTAAAAGAGAATGGTGAACACCACTGCCCAATCTCACTGGAGTGTAAGTCGGGATTGATCTGGTGATTCTAAAAACACCACTGCCAACATTTTCATCATCAAGCATCACTTTAGACAGGCACCACACTTGGAACATCTCGCATCGTACATCATAATCCATTATGGGGGGCACCACCGTCTTGTACGAGGAGAAAAAATTAGGATAGGCTACTCACAGGACAAAATCCAAGTTCAGAGGAAAGATATACGAGAGGTAAAAGATTCGTAGTTTTACACGACACATGTGGGGCGCACACGACATGCCACCCCTCCTCATAACCTCGATGTGTACCTAAACCTTTCTGTGTATCAAAAAGGGTAAACAATTACCACTAAGAGTGTCATGGTACCCCCAGATTACAAAACAAAATATTCAAAAATCTGATGAGTGCATGACGCTCATCGCATAGCCGGAGGGTCAGAATCATAGATTAGCTAACATGCCTCCTCAAATAGTCACAGTACATTGACCATTTCTCCTCACACTCCTTATCCGCTGTAAGAGGAGTCAGAGTTGACCTAAGTCGTTGATTCTCTTCAAACACATAAAAAAGGATCTTCTAATGATATTATTTTCATGAATCCACATTTAAAAATAGATTGCAAATACAGATCCACACATTCAAACAGATCACACCGTTGTGATCCTTGCAGAAAAAAACATGCAAGATTGACTACTCACTCATCTAAAATAGACTCCTAACACATCAGATGCATATACCAACATCATATGAAAATGATTCCCCATGGGCCCCACACCTCAATCTAGAAACAAGTCACACGGATTACAGCATTGCGATTATTGTAGAAAAACACGCAAATTAGACTATTCATTTTCCATGAACAGACTTATGAAGCATAAGTCGTAAAAACACAACATATGTCCAAAACCCGCCTCGTGGGCCCCACAACTCGGCCCCAAATTTAGGTGGGCATATTGCACCATTGAAATCCCCATAGAAAGACACGCATAAACATGTTCTCAAACACCCTAGACGAATGCCTAATGAAAAAGTGGCATTTCAACATAAAACTTGAAAGCCAACCTTGTGAGGCATGAACATTGTCTTTAACCCAAACGCTTTCGAAAAAATCTCAAAATTTCCACACAAAGACTGGGGTAATGCTACCACTAACAGTGCGTCAATCAGAATTTCCATTTAGGAGTTAAGTCCGATGCAAGAATCCCAAAATAATAATATTTATGTTTATATTAATTGAAATTAGAAGATTTGTGGCACCAACCTTCCTCATAATAATTTAAAATCCATAAAAACCTTTAAAAAATTCAAGTTTGACTCAAGGATCATGATTCCATGAACGAAGCATGATTTGGAGTCCTGTATCAAAAGATAAAAGCGTTTAGCAGCATCGGGCCCTAACTTGGGCGGTCTTGCACATCCTGGCCGGACCCTTCCACCTGGGCCAGCCCACATGGTGTGAGCTAGCCCGCTCACCCTCATTCTGGACAGCCTCCTGCAGCCAGCTGCGCTACACAGACTAACCATACTGGTCGGTCTACCCATCTCATGTCATGTCAAGGAGGACCCGTAGTACGCAGGTCCTGTTCCCCCGAGGTCGACACCTCCACCGACTGACCAGCTTGGCCGATCCCTTCTCAACACGTCAATGCGATGGAGACCCACCTAACACATGTCTCATTTGGCCACTCCTGATGCCTAGAGTGCCTCATGTCCTTGGTCCCCTGCATGCACACACCACCAGAGACCCATCCAGTTGCACCACCCCACACCTCGCGCTCCTCCGCGCTGCTCGACCGGGCCGCCCCGGTGCTCCCGTCTCGCCACACGACATGCCAACCCCAACACCCTATGGATCCTCAGCACTAGCCCCACGATATCCGTTCCTTCCTACTACACTGTTCCAAACCCAACCTACTTTTCTCCTGATCCCCAAGCACCCGATCCCGACCTAATCTGTGTTCTGTCCTCCTCATGCTGTCGTCCAGAGCCTCACGCTACCACTACCGGCCTCTACTACCAGCAGTGATCTGGTGGTATCTTCCATAGACCGCCGGGACTCCTCTGGTTACCTAAAAATTATTTTGAGCCCATTACTATGATCCCTACAACGAGATCATTGCTTCTCCTACATCTGATCGACAAACCGTTGAGAATTTGATTCACTTAATTATAAGTGTCCTTGAAAATGAAGAACGTTTGAATATTATAATAATGAATAATTGATTTTCACTATGGGTTGATGGCCATGTTTTTGCGGCTATCAACGATACTAACCAATAAAAATAAAAATGGGACAACAAGGGATTTTCAAATTTAAAAAATGAATTAGAACTCAAAAATATAAGAAGTCCAACCTCGTTCTGCCCATTTTTCATTGGTGACGGGTCCACGACGCTCCCGCTTCGATCCACCAAGGTTTTGGTAAAGATATCTCCTTAATCCGACAAAGAAACTTGATGAATGATGAATAACAGTAGAAATAGAGAGATATATAGATAGATAGTGAGAGAAAGACAAAACCCTTAATCCAAACTCATGTTTTTCTATTTATAGAAAAACACGCTTAGCACAGAATTCGAAACCCTCACAAACTCATATTTTATATCGTACCAAGGTAAAAAACTCTATTTTGAACTCAATGGAAGTCTTAGATTTCCATTCTAAGACTTTGTTAGAATGTTATATGAAAAGATGTAAGTGATAAAAATCACTAAGTCTTTATTCCGAAAAGAGGATTTTTCTGATGGGTTACTTTTCTCAAATTAGTCCTGCGCCGACAAAGCTTATACCCTCCTAGGATAAATGGCATGATTTGAAATTGACCGAAGACTCTGATTTCTGATCTAAGTTATCTTTTTATATTTATTTGGGTTTGAGCTATTAAATAAATAAATTAAAAAATTAATTATCCTTATAAATACCGCAAACGAGTGTGGGGTCCAAACATCCTGTGCCGACATAATTTATGTCACGTCTAAGGTAAAAGGTCTGTTACAGACTCTACTATGGTATCATATTGCTGATATGATCAACAATTTAAGAGATATCCCATTTCATTTGCGTTAATAGTACAAAAACACTTAATATTTTTTTTATAATTTATTCCGGGCACACCGGGCTTCAAGAATTGCATGCTGTCTCAACGCCCAACTCTAGAAATATATGTAGAAATATTAATAAGTCTTACAGGGCAAGAACCAGGTCTCTATAAACATTTTCATAAAGCATAACAAGCTGTACAAAATAAACACCCACCATTACTATTCCATGGAGCCTCAAATATATTCATTCCAATGTTGGATCAAGAACCTGTCAACATGTACCAATAACCATCCACTTACCACATAAATTCATACATATACATATATGTGAGCACTCATAAGAATACAATGGGACAAATAAAGAAACCATTATCAATGTTTAGGATATATTAAAAACACCCCTTCTAATTTTAAAAACTATATCTTATTCTAAAATAAACAAATCTTCAAATTCTAGATTCATTTTAAAATTTCAAATATTAAAAAACATTTCAATAACTCCCAAATTTTTTTCCAAAATGACTCCCATTTTCAAAACAACCCATTTCACCCTCTAGAAGATTAAATTTTTTTTTGAAAGATTATATTTGATAAAAAAATCACCATTTTTCAATAAAAACATCTTCTTAAAATATAAATAAAAAAATCCCAAAAAATATTAGGTAAAACATAAGTACATTCAAAAGAAACCTAGGAAGGAAAACTAGTGTCAATGGGTGACTTGACCATATAGTTGGCAACCATATGTTAATCAAACCCCCATTATAGAGAGCCCTTTAAGATCATTTAACCAGCTCTACATGTTTTTCCAGGACCTGTAATATCTTTGATACAATTGGCTGGATTCTCGTTTAATTTTCCCAAACACCAAACAACCCACAAGAACCAAATAAACCATGAAAAACTAGACATGCCATGGTAACTCAACGTTCACCAAAGAAAGTGTTGAAAAAAACATCCTAAAACATACACCCTCGGTTCTGACAGTCCCACTCCATCCACCATGAAATCCCAAATAACAAGGGGAACTTTGAAATATAGGTCCTCAAAATAACCTATCTTATGATACAATTTTTTCAAGAATCAACACATGGTAGACCCTGAACTGGTTACCTGATATGTCCTGTGACAAGGTCTAAGAGGAATTTTCGATCTTCTCGGGCTAGCAACAAGCACCAAGGGAATCATGAAAGTAATGGTGGGAGTGATTTCTACCAATAAAAATAAACCAATGAATGGGACTAATAACAGATCATCCCCAAGTGAATACATTAAATAAAGAAACTAAGAATTAATTGAAAATAAAACTAACTGACACTGATGACCACTCAAAATCCATTTGACCTAGAAACTCACAATATGATCAAAAAAACCGAAATTTTCTCCCTGCTTTTTAGGCCATAATGAATCATTCACCGAAAATGAAAAACAAGAATGAGGTATAGTAATGAGTATTAGAAATCAGTATACATGCCCAAAAAATATATTCTCAATTCATTTCCTTCAAACAAATGATTCATCAATTTCATGTTTGAACTAAAATATATAAAAGTATGTCTTCCACACAATATTCCATTAATGAAAATCATGGTCCATTTAACCATTTGTTAAAAATTAGTTAATTTTCCAAGAAAGGGAGAATTATAATTTTAATGAAATAGATGTTATGTAAGGAAGATAGTGTTATTTTAAAAATGGGAGAGAGGGTGCGAAACATTCTTTAATATTTTTCAAAAAAAATTTCAAAACAAATTATTCAAATTTAACAGATAGGTACACCATTAAAAAGGGAAGGATAAATAATAAAATAATAAGGGAAATCGAAAAGATAATGAAATTGATTAATTGAACCATCTACCATGACCACAATTCATATTTTGTATTTTCAAATGACACTTTTATGGGGTAAGTGTGAACCCAAAAAAAAACCTCAAGAAGAGATTGTCAAACATAAAATAAAAAACAAAATCCTTCCCATTCTAAAGTCCAATGAACTGCTAGATACCAAAATTCAAATTGCAACAATAAAAACCATCATCACTAGTCTCAATCAATTCACACCTAAGCAGATCATCCCTCATAAATAATAAGTGCCAAAGAAAAATGGGAAAACATATGAACTCATATGAAAATATAGAAGATACTATACATATGACTCATCCCATAGGCATGCCTAAATTGATGGTATCCATCCGCCCACACCCTTGGTCTTACGCTACCTAGTCTAACTGAGGGGAACAATCCCAAAGAAGAAAAAATTCCATACAAAAGGAAACTATACAATGCATAATCTAAACCAGTGTAATAAGAATTTTTATAAGTCCTCATAGATATTCCAGGTTCCCATGTCATGTTCATAGGGGGGTGTGCCAAACCAAGTCAAGAAAGATACCATACTTACAAGACATCACAAAAGTCACACAAACCAGCATAACCCCAGCCACCCAAATGAGTAGTCCCATACAGTAAAACCATCATCACACAAGGCAAGTCCAAAAATAAGGGCACTTTGATATCCTTTTTAACCAAAATGGTATGAGACACATTCCATGGAGAATTTTAAAACAAAACCATTTCATATCTTTTAACCGGGCCTCACTTAACCTTTACATGTTAAACCATTCCATAAAGAACCACATGAAAACCACATTGAACAAAAACACACTTGGGAAGACATTTAAGAAACCCTAAACATCACATAAAATCCAAAACACAATTATTATATCCAACCAATCATTTCATCAAGCACTTGGTGTGAAAATAACATATAAAAAAATTGAAAAAAATTAAATTCAAGTGAAAATAAACTCCTTTCATATTAGTTATTTATTATTGAAATCATACATAACAAATTAATATCCACAGAAGGTTCAAAAAGTCATAAATAAATGTATTATTAAATTTATAGGGCAATGTAATGCGATCCAACCTCGGAATGGAGAGAACCATGGTGAACAGCTTAGCACTTGATGCCTTTGATGAAGATCTCTCCACACCTACTTGCACATACACTCATATATATATACCCCTTAATCCAACATACACATTCCTTTATGTATACCTATTATTGTCTGTAAAATTATTTAAGGATACAAAAAATGATCTAATTATTATAGAGGGAAACAAAAAAATAAAAAGGCCTCTAAATAATATTGAAATTGAAAAAATATGGAAGAAGAAACCAACCTCAATTGATGGTGGGAGAACCGAAATGAACTGAATAACTTTTACTTATATTGAGGGTTCCAAAACACTCACGAAGATGTCCCAGGATAACCACCGCATGGCCTAAAAATTAATAAAGAAAAAAATTCTAGTCAACCCAAAAACAGTGGTTTGATCAAAAAATATGGGATGATGGGCTGATAAAAAATCACAAAAACCCCCATGATAAAGCCATAGGAGGAAATAACTTGATGAATCAAGATAAAATACATAATTAATCAAGAGAAATCATAGTGTGGGGAGCTTACTTAGAGGGGGGACATGTGTACGACTGGGGAAAGTGATAGGGTTATGTCGCATGAGGTAAGGATTAATGGATAGATTAGGTTTTCTTTTTTATTTTATTTTTAATTAAATTAACTTAATGATTTTAATGTTTACAAAAAATACTTGATGTATGGTTCGGAAGACCAATATACAACCATGTGACCTATACTATTCCACTAGATCACCCCACATAGGATAGTCACGTGATTTGGAAAACTATGCAGCAACTATCAGGTCGGCACTGTCAAACACTATAGAAGCTATTGCACGGTTACCACACAGTTTGGAAAATTGTGTGGATTAACTGTGTGACATGATTAACATGACCAAAAACTCTCATTTCAACAAAAATATACCCTTAAAATAATAAAATTAAATATTATCTAAAAAATAAATAAAATAACAGAAAATTTATTGGGTCGGGGTGTGACACTCTTCGATATAGAAGAAATCCTTATATTAACCAAAGTGTATCGAAGGCATTGATTCATCAATAAGTACTCATTAACCCTTATTCGTCTTAGATAAATTGTCTATATCTCTATCTCTATATATCTATACACCATAGACCAAGTCTATTATGGGTATATCTATGTGTTGCGAATGGTTTTATGATTAAATATTGTTGGATCAAGTTAATGGAATGTGAGATGTGATTAGATAATTATGTCTTGTTACATCATTCTTCATTTACTCCAACCCTTTTGAGGTAGGTAGAATCTATATTATCCCACATGACTTATAACTAGAAGGATTGGTTTAAATTAAATTATTTCTTGGAATGGTTGTGTGATCAAGGTGTGATTAATTATGGAAATATCATTTTCTATACTTGATTTTAAACTGTGGAAAGTTGATTGTTTTTCAAAAATCCCTTTGTTTATAAATTTTAAAATGTTGATTTTAAATTTTTGGTTTACTTTTGATTAATTTAATGACTTTTTTGGAATTATTTAATGAAATAACTTCTTTTATTAGAATGAAATGGTAGGATATTGGCATAATTTTCCGGGAATCTATTTAGTGGGATGGATAATGGTCATGAAGTACCACCATTAGATGGGATGTAATAGGGATGTAAAGTTTCACCATCAATGGTCACACCAAGCTTATGTATGAGTGGGTATATGTGTGTAGAAATCGAAAAGAATATGAAAAATAAAATGAAAAATTGATTAATGGATTTGGATATTTTTTTCTTAGAAATTTTTTTTATTGCTGTGATTTAAAATATTTTTAATGCTAAAAAATGTTTTATATAAATATGTTAATAATTTTTGTCCTAGTGGTCTTCTTAGGAATCCTTTTTAGAAATCTTGCTATGTTTAGACTCACCAATTTCTTTGTAACTGCTTTTCATTTCCATATGTCATTTATTAAGCCATTGGTAAAGGAAAGGTAATTTAGATATTTAGTGATGCTTTTGGATATCATGTGTATTTCATATAGAGTTAGAATATAGAGTGGTTTGGGTGTCATAGATTGATGGAACATGGGTTTTTTGTGTCATGTGGTATTTTGGTTATTTTCAAGTATGTATTTTTTTTACTTGTAAAATGATATGATTTGCTGGGATGGTTACGTTATGAGTTGTATTTATTAACCATGAATCATCTACATATTGGTTATTTATTGATTAAATAGTTTTTATGTTTTATATTTCAAAGGTAAAATCATACCCCAAGATCCCTTGAGGCTTGTGGAACTTATTTCCAACCTTTTATGTCTTAGGGATTCTAGGAAAGGCCTATTTGATCCCCCATAACTTATCAATCCAATATGAAGGGATGAGATGTTACATATCAAATATTTTAAATTCATTTAATGGGAAAAGATTCTAAAATCCCAGGTTATTAAATTCTACCCACTTAAATAAATCAAGAACTATAATTTTTTATTATCACTAAATACAATTATTGTTCCATGAAATATTAATAAATTTTGATATAGATTCTATAATGATAATTAATTTTTATTTCAATATTATGAAGAATAATATTTACTAATTAGGTATTTATAAAACCAAGTATGTATCATTATTAGATATATAAATTTCTAAAGAAACCCAGACAACTGAGTGAAACTATAAGACTTGATAGATTTATTTTTCACTTAATTGAGTTGAGTAAATAATTTCACATCTATGTAGATAATTTTACATAACATAAAATCTTGATTTATTTCCATACAAAATCATAATTTCCACTATAGGATGCATTTTAATCACTTTTTACTACATAAATTTCTTGATGAAATGAATATTTAGGATGATTTTTTCATATTTGGAGAACAAAAATTAATTTTAATGGATTATAAGATCCAAAAAGAATAAAAAGTTATTCCTCAAATATATATTTATTTACCAAAGAAAATGTTAATTACAATTTATCCAATATTGATCAATATTCATATGATGAAACAATTCATTTATCCCTAATACCAAAACAATAATGACCAAAATTCACCCAAAACCATTCCATAAATATTTAATCTTAAGATTCCATTAAAATATATCCATAAAAATTTAAAACCCAAAAAAAATATTTGATCACATTTTTTTTGAAGATCAACTTTAATATTTATCCCTAAAAGATATAAAATCTATATTAATGTCAGATACCAAAAACATGAATACTATGATCATATATTCTCTTACAATATGACAATCCTTTCCCAAAATAACATGAATCACCGAAAAAACACAATAAAATCATGTATTATTCAATAAATTAACTCAATAATCATTCCTAAAATCATGTATACCTTAAACATATAGTGACATTCTTCAAAAATAATATTAAAAATTTATACAACAAATCAATTTTCAATCCCATGGTAATCTATGTAATAAAAATTCATTCCCAAAATGTACTGATTCTTTTATCCAAATAAAAAATAATTACTTCAAAATAAATGAAAATTTTAACCTGAAACGTTACCAGTAACATTAAACATATGTCTAAAAAATATAAAATCATTATTCTTAAGATGAACATTTCACTAATACATATACCAAAACAAACGTTTGTATTCCAAGAAATTTATCCCATAATATTATTCATCATCTTTATCTACCATCACATAAATCCTAAAATGGGTTATCTATGCATTTAAAATTATGATGCACCATAGACATATTAACCCATGACACTTTAGGTTTATCACATACCACTATATAATATCATCATGTTTGATAGCTCATATCCTCTCATTCGTTATAATGGTTGATAATGATAATGTGATTTCACCCAAGAATATCTTCTATGATTGTCTATCCATGTGTGTAGTATTAGGATTTCAAATTGTGCATTGATGATGATAAATTTAATACCCAATCCACAACATTCAGGATGATTAACCCTTGGTGAATTTTTTCTACACCCACATCCACATTCTAATATAGATACAATGATGCATTTTAAAACAAAAGGACATTGTATTCATTACCATAAGATAAGTAATTATCATATAAAAAGTTCTATCTGAAGGGTTTTCAAAAAAAATTCCCATCCTAGTTTTGAAAAATAACTGAACCCTTCTCTGATACCAATTGTTGAAAACCATACTATTCATAAAAATATATCACATCTTACTAGGTAAATATTCAATACATAACATTATAATACATTATAGAACCATACATGTTTAATGAATTAAGAATATTGGATATATAAAATGATGGTATATAGAGAATTTACACCGTATACCATTAATTTTTTAATAACCATCACCTTTATAAGACATAAAATACTTTAAAATTGTCTTCATAAAGTGGGAAATGAAAATTTAAGAAAGGGTGAGCTCAGATTCTCAATAAAGATAAATATGGGAGGTATCAATGATTATTTAAGAATTAAAAGATTATAATGTTATATAAACATGAGTTTAACATTTCAGAACCATACCCAACATATCATAGATCATT
Source organism: Viscum album (assembly GCA_963277665.1). NCBI lineage: Eukaryota > Viridiplantae > Streptophyta > Magnoliopsida > Santalales > Viscaceae > Viscum > Viscum album. Next base: position 844,925,784 of record OY728128.1, read on the forward strand.
ATCATGACACATGGAATAAATCTTGTTAGTTTGTAAGAAAATATTTTTTCAGGAAAAAAGAATATAATCCATGAAAACATAACATTGATATGATACATATCTTTTTGGGAAAAAAATAAAAATAAAAATATGTTATTTTGTTAATAATCACCACACATACTATTCACATAAATTGGTCCCCACATTCCATCATATCCTTTGTCAAGTTTCACTCCTAATACTGTCTTAGTGGACATAGTTCCCTACTGAACATGGTTAATTCCCCATTCCAGGGCTTATTATCTCATGAAATATCCATCACAACCCAATTCATTGAATGAATATATAATTACACATACACCCATCAAATAATCATAATCTATTCATTTTTTCTCATAATATCATATAACATTAACAATGTAAAAATTTCATAACCCATCGATATGAAATAGGTTCCATAAATATTTCATTATAGAATAACACATGGAAAATAAATGGTTTCCATAAACATATCATCATCATAATCATAAACCATCCATAGAAATAATAAGGATGGTGTCATTGGATAATATCCTAATTAAATCATGAGTAACATTAAAGGATGATATCATAGGTGAAAAATACACCCAAAAATATTACTGCAAAATTTCTTAAGGAAAGAACCCATGAATTTTGAAATAAATTATTTAAAATCCAGATATTGGTATAATATTAATGATTTTTTTGAAAAAACCATGAATATTTATAATGTATTCTTTAAATTGTTGAGTGGTCATGATGGTGTGAAGTTCTATTCATGTCATAATCAATAAAACAAATATTTTATTCACACCATCGGTAAAATTTACAATATTCACAAAACCTAAATGAAATTAATTTTTAGTATTTTTCGTAAAAAATTAAAATACGGTTCAAAATGAATTTAAACAGTCATAAATTAATAGTAAAATATATTTTTAAAAGTATTACATAAAACATGGATATGATGAAAAATGTTTTCCTGGTGAAAGAAGAGAAATAAGGTCATCCTTTATTAAAATCATTTCCCCAACCATTTTGATGACTAAATAGATTAAAACAGTGCTATTACATAAAAACTACATGAATTAATAGAGGATATTATAATTAAATTGGTTTATTATATTATTATCATATAATTTCCCTAAATTAAAATCGTAAAAAAATCAATGTTGTTTAAAATGATATTGAAACATAAATACCTTATGGTTTTGGAAACATTCTTTCGATAATCCCCATGAAAGAGATAACATAAAATGAAGATTTAAATAACATTAAAATAAGGATATTAATGATACCAAAAATCAGTTGGGAAATATATAGACCATATAAAAATATATATTTATAACATAACATTTTTACTAAAGAATAAAATTTGAGTTGATAAACCCATATCATTTTGGTAATCTGTGGATTAGAACCACATAAAAGATAGTACATTATATGGATGATTAAATCCATATACTTTATATTATATGAATCATAAAATAAAATTATATTTACAACATATTCCATATAAGGTATAAATGTTTCATATTATAAATGTCTTACAAAAATAAAAGTGATATGAGTAACCCTTACCTCAAGTCTCATATTTAATCATACATGTTCACACATCATCTACAATACATATAAATTTATTATTCATATATTAAAAAAAATATACTTATAATTTCATAAATTATTCCCTTATAACATTTTAACACACATTTAATCACAACTGATTATTATAATCATTTTTTCAGGTGTTAACTATTCTGTTCCTCATGAACCGTTCAGTTTGGTGCTTCGGGTACCTATACTTTATCCATGATTACATCATATATATAATATTAATCATGTTATTAGTGTAAAGTATAATATTTTTATGAAATTTTATAACCATTCATATAAGGTGGTGATGAAAAATTAATTATATTACTTCATGAATAGTTGATGTTTCTACTATTTGATGGATGGAAATAAAGTAAGGATAAAAAAATTCACGTATATAGAATTATTATTATATAATATATATCATATTTATTCATAAAATCAATCCTTATTATCTTCCATTTAAAAAATAAATGAATAACAAATCACATTTCATCATACCGTGGAGGTGGTAGTCGACACGTACTGACAAGAAACAATATTTTTTTCCAACAGATGTTATGATATGGAGGTAGATGATTTGTTATTATTATAGATGTATATTTATTTCAGAAATATTATATATATAAATTATATTTGTCATACTATCTAACCATGAAATATGGTGATTTATAATGAATTATATAGTTATGTCGATGGGGTAGTCCACACGTACACATCAGTCAAACTTTTAATTTTACATTTGATGGAATGTATTGTGAAAATTGTCGATATATAATCATAATAAAAATTCATTATATTGAATATAATGAAGTAATAGTTTTATAATATATACCATGTATTTATAGGAGGTTTAATTAGAAATAAATTGAAATAGGTTGGGTAGGATGATTATTTTTTCATCATATATGTCCTTTAGATAACTTATTATAGAACATTGTAATTTTATTTTAAGATGAAAATCCCATATAATTTTTGTATATAGAAGTTTAAAAGTTAATTTTATAGGTTTTGGTCGATCTAAGTTGATTAATGTAGTGTAAATAATATATAGGAGGGCTGTACTTTTAAAATGGAGGGAAGCGACACTACTATACTTTTTTAAAAACATTAAAATATTATAAACCCGAATTATTGGAAATATTGTTCAAAATATGATGAATTTTAAATTAAATATGATATAGTGTTAAATAAACCCATTAAAATGTATCTGGACAAGTTTTTATCCAATATTTACCCTTATATCTTTAGTTTAACCCATATTAACACTTTTTTTACCTTTAACCTAGGTAACATGTTTTTCAATCAATAATGGTTATAAATTTATTATAAATTTAATAATTGAAAAATAAATTGTAAAATTATGTTATTTTCGACTATATCCTGCCCCTTGTGGTATTTAAATTTTTTTATGAATTTAAATCTTTTAATAAATTATTATATAACATAAAATATCATTAATTTCATTTTTTGTACTATTAATTTAATTTAACATTAATATTATTAATAAAACAATATATATAGAATATATATCCTTTAAAAAATTACTTATACATTATATTTACCCAAAAAATAACCGTCTCACTATAATTAATCCAACCCTTATTTATTTTATGGTTTTTTAAAATTCTTTAGTAATTCTTTTACTACTTGCATAAGAACCATATCAGCATTATGTAAGAATTTAATGTAATTATAAGTTCATTAAAAATTATAAATAAATAATTATCATAGTAAAAATTTTTAATACAAAAAACAAGCATTTATAACTGAACATAACCCCTTTTTATCCCCATGATAAAATACTAGTGTTTTAAAAGAAAAGTGAGTGACATTTTGTATTTTTCATTACGTAAAATCATATGTAATTTAATATCAAAGAAAATTTAAAAAATCATTATATTCTCTAATTTATTTGAGTATGGTTGAAACCAAAAATTGAAATTGATATAAAAAAGTTTTAGGTTTATTTTAATGTAATATCCCATAGTTTTAACCCATTACCCTTACCGAGGTGACACATATTTTTCATGGTATCCTCTCATAAAGAGAAAAATAAAAGGGGAATATTTAAAAAAATTTATCCTCCATATTGAAAATATGTAATACGTTTTTCAAGGTTAATTGTTTATAAATTTTCGAAATTCAATTATAAAAAATCCACTAAAGAATGTGGATTTTTTTGGAATATGTAATATTCATTCAAAAGATTATCTTACAATAAATTATGAATAAAAATAAATTTTATATATGAATTTAAATTAATATAGATTGATGTATAATCTGTACATTTCATTTAAATAATTTATCATTAGGGATTATTTTAATTAATTAAAATAAAGAAAAAATTATGTACAGTTTTAAACAAATATATGAAAAATGCATTTCTAAGCCTAAAATTGAACTTATACAAAACTAAAAAATAATATTGATTTAAATGGTATTATTTAGATCACTTATAGTGTAATGAATATTATTTTACTTTAAAACCATATAAAAAAATAATTTTACTCTTAAATTACTTGATTTAATGAAAAGAAATGCAAGTTTTACAAAAATATGTATTTTTATCTATTCACAGTAAAATAAATCCTTTTAGAAAAATTTAAAATGTCACCCTTATGTAATATTGAATTAAATATTTCAATAATGAAATTAATTTTTTCAAATACTATATATAAAATTAAAAAGATTAATTAGAATATCCTATAGATAAATATAATAAGAACTATATTTTAAGAAAAAGTTACTTTGAAGAATAAAATGGAATTATTATTATTCTTTTTATAATAAAAATAATTCAATGAATGTTAAATTTTTTAATTGAATTAATTATTTATATTAAGAAAATAATTTTTAAAAATATATCATAATTTTGTTATTCTTATTAATACCTACAAACTCTACAACTCTGTTATTACAGTTATGTTCAAAAATAATATTATAGATCATCGCAGTTTACTAAAGCATGATGTTGTACATAAATAAAGATATCGAATAATTCATATTTATTTAAATATAATTTATTATAAAATATTGGGTAATTACATTCTATATATTAAATAAATTTTCGACTCCCAATTCTAGTTATCACTTAGTATAATTAGTGTATCAAGGAATAATAATAAAATATAACATAAATTCTATAATGTAAACTAATTTCTACGTGACTACTATGAATATTGTTATTTATTAAATAAGTAATTCTAAAACAAATTTTTTTTCATAATAAGGATTATAAATTTATAAAATTGTCTCCTGATATTTTTTTGATACTATAAGTCTCTATAGATTTACTTTCCTCTTAAACGAGTGGAAACAATAATTTACCATCAGGGAAAAGAATTTTTGATAACATACTTACTTGATTTCTTTCCATAACATGAGCATAACTTCATCCACCAGTTGCATTATTATTGTATTCCACTTTATCTATAACATAAATAAATGATTATTTAGGATTTATTTTTCATTTATGAATAAAAAAATTACTTTTAATAGATTATAAGATCCATAATATAATAAAAATTTGTTCCCCCTATATCAAGATATTTACCAAAACCAATATGGTTAGTAAAAGTAATGCAATATGGATAAATCATCATATTCTGAAATAATACTTTAATATCTAAAACCTTAATAAAAATACCCATAGTTTAACTTAAACTATTACTTGTTTCTTAAAATTATTTAAAAACTTGTCTAACCAAATTCGAACAAAAAAATTCCAAAATATTTGATCACATAATTTTTTTTCATGATTCAATTTACCATTTATCCCCAAATAAAACAAAGTATCTCATAATGTCACAGACCAAACACATCAATTATACAATCATATATTCTTTTAAAATATACAAATCCATTCCCAAGATAACTATAATAACCATAAAACCATAATAAAATAATAAATTCTTTCATAAATTATCTCAAACTCAATTCCTCAAATTATGTTCACTTTATTAATATAGCGCACTTATTTAAAAATAAAATTAATCACATATTTAACCAATATATTCTTAATTAAATTTTTATTTATGTGATAAAAATATATTCCCAAAATGTAATAAATATTTTACTTAATTTACCATAATGACCTCTATATCAATGATCATATTAACCCTAAAGGTTGTCAATAACTTCATAATTATGTCTGTAAAATATAAATACATTATTCCATAAATAATATTTTTAATAAAACATATACTAAACCAAAGGTCTATATAGAAACCTAGGATTCTCATACATGGATATTACATTTATTTTGATGAATATTAATTAAACTATAAAAAAACACACTTGAGGACCATAATAGTATATTTCCTTTGGAAACATGTTACATAATCATCTCAATTCCTGAAATATATACAATATCCCCCATAAAGGTCATCCCCTTTAGTAAACTTAACAAAATACCACACATAAAGCCATTATTCATAACATGTGGAAAGTACACATAAGAATGAATGATCTTAGATGATTATTAAGGGTAAATAAAGAAGAGACGTAAGAATAACATTGAAATAAGTGCATAGGAACATGACCACAACATTTGAAAATCATACCCTGCATATAAAATATAACTATCATGATTCATGGGATAAAGATTAGAAATTTAAGATACATGATTCATAATTGAATAGAATGAAATAACCCAAAAGAGTATAACATTAGAATAATATGTATAATTGTGGTATATAAATAATCATAGAAGGTATTATGTCATGGATATCCACCCAGACATCTATAACATGTCAGTATTGGGATGACCACCCATGCACATGCTTCAATAATTGGATAACCTTTCATGTACCATCCTGCAGGATTTGGATAAAGTCCAGTGTATCCCATGATAGGGTTGGGATAAACTCTCATTAACCATTTGAGCTAGTATAAAATTAATCATTATCTAATGTATTTGAGGGAGATATAAGTGCCACTCATCACATTATGAAAATAATTAATATCTGTGCAAAAATATCATAAAACATTCATCATTTAATAACCCTTGAAATGAAATGGGTTTTTTTAATAATTAATAATATCATAACCTTTAAAAAAGAGATTGGTTTCATAATCATTTCATTATTTCGTCTTTGAATTACCTGTGAAAAAAGAAGTGGCTTCCAAATTAATTTTATCATGGTCTAACTAATAGAATAGAAATGAGTTTCATAAACATCATGTCATGATAATAAATTCATATAATGAATAAGAAGGGAATCCTTTTTTTCAAATAACCAGAAAATAATAAGTTACATAGAAATATATTATCTTATATTTTGAATGATTTGAAAGATCACATGTAACATTTATTGTGGAAAATAATATTTCATGGAAAATAAAATTTTAAAACTAAAAACACATATTTTTTTTTGAAAAAATGTTTCTTTTAAAATAAAAATGAAAAACTATAAATTAATTTTTCAATAAAACAATGGTTATGAAGGGGGAAAATTACCTTTATGCTATAAACATTAAAGAATATTACTTAATAGTTTTAGTAAAATCCTAATATGCACTTTTTTGGAAAACAAAATGAAATTTTATTTAAATTTTTTTAAAACTAAAACATAGGTAATATGTATTTAATAAATATATGAATAATTTGAAAACATTTAAAAAAACATAGTTTTGGAAGAAAATGGGTTTTCTATTGAAGAGATAAATAATGATGATATTTATTAAAAATATTATTTTGAACTCTACAATACTTAAAGAGAAAAATTAAAGGAAAACTATATTATCATGAAGTAAAAAGAGGTTAAAAAATTCATGACTTTCTTGAGAGATATATCATATGATTTTACCATTTGAAGCATAGTTATAAAAAATCCTGATAAACAATACCATTGTCTCATAAAACCATTAGCAATTTGGAAAAATATAATTGTAATCCCCCTGAAATAATAAAATTAAATAAAACAAATAATATCATGAGAATAAAAAAATTTATTATAGTACATGTCGATAGGTGATCATATACACATAATAAAATAAGGTAGGTTCATAACATAATATATGTCTCAAAAAAGGCAAATTCAGAAAAATATTTATTACCGTTATGGTAACTTTTTAACCGTAAACCTATTCAAAGAGTGGTTTTTAAAATGAACTTCTAAATAAAAATAATTTTTATGGATATAATTATAAAATAAATTCATTGTCATTATAAACACAACATTAAATAAATAGGAGTTGAATATGTCACAAGTTTCACATAAGTCAAATGTGAGACGAAAACCCCTTAGTGTAATTCTCAAATTCCATCACACTCATTTAAATATCCTCTAAAAAAATTATAATTTTATTAAACATTTATTTGATAACCATACATATAAATATCATACCATATATGATATACTGATGTCCTTTCATTACCCTTTTATTAAAAATTCAATATTAATATCCTGTTTCAGGTAATAATCGATTTGTTTTTTCATATATGTTTTGATTTTTTATTTTTATCCTCTTAATTTGATAATGGTTAAAAAATATAAATAATAATCATCATGATATAATAATCATACTTATACATTAATTATAATTTTAATTCAAATAACTAAATATGTTTTTTAAAAATTAAGTACGTTACGATCTTCAAAAAGGTAGGCTATCTGTACACATTAGTAACGTTTCCCATTTCTCAAAAATAATTATAGAAAGAATGAAAGTAAAATATTTAATTTTATAATTATCATAATATCATAAATGAAAAATTATTTATTTAAATATACTTATACATATCATCTATTTGTTTTTTGATAAATAGAGACTCAAATCGCTTAGTGAAGGCGGTAGTCCACACATACATGAATGACATTACAATCATTCAATGAGTGAAAATGTAAAAAAGAAATTTATTTATTATATTTTCAAAATGATAAATGTTTCATGAATATAACAAATATTTATTTTATATTTCATATAATTATCCTTATTATCCTCTAATTAAAATGTATCACATCGCATCGCGAGGCAGTAATCCTCTTTAGACCCGAGCAACATTATCGTATTGACTACATAATGGATACTAAAAATGTCATAGATGGTATAATTATTAAATAAGTATAATTATGTTATATAGATAATATATGTATATTAGATCAATTATCATACCCAATTGTGAGAGGTGGTAATACAAAAAAGTGAATGGCATTGTTTCATGAGGCAGAAATCCACCATACACATGAATGATTATTTCATGACTCATTTGATGAAAGTGGATATGGTTTGTCATGAACCAACCCAGATACACAAGACCCATAATAAATAATATTGATATAACATATACCTAAGGGTATTAGTGTTCTCCACCGTTTGGTGACTATAACAGGAAATCATATTAGATCAATAGGGTATAAATTTTCTACATAACAATAGAAGATAAAAGATTAATAATTAGTATTTTCATCAGTAGAAAGGGAGAAATTACTAAACATAAAACTAGTATAAAAAATCCAAAAGTAGTATATCATCAACTTAATCAACAATAAGATTTATAAAACTCAAACATCCCAAATGAAATATTAATCACATTCCAATGGATCATGAACCTCCACCACATCTAAGTGGAACTTTACCCATTCTCAACCCTAGAAGAAGAAAATCTACAAACAGTCGAAGAAAAAAGTTGGATGTGATCTATAAAGTCTACTAGGGTCTCACCTAGTCTTCCCAAGCATATTCTCTAATAATAATCCAAATAATGCTCTCAATTTAAATAAAATCGTTTGTGTAATGACATATTATTTTCATATTTATATAAAAACATACATTATTTTCAAGGGATGGAAAACATTTCAAACATGGAAAAAATAGGCTTTTATATAAAATAATTTATACAAATCATATGGAAGATTTAAAAAGTTTTTTAATCAATTTAATATATATATAAACATTCAAAAACAACAACTACGTAATCTTTCTTAATATGTATTATTTTATGGATATAAGATCCTCACACATCTCATATTAGTGATCTTAGCTATGTATCAATACACACATCCCTTAGGCTCAGTCAGAATTGGAATCATCAACATCCCATTAGGGATAATCATTCTGAACTAGTTTTTCTATATTTTTCATAATAAATCCATTATTAGGGGATTATGATACTAGAATGATTGTCCCAAAATAACCCACTAACTACCTAGGTTTTATTGTGACTAAAAATAAATAAATAAAGGGAAAATAATTTCATTTAAAATCAAACATCATTTATAGTACAATTTCCCAATTTTCAATTTAAATATTCCAATTCAATTTCAAAAACAAAACATGAGATTTTTATTATTTAATTACTTTTAAAAAAACCCAATAATAAGTTTTCAACATTTAAATTTAATCAATTTTTTCAAATCATATCCCAAATCATTTCATCAATTCATTTATTTTTACAATATACCCCACAATTCCAACTCCATTGGAATTATGGTCTTTCAGAAAAATCCACAGCATTTCAAATTATAGGATTGAATCACTTCATATTAACAGATTATAAATCAATTGAAATCCATTTGAAAAAAATAAAGAAAATCAAGGTTTTAATTACCTTGAAAATCTCCAACAGAACCTCCTACCTTTAATCATGGAAATCAAAAGATCAATAACCACTACGGGAACACCAATATAGGTCGAAGGTGATGGAGATCTAGAAATAAAAACTAGAATAAAGATCCAATAAAAAAGATTTTATATCCATCCAATACATAATGATCCATAAATCTTTAATTAGGATGGAATGATAGATAAGAATAAACCTTTTGTGAGGTGATCTACTTATTAGATAGGGACTGAATCTTCCATTGACACATTGACTCACCAAAGGAGGAGGTTGGAGTAGCCAAAATCAATTCTAAGGATCTTTCACAGCCACGAAAATCAAATTCTGGTCGAGAAGGGTGATTAATCATCTTTAATAGGGGATGAATAATTTTTGAAACAATTTTAAGAATAATTAAATCCTCCATGTTTGGTTTCCTAGGGAGTTTCACACAGTTAGGAAAACTATGAACCCCTAAAGATTGGTTGCAATGTTTCTCCTAGTTTGGTGATTTTTTTGGATAAAAAAACACCAACATTGAAAATTACCACTACATGAGGTCTCCTGGTTTAGAGGGTCTAGAACCATTGGTTGGACAAACTATGCACCACCATGTCGAGCACCATCAAAAGGAACATGGGTTACTAATACAAATAACACAATTTTACTTAACTATGTGAAAACCTTTAATATCTTAAAGGGATTCCATAATAATCTAAATTTCATTTAAAATAACTTGAAAGAAGACCCAACCAATATATGTTAAAAAATAAGATTGATAAGTACCTAAAAACCAATAACATGATGTTAAAACATCCCCTCCATAAAAACTTTTTATCCCCCGAAAACTTGTCAAGAAGTTTCTATATCAAAGATATAATACCACAAATCTTTCGTTAGTGCCTCACACTCCCATGTATCATGAGAATAAAAACCATTCTTCCATAGCACACAGACCAAAGGAATCTCCCTAACATGATTTAACATTGTCTTAGAATAAAGAATACTAACTGGATGCTTAGTCATGGAAAAATCTAGATCAACAACAAGATCCTCCCATCTCAAGACTTGATATGGGTTAAAAATATACATCCAAATATATGATATATTAAAGAAATTGTGTATCAATGTAAACTATAGTAGAAGTGATAAATAGTAAGACAATTTTCCCACCCTCTCAGCAACTACAAAAAGGTCCCACAAAGGGAGGTTCAAGTTTCCCTTACCTCCTAAGATGTTAATGACCCAAAAATTTTGAATCTCTAAAGAAAACATGATAAAAGAAAGAAATATAATTATATATGACAATGATCACTATAATATTTATACCAGATATGTTATATTAACATTATTAGATAAATAAACTAAATTTTTTTCATCATCTCTTAGACAAAAAATTTTCCAACCAGGGAAGATTTAATAAAATCTTACCCACACAATAGAGATTTACACAACATTTCATATAAGGCCTCAAAATAATCCATTGTGATAACAAATAGGTAACTATTATTATAATAGAAATCAACCACTCCAAAATGGTCATCCTAAGATTCACTAAAATCAAAGATTCATGCACAAATTATTTTAAATAATTTTTACATCCCTCCTTTTCTGTCTATCCATTTACATATGGTATACTATACTCAAATGAACTTGAGATCCCATAACCTCTTGAATGATTATAAAGAAAATAGTGGTAAAATGAGGATATAAGGGAGAGAATATAGTATATATAACTCAATATAAGTGAATATTCTATTTTACATAGATATTTCTCAACTCCTCAACTTTGGTTGTATCCTGAATGGGTATAAAGTGAGATAATTTTGTCAGTCGACCGATCACAACCAATATAAAATTAATCATTATAAGGGTATATGGAAACCAAAACACAATATCAATAGAAATATATTCCCACAACCAAGTCGGTACTAGTAGTGTTTGAAGAAAAACTAAAGGTCTATGGTTCTACGTCTTGACCCGTTGATAGGTATAACAATAAAAAACAAAGTCAATGATGTTCCATATCATACATGGACACCAAAATCATCACTAAATATTATAAAACATTTTTATAGTTCCTAGGTGAAAATCATACTGGGAATAAAGGAAATCATCCATTATATATTTTCTCAAAGATAATGGCCCAAATAAATAATTCCTAAAAAATAGAATATCCTTTATAGAGAAAAACCACTCAGCAAAGGTCTTCCCATAATAGAGAGAGTCCCTAATGCTTTAGAATTATTCAATAAGCTATTGTCCCAAAAGAATCATTTTGATAAGAGAATAGGTTGGATGGACATTTTCTAAGGCAAACTTGGCCTCTTATGGTCGGACTCCTAAATGAAACTATGAAGAAATAACCATTGTATTTTACTCTTGGGATGATTCATTCATGGTCTAGTTTGTATGTTTCCTACTCAAAGAATAAAAAATAATTTACTTTCCTCATGGTATATTCATTGTTGAAATCCAAAAACTGTAGGTACTCCACCAAACACCTATGATAGAGATTCATATTTTTTTTAGAGAAGATATAACTTAGGATCTTATAGTCAGAATATATAGTAAATTTTCTTTGGAAAGGTAATGAAGATAAGTCATAAGAACAGGAATCATAGTAGAGAGTTCAAGGTCATGGATTATATAATTATTATCATGTGGAATAATATATCTGGATCTAAAGGCTACCACTTGGTCACCCTATATATAAAACAACCCAAACCCAAACATGATGCATCAAAGTAAACCACATATCCTTTATTGGACTCTTGAAGTGTAAAACCTAGTTCATAAGTCAAAATACATCTAATCTCAACAAAATAACTCTGAAAATTTTCATCCCAAATTTCCTTCAACCCCTTCTAAGTGAGAGTGGTCATTCGTGAAGCCAAATTACAAAAATCATTTAAGAATACAAGATAATACCATAACTATACACTAGAAGCACCTAATCCCAAAACAATTACACCATTTCTCACATGTCATAACACATTTTACCTTCTTAGGATCAATTAAGAAACCATGATATTTGACTATATAACCCAATAACATTACCTCCTCGATCCATAAATCATATTTTGATTCCTTGGAACAGAGTCAAGTATTTCTCAAAATTTCCATAACTTTTCTCAGACGATGCACATGATCCTCGTCGAATTGATAGTGAACTAGGATTTTATCCACAAAGACCACCAATAATGTATAAATATACTCATGGAATATTATTGTTATCAAATATATAATGACTACAAGATAATTGGTTAGAATAAATTTCTTTGTAATATTCTCATAATTTCCATACCTACTCTGGATGGTAGATTTCTAATTGTAAGACTCTATTATTCTCAACTGATGATCACATAACTAAAGATAAATCATTGAGAATCACTTCACCCATTTAAATAGAAAAACATATTATTGATCTATGGAAACACATAATATTTCTTCACCATAACTAGTTGAATATCTAGATAACAAAACGTAAGAGAAGTTTTCCATTAGAATTCATAGAAAATATTAGAAGATCCATTCGAGGATACATACTTAGACATATAAATACATTTTCTAATAGATCTTAAAAATGTATCTTCACATCTTTCATTTTAGGTGAATCTCTAAAAAAAATAAAAAATATACATTTGATTAATACCAAACACTAAATAAATAAAAAAATCTTCATCTCTTACCAATGTAAAACAAAAAAAATAAAAAAGAAACTTATTGTGAACCTCGATAAAAACATGAGGGAGATCATTTCACAAAGACTCCCACTTTAGATAAAAATAAAACACAAATATTTCTTTCCCCAAATCCACATATGAAGGTATGACTCTACTCGATCTTGGGTCCCATTATCCTGAAAGATAAAACACACCCTATCGGCCCCAAAAATTGAGATCAATCAAAGATAACATTAAATTCCAACCTTATTGCCAAGGATCTAATCCATCCCAAAAATTATATCAATAGGTTTCATGTCAAGAATCAGAAAATCCCAGTTAAGATTGATCGTTGATAAAGAGAAGACATATGTAGTATAATAGAGACCCTTATCTCTCTTCATTCCTTTAGTTATAGTGATATCCATCACATAAGAAAAATAGTCCATATAAATATTTTGTTGGTACAGAATTTAATTTTATAAAAATGAGTGAGATAACCCAATATAAAATAAATTAGTCACTAATGATGATCATATAGTGATGGAAACTCTCATTATCACTAGACCCGTATCCGCTTCCAATATAGAGAATTCAACTATGTGAAGAACCTTTTTTCAGATTCTTATTGTCGGAACCCCTTTATTCATGATGAATATGATTACACCATAATAATTTGAGGTTATGATAAGACCATTCCACTATATAGGGTAGAAATTATATAACAAGATTTCTTCAAGTGACCTAAGAGTCTGTGAGATCTGTAGATCTTGGGTATCTCAATACAAATCTATTTCAAATTCCCAGTCATGACATACTAGAAGAAATTCAAATGTCCCTTCTAGAAAATGTAGGAGTCATAGAGGGTTCCTAGAATTGAGAACCACCATGAGGCTCATCACTCTTTATCTTTCCCTTTAAGTAAGTCAAATAACTACTAGTATGAGAAAAAGGAACTCCCATAAAAACTAACATATCATCCAAGTAAATTTCCAACATCAACTCCCTATCCATCATGTTAGAATAAGAAAAAATCTTTATCAATAAGTTCTATTAACTAATGTTTGGTCCAATACCCATCTTGAACCACTGATTATTCATTTTTTAATATGACATAATCATAGGTGAAAAATGCACTATCTTGGAAAACTAGTTCACATACTCTATCATAGTCTTTTCATCCTATTGGAGATTGTAAAATTAAGTAGAATTTTCTAACACCATATATTCTAGAAGGATCTAGTATGGGAAAATAAATATAAATTAATTCCACTCTAAACCTGCATGCTTATTCTCCATTACCATTAAATCCCACAATCTACTGTTTGGTATCTCTATCTAGAAGGTGGAACATTTCTCCTTAATAGAATCAGGGAATTAAAAGAAATAAATAAGAATCTCCATATTTCTCAACATATCTTTATCATCTAAATGATCATTAAATACTTGAAACATGGGTAGATTTTAGTGAATAAAATCATGAAAATGATTCCTTGATTTATCCCTTTGAGGATTCACAACTGGAGCCTAGATGAAAATTGGTATAGGTCTCTATCCCATAGCTTGGATATAACACAAAACAATCTTAATAAGATTTGGTTCCACAAGTGAATTTTTTCACCGTGGTTCTTTGAGGGCTTCCTCCTTGAGCATATTCAAATGTATTTTGAAGGTAGTATACTACACAAAATCAATAAGAAACATTGAAGACATAACATGATTAATAAGATCAACAACTCAAACAAGACCTATAATAATATGAATCCCATAATATATGATAAAATGATTTGGATATCAAACTATCCAAATAAAAATTAGCTAATAAACTGGAATCAGATCAATTTATTCATCAATACTCCTTTCCCAAAACACCCATGGTGACAGAAGGCCCATTAAGATTATATTTTTCAAGGAAATATTTCATAACTACATCTTGAGTCCCAAAAAGAAATCCTAACTAAATTATGACATAATGTATAGATTCTAAACCGTCACCTTTGATAAAACTTTTTTAAAAACCATCCTAGATTACTTAGTACTCTAATTACAATGTTGGCTCGGACATAGGCCTAAAGGTGTACATGATCCCTTTGGGATTAAGAATATAACATAACATTATATTAGATCATGTGGAAATTAATTTTCCACCAAACTAAATATTATAAAATATTACATGTTAGTATGATTTACACTCTAAAGGAAGAAAGTACCAAAAAACCAAACTGGTATGACAAAACCCAAAATAGTATATCATCAAAATTATAAATAATAAGCATGATAAAACTCAATCATCCCAATGGAAATGTCACTCAAATACCAAAGAATAAAGTCCATCCACCCCTACAAGTGGTTCTTACATTTTATCATATATAAAATAAGAAAATATACAAACATCTGAATAAAAAGATAGGGTGTGAGCAACAAATCATAGTAGGGTCTCTCCAAGTGTTCCATAATATATTCCATAACAATAAACCAAATAATTATTTAAATTTAAATACAATACGGTATAAAGTGACATATTATTTTCATATTAAAAAAAATTCTTTTTTGTTAAGGGTTAGAAAACATTAAAAATATATATTAGTTAAATGTTTTATATAAAATAATTTATATGAGTAATTTGACATGACTAGGAAAATTAAATAGTTAATGATATATATATATATATATATTAAATTATAAACAAACACCATGGTTATCTTCCTTGAAGTACATTAGTTTTTTGCTATAATATCCTCAAAATTATCATATCAGTAATAACCATTATGTATGTGTACACACATCCCTTAGGCTCAAGCCTAATAGGTCTCATCAATATCTCATCAAGGATAATCATACCAAAATTATTTTTTAGAGTTTTATTGGTTAATCCACTGAATCAAGATAAAAATACTAGTGTGATTTCCTCAAACAACCCACTAACTTCCCAATCTCACACAAGCTCAATCAATCAATTAACAAGGGAAAATCTTTTCATTTAAAATCAAACAACATTTAAAATTCAATTTCCTTATTTTAATTTTCAATTATGAAATTAAATTTCAAAAACCAAACATGGGTTTTTTTAACAATTTCATGAATTTTAAATAAAAACAATCAATGGTTTTTATCATCTAAATTTAAGTCATCTTATTAAATCAAGTCTCAAATAATTTCATCAATTACATCATTTTAAAAAATACACCTACAATAATAACTCCATTGGAATTGTTTTTTTCATAAAAATCCAAGCTATTTCAAATTTCATAATAACATAACTTTGAATAAAATCTGTTATAAATCAATTGAAATCCATTTCAAACAAATCAAGAAAACCAGGGTTTCAATTACATGGGACAACTAAAACAAAACCACTGACCTTTAACCATGGAAATCAAATGATCAACACCCACAATAAGAAATCCAATTTTGATTAAAGGTAAAAGAGGTATAGAAATCAAAACTCTAATCATGATCTAAAAAATGTTGTTTAGATCCATCCAATACGTGAAAATCCTACAAGTCCATGGACTTAGTTAGGATAAATCAGATGAAACTATAATAGAGGAGATCCACTTATCAGAGTAGTATAAGATCATCCAACAATACATTGATTATCCAATGAAGGAGGATAGAGGAGTGAAAATTCATTCTATGGAGCCTTCAAAACCCGAGAAATATTATTATGGTAAAGAATGGAAATTAAGCATTATAAATGGGGGATCATGAATTGTTATTTTTTTTAAATAGTTAAACCCCATGTGATTTTTTTCCTTGGGAGAGTCGCACAGTTAGAAAAAACTAATTCCATAACTATTCACCCCTATGATCTGGGATTCATTGTATCTTCTAGGAGGTTGTGATATTTTTTCAATCATGCACCGACCATGAAAATGGACACTGCTTAATATCACATGATTTAGAGTGTCCAGAACCACGGTTTAGAGAAACAGTATGCCCCCTCATGAGCACCATCAAAGGGAACATCATTTCCTAGTCCAAACCACATAATTTTACCTAGAAATTCAAAAACCATAAACAACCTAAAGGGATTCCAAAAAAAATATAAATTTCACATGGAATAACAAGAAACAATCCTTAACAAAATTACATTGAAAACTAGGTCAAGTAGTACCTAAAAACATGAAATAAGATGTTACATGGTTGTAGGTAATTAGATAAAAATATATACATATTAGAATATTAAAAATTATATTATTATTATATGATCATGGTAAAATAGAAATTGAAGAATGTGTAGTAAAAAATAAAATAAAAACTCATTGAAGAATGATACCTCTTCTTCGCATAACCTCCTTATGTTTGCAACAAAAGCCTTCCTAGGATGGATTTATACCCAAAATATAGATTATAGAATTAGAGAAGGAAATGTGGGAATTTATTTGGGTAGTTATAGGATGAAAAATGGATTTAATGTTTGAGTAAGAGAGGAGAGGTGGTGTCCTTTCAGATGTGTGGTGAGTGGAACACCTGAAATATTTTGAAAAAATGCGTACCCTCGTCTTTCATACAAAAAAGGACAAAAAATTGAGTATTGTTGAGAATCAGACAATATAGGGTAAAAATATGGCCACAAAATAGTTTTTAGACATGTTTTATTCCATTTCCCCTTATATTTTTTGTTAAACCTCTGATAATCCAATTTTTACCTTAACCATGGTAATTAATTATTAATGTTTTTACTATTCATTTTTTCCCAAAAATAATGTGTAGTTATTAGAAATATAAATTATGATGATTAAAAACATAGAATTTATTTTCCCAAATTAAACTCACATAAGTGGAAAATTTTAATTTAAAATTAAACATGTAAAAGTGATGAGAAAGTGGGGTTTTAAAGAGAAATGTTCAAAAGATTGCAAAGTTTTTATATCTAATGTAAATATAAAATTGACTAAAATTATCTAAATTATACGAAATGAAATATAATTGATATATTTTTTACTTTAAATTTAATTTAAAATATAATTTAACTTTATAAATAATTTTAATGAAAAGGTAGTTTTCAATTAAAATTCAATAGTTTTCACTATTCATTAGTAAATTCTTATTTTATGAAAATTTTCAAAAATTCACCAAAACATAATTTTAAAATTATTATTTGAAAAATAAATTTCATTCTTTAAAACAATTATTCAAAAAGATTCAAAATTTATTTTTTACATAATTTCTCAAAAAATGGGACAAAACTACTTTTTAGAAAAATACAACCTTTATGTGTAAAAATGGGTTTACTCTTATTTATTTTATAGAAAACACAAAACATGAAAATTAAAAATTTTATTCAATATATAAAACATATTTTTTATTAAATTAATTTAACAAAAGTGGTTTTTTAATTTATTAAGGTAATATATTTTGTTTCCATAAAAATATATATTTTTTCTCACAAAAAGATTTCCTTTATTATAAAATCTTTTTTATTTAATTTTTAATTTATTGTTCAAGAATGAATTCATTTTATATGAATGTGTAAACCATATATTTTGAAAATTTATTTAATCCTATTTAAACCATCCATTCAAACAGCTAGGTGAAAACTATTATATTAAATAATAATAATTTAATAATTTGTCACATTTCATTTAAACTCATTATTTCATATAGTTAAAGATAAATTTTGTGTTACGTGTTAGAAAATATAAGCTTATTGTTGTGTGTAATAAAATCCAAACATGATACTTCATATAATGAAAAATAATGAAAGGATTAAATATATTTTTAAAAATATTTTTCCCAAAATCTAGGGGTGTCAAATTCTAACCACTTTAAATGAATTATTTACTTGAAATTCACCACTTTTATAAAAAAATATTGGATAGTTATTCCTCATTATGTTATCAAGTTCCTATGTAAATTCATAAAGGTGTCATTTTCACCACAAAACACTAATTAAGTGAGTGGTCTTGTTTCCATGAAAATTATTTATTCGATCTAGATTATTTACTAGTATTTCCTCATAAAAAAATCATGCAATAATTGTACAACCTTTGAGTTTAGTAAATGTGATGTAACTAATATGTACATTCTCAAGAGTGAAAAATAGAACACATCATGAAACATAGGAAGGTTTATTGGATGTTCGAAATGATAAAATTTTATTCCTTTATAATCATGTATTTTAAATAGACTGAAATACTTTTGGAATATTTTTTACCTTCTTTATTCCTTATAGAGATTCATTGAAATACCTTCATAAAAATGTTAAATTATATATTGTTTTAACAATTATCTGAATATCATTTCAATTGACACTGTACAATTTATAGATGTTACTAAATGGATCTGACCTTCTCTACCATCTTATCGTCTTGCTTAGGTACTAATAGCTTTCTTTCCACAACATCAGTATTGTACATTTGAGTTTTAAACTTTTTTCATAAACGGATTCATAGTGAACCATATTAATTATCAAGTGAAATAAATTATATCAAGAAATATCAACACATGGAATAAGTTGATTCCAAAGACCTTTGGAATCTATATAATGTGTTATTAGTATATCCTCTAGGGTTTGAATTATTCTCTCAAACTGACCGTCTGTTTAAGGATGATACATAGTGATGAAAAATCAATTATATGTCTAAATTTATCTAAATAATCCACCAAAACATCATGTATAACTCCATAACAAATAAAATAAAAAGGAATTTGGTACTCCATGAACCCTTACAACTTCTCTATTTTATATTCTGGAAAGCATATCCAAGGTGAAATATTCATTGATAGTAATGAAGTGTTTTAAATTCTTATGGTGATCTACTAGAACAAAAAATTATCTCAAAATGAAAAATAAGATAAAACCTAAAGGTTACCAGTATCATTAATCATATTTCCAGAATGTGTAATTGAAATTTTCTTCAAATAAAATTTTCATTATGTACAAAACTATAGGGAAGAATTTTCATAATCTTCCCTTAAAAAATAATTAATGTTGATAGACTCCCAGCACATAAAACCATAAAATTAGTTCAAATTAATTTGAACTTATGATAAAACAGAAAATCATAAACCCATTATGGTATCCATAACTTTTATGTTAATCTTAGATAAAGACATAAATTCTTCCAAGATGAAATTTACTAGTTATTTCATAAAAATATCACATCTTATAAATTTTTTTTGATTGGAATATTGAGTTTAACCTTATACTTATAAAATACAAAATTTTATTTTTCTATTCTAGAACTCATTTTTGGGTATATAATCACATGAAATATAACTAATGGTTGAAGAATAATATTTTCATGGGGATTATTCATACAAAATCAATAATTAAATTACTAACTACGGAGGAGAGGATTAATTTTCTCTAATTATCATGATTCACTTAAATCTTAATAATTTAATAATATTTTCCTATTTCTTTGGTCTTCAGAGGTTTATGTGGATTATCATCATCATTTGGCATTGGGTTGTGTAATTGATTCAAATAATTTCAATAATCCTTTCATTTGATACAGTAGAGTGTGAGAGGTGTATTTGGTGATGCTTTTTATCAATTCACATAATTAACTAAATTATTTCCCTAAATTTGGAAATTAATTTCATGATTATCATCCCTTAAATACATAAAACCTTTTCAAGTTCCATAAAAAGGATTTCATCTATATTTCTTTCCACAAATTGATCATAACAGAATTATTATCTTCTAATCTCTATTATTTTTAGATTTTCAATTTAATTCCTTTTTATCTTATTATAAAATCTGGGAGAATGATACATAACTAAAATCACTATTTCCCCAGAAGGCACATCAAACAATCTTCTCATACCTTCTGAATTATTTTTTGGATAATTTTTTTTATATAATTGGTTTTAATCCACTGAATAATTTATTAACATTAATTTAATATTGTGTGATAATAACAGAATCATACCTCAAATGTATTGAAAAATTTTCATTATATGTATCAACAAATTCATCATCTATTTTCTTTTTCTCCAGGAACTCCTTATCTATAATCATATAAAGAATACACAAAATATACTTACTGAAAAATAAGTTATTGAAATAAACCTAGTAAATGGAGTCAATTTTCTCATGGTTCCTTGTATTCTTTATAATATTCCACTATTGATATACCTCACCTTCTAAATGATAGAAACATAAAATAACATTATCATGCTCCAAAAATTGTGGATAGAAAAAAATGTTTTAGTGGTTCTAATCCATTATTAAAAAACAATTAGATTATAAGACCCACAAAAATTATATAGATGTTCCCTCATGAAGTATTCAATAGAATGTTGTTCACACATTTACTTATTTGAAAGACTAGAATGATTCATATATTGGGATTGTAGTGTGACTATGAAAGTAATATCTTTCATTCCATCTCCCATAAAAAATAGTTAGTATGGAAGAAAATAATTTAGTTTTCCATCGTACTTAGCATTAACACGGTTCCTAAAGGATCCATACATAATCTAAAACCAAAATCAAAGTGTGAGAAACTCTAATAATAGTAGGTAACCACAAAATCATGAAGCATAACTTATAGAATGACTAAATAATGAAACTTGATTTTCAATCCATGAAATGATAGGCTCAATATAGGTCATTAATGATCGTTATCTATTTAAATCTTTCATGATGTTTTATAAAGTGTTTGTGAATTTCCAAATATTATCCCCTGATTGTGTCAAACTAGGTGTGAAAAAAGGCCCATTTTAATGTATTATGTTTTGATAAGGTTCGAATCGATATTTTTTTTCTTATTTGTTACCCCTAGGTACCTATATGAAAAGGTACATACACTTTTAGTATGAAGATAATGATTTAATTAATTAGAAACCACATGATCAATTATTTTCCAAAATTCATGGTTATTTTCCAACATTTTTATTCATACTCAGACTTATCCTTAGATACATCCCTAGAAATATCCTAATAAATAGCCTTGGGGATATCACTAAATATTTCTCGTCATATTTTCTAATAGATAACAAAACCTCTCCTTTAATAAGAAATATATAAACCCATGACTCTCATTCATTGATATTACATATTTTTAAATGAGTATTCATTACATTACACAATCACACACTTGAGGATCATAATATTTTAGTTCCCTTGGAATATTATAACACAATATTCTTAATTCATGAATGATCTCCAATTAATCCCATAAATATCATACATACACTCTTTACGAAAAAACTTACATAAAATATTTCATTAAAACCAAGGGAAAAGAAATATAAGAAAGGGTGAGATCAGATTCTCAATAATGGTAGAAAAAGAAGATATATAAACATAACATGAACATAAGGAAATAAGAACATGAGAATGAAATTTGTAAACCATACCCTACATATCAAAGACCACAATCTTGATTCATTTAATAAATATTAGTAGTTCATAATACATGAAAAGAAAATGAATCAGAGAACATGATCCATGATAGCATAAAATTGGAATAATACATTGATTTTTGGTGTTTACATAATCATAGAAAATCATATCTCATGAATTCCAACCAATATATTTTTAACATGTTATGATAGGTCTAACTGCACATGTAAATGCTATGTGATTGGGATAACCTCCCATGTACCCTCTTTAAGAATTGGGAAAACCACATATGTAACCTATTTCAAACTTTTCCTAATATCTTATATACCCTTTGAGATCATATAACATTATTCATTATGCAAAACATTCGAGGGAGTTGTAGATACTAACCTTCACTAAATGAAAAGTATACATTTTTGTGCACAAGATCAGAAAATATTTATCATATCATAACCCATGAAATTAAATGGGCCTCATAAAAAATTCATCATCACATAACATATAAAAAAGATATAGGTTTCATAATCATTTAATCATTTCGTCAAATCATAACCCATGCAAAAAGTAAGGGCGTTTTATATGAATTATATCATATTATAACCAATGAAATAAAATAGGTTTTATAAACATATTGTCATCATATACCATTTAGAGAAAAAATAAGTATGGTATATATGGTAAACAACCCCATAAAATAATAAATTTTATCAATGGATATCATCTTATATAGAAAATTATTTTGAAAGATCACATAGAATTTTTTTTAAGGAAATAACATTTCATTGAAAATCACTTTTTAATGCTAAAAATACAAAAGAATTCATGGAAATAATTTACTTTGGAAATTAACTTGAAAAGTTATAAATAATTCTTCAAAAAAAATAATGTTCATGAAAATCAAAAATCATGTTCATGACATATACCTTAAAATAAATATTACTTTATCATTTTTGGTTAAATCCAAATAATAATTGATTGAAAAAATACTTGAAAATTCATTTAAAACATTTTAAAAAAAGTAAAACATGGGTAAAAAACATTAATAAATAATATTAATAAATTTAGAAACATTTTAGAAAACAAATATAGAAAACATGGTTTTGGAATAAAAGTGGGTTTTGACTGAAGAGAAAAATAATACCAATTTTTATTAAAAATATATTTTTAAACTAATGAATACATTAAAATTGGAAAATAATGGGAAGAAAAGTATTCTCATAAAATAAATATATTGAAATAAAATTCTATAGTTTCCTAAGAAATATATCATAATATTTCAACAATAGAAGCATAATCATGAACAATTATGATAAGCTATGAGATTGTATCATAAAACAATTAGAACATTGGTAACATTGAAACATATCACCCATGAATGAATAATAATAAATGAATCATATAATATAATTAGAATAAATAAATTAATTATATTACATGTCATATGGGATATATTTTCACCTCATAAAAGAAGACTGGTTCTTGACATAACATTTATCTCAAAGAAGAAAAATTGAGAGAAAAATCCAGTACTGTTAGGTAATTTTTGAACTATATTCTGATTGAAATATAGGCTTTTAAATTGATATTAAATAAAAATAATTTCCATTATAATAATCATCATATAAATTCCTGGTAATTATTCACAACACATAAATGAAATAGGTGGTGAATATGGCATGTGTCTAATAGAAGCAAAAAAGTGAGACAAAAATCCCTTACCATAAGTCTCTAATTCCTTCATACTCATTAGAACCTCATGTATAATGAATATAATTTTATTATAATTATATAAAATAACAATAATAATATATATATCATACCAGATATTATTTTCTCCTGACATTTTAGTACCCTTTTATTAACAATTGCATATTAATTTCACGTTTTTTGGTAATAATAACATTGTTTTTCTTATATGTTTTGATTATTTATTTTTAGTCCTCTTACATTGATCATGGATACATAATATATATAATAATAATAATAGTTAAATTATTAAAACATTTACATGTTAATTATACTTTTAAGACCATTCATAAAAGACGGTTTTGAGAACTGAAGTACGTTACAATCATGGAGGTAGTAGGTTGTATATACGCATAAGTAACATTTACTATTTTTTAGGTATAATTTTGAAAAATTAGGTAATTTTTATATTATATTTATATATTTATTATAATATACTAAATAATATATTATTTCTTTAAATATATTTATAGATATCATCCACGTGGTGTGGGGATGAAAAGGGAGTCAATTGTTTTATAAAGGTGATAGTGAACACATACATGAATGAAATTATCATATTTCAGTGAATGAAAAGCTAAGAAATAAAATGGTATATTATATTTTATTAATAAATAATATTTAATTAAAATAAGAATTATGGCATGTATATTACATATATTTATCCTTATTGTCTTCTATATAAAGCTAATCACATCCCTTTGCAAGAAGGTAATCCTCCGTACACATGAGCGATATTATTGTATCCCCTATTGAATGGAAATTAGAAAAAGGTATACATTATCTAATGACTATATAGGTTTAAGTATTTTAAAAATATGATATATATAATTTATATATTTCATCATACCAAACCTTGGGATGTGGTAACTGAAAAATTAATTTCATTGGTTCGCTAGGTGGTAGTCCACCGTACCCATGAATAATGATTTTGTAACCCATTTTGAAGAAAGTGGATATGTTGTAAGACAACCCATTAAAAAATAACATCCCATTATATAGAAGATAATTATTTTATTATAACATCATTCCTTAAAAATAATTTATGCATGTGAAATAAGAAATAAAATAAAGTCTCTCATTAAAGACTGTTACCACTTCTCTGGGAAACCTTCTTAGTTTTGCACAAAAATAATTCCTCCGTTGGATTTATTATAAAACTAATGATTAAAATATTAGAGGAGGTAATTTTGGAAGTTATTTTTCTAGGTATTTTCTAAACCAAAATGGGTTTCATGTGTGAAGAAGAGCGGATAGTGGGTGTCATTTTATAATTGAGGTGAGTGGAAAACATGTAATTTTTTGAAAATAAAAATGTGTAACCACGTTTTTCTCATGGAAGAAGGATCCAAAATGAATTATTTTCGATAATTATACAACATATGTTCTAAATTTGGATATAAAATATAATTTAATTATTTTTAGTTCATTTTAAGCAGTATATTTTTAGTTTAACACCACAATAATCTCAATTTTACCATAACCATGGTAATTAATTTTCAAGGTTTTCACTATTAATTTTTATTCCAAAATTAAGGTGTAATTATTTGATAATATAAATTTTTATAATTCCTATCAGGGAATATATTCTCTCAAATTCAATTCACATAAGTGTAAAAATTAATTTAATATTAATCCCACAAAAGTGATAATAAAGAGGGTTTTCGAAGAAAAAATGTTCAAAAGTTTATAAGGTTTTTATATAAAATTTCAACAAATAATTGATTAAAATGACCTCAATAAAATCAAATGAAATATTATTGAAAAATTTTATCATGAATTTTTTTTAAAATATAATTAAATGTTATAAATAATTGAAATTAAAAGATAGTTTTAAATTTAAATTCTGTATTTCTTTGCTTTCATGAGAAATTTAGACTTCTCAAAAAACTCTCAAAAAATCACCATAGAATAATTATTATATTATTATTTAAAAAAATAATATTATTTTTTCAAATAAATTTTTTAAATGTGTCAAATATAATTTTTAAATTTAGTTCTCAGGAGAGGTGACAAAACTGCTTCTTAGAAAAATAGAGTTTTAAAGCATAAACTCGGATTTATTATTATCTCTTGTTTGGAAGATACATAATACTAATGAAAAAAAGTTTATTGAAAATATATTATATATATTTCATTTAAATAATTCAAAAAATTGTTATTTTTAATTTATTTGGGTAAAATGTGTTACTTCGAAAAAACTAGGTTTTTTAGAAAATGTTTTCCTTTATTTTCAAATGGTATTTTTTTCATTTTCAATTTATTATGCTCGTATGAATTAATTTTATATATTTTTGTAAACCATATATTATCATATTTTATTTTATCTTATTCAGACCCACCATTCCAATGGCTATATGGTATCTATCACATTCAATAATCCTATTTTAATAATGTGTGACATTTCATTTAAACCCCTTATTGATTTTAATGAAAACTAAACTCAATGTTACTTATAACAGCATATAATATTAGTGTTATGTATAATGAATTTTAAACAAGATATATTTTCTAATTAAAAATATTTAATGGATTATATCTATTTTAAAAAATATATTTCAAAAAATCTTGGGGTGTTGCATTCTACCTCTTTTAAATGAATTTAATCCTCAAAGTTAATAAAACTATGGATAATGCTTCCTCATTAAATCCTAAAGTTCAAATTTAGTTTTCGTAAGATTTTTTTTCACCATAATACACTAATTAAGTGATTTATCTAGTTTTCAAGAACATTCTCCATTCAATCAATAATCTTTATCGGTTGGTTCTCAAAATTAATATAATGCTACAATTAAAAGACCTCAGAGTTTAGTACATGTGATGGGTCAGGAAGGTATTTTATTAAGAGTGACAAATAGAACACATTGTGAGCTTGAGGTAGGTTCAGTTTAAGTACCAAATGATAATCTACTACTCTATTCCGTTCAAGAATTGTAATGGGTTCACTATACCTTGGGCTTATTTTGACCTTATTTCTTCCATGGAGAAATTCATAGAAATACGTTCATTACAAAAAATTATAGATTATTTTGATGATTATAAGAATAACATTTCTACTTACTGTGTACATTTCATACATATTTCTAAACAAATAAAACCTTATTTACCATTTAATTATCTTTCTCATGTCCGAATAGATTTCTTTCTGCCACTTCATTCTAATACATTGGAGTTCTTCAATTCTTGACATAAAGGGATTTAGAGGGAACCATATAAATTATCAATTAAAAGATATTATTTCAAGAAAAATCAATTTGAGGAATGAGTTTACACAAAACACCTTTGAAATCTATAGAGTTAGATCTTATAATATTCTACTAGGTTAGAATTATTCTCTTAAATTAAGAATCTATCTAAGGATGATACACAATGATGAAAAATGAATTATATGTCCACTGTTTTCTAAATACTTTACTAAAACATAAAGTTTAACTTCATAATAAATAAAATAAAATTTAATTTGGTACTACATAAATCCATAACAATTGCATAATGTATATTTTTGAAAGAATATCCCAAAAAATATATTCTCTGATAAAAATTATGTGTGATGAATGCATAAGGTGATCAAATATAACCAATAATTATCTTAAAATGAAAAATAATATGAACCTTGAAGGTTAATTATACCTTTAATCATATTTCCAATAGGTTTAAATGCATTTGTCATCAAATAACATTATCACCATGTATAAAAAATAAAGGGTTTCTTTTCCATAAATATCTTTTAATATATCCTTAATCTTTATAAACTCCCAGCACATAAAACATTAAAAGGGGTTCCAATGACATTGAAGTTATGATGAAACATAAAATCATAAACCCATGATGGTATACATAACTCTTAATTTAATCTTAAATGGAGACAAAAATTCCTACAAAACATAATTTACCTATTATTCCATAAATAATCTCCTATATTCTTCTAAAAAAATTATGTTTGAATCTTGAGTTTATCCTTATACTAATAGAATATCAAATGTGATTTAGCTATTCCATAACTCATTTAGGGGGATATAATAAAAATAAATTTCACTAAAGGGGGAACAATAATATTTTCAATGGGATCATTAATTCAAAATAAAGAATGAAATTTCAAACTATAGAGGGGAGTATTAGTATTCCAAAATTCTCATGCTTCACTTCAATAATCATTATTGCATAAAATTTCACTACTTATTTTTTCATTACTGGTTTTGTGCCTTATTATCCACATTAGTAGTTCGGTTGGGGAATTTATTCGCATAATTTCCATACTCACTGGATTTGAAACACTGGAGTGTGAGTTGTGTATTCTGTGTAGCCTTCTATATATTCAAATCATTAGCTAACTTCTACCCATCACTTCAGAAATTAATTTCCCAATGAACTCCCTTTCCATACATTTAACATTTACTAGTTACCTTAAGAAAATATTCCCTACAATTCTTTCTACAAATTTATCATAATAGAAAGATTATCTATTTATCTCAATGGTTTTTAGACCTTCCTTTGAATTCCATTTTTATCTTCTTATCAAAACCATGATATTGAAAGATAACTCAATCCTCCATTTATACCATGATTTCAAATCAATCAATCTATTCATACCTTATAAATTATCTTATGGATAATGTCCTTTAGAAATTTTGTTGTAATCCACTAAAAAGTTGGTCAACCTTAATTTCAGGTTGGATAAAAATAATAGAAGAGTACATCCAATGTATTGTAAAGTTGTAGTCATAGTTACCAACAAATTCATCATTATTTTTATTTTTCTCAATGAAATATTTCTATATATATATATAAATAATAAAAGTAAGGTTATTATTGAAAAAATGTTGTTGAACTCATCCATTACATAGAGTCATTTTCTTAATGTTTCCTTTTATTCCAGATAAGAGTGAACCACTGATCTGCTTCACCATATAAATTATAGATAACCAAAATGTCTACCTCATAATCTGAACATTAGAGGATGTAAAATATCTTTTCTGTGGTTTAGATAAATTTTTCAAATACTAGTGGATCATAAGTCCCCAAATAAATATGGATGTAGCCTCCTGAAGCATTCCAAAATTTTTTCCATTATTTGATCATTTGGATGTCTAGTATGATTCATAGATTGGGATTATTAAGGGAGCATATAAAAATTATTTCTCATTCCATCTCATATAAAGCA
The DNA here is from genome assembly GCA_963277665.1 of Viscum album. NCBI lineage: Eukaryota > Viridiplantae > Streptophyta > Magnoliopsida > Santalales > Viscaceae > Viscum > Viscum album. The sequence continues at coordinate 844,955,792 of OY728128.1, forward strand.
TGGTTGGTCATAATTAAAATCAATGCATTGTACGTCAAACTCAGTATTAACCTAGTTTTTTTGGGTTCTATCCATCATGTAAAACCAAAATTATAGTGTCGGAAACACTAATCAGAGTGGGGAACCCAAAAATCAAGAAAAATAAATTACATGGTGTCTAAATAATGAAGCATTATTTTCAATCAAGGAATCCTTAGGATTAATATTTTCCTTAATGGTCATTATCTATTCAAATCCTCTATGATTTTTCCTAAAGATTTCGTGAGTTTCCAAAGCATATCCCTAAGAAGTGTCAAACTGGGTGTGAAACAAGGCCCATTTTTGTAGAGACCCGAAGCCTATCGTACATGGAAATTACATTACATTTGCGGAATACTTAGTACATAACAAAAACACACACACAAGGACCGTAATAGTTTAGTGTCTTTGGAAACTCGGAACGCAATCTTCTAATCCTGGTGAAAGATCTTCAAAATCTCCCACAAAGATCTTCTTTTTTTTTTACCTAAAACCTTTCTTTATATCCTGGGGAAAAGAAAACATAAAAGGGTGAGCTCAAATGCTCAGTAAGGGTAAACAAAAGAAATATCAATCACATAATTTTCATAAGAACATAACATTTTTGGAAATCTTAACCTGCAAAAGAGAGCATAATTTCATAACATGGGATAAATCATAGTAGTGAAAATGAAACCATAACTTAAAACATTACTCATTGTGGCATACACACATAATCATAGAGAATCATTTCTTGTTAGTCAAGACTCATTGCCAAGACTATCTTAGTGGACAAAGTCCCTTTCTGAATCGAGTAATCCTCGTTTCAGTCCTGTTTCACTGAACCGGTATAACCTACCATTCCAGCCATGTCTATCTCATGAGATATAAAATCTTTACCCAATGCATTGGAGGGAGATATAGGTCCCACCCATCTCTTAATGAATCCTTTCTTATGTGTTCCACAAAATCATAAATCATACATCATTGCATAACCCATGTAATAAAAATGGGATGATAAAACCATTCATATAAGATAAAGGAATTCATAAACATAATTTCATCACAACATAGTCAAATCAATGTAAAAATATGGATAGAAACAGAACCCTTTATTATCTTATATGGAAAATAATTTTGATAAAACACTTGAATTGAATTCTTGAGGAAAATATCCTTTCTTCTTCAAAATCAATTTCTTTTCACAAAACATCATGCAATTTTAAAAGAAAGAGATTTTATTGAAAATAGTCATGAAATCTTTTAGAGGAAGCTTCATGAAAATAAGGCTTTATAAAACAGTATAAATCCGTTCGTGCCGTATAAGTTAAAAAAACATTCTTCGTACTTTTGTCGGAAAAGTCAAAAAGTACCTCGTACGAAAAACGAAAAAAGATTCCTTTCATATCCTTTACTAAAAACTAATAGAAGGGTAAAATTGGATTTAAACTATTGCAAGTGTATAAAAACAATATTTCATATTGAGGTAACATGGATGTGGATGATAAAATACACCCCAGTAAATACTTACGAATAAACAATCTCGGATAAAAATGAGATTGTGATATTTCCCTTACCTTAGGTCCAATTTGCTTCGTATGTGTCCGAACCTCCTGTATAATGATTTAAATAATGTCATTGACTTATTACAGAATCATATTCATTGTTATGATATCATATATGGTTCACTTATGACATTATATTACCCGTTCTTTTGTAAATTCCATGTTAAAGAAGCGTTTTGGGTAAAATCGTTTCATTTATCGTAGGTGTTTTGACTTGTTGTTCTTGACATCATTATTACTTATATCATGATTTAATTACTTCCAGAATATAAAATATGATTTATATATCATATATATTCAGTATATATATATATATATAATAGATAGATAAATAAAATGAAAAACACCGTTCATGGAGACGGTAGTCCGTACGTACGCATGAACGCTGTTTTTCTTTCCTTATTGTCTTGAAATGGAAGTAAGTAGATGACATACATATGTATATATATACATAAATCCAGTAGCTTTATAATGTCATATATTTCATTATTATTTCTTGTATATACATTATAATCATTCTTAAATGGTTAACATGGAGAATGAATCTCATCGCGTCGTGGAGACGGTATTCCGTACGTACGCACGAGCGATGATATCATTTCTATAAATATTGAATTGAATTGGAGTGGATTATACAATATATCAGAATCAATATGATGTTGTAATAACTATGTATAGTTATTCTTTACACCATTATACCCATCCATGTAAGGTGGTGGTGGAAAATAGATTACACCACGGCGTGGAGACGGTATTCCGTATGTACGCACGCGCGGTGATTTCTTTTTCCGTAGGATGGATAGATGGTGAAATAGGGTTGTTTCATACTTATAATAACATATCAGTATATGAGTGATACTGATGTTATTACTTCATAATGAAACAACCTAAGAAGAAGAAGTGGAAGAAGAAATAAAGATGAAAGAATTGGTAACGGTAATTACCTCTTCTTTGAAGTGCCTCTTTGAGACCTCCTCTTAGGGCACTATAATTGGTCTTTGAGGAAGACCAGAACCTCTAGGATGTTGCTAGGGAAGTGGAGAAGGGATTTTGGCAGGGGTTGGCCGATCTTGAGTGCTCAAATTGGTGTGAGGAGGAGGGGGAGGAGGTGTCCTTTTATAGGGGAGGAGAGGGGCACCTTAGGAATATCTCAAAATATTATTTTATATTAAAGTCAAAATCGGTTTATAATGGTTCCAAAGGGTCTTATTTCGAAGCTAAAGTGGGGATGGGTCGAAATCCTATCAACCAATAGAATTTAGACAAGTTTAGGATATTATTTTAACCTTATCAATTAGATTTAACTCTAAGTTAAATAATTTAACTTTTACCATGTCTTTTGGTTTTCTTTCACTATATGGTTAATACACTTACTATAACATGCCAAACGAACCCCAAATTGTTTATTATTAATATATATATATTTATCTAAGTCATTTGGCCGAACCTTAGATTTTTAGGAATACAATAACAATTAATAATATAATATTTGATTTAAAAACTATTTTGTGTCAATTTTGACACTATTTGATATATGATTTTTGTAAAAGTCATAACAGAATTAAATGTTCGAACCAAGTTGATTAAATCAACATTAATATATCATAGTAACCTAGAAAATTAGTGGAATTCATAAAAAATCTCAAATTACATTTATTTTGGTGTTTATAACATCAATTATGTCAATATTTCATTAATAAGATAATTACTGCATCATCGTTGTGTCATAAATAAATTAAATTATTTGATGTCTAAAAATTACAAATAAAATACCATCATGTAGGAAAGCTTTTTAGATTTCTAATGAATATTTACAATCGAATTTAGCTTATGTATAACCCCATATTAAAAATGTTTTAGTAAATAAACTTTGATTTTAACTCTTTTAACTCTTCTTTAAATAAATTAATAATAAATGTCCTAATCTAATCCAAGTGGGCCTAAATGGTCATTTTTTTATTCCTAAGTTTGTTTTTGGTCGAATTACACTTATCCAATAGAATTAGGACATGTGTTAGGGTAATAGTAATATCATATTTACCCTTAGTTACCCTATTTACTATTAACCGCGGTAAAAAAAAGTAAAAAGTTACTATTCACCAAAAAATTATTTTCATCTCATTGAACCACATTTTAGTCCTTGATATTAACCGTGTCTCTCGGATTTTTGAAATTCCATTCACAGAAGCGGCAAAATTAAGTTTTATGAAAAATTCAGTTTTTTTAACTACCACTTAGTAGTTTCACTATTCATCAAAAATTGATGTTTTTCAGAACAATGCCAAAATTTTATCCTAAGCTATATTTCATATTCCGAATTCAAAAATGAAATCTATTTTACCAAATTCATAACATAGAAGTTGCATTAATTAATTTTATAATTAAATCCCGCTGTTAAAACAAATAGCGTGTTTTTAAGAAACAATATCTATCAAAAGATTGACACTAGTTTATAACTGGTTTAAATGTGAAATTACATCCAATGACCAACATTGTATTTAATTGTAAAAATATATTCTAAATACACTTTAAAACCACTCAAATTAATAATTTATCAATATTAATTATTTCGATTAAAAAAGTTGTTTTTAATTAAAATTTAGTAATTTTTACTATTCATCAGAATATGAAAGTTATCCGAAAAGTACCAAAATTTCATCTTAGGCTAAATTCGATACTCCGAATCCAAAAATAAAGTTCATTTTGAAAAATAAGATTTACTGGATTTCAAAAAGTGGTTATTACTATTCATAACGGCTAGTTTTAATAATATTTTTATAGCATATCGTTGTTTAGTGAAACTCGGTATTGCGTACTACACACGCTATCGAGGAAGGTCGCGATTGCGTGTAATGCAAGTCAAGTCAAGGATGTGTGTTGTGCAAGCTCCTTTGGGTGTAGCGTACAACACAAGACATAAATAAAATTTAAAAAGAATATATTTTTTTTATAAAATCTTGGGCTGTTACATTCTACCCCCCTTAAAATGAATTTCGCCCTCGAAATTCGTCGGGGTTATAAATGGTTTACTATTTCAAAGTTTCTTTAATAGAAACCCACATCGTAAAAGGGAATACCAAAACTTGGCTTTAAAAACTAAAGTATGAAATGTAACGATTACCCAAATAAACTAATCACTGGGTTTCCACATAGGTGAAAATATGGATATGGAAGAGAAATCTAACCATCATGTTCTGATGGAGAGTGGTAGAGAACATGGCTATGGAAAAGCCAGTAATCACAAATCCATAGATTTGTGATGATATAAGGTACCATCTGATTCATCAGGTATAAGATCACTAGGACAACATTTTTGGTTTTCAAGATCATTTCCCTAAAGTTGAAAATTTGAATTACAATAAATACTAACTTTATTTTGGTACAATATCACTGTTTTTCGTGCCTTGAACAATTTCCACTTCATCTCTTAAATAAATGAAGTTGAATTTGTTATTCGTGAAGTGTTAGCAGATCATGTGATAGAATGACGGGTCATTCCATCTGTCTCAAACAAAAGGTTAGCAAACATTATATGCATAAATCGATATATAGTGAGATTAATTATATATGGTTCCTAAAATGAACTTATACATCACATATCATACGGCTTAATATAATAAAACTAGTTTCTACTAAACAGGGACTTCCTGTAGGCCAGTGGTAGGCGATAAAGGCCAATCGCACTTCGGTTGTGGGTTCGATTCCTATAGCCTTGTCCGAAGCGATGGGCTGTCGCCCGTCCTGCAGGTTGTCCTTTTTCTAAAACTACGTTACTATAACATCCCATCAATAATATCGAAAATCTTCTATCCTCAAACAATACTAACTTATGTCCAACATAATCCAGTCTAATCTTTAGGCTTATACTTCATTCCACTCTCATAATATAGTGACATCGATTACCAGAGATTTAATACTGTCGTTGATCCCCACATATCATAAGATATGTCTTGTAGGTCACATTCCAAACATTCAAAGTCCTTAATCGTGTATTCTCTTGAATACCTTAGTGAAAACATGAGTGCAGTTAAAAGTTAACACTTTCCACATACCAAAATCCTCAAAATTCTATATACTCAAACCCTGATATCACTTAGTCCTTATATCAATCATGAGCTCATGAATACAATCAAACATCTCATTATCTTCTTATCCTTTCCTTATGCACTTATCATCTACTTTCCAAAAGTATCTGAATAACCTTTCATGGTTACTGGTAACATTAATCAGACAACAATGTAACAATCCTTACATGTCTCTTTATTCCATAGTACCATGAGATTACTTATACAACATTACACATGATAAACATGTAATCATTCCACTACATTCTTAAACCATTAACCGAGCTTCAACAATTCTTTCATCTCACATATCATTTGTAGTCTCTTCATCATCATCCACATAAATACTACCCATATGGCCATACTGATTCTCTTCATGAGTCTTTCCCTTAGGACATTGGTTTTCATAATGCCCATACATTCCACATTTAAAACACTTAACCATTTTTGATGTCGTAGCAATACCATTATCCTCATCCATGATGTTAACTGAACCTTTTCCTTTGCACTTACTTGCTTTGTGTCCTTCTTTTCCACACCCAAAGCATCTTCCAGTTCCTTTGAAACATTCTCCTTGATGCCTCTTCCCACATGATTTACATAGGGGAAATTGAACTTTCTTTCCTCTATGATCATCATGGAACTCCATCTTTCTCTTATTAGTCGAGTCAGGAAACTTACCAAATTTTACTTTATTGATCATGTTGTGAGATTGTTGATTCGGCATAATAATGATGTTTGGACATCCAAATCCCATTTCATTTGGTTGCTCATGAAGAATATCATTCCATTGTCCATCATATCCTCCATTATCGTGAATCATCTTGTTTCCAGCCATATTCTAAAACCCAAAAAAGAATAGTGTGAGAGGCAAAAATCGTAATAAAGGGGGAGTAACATAAATATCTATCATCTTTGGTTTAATCTAATATCGTTACCATAGTTCTAGAACTATATCCTATACGTATACTTATCCTTAGGGGCATCCCTAGACATACCTTAGAAATATCTCTAGGGATCTCACTAATGTTTTCGCATCCTAGTTTCCAAAGGTTGACTAAACCTTTCATCTGATACCAACTGTAGAGACCCGAAGCCTATCGTACATGGACATTACATTACATTTGCAGAATACTTAGTACATAACAAAAACACACACACAAGGACCGTAATAGTTTAGTGTCTTTGGAAACTCGGAACGTAATCTTCTAATCCTGGTGAAAGATCTTCAAAATCTCCCACAAAGATCTTCTTTTTTTTTACCTAAAACCTTTCTTTATATCCTGGGGAAAAGAAAACATAAAAGGGTGAGCTCAAATGCTCAGTAAGGGTAAACAAAAGAAATATCAATCACATAATTTTCATAAGAACATAACATTTTTGGAAATCTTAACCTGCAAAAGAGAGCATAATTTCATAACATGGGATAAATCATAGTAGTGAAAATGAAACCATAACTTAAAACATTACTCATTGTGGCATACACACATAATCATAGAGAATCATTTCTTGTTAGTCAAGACTCATTGCCAAGACTATCTTAGTGGACAAAGTCCCTTTCTGAATCGAGTAATCCTCGTTTCAGTCCTGTTTCACTGAACCGGTATAACCTACCATTCCAGCCATGTCTATCTCATGAGATATAAAATCTTTACCCAATGCATTGGAGGGAGATATAGGTCCCACCCATCTCTTAATGAATCCTTTCTTATGTGTGCCACAAAATCATAAATCATACATCATTGCATAACCCATGTAATAAAAATGGGATGATAAAACCATTCATATAAGATAAAGGAATTCATAAACATAATTTCATCACAACATAGTCAAATCAATGTAAAAATATGGATAGAAACAGAACCCTTTATTATCTTATATGGAAAATAATTTTGATAAAACACTTGAATTGAATTCTTGAGGAAAATATCCTTTCTTCTTCAAAATCAATTTCTTTTCACAAAACATCATGCAATTTTAAAAGAAAGAGATTTTATTGAAAATAGTCATGAAATCTTTTAGAGGAAGCTTCATGAAAATAAGGCTTTATAAAACAGTATAAATCCGTTCGTGCCGTATAAGTTAAAAAAACATTCTTCGTACTTTTGTCGGAAAAGTCAAAAAGTACCTCGTACGAAAAACGAAAAAAGATTCCTTTCATATCCTTTACTAAAAACTAATAGAAGGGTAAAATTGGATTTAAACTATTGCAAGTGTATAAAAACAATATTTCATATTGAGGTAACATGGATGTGGATGATAAAATACACCCCAGTAAATACTTACGAATAAACAATCTCGGATAAAAATGAGATTGTGATATTTCCCTTACCTTAGGTCCAATTTGCTTCGTATGTGTCCGAACCTCCTGTATAATGATTTAAATAATGTCATTGACTTATTACAGAATCATATTCATTGTTATGATATCATATATGGTTCACTTATGACATTATATTACCCGTTCTTTTGTAAATTCCATGTTAAAGAAGCGTTTTGGGTAAAATCGTTTCATTTATCGTAGGTGTTTTGACTTGTTGTTCTTGACATCATTATTACTTATATCATGATTTACTTACTTCCAGAATATAAAATATGATTTATATATCATATATATTCAGTATATATATATATATAATAGATAGATAAATAAAATGAAAAACACCGTTCATGGAGACGGTAGTCCGTACGTACGCATGAACGCTGTTTTTCTTTCCTTATTGTCTTGAAATGGAAGTAAGTAGATGACATACATATGTATATATATACATAAATCCAGTAGCTTTATAATGTCATATATTTCATTATTATTTCTTGTATATACATTATAATCATTCTTAAATGGTTAACATGGAGAATGAATCTCATCACGTCGTGGAGACGGTATTCCGTACGTACGCACGAGCGATGATATCATTTCTATAAATATTGAATTGAATTGGAGTGGATTATACAATATATCAGAATCAATATGATGTTGTAATAACTATGTATAGTTATTCTTTACACCATTATACCCATCCATGTAAGGTGGTGGTGGAAAATAGATTACACCACGGCGTGGAGACGGTATTCCGTATGTACGCACGCGCGGTGATTTCTTTTTCCGTAGGATGGATAGATGGTGAAATAGGGTTGTTTCATACTTATAATAACATATCAGTATATGAGTGATACTGATGTTATTACTTCATAATGAAACAACCTAAGAAGAAGAAGTGGAAGAAGAAATAAAGATGAAAGAATTGGTAACGGTAATTACCTCTTCTTTGAAGTGCCTCTTTGAGACCTCCTCTTAGGGCACTATAATTGGTCTTTGAGGAAGACCAGAACCTCTAGGATGTTGCTAGGGAAGTGGAGAAGGGATTTTGGCAGGGGTTGGCCGAGCTTGAGTGCTCAAATTGGTGTGAGGAGGAGGGGGAGGAGGTGTCCTTTTATAGGGGAGGAGAGGGGCACCTTAGGAATATCTCAAAATATTATTTTATATTAAAGTCAAAATCGGTTTATAATGGTTCCAAAGGGTCTTATTTCGAAGCTAAAGTGGGGATGGGTCGAAATCCTATCAACCAATAGAATTTAGACAAGTTTAGGATATTATTTTAACCTTATCAATTAGATTTAACTCTAAGTTAAATAATTTAACTTTTACCATGTCTTTTGGTTTTCTTTCACTATATGGTTAATACACTTACTATAACATGCCAAACGAACCCCAAATTGTTTATTATTAATATATATATATTTATCTAAGTCATTTGGCCGAACCTTAGATTTTTAGGAATACAATAACAATTAATAATATAATATTTGATTTAAAAACTATTTTGTGTCAATTTTGACACTATTTGATATATGATTTTTGTAAAAGTCATAACAGAATTAAATGTTCGAACCAAGTTGATTAAATCAACATTAATATATCATAGTAACCTAGAAAATTAGTGGAATTCATAAAAAATCTCAAATTACATTTATTTTGGTGTTTATAACATCAATTATGTCAATATTTCATTAATAAGATAATTACTGCATCATCGTTGTGTCATAAATAAATTAAATTATTTGATGTCTAAAAATTACAAATAAAATACCATCATGTAGGAAAGCTTTTTAGATTTCTAATGAATATTTACAATCGAATTTAGCTTATGTATAACCCCATATTAAAAATGTTTTAGTAAATAAACTTTGATTTTAACTCTTTTAACTCTTCTTTAAATAAATTAATAATAAATGTCCTAATCTAATCCAAGTGGGCCTAAATGGTCATTTTTTTATTCCTAAGTTTGTTTTTGGTCGAATTACACTTATCCAATAGAATTAGGACATGTGTTAGGGTAATAGTAATATCATATTTACCCTTAGTTACCCTATTTACTATTAACCGCGGTAAAAAAAAGTAAAAAGTTACTATTCACCAAAAAATTATTTTCATCTCATTGAACCACATTTTAGTCCTTGATATTAACCGTGTCTCTCGGATTTTTGAAATTCCATTCACAGAAGCGGCAAAATTAAGTTTTATGAAAAATTCAGTTTTTTTAACTACCACTTAGTAGTTTCACTATTCATCAAAAATTGATGTTTTTCAGAACAATGCCAAAATTTCATCCTAAGCTATATTTCATATTCCGAATTCAAAAATGAAATCTATTTTACCAAATTCATAACATAGAAGTTGCATTAATTAATTTTATAATTAAATCCCGCTGTTAAAACAAATAGCGTGTTTTTAAGAAACAATATCTATCAAAAGATTGACACTAGTTTATAACTGGTTTAAATGTGAAATTACATCCAATGACCAACATTGTATTTAATTGTAAAAATATATTCTAAATACACTTTAAAACCACTCAAATTAATAATTTATCAATATTAATTATTTCGATTAAAAAAGTTGTTTTTAATTAAAATTTAGTAATTTTTACTATTCATCAGAATATGAAAGTTATCCGAAAAGTACCAAAATTTCATCTTAGGCTAAATTCGATACTCCGAATCCAAAAATAAAGTTCATTTTGAAAAATAAGATTTACTGGATTTCAAAAAGTGGTTATTACTATTCATAACGGCTAGTTTTAATAATATTTTTATAGCATATCGTTGTTTAGTGAAACTCGGTATTGCGTACTACACACGCTATCGAGGAAGGTCGCGATTGCGTGTAATGCAAGTCAAGTCAAGGATGTGTGTTGTGCAAGCTCCTTTGGGTGTAGCGTACAACACAAGACATAAATAAAATTTAAAAAGAATATATTTTTTTTTTATAAAATCTTGGGCTGTTACATTCTACCCCCCTTAAAATGAATTTCGCCCTCGAAATTCGTCGGGGTTATAAATGGTTTACTATTTCAAAGTTTCTTTAATAGAAACCCACATCGTAAAAGGGAATACCAAAACTTGGATTTAAAAACTAAAGTATGAAATGTAACGATTACCCAAATAAACTAATCACTGGGTTTCCACATAGGTGAAAATATGGATATGGAAGAGAAATCTAACCATCATGTTCTGATGGAGAGTGGTAGAGAACATGGCTATGGAAAAGCCAGTAATCACAAATCCATAGATTTGTGATGATATAAGGTACCATCTGATTCATCAGGTATAAGATCACTAGGACAACATTTTTGGTTTTCAAGATCATTTCCCTAAAGTTGAAAATTTGAATTACAATAAATACTTACTTTATTTTGGTACAATATCACTGTTTTTCGTGCCTTGAACAATTTCCACTTCATCTCTTAAATAAATGAAGTTGAATTTTTTATTCGTGAAGTGTTAGCAGATCATGTGATAGAATGACGGGTCATTCCATCTGTCTCAAACAAAAGGTTAGCAAACATTATATGCATAAATCGATATATAGTGAGATTAATTATATATGGTTACTAAAATGAACTTATACATCACATATCATACTGCTTAATATAATAAAACTAGTTTCTACTAAACAGGGACTTCCTGTAGGCCAGTGGTAGGCGATAAAGGCCAATCGCACTTCGGTTGTGGGTTCGATTCCTATAGCCTTGTCCGAAGCGATGGGCTGTCGCCCGTCCTGCAGGTTGTCCTTTTTCTAAAACTACGTTACTATAACATCCCATCAATAATATCGAAAATCTTCTATCCTCAAACAATACTAACTTATGTCCAACATAATCCAGTCTAATCTTTAGGCTTATACTTCATTCCACTCTCATAATATAGTGACATCGATTACCAGAGATTTAATACTGTCGTTGATCCCCACATATCATAAGATATGTCTTGTAGGTCACATTCCAAACATTCAAAGTCCTTAATCGTGTATTCTCTTGAATAACTTAGTGAAAACATGAGTGCAGTTAAAAGTTAACACTTTCCACATACCAAAATCCTCAAAATTCTATATACTCAAACCATGATATCACTTAGTCCTTATATCAATCATGAGCTCATGAATACAATCAAACATCTCATTATCTTCTTATCCTTTCCTTATGCACTTATCATCTACTTTCCAAAAGTATCTGAATAACCTTTCATGGTTACTGGTAACATTAATCAGACAACAATGTAACAATCCTTACATGTCTCTTTATTCCATAGTACCATGAGATTACTTATACAACATTACACATGATAAACATGTAATCATTCCACTACATTCTTAAACCATTAACCGAGCTTCAACAATTCTTTCATCTCACATATCATTTGTAGTCTCTTCATCATCATCCACATAAATACTACCCATATGGCCATACTGATTCTCTTCATGAGTCTTTCCCTTAGGACATTGGATTGCATAATGCCCATACATTCCACATTTAAAACACTTAACCATTTTTGATGTCGTAGCAATACCATTATCCTCATCCATGATGTTAACTGAACCTTTTCGTTTGCACTTACTTGCTTTGTGTCCTTCTTTTCCACACCCAAAGCATCTTCCAGTTCCTTTGAAACATTCTCCTTGATGCCTCTTCCCACATGATTTACATAGGGGAAATTGAACTTTCTTTCCTCTATGATCATCATGGAACTCCATCTTTCTCTTATTAGTCGAGTCAGGAAACTTACCAAATTTTACTTTATTGATCATGTTGTGAGATTGTTGATTCGGCATAATAATGATGTTTGGACATCCAAATCCCATTTCATTTGGTTGCTCATGAAGAATATCATTCCATTGTCCATCATATCCTCCATTATCGTGAATCATCTTGTTTCCAGCCATATTCTAAAACCCAAAAAAGAATAGTGTGAGAGGCAAAAATCGTAATAAAGGGGGAGTAACATAAATATCTATCATCTTTGGTTTAATCTAATATCGTTACCATAGTTCTAGAACTATATCCTATACGTATACTTATCCTTAGGGGCATCCCTAGACATACCTTAGAAATATATCTAGGGATCTCACTAATGTTTTCGCATCCTAGTTTCCAAAGGTTGACTAAACCTTTCCTCTGATACCAACTGTAGAGACCCGAAGCCTATCGTACATGGACATTACATTACATTTGCGGAATACTTAGTACATAACAAAAACACACACACAAGGACCGTAATAGTTTAGTGTCTTTGGAAACTCGGAACGTAATCTTCTAATCCTGGTGAAAGATCTTCAAAATCTCCCACAAAGATCTTCTTTTTTTTTACCTAAAACCTTTCTTTATATCCTGGGGAAAAGAAAACATAAAAGGGTGAGCTCAAATGCTCAGTAAGGGTAAACAAAAGAAATATCAATCACATAATTTTCATAAGAACATAACATTTTTGGAAATCTTAACCTGCAAAAGAGAGCATAATTTCATAACATGGGATAAATCATAGTAGTGAAAGTGAAACCATAACTTAAAACATTACTCATTGTGGCATACACACATAATCATAGAGAATCATTTCTTGTTAGTCAAGACTCATTGCCAAGACTATCTTAGTGGACAAAGTCCCTTTCTGAATCGAGTAATCCTCGTTTCAGTCCTGTTTCACTGAACCGGTATAACCTACCATTCCAGCCATGTCTATCTCATGAGATATAAAATCTTTACCCAATGCATTGGAGGGAGATATAGGTCCCACCCATCTCTTAATGAATCCTTTCTTATGTGTGCCACAAAATCATAAATCATACATCATTGCATAACCCATGTAATAAAAATGGGATCATAAAACCATTCATATAAGATAAAGGAATTCATAAACATAATTTCATCACAACATAGTCAAATCAATGTAAAAATATGGATAGAAACAGAACCCTTTATTATCTTATATGGAAAATAATTTTGATAAAACACTTGAATTGAATTCTTGAGGAAAATATCCTTTCTTCTTCAAAATCAATTTCTTTTCACAAAACATCATGCAATTTTAAAAGAAAGAGATTTTATTGAAAATAGTCATGAAATCTTTTAGAGGAAGCTTCATGAAAATAAGGCTTTATAAAACAGTATAAATCCGTTCGTGCCGTATAAGTTAAAAAAACATTCTTCGTACTTTTGTCGGAAAAGTCAAAAAGTACCTCGTACGAAAAACGAAAAAAGATTCCTTTCATATCCTTTACTAAAAACTAATAGAAGGGTAAAATTGGATTTAAACTATTGCAAGTGTATAAAAACAATATTTCATATTGAGGTAACATGGATGTGGATGATAAAATACACCCCAGTAAATACTTACGAATAAACAATCTCGGATAAAAATGAGATTGTGATATTTCCCTTACCTTAGGTCCAATTTGCTTCGTATGTGTCCGAACCTCCTGTATAATGATTTAAATAATGTCATTGACTTATTACAGAATCATATTCATTGTTATGATATCATATATGGTTCACTTATGACATTATATTACCCGTTCTTTTGTAAATTCCATGTTAAAGAAGCGTTTTGGGTAAAATCGTTTCATTTATCGTAGGTGTTTTGACTTGTTGTTCTTGACATCATTATTACTTATATCATGATTTACTTACTTACAGAATATAAAATATGATTTATATATCATATATATTCAGTATATATATATATATAATAGATAGATAAATAAAATGAAAAACACCGTTCATGGAGACGGTAGTGCGTACGTACGCATGAACGCTGTTTTTCTTTCCTTATTGTCTTGAAATGGATGTAAGTAGATGACATACATATGTATATATATACATAAATCCAGTAGCTTTATAATGTCATATATTTCATTATTATTTCTTGTATATACATTATAATCATTCTTAAATGGTTAACATGGAGAATGAATCTCATCGCGTCGTGGAGACGGTATTCCGTACGTACGCACGAGCGATGATATCATTTCTATAAATATTGAATTGAATTGGAGTGGATTATACAATATATCAGAATCAATATGATGTTGTAATAACTATGTATAGTTATTCTTTACACCATTATACCCATCCATGTAAGGTGGTGGTGGAAAATAGATTACACCACGGCGTGGAGACGGTATTCCGTATGTACGCACGCGCGGTGATTTCTTTTTCCGTAGGATGGATAGATGGTGAAATAGGGTTGTTTCATACTTATAATAACATATCAGTATATGAGTGATACTGATGTTATTACTTCATAATGAAACAACCTAAGAAGAAGAAGTGGAAGAAGAAATAAAGATGAAAGAATTGGTAACGGTAATTACCTCTTCTTTGAAGTGCCTCTTTGAGACCTCCTCTTAGGGCACTATAATTGGTCTTTGAGGAAGACCAGAACCTCTAGGATGTTTCTAGGGAAGTGGAGAAGGGATTTTGGCAGGGGTTGGCCGAGCTTGAGTGCTCAAATTGGTGTGAGGAGGAGGGGGAGGAGGTGTCCTTTTATAGGGGAGGAGAGGGGCACCTTAGGAATATCTCAAAATATTATTTTATATTAAAGTCAAAATCGGTTTATAATGGTTCCAAAGGGTCTTATTTCGAAGCTAAAGTGGGGATGGGTCGAAATCCTATCAACAAATAGAATTTAGACAAGTTTAGGATATTATTTTAACCTTATCAATTAGATTTAACTCTAAGTTAAATAATTTAACTTTTACCATGTCTTTTGGTTTTCTTTCACTATATGGTTAATACACTTACTATAACATGCCAAACGAACCCCAAATTGTTTATTATTAATATATATATCTTTATCTAAGTCATTTGGCCGAACCTTAGATTTTTAGGAATACAATAACAATTAATAATATAATATTTGATTTAAAAACTATTTTGTGTCAATTTTGACACTATTTGATATATGATTTTTGTAAAAGTCATAACAGAATTAAATGTTCGAACCAAGTTGATTAAATCAACATTAATATATCATAGTAACCTAGAAAATTAGTGGAATTCATAAAAAATCTCAAATTACATTTATTTTGGTGTTTATAACATCAATTATGTCAATATTTCATTAATAAGATAATTACTGCATCATCGTTGTGTCATAAATAAATTAAATTATTTGATGTCTAAAAATTACAAATAAAATACCATCATGTAGGAAAGCTTTTTAGATTTCTAATGAATATTTACAATCGAATTTAGCTTATGTATAACCCCATATTAAAAATGTTTTAGTAAATAAACTTTGATTTTAACTCTTTTAACTCTTCTTTAAATAAATTAATAATAAATGTCCTAATCTAATCCAAGTGGGCCTAAATGGTCATTTTTTTATTCCTAAGTTTGTTTTTGGTCGAATTACACTTATCCAATAGAATTAGGACATGTGTTAGGGTAATAGTAATATCATATTTACCCTTAGTTACCCTATTTACTATTAACCGCGGTAAAAAAAAGTAAAAAGTTACTATTCACCAAAAAATTATTTTCATCTCATTGAACCACATTTTAGTCCTTGATATTAACCGTGTCTCTCGGATTTTTGAAATTCCATTCACAGAAGCGGCAAAATTAAGTTTTATGAAAAATTCAGTTTTTTTAACTACCACTTAGTAGTTTCACTATTCATCAAAAATTGATGTTTTTCAAAACAATACCAAAATTTCATCCTAAGGTATATTTCATATTCCGAATTCAAAAATGAAATCTATTTTACCAAATTCATAACATAGAAGTTGCATTAATTAATTTTATAATTAAATCCCGCTGTTAAAACAAATAGCGTGTTTTTAAGAAACAATATCTATCAAAAGATTGACACTAGTTTATAACTGGTTTAAATGTGAAATTACATCCAATGACCAACATTGTATTTAATTGTAAAAATATATTCTAAATACACTTTAAAACCACTCAAATTAATAATTTATCAATATTAATTATTTCGATTAAAAAAGTTGTTTTTAATTAAAATTTAGTAATTTTTACTATTCATCAGAATATGAAAGTTATCCGAAAAGTACCAAAATTTCATCTTAGGCTAAATTCGATACTCCGAATCCAAAAATAAAGTTCATTTTGAAAAATAAGATTTACTGGATTTCAAAAAGTGGTTATTACTATTCATAACGGCTAGTTTTAATAATATTTTTATAGCATATCGTTGTTTAGTGAAACTCGGTATTGCGTACTACACACGCTATCGAGGAAGGTCGCGATTGCGTGTAATGCAAGTCAAGTCAAGGATGTGTGTTGTGCAAGCTCCTTTGGGTGTAGCGTACAACACAAGACATAAATAAAATTTAAAAAGAATATATTTTTTTTTATAAAATCTTGGGCTGTTACATTCTACCCCCCTTAAAATGAATTTCGCCCTCGAAATTCGTCGGGGTTATAAATGGTTTACTATTTCAAAGTTTCTTTAATAGAAACCCACATCGTAAAAGGGAATACCAAAACTTGGCTTTAAAAACTAAAGTATGAAATGTAACGATTACCCAAATAAACTAATCACTGGGTTTCCACATAGGTGAAAATATGGATATGGAAGAGAAATCTAACCATCATGTTCTGATGGAGAGTGGTAGAGAACATGGCTATGGAAAAGCCAGTAATCACAAATCCATAGATTTGTGATGATATAAGGTACCATCTGATTCATCAGGTATAAGATCACTAGGACAACATTTTTGGTTTTCAAGATCATTTCCCTAAAGTTGAAAATTTGAATTACAATAAATACTTACTTTATTTTGGTACAATATCACTGTTTTTCGTGCCTTGAACAATTTCCACTTCATCTCTTAAATAAATGAAGTTGAATTTGTTATTCGTGAAGTGTTAGCAGATCATGTGATAGAATGACGGGTCATTCCATCTGTCTCAAACAAAAGGTTAGCAAACATTATATGCATAAATCGATATATAGTGAGATTAATTATATATGGTTCCTAAAATGAACTTATACATCACATATCATACTGCTTAATATAATAAAACTAGTTTCTACTAAACAGGGACTTCCTGTAGGCCAGTGGTAGGCGATAAAGGCCAATCGCACTTCGGTTGTGGGTTCGATTCCTATAGCCTTGTCCGAAGCGATGGGCTGTCGCCCGTCCTGCAGGTTGTCCTTTTTCTAAAACTACGTTACTATAACATCCCATCAATAATATCGAAAATCTTCTATCCTCAAACAATACTAACTTATGTCCAACATAATCCAGTCTAATCTTTAGGCTTATACTTCATTCCACTCTCATAATATAGTGACATCGATTACCAGAGATTTAATACTGTCGTTGATCCCCACATATCATAAGATATGTCTTGTAGGTCACATTCCAAACATTCAAAGTCCTTAATCGTGTATTCTCTTGAATAACTTAGTGAAAACATGAGTGCAGTTAAAAGTTAACACTTTCCACATACCAAAATCCTCAAAATTCTATATACTCAAACCATGATATCACTTAGTCCTTATATCAATCATGAGCTCATGAATACAATCAAACATCTCATTATCTTCTTATCCTTTCCTTATGCACTTATCATCTACTTTCCAAAAGTATCTGAATAACCTTTCATGGTTACTGGTAACATTAATCAGACAACAATGTAACAATCCTTACATGTCTCTTTATTCCATAGTACCATGAGATTACTTATACAACATTACACATGATAAACATGTAATCATTCCACTACATTCTTAAACCATTAACCGAGCTTCAACAATTCTTTCATCTCACATATCATTTGTAGTCTCTTCATCATCATCCACATAAATACTACCCATATGGCCATACTGATTCTCTTCATGAGTCTTTCCCTTAGGACATTGGATTGCATAATGCCCATACATTCCACATTTAAAACACTTAACCATTTTTGATGTCGTAGCAATACCATTATCCTCATCCATGATGTTAACTGAACCTTTTCCTTTGCACTTACTTGCTTTGTGTCCTTCTTTTCCACACCCAAAGCATCTTCCAGTTCCTTTGAAACATTCTCCTTGATGCCTCTTCCCACATGATTTACATAGGGGAAATTGAACTTTCTTTCCTCTATGATCATCATGGAACTCCATCTTTCTCTTATTAGTCGAGTCAGGAAACTTACCAAATTTTACTTTATTGATCATGTTGTGAGATTGTTGATTCGGCATAATAATGATGTTTGGACATCCAAATCCCATTTCATTTGGTTGCTCATGAAGAATATCATTCCATTGTCCATCATATCCTCCATTATCGTGAATCATCTTGTTTCCAGCCATATTCTAAAACCCAAAAAAGAATAGTGTGAGAGGCAAAAATCGTAATAAAGGGGGAGTAACATAAATATCTATCATCTTTGGTTTAATCTAATATCGTTACCATAGTTCTAGAACTATATCCTATACGTATACTTATCCTTAGGGGCATCGCTAGACATACCTTAGAAATATATCTAGGGATCTCACTAATGTTTTCGCATCCTAGTTTCCAAAGGTTGACTAAACCTTTCCTCTGATACCAACTGTAGAGACCCGAAGCCTATCGTACATGGACATTACATTACATTTGCGGAATACTTAGTACATAACAAAAACACACACACAAGGACCGTAATAGTTTAGTGTCTTTGGAAACTCGGAACGTAATCTTCTAATCCTGGTGAAAGATCTTCAAAATCTCCCACAAAGATCTTCTTTTTTTTTACCTAAAACCTTTCTTTATATCCTGGGGAAAAGAAAACATAAAAGGGTGAGCTCAAATGCTCAGTAAGGGTAAACAAAAGAAATATCAATCACATAATTTTCATAAGAACATAACATTTTTGGAAATCTTAACCTGCAAAAGAGAGCATAATTTCATAACATGGGATAAATCATAGTAGTGAAAATGAAACCATAACTTAAAACATTACTCATTGTGGCATACACACATAATCATAGAGAATCATTTCTTGTTAGTCAAGACTCATTGCCAAGACTATCTTAGTGGACAAAGTCCCTTTCTGAATCGAGTAATCCTCGTTTCAGTCCTGTTTCACTGAACCGGTATAACCTACCATTCCAGCCATGTCTATCTCATGAGATATAAAATCTTTACCCAATGCATTGGAGGGAGATATAGGTCCCACCCATCTCTTAATGAATCCTTTCTTATGTGTGCCACAAAATCATAAATCATACATCATTGCATAACCCATGTAATAAAAATGGGATCATAAAACCATTCATATAAGATAAAGGAATTCATAAACATAATTTCATCACAACATAGTCAAATCAATGTAAAAATATGGATAGAAACAGAACCCTTTATTATCTTATATGGAAAATAATTTTGATAAAACACTTGAATTGAATTCTTGAGGAAAATATCCTTTCTTCTTCAAAATCAATTTCTTTTCACAAAACATCATGCAATTTTAAAAGAAAGAGATTTTATTGAAAATAGTCATGAAATCTTTTAGAGGAAGCTTCATGAAAATAAGGCTTTATAAAACAGTATAAATCCGTTCGTGCCGTATAAGTTAAAAAAACATTCTTCGTACTTTTGTCGGAAAAGTCAAAAAGTACCTCGTACGAAAAACGAAAAAAGATTCCTTTCATATCCTTTACTAAAAACTAATAGAAGGGTAAAATTGGATTTAAACTATTGCAAGTGTATAAAAACAATATTTCATATTGAGGTAACATGGATGTGGATGATAAAATACACCCCAGTAAATACTTACGAATAAACAATCTCGGATAAAAATGAGATTGTGATATTTCCCTTACCTTAGGTCCAATTTGCTTCGTATGTGTCCGAACCTCCTGTATAATGATTTAAATAATGTCATTTACTTATTACAGAATCATATTCATTGTTATGATATCATATATGGTTCACTTATGACATTATATTACCCGTTCTTTTGTAAATTCCATGTTAAAGAAGCGTTTTGGGTAAAATCGTTTCATTTATCGTAGGTGTTTTGACTTGTTGTTCTTGACATCATTATTACTTATATCATGATTTACTTACTTCCAGAATATAAAATATGATTTATATATCATATATATTCAGTATATATATATATATAATAGATAGATAAATAAAATGAAAAACACCGTTCATGGAGACGGTAGTCCGTACGTACGCATGAACGCTGTTTTTCTTTCCTTATTGTCTTGAAATGGATGTAAGTAGATGACATACATATGTATATATATACATAAATCCAGTAGCTTTATAATGTCATATATTTCATTATTATTTCTTGTATATACATTATAATCATTCTTAAATGGTTAACATGGAGAATGAATCTCATCGCGTCGTGGAGACGGTATTCCGTACGTACGCACGAGCGATGATATCATTTCTATAAATATTGAATTGAATTGGAGTGGATTATACAATATATCAGAATCAATATGATGTTGTAATAACTATGTATAGTTATTCTTTACACCATTATACCCATCCATGTAAGGTGGTGGTGGAAAATAGATTACACCACGGCGTGGAGACGGTATTCCGTATGTACGCACGCGCGGTGATTTCTTTTTCCGTAGGATGGATAGATGGTGAAATAGGGTTGTTTCATACTTATAATAACATATCAGTATATGAGTGATACTGATGTTATTACTTCATAATGAAACAACCTAAGAAGAAGAAGTGGAAGAAGAAATAAAGATGAAAGAATTGGTAACGGTAATTACCTCTTCTTTGAAGTGCCTCTTTGAGACCTCCTCTTAGGGCACTATAATTGGTCTTTGAGGAAGACCAGAACCTCTAGGATGTTTCTAGGGAAGTGGAGAAGGGATTTTGTCAGGGGTTGGCCGAGCTTGAGTGCTCAAATTGGTGTGAGGAGGAGGGGGAGGAGGTGTCCTTTTTTAGGGGAGGAGAGGGGCACCTTAGGAATATCTCAAAATATTATTTTATATTAAAGTCAAAATCGGTTTATAATGGTTCCAAAGGGTCTTATTTCGAAGCTAAAGTGGGGATGGGTCGAAATCCTATCAACCAATAGAATTTAGACAAGTTTAGGATATTATTTTAACCTTATCAATTAGATTTAACTCTAAGTTAAATAATTTAACTTTTACCATGTCTTTTGGTTTTCTTTCACTATATGGTTAATACACTTACTATAACATGCCAAACGAACCCCAAATTGTTTATTATTAATATATATATCTTTATCTAAGTCATTTGGCCGAACCTTAGATTTTTAGGAATACAATAACAGTTAATAATATAATATTTGATTTAAAAACTATTTTGTGTCAATTTTGACACTATTTGATATATGATTTTTGTAAAAGTCATAACAGAATTAAATGTTCGAACCAAGTTGATTAAATCAACATTAATATATCATAGTAACCTAGAAAATTAGTGGAATTCATAAAAAATCTCAAATTACATTTATTTTGGTGTTTATAACATCAATTATGTCAATATTTCATTAATAAGATAATTACTGCATCATCGTTGTGTCATAAATAAATTAAATTATTTGATGTCTAAAAATTACAAATAAAATACCATCATGTAGGAAAGCTTTTTAGATTTCTAATGAATATTTACAATAAAATTTAGCTTATGTATAACCCCATATTAAAAATGTTTTAGTAAATAAACTTTGATTTTAACTCTTTTAACTCTTCTTTAAATAAATTAATAATAAATGTCCTAATCTAATCCAAGTGGGCCTAAATGGTCATTTTTTTATTCCTAAGTTTGTTTTTGGTCGAATTACACTTATCCAATAGAATTAGGACATGTGTTAGGGTAATAGTAATATCATATTTACCCTTAGTTACCCTATTTACTATTAACCGCGGTAAAAAAAAGTAAAAAGTTACTATTCACCAAAAAATTATTTTCATCTCATTGAACCACATTTTAGTCCTTGATATTAACCGTGTGTCTCGGATTTTTGAAATTCCATTCACAGAAGCGGCAAAATTAAGTTTTATGAAAAATTCAGTTTTTTTAACTACCACTTAGTAGTTTCACTATTCATCAAAAATTGATGTTTTTCAGAACAATGCCAAAATTTCATCCTAAGCTATATTTCATATTCCGAATTCAAAAATGAAATCTATTTTACCAAATTCATAACATAGAAGTTGCATTAATTAATTTTATAATTAAATCCCGCTGTTAAAACAAATAGCGTGTTTTTAAGAAACAATATCTATCAAAAGATTGACACTAGTTTATAACTGGTTTAAATGTGAAATTACATCCAATGACCAACATTGTATTTAATTGTAAAAATATATTCTAAATACACTTTAAAACCACTCAAATTAATAATTTATCAATATTAATTATTTCGATTAAAAAAGTTGTTTTTAATTAAAATTTAGTAATTTTTACTATTCATCAGAATATGAAAGTTATCCGAAAAGTACCAAAATTTCATCTTAGGCTAAATTCGATACTCCGAATCCAAAAATAAAGTTCATTTTGAAAAATAAGATTTACTGGATTTCAAAAAGTGGTTATTACTATTCATAACGGCTAGTTTTAATAATATTTTTATAGCATATCGTTGTTTAGTGAAACTCGGTATTGCGTACTACACACGCTATCGAGGAAGGTCGCGATTGCGTGTAATGCAAGTCAAGTCAAGGATGTGTGTTGTGCAAGCTCCTTTGGGTGTAGCGTACAACACAAGACATAAATAAAATTTAAAAAGAATATATTTTTTTTATAAAATCTTGGGCTGTTACAATTTTCATGTACCATGTGACGATTAAGACCATCTCAATGAAACTATTTTAGATCTATTACCCCTAGGTACCTCTATTCAAGAGACACATCCACTTGTAGTATTAGGGGAAGGATGCATTTGATTAAAAACCACATGATCAATTATTTACCAAAATTCTAGGATATTTTCCAAAATTTGTATCATACATAGACGTATCTTTAATGAAATCCACAAAAATAACACTATAAATAACCCTAAGAATCTCATTAAATTTTTATCATCTAGGTTTCTATTGGTTAACTAATCCTTTACTATGATACCAACTATAGTGACCCAAGATTTTCATATATGGATATTACATCTGTTTATAGGACTATTCATTAAATTACATAAAAACACACTTGAGTACCATAATAGTTAAGTAACTTTGGATACACGTAACATAATCTTCATAATTCCAGAATGATCTTAAATGTATCCCATAAATATTATTCCCTTTACTACTCATCACAACTTACCCTACATAAAATATTTATTCAAAACCCAGGGAAAGGAAAAATAAGAATGGGTGAGATCAGATTCTTGATAATGGTAAATAAAAGAGATACAAAATCTTAACATGAATATAATGATTTGAGAACATGATAATAACATTTGAAAACTATTTCCAAGATATTAAATATCATAATCGTGAGTCCTAGAATAAATATTGGAAGTTTATAATACATGAATAAAATGTGAATCAAAGAACATGATCCATGAGGTAATAACTTTGTAATTATACATTGATTTGTGGGATATAAATAATCATATAGGATATTATATCAAGGATACCCAACAAGATATTCATTACATGTTAGGATTGTTCTATCCCCATGTGTAACTATTATGAGAGAGAGATATCCTCCCATGTACCCTCCTTTGGGATTGGGATAACCACTTATGTATAATATTTTGAACATGGTATAATCTTTTGTATACCCTATGAGATCATATAAAATTAATCATTACCCAATGCATTAGAGGGATATATAGGTCCCACCCATCACATAATGAAAGGTACACATATGTGTGCCACATGATCAAAAAAAATTCATCATATCATAACCCATGAAATAAAATGGGCCTTATAAACATTTCATCATCTCATGAAATTTGGTAAATATATATGTTTAAAAAGGATATAGGTTCCATAATAATTTCATCATAGCTTAAACTATGGAAAAAGAGAGGGTTTTATATGAATTTTATCATGTTATTTCCCATGGAATAAAAATAGGTTTCATAAACATATTGTAATGATAAACCATTCATAGAAAAAATAAAAATGGTATCCTTGTAAAAAAATCCTTGAAAAAAATAAGTTATATAATTGGATATCATGTTATATGAAGAATGATTTTGAACGATCACATGAAAAATTTCATGAAGAAAATAAATTTTAATTAAAAATCACATTTCAAAGCTAATAATTCATAAAACATATTGAAAATAAATTTATTTTCAAATAAACTTTAAATCATATAAACAGGTCTTTAAGGGAAATAAAGGTATTGGAATCAAAAATTTGGTTCATGGTGTACACCTTAAATGAAAGAATCATTTCACATTTTCTGTAAAATTAAAATTATAATAGATTGAAAAATAACATGATTTTTTTTAAAAATTAAACCATGGGTAAAAATGAATTTAAAAAATCATTTTAATAATTTTAAAAATATTTTTTAAAAAAATTCTAGAAAACTTGGTTTTGGATGAATAGTTGTTTTTGAACAGAGAGAAAAATAAAACCAATTTTTTTTAAAATATTATTCTAAACTATTGAGTACATAAAGATAGGAAAATGAAGTTAAAATGTGTAATATCATAAAATAATCACAACATAAGTAAATTCATTAGTTTATTGAGATATATAACATAATATTTCATTATTGGAAGCATTATTGTAAACAATTTTGATAAATAATTATATTGTATCATAAAACCATTAAAAATTTGGTAACATTGATTTATATTACCAATGAATGAATAATCATAAATTAATCATATCATGAGCATATATAAATTCATAATATTACATATGAAATCGGTTTTATATTCAACTCATAAAATAATATAGGTGCATAACATAACATTTGTCTCAAAGAAGGAAAATTAAGACAAAAATTCATTATCACTTAATAAAAATTGAATTGTAAAACTTTTGAAATATAAGTAATAAAATGAAGATATAAATGACAATAATAGTCATTATAATAATCATAAAATGCTTAAATTGTAATTACACACACCAAATAAAAGGAATAGGTGGTGAATATGGCATATATCTCATAAAAGAGAAAACTGAGACAGAAATCCCTTACTATAGTTTTGAATTCCATCATACTCATTATAACCTATTATATAATAAATATAATTTTACAAAACATATATTATAGAAACATACTTACATATATCATACTATACATGACTTATTCATTATCTTTCATTACCCTTTTACATACAATTCCATGTTAATGTCATACTTTGGGTAATAATTGCTTTGTTTTTTGTATATGTTTTGATTTTTTATTTTCATTTATCATGATTTGATAATGTTTAAATAATATATATAATAATAATATTGATGAAATTATATTTAAATTTATATATTAATTAAACTTCTAAAACCGATCCTAAATGATGGGTTTTGAGAAATGAAGAATGTTATGGCCATGGAGATGATAGGTTGTGCGTACTCATTAGTAACATTTATTATTTTTGAACTGACATTATGTACAAGGGGTTAAATATTATATTATTTTATAGAATTATCATAATATAATAGATATCATATTATTTCATTAAAAATACTTATATACATCATCAGTGTGGTGTGGTGATGAAAAGAGAGTCACATTGCTTTGTGAAGGCAGTAGTCTACAAGTACACGAACAATGTTATCATGTTTCAGTGAGTGAAAATATATGAAAAAATGATATATTATATTTTAATAATTATATATATATAATTAATATGATAATTATTTCATGTATATTACATATATTTTTCTTTATTATCTTCCATTTAAAACTAATCACATTGCTTCTTGATGACATAGTCCATCGTACATATGAGTGATGTTATTGTATCCAATATAGAATGGAAATAATGAAAGTATATATAAGATAATTAATCCATGGAAGAAATTATGTTATAAAAATAATTTATAAACTTTATATCATTCAATATAATAAACCGTTTAAGGAAGTAATTGAAAAATTATTATCGTTGATACGTAAGGTGGTAGTCCATCATACAAATGAATGATGATTTTGTAACCCATTTGATGGAAGTGGATGTAGTTTTAAGTCATTAAATTAACAAAAATATAACTATATGGAAGATATTTATATTATTATATCATCATTCTTAAACTAAAGTTTAAGGAGGTGGAGGATGATGTAAAATAAAATCACTCGTTAAAGAATATTTATACTTCTTTGGATAACCTACTTAGGTTTGAACAAAAAAATTTCCTAGTTTGGATTTATATTAAAAATAATTCTTATAAAAAGTGAGGATTAAATTTTAAAAGTTATTTTGGTAGGTATTGGTTGAACCAAAATGGTTTTAAGCTCTAAAGAAGAGAGGATAGTTGGTGGCCTTTTATAAGTGAGGTGAGTGGAAAACGAGTAATTGTTTGAGAAGAAAAAGGTGTAACACCATTATTTCATGAAAAAAGGATCTAGAATAAAGATTTATATTTAATTAGACATTAAATGGTCTAAATATTGACATAAAATATATTTTATAATTTTATTTCATTTTAACTGTTATCTTTTTAGTTTAACCCCCGTTAATCCCTTTTTTACCTTAACAATGGTAATTAATTTTTATTATTATTCCTATTCATTTTGGTAAGAACTAAGTTTACATTATTATATAATATATATTATTTTGATTAAAAATATAGAATCTATTTTTGAAAATTGAATTCATAAAAGTGGAGAATTTTAATTTTAAATTAATCCTACAGATGTGTTGAGAAAGTGAGTTTTCAAAGAAAAAATGATCAAAGCTTTACAATGTTTTTATATCCTATATCAACGTGGAATTTATTTCAATGACTTAACTTAGATTAATATAAATATATTTAAACTATTTTTAGTTTAAAATCAATTAAATATATAATTTAAATTTTTAAATATTTTAAACAAAAAGGCTATTTTTAATTAAAATTCATTATTTTTCACAATTTACTAGAAAATCAATATTTTCATAAAATTGTAAAAAATTCACTCTACATTAATTTTTATGTTATGATATAAAAAAATAATTTAAAATATAAAATAAATTTTCTAAAATTCCCAAAAATTGTTTTTAAAATAAGGGTGAAAAGGCGACAAAATTGTTTTTTAAATAATAAAATTTTAAGAAGCAAATTGCGTTAATTATTATCTATTGTATAGAAAACACATTAGGTGAATGTTAATGATTTAATATATACTATATAAATTTCATTAAAATAATTAAACAAATTTTTTTTGTTAAATTCATTTTGAAAAAATTTGTTTCCTCTCATAAAAAAGGGTTTTTTTTCAGAAAAAAATTCATTTACTTTCAAATGGTTTTTATTTTATTGCTAATTTAGTTGGACAAAAAAGAATTAATTTTACACAAATTTTTAAACCATATATTTTTATAATTAATTTAATTATATTTACATCCCTCATTATAATTTCTAGGTGACAACTACCATGCTATATTATAATATTTTAATAATACGCCATAGTTCATTTAATATCATTATTTCCTGTAACACAATAGAAACTCAGTTTTATGTGTAATTCAAGCTAAACTCAGTATTACATATAACAAAAGAAAAATTTTATAAATTTTATAATTATTTTTTAAAAACATTATATTTATTTGAAAAAATATATTTAAAAAAGTCTCGTGGTGTCATTACCATAAATTTTTCCCAAAATTGCTATAATAATTTTTATATCGCAATAAATAAAACCTCAATATGGGTATTATTTACTTTAAAATAAGGATAACACATAGATTTATCAACTCAAGTAACTTTTTTCCCATGTAACTATGGAATATCATAGGTCTAAATAGGTTATATCCTCTCACTCATCAAAACGATTCATAAGGAAAATATGAATTAACCAAGCATATTCCATGGGAGTGTCTACCTAAGAGTCTAGTCTTAGACTAAATCACCACGAACCAGTGATGATGGTGTTAATACCCATCTACCCCTTTCATATATTTTACCATAAGGTGAATCTATTCCAAAACCACACCCTCTTTCTAGTATTAAGATATGGATTCATTTTGTTAAAAACACACTCATTTCATTACCAAATACTATGATGTTATCCTATACATAGGTTTATCATAAGGATTGTCACTATGGTTTTCAAATTAGAGATTCCGAAAATAATAAAAATCTTACTATAACACCAACTATAATGAAAAATAGTTTTCATACACAAATACAACTTATAATTATATGAATATTCAATACCTAACATTATTATCAACACAAAAACCATAATGGTCTAGTGTATTTGAAATCCTAGATTCCTAAAAAATGGGTACAAAAATGTTTTATATTAACTCTCAGTACTTTATTCACAACTTTTATAATTCTTATAAATACTCAACAAAAACCTCTATTCACAACCTCATTAAACGAAACATAAGAAAGGCTGAGATCAGATGGTTAGTAAGGGTAAAAAATACAGACATCAATGATCATTTAAGAATTACATTAACATATCTGTATGAAAACACAAGATTAATATTTGAAATCCATACCCAACATATCACAAATCACAATCACGAGTTATAAAATAAATCATGGAAATTCATAATACATAAATCATAATGGAATTAATGAATAAATTTCCATATATAATAAAATTTTAATAATAGATAATATTTTAGAAAACATATTGATGGATGAGAGCATTCCAAGACACAAGACGAAACCCTCTCCGCATGGCAATATGGTATATCTATCCCACCCAAGAGGTTTTAACCTCTTCTCCTATGATTTTCGACATCTCAGTGCTTCCCGGATATCGAAGGACACGAAAAAAGTTCAGATTGAAGAATAGTTACGTGGTCTCCCTTCCTCGGGATTTCATTCTGGTTCTTTTGTCTTCCCAGAAAATCTCATTACACAATGTATCGTTAGAAGGGGTTCCATGATGCATGTGTCTACTTAAGATGAAATGATATTGTAAAGGTTAGAACTCTGAAAAAAATCTTTCATTAATTGAATCTCTCTATCAAAGGGTATGCAACCCTAGAAAATTTATGATCTTATTTCCCGACTGTCTAAGATTTGGGGCTGTAGTGATTTTAAATGTGTCTCGTTGGGGAGGGGGTTCTTCCACTTGTTATTCTTCTCTGTTGAACTGAAAGGCCGAGAATGGGGTTTTGGTTAAGTAAACCTCAAACCAGGAACTCTTAGGATTTATGAATGGAATCCGAATTTTTGTTTTCATGATTTTAAGGAAACTTTTTCTCAAGTCTGGATCAATATTTATGGACTAAATTGGGTCTTATGGCACTCCGAGATTCTATTTGACATTGCCTCCACAATAGGTATTCCAATCCAAATGGACCTAGCCACTAAGAATGCTTTCTTTGGCCATTTTTCTAGAATATTAGTTGAAATTCATTTAGGATCCAATTTGATTGGTAAGGTGATTCTCTCCACACTACAAGACGAAATCAACTTGAGAATTGTTTATGAAAAACTATCTCCATATTGTGAAGTGTGTTGCATGAACGGAAACCCAAGATCCAACTGTCACTCCAGCATTAAATGTGCCAATTGCATTCTTAAATGGCACTACAAGTCTCAATGTAGAAGAAAAGAGCACCTCAAACCCTCCAAAGGGAATGATGCACATTCGAAAAAATACCCATGTGAACCTCAGGTTCTTACTGGCCAGAATTCTCCATCTGAAAATGCTCAGGCTAGGGTGATTCAGTCCAAGTTACAGACTCTTGGACATATGGAAACTCAAATTTTGATAATATGTGAAGGTCTTCCTTACACCCATCAATTGGCTGGATCAAGAAGGGTTAGCTAGGCTGATATTTCTGAGGGGAAGAATCAATATGAAAGAGGTATTTCATTCAAAGATTCTCTGGTCCAAGGAATACAATGTGAAGGAATAAAATCAGACTCAGACGATAGCCAAATGGAGAGGGATCTCTCAGTGCAAGCAGTGGCCGATGATAGAGTTAGGAAAGAGATGCATGCTCTAAAATGAATAAAGGGGAAGATAGTGTTGCATACTGTGACCTCAGAGAAGGTTAAGTTCAAATATTTCCGCCATTACAAAGAACAAGAACCAGCTGCTTCTAAGGACCCCGTTGTTACTGAGGACACATGTTGCAATGCTAATCATGAGCTTGGGAGAGCCCCCACTTCAATGCAGATTGAATCTCTATTGTCTAGTCCCCCTATGAGGTTACCTGATGAATGCGGTTTGATAAAAGAGGAGGAAGAGAAGAATTTGGACAAGCTTGAAGCCTACCTGCCAAAGGAAGGACTGATACACATGTAGAATTTCCCATCTCCTCTTGAGAAGGTACGCTGTAATGTTAGAATTTCTAACCAATTGGTTATGATCAATAACAATAATATATAAATTGGATCAAATGATGATCCTCCTGCATCTATCATGACTCCCATTGATGTGAAAGAGCCTGCAGTTGATGAAGGTGGTGTGTCTGGAAGAAGGGATCGAAAGCCCCGTGGAAAAGGTGGGCTCCTTCCTTACCATTGCATGAGCACCCACTCTAGAACATGGTAACCTTTCTTGTTCTGTCTTTCCGATGTACCACTTGGTTCTGTTTTGTACCTTTCACTAGATGTTTTTTGGTTTTAATAAAGAGGTCATATCACATCTATATTTATTTAAAAAATATTGTAGAATACATAAAAGTTTAGAAAATCATTTTCTTAGTTAAGTATCACTTCCAAAGACTATCACAGTTAATTGTTTTTCACTCTCTCTTTAATCTTATCCTTTTTCATGGTTCACTCCAAGAAGAATATTTGTCAAGATATTCCCTTAATAAACTGGTTCCAATTCCTATACCAATCCTAATGTTGTCATGATATGTCAATCATTTCCCAATGTATTAACGGGATATATAATTTGGGGTCCACCTAGAAAATAATAATTATCCATTTATTTCTGTTCCACATGATCATATAACATTCATCCTAAATCATATAATAAACCATGGAAATTAAATACATTTTATAAATATTTCACCACTGAAAAACACAGAAAATAAATAGATTTCATAAACAAATCATCATCATAATCATAAACCATCAAGAGAGTGAAATATTATTGTATCATCAGATTATATCCCCAGTAAATCATTTTAATATCAATGAATGTTATCATAGATGAATAACTCCTTTAAAATATTACTATAATATATCTACAAGAAATTTAAAGTTCATTTTGAAATAAAATATTTAAAATAAAAATATTTTATAAATATTAAGGAAAACATTTTCTTTAATAATAACCATGTAAACATGTAAAAGAAACTTTAATGCATTTAACGATAATGGAAGTGAAAAAATATGTTAACTAAGTAATTGTAAAAACATTGATTCTATTCACACCTTTAGTAAAAAATAATCTTTTTTATAAAATGACAATAAGATTCATTTTAATCATCTATGTGAAAAATTAAAAAATGGGTAAAAATTATATTAAATAATAATTGAACAATATCCAAACATTCTTAAAATTTTTTTACAAATCAAGGATTTATAATTGAATTGTTTTTTTCAACGTAATAGAAAAAACAATATATTCTTTTCTTAAAAATCAATTCTAAAACATTTCGAGTAACAATGATTGGAAAATGAAAATATTACATAATAATTCCATTAAAAAAATATTATGGGAAAAAGGGTTTTATAAAATTAACATTATATTATTTACCTTAATTTATATTAAAGCATACACTATCCTCATTAAAATTTAATTGAAACATAAATCCATTACCATTTTGGAAAATTTGGATTAACGACTCCCATGAAATAAATAACATAAAATGAAACCTTAAATACCATGAAAATAAGTATATTTATGATACATAATGTCAATGGTGTAGTATATACACATCTTAAAATAATATGACTATACAACACAACATATGTCCCAAAGAAGACATATGTAGATGATAAAACCCTAAAAAATTTATAATCTCTAATTGGAAATTTAATAAAAGAGATCTCCTTATATATATCTTTATGTCACTATAATTTTTGACAAAATAATCAGAAAACAAAATAATGTTAAGTTCATACACCATATAAGGGAAATAAGTTGTTAAAGTGGCATTTACCTCAAATAAATAAAAGTTAGATCAGAAAGCCATACCCGAAGTCTTTTATTTCATCCTAGACATCCAAACCACCTATATAATATATATAATTTTATTTTAATTTTATACTAGAACCATTTAAACACTTATAATTTCATAGATGTTCAAAATATATCATTTTATCATCCATTTAATAACAATTATCTTTTGAAACCATTATTTTTGGATGTTAATTGTTTCGCTCCCCTTGAAAATTTCAATTCGATAGTTCTGGTATATTTAAAATATTGATTCTAACATAATATACATAATTTTAATCATTTAATAAATTTATTATTGAATCATTTATAAATTTTATAACCATTTATATATCAAGGTGTGGAAAAATTAATTACATCACATCATATAGACAACAGTCTGTACTTGCACACGAGAGATGTCTTCCAAATTTCAATGGATGGAAAAAATTAGGGTAAATAATAATTCAACATCAATGAATAATTATTGTATAATAAATATTATATATAATAAATATTATTATCATTATTATTATCTATTTAAAGAAGAAATTAAAAACAAATCACATTGCTTCTTGGAGGTGTAGTCCAAACGTAAAGAGATGCTACCATTTTACAATATATGAAATGAGAAGGTCAGTATGATATTATAATTACATAATTAAAATTATGATATAAAAACCATATATAAATGTTAAATTCATAATTATAACCAACCTTGAACTATAGTGATTGAGAATGAATCATACTGCTATGTGGAGGTTGTAGTACACAAGTACACACTACCGATGTATTTCATTTTCCATTTTATTTATAGTGTGTGGAAAATGGTTGATCAATCATCCTAATGAAAATTTATTATATTTAATATATAGAATTAATTATTTTATAAAGGATAGAATATATTTTTAGTAGTTAGAATAATAAATGAATTGAATGAGTTTGGGTTGGATGATCACATATACATTGGTTAACCACCTTTAGATACCTTCTTAAGGACCTATAAAGTTGATATTTAAGAAAAAATAAACCTATAATTAAATTATATAGATGTTTGGTATATAAGTTTTTATTATTTTGGAGACATAGGTGGGTTAAGGTGGTGTAAATAAGAGAGAGGAGGGGTTTCCTTTTATAATGGATGACTTTTGTAAATTTTCAAAACATTAAAATATTATAAAATAAAAATCAAATCCAACTGGTTGAAAATTCACTCAATTTATAATTCAAGATGAGATAAATTTGATATAATATCAGAAAATTTGTTTTAGGAATGTTTTTAGTTCATTTTAATCCTTATCTCTTTAGTTTACCCCTATCAACCGTTTTTTATACCTATCTGTTTTGACACATTTTTCAATCATTATGGGTTTTGAATTTACTTTTAAGATTAAAATTTGAAAAAATGGTCAATATTTAATATTTTTGACCATATCCCATCCCCCGTATCCTATTTCAATGTTTTTATTAATTTTAAATCATTTAATAAAATATTACAAGACATAAAATATCACTAATTCCATTTTGTGACCATTCATTTAAGTTGACATTAAGGTTTATAATAACTCAATTTATTTTTAATGTAGAATCATTTAACCTTATATTATACATTATAGTTACCCATAAAATTAATATCACACCAAAATATAAAAAAAATATTTTAATATTTTTTTTAAAAATATTTAGTAATATTTTCTTCTTCTTACATAAGAACTGTGTCGACATTGCATAAATAATTAATATAATTATCCATCATTAAAATAAAAAATAAATTACAATAAAAAAATAATTTATATATATTTAAAATAATTGTTTATAATAGGCCGTAACCTCTTATTTCCCCCATGATAAATTATTAGTATTTAAAATAAAAGAGAGTGGCATTTTCTATTTTAATTTACCTAAATTATGATATATGTAATTATTGAAGATATATGGTTTAAAATTGACATAAATTAGAATTTATTATGTGTAAGCATGAAAAAAATAATCGATTAGATTAAAGGAATGTTTTATGATAATTTTAAATACTTATAACATAGTTTTAACCCTATTTCACACATTATACCCTTACCAAGTTGGGAAGTATTTACCATGGTTACAATGCATAATGACAAAAAATAGGCCTATTTTAAAAAAATTACCTCTTAATTCCCAATAATTTTAATATTATATTTTTATATATGGAAGAAATTAATTTAAATATAAGCCCATAAACCATGATGAAGAATGATTTTTTAGGAATGTTTGTCTTCTATAAAATGAGCGTACATTAACTCTTTAATTAGTGATAAAAATTATAGGATTTAAATTCATATAGATGTTTTTATAATATATAAATTTTATTTAAATAATTCATCATTAAGGATTATTTTAGTTAATTTAAATGTGAAGAAACAAAATGCACTCAAACATAATTTTTTGGAAAATGTGTTTGTAGCATAAAAATAAACTTATAGTGAAATAATACATAATTTCAATTCCAATGGAATTATTTAAATTATATATATTTAAATTTATATTATGATACTTTAAAAGAAAATAAAAAAATCCAAATGTGAATGTTTAATTACTTTATTTAAATGAAAAAAATGAAATTTTTACAAAAATAAATAGTTTTCACTATTCATTGAGAAATAATTTATTTTTTCAAAAAAAAAAAATTAATTATATGGTAATATTGAAATGATGATTTAAAAAATTATATTATTTTTTCATTTAATATTTATGATAGTATGATAAATTAATTCTTATATCTTTTAAAAAAATGAAATAAAAACCTTTTTTACCAAGAGTAACTTTAAATCATAAAATGATTTTATTCTGACTCTATTCCAAGTGAAATAATATATGAATTTTAAATTTTTTGACTAGATTAATTATTTATAATAATTAAATACTTTTAATATATATTTTATAATTCTTTTATTTATATTGATACCTACCAATCCAATTGCTAGGTTATACTGCTTATGTTCAAATAATAATATATTATAGCATACAATGATTTTTTAACACATTATATTCCATGTAAAGGAAGATATAAAATACATAATATTTATTTACAGATAATATATTCTATAATATTGGGGTTTAATTGCCTATAACAACAACTTTAACTTAGATCCTGAATTTTATAGGATTGGATTGTTATTATTGATTCTCGATAAAAACTATTTCATGATCGTAAAATCCATTGATGAAGTTAATTGAGAAGAGAGTAAAGTTACATTGGACACATGATTGTGAAGAAAATTTCAAGGATAATAAGAAAAGGTGTTTCATTTCACCTGAACTAGAATAACCGTAAAATTAGGTATGGTTTGTGATATATAGAAAAGTATCAAAGAATAATTTGGGATGTGTCATTATAAGAAATGTCATTGGGGAAGCATATGTCTCATGTTAATTTAATTTTATGAGAAATATTCACTACTGTATGAAGTAGAGATAATATTGATAATATTATCAATAAAAATTTGAATGAATAATAATTTTGGAGAAAACTATTATATATATAATAATCACAAAAGCTTAATGTCAATATCCTCCCTGAATGAGTTGAACATGTTCCAAAAGAGATACTTGGAGATGATCAGGGATATGACTACTCAATACATTACCATCCTATGAAGGAAAAGGTGTATTTTTATATTTAATGAAATCATATCATTTCACATTACATGATTAGACATAAAATATTCAATACTAATTGCTTTAAAAATGATTGATCTTGAAATCCAATAGGAATGGTGATAAATCCTATCATTCAAAAATGATGGCTCAACCATCCATACATGAAAATAAAATAGTTATATAGAAGGAGTACATTTAGTTGAAAAAGAAGTTAAATTTAATTTTAGTGTTCAATTTATAAAATTATGGAATTATAAGATTCAATAATTAAATTTGTGTCTCTTTAGAATTGGAATTGAAGAAGGGGTAGTTGGATGAAACATATATCTCATCATTATCTATCCACCCAGGAAGCACTAAGATGTATAGAGGTGTCAAAAATTACTTTTGGTGGGAAAACATAAAAATGTAAATTGTAGAGTAGGAATTTTCATGCTTGGTATGTCAGAAAGATAGTAGATTAAGAGAAGTATAAGAGTTTTATGGAACCATAACATGTGCCTATATTTAAATGGGATAATATTATTATAGATTTCATCATTGGTCTTTCCAATACATATAAATGACATAATTTATTTGGGTTTTATTTGACCTTTTTATAATATTGACACATATCATTTCCATTTAGGATGAATTTTAACCCATTTAACATGAAAATATATACATTAATAAATTGGTATGGCTACATGGAGTTCCAATATACATTGTATTTATAAGTATCCAGCCTTAAAACAGTACATAATATTGAATAAAATGATTAATTCACATTGAGGATCTTTTCAGGTTTAGAGTTTTAGAAAATTAGGACATAAATATTACATTTCAAAAGATTACAAAATAGATACTTATACTCAGTTTCCATTATTTTCATAAAATAAAAACACTTGAAAAAAGGGTCATGTCTAGTTCCATGTTTTAGACATCATGACTTTTCCTAGATCCCATCTTTGACCCTATACATCTTTCAGTCCTGTCAAAAAAATTTCAAAACATTGGAAGAGCATAAAAATCTAAATAATTCTTAAAAAACAACGAAAGAAAACATTAGTCCATTAATACATACAGAACATAAACTCTTTTAATTACCTCATGAAATCATAAGATTTATGAATAAAACATAGAAATCATAAATCATAAAGGTAACTTGTGGCATCCATAACATACTAATATTGTAGTTATCACAGCTACATAGGGAGTTAATTTGGAATACCCATCATAGTATATTACCTAAATCTCTTATGAGAAACATCCACATTTACCTCCATCATGTTACCCAATGAATTGGAGAGCTATCTCGGGCTCACCCACCCTAGGTTTATTACGGAACAACCCATATATGTAAATAATGCCCAAGAACCATAACATGATCATAACACATAACATAATCATAAAAGAAAGATAAAATTTCGAAATGGAAATAACAGTAAAATATTTCAATATATTAACATATCAAAACCATTTTAAATACAAAAACTACATAAAATAGTATATTGTATTTATTTTCCATTTTGAAACTTTACATCTTGTTAAGGAAGCCAAAGATCAAATAATACCCACGGCGGTGGAAAGGTCACTATCACTGCTTACGTTAAAAAACATTCCTTTTTGTCATTTAGTAAAATTATTAGTATAAAATGATTCCCTTTGAATGAAATGAAAAGTCATTGGTGTTTATATAGCGTATGAAAGAATGTCATGTATTAGAACAAAATATGCCTCAATGAAAGGAGATTGAGATGAAGTCCCTTACCTCATGTCTGACATGACCCATTTGTTCTTTAATGTCATGAATAATATTATAAAGTTAATTAATACATGATTAAGAACAATTTTCATGTTTATTATTCCTTTTATATCACTTATAACCATGTTATAAACATTATGTTATCATTTAAGTTAATAACGTTCGTTTTGATGATATTTGGTACTTGTGTCAAAAATGAACACCTTATATTTACAAGTTGTCCATGAGAATAATAGTCCACTATATCCAGAATGATATTAATTATTTTGATATCATATATATCATATATATCTAGTATATATATATATTTATAATAGTACATATCATTTGGAGATAAGAAATTAAATGCACCATTCATGGAGACGGTAAGCCGTATGTAAGAATTAACTCTACTTTCATTTCTATTTCTTATTATAATGGAATTAAAACCTAATGATACAAAGGTATATTATAATTCCTGTATAATATAATATATAATATCATTAAATTTATCCTTTATATATCCCATATATGGAACTAACGAGTCATACCACTTTGAGGGGGTGGTAGTCCGCACTTCCTCAAATGAAATTATCCTGTTTACCCATCATGTAAGCCATAAAAGTATGCTATAAAAGAAAAATACAGAAGCATAAATAAAACATAAACATAACATATATCATAAATAAATATAGTTTCATCTTAATGTCCACTGTTACAGGTGGTAGGAGATAATTGAACAATCATCATCTCGTGAGGCGTTAGTTTTCCATCCACATAAACAGTAGGTTCTTCACCCCTTAGATGGAGGTGTGGGTAAGTGTTATTAGAATAATTCTCATAAAAACATCCTAGTATATTGAGGACACTAGTTTTGTTATAAAATAAATGAATAAAAATAGTTTAGG
Organism: Viscum album; assembly: GCA_963277665.1. Taxonomy (NCBI): domain Eukaryota; kingdom Viridiplantae; phylum Streptophyta; class Magnoliopsida; order Santalales; family Viscaceae; genus Viscum; species Viscum album. The sequence continues at coordinate 844,995,112 of OY728128.1, forward strand.
GGTGGTAGAAGTAAAATAAAAGAAAAGAAGTTAAGAGAAATCGTTACCTTAAATTGGGGTAACTTTCTTTGGTTTGAACCAAAAGGACTTCTTGAAGTGCCTTCTACCTAGGTTGAGGCTTCTAGGAAGAGGAGAGGGATGTAGGGAGATTAATCGGTCATAGGTTGGATGAGATAAAAGGCTTTAGATGTGTGAGGAATTGGTTTGAAGTGAGGGATCTTATAAGGGGGGAGGGGCTCTTTAGGAAAGTGTGATAATATTATTTTATTATATAATGATATTCGGTTTCTAAAGGTCCAAATATAATTAATGTAATATATTGGATGACTCATGGTAGAAATAAAATCATCCTATAAGAATTGGACAAGTTTGGGATATTGTTTTAATATTTATAATCTTATTTATTTTAATCTTTTATTAATGAGATAAATACATCATCATTATTCTGTCATGAATAATTTAATTTAATTGATGTCTAATTTTTTTTAAAAATAACATGATGTAGGAAATATTTTTATATTTCAATTAATATTTATATTTAAAAGGATAACTTAAATAACCCCTTGTAAAAATTAATTTACTAAAAGATATTTGTTTTTGTCTTTTTTGCCTTTACTTTCTGTTTATTAATCTAACGTGTCATTATCAGTCCCAAGTGGATCAATGGGGTCACAAAATCGACCCAAAGATGACTAGAGACTTAAATGACTCAAAAATTAAGGTTTGGACAGGTGTTAAGGTAATTTGGAATTGTTATAATATTCTTTTTACCTTGAATTACCCTATTTACCTTTAACCACGGTAAATAAAAGTCAAATGTTACTAATCACCAAAAATTATTTTCATCTTATTGAACCACATTTCACTTAATAATAACAACCGTGTATGTTGGATTTTTTAAATTCAATTCACAGAAGTGGTAAAATTTCAATCAAATGAAAAATTCTATTTTTAACTATTACTGTATAGTTTCACTATTCAACAAAAATTGATTTTTTTCAGAGAACTAGAAAACATTCATCCTAAGATATATTTGATATTCCAAATTCATAAATTATTTCTATTTTTAAAAATTCCAAACCTAGAAGTGGAATTAATTAATATAAAATTAATTCCCTTTGTTAAAACAAATAGCGTGTTTTGAAAAAACAATAACTATCAAAAGATTGACATTTGTTTATGTCCAATTTCAAAGTGAAATTAATTCATATACCGTCATTGGATTAAATGGTAAATATATATTCTAATTAAACTTTAAAAACAATTAAAAAGATAATCTAACCATATAAATAAATTAGAATAATACACAGTATTGAATTAAAATACAATATTTTTTACTATTCATTTAAAATGAACTTTATTAGAAAAATTCCAAAAATTTACACAAAGTAAAATTTTTTGTTCCCATTCTAATGAAGTATTTTATTTGGTCAAATATAATGTATTAAATTGAACAAAACTATATTTAATGAGGGTTCTCCTTTGAAAGGCGGTAAATCAGCCTTTTAATGTAAATTATGTTTAAAATAAGATTCATTAAAATTTTTAGCCTCTATATTTTTATTGGATAAAAGTAAATACATTTAAAAAACCTGTATACTCATATTGTAGTTAGTTTTTTTCATTCCCACCAATACAACGGCTATGAGTTAACTAGCAGTTAAAATAATAATATTATATTATTAGTGTGCAACATAAGATTTTAAAGAAACCTGTTGTGGCGTATCAAGTATGTTATCGAACATAACAACCCTTTTAAAGTAAAATTAATATGTATTTCACAAATTTTAATAAATATGAAATTTTTCTTATTCATTATTTACCTGAAATGTTACATCCTTCCCCCCTTTTAGGAATTGCGTCCTCCCAATTTTACTTATCAAAATATGGGGGTATTTATCACTCATAGAATTTTTTGATTCCCACGTTGCCTCTTCATCCATATGGTTTTCCACAAAACCTTTACCTAGTGAATTACCTTATTCCTCAACACTTTCTCTTTTCAATCAAAAATCAGGGCTGGTTGTTCCTCATAAGAGATATTCTCTTCCAACTGAACTACCTTTGGGCTCAACACATGAGATGGACCTGGAATATACTTTCTCAACATCAAAACATGAAAAACATTATGTACCTGGGATAATCATGGAGGTAAAGACACTCTTCATGAAAATGATCCAACTTTCTCCAGGATTTCATAAGGTCCAATGAACCTCAGACTTAACTTTCCCTTCTTACCAAAATGCATCACACTTTTCTATGGAGATACTTTGAGAAAGACATGTTCACCTACCTCAAAAAAAAGATCCTTCCATCAGTTATCTGTATAACCTTTTTGTCTTCTGTGAGATGTTCTCATGCGCTTCTGAATCAACTGAACTTTCTTTTCCATCTCTTCTACCAATTCCGGTCCCATCAGCTTCCTTTCACCTACTTCATACAAAAAATCTGGAGTTCAACAACACTTTCCATATATTTTCTCTAATGTAGAGATCTTTATATTTGAATGAAAACTATTATTATATGAAAATTTAACCAAAGAATGATGTTGGTCCCAACTTCCCTGATAATCTATCGAGCAGGCACATATCATATCCTCCAATGTATGAATTTTTCATTTGTATTTCCCATCTGACTGAGGATTAAAATCTGTAATAAAATTTAATTCAGTACCCAACAACTTTTGAAGGCCTTTCCAGAAGTTATAAGTAAACCTGGGATCATGATTAGATACAATGGAGAGAGGAGCTCCATGCATCGTAACTATCATGTTATCATAAAACTAAGAAAGTTGATCTAGAAACAAAGTATCTCGAATAGGAAGGAAATGAGAAGATTTAGTCAATCGATCAACAATAACACAGATTGCATTATTACCTCGATATGTCTTCGGTAATCCCACAGTGAAGTCCATGGATATATTTTACCATTTCCACTCTGGCACCAGTAAAGTCCGAAGTATCCCTTTCGGTAACTACTGCTCTGCTTTAACCTTATGACAAGTCAAACACTTCAGAGTAAAATTAGTAATATCTCTTTTCATTCCACCCCACCAGTAATACTCCTGAAGATCTCTGTACATCTTAGTACTTCCAGGATGAACTAAAAACATCGAACTATGAGTTTCACATAACAGCTCATTCTTCAACTGTGAATCACAAGTCACACATAATCTCTTTTCAAATCTAAAAAAATCATTATCAATGTTAAATTCATGATACTTACCCTTCAAAAGCAACTATACATTTTTATATAACTCACTGTCTTCCTTCCGTGCATTCTTAATTTTGTCAGATAATGATGATCTCACCGACACCTGACACAAAACAGAATAATTTTCTGCACCAAAAACTTCTATGCCAAATTTTATCAAATAAAAAACCAAAGGATCTTATTCCAAACATAACATAGTTAATGAAACATTACTTTTTCGACTCAAAGCATCAGACACTTTATTTGATTTTCCCGGATGGTAATGGATTGTGCAATCATAATCCTTGATTAATTCCAACAATCTCCTCTATCTCATGTTCAATTATTTTTGTGTGAAAATATACTTTAAAATTTTGTGATCAGTATATATTTCACATTTTACTCCATAAAAATGATTCCTCAAAATATTTAAACCAAATACAAATCTAGCTAATTCCAAATCATGTGTATGGTAATTTAACTCATGTGGTTTCAATTGATGTGAAGCAAAAGCAATTAACTGATCATTATGAATTAGGACACATCTATGTCCTTTCAACGAAGCATCACTGTAGATAACAAACTAACCATTTCTGGATGGCAGTACGAAAACCGAAGCATTCAAAAATCTTATTTCCAATTCCTGAAAACAATCATCACATTCTTTTGTCTAGATGAATTTAATTCCTTTTCGAGTTAACTTTGCCATTGGACTAGATAACCGTGCAAAATTTTTAACAAACCTCTGGTAATAACCTACCAAACCAAGAAAACTATGAATCTCAGTTATATTTGTTAGTCTTGGACATTCTTCATCAAATTTTGTTTTAGCAGGATCAACCATTATGAAATTTTTTGAAACAATGTGACCAAGGAAATAAATTTTTTGTAACCAAAACTCACACTTTCTGAATTTCCCTTATAGTTTATTTTCTTCTAAGGTTTGAACGACAACCCTTAAATGAATTTTATGTTCCTATTTACTTTTGGAATAATCCAAAATATCATCAAAGAACATAACTACAAAAATATCCAAGAACTCATGGAAAATTATATCCATAAGATGCATGAATACAACCGGTGCATTGGTTAAATCAAAAGTCATAACTACAAATTTATAATGGCTATATCTAGTATGAAATGCGGTCATTGGAATGTCAAATTCCTTTAATTTCAATTGATGGTACCCCAACCTCAAATAAATCTTCAAAAAATAATATGCTTTCTGGAGCTGACCAAACAAATCGTCGATATGAGTGAATGGATATTTTTTCTTAATATTGATGTTATTAATTACTCTATAATCAATGCAATGTCTCATTGAAACATCTTTCTTTTTAACAAATAAGACAGGATCACCCCATGGTGATGTGTTAGGTCGAATGTAACCTTTTTTTAGTAACTCTTCGAATTGCTTCTTTAACTCTAAAATTTCAATTTGAGCCTTTCAATAAGGGGGTTTTGAAATTGGATTAGCATTAGGAACTAAGTCAAAAGTAAATTAAACTTCCCAATAAGGTATAATACCAAGAAACTATTCATTAAAAACATCAAGGTACTCATTTACCACTGGAACATCATTAATCTCAACACATCATTAATTTTCAACAATATTATCATGGTAAAATTCATTTCCATCTTTTACTAGTTTCTCAGCTTCCTAATATGTTATCAAAATCAAGGGTTCATTCTTGTATACAAACTAAAAATCATTCTGAAAAGAAACATCTTCAACTTTGTAGTCAATATTAGCATGATAAACAGAAATCCAATCCATACACAAAATAACATCAAACTATACTAGAGGCAAAAAATAAGGTTTGCAGGTAGATTCTTTCTGCGCACAAGGATAGGAATGTTTTAATGTTTTTTTCTCAACATTTACTCCAGGTGTTTTTACCGTAAGTTATGTATTCATATCTTGATATGGAATTCCTAATTCACTGGAAATCATATCAGAAATGAAATAGTGTGTAGACCCTGAATCAAAAAACACATTATCATAATCTGAACAAATAAACAGTGTACTTGATACTACATCATTTGATGGCCCAACATCTGCTGAAGTATTTGCAAAGGATTTCACCACCCCTTTCTGCTTGTAGTTTGGCTACTTTCCCTCAGTTAAGTTTTTTGTTGGACACTCATTTTCATAATGACCCATTCATTTCACTTAAAACATTTTATTGAATGTAAATTAGATATTGTCTTACCATTAACCTGATCTTTTTCAGTGTAATCACAAGCCTTATGTCCCATTTTACCACATCGGTAGCACTTACTAGAATTCAAAATACATTCCCCATCATGCTTTTTACAACAATTTTCACAAATTTTAAACTTAAGTTTGTTACCATCAGTCTTTTTCGAAGAGTTCTTCCCTTTTGACTACCACCTTGACCTATTATTTTTTTATTTTTCAAAGAACACCTGATCATCAACAAACTCCATTTCCACCTTATCTACACAATGATCATGTTTTTCATAACTTTTTAGCCGAGGAGAAGATAAATCCCGTTGATACTTTGGATTTAATCTTGAGTAAAAATGGATGATTTTACTATCAAGATCTCGTATGATATTTAGTGCATACATTTCTAGTCAATTGAATTTTTCTTCATAAGCAGCCACATAGTCATCCTCCTAACTCAATTACATGAATTGTTTTTACATTCTAAGAAGAACAACCTTAGGAAAATATTTCTCAAGAATCATACCTTTGAATTTATCCCAATCGAGAGCATCAATCTCCTCACCATCCCTAATATTTTTCACCATCGACCACCACTAATTTGCTTTACCTTCAAAATGGTAAACAAAGATACTAACCTTTTGATGTTTTGAACTACCCATGACATCGAAAATCTTTTCTAGTGATTTAATCCACCCTTCTGCTATCATCGGGTCAGGTGACCCTCTAAATGATGGGGGATGCTGCCTTCTAAAATACTCCACTACTGACATGTTCCTCTGTGGTTGATCTGGATGATCTCATAAATGGATACCGCCAACATTTATAGCTTGATTCAATTGTGCCATCACTACAAAAAAACTGTTTAGTTATGATTCTGACAATCTCAGGTTGCTGATTTGGAAGGTTGTCTTCCTCCTGATGTCATCCCAACATAGCTGCCATGTTTCATCTATGGAAATCCATTTTGAACACAAAAATATCTTAGGTGAAGCAACATGTTAATCTTTAAATTATATATTAATTCAATAGTAACATAAATTACTTTATGGATATTAATTTATCAATGCCCCAACTCGAAATGTTATCTAAACCAACCTATGATACCCACTATAAGGACCCGACCTTAAACAATTACATAATATTGAATAAAACAAATCATTCACATTGAGGATCTTTTTAGGTTTAGAGTTTTAGAGAATTTGGACATAACTATTACATCTCAAAAGATTACAAAGTAGACACTTCTACTCAATTTCCATTTTTTCATAAAATAAAAACTCTTGAAAATAGTATCCATGTATAGTTCCATGTTTTAGACATCATGAATTTTCTTGGATCCCATCCTTGACCCAATTCATTATAGAGTCCTGTGAAAAACATTTCAAAACTTGGGATGAGCATAAAAATCTCAGTAAGGTTTATAAAATAATGAAAGAAAACCTTAGTTCATAAATACATACAGAACATTAAATCTTTTACTTACCTCATGAAATCATAAGATTTTTTAAATAACACATAGATATCATAAATCATAAAGGTAACTTGTGGCATCCATAACATACTTACATTGTATCTATCACAACTACATAGGGAGTTACTTTAGAATAACCATCTCAGTATATTCCCTAAATCTCTTAGGGAAACATCCACATTTACCTCCATCACGTTACCTAATTCATTATAGCGAAATCTCTATCTCACCCTCACTAGGTTTATTATGGAACCGCCCGTATATGTAAATAATGCCCAAGAACCATAAAATGATCATAACACATAAAATAAGAATAAATGAAAGATAAAATTACCTCATGGCAATAAAAATACAAAATCTCAATATATTAACATATCAAAACCACTATCAAAACCATTTTTAATAGCAAAAATAAATAAAATAGTATATGGTATTTCTTTTCCTTTTAATATCATTACAGCTTGTTAAGGAAGCCAATGATCAAATAATACTTGCGGCAATAGAAAGGTCGTTGTCACCGCTTACGTTAAAAAAAATTCCTTTTTGTTGTTTAGTAAAATTATTCATTTAAAAATATTCCCTTTGAATGAAATGAAAAGTAAATGGTTTTTATATAGTGTATAAAATAAAGTCATGTATTAGAACAAAATTTTCCTCAATAAAAGGAGATTGAGAGGAGATCCCTTACCTCGTGTATAACTTGACACATTCGTTCTTTAATCTCCTGAATAATAAACTAATGTTAATTTATACTTTCTTAAATACCTTTTCCAAGTTTATTATTCCTTTTATATCACTTATTACAATTTTATAAACACTATTTCATCATTTAAGTAAACAATGTTCGTTTTGACGATATTTTGTACTTTAGACAAAAATGAACACCATATAATTACAAGTTGTCGAAGAGTTCAATAGTCCATTATATCCAGAATGATATTCATTATTTAGATATCATATATATCATATATATTAAGTACATATATATATATATATAATAGTACATATCATTTGGAGTTAAGAAATGAAATGCACCGTTCATGGAGACGGTAAACCGTACGCACCCATGAACGCTACTTCCGTTCTATTACATATTTCAATGGAATTAAAACAAAATGATACATTTTTATATTATCATTCTAGTATAATATCATATATAATATCATTAACTCCATCCTTTATACGTCCCATATATGGCATTAATGAGTCATATCACTTTGAGGGGGCGGTAGTCCGCACTTTCTAAAATGAAATTATCGTGTTACCCATCATGGAAAGAAAAAATGTATTATATAAAATAAAAATACAAAAGAATAAAGAAAAAATAAACATAAATTATATCATATATAAATATAGTTTCATTTTAATGGCCACCTTGATAGGTGGTAGTAAATAATCGAACAATCATCGTCTCGTGAGGAGTTAGTTTTCCATCCACAAAAATAGTATGTTCTTCACCCATTAGATGGAGGTGTGTGTAAGTGTAGTTTAGATACTTCTCATAAAAACATCCAAGTATATTTAGGATACTGGATTTGTTATAAAATAATGGAATAAAAATATTTTAGGGTTTAGAGAAGTAAAATAACAGAAAAGAAATTATGAGATCCTGTTACCTTTAATTTGTGTAATTTCCTTTGGTTTGAACAAAAAGGACTTATTGAAGTGCCTCCTTCCTAAGGTAAGGCTTCTGAGATGAGGATAGGGAAGTATAGAGCTTAATTTTTCAGAGGTTTTATGAGCCAAAAGTCTTCATAATTGTGAGTAATTGGTTAGAAGTGAGGGATTCTTATAAGGGGGAGGAGGGGCTCTTTAGGAAAGTGTGATAAAATGATTTTATTATATAATGATATTCAGTTTATAAAGAACCAAAACAAATTAAAGTAAAATATAACATGACTCATTATCAAAATAAAATAATCCAATTAGAATTGGACAGGTTTTGGAATTTTTTTTAATATTTATAATCTTATTTATTTAAATCATTTATTAATGAGGTAAATACTGCATCATTATTGTGTCATGAATAATTTAATTTATTTGATGTCTAATTTTTTTTATAAAACAAATAACATGATATAGGAAAATCTTTTTATCTTTCCAATGAATATTTATAGTCATAAAGATAATTTATATAACACCTTGTAAAAATTAAGTTGCTAAAAGATATTTGTTTTTGTCCTTTTTTGCCTTTACTTTAAGTTAATTATTATAAAGTATCATTATCAGTCCCAAGTGGATCAATGGGGTCTCAAAATTGACCCAAAGATGACCATGGTCGTAAATGACTCAACGATTATGTTTTGGACAAGTGTTAAGGTAATTTTGAATTATTATAATATTATTTTTACCTTGAATTACCCTATTTACCTTTAACACGGTAAATAAAAGTCAAAAGATACTAATCATCGAAAATTATTTTCATCATATTGAACCAAATTTTACATACTAATAAAAACCATGTATGTTGGATTTTTGAAATTCAATTCACAGAAGTGGTAAAATTTCATTTAAATTAAAAATTCAGTTTTTTTAACTACTACTAAGTCGTTTCACTATTCAACAAAAATTGATGTTTTCATAAAACTACCAAAAATTATGCCTAAGCAATATTTGATATTCCGAAATAAAAAATGATTTCTATGTTTCCAAATTCAAAACATAAAATTGGAATTAATTAGTATAAAATTAATTCCCCTTGTCAAAACAAATAGCATGTTTTTAAGAAATAATAACTATCAAAAGATTGACACCTGTTTAAGTCCAATTTCAAAGTGAAATTAATTACATTGACCAAAATTGGATTAAATAGAAAAATATATTCTAATTAAAATTTCAAACCAATTAAAAAGAAAATCTATTCATATAAATAAATTATATTAAAACATAGTATTGAATTAAAATACAATATTTTTCACTATTCCTTAAAAATGAACATTATCAGGAAAATTCAAAAAATATACACAAAGTAAATTCTGATGTCACAATTATAAATAAGGATTTTATTTGGTAAAATATAATGTATTAAAGTGACCAAAACTTTATTTAATTAAGGATCTACATTAAAAGGTGGTAAATCGGCCTTTTAATTTAAATTATGCTTAAAATTAGATTCATTCACATTTTTAGCCTCTAAATTTTTATTAGATAAATATAAATACATTTAACAAACATGTATAATAATATTTTAGTTAGTTTTTTCCACTACCTCCAATAAAATTGCTAGGATTTAATTACCATTTCAAATAATAATATTATATTATTAGTGTGCAATGTAAGATTTCAAAGAAACCAGTTGTGGCATATCGGGTACGCTATCAAACATAGAAACCCATTTAAAGTAAAATTAATATTTATTTCAAAGATTTTAATAAATTTTTAATATGACTTATTCTTTATTTACCTGTGATGTTACAGTGTAGGGCCATGATATGAGGGTTAACATATTTTTATTAAGAAGTATTCATTAGTATTAAATATAGAGAAAATATTTTTTATTCCTTATCATCCACATATTGATGGTCAATTTGAAAAGACCATTCAAATTTTGGATGATATATTGAGATCATATTCATGGTATTTAGAAAGATGATAGTTTCAAAACATTCCCCTAGTAGAGTTATTATGAAAAAATAATCTTCCATTTTATAGTTTAAATGAAACCATATGAGGGTATTTATGAGAAAAATTATAAAACTATAACATATTTGGAATATGTTGGATAGTGTAAGATTATAGGATATGATCTCAAATAATTTATGTCAATAAATATTTCAAAAACATTTAGTGCAACATTGAATAAAAAATTATTCCATAGAATATATATGCTAATATTCACCGTTGAGATTTTTAATTTGAATTTAGAGATAATATATTCAAAAATATATATCTTTAAAATAGGATTATAAAATTATAGAGGAAGGTAATTTTAATCCATTGATATATAGGCCCATTTAAAGTACTCAATCAAGAGGTGATGGTATCTTGTAGTCTTTAAATTTCTTTGAATCTCTCTTAAGAGGTTGATGTGTAACCTGTATCAATTTTTTGGAACTACATTCCTTATACGTCACATTTACTAAACACTAGGGATGTAAAATATGAATGTGATATGTATTAATAGGAACAACCAGTATAAATCTTGGATCATAGAAATAAGTTACTACAAAACAGGACCACTCACATGGTTATATTTCTTTGGAATAATAATATTTTTGATGAATAAATGGGGTAAAATGAATATATAATGAGGTTCAAGTACCCTCATATATTTTATTATAGTAACAAAATATCCTTGGAGTAATTATTTTATGGATAATATAGTGTGACAAAAATTTAGTATATAGTTTTCTATATGATTGATAGCTTTCATCACACATAACATGTAACTTGAAAAAATAATGATATATTTTATTAATATAAAATTTTATAATGAAAATATTGTCATCAATAAATTATGAGAGTACAATTTGAAACATCCTTAAAAATATTATAAGAGGGATAAGTCCAGAAGTAAATTAAATTTTTATCAACCTGAAAAATTTATCCTCATTTTTTTCCATGAAGATCATAAACCTAGTTATAAAAATTGAAAAAAGAAAAAAAAATAAATATAATTGAAATGTTGTGGTAAAAGTAAACAAAAAGGATGAATGAATTTTCGTAAATCATTTCTAGCTATATATAATAGTGTAAGATGACTGTTGGAAATATGGACACTGGACATGTGGTCTCTGGAAATATGATTTTTTGGGATATATATACTAGATATATAGTCATTAGATTTTAATTTATCTAAATGTTTATATATTTTATGTAATTGTCTTTAAAAAATTAAAAATGGTATGAATTAAAAATATTAAATTATTCTAGAATAAAATAAAAAGGAAAAAAATATTTATAATTATTATATTAAATATATATTATATTTTAAATGAAACATTATATTTTATAATTAATGGATTGATGAAAATTGAATTGTTAAAATATAAAATATAGGATATGGTTGTGTTTTTTATTATTAAATGGGAAATTTTTAATGAATTAGTTTTCATTATTTTGGGTATTTTTATCAATAAAATTAATTGTCCTTTTTTGAAGAGTGATTATAAGAAAATTTGAATTATAATATATAATAAAAATATCAAATATTCGAATAAATATTATTCTAAAAGGAATGTCAGTGAATCTAATTTTTAAATTTAATATTTATTTTCCTGATAATTGTTTTAAGCATTATACATTTAATATTTCCAAATTATTTTAAATCATATTTAGAACATGAATTTAGAAAATGGATTTAATATTTAGAGTCATGAATTCCAAATTAGCTAATAAGTTCAATTTCATTTCTATGATTAAAAATAATTTACCAAAGTTAAAGTTTGTCATTTGAGGAGGGGATAAAATAATATTACAGTTAAATAAAGTGAGAAAATTCATAAAATATCCCAACAAATTATCTCTAAATACGTGAATTAGGATATTATAAACCTACCTTGATCAAATATTCATTATTTTTCTATTTTTACCCACTTTCATTGAAAATGGTATTCAATTTTTATTAAGTAATGGGTATTTTAAGAAAAAATTCCACCTCCTTCGATTATAAAAGGACCCCTCCTCTACCCACCTCAACCCATCAATTTAAATTGAATTTACATTAAATAAATGAAAAAATTAACTCTTGAAAAGGGATCTACCACATTTTTGGACCACTATCCACAAGAAGAAGTTCCAAAACCAATAATTTCCAAGGGTTCCTCTATAAGAATATCTAATTATTTTACATTAGTGTATTTTCCACAATCAATATTCTATATCTTCATCATAAAGAAATTATTAAATATGAATTATGGATTAAATGGTATTTTTTATAAAGTCCTTAAAATTATATAAAATGGATATTATTACAATATAATATGATGTTCTTATTTATACATTCATTATAACGTGTTCCTATTTGGGTCATTTTTACCACATACATAAATAGTGTTATAAAGGATACTTCATGAATGATTATGAAAACATTAATTATTATAATATTATATAATAACAATGAATTTAATATGTTCTAATAAATTTATCACCGAAACATATATAATTATATTCACTAAAAACCCAATTTTTTAATTGAATAGAAATTCAAAAAATAATTGATTTTTATGTATTCCCAAAAAATGTTCACCCAACATTCCATGAAATGACCACGAGACTAATAAATATGTCCAAAAAATATATTACATAACCATTTTAACTATTAAGGTGATGAACCAATTATAATTTCATATGAACTGAAACCATTGAACCAAAGCATGCATTGATATTAAGACAACTAACACATGAATATTAATTTTTAAAATGATTGATTAATAAATGGGTTATAAGAAATTATGAATACATGTTATAAAATAAAATAAATATAAATATTATTCTTATATATCTGAATAGAAAATTTATATTGATAATATATAATATTAGAGAACGTCTAGCTATGCTTGAATTCAAGGTAATGATTTTATTTCTAGTCTCAATTTGAACTCAAGATTATTTATAAATAAATTTAAATCCAGGAAAAAATATGATCGACCTCTCTTATAACTTATATGTTTTCTTATCCAATGTTTATTTAGTGTGTTTACAGGTATTATTATGATTTCAACTCTCTTTGGTTCATAACTCCACTGAAAGGATGTTTAAAAGTGGTAACAACCATATCTTATTTTTGGTTGATAATATTTCTCTCCTATATGCATATTCATTATATTATTTTGGACGTCCTTATCTATAATGGAATGATGTATTAATTTTATTTTATATTTTATTTTACTTCATATGATATTGTAGTTAATTTATTTTGTAAATTTTTATGGGAAATTTTCAATTGACATTGACTATGATTACTAATGTTTGAAATGAATCATCCTTTTTAACATAATCTACAAGAATGAATTTTCTAATCATTTTCATTATTTTTCATTAATATGATTAATCTCTATGTTTTAATGGTTTTCATATGTAATTTCAATTTATAATGAAGTATGAAATATTTTATTTTAAAGAAAAAATTATTAAAAGTTATGTATATTTCTTCTTACTTTTTAAATAATTTTTTTAATGTTTTTATAAAATAAATTTTTTCATTGATGCCAACATATTTTAATATTTCTTTTACTTAAATAATTATGTTATCAATTTAAACCATCCAATTTTTTCTTTTCGATGGATTCTGATCTTGTATTGTGAATGTCATTATGGAAACCATTACATTTTCATGATTAAATTAAGCTATGATGGAAATATAAATTTTTTCATGTTCGTATGGAGTACATATGTATGATTTCTTATTATGTGTAAATTAAATCAATTATATCCATCTAATTAATTGTGTATATTTTTATATATCATTAGATTATAATTGGATAATGTTTGTTTTCCCATGTCCAATTCGTTAAAGGCTATAGGTGGTTAGACCAAGTCTACTATATAATGGGTATGTGATCAGCTTGGTAAGTTATGATATAAATTTATTATTGGTTATTCTTGAAATATGTTATAATTTATATTCTTATGATTTTCCACATTATTGTGTTATGAAATGTACCTACGATATGTTCTAATAGATTACGATTATTGACTCATGTTTCTACGCTCCCATGATTCATGTTTTATGTTCTTCCAAAAGTATTATTCCATGATTCATGCTCTATAATTTATATATATATATTTATAATTATGTATGATATGTATATAAAAATGTAAAAAATTGAATATTTTTTTGAGATATGTTAAATAATGGTTGTAACATAATTTGATTATGTATAAAGTATCCAAATACACAAAAACATATTCATTCATGGTGTGGAATATTTTGAGATATATAGAATCTACATGTTAAATGATATATTGTGTTTTTATGTTATTATCATTTCATATTAGTTAGTATCAAAGAAATGATTTTTTATTTTTTAGGATTATGATATGAAGAATATGAGGAAAGAGTATACAACAACCCATATTAGGGAAATAATGTTAGAGGATGAACATAAAATGACAATGTTTGATATGAGGGTGTCATATTTTAAGGTATATTTTGATTGATTAACCTTATTGTATGTTCTCTTACATAAATTATTATTATATGATACCCACAAAAAAATTTATCTTATCAAGGGATTGAAGATAGAACATTTAAATTCAGTTGGTAAAAGGTACCCTCAATGTAAAAAATAACTTATTTTACCTAAATTTTATGAATTAGTTCCCATATTAAAAGTTATATATGATAATTAATTAGTGTCCCTATAGAATAGTTATTGAACTATTATTTAAAACACTAAGTGTTATGGTGATTTTATCCAGAATATATAACTTATCTATGATAGATGATTATGGGAACATGTTTCATGTAAATTATTATATTCTCCCTATAGTGGAATTTTATATTCATTTAGTTGTGACTTATATCTCTTTACAAATATCTGATATCAATTACATGGATAAGTAAGTCTCGATTCAAATTCTGAATCATGTTATAATCATTTATTGGTACAATAAAGACGACAAACTTCTTCTTTAAATTACTTCCAATATATGGGTCTTAAAACCTATTCATGCACTGTATCTTGAAAAACTAATTGGGGGAGAATCTAAATATTTATAATAAACCTATTACATAAAAATATGTCAATGTATTTCTAAAGGATCTTATTGTCTTCTCAGAGGTCATGATGTTAAATTTTTAACAGAACTCATACAGGGTGCAATGCCTATATCAGAGAATACTTATAGAATGGTCTTGATTGAATTGAAAAAATTGAATAAGTAACACCAAGTTAATACATTTAATGTTTTCATATACAAGAGTGTTTCAACAAGGGGTGAACCATTTTTTTCTATTACAATTAAATATTGGTACATTTGTATCATCATTGATTATCATGATATTAAAAAGATCAATATCAAGATAAAATACCCTCTACCCGATATTGATGACTTTTTTGATCAACAATGTGGGGATCAATACTTCTCAAATATTGAATTTTTTATTTTTATATAATCAATTAATTGTGAAAAAGTAAAGATATAGAAAAACAATTATGTACAAGATATTAAAAATATGAATTCAATGTGATTATATTTACACAAAAAATTCCCCATCAATCTTTATGGATTTAATGAATATAGTTTTTATTGACTACCTTGATCAATTTTTGGTAACATTTAGAGAATATATACCAATATATTTATAGATTAAATAAGGGAATGGTGATCAAATGATTATTTTCTTGAAGGCTTTGATAAACAAGAATCAATATGCCAAATTTTCCAAGTACGACTTATAGCAATATAAAATTTCATTTTTAGGTCACATAACCACATGTTAGAATAGAAAAGTGGATTCTTCAAAGATGGAGACGATTGAGGAATGAAATTGATAAATCACTCAAAAGAAGATCTATAGTTTTCTTGGATGGGATGGTTAGTAGAGATGGAATTTAAAAAATATACCACTATTTTTAAATCCATAAACAATGTTTCTTAGAAGTGAGGAATGTTCTATTGGTTAGATGAATGTGTTGAAAATATCTTGGATCTTAATAGATGTTAGTTCACTATAATCATACTCAAGTTAACCATTATTATGGTATAGTATGTGATATAAAACAATGTAAAAAAATATAATTGGTATGTTAGCTCATGAAAAATGATACGGTGGTAGCCTATTACCCATATAAATTGATGGTTTATGAGAAAAATTACTTGATTAATGATTTGGAGAATGAAGTGATAATATTTACATTACTGATATAGAAACATTATATTTATGGTAAAGATATTGATATATATATATATACTAATCCCAAAAACATAAATTATATATCCATACAGAAGGAGTTGAACATGTACCAATGGAAATGGCTGGTGTAGATTAATGAAAATTATGGCTCAACACATTACCAAATTGGGAAGGAAAATGAGGTGGATGATGATATGAGTAGAAAAGAAAATGTTTTCCTTTTCATGGTGAGTTTTGAAAAGACCTAATACTCATGGATTTGAAAAGGATTAACCATTAAAATCATAAGGGAAATGGTTAAATCCTATCTTTACCAAATGACTACACAACCATCCATCCATAGAAAAATGAATGAGGCACAAAAGGACACAATGGGGAAAAAAACAATATAATGAGTATTTTAGAGTTCAATTTTAACAATGATGGCATTATAAGAATCATAAAATAAATATGGGTCCCATTAAAAATATAATTTAAGGAGTTGATAGATGCTGCACAATGATCTTTATTCTTTATCCATCTGAAAAACATGTTGATGTGTTGAGACCTAAAATAGAGATTTTGGTTGGAAAATATATAAAGATATATTGAAATGTTTGTATATCGATTCTTGGTATGATAAAAATTTATGTAAGAACGATATATTTCTTAGAGGATGATGAAATAATTAACTATATCTTATTGGAAATTGGATACTATCACCATGGATTTCATTATAGGACTTCCCAAGACTTCTAATTACCAGGATGTTTTTTGGATTTCATTTGATCATGTTATAAATTTTATATATTTCATTAAAATTAAGGAATATTTCTCACTCGATGAACCTACTAAGATATGAATTAATGAAGTGGTAAGGTTTTATATAGTACCAATTTATATTTTATCTAACCAAGATATGAGGTCTACATTATATATTCTAGATATGTAGTCAATATTAATTAGATTTATAGTCATGAATTAGTGATAAATATCATCTTCATACTAATTTTCAATGTAAATGTACTATTTAAACTCTGGAATATATATTGAGGTCATGTTTAGTGAATTTAAAAGGAGGTTGTGATCAACACCTTCCCTTAGTAGAGTTATCATATAATAAAAATTTCCATTATAGCTTTCAAATATAACCACATAAGGCACTTTATATTAAAATGAGCATAACTACAACTTGTAGGGAATTAATTGCCGAGAGTAAGCTACTAGGACAAGATCATTCTCAAGAGATGTTAATAATATTCATACCATTTAGTGGCACATTAAGGAAACATAAAGTAGGAAAATGATCTATATGGATAATCATTGGTGAGAATTTTAATATTAATTCAGAGATAAATTATTCCATCGAATAACACATAGGAAGTGGGTTATAACTTTTGAGTTGAATATAATTTTATTCCCTATACTCATCTTCCATTTTTATATCCTTGACCATATATTGATTGTAGATTATCAAAAATAACATCCACCAATCATGTCATTAGTTTATAGTGTATTCCATGTATCAATTTTAAATAAGTACATAACTGATCCACTATATAATCTAAACTAAGATATTATGTTATTGGAACTTTATATCTATTATTAATAACTACTTGTATAAATCATAAATCATTGGGATAATGTACTGAGAAATTAGACCACTCTCCATGTTAATTTTCTATGGAGGAATCAAATGTTTTATGAAGTAATGTGGGAACCTAATGATATAATGTTCACGAAGTTAGATCATAGCTTTTTTATCAGAGTAATGGAATTTTAAGGGTGGAAATCATTAAAGTGGATTGAATGTAGTTCCTTGTGTTTTTAGAATGTATTTACTTATGTGATCAACAGATTATTTCATGTGAAACACAAAACAAAAACAAACCATGATCTATTTTGGTGAGATAAAATATTACAGTATATATATATATAACATTAAGAAATTATTGGAATACAATATGGAACAAAATTTAAAATATTAAAAGTGGTATAAAACCATATGTAATTAATAATAGAATAAACATGATATCTTTACCCTTAATGTTTTCCATGCATATCATAACACTGATTAAAAAAATTGAATGGATAAAAAATTATAAATATAATAGACATTTTCAAGTAGAAATACAAAAATTAGATGAATGAATTTTCGTGAAGCACATATGACTATATATAAAAATATATTATGACTTGAGGAAATATGATGATTAAAAATACATCCTTTAAAAAAATGGTCATCATTATATGACCATTAAAAACATGGTCATTAGATATACCTGTATCAAATATGTATATTTATGTTTTTTAATTATTAGAAACAAAAAATGACATAATTAACAAATAATTAATAATTCTAGAATAAAATAAGAAGATAAAAATTAATATGAATTGTTTTATTCACTATATATTAAATTGGTTTCATAGAATGATTTGATTAAAAAAATATTCAATTTATAAAAATTAAATACTCAGATAGTAAATGATGGGATATGACTATATTAATTTAATGTTAAAGGAGTATTTTCTAAATGAATTTTTCTCCTTAATTTTGTTTTTTTTAATAAATTAAAATGATAAATATTGATTAAATATTTTAAAAAAATTTATTGTTTAATTATACGATCATATAAATATCCATTAATCTATTGAATAGTATCTTGAAAAGAGTAAGGATAAGTATATTCTTCGACTTAGTAAAATATATTTTTTGAGAACTTTTTTATGTGGAATATATTTATTATTTTAAATTTAATCTTGTTCAATTTTAGAAACTGTATATAAAAAAAGGATTTCATATTTTGAACTTGAAAGTCTATAATATTTAATAAGGTCAACTTAATTTATATTCTTAAAAAAAGACTACCAAAATTTTTTTTTGGGACCATGGAAAAGACTAAAATTAAGGTTATAAAGATAAATCAAGTGATAAAAGTCATAATATATCACTAAAAAATTATCTCTAAATGTGTTTTTTTGGTATTATTCACCTTCAAATATCTTCCTTTCAACGATCCGTGTTTTTAATCTAACATAATTTCATAATAGGTTTGAACCTTTTCAATTATGAAATGGGTTGGTTTTAAAACTGAGCCTTAGAATGGAATTCTGAGTGTTGGGAAACATCAAAGTGCTGCTTTTCAACATGGTTTATGTCTTGTTATGTTTCTCAAGTAGATGAAGAAGTTTCAGGAGCATCAGACTGGACAATATCATGTTTTTAAGGACCTACACTTGGAGTATGGTATGTATGAAACCATGATGTTCACTATAGGTAACAATGAAACCATATTTAAGGGGGAAGATGCATTTCGCGTGGTCTGCACATGGTTTTCAAAGTTGTGTACCTAGACCCTATGAGGGGAGCTTCTTAAATAGAGGGTGTTTCATGGTTGGTTTACGATTTGGCAAACTATTTGGGTCAAACCATGTGGACTGGTCTATTTATTGAATTATATTAATTTAAAATAAAATAAAATAAAAGCCAAAAACTAAAAAACTCAACCCTTACACTAGTCTCACTCGACCCGCATGGCGCAACACCCCAATGGGTTCTCCCTCTCACACATGAGACCCCCTCCATGACCCTCCTTCGATCTACGATTTTTGGGAGGGATTTATTCACGTTATTCATTCAAATAATTAAGGTACAGTCTCTCCTCCCTTGTTCTCCAAATTTTAGGCTTCGGTTCAGCCTATCCTTTACCTCATAGGGTTCAGCCAAACCCTAAGTCTTTGGGTAATTCGATTTATTGGTCTTTTTTTGTTCTAGGTCTGTACCAATCGTTTCTTGGGACCCTTGGGTGAGCGTTTCGACAACCGCCTCTGAAGGTGAAGAAGTTCACCTTTTTTTGGTTGGTCACTATTATCCATGGTGAGTAATTCTCTTTGCATCTTGGTTTATCAGATGCTAAATTAGTGTCTTTATGTGTTTTTATGTTTGTAGTATTTATATTGTAGTGCGTTGGTCACTGGTTTGTGATTTTGAGTAATTAGGTCAAGGTTGACTTGCCTGCACGTGCCTAGGTAAGTAAATATGTATATGTGGGATCCCCCGTTACTTGTATAATCAACCATGGAAGTGATTATACATTTATGGGGCTATGTGTGCACATGTATATATATATGATAATTCATACGTAGGTGAGTATAGATAGGTATATGCCTATAATAATATGTCTAGGGTTCCCCTTGCATATGCTCCTAGCCATGCATGTGTGTGTATACATGATTGGTTTTCTTTCATTTTTTTGATTGTGAATATGCTCAGTGGGGGAGTAGTAGATGTTAGTTAGAATGTGACAATAGATATAGTAGACGGACTGGTTTCACTTTCAGGTAGAGTCCATTTCCCTTCCATTAACTTTTATTTATGCATTAATTTAATTTCTTATTGGATAGTTCTTAGATTCAATTAACGCTGTATGGTTTCATGGTTTTAATTCCTTCCTTGATATGGTTAATGAAATTCATAAATGTGATAGTTGATTCTTGAATAAATAATTCATGTTTTTGTAAGAAAAATCCTCCAATGGAGGTGCACTGGCTTAAAGGTAAAAATGTAGTGATAAACTATTATGTTTCATGTCATATTTCCTAGATGTATTCTTTATACTTAGGTTAGAATAGGAAAATGAAATCATAGGTTTCTTGGCCCCTTTATGTTTCCATTTCCCAACTAGGTACATGCCTTATATCCTTGGAACTACTTATTACACTTCAACCCTTAAACCAATTTTCCATGTTTAGAAAAATTGGATGAGATGAACTTGAATAGAAAACATACACTAAATGATGTGACTAGGTTAAATGGTTAGGCCACAATGAAAAGTTTTCCTATATTAAGGGGTTTAAATGAAATAGTTACCTAGGAAAGGAAACATGTATTTCTATGGGTATACGTGGCAGTATTTTCCACATGGAATGATTAAGATGCAAGTATTCACTATGTTAATGATTTAATTGAAATTATTAAGATAGTTTTACTTATGTATAAATGTGATTTAATTTTTTATATGTAATATGGTAAGGCTATGTGAAATGCATAAAAAGTACTTAATTATGAATTACATTATAATAATGTTAATGAAATGTTATCTCTTAAGCATTGGAAGTAGTTTTACCCCATTCTTATATTAAAATTGAGTACAAGTTGATGCCACATAATGAACTATTATATTCTAACAATGCGAGGGAGTTTTACCCAATGCATATATTAAGAGTGTGCACATGATGAGTCCAATTAATGTTTTTTATTAAGATTTTGAACATGTTGAGTCCACTTAATGTTTTATATGAAGAGTGTGCGCAAGAGAAGGCTAAAGAATGTTTTATTCTAAGAGGGTAAATAATGTGAGGATACTTTTATGAGGCCATTTAATGGTTTATACTAAGAGTGTGAACATTATGAGGACAATTAATGAGTTATAATAAATGTGTTCTCATGATGAGGCCACATAATGAACTATATTAAAGGTGTGCACCTGTTGAGGCCACTTAATGAACAATTATCTTCCATTATGGGTGGTAGACATGATTACCCCACACCATTTATGGTATATATATATATTCACAAGTATATATATATGTATATACTTTCTTGATTATACTATTAACTCGACATCGACCTGAAGATGGTATAGTCATCGTGTGTCCCCTGGGAACAAAGATAGGTGATTGGTTTATTTATACAATTCTGTTATCATCTATCGACAATTCAAAACTTCTTAATTAATATAACAATTTATGGATTGGGCCACCTATAGAGATTTATATCTCACACCCTATACGGGATTCCATTGTACTAGGATACCCTAATAGATCTCTTTTGTTTGTAGGTCCATGGACCTTGGTTGTGGATGTATGTCCGTACCTGGAGTTTGGAGCAAAGGATTGAGATGTAGCTTAATATGCTCATGTATATTGCCTCATGATTTTTAGTTCTTTTCCTTATTTGAGTACTTTATATTTTATATTCCAAAACATGTTGTATTTTTTCTTCTTTTAGTTATGTAATATTACTATGAAATGCATTCCTTTTCTATATAAAATGGAATTGGACACTTTTATGAAATGATTATTACATTACTTCGACTAATATTTTTAATTTATCTTCTACTTACTCTATTTCAATATATTTTCTATAGTTTGAACTCTGATATGAGGGTATAGTCTCCCTAGAATCACCTCTGTAGACCCTTGCTGATAGTCGGCAGCCTTTGGCGTATAGGGAGAGGCAGTTGAGGCCATGTGGACCACCAGTCGGTCTACCATGTTAATATTCAGTTGGGTCAGGATGTTACATTCCTTTTCATATTCAGATTCACTTTCAAGGAAAATTATATTACTTTTATATTAAGTACTATGTATTTACAAAACATTCCCACTCGTCACACCAATAAAAGAATCCATCCACTACTGATGACAACCCATACAATTACATTCAATTTATCATTAATACGAGACCAATATAAATCCATAAAAATCATATCCCATTTTTTAATCCTCTTTTGAGAAGAATAATTCCCAAAACCCTCAAATATAAGGTTACCTCTAAGAGAAGGTTAAAATTTTAAACTTAAGCGTTATTGTTTCCTAAATTATTCATCTTTAACATCTCCTTCCAAATATTCTTAAATTTTATTTATAATGTTAACAATTAATTTTTAATTTTTTTTAAAATATTTATAATAATATTATGCAATATTATTTTATTATTCATATAATTGTAAAATAACTTCTTTTTTGGGTCAGTTTTACCACCTACATGAATGAATTAATAATATTAACATTATTAATGTTTATGAAAACATAAATTATGTAAATATGTGGTATATAAAATTTAAACTTACAATGTCTTTATGAATTTTGTATGGTAATAAATTTAATTATATTCATTGAAAACATCATATCTTTTATGGGAATCAAAATTAATAAAATTAAATTTTTATGTAGTCTATAAGATTTGTAACCATAGGTTACATAAAATGACCATGGGTATTTATAAATTTTTATTAATAATATATTCAATATTCATGAAAATAATATAGGTGATAATAACATAATCATGTAGAATATATCATAACCGTTGAACCAAAACATGCATGGAAAATGTGAAAATTAACACCAGAATATTAACATTAAAAATGATTATTAATAAATGGATAATGAGAAATTGTACATGAATAATATAAAATAGAATAAATATAAATAATATTATGAAATATTTTTATACTAAACATAAATTAATTTTATAGGATCATAGAGCCCATATGATCAAGATGGTATCTAATATAGATATGATATCCTTTCACATATATTATTGCATGATTTTAAGCATAATTAAAAATCAAATTATAATCCAAGGATCTTAAAGTGTAGTGTATATGGTTGAATATGTACATAAAAATGAAAACATGGAATTAGAATTAAACATCATTTTTTGAAACATCTATAAAGAGAAAATATCTTTTATTAATCTCCAACATCTTCATAGGATAACTTGGGGAACTCATGGTGAAAAGGGACAAGCTATAAATCCCAGTAAGGGTATAAGCATAGGAATAAAAAAAGAAAATGGGTTAAAATGAATGATATGATGACATAAATGGAATAGATCATGAATAAACCTAATTAATAATAACATATACACCATGGGGAAATTTAATATTGGAATCATAGGATTGTGACAAAAATACACAACATTACATAAGCATGATTTAAGGATAACTGCCAAAACCATTGAACATGATAGAGAAAGTACCATAAAGGAATCAGGTTCACTCCCTATCCCATCCTGATGTATGATGAGAATAAACACTAAAAAATTCATTAGATAATTATACGGGTGCACCAATCATAACATGTTCATGAATATTTGTCCCACTTGAAAAATCAAGCATAAGGGTTACCCATGGAATGAATTGGCTATCATAATCATGTAATATGGCATAAAAAATGTAATATCATCATGATGTCTTTGAAATAATGAATTTAAATAAAAATGGATATTAATAAATAAAAATAGGCACATATCATGATAATTTATGTCAAACTAATGTGAAAAAATTTAAAAAGAGCATCTCAGAGTCATTATAAATGAAACATTTTAGTACAGTTTAAGAGAAATTTTAAAGATCATTTAACATGAAAAATTCATTTTTTTCATAAATCAAAAACTAAAAAATTATAGTTGATTCATGAAAAAATAAGTTATTTTAGAAAAAATAATGCTGGATGAAAATATATTATGTAGTTTACTAAACAAATGGGTAAGAAATCAGGAATTTCCCTTCAATTCGGCTAGTTTATCGGGAATATTTGAGAAGGGAACCATATAAAACATGTATTTCCCCATAAAGGAAAGAATAATAGGGATAAGAACATATGTATGAAACACACACAAATAATTTAGGTGTTTTACATAAGAATAAATAAGAATTTAATTTGGATAAAGAGAGATAAAGTGTAACCCGAACGAAAAAATGGATGTTCGGAAAGAATCCCATACCATATGTCTGAAAGTGTTATTCACCTAATTTTAATATCCTCGATAATAAAATTAGATCCATTAATTAATTAATTTAGAAACTATTATACCTTAATTGGATTTATTATAATTTTTTATGATAATTTATGGACTTCATGAAGAGTTATAAGATACAATTTAATTGTTTAAAAGTGTTCGTTTCCTTGGTTTTCATGATTGGTTCACATGTATAAATGTATGAAAGATCATGTAAACTACATATACATATATAGAATTGAAGTTATATTTTATTAATGAACATTAAAGATATTAAATTTTTATTTAAGTCAATTTTTTATTTGGGGTGTGGATGAATCATTAGATAAGACATTAGTGATAATCATTTAGAATGTTTTGGAGGGTTTTCAATCACCACAAACTAGTTTTGTTCCATTATTCATTACTATATATAAAAGTAACTTTTATTAAATATAATTTCCTATAAAATATATTTTAAAATATGCATTGACCATTATAATAGTTTTATTTCCAGTGTTTATGGTGGTAATGGAAGATGAAAAATTTTCTTCCTCGAAGGGGATAAATGAACACCTTGTGGGCATTACTTTCATTTTTAGAATAAAAGGAAGAGGCGAAGAGACATGATGGGGTAATTAACATTAAAAAAATTCTTTTATATATAAGTTAATAGAGATATCATGCATGTTAGAAAATAATCAATGAGGATATTATAAAAAAATGAAAAGAAAGTGAAAAGAATATAAGTAAAGTAGAGGGGGATGTCAACCACTTGAACTCTTCTCCTTGAGAACCACCATAAATAAATAGATATTGGTTTTTTTGAGTATAGAACCCTATGGGAGTGGTGAAGAGACACAATAAGAGGATTTCATATAAATTGGAAAAGCTTCAAGGATTAATAGGTGCTTAGAGAAGAGGTGGTGAGTGGTGGTATTTATAGTGGAGGAGCAGGTGATGTTTTATTATTTTACAACTGGTTTAATATCATGCCTCAAGACTGTGAATAGTTTTAGTATTAAAACTAAATTTATTTAAATAATTAAGGGGAGTTTTCTGATTACATCCATAATGACTCTAGTATTAGCGTATTTCAATTATAATGTAAAAAAAATAAGGCACAATTATTATAAATGAAAAGAATTACAAGATTCTAAATGATATTAACATATTGCAATATTTATTATGAAAAGGAACTAATTCAGCAGGAAGTTCATCATTCCAAGTAATGTCTTGATTGAACCCTTGTTTTCCAGACCATCAACAACCATGTTAGCTTCACGATATATATTATTGATGATGTCGTTGATGCCGAGAAGTGCACAGATGCAGTCCATACAATGGGTGGTGATTAGCCACACAAGATGTATCACACAATTCCAAACTGCTTGCACAATGGTGTTCAAGTCACTCAAAATCCAGAGTTTGTTCCAACCATAATGTTTGGAAAAAAATATGTTGTGAATCATACCCATAATTTCAGTATCTAGTGAGGAAGAAATTCCACAACTATAATAGAAGCAACCAATAATCTGACCAATATGATTCCTAAAGTTGGCATCACAACCCACAATTCCTAGATTGCATTTGGAAGAAACATAAAAATTATTCTTAATCCATCCTAGAAGAGGGGTATGCCAGAAGACTTCAAAAGTACGGTGATGTTGGAAATAGTTTCCAACAATACGAAATCATCGAAGGATTCCAAAGTTGTGCACTGTGTTGTTGTAGTGACCCTTTTGGATCAAATGGAATCACAAATGGAAATGAGAATCCGTGTTTGTACTTTACTAAGAACGGATGAGAATTTATTATGAATAAAAGAATTTATATCATACCATATCATGTGGTGAATCTTAGCGATGACAATAAGGAATATTTTTTTTAATTTGTTGAGAACTATTTATATCTGCACATCTCTTTAATTGAGATTTTGAAGAGTCTTGGATCCACCATCTGCAATAAAAAATGTCAATAATATAATTCCAAAGTGCAGAATCAGTGGCCCAAGAAATATAAAGATGTTTACCATCTTCTTCATGTTGATTTCAAAGACTCATCTAGAAAAGAGTTGAAAACTATACGATTGAAGATGATTATTAGTGGGTAGTCTGTTATGGGGAAGCCTCTAAATAAGAGTTAACCTTGAGGTTTTTATCTAAGGTTTCTTGAAAATTTCTAACCACCCAAAATCAAATTCAGAGTTACAAAAAGAGTGGCTATAAAAGTTTTTTTAATTAATCATTCCATTGTGAGAAGGTTCCCAAACAAAGAAATCATCAATGTTAGAGAAGAGATATGTGTCAATGACATTCATAATGTTATCAGGAAAAGAATAATTTTGAGAATTAATAATATCTTTGATAAAGAGGTTGGTGTTCTCAGGGCTTTGGTCAAGGAAAACCCTAGAAATTAAAGTAATTCAAGCCTACTTATCTAACCATATGATCATTGAAGAGTTTCTAGTGAACCTCCACCTGGAGTAATTAAAAATGGTTGAAAAGGAACATTTTATGGATGACCAGATAGAAGAGGCAAGGAAGATAGAGTATCCTTTTTTATGATTTCGAAGTAATCTATTTTTAATGAAGTTTATGGAATCAAAATTATTATAGAAAATATTTGAAGTGAGGTTGGTTTGAAGAGCCTCATAAAAATGTTTATGTTTTTTAATTCCAATGCCTCCCTTATGAATAGGTTTAAAACAAGTTGACCAGGGGATAATGACAAGTTTCCTTTCCATAGTGCTACCGGTCCAAACAAAATCTTTGATTGAGGTATTAAATTGTTTTATAATACTAGTAGGACATTTCTAGACCATCATAGAGTAAACCATTTTAGAGATAATAGTATATTTGAAAAGGCATATTATTTCCACCATAGAGGTGTATTTTCCTTTCCATGAGGAAAGATGATTTATTACTTTATTATAAATTTCAAAGAAATGAAAAGATTTGGATCTTCCCCAAAATATGGGGACACCTAGGTTCTTAAAATAGAGAGAGCCCTCTTTTATACCTAATACATTTATAATGATGCATTTTCTATTAGGGGGAAAATTATTTCCAAAGAAGATAAAATATATGTTCCAACTAGTTGTTTGACCAGATATTTCCTCGTAGTGAGTAAGGGAATTTTTTAGGGTTCGAATGTTTCTTTTATCACATTGAAGAAAAATAATTATATCGTCATCATAAAAAAGATGAGTGGGAGAATTCGGATTCCACAAAACATGGATGATTTTATGTTTGATTTGATCTACCAAACATGTGAGTAGTAGACTAAGATAGTCCTCTACATTGTAGAAATTAATGGAAGAAAGAGGGTCCCCCTATCTAACACCTTTAGTGCATTTGAAATATCACATAGGGGAACTATTAATAATAATGGATATGGAGGTCGAATTAAAAAACATTCTGATAGTAGTGGTAAAAGTATCTCTAAAACAAAAAATTGAAGCACTTTAAAAATAAAACTCTAGTCCATGGTGTCTAAGGACTTTTTAATGTCATGTTTAATAGAAATATTTCCACCACTGTTGGTTTTGTTTAGTGTGTTAAATCACTCATAAGCAAGACAAATGTTGTTTTGGATGGATCTACCCTTAATAAACCCAAATTGGTTCCAGGAAACTAATTTGTCAGTGATAGAAGAGAGCCCGTTAGCAATTATTTTTGTGATGATTTTATAGAGGGTGTTAATGAGGGCCATGGGGTGAAATAGTAGATCTCAAAATTATTGTCATCCTTAGGAATTAGAGTGAGAAATTTGGCATTTATACCATGAGGGATAACAACATTGGAGAATAAAGATTTTACAAGCTTGAAAACATCAAAATTAATAATATCCCAGTAGTGTTGAAAGAAACCATTATTAAAGCCATCAGGACCAGGAGCACTTTTAGGATTTAAACTAAAGACAATGTCTTTAATTTCCTGACCACTTGGTATGTTAAGAAGAAAGTTTTTATCTTCATCACTAACCACCATCAGAATTATCTCAATTAAGAGGTATTTATTATTATCATGGCCGTTAAAGATAGATTCCAAATCAAAAAAATTTGGTTTGAAATATCATTGTCGTTTTCAAAAATGTTGTCACTATATTTTGAAGAGGAAAGTGGTCTACAAGATTTCCAGGTTCTTTAGAGAGAATTATAGAACATAGTGTTTCTTTCACCATCGGATAACTATTTAAATTTTAAATATTGTTTCCTCGTATTATTCTTAAATGTGAGAAAAGAATTGAGTTTTATCGAAATTTTGATTTCATGATTTAGATCAGGGATAAAGTAAAAATTCTTGGTATTATTTTGATGTTGATTGAGCTCATTATCAAGGATGAGGATATCCTTGTTGATTTGTTTGGAAAGAGAGCAACACAAATATTTGAGCATCTATTTAAGAGACTTTAATTTGGTAGAGAATAAAAAAGGATCATTGCAATGAGTCGTGGAGGTCCAAAAATACCTTTATGATGTTAGTGGATTCATTGTTAGTGAACCAAGAATTATTAAATCTAAAAGGAAGTGGACATTTAATAGTGGTGGTGGAGACATTGACCAAAATAGGATGATGATCAGAATGGAGCTTGTGAAGGGTGGTGCTAGAAATTGTGTCCCATTTATCTAAAGTTGGAACATTCGTGAAGGCTCTATCTAGTTAGGAGGTGACCAACCTATTATTGTGATTTCTATACTTGGTGTATTTGGAATCCATAAGATTTATTTCAATGAGGTTGTTGTCCTCGATAGTGGTTTTGAATTTTCTCATGGAGACTGCAGCATGTGAAGGACCAATTTTCTCACTTGAATTGAGGATAACATTAAAGTCTCCAATTATAAACCAAGGTTCATAAATTCTAGTATGTAGATATGTAATATCATCCCAATGTGGTCAACTATCAAGATATCTATTATTGTTATAAACAACGGAGCTAAAAATATGAGTCTCTTCTAGAACAAAATCACATGTGAGTACATGATACGATATGTTAAATATATTGACATTTTGAATGGAAAAGTGCGAGAAGATCCATAGAGAATCTACCACAGACAAATTTTTAGTTGCATAAGTAAAAAAATATCCGTGTTTATAGAAGTGGTGGAACTTGGGATAGAAAATGATTTTAGTTTCAGAAATTTCGAAAATTTTTTGGGTTGTGGGTGATGGCGATTATTTTTAAAAAAGAGAGAGTGTTAGAGTTGGGAATACCTTGATAGTTCCAAAAAAGGATCTTTATTTAGGCCTAGAGTTGGAGTTAGAACTCAGTTTTTTATTTCTCGAACCCTTGTTTCTAGAAGATATTCTAATTTGTTTAGAATTAATTTATATTTTGGTTTCTTATTGACTTATTATAGAATTACGAGGGCTATTTTTGGTACCTATCTTAGAGTTATACTTCATAGGTAAATCCATAGTGTTTTTAGTGTTATTAAAATCATGTTTATCATCATGTTGAGTACTCAAGTTCACAAAATTCGTAGAATTAACACAATCATTATATTGAAATATAATTACTGATTTAATGCCAAAGTGAGGAGATGTCTTTCCTGAAACAGTTGAGGCAGGGCCATGAGTTGATGTACTTGAGTGAAATCTGGGTTGCTGTCCAGAATCTTGTGTTGGTGTGTCCATCAGGTTTGAATGGGCTTGAGTGCCCTCTGTTTTCCCCTACAAACCCAGGAAAACTAGATCTAATGGAATTTCCCAGAACTACAGTGGATTGTGTGGCAACCCAAGGTTCAGATGACATCCCCTTGGTGAGGGAATTGCCTATGCCAATTGATTATTAGAACAATCAATTAACATAACACTTCACATGTTTGAACCAAGTTTGGTTTTGCATTTATTGTACTCATATGCATTTTCAATAATCAGTTTGGTCCCAGGTACTATGCCTACCAGTTTTGCATCATATCCTGTAGAGGATTCCAGAGGGGGAAGAACTGGTAATGTAGAATTATTTGGGATAAATTCTCTAGTTGTGGTTGAGTCACTTCCCAATCATAAAGAAGCAAGCAAGTGCCTGCAAGTTGGTGACTCCTATTGGAGTTCTATTCTGGCAACCAGGTTACCAACAGAGTGACCAATATCTTTTCCATTTACCTTACCTTAAAGCATAGAATTTCCTGTGTTCAATGAATAGTTACCTGAATCATGAGAATTAGAAACAATAATCCTTGTGGGGGTAGATACCTTATCAGAATAATTCACCCCAAGTTCATTTTTCGGCTATTTTTTAGAACATCCATAATAGTGGATTCAAGCTCATTATGGATGTGGTGATATTTACATTCTTCCTCCTCTACAAGATTATCCAGATGAGGTAATCAATGTTTTCATTACAAATTGTGATTTAATGGTTTTCTTCACCCATACATCAATAATTATTTTAAAATATTTAGGGATATAAGTGATGGGTGGATTTTATTTTTTTGTTATTTTTTATTTCCTTCCATTCATTCTCTATCGGTTGGACCAATTTTTTTCCTAATCACCCTACAATTTGCTATAGTGTAGCAAATAAGTTTGAAAATTTCATAATATTATGGTTTTTTCTCATATTCTATCCTAATTTATATTTTATATTCTTTGGTAGAGAATATTATTGAATTAGGATGTAGTGAATCAAGGTTAACCTTAACCATTACCCATACAAAGAGGCCCAAATCAGTAGTTAGTGTTATGTGGTCAATTTTTAGTGCTTTTATAATACAAGAAACAATGTAATTATGTGTTTTGGGATGCCAAAAGTACTAATTTAATCCATGTAATCTGACCCATATTTTGGCCATCGTATTCCTATGACTATATGGATTGAACTCATAGTCCCACACAGAAATCTTGTGTAAACTAGGTTTTAAATGCAGGTTACCAGTTTCCCATACTCTATCATGGTTAGATTGAGAATTGAATATAAATTGAATGTATCCATGACCTAAAGGAACACATTTCCGATTCGATATACCCAAACAGTGTGTAATTTTAGGTTTAATATCTATTAAAGTTGAGGGGCAGTCACCTTTCAAGTAGAATATGCAGACCATGATAGAGAATTTACAGAGCAGCTCACATTGATGAAGTTTCTCTGGATCTTTGTCAACCATGAAACCGCCATCATCCATATTATTTAAATGATTAGGTCTCATTTATAAAATATCATTACTCATATCCAAGCTTTTAATCGCTTCCCGGAAGGAGACACCGTTACGTCTCCCCATGAACAGATGGGTGAAACCTCCATCATTCGATTTTCATTCATTGTTTTTTGCATCGGATTCTCGTATATCAGAATCCTAATTTCAGAAGGGGTGGGAATCAAATCTCTCAGGAATAAGAAATTCATCATCTATTATAGGAAGAGAGTGAGAGCTTAACAAGCACTAGCTGCTCGCGATTTTAGAGAGAGATGGTATCCCATCTCTGTAGCAAAGGAATCCACCTAAGTCATCCATTTATCTTATAAGGTATTTATACATTGAATAACCATAATTTACTATTCACAAAAATTCATGTACTTTAGAGAAATACAAAAATTCACCTTATCCATTTTTGAACATTTAGAATTAAATTATTTAACTCTATTTTGTGAAGTAATTTTCCAAATATGATAAATTTTATTTTTATTTAAAATCATCATATACTTGAAAATTTATAATTTTAAAATTTTAACTGATGTTATAACATGCTGAAAAATTCATTATGACCTCATAGAATTTTCTTCAAATAATTATAAATCAAAATATGAATTTATGAATACATTTTATAAAAATAAATTTTCTTTTATATCATTATATTAATTGAAAAATTAAAAATATACATTTATGTTTTATTAAAAATATCAATAATTAATTAATAATTTCTCGAACATTAATTTACTTATAAAAGGATATAATTATATAATATTTCCATTTATAATATACCTAAGTGTTATTTATATTTTCATGGGTGATTTTACTATTGTATTGGTTAGTTTACCATTCATAAGGGTCATATTACGACTCCAATAGTCATGATACTATTCAATTGGTATAGATTCTTTATCTTCCAGAAACACCTATTATTTCATTAATTCGTCATTTATAATGTTTTTATTATGTTCTCGATTTTATTTTATGTGATTTATACTATATGAAATAATTATAATAAGGTAATTTCCATTGATATAATTATTGGTTATTAAATTATTTTCCATTATGAAAATTTTCCCTCAAAATGTTATTATATAAACTAAGGGGAAAACATGTGAGGGTACTTCTCCTTCATTTTGTCCTCTAGTTCCCATATTGTCTCTTCGTACTTATGGTTATTCAATAATACAAGGACTATGTGAGTATTCTTGTTGAGTAGAACATTATCTATACAGTCCATGATCATCACTAAATATTCCTTGTAAGAGAGAAAATTTTCAAAATGTACCACCTCTAGATTTAGTTAATGTGAGAGATTTGTTATTTACTTCATAAAGAGGTATACATGTAATACATCATGTACTTGAGACATGTTAGTTGGAAGTGATAGTTGATTGGTCAAAACTACAATACAATCCTGAATCTCAAAGTAGTCCTTATACCTGGGACATAACTTTGGTTTCTTCTAAAATATCATGATCCTTTTCCATGGAGAAATGCATAGGAATACCATTTCACCAACCTTAAACCAATAGTATCATCAATGATTATAAGAATAGTTATATTTTCTGCTTTGGATTACCTTGATGTATTTCTGAATGGTTTTCAACTTCTCCAATATTTATTCGACCATTTTATGTCATAGAAGCTTACGTTGATCAAATTCATCCTAGAATGTTAGTATTTTACATTTTTTCACATAAATGGATTCATATTGAGCCATTTGGATGATCGTGTAGAAACTATTATTGCAAGAGAATTCTACTGGATGTAGATGTTGGCCCCATCCTTCATTGAAGTCTATAGAACACACTCTCAACATGTCTTATAATGTATTAATATCATGTTTATATTGGGAATATTTTTTTACTAAAAAGATATACTAAAGTTCAACTCATTATTTAGATAAAATTGAAGACTTTTCAAGAACATTGAGGTAAATCCTGGATGTCGATCAGATATAATCAATTGTGGTACTTCATGAAGCATTACCACTTCTCTAATATATATTCATGCAAGTTTACTAATTGAGAAATCTGCTAAAATTTCAATGATGTGAGCTACATTTGTAAAATGATCTACAACAAACCATATAACACTGTTTCCTCTAGATGTATTCATAAGTCCACTGATAAAGTACATGGTGATTTTTTCCCACTTCCATGTTTGTATGGGTAATGGTTTCATCACAACCTTATACTTTTTTTTCTTTCATCATTCAATTGTGGACATAATAGAAACTTTAGTGTATATTCAGCAATTTCATTCTTCATATTTTCCCACCAAAAGTTCTCTAAGAGATCTCGATACATCTTTTTGATCCCTGGGTGAATAGAGTAGGTTGATCTATATCGATCATTCAGAAGATCCTTCTTTAGCTCTGAATTATATGGTACATATCGTCAGGACCAAATCTCATGACTACTTTCACATCAATTTTTTTTCTCTGAGTATTTCCCATTTCGTATGTATTTCAACTTTGTTTGAATTTCAACATAATTTATTTATAATTCTCAATGAGGTATGATTGATAAATAATTTGAGAAATGGTTGATGATTTTAATTCTTTAATGATTACCATGTCTATCCTTTTCAAATCTAAGAGAATTGGATCCTTCTCAATTCACATTATTGATAATGTTTTAGGATCCTTTCAACATAGAGAAACAATAAATTTATTTTCATTTCTAGGATGATAATAGATTGAAATGTCACAATCCTTGATGAGATGTAACCATCTTCAATGGTGCATATTAATTTCCTTCTATGGGAACATGTACATGAGGATTTTATAATCTGTGTTTATTTCACAGTTCTCACCATAGAGATAATTCTTACATATTTTCAATGCAAAGAAAATAACTACCAACTGCATATCATGTGTTGTATAGTTTTTCTCATGAAGTTTAATCTACCTTTAGTTGTAGGAATTCAATTTATCATTTTTCAGTAATAAACATCCTTAACCATTCTTTGAAGCATATTTATACAACCAAATGTGTTCCTGACATGTCAGTACTGTGATCACTGGTGCAGTGATAAGCCTCTTTTTATACTCTTTGAAGAATACTTCACATTTAGTTTTCCAGAAAATTATCACTCCCTTCTGATTCATCATGGTTATTGGTTTTGAAAATCATGATATGTTCTTCATAAATCATCTGTAATACCTACCTAGAACATGGAAACTACAGATCTCTATTATAGATATTGGAATATGCCACTCCTCAACTACCTTTATCTTTGAATTATCAACATATATTCCTTTTCTGGTGATAACTTCCCCTAATAATGGTACTTCCTCCATATAGAACTCACATTTGCAGTACTTTGTATAAATATCTCCATTAAAAAAGTCTTCACCATTGTATTTGTATGATACTCATGTTCCTCTTTTCTATTGGAGTATATCAGAATATTATCTATAAAGACTTCCAAAATTTTTTGAGGTAATATGCAATGACTTTATTAAATATATCCATGAAAATTTCTAGAGCATTGGTGAGTTCTATGGGCATCAGAATGAACTCATAGTATCAATACCTTATTTGAATAGAAGTCTTGTGAATATTTCCTTTCCTCACCCTTAACTAGTGATATCCTAACCGAAGGTCCACCTTAGACAAATACTTGTCCCCACATAGTTGACCAAACAATTCATCTATATTTGGAAGGGGGTACTTGTTATTATCTTTATTATATTGATCTAATTATAATAAATGCATTGTAAAAATAATCTACACATCTCTTTGACGAAGTGGACTGGTGCAAACCACAGTGAAGTACTCAGGTATATAAAACCCATGTCCATAATGTCCTATAACTTCTTCTCCATCAGTTCTTCCAACTCAATGGTGGAAATTATATATGGGGTCTTTGATATAGGCAGCTATATAGGAATATGTTCAATTTGAGATCAACCTATTGATCAGAAGGAAGCCTTAATAATTTTTTTTGGAACACATAAGTATAATCTCTCACAATGGGAATGCCTTCGTGCATAATCCTATACTTTGTATCAATAATTTGAGATTGATATACATGATCATATGGAAATAATATCGACAACTGTGACATTGATTCTAATAGATATTCATCCTCATCCTTATTCTTGTACAGAATAGGAGGACTCCATAGGATGTGAAGAGTTATATACCTTTCCCG
Organism: Viscum album; assembly: GCA_963277665.1. Taxonomy (NCBI): domain Eukaryota; kingdom Viridiplantae; phylum Streptophyta; class Magnoliopsida; order Santalales; family Viscaceae; genus Viscum; species Viscum album. Next base: position 845,031,552 of record OY728128.1, read on the forward strand.
ATAGTTTATTTTGGATCTCTATAAAGATATCTAATCAATTCCTAATATATCATAAAACTCCACTAAAAGATATTAATCAATATTTTTTAAGTGGTTCAATTTTGAAACATTAACTGGCGAGGAGTTATATGTAACGACCCATCCCCCCAGGGCCCATGTCGTGACTACGCCAAGCCCTCCTTCCATAGGATAGGGGTTGACGACTAGCACCAAAGATGTAAATCCCTAAACTGGGAAGGCATTGCCTTTATAACTGCAAACACACACAACAGAGTAAAACCTGGAAGTAAAACACTAAATAAAAGTGTATACAAAGGACTACTAAAAAGTAAAAGGGGCGGGAAATACAATCCCAACTGTAAAATACAAGTAATAATGAAAACAAGTATAACTGAGAAGGACAAAATAGCTGAAAGGTAAAGGGAAGCTCCTGGATCACCCACCACGGATCCTACATAAAGTGTTGGTACATATAGCCTCCTCAGCACTCCACGTCCATTAGTCTGCTCCGCGTACCGACACGTCTTGAGCTCCACCTCCAGGTACCGTCTAGTACTACTAATCTGAACCTCAGTCAGTGTTGTCCGTTGTCTACAACCAACACAACGAGGTGCAGGCATATCCCATGCAGGGGTGAGTATAACGATACTCAGTAGGGACACCGAGACCCCAAGGTCCCCCAAAATCAAACAAGGATAACCACAAAGTATGAAATCAACAGATAACCTCACTAAGGTATATGCCCATACATATACCTATGTTACCAAGTAATCCATCTCAATCATGTGGAAAACACAAAAGTTACAAACTCATCTCACACAGGTATAAAACTTATGTAGAGAGATAAAAATGATCAGATATAGCCACTGAATCATCTTAGCTGTTGGACCCAAACAGGATCCAGGACCATTAGTTAGAACTGTCAGACCCACAAAGGATCCAAGAATAGTAGTTAGAGCTGTCGGACCCACACAAGATCTAGGACCAGCTATTTTGTCGGACCAACACATGATCCAGGAATAGAAGTTAGAACTGTCAGACCCCATACAGGATCCAAGAATAGTAGTCAGAGTTGTCAGACCGATATAGTATCTATGACCAGTTATTTTGTCGGACCAAGACATGATCCAGGAAAAGTAGTCAGAGCTATCAGACCCACACTTGATCCAGGACTAACTATTCTGTCAGACCAACACATGATCCCTGGACAGAAGTCAGAACTGTCTGACCCACACAGGATCCAGGACCAGTAGTTAGAGCACAACCGGCCACAGGGTTTCCAAAAAGCATGCTTGATTATGGAAGGGTCCGCTCCCCAAGCCAAGAGTCGATACGCCAACTGCCAAAATGTCCCACGAAGAAGTATCTCAGAGGTCCGCCATGTCATAGGGGTCTCAATGAAACAGACGATGTGTTGATTGGACGCCCGGTCTGTGAGTTATTATCCTTCTAGTCCCGGGGGCCCAGTTGGATTCGTGTACAATCCAACCTGGCCGTATCTCAAAAATAACCCGAACCCTAGTGGGGTATTCTCAAAGGGACCGTCACTTTCCAAGAAAACCAGTGCCAATGACTGTTCATCAAATGGACATCTGGTGGAAAAGATATGGCCAAAGAAAGTAAAGGGTTGGTAATGGGCCTAGGACCGGTCTGACCTGGTCGGACTGACTCAGCCCAACCCAAACTGGGCCGAACGGGTATGGGTCAACCCAGTCAGCCTTCTAGGTTCGGCCCGGTCCGCTGGGCCCGGACCAGCAGACTGCGGGGGTGGTTTGGCCTAGAGGCCAGGGCCGGTTCAGCCAGCGCCGTGAGGAGCGTGGCTCAGCGGCTCGGCCTGGGAGGTCGAAGGGGCACTGGGAGGCCGCGCGGGGCGCAAGCAATGAGCAGGCAGGCCGGCGGGGAATGAGGGAGGCCGCGAGTAGGCTATGCTAGCTGGTTCGGCGCAGCTCGGGCCGACGCGGGCTGACAGTGCTCGGTCGAGAGTAGTTGTGCGCCATAGGGGCGGCGCGATTCACGGAGGCCGCGGGTAGTACACCCTTTGTCGTTGCTGCCTTTCTCACCATCGCCTCATCACCATGCCGAAGAAACATCACAAAAGATCTGCGGAGGGAGTCAGGCCATGTTAGTTTGGCCTGCACCCTCCATGTTTAGAGGTGATAGCAATTGGTTCATTAAAGGAGAACAATGAACAACAATTTCTTACAAACCTTTGCAATGATTCCTTTCAAACAAATATGCGGAAAAGAAAGGTATACTACTCAATGTAAACACCCTAACTTTGATTGTCGGTCATCGTTCATTTGAAGTAGTCGCAGAAATTAGACGAAGAAGGTCATCGTTCATCGCATCTGCCAAGCACTTCCAAACCCAAGCTGCGTCAGCTCGTTAAAAATGATGCAAAAGTCGGTCATCGAAGATGTCTCATGATGGTTGGATCTCTGAGTCAATGAATGTCTTTTCTGGCATTCTTCATTGGAAGATGAGGTTCTTTGTTCTTCCATGGAAGATGAGGTTCGTCATTGTGAAACTCTTTTTCTCCCAAGCACTTCTCCAAAATTGAATATATGTGCCAACCCCAAAATAATAAGAGATTTTGATATCTTATTATTTCGTCGGCACAATATTCTAATAGGAGAAATAAATTAAAAGGCTCCACCTAATTAAATTAATGAGGTTGTCACATTTAATTAAAAGTGTTAGCTCAATAATTAATGAGGTGGATTTGGAATATTTAATTAGGGGAGGTGGTAAAACCATTAATGGTAGTGGAGGTCAAGGGACTTCCCCCTCATTAATGAGGTGTGTTGAGAAATTATCCACTCCTACAATTAATTGGGGGTTTTGGTCTTGTGTGGTCCCCACGTTATAACCCCTTGTGGGAGGTTATGTTGGCATGGTCCCCACTACCATAACCTCTCAAGGGAGGTTAAGGTGTGGTGGCCCCACCTCCAACTTCCATGAGGAGGTTTTAACCACCCAACACTCACATGGTGGCTCAAAAAAAAGTGAAGCTCACATTATTTTATTACATTCCACGAAAACCCAAAAAATAACTTTTATTCTAGACTAACTACTATCGAGGTGAAAGTATCCTTAAGAAAATACAATCATTGTGAGTTCAATGATGCCCTTAGATTTCAAATCCTAGCACCGGTTCAAATGTTATAAAAACCCAATCGTACATTTACTGAACTTACCCAAACAAAACTTCAAAAAATGATTTCTGGCACACTGGGTCTCAGAATCACGCGCCGTCATATTTCACGGACTCGTAAAATTCCCATGTATTTAAAAAAATCCCATGGGAATTCTGGGGCTTTACATTCTCCTCACCCTTGGGCTTTACATCCTCGTAAGATACAAATCGAACTAAGGGAACTCATGGGTGTACTAAGCACGCATCTGAGCCTCTCGCTCCCATGTTCTCTCCTAGATGTTTCCATGCTGCCAATGAATACGCACCAAAGTTATCGACCGTCCATGTTGGACCCGCTCTTTTCGATCCTCAATCTCTACTAGAACATCCGTAAAAGTTTCTCCATCGTCGATGTCCAACACTCCATGGTAGACGATGTGGGAAGGGTCATTCACGTATCTCCTCAGCTGGGATACATGGAAGACTTTGTGCACCCGGTGTAACTAAGGAGGAAGAGCAAGGTGGTATACCACCTTTCTAACTCTGCAGCGGACCTAAAAAGGTCTGATGAATCACAGAGATAACTTTCCGCCTTGGACAAATCTCTGTAACCCTCGTTGGGGTGAGACCTATAGAAAGACATGGTCACCATCCTCGAACTCTATAGGTCTTTATATCCTGTCAGTATATGACTTATGCCTACTCTGTGTAGTCTTCATCCACTCCTGGATGATTTCCACCTTCTCTATGGTAGCCTGTACCACCTCTGGTCCCACTAGTGCTGACTCCCCTGGGTCTGTCTAGCACAGTGGAGATCTGCAAGTCAACCATACAAGGCCTCAAAAGGTGCCATCCCGATGGTGGAGTGATAGGTGTTTTTGTATGAAAACTCCAAAAAAGGTAGGCGATCCTCCAAGATATGACCGATGTCTAGGACACATGCTCGAAGCATGTCTTCTAGGGTCTAAATAGTCTGCTCATTCTGACCATCTGTTTGAGGATGAAAGGCGGTGCTCAAGCGAAGCTGCATCCCAAAAGCCCACTACAACCCCTTCCATAGCTAGGAAATAAAACATGGGTCACAATCAGAGACAATAGAAGACGGTACTCCATGTAGCCGCACAATATCCTTCACGTAGAGGTGTCCTAAGCTATCTACTGAACCCTGCTCTCTGATCGGTAGGAAGTGGGCCGACTTGGTGAGTTGGTCCACGATCACCCAAATCGAGTCGTGACCCATAGATGTACGTGTAATATGCATCAATAATTCCATGGATATCCCATCCCACTTCTACTCTGGGACCTCTAAAGGTTGGACCAAGACTTCTTTTACCTGGTGGTCCGCCTTCACTTGCTGACAAGTGAGGCATCGAGAGACACATTCTACAACATCCTTCTTCATACCTGGCCACCAGTGCTATCCCCAAAGGTCCTGGTACATCTTCAGCACTCTTGGATGTACCGCTAGAGGGGATGTGTCGAACTCCCTAAATAATTCCTCCTAAAGTGACACTGGCACCATAGTACATCCTATGAAGAGAATGACATGCTCCCCACCTTCAGAAAATCCATCAGATTCTTGCCCTAGGGATATTTTTGCACATCATGTATCACAGTCATCATCCCCATGTTGTGACTCCCTGAACCACTGATGAAGTGGGGGATTGACTATAAGAGACTGTAAAAAGGTTTCTATGTCTCTATCCACAAATGATATCTATAAGTCAGAAAGCTGCTCTGTCGCTTTTCCAAGAAGCTGTATACTAGATCTTCTGTAGAGCACGTCTGCAACAACGTTCCCCTTACCAGGATTATATACTATCTCGAGGTCATAGTCCTAGAGAAACTCAAGTCAACGTCGTTGTCCCAAGTTCAGGTCCTTCTGAGAGAAGATATACCTGAGACTCTTGTGATCATTGTATACGATAAAATTTACTCCCATAAGATAGTTCCACCATGTACTCAAGGTGAAGACCATAGATGCTAACTCCAAGTCATGGGTGGCGTAGTTTCTCTCATGTTGTCTCAGCTGATGAGAACCATAAGCGATCACTTCTTGCTCCAGCATCCGGACACACCCGAGTATGGTCCCTGATGCGTGGTAGTAGACTAAGTACCCTATGCCCTCTTCCGGAAGCCTCATGATGGGGGCACTAGTCATCCTCTGGCTCAGCTCCTAAAAGTTCAGCTGGCAGCTCTCCAACCACACGAATGGTTTACCATTCCTTGTCAAGGCTGATAGTGGTGCTACAACCATAGAGAAGTCTCGTACAAACCTCTGGTAGTGCACTGACGAATCCAAGAATCTTCGAACCTCCATCACACTCCTGGGTGGCTCCCAAGGAAGTACTGCCTCAATCTTAGCTGGATCTGCTGCAACTCCAGCCTCCGAGATGACATGTCCCAAAAAGTGAACCTCTGGGATCCAGAACTAAAACTTCGAGAGCTTACCATAAATATGGTGCTCTAGGAGCGTGTCTAGTACTACATGAAAATGGTAGGCATGATCCTACTCTATAGTCGAGTAGATCAGAATTTCATCTATGAAGACTATAACAAAGCGATCGAGGTATGGCTGGAAGATCCTATTAATGAGTCCCATGAACACTACTGGAGAATTGGTTACGCTGAAAGGCATAACCAGGAACTTATTGTGTCTGTACCGACATCTGAATGTTGTCTTCTACACATCCTCATCTCAAACTCTGAGCTAGTGATAACCTGATCTGAGGTATATCTTCAAGAACCATCGTTCTCCCTTAAAATGATCAAAGAGGTCATCAATAATCATGAATGGGTACTTGTTCTTCATGGTCACCTGGTTCAGGCATCGGTAGTCGAAAAAAAGCCTCAAGCTCCCATCCGCCTTTCTTGCAAACAGAATCAGGGTTTCCCTTGGAGAAAACCTGGGCCAGATGAATCCATTCCCCAACAAGTCCTCTAACTGTACACACAGCTCACGAAGCTCCATGGGATCTATCTGATATGCTGGTGTAGATATTGGTGTCATCCCAGGGTACAGGTCAATGTAGAAGTCCACATCTCTGTGAGGAGGTAGACATGGAACATTTTTAGAGAAAACATCTGTGTACTGGTCCACCACTATAGGATATGTCAAAATCTCCACATGAACTACTCCGAGGGTAAGGAAAAAAAACTGATGGGTGATTTACTGCACCGTCCGATTAAGTCCATCATGTGCTACAAAATATCCCTTCTCTCAGGTGAAGGTAAACCTTGTTCTATCCGTGCAGAGACACCACAATATTTTCCTAATATAGTCCATCTGAGCATGGGTTATAGATAACTAGTCCATACCCAAGATGACGTTGTAAGGCCTCAATGCTGCTACGAGGATATCCCACCCGAAGCTCTTACCTCCTAGAGTAAGCTCACACTGCCGGCACCAATGCATAATTTTCGAGTCTGCTCTCGTAGAAGTCTCCAGCCATAAGGATCGAGCCAACGGCTCTGTCAGAATCTCTGAGCTCCGAACGAGGGCAGTGACAATGAAAGAGTGACTGGAACCTGTGTCTATAAGAACTACATATATGGTGGAGTAGACATAGATCATACCTCAAATCATATCCGAAGGGTTGTGATCGTAAGCCTATGCTACCTGGAGATGAGCTCTCCACTGTCCACCTGCTCCCTGCGGTCGCGGTGGAACTCCTGGCGGTGGTGGTTGTGGTAACACCTCATAACATCGTCCACCTCCAGCTACATGAATAGCTCCTCTACCATGTCCGCCTACTCCCTATGGTCCGCCTCAATCGAATATCTGTCTCTACCAAGGCAGTCCTTCGACCGTTTGCTGATCGTTAGTATGACGGGTCGGATAGTCACAAGCCATGTGACCTTGCCCGCCGCAAGAGTAACATTGACTGCTCCGGTCATTACTAGCTCTATCTCATGTGTGCCGCACAATTGAACCTGTATCCTGAGGTTTTCCATTAGATGGTATGTTCCGGTTGGACCTATGGATCATTTGTCTGCTGCCAGCTGTAGAAGACTCTACTACGTGATGCCTGGTGGTAGGTCTCGCTGCTGGTGACTGCTCAGTAAGGAAACTCTCTACTAAGAGGGCTCTCTCCAACACCCCATCATACATCGGGATGCTGATGGAGATCATCAGAGCTATGATCTCTCACCTGAGACCCTGCTCGAAGGTCCGGGCCCTGAAGAATGGGTCGCGTACCATATATGTGGAGTAGCGTGAGAGGTCGGTGAACCTCACTAAGTATTGTGCCACCATCATGATACCCTATTGTAGATGTAGTAGATCTTGTATCTGCACCGCACGTAGGGTGGTTGGGACAAACTCCTCCCAGAATAAGATCTTGAACTCTACCCAAAGTAGTGTCGCCTCGTCATGCACCTAGAGAATCAAGCTCCACCTTCAGACTGATGTTGCCCGAAGGAGGCTCGTGGAAAGTATCACCGTAAGGTCTGCTGGTGTCCCTACCAGTCTGAAGACTCTCACCATAGCCTCCAGCTGATTCTCAACTGACTGCGTGTCTGTCTCACCCCTAAACATGGGAGGCCTCTGGCGCTGAAACTCGTGCAACGTGCTCATGCGGCGTTCACTCTCTTTTGATAGGGTTGGTGGAATCAGTGGCCTGACGGGTAGTGGTACCACTAGTGCCTCTACTATGATAGGGCCCTACATTGAGGCCTCATCATTCGGTGGGATGTCATCTCGTACAAATCTCAGAAACCTGGATGGCTGTCTACGTGGAGGCATCCTATAACAAAAAAGGTGCGCCATGATCAATAAGTTATACCTGGTGAGCTGACTCAAAAAATCACAAAGGAAACTCTTGAAACATACACGTAATCAGTGTTTTCATGTACTGAGTCTGAAATCAGAATTCAGGGTCCTGTTTTATGGATACGTCGACCTCCACACCAACACTAGACTCCCTGGAATGATAAACACAATCAGTACTAATAAAACTATTTCTTCACAGAAAAGAAAGATCAGAGTCTTATGTTCTGCGGTAGAACTGACTCCTCTAATACCAATTTTTCATGACCCGTCCCTCAGGGCCTATGTCGTGACTACCCCAAGCCTACCATCCATTTTCCAGGGGATGGTGACTAGCCCCAAAGGTGTAAATCCCTATGCTGGGAAGGAATGACCTTAATAAATGTAAACACACACAACAGAGTATGTTCTAGAAGTAAAACACTTAGAAAAACTGTATACAAAGGAGTGATTAAAAGAAAAAGGTGCCTGAAATACAAGCCCAATTGTAAAATAAAAGTACAACAGAAAAAAAGTAAAACAGAAAAAGGCAAAACAACTTAAAGGTAAAGGTCAACTTTTGTATCATACACCACAAATCCTTCTTTAAGCGTAGTTATAAATAGCCTCCTCAGAACACCACATCCGGCAGACTCCTCCGGGTACCGACTCGTCATGAGATCCACTTCCAGGTATCATCCAGTCCTGCTACTCTAATGCTGTGTCAGTGATGTCCGTCATCTGAAACCAACACAATGAGGTGCAGGCATATCCCGTGCAAGGGTGAGTATAACGATACTCAGTAAGGACCCCGAGACCCTCATGGTCTCACAAAATCCAAAAAGGATAACCATAAATTATGAAATCCACAGATAACCTTACTTAGGTATATTCCTTTACATACACCTATGTTACCAAGTAATCCATCTCAATCATGAGGAAAACACAAAAGTTACTGACTCAGCTCACACAGGTATACAACTTATATAGAGAGATAATGATGATAAGATATAGCCACTGAATTTTCTATGCTGTCAAACCCACACAAGATCAAAGACCAGCTATCATGTCGGACCAACACATGATCCAGGAATAGAAATCAGAACTGTCAGACCCACACAGGATCCAGGAACAATAGTCATAGCTGTCGGACCCACAAAGGATCCCGGACCAGCTATTCTGTCAGACCAAAACATGATCTAGGAATAGTAGTCAGAGATGACGGACCCAAACATGATCTAGGACCAACTATTCTATTGGACCAACACATGATCTAGGAATAAAATTCTAAACTATCAGACCCACACAGGATCCAGGAAAAATAGTTAGAGCACAACAAGCCACAGGGTTTCCCCAAAGCATTCTTGATTCTGGTAGGGTCTTCTCCTCAAGCAAATAGTTGATATATAAACTTCCACAAAGTCCCATGAAGAAGTATCTCATAGGTATTCCACTTCATAGTGGTCTCAATGCAATAGAAGGTGCATCGATTGGATGATCGGTCTGTGAGTTATTAGCCTTTTAGTCCCGATGGCCCACTTGGATTCGTGTACAATCCAACCTGACTGTATGTCATGAATACCTCGAACTCCAGTGGGGTATTCTCAAAGGGAGCTTTGAGTTCCATGAAAACTACCACCATTGATTGTTCATCAAACAGACGTCCAGTGCCAATGATACGTCCAAAGAATGTAAAGGGTCGGTAATGGGCTTGGGCTCGGTCTGACCCGGTCAGACCGACTCGACCCAACCCAGACTAGGCCGACCTAGTCTGGGTTGACCCGGTCAGACCCGCTGGGCCTAGACCAGCCTTTTGGATGGGTGAGCCCGCTAGTTTTGGCCTGTTCTGCTGGGCTGGACCCTGCTGACTGCGGGGGCGGTTCAGCCAGGAGGTCGGGGCCGGTTTGGCCAGCACTGCGAGGGGCGCGACTTGGCAGCTCGTCCTGAGAGTTCGACAGGGTTTCAGGAGGCCATGCTGGACGTGGGAAAAGCGTGAGCAGGTCGGTGGGGTGTGCGGGACACCACAGGTATGCCGGTTTGGTGAGGCTCGGGCGGGCGCGGGCCGATGGTGCTCGGCCGGGAGCATCAGTGTTCCGTGGGGGCGACAAGATTCGCTGAGACCGTGGGTAGCATGACCCTTGTCATTGCCGCATTCCTCACCATCACCTCATCGCCATGCCAAAGAAACATCACAAATGATCAGCAGAGGGAGTCGTCCCATGTTGGTTTGTCCCACACCCTCCGCAATTTGATGTGATAGCAATTGGATCATCAAAGGATAACGATGAAGAACACATTCTTACAAACCTTTGCACCAATTCCTTTCAAATGAAGATGTGGAAAATAAAGGTATATTACTCAATGTAAACCCCCTACCTTTGATTTTTGGTCATTGTTCATTTTAAGGAGTCGTGGAAAGTAGATGAACAAGGTCATCATTCTTCATGTCCACTAAGCACTTCAAAACTGGAGCAGCGTCGGCTCGTTGACGATGATGCGGAAGTCGATCGTCAAAGATGTCTCATGATGGTGGGATCTACGAGTCGAATAGGGTCGTTTCCGGAATTCTTTGTTGGAAGAGGTGGTTCTTCGTTCTTCATTGGAAGAGGAGGTTCTTCAATGGAGAACTCATTTTCTCCCAAGATCTCCTCCAAAAAATGAACAGATGTTCCAACCCAAAAATAATGAGGGATTGTGATATCTTATTACTTCTTTGGAATAATATTCTAAAAGGAAAAATAAATTAAAAGGATCCACCTAATTAAATTCATGAGTTTGGATCATTTAGTTAAAAGTGTTAGCTCAACAATTAAATAGAAGGATTTGGCACATTTAATTAGGGGAGGTGGTGGTACCATTAATGGTAGAGGAGGTCATGGTACCTCCCCCTCATTAATGAAGGGAGTTGAGAGATTAACCACTCCTCCATTTAATTGGGGGTTTTAGTCTCGTGTGGTCTGCACGTCGTAACCCCTCATGGGAGGTTATATTTGGGTGAGCCCCACTACCATAACCTCTCAAGGGAGGTTAGGGTCTGGTGGCCCCATGTCCAACATCCATTAGGAGGTTTTAACCACCCAACACTCACATGGAAACTCAAAAAAATAAAATAAAGTTAAGATCACTTTATTTTATTACATTCCATAAAAGCCCAAATAACTAACTTTTATTCACGGCCAATTGTCATCGAGGTGAAAGTCTCCTTAAGAGAATACTAGAACTGCGAGTTCAACGGTGCCCTCAGATATAAATTCCGAGCACCGGTTCAAAAGTTATAAAAACAATCTTGTACGTTTAGTGAAGGTACCTGAACAAAACTTCAGAAAATTATTTCAGGAACCCTGGGCCTCAGAATCACGCGCCATCAGATTTCATAGACTCATAAAATTCCCATGTATATAAAAAAAATTCCACAGGAATTCCGGGTCTTTAAATTATATACTTTGGATGCCATAATTTCTCTATTTTTTTTATTTTCATAGATAAGTCAACCTCAATATTTTGAGGCGATGTTTGAATAGTTTTACTAAGTTTGAAAGATATGAATGAATGTATAGGTCTAGAATAATATAGTACATTCTCTATTCTAGAATTAAAAAACATAGTACTTATCACCACACCATTTTTGGGTTCCACCTCAGTAATAGTGATTTAATATACCCTTCTTTATTTCCATGGAGGTTTATATTATTGATTTCCTTAAAAAAACCTTGGAATAGGGAAACTTCTTTCATAATGAAAATGTTCCATATAATTAAAACACTACACTATAAGAAGAGGTTTGATCTGAACCTTCACTTATTCTTTTGTATTAGCGGGATTATTCATATCCCATTGGGATTTATTATCCATATTCCCCTCCCTTCCATATTTGAAGCATCTCTTGGTTTCATTTACAAATCTTATAGGATATTCTTCCCTCGATTTTGACATGTGGGTTGTTGGGTATTCATTCAATCATGGGATTTATCAATTCATCCACCATTAGTAAACTCAGTTTTCAATTTTTTTTTCACCGTACCCATGAGTCCATTGAGAGTATCTGATCTCCATTTCAAAATTAAGGGACCAATGAAAAATATCCTCATAACTTTTGATGTATCAAATAAATAATGATTTTTATAGACTTAGATTTATTTAGCTAAAGAGGTAAACCAGCTTGATTTTGATGTTCATGATAAAGCTAGAGGCGTACCATGGATTCCTTACGAATATTTACTTCTACACTCGAACAGACTCGTCTTCCATTTTCTTCAGTCCAAGGAACTGTCTTTTTATCTTAATATAGAGGGTTCAAGGAAAATATTTATTGAAAAATAGTTTCTTGAAATCTTCCCATTAAATTGAATAAATTTTCTCCTTAGAATTTGTGTTCTTGAATAGTGAAAACCCTTAATCAACATCCCTATCAAAACAATAGTCTTATATAGAAACATTATCTCCTTCTGAGCACTAGAGGAAAAAGAATATCTTATAATGGAGTTAATCCACTCTTATGTGATTATGGGATTAAATATCTATTTAATATGGGTGGCCTTTGTATCGTGAAGGATTTAACCTCCAAGTTATATTTCTTAAGATAATTAGGGTATTCTATATGATTCAAGTTATTATTCATAACATTAGCTCATTGAGAAAGCACTTTCATGAAGTTTTGAGATCCCATTGCCATAATATTTGTCATATCAATAGGGAAATCAACACATTTACTATAATATTGAATTTTCAAAAAGGTTATTCAATTTCTATCCATTAACTAAGAAATAGAAAGTAAAATTAGGGTTGATTGAATACTTAGCTAATAATGATATAAAAAATAAAACATTTAACATAGAAGGATAAACATGTAAACGAAAATTATATCCTAACTTGTGATACAATATGTTTCAATCTAGGTTATCAATGGTTTACCCCTAGGGTTCTTTAAAATGTGTTGTAGTCTTAATCTCTAAAAACATACTGAACTTTCTATAATACTATCTATAGAAACCCTATCCTTTTATATATATTATTACATTATTTTAAGAATAATAAACCATCACATTACACACCAAGGATCATAATGCTTAGTGTATTTCATTGATTAGGTACATAAAGATGAAGGCATGGAATTGTAATAAAAAATATTTATATTAATAATCCATAAAGATATCATATATTATATAGAGCTCCTATATCTGCATAGGATAACCTAGGGAATAAATGAACAAAAGGAATGAGTTAAAAATACCATTAAAGGTATAAATATATGAATAAATCAAAGAACATGTGTTAAAAGGCATGGAATAATGACATGAAAAAGGAATAGATCATGAATAACCATATAGAATAAAAACATGTAGAACATGTGGATATATAATCATGGAATCATAGGAACATGTCAATAACACACAATATGACATAAGCCTGAGTGAAGGGTAACATTCAAGACCATTGAACATGGCAGACAAAGTCCCATAAAGGAATGAGGTTCACTCTCTATCCCAAAAAGACATCCCAAGAGACTAAAAACAACAAAATTAATTGAAGCACTACATAGGAACACCCATCACAACATGTTCATGCATATCAGTTTTATAAGAAGGATAAAGCATAATAGTTACCCATGGAAATAATTGGCTATCACAGTCAAGTCATATGGCATAAAAATTGAGATTATCATGACATAGGACATAAAATAATGGATCTAAATCATAAATGTACATTAAAAACATAAAATAGGAATTGATCATGATAATTTATGTCAAAATAAAGTGAAAAATGTAAAACTAGTGTTTAAGAGTCATTAGAAGTGAATCATTTTTGTGCGGTTTAAGGAAATGAAAATTTGTTTCCAAAAAAATTATAAATGAACCCAGGTTGTTTCCAATGATAGAATGATTTATTTTAGAAAAACACTGGTTGATTAAAATAGATTATAGAGTGTACTAAAAAAATGGGTTAGAATTCAGGAAGTTCCATTTAATCAGGCCTCCTTATCATGAATATTTGAGAAGGGAACCTAATAAAACATGCATTTCCCATCAATGAAAGAAGAATACAGATAACGCGATATATATATAATATTCAATAGAACTTATGGGGATTATATAAGAATAATTAATAATTACATTGGGATAAAGATAGAGAAAGAGTATTATAATGGAAAAAGGAGGTTCAGAAAGAATCCCTTATCTTGTTTTCAAAAGTGTTTTTTAGTTGATCTTAAGTTCTATGATAATCAAATTAAATACATTAGTTAATTAATTCATAACACTTTATACAATAATTTTATTTATTATAACTATATTAAGTTCATTTTTGGAACTTTTGATTAGTTATAAGATAAAATCTCATTGTTTGAAAGTGTTCGTTTCCTTGGTTTTTCTGATTGGTTGACTTGAGTAAATGTATGAAACATAACGTAAAATGAGAATAGATATCCAGAATTAGAGTTATATGTTATTAATAAACATGTATAAGAATAAATTTTCATAAAAGTCGTTTTTTTATTTGGGGAAAGGATGAGTCATTATATTAGACATTAGTGATAATAATTTATATTATTTTTGTAGTTTTTTTAATCGTTACAAAATTGTTTCAATTCATTATTCATTATTCTATATAAAATTTAGTTTATAAAAAAGGGTTACAACATAAATTTTATAATATATACCAACCATTATAATGTTTTTATTTCTATAATTGAAGGAAGAAAAGGTAAATGATTACTTTCGATCCTAGAAGGCAATAAATCAATACCCCACTGATTATATTTTCATTTTTAAAATAAAAAGATGGGGAGAAGAGACCCGTTGATGGATTTTACATTAACATAATAAAATTAAAGTATATATAATATACTCTAGTCATTATACATGTTTAGAAATATGATGTTAGGATATTTTAAGAAAATAAAATAAATTGAAAAGAAAATAATGGAAGATAAAGATGATTTTACCTCTTAAATTCTTCTCCATGAGACCAAACATAGAGAAATTGGTTTTTATCTTTTGTTGAGACCAAAACATCTTATAAATTGGGAATAGACATGGTAAGATTATATGGATAAAATTTAACAAGAATTAAGTTTTAAGATGTGTGAGGAGTTGTGGTTGTAAGGGATTTTATTTAAAGTAGAGTAGAGAAGTATTTTCTGATTATTTTATTCATTTAATTATCATTTTTCATCAAGAATATTAATATTTTGAGAATTATAACTAAATATATTAAAATAATGATGTGTATTTATATACTATGGTGATTAAATTATCATTTACTTAGGAAAATTTTGTACTTATCTTATAATGTATATATACAGTAAATTATCATATTTTATTATTAACAAAAATTTCACGTATTTTATTAAAAATCCCAAAAATCCCCCTCACCATTTTTTTGAAGTGTATAATTCAAAAAATGGACTCCATTTTATGAAAATAATTTTATAAATATGAAAAATATAAATTTTTATTAAATTCATCATTTACATGAAAAATACCAATTTTAAAATTATAACTGGTATTATAAAACTTTGAAAAATTAATTGAGCTGTAATAAAATTATCATATAAACATAAGTCAAAAAAATATTAATTTATGAATAAATTTTATAAAAATATATTTTATTTAAATCATTATACAAATTATATAATTGAAAATAAGTTTTTTTGTTTTATGAAAAGTATCAACACTTAATTTATAATTCCTAGAAAATATAATTACTTATACTCTGATAATAATATATAATATTATCATTTATAAGATTCCCCAATTTTATTTACGATTTCTGGGGTGAGTTTACTATTCCATTTACTTGTTTAATATTCAGAAGGGTCATATTTCTACTCCAAAGTTCATGTTGTAATTCCCTTGGTATAGATTTTTTAACTTCTAGAAATACCTCTTATTTTATTCGTTCATAATTTATAGATTTTTTCTTTAGATTTCTATGTGATTTTATTTTATTAATAGTATATAGAATAATTACTTGAATTAAATTTAGATTGAATTTTTTGTTGTTGTTACATCTAAGGTAAGAGCATCCTTCGAATCTAACATCAAATTGGGATTATTTATTAATAAATTTCTATCTTGGTAAAATGCATCATCTATATCTATTAAAACCTATATATTTTATTCTCATATAGTTATTATTCAGGTTTATATTTTTTACTAAATTTTCACCTCTTTTTCATACATAACTCAACTGAAAGGATGCTTATAAGTTGTATAACCGTTATCTATTTTTTCCCCAAAAATCACTCTCCTCCATGTCCATTTTTTAATATTTTTGTATGAATTTATTTAAATATAAATAAATTTTCTAGTAAAGGAAAATTTTTATCTCTTTTGAGTTTATTGACAAAAAATATTTAATGGAATACTATTTTACATTTTCCACATGGGTCTTTATTATTATCTTTGACTCACTTTAAAAAAGGATGAAAAATAACATTCCATTTTAATGTTATCTACATGAACTCATTTTTACTCCAAGTTATTGATTTCTTATTAAAAATATTCTTCTCTATGTTTGCATGTTTTTCCAATGTAATTTCTATTACCATTTTTTATAAATTATTTTTAGTTAAAATAAATGTTATTATAAGTAAAAGGTATCATTTCTTATTTTCTGAAGTAAATTTATATGGATTATTTACAATTGTTTTTAAAAATATTTTGATATTTTTAAATATTTATAATGACTCACAAATGACATTTTCAAATGATACCATCCACATTATTTCTGTTGATCGATTATGATTAGGTTTTGTGGAATTCATCACTAAACCCATTTCTTATTCATAGGTTAATTAAGATATGACAAAATTATCGGTGTTTTAACATCCATATAAAAAATATATATATTATTTGTCATTATGATATATGTGTTCCTATTATAGACCACTAATTATTTCAATAATTTTTTAAAAATCGAGATATTATGATGGGATATGTTGGGAAATCAAAAGTCCACTATGTCGAGGGATATGAGTCATTCTTCCAAATGATGTTGTTATTTCTATAGCTATTGAAAAAATTACTTGAAATAAAAATACATTATTCTTAAAGGATTGGGCATCCAAAAATACCCAAAAATTATTTTTCACACCAAGAGAAGAAGAAATCACTAATGACCAGTTATAAAAGTATATACAATTCTGTAATCTATTTGAATAGTCTATGATACCTTTCCATTGAAGTGGATTAAACAATGTCTTCCAATATGTTTGATTTTTATGCACATATAATAACTAGAAATATACATAGTGATATGATATATGTTTTAGTAACAAATTAAACACATAAAAGATAATTTTCCTCATTTGAAACTTTGTATTTAAAAAATCCATTTATGAGTCACATTTTCATTTATCAGTCACATATGGGTTAATGTCAGATTAACAAAGAGATTATTATAACAAAACAACTCCAAAAGGGTCATCTATAAAGATGAAATTTTAACAACCATATAACTGATTCACCCCCCTCCTTGTTCTAATTATTACTTTAGATGACCTTATCACTTGAATCGATTTATGGGAACTTTTAGATTAGGGGCTCTTGCTTCATTGAGTTTAGGGTTTTTGTCAATGTAATTGAATTATTCTTTCATGATCAAAGTAATATTAAATCTCACCAATGAAAAAATTTGGAACTTTTCAACCCACTTAGTTAATTTCTAGTCTCTGTATGGTACATGCCTATTTCTAGTTTTATTAATGTAAAAATTTATAATAATCCTTATTTTAAAACTATGAATTGGTTAATTTTTAAACTATTAAACAATATATTGTTTAATATTTTTATTAGATCTAAGGTAAGGCTATAAAATTTTTATTAAACCATTCATTGAGCCTATAATTTATGGTTTTCTAATGTAATGGGTTTCAGTAAATCCATAATTGTGCAAGCATTAATTTTATTATAGTGAGTTATAAATGTTAATTATTAAAAATATATTTTTTATGAATAAGTCAATGATTTTATTAGTAATTTTTCACGCATTAAAATAACCATTAAAGGGTTTTCTAGAAATCATTTTTTTTTCAAATATTGTCTTCTCAAAACAATTTGTAACTATATTGGTGATTAATATTCAATTAATTGTGTTAACCATGCTATTTCCTCCCATGTTCCTAGTTATTTATGGGTTATAATTATGATAATTAACCATTAATAGCACTTATTTGGGTTACTTTTGTATTATTTTAGTGTACATTCATAATGATTTTGAATAATGTTCAAATTATTTCACCATATCTTAAATGAGTTATAAGACATTAATAATCACTAACTTTAGTTAAGTGTTTCATTAGTTGTGAGGTAATGGCTATGATAGATAGGTAAAATGAAGTCAAAAAAATCAATACATTATTGTTTTCATAATCATGGTTGTTACCTAAATAAGAAATAGTATTTTTAATAATTAGTAAAAGAACACTTTATTATTTACAGTGATTTTATTGTTTTTTGTTTAATCAATGACCCTAACAAGAGTATTAGTTTTACTATAAAATATCTTTAATTAAATTATAAACAAACAAATTTGTGAATCATGATATTAATTTATAGTGATTATTAAGATAAATTGATTAATGTAATAATATTTAAGTGCTTAGTCCTTTTTTGAAATGTTATGAGAATATTTTTTACCAACTATTTTTTCCACTAAAGAACATCTATTTTTAGAAGATTAGTATAATGTTTCAATCTAGAATTTGTAACTCAAAATTTTCAATAAATGGTCCAAATATTTAATATATGTTTCAAATATGGTATGTATAATCTAATATACTAATCATACTATTTAATTAATGTTTTTACTCTAATACTGTAGCACGTTTCACCTACCTATGAGGGTTTCCATAATAGGAACGAGTTTTGACAAATTCTGTGATTAACCCCTTACTGGGTTAATCCCAATCGTGTACTCATGAACACATTATGACACTTTATCCCTTGTTTAGAAAAGAGTTTCTATAACATAGAACAAAAAATTATACCATAACCATTTTTTGATACTTGGGACTTTATTATTATGCCTAACACCATGTTATGGTAATAAGTTACAACTGGTATACATATTGGAATTCAAAATATATAATCTTTATAATAAACATGTTTTATTCCAAAATTTTATAAAAAACCTGAGAACACCCCACATTGGTACTATATATAATAGAACCTAGAGATTTATGTCTAACATTAATTATGACTAACACGATGATTGTAATTATTGAATCAAATTTAGGGAACTATTTTCACTTAATATTTTTATACAAATACTAGACAATATATTTATATATTTTAGGATATTCCATGACCACATCCACTCATCTATGATATATAGGGAATTTAGGGAATGAGTTTCACTATATCCCAAAAACTTCAGTGGGATAGTTGGGAAACATTATAACTATATTTTATGAGACATGGTGGGAGTTAATCTTTGTATCTTGATTAATTATACACATTCTACTCTTCCCTTTCATGTTTTATATGGTCTCCCTGATTAGATATGCCTCTTTTTTGTACATGAGATGGGTCTCTTAGACCCTCACTTATTTATACACATCTTTCACTATGTGTGGGTAAATATGAGCACATTTGTTGGCTAATTCAATTAATTTTGATGCCTCCCCTTGGGAATGTCCAAAAACATTGTCTCATGTATCAATATGAGGCTCAAAAAATATAGTACAAGTATATACCCTCCCGATACAGGGGTGAACAATTATAGTTAATATTGATCCATGTAGTTTCACTCTTTTGTTCTATTAATTTTCAATTTAAAAAAAATATTTTTGTATACATATGTAAATTAGTAGAACTATTATTTCATACACCGGAATTTTCACTAACGAGTTGATACATTTTGGAGGTGACCTACTAAGTATTTATATTTCCACACCATGCATTTATATCTCAGTGAACATAGAACATCATCAAAAACATTTCTAGTACACTTCTAGCTACAAAATACCTATAGAACTTATAATTTAAGTAATTTAGAGTGTTTTGATCATGTGTATATTCCATTATATTTTTGGGATGATTTGATGATCAAATATATAGTGACTACCCACTATTTTTTATTTATAGTTTTCACATGCATGACCTCTCACCATTGTCCCTTAAGATCGACTTGGTTTTCTGTATTTGTTAATAATGAGGTTTTTATAAATACACATAATATATATATTGTATATTAATTTTTATTTATTGTTTATATATCTATCTTTTTTATGTAATAAGTGTTCCTCTTATTGTTAGTATGACTTTTTTATGAATTTTGAAATTTAAGGTAGAATTTTTATTGATTTTAATCATTAGGATATGATACCCTACCTACCTAAAATATATGACCTATACCATGCCTCAATATTAAGAATTTATATGCCAGAATCAATGCATATAGTCACCACTAATTAAATAGAGATATATCTTGACTTATATTATAATGAAGAGAATTGTAGGATTCTTGAAACTTGAGAGCATGCTTTTCTGAAGTAAAAAAAAGTAGTTTGGAAATGTACTTACTATGAATGACATGTTGTAACAATAAATGTGTGACCTTTAAGAAGATATAATGAATAATTACCCAATTTTGTTTAGGTATTGAAATATACGCAAAATTTAAAAAATAATATTATTTATGAGGATTGATAACGTATATACTAGTATAGTAATATAATTAAAAAAATTAATGACAATAGTAATTTAAAAATTAAATCCATTTTATTTTGTAAAATTTATAAAACACAATCCAAGAATATACATTCACTTGAATGAATACAATAAGTTCTATAAGTTACATTCACTTAAATGAATAAAACTAGTTCTGTATAAAAAATAATATTATAAGAAATATCAAAAATCATGTGCTTCATAAGAACATATTCAACCAAGAATAATCTACAGAAATGATAAATTTTAATTTTAAAAGAACAATAAGTAAAATAATGGATATATTGTTGAAATTAGGGGAATACAGGTAAGAATTTTTATTAATTTTGAAGGATGTGTATTTATAATGCATAATATGACTATTAAAAGGGTATGATAAAAATTATTTTTAAAGAGAATTTAATATATAATAAACTGTATTTATTAATTAAAAATAACATATACTGAAAAATATTTTCATAGAAAGGAATTCACATTTACATTTAATATGTCAAAGTTATTTATTTTGAATTTTTTAGAATAAATTGAGATAATTGGGTTCTTAAATGAATTGTAATATTTGGAATGTGTCTACGATGGGTGTAATAAATACATTATATTTAAAAAATTATGTATTAAATCATATAAAAATTCCCTTGACCATAAATATATTTATCAATAATGATTTTGTTCTCTATAATATTATATTAAA
Source organism: Viscum album (assembly GCA_963277665.1). Classification (NCBI taxonomy): domain Eukaryota; kingdom Viridiplantae; phylum Streptophyta; class Magnoliopsida; order Santalales; family Viscaceae; genus Viscum; species Viscum album. The sequence goes on from OY728128.1 coordinate 845,052,797, forward strand.
ATAAAAAAATCTATAAATATATTTCTAAATCCAAAAATGTTTTTTATTGTATTTGAAATAATTAATTAATAATAAATTATTTTCCATTAGAAAAGTAATAAAAATATTTGGAGTTATGTTATTTATCTTTTAAGTGTTACAATACATGGCTTAAATGAAAAATACAATGATATTGAATCATGTGAAAACCAATGGAATTCAATCATCCAAAACCCACATTTCCATACCATAAGTCTAATAATTAGTATATAAATAAACTTAATTTTTATAATTATCTACCAATCATACCATTATAGTTATCTCCAAATAAATTTATTATAATTATCCTCTGATTATTCTTATAAATAGTCCTCCCAAGATTCTCTTAAGGTTTCATGTTATTCATTCTCAAGAAATAGGAATCTACATAAAAAGGTAAGTGTTCTTTATATTTTCTCTTCATCTATATTTTTATATCCTTTTGAATTACATTTCATTTCCATAATTTTTTTAATAATGATATATTATTATAAAACTATTATTTTAATAGTAATTATAGATTATCATTCCATATTATTATGCCTCTTTCAGGACTCATTATAATTCAAAATATTTCCACATTTATAAACTATAGTATTTGAATAACAATGTATCTCATGAATTTTTAATAATGTTGATATTAAAAAGTATCTAAGAGAAACTATATCTACGTTTTGAGAAGATATGTCTATATTATACTTTTGCAGTTATATGGTGTATTAAACTAGATATTGGGAAATTTGATCATCCAGCTTCGACACTTCCAAAACATAATGATATTCTCGGATGATGTTTTATATCCAAAATGTATATAAAATATATTTGATTACATACAACTTTTTTTAGATTGGTTTTTATCATTTATTTTCTCACTTACCAATGAAAATTATTTTATTTATTGATTAATTCTTATTTATATCATTTTATAATGAATTTATCATAGAATATTAATTTATAATCATTCCTTTAAAAAATATATATTCCATTTTATTTTTTATATCATATTGCATTAAAATTATATTGATGTATATTCACTAATATATTCATATTAATCCATTGATTTTGGGTAACAAGATAATGCATATATTATTTTATCTTATATAGAAAAATATTGATTATATAGTCTTGCATAACATTAAGGGTCCTTGGGGTATGACATGATTTTTTATCCCTTAATTTCAAATGATGGATGCATTGGAAATATTATATGATAGGTTTTCCAATGAATTATATAAACCTAGGAATATTTCACAGGCCACATTAGGGAAATTTAATTGGGTAATAAGGGCGTTCTTACCATTTAATTATGATGTGTTTGTATAATGTATCAATGGTTTGGATATGATGTTTGATGTTATGATTTTTATCACTGATAGATCAATTATAGTTATACATTTGATTATTTATATACTTTTTTATTCCAACAATAGATTATGTTATACTCATGTTATCATTTATAATGAGTGATTTGACAATTTATTACCATAAAATTCCCTATTCAGTTTATATTATGTTTCATTCCATTGTATGTAACCCCTTAATAAAATTCAAGCTAAATTTTTTTATTGTTTACCTATTTACCAAAGAAACCTTGACAAATATGACATTTGATGTAATGATAATTAGAGAGATATAATAATGTTTCATATATTTTTATGATATAACTTTTGTTCTAAATGCAATAGAATGTTCATGTATGAATGAAGTATTACAGGAATAATCAACCACTATGTCATGTGTATAATGATATAATTTAATCTTAATGAAGTTAAAACAAATAAACAACATACTTGCGTATCTAGTGATGGATTTATTTTAATCAATCCACTATATAATAAATATTATCAATTATATCTGTAGATGCCCGAAAATGTAGCAATATATGTATTATTATGTAATAAAATTCATATTTTTTTATCAATTATATTTCTTGAACAATAAATCATAATCAAAATATAATCCAAAAATAATAAAAAATTATAGTGAAGGAATTTTGGAATGATAAGTTATCATATATCCATACTCGACCACTATATCACTTGTCTCACAATGATAGTCTAATTGTTTTACAGTATTTTTGAAATATTAGTAGATAAATGATTTCATAGTTTATAATTATCATATATTATTTTAGTTATTAATTTTTTGGTTTCTTATATTTTAGATTAAAATTTATAGTAGAAAATAAATATTTTGTTTTTTAGTATGTTTGGAATTTCACTGAAGTTTTTGAATGGTTTATGTTTTATAAAAAGGGCCAAAATTGGCCTACCCTCATCCCAATGAGTAAACCACATATCAAACCCTTAAGGTGAAGATGACCAAGAAACCCATAGGTTAAGATATCTCAGCTATGGAAGAATGAGGCTAAAGTCACCCAACATAGCACACAAGAGCTACACTGACACATAAGGGTTGGATCTATAAATTCGAAGGATGATAACTACACCAACATGGAGTGACACATGTTTGAGTCTAGGAGTCATCTAGATCATATTATTTCTTATTATTTCTAACTAATGGTGTATAGTCCCTTATTTAGAAGTGGCCGACCACATACATTTATTTGTTGGATGCGTAGTTTAATATGGAATTAAACACATTTAAAAGTGACATTTTTTTGGGTTTTCCTATGTTTTCTCTCTCTCGGATACATCAAATACATAGAAAAAAATGTGCTAAACCATATAAAAACCTTAACCATTCAAAATGGATGCTCATGTTCCACTATTATTTTTAAGTTCACTATGCTGTTGCTATGAATATGTGTCATAGTAACCCCCAATGCTCTAAATAAAGAGGAAAAGATGCATCATGGTCCTTTCATCGTACTATATCCCTTATAGATCGAAATAAAATTAATATAGATCTATGTAAACATCTATGTATATTGGAATGGATGATGTTTCATGAATAAAATGTTTTTACATTTTCCATTCACTACATAGTGAATGAACAAATTTAGAGAATGTTATTTTCATGAAGGAATGAGGCTATGCTATTGAAGATTCTACTACACTGTGATTATGAGAAGATAAAAAATTAAAAATTACTTAATTAAGGTTGATGATGTAGTTTTTTTTCTATAGCATAGTGGCCAAAATTTTTTAGTCACACTAATTAGATAAGAATATTCCTCAAAGATATTATGCAATGTGAGAGATGGATTTCATAATGGACGGTTATTGATGGTTTTATTCATTATATAATGTTTCATCGTATCTATCTTACCACAACATAATTAGGGATTCTAATTATTAGGTTACTCTCGAGTGCCTATTTATATATCGTAGTATGTTATCATTTAAAATTTCAAACACCAAGATATTTCATCCCCATAAAAATACTACAAGATATATTTGATGGTTTTTCAAGAAGATATATTTTCTTATTGAATCACATAAGAATAATAATTTAGAATACACTTTTTAATATTGGAGATTTGGTCAATAGATTAGATTTAATAGGTAGGACATTAAGAAGAAGATAAAAAGACATTAGGTAATTAAAAGATAGAAAAAGTATATCTCCCTCTCTACTAGATAGTAAATAAAATATATTTTTGGGAGATAAATAGATGATAACCTTGGATCTATTGTGTAATTCATTAAAAATGATAAGTTATATGGAATGTGGAGGAGATGATATAGGATATTTGAAAATATATACCAAAAGAAAATTATCACAGTAAATAGAGGAGGAATCTTATATGTATAGGACAAATATATGATATAAAGGGGGATTTTCAACGTCACATTTAGGATGTTGAAATATAAGGAAAAGTAGAATATCTCTATATGACATCCAATCTGAGTGTGGATGAGGATGGTCATCTTCAAATATGATGTAATTTAGTTAGTAATTTTTCTATTTTTCTATTTTTTTATTATGAAATTATTAATGTACTGTAGAAAGAAGTAAGAGAATGTTTTAAAATTTTTCCCAACACCTTTATTAATTATAAAACTTTTCTACTCAATCATCCTTAATTATTAATTATTTCATATTCATAAGATTAATTATGATTTTATATGGGTTTTGAGAGGGGTTGAGACTGAGGAAGGGGGTGTGTACCTAATTGTTGATTTAATTTTACTTATGTTGTTTTTTATTAAATGAATATTGAATTATGGGTTATTTAATACTTTATCCAAAATGTTAAAGAGATAATGGATATTTCTAGGAGTGGATACTGATTTTAATTAAGGTGAGTGGGTAGTGAGATCCAACATTAATTTGAAACTCCACTATTGAGATTAAACATATTATATAAAATTTTGTTAGGATAGCTTTATTAAAGGGACCTATGGGATTAGATATTTCTATTTAATATTGAAAGTATAGGATAGATATCCCTATGGAGTCTCATGGTTAATTATTTACTTATAATCAAATACGATAATGAATTGAATGATAATTTTTGAACTACCATCATTGGATATGGTGAAACTTCTCTTCATCATATCCATTTAATCTTAAATCAATTTATTTATTTTTAGTTTAGTTTTAGATTTTCTAAATCATATAAATATAGAAATTATCGAATTATAAAATCATTTTCTACATGGTATTGACTATAAAATTTTCATATTTTTATTCTATTATAATTAGTGTTGGTCGGGTAAAAATAAATTCTAAAATTTGGTAGTCTATTAGAATGTTGAAAAAAAGATAATGTCATGTATTTGGATCCATTTTTGGGTAATAGGTTATTCTAAATTCAATAGTTACACAAAAAAGTTTCTCTTCGACATAAATACTTTTTTGATTTTATCTTGGGTTTTTTTATTTTTAAATTTTACAAATGGGATTTCTTGTTGAGTGATATTAGGTAAAACCTAGATAAAGGATCACAATTATATTGAAATTGATATTTTAATGTTGTCTAAATAAACTATGAACATAAGAGGGAAATACAAATATGAGTATTGGAAAATCAAGTCCATCCATGTGTAACACAAGTGCATGAGAGTAAGGAATAATTACCCCAAAGCATTTAATATATGATTAAATATTGTATGACTTTCCTAAAGAACAAGTATATTTACAATGAGATATTGAAATAAATAACCAAGTATAATTCCCACATTGAGGTGGAAATTTATGATCTAATTGGAAGAACATATTAACATGATATTGAATCCAATGTATTTTCCTATTAAAATGATTACTCTAAACATTTTATGGATGAATACTACATAAGTGTCGAGGAAGAAGAAGAAGGTGGAGAATTAGAATAAGTAGAAGAAGATAAAGAAGAAGAACTCTTCATTGCTGAAGAACAAAAAGTAGAGGAAGGGATGCTATCTGATGACCTAAAGAATTAAAAGATACTTCAATAGGATGGATATTACAACATTACCAATTGAAAAAAATAAAGATGGTGTTGAATCACACATTAAGGAATATAAAATACAACATAACAATGAATAATAATAATAATAACAAAAAATAAAATAAGGGAAGAACATTTTTATAGACCAATAGCTGTTTATTTCATTATTAATAATATTTAAATTTTAGTTAACCCAGAATATTTTGAAATAATTATAATATGACATGGTGGATGCTGAACTAGAGGATATGATTTTAGAAATCTAAAGACTATAAACACTATATGAGGAAAATGATTAGTGGTACAATGTATGGATAACCCATGATCTTCTACTATAAAACCTAGGGATGTCCACTAATTGTAACATTCATTAAAAAAATAGAATGAGATTTCAATGTGGAGGAAAGGTAAAATAGATACACTAAAACTCATCAATGGTAATATTTTTTCATTAATAGACTTTTGGATCTATTGATTACTCTCATTACATGATGTATGAGGTAATTTCAATTCTAGTGGAGTGAATTTTTTTAGGAAAACTAATTTTTATTTAATTAATTTCATAGGACATAGTGTGTTGGAAAAATGTTTTAGGTTGTATAGAAACCTCCTCCTCAAATATTCTTGATCATAAATTTCAAGAACCTTTTTTTTTTAAAATTTTTATTTCATTTACAGTTCAATAAATTTTAAATGATGTATTTAAAGTAGAAAATTAATTCAATGTGAAATTAGTGTAGGATTTTAAAATTCACTATTACTTATTCTCTCATATTTTTCATATCTTTTTTTTCAATGAAAAAAATTCATACTCACACGTAGATTTTTCTTTACTTTATATCATATATAAAATACTATCTCCTTAGGAACCCCAACATTTGATGTTTTAATATTCATGTTTACAATATATAATGAGTAGTATGTTGAGTCTGAATAAGTAGAGTTGTGAATTGGAATACAGATTTAATGAATCATGATTTGGGGATGATAGTTAATTATGAATATGGGTTTTCCAAAAACTTCTTCAAAATTTTAATTTATTAAAATTCATTATGATTATTTCATATATACTACGAATAAAATGAGTTATTGAATATTTCATATTTACCCCCTTTACTGAGAGGTTTAGAGTATTAATATTTCATATTCTATCTTGATAAACATTTATTGAGAGACAATATTTGATCGTTTCAATTTTGTGATTGTAAAAATTCACTTTTAATAAGGCTTGGTAATATTTATTGATTAAGAAATTATACTTGAAACACACCATCAACATTTATTTTAATTTAATCTCTTAGAGACCTTGAACAAACATTCATAGGAATTAGAATTATTATAAGATAATTTTATCAATTCCAATGCTTACTCTATTGTTATATATAATTATAAAATTTTTGGTTTATGGGGACATGATTTCTTTAGTGAAATGAGGGTGTGATATATAGATAAATATATTTTGTTTTTTTCATTGGATTTTAGGGAAAGGTTTATGTTATATTTCACTATGTTTATTATTACTCATATACAATGAAAATTCAAAAAAGATAAATATGGTTATGTTTTATAGTATTACTTATAACCATTTCTTGCTTAATTTTATTTCTATTTTGGGGTTGGGAGGTGATTGTTTGACTTGTTCTTGATCATTTTTTTAAAAAAAATTGAAAAATTAGTTTGAAAAAATAAGAAGGAAAATGAAAAATTAGAAATAATTTCAAGATCTTGTATTAATTCACTATTTATTTTTTGTAATTTATTCCTAGGATGTGGATAATAAATATTGCATTAGAGGTTAACTACATTTTAATTTTCATTTTACTTTTATGAACTATGATATAGACTCAAAAGTAATTTTGAGAATAATGTGTTTTAAATATGAATACCTACCTACCCTTAACACTATGAGTCATATGATCATAATTTGAATTCCCTATGATTAAATATGATATTTTTATTTATAATGTGAATAGTGGATATATTTTATAAGTTTATATTTCAGTACCTCTAATCAATGTATGTTAAAAAATTCATATATATTGTCACTTTGGGTGCAGGAATGGGGAAAGTGTAAGGTAGATTAAAACATTGAATGTTAAATAATAAAATTTTTTAATCTAGAATTGATGTGAGGTTAATACCCATCAATTTTAATGGGAAAGTATAAATTCAAACATGACATGTTTCTTTGAAATTGTGTATTTGATGAAATGTTATTATGATAAGCTTAATGGTTTAGTTCCACATTGAATATTATTAATTTATGTTGTTTTTTATTTTTAAATAATTGTACAGGAGTTCCACTTATATTTAAATTAGATATATTTTTAAGGGAAATCATGTTTTTGTGTGGGGGATTAGATAGCCTAATTTTATGCATATTGTTTTAAATTTGAACTGACAATTATCTTTGATTCTATGTATTTAATGAACATATATTAGGTGTTTTATTCATTTGATATTGTTATATATTTTAGATTCAATTTAATAAATGAAAAAATGAAGTTATAAAATATATATATATTATTTTTTGAGTCTTTTAATTGTTTTTGTATTTAAAAATTGTCCAACATGGGATATCCATTAACTGGGGGAGCGAGCCACATAGCCACCCCATGAGGAGTAGCCGACCACACATCCCAGAGGTAAATCTAGCTCACATGTGTTAGGAGGAGGAAAATTTTGTTTAAAATATTAGAAAATAACTACAACCTTGTACATGGGTCTAGTCTTTATAGTGGTGGGAGGATACTTCACTATTGTGGGTGAAAAATGGAGGAAGTTTAGTGTCCTCCAACATTCAGTATGAATGTTTATAACCAGATGATGGGGTGATGTATCTCATTAAGAGGAGGTCATATCCTAGAATTTCATATATGGGATGTAGTGTTTCCCAAGACATTTTTCACTGGCTAAGTAAATTCTATTCTAGGTTTGACCATGATTAATTTCTATCAGATACACCCACTACACAATAGACATCAGTGTTATTCCATAAAACTTAAATAGTAGTCAAAATGGATGCTTGGGTGCTAATATAATTTCATGGTCACTATTATACATCTATGGATATGCATCATAGTGACACATGTAGATCTAAATGATAAGGGAAGGGGACATCATTACCATTACATCACACCATATCCCTTGTAGAACAGAGGGGTATTAATAGAGATATACACCATCATCTGTGTATTGTGTTATTGTCAATGAAGCATTAATGTAATGCTGTGGAGATATCTTATCATTTAAACATGAATGAAAAGAGTTGGAAAGTTTGGTTTTCATTCATAAAATATGCTACTCCATTGGATATTCACCTACACTGTGATAGTAAGAATATGGGTAATGAAAAAATTATTGATGTTGGGGTGGAGTGTAGGGTTTTGGATAATCCTTGGAAGTATCAAATTTAGTTATTGAACAGATTCAAGAAGAAGATTACCGAAAGAATTTCTATGATGGGATATCAAACTTGTTCCATGGGTAAGTAGAGAAAATTTGTGTCCATGAATATGGTTGTGTTGTATCTAACTTACCATGTTGAAATGAGGGTTTCTAATTAAGAGGTTGTTTCACAATGCCTATGTACTTTCTCTATTATGGTTTTATATTTAATATCAAAACCCTAATATTTATCCTTCATACATATGATACATGATATATTTAGTGTATTTTAAAGTAGATATATTTTCTTGGTGCCTCACCTACAACTATGGAGTTTGAATACACTATAGAATAGGGGAAATATGGCCAACATATGAGATTGAAATAGAAAAAATTAGAGAATAATTTAAATTGATATAGGGTAATTTAATGTTTTCCGTAGTCTATATCTCTTGAATTATAAATGATTTATCTTTTGGGATATAAAAATATAATAAGACAAGGATCTATTGTAAAATTTTATATAAAGTAGAAAATTTAAGGAATATAGAGGAGAATATATCGAAGATTTCAAATTTCATAGAAAATGAAAATTCACTCTATAAATAGAGTAGAAATATGTTGTGAACAATGGTATAATATTATTAGAATGTAGAGTTTATGTTTGTAGTTAAATAGGATTATGTAGGAGTCAAATTGTAACTTATCTATTTGATATTTTAGGTGAGAGTGTAGGAGGATGGTCATCATTAACCATGATTCCACGCAGTTAGGATTTTACCCTTTTGTTTTTAGTTGTTTAATTTATGAATTGTTAATTTTTTATAAATATTGTTATGAAAAATATTGAAAATATTTCTCATTAAATTTATTTTATATATTTTTTTTATATTCCATGATCCTTGAATTTAATTTATTTTATATTTTTAAGAGAGGATATGAGTGGCTAGGAGTTAATGGAGGAGTGAGATCAAGAGAGTGGGTACCTAATTCTTGATTCAATTTTACTTGTGATGTTTTAATATTTATTTATTATTAATTAGTGGGTTATTTTAATCTTTATTACAAAGATTATAGAGAGAGTGGTGATAATTTTTGAAGATACACATTGTAATTAAGGGTTTGTGGGTGTGAGAGTGAACCTAAAGATCAACTTCCACTTTTGAGAATAAACATATTAAATCAACGTTTATTAGGATAGAAAAACCAAAGTGACATGTTCGATTAGATATTTTCAGTAATTTTTTGAGTCTTTGATAGATATACCTATACAGTCTTATGGATGACTAATCAATTTTTTTTGACAAATGATATGGAATCGAATATTGTTTTTGAACAACCATCCCTAGATCTGTTGTCACTTCTTTTCATCCAATGCATTGAGTATCAATACAAATTCTTTCATTCTATTTTAGTTTCAATTTTAGTAAATCATGAAAAATTCAATAATATTGAATATTTTGAGCATTTTAATATGTGGAATAATCCCTTAAATTCAATTATTTTATTCATTTTCAGTTATTGTAGGTTGGGAAAAAATAAATTTGTATACTTTGATAGTATAATAGAGACAAAATACCATCAGATCATATAGGGATATCACCCTTCTCAACCATGAACTAGATGTTCCATTATAATTTATATTCCACTGAACATTATGTCACATGTACACATGAATTTTGAATGTCAGGTATGGATATGATGATTTAGTAGTATGTCATCAACTGTCCCTAAAAAATATGATAAAATTAATCTGAATGAATGTGAACAGATGGAAAAAAATATAATTTACCTAAAATAAAATATAAAATAATATAAAATTTAATTATGTTTCCTTGTTCTTATAAAGTGTAACATAATAAATCATATTTTTGACAATTTTTTAAATCATAAGTGTTTTTTGGATGAGATGTGATTATGGGGAATGGAATTTTTCTAATGAATATTTTATAAAAATGATTTATAAATTCATGTTAAACCTTTTTTGGGATGATTCATGTGGGAGTAGATTTTATTAATTAATGGAATAAATTATAAACTATATTTGATAAATGGATTAAAAAACAATGACCAATTAATTTTCATATTTTACAATCATGATTTAAAAACCATCACGAACATCATTCCCACTAAACAATTCATGGTGCTTTCATTTTTCAAATCATCTATTTTCTATAAAAAACTCCAAATATGCAAATATGTGCAATGTGACACCTATAGTCAATTTGGGTTGTTATAAAGGGTTTCATCAATTTTATTGTGAACATTTCAGGTCATTAAGATACATCAAACCCAAAAATATGGTCTGAAAATGTAGATTAATTAGTATTGTCATTCACTATGAGCCTCTCTATTCTAACCTTCATGAAAAATACGTCAAGAAATTTTTATTAAAAATTAGTGGAACAAGAGATTTGATATCTAATTATTGGAATTTATTCGAAAAAATATAATATTAATCATTTAATATTTTTTCCATTTTAATAATTACATTTTAATGTAGATTTATTTTATCATTTAAAATAGTAATTGAGATCTATTGATGTGTTTATAATTTTGTTGATTAAATAATTCCAGGGTATTTTTTTATTTATCAATAATTATGTATTGACATTTATCGGAGAAATCATGTATTATTATGAAATCAATGATTTAATTTATTAAAATATGGATCTATTATAATCATGATGTTGATTTATGAAATAATTTATTATGGTTAAAAATGAATTAATTTTATTGATGATTGTTTTAATAAACATAACTAAAATATATATTTGAATTTATAGATAAATGATATTCATTATTAAATCACGTGTATATTTAAATGTGTATGTTTTTAGATGTCATATTTAAATGTAGTAAATATTATGAAATTATAATTTTTTTCCAAAAAATAATAGTAAAAGTGGATTTATAAAAAAGGTGAAAGTTTCTGGAAATATGAATAAATGTTTTCCAATAACATGAGAAAAAGACAATATGATAGCAATAGAATGTATAATTTTTTTCCTAGATATATATTGATTCATTGTGGGTATCATTATGATCATTGCTGGATGTGTAATTATTAATACTATTGAAAATGTTGTATTTAAATATAATAAATATAATATTACAATGATATTATCATGATATAACCAATAGAGATGGTGTTTATATTATTTTTAAAAAATTGATGTGTGATATATATAGAATTTATCACATGTTTCTATACACATGGATTCTATATATTGTTTTATTATTTGATAAAAACCATCACTTTTCCTAAAATATAACCAGATTCTATGTAAAATGATGTTTTTTTCTAATTTTGTTTTATAAAATATAATTTATTTACACTTGTTTGGATACAGTATATGAATACAAATGTTGGAGTTATTGGGGTCCATTGTACTTAGTATTGTTTTACAAACCATATAATAATGTATCAGTGTATGTGTAAATTTTTTATGTTATTCTATAATCAAAACCAATTTATTTTTTAAATTTTTATTGAATTTTGAAAGATATATGTTGTAATGATGTGCTAGCTTTTGAATTGAAATTGCTAGAAGAATTTAGACTATCCCAAAAATGTATTTGTTGTGTATATATATATATATATATCATTATATGTGTTTATATAAATTATTATTTTTAATTATATTAAACATTTGTTTACATTAAACTATTTTAAATAATGCTTTGGTTTTTAATAAAATTTCCATTTTACCTAGTTTTTGGGGTTTTATTATATTATAGCAATGCACTAATTCCTTTTCTTCGGTGATCAAGGAGAACAAATTGGACACATTGGTGTAACTAAATAAAGAATAACAATTATTGTATCCACCTCTAAAAATTTAAAAATAGTATCTATGTTAGGAAATATGAAGTCTCATTAAAGTTATTTTTCAATTTTTAAGGTAATGGAAATTCATAAACTTAGTCTTAGTTATTACCAAACTCATGGAAGTGGAAGACCTATAGAGGTAGTGGTCTTGATGTTATGTAATAAGACAAGTTTTTTAGATGGTTACATGTTCATATAATGGTTTGGGGATGTTATGGAATACATTATAGGCTTATATTGAATGAAAATGTTTTTGATATATATTGTTTGAAAAATAAATTTCATATAGTTTTTCTTGGATATTTTCACATAAATGGATGATGTACATGTTTTTAAAATTATACATAATATTCATGTAACATCTTACATCATTATGGGTCAACATTTCCATGGGAAAATTAATTTTTTCCACTTATTATATGGTTCTTTTTTAGAACAATATGTTGGGTCTATAAAATGAATGTTTGAATGAACTAAAAGAATGTTTCAACAAAACTCTATGATTTTTAAGTGGTTTAGGGGAAACTTAAGGTGAATTTGTAGGGATACCTACATCAAATGGGTGTCTTTGGAAGGATTCATGGTGTGACACTATGCTTCACACCCTGAACCATCATGTTTATCATCCTTTGGAGTTCCCTGATGAATTATCATTTCATGAAACCCTATTTAAAATTGTGAAATACTCATAAGTGTTATTTTGGGGGTTTAAAAGTGACGGGTTTTACCACGAAACATCATTCTTTATTCCACTGGATTCCCTATGCGGGGTTGGATGGAAATAGAAGGGATTTAACCTTATGAGCTCCATTGATATTATTCCCTCAATGATTTATGTTTAGGTCATTATGATGGATCCCTATTGGTATTTATCAGAAATAAAATACTATTATATCTATTTACACTTCAAATTATTATTGACCTTGTGATTTTTTCAATTAAATAAATCAGATTTAAATCCTAGAGGATCTTGATGGAATTTTTTGATGATGATAATGAATTTTATTATATGGAAATAGTATGTTGTGTTATAATTAATGTGAATCATTGAATGGAAACCCATTTAAGGTACATCATTGGTTTTTATTTTTCTAAATGATCCAATTTAATTATATTAAATTTCATGTTATTTTTTTCTTCAAAATAGAGTTTTTTCATAGTTTGGTGATGGATGAAGGCAACAAACATTCCATGGGAGGTTTGGTAATAGTTTAGATTAGGAGGCAACATCTAATAAATCCTTAGGCATGTGTGCCATTCCCCATCAGTTGTGGGGTTTTCCTGTATTCATTTAATTATTTATTGTTTAGTTGTAATTATTTATTTTCAATAATTTATTATGACTTTGGAACCTATGTTAATGATTGGATGTTTAATTGAATTTGATTACATTGAAGAAACAAGTGGGCTCTAATTCGATGGGGGTTGCCCCCATTTGATATATGGAGTACCATGTAATATACACTTTGTTATACATTCTTGTTTATTAGTATGTTCTATGAGATCTATAACATGATTTAATAACCCTATCTTCTCATAACGAGTTATGAATAATAATAATTCCTGATTAAATAATGAGTTTTTAGAAATAATTGTTTAAAATAACCATGCCTATTATATTTGGAAAACATGGAAAGGGCTCCTATGGAACCTTGTTCGTCATGTTGGATGTTGACCTCGAATGGTTCTAGGATGAACACTTGTGTGTGCATGTGGTTGTGAGACTATTATTGATGCATGAAAAAATTTGTGTCCATGTGCATCATTGATACCTTATTGGTGTCTAATAAAAAGTGTAACTACTATGACATAGGATTCCATTCCATTCATGTTTATAAGTTTACCCTAGATTGTTATATATAATTTCAAGCTTTCATAACTTGTTGATCTTTCATGAATTTGAAGGTGGGAGTACGTTTAACCAATTGAGATATAAATTCTTGATATTCCATACAGTTTCACATTACAATACATTTGTTTATGATATTTAAAATCATCCAGAACATTCTTCATATATATGAATAAGCAGGATGATTAGTTTTTTATAGATGGACCTTTGTAGGGGAAGTTTTATGACATGACAAGGGATATGGGCTATGTCTTAATTGATTATATGGGTTGGATCCCAAACATTATAGTTGATGTATTAGAAGACAATGCATGGGACGAGAATCCATCAGTTTGGGACAATTTGAGATCATACCATGTAGGGAGGATTTTCAGTTATCTAATATTGTTAAACATATCTTGTGTAACTTACCATCATTCGAGGATAAAAACCACTATCAGGGCAGGGCAATCCATTTTCTTGATAACACCCAATAACAATGTGGGGGTGTAGTGTTCCCGATAACAACCACCATCTAGGTGGGGTGTGTGGTTTTCCTTATAATGACCACCATTAGGGTGGGTAATGTGGTTTAACTAATAAAGAAAACCTTCATTGGGGGGAATGTTATTATTACATTGGGGCCGAATATGGATTCTTATATTGAAACGTGTAGGGTTACAAATAATTCCATGTTCATGTGACATGCCTCGTGACATGTGGTGGAAATATTTCTCATACTCTATATCAATAATAGAAACAAGAGAAATAAATTATTGTTGGGGTTTCCTGGGGTATTTTTATGTCCACAATCATTCAATATATGGTTTTTATTTATAAGTTTAGGATTCGGTGTTTATATGTTATGTTTACAAAATTATTCCTTACCTATTTACTTTCTTCTGATATTATCACATGAACATACACTATATATTACGAATTGAGTATTGGAGTGTGTTTTTGGTGTCATGATGAATTGTACTCACTCCCTTACTGGGAATTGATGTCTCTTGCATACCCGAGAAGCCCTCAGATAGTGCAGGACATGTTGGGTAGAGGCCCAAGTTTGATAGACTACCAGGACAACGTTCTATGAGTCTGGATACTATGATGAGATGAATCTATGGGTTATATGGCAATATTAACTGTTTTATTTTATTTATATGCGTATGTTATTGTCCCAATGGGAGATCAACTATTTTAATTATCTATTTTTAGTCTATATAATACTGATTCTCTATTCAGTCATATAGTTGGTAGGTGGTTGTTTTATTTATACTATAATTGTATCCTATTTAATTATTTAGTCATCTATTTATTATTTTTATACACTCTTATTTATGGGATTATATCCACATGAATTTACATAAAGCCTACATTCTATTAGGAAGCCTATGGAATATGGGGAGGTGATCTTGAATTCATGTCGAATTCCCGATTAGACCCCTTGATTGAGGTTGGGTTGTTTCAAAATTGAATTAGGGGTCATGTTATCTTTTTATTACTATTTTATGGAGTTGGTATGCATCAGAAATAAAAATGTGTCACAGTTTATAATAAAACTAGGATTGGTAGATCATAACACCTTTTTATGGGAAGTAGAGGTTACCATGGAATGAGATTATTGTTCTTGGTTTTTTTCTATTATCCTATTTTTTCACATCATGTGACTCAAATGGATTTTATGTTTTTCATTTCATATAGATTTGACTCTTAGATGTATCATAAAGAGGAATAACATGAATCATATATAGAAAATTGGATTCTTAAGACATTTATACTACTAGTGTTTGATAATACTAAGGATAGATTATTCAATGTTTTAGCTATTTAAAAATTATACTATTTTTTCACATATGAGGTGTACAACCCCGATAGTTTATGAGAAGTATATTTTTTTATGAATTATTTTATACGCAACATCAAAGGAATATTTCACTAAGCACAACACTAGCTTGTCTTTCTTTACACGCATTCGCGACCTTCCACGATAGCGTGTGTTGTTTACAATACCATGTTTCACTAAACAATGATATGCTATTAAAATATTATATAAACTAGCCATTATGAATAGTAATACCCAATTTTTTAAATTTTATAAATTTCATATTTCAAAATGGACTTCATTTTTGGATTCATAATATCGATATTATCCTAGGGTGAAATTTTTGTATTTTTCTGAAAACATTCAATTTTTGATGAATAGTGGAAACGCTGGGTTACTATTTAAAAACCGACTTTTTATTTAAATAATTATTTATTTTATTTAAATTTATTTTTGGTAAAAATATATAAATAGTACTTATATATGTTCAATGTGATTCATTGAAGTCATTTTATAATAATTTTAGATATATAAAAATTTTATTGAACTTTTCACCATCTTTTACCCAACTCCAAGGAGAATTTGAAAAATTACGTAAAACGTAATTTTACCACTTCTATGAGTGGAATTTCAAAAATATGAGACACACTGATATTATAAAGGAGTAAAATGTGGTTCAACAAGATAAAAATAATTTTTGGTGAATAGTAACTTTTTATTTTTTACCACAGTTAAAATGAAATAGGGTAATGAAGGGTAAAAAATATATATAACTTTAATAAATATTATTTATGTCAATGACATTATTTAAATCATTATACCGGGGGTTCAGATACGTACGAAGAAAATCGGACCTAAGGTAAGGGGAAATCTCACAATCTCATTTTTATTCGAGATTGTTTATACTTCAAAATTTGTTGGGGAATATTTATCATACACATCCATGTTTCATAAAATTTTAATCTTTTTTCTATCCCCCTACAATTATATAAATCTAATTATACCCATTGGTGAGTTTTTAGTAAAATATATGAAAGTAATATTTTGTCATTTTTAGTACGAGGTACTTTTTGACTTTTCTGGAAAAAGTACAAGAATAATGTTTTTTAACTTATATGGAATGAATGGATTTTTATGATTTCATAGAAAAATATTTCCCTGATGTTTTCTTTTAAATGTTTTCATGTTAATTTATAATCAACCTCTTTTATTTTAAAATTTTATGACATGTTAAGAAAGGAAAAATGGTTTTGAAGTAGAAAGGATATTTTCCTCAAGAATGGAGTTCAAATGTTTTATCAAAACTGTTTTCCCTCTATAATAATATTGGGTTCAATATATATCCCTATATTTAAAATGATTTGATTATGTTATGATGAAATTAATTTTATGATGTCCTTTAATCTTATATGTATTATTTTATGATGACATAATGTTTAAGAATCCCATTTTTATTACATGGGTTATGGTATGCTTTATGATTTTGTGGCACACATAAGAATGGTTTCATTATGAGATGGGTGGGACCTATATTTCCATCCAATTCATTGGGTAAATATTTATATCTCATGATATATACATGGCCGGAACGACAAGTTAATCTAGATCAGTAATACAGGACTGGAACAAGGAGTGAACTCTGTTCAGTAATGGACTTTGTCCGCTATGATGGTCTTGGAAATGAGCCTTGACTAATATGAAATTATTATCTATGATTATGTGTGTATTCCACAAAGTTTCATGTTTTAAGTTATTATTATTGTGATTACATTTCAGTACTATGATTTATCCCATGTTATGATATTATGATCTCTTTTGGAGGTTAATATTTTCAAAATGTTATATTCTTATGAATATTATATGATTGATATTTCTTTTGTTTACCCTTATTGAGAATTTGAGCTCACCCTTTTGTATGTTTTCTTTTCCCCAGGTCATGAAGAAGGGTATTATATAGGATATGCCAAAAGGGACTCTAGATATGATGAAATAAACGGGAGATAATTTAGATTATTTAAGAACCAGTTGTCTATGTTTTCCAGTTTCTAAAGACACTATACCTATACGGTCCTTTAATGGTTTTGTTATATGTTGTAATAATTATGATTCAATTTTGAAGTAATAACCATGTATGTAAATTATGGGTCATTATAGTTGGTATCAGAAGAAAGGTATAGTCAACCTTTGTAGACTAGGATGTGAAATCCTTAGTAAGAACTCTAAGGATATGTATAAACATAGAACACATTATTATTGTTTTAGAAATGGCCATGAACAACCTATAATAAGACCTCAAGTGTGAGATTTTTATTCTCTATTTTGTGGTTTTCCTGTTATGATTATTGTTTCTCACACTATGATTCTTGGTTTTAGCCAATGGCTAGGACTCGAAGGAACCGTGTTAATACTGAATGCGATGGGAAATGTAATGATTCCATCCTGATCAACCAAACGTTATGAGAGATGGAATGAAAAATCATGTAGCCATGCTCACAAAACTTTCTCAAGCTATGAATCATGCTGGACTTCCTAACAAGAAAAGTAAGGAGCAACATTATGTTGAATCCATCATGAGGCAATGTCCACCTTCATTAAAGGGGTCATCTGATCCATTAGTGATTGAACAATGGATCAGTACCACTGAAAAGATATTTTCTGTCCTACAATGTTCTGAACATGATAAAGTCATCTTAGCAGTATATCGTTTGGAAGGTGAAGCTGATCAATGGTGGAATCTTATTAAGAATACTAGGAAAAGGGATGAAATTGAGTCCATGGAATGGGACGAGTTCAAGAACTTATTTTTAAATAAGTACTTCCCTTGTATTCTTTGAACAAAGATGGGGAAGAAGTTTATTGAACTGAAGAAAAAGAATGATGACTCTGTTGGTACATACAAAGAAAATTTTACAAGACATGCAAGGTACGCTTCTAGAATTATTATCCAACCTGAGACTAAGATCGATCAATTCTTTAGTGGCTTAAAACCAAGTCTTCGAAGGGTGTTAGCCATAAGGGACTTCAATAACTATGAGGAAATTGTTCGATTTTATCTCAATGTTGAGATGGAGATTGGAGTAAGCCATCAGTAATATGGGTTTGATAAGAAGAGGAATTTGGAATTCAAGTTAAAATCTAAAGACCACACTGAAAAGAAGATGAGTTTTCCCTTATGCTCAAAGAGTGGAAAGAAACATGGAGGGAATTGTCTCAAAGGGACAGTTAATTGTTTTAAATGCGGAGAAGAAGGTCATTGGGAAGTTGAATGTCGAAATAATGGGAAAAAGATGTCTAATGATGCGAAAAAGGGAAGGAATACACAGAATGCACCTCCTACACTTCAATGTTTCAAGTGGAAGGAAATGGGGCATTATTACAATCAATTCCCTAATCTAAGGGTTGTTGATGACGGTCGACGTCATCAAACTCTTAAGGCCAAAGGAAAAGGAAAGTCACATGAAATTTCTATTGGTAATGTGGAGTATAACAATGAAGTGATGAAAGGTACACTTACCATCCACTCTAAAGTAAGAAATGATTTATTTGATTTTGGATCCACCCAATCTTTTATTTCTGAAGAATTTTCTAAGGGTATCACTGTATTACCTCAGAAGATAGATATTGAGTTATTTGTGACAACACCTAATGGAACAACAATTGCATCAAAAGTTTACAATTCCTCTCTGATTGAATTTTGTGGGAAATTGCTTCCTGTAAATATTGTGATCCTTCCTATAATGGAATTTTATGTGATTCTTGGTCTGGATTGGCTTTCTTTATACAGATCTCATATCAATTTCCAAAGAAGGGAAGTCACATTTAATATTCCCGATCAATCTACTATCATCTATCATTGCAAGGATGAATATAACCTTCCAGTGGAAATTTCTTCCATATTATGGGTCTTGATTCCAATAAATAAAGGTTATTTATCTCAAATGGTTGGAGAGAAACTCATGATTAAGAATATTCCCATTGTACGAGAGTTTGATGATGCCTTTCTAGAGGAATTTCTAGGTCTTCCACCAAATCGTGAAGTTGGGTTTTAAATATAACTCATACCGGGTGCTATGACTATTTCAATGACACCATATAGAATGGCCCCAATTGATTTGTAGGAATTGAAGAAAAAAATCCAAGAGAATCTTGATAAAGGATTCATAATAACTAGTATGTCACCTTGGAGAGCACCTGTTTTGTTTGTTAAGAAGAAAGATGGATCAATGAGACTCTGCATTGATTATGGAGAACTTAATAAGATCACAATCAAGAACAAATATCCTCTCTCGCGCATTGATGACTTATTTGACGAACTACGCGGAGCTCAATACTTATCCAAGATTGATCTTCGTTCAGGGTATCATCAATTAAGTGTCAAAAAGGAGGATATAATAAAGACAGCTTTTCGTACAAGGTATAGATACTATGAATTTATAGTGATTCCATTTGGTCTTACTAATTCCCCTGATATCTTCATGGATCAAATGAATAGAGTCTTTAGAATCTATCTTGATCAGTTTGTGGTAATATTTATAGACAATATTATTGTCTATTCAAAGAGTAAGGAATAAAATGAAGATCACTTGATAATTGTATTAAAGACCCTAAGAAAGGAGATGCTTTATGCCAAATTTTCCAAGTGTGAATTTTGGCTTCAAAAAGATTCATTTTTGGGTCACATATTCTGAAAAGAGGGGATATCTGTGGATCCAGCAAAACAGAGGTTATTGAAAGATGGTCGAGACCAACAACACTAACAGAGATCCGAAGTTTTCTTGGTCTCTCTGGATATTATTGAGGTTTTTTGAAATGTTTTTCAAGGTTATCTAATCCACTCACTAGGTTGACTCGAAAAGGAGTTATGTTTGTGTGGATGGAGGAGTGTGAAGTTTATTTCAAGGAGTTAAAAAGAATGTTATACCGTGCACCTGTGCTCACACTGCGTTGTAGTGGAGAATGGTTTGTGATCTACAGTGATGCATCCATGAAGGGATTGGGGTGTGTTCTCATGACAAAAGATATGACGATAGCTTATGCCCCACGACAGATGAAAATCCATGAGAAAAATTACCCAACTCATGATTTGGAGTTAGCCGAGGTAATCTTTGCCTTAAAAATATGGAGGAATTATATTTATGGTGAATAGTTATATATTTATACTGATCATAAAAGATTAAAGTATATTTTCACACAAAAGGATATGAATATGCACCAAAGAAGATGGTTGGAGCTGATTAAAGATTACGACTGCTCAATTCATTTCCACCATGGGAAAGCAAACAAGGAGGCAGATGCATTAAGCTGACAAGACCATGCTAGCTTATCAATGATGAGGATGTCAAAAGATCCAATATTTATGGATTTACAAAGGATGTATCTTTGAATTATAATGATAGGGGAAAAATCTTATCTTTCTCAAATAAATGTTCAACCATCTATACATGTGATGATTAAAGAGGCACAAAAATAAGATGTAGAGTAACAAAATAAGGTGAGAAATGTTCCTGAATTCAACCTTGATTGTGATAAGATAATAAGGTTTAGGAATCGGGTTTGTGTTCTTCCCATCCCAGAATTAAAGAAGGAGCTTCTGGATGAGGCTCAAAGTTCTTCATTCTCTATTCATCCTGGAAGCACGAAGATGTATAGCGACCTGAAAGAGTACTTAGGTTGGGATGGCATGAAAAGAGATGTTTCTAAATATTTCTCTCGATGCTTGCTTTGTTAGCAAGTTAAAACTGTGAGATAGAAGTGTAAGGGGATGTTACAACCATTACCCATACCCGAATGGAAATGGGGAAACATCACTATGGGCTTTGTCATCGGACTTCCTAAAACATCCAAAGGCAATAATGCAATCCGGGTCATAGTTGATTATCTTACAAAGTCGACACACTTCATTACTATTAGAGAAGATTTCTCTCTGGATCAGCTTGCCAGGATATATGTAAAGGAAGTGGTAATATTGAATGGTGTACTACTTTCCATTATATCTGGTTGGGATCCGAGGTTTACCAAGAATATTTGGAAAAGTATTCAGCATACATTAGATACAGAGTTGAGTTTCATCACTACTTATCATCCTCAGACAGACGGTCAGTCTGAGAGAACAATTCAAACTCTAGAAGATATGTTAAGAGCTTGATCAATGGATTTCAAAGGTGGTTGGGATCAACATCTACCTTTGGTGGAATTTTCTTATAATAATAGATTTCACACCAATATTCAGATGCATCCTTATGAAGCTCTCTATGGAAACAAATTCAGAAATCCAACTTACTGGGATGAAGTTGGGGAATGAAAGCTATTAGGACCTGATCTTGTTGATGAGATGACAGAAAAGGTCAGATCTATTCAACAACACATAAGGGAAGCTCAAAGTCGACAAACATGTTATGCCAACAACCGAAGAAATGAACTAGAGTTTAAAGTGGGTGATAAAGTGTTCATACGGATATCTCATTGGAAGAGAGTAATGAGATTTGGAAAGAATGGAAAGTTATGCCCTAGGTATATCGGTTGTTTCGAAATAATAGATCATTTTGGGAAGGTAGCTTACCGATTGGTACTTCCACCGAATCTCTCTCATGTTCACAATGTGTTCCATGTATCTCTCTTGAGAATGTACATACCTGATCCTTCACATGTACTAAGCTCATAAGTTGTACCGCTGGAGAAAGATCTTTCTTATGAAGAACAATCGGTAGAGATTCTGGATCGTAGTGAAACCATTCTATGGAACAAGACCACTAGTTTGGTGAAAGTTTAATGGAGGAACCACCAACTAGAAGAAGCTACATGGGAGCTTGAGGATATGATGAGGGGTAGGTATCCTCATTTGTTTGTTACGAAGTGACGGATTTCGAGGGTGAAATTCATTTTAAGGTGGGTAGAATGTGACACCCTGATAGTTTATGAGAAGTATATTTTTTATGTCTTATGTAATACGCAACATCAAAGGAATCTTTCACTACAAACAACACTATCTTGGCTTTCTTTACACACAATCGTGACCCTCCAAGATAGCGTGTGTTGTACGCAATACCGAGTTTCATTAAATAATGATATGATATTAAAATATTATATAAACTAGCCGTTATGAATATTAATACCCAATTTTTAAATTTTATATATTTCATCTTTCAAAATGGAATTCGTTTTTGGATTTGGAATATCGAAATTATCCTAGGGTGAAATTTTGGTATTTTTTTGAAAACATTCAATTTTTGATGAATAGTGAAAACATTAGGTTACTATTTAAAAACTGACTTTTTATTTAAATAATTATTTATTTTATTTAAATTTATTTTAGGTAAAAATAGATACATAATACTTATATATGTTCAATGTGATTCATTGGAGTCATTTTATAATAATTTTAGATATATAAAAATTTTATTGAACTTTTCACCGTCTTTTACCCACCTCCTAGTAGAATTTGAAAATTTACATAAAACTTAATTTTACTGCTCCTATGAGTGGAATTTCAAAAATACGAGATACACGGTTAATATCAAGGAGTAAAATGTGGTTGAATAAGATAAAAATAATTTTTGGTGAATAGTAACTTTTTATTTTTTTTACCACGGTTAAAAAAATAATGTAATTAAGGGTAAAAATGATATTATTATTATCCTAACACATGCCATAATTATATTGGATAAGTTTAATTAGAGACAAAAAACCTTAGAAATAAAATATTACCCTTTAGGTCCACTTTTATTAGATTAGGACATTTATTATTATTTTATTTAAAGAAGTGCTAAAATAGTTAAAATCAACGTATAATAACAAAAAACATTTTTAATGTAGGGTTATACATAAGATAAATTCGACTATAAATATTCATTATAAAGATCAAAATATTTCCTACCTAATGGTGTTTTATTTATAATTTTTAGACATTAAATAATATAATATATTTATGACATAATGATGATGTAGTAATTACATTATTAATGAAATATTAACATAATTGATTTTATAAATACCCAAATAAATGTAATATGATACTTTTTATGAATTTCACTAACTTTATAGGTTACTATGACATGTTATTATTTATTTAATTAACCCTTTTTGAACTAATCATGCTGTTATAATTTTCACAAAAAATTAATTACCAAATAGTTTCAAAATTGACATAAAATAGTTTTTTTTAAAATATTATATTATTAATTGTTATTCTATCGATAAAAATCTAAGGGTCAGCCAAATAACTTATATAAGAATATATATTTTAATAATGAACCACTTGGGGTTCGTTTGGCTTGTTATAGTAAGTTTATTAACCATATAGTGTAAAAAAAGAAGACATAGTAAAAGTTAAATTATTTAACATATAGATAAATCTAAATGATAAGGTCAAATAGTAATATAAACTTGTCTAAAACCTATTGGTTGAGAGTATTACGACCCATCCCTACCTTACCTTAGAAATAAATCAATTTGGAGCTATTAAAAGCCGAATATGACTTTATTATAAAATAATATTTTGAATTTTTTCTAAGGTCCCCTCTCCTCCCTTATAAAAGGGAACCTCCTACCTCTCATCCTCACACAATTTTGAGCCTTAAAGCTCAGCCAAACCCTAACCATTTCCCTTATCAACTTCCCTAGAAACATACTATAGGTCCTGGTCCTCTTCAAAGACCAATTTTAGTGCCTTAAGATGAGGATTCAAAGAGGCGTGTTGAAAAAGAGGTAATATCCGTTACCGATTTTTTCAAATTTATTTCTTATTCTACTTATTATTATTTAGTTTTTTTATTATGAAGTAAAAACATAAGTAACACTCATATAATTATATGTTATTATAAATATTAAAAAAACTTATTTCACCTTCTATCCATCCTACAGAAAATGAAATCAATGCATGTGCGTACATTCGGAATACCGTCTCCACACCGTGGTGTAATTTGTTTTCAACCACCACCTTACTTGGATAGGTATAATGGTATAAAGAATAACTATATTTGATTATTTTAAATTGATATTTATTCTGAAATAGTATACATACACTTCAATACAATTCCACGATCATGGGAACAATATCATCGCTCGTGCGTACGTACGACCTGCCGTCTCCACGATGTGATGCGACTTGTTCTACATGATATTCATTGAATAATGGTTAAATAAATGAATTTAATGAATAAATATGATATATATTACACTTATAATATTCTGTAAAGAAGGTATATATAACATAAAAAGAGGAATAAGAATTTATTCGACAAGACATGTATAAGAACATAAAGCAATAAACTCCCGAATAACAATTAGAAATGAAATATTACTAATAAATAGATAAGAATATGACCATATATGATATCATAACAATGAATATGATTCATTAATAAGTCAATGACATTATTTAAATCATTATACAGGCGGTTCAGATATGTATGAAGCAAATCGGACCAAATGTAAGGGAATATCTTGCAATCTCATTTTTATATGAGATTATTTATAATTCAGAATTTACTGGGGAATATTTATCATCCACATCCATGATTCATAAATATGTAATATTATTTCTATCCTCCTAAAATTTTTTAAATCTAATTTTACCCATTGGTGAGTTTTTAGTAAAAGATATGAAAGGAATCTTTTGTCGTTTTTAGCACGAGGTACTTTTTGACTTTTCCGGCCAAAGTATGAGAAGAATGTTTTTTTTAACTTACATGGCATGAATGAGTTTTTATAATTTCATAGAACATTACTTCCATGAAGATTTATTTACATGTTTTCAAGTTAATTTTTAATCAAACTCTTTTTTTTAAAATTTTATGACATGTTAAGAAAGGAAAAATCTTTTTGAATTAAAAAGGAAATTTTCCTCAAGAATGGAGTTCAAGTATTTTATCAAAATTATTTTCCATATATGATAATATAGGGATATGTTTATATCCCCATTTTTACATTGATTGGATTATGTTATTATGGAATTAATTTTATGATGTCCTTTTATCTTATATAGATTATGTTATGATGGCATGATATTTAAGAATCCCATTTTTATTACATGGGTTATGCTATGATTTATGATTTTGTGGAAAACATAAGAATTGATTCATTATGAGATTTGTGGGACCTATATCTCCCTCCAATTCATTGGATAAAGATTTATATCTCATGAGATATACATGGCTGGAATGAAATGTTAATCCGGTTTAGTGATATAGGACTGGAACGAGGAGTGAACTCGGTTCAGTAATGGACTTTTTCCGCTATAATGGTCTTGGAAATGAGCCTTGAATAATATGAAATGATTTTCTATGATTATGTGTGTAGTCCACAAAGTTTCATGTTTTATGTAATGTATATTGGGATTACATTTCACTACTATGATTTATCCCTTGTTTTGATATTATGATCTCTTTTGCAGGTTATGATTTTAAATATGTTATGTTCTTATGAATACGATATGATTGATATTTATTTTGTTTACCCTTACTGAGCATTTGAGCTCATCCTTTTGTATGTTTTCTTTTCCCCAGGTTAGGAAGAAGGGTATTAAGTAGGATATTCCAAAAGGG
Organism: Viscum album; assembly: GCA_963277665.1. NCBI lineage: Eukaryota > Viridiplantae > Streptophyta > Magnoliopsida > Santalales > Viscaceae > Viscum > Viscum album. The sequence goes on from OY728128.1 coordinate 845,079,563, forward strand.
ACTCTAGATATGTCGAAATAAACGGGAGACAATGTAGATGATTTATGAACCAGTTGATTATGTTTCCCAGTTTCTAAAGACACTAAACCTATACGTTCTTATCATGGTTTTGTTATATGTTGTAACAAGTATGATTAAATTCTAAAGTAATAACCATGTATGTAAAGTATGGGTCGTTATATGTGGTCTTGCGGATATTAATTCATCTAAAATCTATTTATGTGTACATATGATTGTAGTTCATGTGAGATTAATATTACGGTGCACCATGTAGAATATGATAACTGTTATGATTATGGAATTGATGATTATGATGATTATTATTTTCCCTCATACATAAGGGGTTAAATGATATTTATTATACCTTATCGAGTGTTAAATAAATGATTGATAACCTTCTATGGGTAGCCAAAATTTATATCTGATTGAACAAGGTGCATACAATATCCTATGTGAAGTGGTCAATCTAAAATCTAGTGAAATCTTGTTTAATATAACTAGGGACCTATAGCCTTAATAAATGGTTAGTCCATGTGATAAACCATTATTACAAGACATGGAAGATGTTCCAAGGTGATTTTCTATTGGTGGTGACCCATATTGAATATTTATACAGGCATGTGAAAACCTTATGTACTTAATTTGACTCTAGTTACTAGTGGTATGATGTCTCATGAAATGTAATGGTATCCTAAGTGAGGATAATATTTTTGAATGAATAGTTATTTTTAATGTTGTAGTTGTTTTCTTATGAAATAGTTTTCGAGTGTGAGTAACCTTTAGAAGGATTATGGAAGGTCATTTCACGATACATTCAAAACCATGAGTATAGGGGTCCTTGAGTGATGATACTTATGATACAATTATGGGTTATAATGTAATTTAACACCAATTTTAGGGATAAAAAACTAGGGGTCATATGTCATGTAAGTACATAATGATACTCTAGTTGGTTACAGAGTGAAATCCATTGTTGTCACCCCTATATAGGTTAGTCTAAGGATGGATGCTCAACTACTTGAACTAAAACATATTTGTATGGTGGTTTATAGTGAATCTTGGTGGAAAGGAATAAATATGTTTTAAGAGGAGAATCATCCATTCTTAGGGTTGAAGGAAATGGACATTATGGTGTAAAAAGATAATGGAATGTGAGTTTTACCTGGATGTTTCTGACTTAAGATAAATCCAATTTTTTGTAGTAACAACTAGTGTTATCTTGTGTCTTTGTAAAATGATAAATCTGTGAGATTTCATGTTTTGTTTTCCTATTGAGTTCATTGAACCGATGAAACGAGGATGTGATTTTCCCATTGGGAATGTTGTGAGATTAATGGATGATCTCGAACAAGGTAGTGGTGGTAGGGTACTGACATTCCTTATAATGTTTCCCCCTTTATTTTAGTAGGTGGAACATTAGGTGTGAAGATAAATGTGTTTGATTGACCAGTGATTAATACATATGGAGTTGTACCTCTACTGAAAGGAAAAATTTAAAATGGATTGAGACACCATATTCCAGTCAGCCTAAATTATCAATGATGAAAATTACGTGGTTCAGAATAGTGTCTAGAATAATGGGATGAGACTTGTTTGGGTAAAGAGTCATAACTAATTCTTAGTATTTTTATTAATATTACACACATAAAAATAGATCTTTAGATTATGTTGAATTTATTATGATCATTCAATTTATTTGAAGTGAAAGGAACTTTTCCTAAAAATTAGTTCGATTAGATGGTAAAATTTAGTCATTGTTTTTGGGGAAGGGAAATTCAATGGAAAATTAGACTAATGTCTTCATTGTGATGAAAATAGAATGATACTTCAATGGTAGGGATCATTGAAAAATCACTTTTGAAACAAAAATTCTCGTGTGATGGTTCGTGGTATTGTATAAGTTAAAACATTGAACAATCACGAGACAAGATAATGTTTAGTGGAAAAAGCGGTTAATATATCATGTTGAGTGTCTATTATTGATTTAAATATGGATATGTCTAGGTACCAGATTTGGAAATTTGAATTAGTTGAGGAATCAATGCATTTTGTGCAAGAAAGAAATCATTAATGCATTTACAAATTGTTTAGATCCTTGTGGATAGTGTATTAGGTTGATGAATCAATTGGAGAAATTTTTTCTGAGTCAGTTCATACATGGAAAAATATATTGACCAATTTATTCATTCACTTGAGTCTTAATGTATTGTGATTGGTGGATTCATGGAGTATCAGATTCTTAGGCTAGGAACAATTGTAAGCATATGGATGGAAAATTACCAAATGGTGTTCCACAAAAATATAAATATAGTGGGGTTGAACCACATCAACCATGTCATTTCATGGATTACTAGGGTGTTTAAAAATTACAAAGTAAATTTTAAATAAAGTTCATATTTCTTTGGGTTATATATAATTTTTAGACAGATTTTCTTGGTTTGTAATTAAGAATAAGGTTTTAGTATCATATTTCAAACCATGATTACATTAAAATATTTTGGGTTGAAAATCATTTTCATCACATATTTCAGGGTTAATCCATGTGATGAAATGTCATGAAGATACCCTTTGTGGTAATAAAATGTGGAAACCATGTGAATGTTGTGTTTTGTGAATGTAATAATTGATACCATTAATGAGGGGTCGTAAGTGGAATCTCTTGTTAGATGTGGTTCTTTATTTTTATGATGTGTATGTCATGAGATCAAACATTGTAGGGAAGGTTAGATAAAGAATATCCAACTAGTTCCCTTTCATGATGATAAACACAATAGATGATGAATGTTTCAGAAAAGTTGTGTGGATCATGGTTAGGGGTCATTGGACCACTAGTTTGGCATTGTTTTTGGGTGATTCCAATTATGGGGAGAAATATGGTTTGGGAATCATCCTTGGAAATAAAACTCTTATGGTGGTGACACCACATGTTTTGATAAAGGCTGGCATTTTACACCATGAATATTGGGAGAAAATGATATTGTGACCACTATCATAATGTAGGTGAGGTTGATAGAAAACCTTTTTTCAATGTTTTTAGTATTCATCCATAGAGGAAAAAATATGTCCCGATGGGTGTTCTAGTGTGTGAGAATCCATTAGTGGGCCTTTTGTGTTCAATGATGGAATACATAGAAGTCATTCTGAATCTAGTTTTTGGAATTCTTATGTCAGGGTTTTCATTATACCATTACTGCTTTATAAAAATTAGTGCTATGGTGGTGAGATTATAATTTCCAACTCATTATGAGAAAAAATTTCCACAGGAAAAATATTTTATTCTTTTTAATTGAAGGTTATTTTTGAAAATCAGAGCATAATCTGATTGTGAAAAATTCTATAAGGGATATTTAAATGTATGAATTGAGATTTAAAGTGGTTAAAGGGAGACTACATGTTAATATTGAGGGGTTCCTAACTCAATTAGGTATTTCATGAAGGATTAGAAGCATGAAACAAAGTGTAAAGCCATGAGCCATCAGGGTTGGATTCCTTTAGAGTACAATCCTGAATTCTCAAGATGTGAAACCTTTTTTCATGATATGAATTTATAATGGGAATTATTTTAGGTGTTCAAATGTGGAGTGGTTCTCTAGAAACACTCATTCATCATTCCTCTTAATTCCCTATGTGGGATTTGATGGGAATGGAAGGATTTGTTCTCTAGGAGATCCTTCAATGTCTTTCATTAAATAATTGAAGTGACACTAATTGTGATAGATCCCTCCTTGTAATTTCTATACTTGAAATCTATTGATAAATATATCATCCTTGAATCATTATTGAGCATAGATTCATTTAGGTTTGAGAACATGGATGGAAATTTTACCAGATCATGGAAGAATGTTCCATGTAATAAAAGAATTTGTCCATCATGGAAAGAGGATGTCACATGGTGTAGATGACATGCCATTGAAGGGAGATATTTTATGTACATAATTTTATTTATTTCTTCTAAAGGTTGTAATTTAAATATATTAAATTGGATTTTGTTTTTTTCTTCGTGATTGAAATTTTTTCTAGTCTGGTGTCAGAAAAATGTAACAAACCTCACATGGGTGGTTGGTCATAGTTTTACCAAGTCAGTTACATATGATAATTAATTTAGCATGTATTCAATTCACCCTCAATTTAGGGTATTTTGTGTATTAATTTTATAAATTTTATGTTTTTTATAATTAAATATTTTATTTCTATTACATGAGTTAGAGACCTTTGGAAATGGATGTAGGCTGAATGGACTATGATGAACTAGAAAAATAAGCTCATATTTATTAGATGGGTGTTGACTCCAATTGATGTATATGGTCTTTTGTACTCTACTCTTTGATATTTGAGAACATTTATCATCATGTGGTATGGGTTCGCCACCTTGTATGAACAAACCTGAATTCTAATAATGAGATATTAATAATAATAATGCTTGATTAATTAATGAGGCTTGAGTTTTAATTAAATAAATAATGAACATGCAATGTAATTGGAAAAATCTATAAGGACCCTGAATAACCCTGATGAACTAGATTGACATCGTCTTTAGATATTTGATGGTTGAACACATGTGTGTGTTTGTGGTTGGACATAGGAATTGGTTCAATGACTGATCACCTGTGTGTCCATGTGTTTCCATGAGACCATTTTTGTTTTTTTATCAAAAGTGTAGAAACTCTTAGATATTATTACTTGTCCTTATTTATTATATGTACACCCATGCATCTTAATGTGATTCATTATTTCCATTACATGTTGACCTATCTTGATAGTGATCATAGGTTAGAGTTTGTGTAGCCTCATGAGATCTATTCTTGATATGCATTGTTTTTCCTTACTATAAAATGTTTTATTGTTTTATTACATATTCTATGAGCCCCTGTTTGAGTTGTCATAATGAGGTAGATAGATGTCTCCTAATTGGGGAAGCATAATGAAAAAATGAGGGATACCGAATATGTCATGTTTGATGGTGTGGGTCATATCATAATTTTTTTTGTTAATGTAGGAGTAAACCATGAAGGGGATGAGAATACATTGGCATGGGCAGAATTAGGATAATTTGATGTAGGGGTGTTTTGAGTTATCTAATTACATCAAACGTGTTGAGGGGGACTTTGTATCATTTAAATATAACAACCACAATTAGGGTGGTGAATTTCATTTTCTTAATAATGGACACCGTTTGGCTGGGTCTTGTAGTATTCTTGATTAAGACCAGAATCATGGTGGGGCATGAAGTGTTCCAGATAATGAACTCCATCAGGGTGAGGAGAGGGGTGTTACTAATAAGGAAAACCATCATGGTTGGGTATGTGACATTTCCCTAATGGAGGAACATTTTTTCTTGTGAAGGATAGGCCTATGGTGCAAGATAATGATGGGTTCTTGTGACATGTCTTGTGACATGTGGTGATAGACATTCTAATTATCTTTACATCCTTTATTGGAATAAACTTATGAACATATGTTCAGGTCTTCATGGAGGTAGTGTAATTGTAAAATTGATCAATATATAGTTGTTCATTTCTCCATTGTGCATTGGTGTTAATATTTTATGTTTACATAGTTATGTATTGACTCTTTACATTATAATGAGCATATGAAATGAACATACATTTCATATTACTAGTTCTTCATTGGACAATATTAGCAGTGTTCTACTGAGTTGTTTTCACACCCTTCTCGAGTGTCCATGGAACTTTGGTACACCGGTAGACATCACTTATTAGAGGTACATTTTGGATGTGTCCCATGGTTGATCATTGATCATGATAGTTATCAATGAGTCTAGAGACCGAGTTGAGATTTAGATTGGAGTTGTATATCCTATTTTAACATTTTCTTTTATTTATCTATATATGTGATCGGCCTGGTTAGTAATCAATTTTTCTATATATTGACTGTTATGTCTATATATTATTTTTTATCTATTCACTCTTAAAATTGGTATGTATTTATTTAATTATTATTGTTATTGTATCTTATTATTCAATTTGGTTATTAATTAATTTTTTTAACTTATACTGAGGGTATAATTTCTATATGAATTTAGATAGACCTTCATTTATAGTCATCAAACTCTATCATATAAGGAGGTTTTCATTAGTTTATGTGGTATTTTATATCATACATGATGATTTGGGATAGAGTGTTACAAGTTACATTAACATTCATTAGAAGTTAATGATTTTTACTAATTGATCTATATGAAATAAGAGGTTATCATGATCAACAGTGTGCCCTCGTTATTCTCTCAAGTTAGAGGAATATGTTGACTTGATTTTAACAAATTCTAATATGGGGTGGTTCCATATGTAAAGGAATCATTGAGTTATTAATAATCTAAATGGTTGAATTTTCAATTTTGATGACATTCTTGTAAATACTATAAAATTAAAAGAATATGTAATCTTCTCTCATGGATGTTAGACTAAAACAAAATGCATGTAAATATTTTTTGATCATTTAATCTCTTATTTATTTTTCTCAAATGTTTTTATTTTATGACCTGTGTTTTCTTTGAGTTTGTGAGTGTATAGACTCAATATAGTGACTTCAATTTGTATTTAATTCTCTGTTTTGTAACATTTTTATCATGGTAGTCTTCTATTCTGGGAAAGTTTGAAATATCTTCCAATGATTAACACCTCTAGATGTTTTTCTTCGAGTTATTGGTGATTTTGAATCCCAAAAAGTGGTATCAAATATTATTGTTCATAAAAGATTTAGAGAAAAAATCAATTGTTTATAGATTATAAAAATTCTCTGGAACTTTATAAAATGGTAGATTCCGTCGACATCAATGTCCCACCACATAGAAGTCATTCCCAAGCTAAGTCACCATTCCATGATGACAACCTCACTAAATGAAAACATTAAAATATCATAGAAACAATACATTAAAATTAAATAATGAAAACAATAAATGAACAACAATGATTTATGAAGTTCAATTGTTTGTTCTGCATTAATGGGTAAAAAATATTTCATCCGATTATTACATGATTGTAAATAGATTTTAATCACAACTTGAAAAAACAAAAATTAGATCACTAATAAGTTTATAAAAAATTTAAAATTTTCCCACCCCACGTTTGTACTGTGTCATAGCATTCCACCTTATTCCACTACCTTTTTAAAATTGTGGGGGTACCACTATTTTTCCTAGGAAGATATGATTAATTATATCATTCCCATCCATAAAAGCTGACTTATGAATAATGCGAAAGTATCACTTACAGATAATATTGAAAAAAATTATCTAGTTTCATTTCTATTGAACTACCAAGAATAATAATACATTACAATTAAAACCATGATGCATTCCATAGAATTTCCACACCATTATCTTGAATATTGACCCTCAACATGATTAGTTTTGGAACATAACATCAATATAGCTTATCTATGATGTTTCAACTACAAAAAAATATAACATTGAAGAAACATATGTTTAAAAGTTCATCCTTCGTGCAAAGTTAATGTGAAAATAAAATATATCTCACATTTCCTAAAAATATCCCATTTGAAAACCACCTAAAAGGAAACAATGATAACAAAAAAAACATATGAAAAATTATTGAACAAAACAAATTCCTTAGTAATGTTCAGTATAACCATCAATATTTTGGTCGCCCTATTCCCAATAAGACTAAATTATGACTCAAACATTCATGGACTAGAAATGTGGTGACTTGATCATCCAGATTATGAATTTGACCAATATTTTACAATTTTTTTTCTTTCCTCTATAATATTATAGATGAAATGATATTTTATGGCCAATTTTATTTATCCATGAGTCAAAAACTAGATTCATGTTCATATGATTTTCATTCACACTGTCAAAAAATAACAATACAATTCCTTAAATTAGTTCAAGATCCTCTGACATACACTTATTTGAAACTTGTTATTTACCTCATTTTATAGAAACCATATATTAACTTCCATTTTGTTTTTTCCTACAAATAGATATAACCTCAACATAATTTTTTTATATTCCTCCAAAGGTGAATAAAAATCTTGTGGTACTATTGTATGTGTATTTATATCCTCAAATTTTAAATCCACAAAAATCTGCACCAAATTATATATTCTAAAACAAAATCATATATCCTCTAAATCAGTGATATTCAAGAGAATCTACATCATATATACTGATTTGTCCTTTCCAAGATTATCAATAAATAGAATCATAACACTCACTAAAAATGATATGTCAACCCTCATACATACATTGGAGTACACAAAACATACTAGAAAATATAGCAAATTTAACATTTTCAATATACATATGATCCTATATTGTTCCTAGTGAATTATATTTTTATAATTTTACAGTTCAAATTAATGAGATTAACCAAAACTTACATCAGATCATTCCAAATGTCCTAAAAAAGTCCCGTATATACACCTTATAAGAAAAAACCAATCTTCTGGTCATCGTATCTCACTCAATAACACCCAAAATATATTTATTATCCTTTCCATGATACTTTATCATGCCTATTCAGAAAAAAATAAATCTTCACCTATTGAATCCTTTTAAGTTCTGAACCAACTAGAATCAGTTCATAAAAATACTATAAAAGGATGATAAAGCTCCCATCCTTGAACACCTTCTTGTAATAATAGTCTACTTATTGTCTCTAGTAAAACTCTTTTTCTACCCCAAAAGGTATAAAAATCCATTTTAATTTCCATAGTGCCTGTTTTGATCCCTAAAAATGTATATTCAGAAAACAAAACAATGAACAATTTTTTTTATCACAAAACCATACAATTTATTCATATAATGTTCCTCCTACAAGTCACCATGATGTAATTATATCATCACATCCATCAATTCCCGATATAACAATTAGAATGTAATGTGACTCAACACCATCCATGTAGTCACATGTTATGAAATTGATGATGATGTTATAAAAAAGCCTACCCATTATTTCTACTAATCCAATTTCATAAAAAACCATTCCTTATATCACATACTACCATTAGATTTTTTAAGTCCCATTAAATTTTATAATATTTCTCCACTCTGGAAATTCCATTATGTAAAAGGTTTATTTTCCATGAAATGAATTTGATTTCTCATTCATGGATAGCACCCAGATTACAACTTCATTAACAGTAGATGATTCTTTAGGGCTATTTGTATCTATTATACCCATTGAAAGAATTCAGTGAAATGTAGTTCTAATATTATTTATTATTTTTCTAATATAGTAGATCTTTTTCATTTTTCTTTGGGTTATTATCCTTCTAGAAATAATTATTCATTAACTTCCCCTCCTTGAGCTCTGCATCGATCTTCTGATATTCAAGAGATATTAGTCTTAAAAGATTTTTTGGAGTTTATTTAACCAAACATTGTGTTACCCATAAACATTATTAACCTTTTTTCATTTAAATCATATTTTTAAATCATCATGGTTATGATCGGTTGATTTTATTTTCCGAATGTATTTTTTAAAAATGTTACATACTTTACAAAATAAATTCTTATTAAAAACAAAATTCGTATTTCTAATAAACATCTAATTTTAATTATACTAATGTAATAGGACTATGTTTTCATCTACATATATTACAAAGAAACATGCTTGGTTCTTTTATTTCAGTTTTCCCGATCCATTGAGTTATGATGGACATAGGATAAACTTCCAAAAAAATAAGGATGGTGACTTCTACTAGTTTTCTGATCGGAAACTATTCCAGATTATCCTTCCCAAATAGTGTTTAAAAAATCTTATTAACAACATATGTAGTGTAATTAATTGATCATTCCAAAATTTCATTCAACGTTATAAAATATTATCTCATGCTTCACAATTTTTTTTAAAAATCGGCTCATATAATTTTCTATATCATTCTTTATAGTTTTTTAAACATAGTTTTTTAAAACACAATTTATTTTCTCAATGAAAACATATAAACATATCTACTACTATATACTACATCTTTATAAAAACAAAAAAATTTAATATTATTTTTTGTTCTCATTTTCAACAATATCTTTATCTCTAAAAAATTGGTTAAAGGGCTCTCTTTTTGTTATAAAATAAGTATAATTATAATTGTTTTCAATAAAATTTGAATTTAACAATATAGAAATTCCCAACATAACAAAACATTTGAATTCCCACAAACATCCTTTTCCACAAACTCTATCTTTTGACGAATAACTGTCATTTTATTAGATTAAATAGAACCATTCTATTTATTTTGAAAAAAACCATTCAAAGCATATAAAATATATTTTATTGAAATTTAGTAAACCCTAAGTCACAAAGAATTAAATGTTTATCTAACTATGGTGACCATGATTGGAGTTCCATGACATTAATCCTTCAACAATTTTCATTCTAGAAATTGATTCATCATTTGATGTTTCAATTAAATACAACGTCCCATTTTTACATAATTTTCTAGGACCATAGATCCTATATTACTGTTATATAATATAATTTTTAATATCAATATGAATCCCAACAATCCTGTAGAATTTTTGTTTTTTTTGTATCCCAGTAATTGGGAAAATGCAATGATATCCCAAAAATAGTTTGTTCGGTATCCAGTCATTAACATGTCCCTTCGCATTGATCATGGTAGCATTATCATTGCTGAGGTGAACCTTTCCAAATAATTTACCTCAGTAACTTTTATAATTATTTTATTTCTACATTAATTTAGTAATAAAATAAAATATTTTAGTTTTTAGTAAACTATTATTACCTAAAATTTTATAATTTATATAACATGAACTTCTAGAAGCATCCCTTAAAAAATTCACCCTACGATCTTGGAAATAAATTTTAATGTTTTATCTCTTACATTTATACAACATATAAATCTTGGTAATATTTATTTACATAAATTTCTATCCATTGATCTATCTTTGAATTTCATTAGAATTTATCTTTGAGTAGAACATCTTCTACGTTTGAAATTGAGTATGGTACATAGAAGATCATTGCCTTCCTTTTATCTATGTTCACAATTTAGAAAAACATATTTAACATCCCCAAACACTAGGTATGTATTACTATAATAATTAATTATATTAATTTCAATTACATCATATGATTTAGGTTGAAATGGTAGAAATAAAATATCCCCCACAACATTTATGAAAACAATTTTAACTGAGTAATGCTATCTGTGAATCACGTTATAATTACCCTATAATCATCCAATAGTCTTCCTTCCAAAAAAATCATGATGAAAAGACACTAAATCTACAACACCTTGTTAATATATCTTGTTTTTTATATATATTATCCCGAGCATTCAACATTCTCAATGTGTTATTTACCTCATAGATTTTCTCATAAACATTCTACACTGGGGACATTCAAATCAATTAGAGTTTGTTCTATCAACCCTTTATGATTATTTTTTTCAATATCATTCCATTTAAATCCCATCATTAGAATTTAAAAGGTCCATTTAAATTAGAGAGTCTTATATTTGAATCCCCAGAAAGTTAAATTCCACCCCCACTGAAAATATCATCCCAGAACTTTTATTATTTCTATACAATGAATTTTGAATCAATGGATCCCCATGAGTCAAAAACTGTGATGAAAATACCATTACCTAAATAAACTATTTAGGAGTTTGAAAACCCTTCATTATAACCTCAATTTCCATTTAAATCAGATATTATTCTATTTTAATCCCCTTTAATTTCAATTCCACCCCATTGAAATTATCATCCCAAACCTTGTCTTATTTCAGTTTCATACTTTTTCAAAAAAAGACTCCCCATGAGTAATTTTTTGAAGATAATACAATTTTCTAAATAAAATATTGATGAATTTGAAAATCCTTAATTTAACACATAAACTGATGCAAATTATTAGGATTCATAACTAATAATCAACCAAATCAAAGACACAAAAATCTATAAACTAAAATAAAATATATTGATCATCCTAGACTAGAATAATCCATTATCACAAGAAAATAGAAAACAATGGTCAATCCTCAACCAAGTAACTTCACAAAGTCGATCCCTTTAGAGACTGCAGACAAATAATTCATGTAGAAACAAAAAAAATAAAGTGAATTAAAATAAATAATAAACAAGAAAGAAAGATGTATATGGTTCAGATGTATTCTATACATTAATAATAAAACACTCATTCTTTATTTCATTTCAAGGATGTCACCAAATTAAAGAAACAACTAAAAAATCATATAGTAAGATCAATAATCACATAATGAAATGCGTATAAGAAAATAAAAACCACTTAAGTGGTGGTTTATATTTAGTAAATCGGTCCCACCATCACATAATAATTATAAGGGTCCCACCATTATCCAAGTTAATGTATGATTTCTTATAGCTCACCTATCCACAAGGACTGGCATTCAATGATCTTGCATGTAACTATTACATTTTATTCCTAAAAATCATATATAATCAGTTTTCGATATACCTTCCATGAAAAAACATATGACATTCCATTTTCATAAAACCACCATGAAAACCAATAAGTTTTAGTAGAAAATCCGTACGTATTTTATATTATCTACACTCTATGATTTGAAAAATTTAACATCATCATAACATCATCTATAATATTATGTCTAGAACACAACCCCTACTTGTATTCCTCCACTATGAGTTTGATCTGGTCATAATATTAGTTTTGTAGCTTCACCTTCCTAAATAAATGAAAAGAAACATGAAATACACGTCATATTTTAAAACTATAAGTTCCCATGATTTATCTTATATTTTTAGAATATTATAGAAGTTTTGTATATATGATAGTAATGAATTTATTGGAACATATAAGTATTCATATTTATCCTATATGTAGTGATAAAAAATCTACCAATGATGTGTGGTATAACAAGATAATTTAGAATGTATTATAATAAAATTTATATACTATTAGATACAATTGTTTGAAACATTATTGGGTTATGTTTCACCCCCCAACCTATTATATTATATAATTTTTTATTTCTTTGGACATAAATTTTCTTTTGGGGTTCGGGTTGAGTCCCGGTCAATTTTTTTAGTTTATATAAAAAATTGTGTGTTTGGGTTTGAAGTTATTGGGTGCATGGGCCAAACGCTTTTTGGAAACCCCATACGACTTCACACATAAAACTACGCAACCCGTATGCCTTTGGAAAATTAAAATGAGTAATCTTGTAATTAAAATAAATGTTAATTGTTGTGTTATTTAAAATTATTATTATTGTTAAGAATATTATTATATTTTTAAAAATGAAATAAATACTTATATTATATATATATATATATGTTTATTTTTCCCTAACCTACCCAGAACCCTTCACCTCTAATCTGCTACGTGACCCCCCTGCCCTCTCGCAACCCTGTTTGTGCGCCACACCAATAGAGACCCCCTCTTCCTCCCCTCGTTGGTGTGCTTCCCTCAGCTGACCGCCCTCCCATCGCCACACCCCACAGATGTAACCCCCTTCCAGGTGGTCCCATTCCCTATGTGCTGCAAGAGGAGCCACAACCTCCCCCCTCCAGCTATCCAGCTCTGATGCACCACTCAAACAACATCTGACCTAGGAATCCCCTACTCACTTATTCAGGGCATATCCAGTCCACTTGTAGCCTCCAGAGATGACGCCTTCTCTGGTGCATTTCCTCACCAACGTCTCCCACTTTCCAGTGAACACCACCCTCAACAGTGCCCCCTATTCCGAAGTGATTCCCTTTAGTATCTTTATTCTTATCTCAATTTGGATATCCCCTATGTTTAGGGTTTAATTATTATGGTTAAATCCTTAAAATATTTAGTCAGATTGGATTATTACGGTTTATGCTTGATTTACAATGGTGTGGTGTAGGAGCGAATGAGATTTCTCACCGGTTTCTATCCACCATCATCGATTTGAGGTAATCAGTTATATTTCTAAATTTTTTTGCATCATTTTATTACAGTACTTATTATTTTTAATGATCTAATCATTGATTTGTATTTCATTGGACCCTAATCGTACCACTTTGTGTAGTTTTTTCCTTTGTTGTTAATCTTTTCTCAATTTATAATTGGGGTTCGTGGTTTGTGAGTCTCTAGTAAATAATTTTTGGTCTTGGAATTTTATTATAAATGCGTTAACCTTACTGTGGTGTCTCTGAGTCTTTGATTTATATTGCAGTGGGTTTTGAATGTCTTTTAGGGAGCGTACGCATATTCTAATGTTTATATATATATATATTATTTCCTTTGTGTACATATTCCCTCACGGTGTTGGGAATATGTGCAATGGAATATGTATATATATATATATATATGATATTATGTTCATGAATGCAGGTAGCAACATCTTCTACTTAGAAAGCGTCAAGAGGTGGAATGTTCAGCTTGGTTCTCCATTGAGGTTGGAACCCATTGTACATATTCTTTAAATTTAAATTTATTAGATTGCTTGATGTTTTCACCTTTTTGGATTGTTAATTGGACACTCAATATTGTTATAATAATTTTATTTTCTGAAATGTGGTGCATTTTGATGGAAATCAATCATATACTATTTAATAGTTTTATTAAATTTTGTAATTTGTGATTTTATTCATGAAAATGGTGTGTATTCTTTCTTGATACGCTACAGGAGTGCGTTTAACCATGAAATGGGGTTTTGAATTAGATTTTTGTGTGTGAAAAGTTGTGAGTTATTCCTTAAAATTGTTTTTATAAAATTTTAAATGGTTTATTAAAAAATATTATTAATGTGAAACATGTTTTGGAAACTATTTTTTAGAGAAATTGCTTTTAAAAGTGTACATTGACATGTGTTGTGTTTTTCTAAGTTTCACACGCCATGTTTTAGTCAAATTTTCCCGGTTCGATTTTTTAAATGATTAGGGATTTTTTGTGTGTCATGGATTGGTTTTAAAAAAATGGTTTTTAAAAATCAAAGTGATGATTTAAGTCGTTAAATGAGTTTTTCACATTAGTTACCTAATGGTATATAACCCTTAGGCCAGTGTAAGCATGTTTCTGACTTAAGTGGGATGCAATATTGACTAAATGGACTCTCAAATATGCATTTGGTTGTGAAAGTGGATTGTGTGTGGTTATTAATAAAATGAACATTTATTACGAAAGAGGATGTAAGGTCTGTTAGGTTATTTAAACTGTTTTCTTTGGAAAACCCCCTCTTAAGTTAGTTCTCATGCCCAGTTGGTTGATCATGAGTTGGGAGGGTCCTCATTATGGGACTTTCCTCGTATGTTAATTATTTTAAGGTAGGGGACTAACCTTGAGGTGGTCGGGGTGGTTCCAGATCAAGTGGTGTGTTTGGTTATTTATATATATCTGTCTTGTGGTTTATATTTCATGGCACACCCCCTTGAGAAATATAACATGGGATCCTAGCATAACAAAGTGGTTTACGGAGAACGATTGTTTCCGTAGTTAGATTACAAACTACTTATGGTCCATATCAGGGGGGATATTTTTGTTATTATTTCTAGGGGATTGGGACCCTCATCTAGGCCAGGTAGGAAGATGGTTTGGAGTTAGGGTGTTATGATGTCATCAGGAGTAGGCATGCCTTCAAGATGAGTCACATGTAGAGTGCATTCTGATCGTCCACTAATTTCCTATGATTTCATGTGTTTTCCTACTATGATTACTACTGGTGTAGTTTCCCTTGTTGTGTAAGAACTTATTCATTGTACATTTTTTTGGGTTTCCTTTTGTAAAACTATGAAAGCGTTGTTGATTTAAAAGGGATTTTAAATGGACATTTTGGAAGAGAAATCAAAACTCCCATTTTTCCTTCTTGTACCTTGTTTTAAATTTACAGGGCAATGGATCATGATTGATTGAATTTTATTAAATAAAAAATATGAAAAACCTATTTTTATATTATGTATTTCAAACTTTCTAATCGAAGTGTCTTTATTTAAATTCCATACATTGTGATTAGAATTAGGTGGGCCTACCTAATGAGTTTTAAAACTCATGCCTATAGTATTTTCTTGTTTTTAGTTTCTCTTGAAGGTTCCAGGTCTGGTTCAGATCTCATTGGGAGATTTTTTGTTTCAGTATCAGAGAGTAACCAACGGGGTTTCGTGGAGTCTTAGTCCTGGACAATTTAGTCATGTTTTGGTTATTTCGTCTTTTCATATCATTTATTTGTCTTGCATTGTTCTATTTTGTTTCTACTTCTTAGTTTATTTTCATTGGGAGAAATTGTTTCCATTTATACATTTTTGATTCTATGGTTCTTGTCGACAGCCCAGGAGGATCGAGAACTCCTCTTGGGTCTTACCGTGGATCATCTCGGGTGACCGGTTCAGTGTTGACTCGGGTTGGTTCCAGAAAAAAATTGTATAAGGGGAGGTCATATCTTTAGCGGACCTTGTTTTTTCGGAGAATCCATTGTTATTTAGGGTTGTCATGGTAGGAGTAGGATTTTTGGGACTCGAGATATAATAATGGGAAGGACTTCATGAACCCTTACTCATTCAGAACCTCATGTTACAATAGGATGTTTGGGTTTTTAGTGTCATTATTGTTTCTTTGATTTGATTTATGTTTGAAAATTAAAAGGGAGTTAGTAATGTATCCCCATGATATCATAGGGCCTGGAAAACCATGTGGAGTCAGGGAAATTTCCCTATACTTCTCTATGTGATGGTGGTGTGACTGGCGTATGGCCACCAACCATATTTCGGAGTCACCCATTGGCATTAGTTTCCCATAGTGAATCATTGGGGCCTTCTTTAATTTTGTAAACTGTTTGGAATGTTTTATTTTCAAAATTGTGAAAAGTTGAATTTGAAATGGAAATGACAATGTTTTTTTAAGCTCTTTATCC
This sequence comes from Viscum album, assembly GCA_963277665.1. Classification (NCBI taxonomy): domain Eukaryota; kingdom Viridiplantae; phylum Streptophyta; class Magnoliopsida; order Santalales; family Viscaceae; genus Viscum; species Viscum album. Next base: position 845,096,384 of record OY728128.1, read on the forward strand.
CCTTGTTCATTAGTGTTCACCCCCATAAAGGTCGGATGAATGCACAAGGTATAGCTTCGGGTGGTGTGACCTTAATAAATCCTCTAGTTGATTATCCCATAGACAACATCCTCATTTTTTGGAAATTGAAACCTCCCCTCTCTTATGAAAAGCCAGATCCTCTTGAGGTAGAGGATTGGTTGCGGAAGATTGACAGGATATTGTGTTTTCTGGTGCCTCCTAAGTCATTTAAGGCGATGTTATCTACCTTTATGCCTGAAGGTCTGACCTGGAAATGGTGGAAGTCCACGTCTCAAAGCAAGCATAAAAAAGATCTCACATGGGAATTCTTCTAGTCATTATTCATCCAACAGTATTTCTCCAAGGCGATGAAGGTGTGTAATAGGATGGAGTTGTGTAGTCTTCAGAAAGGTGTTAGATCAGAGTTTGAATTATTTCCTCATTTCTTGGATATATCTCTCTATAGACTAGGGTATATTTGAAATGATCTTATGAAGGCTTGGTATTTTGAGCTCAGGATTCATCCTAAGCTGTAATCGAATGTGATAGAGATCAACCTAAACACCTTTTCAAATGCGGGGGGGAAAGCCTTTCATGCTGAATCTGAGTTAGGAGGAAGACCTAAGGTTGAGAATCCTCCCCCAGCCTTAGGAAGCAGCGCAGAAGATGGTGATCAGAATAATGTAAAGCGACCTGATATGGGAGTCTCTAATAGAGGAATTAAGATGTATTTGGACCTACATTCCACACCTTCAGAGAATAATGTTGTGATCTTCCATCATTGTAGTAAGAAGTGTCACAAGAGGCTGATGTGCTCGAGTAATCCGAAACCCTGCCATAAATGTGGGATATTTGGTCACATGAAGTGGTTCTACTGATGTGTTTCCAAGAAGCACACTGAAGCTAGACCTATCTCGTCAAAGGTCACTTAAACATTCCAACAGGAGTAGGACATTGTATGGGATTAGTTTGTGGTTTTCCCTATGGTAGTGTTCCTTAGATGTAGTGGTCATCTCTTGTAGTGTTCTAGGGTGGTTCTTCTCGATTAGGTTTATGAATGTTTTTGTCAAACCTATTTTAAAACATTGTTTTATTGGATGTGTGTTTGAAGAAATTATGGATCTTATGTTATGTTTGGAAATTTCTAAATCATGACTACAAGGTAGGAGAAGCGTCAATCATCGGTACTCCAACCATTGGTTCCAGAGTAAAGCCGGCACATAGTCAAGAGAATCCCAACGATGTAAAATGGATTTGGATTAATCTTTTTTACATAGTGTGGTATTTTTTTTATTCTTATGAGGCTGAGACGTTGTTGATGTTGAGATGGTGGCTGTTTTTATTCGCTATCAGTTCATCGCTTGCCTTTTTCTCTCACTTGGTGGGGTTTTGGTATGGGTTGTAACTTTCCAAGTTCAGGTAATCGGATCAGTTCTTTTGGTGGGGAGACCCACAGTGGGTCTAGTGAGTTACAACTAAAATAATTTTATGTTAGCTAGAACCTTATGGTGGAGAGTCCATTTGGGCCTCCCCGTGTCAGTGTCAGTGTTTCCTTTCATGTATCATTTGGTGGTAAGTGTTATCGTGCAGAACCACCCAATTTTATGTACTACATCTTGATTAAAAAATGGGATTGGAGTACACCCAACAGTTCTGTGGGACTAAGATTATTAGAATAAGTGTCAGATGTGGTTTATGTTCATTTTTTCATTGGTTAAAATGGATGGTTTTGGTTCTTCTTGGTGATGGTTAAGGTGATTGTGTTTTGAGGATGAGTTGTGTGTCATGGTTTTTTGGGGTCTGTTTGGATCGATCAACTGGAGGCGCTTAATCTTTTGGAGGTGGGTGACACATAAAGAGCATCATATTTGGGTCTATGTCCTATTGTGGCATTCCAGGGGTGGAAATCATTATGGTATGGTGAATTTTCACACCCCAACTTATTCAATTATTTTATTTTGTTATTTTATTGGCCTTAAATTATTTTTTTGGGGGTTCAGGTTTATTCCAGGATGAAAATATTAAGTTTATTCCAAAAAATGCACAATTGAGTTTGACGTCATTGGGTGAATGGGAGAATTTCATTTTGGGAACCCCAAGCAGCTTCTCCCAGGCAACTGCGTGACTCGTCGGTCTTCAGAAAATTAAAATGAGTAAACTTATAAATAAAATAAATGTTAATTATTTTTTCATTTTAAAATTTTATTGTTGTTTTGAATTATTTTATAATGAAGTGAATATATTTATTTTTATTATTATATATATTTCCTTTTTTTAGTTTTCCCTAACTAACCCAGTTCCCCTTCTCCTATAATTTGCTACATGAGTTCCCCTCTCCTAACCGTGTTTTTATGCAACACCCACGAATGCCGCTCTTGCACCCCTCACCAGCACACCCCCCTCGTCTGCCTGCTCTCCCATCTCCACACCCCCTAAACGCAACCCCCTTCTCAGCGGTCCCTTTCCCTGTGTGCAACAAGTGGAGCCATGAACTACCCCCATCTGTTCATCCGGCTCTAGCATGCCACTCGAATAATGGATGAACAATGACTCGCCGACTTGTCCGTTTGACACACAATGACTCCACCTGAAGCCTCCAGCGATGAACCCATATCCATTTCATTGCCTCACTAGTGCCTCCCTAATTCTGGTGCACACCACCCTCACCGGTGCTTTTGTTTCTGATGTGATTCCCTTCAGTATCTTTATTCTTTTGACAGTTTGGTTTTCCCCCATGGTTTTGGTTTAATTATTATTGTTAAATCCCTAAAATCTTCAGTCCAATTTGATTTTTAGGGTTTATGCTCGATGAGAAAAAGTGTGGTGTAGGTGAAAATGATATTTAGAACCAGTTTTGTTCTACCATCCCTTGTTTGAGGTTTGGTGTTATATTGCTAAATATTTTTTCATCCTTTAATTACGGTCTTTATTTATTTTAAGGATCAAATCATTGAGTTATAGTATGTTGGACCCTTATCGTACCGGTTCTTGTAGTTTTTTCTTTATTAAAAATATTCTCTCAGATTATAATTGGGGGTTGTTGTTTGTGAGTCTTTGGTAATTAATTTTGGGTTCCTGGTATTTTATTATAAGTATTTTGATCTTGCCGTGGTGTTTTTGAGTCCTTGATTTTTATTGCAGTGGGTTTTGAATGTTTTCTAGGGTGCACACGTATATGCTTAGGTACGTATATATATATATATATATATATATTTCCTCCATATATGTATTCCCTCATGGAGCAGTGAATATGTGCATTGGATTAAGGATATATATATATATATATATTAAAGTATATGTGTACAAGCGGGTAGCATCATCTTTTTGTCAGAAAGTGTCAAGAGGTGCAATTTTCAGCTTGGTTCTCCTTTGAGGTAGAAACCCATTTCACATATTCATTAAATTTATATTTATTTTATTTCATAATGCTTGCACCTTTCTTGATTGTTAATAATTCACTCGTCATTTTTAAAATAATTTTATCTTGTGAAATAAGGTGTATTTTGATAGATATCCATTATATAATGATTAATAGTTTTATTAAATTGTGTAATTTCTTATTTTAATAATGAAAATGGAGTGTGTTTTTCCTTGATATGTTGTGGGTGTACATTTTACCATAAAAGGGTGTTTTGAATGAGTTTTTGTGTGTGTAAAGCTTTGGGTTATACCTTAAATTTTTTTTATAAACTTTTTAATGGTTTATTAAATAATATTAGTAATACGAAACATGTTTTGGAAATAATATTGTGAAGATCATTATTTTAAAATTTTACCTCGATCTGTGTTGTGTTTCTTAATGTCACACACACCATGTTTTAGTTAAATTTTCCTAGTTGCCTCTTTGAAATTATTAGTGATTTGTGGTTCCATGGTTTACTTTTAACAAATAGATTTTTGAATTTCAAGGTGGTGATTAAATATTTAAAAGTGTTTTTCACATTAGGTGACTAATGGTATATGCCCCTTTGGCCTATGTAAGTGCGCTTCTAACATAAATGGTGTACTAGATTGATTAAATGGAATTTGAAATATATTTCTGGTTGTGATAGGGAATTGTGTGTGGTTATTAATAAAATGAATGGTTTTTGTGAAATTGGTTGTAAGGTATGTCTGGTCTTTTAAATTTTTTTCTTTGGAAAACCCATATTGAGTTAGGTCTCTTCCCTAGTTGGTTGATCACGAGTTGGTAGGGTCCTTGGTATGGGACTTCCCTCATATGGTAATTATTTTATGGAAGGGGATTGACCATGAGGTGGCTGGAGTGTTGATGGATTGTGTGGTGTGTGTGGTTATATATATATGTCTTATTGTTTGAATTGAATGGAACATCCCCTAGAGAAATATAACATGGCATCCTAGCATAACAAAGAGGTTTACGGAGAATAATTGTAGCCCTAGTTAGACTACACACTTCTAGTGACCCATAACAGAGGGGCATGTTTTTTATCATTTCTGTGGGATTGGGTCCCTCAACTAGGCATGTTAGGGAGACATTTTCGAATTAAGGCATTATTATGTCATCGGGAGTCGGTATCCCTTCTGGTTGAGTAACATGTATAATAAATCATGGTCTTCCTATTAGTTCCTAGGATTTTTTGTGTTTTCCCACTATGAGTAATACTAGTTCTGGTTTTCTCATTATGTAGAAAATTATTCATTGTACATATTTTTTGTTTTTATTTTGTAAAACTGTGAATGCGTGATTGGTTGAAGAAGGATTTTTAAATGGACATTTTGAAAGAGAAAATGCAACTCCAATTTTCCCCATATTGAACCTTGTTTTATATTTAGAGGGAAATGGATCATGTTTGTTTTCTTTTTAAAAAAAATAAAATGTACGGAAAACTGATTTTTACATTATGTAGTTCAAACATTCTAATCAAAGTGTCTTTATTTAAAGCACATGCATTGGGAATTGAATTAGCAGGGCCTTCCTACTATGATTTAATACTCAAAAATGCAGTCTTTTCTTTTTTTTAGTTTCTCTTGTAAGTTCCAATTTGGATTGGATCACCTTGGAAGATGTTTTTTTTGGTATCAGAGAGTAACCCATGGGGTTACGTGGAGTCTTAGTCTTAGACACGTTAGTCGTGTTTTGGTCATTCCTTCTTTTCCAGTAGTTTATTGGTCTTTCATTATTATATTTTCTTTCTAATACATAGTTTATTTTAATATGGAGAAATCATTCCCATTTGTCCTCTGTTGATTCCCGGACACTTGTCACTAGCCCAGGAGGATCAGGAATGCCTCTCGAGCCTTTCCTCTGATCGGCTTGGGGGACCGGTTCAGGTTCGTCCCAGGTTGGTTCGTGACATTAAGAAATGTAGTTTATTGAACAATCGTTATAGACATGGATAGACATGACATTTCATGGGCATGTGATTCAAATTGAAATCATAACTTTTTAATATTATATACATATCCTAATTTGTTTTCTATGTATTTTTATAGAATATCATCAAATATTGATATTGAATTATTTATGTTCATTTAGTGTGGAAGTCATCTAATGTCATTTTCTTATTAAAGTTTGGTTCTTGTGTAACATAAATAGTTATAAATGAATCTATATAAGTTAAATGGAATTTCTTTTTTTTTCTTCACAATGTTTTATCATGAGAAAAACGTATACCTTTTTCTACGAATGATGTTTGTAGTTTGTAGGCGTAAATCATCTTTAAAAAATGATCATAGATTCAATATTGAATAAATACAATCTATATCAAACTAATTTTTTCATTGATTAAAAAATTTTAATATTAGTGGTTTTCTATTACTCATTTATGATATATATATCACATAATAATGGAGATAGATCATGGACTTTCAATAATGGATTTATAAAGATGGAATGGATATTATGTGTCTTCGGTAAATCTATTTTGGATCACTAATACTCTTAAAATATTCATTGAATTTATGAATTATATATTCCACATATAAATTGACTATTTGTGTAGTATTTTTCGTGTTCATATTTATTTTTTCATGAGTATAATTTACCATTGATGGTAATATAAATTTTCTAATAATAATTTACAAGAAAATATTCTTTATGTTTAATTTTCAAATTGTCACTTTTCAATCCCAAAGGAAAAGCTATTAAATCATGTTATTTTTAAAATATTAAATAACTATTATATAATATTATTTCAATGTTTTAATTTATTATTAGGTTCCCAAGAAGTTTTTCATCAATTTGAGTATTCATTAGTTTTCATGGTATTACCATCATTTCATCGAGTATTTATCAATGTAGGTTTAAAATATGTAACTCTTACACGGAATTGATAAAATTTCATGTATAATAATATTTGTTTTTAGGATATTAATAAGAAAAATTTAATTAAAAAATTGAACATAATTTTGATATTTACATATGCTAGTGAAGGATTTATGGTGCATTATAATAACTTTTTTACTTAGTTTGGAATGTGTTCTCACGAAAGGTTATAATATATTAGTGTGTAGAAACATATAATTTTAATCATATGAGAATAATATTTTCATGATTAGTATGTAATTAAACATATTCATTCTTTATTTGAAGGGTAATATACATTTTATATTAAAGAATAATTTCATAATGTATTCATATTATGAGGTTTTGAAATATATTTTTCCCAAGAGGGTATAAATCTAGTAAAAAAATAGGGATTATGATTCATAAAAATTATTATTTTGAGGTAACATATATTATTCAAAATTCAAATTTATTATTTGATTTATTGACTCCCTTTTAATAGACTATTGGGGTTGTGGAAGTAGATTGTTAGTTGAAATTAAGTAGAAGGGTAGTAGATCTACACCATGAGGTGGAAAATGAGGGATACATAATGATTTTTCCTTGATATATATCACATATAAGATTTTCTAATTGTTTAATAATTGAAATATGTTTTATCTGAAATGTAATATTACATGTGACACTTTAAATTTTAGAGATACAACTTTGTTATTGTATCTAGAAGCTAATGTTTCTCTATATTGTTGAAAAAAGGGAGTGTGTCCGTTGAGTTATAAAGGGACATTGATTATAGGTTTCCATAATTCTAATTTCATTTATAGTAATAAATATAAAATGATATATAAATATGAAAACTAATAGCTTTAGTTTCCAGAAATAAAAAAGGAACATTGCAGTAACATTTCTTAATGATTATATTCTTAGTATAAAAAGGATATATGTCACTTAAATTTTGATTTATTTCAAACATTAATTTTTGGAAATAGAAAGAGGATAAAATATTGATGGAATTCATGATTTTTCTTCATACATCACCATATAAGCATGATAATGTTTGGCTAGTATTGGATTTTCATATGACATTAGAAAAACGTTTCCTACCCAATAATCATTTTCAAATAAGGTTCAAGGTAAAAAATACATAACATAAGTGATTATTCACAATGGAGTTGCTATGTGGATTATATAAATTTGATATTAATGGTTCATGTTAATATTTTGAAATGGACATTAGATTGGTGTTCAGTTAGTGATGAGTATGACTTAATATATTTCAAATGACAGAAAATTAGATCATATTGTAATAAATATTGATGATATAGTTTCATATTATATTCTAGAATTTATGTGATCATAATTGGATAATATTTCCTTTGTATTGTTGTTTTAATAAGAATAGTTACCAGGAATTGATCTGTATATGAAATTTTAATTATTATTTAGTAGAGAGCATTAATAATTACTCTATATGGAAAATATAAGAATAAATTTTATATTAAGCCCATGTATTGGGTATGAGACTTCTAATCATCTTTATTTGATCCAAAATATTACATTGACAACATAAAGTTAGATAAAATCTTACATAGAACATAAAAATTGATGCTAGTTGTATTCCAAGACTTTTTCAAATATTTGTTATATTAGGATATAAATGACTTAAATAGAATAAAATTTCATTTAATAAATATTTTAGACCATTATTATCAATTTAATGGATAAAAAATAGGTATATCCTTTTACATTTAGGAGAAATTATGTTTTAATTCAAGATTTTAATAATGTTTACCCAGTTATAAGGTTTCAATCAAATTTTCCTAATGTTCAAGATTGTGATATGACTAAGTCTGCATAAAAATTTTCTCAGTGTATTAAATTGATGTTGATTATTTATCTATATAATAATATATTTTTTATATAAATAAATACATTTTTTACATTTTAAAAATCACAATAATGTTCAATAAGAGATGTAGGAGGGAAATTATCACATACAACAATAACAACTAAAGATTATAGAAAAACATAGAACTGATGATGTCATATAGATAGAATATATTATCATGAGTAGAATCAGGACACTCTAAATCAATTTTGTTACTAAATATGTTCATATTTATATGTTTCTATGTTAAAAATGTAAATTAAGATGAGTTTTTGGCTTAAATATGATGTATGAGAATTGTTTAAAACCCATTATGTAAACTATGTATATAGAATTTAATGATTTAATGAATGAATTAAAATCCATCTGTAATAACCATGAATTGTTTATAAAATAGTTCAATCAATTATATATATTTTTGGTATAATTATGAATCAATTATTACATTAAAATTTTGAAATTTGTTAATTTAAACTCCCCTCCTCCCAAAACACATATTAATTACTTAAAAATGAATCTATCAAGCACTAATATCTATTACAGGCTATTTTAGATGGTAATCTTCATAAAATAATGATTTGAACTTTTAAATTTAATTAATTAAACCGCATTTGATGGTAAAAACTACATATTTGCTCAGGTTAATTTTATGTAACTCACTATGTTTTCTCTCTACGGGTAATTTTTGACAGAGATGGATCATGATAAAATATAACATGAGATTTAATTTTTAAGGATATAAATATAGTTATCTTATTATAATAAAATTATTTAATCTAGATATTTAGAATTCAAAAATCATATCTATAGTAGGTATTTTTTACCAATTAATATAATGGTTGTAATATTGAGATTAGTTGTAAATGTTATTTCCATTAAATTGTGTCAGGGACTTTTTTTGACTTACTAAATAATTTATTTATATTTTTCATCCTTTATAGTATCTAAAGGCATGTAATAGTTTATATGTTTTGAAATTTTTGTTACATTATATTTATATTAAATATTTATTCATTTTTTCAATGAAATTATAATTTAGTACAGTGTGATGGTTTTTCTTTTGAGGGATAAATTTTCACCAATAAAATATGCTTTATCCCATAAAAAAATTTTCTAGCCTATATTGATCAGAGAGAATGATTTCACTTGACTATGGTCTAATGATATAAATATCTAGGTTGCGGTGCTACATTGTGCCAAAATAGTGTTCATCCTTTTAACCATGAGAGTCATCCAAGTTTTTTTTAATTGGAATAAGAATATCTTATAAAATAACCCTATTTAGTTCAAAAGGATCATGGGAACTAACAAAAATTTTTATAGTAATTTTTCATATCCATAATAGAAAGGGAGTAAAAAAACAACATCAAAAACATCAAAAGTATTTTAATCAAAGTGGAAGAATGATTAAATCTAGTGAATCCTACCATTCTCATAAGTCGATGGGGTCGAATGAATAATTATTTGGTAACTTCAATTAATAAAAGTTCTAAGGGGAAGAAATAATACATATAGGGTTGACTCTATTTTATAAATTTAAGTTGAATAAATGATGCATAATAATGATGGATATGATTGAAAAAATGGATGGATATAATTATAGGCAATTGCTGGAGTATTTATAAATAAGGGAGGGAAATATTTAATGAGAACGCAATTAAAAAAAATAAAAAATTTCCTAAAATGAAATTTTTTTCAGGGGATTACATCAAATTACCAATTTCATACCACATTTTTTCTATCTAGAAGAGAGAACAAATTAAATATATCGAAACTCGTAAGGAACCATCACCATTGTTAAAAAAGAAAAATAAAACAGAAATACCTTTTGAGATAGTTCAAAGAAGAACCCATTACAAGCCCAATGGCCTAGAGGCATGCATCCTAAAATTTTAGTGGCCTAAGATCCCCCATATCCTATTTGAAATGGGTTGAGAGGTATCCATAAGATGATTTAAAGACCCAAATACCAATAGGTCCAATACAAGAGGTCCCGATGGAAAAGAACTAAGAAAACATATCCCAAACCAAAGGGATGAAGAGCTGTCGGAAACAAACCATCACCAATATGTGCCACCATAGTGTGCCATCTTCTTTTCCATCTTGAAGACCTAAAGAAATCAACCCTATTGAATCCCCCAGTATGTCATCACAAACCACACAAACACCACCCACAAATGTCACTAACGTACACTTGCAGGAAACTAGTTTTCCACCAGGCAACAGATCCTCCCACCCACTATCAATAATGACACTCCATAAAACCAGTTATCACCTACCCTCATAATTGAACATGTCCAGTCAGGATAACTGTATCATTGAGTTGGGGAGGTTTTTAATTAGTGATACTTTTCCTTTATTTTTCCTAGAAACAACTATTACATACTTTAAAAGATTTCAATTCATTATAAGAACAATTCAAAAACACATCCATAGAAACACATGAACTAACAAGGTTCAGTACTCAATATGAATAGTGACATCCTTGGTATGGTTTAGAAATAATTCACTATAACAAAATATACTAGAAATAAATCTATGGAATACAATGAGGAGGATATACCCATTCACTCATTTAGAACTTTGATAAAAATCCAAAATTATATGTGTACTCTCATAGCACAAATTGGGTAAAATAATTTTTGTGTAACAACTCATGTTTCATATGATTTTTATCAACTTCCATAAACATATTCATCGGGAAACAAATATTTCAATTTATTTCCTAGAAGATGGTAAGAACTATAGGATGTTGGAATGGAATTTAATCTACTTGTACTGTCCAATTTTCTAACTCCGATTCTCCAGATCCGATTGCCCAATCCAATATTCCCACTTCGATCATCAAATATGATTTCCCAATACAATAGATGTAGCTCTGTTAGAATATGACTGAAACAATTCATAATTCTTTCTTCCTCAATCTGAAATCCCAATACCAAATTCTTGATCAAATTATCCAGCCTGATACGGTGACCAACCAAATATAATGGAAACAAAAATCTGATAGAAAAATGAATATGATGATAATTCAATATGATGATCATTTGAATACAATGTTGTGATCATTTATATTCTCCTTCCACTAATATTCATATAAAATTATTGAATAATTGATTAATATATAACCCTTCTTCTCTCCCTAGAATGTCGAAATTTCTATCATTTACATGAACATCACCTCTTTGTCAGACCTCACTTAAGCACACTGTAATTTATTCCTTTTATAGGTAACCCATGAGAGGTTATGTAATGACTACCAAAAACATTCTTGATTAACCAAATTCAACCAAATCAAAATTTTCCTTGAATTTAGAGTGCAATTTTGACTTCTTTAGATCTTATCAAATCTTCTTGAACCTTATTCAATCTGAATCTATTTATTCTATTTTTTTCAATTACTAGTTTGGATATGATTTCTCAATGTAATTTCAATTCATTATTCTAAATTGATTAATCTGATTTTTTCAATATGATTGCTCAATACCAATTGAGGAAAATAATTATTTTAATTTCAAGATCCCCATCAACAATACATCTAACTATTTTCTTTCACTCTTCTCTTTATTCACATGAAATATAAAAATTCTTCTTTATCTGTTTTCTTGACCCAAATGAAATTAAACTCATTTTAAATATTTGAATACATTGTTGATGAACTTATACAATTTTCTTTTCATTTATTGATCTCGAACAATTTTTTCACAATCATTCTCATCTATTATGAATATGATGAGATTATTATGATGAGTTCAATAACTTTCTACTCTATATATCATCCAACTAAATATGATGATGATCAGATGCTATAGTACAATTCATTATTTTAACAACATCCATCTTTCTATCCAATATTGAATTTTATCATTATGAATACAATATCTAGCACAATTTTTCTTTCCCATTCATATTTAATCAATCTGAATATGATTGATCAACATCTCTTTCACTCCCCCTATTCCTCAGCAAGTTTTCATCACACGTTTTAACTAAAACTCATGATTTTGGAGAACTCCAAGATCAAAAATGATCGTCACATTTGTTTTATTATATTTTTTAAGAATATGAATCTCCCATTAAAATAAACTCTTTTATACCAGATTTAGAGTTAATCTGATGAACATTTTATTCCACGAAAAATATTTCTGAATATGATCGAACCTTTCATTCTGGATTACTTTCTAATCAAATGAGACTTTTCTTTCAGATATATTCACCCTTATATGATGGAACATTCCAAAAATTGTGAGGCTAGATCCTCAAATATGATGGTCAAACTGAATTTCACCAAAATACAATGTTAGGTGATTTTCCCTTCTTCTTAAACATTCTTAAAAGCAAAGGATAATACTTGATTAAAATTACCTTCCTCATCAAATTGGTCCTAACAATTTCTCCCTTTGTATTTTGTTTTCATCAATGATTCACAAGAAAATAATATTTTTTCCTTAATAAATGGAATATTTATGAAAAATTCTAATCCAATGCGAGTTAAATCATTGTATGAAACAAGATTCATTGATAGAAAAACTATACCTCCCAAAATAAGTGATTATGAAAAATTCCTCAAATGTTTCCTTTATGAATTTATTTCCCATATTCTTCACCATTCTTAAATACAAAACAAGTTGTTTCATACAACCACACCAAAAAATAATTATAATTGTTCACACAAAATACAATTTTGAATTCAAATATTTCCCAAAACTCTCTATTTTTACATGCCTTTTAAGGATAGATTTATGAAACAATTCAATTTTCCCCCTTAACACCACTATACAAATATAGGATGAGAGAGGGGACAAAAACACATACCTAAAATAATATTAGAAGTAGGTTGGATTCCCATTGTAAACCTAAATTTAGAAAAGTATTCCTTTAATAAAGTTTGTTTAAAAATGATAGCAACTTGTTCCATTATTGGATCATTCTTCAGATTTAATTCATTATTTTTCACATGATTTTTGATGAAATGATATTTTATATAAATATGTTTTGAAAGATAATAAAAAACTGGATTCCTAGTGAGATTGATTGTATATTTATTATCACAACCCAATAGTAAGGGTAACTTCACCTCAAAAAGGGAAGTATTCTAATTCATTTTTCATCTATATAATTTGAGTAGTGGATTGAGTGGAAACAACATAGTTATCTTCAGCCATACTGAGAGTTACTGAATTCAATTTATTTAAATTCCAACTAACAAAATTATTTCCATAATTTAATACTCCACTATATGATGATATTCTATAATCTTCATTTCCTTCCAAATCAATATCTAAATAATGAAACAAATCAATACTTACTGAGCTGTCAAATCTGATTATGATTTTTTTTTTCCTTTGATGTATCAGAGAATTATTATTTTTAGCCAGTAAATGTTATTCTTTTGGAGTTATCCGAACTTTTGAACATAAGGTAAAAATATAAATAATGTCGGGTCTTGCGGTAGTAAAATACAGTAAACTTCTATTCAACTTCTGAAATTATTTCTGAACAACTACTCTTCCTTGTCCATATTTTTTCAACATTGTTCTACTATAATCAGTTTAGAAGAGGGTTTTGATTTTTTCATGATGAACCTATTCATATGTTCATTTGTATATATTTATTGATAGGGAAAAATTTATTTCTTCTCTTATAGAATTTGTAACCCAGGAATATATTTTGTTTCCCCCAGTATAATAATTTTAAATCCCCTTTTCAACTCTTTAGTACATACTTTAGAACAACATTCATTATTCCCAAAAATGATAATTTAATCAACATAAACATTTACGATGATGTAATACTCTTGAATTTCTCTGACATAAATATATATCTCAACTCTTCCCTTTTTAAAACTTATCCTTCATAAGAATGTATCGAATTTGAAATTCCATGCTCTCAGATCTTGTTTTATCCCATGAAATTACTTCTTCAATATGCATACATAACATTCATATTTTCCAATAATAAATCAATAAGGTTATTCAATGTAAACTTCTTCAACAAGATCACCATTCAAGAATGTGGATTTAACATCCATTTGAAAGATCTTGTAATCATATTGTACAAAAATAGTGAAAAAATTCTTGATTTTTTAATCTTGCAACATAAGAAATGGGTTCATAAAAATCAATACCTTTTATTTTTGAATTCCCTTTACACACAAATATTTCTTTTTTTATTATCACATCACCAGATTTTTTAATGTTGTTTTGGAAAATCCATTTTGTGCCAAAAATATTTTTCTTTACTAGCTTGGATATGAGTTCTCATGTATCATTCTTTTCAATCTGATCCAAGTCTTCATTAAAGGATTGAACCCATTCTGGATGATCATAATATTTTTTTACAACATTCAATTCCAATTTTGAATTAAAAAAATGTATGTGTAATTAAATTTTTTTCTTATGTTTTGAACTTTATGATGCTAATCACTAATGATATTTGAGGATTCTATATTCTTTCTCAGCCAAGGATTATATTTTCAAGAATCTTCCTATTCACATGTAATAGCTGAGTCTGATTCTTCATCTTGAGTAATATTACCATTGTATGTATCGTTATAATTTTTTTTTCAAAACATTCCTTATCCTGCTCAACAACCTTTTATGCCGGAATACACTTGTCTTCCTTATGTCATTCAATTAATTTACATCAACTAAACCATAAATTCTCTCTGTTTCTTTTTTGAAATATATATATCCTCTTTCTTCTAGATCATAGCTATGAAAAATTATATGTTCCATTTTCTCCTCAAACATTCCATAGTATCCCCTATTCTTATTTAAAATACATGGTCTCCTGAGAACAGTAAAGTGTTTCCAACTTGGAGTTTTTCCAGAAAACAATCCCTATAGAGTAATACCTAATCTTGGACTATAGAAACATTGGTTTTGAATATAAAGAGTTTTACTCATGGATATCCTCTAATACTAACGAGAAATTCCGTGTTCATATAACGTAGTTCTCACCATTTCTACAAACCTATATTCTTTCTTTCAGAAAGCCCATTTTTAGGAGTTTTTGGGGAACTGTACTCATGATAAATTAAATGGATCTCTAGATAGAATTCAAACTCCTCAATTATTTATTCAACTCTATTATCTATTCTTAAATAATTAACTAAAAAATCACATTCCTTTTTAGATTTTCTTCTAAAACTTTTAAACATTTTCAAAGTATTGGATTTATGTTTCATATGCGTAATAAAAGTAATGAGAGTTAAATCTCGAATAAATGTAATGATGTACTTATCTACATTTTTTATTGTCTTATCATTTTCCCATAGTTATCGTAATGAATAATCCTTATGAGTTGTTTTGAAAAAATCTCTACATTCTTGTATTGAACATTTGTAATCATTCCATTCTGACAAGTTGTGCAATGGAGATCTATTCTTCTTGGAAAAAGTGGAATTTCCCGAACAATGTAACATTATGAAAGCATACCATGTTTCATTAACATATGTGTCCCATCATTTTATTTTACAATTGATTATCTTCCACTATACTCATGTAAAAATATTTTTTTTATTTCACCAACCTGAAACTAGTTTATAATTTAATATTTTCCTTTTATTACAATCTTTACAACTTATTCATTATTCCAAACCAAAAATGTCATTCCTATAGATTAATTTATTATAGTAATTACACAATTGTGAAACACATAGAAAATTGTGTTTCAGACCATCAGCATACAAGATTTTGTTCTATTACATGTTTTCTTTCCCAATGATGGCTGACCCAAAACCATTTATTTTCAAGGATTCATCATTTACATGTCTCATTGTTACTTATTTAAATTCATTAACATTATTAAAAAACTTAAAATATCCTATCATATTTTAATAACACCCAACATCAATAATGATAGGGTGTTCCCCTTTTTTGCCTTCAAAACGGTTTCAAAAATTAGATATTTTTATTTTTTTCTTTTTTTCTTCACATTCATATTATGATAATTGTTAATTAATCTCTGATTTGATTGAAAAGTTATTATAAATCATTTGGTAAGGTGTTTATTTTTATCACATCTTTCACATATAGTTTCCAAAGGTTGCATCTTAATTTCATTCTTCACACCACCCTTCTTAGATTTCATTCTATCATCCTTATTAGATTTATTCTTTTGAGGGAATTGACTCCAACACAACCTTTACAATTCATAACTAATTGATTAATTGTAATGTTTCTGGATGATCTAACACATATTATTCATGTCTATGAATCAACCACAATAAATAAATTATTCATATAAATTTTATTTTCCTATGAATCTTTTATACTGACCGGAATTGTAAATTTGATTCTTAACGACCTTTTTATCTTTATTGTCTATTACACCAATCTTTCTGATTTTAATAAGAATATTCCTTTTCATTTTATCATTATTAAAACTAGATGTATTAAAAACTTTTCTATATTTATAATTTTCAGCTTTAGGATTTTTAAAAACATCTGAATTCCCACATTTTTGTTTTTGGCCATATACATAACCTTCACATCTTTGAGATTTTCAAAAA
This sequence comes from Viscum album, assembly GCA_963277665.1. Classification (NCBI taxonomy): domain Eukaryota; kingdom Viridiplantae; phylum Streptophyta; class Magnoliopsida; order Santalales; family Viscaceae; genus Viscum; species Viscum album. Next base: position 845,113,034 of record OY728128.1, read on the forward strand.
CACTTCTTTTTTTTTCACCCTTTGATAGAAATTTTTTTAACATTATTATATTTATAAATATGAGAACATTATACAATTTTAGAGATGGAGTTTTTGAAACTTGTATTTCCCATCTCAACATTAGATAACATTTATTGGACAAGTTCTAATAATTCTTCATTTTCTTTTAGATTCACATCTAGTTGGACATTACAATTCTTTTCTTCCATAAAATATCTCTTCAAATAATCAATTTATTTTACTAGATTCAACTTATCATCAAAAATACATTTTCAATTTCTTCTTGAGGAACATTCACCATCTAATTTTTTTCTATTTTTAAGAATTAAGATCTATATCAACCATTCATTTAACTCTTCAGTTAAATGAAATTCAGTTGAGTTTATTCTTCCTCAGAACTAATACTTCCAAATTATTCATCAATCACTTTTTTCAATTAAAGTATTCTCAATACCGTACTGAAAATGTTTTTTTAGATTCATCTTTACTTCCATCTTTTTTTTCATTCGATAAGATAATTCTTTTTTTGGATTTTAATAATTTTGTAACTTTTCATGTGGTATATGATTTTCGATTATGTCCTTTTTTATCAATGATAATCTTGGAATTCTTTTCTCATCATCACTATCATCTTATTTCTTTCTTTGAAGAAAATTAACTAAAAAATTACTAATTCTTCTACATTGATAACATTTGAAGGGATGTTTTTAATTACATTTCTATGTACCTATTTTCACATGTTTAGAAAACAAGGATAAAATTGAATCAAAATTAATACATACCTCATTTTCTGAATTAGATTCCCCAGCTTCATCTTTAATAATAATTTTTTTTGGATTTTCATTCTCAGTATCCTTGAAAGAAATTTCACTATCAACTCTTGTCTTTCTTCACATAGCATTAAACCTTATCATTTCATATGTTATGAGATTTATATAATAATAGTCTAGTGATAATGATTATGGATCTATGTCTTCCAATGAAGAAACTTTGGCATCTTTCAATTTTGGAAGGATTTTCATAATCTTTTCAAGAACTTTGTTATCATCTATCTTTTCACCAAGATATATGATAATGTTGACAATGTCATATACCCAAGTAAAGAGGTCCCTAAAAATTTTTTATTCACCCATTATCAAATATTCATATATCTATATTTACATTTTTTTTCCCTTTTCACTTTTTATTTCCTTCATATATGTTTTTCAATTTTTCTCATATACCTATGGATGTGGAAATACCTTCAAGAATTAAGAATTATCTTTTATAAAGTGATGATAGAAAAAATTCGTGTCCCTTCCATATTTCTCAATATTTTTTTATTCAATAGATATAAGAGGGACATTACATTCAAGAGGAGGAAATCCATCTATTACAGCTTCATGAACATCATATTCAATAGACAGAAGGTAAAGAAACATTCTATCTTTTTAGATATGATAATTCATTCCATAAAAACCAGAATACCTTTACTGTTTAAACAATTCAAATCCTCCATTAGTAAAGAATACGAGAAGGGAACATATGCTTTGATACTAGTCAGGATAATGGTATCAATGAGAGGGGTAGGTTTGAAACAGTTATAATTTTTATATTATGTTTCTTCAAAACAAACTTCACCTCTTATAAAATATTTCAATTACTTTTGAAAACAATTCAAACACACATCCATAGAAACACACGAATTTACAAGGTTTACTATTAAATAATAATATTTTCATCCTTGGTATGGTTTTCAAATGATCCAACACCATAAAAGAAACCATAAATCAATCCATAGAATACAAACAGTACAATATACCCATTCACTCATGTAGCACATTAAGGATAATCTAAAAGTTATTGTGTTTAGCACAAATAGGTTAAACAACGTCTCTGTAACAACTCATGTCACACGTGCTTCTTTTGAACTTCCGAAAAGGTATTTTTTTGGAAAAAATATTCAATTTCTTACATAGAATATTGTAAAAACATTAGGACGTTGATATAGAATTCAATTTGATTATCCTATCTGATCTTCTCACTTTGACTCTCCAGATTCAATCGACCTATCAGATCTTACAACTCTGATATTAAAATCTGATTGAACAATATGATAGATATATATCTTCCATAATACAATTGAAAAAATTAATAATTCATTCTTCCTTAGTATAGAAATCCCAATACAGAAATCCTGATCTAATTATCAAGACTGATAACAAGAATAGGTGAATATGATGACAAAATTAATTTAATAGGAAGCGAAATATGATAATCACTAAATATGATGATCATCTTAATACATCATTCTAATCTTATGTATTATCCTTTAACTTATTCCCAAAAAATATCTTCCACAAACTCTTTATACAAAAACCTTATTCTTTACTAAGAATGTCGTAGATTATATCTATTTACATGAACAATACCTCAATGACAGAACTCACATAAGTATAATGTACTTTTCACCATTTAAAGGTGACCCATGATAGGTTATGGAAGGAATCAAAAAAAATTCATGATAAACCAAATACACCCAAATCTCAATTTCCCTTGAATTTTGAGTTTATTTATGACTTCGTCGAATCTTCTCAAATATTCAAAAATCGCCTTCAAACATTATCTCTTCTTTGGATTTTATTTTTTAATTTCTAGTTAATATTTTATTTCACAATCTGATTTCAATTATTGATTCTGATTGGTTAAATATGGTTTACTAAATATTATTTCTCAGTACCAATTGAAGAGAAACATTATCTGAATTTCAATCTCCCCTACAAAACACATCCAAATATTTTCATCAGCTCTTCTCAATATTCACTTGATATAAAAAACGTTTTATTAATTTGTTTTCTGAATCCAAAAGAAATTAAATACATTAAAATATTTTATCATATTGTTGATCATATTCCTTTATTTTCCTTTCATTCATTAGTCTCAAAAAATTTAGCCACAATCCTTCTCAGATTTTTTGAATTTGATGAACTGATTAGGATGGGTTCAACAAATTTCTTATTTAAAGACAATGCCTTTTAATATGTTGATGATTGGATGATACAGATCTTGTCTTTCTTTTAACAACATATTTATTTCCAACCCAGCATGAATATGATCTAGATGAATATAGTCTCTAGCACCCTTTTTATTTCCAATTCAGATTCAATAAATCTGAATAAGATTGATCATCATCACTTTTACTCCACCATTCATTCACCAATCTTGTATCAAAAGTTTTAACACAAAATAGAGATTTATGATAAATCCATGATCATCAATGCATCGTCACATTGGTTTTACAAAAGTCATGTAGGCTATGGTTATATTATTATGATCAAATATTTTATATTGGATTCCGAGGGAATATGATGACCATCTTTATAAAGAAAAATTATTTATCAATATTGTTGGATTTTTAAATCTAGATTTATTTTCCATTTTATGAGGCTTTTCTTCCATCCATCATCACAAGAATACGATTGACCTTTTCAAACATTGTGTGTTTGATTCACCAAATATGATGGTCAACCCAAATTAACAAAAATAAAAAGTGTGGTGATTTTACTTTCTTATTAAACTTCCTAGATAATAAATTAAAATACTTGAATATAATCACTTTCAACATCAGCTTGGTCTTAATAGTAAGAGTGTTAAAACCCACTAAAATTGATCCAAACTGTAATATAGATAATGGATTAATAAAATTGGGGAATTAACTATGATGAATATAATATTATATTTTTTCAATAGAAAATGTTTCCCATTTCTAAAAATAAAAAATATTTTACCCATGTTCATTAAAATTAAAATTTAATTTTTACAAATCCTTGATTACCTAAAAAAATCTGTCATAATCCATTAGTTGATTTTCAAAATTTCATAATTTTAACTAGCATGCATACAAAAAATTATACCATCATCTATATATTACAATTTATATTTAGTTTACACATAAAAAGTAAATCTAAACAACAATATTTAATCCTTATACAAAAAATAATAATATTAGTATTAATATACAAAACATTTCCTATAATCTTTTATGAGGTTTCTTAGATGAAAATATAAATCAATCATTGAGACCTTGTATCCTTGATTCATTACAATACTTACCCACAAATAAATTTATTTCATTTAATTATTCGATCAGTATACATATATCTTGGATAAGAAAACTATATATAAAATATTATTACAAAACAATAATCTTAGAAGAACCTATAATGACCTAACAAACCCAAGTCACATAAACACATCATTATCATTTAATGCCTAAAAGAAAAATTTGAATCACCCCCAACACATTGCGAGAAAATAATAATATCAAAATAACAATATTTGATGATACCCATTGTTATACTCAACAAATAATAAAAGCCATATTTCATCCAAATAAAATTAATATTGTATCATTTTAACTATTTTTCTAAAATTGTTATACCAAAAGGTTCATATTGGTTATTTGTCACCAATAAAAATCACAATATTACGTTTATATACTAGATGAATTATTAAAAAGACAGTGTAGCCCTACTATACACATCGAAAAACAAAATTTATAACTATATTTATTTATTTTATTACCAATATACAAAATTTTTTGTTTATATACTCTAGACAAAACTACTCTATACCATTGATCCTTTAACAAAAGAGACAAGGAAATATTGTTATAAGGGATGTATCAAACCATCTCAGTTCATCAATATCATTCACCAGAGCCGAATATCACCAAGAAATGTAAGGAAAGAAAAAAAAGGATATTTATATAACAAGAAAAGACAAGAATCAAGAGTACAAAGAGGAAACATTGAAAATACAACTATCCATATAACAAATCCATCGGGACAAAATAGAAATATATATACCAGAAAATAAATAAAACGTCTCCATGTTACCCATATTGATCACCAAACAAACCTTTTATGAAGGAAAATACCAATGTGGAATCCATCATGATATAATATTCACATCCCTTTACTTGATTCATGCAATACAACATCTATAATATCCCAATGGAAAAAGTAGGGTCTGAGTATAATCCTATAGAGGATACAACCAATGATTCTATATGCGGTCTAATCAGAAGAATTCAATTGTTCTAGATTTTAAAACAAAAATATTTTTAGTAATCATTTCCATTTATCCAAATCATTTATACATCATTTCCCCGTTTTGGATTTCATAATGGATTTCATAATCTCAAAACCAGTAATATGAAAAGAAGATGTGATATAAATATGAAATAATATCAATGCATAAAGAGGCATTTATGTAAAAAAATCCATGAAACTAACTATCATGTAATGTAATGTGATTCAACATAATAATAAAACATGGAAGAAAAAATACATGATAAAAAAATCGTGAAATAAATAGATATAAATTAAAAATCTCCTTATATCATGACCTAGACTATGAGAAAATATGTACTGTGCATAAAATATCATAGCAATATTTTGGTACAAATTGATATTGAGTCCCACTATTGTACATCAATATCCCAAAAGCAACCCCCAGTTGTGACACATGAACTAGGGTGACTTATGTCCTATTCCTAATGCAAAAAATGTTTATAATTTTACATTTTTTCTATAAGACATTTAAAAAAATGCTCATATTCTATAAAAAATTTCGAAGCTAATTATATTCAATTTTGTGTTTGAAAACCAATTTCCTTTTCCAAACCCCCATTCATGAATTTAATCAAACACTTGGTATGAAAACCCCATTTGAAAACATGAATCCTTCTATGAAATCCATTGAAACAAAAAATAACTAAAATTCAATTAAAAACACAACGTTAGTTTAAAATAAATATAATAAATTCCTAGAATTAAATAATTATATATAAAAACATACCATAATCTATTATAAACCTAGAACATTTGAACATAGTGATTGGAAATCATGAGAACGACCTTTGAAAGAAAATTCAAGTCAAGAAACTGAATGGGACTAAGAGAATATACTACCCAGTCACATAGCATAATATAAAAAGTATCCAACACAATTTTTACATCCAAATAAATAAAGGACCAAAACAAATACCTTCCCATGAAAATTCACCACAACTATAATAATAATCAATCACTAAAACAAATGATCTGGGATAGTTAAAGGTCTCCAAAATCTCCCTTAAGAGAATTTAGGTTGAGAGGGAGAAGAGATTTCAAAAAAGAAATGAATATTCAGTTGTGCAGAACCCCAAAGTCCCAAATCCTGACATGTAAATGACATATAATCCCATTACATATATTATAATTAATGATTATAAAGTACATTAAAAACTCAATTCATTTTTTTAAAAAAAATATTTTTTATATTACATTACATAAACTTGTCACATGGAATGTAAAACTTTCACAACCTATATAATTTCATGTAATATTTAAAGACAACCCGGCTAAGACTTCAACATGTGTTTATATAGACTCTATTAATCAAAATTAACATGAATCACAAAAAATTATTTCATTTTCCCAGAAAATTATCTCTATCATCGAGAAGCCCACAAATGCTCCCAATCAAGGATGATAAAAAAGAAATATACAATAGAGTACCAAAAAAGAGTAACAGTGTGATATAATCTCCCAAAAATAAATGCATTCTTCCCCTAGAAATCTCACATATTCCTATACTTGAAAAAAGGGATATACACTTCTATCCCATCATTAATTACCTATCTCGTGTCTCTTAGCTATCTTACCCACATTACCATAATACCCAAACTCGTGTAATTGTTTTACTGGGTAATATCTTCTGTCAACAATCCATAATCTAAATGGGTGTATCATCCAATGTTGTGTGGATCTCAAGATACACATCCTACCATCTATTAACTTTAGAAGGATTGTTCAAGAACCTTCTGATCTAGGATTCATGAAACACTTCAGGGAATTAAGTCATTCTAGATGGTATATTTAACTAATAGGAAACCTTCTATAGTACTCTAATGATCTAAAAGGGGATTAGAATCTTCAGTTCCATCTTACCCTATTTACCAAACTGATCATTTCTTTAGTGAGGTGATACTCTAGAAACATCCCAATCTCTTACCTCAAACTCTATTAGTTTAAGATAAGGGCATACATAAAACTTATTTTGACTTTGTGCCATGATCAATCTCTACTAAATAAACTACACCATTTCCTTCATCTCTTGATTGAGACTCAGCCAAACCAAGGACCACTCTACCATCTCCACCGTGGAAAAGAAATATCTACATAGATACCAATAAGAATCCATAAAGGGAACCATCATAATGGATGCATGAGAACTAATTATATTGGAAAACACAACCAAATGGAAATTATTTTCCCAAGATCCTCCAAAATTAAGCGTACAAGGCTATATCACATCCTTAAGAACATAGATATCTATATCATTAAGTGAATTTGTTAGCGGATGATAAGACTTTGTCAATATAATCTTGGAACCCATCACCTTTGGAAAACCATTCCCGAACATAGACATGAACCTTGAGTACTTATGACATTAAATCATAGAGGGAATGTAATGAAGTCTCATAGTCTCTCAATTATACTTGTCTCCAAGTTGTTCCACCTTCATCATCTCCTTGATAGGGTGGAAATGCACAGACAAGATTATTTTATCAATGGTCACCCAAATCATATACTTCCCACTAGGTGTCTATGGGAAATAATCAATGAAATACATATAAGTGTGATCCCAATTCCATAGTAGAACGGATAAGGGTTATAATAAACTACTTTTTGTCTTGTGTTCCTCCTTAATTATCTTTCAATTAAGACATCATAAAACAATAATTTCAATTGAAAACCTCATCTCTTTCTACTAATACTGACATCTAATATTATGGAATATTTTGTTATACCCAATAAGAATTGACCAATAAGGCCATTATACACTGTTTGAAAACTCCCACCATCGAGAAAAATGAACAAACCACCTACCATGGAAGCACAAATCCCCACATGGAGACTGAGTCCACTTAGTTGATCTCTATCCACCAATAATTAATTCACTAAAGAATTGACAATTTGAATCTACAAACTGCTCGTGAAAAACTATATCATAAATATAGGATTAAGATTTTATCAAATCCATGAACACCTATCCACTATCATATTTCCCTCCCAATACCATCTCAGCAAAAAAAATCATCAGCGACAACTACTGAAATGATTCCTTTAAATATTGTGTGAGTAATTTTCTTATCAACACATCGACAAGAACATTTCCCTTCTAAAGAGTGTAGTGAATATCAAAATCATAGATCTAAAGATACTCTACTCAAAATATCTATCAAAAATTTATATCCCAATATGTAAAAATATATTTTAGTATCTTAATTTCTATATACACTAAAAACCACACCCCCAATAGATATTGAACACACATTTTGAGTTCATAAATAATCTCTTTCGACTCAAGATCATGGCTAGGGTTTTTTTCATTTGGTTGAAAATAGAGTTCTATATATGCCACCAACTATTTCCATTGCATCAAGACACTTCCAAAACCTATATCGAAACCATTAAAGAAAACATCATAATGAAAAACCTGTTATGGAAATATAAAAACTGGTGCTAAAGTCAACCTAATCTTAATATCCTCAATAGATCACTGATAGTTGTCATTCCACTCAAACATTACAAAATTACGGATTAAATTAGTCATCAAAGTTGTGATCTTTTATAAATCCTAAAAAAAGAGTCTATAGTAACCAATCGAACCGAAGAATCTCCAGATCGTATTCACATTTTGGTTCTACTGACAAGAGATAACAATCCGTATTTTTTCCTGATCAACTAGGATTCCCTTCTTAGAATTCACTTTCCCCAACAATTGCACTTCACTAATCCAAAAATCACACTAGGAAATATTAACATATAGAAAATGTTTCATAAAGGTTAGAATAATACTATCCAAATAGATATTTTGATAATAATACTACTTAGAGTACACTATCATGTAATCCACAAACACAAAAAAGAGTCCCAGAACCAATGAAATATCTGATTCATTAAATCCAAAACACCACATAAGTGTTAGTCTGACCAAATGGCATAACCAAAAACTAAAAATGCATACACTATATCAATAATGTTGTCTTAGGTATATTTTCTTCTCATAACCTCAACTTTTGGAAGCCTGACCATAGGTCAATATTTATAAACCAAAATGCCCCTCTAATCAAGTCAAGAAGATCTTCAGTCATAGGAAAGGGATATATGTTCTCAATATTCACCCATTTAAAAATTAAATAGTTTATAAAAAAATTTAATGCTCCTCTATAACATTTGTGAAAAAAGGATTAGAGAATCCCATGTTCACAAATGAGGAAGAATAAATCTTTTAGACTCTAAGTCCATAAGATGGACCTTAAGTTTCACCAACTCAGTACCGTTTTTTTGACAAGATGGTATAAAACCGGGAATCAGAACAAGGAGATGGTAAATGGTGAATAAAGACTCTATATAGGGTGTTAACCCATAAAAATCATCCAAAAAGACCTCAGGGTACACATAAAAACCATTATATGAAGTCAATAACTCAAAAAGGGTCAACTGCATCAAGAACCAACTCTTAGAAATGCCATGATATTACCCTAACATAAGGAACAACATTCCCTATTCATTATAATATAGAGTTCCAACAACCAAAAAATACATGATTGGATTCATAGATAGATAATAACTATGTCAGATAATGATAACAGTATATCTAGTCCATAATAGTAATAATATAATACAAGCTGATAACCACCTCGAATTTGTCATGATTGAGAACCAAGAAGTCCCATTCTACCACATGGTTGACTATTATCACCAGAAATGAGGGACACTTGAAACCTTCTTCTGACCACTTTTCATAAGGCATTGAAATAGCTAACATGTATGAAATATGTTCTAAATGTAAACCAAACACATCAACTATCATCAATGATAAAAAAGAATAAGAATCACCTATATAAATCAAATCAAGCAACATAGAAGAAAATATAAACGCCTTACCTCGAACAGTTTATGTCTGAAATTCTTATAACTCTTCCACATTCATAGACACATAAATAGTACTAGTCTTACACCCATAAACATTCCCTTGTCATGAGGATTTGACTAACCACCCAGGGAAGAATTGATATAATCTTTTAAAATTTTAGAGAGACTGGATCCTACCTTACTACCAAAGGATATCCAAACCATGAAATTCATCAGATGTCCCAATAATCCAAAATAATTAAATTTCTTAGGAGTCACTATAATGTTATTCCTGGTATGACCCAACCACCCACATTGATAAAAAAACCTACTTCTTCTTTACTAAAACTGATGAAAATTGTCATAAAGAAAACCAACCACCCTTATGCTTCCTTTTACAATAATAATATCTATTTTGGATAACATATGAAAAAACTAATTCTCCACCTAAAAATTTCTTCCCAACTACTTTTGATGCATCCGATGCTTCTTTCTCAACTTTCTCCACAAAGTTCAAAAGGCACATGAGAATCAACTTCAACCTAATATGGTGCCTCATCCAAAACAAAAACCTATGAGCCTTAAGGCACTAAATTGTGAAAAGATCTAGTATTTTATGAAATATCTCAACAAAATAGGTAGAATACATTCAAATGGTAGGCCCTCCTACTCAATGGTCAAAACCACCCATGTCTTTGAAAATCTGAATGTCTCCGGGTTAAACAGATGAATAAATATTTTATTTAATGAATACTAGGTAAGTTATGCATAAATATTATTATCAACAATATAATTATAACACCCCAAGATTTTATGAAAAATATTATTTTTAATTTCATTAATGTCTTGTGTTGTATGCTACACCAAAAAGAGCTTGCACAACACGCATCCCTGACTTGGCTTGCATTACACGCAATCACGACCTTCCACGATAGCGAGTGTTGTACGCAATACTGAGTTTCTCTAAACAACGATATGATATATGAACTACCCGTTATGAATAGTATCAACTAAATTTTGAATTTTATAACATTATTATTCATCTTACACATTTTCTAGAACATGGAATGAGAACAAAATAAATTTTTCGAGTAAAATAAGTAATTTTCAAAAAATGTAGTTTTTCCGCCTTTTGATGGCACAACCACTTTAAATCTTGTTTTTTACTTGTCTATAAGTTCATTTTGACAAAATAAAATTCTTCTTTGGAATCAGGATATAAAAATTTACTTTGATAACCTTCATATTTTAATGAATAGTAAACACACGCTATATTTTAATTAAAAAAAACTTTTTTCATCGCAATAATTTATATGGTAATATTATCTTCTTAATTGGATTTAAAGTGTAATTATAAAATATTTTTACCATTTAATCCAATTTTGTTCATTGGAATTAATTTCACTTTGAAATTGGATATAAACAAGTATCAATCTTTTGATTGTTTTTATTTCTTAAAAACACGCTATTTGTTTTGACAATGGAAATTAAATTTAAAATTAATTAATGCCACTTATATGTTATGAATCTGGAAAAATAGACATCAATTTTGAATTTGGAATATCAAATAATTCTTAGGCTCAATTTTTGGTATTTTTCTGAAAAACTTCAATTTTCGATGAATAGTGAAACCCCTTAGTGGTAGTTAAAAAACTAACTTTTTAATTTTAATTAAATTTTACCACTTCTGTGAATTGAATTTCAAAAATCCAAGAGGCATGGTTAATATCAAGGACTAAAATATGGTTCAATGAGATGAAAATAATTTTTTTTTGAATAGTAACTTTTTACTTTTATTTACCACGGTTAAAAGTAAATACGATAATTAATGGTAAATATGATATTATTATTACCCTAACACATGTCCTAATTCTATTGGATAAATGTAATTCGACCAAAAACAACCTTAGGAATTAAATATGACCATTTAGGCCCACTTGGATTAGATTAGGACATTTATTATTAAATTATTTAAAGAAGGGTTAAAATAGTTAAAATCAAAGTGTAATAAGTAAATCATTTTTAATAAAGGATTATACATAAGATAAATTCTACTATAAATATTAATTAGAAAGATAAAACGATTTACTACATAATGGTATTTTATTCGTAATTTTTAGACATTAAATAATTTAATTTATTTATGACACAATGATGATGCTAATTATCTTATTAATGAAATATTGACATAATTGATGTTATAAATACCCAAATAAATGTAATTTGAGACTTTTTATAAATTCAAATAATTTTATATGTTAATATAACCTGTTAGTATTGATTTAATTAACTTTTTTTGAACTAATGTTTCTGTTATGATTTTCACAAAAATCAATTACCAAATAGTTTCAAAATTGACTTAAAATAGTTTTTAAAACAAATATTATATTATTAATTGTCATTATATTCCTAAAAATATAAGGTTCGGAAAAATGACTTAGATAAGGTTATATTTATTAATAATAAACAACTTGGGGTTCTTTTGGCTTGTTATAGTTAGTTTATTAACCTTTTAGTGTAAGATCAAAAAAAGACACGGTAAAAGTAAAATTATCTAACTTAAAGTTAAATCTAAATGATAAGGTTAAAATAGTAAACTAAACTTGTCCAAATTCTATTGTATGAGAGGATTTCGACCCATCCCCACCTTAGCTTCGAGAAAAATCAATTTTGAGCTATTAAAAACCGAATATGACTTTATAATAATATAATATTTTTAGTTTTTTCAAAGGTGCCCCTCTCCTTCCTTATAAAAGGCCACCTCCTCCCTCTCTTCCTCACACCACTTTGAGCATTCAATCTCAGCCAAACCCTGCCGATTTCACTTCTAAACTTCTCTAGAAACATCCTAGAGGTTCTGGTCTACTTCAAAGACCAAACATAGTTCCCTAAGAGGAGGTTTCAAAGAGGCGTATCGAAGAAGAGGTAATTTCTTCTACCGATTCTTTCAAGATTCTTTCTTCTTCAACTTCTTCTTATTTAGTTGTTTCATTATAATGTAATAACACAAGTATCACTAATATACTTATATGTTATTATAAATATGAAACAACCACATTTCACATTCTATCCATCCTACGGAAAACAAAATCACAGCGCATGCGTACGTACGGAATACCGTCTCCACACCGTGGTGTAATCTGTTTTTCCACCAACACCTTTCATGGATGGGTATAATGGTGTGAAGAATAACTATACAGAGTTGTTATAAATCATACTGATTCTGATATATTGTATCATCCACTCCAATTTAATAATTATGGAAATGATATCATCGCTCGTGCGTACGTATGGACTACCGTCTACACGACGTGATGAGATTCATTCTCCATGTTAACCATTTAAGAATGATTATAAAGTATATATAAGCAATAATAATGAAATATATGACACTATGAAGCTACTAGATTTATTTATATGTATATATATTTGTGTTATCTACTTAATTCCATTCAACTCAATAAGGAAACGAAAACAGCGTTCATGCGTACGTAAAGCCTACCGTCTCCATGAATGGTGTATTTATTTCCATTTATCGATCTATTATATATATATATATTATGAATATATATTATATATAAATAATGTTTTATATTCTGGAATTAAGTAATCATGATCTAAGTAATCATATGAATAATTACAAGTCAAAACACGGACGAAAAATGATACAATTTTTCCCAAAACACTCTTTATTATGGAATTTACAAAAGAGCGGGTAATATAAAGTCACAAGTGAACCATATATGATATCATAACAATGAATATGATTCTGTAATAAGTCAATGACATTATTTAAATCATTATACATGAGGTTCGGATACATACGAAGCATATCAGACATAAGGTAAGGGATAATTTTGCAAATCTCATTTTTTTATCCGAGATTGCTAAAACGAATGTATTTTACTGGGGTTATTTTTATCATCCATGTCCATGTTTTCTAAAAGTATTTTTATGTATATTTAATATAATTTCTACCCATTTTAAATTTTACTACATGGTATGTAAGGAATCTTTCTTTTGATTACGTTACGAGGTACTTTTTGACATTTCCTATAAAAGTAGGAGAAGAATGTTTTTTTTAACTTATACGGCACGAATGGATTTTTACGGTTTTATAAAGACTTATTTTTATGAAGCCTCCTCCAAAATATTACATGACTATTTTCAAAAAAGTCCTTTTCTTTTAAAATTGCATTACATTTTGTAAAAAGAGAATGATTATGAAGAAGAAAGGATATTTTCCTCAAGAATTCATTTCAAGTGTTTTATCAAAACCATTTTATATCTAAGATGACATTATTTCATATGTGTATGTTTCAAGTATAATTTCTATATGATTTACATGGTTTAACTTTTCTTATTATGAAGTGATATCCATTTGTTTTATATGGATTATGTTATGATGGAATGATGTTTATGAAACCCATTTTATTCTTTGGGTTATGATGAATGTTTTATGTTTATTTTGTGGCACAAGTAAGAATGATTTCATTATGAGATGGGTGGGAACTATATTCCCTACAATGAATTGGGTAAAGATTTATATCTCATGAGATATACATGGCTGGAACAGAAAGTTAAACCGGTTCAGTAATACAGGACTGGAACGAGGAGTGAACCCGATTCAGAAAGGGACTTTGTCCACTAAGATGGTCTTTGTAGCAATTCCTTGGTTACTATGGAAATAATTACATGTGCTTAATGGATGCCACAATTACATGTTATATTCCCATGCTATTTTATCATTCTTAATGTTTCTTTATGATCTATGCATTATGTACTTCCATGTTTTATGTCATTTCTCAAGATTTTGATGTTTAATCATTATGTTCATGTTTTTATGTTCAAATGTATATGGTATGTTTTATTTTATCCATTCTTACCCTTACTGAGAATTTGAGCTCACCCTTTTTATGTTTTATTTTTCCCCAGGATTTAAATAAAGGTTTTAGGTAAGAAAACAAAAGGGGAAAATCGTTATGGGAGATGTTGAAGATCTTTCACCACGATTAGAAGATTATTTTTCGAGTTTCCAAAGACACTAAACTATTACGATCCTTGTGTGTCTTTTTTTGTTATGTATCAAGTATTCCAAAAAAGTAATGTAATGTCAATGTACGTCAAGCTTCGGGTCTCTATAGTTGGTATCAGAGGAAAGCTTTAGTCAACCTATGGAAACAAGGATGCGAAAACGTTAGTGAGATCCCTAGAGATATTTCTAAGTTATGTCTAGGGATGTCCCTAAGGATAAGTATAAGTATAGGTTATAGTCTTAGAATTATGGTAACGATATTATATTAAACCTAAGATTTTAGATATTGAAGTTAATCCCCCTTTATTATGATTTTTCCTCTCACACTATTCATTTTGGGTTTTAGAAAATTGCTGGAAACAAGAAGATTCATGATAATGA
This sequence comes from Viscum album, assembly GCA_963277665.1. Taxonomy (NCBI): domain Eukaryota; kingdom Viridiplantae; phylum Streptophyta; class Magnoliopsida; order Santalales; family Viscaceae; genus Viscum; species Viscum album. Next base: position 845,128,397 of record OY728128.1, read on the forward strand.
AGGATATGATGGCCAATGGAATGATATTCTTCATGAGAAACCAAATGAAATGGGATTTGGAAGTCCAAACATAGTTATTATGCCTAATTAGCAATCTCATAATATGATCAATAATCTCAACTTTGGTAAGTTTCCCGACTCAGATAATAAGAGAAAGATGGAGTTTCATGATGATCATAGAGGAAAGAAAGTTCAATTTCCCTCTTGTAAATCATGTGGGAAGAGGCATCAGGGAGATTGTTTCAAGGGAACTGGAAGATGCTTTGGGTGTGGAAAAGGAGGACACAAATCCAGTAAGTGAAAAGGAAAAGGTTCAGTTAACACCATGGATGAGGAAAATGGTATTTCTACGACCTCAACAATGGTTAAATGTTTTAAATGTGGAATGTACGGGCATTATGCAAACCAATTCCCTAAGGGAAATTCTCATGAAGAGAATCAGTACGGTCGTATGGGTAGTATTTATATTGATGATGATGAAGAGACTACAAATGATATGTGAGATGAAAGAATTTTTGAAGCTCGGTCAATGGTTTAAGAAGGTAGTGGAATGATTACATGTTTATCAAGTGTAATGTTGTATAAGTAATATCATGGTACTATGGAATAAAGAGACATCAAAGGATTGTTACACTGTTGTCTTTCAATGAGTTTTGAAAGTGTATGATTAATGGTACCAGTATCCATGAAAGTTTATTCAGATATTTTAGGAATGTAGATGATATGCGCATAATGAAGGGATAAGGAGAAAATTAAATGATTGATAGTATTCAGGAGCTCATGACTGATATAAGGAGAAGGTTATATCATGGTTTGAGTATATAGAATTTTTGGATTTTGGTATGTGGAAAGAGTTAACTTTTGACAGCATTCATGTTTTCACTAAGGTTTTATGGGTATTCATTTTTCAAGAGAATACATGATTAAGGTATTCACATGATTGTAATGTGACCAACAAGATATATGGGGGATAAATGATGGTATTCACATGCTTGGTTGATGACATTTCATGTAATCATTTTCTTTATACTATGAGATTGGACCGAAGTATTTTAGATAAGCCTAAAGATTGGAATGGATTATGTTGGACATAAGTTTGTATTGTTTAAGGATAGAACTTTTTTCGATATTATTGATGGGATGTTATAGTAATTTAGTTTTAGAAAAAGGACAACCTGCAGGATGGGCAATAGCCCATCACGTCAGACAAGGCTATGGGTATCGAACCTACAACCGAAGTGTGAATGGCCTACAGGAAGTCCCTGTTTAGTAGAAACTAGTTTGATTATATTAAGCAGTATGATATATGAAGTATATGTCCATTTTAGGAACCATATATGATTAATATCATTATAGATGGACTTATGTATTTTTGATAACTTTTATAACCTTTTGTTTGAGATAGATGGAATGACCCATCATTATATCACATGATTTTCTAACACTTCACGAATGACAAATTCAACTTCATTTCTTTAAGAGATGATGTGGAAATTGTCCAAAGAACAACCAACGGTGAGACTTTACCCAAATCACGAAAGTATTTCTTCTAATTCCAATTTAATAAACTTTAGGGAAATGATCTTGAAAACCAAAAATGTTTTCCAAGTGCCCTTATATCCTATGAATCAGATAGTACCTTAGATCATCACAAATCTATGGCTTTGTGAGTGATGGCTTTTTCATAGCCATGTACTCTACCACTCTCCATCAGAACTTGATGGTTATATTTTTCTTTCATATCTATATTGTCACCTATTTTATCCTACGTGGAAACCCAGTGATGAGTTAATTTGGGTAACCATTACATTTCACACTTCAGTTTTTAAAGCCACGTTTTGGTATTCTTTTTACGATGTGGGTTTCTATTAAACAAACTTTCGAGTAGTAAACCATTTATATCACCAATGAATTTCGAGGGTGAAATTCATTTTAAGGGGGGTAGAATGTAACACCCAAAGATTTTATGAAAATATTCCTTTTAATTTCATTAATGTCTTGTGTTGTATGTTACACCAAAAAGAGCTTTCACAACACGCATCCCTGACTTGGATTGTATTACACGCAATCACGACCTTCCATGATAGCGTGTGTTGTACGCAATACCGAGTTTCTCTAAACAACGATAGGTTATATGAACTACCTGTTATTAATAGTATCAACTAAATTTTGAATTTTATAACATTATTATTCATCTTACACATTTTCTAGAACATGGTACGAGAAAAAAATCAATTTTTCGAGTAAAATAAGTAATTTTCAAAAAATGTAGTTTTTCCACCATTTGATGGAACACCCACTTTAAATATTTTTTTTGACTTTTCTATAAGTTCAATTTGACAAAATAGAATTTTTCTTTGGAATCAGGATATAAAAATTTACTTTGATAACTTTCATATTTTAATGAATAGTAAAAATATGCTATATTTTAATTAAAAAACAACTTTTTTCATCGCAATAATTTATATGGTTAGATTATCTTTTTAATTGGGTTTAGAGTGTAATTATAATATTTTTTTACCATTAAATCCAATTTTGTTCATTGGAATTTATTTCTCTTTGAAATTGGATATAAACAAGTATCAATCTTTTGATTGTTTTTGTTTCTTAAAAACACGCTATTTGTTTTGATAACGGGGATTTAATTTAAAATTAATTAATGACTTTTATATGTTATGAATTTGGAAAAATAGATATAAATTTTGAATTTGGAATATCTAATAATTCTTAGTCTGAATGTTTGGTATTTTTCTGAAAAACGTCAATTTTCGAGGAATAGCGAAACCACTTAGTCGTAGTAAAAAAAATGACTTTTTTTTAAAATTTAAATTTAATTTTACCACTTCTGTGAATTGAATTTCAAAAATTCGAGAGACACGGTTATACATAAGATAAATTCTACTATAAATATTCATTAAAAAGATAACACCATTTAATACATAATGGTATTTTATTTGTAATTTTTAGACAATAAATAATTTAATTTATTTATGACATAATGATGATGCAGTAATTATCTTTTTAATGAAATATTGACATAATTGATGTTAAAAATACCCAAATAAATTTAATTTGAGAATTTTTATGAATTACAATAATTTTCTATGTTAATATGACATGTTATTATTGATTTAATTAACTTTTTTCAAACTAATAATTCTGTTATGATTTTCACAAAAATCAATTACCAAATAGTGTCAAAATTGACTTAAAATAGTTTTTTTAAAAAAATATTATATTATTAATTGTTATTATATTCATAAAAATATAAGGTTCGGTCAAATGACTTAGATAAGGCTATATATATTAATAATAAACAACTTGGGGTTCTTTTGGCTTGTTATAGTAAGTTTATTAACATTATAGTGTAAGAACACAAAAAGACACGGTAAAAGTAAAATTATCTATCTTAATGTTAAATCTAAGTGATAAGGTTAAAATAGTAAAATAAACATGTCAAAATTCTATTGGATGAGATTATTTCGACCCATACCCACCTTATCATTGAAATAAATCAATTTGGAGCTATTAAAAACCGAATATGACTTTATAATAATATAATATTTTTAGTTTTCCCAAAGGTGCCCCTCTCCTCCCTTATAAAAGGCCACCTCCTCCCTCTCTTCCTCATACCTCTTTGAGCCTTCAAGCTCGGAAAAACCCTGCTAATTTCTCTTCTAAAATTCCCTAGAAACATCCTAGAGGTTTTGGTCTACTTTAAAGACCAAACTTAGTGCCCTAAGAGAAGGTTTCAAAGAGGCGTATCGAAGAAGAGGTAATTTCTTCTACCGATTCTTTCAAGCTTCTTTCTTCTTAAACATATTATTCTTTAGTTGTTTCATTATAATGTAATAACATCATTATCAATAATATACTGATATGTTATTATCAATATGAAACAACCACATTTCACCTTCTATCCATCCTACGGAAAACAAAATCACCACGCATGCGTACGGACGAAATACCGTCTCCACACCGTGGTGTAATCTGTTTTTCCACCAACACCTTACATGAATGGGTATAATGGTATGAAGAATAAAAATACATAGTTATTATAACAAAATACTTAATCTGATATATTGTATCATCCAATCCAATTTAATAATTATGGAAATGATATCATCACTCGTGCTTACGTACGGACTACCGTCTCCATGACGCGATGAGATTCATTCTCCATGTTAACCATTTAAGAATGATTATAAAGTATATATAAGAAATAATAATGAAATATATGACACTATTAAGCTACTGAATTTATTTATATGTATATATATTTATGTCATCTACTTAATTCCATTCAACTCAATAAGGAAACGTAAACAGCATTCAAGCGTACGTAAAGCCTACCGTCTCCATGAACGGTGTATTTCTTTCCATTTATCGATCTATTATATATATGTATATTCTTAATACATATTATATATAAATCATGTTTTATATTCAGGAATTAATTAATCATGATCTATGTAATGATATGAATAATTACAAGTCAAAACACGGATGACAAATGAAACGATTTTTCCCAAAACACTCTTTAACATGGAATTTACAAAAGAGCGGGTAATATAAAGTCACAAGTGAACCATATATGATATCATAACAATGAATATGATTCTGTAATAAGTCAATGTCATTATTTAAATAATTATACATGAGGTTCAGATACATTGGAAGCATATCGGACATAGGGTAAGGGATAATTTTGCAAATCTCATTTTTTATCTGGGATTGCTTATACGTAAGTATTTACTGGGGTTATTGTTATCATCCATGTCCATGTTTTCTAAAAGTATTTTTATGTATGTTTAATGTAATTTTTACTCATTTTGACTTTTACTACATGATATGTATGGAATCTTTCTTTTGTTTACACTACGAGGAACATTTTGACTTTTCCGGTAAAATTACGAGAAGAATGTTTTTTTAACTTATACGGCACGAATGGATTTTTACGGTTTTATAAAGCCTTATTTTTATGAAGCCTCCTCCAAAATATTTCATGACTATTTTCAAAAAAATCCTTTTCTTTTAAAATTGCATTACATTTTGTAAAAAGATAATGATTTTGAAGAAGAAAGGATATTTTCCTCAAGAGTTCATTTCAGGTGTTTTATCAAAACCATTTTCCATCTAAGATTACATTATTTCATATGTGTATGTTTTAAGAATAATGTCCCTATGATTTACATGGTTTCACTTTTCTTATTATGTAATGATGTCCATTTTTTTATATGGATTATGTTATGATAGAATGATGTTTATGAAACCCATTTTATTCTTTGGGTTATGATAAATGTTTTACATTTATTTTGTGGCACAAGTAAGAATGATTTAATTATGAGATAGGTGGGACCTATATCTCCCTCCAATGCATTGGGTAAAGATTTATATCTCATGAGATAGACATGGCTGGAACGGAAAGTTAAACCGGTTCAGTAATATAGGACTGGAACGAGGAGTGAACTCGATTCAGAAAGGGAATTTGTCCACTAAGATGGTCTTGGCAGCAATGCCTTGACTACTATGGAAATCATTACATGTCTTTAATGGATTCCACTATTATATGTTATATTCCCATGCTATTTTATCATTATTAATGTTTCTTTATGATCTATGCCTTATGTACTTCCATGTTTTATGTCATTTCTCAAGATTTTGATGTTTAAACATTATGTTAATGTTTTTATGTTCAAATGTATATGGTATGTTTTATTTTATCCATGCTTACCCTTACTGAGAATTTGAGCTCACATTTTTTATTTTTTATTTTTCCCCAGGATTTAAAGAAAAGTTCTAGGTAAGATAACAAAATGGGAAGATCTTTATGGGAGATGTTGAAGATCTTTCACCACGATTAGAAGATTATTTTCTGAGTTTCCAAAGACACTAAACTATTACGATCCTTGTGTGTCTGTTTTTGTTATGTATCAAGTACTCCGCTAAATTAATGTAATGTCCATGTACGTCAAGCTTCAGGTCTCTACAATAATACTAAAATATCCTTCTTGGACCCCTAAGAATATAAATAGAAAAACCCTTTATTGAGTCTTCACGAGATTTTATGAATTTGTAGATACTCGCAATATTCTCAACCCACTCCTCAAATTCACATGGTCCTTTATCACCATGGAATATGGGTGAATTATTTATAGTAAACCCAGTTCTATGATCCACGAAACATTTAGGGATCCTGAAACACAGTCAACCCATCCAATGGATGATTTGTCTTCCAAACTTGTCTCACAGCTTCCCCTATCTGATTTGGAAGAGCTATTCTCCAAGGAATTTCTTAATAAACCATATAAAACAACCAATTAGATCATGATAACATTATAAAAATCATAAATACCACTTTATAAATTATAATCAATGAATTATAAAATTAATGTAATGTTATTTAAAATTCTTATCAATGAATTAAAATTCAAAAAATAATAGGAAAATTTATATAAATGTACCTTATAATTAATTCAAATAACTTAAAACCCAATGTCTCAAATCCATTAAAATGTCCATGAACACCTATGATGACTTGAGTTTAGTAATGAAATGGAGTTTTCAATGCGCCTTTTACACTCACACTATTTGAATCCTGATAGTCCAAAATCTTATCTACCAAGATAGAAATCAGGAAGTGTTAACACCCTTTAGGATGACACCCCCCTCAAAACAAAATTTTAACAAACCATCTCAAGTTATATAAACTATATTCCAAATTTGACCATCATGGTGTGAGGTAATGAATGAAAATAAAATAAGATATTTTATATAATGAATCAAGATAATAAAACAAGGGACATAACAAAAAAATTTGATATGATCATCAACAATACAAATCCACTAGGTTAGACCAGATATTTATAAATCATATAAGAAAAAAAGTCTCTATGTGATCCATAGTCACCATTAAACCACCATACAAATAAGGAAAAGGTCATTGGAGAAGTTGACATGCATCAATATTCCCATCCTTTTACCCCTGTCCTATAATACATCATAAAAAACAAGCGCATGATTAAAAATAAGGATTGAGGAGAATTCCTAGTAAGATACCACCAAATAGTTTATATATGGTCTATTCACAATAATTTAATTGTTTTAGATTTAAAAAACTTTGTTTCACAATTTTTATTCTTATATCTAAACCATTTGTACATCATTTTCCATTTCTGGTTTTCATAAAGACTTTAATATTCTCAAAACAACTAATATTACAAGTTTAAGTTTAATAAATAGGATATCATATCAAATAATTAAATGGTATTCATGTAAATACATATCCATTAAATAACATATCATGTTAACATATGTGATTCAATGTTTTAATTAAACCTATGAGCAACAATCCATGATAAAAATATCCTGTGATAAATAATCGTAAATTACAATGAACCTCATATTTTTCCATATCCCTTGAAATAATACATATGAGACATGATATATTTGATACTATTAATAGTTTTGTAACATCTCTTATCGATTCCTTACATAGTTCTCATATAACCCAATAATAACTCATGTGGTGCAATACACACTATGGCACCTGTGTCCCTTTCCCAAAGAACCAAATGTTCCTAATGTGCCAAATTTTTCAAATACCCATTAAAAACTATGATCACATTCTATAAAACATTTTTCATAGCCATTTAAATATGTTTAACTATTTATAAACCCATTTTAAAATCAAAACCACCATTCAATAATTTAATCAAACACTTGGTTTTAAGAACCCCATTTTTAAAGAAGAAACCGGTTGAAAACATGAAACTTTATATGAAAAAACATGAAACCAAAAAACTATGAAATTAAATGTATAACCCAAATAAATTTTAGATAAATAAAATAAAATTACTAAAATTAACCAATTGTAAAGAAACACAAGCCTAAAACTAGTATAAACCTAAATACCATCAACTGTAGTGATTGGAAACCATGAGAATAGACTTCTAATGACATTTGATGCAATGGAAATGAAATGGGTTGATATGAAAAACAACCTAGTCAAAAATATAATCCAAAAACATATCCAACGTAGTAGATACAACCAAAAAATGTATGAACATAATTGAAATCTAATCCTTGGATACACACTATAATGAAAATAGTGTTCAATCATGGAACAAAATGATCTTGTAGATGAAGGTATCCAAAATCACCCTTCAGAGCTTCTAGGTCTAAAGGTAGATGGAATTGAAATTAATATAATGATAAATTCAGCCATTTAGAACCATAAAATCGCATCTTGTGACATATATATGGGTTTTCATCCCCTTACACATCGTGTAATCCAAAAAAAATCAAGTATGTAGAAAAAACCATTGCCTTTTTATTTAAACCTTTTTTTATTATATAAGACATGAACTCATTACAAGGTGTAGAAACCCTTCACTCTGTATTTCATTTCACTATATCTTCCTACAAAACATTACAAAGTGTGTGATGAAATTACATGGAATGGAATTTCCTAGTAGGGTAATGAAACTATAGGTTTAATCATAAAAACTCAAACTAGCACTAAGTAATCTTAAAACATAGATGGAACACTGCTAAGTTTGAAGAATTTTTAGCTAGACTCCATTAATTCTAATAAGCATACATCCCTGAAATTTAGATCATTTTTCCCATTAAAGTCTCTATATCCTTTATATTACTACAAATATTCCCAAATAGGGATTATAAATTAAGTATACATAAGGTATTACCTTAAAATACTAATTGGGTGTTGCAGGTCATGTATAATGTTGGTGTATACCAGCTGTATGAAGCATATTTTCCAGCGAAATTTTGGCATCCCTCATGCACGAATTCTCCTTCGATATTTATTCCCTTTAGACCTCCACCATTAATCTTCCCTTTTTAAATAATTTTTTTTTGAATCATAATGTTATGTAGTTTGGACTGAAATTATTTTATATTTTATTATATTTATTTATAATTTTTCAATACCTACATTGGATGGTTCTTTTGGGTTTCATTCATCGCGAATTTCATTGGAGGTGTTTTAGTGCTTATAAACATTGAAGTAAGGACCATTCAATACATCCCTTATTCAAAAAAAATTAGGCAATGTTTTATCCCATTTTGTTCAATAATGATGAATATTTGAATTAATTCTATTACATATTTCATTTTGATTAATTAATTATGTGAATTTTTCCAATTTATTAATTATAATTTTTTATTAGTGATTTATTGAATATGTAGTAAATTTATAAAATAAAATATAAATTATTTTTTGGATATTATATTTCAAAATGTGTATAATAAATATAGAAATAACTATCAAGGGAGTAATATTGAATTTTTATTAATGTCGTCTTAATTGAGAATTATATTGAAATAATTTTGAAATTATTAAATGTTCTGTTTTTTGTGGTTTCATGAATTTTATTGATATTGACCTATTATAGATATGAAATTGAATGAATGTATCTGGGACTCTAGATTTTACCCTTGGAGGGTGGATATGTGTATAATGGATCGAATGTGGTGAAACCACGCCATGTTCTGTGGATATTGGTATATTTTACTTCTTATGTTGGTTGAGCCTAGTGTGTTTTATTTTGTCCTAATTTGGACTTGGCTGACCTTGTGGCATGGTATTGGTGTATGGTTGATGAATACATTTAATTCTTGAAGAGACATGGGTAACTAATGGTGTAATTTATAATTTTTTTGAATGTTGATTTAATTGAGTATCATTTTTCCTATAATAGGATACTTGAAATACTGAAAACTAAATTGATAAAAAAACAAATTCACAAAATATAGTGGATAAAATGATTAATTTTTTAACAATGGCTCCATGATATAAATATTTTTTTGCATGATGTATGATTTCATGTTTGGGAGGTGTAAAAAGAAAAAAAAATACCTTGAAATATATTTTATAATTTGAATAATTTTTAATGCTATATGGTTGGTAATATAGATATATAATTAGTAATATAATTATTTGATGTTATTAATATGTATTCAAAGGATTCATTGAAACCACAAATTTAATATTTATAGAATAAAATGTTTCTTTAAATAAAAAATTATTATTTTTAAAATAAATAATATTAGTTGAATTGAAGATACTAAACAAATGCGAACTGAATTTCAATATAAGATGATTTTTTTATTTTTTCAATTTAGAATATTTTATATGAAGTCATTATACAATGTAATAAATTTAATTTGGTTATGGAAGCATAATCAATTAATGAATAATTTATGTTCCATTTAGAAAATTAATAATTCAAAAAACTATTATGTATGACATCACAATGTAGAGAAAAATAAAACCTAGACTATTTGGGATCAAAATAAAAGGTGTAAAGGTAAAGTGTTATATTTGATCAATTTATATTTATTTATCCCCAAAATAAATTATATATTCCAAGGAATTAAGATAATGGTATGACTAAATGTGATACAATTAATGAAAATGACGATACTGAGAGAGTGAAAAATTTAATGGAATATGAAAGGGATCTTATATATCTGGAATTCCATAAAATGAAAAGGATAGAATTTTTAATTTTACTATACCATTATAAAATCATTTCTCAAATTTATAATATTGGGATCAATTATATTCATACCTTTTGAATTAATTACTTCTTAATGATGTAGTTATTTCCTAAAATAATTATACAGAATAGAGTTTACGTAATTATATTATATTTTATTCTAACAAAAATCATTATTGTATAAAATATTGGAATATAGTTTGGGAGGAAACCACATGAATAAATGATTGAAATGAATGAGGTATATATCTATTGAATGAAAATTCAGATGGAGACATATAATTGTGCTTTTCACTTTCAAGTCATCCATAGGACCAAAAATACTTTCATGTGAGATGAAATATTATCATATAGGTGATGAAATAATAATAATAATATAAATAATGATAATGATAAATTGCTTCAAAATACATATTAATCATTATGATTTATATTTGATGAATGGTGTCTTGATTTCTATATCCGAGACATATATTTTCAGGTTGGGTATGTCATGCAACAATTTTGATATGTTTTTTCATACGCTTATTTCTTAGATCATGTGTCCAATTTTCATTGATATTTATATGCTTTCTCAATTTATGTTTTTGAAAAAACAATTTTTTCCTTAATTAAACTCATATATAGCCATTTGACCCTATAAATAATATATTTGTGTACTATAAATTATTAAAATAATATTTTATGAATATTTGAAATGTGGGTGTACTCATATATAGTGCTTCATTAAAGGGAATATTTCAGAATTGTTATGTACTTATTTGGATGATAAATAATTTACTTAGTTATGAAATGATAACTTTTTGGATAATTAAGGGAAAGTTATTAGGTCTTATTTTTATGAACAAATCACTATTTAGACGAATTAAATATATTATTAATGTTAATTTCAGAGAACATCTCAGAATATTTTTAATTTATCATCTATATAATACAGAAAATGAACTTTTGAAAATTCCATTTAGATACAGAAGACACATCCTTATATATCTCCAAATAATGTGCCAAATAGATTTCAGGATATTATTATTTAATCACGGAATGGTTTAATATAATATTTATAGTGGAATAAATATTCCAATAAATCCTATTAAATTTTGAGGAAGAAAAGTATCATCTCTGGTTTTCATTATCAGTTAAAAAATTTATCACATTATCATTTAAACCTAATGACCAGTTAAATTAAAATATGGAAACAAATTTCATTAGAATCCTTATAAATTTTATGGGGAATATGAAATATGACTCTTGTTTTCATTGTGACTTGGTGGATTAGGGTATCTAACTAGAACTCCACCCCAAGTGTATTGGTCAAAATAAATAGAATATTTCATGGAATTATTATGTGATTTCAACTTTACAGAAAATTAATTTCTTGTAGTACTTGATAAATTAATTATTCCTAATGGATATTCAATAAAAATATCAAAATATTTCTTGAAAATATGGGTAAAACTAATATTTATAAAAAATCATTACTATCACATCATTCATCATGAATTGATTATAATATATATTTCTCATTTATAGTGTAACATTTTAAGGGTGATAGTGATTTTATTCTTCAATATATATATATATATGTATTCAAAAAGGTTGTCTAAGTGTTTATGAAAAATATCAGGAAGATGATTTATCAAATATGTGTGAGTTAGAAAAAATTTCCCATCCCCATTTTCCCTTGCATGATGCATCTAAAAATCCACCTTATAAATAAAATACTACATAAGAAACAAGTTTCATTTAATTTTATGTATCAAAAAAAAGAAATATGTAAATAATGATGTCTTAAGTCATGAACTTGAACCATCTAAATCATTATATTGTGAATTCGTATTTGGGTCATGAATATATAGATTACTATTAATTTTTATAACTTTATTTGAGTGTGATATGTAATCATACAATGAAAAACAATGATAATCTATACAAAAAAATTATTCCCAATTTTCAATTAGATAAATAGAGGGAAATAATTGATCGTATAAATTTTCTAAATTACGCTCTAAAGAGTGGTAATGGTATATTTCAAATCCTAGTTTAACCATTATTATTTCAATGAAAACATCAAGTAATTTTAACATGTATATGTTATACCGTCAAATATAATTGAAAATTTATATTAATATTTTACTATTTATTTAAATTGGAAATATAATTAAATAATAAGTAAAATTCATCATTAATTACCATTAAGATGGAGATAGTTTTTTAAATAAATGAGTTTCCAATATGGTCAAAATTTAATGTATTGTAATTACATTTATATAACAATAAAATATTAATTTAATTATAATATTTATATATTTTTTATGTGTTGAGTTTACTGTTTGACTATGTATCTCATGATAAAACAATATTTCCTTTTTTCCTAATAGTTTTGTTCGTGAATGAAAATCACCTATGACAAATGGAATTTTTTTCATTATGCAGTTGAGTGGTAAACATGAGAACATAAGATGATGTGATTATTTTAACAAAATTGATAGATTGTGATTCTTGTTTATAAGATAACCAACCTCAATATAAAAAAGTGTCATATTTTGTAGTAATTGAAAAAATACTATTAGCAGATTTTTTCTCCCATGTTTGAATATGTATGATGAAATACTAGTGGTTTGACTCAATGAAATGACATGGAATATTTATTTATCACTATTGAATAATAGTTATTGACATAATATTCTTTATGGATTTGAATGAACTATATATTTATTTAATTAATGTAAAAATTAGTATTCGTTGAAAGATCATCTAATGGCCAAATTTGGTGTCATTGTGGATGTAATACCAAGACATATTTTCTATGATGATGAGCATGAAATTTATTCCATCACTATATCCAATGGTCATGATCAATATATTTCATATGATTTCTCAAAAAAATTATTTTATAGAATTGTGTATGAACCTCAAATACTGGTGGGAAATATATACAAGAAATGATATATGGTCTCAGTTCATTAATATTATATAGACATAGGTTTAATTAGGGTAATTTTATTAAAATTTATATAATTTTACATCAATTTAATTATATTTGTAATGTTCACAAATTTTCATGTTGGTTTTATTTTAGAAGGGTATGAATAATTTTTTGTTTGGTTTAGTTAAATTTTATTTTCATATAGTTCATTTTATTGGGTTTTATTTGTTTAATTTCAATTTAATTCAAATAAATTAATTTTATTAATTTTTCTTTAATTTGGTTCCTTTCAGTAAATGTTATTTTTTCCTTAAAAGGACAAAAATGACTTAACCCAAATATAATAAAAAATAGACCATCCTAAATTTAAACAATATAACCTAATTCAAATGTCCTAACACAAATATACTATGAGTCGAATTGCAACAAATTAATCAAATGATACAACCCAAAAATAACAAAATTATCTAACCCAAAAATAAAAAAATAAACTATCCATATGACCAAAAGTTGAAACAACTAGATAACCAAATGAAAAAATGATCAAATTACTAAATAAACACCAAAATAAATAACTAAATGGTGAAATGACCAAATAGAAATATTTCCAAATTAAAAAATTAAAAAAATATAAAAATTACCAAATGATGAAATGCATAATTGAAAAATTTAAAAATGTCCAAATGAATAAATGAACCGAAGAAAATAATTTCAAAATGAACAAAATTTCTCAATGAATGTATATTAGCAAATAACTAAATATGATATTTAAGAAAAAAATAACCAAATTAAAAATTGACATATTAACAAAAAGTCTAAATGAAAATAATAACTAAGTGAAAAAGTCACCAAATCACCAAATGACTATATGACTAAATAATGAAATGAATAAATAACAAAATGAAAAATTTACCAAATAAAAAATAAATAAATGATGTATAATAGAAAATGAACTATATATATTAGATTAAACCTAAATATATAACAAAAAATTATCTAACATGAATGTAGACCAAATTAAATTAAACCAAAATTACCCAACCCAAATGAAAAAACAAAAATCAATGTGATATTAATTTACTAAAATTAACCATACCAAACAATAATATAAAAAACTAATTAACTATAACTAAATCAATTAAGATAAAATTTAAAAAAAACTTTTAGATAATATATTTTACTAAAATATATCTACCTGGAAAAAATTTACAAGTAATCAAACATATATAAACTATTAAAAAAATAACTTACTTAATTTCAAAATAACTAAAGAGAAATAAATAACATAATTCTATCATATGAAAACTAAATCAAATTAAAAAAATATAAAACATAAATATTTAAATCATACCATCATGATCTATACAAAATTAAAACAAATCAAATATAAATTAGAAATAATAATAACAAATAAACCAAAAATTAACTAAACTGGATATGAATTTTTATATTACATGGTCTGATTATGTCAAATAATTTTATTATTTTTCTATCCAATCAATATTCCATAATTATTTCATGCCACCACTCATTCATTATATGTATTTCATATTAATAGGGGATTTATAAAAAATATACCTTTTCTTCAAACACATAATACATAAAATAATAGATAAATACATTAGTAAATATTATCTAATAATGAAAGCTGAATGATATGCATGGGTCAAAATCATATATTGTCCTCAGTGAGTATATAAATTCAAATATATATCATTTATAATACATTAAATTCCATTTTAGTATTCATTTTTTATATGTTTCTTGATCAACCATATATGAGACTACTTTTATCCATTTACACTACTAATATAGGTGAACATCATCACTGATTGCATTGGAATGGTACAAGAGGTATTTAGAGAACCCTCTATAACCAATAAAACCCAAACCTAGCCCTAAATATCCTATCTATCAAACATTATAATAAAAATATTCTACTTTAGAAGCATGGGATGTTCCCACATAGGGTTTTATCCATCATTTGATAAGTGTTATGATTCTTAGATACCTTTTCTATATCAAATGATGGCTTATCATACTTTGTATACATTTCAAAAAAAACATATAGGACACCTTTATTTCCCACCTATACTCTCTATGATTTTTTGTTCATCATCATATATATTTTTCATCTATTCACTCATATCATCTAGAGCATGTATTGGTTCCTACCCATCATTCACGGTCTAATGATTATCCAGGGTGTAAAAATCCATCATAGCCAACTGATTATCCCCATTTTGGTATATTATTACAAGCACATTAAATATTATTATACTGATTTTATTTATGTTGCAATTTTTATTAATTCTATTATTATTTTCAATAATATATTTTAATTGAAATTATGGCCATGCTCAGATGTGTTTTTCCTTGAACATTTATACACAATTTATGTTATATTACAATAGAGTGAACCAATTGATTCAAAAACATTCTAGATATTTTAGATGTTTTTTTATAATTCTAGTAATTTATAATGACAATAATCTAGCTAAACCAATCTCATTAAGACATTTCAGGGATCAAATCATGAATATGGTCAGAGATATGGGTATGAAATAATGTTAAATTTATATTTAAATTATTATGTAATTTATATAAATTAATATTTTTCTTGCAACTTAAAATTAAAATTTACTAATGGTTTAGCTATAAGGGATGGGTGGTGAATGAAATTAAGGTAAATGTGGAGAGTATATAATTATGAGTAATATTTTAGGTTGAATTGATTAATTTAAAAGGATTTAGTGGGTATTCCAACCATAAACTATCATCTAGTAACAATTCACAAAGATATTATTGATTATTAATTAATTTATTAGTTAAAACTATTATTATAATTTAATGGTTTTTGATAAAAATGATTATTATTCATGTTGATAAATTATTTATAATTACTAAATTTACATTTTCAGTATTCTAAATTAATAAATATAAAGTTAAAGGATGTTATAAAGTATGTGGTCACTTATGGATGAATAAATATATAGTAACATGAGATAACCCAAATATTTTTCTAATAAACATGACATGAAACAAGTTTTTATGGAGTTCAGTTTAGAAGATTATATAATATTAGGTTGTAATTTTAGTTGAATTTGTGTATGTTTTAAAAATAAAAAATTTATTATTAAATATAGACGTAATATATCTATTTCTATTTGAAGTGGGAGATGTTGAACATCAAGGGGAGTGTACCATGAGAAATGTTGTTTTCCATGAGTACAAAGTGGAAATATTGGAGGATAGTAATTGAAGATATGTATAAATTATTGGAAGTAATATTATACATATTTAAAATTTTTATAATTATATCAGAACATAATAACTATTTTATATTTTAAGCATCGTTATGTAGATGTCGTTGATGATAAAAAATGTAAAACTTTTAGTCCAAATGATCATTTGAGATGATTATTGTGTGATGAGCCATAGAGAAGAGCGCACTATCCACCAAGGAAGAGTTTCATTCCATAGAGTTATTGGCTGAATTTAAATTAATAAACACCTATTGTAGCACCAATTTTTATGAGGCTCATAAAAAAGATGTAAATGACATAAAAATTATGAAAGAGTGTGATTAAAGTCAAAATGTAATCGATATATTCATGAAATCTTTGAAGGAATTTTTTAAAACACTTCCACTATATGTTATTATGATTTATCATAATTTCACGTTGACTATTTCCCCATTTAATGATGCCCTAAAATATTGATATGATAATTCTAGTGGGTATAGTTATGACAAATTCATTGGTGGTAATAATTATAATGATAAAAATATTTTAATTCTAGTGATGAAATTATTGAACAGGTTGATGATAGTGTGGAACCCGACTGTATAGGTGTTTATAATGATAGTTATATAGAGTGACATAATGATCTAATAAATTTATGGATTCATGTTGATGAAACCTCCAACAGTGTAGATCTTATCTTATGACTGAAACTGATTACATATAAGTGTTATTACTTGGTTTTTAAATCCTAAACTCATTAAATATAATATTTATAAATGTGTACAATTTAGCATTGATATTGTTATTGGTTGTATATGTTGTTTCTTTTTTAAGTAGTTTATTGGGAGAATACTGGATCCTAGCTGTTGCATTATAGTGGTCATACACCAATAGTTTTCTTGAATCATATGTATGGGATTATACTATTCATAGACCATTGTTTCTAGGGAATAATTTTTATATTCATATACCAATAGTTAACTAAATCATTGGTATATGATTATACCCACAACATTATAACAATGATTTTATGAAATCATTTGTAAAACTATATCGATATAATTATTTTACAAATTTTATTTGAATGTAGTGGTATAAGATACAGAAACAGTTTGGGAAAAATTTAATCTAAGCTACACTAATATATTCCCACTATATATAAATGGTTTAATAGAGTTCATATAGAGTAGTTTTTTCATATTTATTTGGAGCATAAATTGATGCACTTTCAGATATTCAACAAATGGGATTATCTAGAAATAAATAAAATAAATTTTATATATTATTTATATAGAAGCATGGAAGAGAAGATATGTATGAATAGAATTGTTGAAAAATTGGAAATTTATTTCATATAGAAATGTATTTCAATATATTTATTTTATAATATCTATATTTTCATTAATAAATGTTTCCATATTTAATGGAATGTGTATTTATCAATTGTCCTAAAAATGATTTAAATTATCTTTGGAGATAATGTATTATTTCTCCCATCTATGGATATATGTTTCTCTATTTAAACCATTTAAATAATTTTTAATTATTTAATCTTATTGCTTATAATTTAATATTTTATTTCAATAACCATTTGAATCAAATCTGAGATTAGGACTGAAGGTTTGAAATGGATTTTCATAAATGGGAAAATCATAAATAAAGGTTAAAATTGATTTCATTTATGTAAATGAAATCCTGTTTTAGATGAAGAATATTGAAGTGTATCTGAATTAGAATAAGATACACCAACCAATACTATAATATTTTTTTTATAATGTATTATAAACATTGGTCTTTAATGGATCATCAATCCTTGGGTATTATATAAGTAATATTTGTGAGAAAATATTTAATCAAAATTAAGGTAGATTATTCTACAGTGATATTTATAAAGGATTTGGAAATAATGTATGAATTCATTCATTAATAATATTTCTGTTACTGATGTATAGAATATTCATCAGGAAGATAGATTATGGTGTGTTTATCATTGTTATTTTTATTTAATTTTATATTATTTCAATATATTTGTATTTTGTATATATTGAATTAAATGATGGAAAGAGGGAGTTTCTTATCATATCATCACTCATAGAGAGTTAGGATATGTGGACACAATAGTGATTAATTCCCATGGAAATAGATAAATTGATATTAAAAGTGGGTTATATTATAACACTATTTAAATATGATTATAGAAAAAAATTAAAAAAATTTATTATATATAATATTTATTTTATATGTATATGAAGATAATTAAATTAAAACAATTTTGGAGGAATAAATAAATCAAGAAGACATAGACAAGAGAAATTGAAAAGAAATTACCCATATATTAATTCTTTATGAAAATTGTAATTTTAAAAATAGACTATGAGGAATTATAAAAGTCTCCATGTAGTAAATCAATGGGCACTGCCATAGAATTTTATGATAGTAAATTGGTACTGTACATTGAAACTTATATAGAATCATGGATATTAGTCTCCAGTGTCTACTTAATTTAATCAATGATATCCATGATATTATTTTCAATGGAATATTATATATGTAAATCAATATTCAAATAAATATATTGATATTTTTATAAATTATGATCTATATATTAATGTATAAAATTGAAATATTTTAGGATTTAAAATTTTCAATCATATTCATATATTTTAGAGAAATTTAATCTTCATTAGATTAATGGAATATAATGGATTTTACATAAAATTTGTGATGGGATCATTGAAAATCATATATGGTGTAATGGTTATAAAATGTTAAGTGAAGAATGGTATACTTTAAAATAAATTAGGGGAAAATAATTTTCATAATTCAATAAAATCATAAATTGATTCCAAAACATAGCATTAAAAATTATGTTATATGTGATAAAGTTTGACTATGATTAGGGATAGGAAATAAATTCTACCAGATTTGAAATATGATGAAATTTGACTCTATGAGGATTATAATCTTATATTAGAGATAATGTATCTAGTAAAAAATAAGAATGAAAAAAATATGGAAAACTAAAACATGTCCATTCAAATGTATAGGGAAACATGCTAATATATTCCATTAGAATATCACGTTATTGCTATAAGGCCCTAGCCTTAAACATTACTTAATCTTGAGTTATTAAAAGATTACACATTGAGGATCTTTTCATGTTTAGAGTTTTAGAGAATTAGGACATAACTATTACATCTCAAAAGATTACAATGTAGTCACTTCTACTAAATTTCCATAAAATAAAAACTCTTAAAAAGAAACATGTCTAGTTCCATGTTTTAGATAGCATGACTTTCCCTTGATCCCATCCTTGACCCTATTCCACATTATGTCCTGTGAAAAACATTTCAAAAAAACTCGGGGTGAGCATAAAAATCTCAGTAAGGGATACAAAAAAAATGAAAACTGTTAGTTTTTCAAACATCAAGTAAATCATGTATAAATTATTAAAGTAATACCTTTACCTTTATGAAGTAATAAAAACTCTTCACTAAAAAAAATATCATTACTTACCCTTTTTTAACCAAAATATTACATAAAACCCATTTAAAGAGAAAATCACATATAAAGGTAACTTGGGACATAAACATACTTAAGTGGAATAACCATATGGTTGACTTCCACACATATCACTTAATGTAATATCCATATGGCCAAATTACACACATACTTGATGGAATAGCCATATGACCGACTTCCATACATACTTAATGGAATAGCCATATGACCGACT
The DNA here is from genome assembly GCA_963277665.1 of Viscum album. Classification (NCBI taxonomy): domain Eukaryota; kingdom Viridiplantae; phylum Streptophyta; class Magnoliopsida; order Santalales; family Viscaceae; genus Viscum; species Viscum album. Next base: position 845,148,827 of record OY728128.1, read on the forward strand.
TCCATACCCAATGCAATGGAGGTTGTAACGTAACCACCCGTCCTGGTATTCATGGCACCACCCGTCATATGGTTTATCAAATAACCTCCCGTAAAATGTCCAAGTACCATCATTATACATAAAATATTGAAAATATAAACATTTCAATAACAACATTTCATTTTAAATTAAAAAAGTAATTCCAAGATATTTAATTAATCAATCCATTTTCAAAATTCATTTAAAAAAGATTTTTGAATCAATGTGTCCCATACCACTATGAAGCTTTTATTGGAAATATAATTTTAAAACATTAATGTCCATATAAATAAATACTAAAAACCATTTTGAAAACATGTACATTAAAGATAAATATTTATAATAATAAATCTGTAAAACATTTAAAATGATAGTTTTGTTAAAGAGTTTTTATCAAAATGAGAGACTCTTGAATAAAAATAATTGCAGAATAACATTTAATCCGAACATTATAATATCATGAGAATAAAGGGATTCGCGATATAATAGGTTAAAGGACAGTATACACACCATATAAGAGTGAATTGGTGCATAATAACAATGAAGTCTCAAAAGAAATGTAAAATGAGATGAAATCCATTATAAAGAAGGTATCCTTAAATTAAGGATAAATCAATCTCATAATTATGTGTGAGAAATATAAATACTCCCAATATAAGTGGATATTAAGTTTAAAACAATCAAAGTTCATTCCCACATATTCAATGGATGACATATTCAATAACTACATGTTGAACCCAAAGAAATCGAAATTGGGTTAAGAAGTTCCCTTGGTAAAATTCGACAGCCTAACGGCGTCACATAAAATTTTACAAAAAGGGTTGATGAGAGAGATAAAGGGGATCTCATAACTTGGACATGAAATTTATATAAATAAGGATATAGAATAACATATCCCAACATAATAGTTTGTGAATTAAAAGACATAACAAAAGAAGTCTTTTAAAAAAAGGAGGGTGAAAGGTCCCCTTACCGAGTTGGGTAACCGTCGAAAAGTACACCCCATGAATGAAGGGTCATAAAATGAAGATGTAAATACCCATAAATGAAATTATACTACAAAAATTGTATAATAATGCACAGTACATACATCACTCAAAGGAAATAGTGGAAAATGTAGCATAAATGTCACGGGAATAAAAGTGAGATGAAAAATCCCTTATTAATAACTCAGCAGCCTAACGACACCACTTAAAACATCCAAAAATGGATTTATGAAATCAATAGGGTCTCCCATAATATGAACATAAGTATGAGGAATATAAAAGAACATCCCCAAACATATGAAAGATGGGATTAAAAGAAATGACATAAAAGAGAGTACTTAAAAATAAAGAGAGAGGTTGGATCCCTTATGAAAATTCGGCAGCCTAACGGCGCCACACAAAACATCCAAAATGGATTGATGAGAGAGAATAGGGTCTCTCATCATATGAACATAAAAATTACAGTAATATTAATATAAAATAACATCCCAATCATAAGAAAGATTAGCTTAAAAGGAATCACATAAAAGAGTGTACTTAAAAAGAAAGAGAGGGGTAGGATCCCTTACCTCGGGTTCGACTTGACTCGATCGTTCTTTAACGTCCTGAATAATAAACTTGAGTTAATTTACACTTTATTAAGAACCTTTTTCAAGTTAATTATTCCTTTTATATCACTTATTTCCATGTTATAAACATAATGTATTCATTTAAGTTATTAATGTTTGTTTTGTCGATATTTGGTTCTTAAGTTGAAAGTGGACTTCTTACAATTACATGTTGTTCGTGTGGTCAAAGGTTTATTATATCCAGAATGATATTCATTATTTGGATATCATATATATCATATATATCCTGAATATACATGTATTTATAATATTACATAATCATTTAGAGGTAAGAAATGAAATGCACCGTTCATGGAGACGGTAAGCCTTACGTACGCATGAACGCTACTTTCATTTCTATGTCATATTAATGGAATTATATCTAAATGAGAGTTATGTATATTTTAATTTCATAATTTTATTCATCATTTATATGTAACATACATCATATATAATAACTTTAAATACATCCTTTATAAATCCCACATATGGCATTAACGAATCAAATCACTTTGAGGGGGCGGTAGTCCACACTTCCTAAATTGAAATTATCATGTTTACCCACAATGGAAACCGTGAAGGAATGACAAAAAAGTAAAATAAAGAATCTTAAGTAAAACATAAACATATTATATATCATATATAAATATCGTGACATCTTAATGGCCACCTTTTGAGGTGTTATAAGAGTGTTGAACAATCATCGTTTCGTGAGGCAGAAATTCGCCATCCACAGAAACAGTATGTTCTTTAACCATTTGATGTAGGTGTGTGTAAGTGTAGCTTGAGTTTTTCTTATAACAACATCCTAGTATATTTATGATACTGGATTTGTTACAAAATAAATGAATAAAAAGTGTTTATGGGGTTGGAGAAGGAAAATAAAACAAAGGAACAGAAGTGAAGACATTACCTTAAAATCGGGTAAATTCCTTTGGTTTGAGCTCAAAGGATTCCTTGGGAAGACTACTGCCCAAAGTGGGGATTCTAAGAGTTACAGAGGGTTGTTTAGAGACAAAATGGGCAGGGGTTGGCTGAGCCAAAGGCTGTGTAAGTGTGGGTAAAGAGGTAGAGGTTGGGGCCTTTTATAAGAGGAGAGGAGAGGCACTCTTGGAAAGTAAAGAAATGTTACTTTATTTTAAAATGATATTCGGATTTAAGAGGTCCCACATTGATATAATTCAAGTATAAGGTGATAAAGGTTAGAAATACACCAATACAATAGGTTTTGGACATGTTTAGGTCTTATATTTTACATTATCATTCCATTTTATTTAAACCGGTAAATAATGAGGTCATCGCTGCATCATCATGATGTCATAAATAATTTAATTTATTTAAAGTATAAAAATTATTAAAAAAATACTATGATTTAGGAAATATTATTATATTTACAATTACTATTTATAGTAAAAAATATGACTTGTATAACCCCATGTAAATTTTTTTTAGTTAAATAACTCATGTTTGTGACATTTTAATTTTAACATTAAATAAAAAGGTATCTGTGTCATTTTCCAACCAAAGTGGCTCCATGGGGTCCCAAATTTTACCCATGGATTGTCTTGGTCGGCCATGACTCATCAAATGAGGGTAGGACATGTGTCTAGGTAATTTCATATTTTTAAAACATTATTTTTACCTTAAACTACACTAATTACCTCTAATCGCGATTAAAAACTTAATAAGTTAATATTCACCAAAAAAATTATTTTAATCCCATTGAACCAAATTTTACTTCTTAATGACAACCATGTATGCGGGATTTTTGAACTTAAAAACCCAAAGGTGGAAAAATCTCATTTAAATGGAAAATCAGTTTTTATAAGTACCACTTAGTGGTTTCAATATTCATAAAAAATTGTAGTTTTTTAGAAAATTACAAAAAATTCACCCTAATCTATATTTGATATTCCGAATTCAAAAATGATGTATATTTTAAAAAATTCAAAACATATAAGTTACATTAATTAATTTAACAATTAATTCCCACTGTCAGAGCAAATAGCGTGTTTTTATGAAACAATATCTATTAAAAGATTGACACTAGTTTAAGTCCAATTTCAAAGTGAAATTAATTTCAATGACCACTATTTGATTAAATGGTAAAAATATATTCTAGTTTCACTTTAAAACCAACTCAAAATATAATCTAATCATATAAATAAATTATATTAAAAAGTGGTTTTGAATTAAAATACAACATTTTTCACTATTCATTAAAAAATGAACTTTATCGGAAAGATACCAAAAATTTACACAAAGTAAATTTTGATGTACTGATTCTAAAGAAGAATTTTATTATGTCTAATATAACACATAAAATTTTCAAAAAGTGGATTTAAAAGAGGTTCTCCATCAAAAGGCGGTTAATCGACCTTCTAAAGAATATTATAATGTTTACGCTTAAAATTGAATTCATTCACATTTTTAATCCTTTAACATTTATTGTAAAAAGAAAAAATATTTGACAAACATATATAATCATTTTGTAGTTAGTTCTGTTCATTCCATCTATTACAACGGCTAGGTGTTAACTACCATTTAAAATAATATTATTATAGTGCAACGTAAGATTTCAAAGGAACTCGTTGTTGCGTATTGGGTACACCATCGAGCATAGAGTTCCCTTTAAAGTAATATTAATATTTTTTTTTCACAAATAGGGATAAATATTAAAATGTCATATTCTTTATTTACCTGGGGTGTTACATCATTCCCCCCTTTTGGGAATTTCATCCTCGCAATTTCAAAAATGGGCTTGAAAACTTGATTGAATGTCCCACATCGGAAAAGGAGTAAATTAAACTATCACTTTAAAAGAAAGAAAGGTAAGTACAAAGGTCACCCGAGTTAACTCATACTAGGATTCCAAGTATGAAAATATGGACATGGAGGAAAAAACAAAGGGTCATGTTCTGATGGAGAGTGATAGTAAACATGTCTAGGAGAAAGTTAACCATAAGAAAATCACAAACTTGTGATGGGTTAATCGGTATTAGATTCCCCAGTAGGAAAGGTTAACAGACAACATTTTTGTTTTAAGTTAATTTTAGTTGAGGAATTTATTTTTGATCTTAAGGAAAAATACTTACTTGTCGTGTAGACTCTCATCTCCTTCTAGATTTCTTACACAAACTCATATTTTCTACAAAAGACGAGTATTTAGGAAGACTTGTTCACTATAATCAACTTCTAGAGAATCACCTAATCCACAAAAGAGAACTATATACTTCCCTTGTCTTTAGATGTTAACCAAAACCAAAAACAAAATGGTTAGTACAAAATCAAATAATCCAGAAAAGGATAACCTTTTATAAAAAGAAAATCTATTCTTAATCTCCAAAAAATTTCCAACAAAACCCAAAGCTCAACGAAGACCATTCAATAAACATTTTTCCATAAAATTCTACAAAGTAAACCAAACTAATATTGAAACCCAAATATTTGAAGGATTTAATCACATAGTCTTCCAAGGTACAAATTATCATTTATCTCCAAATAACATCAGTTGCTCTTAAATTCTCATATTGAAAAGTAATTACCCAAATCACATATCCTCCATGATAGGTTAATCATTTCCATAGATAACCCAAAATAAACTTACTCTTGATTCCTAAAATCATCTAACTAAAAGGAATTAGTCAAACTAACCAGGGATTTCACGTAGTCCAGTGGTAGGTGATAAATACCAGTCGCACTTTGGTTGTGGGTTCGATTCCCGCAGCTTTGTCCGACGTGACGGGTTGCCACATGGTCTGCGTGTTGTCCTTTTTCCAAAACTATATAATTCATAAAAACTTCCCCAAAAACGAGATAAAATCTTCAAAAATAATCATAACATATTTTATCCTCAAGTTTATCTCATGCCTTTCATTTTCCATCATAACATATAATAACGCATAATTACTTCAAAAGTAAGGATCATATAAACTCTAATGGTTACCTTTATAATTATTACCTGAACTTCCTCATCGATTGGTCATCTTCTACATGATTCATTACAGATCATACCAAGGTTCAAGTGGTTGATCATGACTCCTTGATAGTTGTTTTAGAACAACAACGAGTTTCCTCATTGAATCCCCCATTTTATCTAGTATCTTAATCAGAGAACCACCACAGTTTCCTTCAAACCTGTTGTCTCTTTGGTGCCTGTTAGATTCATCTATTCACTAAAACAGAAATGTCAGTGTGAGTATATCAACAAAACCATCATGTACTAATGAGGAAGTTAAACACTAAGATATACTTACTCATTCAATTTATCTAAAACTAGGACTCTTTCTGAAATCCTAACCATTATGGTAATGTCACTTATGCTTAAAGAATACCCTAACCTCTAAAGTTATATAAACCAACTTTTGATACCAACTATAAGGCCAAATCCTTAAACCTTACTCAATCTTGAGTTATTATAAGATTACACATTGAGGATCTTTTTAGGTTTAGAGTTTTAGAGAATTAGGACATAACTATTACATCTCAAAAGATTACAATGTAGTCACTTCTACTAAATTTCCATAAAATAAAAACTCTTAAAAAGAAACATGTCTAGTTACATGTTTTAGATAGCATGAATTTACCTTGATCCCATCCTTGACCCTATTCCACATTAAGTCCTGTGAAAAAAATTTCAAAAAAACTTGGGGTGAGAATAAAAAGCTAAGTAAGGGATACACAAAGAATGAAAACTGTTAGTTTTTCAAACATCAAGTAAACCATGTATACTTTATCAAAGTAATACCTTCACCTTTATGAAGTAATAAAAACTCTTCACTGAAAAAAATATCATTACTTACCATTTTTTAACCAAAATATTACTATAAAACCCATGTAAAGAACAAACCACATATAAAGGTAACTTGGGACATAAACATACTTAAGTGGAATAACCATACAGTTGACTTCCACAAATAGCACTTAATGGAATAGCCATATGGACAACTTCCATAAATACTTAATGGCATATCCATACAGCCAACTTCCATACATACTTAATGGAATAGCCATATGGCCGACTTCCATACCCAATGCATTGGAGGTTATAATGTAACCACTCGTCCTGGTATTCACGGCACCACCCGTCATATGGTTTATCACGTAACCACCCGTAAAATGTCCAAGTACCATCATTAGAAAATAAAATATTGAAAATACAAGCCTTTCAATAACAACATTTCATTTTCAATCAAAATAAGTTATTCCAAGATATTTAATTAATCAATCCATTTTCAAAAATCATTTAAAAGAGATTTTTGAATCAATGTGTCCCATACCACTTTGAAGCTTTTATTGGAATTATAATTTTAAAACATTAATGTCCATATAAATAAATACTGAAAACCATTTTGAAAACATGTACATTAAAGATAAATATTTAGAACAATAAATCTTTAAAATATTTAAAACGATATTTTTGTTAAAGAGTTTTTATCAAAATGAGAGACTCTTGAATACAAATAATTGCGGAATAACATTTAATCAGAACTTTATAATATCATGAGAATAAAGGGATTCATGATATAATATGTCAAAGGATAGTATACACACCATATAAGATTGAATTGGTGCATAACAACAATGAAGTCTCAAAAGAAATGTAAAATGAGATGAAATCCATTATAAAGAAGGTATCCTTAAATTAAGGATAAATCAATCTCATAATTATGTGTGACAAATATAAATACACCCAATATAAGTGGATATTAAGTTTAAAACAATCAAATGTCATTCAAACATATTCAAAGGATGAAATATTCAATAACTACATGTTGAACCCAAAGAAATCGAAATTGGGTTAAGAAGTTCCCTTGGTAAAATTCGACAGCCTAACGGCGTCACATAAAATTTTACAAAAAGGGTTGATGAGAGAGATAAAGGGGATCTCATCACTTGGAAATAAAATTTACATAAATAAGGATATATAAGAACATATCCCAACAAAATAGTTAGTTAATTAAAAGACATAACAGAAGAAGTCTTTTAAAAAAAAGGAGGGTGAAAGGTCCCCTTATTGAGTTGGGTAACTTTCGAAAAGTACACCCCATGGAAGAAGGGTCATAAAATTAAGATGTAAATACCCATAAATGAAATTATACTACAAAAATTGTATAATAATGGGCAGTACATACACCACTCAAATGAAATAGTGGAAAACGTAGCATAAATGTCACGGGAATAAAAGTGAGATGAAAAATCCCTTATGAAAACTCAGCAGCCTAACGGTGCCACTTAAAACTTCCAAAAATGGATTTATGAGATCAATAGGGTCTCCCATAATATGAAAATAAAAATTAAAGTAAGAGGAATATAAAATAACATCCCCAAACATATGAAAGATGTGCTTAAAAGAAATGACATAAAAGAGAGTAATTAAAAATAAAGAGAGAGGTTGGATCCCTTACGAAAATTCGACAGCCTAACGGCGCCACTCAAAACTTCAAAATGGATTTATGAGAGAGGATAGGGTCTCTCATCATATGAACATAAAAATTACAGTATGATTAATATAAAAGAACATCCCAATCATAAGAAAGATGAGATTAAAAGGAATGACATAAAAGAGTGTACTTAAAAAGAAAGAGAGGGGTAGGATCCCTTACCTCGGGTTCGACTTGACTCGATCGTTCTTTAACATCCTGAATAATAAACTTGAGTTAATTTAAACTTTATTAAGAACCTTTTTCAAGTTCATTTTTCCTTTTATATCACTTATTTCCATGTTAAAAACATTATGTAATCATTTAAGTTAATAATGTTTGTTTTGTCGATATTTGGTTCTTAAGTCGAAAGTGGACTTCTTACAATTACATGTTGTTCGTGTGGTCAAAGGTTCATTATATCCAGAATGATATTCATGATTTGGATATCATATATATCATATATATCTAAAATATACATATATTTATAATATTACATAATCATTTAGAGGTAAGAAATGAAATGCACCGTTCATGGAGACGGCAAGCCGTACGTACGCATGAATGCTACTTTCATTTCTATGTCATATTAGTGGAATTAAAACTAAATGAGAGGTATGTATATTTAAACTCCAGAATTTTATTAATCATTTATATGTAACATAAATAATATATAATAACTTTAAATACATCCTTTATACATCCCACATATGGAATTAACGAATCAAATCACTTTGAGGGGGCGGTAGTCCGCACTTCCTAAAATGAAATTATCATGTTTACCCACAATGGAAACCGTAAAGGTATGCCAAAAAAGAAAAATAAAGAAGATAAAGTAAAACATAAACATATTATATATCATATATAAATATAGTGACATCTTAATAGCCACCTTTTGAGGTGTTATATGAGTGTTGACCAATCATTGTTTCGTGAGGCAGAAATTCGCCATCTACAGAAACAGTATGTTCATTAACCATTTGATGTAGGTTTGTGTAAGTGTAGCTATAATTATTATTATAAAAACATCCTAGTATATTTAATATACGTGAGTTGTTACAAAATAAATGAATAAAAAGAGTTTAGGGGGTTGGAGAAGAAAAATAAAACAAAAGAACACAAGTGAAGACATTACCTTAAAATCGGGTAACTTCCTTTGGTTTGAGCTCAAAGGCTTACTTGGGAAGACTTCTGACCAAAGTGAGGCTTCTAAGAGTTATATAGGGATGTTTAGAGACAAAATGGGTAGGGTTTGGCCGAGCCAAAGGCTTTGGATGTGTGGGTAAAGAGGTAGAGGTGGGGGCCTTTTATAAGGGGAGAGGAGGGGTACTCTTGGAAAGTAAAGAAACGTAACTTTATTTTAAAATGATATTCGGATTTAAGAGGACCCAAATTTATATAATTAGAGTTTAATGTGATAAGGGTTCTAAATTCACCCATCCAATAGGTTTTGGACATGTGTAGATCTTATAATTTACATTATCTTTCAATTTTATTTAAACCGTTAAATAATGAGGTCATCGCTGCATCATCATGATGTCATAAATAATCTAATTTTTTTAATGTCTAAAAATTATAAAAAAAATACTATGATGTAGGAAAGATTTTTATCTTTCCAATTACTATTTATAGTCAAAAATCTGACTTGTATAACCACTTGTAAAAATTGATTTCGTTAAACAACTCATGTTTGTGACATTTTAAATTTAACATTAAATAAAAAGGTATTTACGTCATTTTCCAACCAAAGTGGCTCCATGGGGTCCCCAAGTTGACCCATGGATTTTCTTGGTCGGCCATTACTCATCCAAAGAGGGTAGGACATGTGTCTAGGTCATTTCATATTATTAAAACATTATTTTTACCTTAAACTACACTAATTACCTCTAATCGTGATTAAAAACTTTATAAGTTACTATTCACCAAAAAAATTATTTTAATCTCATTGAACCACATTTTACTTCTTAATGACAACCATGTATGTCATATTTTTGAAATTCAAAACACAAAGGTGGAAAAATTTCATTTTAACGGAAAATCAGTTTTTATAAGTACCACTTAGTGGTTTCACTATTCATCAAAAATTGAAGTTTTTCAGAAAATTACCAAAAATTGACCCTAAGATATATTTGATATTCTGAATTCAAGAATGATTTCTATTTTACAAAATTCAAAACATATAAGTTATATTAATTAATTTAACAATTAATTCCCGCAATCAGAGCAAATAGCGTGTTTTTATGTAACAATATCTATTAAAAGATTGACACTAGTTTAAGTCCAATTTCAAAGTGAAATTAATTCCAATGACCAATATTGGATTAAATGGTAAAAATATATTCTATTTTCACTTTAAAACCAATTAAAAAGATAATCTAATAATATAAATAAATTAGATTAAAAAGTGTTTTTGAAATAAAATACAACATTTTTCAGTATTCATTAAAAAAATGAACTTTATCGGAAAGATACCAAAAATTTACACAAAGTAAATTTTGATGTCCCGATTCTAAATAAAAATTTTATTATGTCTAATATAACACATAAAATTGTCAAAAAGTGGATTTAAAAGAGGTTCTCCATCAAAAGGCGGTTAATCGACCTTCTTAAAGAATATTAGAATGTTTACACTTAAAATTGAATTCATTCACATTTTTAATCCTCTAACATTTATTGTAAAAAGTAAAAATATTTTCCAAACATATATAATCATTTTTTAGTTAGTTCTGTTCATTCCCTCTATCTCAACGGGTGGGCGTTAACTACCATTTAAAATAATCTTATTATAGTGAAACTTAAGATTTCAAAGGAACTCGTTGTCGCGTATTGGGTACTCTATCGAGCATAGAGTTCCCTTTAAAGTAATATTAATATTTTTTTCACAAATAGGGATAAATATAAAAATGTCATATTCTTTATTTACCTAGGGTGTTACAATTGCATTACATTAATTATTGAATGAACTCATAAGGTATAATTGTAATTTTATATACCTTAATAAATGGATCTGTCTTATTCAAGTGAAAATTTAACAATGGTTATGTGTTTGGGATTTAATTATGGAGGAGAGTATGATAGACCATCGTTTAATGAGTTATATGCATCAAAAATAATTCATATAGAGAATCTATCTCTGAAAACACAATAATAAAATAACATGGTAAAAAACATAGACATAATATTGACTAATCATACTAAGGGTATGAGGTGACTTGTAATATTTATTTTGTTTTTTTGTCTTTAAAAGATTATGTGGCCTTATAAGTAGTAAATATAGCTCCATTATCATAGTTGGTAATCAATATAATGTAGGTATAATTTAAATGAAATGTGAAAAATATATCACATTTGAATTTAATGTGTTATTTATATTATAACTTTTTTGAATCGGTTTATATGGTAGTATTAGTAGTTATGTTCCAAAAATAATTCTTCATTTTTTATGGTTATAACTATTTGGAAAACCACATCAATGATGATGAAAATAAAAATATAATTACAACAATTAATATAATGTTTAAACTATATGATTTTTATATGAGTAAACATATTGTAAATCTAAAATTGAGAGGAAGGAAACATTTTTTCTAGTAGGAAGTTCTTTAAGGAATACTAGAAAAGGAAATTTTATTGGGTTGATATTTTCAAGAGAACACTAGTATATGTATACCTCTTAAGAAGTCAATGAATGTATTCATGCTACTACAATAATATGAATATTATGTGTATTAGTTAAAACTATGGGGAAATTTTTTTATATTTTATGTCACAATTATAGATGAATGTGAAATTGTATAATAGGAAGGAAAAATATAATATTTTTATAGATTAATTCATGGAGATAATATCGATAAAGTGTTATTCTATTGATTTTGATCAGAAAATAATGGAAAATATATGTTTCTATTATAGTCATAATCATGTAAAGAATCTATTTTTACAGTCCAAGATGAACTAAATTTAATTTTAAAGTACTTTTTTACATAGAATTATTCATGGATTGATTTTTTATCCAAAAACTAGTTCAAGGAAATTAAAAACCAAAAAATAATATTGAAAAATGTGTTAGTTATTAAAAAACATGGCATTTTTTATTTAATTGTCCATCAAGGATAATGAATATTTAAGGGGAGAAATATAAAAAATATTATTAATAGGGAATAATTCTAGAAAAAGTGTATATCAAGAATCAACATTCAAGTAATAGATTATTGATATATGGGTCTCTTAATAGGATTTTGTATCAACTTTATATTAACCCCATAATTCTACTATATAACATTTGTGCTGAGGTAAAGGGGGAAATGATAATTCTGGGGAAAGTGTTCCCTCACTAAATTTTTGGAGTCCTGGGTTGGATTCCCTAAAATATATATTTTATAAAATGAATATAATGTTCATTTAGAATTAAAAATAAAAGTTCTCACTTCCCCATGAGGTTTATCTAATGTCCAAGATATTCTTTTTCATGGGTTATATATAGAAACAAGAAATTAAAATTTGGTATTATTCTTCAAATAGAGATTCTAAACATTTATTTCATAAGAAAAACAGATTATATATATATAAATTTATTATAGTAAATATTTTTTTAATGATATCTATAATTATCAAATGAAAATTTTATCAATCCATTGTAAAAAAATTTCTTATAATTCTATTAAGATATTATGAGTTTTTATCTTCTCTTCGATTGTTGGGTATTCTGGCCAAACAATTAAATTTTTTATTTTTTATTCCTTTACATTTTTATTTTGTTTTATTTATTTGAATATACCAAACCCTTAATATACAATTTTTCTAAGAAATATATAATTGAATTATTCTCTTTGGATATAGAAATATAACCAGATTAAGTGATTTAATCCAATCAATTACTACTATGAATTTCTATACATAAGACCCCTCTCATTACTAATGACATCCTATTAAATAAATTTAATCAATATGTTCATGTAAATACATAAAAATAAATCATTCCAATAATTGAATTAAAATAACCCTAAAATAAATCTAAATTCATTAATTCCAATTAATTATTCACAGAATTATTTATTTAATTTAACATTAGTTATGAAATAATTATTGTTATTGTTATGTATTTATTAGCTGGTAAATTTTGTTCTTGATAAGTTTAAGAACACAGTTTTTATTTCATGTATGGATCCCTCTAAATTTAGTCAAATTATTTATATTGGGGATAATATGGATTCCCTATGAGGTTGTAATGGTTTTCAGGTGTTTTCAGGGCATGTTCAGTGCTCATATCCATGACTGGTGGAAAAATAACTACTCCACATTATTATTAAACAAATTATAACCCATCCTACATGGTAAGATTTAATTGTATGGGGTTGGACAGATGAAAAATAAGACCACATGGTTTTCTCTAATTTGGTAGCAGGGGCTGCTCACCCATGAGAAATATCTATTGTTTTTAAAAAATTTGATTAGAAAGATTGGAACATGGTTTCCCTAATTGTGTGGTCTTACCATCCTAGTTCCCTCCTTATGTAGTTGTAGGTAGATGTTTGGTTCATGATTTAGATAGAAGTGTGACCAAACCATGCATCCGGAATGTTTTGAGTAAAAAGTCTATTTATCCCTTAATTATGTTCTAATTCAAACCTACCTCTCATTTATTCTCTAGTAGACATCAGAGGAATTATTCTTCAATTTCGATATCCCAAATTAATATTTTGTAGATTTTGATCCCTTTCATGCATCAATATATAGATTCAATCCATGTTCTTAATATAGGATTTGTATCAATATGTACTTGATTCCTTTATAGTCATTTTTTTTTTCTTTACCTCGATAATGTTATTTATATGCATTCTCATCTGACCAATTTTTGTGGAATTGATCTATTCTTTATATATCATTCCATCCATGCCAAACTAAAGGTAGATACTAGGAGAGGGGGGATTAATGTGCTTAAGTTAGGTGGTATATGAATCATCCCGCTTGTTTTAATATTTTATAAATTATTGTATGTGTGGGGTTGATGATTTCACTAGGGATGTCATATTAAATTCGTGTTCCATGATTATAGTTGTTATAATGTTATTATAATACCCTTTTTATATATTTTATCCATCATTGGGGGCTACATCCTCCTCATAGTCCACCCAAGTAGGGTGTTCTTCTTAATTATGCTTTTAGTAGCTTGTTAAGCCTATATGTTCCACCGTTCGGGTGTTTTTAAAATTGACCTTCATTGAGGTAAGTGTTTCATGAAATATATTATTTTTTATTAGATATTAAATTGGATGATATCACATGAACCTTCTAAGGTACGTTTTGTAATTAATTTATCAATGATTAAATTGGCAAATGTAAAGTATATTATGGAAATCACTTTGTGTAGTTTATTATAATCAAATTCTATATAGATTCACATACATAGCACAAATTTTCATATTAATGAAAGGTAAAAGGATGAACTATATAAAAAAATTATTAATGAACTAAATGGATAAATTACTTATTATCCATGTCACACTAATGAAAGGAAAGAACTTGAACAAAATGACTTATTAAATGGAATAACTATTACATAAATAAATTAACTAAATGAACCCAGTATAAGGTTCCTAGTATTTATGGACTGAATCATTATTATCAGAGTTGACTAAATCGAGCTAGTGTTTTATATCTAATTGAATTCCTTATAAATTTGTGGACTTCATTTAAATTCAAGGATTCTGGTTTCCAAGGATGATACCCATATTGGAACCCGATCATTGTCTACTAGTGGATGCATGGTATGACACTATAGGTTACCTCCATTATCATAAAAGGATTAAATGGATACAATCCTTGTATCTAGGTTGACATATACAGACATGTGGAACAATGGTTACACCCATTGGGCCTAGTCATTTCTTATACAATTTTACCTTGGATGAATAATTTGGACTCTATTAAAATCATATTATTCTGGAATGCCTTGGGTGATTACCCTTGAATTACAATCTTACTTATTTATCGAGGATAAAATTTATTATGTAGTTGTATCAATCCCTGAGGTCAGAGATACTTTGGGTATTACCATAGATCTACTTTAATATCATCATCTTCATAGGATGACTTATTATATCGCAAATCCTTAACCATTATTGTCATAACATGATTGATGTTCTATTTATGAATAAAGTGAAATACTATATAAACTATAATATTATTAATAATTGAAATGGTTATATTTTCATAAATCAGTCGAGGATCAAGCAGGTAATTGGGTATTTACATTACTATACTTCTTACATTTATATATTTTTCGATGTACACTATTTTAGTAGATATTATAGAAATAAGATGTTATAGACGTCATTGGTGGTGGCCTGTTGAGATTTATATCACACCATATCCAGGGCTCCATTGGTACACATTACGATTACATGTATAGAAATTTGATATTTTTTTCATTCATTACGATAGATCTTGGTATAAGATAATGGGGATGGAGCTCAATATGTATGGTATAGTTTTTGGATTTTTTTATTTTGTGGAAAATTTATCGAACTCTTACTTGTATCTATGTTTTCTGGTTTTATAGAGATATGACTTGTATCATTATATTTTTTATATGATTCATAATTTATTCATAGTTGATTATTATCATTTTCCTTTTCTATTTATTATTTATGTCTTTTTCCACTATGGAGGGTTACTAGTCTATTGTAATAGTGTATGCTTATATTGTTCCTTATATTTACTTATATTGCTTCCATTATTTACCTGTTATCATACATATCAACTATATTAAACTCTATTAATGAGGGAATAATATACCTAAAAACACACACTAGGCCCTATCTACTAGTCAGCAACATTTGAAAATTTTGGGAGATACGCTTGAGTCCATTTGAAAAACTGGTCTTGGTGAAACTCTGAGTGGCATCCAGGGTTGAGAAATTAAACAATGGTATCCAAAATCTATTTTATTTCATTAGTATTTGGATAAAAAATAATAGTGATTATAAATTCTATGGGACTTGGATATAATTCATGTTTGGTTACAGCTGACCCATGTCCAGGGTAAATGCCAAGTGATATGAAATAATTAGTGTTATTATATATTTTTATTATTACTATTGATATATTTTCACCTTTGTATGATGAAAATTATATGTTGATTTTATTATTGTCATTCTGATTATGGACATTATTTCATCGTTGGACCAATGATATGTGGGAAAACATCATCATTACATGCATCATTATAGAAACATAGAATTCATATTCCATGCATGTTCTATTCCATATGTGTTCATTTCAATACTTTTGTTTGTTTTTTTACTATGATTATTGATTGAGCCTCCTGTATACATATATTTATATGATTCTATATAGCTTTGATTTACTGATTTCTAGTTTCAATTCGTGATATGTATGAGACCTATTTGGTTCGAATGTGTAGTTTATTGAGTCAAGCCACCATATATAACCTATTACATTCTGAGACCAGATATAGGATGAGATAATTAGAAATTAAAAAGGTTTTGATTTTAATGATAAGGTGTATCATCCCATTTTCACTAGAAATGTTAATCCATTTCCATAATATTAAGATATATATATATATATATATGTTAAAGTAAATGAAACCATTTAAATGTTGATCTGGAAATATAAAATAAATGGTTTCAAATAAATGAGAGTCAAGGTTCTATTGGCCCTTCATCTACTAGAACCCACATAATTTAAACTTGAACACATATCAATACATTACCATCTAAGTGGGTATTTGTGGTATTATACCATGGGTAGTGAGCCCTTACTATAATGATCCTCATCCACTTTTGTTTTTCTACTTCTATATAATTTTTCAAAGTTGTGTGATTTTAATTTTTAGAAAAATTCAACCATGACATCCTCATGTCATTCATTAGGAGGTTAGTAAGGACCATGCTCCTAATGTGGTGGGATATGAACCTCCAGTCATACATGTAGGAGTTCCACTGTAGGAACTTCATGTTACACATAATTCGGGCTCTGATTCCTAGCTACATGAGAGTTTACTAATTTAGATAAATTCTGTATAGGGTGATCCAGGTAATGCACTTATAATGGATGATATGAGTTCTAAAAGAGAAATCCTCCCTCCTTCTCTGGGGATGGTGGTCCATAGGCTGCTGAGTCTTGGCTGGATGTCACCATCTCTATATTTTTGCATCTAGAGATGCCTCCAAAGTGGAGGTACAATCTTGATACCTATATGATGAATAATTTGGACAAGCACTGGTGGGATAATATTAACTAGGATAGTTGCTATCATGGAATGATTTTGCTGATTTTAAAACTAATTCAAATCCTAATTTCATTACTCATATGATTAGGGTTGACCAAGACACAATGTTCAAGCATCTATAAAAAGGTTTCTATATCATTTATGGAGTATTAAATATTTTTTATGGAGATATAGAGCTTCATACTGCTTCTAGTTGGTGATGAGTTATCGTGTGCTAAACATTTTTAGGATGGGTTCCAGAATGCTATCCGTACTTAGGTGATCATTTTCAACTACCAATTTTCTATAAAACAATCAATAATGGTCTTATCATTTAGTGAAACCTATAGAAAGGTGATTTATATTGAAATGTGGATCATTGTTGAGTTATGCCAGTACTTCTTCAGGTAACAAGAGACAAATCATCAAGGATTCATGTTAGATTAGTGGAAGTCATAATAACAACATTAAAATCCCTATTATACTTCATCAGTGTGTATAGTATGCTAATTAGAAGCCTAAGTGTGACATACACTAGATTTAGTGTCATGCTTGCGGCCATATGTGAAATCATCAGTTATTCTATCAAACCATTACATCTGCTTCTAGTAGAAGAGGATCCACACCAGCTCCAACTTAGGGGAATGTTCATTTGTGTCATGTCAGGAATGGATTTAGAGTAGAATGGATAGAAACATACAAGGATAAAGTAATTAAAGTTTTATCTAAACAACATATCATCAGTGCCAACAAAACAGTCATAATTAGGGTAGTCCAGTGCCAACACATGGTCATGGATCATGTCAGTTGCATGATTAAGATCTGAACCATGAGGATCAGAGTGTAAGACTATCTACACTATGAGGTAATACTTGAGTATCCAACACTATAATATCTAATTTATTTTATTAGGTGCCTCAAAATCCTTCACCTCTTTGTCTTTTGTGGAAATTACCAGTCTATAAATTTATTATTACTATGGTGTAAGGGCCCTTTATACACCATTGGGATTATGCTCATAAGGAATAATCCAATTTTAGTATTATCCCATTGAGGTAGTTATTTACCCTTTTTTATGGGATGTTTTTGTTTTCTCCAAATGATAAGCTTCAATGCCATCCTCGGGATAGATTGGTTGGTTCGGTGTTATGCCATTTTAGAAAGCTCTCATCACAAGGTACCATTTACATCACTAGATGAATGTAGTTATATATACAAGGGTGAGTGGGATGAAAAAGATAGTACATTTGGACTCAAGAATCATAGTCTTGGAGTAGTGACCTCTCATATTTCTATTCACTTCATGGAGGAGTAGTGATTACACATGACATATTTTCCTCCAATAGTAGATCTTTTCAAGGAGTTCATTTAATTTTTTTTTACCACATTAGAGAGAGGTAGAGTTTTTTATTGAGATAATTCATGGAGAAGATTCAGTTTCCATTCATCCTTATAGGATGTATCCTACTGATCATTAAGAGATCAAGTGGGAGTTATAGGACCCAGAGGCCGGATGTTTTATACAGCCTAATACATCCTCTTGGTTTTCAGTAAGGATTTTTTTCAATAATGTGGATGGAAAACTTCGTTTATAAATGGATTTCATATTGTTGATCCATATAATAATTAGGAACCAAAATCTACATCCTAAATGAGATGATCTTTTTTACCACCTCCGAGGAGGTATTTTATTATGAAAGATCTACATGAGATATATTTATGATCGGATGCATGTGAGGCCATCACATATTCCTCATAAAACATTTTGTATTAGGCATGGTTAGTATGAGTATCTCCTTATTTCATTATGTCTTATGAACACACCATATGTTTTGATGTCTCTAATAAATAGGGTGTTTTTCTCCTATATGGAATGTAAAGACCCGTAAAATTCAAGGGAATTTTTTTCTTAATTTTCTTTAGAATTTTACAAGAGCGCGGTTTCAGACGGCACCTGATTCCGAGGTCCGGAGTGCCCGGAATTAATTTCTGAAGTTTGGCTCGGGTACGTTCAGTGAACGAACGAGCGGGAATTTCTAACTTTTGATACGGTGCTCGGAATTGAAATCCGAGGGCACCGATGAACTCGCAGCGCCGATATTCGCTTAAAGAGACCTTTTCGGGAGTTGCGTTTGTTGCGGGTTGAAAGTTAAGTTTTGGGGTTTTCAGTTGAGCTAAATAAAATTTGTGTAAGACAAATTTTATTTTTAGTTTGTTAAAATCCTACCAAAGGGGGTTGGAAGTGGGACCCACACCCACTTAACCTCCCTTGGGAGGATTAAGTGTGGTGGGGTCCACACGAACCCCTAGACTTTTCATGTTCCCTTAACCCCCTCTTAATTGACTTAAGTTACTTAATTAATTAAGGGAGTTAAACCCTTTTTGAATTTCAAACCTTTGAAATTCTTGTGGTTAAGTTATGTAATAATATAAGTTAAAGCTTATATTATTCTAGGGGATTCTTTTACCACCTTGGAAGGATTTCTTGAGAGCTTTGGAAGCTTTTCTTCTTCTTCTTCAACTTGATGAAGAACCTTCGAACTTGACGAAGAACGCCGTTCTTCAACGAAGAACTTCTTCGCCGAAGAACACGGTCTTTCCGCGACGCCATATCCGCGACGTGACGTTCTTCTTCCGCATCATCTTTTCCGCGACGAACGCCATCGACAACGACTCTTCCTCCGACGTCAAAGGAATCGACACCGATATTCCACGACTCCGTCAACGTGCGACTATCGAGGTAGGGGTTCTTGAGTTCTTTGTTTCCTTTTTATTTGACTTTCCTCAAGACTTGACGTAGAACGCTCAAGTTCCGACGAAGAACGCCGCTCCGCTCTTCTTCGTCTTTGGTGTCAACGAGAGAGAACACCGCACCTTCCTCGGACAACCTTCGTCGGCGTACAAGGATTCGCCAACGACGTGCCTCTTCGGACGCGCCTCTTCGTCGTCGAATTTGACGAATGACGACCGCGACGCCCGACCTCCGCGACGTCGTCTTCCGCGGAACGTTCACAATCTTCGAACCTTATACCGAGGTAGGGGTTTTTGTTTAATTCTTTAATTATTCCATTTCTTGCTCGTGGATCGCATGTCTACGTGAGGCTTTGAAATAATTTATTTAAGTGTTATAGTTAACGCGAGGGGGGGACGGACCGCACGAACACGGCCGAACCCCCCCTCCATCGTTCTTGTTTAATTCTTGCAGTGGAAGCAAAGTGGCGTGGTGCCGTCGCACCACGCGGATTACCGTACGTTTATTTTTACGCGGCGCCGTCGCGCCACGCCGGGGTAGAAACTTCAAGAACGCGACGCCGTCGCGCCGCGTTGAAAAGAATCAAAGCACGGCGAAGGGGCGCGGTGCCGTCGCACCGCGCCGGATGACGAACGCCGCGGCCGGTTCCGGGCCGCGGCGGGACGAGGAGACCGCGGCCGGTTCCGGGCCGCGGCGGAAGAGAAGACCGGCGGCCGGGCCGCCGGCGTCAGAAGTCGAAGGCGGGACCGGAATTTCCGGTCCCGTTAGTGAAAACCGGCCGGCCAGCTGGCCGGCCGGATGACAGGAAACCGGGGGAATAAATCCCCCGGCAGGTTCAACAAAACCCCCCTCTTAATGAGGGGGGCGGTTCCATGGAAGGGGGGGGGGGGGGGCAGCAGCCCCCCGGTTTAATTCAAAACCGGCCCCCACGTGGGGGCCGATTTGTTGCAAACGGCGCGGCAAAGCCGCGCCGCCCTTCTGAAGAAGCGGGGGTTAGCCCCCCGCGTGCGGCCCCTCGCGGCACCCCGAGCCGCCGCGCCGCCGCGCCGCCGCGCCGCCAGGCCGCCGCGCCGCCCAGGGGGGGTCGGGCCGGGTCGGCCCGGACCCGGACCCCCCCGTTTCGAACCAGAATTGGTTTTTGTCCCATAACTTGAGCCTCGGACCTCCGAATGACGAACCGTCTGCGGCAACACGATCCTTGGATCGAGACGGTCGTTTCGGTATATCGCACTCAAGGTTTCGGATTACTTTGAGTTCGGCCGGGTTGGTTCATTCACGAAACCAACCGGGCCTTCGGAGCGGAAACGCTCATATCTTGAGCCACGAACGTCCGATTGACGCGCCGTCAGTCGCGTTGTGTTCCTCTTAGTGAGACGGATCTTTTGGCATACTCCGCCCGAGGTTTGGACGCAGGTGGAGTACGGGCGGGTTGGTTTTGCCTTAAAAACCAACTGGGTCCCGGAGACGAAAAAGCCAATAACTCACGGACCGGGCGTCCGATTGACGCGCCGTCTGTTTCGTTGACTTCCTCTTGATAAGACGGAACTTTTGACATACTCCGCCTGAGTTTTGGTTACAGTCGGAGTATGGCCGGGTTGGATTGTACCCGAAATCCAACCGGGCCCCTGGAACGGGAAAGCTGATATCTTTCAGACAGGACGTCCGTTTGACGAACCGTCAGCGGCGTTGGTGGTTACGTTGAGTAACGGTCCCTTTGAGTATACACTGTGGGAGTTCGGGGTATAGTTGAGATATGGCCGGGATTGGTTCGCACTCGAAACCAACCGGGCCCCTGGGACGAAAAGGCTAATAACTCACAGACCGGGCGTCCAATCGACGCGCCGTCTGTAGCGTTGAGACCCCTGTGACGAGACGGACTTTTGAGATACTTCTTTGCGGGACTTTGTGATACTTGGAGTATCGACCAGTGGCTCGTGGAGCGGACCCTCCCGGAGACGAGCGTGCAGAGTACGGAGACCGTGTAGCCGGCTGAGACCTGACGACTGCTTGACCGACTCGACTTGGAGTGAGTCGACTAGCCCAGTGGACGGAGCGCCCGGTATTTGGCGGCAGACCCACGGCGGACGGAGCGCCTGGTAGTTGGCAGCAGACCCGCGGTACTCGACAGGAGGAGTACCTCAGTAGGCTATCTGGGTAGTGCCCGGTATTTGGCAGCAGACCCTCAGCGGACGGAGCGCCTGGTAGTTGGCAGTAGACCCGCAGTACTCGACAGGAGGAGTACTTCAGCAGTCTTAGGTTAGTGAGCGGCGGCCTCGGAGTCGTGACAGGACCACTGTACACTCTAGAGACGGAGCTCTTCAGCAGTTACGGTTTCGATAATGAAAATCCTGGTTTGAGCTGAGACTTTTGACCTTGTGTTTACCTCATGATTGAGATGGGTCACTTGCTAACTTTGGTATATGTATGGGCATATACCCGGGTAGTGGTTATCCGTCGTTTTCACAATCCTTGTGTTTCCTCATGATTGAGATGGGTAACTTGATAACTTAGGTATATGTATGGGCATATACCTAAGTAGAGTTTATCTGTTGAGATCTTATTGTGTTTATTCTTGTTGGTTTTAGTGAGACCTTGAGGGTCTCGGGGTCCCTACTGAGTATCGTTATACTCACCCCTTCACGGGCTATGCCCGCACCTCATTGTGTTGGTTGCAGACGACGGACAGTGCTGACAGAAGCCAAAGGTTCGAGGACTGGATGGTACCTGGAGGTGGACTATACGACGAGGCGGTAACCGGAGGTGGACAACTGGGCGGGACATACTCGGAGCGGATGGCGGAACCCGAGGAACAGAGGAGCTATCTGTACCCACCCTTCAGGTGGGATTTCCAGTGGACATCTCAGCGTAGCAGCTTTACTTTTCAGTCGCTGTTTTCCCTTTCGAGTTGTACTTTACAGTTGGGCTTGTATTTCCGGCCCCTTTTTACTTTTCAGCTCTTCTTTTTGTACTTAGTGTTTTACTTCCGCTTGTACTCTATGGTGCTTGTTTTCTTTTATAAAGGCAATGCCTTCCCAGTTATCGGGATTTTACGCCTTTGGTGCTAGTCGCCAGCCCCTGGCCTATGGAAGGCGGGCTTGGGGTAGTCACGGCACGGGCCCCGAGGACGGGTCGTGACAAATTGGTATCAGAGGAGTTCGGTTCTACCGCAGAACTTATAACTCTGATCTTTCTTTCTGTGAAGCGATAGTGTTAAGGGTACCGAGTGTGGTTTCCAGTTCAGGGAGTCCAGTGTTGGTGCGGGCGGCCGACGTATCCATACACCAGGACCCTGAAAACTGATTTCCGACTTTGTGCACGAAAACACTGATTGCGTGTGTGTTTTCAAAAGTTTTTCCCCTTAAAACAGCTCAAACCAGGTCAGCTCACCAGGTATAATCGTTTGATCGTGTTACGTTGTTTCTTTCAGGATGGCCCCACGATGGCAGCCAGCTAGGGTTCCGAGAATCGAACGTGACGACAGCCCACCGAGCGACGAGGCCTCGGTGCAGGGCCCTTTGTCAGCAGTGGCACCGGCGGTAGCTCTACCCGCCGAGCCCCCGATGCTTCCAGCAGCAGCCGCTGACGATGCACGTCGCCTTAGCGCACTGCATGAGTTTCAGCACCAGCGACCGCCCAGGTTTCGCGGGGAGACGGATCCCCAGGCTGCAGAGGACTGGCTGAAGGCAGTGGTACGAGTGTTTAGGCTAGTGAGGACACCAGCAGACCTCATGGTGATCCTCGCTGCGAGCCTACTACACGCAGCAGCAGGACGATGGTGGAGCTTGATGCTCCAGGTGCACGATGAGGCATCTCTGCTTTGGACGGACTTTGAGAGCCTCTTCCGCTCGGAGTTCGTCCCAGCCACCCTTCGTGCGGTGCGTATCCAGGAGCTTCTGCAGCTGCGGCAGGGCAGCATGACGGTCGCTCAGTACTCGGCGAGATTTACCGATCTCTCGCGCTACTCGACCGACATGGTACGGGACCCATTCTTCCGGGCCCGGACCTTCGAGCAGGGTTTGAGACACGAGATCAGGGCATCACTGATCTCCCTCAGCTTACCGACTCAGACAGGAGTACTGGAGCGGGCCCTTCTGATTGAGAGCTTCCTTGCTGAGTCTTCACCAGCGCAGCGACCCACCGCAGGGCGGCACGTAGCGGAGTCTTCGGTAGCAGGTAGCCGACAGATGACTCAGGGGTCCAGACAGACCAGACCTTCAGGCAGACGACCTCAGGGAACTGGCTCAGCAGTGCAGGGCACACAGCGCGGAGTCAGTCTTTTGAGTGGAAGACAGTGCTTTGCATGCGGCGGGCAAGGCCACATGGCTCGTGACTGCCCGACCCGCCATGCGGAGGAGCAGCAGACGGTTGAGGAACCACCTAGGCAGAGGCAGAGGTTCGACCGTGGCGGTCCGCAGGGAGGAGGCGGACGAGGCAGAGGAGCTGGCCGAGCAGCAGGTGGTGGACGACGCTTTGAGGCTCTGCCACCACCACCACCCGGAGGTCCACCCCGACCACAGGGAGTAGGTGAACATGCGAGAGCACAGCTTCAGGCAGCTGAAGCTTACGATCATGGAGCTCTGGGAGCAGGTGGACAGGAGCAGAACTAGTGGATACATCCTTGTACTTCTGGTTCCTTGCTACTTTTGTGTAGAGTCTTGTATTATGAGCTGCAATAATAAAAGACGCATCCTTTGTGATGTTTTCATTCCTGTCCTCTTTTGTGATGTTACTAAGAGGTTCCAGTTGACTGTTGACTTGACCCTCACTTGTGAGACATCTACTGGAGGAGACCAGTTACCACACACTGATGCCGACAGTGTGACTCAACCCTTGGAGGCGAGAGTAACGGTTGGATCTCTTAGTAGTAGCGTCGAGGCCTTACGACGTCATCCTTGGTATGGATTAGTATTATCCATGTTAGGATTGACTGTTTTAGGCAAAGAATGTGGTTCATCTAGGGGATGAGACCAGGTTTCTCTTATCGGCAAAGAAGAAATCTTGCAGCTCTTGTGGGACCATAGATGGTCCGGGCCACGTCGGAGGAGGTCCATGTCATCCAGGAGCGGATGAGGACAACATAGAGCCGGCAGAAGTCATACGCTGACAGGAGGCGGAGGCCACTAGAGTTCGAGGATGGTGACCACGTCTTCTTACGGGTCTCACCTCGACAAGGTATTCGGAGATTTGGCCGAGGCGACAAGTTATCTCCGCGCTTCATCGGACCCTTCCCGGTCCTTAGCAGGGTTGGTGAGGAGGCTTATCGCCTGGCTCTACCACCTCAGTTACACCGGGTGCACGACGTCTTCCACGTGTCTCAGCTGAGGAGATACGTGCACGATCCGACGCACATCTTTGACCATGGGGAGCTTGACGTTGACGATGGGGCGACTTTTACGGAGGTCCCGGTGGAGATAGAGGATCGACAGGAGCGGGTCCTGCGTGGGAGAACGATTCCTCTTGTGCGCATCAGATGGCAGCACGGGAATCTCCAGGAGAGCACATGGGAGCGGGAGGCTCAGATGCGTGCTCAGTACCCTCTTTTGTTTCCCTAGTTTTTGTTGTATCTTTACGGGGACGTAAAGCCCTGAGGTGGGAGTAATGTAAAGACCCGTAAAATTCAAGGGAATTTTTTTCTTAATTTTCTTTAGAATTTTACAAGAGCGCGGTTTCAGACGGCACCTGATTCCGAGATCCGGAGTGCCCGGAATTAATTTCTGAAGTTTGGCTCGGGTACGTTCAGTGAACGAACGAGCGGGAATTTCTAACTTTTGATACGGTGCTCGGAATTGAAATCCGAGGGCACCGATGAACTCGCAACGCCGATATTCTCTTAAAGAGACCTTTTTGGGAGTTGCGTTTGTTGCGGGTTGAAAGTTAAGTTTTGGGATTTTCAGTTGAGCTAAATAAAATTTGTGTAAGACAAATTTTATTTTTAGTTTGTTAAAATCCTACCAAAGGGGGTTGGAAGTGGGACCCACACCCACTTAACCTCCCTTGGGAGGATTAAGTGTGGTGGGGTCCACACGAACCCCTAGACTTTTCAAGTTCCCTTAACCCCCTCTTAATTGACTTAAGTTACTTAATTAATTAAGGGAGTTAAACCCTTTTTGAATTTCAAACCTTTGAAATTCTTGTGGTTAAGTTATGTAATAATATAAGTTAAAGCTTATATTATTCTAGGGGATTCTTTTACCACCTTGGAAGGATTTCTTGAGAGCTTTGGAAGCTTTTCTTCTTCTTCTTCAACTTGACAAAGAACCTTCGAACTTGACGAAGAACGCCGTTCTTCAACGAAGAACTTCTTCGCTGAAGAACACGGTCTTTCCGCGACGCCATATCCGCGACGTGACGTTCTTCTTCCGCATCATCTTTTCCGCGACGAACGCCATCGACAACGACTCTTCC
Organism: Viscum album; assembly: GCA_963277665.1. Lineage (NCBI taxonomy): Eukaryota > Viridiplantae > Streptophyta > Magnoliopsida > Santalales > Viscaceae > Viscum > Viscum album. Next base: position 845,175,253 of record OY728128.1, read on the forward strand.
TCCGACGTCAAAGGAATCGACACCGATATTCCACGACTCCGTCAACGTGCGACTATCGAGGTAGGGGTTCTTGAGTTCGTTGTTTCCTTTTTATTTGACTTTCCTCAAGACTTGACGTAGAACGCTCAAGTTCCGACGAAGAACGCCGCTCCGCTCTTCTTCGTCTTCGGTGTCAACGAGAGAGAACACCGCACCTTCCTCGGACAACCTTCGTCGGCGTACAAGGATTCGCCAACGACGTGCCTCTTCGGACGTGCCTCTTCGTCGTCGAATTTGACGAACGACGACCGCGACGCCCGACCTCCGCGACGTCGTCTTCCGCGGAACGTTCACAATCTTCGAACCCTATACCGAGGTAGGGGTTGTTGTTTAATTCTTTAATTATTCCATTTCTTGCTCGTGGATCGCATGTCTACGTGAGGCTTTGAAATAATTTATTTAAGTGTTATAGTTAACGCGAGGGGGGGCCGGACCGCACGAACACGGCCGAACCCCCCCTCCATCGTTCTTGTTTAATTCTTGCGGTGGAAGCAAAGTGGCGTGGTGCCGTCGCACCACGCGGATTACGGTACGTTTATTTTTACGCGGCGCCGTCGCGCCACGCCGGGGTAGAAACTTCAAGAACGCGACGCCGTCGCGCCGCGTTGAAAAGAATCAAAGCACGGCGAAGGGGCGCGGTGCCGTCGCACCGCGCCGGATGACGAACGTCGCGGCCGGTTCCGGGCCGCGGCGGGACGAGGAGACCGCGGCCGGTTCCGGGCCGCGGCGGAAGAGAAGACCGGCGGCCGGGCCGCCGGCGTCGGAAGTCGAAGGCGGGACCGGAATTTCTGGTCCCGTTAGTGAAAACCGGCCGGCCAGCTGGCCGGCCGGATGACAGGAAACCGGGGGAATAAATCCCCCGGCAGGTTCAACAAAACCCCCCTCTTAATGAGGGGGGCGGTTCCATGGAAGGGGGGGGGGGGGGCAGAAGCCCCCCCGTTTAATTCAAAACCGGCCCCCACGTGGGGGCCGATTTGTTGCATACGGCGCGGCAAAGCCGCGCCGCCCTTCTGAAGAAGCGGGTGTTAGCCCCCCGCGTGCGGCCCCTCGCGGCACCCCGAGCCGCCGCGGCACCCCGCGCCGCCGCGCGCCGCGCCGCCGCGCCGCAGCCGCCCGCCGCCGCCGCCGGCCACCGCGCCGCCCAGGGGGGGGGTCGGGCCAGGTCGGCCCGGACCCGGACCCCCCCGTTTCGAACCAGAATTGGTTTTTGGCCCATAACTTGAGCCTCGGACCTCCGAATGACGAACCGTCTGCGGCAACGCGATCCTTGGATCGAGACGGTCGTTTCGGTATATCACACTCAAGGTTTCGGATTACTTTGAGTTCGTCCGGGTTGGTTCATTCACGAAACCAACCGGGCCTTCGGAGCGGAAACGCTCATATCTTGAGCCACGAACGTCCGATTGACGCGCCGTCAGTCGCGTTGTGTTCCTCTTAGTGAGACGGATCTTTTGGCATACTCCGCCCGAGGTTTGGACGTAGGTGGAGTACGGTCGGGTTGGTTTTGCCTTAAAAACCAACCGGGCCCCGGAGACGAAAAAGCCAATAACTCACGGACCGGGCGTCCGATTGACGCGCCGTCTGTTTCGTTGACTTCCTATTGATAAGACGGAACTTTTGACATACTCCGCCCGAGTTTTGGTTACAGTCGGAGTATGGCCGGGTTGGATTGTACCCGAAATCCAACCGGGCCCCTGGAACGGGAAAGCTGATATCTTTCAGACAGGACGTCCGTTTGACGAACCGTCAGCGGCGTTGGTGGTTACGTTGAGTAACGGTCCCTTTGAGTATACCCTATGGGAGTTCGGGGTATAGTTGAGATACGGCCGGGATTGGTTCGCACTCGAAACCAACCGGGCCCCTGGGACGAAAAGGCTAATAACTCACAGACCGGGCGTCCGATCGACGCGCCGTCTGTAGCGTTGAGACCCCTGTGACGAGACGGACTTTTGAGATACTTCTTTGCGGGACTTTGTGATACTTGGAGTATCGACCAGTGGCTCGTGGAGCGGACCCTCCTGGAGACGAGCGTGCAGAGTACGGAGACCGTGTAGCCGGCTGAGACCTGACGACTGCTTGACCGACTCGACTTGGAGTGAGTCGACTAGCCCAGTGGACGGAGCGCCCGGTATTTGGCGGCAGACCCACGGCGGACGGAGCGCCTGGTAGTTGGCAGCAGACCCGCGGTACTCGACAGGAGGAGTACCTCAGTAGGCTATCTGGGTAGCGCCCGTTATTTGGCAGCAGACCCTCAGCAGACGGAGCGCCTGGTAGTTGGCAGCAGACCCGCAGTACTCGACAGGAGGAGTACTTCAGCAGTCTTAGGTTAGTGAGCGGCGGCCTCGGAGTCGTGACAGGACCACTGTACACTCTAGAGACGGAGCTCTTCAGCAGTTACGGTTTCGATAAAGTTAATCCTGGTTTGAGCTGAGACTTTTGACCTTGTGTTTACCTCATGATTGAGATGGGTCACTTGCTAACTTTGGTATATGTATGGGCATATACCCGGGTAGTGGTTATCCGTCGTTTTCACAATCCTTGTGTTTCCTCATGATTGAGATGGGTTACTTGATAACTTAGGTATATGTATGGGCATATACCTAAGTAGAGTTTATCTGTTGAGATCTTCTTGTGTTTATTCTTGTTGGTTTTAGTGAGACCTTGAGGGTCTCGGGGTCCCTACTGAGTATCGTTATACTCACCCCTGCACGGGCTATGCCCGCACCTCGTTGTGTTGGTTGCAGACGACGGACAGTGCTGACAGAAGCCGAAGGTTCGAGGACTGGACGGTACCTGGAGGTGGACTATATGACGAGGCGGTAACCGGAGGTGGACCACTGGGCGGGACATACTCGGAGCGGATGGCGGAACCCGAGGAACAGAGGAGCTATCTGTACCCACCCTTCAGGTGGGATTTCCAGTGGACATCTCAGCGTAGCAGCTTTACTTTTCAGTCGCTGTTTTCCCTTTCGAGTTGTACTTTACAGTTGGGCTTGTATTTCCGGCCCCTTTTTACTTTTCAGCTCTTCTTTTTGTACTTAGTGTTTTACTTCCGCTTGTACTCTGTGGTGCTTGTTTTCTTTTATAAAGGCAATGCCTTCCCAGTTATCGGGATTTTACGCCTTTGGTGCTAGTCGCCAGCCCCTGGCCTTTGGAAGGCGGGCTTGGGGTAGTCACGGCACGGGCCCCGAGGACGGGTCGTGACATGGAATCCTTTGTTATAGTATTTATGGATGAAAAATTGTTTTATTATTTCACTCATAGCGACCATGCTAAGAAACTTGAAATATTTTTCAGTATAATGAGGGAGCATCAAAATTATTATAAGGTTTCTTAGTGCCACATCTATATCGAAAAAGTTCAATTCATGGGCCATATTATCTTATAATAAGGATTATTTTTTGACCTAGAGAAGTTTAAAGCTGTGGTTTCCTAGGATAATCTGATGAACGTGTATGATATACAGAGTCTATTAGGGAAGAATGTATATTAAATTCATTTAATATAGTACATTATATGCATTTATACACCTCATAGTAGTGTTAAAAATAAGGGTTACAAGTTACTATTGTAAAAAGAGTGAGAGAAAGTATTTTTGGAGCTAAAAGAAAGGCTGGTCTTGGAAGCAATTTTGATACTTCCAGAGCCTCAAAGAGGATATAGTGTTTTATCATGCATATAGATTCATGAATGGGGTAGTTATAATGAAATATGACAGATTAATTATGTACATATCTCATTAATTTATGCCTCCTGAAAGAAATTATCTGACACATGGCCTTGAGCGAGTAGTTGTTTCCCATGCCTTATGTTACTGGAGACAATATTTTATTTGGTGAGTAAATTATGATGTATACAGAACATGAGAGCTTCAAATATATCATTAAACAACATGAATTGAATATCAGATAAAAAATATGGGCTGAATATATTTATCTATTCAATTATGTGCTTCTCTATACGAGTAGAATGTGTAATACAATAGCTGATGCACAAAGTCAAAAAACTTATGTACATGTCATACGATAATCCAGTGATGAATGAAAATTGATGGACCGAATTTTATAGCTAAATATAATGTTTTATAATAGTCAAGATCATTCTTATAGCTCATTATTGACAGTTACTTATTTACTCATTATGTGGGTAATGAGTAGGCAGTTTCCGGATCATGAAGTCTTGGTTCTCCCAGAGAGCACTGTTTATAGGGACAGACCTTTGGATTGGTTTGTGGATAGAGAAAAAAAATCCTACATATACATGTAAATGTATTTGTTCCTTTATATATGAGAGTGGAACATAAAAAAGAGTCATATTCTTCTTAGTAGGTAGTTTATCTTGGCATCTAAAAAATTTATTGAGATATATGACACTAGTATTGGTGGCCTAGGAAAAAATGTTGGATATAATGCTTCAACACTAGGTTCTCTTACTATCTGTAGGTGAAAGAAGATAACTAGTGAGATTTATTCTTGTTACATCAAAATCCAGTCCTAGAAAGAAAATAGGATGATGTTTCTATATATTTTTTAGTCATCTTAAAGAGGACACATTGAGGTAGTGATTCTTTTTGTGTAGTTATTGACCGACTGAATATAGTAACTCACTTCCTTACTAGCAGGGAAACTCTTTTAGTTTATGATAAAGGAGGATTGTATGTCCGTGAGATCATCCTACTCCACATAGTCCCTCATTATATCATTTTATATAGGGGTTGTCTCTTTAAAACATGGTTTTGGTAGTGGTTGTAGAAAGATATGGGTACATTGGTGATTCTAAGCACAACCATTCACCCGTAGATTGATGGAAAGTAAGAAAGGATGATAATTGTGTTATAGTAGGATCTTTTGGAATTTTTCCATGATTTCTATGGTTCATTAGTGAAGAATTTTCATATCAATAATATCACCTATAATAATAAATTTTAAGAGAAAATTGAGATGGATCCTTTGAGGCCTTTTATCGTAGTTCCTGTTGTTCACTCTTATGCTTGTTAGAGGAAGTAGGGGATGTGCTACAAGGTCCACATATCATGCCAGAGATTTTATAGAAGGTTTGATTGATCAAGAAGTGTATTTTTACTACTTAGTCCAGAAAAAAAATCTTACGTCGATCATTATCGATAACCTCTGGATTTCAGGGTCAATAATTGTTTTTTCCTGTGGGTATCACACAGGATTGGGAATATAATTACACTGAGGAAATATATTTTCTCTCTATGTTATGATGGGAATTTTGAGATTCTATAGAGATCTGAGCCAGTAGACTATCAACTATTACTAACTCAAAGGTTTCATTCCATGCATGTCATCATTCATGTTTCACATCTTTGTCGATATCATGTTGACATGTCTTGTACATTTTTTCTTGAGGATGATTATTCAGATATCTCTATTTATTTTGAGGATTATCATATATACATGACTGACGAGACCATGAAGATTATACATGGCCAGTCTATCCCTTTAGTATCTGTTCTGTGATAGAACGATCATGTATAGGACAAGACATTGGAGTGGGAGGCAGACATATGTTTCTAAGGGCCATAGTCTTTCTCAGATAGTGTTTCAAAGCCCTTTGAAGGTGAACCATGGGATTAGTTTCTTTAAGGGGAGTAGACTGGAAGAACCCATTTTTTTAACTCAAGTATGTACCAATTTAAATATAGTATAATAAATTATCTTGTACATAATATAGATTCCCTTTGAGGTTATAATGATTTCGAAGCTATTTGGGGCTTATTTAGAGCTTACAACGCCAACTAGTGGAGAAAAGAGCTGTTCAACATGGTTAATAGAAAGCATAAAATCCATCCTTCATGGTATCTCTAAACAATTAAAGGCTATAAAAAGGATCATGTAGGTCACATGGCTTTCCCTAACTATGAACTAGGGGTCACATGCATGTTAAAAATTTCTGTAGTTTTTAGCTGAGGAGATTCACAATGTTGGTGATAATTTTTCCAAAACTAAGTATCCAAATGATTTGAGTGACCTCCATAAGGAGTGGGAGGAACAAAATTGGAACACGATTTAGCCTACCATATTTTAAACCATGCAACCTAGTTATTTTGGGTAAAAAAGAAAATTTCCCCATTAATTCTATTTGAATTCAAACCCACCTCTCATTTCATCTCATATATACAATAGAGGAATTATTCTCCCATTTTGAGCTCCCATATCCCACTTTGAAATATTTTTATCCCCATTATCTATCCAAATTATTCTTCAAACCATATTCATCATAATAGATTCTCATTGATACTTACTTGATTCCTTCTTATCTTTTCTTCATCCTTCTTTCCCTCAAAGTCATTTTTTAGATGGAGGATCATCTGTCCATATTTTAGGGCATTGGAATGTTATTTAGATCTCATCAAATTTAGGCCAAAATAAATGTTGATAGTATATTAGGAGAGTAAAATGACCATATGGTAGGTGGTGTATAACTCATCCCTCATGGTTTCCCACATTATAAATTTCTGTAGTTATGTGTGTTCCCATTTCATCAGGTGTTACCTATTAAATATATGTTCTATTATTATGATCATTATAATCATATTCTAATACTATTTTTATATAAGTTATCCATTTTTGAGGTTATTTACTCAATGATGACCACAATAAGTAGGGTTTTTTTTATAATTATGCTTATAGTAAATTTTTAATCCTATCTGCACCATTGTTTTGGTGTGTTTTGACATGAAATCTATAAAGGTAATTATTTCATTTAATATATAAATTTTTAAAAGCTATTATATGTGATGATATCACGTGAACCTTATAAGGTAAGTGTTTTAATTTATTAATGAATATTTAGAAGTTTAATTGGAGAGTATATTAGAGGAATCACTTAGCCCAGTTTTTTATAAATGAATTGCATATGGTTCCACATCCTTATCCTACCGATTTAATGATAAAAAATGTCAAAGTGTGAACTAAATCAATGAAATGTGATTGAAGAACTACATGGTTACATTCCATATTAGCCTTTTCACCATAATGAAAGACAACGACATGCACCAAATGACTTATTAAATGGAATGAATATTACGTGTCCTATGTTATTAAATAAACCATGTATAGGTTGACTATTTCATATGGAACTAGGAATTAATATAGGATTGGACAGAATCAATATTTCTTTACAGTCCTATGGGAATTCCTTGAACACTCATGGTGACCAATCTAATTCAAGGATTCAAGTGGCAATTGTTGATTCCCCCATTAGAACCCTATCATTCTCAACTAGTAGATGCATGGTATAAAACTAGAGGAAACATCCATTATCATTTTTCAATGCCTTGTATACACTCATTGGATCTATCATGACATCTATAAACATGTGGTTCCTTGGTTACACCCATTAGACCTAGTCATTTTTGATCCCATTTTACATTGGATTAATTCATTGGACATGGTAAGAATCATATTATTGTGAAATGAAATGGGATATGACCCTAGGATAAATCTCATTCCCATTTAATGAGGCTATATATTATTACCGATTTGGATTAACCCATGATGTGAAGCATTCCTTTTTTATTACCATGGAACTTATTTAATATTATCATAATCACAATATGCCTTGTTATATCTTGGGTCATTACATTTATAATCATAACATGATGTTAGTGCAGGTTATTCCTTAAGTAAATTACTATATTAACTAGAACATAATTAGTAGAGAAAATGGTTATTGGTTAAGAAACTATACAAGGATAAAGTAGGTACTTGGGTATTTACATTACTGTACTACTTACTTTTATGTATCGTTGTCCATAAACTATTACCATTTATATTACATGGACTAGATGTTATATATGATTTTGATGGTGGACTAATGAGATTTATCTAACACTCTATCAAAACCCCCATTGGTAGTAAGGAATATTACATGAATAATGGTGTTCAAAAGGGAATCATCCCTCTTTGGAGACTTGATACAACTTTCTTACTTTAGGATGGATCTTGGTAGTAGATAACTAAGCTACAGGTCAAAATATTGAGTATACTTTTTTCTTCTTTTTTCTTATTTTTTATAGTAGATATTTACTGCTACCATGTATCCATGTTTTGTAGTTTTATAGATACATGATATATATCAACATATTTTAGTATATGATTGTGCTTCTAGTAAAATATTATTACTATGAGTTGCTTCTGCAATTTATTATTCTTTTTTGTATCTACTATGGTGGGTAACTCATCTAACTTTATAGTGTACATTTCAATTGTGTCATATGTTTAAATATATTTTTTCATACAATTAAATATTATAATATATATCCATCATGTTCTACTTGGATAATTAGGTCATAGTCTTCCCATGAACAAATTATATTCCAACAATTCTAGTTGTCAGCCTCAGGAATTTGGGATGATGCTCTTTATTCCATGTGGGAAAATAGGCATGGGGTAACACATAGTGAAATATGGGACCAAGACGTCCGAATAATTATCCAATTAAGAGTTTGTGTGCTGATTAACAATTTGTTTTTGATAATTAAGTTAATTATTATAAACTTTATTATATATGTAAATGGAATCTTATGTATATTGGATTCATTGAATGTGTGGTATTAGGTTTTAATATGTCCCAATTATCATGTTTTCTTAGAAATTGATGCTCAATAAAAACTACTATGTGGTTAGAATATTCATGTGATCCCTTGTAGGAATCACATAAATTGATTCACTATATGTGTTTGAGACATACATGTTGGAAAGGGGCTGGGTCATTATATATGGTAGATACCTCCCTATGGATACACATAAAAAATAATGGTAGTACGGAATATTTACCTTGGTTAGGAAATATTTACCCGTGATGGAATATTAATTGATAATATCAACTAATATTCATCTTTATGCTACTTTGAAACATTTAATTAAATCTTATTCTAAATGTATCTTTAGCCTAATAAAATAGATTGAAATCTATAATTACCTAACATAGATCACCCAAAAAATACCCAATTCATGTGCACCACATTACCTTAATTATTCCTATATATATGCCAAAGGCTATAGACTAGTTTATAGGGCCTAAAATAATCATCAGGAGTCTATTCCATCAAATATAATGTATAGAGGTCATGCCTGATTATATAAAAAATTCAGCATAGCACTTATAATAATAGATATAAAAGAACATATGCATATGAAAAAGGAATAAAGAATCACATCACATAGTCTAGAATAGAAAATAAAAAAGTTTACATGATTTTCATATATGAAACAATTTAGAAGAGGCCTAATAATTCATTATAAGAATAATATGAATACATAACTGCATATAATAGATCAAAGATGGGAACACAAGTCAATACATATGATATAAAACTAAAATAAATAATTATAAAATGAAACACAACACAACACATAATAAAATATCCTATTGGTTCATTGGATATTAATATAATGGTTCTTTCATGCGATATGACCAGATTCATTATAATACTTATCCTTGAATGGAATCACAATACTTAACCCACATATATCGAAAGCTATATTTTTCATCCTATATAGGATAACACAAATCATCTTAATAAAAAAACTATTTGGGATTGTATGGATATGTAAAAAATATACAAATAGTGAAAATAAATGATATGGGTATATCATTCACTCTAAAACATAACTCATATCAGTTTATAAAGGTCATGCCAAGGTGATTTCATATATAGAATACAAACACACCAAAACAATTTTGGTTTTTTACCCATATTAGATTAGGTAAATCATTATAGTAAATGGTGGATCATATAAACTCATGAACCAATGATGTATACCACAAAACCAACCTCATGTCATCATAAATAATTCTAATTAGGTTTTACTATATACATGAAGCTCTCTCATTATATTTCAATAATACACATCTGTTATCTCATAACTCATAACCATCTAAAATATGAAATATCATTAGAAATATAATTCATATTATAAAAACAATAGTGAGAAATAAATGACACCCTAACAATCAATTTAAAACGATAAAAGATAATGAAAAGAATATTACAAGAGTTCTAAAAGAATCATATATTAAGTGATCATTTATCCCATGACGAAATAATTGAAAAATTAATATTAGAAATTAAATGAAATAAAAAAATTCAATAACATACAACCTTCTCCATTTCATCACAATTATCCTGACATGAGAAATCCACAATCTACATATAAAAAAAACATCTGTATCATTCCAATTAATCAAATAAAATTTTAGGGGATATATTGTACATCATAATTGAAAAAATAAGAAAAAAATGATCAATAATATCAAATATTAATCTCATTATAGAAAAATGTGTTCCATAGACATCATGTTACATGAGGTGGATATTTGTTTTTGAAAACCAGATCTACAAAATACCACTAGAAATAACCTCCCATGATTCTTCCACCATGTAGCGTATATTCTCAACTTTTATCTATTTGATTTCAGATATCCACTCATAAGACCACAAGTAGGATGATCCTAAATGTATAATGGTGAAACAATATGTACACACTAAATGAAAATTAAAATTAAACATTCTCATAAATCTATAGCATGATCCCTAAAGTAATAAAATATACCACCTCTATTAGGGTTGTATTGTGATCAAGATTTAAAAAATGACAGTTATAGCATCTGAAGCCTCTGGTACATAATATAAGATGATTTTTATAAAAAATATCCAACAAAAACACGTAGATATAAAGGTTGTGTTTCATCAGAATACTAGGTTCAAAAAAAAATTAATCAAAAAAATATTTATTTTAATTTAAATAATTCTCTCCTATATAATTCGTAGTTTTTAAGACATAATAGTATAACTAAAGTCCTAAGAAAAATAGGTGAGATATGAATCCCAATAAAAGAATATTCATGAGAATAGATCATAACATATGAGTAAAAAAAGAGTAACATTATATCATACAAGGAAATAATTTTGAATAATCATATAGAATCATGAAAAAAATAAGATGGAATCATAAGATAATTGCATTACTATAATATTGAAACATCATAATACATGAAATCATTAACATAAGTCAAGGATAACTATCGAGACATCATTACATGTTTTATAGAATCCTTTAGTGGATTAGGTTTACTCCCTACTCCCATAAATATAATCCCATTAGATAAAAAAAATTCATAATGTGTTGGTGATCTATATTGATTCACCCATCAAAGATTGGACATGAAAATGAGAAAAACATAATTAAATAAAGCATATGGAATATGCATAAGAAATACAAATGAGAATAAATGGGTTAGATAATCATTCCTCAAGTCATATTCAATGTATATATCAAAAGGATCCAAAATTAAATAATTATTTAAATATTTGTACTTTTTATAATTGGATAAATTAAAAAATGTCTACAATATAGAGTTAAATTGAATAAAATTTAATGGTAAATGGAATTTTTTATATATAAATGAACCATTAAAATTTTGTTTTAAGGAAACTATAATATTCATTAAATGAATGAAATAGAATTAAATCTTAACTGAAACCTGAAGTAAAACAAAATGGATAACCCCAAAATATTTCTCATTTGTTAAATTCATGAAGGGTTAAAAACTCAAAAAGTGTAGTACATGATATGATTAAGGCATAGAAGGGTTCCCATAAATATGGTTATTTCATATAAGGTAATGAGAAATGAATGAAAGACATGTATAACCCCATCAAATAAAGATTTATTAAGATAGAAACACATGTAAGATATATATATAAAAAATTTATAAGTATTCCATAATTTAAAATAAATATAGTATATGAGATAGGGAGAAAAGGAAAAAAAATAGGCAAAAGTGGTTGGTTCAGAGAGTTCCCTTACATCAGGTTTGAATTATCTATGAACTTTCACAAAATATTTTGAATAATAAAAATGAATTTATTAAAAAGAATATTAGGAAATTATTCTAAAATATTTTATTTATCATCATATTTTTTTGTGAGTTTTGATTCATTTAAATGATATATCATTTATGAATCTAGAATCTCAAGGTTCTTTGTGTCATAGTTTCAAGGCCACGTCCCATTTGGGTAAAAATGAAATTTATTTTGTAAATGTTTTCATAAATAGAAAATTTAGACGTAATGATGTACATTTTATTAAAGTTGTTAAAAATTGTTTTAAAAATCAAATGTTATAAAAAAATTCACATGGTTTATAGCGTGTAATTATTATCGTTATATGATTAACTCACATAGGTGGTATTTCAAACAGAAAATAACCTATATGGTTTCATTTGATATTATAGACATATATCTATTTTTGAATGTGAAATAAAATATATTTTTTCATATTTAGATCATTTTAAACCATTATATGTGGATTTAATCCAACAATGAAGGTAGTTATGGGAAATGAAATTCATTATTCATAAGAATATGATCCAACCATGTTATGAACAGTAATTTTCATTCTAGAAACTATTGATGGGAGGGTAGAAAATAGATATTACACCATAAAAATAACATATGATAATAATTTGGACAATAATATTACTATTTAATGGGGGGTGGAAAATAGGTGGGGTAGTAGAATAAGAAAAAATTTGAATGTTGTTAGCTTGATAATTTAACTAATCTTTTGGATGTCTCGTCTTAGAATACTTCTTACAGCTTGGGAAAAAGCTATCTGTATTTACCATAAGAAACAAATAGATATGTTATAGGATATAAAAGAGAATTAAGTAAAATATGGTAATATATAGGGAATATAAGGTGTGAGTATAAGGGGATTTATTTATAAGAATATGAGAAATTTGTTTTTTAATTTAAGAATTATCTTATTATTGCTTTTCAATACTTTCAAAAGTGATGAATCATGGGACTAAACCAATTTAACATTTATGGTGTTGTGAAGCCAATGGTTTCATACATCATCAATGACCCATTAATTCAAGTATTTTTCTTGTGATTTTAAATACTATATTTTACCATAGTTCATTATTTAGAATAAATTCATATGTTCAGGAAAAATAACAAAAATTCAACCTTTCATTTTTTTGAAATTTAGATTCGAAAAAGGAAACCACTTTTTAGGAAAATATTTTTTTGAATAGGATAATATATATATTTTTAAAAAATATTTATTTATTTGATAAATACAAATTATTTAGTTATGATTAATTTACTACCCATTGAAAAATTTCAAATGGTATAATAAAATCTTATTATCTTTATAATAGAAATTAAAACCATTTTTCAAAACAATTTTTTGTAAATAAATTTTATTAAAATTATTTATATTTACCATAAAAATATATTTAAAATATATATTTTTTATATACATAAAAACAATTATTTTATCATTTAAAAAACACTTATTTAATATAAAGGTGATATAAATTTTTATATTTTAATTTTAAAGAATATATAAACATTATTTCTCTATCCCAACTATTATAATGATAATGTTTCTATTCATAATAGTGATATTAATATTCTAACTATTAGAATTGTAATGGTCATATGGGATTCCAACCATTATAAATACCATATATTTAATTAATTCTTAATTATTTTATATCGATGTTATATATTTGTATTTTCAAAATGGTTTTTTATTTTTTAATATTTCATTCATTTTTATATTATTTTTATTGAATGGGAACATTCATGGGGATTGGGTATATACAAATAGTAATATTATTGTTATCTTATTTTCTATTTTATTGTCCCATTGTATCATTTTAAATTCATATAGGTATATTTATTCTATGACTACAGTTTTATAATTAATATAATAATTTTTTTTTATTTTTCATTTTTTGGTGAAATAATATTATATTATTTTATATTTTTAAGTGTGATAGAATTATTAATTCAAAATGGAAATTTCATTCAAAAAAGTCTAGGTCATAGCATAGTCTTCACTACAAAAATATCTATATGGTAAGGCACTCTATCCCATATGGTATAAACCAACAATATTACGGATCAAACCCACTCCCCTTCTAACAATACAATCAAAGTGATATCCACCCATTATCTAATCCCATCATAAGATCCTTGAAATTATTCACTATAATAAATATATAACTTTCAAATAATTTTACAATATATGTCAATAAAAACAATAATGGAATTATGATTTTGATTAATTAATGATTTTAAATAATTATTAATTAAATAAAAAATATATTTGCCTATCAGTAATCATGAAAATCAATAATTTCACAAATGAAAAAGGTGGATATCTCGACCATCAATTAATCAGTATGAAGGTATTCCCTATAATTTTATGGTCTCCCAATTAAGTGATCAAAACTAACATAGGATGAAAGAAATTTAGGAACAAATAATTCCCATGGGATAAATATAGTTTTCTATGAACTTATTTGATAAGAAAACATCTATTTTACTTAACATAATATAACCAACCTTCTTTTATTGAAATGATGCTCTGCTTTTTCATATTTTATAATATTTAAAAATGTATAATAATATATTATACATGGTAAATCTACTATAAAAAACTCATAATCATATACATGCCTTGAAAAATGGGACATCATCGACATATGGTAAACTAAAAAAATATTTATTTTAAGAATATCATTTTTCAGTATATAAAATATGAGTCGAGAACACTTTTATATATCATTAAAAAGAAAAATTATTCAATTTTTATGTGAGAAAGGTATTCTACCAAATAACATGGAAAATAAACCATGAAAAACTCAATTGAATAACATATTTAAATTCTTTAAAAACTATCCAATCCCCATTGATGTTAAAACGAATGTTTTAAAATGCTATTTCAAATATATTTTTTTAAATAAAAACACATTCAGGATATATTAAATCTATATCTAACAACTATTACAATCCCATTTTAGAGGTAAAACAACTTCCATATAAAATATAGTGAAATAAAAAAACACTACAAAAGAATACACAAAACTATCCTCCAATACTCATGAAAATATGGAAGAAAAAAATATTATTTAAGAAGATATATGGTATTTTTGGATTATTAGTTCATCCCAATACCATACTAATTATAGGATAATTTAAAAAAAATTCAAATCAATAATAATAAGGTAAATAACAATAGCATCACACAATCATAACATAATCTAATCAATAGATTTACTCACTGTATAAGTTCCAAGAACCTCAATATTAGTCACATTTATTTCATATAAACTCGTTTAGAACAAAAATGAGCCAATTATAACCTATATTAACAATAAATACTATTATATTAACCCTTACATTTTTTGAAACAAATTTCCCAATTTTTCATAATGGATTTAAATCACATCCAGAAAATCTATAATGCAAGAATCATGACCAATGAGTGGAAGAAAACATAATGTAATGCCTCAGCCCAACCCTAATTAATATACCAAATTTATAAAATTAAAATAAAAAAAATTCTATATAAATAAACAAATAACCCATGGAAAAATACCTCAAGATAAAAAATCTGAAAAAATATAATATAATCTTCCAATGACTTTTCTATGGGGCACATAGGAATTACCCCTCAAGAAGCATTGTTTTCCATAATATAGTGGAATAATCTTCCCAAACCCTCATTGAATATAATAAAATTAGTGTATAGTGAATATTTGAAAATAATGAAGATAGATATTAACATTTGTTAAATAAACATGAAGATAAATAAGTAAACCACTCTAAATAAAGGATTCTATAATTTGGGGATAAAGGGGAGTGACGATTATATACCCACTATGTCGGGGTGGGGGTGGAGGAAAATCCCAAGGTTCATTTTAAAATAAAACACAAAAATTATCATCCAACCTGTAGTTAATGTTGTTTGTGATACACATTTTCATTAATGACTATTAAAATTTTATTTAAAAATTAATATTTCAATATATAGTAGTACTGTGGTGAATGATTGATCCTACGAGAAGGTAGGTTTTTAAAGGATTTTTACAAATATATAAATTATTTTTAACTAAATTTATTTATTTAATGATATTTTTTGGGTGTGGTGAATTGTGATATTAAGTCAACAGATCAATGGGGTTTAATGGTGTGTTAAAAATGAAACAAAAAAAATAATAGTAAATCAATAAAATATAAAATATAAATTAAAAAATCAAGATATAAATTGCAATATTATTGATACAAAATGGTATAATGATTCTAATACATTAAAACTTGTATAATCCCTAATTAATATCTATAATAGTAATCATTCGATGACCATTTTTATTCTCATTATTAGATATTATTCATATAAATCTCTTTGAAATCACATTAACAAGTGAATATTGAAATAAAAAATTATTCTTCAGGACCCAATTAATTAAACTTTTTATTCCATTATAATTGCTTCATAATTGACATTGAAATGTTTCCATCGTGACAAATTAAGTTATCATGGTGAAAAAAATATCAAAAAATTAAAAAATATATTGAAATGAATATATTGAGTAATCTATCAGTGAATCACCATGAAGTTTTATAAAAAAATGTTATTAATAAAAATTTCACATAAATAGACAACGAAATCATGATTCCATTTTGTGGTTTCTTTGATGATACTAATTTAAAGGGAAGATAATGGTTTTAATTTGAATATATTAATGTGATGATATATATATATATATATATATATATATATATATAATGATTCACCCTTTTTTGGATAGAAAAATAGTAACTCCCCGACCCCAGTTACCTAGAGTTGGTGAATTGTTACATAACATTGGCATGATTCAAAGAATCATGTCTCCAAAGACAGATCAGATTAGTAGCCTTGGAAGTTCTAGATACATACATATGTATTACATTATATCAAGAGATAAAAACAACAAAAAAAATTTGTACCCTTTGAACACACTAATATCCCTTATCCTATCCCTGTAGGTTAACCTTAAAATACTTCTTCACATCCTGGAAAAAATAAAACATAGAAACGGGTGAGCTCAAATGATGAGTAATGATAACAATATAGCAGAAACATTCACAAATATATAAACACATTTATGGCAACATGTAAGACTAAAACATAATCATTTTAAATTATATATTTAGAATAATATTGAAATTATAAATTAATTAATTTCATTTACTTATTAACATGGATATTCTACAAGTCGAATAATCACATGCAATATCAATAACCAATTTCATAATGATGGAATGCATAATTCCATACTTCATAACCACATAGTCCAGGCCTCATGCGAAGACTAGGAATAATATTCTGTCATGGCCTTGTTCCAGGATACTAATTTTTCTCTTGAGACCTACCGATGCATCGAGAAGCTATAGCAGGCTCCACACGTTACTTACTAAGTCTAATGCATTCCTCATATAAAAAGGTTTAAATATAACATGAACATTCATATTAAAACTAGAATAAAAAATGTAAGTACTTTTTCCATAAACTATGAATGGTATAAAAATAACACATCCACAGTAAAACATATCAAAAAACCTTCAATACAATATGGAAGATTGTATCATAATAAGTCAACTTCAAACAAGTTTAAAATCCATCAAAAATTATAGACATAGATGAAATGAAAACTATTTGAATGAAATAACTCTTTCTATTATGAAACCATTTAGAAGACATTATTATAAAAGAGAACATTTATTTTGGATATATTCTTATATGATAGTATGGGAATATTATAAGGTTTCATAATGGTGGAAAGTATCAGTTTCTTCCGTATAAGATAAAAAACATTGTATCCATAATTTTGTTGAACAGGTCGTAAAGGACATTGTTTTGAAAATGACAAAAAAAATCCTTTATAAACATATTATAAAAAGTCAAACAATGGTATAAATAACTTTTACCCATAGTCTTGGAAATATTAAAAAGGTTTTGAAATACATTTTTAAGTAACGTGGATGTGGATGATAAAGAGGTCCCAGTAGATTCTCACATATAAACAACCTCGGATAATGAAGAGATTATAGAATTAACCATTACATTGTAATTTTCCTTAATCGAGTGTATGTTAACCTCCTGTATAATAGTTAAATAATTGTTATTAAATTATATAAGAACCACATAAAAAATATGATTTCATATATGATCTTCTAATATTTCTTTGTTAATAATATTTTTGTAGTATCATCATTTCGGGTGTTAACTGATTCATTTTATATGTTTTGTTCTGTAAGTCATGTTTTTTATGGATAATAGGTATTTGTTTCATATCCATAATGATATTAAGTTCTTGTATATTATTATTTAATCATAAAATGATATTTATTCTTTAATGGTTATGATGGGGAATGAATCTCATCGCGTTCGTGGAGACGGTAATCCGTACCTACGCATGAGAGACAATACCATTCTATTGATGTTGAAATATTATATAATTGGATGTTATATCATATATACAGAATTATTACCATGTTATATTTATTATTTACATTAGTTATACTCGTTATTATACCCATTAAAATAATTAAGTGTTTGAATAACAAACTACACCATGACGTGGAGATGGTAAGCCGTACGTACGCACGTATGATGATTTTTCATTCATATGAGGGATAAAATAATGAATTTGGTTGTTGAATATTTATAATAACAAAATAGTATTTCTATGTTATTGGACTTATTATTTTGGTATGGAAACATCAAATAAAGAGGAAGTGGAAGAAGAAAATTACTTTGAAAGAGGTGGTGAAATTATTACCTCTTCTTTGGGTGTTTTCTTTGGATTTGATCAAAATAAATCTTTTGGTTAGAATTCGGACCAAATTAAGGCCTCTAGGTCAAATAGAGGTTTATTTGGAGGATATTTTGGAAGGTTTTGGCTGAGCCAAATTGCTTTGGAGGTGTGATTGTGAGAGAAGGTGATGTACATTTTTTTAAGATAGGTGAGAGTAACTATAGGAAAAACGAGAAATAATATTTTATTACACCATCGTATTTGGTTTATAATGGCTCCGAAATGATTTATTTTGAGGCTATGGTGGGGATGAGTTGAAAACCTCTCAACCAATATGTTTTAGATAGGTTTCGGTCACCATATTAACCTTACATTTAGATTTAACTCTTAGTTAAATTGTTTAACTTTTACCATGTATTATTTTATTATTATATTATATAGTTAATAATCATAATATAAAATTCCATGAAAACCCAATGTGGACCATTAATAATATATATTATTATATAATTCCTTTGGCTGAACCATGTTTTTTAGGACTATTATATTATTTAATAATATAGTATTTGTTTTGAAAACTCATTTATGTCAATTTTGACACAATTTAGTAATTGATTTTGGTGGAAGTCATAACAGCACGATCGCGTAGAAAAAAAATTCAATGAATCAACCCAAACATATCATAATAATCTATAAAATTAGTGTAATGAATCAAAAGTCTCAATTTACATTTATTTGGATATTTATAACATCAATTATTTTTACCTTTCATTAAAAAGGTAATTACTACATCATCATTGTGTCATAAATAAATTTAATTATTTAATGTATAAATATTATAAATAAAATACCATTATGTTGGAAATATTTTTAGATTTATAATTAATATTTATAGTCGAATATATGTTATATATAACACTATATTAAATATGTTTTATTTATGAACATTTTAATTTAACACTTTTAAATCTTTTTTAAATAAAATAATAATAAATGTATTAATCTAATCCAAGTGAAAAAATGATCATATTTTATTCGTAAGGTTTATTTTTTTCCAAATATAGACCTATCCAATAGAATTTGGACACGTGTTAGGGTAATTAAAATTTCTTTTTTACATTTAATTACCCTATTTACTTTTAACTATTGTAAATAAAAGTCAAAAGTTACTATTAAACCAAAATTATTTTCATATTATTAAACCACATTTTACATAATGATGTCAGCCGTGTCTCTCAAATTTTTGAAATTCAATCCACAGAAGCGGTAAAATTAAATTTTTTCAAATTTTCAAATGCGCCTAGAAGGTGGGTATAAGATGGTAAAAAGTTCAATAAAATTTTATATATCTTATATTATTATAAAATCACTCCAATGAATTAACTTGAACATATAAAGGTATTATGTATCGATTTTTACCTAATTTATTTTAAATAAAATAACGAATTTCTTAAATAAAAAGTTGGTTTTAAACAATAACGCAGTGTTTTTCACTATTCATCAAAAATTGATAGTTTTCTGAAAAATAAAAAAAAATTCACCCTAAGCTAATTTCGATATTCAAAATTCCCGAATAATGTACATTTTGATAATTTCAAAAGTTGTGTATTACTATTAATAATGGCTTGTTTGATTGGTCGTGGTGTGTTAAAACTCCATGTTGTGTACAACGGAAGCTATTATATTATTCAAAGTGAAACATACTGTAGAAGGTTGGGGTGTTATATTCTTAGATCCTTTAAATAATTTTTTCTTCAAAATTTGAAGAATACTATTGTAAAAAAAGATTCAGGTGGTTCTTCATTATAAGTTCCTTGGGTTCCCATATTGCCTCTTACATCTTACTGTTTCTCTATAGAACTTTGACCAGAGGAGTCATCCAGTTTCTCAACACTTTTTCTCTGGTATCAAGAATTCTGATAGACTCTTTTCAATAAGACAGGTCAGGTTCCAATTCTATTTCTTCATAGGTGAGTACATGCGTTGGTCCAGACATGTGTTTTCTTAACAGTGATATGTGGATCATATCAAGAAATTAATAAATACATGGCGGCATTTCCAAACAATTAGCTACAACTCCAATTCATTCTAGAATTTCAAAAGGCCTAATGTACCTGGGACTCAATTTACCATTTTTACAGAAATGTATAACACCCTTCCATGAAGATACCTTCAAGAAACATGATCTTTTAGTTGAAATTATTAATCCTTCTTTTAGTTATTGTTATAGCTCTTTTGCCTATTTTGAGATGTTTTGATGTGAATTTGGATAACCTTCACCTTTTCCACTATTTCCTCAACAAGTTCTAGGCCTACGAGTTTTCATTCACCAACACCATTTTAAAAAATTGGTGTGCGGAATCTCTCTCCATATAATGCTTTATATGGTGCAATATAAATACTTGAATTGAAGCTATTATTATAGAACAATTCTACTAGAGGTAAATACTGATCCCACATACATTGAAAATCAAGTGAAAATGATCTCAACATGTCTTCTAAGGTTTGAATAGTCTATTCTGATTTCCCCTCATTTTTGAGGGTGTTAGGAAGTAGTGAAATGAATTTCAATATCCCAGGCCATCAAAAGACATTTCCAAAATAATGACATAAAATGATTACCTTGATCAGAAACAATCAATAGGGGTACTCCATGAAGTCTTAAAACTTCATTAATATATAGTCTTACTAGATGTTCGAGTGTTAAATCTCCTCTTATATCATGAAAATGTGATGACATGGAAAGATGATCGAGAATGACCAATATTGCATCATTCCTTCTAGATGACATTGGTAGTTCATGACAAAGTCCATCGTAATATGATCCCATTTTCACTCATGTATGGTTTGAGGTTTCATGACTCATCTAGGATATTTTCTTCCATCTTTCTTTTGTTGACAAACCATAAATCTTGACACATAATAAACAATATCTCTCTTCATATCGTCCCACCAAAAATTTTCCATCAATTCTCTATACATCTTAATGCTACCAGGGTGTATAGAGAAATTGGAGCTATGAGCATCATCAATAAATTCCCTTTTTAGATCAGGTTTGTGAAGAAAATTAAGCCACTTTCCAAATTTCAAAATCCCATCTTCATATATGAAGTTGATCAATCTTCAATCATTCACAGCTTTAATTTTATTTTTTAACTCCTCATCATCAGTCTGAGAAATACTTATCTTTTCTAGTAAATATAGTTTGGAAACCATTTGAAAAATTATTGATGTTTCACCTTCTATGGTTATTCCCAAATCCATAATTACTATATCCGTTATAATAGGACCCCTTTCAACTCTCATCATGTTCAAAACTCCATGATACTTTCTGCTTAAAGAGTCTTCCACCATATTTTCCTTCCCTGGGTGGTATTGTATAGTGCAATCATAATCCTTGAGTAGTTTGATCCCTCTCATTTGCCTCATTTTGACATCTTTTTGTGAGAAAACATACTTAAAACTCTTATGACTAGTATATATATATCACATTTTTCACCGTATAGATAGTGTCTCTATATCATCCAAGCAAAGATTACAGCTGATAACTCAAGATCATGAGTGAGATAGTTATATTCATGTATTTTTTGCTACCGTGATGGATAAGAAATAATTTTATCATTCTGCATAAGGACACAACCAAGCCTCATCTATGAAGCATCACTATAAATAACATACTCATCATTCCTCGATGGTAGAGTCAATATAAAAGCATTGACTGATATTCTCTTTAGTTCTTCAAAACATTTTTCAAACTCATTTTCCCAAACAAATTTAACCCATTTATGTGTTAGTGTGGTTAATGGGTTATCCAATCAGGCCAAATTATGGACGATGCACTGATAATAACCTGTTAAACCCATAAAACTATATACCTCAATTATACATGTCGTTTTATCCTTTATTGAATTACCTTGGTCTTTGAAGGATCAACATAGATTCCATCCATAAAGACAACATAGCCAAGAAAAGAAATCGTCTGATTCTAGAATTAACCCTTGCTAAACATCCCATATAATTCATTTCTTATGAGGGTTTTCATAATAGTGAGCATGTGATTTTCATGATCTTCGTAGATTTCAGAGCAAATGACGATATCATCATTATATACCACTACAAATACATCAAGATATTCCTTGAAAAATCTATTCATTAGATCCATGAAAATAGAGGGTGCATTAGTAAGTCCAAAAGGCATTACTGTAAACTTGTTATACCCATACCTGGTTCGAAATACTATTTTTGGAATGTCTTCTTTTATTACACACAACTAATGATATCCAAATCGACGGTCAATCTTTGAAAAATACTGAGCTCCATGAATTTTGTTGAATAAATCATAAATGAGAGGTAGGGGATACTTTTTCATTATTGTTATAGAATTGATCTCCTTGTAGTTAATGCACATCCTCATAGATCCACTTTTCTTCTAAAAAAACATGGCCCCCCATGGAGAAACAGTAGGATGAATAATTCCCTTATTAGACAATTTATCTAGTTGTTTCTTCAGGTCCACTAATTCTACAGTGTCCATTATATAAGGGGTCTTCGATATGGGCCTTGAACCAAGGATTAAATCCATGGAAAAACCAATTTCTTATTCTGGAGGATGTTAACGTAAATCCTCTAGAAACACATCATCATATTCTTTCAAAATAGGTACGTCCTCTATCTGAACATTCATTCCTCTCAAATAGTTATTTAATTCTCTTTCTCCCAAATAATTTAATTTAGTAGTGCTATTGGGTGTGGATCTATATAAGAATTTGGTGGTTAAATTTCTACCATAAAGATAAGGTACTTTTTATCATCATCTAAAATTGTAACCTCCTTTTTCTTACAATAAATTTTCGCATCATGGTTTGAAAGACAATTCATTCCAAGGATTATATCAAATTCAATCATGGTTATGATGATGAGATCATTTGATTAAGAACATTTATATGTCATAATGGGAACAGATTCACAAAAAATTATTGCAATAATTTTCCTTTAGGATATTTGACTAACAACTACTTTGTTAAATCAAATTGGAAATAACTAATTTTCTTAGAAAAACTAGAATGATATGAAACAATGCGATGATCCCAAATCAAAATAATGTAGGATCTAAAAATGAATATAGATGCTCAATTACAAGATGGGGTGAATTTTATGTTTAAAAGAATTCATTTTTAACCAGAAGGAAAGGTATGTTTAACAAGGTTAAATAATGTAAATTCACAAGACCTTTTAGTTCTAAAAACATGCTGGATTCCGGAAATACAGTTCTGGAAGTGAAACATAATAAAATGTAACAACAAAAATATTCTACCTTAAAACATATAGAATCATACTTATCATAGTATTCAAAATAATAAGAAAGTATAAGAAGGTTATACATTCATCCTTTATCAAAATACAACAGAAAATAAACTTGAAACAAAACAAATAACAAGTTTGAAATCTTTCAAACCAAAGAGAGGGGTATCTAACTACCTTGGATAAAGGTACCTTGATTAATACTTTCAAGAATGTCGGTCTTAACCACTACAGGGTAATCCCCCGATAAGAATATCGGAATCTGTCTTTCTATCCCTAGAAGACCTCAAACTTTAAGTTAGTTGTCACCAATGTCTTCTTATGCCCAAAAGTCCTTGAACTTCCTGGTAGTAGGCACCTCTGTAATCCTATACCCAAAAGTCCTTGATTGTACGTAACAACAATTGGATTTGCATGGAGCAAGCTGAAAATATGTTCACTATGAACAAGGAATGAGAGTCTCTCTCTCTTGAAATCACTTCAGCAACATGTAATCTCTATAGTGATGGACCGATAATGAGATAATTCAAATGAGCTCCAATTTATTGTAATTTTCCCAATGGTCTAATCCCTCCTCCCACAGTCATATTTTTCCTAGAATCTCAGAGGGACCTATACATGTGTCACTCAAACAATGGTTAATTAGAAACAGATTGCACGACATTGTTTCATAACTATAATAGGTGTAAGTAAAATATGGTTTCTTAACCATGTTCAATTATCCAGAATCTAAGGAAAAATAAAATTTTGTGTCTATGTAATGAAACACATGGAGACTATAAATCATAAATATCTGGACACTATTTTTCAAGGAATTCGGAATTGGAATTTTATAGATTTTGGAGTCAGAATTTCAATGGATCAATTATCTAAATTTTAAGGAATTCGGAGTATGAATTCAGAGGAATTCAGAGTCTCAGTTTTGAGAAATTCAGTGTTTGAATTATGATGAATTGAGAGCCTAAAATCTGACGAATTTGGAGTCCGAATTTGGAAGAATTCAGAACCCTTATTTTAGAGAATTTAGAAACTAAATTTTAGAGAATTCAAAATCTACAATTCAGAAAATTTATAATTTTAATTTCATAGATTTCAGAATATGAATTTTAAAGAATACAGAATATGAATTTCATAGAATTTTGAATATGAATTTCAAGGAATTCAGAATCAAAATTTCAGACAATTCAGAATATGTATTTTAGAAAATTTAGAAGCTGAATTGCATAGAATTCGGAATTTGAATTTCAGAATACTCTATATATACGATTTTATTTAATTCCATGTTTTTAGATGTGAAACTTATTTTTACAAATTAGAAAAAATGAGTTAGAAATAGAGAAACTACAACATGTATAATGAAAAGAAATGTATGGATAAAATTACCATAGTGATGGAAAATTTTCCTTAATATGATAAATCATAGGGGAAATTTTTTTTAGAGATAGAGTGTATGTGATTTTCAAAATAGAAAGGAATGAAAAATTCATAAGTAAATCTTATTGACTCAACAATCTTCCCCTTTTTGGAAAGCAAAAAAATCCTTATGAAAAAAATATAAAGGCTTATAATTTTTATGGAATTGAAAATAAAAACATATCTCCCTTTAATTATAGATCAAAGTGAATATGACTAACTCCCCACTAGGTATTTAAATCTCTATGGATCGTATTCTTGAATTTCAGAATGAGATTTTACATTTTCATTGCATACGAAAATATTCTTTGATAATAACTTCCCCTTAGATGAACTCCCCCTTACTTAGGGAAATCACTTCTTTTATGGTATTATTTTAATCATTCCTTCCCCCCCTTTCTAATTTTCAAATAGGAATTGATGGAATGGAAAGAAAATTTGGTACCTTAAATATTAGAACTAAGAAACCAAAAAATTTGAAGAAAAACAAAAATTACATTATGATTGAATGAA
This sequence comes from Viscum album, assembly GCA_963277665.1. Classification (NCBI taxonomy): domain Eukaryota; kingdom Viridiplantae; phylum Streptophyta; class Magnoliopsida; order Santalales; family Viscaceae; genus Viscum; species Viscum album. Next base: position 845,201,152 of record OY728128.1, read on the forward strand.
TTTGAACAAGGAAAAACACAAAAAAAGATCGGAATTGAAAAAATATCATTCTTCCTCTTTCGGAACCAGCTTCATGGCAATGGTTTTCAGCTTCTTGAGCTCCTTGTGATCTTATTCCATATGCTTAATGAACAGATCCTGGTCTTCAATTTTCTTCTCTAAGGATTTTATATTTTATTCCTGAGCCTTAATACATTCTGCTTATGCTTTCAAGACTTCTACATTCATAACCAGCTTCTCTTCAAATTCTATTTTGAGATCCCTTTCCCTCTTCCAATTAATGGCCATAGAATTAAGTTTCCACTTCAGATACTTATTTTCTTTAGAAGAATTCCTTTCAAGACATATGTTTTCCATAAATTTTTTGGTAAGTTCAATGAGCTTTCTATCATCGGTGTTAAATGCATATTTGACATTGTCTTGAAATACATAAAAAACACTAAGGTATTTGACGGACTTCTTTGAATAGCTTGTAATATTATTTCATAAACTTTTATGAACTTCATTACCAATGAGAAAAGGATTTGAGGTCTTCCTCGAGTCTAACACATTTATCCATAACCTAGGAAACATAATCTGATCTCTGATTCATCTAATATTGGTTCATTTGACATCAAGAATCATTTTTTTGGAAATAAAAGAATAGTACTGAAAAGATTCTCAAATATTGAACCACAAAATCACGTCCAAGTGAGGACGATTCTAAATCATGATGTTTTATTTGTGAGGGTTCTTTTTTTAACTCTCCATCTTTCCTCTTCGATGAAGTACCAACATCTTTATTTTTCATTGCATATTTTTTAGGTGTATGCAACAACACTTTCTTTCCCTTATCAACTCTCTGAATGATTTCATATAGTTTAGGTGATTCATTCTCACTATCTGATAACTAAAAAATTTTATCTTCCTCAACTTCCTCATTCTCAGTATCGGCCTGTTGATCTTCTAAATGAAGAAAATCAAGATTACTTTCTTCTTCTTCAGAAGGTTTTTTTCTTCTTCCTAGTCCTTCTCTTCATTCTATAGAGTAGCATGTTTTGATGATTTGTCTAGAGAATTATGGATCGATATTTTTACTGATGGAATTTAATTCTTATAGTAATCTTAAACTTACTTTATTAAATTATCAGTGTCATCCCATTCTTTTTTTATTCTTCTTTTATTTACTCTTTCTCTTCCTGAACAATTTCTTCTTCTTGTTCTGCATCTGGAATCAACACCTTCATTTCCGGAGTCTCAATAGTTGATCCTATAAAAAATTATTCTGGAATTGGTATTTGTTTAGATTCTTTCTCAGCATATTTGAATAGTGATTGTACAATTTTGGCTTCAGACAACTTCTTCCTTTTCTTCTTCTCTTTATGTTGCTTCTCAAGTTAAACAGTAGCCTTTATCTTTAATGCTTTTTCCTCAGAAGGGTCCAATCCAAACATAGGATCCCTTTCCTTCCTGTTTCTCTTTTCTTCTCTCCACTAAGACACTACATCATCAGGATAATCCTTTTGCTTCTTTTTCTTCGGCGTTGCTAACTGAGATTCCTTAGGCACTTGAGTTGTGACTTTTTCATCTGGTTTCTTCACCTTCTACATCTTTCCACCCTTCTTGGATATCTCAGCCACTTCAAGTTTCTTTGAATGAGATTGTATTTTAGCTTCTGAAAAATCATCAAATTCTCTTAAATCACTAGAAAAATGAACTTCCATTCTTCTTACAGTATCATCACTCAACAACTTTACTTTGAAATTCATTGGATTTGAACTGAAAGGATTTTTGAATGGTTGAAGGAAAATAACCATAATATTTTAGAGTATAGCCAGATACATGATAATTTGAGAATTCAGATTTCCATTCATGATATTCTCAATCAGAACCAAGATATAATTTACTAGGTTTATCTCCCTGAGGTTCACCAAGAAGTCCAAAATATAGATATCAATTTTCATCAGGGTATATTTTTCCCATTTTCTCAGAACGATAAAACCTTGGACCCATATCTCATGAATCCGATGGTTTTTAGATAAATGAAAAGTCATCTCAGACATAACTCCTTTTAATACAAAAAAATCTAGATCCTTCTTCTTATCAAAATATCCTAAAGAATCCGGTAATTTGAGAGTACAAAATTATGCTTCTCCTTCTTAAGGAATTCCGATCACACTTTCTTCCATGATGTAATAAAGAGAATAAGTCTTCACATAACTCTTGAAATTATATTTATCTCTCCATTATTCATTGAAAAAACTTGTTGTATCATAAAATTAAATAATCAAGTTTGGATAGACTGGATCTTGTGCCTTTGGTTTTGATATACATAGGGTCTCCCAGGAATTAAACATAATATTTTTTGAAATGATAGAATCACACATAACAAATAATTTTAGATCAACTAACCTATCTTGGAATATCTTATATTCAAAAATTTCATTTACAGTTGACATTTATTTCTAAGTAGAGGCTTCAACAGAAATTTGGAATTAAGAAAACCATGAATATTCAGAACAACCTTAAGTTGATTAGCATAGACTCAACATGCAAGAGCATAAAGATAGATGTGGGACAACCCTTGGGGGTCCTTATATAAGAGATTGAGGCAACAGTTCAACTTCCATACATGATCCAATAGTTGAAACACTTCTTATTATATTAGACAATTGAGATGATAACTGAAGAAGGATTTTGATAGGTTCTGATCTTTTGATATTTCTAAGATAAACATTTGGATTTATGAAAAAAAAGTATCCAAAAAATTTAAAACAAAATGAAAATACCAACAAGTAAAAATATGATTACAAGAATTTAAGAAAGTAAACATACTTTTCAGAATGCTTACAGAAATTATCCGTAATGAAGAGAATTATTCTAGAAGTACATTAGAATCTGGAAAATTTAAACAAAAAATTTTAAAAAATTGATTATGAAAATTTGATTATGAAAATTTGGTACCAAAATTTGACTATGAAAAATTTTGACTACGAAAAATTGGGACTACATAATATTTTGACTACAAAAAATTTTTACTAACAAGAAAATATACCCCCTATAAAAAGAGATTCTTTATTTTAGGAGATAAGTTTTAACAAGAAGTTAATAAGGAATTATAACATATGGTTATCATTCATAACTTCTATTTAATATATTTGAATCTATCAGAAGGTAAATATTCTATGAAAATATCATCATTTGATCTGGTGTTCTGATAAATTGAATAATGATATCACCTTTTTGGGTGTGATCCCTAAGAAAATGATGCCTAATATCTATGTTTTTTGAACGAGAGTGATGTGCATGGTTTTTATGTAAGGAAATGTCACTAGTATTATCATAAAATATATTTGTTTCGGTTAAAATCATACCATAGTCTGTGAGTGGGTGTTGCATCCACAACACATGAGCACAACAACTTCCAGCTGCTACATATTCCGCTTCAGCAATAGAAGGTGTTACAAAGTGTTGTTTTTTGCATGACCAAGAAACTAATGAATCCCCTAAGAAATGAAAATTTCCAGATGTAATTTTCCTATCCATTCTACATCCACCAATGTCAACATTTAAAAATATTTTTAAAACAAAATCATTTCTAGAAGTATAAAAGAGTCCTAAATCCATGGTTCCCTTTAAGTAGTGAAAAATTCTTTCCACTTTCTTTAAATGAGATTCCTTATGATTGGATTGATATCTTATAGATAAGAATACTGAAAACATTATGTTTGGAAGTCTAGCTATCATGTATATTATAATTCCTATCATGCCTTTAAATGATGTTTGATCCAATGGTTTTCTTAGTTCATCAATATCAAGTGAATATGAGGTACCAATGGGAGTACTTATACTCTTACTGTTTTCATATTTATAATTTTTAAGAAGATCTTTAATATACTAATGTTTAGTTATATAAATTTTTTCTAGTTTTTGAGAAATATGAAAATGAAGGAAAATGATAACTCACCCATCATACTCATTTCAAACTTGGATTTCATTAGATTCACAGGGGAATTATTTATATATTACTCAGTTGAAATAAAATATAATGTCAACAACATAATTTTGAACAATGAAAAAAATTTCTTATCTTTATTTCGTCTTAAATATATACTGAAATACTTTCTTCTTAACTTTTTTCTTCATCCTTTGTGCAAGATTTCCTAGATCATTATTAGAATGTTCACTTTCACTTGATTCTGATAAAATACTGACATTCAGTGACTTGGATCTTGTTACCCTTTCATGATTCTGGACTTTTGTAGTCATAAAGGATACACTTCCATTTTCATTATTCTTATTATTAATATTAGCATCTCTCTTCAGTCTTGTATCATATTGAAGAAGTGTTCCAAAAGTCTTATTAAGAGTTATCTGAGATACATTCCTATTCTCATCAATAGATGTTCTCTTAGATTCCCACTCATTTGGCATGATATCTATAATCATGTCCACAAGTTCCTCATCATATAATCCTTTCTCACCCATGGATTTTAAACTATTATCAATTTTCATAAACCATTGTTGTACCTTGAACACTAGTTCCCTAAAAGGAAATAGAAATCAATGATATTCTTCTATAAGCATAGCTCTTCTTGTTTCTATAACTTTGTATGTACCAAAATGAGTGACCTCCAATTTCATCCAAATATAATTTGAAACTTCACAAGAAGAAATATGACTATATATATTCCTAGACATGGAACACAACAATGTATTGCGTACCTTGTAGTTTAGATGATATTCTTACTTTTCTTGATTAGTAAAAGCTCTGACTTCTTTATCATGAATCCTGTAATCTCTAGTAATCAAAACAATGTTATCTACTCCCCTATTAATCAAAAAAAGTCTTCATATGATCTCTCCAATATTCATAATAATTCCCATCAAATATAGGTGATCTAGTGGGATGTAGATTAGAAATTGAACCAACATTCATTCCTACCATCTAAAAGAAAATATCATTCCACAGAAACTAGTTAATAGTAAAAGTTTGTAAACAAGGATAAAAATCCTAAGAAATGAAAATATTTAGAAATGTGAAAACTTGGTAAACAAAACTTATATGTGAATAAATATTTCAGATACCTACTTTGATACCAATTGTAGGATCGAAATATTAATGTAGAGGCCAAATTACAAGGGGGTGAATTTTAAGTTTAAAACATTCATTTTTAACCTTAATGAAAACTATGTTTAACAAAGTTAAAAATGTAAATTCACAGGACCTTTTAGTTCTACAATTTTTATATGTTCTAAAAATATGGTTCCATAAGTGAAACATGATTAAATTTTACTAGAAAAATATTCTACCTTAAACTGTATAGAATCTTACTTATCAGAGTATAACAAAGAATAAGAAAGTATTAGAAGGCTATTCTTTCATCCATTATCAAAATACATCACAAAATAAACTTGAAACCAAATAAGTAACAAGTATGAATTATTTTTATCCAAAGATAAGGGTATGTAATAACCTTGGATAAAGGTCCCTTGATTTATAATTTCAAAAATGTCTATATTAACCACACTAGGGTAAGCCTTTGAGAGGAATATCAGAATCTGTCTTGCTATCCCCACAAGCCGTTGAACATCGAGTTACTCATCACCTCGATCGTCCTATCCCTAGAAGTCCTTGAACTTTATAGTAGTCGACACCTCTCTCTCCCTATCCTCAGAAGTCCTAGATTGTGTATATCAAAAATCAAAGTCACAAGAAGCATGCTAAACAAGATGATTAGTATGCACAAGGCATGAGAGTCTCTCTCAAAAAATATCTTCAGAAGCATGTAATATCTATATTGATGGATCGGTAATGAGCTCATTCAAATGTGCTCCTATTAATAGGAATTTTCCCAATGGTCGGATCCCTCCTCCAAAGGTCATATTTTTCATTGAATCTTGGAGGGACATGTACACATGTCACTCAAACAACAATTAATTAGAAACAGATTGCATGACCTCATTTCATAACTATAACAGGGGTAATTAAAATAAGGTTTCTTAACCAAATCTAATTTTCTAGAATATAAGGAAGAATAATGTTCTGAGTATACGTAAATAAACACATGGAGACTATAAATCATAAATATCCGGATTTAGTTTTTCAAGTAATTGAGAACCTGAATTCTATATATTTTGGTGTCTCAAACCTAATAGATTTGGAGTTTGAATTCCTAGGAATTCAATGTTTGAATTCTACAGAATTCGGTGTCTTAATTATAAGGAATTTGGAATCTGAATTCGGAGGAATTTGGAGTATTAAATTTGAGGAATTCGATGTCTGAATTTTGTGGAATTCAAAGTCTCAATTTTGACGAATTTAGGGTCTAAATTCGGAGGAATTCTGAACTAGAATTTTAGAAAATTCAGAAACCGAATTTAATAGAATTCAGAATCTGAATTTCAGAGAATTCCGAATCTAAATTTTAGAGAATTATGAATCTGAATTTTTGAGAATTTGGAATCTAAATTTCATAGAATTCGAATTTTTAATTTTTGAGAATCTAGAATCTGAATTTTAGAAAATTTGGAATCTGAATTTTAGAGAATTCGAAAACTGAATTTCATAGAATTTGATATCTGAATTTTAGAATAGTCTATATCTAAAATTTTATAGAAATCTATGATTTTAGATATGAAACCAATTTTTATTCTTTATAAATAAAAGGAGTTAGAAATAGAGAAATTGCAATATGAATAATAAATATATAGGTAAGGAGAAAATTTCCTTGGTGAAGGAAAATTTTCCTTAATAAGATAATTCTTAGGGAGAATAAAATTTTCCTAGAGATAGAGTGTTTGTGATTTTAAAAACAAAAAGGAATGTAATATTCATAAGTAAATCTTATTGACTCAACAATAAAGCATTGGCTAAACATGAGGAAACCATTAAATTACGTGCCACCACATCTTTTAGAGCTTCAACATCAGAAGTAGTGATCCCATAAACATGGCCTTGCTCCCATGGCCTTTTCTATGGTATGATTCATTGGCCCTTAGAAATTCATTTTCATAATTCACTTTTTCTCTACAACTGTATCATTCAACATTGAAAACCTCTTTATTTCCCTTATAATCACTATTTTGGTGGCCTTTTTAACCACAATTGTAATAGAATCCCATTCCCTTCAGTAATGTATTAGGGTATTTCTTCCCACATTTATCGGAGGATGGTTATTCATCTTTTCCATTCTTCAACTTATTTTCATTTTCAGAGTGTTCAACAAATCTATTCTTCCTTTTTTTTCTTTAAGGTCATATTACATATAGAATTCATTTTTATCTTGATAGAACATGAGACAATATCTTTATATGGTGAGAAGGATTGTAAGACTAATCCTCGATAGAGAAATAGTTTTATCCCATCAAAGAATCGATTAATATTACTCCTTGGGTTACTTATATAATATTCTGTATGCCTTAATAACCTAGTAAAGTTATCCTCATACCTTGAAACATTCTCATCCACCTTTTTCCATAGACTCTAAAATTGACTTTCCATATCCGTGCGATGATCATGAGGAATGTAGTTTTCTAAGAAAATATTTTTAAACTCCCTATATTCTATATTTGATACTTCTTTATAATCCTTTGTGTATTGAATTAATGACCACCATTGATCTGTGTTTCCCGTTAGGTGATAAACTACCATGAAAACATTTTCCATTTTTCTTCTCCCCAAAGCATAATATATTTTCACTATGAGACTTATCCATTGCTCATCTACAAATGGATTTGTAGTCCCATTGAATGTTGGTGGTTGATTCCTCATGAAGCGGTCTAACATTGATCCTATATGTTGTGGATCAGTGTTCTCCATATGGGTAAGGTTATTATTCATAACCTGAGTGAGTTGTCCTAGTAATCTTATCCAATTGTATCACCATATCCACTACAATTATCTTGAGTAAGGGGGAAATAACTACATGGATTACATGTGTTGATACAGTTTCCATTCCTTCTACTAGGAACCATATCTAAATAATGGCATAAACTAGATTAGTTTATGAATTTCAATACATAATTTCAAACTTGTAAAGCACATAACATAAATTGAACAGTTTATGGATATAATCCATAATTATAAAAATGTATTATTTGAGGATGTATATATTCATAAATCCTTTATAATGGGTTTTAAAGAAAATTTGAATTATCATAAGCATATTCCCCTAGAGCGTCACAACGAATAGTGCAGCAAGCCCCGTTTTTGTGTACAAGGATAACCTGGGTCAAGCCCAAAACTCCATGTTAGAGTTTTAATCTTAGGAACATCTATGCCAGAGCCTCTTATACCTGCTCTTATCTAGAAATGGATGTATTTCTTGAAAAACTCACAAAATATCTACATTACCAAAATTATAGTATGGTATTCTATACTAATCCTCAATGCTTTTCTTAGGGAAATGTCCTCTAATCGGAGTTTTTATAAATATAGATTCCAATGTTAGTACTAAATTTCCTCTGATACCAACTATAATGCCACAACCCCAGTTACCCAGATTCGTTTCATTATTACATAACATTGTCATGATACAAGGAATCATGTCCCGAAAGAGAAACCGGTTTAGTTGCCTCGGAAGTAATAGATACACACATAAGTTCGACATTATATCATGAGATAAAAACAGAAACCACATTTTGTGTCCTATGAACACACATATATTCCTTAGATTATCCATATAGGGAAACCACAAAATAAAACTTGACATCCTAGGAAAAATAAAACTTAGGAAGGGGTGAGCTCAGATGCTCATTAAGGATAACAATATAGAGTAAATATTCATAAATAATCATAAACATTTAATGAAATGTATAAGACTAAAAAATTTGCCTTTTAAACTTAAAACATCAAAATAATTTGGAAAATATAAATCAATTAATTTCATTTACTTATTCACATGGATATTCTACTACTCGAATAATCAGATGCAATATCAATAACCAATTTCATAATGATGGAATGCATAATTCTAGACTTCATAACCACATAGTCAAGGCCTCATGACAATATTACAAATAAGATTTTTTCAAGGTCTTGTTCCAAGACAATATTTTGTCTCATGATACCTACTGATGCATCGAGGAGAAATTGTAGACTCCACTCACCACTTACCAAGTCCAATGCATTTCTCATTTGAAAAGGTTTAAACATAACATAAAAATTCATATTGAAACAAGCATACAAAATGTCAAAACATTATCCATAAACCTTGAATGATATAAAAATAAAATATCCATAGTCAAACATATCACAAAACATTCAATACAATATGGAAGATTGTATCATAGTTATTCAACTTCAAACATGTTTAAAATTCATCAAAGGATGCTGACATAGATGAAATGACAACTATTTAAAAGAAATATCTCATTCTATTTTGGAACCATTTAAAAGTCACATAATTATAAAAAAAAAATTATTTTGGAAATATTATTATAAGCGTTTATGGGATCCTTTAATGGTGTTTTAACGATAGAAAATATTCACACCCTCTGTATATGTTAGAAAACATTCTTTCCTTAATTTTGTTGAAAAGGTCATAAAGGACCTTATTTGGAAGTCAATGTAAATATTACTTTATAAACATATTATAAAAATTCAAACAAGGGTATAATTGTTGTTAAACAATATTCTAGGAAATAGTAAAATGTTTTGCAATACATTTTAAAGAAACACGAATGTGGATGATAACGATGTCCCAGTAGATTCTCGCATATAAACAACCTAGGATAATTAAGAGATTGTTTAATTATCCATTTCTTATACTTTTCCTTGTTGGAGGGTACATTAAACTCTATTATAATATTCTAATAATTGTTTTTAAATTATACAATAACCACATGCCTAAATATGACATCATATATGATCTTCTAATATTTCTTTGTTAATAATATTTCAATATTATTCTCATTTTGGGGGTTAAATGATTTGTTTTATATGTTTTGAAATGTAGGTAAAGTTTTTTATGGATAATATGTATTTATTAATATTTATAATGATATTATGTTCATAAAAATTATTTTTTAATCTTAAAATGAAATGTATTCTTGAATGGTTACGATGGGGAATTAATCTCATAGTGTTCATGCAGACGATAATCCGTACGTACGCACACACGACAATACCATTCTATTGATGGTGAAATAATATGTAATTGGATGGTATATAACAAAAGAGTTAGGGGTCAAGACCCTTTATTACGAAAAGAAAAACACAACACAAACCCTGGGTTGGAGAAACCCATTACAAGTAGTAGTGCTAGAGGGATCAACCCACTACAAAGCCCAATACAGCAGCTCGAAAGCATAAAATAGATAACCCAATACATGGCCAAAGAACAGAAAAACAAATTCATAAATACAATTCCCATAAAGGTGATCCAAATCTCAGATAGGATCCCGACATAAACCACAGCGTCATTGCCGGTTCAAACCACAACGTCATCGCCAACCTTTCATCGCCGGATAGCCTCGTTGGTCACCACCCACCCACAAACCACCTCCCGTCGTTCTCCTAAAAGCTCTGCTGCGTCAATCAACTGATATCGAACAGATATGGCACCAAGACAAACCATCGGAAGTCGCATCGCAAGGAATGGGAATCCACCGAAGAAGCCCAGGTGTAGAACCACTGAGAAGACGCAAGGGTAGACGCCGCCAAAGATCGAACGAGTCCCGCTGGTGGACCATTCCACCGTCGTCTCCAGCGCCATCACACCAGGATCAATTCTAACCAGATCTAGTAATACGAACCAGATCTGTCTTTGTGGAGGTAGACCGCCACACTGCTGACGTGTGTCCACCAAGAACCATCGATGCAACGACCGTACCTTCATCGGCATGATGCAATACCATCTGGGCAACTGTCGCATCGCCTGCCAAACCCAAAGTCACCGTCTGGAAATCAGAAGTGGTGGATGCAGAATCTTTTACATGTTATATTTATTATTTTCATTTTTATTCTTATTATTATACCCATCTAAATAATTAAGTGTTTTAATAACAAAATACACCACAACGTGGAGACGGTAAGACGTACGTATGCATGTATGGTGATTTGTCATTTATTGGATGGATAGAATAATGAATACGGTTGTAAAATTCTTATAATAACATCAAAAAATTTATAAGGTACTTGTGTTATTATTTTGGTATGGAAAAAACAAAGAGAGATGAAATGGAAGAAGAAAATAGAATTGAATGTTGTGGTGAAGTTATTACCTCTTCTTCGGGTGTTTCCTATTTATTTGACCAAAAGGGCTCTTTAGGTTGCCTTTATGAACAATTTAATGACTATAGGTATAAGGGAGGGTAGTTGGGAGGATATTTGGGTAGGGTTTGGCCTATCCAAATGGCTTTGTAGGTGTGATTTTCAGATAAGGGGAAGTACCTTTTTTAAGAGAGGTGAGGGTCATTTTAGGAAAAGCATGAAAAATTATTTTATTATACAATAATATTTGGGTTATAATGGCTCTAAAATAATTTATTTCAAGTATAAGGTTGGTATGGGTCTAAAACATCTCAACTAATAGATTTTATACTGGTTTAGGTCACTATATTAACATTTTCTTTTAGATTTAACTCTTAGTAAAATAGTTTCACTTTTACAATGTATTCATGTATTATTATATTATATGGTTAATAATCTTACAATAAAATTCCAAAAAAACCCCAAGTGGTTAATTAATGATATATATATTATTATATAAGTCATTTTGACTAACCATATATTTTTAAGACTATTATATCATTAATAATATAGTATTTATTTTAAAAACTCATTTATGTCAATTTGGACACTATTTAGTAATTGATTTTTTTTTGTAAATCATAACAACATGATTAATTTGAAAAAAATTCTTTTAATAAAACCTTATAAGGAACATTAATATATCAAATTATTTTAATGCATAAATAGTCTCAATTTACTTCTATTTGGATATTTATAACATCAATTATTTTAACTTTTTGTTAAAAAGGTAATTACTGCATTATCATTGTGTCATAAATAAATTAAATTATTTAATGTCTAAAAATTATAAATAAAATAAAATTATGTAGGAAATATTTTTATCTTTATAATGAATATTTATAGTAGAATTTATATTATGTATAACATTATATTAAAAATGTTTTAGTTATAAAAATTTGAATAGAACACTTTTAACTACACTTTAAATAAAATAATAATATATTTCCTAATCTAATCCAAGTTAACCAAAAAAGAATCATATTTTATTCCTAAGGAAGATCTTGGATGAAATAAAATTATCCAATAGATGTAGGAAATTTGTTTGGGAAATTATAATATCATTGTTACCTTTAATTACCCTATTTAATTTTAACCGTGGTAAATAAAAGTCAACAGATACTATTCACTAAATTTTCTTTTCATTTTATTGAAACCCATTTTACATACTGATTTCAACTGTGTCTCTCAGATTTTTGAAATTCAAATCACAAAAGTGGTAAAATCACATTTTATACAAATTTTCAAAAATGTCTAAAAGGTGGGTAAAAGACTGTAAAAAGTTTAATAAAATTGTATATATATAATATTATTATAAAATGACTCCAATGTATTAAATTGAACAAATATAGGTATTATATATCTATTTTTACCTAATATATATTTAAATAAAATATCAAATTATTTAAATAAAAAGTCTGTTTTAAACAATAACGGTGTGTTTTTCACTATTCATCAAAAATCGAATGTTTTTAAAAAAATACCAAAAAATAACCCTAAGTTATTTTAAATATTCCAAATTCAAAAATGAAGTCCATTTAAAAAATTAATTTATTACATTTTCAAAAGTGGGTATTAATATTCCAAATATCCAGTATTATTAGTCATGGTGTGTTAAAACACCAAGTTACGTACAACATAAGCTATTGTATTATTCAAAGGGAAACTTACTGTAGAAGATTTAGGTGTTATAAAAACACTTTCTTCGAAAATAATAAAAATGTATAATATTCAATGAATAAATTGTAGGTATATATGAATATGAAAGAGTCCCAAATAGAGATGATAATAATTAATAATAAAATAACACTTTGATGAATAGTATTTTAAGCATGGTCTAGTCATCCGAATGTTATTTGATAGATGATATATGTTGGTAGACCCCCAACTAATACATCCTTTTTTAGAATCTAGATGGAAATTTCATAATTTAATATAATTGGTTCAAAATTCCTTTGACATTTATTATTATGTTTGTATCCCATGGACCATTTCTTCATTCCAAATTTACTGTCTTCTACATCAAGATTGTAACACCCCAAGCTTCTACGGTACGTTTCCCTTTGAATAATGTAATAGCTTGTGTTATACACAACATCGAGTTCTAACACACACCACAACTGATAAAACTAGCCGTTATGAATATTAATACCTAATTTTTGAAATTATATATATTTTATATTTTAAAATGGACTTCATTTTTGGATTCGGAGTATCGAATTTAGCCTAAGGTGAAATTTTGGTAATTTTCGGATAACTATAATATTTTGATGAATAGTCAAAATTACTAAATTTTAATTAAAAACAACTTTTTTAATCAAAATAATTAATAGTGATAAATTATGAATTTGAGTGGTTTTACAGTATATTTAGAATATATTTTTACCATTTAATACAATGTTGGTCATTGTAAATAATTTCACAATTAAACCGAACATAAACAAGCATCTATCTTTTGATAGTTATTATATCTTAAAAACACGCTTTTTGTTTTAACAGCGGGAATTAATTTTAAATTAATTTCTACCACTTCTGTTTTTTGAATTTGAAAAAATGGATTCCATATTTGGAATCAGTATGTTCATATTGTGTGAATAGGTATCTTTTATTTGTAGACATTTTGAATAATTACTGCGGTAAATATTTTATTTACAATGGTTAAGGGTAAATCTGGTAAATAAGGGTTAAAAAATAATATTATAATAATAATAAATTACCCTAAAACGTGTCCTAACCTTTTTGGTTGATACATGTTCGACCATGGGCATCTTTGGGTCGATTTTGGGACCGCATGGTGCCACTTGTAAGTGATAGGGACACTTTTTTATTAATTAAGTTAAAATAAGTACAAAATTGACATAAGCATATATCTTTTGGAAAATCAATTTTTACATAAGGTTATATATGTTGTACGTTCGACTATAAATATTAATTAAAAAGATAAAACGATTTCATACATAATGATATTTTATTTATAATTTTTAGACATTAAATAATGTAATTTATTTATGACACAATGATGATGCAGTAATTACCTAATTAATGAAAAATTAGAATAATTGATATTATAAATACCTAAATAAATATAATTTGAGACTTTTTATGTATTAAACTAATTTTATAGGTTAATATGACATGTTAGAATTGCTTTAATCACTTTTTTAGATGTAAAAATTCTGTTATGATTTTTACAAAAATCAATTATTGAATAGTGTCAAAATTGACATAAAAGAGTTCTTAAAACAAATATTATATTATTAATTAATATTAAATTCATAAAAATCTAAGGTTCGGCCAAAAGACTTCTATCATGATAGGTGCATCATTAATGGACCACTTGGGGGTCTGTTGGATGTATATGGTAAGTTTATTAACCATATAATATAAAAATACAAAGAGACATTGAAAAAGTGAAACTAATTAACTAAGAGTTAATAATTAATGATAAGGTTAATATAATGACCTAAACCTGTTTAAATTCTATTGGTTGAGTGGTTTTCGACCCATCCCCACCTTAACCTTTATATAATCAACTTTGGAGCCATTAGAAACTGAAAATTAATTTATTATAAATTAATATTTCTAGCTTTTCCAAAGGTGCCCCTCACCCCTCTTATAAAAGGGCAGTCGCCCTTCTCATTACTCCACACCTTAAAATCCTATATTTGGCCAAACGCTACCCAAATACTATCCCAAATTACCTCAATAAAACCTATAGGCCTTATTTTGTTCATAAAGCCAACCTAAGGATCCCTTTTGATCAAATCAAAAGGAAGAACCCGAAGAAGAGGTAATGATTTCACCAACCTTTTTCAAATTAATTTCTTCTTCCACTTCTTCCATCTTTGTTATTACCATTATAAAATAATAAATCCAGTATCTTATATATAATATGATGTTATTATAAATATTTTACAACCATATTCAGTATTACATCCATCCTTTGAATAACATGTCACCATACGTGCGTACGTACGGCTTACCGTCTCCACATCGTGGTGTAATTGTTATTCAATAAATTATTATTTGGATTCGTATAATAATGATGTGTAAATCATGTAAATAATAAATATAACATGATAAAAATTATTTATATATTATATAAAATCCAATTATATATTATTTTAATATCAAAAGAATGATATTGTCACTCCTGCGTACGTACGGACTACCGTCTCCACGAACGCGATGAGATTCATTCTCCATCGTATCCATTCAAGTATAATTCTCATTTTATGATTAATAATAGTATCTAAGGACTTGATATCATTCGGTATATGATTAAGATACAACCTATCCATGACAAACACGGCTTACGTAACAAAACATATAAAATAAAACGAGTAAGATAACACCCGAAACAACGATATTACTAAGATATTATTTCCAAATAAATATTAAAAGATCATATATCATATCATATTAATGTATATGATTCTTGTATAATTTAATAACAATTTTTTCACCCTTATACAGGAGGTTAACCTACCCTTAACCAAGGAAAAGTACAAGGTAAGGGTTATTTCACAATCTCTTCATTATCTGAGATTGTTTATACGTAATAATCTAATGGGATTTCTTTATCATACACATCCATGTTGTTTAAAAAAGTATTTCAATTTTTTTTAATATTTACAAGAATATGGTTTAAAGTCATTTATACCATTTTTTAACTTTTTATAAGAGTTTTATAAAGGAATCTTTCCATCTCTTTCCAAACAAGGTACTTTTTATCCTTTTTGACAGAATTAAGGTATGAATGTTTTTTTTAACTTATACGGTGGGTGCGGCTATTTTCCGCCATTATAAAATCTTCAAAGCTTCCCTTACAATCTTATAAGAATATTTTCAAAGAAAATGTTTTATTTTATAAATATATGACTGTTAAATGATTTCAAAATAGAAAGAGATATTTCTCTAAAAAGAGTATTGATTTCATCTATGTCAACATCCTTTATGGATTTTACGCTTATTTGAAGTTGATTTATTATGACACAAAACTTCTATATTGTATTGAAGGTTCTGTGATATGTTTGACTGTGGATGTTCTATTTTTATACCATTCATGGTTTATGGTGAATGTATTGACATTTCGTATGCTAGTTCTAATACGAATGTTTATGTTATGTTTAGACCTTTTCATATGGGAATGCATTGGACTTAATATGTGACGGGTGGATCCCTCTATAGCTCCTCGATGCATCGGTAGGTCTCATGAGACAAACTAGTGTCTTGGAACAAGGCCTTGACAAAATCTTATTTGTATTCTTTGCACGAGGCCTTGGCTATGTGGTTATGACAGTCTGGCATTATGCATTCCATCATTATGAAAGTGGTTATTGATATTGCATGTGATTATTCGATTAGTAGAATATCCATGTGAATAAGTAAATGGAATTATTTCATTTTATTTTTGCCATACTATGTTGAAGTTCAAGTTTAAATGTATTTTGTTTTAGTTATACATTTCCTTAAATATTTATTCTTATTTATGAAAGTTTCCTCTATATTGTTATGTTTACTGGGAATTTGAGCTCACCCCTTTTCTATGTTTTATTTTTCCCAGGATGTGAAGAACTAAATTATGAATGACCTGCAGGGATATTATGAGGGTATAATAGTGTGGACTATGGAGAAAATATGTTTTTGTAGTAGTTTTTCACTTATTATGTAATGAATATATCTAGTGTTTCCAAGGCTACTAAACCAATCGGTCTTTCGTGATTTGATCTTTCTTGTGATCATGCCAATGTTATGTAATAATGCACCGACTCTAGGTAACTGGGGTCAGGGAGTTACAAAGACATATAGTCATAGTCTGACTCATCTATGTAAATCTATTTTCCTTCCCACACATTATATATCATGTGTCTATATCTCATATCAAATCAAGGTCCAGGTTACATTCTTCACTATCAACAAATAATAATAAAACCCTTGAATAATTCATGTCACAAAATAGTAATAAAATATTATAACGGATTTTATCTCCACTAAAATGATATAATGCCATAATATCACTAAGATGTTTCTATGTACATTACATTAGTTGATTAAGAAAAAATTGGAAGATAATTTTCATTGCAATATTCTATTTACTCTACCAGTAAATACACACCTAAATCATTAGATATATAGTTTTAATGTATAACATTGAACACCATTAACGAATTTAAAATATCTACCATCAAAAATTGATGGTTAATACCAATATTATTATCATTAGTCTCTTTGAATAATGGACATAAATTACATGAAGTCACTTACTTAAATAACCATCAAAATTACTCTAGGAGTAAATAAATGGTTTGTGGAAGATTACTAAGAAAGCTAAATGTGTTCCTAGGATGGAAACATTTTACAAATATATCCTTATAAAATAATTATTAGGACATTCAATGTGCATAGAACTACAATGGATAATCAACAATTAATAGATATTCTAATTTAGGTAAATCGGACACCAAAAATAATTTCATATATTTAGGCCCATATTGTATTTGACATTTGTTCCGGAGTCTAACTAGTAAAATCACCAACCCAATTACATCAAATCACACTTATGTCTAGTTAATATATATATTTATATCATTAAACACATATAATAATTTCAAAAATATATTTATATTATATAGAAATTTAAACATTATTTAATAAATCAATAAATTTATACAAAAATTCAAAATATGTTTTTTATTTTATAAAAAATATTTTTATAAAATTTTCTTAACTAAAATTTTAATCTAAATATACATGATAAATCTAAAATGGGTTTTTAATTAAATTTATTTTACATTATTATGAGAAATATTTATTTAACAATCAATATATTACTTTTTATAAGAACACTTACAATTTTAAATAAATTCTAGAAAATATTTTTCTTCCAGATATATGATAAATTAAATCACCTAAAATAGTAAATGGATGTTCGATAGTTATTAATATATAATAATTGACATGTAAGTATAAATATTTTATATTTTTCATCTATTTTTTTGAATATTTTATTTTTAAGGTAATATCTTCTATCAAAATGATATAAAAAAATATTAAAAAATATTTTTAAGGTAATATTTTCGTCTATTGTTTTGAATATTTTTCATCAAAATGAGTTGTGTAATAATAAAATATTTGAACCGTGAAAAAAATGATATAAATTTTTTTTGGTTAATTTAAAAAATAGATCTGTATAAAATTCCACAAAATTTTATGTTTTGAATTTCCTTTCAATAATGTATTCACATTCTATAAGTTTAACTAGTGAATGTTTTTATAATTACCAAAACTTGACGTACATGGACATTACATTACTTGAGTATAATACTAAATTCATGACACAAACCAATGCCCATGACCGTGTTAGTTTATTGAATTTGGAAACATTATACATAATATTCTAACTTCTTTAAAGATATTCATCATCTTTCATGAATATCTTCCCCTTCTGTTTCCTACCTAAAACCTTTCTTTATACCATATGGAAAATAAAACCTAGAAGAATGAGATCAAATGATAAGTAAGGGTAAACATGGGTAAAATAACAAAACATAAGCATAATAATGTAAAAATATGAATATAATGATAAAACATCAAAATCTAGAGTCATGAAATAAATCATGGAAGTACGTAAGGCATAGATCATAAAGGAACATGAACCATGATAAAAAATAATTGGCATAAAACATGGTATTATAGAAAACAAATAAGAACATAATATTATTTCCATATTATCCAAGGCATTATTTACAAAACCATCATATTGGAAAAATCCATTATTGAACCAGTTTTACATTCCGTTCTAGCCTTGTATTATTGAACCATATTTACCTGTCTTTCCAGCCATGTATAACTGAACCTGATTTAATTTCCATTCAAGTGATGTCTATCATATGAGATATAAATCATTACCCAATTCATTTTAAGGAGATATAGGTCCCACTCATCACATAATTAAACCATTCTTTTGTGTTGCACGGAAACATAAAAACATTCACCATAGTAAAACCTATGAAATAAAATAGGTCCCTTAAACATCATTTATTCATAATTGATATAAATGAAATGGATTTCCAAAATAAAATTCCATTATAGACAAAATAAAGTAATAGTAATAATAGGGATATAAATATAAACCTATTTGAAGAGTTTCTTGTTAGATGGAAAATAATTTTGATAAAACACTTGAAATTATTTCATGATGAAAATATCCTATTTTTTCAAAAACATTTTCCTTCCTCAAAATGACATAGAATTTTAGAATAAAGAATATTATTTAGAAAAAATCCTATAATATTGTAGGGGAAGATTCAAGGAAACCATTCCTTAATAAAGTTTTATATTCTGTTCATGCTGTAAAAGTTAAAAAAACATTCTCCTCATACTTCTGCCTGAAAAGTCAAAATGGACCTCGTATGGTAATCAAAAGAATGATTCCTTACATAAAATGATGTAAATTTAAAAAATGGGTAATAATGACTTGAAAAATACATATAATAATAGTAAAAAATTTATGAAATAATTTTTTGAAAAAAAAATACATGGATGATAAATATACCCCTAATAAATATTTAGTTTTAAACAATCTTGGATAAAAATAAGACTACAAAATTATACCTTACCTATTTATAATAAGATGAATCCTATGACACATAAAATAAAGAAAATTATATATATATATATATATTTAAATATCATATCCTTAATTATAATAATTATAAATTTACACATGAATTACTTAAGGAACACCCAAAATAATTAGATGGTGTGTGAGGCATATGTCCGACAAAAATAAAAGTGAGATAAAATAATCCCTTACCTTTGATTTGATATGATTTTTATGTATCCAATATTCCTGTGTAATTATTTAAATATCTTTATTTACTTCTTCCATAAGAATATTATTTTTTATTATATCACATATGATCATATTATCATCTTCTGTTAGTAATATTTCATTATTACTCGTTATTTGAGTGTTAATTACTTTAGGTTCTTATGCATGTTTGGTCGAATAAGTTTGGGTTAATCATCTTATGTCATAGTTATATCATTAAAAATTATATTAAAATAAAGGATAAAA
Source organism: Viscum album (assembly GCA_963277665.1). Lineage (NCBI taxonomy): Eukaryota > Viridiplantae > Streptophyta > Magnoliopsida > Santalales > Viscaceae > Viscum > Viscum album. The sequence continues at coordinate 845,221,467 of OY728128.1, forward strand.
TATTTATTCATTATATAAATTTATATGATCATAATTTAATGAAAATCATATAGAATGAATCACATCGCATCGTGGAGATGGTAAGTCGTATGTACACACGAGCAACGGTATAATTCGAATATTTTTTGAATGGTTTTGAAGTGGATGGTGTATAAAATTTTATAATAAATATAATTTTATAATAATCATATATAGTTATTACTTATATCATTATTCTCATCTATGTAAGGTGGTGGGGAAAATAGAGTACACCACATTGTGGAGACAGTAAGTTGTACGTACAAACGTATGGTGATTCCATTTTTCATAAGATGGATATATGATGAAATATTGTTGTTTCATATTCATAATAACATAGAATTATAAAATTTATATTATATTTATTAAGTAATAATGAAAAAACTCATAAAGGGGAAGTAGAAGAAGAAATAATTTTCATAGAACTAGTAGAGGAGATTACCTCTTCTTCGACATTCTTCCTCTAAATCTCATCTTAGAGCAGAAGAGTTGGTCTTTTTTGAAGAAAAAAGAATCTATAATGTATATAGGAAAGTTCCAAATGGAAATTGGGAGGTTATGGTTGAGGATGAAGGATCAAAATTAAGTGAACAATTGACGGAGAAAGTGCCATTTTATAATTGAGGTGAGGGGCACTTTTGGAAACTTCGGAAATATAAATTTATATTAAAACCAAAACTCATTAAAACCCTATAAAATGTCCCATTTTAGAATATGATATGATATAGAGTTATATTATCATCATATAATTAATTCTAGACAAGTTTTTAAATCAATTAAAGCATTATAATTTTAATTAACACTTACTTATACTAATTCATTTTTACTAGGGTAACATATATTTAAATTTTAAAAGGTAAAAAATTTCATTATTTTATTAAAATTTGATCCTAATAAAACATTTATTTAATTTCAGTTCATATCATAATTATTATATATTATTCAAATAAAATCATGATTTTTAAATAATTTAATAAATCATTATTTTTTAAAAATATCAATTATGTCAATATTAACACTTTCTGATTCATGGATTTCTAATAAATTCAAGATAAGATTTTATCCATGATAGAAATATTTTATAATATCTATATTGGGGTATGGGAATATTGAAAATTCATTTGAAAAAGTAATTATCCCCATTATATTTATTTTAATATTTTTAATATCATTTATTTTATATTACCCTTAATAAAATAATTACAACATCAATATTATGTAATTATTTAATATAATTATTTTATAAAGAAAAATTTAAAATAAAATATTATTATGAAGAAAAATTTACTATATTTCAGAATAATATATTTAGCAGTACTTATCTACATGAAAAATCAACCATAAAAAATTTATACTTATTAATGTATGAATGTGACAATTTTAACATTACATTAAATAATGTAATATAATTGTCGTAATCTATTCCATATAGATCCAAATGGTCGATAACTCGACCATTGTATGATTAAGGTTGACATATAATCTATCTATTACATTTTGTAAGGTGGTTTAACCCTTTAATGGTTATTATTATTTTAATACAAATTAGTTTTCTGATCATTCATCGATTAAATAATTTCTTTGTCATCCACATATAAAACAACAAGGAATCTATTTTTTACTAAATATTACAAATAAATTACGATGATAAATATAAAAATTTTATATTTCAAAAAAATTACTTATAGTCAAATTTAGCTTCTCTATATCCTTATTTTAAAAATGAAATATTATATAATACATGAATGTGACATCTATAAATTTTTATTAAATAAAATATTATAAATACTATAATATCTCCCAAATGGCCCCAAAACACCAAAAGTAAATTTATTTTATGGAAATGTGTTTAATAAGTAAAAAATGTAACATTTATATTGGTTTATATCACCCATTTGTCCATATGTGAACAGAAAAATGATATTAAAGACAAAGATAATGATAATTTGTGTCTTTGTTTGATTTAAAAATTATTTAAGTAATTTTGTTGTACAATTGTCCATTAAATTACCTAATTTAGATCCTAAAATTTTAATGTTTGAATTTAATTAATCTAATTTTTAGGTCATTTTATAGTCATTATAACTTTATTTTTATCCAAAATTACCTAATTTACCCTTTACTGTGGATATAATTTTTACCATGGTTACTATTCATTTTTTCAAAACTAAAAGGAACCTAATTAAGAAATTTGTATCTCTTGAATCAAAATTTGACAACCATTTATTAAAATTCAATACACAGATATTACATAATTAAATTGAAAATAATACTGTTAAAATTTCATGGAAAACATTTTTTTTGAAAAATGCTCCCTTTTAAATAGAAAATATTTTTGTAATAAATTAATTTATAAAATAATTTTAAAAAACCATAATTGAAAAAAATGAACTAATAAAAATTTAAAGCTAATACAAAACAATATTTTACTATTTAATGAATTTAAAATAAATTAAAAAAATTAGTATTTTTACTATTCAAAAACATGAAACTTATCAGAAAAATACCAAAAATTAAACCAGTTTTTTATGTTCTTATTATGAAGAATAAGTTTATTTTGTTAAATATAATATATAAATGTTTTAAAACTATATTCAAAATTGAAGTGCATTGTGTTGCATTTGTTGTCAATGAGGCATGAAGTTGTCTTGGAATGAATGGAAGTCACGGAATGTCAAGATGTGAATGACAAAGGTTGTGATGGTGTTGGTGGTGAAGGAGAATGGACATGGTACTAAGATGCATGTCACTTAGGAGATTCACTAAGTGGTATTGGAAATTGTGGTTGAAACATTCTCCATGTACATCAGACGATTGTTGAGCTGTTCTTTAAGTTCATAGAACTTGTATCCTGATGATACAAAGTCACAACATTGATTGAAGACCATGCATTGTATTGAAAATGCATGAGGAGTTGAAGAAGATCCATCCACAAGTACTAAGTGGATGAAGTGAGCTGTAGAAGTCCATGCACTAACACTTAGTGCATGTGAATTAGAAGAAGATCCAACTTGATCTCTGATTGGATCAATAAAGAACTTTGATGAATATGTTTGATTCAAGAGTTCGGTTGAAGATGAAGAACCTTCAAGAATTCACTCTTATGTAATGAGCATATGTTGAGGAGATTTGAGGAATTCTAATGAAGAAGAGAAGGGAAGAAATGAAGAAGAAGAGAAGTGGCATTTGGCATTTTACACTTAAGTACTTTGTATACTTAGTGTATATTCAAGCAAAAAATATGCCAACCTCAAGGGCCAGCCTTAAGGGTTCAACCCAAGGCACATGTGGGACCAGGTCACCACGCCCAAGGGGATCCCATGGGGCCAGCCCAAGAGAGGCAGGGGGGCCGTGTATAAGCCCCGAGGGCACACGGTGGTGAATCCCGCGCACCCGGTGTGTGCATAGTGGGCGCCAGTAGCGCGCCCGCAGGAGCAGAGAGTGGGCGCAGAGCGCGCCCGCAGGGAGAACACGGTGCGGGGCGGCACCGTGGAGGGAGAGGTTCAACTGAGGAGTAGCGGAGAGCGCTTGGGTGATATACCGCGGAAAAACCGCGCCCCGTTTCGATGTGGGACGCGGAAAAATTCCCGGGAGCGCATCCTGGCCGCACGATTGATCGCGCGCCAGATCCGAGCCGCTCATCTAATCGCGCCACTCGCGATCTGATCCAGGCCGTTCGAGATTATCCAATCACCCGATCCAACGGCCGGAGAGTTATCCTCTACCTCGAGCTCGGCCGAAGCCTCCCCGTGAGCCGCCGATGAACCAGAGGCTACCCGAGGCCGGTTTTCGAGTTCCCGGCCACCTCTGAAGGATCTAAGACGTCCATCCGACTCGTCTGGACCTACTGAACCGATCCATGCTTAAAAATACACATGCATGCAATGTTTGGGAGATTTCGATGAAGGCCGAAGCAAACCGAAGGTGCGAGGCCATTCGGTGTTGATGCTCTGAATGCTTTGGATCGAAGGAAGGCCGTGCATGCGTTCTAAGTCGCATGCACGTGAAGAAGGCCGAAAAATAAGGGAGCCCGCGTCAAACCGAGAATAAAGATCAAGATTTGGAAATATTTTTGAAGATCCGAAGATCTCGGGATTTTGAGTTGGATCACGAGGATGACTGGCACCGCCTCTGCCTATATAAACGAGGCCGAGGCTCACAGTATTGCTTGCTGAAGTTTTATTGAAAAAACTATGTTCCGTGAGGCACTGCCTCGCGAAGTTGAAGCCCCGCGCAAATTATTTGCGCGGCTGTTGTCCCGGTGCCACCCGAGGCCCGAAGAAGTTCCTTTCGCGCACCCCTTGCGCGAAAGAGGTGAAGGGAAGGAGTCCCCTGTGCGCACCTCTTGTGCGGCAGGAAGACCTTGTGGCCGCAACACCTTGCGCGCCCGAGGCTTGTTCCCTCTCTGCCCGCACCCTTGTGCGGCAGGAGGAAGACCCCGCGGGTGTTGCACTTGCGCGCCCCGCGGTAGGAAGAACTTGCGCGCCCGACCATCCTTGGATCCATGTGACCCTTGCACGCCTCTGTTTGAAGACACTCGGGCTGTGTGTGCAAAAACAGAAGAAGGCATGAGCTTCGGTGGAGTAAGAAACCCTACGGGTTGTGTGTGCAAGAAGAAGTGAAGGCCGAGACTTGCATCTCTTGTGTGCAATGTGAAGATCACACATTTTGTGTGTACATGCTAAGTGAAAAAGAACAAGAAGGCCGTGGGAAAGTTTGAAGCAAAAGGAGTGTGGCCACCACATTTGTGTGTGTGCAAAGTGGACAAGAACACCTACGGGCCAAGTGTGTGCCAAGTGGAGAAGAGGACCCGAGGCATAGCCTTGTGTGTGCACCAAGTGAAGACCACACCTTTTGTGTGTGCAAAACAAAAAGAGGACCTACGGGTTAAGGGTGTGCAACAAGAAGTGGGAGAATAGGCCAAGTCTCAAGTGTGTGCAAAATGAAACAAGTGTGTGTAAGGAGACAAGCTGGCCGAACCTAAGTGTGTGCACTAAGAAGTGTGTATGCACTTAGAAGAAATAAGGAGTGACCCACACTAAAGTATAACACACTCTAAGTGTGTAAACAAATTGTTTAAAGTGTGTGAAGGAGGAAGAAGGTGTGTGTGCTTAAAGTGACTACACCCTTTGTGGGTCTATTGCACCAAGAAGAGGAAAGGAGGAGTGCATGCATGCATGCATGCACGTGCACACGTGAAGAAAGTTAAATCAGTGGTGTGCATTTGAGTTGTCCAAGACTTGAAGATTCTTGAAGAGTGAAGCCAGGTCATCCTGAAGAAGGAGATAAAGCCTGACCTAGACGAGAAGCCCTGATCAACCACAAGTGATCAGAAGAGAAGAGCAAGGCCAACAGCCTTTATCCCAGGCTGCTGAAGTTACTTGAAGAAGCTTAAAGTGAATAAGAGCTTCTCGTGTGACTCGAGGAGCCAGGAGAAGACCCTGTGGGACTCAGGGAGAAGAAGTCTTCAGTGGGATTCTGGAGCAGGCCAGTGGGACTCTAGTAACACTGTGTGAAGCAGTATAAAGACCCTCCTGTGGGACTCAGGAGAGATACAGTGGGACTCTGTATCGACCATTGTAATACTAACAGATTATAATGGGAGAATCCATGCTGGGAGAGCATGGAAAGGATGTAGGCCTTTGGTGTCGAACCTTGTAAATCCTTGTGTCCTGTGCCTTTATATTTACTGCATCATTCGAGGAAAGGTGAGAGATACAAGAAGAGTGGATCGAGGCTTTAACCAGCCATAGAGGTTTAATTGATAAGAATCAATTAGTAAAAAGTTTTAAGGGATCACTGATTCACCCCCTCCCCCTCTCAGTGATTCACACTGATCTGGGCACTTCAAATGGTATCAGAGGGAAGGTTACCTCTAAAAGATCCAAGGGAGTCTTTATGAAGTGTAGATTTGAGGAAATGAGCAACCAGCCTCAAATGGAGATATCTTCCAAGACTCAGAAAAATAGAAAGAAGAAACAGGCCAAGAAGATGAAGAAGAAGATTGTTGCTGATAGAAAAACACCTGACAATTCCTTTAATCACTCTTCTGGTGAAGCCTGTACTAGCTGTGATGAATATGGAAGAAACAATGATCTTCTAAATGCAATCGAATATCTTCGGAAGACAGTCCCCAGGGAAGTAGCAAAGTGTATAGCTACAGGCATCCATGATCTTCATGAAGAAAAATCACAGTTAGAAGAAGAAGCCAATGCAATGGAAGATCAATTGGCAAAAAGGGTTGGCATAACCAACACTCTCAGAAAGCTGGTGAAGGCCAAAGATGAAACAGTTTCTCTTTGCAATGAAAGATATGAAGACACTGCTGAAGAATTGCAGAGAAGCATTTCTGAGAAAGAAGTATTTAAAGTAATAATCAAAGATGTGTTTCATGCACTGGAGAAGTTGCACAAAGTCTCAATGATTGTCAAAGATGCTCAACTAGAAGATAAAGTCAAAAGGGTGAAGGAGCTTGACAACTCAATGCTTGAAATGAAGAAGGTGCATGAAGACCAGTTAGAACAGCTGAAAGAAAATTGGGAAGGAAGGCTAAGAACTGTTGAGGATGAGAAGAACTCCCTTAACATGAAATGCTTAGAACTTGAGGTGATATTGAAAAATCTGCGATCACCCAAAGCTGAAGCCTCCCAGTCAGCTGAAAGAAGAAATGTTGCTACTCAAGTGAGCTTTGAAAAGGATGATTCTAAAAGAAAGACATCCTCTAGTGAAAGTGCAACAAATTCTAAAAAGAAGGTACCATCCATCCCATCTTGTACTGAGGCTTCTAATTGTGTTTCCACAAAAAGTGCAGGATGGAAAAATAATTCCAAACAAGTATGGATGAAGAAAATGAAGAAGCAGAGCTCTCCTGAAACAACACAACTTGTCAAGAAAAGTACCCAGAAATCATAAGGACTGAAAAGGTCAAGATTTGTGGGTCAGTGTTGGTGTTGTAACAAGTATGGGCATTGTGCAAAGGATTGTTGGTACAATCCACTAAATGCCAAAGCACAGAGGAAGCCCATGCCAAGGGGGAGCAAGCCAGAAGGAAGGAAACAACATCCACAGGTCCAGAGACATCTGTTTACTACAAATAGATTTGGATTACTTGACAACATCTGGGATGATTGAAAAAGTGGTCAAAAAGATACATGTCAGTCTCCAACTGTATCAAGAGCTCAAAAGAAGAAAGGATCACAGAACCTGGCTCAGAAAGAATCCTTGGGAAGCAAGTAGAAAGTTGACAATGCTCCCAAGAAGATTATGAAAAAGGAAGAGAAGTCCTTGGAATTCAAATACAAGAAGGGTGATGCATCTAGAAGGACCACCAAGAAATGCTTCTACTATGGAAAGAAAGGTCATATCATGGAACTTTGTGAACAAGCCATGAAACTAAATAGAAGCAGACTGAACTCCAAAAGACAATCAATCCAGAAGAAGAAGGGATTGATTGAAAATAAGTTTCCTAAGAGAGGTAGCTTAGTAGCATCCAAAGAACCATGTGGAACTTCCAAAACTGAGGCCACTCTTCCAAATGAGTTACTAGTCATATGGCCAAATCAGTTGCAACTTGCCAAAGATCTGCAAAAAGATGAAGATAAAGTTCTGGCAATTGCTAAGTCAAAAGGGAAGAAGAAGATTTCACATGAAGAAGTGTTGAGATCCACACCAGCACAAACATCAAAGAAGATCAGATGTGCAAGTGTGAAGAATGGTGAAAATGGGACATCTCGGTTGAGAGAATCTTCTCAACCTTGTTGTTCACATTGATGAACCAAGGAGGTTCCATCTTATTCCCTTATACTCTTGGTATATACATGTGCTAACATTGCAGGGAATTGAAGATGATGATCATTCTCATCTGGAGGATGGTTTGGACAGAATGGAGTGCACCCCTTGAGGGGGAGCCAATCTGGAGAAGATGATGTTCTGAAATTAATATCATCTTGAGAAAGTAGATGAAAGGGGGAGCTTTATCTTTGCACCTGAACTTTCTAATGAGTTTTGTGAAGTTGTGCAGGATTTAGCAAATTCATTGTTACATCTGGAAAATTTCAAACCCCCAAGCATGATCTCACATGTGTAGAGAATTGTGGACATCATAGAGTACCTTGGTTAAATCACTCTTGTTTTCTACACCGGGTTAGCCCAAGTAGACTTAGAGTTGATTTACTAAAGGTTCTTTTCTAAAGAGAAAATGAGGCATCATCCCTCTCTTAGTGTTTTTTTCAAGAAGATGCTATTCAAAGGGAGGAAGATATTTGTGAAAGAGTACCACACCACACCTTTGCATTTGATTGCCAATAAGGGGGAGAAAATATTGGCACACATATTGACCCATTCATATGTGCTGAAGTGGTGTATTGACAACAAATAAAAAGGGGGAGATTGAAGTGCATTGTGTTGCATTTGTTGTCAATGAGGCATGAAGTTGTCTTGGAATGAATGGAAGTCAGGGAATGTCAAGATGTGAATGACAAAGGTTGTGATGGTGTTGGTGGTGAAGGAGAATGGCCATGGTACTAAGATGCATGTCACTTAGGAGATTCACTAATTGGTATTGGAAATTGTGGTTGAAACATTCTCCATGTACATCAGACGATTGTTGAGCTGTTCTTTAAGTTCATAGAACTTGTATCCTGATGATACAAAGTCACAACATTGATTGAAGACCATGCATTGTATTGACAATGCATGAGGAGTTGAAGAAGATCCATCCACAAGTACTAAGTGGATGAAGTGAGCTGAAGAAGTCCATGCACTAACACTTAGTGCATGTGAATTAGAAGAAGATCCAACTTGATCTCTGATTGGATCAATAAAGAACTTTGATGAATATGTTTGATTCAAGAGTTCGGTTGAAGATGAAGAACCTTCAAGAATTCACTCCTATGTAATGAGCATATGTTGAGGAGATTTGAGGAATTCTAATGAAGAAGAGAAGGGAAGAAATGAAGAAGAAGAGAAGTGGCATTTGGCATTTTACACTTAAGTACTTTGTATACTTAGTGTATATTCAAGCAAAAAATATGCCAACCTCAAGGGCCAGCCTTAAGGGTTCAACCCAAGGCACATGTGGGACCAGGTCACCACGCCCAAGGGGATCCCATGGGGCCAGCCCAAGAGAGGCAGGGGGCCGTGTATAAGCCCCGAGGGCACGCGGTGGTGAAGCCGCCGAGGGCTCGCGAGGTGCAAGCTCCAGCGCACCCCCCCAGCTGTGTGCCCATAGTCGGCGCCGCCCAGCTAGCGCGCCCGCAGGAGCAGAGAGTGGGCGCAGAGCGCGCCCGCAGGGAGAACACGGTGCGGGGCAGCACCGTGGAGGGAGAGGTTCAATTGCGGAGTAGCGGAGAGCGCTTGGGTGATATACCGCGGAAAAACCGCGCCCCGTTTCGATGTGGGACGCGGAAAAATTCCCGGGAGCGCATCCTGGCCGCACGATTGATCGCGCGCCAGATCTGAGCCGCTCATCTAATCGCGCCACTCGCGATCTGATCCAGGCCGTTCGAGATTATCCAATCGCCTGATCCAACGGCCGGAGAGTTATCCTCTACCTCGAGCTCGGCCGAAGCCTCCTCGTGAGCCGCCGATGAACCAGAGGCTACCCGAGGCCGGTTTTCGAGTTCCCAGCCACCTCTGAAGGATCTAAGACGTCCATCCGACTCGTCTGGACCTACTGAACCGATCCATGCTTAAAAATACACATGCATGCAATGTTTGGGAGATTTCGATGAAGGCCGAAGCAAACCGAAGGTGCGAGGCCATTCGGTGTTGATGCTCTGCATGGTTTGGATCGAAGGAAGGCCGTGCATGCGTTCTAAGTCGCATGCACGTGAAGAAGGCCGAAAAATAAGGGAGCCCGTGTCAAACCGAGAATAAAGATCAAGATTTGGAAATATTTTTGAAGATCCGAAGATCTCGGGATTTTGAGTTGGATCACGCGGATGACTGGCACCGCCTCTGCCTATATAAACGAGGCCGAGGCTCACAGTATTGCTTGCAGAAGTTTTATTGAAAAAACTGTGTTCCGTGAGGCTCTGCCTCGCGAAGTTGAAGCCCCGCGCAAATTATTTGCGCAGCTGTTGTCCCGGTGCCACCCGAGGCCCGAAGAAGTTCCTTTCGCGCACCCCTTGCGTGAAAGAGGTGAAGGGAAGGAGTCCCCTGTGCGCACCTCTTGCGCGGCAGGAATACCTTGTGGCCGCAACACCTTGCGCGCCCGAGGCTTGTTCCCTCTCTTCCCGCACCCTTGTGCGGCAGGAGGAAGACCCCGCGGGTGTTGCACTTGCGCGCCCCGCGGTAGGAAGAACTTGCGCGCCCGACCAGCCTTGGATCCAAGTGACCCTTGCGCGCCTCTGTTTGAAGACACTCGGGCTGTGTGTGCAAAAACAGAAGAAGGCAGGAGCTTCAGTGGAGTAGGAAACCCTACGGGTTGTGTGTTCTAGAAGAAGTGAAGGCCGAGACTTGCATCTCTTGTGTGCAATGTGAAGATCACACATTTTGTGTGTACATGCTAAGTGAAAAAGAACAAGAAGGCCGTGGGCAAGTTTGAAGCAAAAGGAGTGTGGCCACCACATTTGTGTGTGTGCAAAGTGGACAAGAACACCTACGGGCCAAGTGTGTGCCAAGTGGAAAAGAGGACCCGAGGCATAGCCTTGTGTGTGCACCAAGTGAAGACCACACCTTTTGTGTGTGCAAAACAAAAAGAGGACCTACGGGTTAAGGGTGTGCAACAAGAAGTGGGAGAATATGCCAAGTCTCAAGTGTGTGCAAAATGAAAAAAGTGTGTGTAAGGAGACAAGCTGGCCGAACCTAAGTGTGTGCACTAAGAAGTGTGTATGCACTTAGAAGAAATAAGGAGTGACCCACACTAAAGTAGAACACACTCTAAGTGTGTAAACAAATTGGTTAAAGTGTGTGAAGGAGGAAGAAGGTGTGTGTGCTTAAAGTGACTACACCCTTTGTGGGTCTACTGCACCAAGAAGAGGAAAGGAGGAGTGCATGCATGCATGCATGCACGTGCACACGTGAAGAAAGTTAAATCAGTGGTGTGCATTTGAGTTGTCCAAGACTTGAAGATTCTTAAAGAGTGAAGCCAGGTCATCCTGAAGAAGGAGATAAAGCCTGAGCTAGAGGAGAATCCCTGATCAACCACAAGTGATCAGAAGAGAAGAGCAAGGCCAGCAGCCTTTATCCCAGGCTGCTGATGTTACTTGAAGAAGCTTAAAGTGAAGAAGAGCTACTCGTGTGACTCGAGGAGCCAGGAGAAGACCATGTGGGACTCAGGGAGAAGAAGTCTTCAGTGGGATTCTGGAGCAGGCCAGTGGGACTCTGGTAACACTGTGTGAAGCAGTATAAAGACCCTCCTGTGGGACTCAGGAGAGATACAGTGGGACTCTGTATCGACCATTGTAATACTAACATATTATAATGGGAGAATCCATGCTGGGAGAGCATGGCAAGGATGTAGGCCTTTGGTGCCGAACCTTGTAAATCCTTGTGTCCTGTGCCTTTATATTTACTGCATCATTCGAGGAAAGGTGAGAGATACAAGAAGAGTGGATCGAGGCTTTAACCAGCCATAGAGGTTTAATTGATAAGAATCAATTTGTAAAAAGTTTTAAGGGATCACTGATTCACCCCCTCCCCCTCTCAGTGATTCACACTGATCTGGGCACTTCAAAAATGGGTGTTCCATCAAATGGTGTAAAAACTATATTGTTTGAAAAATACATCATTTATCTGAAAATTTGATTTTGTTCTTATATCATGTCTAAAAAATACATAAGATTAATGTCATATAAAATAATGAAATGTGGTTAATGCTATTCATAATAGATGGTTTATATATCATTAAATCCTAATATTTTAATTATATATCGGTTTTTAGTGAAACTCAGTATGGAGTACAACAGAAGTTGTTAAGGACGGTTCCTATTTCATGTAATGAATGACAAGAATATTATTGTGTATAATGCTAGCTAATACGATGTTTTATATAGAACAATCTAATATTGGTGTAGCATGAAACAAAAGACATCAAATAAATTAAAAAAAATCCATCTATTAAAATCTTATGGTGTTACAGTTTTGAATTATTACCCAGAGTATTTATAAAAGTTATCTAAATTACTTATACTATATAAATTTACAAAAGTAAGAAGATATTATCAAACATATTATGAATTTAGTATTTTTAATTTAAATAAACTTATTATCTAAAAGGTTAATTGTAAAAAGAAATTTATAATAGAACTAAAACATTATTTTTTAATATTTCTTATGAATTTCCTTCTAAGAACTCATTTCAATCATTATTGGATAATCATAGAGTAAAATAATTAATTATTAAATAAACATACAAATAATTATCCCAAAATTTCACTAAAAAGGATAATTTGATGAATGAATTTTAGATAAGTAATTATTTTTTCATATTTGAGACACACACATTCATCATGATTTTTTCACTCAAACACCTCATCCCTGAATTATTTCAACAATTTCTACAATTCATAACAGAAGAATTATAGAAAATGATCATAATAAAACCAAACCATTTGATTAATAAAAAATCATGTTTCATAAAACACAATATTTTAAAAAAATTGATTGAATATAATTTAATAGATAAATTCTATGAAGATATTAAAAAAATCACCCACAATAAAAAAAGATATCAAATACCTCAAAAATAATACTTAAAATAATAAATTCTTTACAAAAAATTTTGTACAATTGAATTTGTATTAATGTAATACAATTTTACACACATTTCAAAACCTTCAACCATAATTAAAAACCTCTGTTTTCATCAGTTTTACTTTATAACGTTGGTAATCAAGTTTAAATCAACATTTATAATGAATATTAATCTCATTTCATATATTATATGAAAAGGGAAAAATAGATCAATAAAAAATATATGCTAATCTTTATTTTGGGTCACAGATGAAATTAAATTGACAAAAAATGACAATTAAAATACTAATTGATATTAAATTTACTAAAAGGAATTCCTTACACACAATATAAAATAGTTATAATAGTGAAAATAAAATCCCATTTTAGAATATAGGATCATCATCATTTCAAATTAAAACAAAGATCAATAGGAATCCTCATTAACATTATGGAAATTAATTAATCATCTATAAAAAATAAATATTTCACTCATTAGAATACATATATTAGGGAATCTATAAATAGAAAGAAATATATATATCAAAGTAAAAATAATTTTCAAAATATTTCAATAATAGATTCATCTATTAATGATAATAATATTTATTTAAAATTCAATATTCATTAATTGAAATAATAAATTAAATAGCATGAAAAAATAATTCTCCCATGACAAAATCATTATTATTTCATTAAAGTTTTTTATTTTTAGTATAACCGTGTTTTTCTTATTCATTTTCAATAAAAAGTAAATATAATAATTGTTACACTATAATTTAGGACCAATACCATTATACATGATTTCAAAGTTAAATAATGTCCTGGATTAAATCCCCTGATTAATATTTGAGAATCAAGTTAAAACTAAATTTATATTGAAATTAAGTATTAGAGCCGATCATAGGAAAATTAATAGATATATTTTTTGAAGATAAATTTTGGTTTCAAAAAATCATTTATTATTAGTTCAAAATAATAATATCTCATAATTTAAAAATGTTCGATTATTTTTTATTACAAACTAATGGGGAATAATGATTTATTGAAATTAATAAATTTATGTTATTCCAACAATACAAAGGTGGGTTTTGTGTATTCAAATACATAAACAGTGAAAATAGAAATGATTTTATGAAATTAATAATCTTATGGGATTTCACCAATATAGTGGTGAGTATAAAGTCTTCATATGAAGTTAACCTATTTTTAAACCAAAATATCAAGGTTTAATATTAATTTAGTGAAGTAACAACTTCATATTACTATTCCTTATCCTTAGAAATGAAAAAATTATGATTTTCTTGTGATGGTTTTAGCCAAACTATTTTATCAATGATTGAAATTTAAGTATTCAAATAAAATTATTGATTGATTTTTTTACTGATCATTTGTATTTTCTTATTATTTAATTTTGTTATAGAGACATACCAATAAGAGAATACATATATATTATATAATTTTATATGAATATTCATTATATCTGAAAATTAATCACACCACAAAACCTATAATATTAGTATAAGTGGAGATACATAAACTACTAATTTTACAAGAATTCATCAATATATCCTAAAATATAATCACAAATTTTACCCTTCGGGAAATAACATACATTATAATCCCCTTCATTTTATTGGGGATGGAAAAAATGAAAGGGGTGAAATAAATTATTAATAAGGGTATATATAAGAAATAAAAAATGAAGATCAACAGTTTGCATAAACATTAAAAAGTGGTTTGAAGAAAATAATAAAGCATAATGGACATAACATAAAAAAACATAACCAATATGAAATGTTTCATAAATCATGAGACTTGAAATAATGTTTTTTTATTACATAATAAATTTCTAACGAATCATCTAGGGATGACCCAAAATATATCTTAGTTTGGCCTACCACATGGATCAAACAGAATTCCCGATCCTCACTTGCATGAAAATACGGAATGGGTATAAAAAACTCATACTTGGGAAGGGTTTCACCCTCACAATAATAATAATAAAATAATAATAACTTATCTAGGAATCTAACATGGGTATTTCATTGAGTCATTGTATCCATTTCACCTTTTTTTTGGTAATCCCAATACACTTAAATAAATAAAATTATCTATTTTTAAAGATTTAATTTATTTAAGAAATTTAATTTGAGACTCCATGCAATGTTTATAACTATGGATTAATTGAATACTTGATTGGGTGAAAAAAATTATATATTTTTTAAAAACAATCCACCCTATGTCATTTAGTTTTTTCTTCAATATATATCTTGGGAAACATTTGTTATTTGACCCCAACTCCATATTTTAGAATTAATCTCCACTTATTTTTTCCATTATTTTTCTATAATATTATATATTGGTTTACTTAATCTAATCATGTATCACTAATTTTTTTTGGGATGTACAGAATTCTAGTTAGAATGTTGGAGAATATAAATCCTAGTAAACCACTAATCATTGACCATGTAAAGTATATATATTGTGGTAAATGGAAAAGTATTTTGCTATGAATATTTTTTATGGATCATTTTATTATGATGATATGAAATTATAAGATTTTGGAGAAAGACTTATATATATTTAAACATGTGTAAAAGCTAAAATATCAAGTTTATAATAAATCCCACACTATTTTAATTTGATTTACCACATAAAGTTTATACATCCAAATCACTTCATGTGGATAATGTAATATAGAAGAAGTTGAGAATTACTCAATTCGGAAATACTAATGTTCTTAAAACATGGTGAGAAATAATGAGATTTGATTATAGGGATATTGATTTTCTACCATGTGATCATGTAGAAAAGATGGATTAGATATTTATTACCATTTTGAATGGGATTCAACCTCATGGTGGGAAGGATTTTTTATAGGATTACATGGTGGATAAAATTATTGATATATTTCCAAAGGAGATAGAATATAAGTAAAAAATTATAGATGACATTAAGCACCTTATGATTTAAAATATTTATGTTCTTCTTAGTAAATTAATAAAACATTGGAATCAATTTAATAGAGATGTATAAAAAGAGAAATAAAATAATGGACTAATAATTTATTACGCTTCTGTTAATACTAATTCTGCTGTAGTTATTTCTAGAGATAATTTTTTTGATACTAGAACATATAAGAAGAAATATATGGATCATTAATATCATAGTAATATTTATGTTATTTGTGATGATCGTTTTTAGTTTGTGATAAGTATAGAAAAGATTGGGGAGTTGTTGAACTTATGTAATAGTTACAAAAATTATTGGAATAGAATAAATGAGATGAAATTAAATTTTTAATGATTTGTAAAAAATACAGAATCCTTATCATATTAGAATATCCTATTTATGATTTTAAATAATTGGAAGAAAATAAAAGAGATCAATTAATTGTATAAGAATGAATAGTTTGAAATTAGTAGAAACTTGGAGCGAACATAGTAGATATACTAATTTAATGTACGATCCTGGGATATTCTAGATATGTATTGATCCTATTAATAGATACATTATTTTATATTTTAAGTACTTTTTTTGGTTTTACCTTGGGTGATTTTGGGTGAAAATTTTAGAAAAATAATGTGAATAAGGGAAGTGCAGAGCTGGTACCCAGTTTTCCCAAACCATGCTCCCTGGCTTAGAAAACCATGCTACCTTGGACAGAGAAGGTTTGAAAAACTAGGTAAAGTTTTTCAATCTGTTTTCCCTTTAAAGGAAAATTGTGTACCCCCACTTCATATAGGATGCACATGGTTATGACACATGGTTTAGAATATCGTGCACACATGCCCCGTAGACCATTCACAAATTTTAAACAAACCTAAAAATTAGTTTTAAAAATACATGAACTGCTATTTTAATGAAAAATTAACTGCAAATCAGACATAATCAATTCCAATAATTTTTTGTGGTCCCCAGATGAATTACTTGGAATCTTGACCAACATTATATCTGAGTAGAAGGCTATATGGGAGATATGATCCCCTCGTGGTAAGAGATTAAAATCTAATGGGGTTCTGTTTTTATCTCCTATCTCTCCCTCATATTTTGGTTGGAAGTGACCCATTTTTATATCTAGTTCTAATTATGTTGGATATATATCTTGGATTTCTATATCTATATCTGGGATTGTAAGATCATGATACATTTGATTTGGAATTTAGGTTTCATTTTGAGATATTGTTCATTGTCATTATTCCTCTCAAATTGGTATTTATGTTGGTGATATTTTGTCAAAAAATTGAGGTGGGGGCCTATTATTCAAATCCGAAAATCTTGATTTCATTTATGTGTATGTAATTACAGAGTTGACATTTGATTATAATCAATTCGGTTTCATTTAATGGATTTTATTATTTTAGTAAATTAATTTTAGGGGTTGTTAATTGAATAATAAATTGTTGAATTAAATATGGGATATTGGTATTATGAATTTAATAATTAATTATATAATTAATTATTCGATATTAGGATTGTGAATTTATTAATTAATTGTTGAATTAATTAATGGATAATGTTGTCTTTTTTTAACTAAATAATTTGATTAATTAACTTTTTTATTAATTAATGGAGGTTTCCATCATTATAAAAACAATGATGTTGTAAATTAATTTTTGGATTAATTAATGGAATATATTTGATTAATTAATTGTTTTATTAATTATTGGAATTTATGTAACTAATTAATTGATGAATTAATTAATGTAATGATTTGAATATGAAAACTTAGATATGGATTAATAAAATGATAAATTAATTAATGTTATATTATGGTACATGTTATATATGAGAGTGTTTAATATATCATTTTGGGACATATAGTGATGTTCCAAATACACATATGTGATAGACTAATATATGAGTATGGGACACAGAATGACGCTCTGAATACCCACAAGGTCCCAGTCCTAATGTTTTAGGACCTAATTTGTGAATGTAAATTGTATGGGATAGGGACTGATGCAATAAATGATCATGAGGTGTGATATTGGTATTGACGCTCTAAATACTCATGGGGTTATAGATATGATGATCTATACAAAAAATGAACACATTGGACTATGGTTAAAATTATTTTTTTATTAATCTATAAACAAATGGATAATGAATGACCATTTTTTAAATTAGCTGTGAATTACAAATGAGAAATGGATCAAACTATGGAATGGGAAATTAGAAGGTATTGAGATGTGGGTGTCCTTGGGAACCTGAGGCTTTACACAGTTTAATAAAGGATAAAAAATAAATGTAATCCGTCAAATTTTTTACCTGTATTTCATACATTACAAAACCTTATACACTGGTTCTAAATAGATTAATTTTATACACCATTAGTGGTGGACTTTGAGTTAAAGTAACACCCTACCTGGGAGACCTAGTGGATACATGAATAGACATTATGTTTACATGACATGAAAAGGGAAACAAACATTTGTTAGATAGATAATATGGGATGGATTATGGATGAGGGAACCAGATGTTTCTCAAAACCCACTTGAGAGTTTTTAGTTTCTTTAATTCTTGATTTCTTATTTTGACACATGGAACATTTATAAGAATGGTATATCTACTGTTCAGTTTTAATACTGTATTTTCAGTTGTGGTCATCTTGTGATATTATTAATATTGTGGTTTCATTATATCATTTGGTTATTATCATTTAGTTTTTTCTTTTTTATTTAAATTTGTGTTATTACATGAATTAAGATTATATTGTCTCCCCATTATTGATATTGGACACTCAATGCTACTCATCAGACTCTGAAATATGGGGAGGTATACTTGAGGTCATGTAGTGGTTCAAATTGGGGCATCGGTGTGTGGAACCTGGGCCGAGATGGTACAAAGTGGTATCAAATCCCAATTTTATTTTTTCGCTTTATATTATGTTTTGGGAATTGTATACACGATACTACGAAGATTCGGGCCTTGGTTTTGTGCTCATGAATGAGAACAGTTGTCCCATGTACGAGGGAGAACCCATGTACCCAGGGTGGGATTCTTGTAATTTTTGTTTGATGTTATAGTAGAATATTATTTCACCTTTGGTGACACACTTATTTTGTTATGTGATAATTTTTTTATAGTTTTGTCCTATTTAACTCATGTCTAGGTAAGGAAATATATTATAATTTTCATGCATAATTTAAGGTGCTCTTGACGTCTTGTAGCATGCATTATTTTAGGCATTTACATAAAAGTTGGTGTTCAGAAAATTATTTACCGTGATGTGATTTTATTTTCCCTTGTAAATTGAAATTAAAAATTTCGTAATTTAAAATTTAGAATTGAAAAATGATGAAAAATGAGAATATATAGGTGTCTAATGAGGAACGTGAAATTTGAGAATGAGTTTACACTTTGAGGAATGAATTATTGTGGATTTTCATAAATCACCAAAATTTTATTAATGTATTGTTATATGTCCAAAGTGCCTGTTTCAAATTGTAGAGTTATTCCTCTATGATGACAATTGTTGAGATTGAGATAAGAATATATAATGGTGGATGAAACTCTAGTGGTGGAAGATAACGAACTTGCAGTAACATGTGAGAATGTAGGGGAGAAGTTCTGAGAGATGTTTTCTCAGTTTATACAATTCATGGAAAGATACATGGTTTGAGTAATGAAAAACAAGTCTCAGTGGATGAGAGAGTTCAAGTTGTTGAACCCTCAGACCTCTAATAGGGAGGGAAGAACTGATGGATATGAGTTGTGGATTGAGTCTATCTATTCCATACATGAGGAATTGGATACTCTAACTGATATTAGATTTAAATTAGTTGTTTAAAATATTACATAGTTAGGTGAAGAATTTTTGGAACATCAAGACTCGAGATGGATAGCTGGAGAGTATAGAGTTGACAGAATTTTAGGAGAAGTTCTTGGAGATATTTTATCTAGTGATTCTCAGGAAGCGGAGTGAAGATTAGTTGGTGAGGCTAAATCATGGGAGATTTTTCATGATGGAAAATTCTAGAGGCTTTATAGATTTGATGAACATTGATCCAGTATTGGAAGGAGGTGAGGATATTTTAGTAAAAATAGTTTTAGGATGGGCATAAATATGAATTGAAGCCTATGGTTAATATCATTAGGGTGAAGATGTTTTCAGAAGTAATGAATCATGATCTCCTATATAAGGTGAACCTAATGAAGTCTCCAAAGGATTATTGGTAGTTCCAGCAGTATTGTATTGAGAATTTCAATCTATTATAATGAAGCATCACAATGAAAATGTTAGCCTGATATGTGGGGAGAAGAGTACCCCAAAATTGGGATAAGTTGCTGAGGATCTTACTCGAGTGATCTATCACATGTAGGGCTGGTCGATCCACATTCGAAAACATTATCCCCAACCACTAGTATAGTGATGAGACTTTAATAGGATAGGACATATACAATGGTTATATAGGGACCCAGGACAGACATGTATTAAGGGGGGATTTAGATATAACTATAGTGTGGGAAGAGGATCTTCTTCACTGTATGAGTTAGGAAGACGGTGTTCAACATGCCCTGATGGTAGTGGATATGGTAGAGGTGCTTTTGAGAATGAGTGCTTGTATCACTAGAGTGGCGAATCTCAGAGATTATAGAATTCTTCACAGAGCATATGATATGGATAGTTACACATCATTCAGCCTACATTAGGGGATAGAGAGGTTGGACCATCGATGGTAATATGGAATATTTGTATAACTTCTACACTTTATAGTGCATTTTTTATACTAGTTCATCTCATTCATTTAATTTTTCACATGTTTTGAATGGTTTGATCCTGGAGGTAGAGTTCTTGAGGAGGGTTCTAATGATAGATACACCGTAAGGAGTAGTGTCTAAAAACATCTTCTTGTGCTTGGGATGTTCTCTCCTGGTTGGTGAGTATCATTTTATGTGGGATCAGTCTAACATATAAATGTTAGGATTTGATCTAATTTTTTGTATGGACTATTGAATATTATATCAACCCCACATAGATCATTACCAGAAGAGAGTGTCTTTTACAACTCCTACGAGTTATAATTAAATTCATCATAGGGAATGGGACATCTAGGTAGGGCGTGTAGGTCCAGTTCATCAACAACTTGTGGAGCATACCACCAAGGGCTGTAGAATATTACTATATGATGGTGATGTGAATCATGATTTCTTTTCAATAATAATGGAAAGGTCTCAATATTCCTTTTATAAATACTTTTTTGCAATATAACCTTATATATATATAATTCACTATTGAGCTCATGCATGGAGATGATCCAGTTTCTCTTCCACAATACAGAATGTAATGAACCAAGATGAAAGAGTTATTAAATATACTCAAAGAGACTATTTATAAGGGATTTATACATTTGAGTATGTTTCCTTGGGCTTCCCCAATAGTGTTACCAAATAATGCTATTAGATCCAATCATTGTTTTGTGGATTAGTGGAAGCTGAATCAGATGAATGTGATGAAACAATATCTTATTCCACGTATTAATGTTCTCTTTGACCAAATAAGTGGAGATTATGTTTTATCAAAGATCGACTTGAGATTTGGGTATCATATTTTGAGATTTGAAGTTTATAATATACCGATGGATTCCATTATAATTAGTTTTGTAATATAATAGTTTTTTGTATTTTCAATTAGGATGATGAATGCTCCTACAGTATTTAATGGACATGATTAATAGAATCATCCATCGGTACTTGAATGGGGTTTTTATGATGAAATCATGGTGTACTATAAGACTCATGATGCTCATTCCCAACATCATGACTTCATCCTGAGTAAAATGAGAGAGGATTAACTATATTAAATGATTTATGTGTTTTAGTTTTGGATTAATGATGTACAATTTTGGGGTTACATCATCTTATTGGAAGTTGTGTCTACAGACCCATAGAAATTTATTTAGGTTGATTCATTAAAGAATCCAAAAAATGTTTTTTATAGCCATAGTTTTCTAGGGTTTGTGGGAGATTATCATAGGTTAATCCAATACATTTCATGATTGAAAGCACCACTTTAATTCCTTACTAATAAGGGGTAATGTTTGAATGGATGGAAGCATGCAATAATTCCTTCACAGAGTTGCAGAAGTATTTGACATTGACAACAATCACAGTCATACCCAATCTAGGTGAGGAGTACATAGTGTTTTGTGATTCTTCATGGATCATACATGGAGCAGTGTTGATGTAGGGAGATAAAATTGTTGCATTTGAGTCTTGGATGTTGACTCCAAATAAACATGATTACCCTACACACAATCTCAAGTAGGCTGCATTGATTTATACCATGATGTTTGGGAGGAATTATAAATTAAGATAAAATTTTACCATGTATATGAATCAAAAGTGTTTTAAGAAAATCATTAATCATAGAGATATGAATATCTAGTAGATACATTGGATAGATTATATGTAGTCGTTTGATTTTGAGATAGAATATACGTCTGAAAAGGAAAGAGGATTATTGGCACTTTAAGTAGGAAAACTCCGACTCATGTAGTTTAAGAGTCTATTGATGAGTGGAAGATAGTGACATTACTGTATGAGATGCATTTTGTGGTTCAATAGAGTTAGAAGAAGATGACCCTCAAATCAGTTTTAGTGGACTCTATAATTTTGAGTCGGATTAATGACGAACAATATGAGGATCCAAAATGTTTGTCATTGAGGGAAATCCATGATGGTGGGGAGTCACCATCATATAGGACTATATATGAGGGTGGGATCATCCATGTTAAGAATCTTGTTGTTGTTTCAACATGAATATATAAGGATCTAATCCCTGAGATTTATTATTCTAAATAGGTGGTACATCTAGTTGTGATAAAAGTGTATTGTGACCATTGACAATGAGTCTGGTGGCCATGGTTGAAAAATGAGATAGTAGGATTTTTCACATGATTCTACACCAATGAACAGGTGAAGGTTTTTCCTCATTGTACTAGGGGTTTAGTACAATAGTTTTCTATTCCAGAAGTGAAGAGGGATGATGTCAAAAATGGACTTTATTGTGGATCTCCCAAGGTTTCCTTAGAATAATGACTACAATCAGTTGATTATAGACTATTTGAAAATGGTAGTTCACTTATTACTAGTGCAAGAGACATTATCAGTTCATCATTTGGGAGAAAATTTTGTTTGTGAAGATTGTCCATATACATGGGGTGCCAAATACTATTTTTTTAGAATGTGACACACTCCTCCAATAGCCCGAAGGCCATCATTGTTTATTGATTTTTGAAAATACACCTTTTAAGGGGTGAGGTGGAACCCTTACAAGGCCCGTAGGCCTAAGTATTAAATGGCCCATAGGCCATAGAAGAATTCAATGCACGTAGGCTTCAAAAAATACATAAAACTCATAATAACTACTTGAAACTACTCATCCCCATCATCTTCATCGTGAAATCAGCTCTACACCTTCGCATGGATGTTCAGCTAGGAATTCACATGCATGAACAGGCTTGTCCCGATGACATGTGACATACCCTCTCATTATTGCAATTTTTTACCTTCTTCTATGGTGAAAGAACCTTGCTCATCCTCCATCTGAAGCTTGTCCATTATATGTTTCCAGGTTTCCGTCAGCACATAAGGTGGCCCGAAGGCCTTAAGGTGGCCCAAAAGCCTTACTGACCTGAAGGACAGGGTGTCCTGAAAGCCTTAATGGACTCGTGGACCAAATCGGGGGCCCAAAGGCCCAAACAGAGGATTATTCCCAGCTTTTACAGTGCCAAACGGTGCCTGCTACAGTTCCTGCTACAGTCCCTACTACAGCACCACACAGTTCTTGCTACATTACCTGCTACCGTTTCTGCTACAAATACTGCTACAGTACCTCGTAAATTAGCCTCTTCCTGGATTTTATCTCGGGTCTCGATGATGAACATAAGGAGTCCTCACCAACTGGGCTATGAATCATGTTCTAAAATGTGACACACATTTAATATCGTGCTTCTGGAAAGGCTTGTATAAGGATCTTGGTATGCTAGTTTTCTTATTATGTATTTCCACCCATAGATAGATGGGAAATCATATTATAATATGAAGGTGCTTGAGGATATGCTTCAGGAGTGTGTTGTAAACCTCAGTAGGTCTTGGAAGAAGAAACAAGATTTGGTGGAGTTCACCAATAATAATAGTTATTAGGAAACAATTCAAATGGAACCATATGGGGAACATTATGGTAAGCCATGCAGATATCCTCTATACAAGATAGAGGTGGGAGAGTCATAAACGTTGGGACTGAGTCTCATATAGAATAATTCATTGTAGGTTCATATGATCCTAAAGCATATGGCTACATCTCATAGTAGACATAAGTCATATGCTGATAGACGTCGAATATCTTTATAGTTTACAGAGGGTGATAATGTATTCATTTTGGTGTCTCCTAGATTGGGTCACCACAATATATAGATGTAAGGAATGATAGTTCCCAATTTTATTGGACCATTTTAGGTTACGGAGATAATCGGATTGGTGACAAACCAATTGGCTCTACCACCTATAGATAGTGCTATACTCAATGTTTTCCAGATGCCACAACTTCGGTGGTATCACCCCAACCCATCTCATGTGATTGATCTAGATGTCATTGAGCTTGAGATAGATGTGTCCTTTGAGGAGCATCTGATACATGTGATGGATATCAGTGAGAATGTTTTTTGGGGAATGATCATTTGAATAGTTCATGTATTATTGTAACATGGGCGTGTTTAGGGGGAAACGTGGGGAGATAAGTTGATCTAAAAGTTTAATCGCATGATATTTTCACATAGGAATCTTAAATATTCTTGGGTGTAAAACACAAGGATGTGATTTTATTTAGTGGGGAGATTGTAAGATCCTAAAATTTTTTGGAGATGTCCCTAGCTTGTTTCCAGGTACTGTTTTTCCTAGTTTAGAGTTTTTTTTGGTTTTCACATTTTGCGTGTTTGGTTTAAACTCTACGAAAATAGGAAAGATGATGGGAAGTTCATATTTGGCACACTGGTTTCCAAAACTATGCGCCCTATCCTCGAAAACTATTCAACACTAGATAAAGAGTGTTTTGTGGGTGGTGCACACTTTTTCAAACAGTGAACTCTTTTTGGAGAAGCTGTTCCCCCTACATTAGGTGCATGGTTTGGAAAACTATGTGACCCCCCCAACAAACTGTGAAAACATTTTAAATCAACCTGTAAATTAGTTTTAAAATATCCCAAACCCCCATTTTTACCCAAAATTGGCCCCATATAAGAAATATGCTATTATTATCATTTTTCAATGTTTTTTCATCACATTCTAAGGGCCCTAAAAATCTATTCATGGTGAATCTAAGGATGTATTGAAGATCATCTCCTCCACCGATAAGAGATCTTAATCCTTTGTGGTTTTCTTTCTCTCTCTCTTATTTCTCCATCATTATTTGGAAGGATGTTATCCACTATTTTGTTAGATCTAGGTCTAGTTTTATTGAATATATATATATTATTGTTGGATCTAGATCTAAGATATTAGGATATTGATTTATTTGGTTTTTAGATTTATGTTCGCATTCTAGATTTTGTTCTTTGACATTATTCCATTCAAATGGGTGATTTATATTAGTGTTCATTAGTCCAGGAATGGAGGTAGGTGCTGTATTATTAAAATCCCAAAGTCTTAATTTGAATCATGCATATAAAATTATAGAATATATATTGGTTGATTAGAAAATGAGATTCATAAAATTGAATTAATTAATTTTGTCAATTAATTAATTAATGGATTATTAATTGAATGATTATTTTTTAATTAATTAAGTGATATTTCCAATTGTGAATTGAATAATAAATTATTGAATTAATTAATAGAGAAAATTGTGTTTTAACTAAAAAAATTGGATTAATTAATTGTTGTATTAATTAATAGAGGGTTTTTAGATTATTAAAAAATGATGTGGTTAATTATTTATTGGATTAATTAATGGAATTTATGTAAATAATTATTTTAATATTAATTAATTCATGTCATGTGGTTAATTAATTGTTGAATTAATTAATAAAATGATATGAATGTTAAATTGGTTAGATATATAAATTAATTGGTGAATTAATAAATGTGATATGATGTTTAATGTAATATATGTGATTTTTTGATATATGAGTGTGGGACATGGAATGATGCTCTAAATAAACATATGTTATTGATTTATATATGAATATGGTATATAAAATGAAACTCTAAATACCCATGGTGTCATAGCCATGACGTTTTAGGACCCAAGGAATTCCTAAAAATTGTATGAGACAGTGACCAATCCTGCAAATTCCCTTGATGAATGAGTTAGTGAATAATGATCCAAATACTCAAGGGGTGTGAGACATGGTGATCTACACCCAACATGATGTCATTGTACTATAGTTCCAATTATATTTTTTTAAAAATTAAATGAAATGGATATTGAAATCACAATTTTTAAATGAACTGTGAATCGAAAATTTTGAATGGATTAGTCTACAACCCAGGCCAAAGCATGTATTAATATTCAGGTGTCCATGGGAACCTGATGGATTATACGGTTAAATAATGGATTAATTATTAATGAAAATTGTTTACATTATTAATTTTATTTCTATATTTATACAACTTCATACACTTTTATTGACTAGATTTGTATATGATGTTGTTAGTGGTGGTCTATTGGGTTGTACTGACACCCTACTCGGGCTGCGAGATTGGTACCAAAATATACTTTATGTTAGCATGACATGATAAGGGAAAATTCCATTTTTTAGATGGGTAATTTGGGATGGATCATAGAAGAGGGAACCAGATGTAGTTCAGGACCCACATGGGAGTTGCAATTGAATTTACTCTTTGGTTTTTAATTTTGACAAATGGAACATACATTAGAATTGAATTTAATATATTCAACTGTGATATTATATTTCCATTTTTGTCTATACTTCAAATACAGGGACTATTCTAGTTATTTAATATAATTCAGTTATTATCAGTTATATATTTTTTCATTTTCCATGGTGGTATTACTCTAATAAACAGGGTATAATATCCCCTTTATTGATATTGGATACTCGCTGCTATTCGGACACATTAAGCATATGGGGAGGTGCATATTGGGTCATTTAGTGTCCTTGCATAGGAAACTAGTGTGTCAAATGTAGGTTGGGACATTACATTCAGATTTTTATTCACAAAATAGTGATGGTAGACCAAAGAGTGTCTTGTTTTATTTGAACATACATAATAATTTTAAATTTATTATATCTAACATAACTATTTAATCTATTATAAATTTAACATGAAATTTTAATTTAATAGTTATTTATATGTTGAATTTAGTTAAATTATTTTGAATATTATGTGTTTACTTCATTGAAAGGAGAGTATGCTGTTATTATACATGAATAAATGTACAAATATATGATCCTTATGGAATTGAAGAACACTATTGTAATGTATACTAGATCAAATATCCTTAGGGGGGTGGGTGAATCAGGGTATTAACAATTAAAACTACTACCCCTTTGGATCTTGTTTCTTTGATAAACATAAAAAAAATCTACTTCTCCAATAGAAATATATTAATAGAAATTAAATCATGCACAAGACGCTGTGATTTTTACATGGTTCACACTCACTTGGCTATGTCCAGGGTGCATAAAACAACGATGTGCCGATGTACCCAATCCACTAATGAACAATTCCAATTATAAGGTTTAGGCTAGATCCTCCATTCTTAGAATCACTAAATATACAAGGTTTTCGTTATTCTAACTACATTCCCAAGGAACTCTCCCTTTGTGTCTTCTTCCAACTCACTACCAATGTGAACGATCACCATCTTATTATTACATCACTTACTACTCTTAGAAGGGATCCAATCATAGTTTATAGTCATATAGGTCTATTCATTTTATTGAAATAATGCATCATCGAGGTTGATAGTTTCTCCATTGAAGTCTATTTTTCACCTGTCGATGAAATCCACTTTTTCATGTACTCCTAAGTTAGTGAAAAATTACATTCGTGAATTTTATTTAACATTTTTAAAGCATCCTAGATACCTCTATGAACCTCCAAGATTCCTCCTTGTACCACCTCACTTCCTCTATGTACTATATAGAAGTTATGATACACAAAACCCTTCTTCTATGAACTGCCTCCAATTCCACTTACCACTACTCCTTTGTGGACTATTTCTCTCATAGACTGCCTCCACTTTCACTGACACGTACCACCTTTATGTAAAGACTCCATGAACCGATTCTACACAATTATTTTGTATAACATTTCTTCTTCTACATGGGAGTTCTTCCTCCACGCACCACTTTTCTTCCATAAAAACTTCTTCCTTACAGGATATAGTGCCTTGCAATAATACCTCTCCATAATTTCTTCTATGCGAACTGTTTCACCATACTTGGATTTCTCCCTCATGAACTTCTTTTGGACATCAAAAAATTACCAGAACAATGATTTTCTATAATGGAATTATCTCAATTTTAATGATGGGATTATAACTAATTATATATGTAAATATATTAACAAAATTATCTAATCTAATATTTACCCAAACATTCCATCTTCCATAAACAAAAATCATCTCACGAACTATTTTCTATATACAGCCCATATACTACCTCTCCACCTTCATGGTGGCCCAAATAAATGTCATGTATTCACAAATAATTCCCTTCATGGCTACTAATTCAAGGATTCATTTCTATGAATGAAAATTCATCACATATATCAAATTCCATCCACATACTGCATGCATTCACCGTGAACTGTTTTCTCCCCTCGAACTGTTCACGTACATGGTCTGCGTCTCACGCTTTATGGTTAACTTCCTTTACTGAATCCCTTCAATGATACGCATACTACCATATGCATTCTACAAACCAACCTTCATGGTACATGTACTGTGTTCCCCTATGTAGAAATTATCCCTTTTAAAAAAACAAACTCCGATTTTGAGTCCAAAAATTTTCGAAAACACTGGGAAACTATGCCAACTCCAACAATTACATCAGTAAATACCATTCATTCTCAATTGAAATAATCTTTCATGGTCCACAAACTTAATCACACCCAAAACATACTGTGAGAAAAACATGAGGGGTTTTTACTAGAAAAATATGTTAATGAATGGATATGATTTTGAAAAATAATATCTTCCAAAAGAAAATAGTATAATTTCAAAATAAACTACCAGTAATTATAATAATTATTCAGAATTAAATTCTAAATATAATTCTAGTTCCACATATAATGATTATAATTTGGTGATTAATATTAAAATTGAAGATAATGGTCCAAATGAATTATTTAATTTTTCTTATAGTATGTATAATACATATAATATATAAAAAAATTTAATATATCAAGAAATAAATGAAATAAGTTATAATTTCTGAAAAATACATTTCAAGTCTAATTACTTTATTCTTAATAGTGAAAAAATTGTACTAAATATAAAAGAGTAGGTCACTAGAAAAATAAAAGTTGATTGAATAGAAACAGTTTTTTTAAAATTTCATGAAGCATTTATTTCAGATGACATTTTAGATCTTCAACATAGATTAGTCAGACAAGATTGGGTTCTTGGGTGTTCTTTCGAAAAGAAATTGGACGCATTCATGTTTGCGTACAATGAAAATAGTTTTTTATTTTAATAAGTGAGGAGGAGTACCAATATTTAAAAAACGTGGTATAAGGATAGAAATTATTCTCAACTTATTATATGAGATAAAACCGAAATCTAGAACTAGAAAAATATGAATCTTAGGTGAATTACATTAGGAGATAATGTGATGTTTTAAATCATCATAATTTTTGTTGTTTATTTTCAGGGTAAGTCATGAATCTCTGATGTTTTTCATGTTTATAGAATTAAGAATAAGATTAACAACTCTATATTTTAGAAATAATATTATTATTTTAAATAGAATATATTAAATGAAACATCATGCTTAAACAACCTAAGAAATATATTTCTTTAAAATTAATCCCTTCGATTGCTTGTGGATCATGTAACACTAATTTAAATGGAATCATAATATATTATACCAATAAAACCCATACATTAAATTGTATGGAATAAATAGTCCTAAATATAATATAAAAATTATGCTTATTTCATTCTTAGAATTAAAATAATAATTATTTAAAAGAAAAAATAAATATTTTCTGAATAACTATATTTTTTATAAAAGATGGTTTAGGCACACTTTGAACACATAATTGAAATTATATTATTACCACGTATATAAAATTTATATTAATAAAATTAACATCATTTTCAAAATTCTAATACCAAAATTAACTTACTGAAATGTTTTGGAATTTTTCAGTAAAGTTTCATTTTTTGTGGTATAGTATAAAATATTGAATTTTATTTTAAAACTTCCTTTTTGTTTGTATTATTTATAATGTTAAATTTTAATTTTTAATTGGTTATAATGTAAAATTATTTCAATTTTATACAAATTAAATTAATTTAGGAAATTTTAATCATTTTCATATTGAATTTTGATATAAAAACATTGTTAACTTCAGATCATTTCTCTTTAAAAACACGTTTAATCGTCTCTTCGAGATTAATTTTATATTTAAATATTCCACTTACTTTAATTGAATTTGTAAAAATTTATTAGATATTTTTTATTATTATAATTTATAATTTCTAATAAGTTAAACTTATTTTTTAACCAAAATGAATAGTAAAAGTACATAAAATTAATTACCATGGTTAAGTTAAAAACAGATTTACCTGGTGTAAAACTAAAAATATGAGATTTAAAATGACCAAAAAACTTGAATAAAATATATTTTTTGTCTATATATAGAACTGATACGAAATAGTTTTTATAATAAAACATTTTGGAGTCTTCTGGCATCATACAGACGTGGGTATGATTGAATCTTTTCAATATATTATATGTGTTACACTCACCTATCTTACAAATGGACACCCTATCCTATTTTATTCACACCATCCCCCCATTTTGGTTAATCCAATTCCTGAAAAAAGAACATCACAAATTCTCTCAATTAAACTATAATTATTAGTTCTGGTAGCAAGCTAATTTAGGAGGGACATTGATGCAAACCTAAGGAGGATACCGAAAGAAGAGGCGATGTTCATCAATGAGAATAATTATTTTATTTATTCCTTAAGATAATTAAATTATTATTTAATCATGATGAAAAAATAACATAATTATCATCAATATAAATAATCTATTTATATGATAATTATCTATTACCATTCCCACATCCATTAAAAGGGTTATGAAATCATCATTTGCGTGGATGACAGACTACCACATCGCAAACTAATGTCATACATTTTTTCCATTACAACCATACATGATTGGGTAAGATTATGGATATAATGTATATATTTGATATTTATAACATAATTATACCAGTAAATTTGATATATATATATATATATATATATATATATATATATTTTACATTCCATTTCGTAGTGGATACGATAACATCACTCATGTGTACGGAAGACTACCGTATCATGAAGCAATGTAATTTTTAATCAATAAAACCTTAAATAGAAGTTAATAAGCATAAAGTTGATGTATATATGTGATATATATGAAATAAATATTATATTAACTGAATTTTTTCATTTTTAATAGGCAATATATATCATTTTATTTCATACCTTTTTCACTCATTAAAGATGATATTATCATTCATGTGCCTATAAAAAACTGCCTTCACAAAATGACATGACCCTCCTTTCATAACCAAACCACATGGATGATATATATATGTATATTTAAATAATAATTACTTTATTTTTTACATTATTATCATTATTTAATGATAAAATACTACTTACCTCTTTTAAAAAATGTTGTTTGAAAAATACAATGTTACTAATTCATACATACGACATACCATCTTCCTGATGGTAACAGACATAATTTATTAAAACAATAAAAAATTATTTGTTTCAAAATTTTAATTTATGTATAAATATTAAAATTATTTCATGATCATTATTATTTAAATGTTTAAATAATGACCTCTTTGATCCTTTTCATCATACTAATGTTTTTTTGACATATATGCGAAATATCATCAAAACATCTAATGTAAAATTAAAAGAATATGAAAGAATATATAAAATTGTAATAATTAAAATTAAATGAATAATAGAAATTAAACATGTTCTTAATAATGTATTTAGTTAACATAATTTTATTATTTAATAAGATAATGAACATGTGTGATGCATCAGACTCACGATAATGGATCTCATCTTAATTTCATTTATTGTGGAATATTATAATTTTATTAACCTAATTTATTTTATATGTCATGTATAATCCCACATTAACATTTTATATAATCAAAATTTAACAATACATGGTATGTTATGTTGTAATTGGAATTATTTCATCCAAGGAAAGTTGACTTGAAAATTAACACGTGTTAAAGAATTTCTAAACTCAATTTCATTTATTTGGGTTACATATTCATTGTAATTGATATAATAATATTATAAGTATAATTAATTTTGATTGTATTATATTTTATGTATACTTGTTTTACTTGTATTTAGAGTTTATACACATAATTGATTCACTAATTAATTCTCACTTTAAGGTTATAATCATTGTAAGGGTTTATTTAACAATCTCATTTAAATCGAGATTCTTCATTTTTGACTTTATGATAAATGAAATTATTTGATAAATGTTTGAATAAACAGATTAAAATTTAATATCCTATTATAACTTATGATACTTTCAATTAATAGTACCGTTTTTCACTTTTTGGTATTGAAAATAATTGATAAAATGTTATAAATATCATCTGACTTTATTTATCTCTTCGGTCATAAATATGTTTACTTCAAAAACCATGATTTATAAAAATGTTATTGAATAATTTTAACCTTTAAAAAATTGTATATTAAATAAAATTTTACCCATTTATTCTTTTTTATAAATGTTTTCAAAGTAATATTCTTATTATTTTTTGAACAAGGTCTTTTTCTTTACATTTCTTACAGTAAAAAATGAATGTTCTTTTTAAATTATATGTCATTTATGAAATTACCCACAATCATGAACAAAATATTTTTTAATATTAATTTTGAATTTCACAATGTTATTTTTAAGTATATTTTTAATAACATTCTTAATATTCTTAGTTTTTAAAAGTGATTTTCAACTAAATGGATTTTCAAAAATGTTTCTATTTCAAATTTTTATTTTAGAAATGAAAAGATTATTCTTATAAATAATTTTTTTAATGATATTTTTATGAAATTTTTATAAATTGATAAAAAAACATTAATTTTACATACAATTCATTGGGGGTGTGTTTTATCTATACCATATTTATTCTACCTCAAGATAGTTTGTGATTATGTTGACTAAAGAGAGTTTTTTAACTCACCTCAATGATTCATTTTTGTAGTTAATAACATCACTTGAAATGTTAAAATTCATATGATCAATGAACATTATAAATCATCGAAATATACATATTATTTATGCTGTATATTATTATTTTTTAAACAATTTATAATTTCTACATATGGTGTTATATATTCAATGTCATTTATTTACTATGGAAAATATTAATTAATATGTATTCTATAGTCAATATTACTATTTGATGATAAGAAGACTGTTTATGAATTAAATTGATTATTTAGTATATGAAAAACGATTTGTACTAGAAATATTTGGACGGGTCTTAGTTATAGATATCCCCTCATCACATTAGTAGACTCATGAGGTAAATCAGTTGTTTAGCCTTATTTAGATGGGTTTCTACCCATCCTTTTAAAATTTCCTTAAAGATAGATCTTGATGGTAGTGGTATCATATGCATTAGAAACATGATGTACACTAATTTATCTTTTACCCCATTCAAAATTTAGTTATTATTATCCATGATATTTTTGAAATGATATTATCTCTAGATTCATTTCATGATCTATTATTTATTATATGTTATATGTTACCAATTATTTACCTGACCACATTGATTTTTCCCTATCTAATTATGATAGTCATTTTATTGATTAAATTTAATGTATTTGAGTTGTTTTCCATTCCACATTGATTATGAATTATAATATCCTGATAGCCATGTTTTTTAAAAGGAATGTGTGTTTAGTTAGTTACCTTCCCATGTTGATTATGCTTATTGATTCGTGATAGATTTCAGTATACTTAACCCTTAATGTGTATTTTATATCACAATTAATTTGTTTCCTTTCCCAAAAATCCATAAAGTGGACTATTAATGATATGTAAGAATATCCTAGTGTGAATAAAGATATTATAAAAAAATTTATTTTATAATATTTGTATTCCAATGTTATACGGGAATCAAGTATGAATCTATTTTACTGAGACTAATAAAATATTAGGTCCTTCGAGATTTGATTTACTGTATGTTATTCAAATTTAATAAATTAATAACAAGCCCCGAGAAACTTGGTTCAGGTTCTATAAAGTTTGTATCATTGTAATTTTAGTAGAAACCATAAGAACTAGATTTAAGAAAACATAGAATATGGAACATAACACACTGATAATCTTTGAGAATATGTATATAAGCACAATAAAGATCTGGTAATGAACATATTAAGTTTCTTTTTCTACAAATTAATCCATTTTTAGATACTGCATGTGTATATGGACCAAGAAAATAAGTACATAATGGTAATTACTCCTAAAAGGGGGCACTAGTCTTGACTTGATCGTCACATGGTGTACAAAAACATTTTTAAATCTAAAATTTTATTAACCCTACCTGTGGATATTATCAGGGTAATTCACAGTTTTATTACTAAAAATTATTATGAACATGAATATATAATGATAATGAATGACATAGTTTAACCCCTATACCAACTAAAACTTGATATTAAAATAAAAGGGATGAATTACTTTTGTATTGTGATTCCAAACATTAATTATAAAAGTATTTTATCTATAGTATTTTTGTTATATGTATCATTAATCATCTAAGTATTGTGATAAATTTAGTAGAATATGTGTATCCATTGACTTAAGAGTTATGGATGCCATAATGGTTTATGAGTTTAATAAATATCATAAGTTCAACTTCGGAAACAAAAGATTTATTAGGTTTTAGGTGATGGGATTCAAGAATGATTAATGTAAGAAACTGAAATTTCTATGAGGTTCACATTCCTTAAAGTTTATTTTATTATATTTTATGAACCAAATATATAATACTAAATATATCACATATGTTTTCTGGGTGGTTGGGGCCTGTTCGGAGCATGGGACCCCAGAAGGTGGGGGAAACAACTACTCATCACAGTTAGTAAAAATAGTACTGCCCAGTCTACATGGTTTCAATTAACTATAAATATATTTTCAATGATTATTATGGTTATACATATTTTCTCTAACCATGTGACCCTATCAACATGCATGTGTGATCTTACTATATTTTTTTACATATACAAGTAGCACTTTTTTGTTAGAGTTTCCAAACCTGTGTGCATGAACAATGTATGATCCCTCCTTAGCTAGAAGGGCATGCACAATTGGTGAATGTTTTGGACAACCATGTGTTTAAAACATGAAAACCCTATATACTAGGTAAAAATACTATTTTTACATCATTCTTCTATAACTTAAGAATCACTCTTATTTTATATTCATGTAGATAAGAACCCTCATTTTTATTAATGAAAATAATCCTCTTGTCAAAAAATATCCCAGATACCCTAGTAACTCTATAATTAATGTTATCCTAACATGGCCCAAAAGGTGTCCTCATTCACCATGTGTACGAGAATAGCACTTGGAATCCTAAAAATGAATGTGGGAACAAATATTCCACAAATCTAGATGAAAATTCAGTAGGCATAGAAAATAAACTCAAATAGGAGATGTGTACCCAAAGTCAAACAGGCACACATAACCCATATTACTAAAAAGGTACAATAAGAATAGGGTAAATAAATAGCCCATGACTCAACAGACAGAAAACTCTAACACCACACATCGACATCTAGAACCACCTCTAAGTGTTTCTTTACCCTTTGTCAAATCTGAATGGAGATAATATACTAAAACCCAAAGGCAAAGTTAGGGTGTGAGATAAAATCACAATAGGGTCTCACCATGGATTCTATAATAAGATTCTTATATTAAATTTAAAAATTAAAATTCATTAAACATTAAAATAAATAGTTTTTTAATTTCAAAACCATATTTTAAAAAATCATTTTCTATTTCTAAAAATATTAAAATACATTATCAATTCCCAAAACACACTTCAAATAGTGGAAATACATTCGCAAATGATGTGTTACACAAGTATCTAAAATAAAAACTTTTATATAAAAATGAATGTAAAGTAGTTTAAGATTATGGAATAAATTTATATCTCTTTAATAAACAAGTGAGAAAGATGGTCATCATTCCAGAGGTATGAGAGTTCTAGGTTATGGGATCCTCACACAATCATGTGAAAAAATTAATGGTGTACACGGGTCACTCGATAAAGGAAAAAAGAGGAATCATCCATATATCGATGGGGAAGTAAGATGGGGTTAAAAATAATTTACTAGTGGTGTAAAGTATCAATATATTTCCAAGAAATTTACAACCTAGCGTGTATTTTATAATAACTAACTTACTACCCATGCTTCCATTTTCTCTCGTGCAATTAAATGATTAAAAATTTATTTTAGGAAACCTTAATATAATGTAAAATCTCCTTCCACCTTCCTAAATAGTCCAATTTCTTTTTAAAAATAGAAATGGGTTTTTAATCAAAACTTTCATTTTCTATGTTAATCCTGAACATTTCTATAAAAACCATTAAAATAAATTTTTCACAAATATGAAATTGAAATCAATTCATAATTCAATTTCACAATTCACATTCACAATTAAACTCAATAATTTTCATTCAATCAATTTTCATAAATTACACAACAAATTACATATTTTTTAGAATTGGGGGTTTTCACAATTTTCCATCAAACTCAATCAAATAATTAAATTAATTTATAAAAAATTCCCAAATTTCTATAAACACAACCCAATTCAATTTAATTGGGGTATTTCCCAATTCCATTCCAAATTCCCATTTTAAAACCCCTCTTTAAATGAATTAGTGCTTTCCATTATACCAATTGAAATATTTTTTTATTAAAATCATGAAATTTAATTTAATTTAAACAATTGATATTAAAGAATGAGATTTTGGATTAACAAAAATTAGGCAACCTGACGGAAAAACCTATCATGGGATCAACTGATCAAAATTCAGCAAATCCTAACCAGGATTTTTCAATGATGAAGAAGGATCATGAAATCATAGAGGTAAGGATCATACATATGTTTGGGATATAAAGGGTATGATATCCATAGAGAAACATAAGGATTGAGATAACCCTATAGAGTATAAGTTTGATAAAATGTGACAGATACTCGGGTGTGAACACAAAATAGGAGGAGATTGAACAACATTTATCAAGCTTCAAATAGCTTTTGGTATAGATTTTAGGGGATAAGAACTTCTCTTGGATGCCATCAATGATGAATAACTTACATGGGGTTGTTCAAGGTCTGTACGACTGCTATATAAAGGGTTTTTGGATTTAAAATAATCTTTTTGGATGACTTAAATCTCATTCACTTTTAGCTGGGAAGATTTTCCAGGTTAAACAAAACTGTGTGGCCTAGCCATGAGCCCCTTTAAATTGGAAGCACAATTTATCCTAATAGAGAGCACAATCTGAAAAACATGAAACAAATATAAAAAACCCATCTTCTAGGGTTTTCATGGGGTGGATTGGGATCGTGCATGGTTTTGAAAAATCACATTCCAACCATTTAGTAGCCATAATTTTCAGAGCATTTAAAATTTTAACATAAAGATAACCCAAATGAATCTCGTGAAATGAATGATAAAAATATGGGTTTAATAATACCTAGAAATTGTAACAATATGTTACAACTTCACCAGTATATAAACTTTCTATATCTCAAAATCCTTCAAAGAAGCTTCCATCAATAAAAGATAAGGCTACTACCCACTCAAAAATTCCAACATCTCCCATGTCTCTAAAGAATCAGAGCCACAATTCCATAGAAAAAACAAATGGTATCCTCCTCCCATGATGTAACTTGGTTTTATAATCAACTATCTAGACTGGCCATTTAGTCACAGATATATCTGTTTCATCCTCCAGATCACTTCACCCCATAACATGAGATGCATCATATAGATATTTTCATATATGAGATTCGTGGAATACATTATTTGATGATGTCATCTATAGTCGAAGTATTAAACAATAATACATTTCCCCACCTTCTCAAAAACCTCAAAAGGTCCCACAAAATATATAGCAAGTTTCCCTTACCTCTTGATCTTTCAATGACCCAACCTCGGTGAAACTTTCAAGAACACCTGGTCCCCAACTAATGTTTATAATGATCTGGGATGAAGACCAGCTTAATCGTATATTGGATCCATGTCATCAACATTATATGATAAATGAATTGAATATTTTTGGTCTTCTCTTGGATCAATTTTGATCCATCCAAGTAACATTCACCAATATCCAACCAAAACAATAGAGATATGCAAGGACAACTATACAATGCAAAAAAATGATCCATTTTGATTTCAAAATCATAACTATTGTTGTATGAAAAATAAAATGGCCCCATGTGATCGTCCAAAGCCCCACTAAAGTCAAGAACTTATGAATAATTCATATCCTCATTAATCATTGTAGATCTTTATGTATGACTATCCAACAGTGGATAGTTTCCCATACTCAAATGCATGTGAGATCCTAGTGCCTCTTGAAGGCCTCTCTAAAAAATAAAAGTGAACTAATGATAACAATATGTGATTATAGAGGATAAATATTTTTGAAAATAAAAAATCCCTTTCATGTAGATATTTCCCAACTCCTAAACATTGGTTATATCATGAATGGGTATATTGTGAGCTGATTTAGTCAGTGGATTGATCACAATGAAAATAGAATTATTATTTCTATGGGTATAAGTAAACCCTACCACAAAGTCCATAGAGATATAATCACACTTTCAAATAAGTATTGAAAGTGTTTCATGAAATCCTAAATGGTTCTGGTGCTCGACCTTGACCATTTTTCACAAATAAAAATGAGATAAAAAATTATCAATACCACATTTCATAACTGGCCACCATAATTTCCTTCACATCTCATAGAACTTATTCATGATCCCTGAGTACACAATGCACTAGGAATTATAGGAATCCCCAATTACATATTTTCTTTACACTAAAAACACAACAATACAATTCTAATAGCATATAATTACCTCTTTGGAGAATGACCACCCAAAAACAATCTCCTCACCATAAATAGAGTGTCTAGTCATATAGAACTCATCATCATGATGTTGTTCAAGAAGAATTGTCTCGTGAAGATAAGATGTTAACTAAAAACTAGCCAAGGAAACATCAAAACCTGATTCTTAGACTCTAATATGCAACTATTAAAGAAGAACCATCAATTTCTACTCTTTCGATGATTATTTCATAGCATGGGTAAAAAGATTCATGTTCTGAGAAAATGAAATGACATTCCATTTCTGTAGGGTAAAGGCGATGTCAAAATCAAAAGAATGCAGTTATTCCACCAAATATCTCTAGTAGAGATTATATTCTTTTGGAGAGAGTATATAACTCATTCACATAGAGTCTGAAAATATTGTCAAACTTTCTTGAAAAAGTAATGTCGTAAACTCTAAAGCAAGTATATCACCAATGAAAGTTCAAGTTCATGGGTTAGATAGTTTTTATCATGTGGCCTAAGATGATGAGATCCATAAGAAAGGATATGATCCCCCTGTATGTAATGTATCCCAAGCTAGATCCTAAAGCATCATATTTTACCACGCAACACTGCTCAACCTCTAGAAGAGTAAACACCAGTGCAGTTGTAAAAATACATTTTACCTCAGAAAATCTTTTTTTGACATTTTTTGTCCTAGGAAAACATTAATCCCTTCAGAGTTAGAGTTTTCATTAGTGAATCCTGCTTTGATAAGTATATAACAAACTCGCTCTAATATCATGATAAACAAGAGAAACACTCAATCTTGAAGATTTTCTATGTTTTTACCATGTCATAATAACCTCCACCTTTTTAGGATCAATTGATATACCATGTTCTAATACGACATGTCCTAATAATTTCACTTGTTGAATATATGAATCACATTTAAAATGCTTGGCATAAAGTCAGTGATCTCTCAGAAAACCCAGGAATATTCTCAGATGATCCCCCTAATCCTCCCTAGACATGGAGTACACAAGTATTTCATCAACAAAAACACAAAAAAGGTTTAAATATTCTCCAATAAAATCATTTTCATTAACTACATGAAAACAAAAAAAGAAATGGATAGACAAAAAGGCATTAAAGTTACTTATAATAGAGCTACTTGATCCAAAAGGTTGTTTTCTGAATGTTAGATTAATTTATCATCAACTAATAGTAAATAGATCAATGGATGGTCTGCAAAAACAACTTCACCCCTCTAAACTAATAAAATAGATCATCAATTAATGGAAGATGATAATATTTCTTCATCATAACTCAATTGAGAATTTAGTAATCAACAAATAGTTGAAGCAGACCATAATCTTTCATAGCAAAGAGAACCGACACCGCCCAAGGTGACATAGTCAGGTGTATGAATCCATTCTCAAGAATACCATCCTACTGGGAATTCATCTAGTTCATTTCATATGGATCCTTATAGAAAGATGAAATATAAACTATTTGACTATTATTAAATAAAAAAAATAGATAACTCTACCGCCCTTACCGGTGGAAAATAAGAGATCTTATCCGGAAAAACCTTGGGAAACACAACAAAAACTAGAGGGAGATCACCATGAAATGATTCTTTCTCCAGATTTGAGGAAAAATCAAAAATCATTTTCCCCAATTCCAGATAGGATGGTATATGACTACTCGACCTTAGGTCATGTTCTCTATGGAATACATGGTACACACCATCAGGTGTAGTCGAGGAACCCATTGAAGATAAAAATATATCTAGGATTTATTGGAAATGAGTAAATCAATCCCAAAAATTAAATCAATACATTTTATGTCAATTAATAGAAATACCTACGAATGATCAAAATATGATAGAGGGAAAACACAAGCGGGAATATGGATACCATGCCATCTCTTCATACAAAAGGGTTTACTAATATCAATTTCACAAGATTAAAACCCTGTATGAAGATTAATATGATTAATAATACAGATTGGAATGAATGGATGAGATGAACCATTATAAAATAGAGAATCCACTAATGATTAAGCTATAGTAATGATACCTCTCAGGGACACTGGACCTATATCCTCTTCCTTTGGTGACTCTTCTACTATGTGATCAAGATTTTTCCCTAATGCATGTGAATGGTACCCTTTTACATGTAAAGATTCTGATTTTGTTGTAGTTATAGAAGGTTTTAATGAACCCGTGACACTACACACAGTGGAATAATAATGGAATAATTTTAGTATGTTACCTCGAGCATATAAAGGATCCACAATTCATGAATGCCTTAGTGAAAAACATAATAAAATTCCTAATCCTTCCACATTAGTATCAAACCTACAGTCCTCTTCTTGGAACACGAGGAGGTATAGGATGAAGTTTTTATCCATAATCACCATGAGAATCATCATGCCCCCTCTTTCCCTTGGAGGTTTTCACACTTCCACTGGGAGAGAAAGAAACTCATGGTAACCCGGATTTTCAAGCCATGTTCATCTTGATAATCATCACTCAATATAGTATATCAGCATTAGAGTAATATTCAGTAAGAAAACCAGATAATGAATATCAAATTAAAGTCCCCAATCGAACCATCGTGCTTTAATCTTCACATAATATACTATATCAGGTGAAAACTACACATGATCAACAAAATGGTTTGCATGTTTTTTCATAGTCTATTTATATTCCTCGAATTTTAAAAACTCTGTGGCCTTTTCCAACTACATCAATTCTAGATAATACTATTTAGTGAAAATAACCTTAATGTCTTTCCACACTAAGCCCTCAAGATCCTTAACCATCACCATTGTTTCCCCAATCCCTTTCATGGCCCCTCTTACATGACGATGTCACATTTCACCTTGATATCATTGGCTATCTCTAAGAACCCAAAAAATTTCTCCATTATACTCATCCATTCCACAGCATCCTAAGGATGGTTTGATCCATTGAACGTTGTTGGTTTATGCAAAAGGTACTCTTGAGAACAAATCTTGATAATGTCCCTTTGATGTTTTATAGATGTAGCATGAATGAGATCAGGTGGTGCAACATATCCTGGAGCATGGATGGTACAAAAAATCACCTCAACTGGACTCAGGTCCTTAAGAAGATTTTTTGATATGTTTCCTCAATATATTTTTCATAAATTCAATTCACATGTATAATCTAAGGAATTATGCTACACAGCTTCGTAATACAACAATGAAGACATTATAGGAACACTGAAATAGATAAATGAGGTAAATTAATCCTAATATATAGAAAAGCATGATTTTCATTTCACCCATACAAATAAAAATAAGGGAGAATACAAGAACTAATCTGAAAGATGTCTCTCCCTAACCTCCCATAGTGTATTAAGGTTCATTGAATAAAATTATATATAGGCACACAATCATAACTACCATCTACGTCTCAAAATGTTTACACAATTTATATTGACTTTATGACAGGATGCTCAACCTGCATTTGATACCACTTTTTCATGAACCCGCCCTTGTACCCTAGTAACCCGATAACTGAGTCGGTCCTATCATGGGCCAAATATAATTTCCAATCCTCATTATTTGGTGACTAGAACCTATAATCATACAAAACGAATGTGGGAATTAGTTTGAAAAGAAATGGGGAAGCTAGATAAAAAAGAAGTACGCATACAAAAGAAACAGTCATGGGAGATGTGTACTAGAAGTCAAATAGTCAAAAAAAACCAAATGTACTACAAAAGTTACAAAAGGTATATGATAGATATATAGCCCATGTCCCAATAGACATGACACTGCAAATACATATATACACATCTAGAACCACCTCCAATTGGATCTTCATCCACACTCGAACATTGAAGGAGAAAATATATAAACACACATTAACACA
Source organism: Viscum album (assembly GCA_963277665.1). NCBI lineage: Eukaryota > Viridiplantae > Streptophyta > Magnoliopsida > Santalales > Viscaceae > Viscum > Viscum album. The sequence goes on from OY728128.1 coordinate 845,264,387, forward strand.
AGTAGAGTGTGAGATAAGATCCTATTAGGGTCTCACCAAGGATTCTAAAATAAGATACCAACTTTTAATTAACCATGAAAAAATATTTCAATTTTTAAATAAAACATTTAACCATTTCAAAATCATATTCAAAAATATAATGCTCTTTTTCCCAAAAGATGAAAATACATCATAAATTCATGTTCCACAATTCAGTTGATGTAAATACTTTCAAAAATGGTGCTTAAAAAATATGGAATAAATAAAAAATTTTATATAAAAAATTTTATATAAATTATATGGCGTTAAAATTAGTATACAATAGTGGAATACATTTATATCTCATATATAATGAAGTCAGGAACACGGTCATCCGCTAAGAGGTACGATAGTTCAAGGATATGGGATCCTCAAACACTCATGTGAAAAACCACAATATCTTCACACGTCCCACGTAAATGGAAATAGAGGACTCATCACTGTCCTAATAAAAATGTAATATGTGCTAAAATATATTTTGTTACTATCGAAAAGCGTCAATCCATTTCTGGGGAAATTACAACCTAGCATGTCTATCCAAAAAAACTCACTAACTACCTAGTGTTGCATGTTCTCTAGTAATATTAAACGATGGGAAAATTATTTTTTATAGTTGTAAAATAATATTATATCTCATTACTGCATTTCAAAAATTCCATTTTTTATTTAAAATCAACATTAAGTTTTTATTAAAAAAACGTGAATATTCCAAGATAAACACATAAGGTTTCCATCGAAATTATTTCAAGATGTTTTTCAAATATATGAATTTTAAAACAATTCTCAATTAAATTTCAGAATTCAATTTCACAGTTAAATTCAATAATTTGATTCCAAAAAATTTCAATATGTTTCACAAAAAACCCCCAATTCAATGGAAATTTGGTTTTTCACAATTGTCCATCAAAGTCGCTATAAAATAAAAATAAAAAAATTTAAATTTCATTAATTTAAATAAACACACCCGAATTTAATGTAATTGGGGGTTTTCCCTGTTTTATAACAAAATAACATTTTAAAACACTAATTTACTAGAATTGGGTTTTTTTTCCAACAAACCAATTGAACGAATTTTAATTAAAATCAAGAAATATCATTTAATTAAAAAAATAAAATAAAATAAACAAATTTAGAGTTAATAAAAATTGGGTGTCAGGATGTAACCACTTTCCTCGGGATCAATGGATCTCAATTCACCAAACCCTAATTGGGGCTTGTCAATAAAGAATAAAAATCATATAATCTAGGAGACAATGATAAAACCTATGGTTGTGATCCCAAAATAGAGGTTATTTCATCCAAATCACCACATAGGGATCTGGAAAACCATACATTAGAGAAGAGAGATAGGATGATATAGATATAGAGGAGATGAAACTAATCATGAGGAGATCTATTGACATTCTCCAAGCTTCGAATCGCTTTATAGTAGGCATCTGAGTGGCCAATAACTGCTCCTGGATGCACCCAAGGACAATGAACTCGTACGGGTTATATTAGGTCCATCCAAAACCTAAAAACACTACGGAAAAAATGGGTATTTGCGACGGGCTATTTGCGACGGGATATATTCCCGTCGCAAATAGCCCTGTTAAAAACTTATTTGCGACGGGGGTATTTGCCCGTCGCAAATAAGTAGCATTTTGCGACGGGATAGCTTTCCCCGTCGCAAAAGGACTGGCGCGCTTTGCGCGCCAAATCGCGGGAAACTTATTTGCGACGGGGGAATATTCCCGTCGCAAATAACCGGCGGCGGTAAAAGGTATTTGCGGCGGAAATATTCCCCCGTCGCAAATAGTATGTCGGCAGGTGGTTATTTGCGACGGGACCCGTCGCAAATAACTATTTAACCGTTGACCGTAATAAATGCGGGCTAAGTTATTTGCGATGGGTACCGTCGCAAATAATAGTATTTGGGACGGGATACCCGTCGCAAATAGATCCGTCGCAAATAATCTAACCTATAAATACCCCCATCCGTTTTTTCAAATCATTCTCAAACTCCATCTTCTTCTTCTCTAAAAATTTTATTTCTAAAGTTCAGTTTTTCTGAAGATTAATTTTTTTCTCTGGAGTTGATATTGAAGTTTTGAAGAACGATCAGAGATCAACTTCAGATCAATTTTCAAGGTATTTATATTCATTTTAATTTATTATGTATTTTTAATTTTTTCTTAGTTTCAATTATTCTTAATTAGTTGTAATTTAATTATGTTTACATTGTTTTATTACTTAATAAATTTAAATTATTAATATTGTTCATAATTAATGGTAATTAGGAATAATTAGTAAATTTTTTTTAATAATTAAGAATAAATATTAATAATTAGTAATAAATATCAATAATTAGGAATAATAACATTATTATATTATTAGTATATTTTATTATTAATATTAAAATAATATAATTTTTTATATATATACAATTCTCTTTTCATCTGTGTGTTTGCTGTCTCCACAAGTATTATTTGTATGTGGAGATAGAAAACACACAGATGAAAGGAGAATTGTATATAAATTAGAAAATTATATTATTTTAATATTAATAATAAAATATACTAATAATGTTATTATTCCTAATTATTGGTAATTATTCCTAATTATTGGTAATTATTCATTTAATTACTAATAATTATGAACAATTAACAATAATTATCAATAATTATGAATAATTATTAATAATTAGTAATAATTACTAATAATTAGTAATAATTACCAATAATTAGTAATAATTACCAATAATTAGTAATAATTACCAATAATTAGTAATACTTACCAATAATTAGTAATACTTACCAATAATTAGTAATAATTATTAGTAATTATCAATAATTAGTAATAATTAATAATAATTACTAATAATTACCACTAATTAGTAATAATTAGGAATAATTACCAATAATTACCAATAATTACCAATAATTAGGAATAATTAGTAATAAATAGTAATAATTAGTAATAATTAGTAATAATTAGAAATAATTAGTAATAATTAGTAATAATTAGTAATAATTAGTAATAATTAGCAATAATTAGTAATAATTAGCAATAATTAGTAATAATCACAAATAATTAGTAATAATTAACAATAATTATCAAAAATTACCTGTAAATAGTAATAATTACCGTTAAATAGTAATAATTAGTAATAATTAGAAATAATTAACAATAATTAGTAATAATTACCAATAATTAGTAATAATTTGTAATAATTAATAATAATTACCACTAATTAGTAATAATTACCAATAATTAGTAATAATTACCAATAATTACCAATAATTAGTAATAATTACCAATAATTAGTAATAATTAGTAATAATTAATAATAATTACCAATAATTAGTAATAATTAACAATAATTATCAATAATTACCAATAATTGCCAATAATTACCGGTAAATGATTAGTAATAATTACCAATAATTAGTAATAATTACCAATAATTACCAATAATTAGTAATAATTAACGAATAATTACTAATAATTACCAATAATTACCGGTAATAATTAGTAATAATTAGAAATAATTACCAATAATTAGTAATAATTACCAATAATTAGTAATAATTAGTAATAATTAATAATAATTACCAATAATTAGTAATAATTAATAATAATTATCAATAATTACCAATAATTACCAATAATTACCGGTAAATAGTAATAATTAGTAATAATTAGAAATAATTACCAATAATTAGTAATAATTACCAATAATTAGTAATAATTAGTAATAATTAATAATAATTAACAATAATTAGTAATAATTACCAATAATTACTAATAATTACAAATAATTACCAATAATTAGTATTAATTACCAATAATTAGTATTAATTACCAATAATTAGTAATAATTACCAACAATTACCAAAAATTAGTAATAATTAGTAATAATTAGTAATAATTACCAATAATTAGTAATAATTACCAATAATTAGTAATAATTAGTAATAATTAGTAATAATTACCAATAATTAGTAATAATTACCAATAATTAGTAATAATTACCAATAATTACCAATAATTAGTATTAATTACCAATAATGAGTAATAATTACCAATAATTACCAATAATTAGTAGTAAATAGTAATAATTAGTAATAATTACCAATAATTAGAAATAATACCAATAATTAGTAATAATTAGTAATAATTACCAATAATTAGTAATAATTAGTAATAATTTGTAATAATTACCAATAATTAGTAATAATTACTAAAAATTACCAATAATTAGTAATAATTACCAATAATTAGTAATAATTAGTAATAATTAATAATAATTACCAATAATTAGTAATAATTAGTAATAATTACCAATAATTACCAATAATTAACAATAATCACCAATAATTACCAATAATTAGTAATAATTACCAATAATTACCAATAAATAGTAAAAATTAGTAATAATTAGTAATAATTACCAATAATTAGTAATAATTAGTAATAATTAGTAATAATTAATAATAATTACCAATAATTAGTAATAATTACCAATAATTAGTAATAATTAGTAATAATTCGTAATAATTAATAATAATTACTAATAATTAGTAATAATTACCAATAATTAGTAATTATTACCAATTATTACCAATAATTAGTATTAATTAGTAATAATTAGTAATAATTACCAATAATTACCAATAATTAGTAATAATTAGTAATAATTAGTAATAATTACCAATAATTAGTAATTATTACCAATAATTACCAATAATTAGTATTAATTAGTAATAATTAGTAATAATTACCAATAATTACCAATAATTAGTAATAATTAGTAATAATTACCAATAATTACCAATAATTAGTAATAATTAGTAATAATTAGTAATAATTACCAATAATTCGTAATAATTACCAATAATTACTAATAATTACCAATAATTAGTAATAATGACCAATAATTAGTAATAATTACCAATAATTACCAATAATTAGTAATAATTAGTAATAATTACCGATAATTACCAATAATTACTAATAATTACCAATAATTAGTAATAATTACCAATAATTAGTATTAATTAGTAATAATTACCAATAATTGGTAATAATTAGTAATAATTACCAATAATTAGTAATAATTAGTAATAATTAGTAATAATTACCAATAATTAGTATTAATTACCAATAATTAGTAATAATTAGTAATAATTATTAATAATTATTAGTAGTTAGTAATAATACGTAATAATTAGTAATAATTAGTACTAATTAGTAATAATTGACAATAATTAGGAATAATTACCAATAATATTAGTACTATGAAAATAATAAAATTTTTATATAATATTAAAATTATCAATTTTTGTAACATGTTTTGCTTTATTCTCGACATATATATTTAATTCGTAAAGGGTCAATTTTTAGGTCTATCTCAATAAAAAGTTTGCGTCAGTTGTGTATGATCTAAACTCTATAATTATCCTAGATTGAGTGTTTTTTCTAACAAATTATTCAAAACCAGTAATGATTTTATATTTTATAGAGAAATATGGAACAACGGGGTCGTCAAAAATCATTATTTGGTGACCGCATATGGATAAATCAACGTAAGAATCCAAACAGTTCTGGTTTAAATCCAGTATATGTAGAAGGTGTGGAGACTTTTTTATCATTTACGGCATCAAATCCAGAATTTGTTTCAGAAGGAAAAATAAAATGCCCTTGCAGAAAATGTGCATTGAGAACGTTTGACATGTTTGATAAAGTGGAAGAACATCTCTTGCGTTTTGGTTTTCAACCAGATTATGTTTTTTGGTATCAACACGGTGAACGCAGTTCCAGAGCAGGTGATACCAACTTGATTCCGGATCCATCCCGGTTTCAAGATTTAGTACATGATGTTGTAGGTTCATCTATTCAACATACAGAAACTCCGGCTGATATAACTTCAAATCCCGAGTTGGCACCGTCTGAATTTTATGAGTTGTTGAAGTCTACTGAGGATGCATTATATCCTGGCTGTAAGATGAGAAAATTAGAAGCAGTTGCAAAATTTATGGCTATCAAATCAGATTACGGAATGTCAAACACCTGTTTTGACCAGATATTTTCTTTTCTTAAAACACTGTTACCTGAAGGAAATGTTTTACCTGCAAATTACTATGAAAGTAAGAGGCTGGTTCGAAATTTGGGACTTACTTGTCAGAAGATTCATGAATTTTTAAATGACTACATTTTATATTCTGGGGAAAATGAGTCGTTGGATAGTTGTCCCACATGTGGGCAACTGAGATATAAAGAAGGAAAACACAGGAAGTCTGGTTTGATTCTTGTAAAACAGTTGAGATATTTTCCGCTTACATCCAGACTTCAGCGTTTATTCATGTCTTAGAATACAACGACAATGATGTCATGGCATAAAGAGAATATTTCAACTGATAAAATCTTGAATCATCCAGCCGATGGTGATTCATGGAAACATTTTGATAGAGTGCATCCATCCTTTTCTTTAGAAGCTAGAAATTTTTGACTGGGCCTTTCCACTGATGGTTTCTGTCCGTCTGGATCTTATGGTAGTCAATATTCATGTTGGCCTGTTTTTTTTTAACTTCGTACAATTTACCTCCATGGATGTTGATGAAGGAGCCATATATCCTTTTGACTTTACTAATTCCAGGACATCTGAAGAAAAATATTGATGTTTATTTGAAACCATTGATTGATGAATTAAATTTATTGTGGAGTACTGGTGTCAGTACATATGATGTTGCAACGAAACAGAATTTCATACTGAGAGCAGCATTGATGTGGACAATAAGTGACTTCCCGGCTTATGGGATGTTATCTGGCTGGAGTACACATGGTAAGAAATCATGTCCTTACTGTATGGGAGAGAACAAAGCATTTATGCTCATTCATGGAAAGAAACCTTGTTATTTTGAATGTCATCGCAGATTTCTTCCAGCTGATCATCCTTTTAGCAGAAACAAATCTCATTTAAGAAAAGGAACAGTTGAAAGGGATGGACCTCCAAAAATGCTATCAGGTTCAGAGTTAAAATCAGTTGTATTTTAATTACCTCCCATCACTTTTGGTCCCACAATAAACCAACAGAAAATTTCTGGTTTTGGGAAAGAACACAATTGGATTAAACATAGAATATTTTGGGATTTTCCATATTGGTCTGATTTGTTGGTCCAAAACATGTTAGATGTCATGCATATTGAGAAGAACTGTTTTGATAATTTGTTTCATACAATTTTGGATACATCAGGAAAGACCAAAGACAATGTAAATGCATGTTTAAATCTTGCCCAAATTTGCAGGCGTCCAGAATTGGAACAGTTTGAGAATGTCAGAAAAGAAAGGTTATTGAAACCAAAAGCATCTTATACACTGTCTAAAGAAAACCGTTCATTATTTTGTCAGTGGATTGCAGATTTGAGACTTACAGATGGCTGTGCTTCCAATTTGGGTAGATGTGTAAAGAATGTTCATATTACTGGATTAAAAAGTCATGATTGTCATGTTATAATGGAAAGACTTCTACCCATTGGATTAAGAGGTCTGTTGAATTCTATGATTTGGGATTCCATAACAGACATGTCTCATTTTTTTCGGGAAATTTGTGCGGCTACAACAGATTATGATGCTCTAGGAAAACTTGAAAAAGATGTTGTTGTAATTATATGCAAACTAGAAAAAATATTTCCTCCGTCTTTCTTCGACTCAATGGAACATTTGATGTTACATTTGCCATATGAAGCCAAATTTGGAGGTCCAGTACAGTTTTGATGGATGTACCCATTTTAAAGATGCATGAAAAAATTGAAAAGAAAAGTACGTAACAAAGCATCTGTTGAAGGATCTATTGCAGAAGCTTATTTGCAAGAGGAAATATCTTTTTTCTGCTCCCATTATTTTGAATATGAGTATCCTTCATAACACAACTGAATGGGATGGAATGAGAGGAATATTTATGAAATCGACAATCAATTATCTGTTTTCAACCTGCCAGAGCTTGGTTTTGGTGGAGTTTATGAACGCTGGCTTTCAGATGATGAACATCATAGAGCTCATACGTATGTTCTGCTCAACTGTGAAGAGATGACATCAGTTGTACTGTAAGTGTTTATATCACTTATTCTATCATTTATGTTATAGTAAATAACTTTAGTTTTTATAGGTTGTATGATAATTATATCAAGAAACAAATTCCACAAATTACAGCAGCTGCTCTCAAAGAACGTCGACTGAAAAATTTCTCTCCGTGGTTTTAAAAACTGGTAACATAAATTCTTTATCTTTTAGAAACTCATTCAATGTATAGTTTACTATATTGATAATTATTTCAAAAAATTTATGGTGTCTCGACATGCTGATAAAATTGACAAACGGCTGTGTGTATTGAGTATCCCACCTTCCAAACTTGTTAAAACTTATAATGCATATGTGGTGAATGGATTTCGATTTCTCACACATGCATATGGGGAATCAAAAAAAACAATGAACAGTGGAGTTAGCTTGAGAGGATCTCATCATCGAGAAAATGAAGTTGACATTTATGGCATACTTGATGAAATCATTGAACTCTGTTATCTTGGACAACATTACATAACCATGTTCAAATGTCGGTGGTTGGATACAGAGAGAGGCGTGAGTGTTATCGGACTCATGGAATCATCGATATTAAATGTAAAATTGTTCTCGCAGTAAATAAACCATTCTCATTGGCTCAACAGGAACATCAAGTTTATTACGCAAAGTACTGTGCTACATCAAGAGACTTGACTGATTGGTAGAGTTTAATAAAAATCAAAATTAGAGACAATCAGTTTAGTCAAAGAGAATGTGCTTTCACTGATGTGCAAAGAATTGAATTTTTTCAAGAGAGTACTCAAAATCTATCTTTTTTACAAAGAGACATGAGTATCGATGACAACACCCCACATTTAAGAGTCGGTGATGAAGATGATGTTAATGATGTCACATATGAATTTGAAATGGTAAGAGATGAAGCAACTATAACTCGAATGGATATCGATGATGTTGAGGAGGAATATGAAGATGACATTGACATATATGAAGATGATGATGAAGATGAACACTGATAGAATTCCATGGTATTTATATACAATCATAATATGTATATATGTATATATAATAGTAATTATCAATTATTTGCTAATAACATTAACATTTTCTATTTCAGATGGACGACACCACATTTCATGAGTTAGCGAATGCTGACCTGACTTTCGATGCGGATGAGTTGCTGACAAATGACCCTCAGCCTGCAGGCGCTCCAGGGAGTACGCGGAGGGGGCGAGGTCTTGCACGATTGATGATTCCTGACCCTGTCCCCGAGTGATGTCCACGTCTTGGGTTTTATCCACGCACACGGAGGTGTGATAACCTGTGTGATAACCTGTGGATTTGACTAAGATTTCATTAATCTATTCACATAATAAATGTTTATTATTTTTACAGTTTTCTGCATATATCAGTCGGACAGGGCAGCCCTATTTTGCGCAACTATTTCTCTCAGCCGTGGACCACAAGGGAGCAGATTCCCATTGATGTGCAGCAGGCCATGTTCGGCCATTGGTTGGTACGTACGTAAATAAATATTTTTTATTTTGAAAATTATTTCATTTCTAACTTGATATTTAGATTTCTTTGTTGGGTTTATGGTATCCGATTGAGGATACCATGCGTGACGCCATCCACGAGGCATGGGAGGTGGCTATGCGTGATCGCCTTCGTCAGTTTTTGCACAATTTAAGAAAAGCTGCAATGAAGAAAGTAGGAGTGTCAGATTTTGATGAGTCATGTAGAGCACACCGACCAGAGTACATTTCATCCCATGTATGGGATGGATTATGTGCGCACTGGTTGAGTGGTGCCTTTCAGAGGAGATCATCGGTGGGGAGGCAGAATCGGGGGAGACAGGAGGTGACTCATCGAGCTGGGAGTCGTTCTTTCAGTACTCATAGACAGCATCTGGTATGTACATTATTTATAAATATTTTATATAACTATAAATATTAACAGTTTATTTTTTATTCTTATAGGCTGTCGAGCACCCCGATATTACGGAGTATGATGTATATCGGAGGATGTATAGTGATCCGGCTACTGGGGAGCTCAGAGGTGATCGTCAGCATCACATCGTGGTCAATATTATTTGTTTTCAAGTTTAAAAATTAACTGCATATAATATATTCACAATTTTAATTTTAAATTTCCACTACAGGAGTCATATGAGGCCTCAACGTCACAGGCCTGGCCTGAGAGTCTGGCCGAGTCATCAGATCAGATCACTGACCGTCAGTTTGATGAGGCGGCATGGATACAGGACACCCAGTATTCCTTCAAGAAGGGCCGGGTAGTTGGTATCGGCTCTCGACTGACTCCCGAAGATTATTATGGCAGTACTGCGATGACGGCGTCCAGCTCGAGAGGAGCTCATGCATCTTCTTCTGATACACAGTATGAGGATCAGTTGCGATCTCAGACTGCACTGATAGAGAGTCTCCGACATGAGCATGAGAAGATGCGTCAGCAGCATGAGGAGGAGCGTCGACGCCAGCAGCAGCTGTATGAGGAGCAGACGAGTCGGTGGCAGCAGCAGCATCAGGAGCAGATGGAGTACATGCGCCGACTCACTCATGCTTTAGGGATGGAGTTTCCTCCACCACCATCTGCAGATCCCCCCTCCCCCCCTCCTTCAGATTAGAGTTTGTATTTATGTTATAATATTTGTGAAATCAAAATATGATTTTTTTTCTATTCGTAGTTTCTGTCTCATTATAAAATATTAATAATATTATATTTTTAAATAACAATATTAATATGAATAATAATATTATTTATATTTTATAATATTAAATTTTATATATATATTAAAATTTTATAATATTATAATTTAATTATATTTTTTTGTAATACTTGAATTATTTTAATATTTGAATGTAAAATAATTCTATTATTTTTATATTAATTAAAATAACTTATTAATATTTTATTTATTTATGAATTATAGTTATAATATTATTATATTAATTAAATCATTTATTAATATTCTATTATTTTTTATTTTTGAATTATAATTATATTATTTTTATATTAATTAAAATAATTTATTATTTTTATTTGTGAATTATAATTCTATTATTATATTAATTAAAATCATTTATTAATATTTTATTATTTTTTATTTTTGAATTATTATTGGATTATTATTATATTAATTAAAATAATTTATTAATAATTTATTTTTTTATTTTTTTTATAGTATTTGCGACGAGATACTATTCCCGTCGCAAATAGTATTATTATTTTTTTATTTTTTTTAAAATAGTTTTTTGCGATGGGTCCCGTCCCAACAACTATTTGCGGTGGGCCCGTCGCAACAGGTATTTGCGACGGGCCCCATCGCAAATAGTTTTTTACAAATATACGGAGTACTAGTTGCGACGGGGATTCTCCCCGTCATGGAAAAAGGCTTTAGCGACGAGCCTGTCGCAAAAAACTGTTGTTGCGGCACCATTTTCAGCAACGGGTCATTTGCAACGGCATCCCGTCGCAAATATCTGTTTTTCTAGTAGTGAAATGAGGTTTCATGAATTTAAAATAAAATTTTCATATTACATAAATATTGTTCATGGTTAGCAGGGCAGATTTGCACTGTTAGACCAAACCCCACAACCTGGATGTGCACCAGTTTATGTGGGCATAAAAAAAATTTCCCAGGAGGGTGAATGGACTGAAAAACAATATGTCAACCATGGAAAACCCCATTACCTTGGTTTTATGGTTTGATTGATAGGGATAATAGATTGAGAAAACCATGTTCCAATAATACATGTGGCCATAATATTCAAAACAACTAAAATAATTACCCCAAACAACCCCAAGTAAAAACCAACTAAATCATGATCAAAAGTTGGGTTTATGAATACCTAAATATATAAATAAGATGTTACAACCCTTCCATTGAGGATTTTTAACAATTATTCCACCTGACCATGAAATTGTGATCTAGTTTTCTCATTAGATTTCGTATTGTAGGTGATACAATCCTTAAGATCATTTCATTGTTCTTTTTCATATCATTGAAACTATTTTTGTGTGTGCACATATTCATAGTTTTTAGGTAACTTTTCAATTATTCTATTTTAATATAATCTAGACGTAAAAAAGGGATGATACTCGGCGACACAACTACTACAATCATAATGTTTTTGGTCTATGACTCATCCCTCACTGTCTCTAAATTTTATCAATTGTGTGCATTACAGTTTCAACGAGATACTATACATAAATGTATCTACCAAAAATTAAATTGACTAAATTTTATAAAGATTCCCTAGTGGGACCTCTTTGGCACCATGTTTGGTTGATACATCAATAGGGACCACCCATTAAGGGTGAATTCATTATTTATGCCTTGATGTCTCACAATGAGGTTAAATAAGACACTATTTGGCTTTGTTCTAAATGGTCTTTGAAAAGTAACATACGTCTATTTAATTATTAAATATTATAATGTTAAATGAAAAGTATATATATTTATATATATTAGTTGGCCTTGGATAATATAATTTACATGATTTTTGTTGAATTTCCTTAACTCACTATGTTAGGCATAAGGAAATGTAATTGAATGAAACTATTAAATGATTATAAATTGAATTGATAATGGTGGAGTGGAATTATATAGCAATGTTATTCTTAATAAAAGGTAATGGAATGAACCTATTCAATCATTAAATGGAATTAGTATTAGATAGCCTATGTTTACATATGATATAAATGTACTGAGTATATATTTCTTTTCATTAGATATTTTATCATCTTTATAGAAATGGTCATACTAGAGGTTGACATGGATTCTTGAGGAAATGCCTTGTGAAATTAGAGGATACCATTCTAATTCATTAAAATTATTATTTTCGGACATTCTAACCATGGAATTCAATATTTGTATTGTTATGTGAATGACATATAATTGTACCGAAAATTCACTTGACATCTTTTATATATATTAAAATTCCTTTTATACTCTCCTTAGATTTAGATTGAGGTCTCTAGATAACAACTCCATGGATTCTCTCTATTGAGCTCAGTAATTATTATCCCCGGATTACTATAGAAAATATCAATAGACTTGACTAGACACATTTGTTGGTGAATTCATTTAGGAACCCTTGGATTACCATCAGATGCATTTTTTTAGACTACATGAGTTACCTTTATGATTTGGCTTGACAAAGACAATAAGGATTCCTTGGATACACCTGGGATCCTTAGTTATTATTATTTTTTATACATCACTGTCGATGCCTATTTTATATGATCTATTTTTTATAATTTAATTTAAAATAAATTGATTAATTAAATTATCACTTGTTTATACACATTACCTACTAAGGCTGAATTCTGAATGGGTTATTATTTCAGAATATATTTATATGTATATTCCTTAAAACTATTTCAGTTTTTACTCATAGACTAGATTTTTATAGGAAAAATTGGTGTTGTCTTGTAGAGATTTATCTCACATCCTACTTGGGATATTTTTGGTACCAGAGATGACTACAAGATCATAGGATTTGACAATGTGAAGGCCCCACTTTACACACCCGACATTCTTGAATTAGTATGGGATTGGGTTAGAGATGAATCATCCAGTGCTAAATAATAAATGGTAGTTTTTGCCTTTTTGAATATTCTTTTGAGCATGTGTTTCTATTATTATCATTTCTAATACTATTATTATTACCCTTATTAATAGTACTACTATTATTATTAATACTATTATTAGTAGTATTACAATTAGTACTATTAATATAATAAATACTATTGTTACTATTTTTACTACTCTTATTACTATAATTAATATTAATATTATTATTAATATTATGATTATCATTATAATTATTAAAAATATAGAATTTTTATGGTGTTTGAGAAATAATATGTCATTTTTATGTAGTGGTAGGAACACCTCACAATCAAAATGACACTACTATGTGGTGGTGTTGCATAATGATTTATTTATAGAGTTGGGAAACATTAACAGTGTTGCATAATTAATGTGGTAATTGAATTCAAGGGAATATAAACCTTGTGAAAAAACAATTTTTATTTATAATGAGGGATAGATTCTTGGAATTTGGGCATGAAACATTACCATTTATATGTTAGAGTGGATTGATTGGGAGCCATTACATGTCTATAGGAGGATATTATTACTAACATGAACATTGAGTATGAGCAGGGATATACATGTGATAAAATGAAATAACATAAAATCTAAGGCATAAAAGAAGATTACTATGGTCATATCTAAAAAATATCTTATTTGAGTCATAAAAAATTATTAAAATAGTTAATTGAGAGTTGAAAAGCACTAGGGGATACAGATTGGCATAATTGGTCCCTTTAGGCGTCTATGTGTTTGTGTTTTCACATTTTACACACTAAAAATTATATAGGTAATAATAATAATAATAATTATCATAATTAATACTAACATGTGAATGAGGTTGTGAAATATTCTATGGGGTATCATGTTCGACACCAAGACTTCTGTGTTTTATCAAAATGCTACCTCAAATTCATGATGAACTTTTATATGCATGGGGATTTTATTCATATAGACCTTGAATGATGAATAGATAATATTGAAATTGGCAGGTATAATAGTAGTAGTACACTGGATTCCATGAATGTGAGGGAAGTGGTATATGAGTGTTTTGGGACTGGTTGGTAGGTATTCCCACTAGGTTAACTAAAGGAGATAATTATTGGAGATCATAATGGTCCCAATCATCAATTGAGTATATTTTAATGAAATTTTTTTTCTTATGAATCTATTTATAACAAAAGAATATGGGTTCTTTTCCTAATAGGGGGAACAATATATTTAGTGAATAAGTCTAGGGAAATTTGTAGACGAATCAACATTGAGGGGGTTATGGCTAGACATAACTTATCCATTTTTTGTGTGTGTCGTTGGGTTTGACTCTTAACTCTTCAACCTTATTATATTATAATATTATTACTATTTATATAATAAATACTAATTTTAATTATATTTTCCATAATTTATACCAATACTCATCCCCTTGGTGGATAGGTAAAGTATGGGTGTGGATAACTAATAAATTAGAGTTCAAATCAAGTTGATAATGAATTGTTTGAGTTACTATTGTAGTAGTTTAGTAGGCACTATAGTTGGTCATATAGTGATCAATACAATGGGTATAGTAGAAGGTTTTCTATAAGTAAGTATAATGGGGAATACATAAATTTTTTTGTAATCTACTTGAAAGCCCTTTAGATTCAATTTTATTTCTATTGAGCGAGTTGTAAATGATTTAGGCCCTATTATAATATTCCTTCATGATGAATGTAATAAAATGGACTAATTGGAGGTAAGTGTTATGAGGACTCAGCCTTATTACATTACATAATATTTAACTTAGTGAAGAAATCACTTCATTTAACATTGAAAACCTAATCAAGTTTTTAGGTTTAGATAATTTGGACTTACAACATTCATAACATTAGACATTAATATATGGTGGATACCATAAAAACAGTATTCATTTCTTCCAAAATATAACACCTTTCCAATAAAATATGATTTCTTTGAAAATTCTTAAAACATTTAACATGGATTAATTCATTGTCTTAGACTTCCTTATAACCTGTTAAAATAATTTAAAATCATGGTCGGAGAACAAAATGAACAGTAAGGGATATAAAAATAAGGAAAGAACACATTAGTCCATGAATACATGTAACGTATGAAATCATTTTAAAAAGACATAATGGCCACCCATATATACTTAATTTTTGAGTCATGATATTATTACAAGATTAACAAAAACATAATAATATAAATAGAACCATTAAGGTATCTTAGGGAATTACTTAAATAATATTGCAACCCTCTATGCTACCTTATAATTTTTAACCCTCACGACTGCCTTAAAATTTGTGTAACCATCGTAGTTACCCTTGGAGTAACCATAAGGCTGACCTCCAACATCAAAATACCCAATGAATTGGAGGGAAATATTGGTCTCATTCATCAACATGTAAAATTCTCAAGAACTATAATACAATCCCACAACATGAATAATTTCATAAAAACATTCACCTTGAATTTTGAAAAACAAGAAGCTTAAATGAGGATTTTATAAGAAAAGTCACTTACAAATATATAATTGATATGATAATCAATTGAAAGAAAGTAATATTTGTATATACTATAAATAAAAATAATAAAACATAATATAAACAAATATTAATTACAAAAATAATCTTAAAACTACACAATTAATTAAGTAAAAAGTATACAGAAAGAATGGAAATTGGGTTATGAATTCCATTACCTTATGTTTGTCTTACATCAAAATCCTTTAAACCACTTTTATAATGGTTAAAAGAGTGTTATTAATACTTTAAAGAAACATATTAATGTTTATAATGACTTATATGATCATTTAATTACATAATTTCAATCTTTAAATGTTAGTATTTTGTTCCTTGCATTGTTTTGGTGGCGTTCTTTACAAGGTTCCCATGATCAGTTTATGACGGATATTCTTGTCGATTGGGATTGAAAATCTAGAATTGAAATGGAATGGTACTTAAATATTTACAGTACCATAAATATTACAATTTATCATTTTGAATTCTGACATGAGTATGATTCATAAGTTAAAACATTATGGATATTTGTTGAGGTCAATTTGGAGATTCTTCGATTGTAATGAACTCATTTAGTTTCATAAATTAATAAATTATGTAAAAAAAATAGTTACAAAATATTATATAAGATATAATACATAAATTATAATCTGTATAAAAAAATGGTTTCCTAACCCGTCTTGAAGGAAATAATAGAAATTAAAATCACATCGTCCAAGATGTGGGAAAATCGACACATCAGAGAGGGTGTTTGAATTTATTAAATATGTGGAAGAGGAGAAGAATTATAATGGTGTTTCTTTTATAAACATGATTAAATATAGAATATTTAAGACACTATATTATTCTGGTATTTTGGATAAGAAGACATGAGTAAAGAAGAAGAATCGAAAAAAATGAGAAGAAAAGAAAGAAAACATAAGAGGATGTTTTCTTCTTGATCTATTCTCCTTAAAATTCAACTTAATGCCTTTGGTTTTTCAATGTTGGTAAGAACAAAAGATCTAGGACATACGGAAGAGCCTTGGAATAATTACTGGGCTGAACGTAGTTAAGGGGAATGTCTTGAGAGGTGTGTGTGGAAGAGGGGAATGAGGGTGGTATTTATAGTGGATGAGACGAGGTATTATTCAATATTTTAATCATTAATATAATATTTCTCCTCAAGACATTAAATAGTCTTAATTAATGTGATCAATAATAGTAATAATGACATGTGAGTTCAAAACAAGTGGTCTAACATCACGTAGGATTTAATAAATATTGTATCTGATTGATAGTTTGAATATACATTATTCTACCATATTCCACTATTCATAAAAAATTCATGAATTTCATAAAAAATCCAAAAAATTTACATGTAACATTATTTTATGTGTATAATTAAAAAATGAACTCCATTTTTTGAAAATAATTTTCCAAATATTATTAATTTAATATTTAAATAAAATCATATATTATTAAAATATTTACAATTTCAATTCTATAACTCCTTTTATATCAAATTGAGGAATTATCCAAGATGTCATTATCTTAATTCCTTAAGAATAGAAAATAATAAGAAAATTTACTCTATATTAGGATAATATTACTATTCACATTACTATTCCAAAGGTAATCTTACTATTCACCAAAAATCATGTTGGTTCCATAAGACTCCAAATAACATACTAAACACAATTATAGATAGTTGGTTTTCAAAATTGAAAACATAGAAGGGGAAATATTATGTTTAAATTCATGTTATAAATATATACATAAAACCTAGATTCAGGAATTGTAATTTACTTTTAAAACATTGGGTTGTTTCATTATCCCTGTATAATGGAAATTATATCCTCACAATTTTATTTAATTTTTAAACAAGAGATTGAAACTTTCCATTATATAATTTTCAAACACCCATGTTGCTTCTTCAACAATGTTGTTTCTCCACAACAATGTTAATTTGTGGATTACCTTATTCAGCAATACATATTCCCTCGATTAAGCTTTTATTGTGGTTTCTCTTCTTAAGAAACATTCTCTGCCATCTGAACTGCTTTTGGGCTCAAAACATGAGATGAATCTAGAAGAAACTTGTTCAACATAAATACATTTAAAAAATTGTATACCTAAGACAAAATCAGAGGAAAAACAACTCTATAGTGGAATGGTCCAACCTTATCCAAAATTTCATAAGGTCTAATGAACCATGGAAATAGATTTCCTTTCTTACCAAAACACATAACACTTATCCATGGAGAGATTCTATAAAAAAACATGATCACCTCCCTCAAAATAAATGTCTTTCCTCCTGTTGCTATATATCTTCTCTGCCTGCTCTGGGCTTTCCTCTTGTGTTGCTGGATCATCTTCACATTCTCAGCCACTTTCTCTACTAATTTCGGTGACATCAACTTCTTTTCCCCAACATCATCCCAAAAATGATGAGAGTTCTACAATGCTTCCCATACAATTCCCCAGAAGGTTTCATCCATATACTGGAATAAAAACAATTATTATAATAAAACGAAGCTAAAGAAAGATGTTGATCCCAAATTCCCTAGTATTTCATTGAAGATGCTTGAATAATTTCCTCCAATGTATGAATCATTCGTTCTGATTTCCCATTTGATTGGGGATGAAGAAATTTACTGAAACTTAATTATGTACCCAATGAATTCAAAAGGACCTTCTAGACGTTAGAAGTGAACTTGGGATCCTAGTAAGATACAATTGAAATATGAACTCCATGTAAACTGAAAATCCCATTGAGGTACAATTGAGAAAGCTGATCCAAATACAATGTATCTCTAATAGAAAAAATGTGCATATTTTATCATATGATCAATATAAACCGAAACCACATTGTTACCTTGAGAAGTCTTTGGTAGTCCAACCACAATGTCCACGGATACATTCTCCCATTTCCACTCTAGCACTGGAAAAGGCTGAAGCATCCCCTTCTGTAACTGCCACTTTGCTTTAACCTATTTATATGTCAAACATTTCATGGTAAAATCATCAATATACATTTTCATTCCATACCTCCATGAACACTCCGAAGGGTCTATATAAATATTAGTAATTATAGGATGAACTAAAAATGGAGAACTATCAGATTCCCAGAACAAATATTTCATCAAATGGGAATCACAAGGCACACATGGACTTTTACTAAATATTAAAAGATAATCATTATCAAGGTTAAATTTTCGAAACATACCCATTTTAACCAATTCAACCATTTTATTTAGCTCACTGTCTTCCTTTTACACTTTCTAAATTATGTCTAATAATGATGACTAAAGTTGAACCTAAAACAAAATAAAGTTATTTCCAACACCTATATCTTCTAATCCAAAATTATTAAAATCATTAATCAATGGAACATGTTCTAAATGTAACATGCTTAGCGATGCATGAAGTTTTCGAGTCAAGGAATCTATTACTTTGATTTCTTTTCATGGATGGTAATTTATCGTGAATTCATAATCCTTTATCAGTTCAATCCATATTATCTACCTCATGTTTTACTCCTTCTGAGTGAATATATACTTTAGACATTTATAGACAGTATATATTTGACATTTGGCTCCAGATTAATGATGCCTCCAAATTTTAAAAGAAAAAAAAACTGCAGCTTTGAATTAATAATCACGCATGGGACAGTTTAACTCATGAGGTTTTAGTTGTCTTGAAGTAGAAGAAATTACCTAATACTTTTACATTAGAACCCAACCAAGTTCCTTCAAAGAAGCATCAATGTAGATGAAAAACTCACAATTTCAGGATGGCAAGGCCAAAACTGGACCATTCACCAATATCTTTTTCAGTTCTTGAAAAAAAACATCACATTATTCTGTCTAAATAAATTTATCCCCTTTTCGCGTTAACTTATTTAGTGGGTTAGATAACCATGTATTGTTTTTAACAATCTGTCACTAATAAATTTTGAATCCAATAAAACTACGAATCTCTGTAATATTTGTGGGTATTGTACATTCATCAACATCCTTTTTTGAAAGGATCAAATATTATTCGATCCTTATTTAAAATTTACCCTAGAAAATAAATATAGGGCAACAAAAATCACACTTTATGAATTTTCCATACAGTTTATGATCCATTAAGGTTTGAAAAACAACCCTTATATGTTTTTCATCCTTCTCTTTACACTTAGAAAATACTATAATGTAATCATTAAACACAACCAAAAATTTATCCATGAACTCATGGAATATTATATTCATAAGATTAATCAATTAAAAATGTGAATTAGATAACCCACATGATAGAACAAAAAATTTATAATACCTATATCTAGTACGAAAAACTATTTTCAGGATGTATTACTCATTCAACTTCAGCTGATGGTACCTAGATCTCATGATAATATTTAAAACCTACTGAGCTCCCTAGAGATGATCATACAAGTCATAGATATGAGAAAAATGATACTTGTTTTTCATAGTGATGTAATTCCTCCAATGGCCCGAAGGCCTTTATTTTTTTATTGATTGATAATCCTCCTTTCAAGGGATGAGGTGGAACCCTATTACATGCCCGTAGGCCATATAGGAACCAATTCCCGTAGGCACAAACATACCATACAACCCAGACTAACAACTTGGAACTGCTCCTCCCCAGCATCTTCATCTTTGAAATCAGATATTCACCTCCGCATGGCTGTTCGGCTAGGCATTCCCATGCATGCACAGGCATGTCCCGATGGTAGGTGCCATACCCTCTCATTATTGCAATCAGTTAAGCTCCTGCTGTGGTGAAAGCTCCTTTGCCCATCCTCCTTGTAGAGCTTGTTCCTTGTAGTTTGGTCTTGGTTTGTATCTGCAGGTGACATGAAGCCATATGGATAGCCCGAAGGCCCAACTGAAACGAAGGCCTGGGTGCCCGAAGGCTAATGAAGGACTCGGGGACCAAATCTGATGCCCGAAGGCCCAAACGAGGGAATATTCTTGGCTGCTACAGTGCCAAACAGTGCCTGCTACAGTACTACTACAGTACTGCTGCAGTACTGCTACAATAACCCGAAAATCCTGCCTCCGCCTGGTTTTGATCCCTGGTCGCTTGGATGCACCATCAGAGACCTTTCCAACCGGGGTAAGGCTCATGTGCTCATAGGGATGTAATTCAATGCTCTATAATCAATGAAAATTATCATCGAACCATATTTTTTTTAACAGAAAAAACAGGGGAACCCATTAGTGAAGTGCTAGGATGAATGAAGCCTTTATCAATAAAACCCTGCAACTAATTTTTCAATTCAATAAGTTCCATTTGATATATTCTATATGGGGGGTTTTAAATTGGTTTAGCATCAGAAACTAAGTAAATTTTTAATTCTACTTCTCGATCAAGTATGAAACCTGGTAACTCATCAGGAAAAACACCATGGCATTCATTTACCAGTGAAACACTATTAATTTGAACAGTTCACTTGTTTTCAACAATATGAGCGAGATAGATTTAATTTCCATCCTTCAACAATTTCTCACCATCCTCATATGTTATCAATTTTATGGGTTTATTCTTTTAAAAAAACTAAAACTGTTTATGATAAAAAAAAAATATCTCTAATTTCAATCATAACATGATAAACAGAAATCCAATCTATTCCTAGAATGACATCAAAATCTACTAATGGAAAAACAATACAGTTCGAAGGTAACGCCTTTCCACATACCCTAATAGAAAGATTCTTATAATTACTTTGTGATACAATATTTCCCCCATGTGTTTTAACAAAATTTTATTGTCTCTTTTTTTGAGGTGACATTTCGCATTTAATAGAAAATTCTCCAGAAATAAAAGAAAATGTAGTCCCCATATCAAAAATAACTTTAGAAAAAATTTAGTAAACAAACAAGTTACCTGATACAACCTCATTGGATAGCTCATAATATGCTGAAATAGTTGAAAAGGATCTCACATCACCTTTCTGCAAATATTTTGGCTTCTTTTAATCATTCAGATCTCTCTTTGGGACGAAATTTGCATAATGACCTATATAACAACATTTAAAGCACTGAGTAGTTTGACTATTTGTATTAGCCATAGGATCATATTCAGAAAAATCCTAGGCCATAAGTATAGAAATACAACATAGAAAACACTTCCCAGTTTTTTTAATGCTTTCCTTAGGGTGCTTCTTGCTACACTTCTCACAATCTAGAAACTTGATTTTATTACCAGCAGATTTCTTTTGTTAATTCCTACCCATCACTTTCCATCTAGGAATATTCCTCTCCTTGATTTCCAAATAAATGTGATCATCAGAAAACTCTATCCCTACACTCTCAGCACATTAGAAAAGTCTCTCATAACTTTGAAATTCATAGGAGACCAACACCCTTTGATACCTTGGCATTAATACTGAGTCAAAGTAGTTAATTTTCCCATCAAGACCCAGAACATGATTTGGAGTATACCTTGCTATTTGGGTGAAGTTATCCTTATAAACAGCCACTGAATCGTCATCCATTCCCATTAATTAAAGTAATTTGTACTCCATCCTTTGTTTGACCACCATTGGAAAATATTTTTCAATGAAAGTAGTTTTAAATACAACCCACTTCAAGGCATCAACAACCTATCTATCCCTAATATTCTTTACCATTTACTTCCACTGACCAACATCACCTTATAAAAGATAAATGGAATAACTTAGCTTTTGATTATCTAATCCACCCATAACATCAAATATTAATTCAAGGGATTTAATACATGCTTCATCCACTACTGGGTCAAAAGATCTATTGAATGAAAAAGTGTGTTGTCTCATAGAACATTCCAATATTATTAGGTTATTTTGTGTTACCTTTAGTTTTTCTCTCATATGAATGCCACCATGATTTATTTCTTGTATTGGATGATCCATTACCACTACCTACGGCTCGGTTCCCATACCTACCATTCCAGGATGTAGATTCGGAAGGATATTGTTCCCTCGATTCCTCTCATCTTGAGCATCTATATTTCTTCTGCAGACAACCATACCAAACAAACATATCGTAGTCCACAAAACATGGTAATATATAAAGTCTATAACATTTCAAAATAATCATATATTAAAAATGATTTTTGGTATTCTTTTAACATCACCCTAACACATAAATTTATCTAAAACATCCTCTGATACCAACAATTAGGACCATTCCATATTATAATAAATAATCTTTAATTTATTCAAGAAATAAGTTCCTTCTACATTGATGATATTTTAAATTTTAGAGATTTTTTGAATTAGAACATTATACATTCATAAAATTACACATTATTACATAATGGATACCATAAAAATAGTATTCATTTCTTCCAACATATAAAACTTTTCAAATAAAACACGATTTTTTGACAATTCTTCAAACAATAACTTGGATTCAATATTTGTCTTACACATACTTATAACCTATAAAAATAATTTAAATTCTTGGGATGAGCACAAAAAATCTCAGTAAGTGATTTAAAAAAAGGAAAGAACACATTATTCTATGAATACTTGTAACCTAAGAAATCATTTTCCAAAGGCATACTTGTCACCGATATATACATAGTTAATGAATCCTGACATTTCAACAAGATTAAAAAAACATAAGAACATAAATATAACCACAAAGGTATCTTGGGGCCTTACTTACATAATATTGTAACCATCTCGTCTACCTTTTAATTTGTAGCCCTCACGACTCCCTTTCAATTTGTGTAGCCATCTCAGTTACACTTGTTGTAACCATATGGCCGACCTCATTCCTACTCAAACACAATACAATGGTGTGAGATATAGATCCCGCCATTAATCATAAAAAATTTACATGAACTATAACATAATCAAATAACATTCATAATTTCATAAAAACATTCACATTGAATTTCAAAATACTAGATGTTTGAAAGAGTATTATATAAGAAAAGTCACTTAAAAATATATTACTGACATGAGGATCAATAGAACAAAAGAAATATGATAATTTACTGTAAATAAACATAATAAAACATAATATAAACAAGTTATCATTACCCCAATATTTTTAATGCCACACAATTAATAAGGTAGAAAGTGTTCTCCAAGAATGGGAATTGGGATACAAATTCCCTTACCTCTGGTTTATATTACTTCAAACTTGTTTAAACCTATTGTATAATGGATAAAAGAGTTTTGTTTAATATCTTAATAAAATATAATGATGTTTATAATATATTATATGATCATTTCATTACATTATTTTACCCTTCAATAGTTATTATTTTGTTCCTTTATTGTTTTGTGTGTGTTTTTTACATGTTTCCCATGATCGGTTCATAATGGATATTCTTGTCGATAGGAAGTGAAAATGCATAATGGTAAAGGAATGGTATTAAAATATTTCAAGTACCATAAATTATACCATTTTTCATTTTGAATGATAACATGATTATGATTCATTAACTAAAACATTATGGATATTTGTTTAGGTTATTTTGGTGACTCTTTGATCATAAAGAACTCATTTTGTTTCATAAATTAATAACATGTATACAAAATATTTACCGAACCTAATATAAGATATAATAAATAAATTATAATCTGGTTCAACCATAAAAATGGTTTCATTACCCGTCATGATGGAAGTAAAGTAAATTAAAATTAAATCATCCATGATGTCATTAAATCGACACATCACACATAGTGTTTTAATTTCTTGAATAAGTGGAAGAGGAGAAGATGTATAATGTTGTGTATTCTATAATCATGATGAAATGTAGAATATGTAATATACTGGATCATTCATTTCTTTTGTATAATGGTAAGTGAGTAAATAAAAAGAATTGAAAATAAGACGAAAAGAAAGGAATGAAAACAAAAGTGGATGTTTACATCCATATATCTTCTCCTTGAGATTCTTCTTAAGGCCTATGGTTCTGTACTTTTGGTAAGACTAGAATCTCGAGAACTTGGGGATGATCCTTGGGACGAGATATGGGCAGAACTTAGGTTAGAATCAAGGCTTGAAATGTGTGAGAGAAAGGGGGTAATGAGGGTTGTATTTATAGTGGAGGAGAGGATATATTTTCCATTATTTTAATCATTATTTTAATATTTTTTTCACAAGACTATGAATAGTATTAATTCATATGATCCCAAACAGTAATAAAGTAATGTGAGTTCAAACAAGTTGTATTACATCACTTATGATGTAAAAAATAGTGTATTTTATTTATAGTTTGAATATACGGTATTTTACCATATTTCACTATTCATCAAAAATTCAAGAATTTTATAAAAATATAAAAAATACACCCTTAAAATTTTTCAACATGTAGAATTAAAAAATGAACTCAATTTTTTGAATATAATATTCTAAATATTAGTAATTTAATTTTAAAAAAAATCATTTTTTATTAAAAAGTTAACAATTTTTATTTTATAACTACTTTTATATCATATTGAAAACTAAACTAAGATTTCATAGTCATAATGCCTTAAGATAATAAAATATTAATAAAATTCACTATTCATTAGGTGCATATTACTATTAATATTACTATTCATAAGGGTATGTTAATATTAACCAAAAATCAATTTGGTTCCCTTAGACTCCATATAACTTGTTTAACACAAATATAGATGATCAATTTTACAAATTCAAAACATAGATACAGAAAAATTATGATTAATGTCTAGTTATAAATATCTAATTAAAAATAAGTTCATGAATTTCAAATTTTTTTCAAAATTGTGCTGTTACATGTTTTCTCTGGTGGGGATCTAGTCCAATAAGCTCTTTTAGGGTGTGTTTTTTAGGATTATACCCTTAAATAATAGTAATATTTTATTATCATAATAATAATTATTATTAATAATAACATTATTAAAATTATTACTAATAATATTATTAAAAATACTATTCATATTATTAAAACCCAATTCATGTGAACATTGGTGACATTTGATGAAACTTGTTTTTCCTTTCTCAAACTAATATTATTATAGAGACTCATATATGGTAATTTGTTTAATATTTTTAAATAAATCTCCATAAATTAGAATAAATTATTCTAATAGGTTATGAATCATTATAAATACACTGTTATCAAGAAAATTGATGTTTCTATTTAGAATTTAAATTGGCTAAGAACTCCTCTGATCATTAGCATAAAATGGGAAATCCTTGATATATTATTGATCATGTTTAAATGTTTTTCTCCCATAGATGATCTTATTATTCATTATAAAGAGGTATTTAATGATTTTAATTTTACCCCAAACAAAGGCACTGAAATATGGGAATATTCTAGACATGAAACACTATGTTCTATGTTTTTTTTATAAATTTGGAATTGGAGCACCTTAAAATTTATCTAATTTGATTGTATGATTTTAATATAAATGGACTAATACAACAAAATATTCATATCGTTGGATAATTTATTATAATAAACTAATAATAGAAATGTGTTAAATAAGTATTTGTATTTTTTGTTTTATATATTTTTAATTATTTTAATTAGGTTGATAATAGCATAGAGGAGTTGTTCCAATAATGAAACTATGAAAATGATTTATTTTCTTCAATCTTTAAACACTTAAATTTTTCCTTTGGAAGAAATCATTATGATGGAAATGTTATTCGACTATTATGTTCGTGATCCTTAGACTCATCAAACAAATTTTTTTAATGTAGAAATTATTTATTAGTTTTCTTTTATATAGTTGAATAGTAATTCATACAAATTCTAAAATTTATTTATAAATATATAAAAGGAAATGGATGATATCATGACATCCATTAAGTATGAACACTCCATGAATCATGGGTTCAAAATGAATTAAATCCATAACCATTCTATCATAGATATAATTATCTTTTTTTGGAATTTTCAAAAAATATATTGGATATATAAGCATTGTTTGGTATCCTAAAATTAATGTATCGATTAATATTATAATTAATTGATTATTTAATGGACTCCATTGGAATGTTTTCTATAGTGGGGTCTTTAAAGAATCTAATAGAGTTATCAATGGATGGTATTACAAGAACAACATGTATTTATCTACTATGAAGGCTATGGTGGGGGATATAATTTAGGTGACAAGGATTACCAAGTTTATATATTGATGAAATATGTGGAAGTAGGTGTATTAAAATATTGTTTTTCATGATATAAATGTAAATATAATATCATTATCTTAATGTTTGGAATAATAAAAAGTGTTCTTTTAATTGATTATTAATATCATTGAAATTTTTTATCTATTATATATATTCATATATATAAAAGAAAACTGATTAATAGTTTATTTAGGAAATTTAGGATTGAATACACTGTATGTTTTA
The DNA here is from genome assembly GCA_963277665.1 of Viscum album. Lineage (NCBI taxonomy): Eukaryota > Viridiplantae > Streptophyta > Magnoliopsida > Santalales > Viscaceae > Viscum > Viscum album. The sequence continues at coordinate 845,291,914 of OY728128.1, forward strand.
TTTTCCTATTTGTTTCCTATATTTCTCCATGAATCTTATGGTTGGATCAAATTAAGAAAATCATTTTTTATAATTTTTTAGACCATTGTTTGCTTCCTATAATGAATTCCTGATGTGGTTTGGAAGAAATAACACTTATCCAAACATAGCGAAAAATATCAACCAACATATATTATTCCACATTTTCTTTAAATTCAAGTCATATGGATCGAATAAACAAAAATAGTATAATTTTTTATGTTAATAGACATATATCCAATCCCTTCCACACTATCGTGATATCCATCCCTCATATGAATTCAATAGACCACATTTTATTTAGTTATCAATAGGATCTATGAATCTACCAACACATTGAAATGATCCTATCTTCTTCAATGTTACTAGATCCATGAGAAAGGAACATAGAGAATGAGAGAGGGGAAAATGTATTTGAATTTAGATGTTATTATAGAGTTCATACTCTATATGATTTTTACACAATGCATAATAATTGAAAAGAATTTATATCCATCCAAGTACCATCCTAGTAATTGAAAAATGGACATAATGATAAAATTTATATGAAATTTTAAAACATTATAAGTCATTAAAATGTATGATTTTATTATCAAATTGGTTAGTCTACATTTAAATGATCATTTTAACATTTAAATACCTAAAATATTCATCTCATTATGAAAAATTTATAATATATTATAAAAGGTTATAAATGGAAATTTTACCCAGAATTATAATTTAACATGTATATAATGATTTAGAAAACCAAAACATGGTAAAATTCACCATGAAATGGTTGATCCCATCTAATAATAAACAAGGTTAAAACAACCACATTGTGTTCTTTCCATTGGTGAAAATTTCCGTTAATCTCTCATTTATACAGAAGCCTCATATTCATAGTACACTTTAAACTTATTTCACATCATAAGTAAGAATATCTAAAACCATATAGAAATTCATTTTGGATATCTTTTATAAATCCATTTTTAAAATTAATTATTAATTTTTACCACATGCTTCATCACCTGCAATAGTTTTTGAAAATACATCCCATATATATTTGGGATATCCTACCACACACATTGGTTGTATCACTCTTAATTTTATATAAAAATTAAAAAAATATAACACTCATTCAAATTACAATAATATATTACCCAAATGGAATGTATATAATAGGAAACTATTATGTCTCTAATTGTTACAAGTGAGTTTCTTCTAGAAAATCATCAATGATACTCATGTTATAATGGGATCAAGGGTGACATTTTTCAAACACATACATCACTTTAACATATTCAACCAGCTATATCAAATAAAAGTATATATAATCATATTATAAATTTTTAAATACATACAGTAACCATGGAAAATATAGCATTTCAATCCCAATTATCCAACCCATGTATTATAAATACATTGAGTATGAGCTAGCTAAATGGATGGACACATCTCATTTAATTCCCCCAAGTGGATTATCGCATCGCACGATCCTCACCCAAATTAGTAAGAACATGACATATAAATGTTCTAGTTATATCCACAAAATTTATCAATTTATCCCAATAAATGGACTATATTATATACCTTTCATAAAAGAGGGAATATTCTATTATTGATTATCCTTAACTCACAACTATATCAAAAACATATCAAAAAAAGCCTTAATTAGTTCATCCTCATGGTAATCATGAGAAATATATAAAATTATAATATATCATAATATATGTGTCTTTTTGGACTTATTAAAGGGATTCAATATGAATCATTAAATCTTATTAAACTAAATACATAGTTTTGGAATTTTTTTCTAACATACATAGTGCGTCATCCATCATTTAAAACTTATTTTTTTCTCAATATCATATTATTAATCTCTATAAGAAATACTACCTAGGATAAAATTGAAATTTAATCACAACATAATAAAATAAATTATAAAAATTGGTTAGGTATCACTTATAGTCATACTTTTAGGGATAAATTTTCAATTCAATTCATAAATATATGTATCAAACATGAAAGAAATATAATTTAAGGTATATGATTTTTATAACATGATACATTTTATATTCTTAAAATATTTTTAAAATACTTTAAAACCATAAATAATCACCCATATAATTATATCACTTAAGATATAATCTCAGTGATTTCTTATACATCATGTACTTTTAAGGTTTTATTAAAGTCATTGCATCTTAAAGTAATTCATGCTATTTTTCCATGTAACCATTAGACAAAAAACAGTCAATAAACTCATTTATTGAGTTATATATTTAAATAAATATTTTTTTATAAATAATGATTCATATAAATCATATTCTTAACGTTCAAATATTTGAACATAGTTTTCAAACATATTTAGTTCACAACATCTAATGTTTTACTTTTAATATCTTAGTTTTATTAATTAGAACTCTTTCTAATTTCAATATCATCATTATGGAACTGTTTCAAACAAAACTTTGCTTATGATCATTTTTGTTAGATAAATATAACTCACTATATTAATATAATTATTTAGTAACATATTGAAATATGTTTTAATATATAATGTCACTTTAATTTGGAATTTTACTGATTTGATGTATTATTTGTTATGACTTCAACTTATATATGTATGAATGCACACTATATAACCACTCTATAAATATATTACATTCAAAATATCCTACTAATATACCCAAAATCATCAATATTATAAAATAAAACTTAATTTTTAGTGTGAATATTTAATGAATAATTATTATTACCCATGTTATAGAGAATGGTTTATGTGTTTAGAGAAATATTCTTCAATAATGATTTTATTCATTAAAATCAAACATTATTTGGTGGTGAAATATTTTCACCATATATTTTAATAAATATATTTGATAAAACCATTTATCTAGGAAAACAATACACACTTTCTATTTCTAAAACATTTTATAGAACTAAATGAATCATAAACCATGTCTATTTAAATCATCATCTAAAATATATTCTAAATACTCCTTGTTTATAAACAATGTCACATAACATATAATTAAAATTAGGTAAGAATATAAATACTTTATCAAGACCACCCCGAGATTAAAATAATCCTTTATATTTTAAATATACATATTATAATCCTATTCTTTTATATGTCAATGAAATTTATCATATTTATAGATTCTGAACTCCAACATATTAACCATGTTTTATAAATATATAGTTTGTGTCAAATTCCATTTAATATTTGTGAAATTTATTTCCATAACACTAATACCTAATTTGAAATTATCTAATATATCCAGAAACAACTTCATTTATTTTTGAAAAATTATCTTTTATTGTCTAGTTTACCCATAGTGAAAAAACATTGAACCCTTAGAAGCTATATTCCATTGTTTAGAAGTTGATGTGTACTCTATATAGTATATCTTCATATCATTTTCGACAAAAATTTTACCCTTTATATTCTATTTTATAATCACAAACATGAAGTTGAAATTCCCAAGTTTATATAAGTAATCCTCACGATATTAAGGAGGGTGAGTAAAATTTTCTCTAAATTATTCATGATAAATTTCATAATGAAATTATGGAATATTTTCATTAGAAATTAAAAAAATAATTTTTTTGTCTGGATGAAGCCTATGTGGTGACACTAGCTTCTCCATATCATCATCATATCAAATCATAATAAGTACCTGAGATGGAAAAAAAATACCCTCATCCATAATATAATGAATGACCGCTATTTAATCTTAATATCTATTATATATAGTTTTCCATGATGTATCCTTTTTTGGGTTGTGTATTATTAAAAAATAGAACATATTATCCTATTAATTTTAAATATTTATATCTATAGAAATAACTATAAACCTAATTTTTTCAAGATAATATTAGTTATTATTATTATAAACATCTTTATCATCTTAAATAGTGTTAATGACCATAGGTTTCTCATGATTTTTTATCTAATTCATAAAAAATTCCATTTTTTTGATAAATTTAATAAAGTTACCATAAAAGAAATAAATTTCCACCCACTATTTAGTTATTCACCAAAAGATATATCAATTTCCATTTGGATAGTAATTGTGAAAGTCTTTTTATATAATGGATTATTTTATCAAAAACATTACCATTTTTACATTTATTTGAAAATAATTTTTTTAAAATGTTTTACCACTAAAATAGTAGCCCATTTTAAATTTTATATTAAATTTATTAGTGTCAAAATGATCCACAATTAATTATTTCTTGGTTTGTTTCGGAATTCCTCTCATCACATAAAAATTCATATGGACCTTTATTTGAATTATAAAATATTCAAATCTAGGATATTTGTTTGCATAACTATAATCCTACCTTATAATATAGACTAAATAAAATATATTTCCCAATTATTTTTACCCTTATATTTTTCGAACTATGTGTAATTGATATTTTATATAGAATATTGGCCCAAATTATATTAGATACCCTTATAATATACTTTCAATATAAAAGATATTCCTTGGGCACCAAACATTAGCATGACCTTCCTAGTACGATAGGATATGGATTATTTTCTTGGATGGAATATAACACTTAGTGTTTTAATGGGGTTTAAATATCTCCACATATTATTTGACAGCATTCCCTCTATGCATGTATTCATCAATATAATTATGTATTTTTTCAAACAATATTAATTCATCCTAATGAATAATTTAAGACCATATTGATGTTTAACTGTTTACATAAATCATATATTTTATTACTAATCCTAATAATCATATTAATATACATACATATATCCAATTTCTTCAAATTCATAGTGTACATGAAACAATTTCATGAATAGTATTAAAATCATACATGTTTAAAGACACCATTAATTGAAGTCATGGTGAAAAGGTAGATAATTCTCACATCACTAGATAGAGCCTGAGATCCCAATGTTGTGAGAGTTTTAGACTAATGTCCCACTACCCCTAGTTAAATAATAAATAGGTAATTAAATTCCAATATAAATATAACCCATAATATATTTAAATTATAATTAAACTTTATATTCATGATCGTAAGATCTGAATATGGCTATGTCAATGTCAATGAGAATGAGGAAAATAAAACCCAAAATGATACTCATAAAATGCATGTATGATAACAAAAATAATCAATTAAATCAGATTTAAAATAAATAATGCAAAAATTCATTATATATGAAATTTCTATTCATAAATTTATAATGGAATTATACATAATTAGTGAATGTTTCAAAAATTTATCCGTGATATAATCATTTAAAAACCATTCAGAAATAAATATTCATAAATACATTATAAAAAATGTGATTTTTGGAAACTCTTTAAAATCCATAAATATGATCATTTCAAAATTTTTATATTATAAACTCTTTTACATTCATAATTAACCAGGAATTTATTATGAACTACCTTATATTTGAAATATTAGATATTTATAGAATGTTTTACAGCTATATAAACGTTTAATATATTAAAAAGGCGTATTACCTCAATAAAATAAAACATATTTTCAAAATAAGGCATTTCAAAATAATAAATATCTATTCAAGTTCACCAAAAATTAAATAAATAATACAAATAACTTTTTATTTTTCATATTTTATTATTTATAAAAATTTAGAAAATATACCCAATGAAAATATACATAAATCCTAAATTAAAACTACAAAAAATACTTTTGGTATTTTCCAATGTAACCTTGTATTTTTAATTAGAATAGAGGGCTTATTCTTGTAATAGATTTTTATAAATTTATATATAGACTATTTTTTATTTAAAATTCATCACAGTATAGTCATTTTGATATAGACAATATTGTGTTGGTTGAAAAATGAAAGAAATATTCATTGGGAAACACTATAATAATGTTATCTTATTCTAACCCATTTGTGTAATGCCTATTAACCAGTGGTCAAAACCTAGCCATGGAATTTCTGGGTAGATTAATGAATAATTGATCCCATATGAGAACTCTTTTCAGTAGGGAACAACATGAGAAATATCAATTTATCCATGCCATTTTAATAAAATCATCTTGGAGTTATAAATATAAAACAATGATGTGGTATATTGTGGAAATGTCGTAGTTTTCATAAATAAATTCAATTTACATATAAATTATGATTTTTCACTAGTAAACCATAGGAAAATGTAAAGGTTCCTATGATGATCTATTTTACATAAATTTTTTGAAAACCTTTTTAAAAGTTATATAATTATTTTTAAATCTACTATCATTTTTTACTTAAAAACAAATCTTTGTAAAGAAATTTTTATAAAAGATGAATATTTTCATTATAAATTCATATAAATTATTATTTTCCACATCCCCTTGAAAAAACAATAAAAACATGATAGAATTTTATTTGATGCCACTAATGGGTTTTGGAGTAGATAAATCATACCATAATGTAAAATTTTATTAAAAAAACCTATAAATTCATATTATATAGAATTTTTTATTGAATTTAAATTGGTTTAATTTTTAAAATTATCTATATTAAAATTAATTTATCCAAAATCTTCTATAAAGGATTGGAAATGACCACTAAGAGGCTATGAATAGAATCCATCCCCATAGAGTATCCACTATCAAAACATTTAATCAAATTAATGAGAAAAATTATCTCTTTCTAATAGGTTTATAGATCATTCAGTTATATATATTGAGATAGATCATTAGGCTGGGAATTTAAAACAATATTTGGATACAATAAAAATGTAACTCATTGTATAATAATTTTACCTTTTAATATATCCCTACAATGGAAATCCATTAAACTGAAATGATAATTTTTTAAATGAAATGATTCTTACACATTAAAATATTTCAAATATTTTCAATGTACGCTTCAATAAATATAATTATACGTTATCATTAATTTAATTGCTAATAATATTCAAACTCCACAAACAATCATAGAATTATGAAAAAAATAATTTTGATATTTGAAGGAATGGGAGAGAGAGTTTATATTATTTATTATTTCAATTAATATATATTTTCATACATTGTACAATGAAATGGTGACATTCACCATGAAATAGTCTATTCCAGCATAGAATACCACTCGTTAAAAAATACCATGTCAAGAGATATCCTTTAGAATAAATTTACATTGATACCTTCTTTTATTATTATTATTATAATTACAATCATCATAATAATTATTATTAAACTATTATTTTTTATTTTAAACATAATTAAATAATAATTATTTAAATAAACCCTATAGGGTTTTGTGGGAACATGAAAAAATGAAAAGAATTTGAAAAACAATAAACTTTCCCTATAGTAATCATCAAATATAATTTTTTTTTTAAATACCATAAGATCATCTAGAATCGCAAAAGGCATGATAGAACATGGTAGATGGTTATACAATAGAGGATACTGTCCAACATAACCTCCTTGGGATACATGATCCTTGATAAACTCTTATATTGTTATATCATAAGTTTCACTAACCATATCAGACCATCATCATGTTTGATACACCATCATGACCTTATAATCACTATACAACATCAAAAAATCCATAGACTATGTTAGCTATTAAACAGACTACCAATCATATTCACCAAATGCGACAATTAACTATTTCCTATAAAGTTAATATATAACCACTATAGTAAAAAATAATCATGAAAACCAATAATAGAATACCAACACTGATTTTATCCAAAAAATAACTATCCAAGAAACTTATATTGATATCCCCATGAAAAGGTTTCAACACTAATGGAGTCTAATTCCATAAAACATTACACTAACACTACTAAATGTAAAAACCTAGACCTATTATGACAACTTGTTTCACTAATATATAAATATCTCTAATAAATCCAAAAAAGAATTCATAAATATTGATAGGATCCATGAATATTATAATCCACCCCACAAACCCATCATGTCGAACATTTATGGTATATGAGAACTATGATATAAGTAATGAATAAAAATAAAACACCAATTCTAACTAAAAATATGATAGTGTTATCTAGAAAACTCTTAAAAGAAAACCACCATGTTATCGTTCATTGAAACCAACTAGATCCTTTATAAACCACTCTATTCCTAAATAAAGAGATTCAATACCAACAAATTCAAATCCCATCACCGCTATGTCAATATGGTCCAAACCCAATCCCTACATTATTATGGGGATCCTCCTCAATGCTCAAATGTAAGATGATATATGACTCATACTAAAAAATGGTTGTTTAGAATAGGCCTAGAAAGAATAATGGAAAATATAGTGACACGAAATTTTTTTGAAATGATTTCATATCTTAATTGATTAATAATAATTACCTAAAATAATGATCCACATGAAACCCATATACTTTGATATTGATTTAAAACATGTAAATGTTAAAAACATGTTCACAAGTGAAGTAAATCATCTCCCACTATGTTTATAAAAACTATCACACTTCATAGACATATCATAAAAAATAAATATCAACATAACATATGGGAAGGAAAAATAAGAAATGGGAAACTTAGACATTGAGTAAAAGTAAATAAGGGAGATATTAATGATAATAAAATCACACCATGAGAATATGTGTATGAGAACATGATTCTAATAGTATAAATCCATACCATGAATATTAATAATCATAATTTGTTTCCATATAAGTAATCAGGTGTGTTTATAATAATTTTATGATAATGGAAACAATGAATATGATTTGTTAGAGCATGAAATTTCCATAATACATTTATATTTATCAATCACATTAGCATAGAAAACCATTTCCTTAGTATTAAATTCTCATTTCCCAGGATATTAGAGTAGAATGGGATCACTATAAAAATCATCATACTATTCATGATTCAGTCCCAATACTATCATAGATAAAATATACCCTTACTGGACCTGGTTCAATCCCCATTCTTATCCAATTTATCTCATAAGATATCCATAATTACCTTATAAATTGGAGGGATATAAAACACAGGGGTAACTAATAATATAATGAAAATCCAATTAATGTGATTCATATGAGCATAAAACATTTATAATAACATATACCATGAAATGAAATGATTTTCAGAAATATTTACTCATGGAATAACCCATGGAAAAGAAATATGATTCATGAAAATTTCATCGATTCATCATAACATAACCTATTGAAAAGGTACATGATTTTTTAGTATTTTAAAAATAAATAATTGATGAAAATTAAATGGTATTCATAACCATATTTTTTTACTAATAACAAATATAAAATCCCATGACCCACACTACGAAATCTAGTTCTATAATTATAAAAATTACATTACAAAATTTTATACTCATAATTATAACCTATTTTTTCCATCCAAACCATAAAAAATAAAATGTAATAATAGGATCATTTACTTTATAAAGGATCTTTTAGGTTTATAGTTTTAGTTATTTAGGTCAAAATCCTATATAAAAATACCCATATCATCAAGTGAACACTTCAAACACTTAACCCAACCTTTATTATTTCACATTATGTCATCATCATCTATACAAAACACCCTCAAGAAATAATTTTTTCCACCTCATTGATTATAAACTATAAATAAGGAATGATTATAAGGGTGATATGAAATACTTAGTGAGGTTAAAAAATTAAATAACAATTGAATTTCATCAATGAGAATAAGATGTCAATAGTGGTCTGTTGACCTAATCAGAGTGCATGAAAATATCATAAAATAACTCATACCCATATGTAATTGGATCATCAAATATGAGAACATTATAATGGAATCTTTCATGAAAATTAATGATCATGAGCCATGTGATTTCAACATTGATCATAAGAATCATTTTAAACCGATATCAAGGATAACAAAAACATGTCAATATCCTGGAACATTTTTCTTCACAAATCATGTCACAAGTTATAAAAAACTGGAGACTGGTTAAATCTATAGTATAAACACTAAGGTAACTCCCTTCTTATTTACTCTCAAAACAGGGAAAATTACCCAAATCATTTGAGCAATATTTGAGAAGTACCATCTTTTAATCTATAATGAGATCACCCATCACCATTGGGGCCACCCCATCATATAATCCCTAATAGACTCACTCTATGCTATTTAGGACACCGCATAATATAATCTATAATAGGATCACCCTGATCTATCTAGTTCACCCATCATATATGTAATGTTTAAGAACCACAACAAGACTTATGTAAAAAGGAGCTCTAATTTAAGTACACATCTTATAAAAACAATCATTATTATTTCATTACCTTATTAACACATGGAAAAGAAATGAGTTTCATGTCAATCTACAAGAAACATGATTACACCATGGAAACAATGGGTTCTATAAAAATACATTCTAAACATTATTAACCGTTGTAAAATAAATTGGTTCCATAATAATATATTTGAAAAAATATTAATCCATCTATATAAAGTATGAATATCGTATCGTAAAAAAATATACCCTATGGAGGATAAATAAAAAAATGGTTACAAAATATGATGAGTGGAAATACCATTAAATAACATTTAAAACATTTTTAATACAATAAAACATTTTATATTTAAAATAATGAAAAAATTATTTTCTTGGAAGATAGTAAGTTGAAACATGTAAATGTTTTTTTAAAATCATTTAAAAATATTATTATCAAAAACATCCATTCCAATTTGAAAATAATTTTATTAAAAAAATTAAAATTATATTCATTGAGAATACCATGGAAAACTTATAATATATGATTAAAAATAAAATAAAATTAACAGAATAATTTTTTTGGTCATGTCATACGCGTTAAAACAAAGATTCATTTCACATTTCTGGTTAATTCCAAGAAGCATTATTTGGAAAGTGAAATAAGAATTCATTTGAAATATTTTTTTTAAAAAATAATTGGTTAAAATCCCTTTAACATTTAAATTTTAATGTATTAAAAAAAATTTATAACATTTCATGAAAACATTGTTTTGGTAGAAGATGAATTTTAGACTAAAGAGAGAAATGAAAAAGTACTTTCTTAGAAACATTTTCTCAATTATTATAAGTAAAAAAGAGTTAAAATAGTAATATTTCATTAAAATATCATTAATGACTTGTGTAAAAGAAAAATCATGAGTTTCTTGAGAGATGGTTCATATGTAATTATCATTGGAAGTATAATCACATCCATCCTCGATACATGATGAGATTGTACGATAAGACTATTTGCAAATTGATTGCATTAAATCCAAATCCAAATGAAATAATACCATTAATTAAAAAATATATTATCATGAAATAAATTATATTCATGATCTAAGATGATCAAGTGGAATTATATAGAAAACATAAAATAATATCGGTTTTTATCATATCATATTTCTCTATGTTGGAAAATTGAAACAAAACTCCCTCATCTGTTTGGTAGAAATTAAACTGTAAACCCCATCAAAGGTATATCCTAAAATGTATTTGAAATATTTCATAAGTTTTAGTAAAATAGTATTAAAATACATTCATGTAAATTATATACTTCACTAAAAAATATAAATTGTGAATATTTCATTTATCACATAAAAATAAAAGATAGATGAGAAAAATATTAACTCATGTTTGATTTTCCATTACTTTTCTTTACCATCATGAATAATAAACTATTTTAAATTATATACATTCTTATTAAAAATTATCAATTTAAATATTCTTCTTACTTCACAAATTACCATGTTATATTTAAATACATAAACAATTTTGTTTATGTCAGATGTTTTGACCATATTTGGATTTTATGTGAAAATCGTCTTTTGTAGGACGACTATGGATAAATAAGTCATTATATTAACAAATAAAAATAGTTATAATTACATAATTATAACAATTTTTAATCAATTATACTTTTAAAAACAATCATGTATTATATTTATGAAATTTGAATTAATGTTATGACATGAAGATGGTAGGTCATATATTTTCATGTATAACAATACCATTTTTCAATGATCCTTTTGAAAAAAAGGTAAGTATAATTTATCTATATATAATGATTATGATATCATCAAAACTATGTTAATTAATTATATATTCTTATATATATATCATTATTTAAATGTTGTGATGGAAAAAGTATTACTTCGCTTTGAAGAGGCTGTAGTCCACACATCCACGAACAACATTATAATTATTTAGTGAGTGATAAGGTAAAAAGAAAATGATATATTATATTTAAATAGTGATATAAATTTAATTAATATTATAATTATTTCTGTAATTTCACATATATTTGTTATATTTAAGCTTATTTCCATTCATGTATGGTGTTAGTTAAAAACAAATTGCATTGTGTCGTGTAGCAGTGGTCCGTCATACACTCGAGAAACATTATAATATCCCTTATTAATAAAATATAAAATGTATATATTTATTATATAACTAATAAGGTGTTATAATAATGTTAGAAATATCATATATATAGTTTATATCCATCATCATACCCCATCGTGAGAGGTGGTAATCGAAAAACGAACGACATTAGTTTGCGAGGCTGTAGTCTAGCATACATATGAACGTGGATTTTTAACAAATTTGATGGAAGTATTTATGGTTCCATAACATAAAATAAAAAAATATATCTTAGTATATGTAATATAATATGGTTATTATATAATAATGGTATAATAATAATTTATGGTGTTAGAGAATTAAATGAAACAAAATGCTCGTTGATAAACATTACCACTTTTTTGGGTAGCTCGTTTTAGTTTTAACCGAATTCATTCCTTGGTTGGATTCATTCACAAATACAGGTCTCTAGTGTGTGGGGAAGGATTTTTGGAAGATATTTGGGTCTATTTTGGTTGATCTAAATGTCTTGAGAGTTTTGATGATGTGAGGAGATTAAGTGCACTTTTATAGTTTAGGAGGAGTGACATTTTTGTAAACACCAAAATTTATCAATTAATGGATTTGAATATATGGTATTTTTTATCAATGATTTATAATTTTTGTGTTTTAGGGATTATTTGGCTAATAAAAACCTCCACCACACAAAACACACATGGTTTAAACATTTTTTTCTTAACTCCTTTGTTTCCATATTTTATATCATTTTGGTGTTTCATTATGGTAACTAGTTTTCAAACCTATGTAATGTATCCATTAACACTAAATTTAAGTGATAATTACATGATAATATGGTAAAATATATTATAATATTATAATATAATTTATTAAGAAAAATTCTATTGACAGATGAAAATAAAATTTAACAAAAATTCATGTACATGCAAAACACCATTCTAACCTTAACCACGCTAAGAGATTTTTTTTACTATTCAGCAATGAATATATCATTATAAAATAATAATTCATCCATGAATAAAAAATATTCAATATTTATTTAAACTTAAAAAATAAATTAGAATAATTTTTTTTGTAATTTTAAACCATCTATACAAAATATCATTTATTATTAAATAAAATTAATGATAATTTTGATTTATTCATTTAATTTGAATTATAAAATGAAAATTTTTGTATTATAAAATATTATTATCATAGAAAATTTAAAATTATATATTAATTTAAATAATTAATCAAATATAATAATTAATTCAATTTATATTACTCATAATAGTTTTAGTATCATATATTTTAGTTAATTATTATCTAAATAATTAATATGCTAGTGTTTATTTACTATTTAACGTAATAAATTAATCTATAAAAAATAAAAATAAATTTAAATGATATAATAAACTCATTTCAAATTTAAAATAATATTTACAACCCAACAAATATTTTTTCCCTCTCCCAAAGCTTCATATAAATTTAAAGGAAAACTGTTACTTTTTGTCTTTTTCCTTACTTTGCTTCTTCTATAAGTGACGTTCAGGGAAATGTATCCCAAAAAATTATAACTATGGATTCCAAGGTCATAAGGGTCTTGATATGGAAATAAAATGGGTGTTGAAATTTTTTTTGGTCATTTTAACCCTTATATTATTTGTTTAACACCTAAGTAAACATATTTTTACCTTTAGGTCGATAAATAATATTTACTATTTTTAATATTTATTTTGATCAAAAATCACATTGACCATATTATATATTATAAATTTTTCTAATTCAAAATATGTAATCAATTTTTATTATTTAAATTCAAGAAATTGGATAATTTTAATTTAAAATTAATCACACACACAAGACAAGAAAATGAATTTTTAAAGAAAAAATGTTTAACAGTTTTTATTGTATTTATATCAAAATTAAAAGTGAGAAATGATTCAATTAAAAAATTTAATTAATTGATAAAAATATAATATTATATTACATTAAAAAAATTATAAAAATAATTTATCATTATTAATTATTTAAAAAAATGTCAATTTTTATTTAAAATTCAGTATTTTTCACTATTCAAAAAAAATTAATCCTTACATATGAATGGAATAATATTAGAGCTAAGATAATTGTGGTACTTATATTTAAAAAATCATTATTATTTTTTCAAATAAACTTTCTAGATGTTTTAAACATTAATTTTATATTATGTGGGAATAGCGTGAATGAACAGTATTTTAGAAAACTACTCTTTTTCAAATAAAAAAATATCATTTTGTTTTTTTGATAATTATTTAATATATAATAAATATATATCCATTTTATTTACTTTTAAACCACATAATTTTATTTATTTATTTATTAATATTCATACTCGATAATTTTATGGACAGCTAATAATAGTTTTATATGTTGTGTGTCATTTATGCTTAGTGTTGCTTATCCTTTATACTATCAAATATAATTTTATTATTCCTAAAAAAGTAATTTTATTACATAATCCCCACCATTAGTAAATATAATCCAAGAATTTTTACATTATCTCATTATACAAGGTGTGGAGATTTAAAAATACTTTTCTTGTTCACCCACCACATAAATAGGGTTAATAAGTCACCCTCATAAGAAGAATTAATAGGGAAGTACATAGGACATGTGGATGAAAACATAAATAGGTTTTCAAATATGAGAACATAAGCTGGAATGGAATGAAAGTTTAAATAATTATAATGAGTGATTGAGGTTATTGGTCATAATAAATGAAATGTTAAATCAAATTTTATAGTTCTCCAAACAATAAATGGTTGTTCATTAAAAATTCCATAGGTTCAATATAATTAAAGGTATTAGGATATGATTTTTGTTTTAGTATACTTTTTCATATAGACGAGGAATGATCATACCATATAAACTATGATAAAATGTAAATGTACATAAATTATTTTTATAATTTCATCATTTAAGAAAATTATAACAAAATATAATCTCATTCTATTAATGATTTGTATTGAGGATGATTTTTCAACGCTTGAAACACAAAAATAAAATTTTAAAGGACCACATAATCCCTAGAAGAATAAAAATATATTCTTCGTGTCATTAAAAATTAACTATAAACAAAATTCTTATCAAATGTTAAGATGATTCCATAAATGAGTAAACCTTATTGTAAACAATTATCATAAAATATTCATTGTAATACAAAATGTTAAAACTATATCATTCATATATGAATATCCATAAAATTATACAAACTTTTTTCTAAATATATTCGAATTCAAGTGAATAGATGGATATGATTATATATTAATATAAGGAAAATAAAAATTATTATCTACTAAAATTCAATATATTTTTGAAAAAAATTAATTATTACCTACAATAAATTTATAGTAATTAGGACATCGTGTAGAGAATGGTAGGTATTGAATCCTTTTCACCCTTCGATTGTTAGTTCAAGCCCTACAACCTTGTATAATGTGATGGGTTCTTTCTTAGCCTTTTTGTTGTCCTTTTCATAAAAATGAAAAAAATAATGTATCCCTTAGTAATATATATGTCGATACTAGGTGTAACTAGTACATAAACCTAATAAGATGTCCCCAGAAATTAATAACCTCAAAAAATTTTCTACTCGAAACCCTAAAATGGGTTGTCTAAGACATTAATAATAAGAAAAACCTTATTATTATTGACCTATAATGGAATCCATAACTCGTATGATAAACTAATTGATACAATACATATATCTAATGTTATCTAAACCGATTTCTTATACCAAATATAATAGCCTAAGTCCCACACTCATTAATGTGGTGCTAGAATCCTGAAAACTACATTTCAATATTTGATTTAAATAATTGGGACCCATTATTTCTATCCAACCCTCTTAAAATAAAAAGGAAAATTAATATAACTTACATTTTAATGGATATTTTGGGTTTATAGATTTAGAGAATTTGTTCAAACTCCTAAATAAACAAAAACCGTGTAATTAAATGAACATTTCATCCACTTGACACTTCCATTCTTATTTCGCATTAAGTCATGATCATCATCCATGTGAAATAATATAAATATATAATTTTCTCAACCACATTAATATAACCTGAGGAAAAGGAAACATATGAAGGGTGATATCAAATTCCTAGTAACGGTTATCATATGAATTAGGAATTGAATATAATTAATGAGAATAAGAATTGTATAAGGGTAAGCCAATATAATCATAGTGCACAAGAAAATCATAAATGAACTCACATCTATAGTTAACAGGATAATTAAATAGTAATACATGGATATGGGAAGTGCCACTATAATAAATAATCATGGGCCATTTGATATCAATCAGGATCATAAGTAAAATTTTAAACTCATAGGAACCATAAAAACATGTTGGTAACTTTGATTTTTTTTTTCAATACTCATATTAAAAATATTATAGGAATCACTGGAGTCTAGTTAAATCTATATGATAATCCCTTATGTAACTGCCTTCCTCTTATGTCTAAAAATAAGGAAAATTTCCTAATTCATTATTTTCCAATTCGGTTACACATATCATTAACCTGTAATGGGATTACCCAATAGTATCTTGGATACCCCCATTGTATAAGCTGTAATAGTACACCTAACACTATATAGGCCTCCCATAATAAAATATATAAGAATATCATTTGAAACTATATACACAACCCCATATTATGTGTAATTTCCAAAAACCACAACATTACTAATGTACAATGATCTCACTTTTCATTAAAAAACGAAAAAACCATCAGTATACTTTCATAACCCGATTAATCGATGGAAAATAAATGGGTTTCATTTCAATCACATCAAAACCTAAATAACATGCAGAAACTAAAAGGGTTCTGTAAAAACCTCCCCTGAATCATGATTAACCAATCGAAAAGAAATTGGTTACACAATAATCACTTCAAAATATTTTCAATATGTCAATAAAAAGAACTAGAATGCTATAATTAAAAAACATCCCCAACCTAGAATAACTAAAAAATTAGTTTCTTTTATGGAGATGAGTGTAAATACCATTAAATGGTCATTAAAACAATTTTTAAGAAAAAATAATTTCACAAGGCAAATATTGTGAACATCTATATCCTTGAAAACAATTTTGGAAACATATAAATGATGTTTTTTTAAATCAACTAAAAAATCTCTTGGGGAAAAATATATTTTGATAAAAAAATAAAACATTTTAAAAATAATATTATATAAAAATATCCTTAAAAATAATAAAGGAATCTATAAAGTAGATCAAATTCCAATATACAGAAAATTCTGTTCATGCTGTATACATTAAAATATAGATTCCTTTCAAATTTTTAGATAAAGAAAAATAATATTTTATTAAAAATATAAATAGTTATTCCATTGAAATTTTTCGTAAAATTAAAATATTGGCTAAATTCATTTAATAAATGATTTTTAAAAGGTTAAAAATATTATTGAAAACATAGTTTTTATAGAAAATAGATTTTTGATTGAAGAGAGAAATGAAGATGTATCTTTTAAAAAACATTATATCAAGTATTGTAAATATTATAGAGTGTAAAAATGGTAATATTTTTGATAAATACAATTAATAAAAACATGAGATTAAAATCAATGAGTTTGTTAAGAGTTTTTTCATAAGGTCTTGTCATTGGAAGCATAATCATAAGTATTCTTGTAAATGAAGATATTGTAACTTAAGACTCTTACCAGTTTGGTAACATTAAATAATAATCCCCATGAGAAAATACCATTAAATTTAAATATATATCATGAAAATAATGAGATAAATGATATAAAACATTATAGGGGAAGTATACATGTCAAATAAATAAATATTGGTGTGAACATAACATTCAGGTCAAAGAAAGAACAATGAGGCAAAAATATCTCACCATTTTAGGAACTTTGAAAATGGAAAACCAATGAAAGAAAGTTAATAAAATGTACATTTAAATATAAATAATGAAATTTATAATTATGAAAAAAATAAATTTATGGGAATTAGTGCAAAGGTTGGGGGAAACCCCTTTATTAAAAAAAGAAAAATACAACAGAAACCCCTTTTGATTTGGGTAAGGGAAAACCCATAAAAAGACAGTAGACCCAGGGAGATCAAACCCAATGGAAGAAAGAAGAAAAGAACCAATTACAGAGGCCCAAAGCCCTGGATTCAATGACCTGAGGGTCCAGTGGGATAATACCAATGAAAAGTAGCAGTCCAAAGATGGACACTATCACATAACAGCCATCATTCATTCACCCGCATCCCGAGGTCCACACAACATTTCTAGAAGTCGTCACTCACTGTACGCCCAATGCTCCACCTGATCCGGCTTGCATCACCGCGACCCACCCGACCCTTGCCGATAGCAGGTCCGTTGCAAGAAGACCCTTAACTTGAGTTTGATTCAAAATGCTTATTATTTATCATACATATTAATTGACTTATGTTAATTATTTAATATATTAAGAACCATTTTAAATTGTTAATATTACTTTTATTTAAAA
Organism: Viscum album; assembly: GCA_963277665.1. Lineage (NCBI taxonomy): Eukaryota > Viridiplantae > Streptophyta > Magnoliopsida > Santalales > Viscaceae > Viscum > Viscum album. Next base: position 845,310,758 of record OY728128.1, read on the forward strand.
TAATAAATTTTTTATATTGAATTACATAATCAATTATGTTTACAACGAATATTTTGGCCATATTTGGCTAATGTGTCGAAATCTTCTACGGTTGGTTGTCTATGGTCAAATAGGTCATTATATAAACATTTTAATAATAAAAATCATATTATAAAAATCATATTTATGAATAAATTATAATTTTAAAACCAATAATGAACTATGGTTATGAAAAATGAACTAACATTACGATCTAGGAGATGATAGGTCGTATGTACGCATGTGTAACGTTTCCATTTTTTAATGATCATTATTGAAAGATGGTTAGTAAGATTTATTTTAATTAATGATCATAGTATCATATATACCATATTATTTAATTATATATACATACATATTTCATTATATTTATGTGTTTATTAAATAATTAAGCGCATCTCTATGAGGAAGTGGTAGTCCACACATCCCCGAAAGACGTTATCATTTTGGTAGTAACTGTATAGGTAAAAATAAAAATGATACATTATATTTATAGAATCATAAATATTTCATTAATATAATGAATATTTTATATATTGCACATATTTCTAGTATATTTAAACTTATTAATTTCTATGTAACATGTTGGTAATATACTAATCATATTGCATCATGAGGTGGTAGTCCACCGTACACATAAGTGATGTTATCATATCCCTAATATATTGAAATATAAAAAAGAGCATATATGATATAATAAATAAATTGATATAATTATGTTATAAATATAATATATATAATTTCTATCCATCATTATACGCAACCTTGAAAGGTGGTAATGGAAAAAATGAACGACATCAGGTCATGAGGCGGTTCTCCCCCGTACACAAGAAAGATGATTTCAGAACCCATTTTTTTAGAAGTGTGTGTTGTTTTAGGTAATAAACATAACTTAAAGACGTATTATTATGTATTATAACTTTATTTTATTATATTATCATTCTATAATAATAATTAATGTTTGAGGAGAATGAAATAGTAGAAAATTCATGTTGATGAATATTAAAAAAATTCTGGTAATTTCTTTTTGGATTGAACCAAGGGCCTTCCTTGGTTGGATTTATTCTAAAATTGAGGACTCTAGGATGAGAGTAAAAAAAATTAATATTATTTTCATTGTTTTTATATTATCCTTATTCCATGAGAGGTGAGAAAAAATAATAAGAGTGGGTGACCTTTTATTGTTCATGGGGAGTATTGTTTTTGTAAAAACCCAAATTTATTCACTATTGGGAGATCAATATTACATCATGAAGAAACAAATTGATACTTAATAGGTGGGAGGGATGATATAGGTGAGACACTCCTCCACTACAAAGAAAAAACATGTTTTAAAAACTTTTTTAATTAACTACTATGTTTCTTTATTATTTTCATTTTCTTTTTAAATTATGGTAACTAGTTTTCTAACATAAGTTATTTATCCATTAAGACTAAATTAATGTTAGAATTATAATAAAATTTTGATAGAGTGATCATATTTCTTAAATCAAATTTATTAAATAGAAATAAAATTTGTGTTGTTAATTAATTATAACACAGACACATAAAAATTGTAAAAACACCCTTTTAAAATATACCTCATTGATACAGTTTTTTACCATTTAAAATTCAAAATATTCATTGTAAAAATAACAATTTCCCCATTAATAGAACATATTTTTAATTTTATAGCCTTTAGAAATAACATGCTAAATGATCAGATTTTTAGGAATTTAAAATCAATTAATATAGATCATTTATTATAAAATAAAATTAATGTCTAATTTGACATTTTTCAATTAATTTGAATTTAAAAGAAAATCAATAAAATGATGGAATTAGAATATATCCTGATAAAACTTGTGTAGTATTATATATTAATATAAAAATTTTATTTATGAAAATAATTCATTCAATTTATTTAACATTTTATATTTTTAGATCTATTTATAATAGTTAACTGTTAACTATATAATTATTATGTAGGTCTTTCTTAAGTACCTAAAGTAATTGATTCATTTATAAAATAAATTAAAATAAATTATCATGACAGAAATATCTCATTTATCTTTCAAAACAATATTTATAACCATTCTTATATTTTTTCCTTTTCCCAAAATCAATATAAAAATTAAAATAAAAAGGATCTTTTTTGTCATCTCCATTACTTAACATATTATATAGGTAAAATTAATTTACATGATTCGAAAAAAGTCATAAAAATATATCATAATGTAATAATTGTTTATATATTACTAGTAAATGTGTGGTGGATGAATTAGTAGGTAACTACTTATATTATTAGTCTAACCCCCCAAAAAAATCATTTTTATCTTATTTACAGTAAATAATTTTTACTATTCTGCTATTCATTTTAGTAAAAAATTAAGTTAAAATAATTACAAATTATAAATCATTCTGATTCCAAATATAGAATCCATTCTTCCATATTCAAGTCGGCGATTTCTGAGAATTTAATTTAAAATTATTCCCATAAACATGATAAGAAAATGGGATTTTAAACTGAAGATGATCAAAATATTATAATTTTTTTATACCAAAATTCAAAAATATAAAGATTACAAGGACTCAAATTGGACTAATTAACATAAAATTCGTATATTGTTACATTAAAACCAATTAAAAATATAATTTGACATTATATATTATTTAAAAAATCTGTTTTCAATTAAAATTCATTATTTTCACTATTTATCAAATAGAAAATATTTTTAGAAAAATAAAAAATAACCCTAAGAAATATTTTGGTATTTTATTCGAGAAATGAATGATATTTTTTCAAATAAATTTTCTAATAGTGTTAAATATTATTTTTAAATTATTTGTAGAAAGTTTGATTAAAACGTCTTTTAGAAATATCCTTTTTTATTAAACATATCATTATATTTTTTATGATTCTAATTTTGTTTCTAATAAATATCCATTTTATTTATTTCTATAAAATTTAATTTTCATAATTTAGTTAGTTCTATTCCAACCTCTCAATTCAATGGCATGGTAGAAATGATTATATCTATCGTGGATCGTTTAAGATCAGTGTTATGTGTCCATTATGTTACAATATAAAAATTTCTTCTATAAAAAAACTATAGATGTTACATAAACCATCCATACAAATGATAAGGATGATATCATTTGATAATAGACCCAATGAGTTCATAATCAACATCATAGGTTATTTATGATAATAAAAATAAATACAATATAATGATCATCATACATTATTTCGGAAAATATACTTCTTATTTTGAAATCAATTAATAAGATTAAATTTTTTTACAAAATAATAAAAAAAATCATTGAAAAAATTGGGATCATGTATAATAATCTTAAATTGCTTGTGAATTCACGATTGATGTAAAATTTTAACATTCCCTATAAGTTAAAATAGAACATTCATTTAACTCTTTTATAAATAATTTAAAAATTAACTCATATAAACAATTACAATAAAATTCATTTTAATCTTTTTTGTATAAAATAAATATTTGGACAAATAAATTTTTCAAATAATTTTATAATATTAACAAATTTTTCTAAAAAAATATTTAGATAACTTGGATATTGAAGGGAAAGGGTTTTCTACTGAAGAGAGAAATATTTTCAACTTTTACTTGAAAACATACTTTTGTAATATTGAGTATATAATGTGAGGAAAATGAAGGTAAATGATGTATTACAAATAATTAAACATATTATAAAAAATAATTATTTTATTGATAGGGGGATGATATGATTTCACCATCCAAATCATATTCATAAACAATCATGATAAACAATGATATTATATCATAAAAAACATACCACAACTAAAATTTTTCAAATAATAATAATTGTGAAAAGAAATAACACGTTAAGGATAATAATATCACATAATCTTTTTAATATTTTTATAAAATTAAATAATGGTCATTATATAGTCCACACAAAATAAAGAAGTGGTCAATATGATATTTGTCGTACTCAAATGAAAGTGAGATGACAATATCTTACCTCACTTAAATATAATTTATAACCATAAACATATGTATTATACCATATATTATTACTTATATCCTTTTGTCACAGGTTTATTAAAAATTATTTGTTTAAATTACTATATTGGGTAGTAACTGCTTTATTTTTCATCTATGTTATAGTTTGGTAGTATTGGTCCTTGTACATTGATAATATAACCATAATTTCCAATTTTTTTATAATTACACATGCTTCATGTATATATATATATATATATTAATATTATTGGTATTTATATAAATCTATAGAATTTAGAAATTGATGAAGAATTACGCCATTCATGGAGATGGAAGCTCATACTCACAAATGATTATTGTTTTCATTTTTAGATAGATGGAATAAATAATGGTAAATTTTAATTAACATATAAATAATAATTTTTATATCATATTTATAATATATATTTATTTTCATTCATGTAAAAATAAAATGAAAAACACACATCATCGCTTTGTGGATGTGGTTGTCCACAGATATACACGAGTGACATATTTTTTTTAAATATTAGAAGGAATAAAGTTTAATTTGATATTATAATTACATAAGTATAATTATTTAAAAAAATATATTTATAAAAAAATTACATACATAATAATATTCACCAGATATAGGTGGTGATGAATAATGAATTACATCAATTCCTAAGGTGGTATTACACCATACGCACATTATACAGTTTCACTCTCCATTTTTGGACCAGGATAGAGATAAAGTACATTAAGTTAACATAATAAATCCTAAATATATGGAAGATACTATTTCTATTTTTTAATAATTTTTTATGAAAATTTTATTATTTTGGAAGAGGAAATAAAAAATGCCCGGTTAAGAAAAATACCTCATCTTCGGACAACTTGGTTAGGTTTTCACCAAATTTCATTATAGAATACTATATAAATCAAACCAAGGGATATTGGAAATTGTGATGTATGTAAGTAAGAAAATTAGGTAGGTATTTTTTTTTAAAATTCTATGTATGTGTAAATAAAAGAGGATAAAATATTCAATTTTTTAAGCGAGAAGGAGTGACAATTTTCCAAATACCCAAAAATATTTAATAATGGTATGTCATTGTAAATAAATATACTTAAAAAAATTGATAAATAATGGACTGGATGAAATATATTATCTAACCAAGACTCTAATACTAATATATAATCATGTTTTAGACATTTTATATCATTAACTTTTATGTTTTATGAAATTTTCCATTTTAGTTTTCACCAAAGTAACTAGTTTTTACCCAAATATTCTCCATTAAGCCTATAAGTAAAATTTCTATTGTTAGAAAATATATAGAAAAATAATTATAAATATTATTCCTAATTTATCAATTAAAAACCATATGTTTTGGAAAATTAATTTTTATAGTTGTACTTATAACGTGAAAACACCATTACATCCTTAATTATAGTAATAAACTTTTAATATTTTAACTATTCAATATAACAAAACAAATTGTAGAATATATTAAATAATATCATTCATTATGATTCAATATATTAAATAATTATTAAAAAATAAAATTTACTCTTGTGGCATAATATATTTTAAAATTAAATCCACAAACATGATAAAAAGGTAGTTTTCTAAAGAAAGAAAATTCATATGTAATTATACTTTTTATAAAAAACATTAATATGAAATTAATTAAAATGATATAAATTATTTTGAAAATGTTATAATTCAACAAAATTTATCTCGAATTCAATTCAAAAATATATATATTTTAAAATTCATTAAAAGAAACACGGTTTTCAAAAAATATTATTATTTTTTGTTATTAATGGGAAAATTAAACTCTTCAAAAAAATATCAATAATTAACATTAATAATATTTTGGAATTTTTATTCCAATAACTAACAAGATGTTATCAAATAAATTTTCTAAATTTGAAAAAATATTTTACAAATGAAGGCGAAATAAACACAATCTTAGAGAAGAAACATTTTTAGCATTAAATTGGATTTACTCTAATACCACACTTATAAAAAACTATTATATTAAGGATAAAACATTTGATTAAAAATATAATATAAAAATTTCATTAAAATAATTAAAAAGTTGTTATTGTTTTCATTTATTTATATAAAAAAAGTGCACATAAAAATTGTTTTGTAGAAATATATTTATTTTCCTTTCAAATGATTATTATTTTTATTTCTAATCAATTGATGACAAATGAATTTATTTTATACTTGTTTGATTCATATAATTTTAAAAATTTAGTTATTCTATTTCTTACGATCCAATTTAATAATGATGAATAACATTAACCTTAAATAGTAATATATTTATAATATATCACGATTAATTTAAACTTAGTGTTGTATGTTACATAAGTTATAAAAGAAAATATAATTATTTCAAAACAAAATTTACCTAAAATCAAAAGGTGTTAAATTTAACCCCATATATGATTTTTTCTCTCGAAATTTGTTCACATTAATAAAAAACTGAGGATACTAATACCTCATCATATCTTAAGATTCCCACATAACTTTTTCACCTTGGTGGATTTTCCATAAAAATTTAACCAAATGAATCTACTTCTTTCTTAGCACTTTATCTATATGATCCAAGATCAAAATAGGCAATTTTTAAAAGGAAATATATAGACCCATTGGTATGAACCTTGAGTTTAGTATATATTAAGGATCAAGTATAGACTTTCTCAAGAGTGATACATGTAAAACATCGTGGACATGATGGAATTTTGGAGGCATCACCAGCAATATGAAACTATCCCTACTAGAGCATGAATATCAAAAGGGAAAAATACTTGGGGATCCTCATTCCATTATTTATTAATATCAAAAACATATTTCATTGATAAATTCATAGAAACACATTCTTAGAAACTTCAAATAACTGATCACATTATTAATTATCATCATAACTTTTCTGTAGAGTTTGTGATACACTTATATGTTGTTCAATGCATATAACCTTTTATACTATTTCTTTTTATAAATTAGGTACAAATGTAATTAATTTTAAAACATCATCTCTTCACATTGGAGATATACAATTATTTAAATAGAGGGTTGGATAAGTAGCAATCTGAATTCTTGAGTGAAATCTATTACTATATGAAATCTTGATGAGAGGTTTGTGTTGATTCCAACAACATTTAAAATAAATAGAATTGGATTTAAGCATATAATCATCGGTTTGAATTGTTATCTGAAGAAAACCATCTTTTTTGTGGATGATACACATTCTTGAAACTAAACTATGTATCCAGACCATACTGAAGGCTTCACCCAAACAATGAGGTAATCCTCATTTTCTAATCAGTTTCAGTAGAATGCGGTAAAATGTAAAACAATACCACTTAATTGATGTATACTATAGAAATAATATCTTGAGGTAAATATTTTGGAATAGTGGTGAAGTCTAATGACTTCATTAGAGTATCTACAACAACACCTTTAGCATTGTTCACATTAAAATTTTTCGAATGTCTGTTGAAAAAATCCATATGTTTTGTTTTTCTCGTTTACATTCTAGTATGAGTAATGGTTTTCCCAAACCCTTATAATTTTAGCTATCAGCCTTAACTTACTGACATACCATTAACTAACATAAAAATTTACACTATCTCACCTAATTTCATCCCATTATAATTATTTTTTAAAATATTTAAAAATATTTTCACTTAATGGATAAAAATGGAATAATGAATTGTGAACATCCTCCAACATCTATTTATTCAAATGTAGAATTGATGGAACACATACATGTTTTTTGAACAATAGAATTCCATAGTAATCAAGGTTAATCTTAGAATCATTTCCCACTTTCTTCTAAAGCTCTATATATTTCTTTATCACTTATTTATTCTTTAATTGTTCTAGTGGTTGAAAAATTATTTTAAAAAGTTAATATTTATCCCCTTAAATAAATATTTTTAGATTCCAACATTTCAAATCCAAAAAAGGTATTTTTATTATCCTTATCATGGGTAATCTAGTATAATCCATTCGACTCAATACATTATCCTCCTTATTTTTCTTCCCGATGTTATAATGTATTGAGAATTCATAATAATTAATTAGTTTTAACCATATTCTATAATTCATATTCAAATGTTTCTTTATATATATATAAATTAAAATTTTATGATCAATAAATATACATCCCAAATTTCATTTTAAAGACAATTTACTTATATCATTAATGGGAAAATTATCGCAACAAACCCAAAATCATGAGTTTTGTATTATTGCTAACAAATCATCAATTTTCTTGAGGTATATGCTACCACCATATAATTCCTCATGGGGAAAAAATAGTACCATATTAAATGCATCACTATATGTATTTAAACCCCATATCTACTATTTGGTAATACATGAATATATTTATTTTACTAAGATTTACTTCGTTTCCTTGAATATTTCCTCACATTCAAATGTTTTGAGGGATTATGATCCAGTAAAAATTAACAATTTTTTAGGATTATATATTGATGATAAATTTAACATAAATGATTTATAATATTTATCAAATTCAAGAAGTCTCCAATTATTAGTCATAGTGGTCGGTCTAGTTCAATGATCAATAACTCCGGTCTTTGATGGATCCACAGATATACCCTCTCATGAAAAAATATTACCAAAAATGAATCTTTTTTATCCACAATTCACATTCGATTAAAATTTTAAACAAATCATCATTCCTTGAAGGCTTTATCCCAATACATAGGTAATATTCATTATCTTCCTTTCTCATTGAATTCTATAAAATATCATTTATATATATTACAAAAAACTGATAAATGTAAACTCTAAAGAAACTATTCAATAAATCCATGAAGATAGAGGGGGAATTAGTATGGGATAATGAAAATAATATATATTTATATTTTCTATTCCTTTTATGGATTTTATTCTTGGTAATTTCTTTCATATTATTCATCAATCTATGATATCTAGAACAAAGGCCGGTCTTGGAATAGTATTGAGATCCATGTTGTTGGTTAAACAAGTCTTCTATATGTTGTAGAGGAGACATCTTTATGATTGTGAAAATTTCCATTTCTTGATAATCAAAAATTATTATCACCAATAAGTATTTCTTTATAAAATATGATATGTTCCACATGATGTGACACACTTGGCTCGATAAATAACTTATTTCTGTTTTCTAGGAATATATTCAATAATTCTTTCAATTCAATTAGTTCTATTCAATAAAGGGAATTTGAATTAGATGTGGTGCCATGTATGAGTTCTATTAAGATATAAAATTCATGAATTTAAATAACACTAGGAATATCTTATAAAAATACAATATGAAACACCATCAAATAGGTGTATCACTGATGTTGAATTTCACAACAACAATTTGAGATAAACACCCCTTTTGAATATTAAAGAAGACTCATACAATGGAAGAAGTTTCTATCCGATTTTCATATTTAAAATTTATCTAATATATGATATTAGGATAGTTTTTAATATAAAACATGACTTAAATTTAATATATATTTATGTTGGAATTATGTATATAAATAAAATCCACATATAATATTACATCTAATTCAACTAGAGGGAGAATAATGGGATGTTATAGAATTATATTCCCACAAAAATAAAATGGAGAATAATCCCAGAATTAAGATGTGTTCATCCCAAAATTAGGGGTTTTCACTAAAATTAAAATAGCTAGTCATTGTGTTGGTTCAATTATACCATTTGAAAGTTCTTCAAATATAAAAGAGCTGGATGATCAAGATTAAAATAAGATATTAAAAGTTATAGAATGGATGTTAAGTGTACCATTATCCATGTAATTATCCCTCCAAAAAAATTAGATAACATGATTGTTAAATTTTTCACTCATCATTAGTGGTTTATAACATTGTTCAAGATTCTTATATTTCAAATTTTTTCATTGGGTATAAAAATTTTATACTAAATAGATTTGAAACAACGTAGTGTAAGTGCAGCATTTTGAAGAGATTTCTCCCAATTCATGTCAATTTCTAACATCATCACATGACATAGGAAATAAATTTAATTATAAAAATCATTTCCATACATAAAAAAATACAATTACCATTAATACTGTTTTTATTGTTTCCTCCCATACCTTGAGCTTAAAGAAAATATAAACTTCTTCTCTCCATGGTTTTTAGAGTTACACTTGAATTACATTTTGTATTCTAATCAATTCCATGAGATTGATGGGTAACTAAAATATAAATTTCCAACTTCATATTTTAGAGAATGATTCAATTATATATATTTTAGTATCTTATGGATAATTACTTTCATATACATTGTTTTAATAATAAAAAAAAATTTCATTCATGATGGATGATAAATCTCAAGTTATAGCTTATATGCCTTGTAAAATTTTCCTCATAGTTACCAATAGATTAATCATCCTTATATTTTATATCATGTAATTCATTCTCCATATTCATATAAAAAATAATAGATAATTATGTGAGAAAAAATATACTCTTGAACCCACACAACACTATAGATTCAATGACTTCATTTTCTACCATGTATTTTTCATAAGATCTAATATTTGATGTTCATCCCCTTCCAATAGACAGATAAAAAAATGAAATATTTATTATCCATATAATATATATATTAAATCATATTTTAAAGGGTACTAATGCATTTTTAATAAACTAATGGATCAAAAAACCCACTAAAATACGGTGGACATTTCATCATGATGGAATTGATAGAACACATTTCCCATAATTGATTGTTTGGATATTCATCATGATTCATAGCTTGAAAAAGATTCATTAAACTAGAAATAAGATTTTTTAATTTAACTCCCATAACACTTAGTTTCTTAGGAGAAAATCATTACCTTTTCCAATGCATTAATAATAATCATGGATACATTATTTTCCATCTATTGAGAAAAACCAAGAAGCATAGTGTGTGATAAAATAATCATTGTGGGGAACCAAATGATCATGAATTATTATTTTTATGATGTCAAAATCAAGAAACCTTATTTTTAATCAATAAAAGATTATATTATCCATGATTATTCATGATTATTGTATATTCAATTCCATTATGATGGTTCACAAAATGCATATGAATTTCTAAAACATATCCCCCAGAGTGTTAATGTAAGAATGCAGTAAGTTTCATCGTCAAACAATATTTAATGATCAAGTTAATTAACAATATTATCCTTTTAGAGTTATTACACGTTGTTATAACTATTACAAATACACATCAACTTATATTATCTAGAAAAAAGATATAATTACATGGAAACTACCTACTCTATCTTCTACAAACTTTCTAGGATATTTTTTATACATAGACTTAACCATAGAGTTCTCACTAATAATTTATCATCCTAGTTTTCAAAGGTTAAATCAACCATTGTCTAATAACAAATGTAGATATCCACACATTTCATATATAGATATCAAAAACAAGGAGACGACTATTAATTACAAAAACATAAATATCCATGTAAGGGTTATATTGGTCTGGTTACATTGGAAACATAGACACATAAACTATTGGATCATATGTGTATTTCAACATATCCAACTATTTTCTTCATAAATATAACCCTTTTTTACTTATCATATATTATAAATTTCTCCATAACCATGAAATATAATCATAATAAAGGGAGATCATAGATGATCATTTAGGTAGACAAGGGAGATATCAATGATCACATAAGCATAACATGAGAATAAGTGTGTCATAAAATGATATTAACATTTGATAAATTTATCCAATATATAATATTTGGTAATCTTTTGTCATTGAATGATTCATGGTAGTCCACAAGACACAAATTATAAATAAAAAAATATGATCCATAATAGAATAACATTGGCATAATAGATAGATGTTTGGTATGTACAAAAACGTATAAAATAATTTCCATAGTAGTAATGTATAATTTCCAAGGATGTCATAGTAAAATGGTGTAATATCAAGACCCATTATATTGATGTCTTGATCTAATTTCAAGACCTTTATTTCCATGGTTTGAGTATTTTTTTAGGGTTTCTCTTTGGTGTGTTTATGTGAAAATTGGAATATTTTGGATAAAATAGGGGTATTGGATGGTTGGCGCATGGTTTTCCCAAACCATGTACCCAACCCAACAAATCATGTGAACCTAGTCAGAGTGTATTCTCATGAATAGAACACATTTTTACAAGATATTCACCCTCTTAGGTGCAACTATGAGACACCCTTAGGTGGGGCTCACAATTAGGATTCATAATTAGGGGAAATATTTTAACCGATATAAGAAATAATTCATGAGGGATTTTAAACAACTAAATATTAAATTAAAAATACTTGAACCCCCATAAATCACCCAAAATTTCCCCTAACATAGAACTAAATAATATATCTAATTTTTCGAGGCTCTTAGATGGATTCCAAGCTATTCTAACATCTTTTCTTGGAAAATTAAATCCTAGATTCAATATCCACACCTTTAATGAAAATATAATCTCATACATATTGGTTTTCTATTCTTATCGTATATTTATCTAATTATTTACATGTATTTTTTCTAAATTTTTTTAATTTAGTTATTGGTTTGGGTATGTCTATTATTTTTGGCCATGCATCTTGGTTTCAAGTCCAGATAATATTTTTTATTGTGATATTGGTTGTTTCACTTCAATTGGGAATTTCCATTAGTGATAATTATTCATCAATTTTGATGTAGGTGGTCTAAATTCAATCTTATAGTCTTGATTTAATTACTTTTATGTAATTCTGGAAATTTAAATTTCCATGATTAAGAGAATTCATTAATAATTTCATTTATTTTGTTTAATTTCTATGTGATAATGATTTGGATTAAATTTGGGAAATTGAAATTGGTGAATAAAATTAATTAATTAGTGAATTAATAAACATGATTTTAGAAATTCAGACTTCAGCTTGGGATAAATTAGGTTTTAAGGGTTCAAGGGTTTTCCGGAACCTGAGCGCTTATATATAAAATTAAAAAAAATAATGAAATCTAATAATTATTTACTTTATGCATTATAAAATATTATTTATACAACTCCATACACTATTATTGACTTGATATTGTTTTAGGTGTCATTGGTGGTGGCAGAATGGGTTGTAATCACACCCTACTTGGGATTCATGATCAGTACCCAAATAGACTTTATGTTTATATGAAATGATATGGGAAACAATACTATATTAAATGGGAGAGTTTGGATGGAGCATGGATGAGGGAACTGGACCCCATATCGAGACCCTCTTGGGCATTGTTATTAAGTATATTTATTTGGGGTTTTTCATATTAAAACTTGAAACTTACATGGAATGAAATCTCTAAAGTTTTGTTTTGGATATTATATTATGGGTTTAGACATCATATGAAATTGAACTTTTTTTTAATATTGTTATATAATGTTGGTTATTCATTATTTATTTCTACTGTAGTACAAATTTGGTAGTGAGGGTATATTATCTCCATGTCCTATATTTGAACCTCACTACTAGTCGACAACCTACAATATATGAGGAGGTGAACCTGGGTTCATATGACTAAATATCTTGGGGAACCAGTGTGTGGCACATTGGTCAGGTGGTTACAATGTTGTATCATATAAGGTTTTCTTTCCTTTTCTTTTTCCTTACTATTTCGGAATGGTATACAAAATAATAGGATGAGTTTGGATATGGTTAAGAGATCATGTATGGGAGTATCAGACCCTTTACAAGGATAAAATCTATGTACCTATAGTTCGATTGTTGTTATTGATGTGTGTCGTTATGGTTGAATGTTATTTTAACTCATTTGATGAACCATTTTTGTAAATATATTTTTTAAAAGTATTATGTTATCTAAATTGTGGCATTACATGGAATGAGAGTTGATTAATCTTGTATCATTCTAGGAATTGCGAGTTATTTTTTAAAATGCATCAATTTGATGAATTTAGAGGAAAATGGGGTTTGGGTAAGTTTTTATAATGGAGTTTTTTCCTTTCATCATTAACTTAAATAAAAATGTTCATAAAATGAAATTGGAAACTTTAAATGATATAGGATGTGAAAAAATTGGTGAATAATGAGAAACTTGAAAATACGAATGAGTTTACCCATGTTAATCATCACATATATGCAGGATAGTCAAGGGTAGTCATAGTGCCTCAGTTTTGACAATGAGGTTGGAAAAGGGAAATGAATTTTAATGGACATATTTTAATCCCTCTAGCTAACTGTGTTAATTTGGTTAAATTTTTCCGAATATGTGTGTTTGGAATTATATAGATACATCTCGAAGATTATTTTTTATGCTATCATGACATGAGGATATGGCTAGAAATGATCCTCTAGTAGTGGAACTAAAGGTACTGATATTTTCTGGTAAAGGTTTCAGGGAGAAGTAATATGAGAACATTTAACACTTTATGAAATTAGTATAGAGACAAATAGAGTATGTTGTGAACCATTATTCCAATATAACAATGGATTTTAAGTTATTTCACCATCCTACATTTACCCAAGATGGTGGACCTAAGGCAGAAGAGTTATGGATTGATTTCATCTAGACTATATGAGACCAGTTAGATACTCCTGCTAAGAAGAGGATAAAGTTGGATACTTATATGCTATGAGGATCAATGAGGTGATAGTGAGACATTCTGGACTATAGTGGGTAGGCATATGGTATGGTATGGAAGAATTTTTTTGAGAAGTTATTTGAACACTTTTATCTAGAGACAATGAGACAAAGGTGTGTAGCTAAGTTCATGCAGTTGGAATGTGTGAGAATATATGTAATGGACTATGTTGGAATCATTATGGACTAGTGTTTCTAATCTCTAACACTATAAAGAGATAAGAAAACATTGGGAATTGTTTTTCATGTTGAGAATAAATGCGAGATTTAGTCCCCTATTAATATCTTTAATCTAAAGATGTTTTCAAAAGTTGTGTATAATGATATATTATCTGAGTGGAACCCAAAAGAGACGTCTAGTATGGGATAGGTTGTTTATTCTTGGGGATTATGGGGAACATCATCTGGGTGTAGGAAGAATCATTATGATAAATTTTTCTAGATAATTTGAAAGAAGAGTGGCGAGGGGGAATGATCAGTTATGATAAACCCTTCCCGAGTGATATTTCATTAGTGTAGTAGGCTGGGTGACATTCATAGGCATTATCCTAAAAATGTTTCACACTTCTAATCTCTTGAAAATATGGGAAATAAATAGAGGCTCTATTGGAACCCATTATATATGGGTAATGATGGATTAGCTTGTCATAATTAGAGTGTGCGATAGGGATCTATTACACTGTACCAATCAGTCAGCTTAGGTTTTACTATCCATGACAGTAGAGGTGGGGGACATGGAGAGTCTGAGAAAAGTACACCCATATTAGTAGAGTGTTGTAGCTCAAGGGACTCAGAGTACATCACATGGAAGATAGAAAAGATAGTTGAAATTTTTTTATCAAACATTATGTGATAACGAGGAAGGATCATAGATAGTTAGATGTACTGTTCTTATAAATTTTATTCTTGTCAATTCCTTATTTTATACCAATGCCACTCATTCATTTCTATCTTTACAAAATATTAATGGTTTTCACCTGGTAGTGAAGTTTTTGAGTGGGGTTATGATGATAAATACACCTATGATAGTACAATGAAGAGATATCGATTTATGCAAGGGGTGTTCTATCGAGGTTGGAGAGTATTGTTTTCTATGGAATCTTTAAAAACACTATATATCATGATTTGACCTAATTATGGGTATGCAATGGTTAGTTTCATACAAATCCCACATTGATTTATACCATATGAGTGTAGCTATTACATCTCTTGAGGGTGAAAAATAAATTCACCAAGGATAATAGGATATCAAGGAGGGTCGTGTATGGAAAATTCATTATCCAAAGGAGGAGATCACCGCCTAGTTAGAAAGAATTATATTACATGATAGTGGTATAACTGGAATATCATTCCACCCACAGTGGACATATTTTAGAATGTATTTCTTGAAGACATATCATGGCTTCCACCAAAATGGGAAGTGTAATTTATGACTGAGCTCATGTTGGGGGGGGGGTGTGAGAAAGTTTCTATTCAATTTTATAAAATAAAACCAATAGACCATAAAGAACTCAAGAATAAACTATAATAGATGATGGATAAGTGGTTTATCCATATGAGTACGTCACTTTGGGGTTATCTGATTCTTTTCAATTAAGGATGATGGTTGTTTACGCTTACATTTTGATTACCAGAAGTTGGACTAGATGACAGTGACGAACCGATATTCTCTTCCATGAATCAATGTCCTTGTTGACCAATTGATGGGATCTTGTGTTTTCTCCATGATTGACTTGTGATTAAGGTATCATCATCTCATATTTCGACCTTATGATTTACTATATAATAAGTTTTGAAGTAGGTATGTCCTAAATGAGATATTTTTGACGTCATTTAGGATCACAGACACACAAAAAATGATTATTTCCTTGATGAACCCAATCTAACACCTTAAGCTAGATTAGTTATTAATAGTGTTTCCGGATGACATCTTGGTGTACTCCAAGATTCATGAAGATCATTCCCAACACCTTGATATAAATTTGAGTACACTAATAGAGAATATACCATACACAAATATATCTAAGTGTATGTCTTTGATTGACCAGGTTCACTTCTTGGGTGACATCATCCACGAGTATGGTGTGTTATTTTTCCATGATAAGGTGCATGAAGTTATTTCTTGGGAGAATTTGAAGATTGTTTTGAATTTCCATATACATTGGGTGTTATCAGGATATTATCAAAGGATCATTCAAGACCTTTCTTGAATTTCATGTCCACTTCCATGATTAATCCAGAAGGGTGTAAAGTTTGAATGGTGCAAATCATGTGAGAGTGCCTTCCAGGAGTTGAAGAAGCTCTTGAATAAGGTACCCATATTGATCCTATCTGATCCAGGGGAGGAGTGTATGGTGTTTTGGGATTATTTCATGATTGGGCATGGAGAATTATTGATACGGGGTGATGGAGATGCGACATATGGGTCTCATTAGTTGAATCCACATAAATGTAACTACCAAACATATAACCTCAAATTAGTTATAGAGGTTTATGATTTGAAGTATTGGAAGAATTATTATTTGGTGATATTTTTACGGTTTATACAAATGATAAATGCTTAATGTGTATCTTTTTTTGATGGGACATGAATCTCCAGAATTGGATATTGGGTTGAGTATATGTAGTCATCAGACTTTGATCTAGAATATATATCTTGGAATGGAAGAAGTGTTGCTGAAGCTTAATGTAAGAAAACATTGAATTTGGTAGTTCATGATTCTTGGGCTAGAAGAAAGATGATGAATTTATTTGATGAGATTCATGTTGTAGTTCTGAAGATCATGAAGTATATGATTCTCATATATGTTATTGTGGAGTCTACACTATTCATATTGATTAGAAATATATATATTGATGATTAAGAAGTTTTGGAATGGAGGGAAATACTTAAATGCAGGGAAACACCATCATATTGGATTTTAGATGAGAATGAGATCATCTATATCAGGAATTATGTTGTTCTACGTACGTACATACATGATGATCTGATGTGTTAATTTAATTCCCCAAAGCGGGAGGTACATATTGGTTTGACCAAAATGATATGTGACATGTTGAAAAGGTATTTGAGGCAGGTAATAAAGAGAGAGATATGATGGATTGTGACACGATGAGACACTTTTTAATATGTGTATCCAGAGAATCAATTACAAGGTGGTTTACTATAGAAATTACCCTTTCTAGAATGGTAGTGGAATGATGTAACTAAATATTTTGTGGTGGAACATCCGGGGATACCTCAAAAGAATGACTACATTTGGGTTGTTGTGGACTAAATGGTGAAACTATAATATTTCATGATTATACAAGATACTTTATTAGTGGATCAATTCGGAGATTTATACATTCAAGATATATTCAATCTTCACATAGTTCCACTAATTATTATTTCTAACTATGACACGTATTTCAATTTTCACTTTTGGAAGGGATTTCAGAATGATTTAGGTACAAAGGTATTTTTGATATTGAAAATCAACCCAAAAGTATATGTGTAGTCAGATCATACTATAATGGTGCTTGAGTATATGTTGAGTGCATGTGTCCGAGAATTATATTGTTCTTCGGAGAAGAGCCTAGCATTAATGGAGATTTCATATAACAACAGTTATCATAAAAATTCTCAGATAGAAGATAAGAGGATATTTATGGTATTTCATGTGGATCACTTATGTATTGGATGGAGGTAGGTGAGTGATAGTTACTTGGACTCAGTCTCCTATAAGTGATATTAGAGAAGGTAAAGGTGATTTAGAAACTTATTTATACAGATAAGAGTTAATTTTTTTTCATATACATATAAACATTGACAACCCATAGAGTTTGTGTAAGGTGGTGATATATTCATTCAAGTGCCTATTAGGTTGGGTCACAACTTGATACAAATATAGGGAATATTGGTGCCCAGGTTTGTTAGATCATTTGAGGTTACAGAGAAAATTAGACCGATGGCATACTGATTGGCTCTTCCAAAGAGGTATACTACTATACATGATTTATTCATGTGTCACAATGTCGAATGAATAACCCCAACCCTTATCAACTGATTGATGTGGATGATGCTGATCTTGAGATAGATTTTTCTAATGAAGAGCATCATATAGGTGTGTTGGATCGTAGTGAGACAGTTTTGTTGGGAAAGACTATTATGGTTGTTTGTGTATTTTGGAAACAAGGCCATGTTAATAAAGAAACATGTGAGAGAGAAGAAGATATATATTCTTAGTGTCTTGATCTTTTTGGATCATAGTCTTGGAGATGTGTGAGAGTATAGATCGAATATGAGCTATTTTAAGGGTGAGAGATTATATAATCTTAATGGTTTTGAGAGATATATCAAAATAAATTATAAGTACTGTTATTGTTTGTATTGAGTAATTATATTTTGGTATTCTTGTTGGATGCATTTGGGTAAAAATGGGAGACTTCAGATTAGAGAGAGGAAGTGTATTGTTGGTGCATTGTTAGTCCAAATCATGCATCCAACCCAAAAAAATGTGAAAACGTAGGTAGAGGGCATTTACACGGATGGTGCATGGTTTTCCAAACTATGAACCCTCTAAGGAGTAACCTTTTGACACTCTTAGGTGAGGCACATAGCCTGGGAACCCGATTAGAGGATACCGTTTGCCCTGTATAAGAAACTCTATGTGAAATATTTTAAACTCATGAAAATTAGATTAAAAATACTAAAACACCATAATTTATCCAAAATAGACCCAAAATCATAACTATATAATTTTATCCTTTTTTGAGGCACCTGATTTCATTTGAAGTCATTATAACCACTACTCTAGTTGAATTGAAGCCTTGATTGAAGACTCACACCTCTCTTAGTAAGATAATATAACCTCGATTGGTTTCTCGTTCTTCTCGCATCTTTCTTCCATCCATTGAATTGTCATTTTACCCTATTTTTTGGATTTATATTTAGGTTTTCGTAGATATAATCTATTTTTCTTAGACCTAGGATCTATATCTAAATATCATTCTTCGTCATGATGGAGGTTGTTTTTCTTGAATTAGGGATTTCCAATGGCGGGGATTTCTTTCCGATTCTGAGGTAGGTGTTACAAATTCAATACAATAGTCTTGATTTAACTATGATTATGTAATTTTTTAAATTTTAATTTATAGGATTAGAAAATTTCATTTTAAATTTTTTTTATTTAATTTCAATGTGATATTGATTTGGAATAAAGAGGGGTAATTAAATTTGTGGAATTGAATCAATCAACTGGTTAATTAATTGAAGGGATATTGGGATTGTGGAATTAGATACATTTATTATCGAATTATTTAATTGGATATTGAGAATATGGATTTGGATTGATTGATTTTTTAATTTATTAATAGAACTTCGTGATTATGGAATTGATTAGAAATTAGAATTGCGTAAATAATAAGTTAATGTAAATATTAATAAATTAACAATGAGAATTATGAGTTGTTTGAATAACCATAAATGTTAATGAGTTTATATTTTAAATGATTTAAATTTTTTAGGGGAGAATTGTTTATATTATTACATGTGAGTAAATGGAGGAACCATGATTTTTGTGGAAAATATTAATGGTATAAGATGATTCCAAATTTTAAAATATGGTTAATACTAATTAAACTTAATTAATTTGATATATTTGATATATGAATTATTGAATTATTAATGTGTGTCGGACATGGAAGGATGTTTCAAATGACCATTGTGACATTGAGTGTGGGATATGGACTACTACTTTAAAATCCCACTTGTGTGAATGTCTGATTATTATGTGTGGGAAATGGAATGAGGATAAAAAACAAATGTGTGATAAATGACTATCAAATAGAGACTCGTGTTCTAAATAACCATATTAGATATTAAGTATCTAATATAGTATGTGGCTTTAAATACCGTTGTGACATTGAGGAGTTAGATAGGGATTGGGGCTCTAAATACCCATGAGGTGTTAGACATGACTCCCTTTGCCCATGACTGGGCATTGGAATATGGTTCTAAATATATATAATATGTTTATAGATGAATGGATAAATTTGTACCATGGTATTATGATATAGTTTAGAATTTTTCATTTGGAGACGTAAGTATTAATGGTTTATATGTGCTTAAGAACCTAGGGATTTGTATAGTTAATTAATGAATAAAAAAATGTGATAACTATTTACATTATGAATTGTAATATATTTTTTATAAAACAACATAAAATATTAATGATTAGATATTTTAATAGATGTTTTTGGTGGTATCTTACCTAGTTTTTCTCTCACACTACTCAGGCTTCCTGATTAGTATTTGAATAGACATTATGTTTACCTGACATGAAAAAGACAATAGTCATATACTAGTTATAAGAGAAGTGATATATCATGGATGAGGGATACAAACCTGATGTCGGGATCTTCTTGGGAGTTTTTCATAACTTTATTTATTTTTGGTTTTTCATATCGACACATAAAACATATATGAAATGATATGTCTATAATTTTGTTTGGTATATTGTATTCTGATTTTATTCATCATGTTATATTGATCTTGTTATGTCTATGATTATATGTTTATTCTATTATTTATGTATTGATATTTTACTACTTTTATAAATATGGTATCATCTATAAATTATTGACATTAGACCTTATATTATATTTTTTAGCTTCTAACATACATGGAGGTACACCTGAGGTCATGTTATTGACCAGCTCGGGGCACCAGTGTGAGGTACTCAAGTCAGAATGTTACAAATTGGTTCACTCCCCATACCATCATAGTATTCGAGGTCAACTGTTATGATTATTCAATTTTATAGTTTTCTTTATAAGACTATTTTCACTCATTATTTTTGTCTTCTTTATCCCCTTGGTTATCCATGATTACCTAATGCTTGTAGGTATATATATTTATAGGGTGACCAGTCACCTAATGAAAATAATAAAAATTAATGCCGAAAGCTCATATAAAATTCATCTTATCATAATCTATGAAAAAAAATAGTTTTATAAATATTTATTCAAGGAATACCCCATGTAAATGAAATGATTTTTATAAACATTTCATTAATTCATCATGTCCAAAATCCATGGATAATCCATGAGTTACTTTGATATTTCTACCGAGTATAAACTATAGAAAATTAATGGGTTTTATAAATATGTTTAATAATATTCATAAACCATCAAGAGAAAGGATAATGGTGGTATCATTAGATCAGATACATTGTAAATCATAAGTCGTATATAATTTCCTTCAAATTATTTTATAGAAATAAATTAAAAAAATAATCAAAACACCCTTATAAGAAATATCATTTCTAGTTCGAAATAAATTATTTAAAATATAAAATCTCCAAATATATTAAATAATTAAAATTATTTAGAAATAACCATGTAAACATGTATGAAAAGATTGTAATGATTTTATTTTCAAGATAGTGAAAAATTTCATACATGTCATATAATTTAGCACAAAACATTCCATTCACTCTTTTCTAAAATGGTTAAAAAGTACATCATTTGGAAGATAAAAAAATTAAATTTTATAACCACTTTTAAAAAGAAAAACATGGGAGAAATGTACTTAAAATTCAGAAGATAATTATAAAACATTTTTGAAAATATTTTTACAAAACATAGACATGGATGAAAATTATTTTTTGACATAAGAGAGAAATATTATCAATTTATTCATAAAACATTATTTTGGAATAGTTAGTCTATAAATATTTGTTAATTAATGTAATAAATATATTTTAATAAAATAAGAAAATGATAATAAAATAGCTATGTTTACTTATTGATATATCATATGTTTATCATCAAAATTTTAATTATAAATAATCTTAAAAAATAATGAGATTGTATCATAAAATAGATACAACATAGGTATTTTTTTAAATACTATCACGAATGAAAAATAGTAACTTATATGGATTTTTATATAATATATGTTTCATAATAATAATCAAAAAATAAATTCATTGGTATTATATAAAGCTTAAAAGATAAATTAGTGGTCAATATGGTGTTTGTCTCACATAAATAAAAGTGAGATGAAAATCCCTCAACATATGTCTCATATTTTCTTACACATTTTAAAATCATTTATAATAAATATATTTTAATTACAAATATATTCCAGAATAAAAAAAATATTTATCATACAATATATAATTACTTATAACCCATTATCACCCATTTGATAAAATTTCTTATTTAAATTTGTTGTTTCAATTAATAACTACTTGGTTTTTTCTATATGATTTGGCTTGTAAATATTATTCCAAGTAAATTGATAGTTGATACATAATCTCTAGTAATTTATTCATGATATAAATATCATATATATTATTTATATATGTATTTATAGTAATCCATAAATGTTATGGATAGAAAATATATTACATTATTCATGGAGACAAACGTTCGTACGTACAAATGAATGTTGTTTTATGTTTTTTAATAGATAGAGAAAAGTTAAGGTAAATATTAAATCACATCAACATAATCATTTTTAAAAAACTTTTATACAATTTCTTATGGCATGTCACACACACTAAAAAGAAACTACTGCAAATAAAGCAGCCCGGGGACCTGACTACACAATCGGTGCCGCAAACCCCATCCCTCACTTTCCTAATTTTCTTTATTTAAAATATAAAATATATATTCAATATATATACCCTTATTATCATCAATTAAAAAATTAAATGAAAAACATGTTCTAACCTTTGTGGAAGATTTATTCCACACATATACAAGAGAAACAATAATGTTTTTCAATGGATTATAATGTAATAAGGTAGATATTATATTTTAAATAAATTTTTATAATATTTTAATAAATATCATATATATAATATAAATCCATTATTATATCTACCTTTTAGATGTGGTTTTGTAAAAATTAATTACATCGATACACGAGGAGGTAATCCACCATAGACATAATTGACTGTTTCCTAGCCCATTTGATAGAAGAGGAGATGGATATATGATATTATATTAACATAATAACATATCAGTATATGGAAGATACTACGGTTATTATTTCATCATATTTGAAAGAAATGTTAAAGAGGTATAAGAAGAGATAAATTTTTTTGGTTAAGAATTATACCACTTATTTGGACAACCTCTTTAGGTTTTCTGCAAAAGAATTATGACAAGGTTTTAATAATCCATGAAATGACTCGAGGAAATGGGTGTTAATAAATGAATCGATTATTTTAGTTTATGTATGATACATATGGATGTCTAAATTTAAATAAAATTGTATATGAGGAGACCTTTTATAAATGAGAAAGAGTGGAATTTTTGTAAACACACAAAACTATTCAACAATCGCCAGTCACTATCAATAAATGTGCCAAAAAAATTGATAAATATTGGAGTTGTGAAACAATGTTGTTAGTCCACACCTACACCAATAAAAACTATTTTAAAAATGTTATTCACTAAACCACTATGTTAAATTACTTTTACCAGTTTAGTTTTCACCACGATAACTAGTTGTGTAAACTAACTAATTTATTCCTTATGAAAAAGATATACCTTATAAGATAATTTATTTCCACATAATCTAAATAATAAATTCATTTTATCAATTAAAAACAAATATTTTTAGAAATTTAGTTTTAATACATTCACATGAAGCGCACAATACCCCATTTGATCCTCAACCACAGTGATTAATTAATACTAATTTTACTACTCCTTAAGACCAAAAGTTATGTTTTACTTATTAACTAATATTTATTACTATGACTACAAATATTTATTTATTTATTTTAAATGAATTAATATTTCTTGTTGTATTTAATTTAAAATGAAACATGTATATGCGATCAAAATGTTTTCCAAATAAAAATTATTTCATTAGAATAACAAGATTAAATAAAAAAATTAAATATGAAATTGATGAAAATTATCAAATTAGATTAATAATTATATATTTTTAA
Organism: Viscum album; assembly: GCA_963277665.1. Lineage (NCBI taxonomy): Eukaryota > Viridiplantae > Streptophyta > Magnoliopsida > Santalales > Viscaceae > Viscum > Viscum album. The sequence continues at coordinate 845,335,376 of OY728128.1, forward strand.
TAACATTACTTTTAACCAACATTAAAACAATATTTCCCTTTTTAAATAGTTTAAACAAAAAGAATTTTTTCAATAAAAATCATTATTTTTACTATTCAACAAAAATTTATTCTTTTAGAAAATTATAAAAAATAAATCAATGGTAATTTTAATATTTTTAATCCAAAAAGGAAGTTAAAATTTTACACATATTTTTAAAAAGTGACAAAAAATTGATTTTGAATGTGATTATCAAAGAACCACTTTTTAGAATACTATATTTTTAAGCTTAAAACCGGATTTATTCATTCCTCATGCTTATAAAATAACATTAGAAGAATGATAAAAAATTATTTTGATTATATAATATTTAATTTTAATTAAAATTATTCATCTATAATGATTATATTAATATATTAATATAAAAACACAATTTTTTCATAAAATATTTTTTTCAGAAAAAACAAAAACTATTACTTTGAAATGAATTATATTTTAAGTTATATCAAATTCATAAACAATGAATTTATTATATACGTTTGTAGAAAAAAAATTATCAAAATATTGTTTTTCTTATTAATATCTTCTTTTTTTAAAAACTATTTTACAAACATTCACATTAAATAATAATATTTTTATAATAAATCTTGTTTCATTTAAACAAATCCGTTGATATAATAAAATCCCTCGATTAAATTATTTTTTTTTTGGAAAAAATATCTCATAAAATCATGTGGTGTTATAGATAGATAATACATAAAAAAATACAACAAATATGGGTAACAACCATGTAAAACACTATCAGCCTACATGAGAGCTCTCAAAGGCTTTGCTAAAAAATAATCACACCAATAAGAGAAAAAATAAAACCATAATAGACAAGTAATACATGGATAAAATGAAATCCCATGAAATAATTCTTAATGGAAGCCAACATGTAATCCAATTAAAAGGTATAAATAATTGGTGACATCACACATTTCAGAATGCAATCATCACTCTAGGGATGGGTAAGTAAAATACTATCCTTAAAATAATTAGTATCCTCATAATCTACATCACTTGTCTCTTCTCCATGATTATTATTACTATTATTGTCATTATTATTTCTATTAATATTAATACTAATACTAGTATTAAAATTTCTCTGGTTAATATTATTAAGATTACTCTTATTAGAATTATTATTATCATTACTACTGTTATTAAAATTATCAGTATTATTATTATTATACAACCACTTTAGAGAATAGTGGTATGGAGTTGGTGATTTTATCTATAAAATTGAGGTTCAGATACTGGAAGAAAATATTTTTCATGTACTATAATGAAACTATAGAAAGTATTGTGAGGATACTATAATAATAATTATATAGGTATTAAACTAGTCTTGAAGTGTATACTATTACAATATGAATGACTAGTTCAAAATCCCTATGAAGACATGTTTATAAGTCTTTGAAACATGACTTGTTTGGAATTTATGCCTAGGTGTGTATCCCTATGAGGTATAACATAACAAAATGGGGAAATTGGAGGTGTTTCTTTCATTTAAGAGATTTTATTTCCTAATCTAATTGGAATATTTTAGTATGTGTCTGTATTTTCCTTTTCATGTACCCTCAATTAAAGGTAAAACAATTTCTATTATTAATATTATAACTTTTACTACAAATTCTATTATTATTATTATTATTATTAAAAATAATTATTTTTTTGTGGTTTTTTATTTTTAATATTATTATAATTTTGATTTTTATGATCATTACATTAATTACTTTCATTGTTTAAATTGTTATTAGAAGCATTTCTATTTTTTAAAAAAAACATGAAGGAGATTTTTTATCCTTATTAATGTTTGGGAGTTTAATCCCTAAATTTTATCATAATCAATAATTTATATGTGGACTATTTTCATTTAATGGTTTTTAATTTGTGTTTCACTAATATGCCATTTTTTATTTTTTCTAGAAAGATGATTAGGAGGGAAAGTTATAGTTTTCATTAATAGATTGATGAACAATTGGTTTGATTTGTGGGATCCATAAAACAAGGGCTGTATACATGCATGTAACACATAGTGGGTGGAAGGATGTATTTTCAACATTGAAAAAGAGGAAGTTCAGAGTGGAAGGATAAAATATGTGTCATGTAAAATCTCAAGTTGATTTCATGTCAGTTGAGGTAAAATGTCACATTATTTACTTGTCTATTTCATGTGGGTGAATAACCACCACATCATGAAGGGTTGGATACTTGAGGGGAAAATATATGATAACATGTTTTGTGTGTGGGAACACAAAACTATGATTTTAACAAAAAAAATTATTATATGATTCTAAATATATACTTTTTATGATTTAAATATGTTCTATTGTATTTAAAATACAATGGCATAATGCCACTTCTAAGTCTGGCTTGGAGTGTGTTAATTTTTACGTATTTGGGTGAATGATTTTTGGGTGAATAAATCATTACTATTTTAAATTAAGTCTTGGGTTAACATGAATATTGTGTCATTATTGTATATCGAACTAGTGTATAAATGATGTTTCACAATGGAAGGTTGTTTTTATGTGATCATGTGGTCATTCAAGAGTCATGAGAAATATATGGGTGTATTGTGTGGGGAAAGATTTAAAGAGGGTGTATGATGATTAAAAATATGGGGTTATGGATGGTTTGATGAATGAAAACTAAAAAAAATAATATTAAATTGAAATTCCATTTTGTTTATAGCATGGTTATGTTGGAGATAGAACAAATAATTCATGTGATTACAAATCAATGAAACATTAAATGGTCCATGGTCCATTGTAATTTTATATATTACAGGATGGATGTTAATATATCCTTATGGGGAATGGGGTATAAATTATGTTTGCCTTGAGTGTTTATATATTTCTGTTTTTGTGAAATAACATGACCAAATTGTTTACTATGAATTCTAATGTCAAAAATTAAAGGATATTAACCCCGATTTATTATGAATTTAGGATGGAAGGACCATTTTAGATGAATTTGACATCAATTTTGATGACATCAAAATGAAAAATATATATTGAGGGTTACAGTTCAAAGGGTTATTACACATAATTGATTGCGGAACCAATATTTCATTTTTATAGGTTGGTGGAATGTAATAAATAAATTATATAAACATGAAAAATTTGTAAGTACATACTCTAGGGATGACACACGGCACATTAATGGTAGATTATTGACAATGATGTGAAATAAGAATGATTTGAAGTAAAAAGATGGATATATGGTGGAATAGAAATAAAAATCAACAAGATATAAGGACATTTATTTATTATATTTTGACTGGTTAGGGGTAGATAAACCACATGTAGGTTTTGGTATTATTCAACTACTCATTGGTCATGGGTGCTATATCAAATTTTTAGTTACCCATTTATAACTACCTAAATTTTAATTATTATTATTAATACTACTACTACTTTTTTTTACTGACGATAATATTATTAGTTTTACCCTCCTAAAATCCTCATAGAGGAAATTATTTTATGTTTAAAGTGTATTGTCTAACAAATGAGGGTGTTAAAAAATTTCCTACAACTGTGAAATCAGATTTAATTAGTTAATTTCATGATCAAAATGAGATTCTAATTAAAAAATTATTATCAAATTTAGTTTTGTACCTGTGTTGGATAATCATGAAAACAACTTATTGATGTTTATGCATTTGATGTTCTTAACTATTTCATGTATAATTCTCCCAAAAGGGGAATAAGTAGGGAAATATAATGATTTTTTTCAAATAACACTGGGGATATTGTGTTTTTTGATTATATGACGACTCCGATTAGAAGAAGTAATTTTTTAATATTTAAAATGTGGATGAAAATAGAAAGAGGGAATGAAACTTTGGATCCTCTGCCCATAAACAGGTATTTCATGGATCTAGGAAGGTGTAATAAACCATTACCCATTCAATGTTAATAACTGACATGTTCATGTTTAGTTTTATATTGCAAGGATCAACTAGTTTTATTAGCATCCCAAAATATAACGCGACATTGTTTCTTATAAAGATGTTCATATTAACATTTATATAATGATTAAGAATAAATGATATTGAAATTTTGTTTACTTCATGTTGAAGTATATTTTTCATCAACATGAGTGTATCATTCATCTTATAATACCATGTATGAAAATTTAATCATAAAAATACCCAACATGACATTTAGTATCTTATTTATTGATTTTAATATCCCTTGACATCTTTATAATAATTAGATTAGAAATAAACCTCTACAAAAGAAATATAACATATGTTTTTACCAAGATAAAATTTTTAAAAATATAAACAGAGGAGGTTTAATATCATATTTCATCAAAGTGTGAATGGAAGAGAATTTAATGGAGAAAATAAATAGATACAAGCCCTAAAGAGTTTGAAAATTATACTAATGAAATTTTGGTTTTTTCTATTTCATAGTAAAAAATGTGCAATGGTCATAGATTAATAGAGTGTGAAAAATAATTTGAAAACAAGAATAATGAAATGATAAGGATGAAACTAAATAGATTTAACATGTTCAATTGGAAATGTGGATTTTATATTGGAGGGTTATTTATGTTTAAAATAAGGAAATTTAAACAACTAATTATTATAATTTTTATATGGGAATAAGAAAGTTTTAATCTACTGCATCAAGGAGTAACTAGTGGATGAATACATTATGGGAAATGAAACACCATTCATTTTGTTTACTATTTGGAATAAATCTATGAAAAAACTATTGAGGATGGAATGTTTGGTTTGTAAATCTCAAAATAAATTTTGGGATTCTTACAAATAATGAATAATTGAAGAAGAAGAGTGAGGGTAATTAATTTTCTGAATATGAAGGTACTATGATGTTATTTCAATTAGAATTTAAGAAATCGATAATAATGATATTAATTTTAAAATAATAGGTAGATAAATGAGGATGTGGATTTTATCTTCCACTAGTATAAATCATAGACAGATAACATGGGGAAATTGATCTTCTATATTATTTTTTATTTTCTATCTAGTAAGGGATAAACAATGAATACATATAATAAAACCATAGTCATTTTATCCATAATTAACAACTATTAATTTTTTTATTACATATCTTATTATCCAATATGGAATGTTCAATGTCTTTAAATAGAATAATAATTCTTATGAATTATTTTCCTATGACATCAAAATTACTATTATTGGAAACATCAAGGTTCTCTAGAGGAAAGATGTTGAAACATATTACTTTATAGTTAGTCAATATCCTATTTATATTTTTTTTGAATTTGAGTACATAACCATGAAAAACAATCCCAGGTTAACTAAATAAGTCACCTTAGTTTCACACCACATGGGGAGGTATATTAAACAAAAGAAACATGTATCATGTAAGAAATCATCAAAAAACCAAAAAAGTACCTATAGAATGCTAAAAAATAAATCCATTACAGATAAAAACCTAAATGAAATCGCTAAACAAAAAAATAAATCATAAAAAGACTGATAAGACTCTATTTGTTGAACCATTGCCTCTAAAACATCCTATAATGAAGACAATGACAACAAGAGAAACCAGTATGTCGAATAATGTAATTCCATTTAAATGTGTCCTAAAAAATAACATCTATTGCCTCCTAAATGAAATTTTTTTGGTGAATGCTAATGCATCATATGATTTCATTAACAAATATATACAAGTCATAATATCAAGAATTAATTATATATATATATTCAATAAATCCATATTACAAATAATTTTCATAAAACAAATCCATTATCTAAATAATACATTTTTCATAAAAACATATCATATTAAACAAATCCATGAATATGTAATGTAAATGATATACAAAATGAAAAATAATCCAAACCAACCCTAGATACACCATAAGTAAGAATGTGAGAAAATAACCTAGAAATATACTATCTTGTAATTAACTAATTTAAAATGAAGAATCACACCATTTTAGATATAACATATGGGAATATATACTATAAACTAAATAAAATAACCAATCTAGGCCTATGTTATATCCAACCAATATTACAAATAATGGAAATAGACAATTAAATTGTCATAAAATATCTGATATAATTATCCAAAAAAAGAGTGACATTTCAATTTCCCGACACATTCATGGTTACCCATTGTGTTATGTTTTTAAAAATAAATTAAAAATAACATATGCACATTAAATAAAAAATTTTAATATGAGTTCCTTTATGTTTCCTGTATTTATGATTTGTTTTAAAACCAAAAACACCTAGGAAAAAAATTAATAAAGGAATGGTCTGGACAAATACATTTTCAAATAAACCACATTAAAAACAATAATATCTTCTACAAGGACCATTAAAATATTAAATGATACACATTCATTGAATAAAAAAAGAATTTACATGATCATAATTCCGTTTATTAATTATAACCCTTGTAAAGAGACACATAACTTGTGAATAGTGTAATCCAAGACACCTTTGAAAAAAATGATTGGAATCATGAAGATCATACATCAGAAAGAAAATGCCTGAGGGATAATTAAAATATATTGATAAAAAAACAATCAAAATATGACTCATAAAGGCAATAAAAATGAAACTGGGACCCATGAAATTGATAAAGTATAAAGGCTACATACTTAAGATAAGTTGTGAAATCTTACTAGGGAACTAATATAGAACTATTCATACAAGAAGAATGAATGTCACCCTTAACACACCTAATGGATGCATGGGGATCTAAAAGGTGTCTTATATAAATAATGGTATATGGTTCATACATGTATCATGGAAAACACTACTACACCCAATATATTTACATCACAAGTACTTGATTCACAATGAGATTCCAATAAGTTACATATACACTAAAAATCACACCGACTCATGATAAATTACCCAGATAATCATTTTCATGATGTCTAAAAATCCCAAGGCTTATAATTTTTCATGATATAAACCATTTTTGGGGTATCTTCTAAACAAAAATTTCACATCATGAATGATATTCATAGTTTGAATACTTCTTTTAGGAAATTTATAGACCAATTCCTATAGAATTTCCTATAATGACTATGAATCCATCGACACCAAAAAAAAGAATCACAAATAATTAAAATTGATGATCATTTTTAACTAGCATTTTAAAATTATACCCTCCAATCAAGATTTTAATCTCGAAAAATTCATCCTGATCGTAGAAAAAAAAATTCAAATACAACCTGATCAACAATTCCCTATAATTTCCATAAACCGACGCTCCAAGATCTTGTGGTCACATTAGAAACAATATATTTCTGTCATTGTTACCAATGATGGTGAAAATATTTCATCATCCAAAACATATAACATCATAATGAAATATTTGACCAAATACATTTCCATAGACCATTTATTCTTTAGGTTTTAGGAAATTTTGTAAAACTCATAATCCCATGGATTAAACAATGATAACATCATAAGGATAATAATCATTACCCATGATACCCAACCTTTATTTTTCCAAATTAGGTCATCATTATCATCCATATGTTATACATATAAAAATAATTCATTTAATTAAAATATCTATATCCATGGGTAAATGAATCATAAGAATGTTGAGATCAAATGATTATTATGTTTAACACCACACATTTTTAGGAAATTTTATTACTTGAATAAACTAATGTTCTTTAATGTCCTGCATTGCACGCTACACCATGTTATGATATCTTTATAAGAAACACCAAAATTATGATTTCCCTACATGAAACCTATATTTTATCATACATTACATGAAAAACTATGTTTCTCTTGTGTAATAGTCAATTTGGAGATTCTTTGATAGATTGTGTTACATGCATGTCCAAGTTTTACCAAACTATTATATATTATTTACATTATTATTCCATTTGATAGTTATCACCTAGGAAATGGAATGGAATTAATGAGTATGATTAAATAAATTACAAAAATATATTGTTTTCATATTTTTACTTGATATATATCAACTAGAAATAAAATAAGAATCATTTAAAATAAAAAGAAAATCTTTCTGAAAACTGTATCTTTTATAAAAGTTGGGTTAATCATGCTTGGTGCACATATTTTAATATAAAATTTACCACCATTAGAAAATTTAATTTGACCAATAATATTCATGATAAAATGGGGAATATAAAATTTATTTTCGATTTATTTTTGGTATTTTTCTGAGATATTTTATTTTTTGAGGAATAGTGAAAAAAGAATTTTAATTGAAAACCAACATTTCACTTAAATAATTAATAATGATAAACTATATTTTTAATTATATTCAAAATAAAATTAATGAAATTATAAATCTATTAATACAAATTTTTTCAATTTTATTTAATTTCATATTTCTATTGAATATAAATACTTTTTAATCTTTTGATCATTCTTTCACTTTAAAAACCAACATTCTCATTACGTCTATGGGATTAATTTTGAATTAAATTTGGCTATTTCTGTCTGTAGAATTTATGAAAATGAATTCAATATTTAAAATCAATATATTTTATATTTTATTAAAAGGTGAGATTAATTTTAAACTATAATGATTAGTAGAAATAAATAAACTTAGTTACAATAATTCATGAATAAACATGTTTACATCTTTGTTTAATAAAGAATATAAAGAGTAATAATTACCCAATACATGTCCAAAACCCATATGATGGATATATATAGTCATTTATGAACTTATTAAAAAATCTATATGAATTTTGGGATACTTCTCTAAGAAATGTACCCATATAATAAGTTAAGTAATGAAAAAAGACAAAAGAATGTTTTCTTCATCGTCTTAGTTTCTATAATGATTTCGAATAGGGAAAAAAATAAGTCGGTTTAGATATAATTATTATTATGTAATATGAACGAATTTTTTCCATGATAATTTATTTTAATTTTCTATAGATTATATAATTATATAAAATTTTTAATAAATTTAAACATTGAAATTATTTAACTAATAATTAATTAAATCAAATGATAATAATGACATTAAAAGGGAATTAAAGTGTATGAATTATTTTGGAATTTTTTTTGTATATGAATATATAATTTTACATTGTTCTAAAAATAATGGATTCGATTTCCATTATTATCTTGATAGTTTTTAATATAAAATAAATGTATAATGTCAAAATAGACTTTAATATCATTTTATATTAAATGATATTTTTATTAATTTATTTAAAATTACTAAAAGTACAATATTATGAAAAGTAAATTTTAAATATTAATAAATTTCATCTATGGTATATTAGTGGAAAAATTGGTCCATTATAATAACCATATTCACCTTCAAATAGAAAAATCATGCTAAGTATTGTCACGGTTAAAATGAGGTTTTGCGCATTACATGTTCTTTTGAAAAAGTTAACATCCTACAAAAATTGGATTTATACATTATAAATTAGATATAATATTTAGAATTAGTGATTGAAAATTATCTAATATCTATAACTCTATCACAGTTGAAAAAAATAATTACATATGTTATAAAATTAGGTAATATAATGAGAAACTAAAATTGTAATATAAGGAAACGTAAGAGTTAAGGAACCAAATTTTTAAAACATGTGTATAAATGTGGTTTGGAGGGTTTAATTTACCAAATAATCCCAAAACACCATTAATTATCAGTTTTAGTGTGTCACGAGGCATTCTTGACCCCCCCACCAATAGTAAATACATCTGAGTATTTATAAGACTTCCACTTCTAATCAACTATATATGGACACACACTCCCCCCATTCATCAAACCTATAAAGTCATTTTTAGCATAAAATTACTACCCAAATATTCTATCAACTTTCCTTATATATTCATATATTCTTATAATTCAGAATAATAATCTAACCGAGGACAAAATTTTGTGGAAACCATATGTAGATACCTGAAGAAGAGGTTATGTTCCTCAATGAATGTTTTTTTATTTCTTTATCAAGTGCATTAATTTATTTTTATTTATTTTTTATAATATAACCCTATTATAATATAGATTTATATTTTTTACTCTATGTTTTCTAACAACCACAACACAAAATTTACTAAAATGAGTTACCAAATCATCCTCAGTTTGTTCTGTGGACTAGTTCTTCACTAACTTACGTCGTTTTTTTTCAATTTCTACCATTCAAGGTTAAAAAATAATTATATAAATAATATTCATATTATATATATATATGATATTTATAATGTTATTATTATTTTTTAATTTTTATATAAAATACACCATCATTCTTTCTATTTTTTAGGAATACGATATCATCGTTCGTTTCAACGACGCTCTACCACCTCACAAAGAGATGTGACTGATTCACATTATACATTGAATATATTAAGGATGAGTTTAATAAAAATATGAGATATATGAAACGATATTTATAATTTAATAATAATATACATACATATATTTATATATATTTCATTTACTTTTCATTTTATAAATAAGAAAAGAAAATTGAAAAAATGTTCATGCATTTGTTTAACCTACCATCTCCATGAATGGATTATATCATTTCGTATCACTAGATTTTATGGGTTAATATAAATAAATAATATATTAATATTTATGATATTTATATCATATTTATCAATATTTATATGATTAAATCACAATTTATGTAATAGGACCAAGTATAGATATTCAAAACATGTACGAAAAACAAAGAAGTTTTTACATGAAATATATATTTAACATTGAATTATTAAAAAATGGGTAATATAATGAAATACATAAATAAAATATATAATTATATAAATGAATATGGTTATTTTATATATTTATAATAAATATATATTTATTATAAAATATTTTTTCACATTTATGACTCAAGTCAAGACATAAGGTAAGGGATTTAGGTATCAGTTCTAACTTTAATGAGACACATGTAATATTCAAAAACTATATCTTCCACGTGTTGTATATAACAACTATGAATGTATATTATAATTATTATAAATATTTGTTTTTGAATTAAAACGCCAATTTTAGGATCTATCAGTCATGTGGTTATTATTTCAATGTTATCTAAGTAGTAGGAGAATTTTATCTCCATTTTCTTTCTTTGGGACACATGTTTTGTTAGGCACTGATATTATTTTATAAGGTCTATATAATTCCCCATTGACATGATATGTCATGAATATAATACATTCCATAGTTGTTTATTCTTCAGATGATTTTATTTTTACATGGGTATTTTGATTCAATATCACCAATAAAGTTGGGGTTTATTGTTACAATCTTCTCATTAATCATAAATTTTGATGATTATGATTCCATCAATGAAATTTTTTGATCCCTGCCATAATATTTCACATTAATGTTTTTATAATAGGGTTAATCATGATATATTAAATTAATTTTACCATTTTCTACTCATGGATACATTAAATAATTTTGGAAAGGATTTTATGAACATACGACTATATTTATCCCTTCAATTGGAAATCTGTTTTATTCAAAAACTGTGTTTTCTAAAAAAATCACAAATTTTTTCGAAAGATAAATAAATATTATGTGAATGAATATTATTTTAAAAATTATTTATGTATTAGAATGAGGATAAAATAGGTTTTAGAGATTATTTATATGTTTTAAAGTCATTTTCGAAGAAAGAGGGTTTGAATTTATTTTATGATTTAAACATTGTTTTCTAAACTAGAATATTTTTTTCTCATGAAATTTTTTAAATTATTTTAAAATATAAAAATAGTATGTTTACAATGTTTTTTTCAAAAAAAAATAATTAATAAAATATTATAGGTTTCACAAAATTATTTTCAATAAATGGTTACTTTCATTAATAACAACTCTAATGATATTTCAAAATCATTCAAAATATAATATTAAATCCTTTGATATAGGATATTATTTCAAGGTGATATGTTCCAAGGATGCCATTCTTATTATTTATTTTAATGGTTTATTTTTATGATTACAATATTTCTATGAAATATATTTCTCTTACACTAGTTATACAATTATAATAAGATTATGAATCCCACATACTTTAATGGGTTATTCAATAATGAATTGATTATGAAACCTATATATTTTCCAATGTTTATAATATTATGAAATATTTATTAACCAAATATCACTTCATGTGTTATGATATTATTTTGATGAATCTTAACTCTTTTTGTAGGTCACTATATGATAAATGATTTATTATACTATAGAACACATATATATATGATTTCATGTTGTTTTGGGTGTGACCTATATATCCTTCCACTGAATTGGGTAAATAATTATATCTAACGAGATAGAGAAGCTTAGTATATGGAGTGATCCAAATTTAGTAAGGGACTTTTTCTAACAAGATGGTCTTGGTAGTGAACTAAGACTACTAAGATGATATTGGGAGCAGAACAAGACTTCTATGATGGTCTGGGATGTGAAACATGAATAATAATATTGTTTATGGAATGAACCCATTCCAATAATATATCCTTGAGGTTATCCTTTACTATTATAAAAATCATTTCATATGTCTACATGTCATGGAAATGTATAGGTTCTATTTTTATATTATGATATCATGGATTGTGCTCTTGATTCCATTATAATTAATTTCATAATATATTCCTATAATTATGTCATTACTCATTTGTATGATCATTGATATGAAAGGAATAATCTTCAAATTTTATGATCATGATCTCATACCCTCATGTTCATGTTGTACTAATATATCTCCTTTATTTTCCCTATCTTATCATTTGAGCACACCATTTCGATTATTCCCTTTAAATAAGTTAAGATGAATGGTTTTTACGTTGGAGTAATAAATGGGATGATATTTATAGAAACATTGAAGGTCCTTCACCTATTTAAAATATTGTGTTCGGATTTTACAGAGACACTAAAATATTTCGGTCATCATGGATGTACTTTTGAAATGTGATGAATATTCATCTTAAATGATGTTATCTACATATATGAGAATCCTAGGTTACTATACTAGCTATCAAAGTAATAGTTTAGTCATCCTTTCAAAACTAGTATGATAAAAATTAAATAAAATCCCTAGAGATATTTATAAGGATTTTTTTATGTATGTATGTAAGGGTAAGTTTATTTAGGCGTCGAGGTTTTAGAAAATTTTATGGAATTTTTTTAGAGGATTGAGGGAGTGATGTTCAAGAAATTACATCCATATTTGGATACTGTTAGTGGATGTGGATCTGGAATATATGTACATAGGGATGAAAGACCCAAAACACCGTATTGACCAAGACATGATCAGGAATTGGTGGACAAAAACAGGCCTTGTTACACACCTAGTCTGATAATTACATGGGTTATTCTTTGTAAATTCAAAAACTCTTTATGAAATATTATGAAGGATTTAGAAATATGGTGACTATGTATGACCAAGGATAATCAATAGGTTTCAGAAATTTGGAAGGTGGTTTCATGATTATGACATTCAATGTGATTTTTTCCTGATTATGTGGTTTTACGTTATTATTAGAATTTCTCACACAACGATTTTGTGGTTGTAGTATATAGAAGAAACCATAAGTAATCATAGTATCATTGAATGTGATAGAAGATTTTCCAATGATAATTGAAGTGGGATGTTAAATGGAGTGATTTTTATTATGATCTTTCCTAATTATTTTTCATGTAACCTGATTAAGAACATGTACCTTAACAGACTCTTTGACTCACCATTGAAGTGATGGAAGAAGGATTTTGAGAGTTTTGGTGATGGTATCCTTGGAGTAAATATGATTTAGTTTCCAATATATTGATAAATTCATAGAATAAACCATGTTAGTGTCTTAATGTAACATAAAGAAGTTTTTACTATGGAAATGTAGGCCACAAATCAAGTAAACACAAAGCAAAAATGAAGAGTTTGATTGAAGAAATGTATGCGAATATTGGTCTAACAAAAGAATTATAAATAGATGAAATATTGTAAGTTTGATAGTATGGGAATTATTAAAATCAATGTCCAAGTAGAAAAGGCTGTCATGAAAATTAGCAAGGTGGTATGAGTTATAGTTATACTGCTGAAAAAGAAGAGACTAAAAATTAAATGTGAAAGAAAAGAAGTATTAAAGAATAATAATATGAATCATAGTCAATTGTTTGAGAAGGTAGTGGGATGAATTAAATAATTATTTAATATAATTCAAATATTTTTTCATAAAAATCAGGAAATATATATGTTTTTTCTAGTATATGTTTACATTTAAGGATTTTAAAGGATATATTGAATGATGATTTAATAGAAAGGATATATTTTTTATAATGGGAAGATAATTGTTAAAATGTTCTTATGGATGAGAAAATGATTTTTAGTTTGTATAAATAGATGACTGTTAAGGATAAAGTTACATAGATTGTATTTATGACCTCAGAAATGATAAAATATTTTTTAACAGAGTGGTTTATTCTACCGTTACTGTTGTTAAAATCATTTTTGGATATAAGGAGTTTATCTAATAATCTGTGTTGTATGTATGTATTGAATAATAATGTTTGTTTTCTATAAGGTTTTAGGGTAATTAAAGTTTTTACCATGTTTCAAGAGAATAAAATATAATGGCATCCACATATTTGATATGTGAAAATAAAAAGATACTTTTGATATATGGGGTTTCAGCAGTAAGCTGATTCAAAGAAACATAGAGTCTGTATTTATAATGTAATGGATTTTTATATTTAAGAAGTTTCAAAAGGATAACCATTAATGAAATAGTTTATGTTGAAATTTTAATATTTTTTTTAGAGATTAATGTTTTATAATATTATGATTTATGAATATTAGATAACATGTGTGAACAATTTTTTTATGATGATCACAGAAGATTTGATCTTATGACCCATTAGTGATTCAAACTCAAAAAATTAACCTATATTTATTAGAGTAAGAGGTGATGTTAACATTTATCAAAGAGAAACTGATGTATGAGATTATTCATATAAAATTAAATTAAATCATGTATTTATATCTTCTTGGAAATTTTTTCATCATCAGGAAATGAGTTTTGAAATGAAATGTTTTCTTGTTATAATCAGTTTTTATAACATCAATGACATTTTTTAGAATAATTTATATTATGTATTTCTGATCATTATCTTTCTTATGACCATGTTCCCTATCACTCTCCATCATTTTTTTGGCATTCCTTATATCTTCTATGTCCATGGATTCACTTCCAACCTATTTTATCTTTTGTGGAAACCATGTTATGAGTTACTTTGGATAAACATCACGTTTCAAAATTTTTCTTTTCAAAAGAATATCTAGTATTCAATTTTATAATGTTATCTTATATGAATTGAACATTAAATTAATAAAACTTTTTTGACATAGAAAACTTTCAAAGGAAAGAATTCATTTTAAGGGGGTAGAATATAACACCCAGAGTTTTTATGATTTATTATTTTTTGAATAAAATAATATTCTTCAATGTCATTTGTTTCACACTTAACCTAGTTAATCTTACTTTACACCAAAAAATATAAATAATTAGCCACAAAAAACACTCAGTCTAGATTCAAGTATATAAAACAATATTTTTCATTTTTGTTTCAAAAAATAACAAGTTTTATTGATTGATAATGTTACACACATGATTAATTTTTACCGAACTACAATATACCATTAATATTATTGTAACACCCCAAGCTTCCACGGTACAATTTTCTTTGAATAATACAGTAGCGTGTGTTGAACACAACATCGAGTTCTAACACACATCACGACCAATCAAAGTAGCCGTTATGAATAGTAATACCCACTTTTTGAAATTTTATAAATTTTATCTCTCAAAATGGACATCATTTTTGGATTTGGAATATTGAAATTAGCCAAGGGTGAAATTTCGATACTTTTCGGATAACTTTCATATTTTGATGAATAGTGAAAATTACTAAATTTTATTTAAAAAAAACTTTTTTAATCGAAATAATTAATAGTGATAAATAATGAATTTGAGTGGTTTGAAATTATATTTTGAATATATTTTTACCATTTAATCCAATTTCGGTCATTGGACATAATTTCACACTTAAACTGAACATAAACAAGTGTCAATCTTTTGATAGTTATTGTTTCTTAAAAACACACATTTTTTTAACTGCGGGAATTAATTTTAAATTAACAAATTAAACTTCTATGTTATGAATTTGGTAAAATAGAGTTCATTATTGAATCGTAATATCAAAATTAGCATAGGGTAAATTTTTGGTATTTTTCTAAAAACATTCAATTTTTGATGAATAGTGGAAAACACTGAGTTGCTGTTTAAAACCAGCTTTTTATTTAAATAATTATTTCTATTATTTAAATTTATTTTAGCTCAAAATAGATACATAATAGTTATATAAATTAAATGTAATTCATTTGATTCAGTTTATAATAATTTCAGATATATAGAAATTTTATTGAACTTTTTTACGGTCTTTTACCCACCTCCAAAGAGAATTTTTAAATTCACATAAAACATAATTTTACCTCTTCTATGAGTGGAATTTCGATAATAATAGATACATGGTTAATATCAAGGAGTAAAATGTGGTTCAATAAGAAAAAGATAATTTTTGGTGAATAGTAACTTTTTACTTTTATTTTCCATGGTAAAAAGTAAATAGGGTAATTACGGGTAAAAATGAAATTATTATTACCCTAAAACATGTACTAATTCTATTGGATAAGTTTAGTTCGACCAAAAACAACCTTAGGAATAAAATATGACCCTTTAGGTTCACTTGGATTAGATTAGGACATTTATTATAATTTAATTCAAAGAAGAATTAAAAGAGTTAAAATCAAAGTTTAATAACTAAAACATATTTAATATAGAGTTATACATAAGATAAATTTGATTATAAATATTCCTTATAAAGATAAAAATATTTCCTACATAATAGTTTTTTAATTATAATTTTTAGATATTAAATAATTAAATTTATTTATGACACAATGATGATGCAGTAATTACCTTATTACTGAAAGCATCAAATAAATGGTAATATAAATATTAAAATAAATATAATTTAAAATTTTTATGAAATCAACGAATTTTCTAGGTGACTATGACATGTTTGGGCCGATTCAATGTATTTTGTTCGAAGTAATCAAGTTGTGTTGACTTTCACAAAAACAAAATAAAAAATAGTGTCAAAATTGACATAAATTAATATTTAAATAAATATTATATGATTAATTTATATTATATTTCTAAAAATATAAGGTTTGTCCATATGAATTATATCATGATAGTGGAATCATTATTGGACCACTTGGGGGGCCCTTGGATGTTTATAGTATGTTTAGTAACCATATAATATAAAAATACAAAGAGACATGGTCAATGTCCCACTAAGTAACTAAGGGTTAAAACTAAAATATAAGGTCAATAAAGTGACCCAAACCTGTCTAAAATATATTGGTTGATAGAATTTAGACCCATCCCCACCTCAGTCTTTGAATAATCCACTTTGGAGCCATTATAGACTGAATATGAATTTATTATAAAATAATACTTTATGTTTTTCCTAAAGAGCCGCTCCTCCCCCTTATAAAAGGACACCACTTCTAACCAATTCCTCACACCTCTCAAGCCCATTTGGATTATCCAAACTCTATCCAATTATGCTCCCTACGTCACTATACTACTCCTATAAGCCTTACCTTAGGAATAAGGCACTTCAAAAGTCCTTTTTTTGTTCCAACTAAAGGGAGTTACCCAAATTAAAGGTAACAATTTCTCTTTGCTTCTTTTCTTTTATTTTACTTCTCCAACCCCTAAACTCTTCTTATTCTATTATTTTTTTAAAAAAAATCTATCCTCAATATACAAGTATATTTATATTAGAATTATTTGAACTAAATTTACACACACATCCATCTAATGGATGAAGAACATAATGTTTCTCTGGATGGAAACCAAACACCTCACAAAGCGATGAATGTTCAATTATCTCCTATCACCTCTCATGGTGGCCATTATGACAGAACTATAAATAAATATGATATTAATGATATTTATTTTATATATAAGCTTCTTAAATTCTAGTATATATCCTACCATTATTCGTTTCATGTTGTATATATACACGATAATTTAATTTGAGGAAGTGCGGACTACCGCCCCCTCAAAGTGATATGACTCGTTTATACCATACATGGAACATATAAAGGATGGTATTAATAAAAATAAGTAACACATATAAGATATTATATTATACTAGAATAATAATATACCTATGTATTATTTGTTTTTTATTCCTTTTAAAATGAAATATGAAATAGAAGTAGCGTTCGTGCGTACGTACGGACTACCGTCTCCACGAACACAATGAGATTAATTTCCCCATCATATCAATTAGAGAATAATTATCATTTGATGATTAAAATTAATTTTAAAGGACTTGATATCATTCTGGATATGTATAAGATAAAACATATCCATAACAAACACGGCTCATGTAACAAAACATATAAAATAAAATGAGTAAATTAACACTCGAAACGACGATAATACTAAGATATTATTAACGAAGTAATGTTAAAAGAACATATATGATATCATATTAATGTATATTATTATGGTATAATTTAATAAATCATTTATCCATTATACAAGAGATTACCCTACCCTCGAAAAAGGAAACGTACAAGGTAAGGGGTTTTTATCTCACTCCTTATTCCCGTGAGATTCATGCCATATTTTCACTATTACATTTAGTGTGGTGTATGTACTTCCCATAATTGTACTATTTGTTTAATAAACTTTGATTTATGTGTATTTACATATTCATTGTATGATACCACTTTCATGGGTTGTATGTTTTGTAAGTCACCAAATTGGTAAGAGTTAATTTCACAATCTCTTTATTATCTGAGGTTTTTTTTATGTAAGTATCTACTAGGACATATTTATTATCCATTTCCATGTTTTATGAAAGAGTTTTCAAAGGGATTATTTTAAGGGAATTTTTTACTAAAACATCATTTCAAATGTTTTAAATATTTATTCTTCTAAAACATTCTCATTAATTTCCGTGTCTTCAAAATGATTTTTAAGGATTTATTTATACTGACATGAATGTTTTTAAAATGTTAATTTCATTCAAAAGATTCAAAATGGTATTGGACACTTTTATTCAAAAATTTATTTAAATGAACTCGTTTCTAAATTGTGTGACTTTTAAATGTTTTCATGAAAATGGGGGTATTTCTCTCAAAGATTTTTACAAATCATTTTCATCTATGTCAACATCCTTTGATAAATTTTACAGTTGTTCGAAGTTGGTTTATTATGATAAAAATAATCCATATTGTATTTAAGGTTTTTTGATATGTTTGACTATGGATGAGTTATTTTTATGCCATTAATGGATTATGATTAATGTTTTGGCATCCCGTATTCCAGTTTTAATACTAATGTTTCTGTTATATTTCATCCTCTTATTAAGATGAATGTGTTGGAATAGTATATTCTGGGTTGGGGTCTGGTTAAAGTAGACCATCCAGGTTGGTTTCTGGTTATTAGAGGCCCTCCTGGTTGGTGTCCGGTTATTAGAGGCACTCTGGGCAGGTTTCTAGTTATTAGAGGAACTTCGGGTTGGTGTCCGGTTATTAGAGGCAGTTCGGGTTGGTGTTCGTTTATTAGAGGCACTCCGGGTTGGTGTCCGGTTATTAGAGGCACTCTGGGTTGGGTTCCGGTTACAGTTATCCCTTAGGTCTTGGCACGAGGACTTGATACAGAAATTAAAGTTTTCCATTATGCATTTCATCATTATGAACGTTTTTAGTGATATTGCAAGATATTATTCGATTAGTATAATATCCGTGTGAATAAGTAAATGGCATTATATTATTTTTTCCATATTATGTTGAATTTAAAATTTAGAAGGCTTTTGTTTTAGTTATACATTGCCTTAAATGTTTACGATTATTTATTACAGTTTCTTCTATTTTGTTATCCTTACTGAGAATCTCAGCTCACCCCTTTCTATGTTTTATTTTTCCCAGGATTCCAAGAACTGTATTATGATAGATATGCAGGGTTAAGCTAAGGGGAATATTGGAATTCTCAAAGAACTATTTATGATGTGTTTTATGTTTGAAATTGTAATGTAATGTTAATGTCTGAAATCATTTTTCCAAGACTGCTAAGACGATTGGTCCTTCAGGACATGATTCCTTGTAATCATGACAATGTATTAAAATAATGCACCGACTCCGGGTAACTGGGGTCGGGGCATTACAGTTGGTATCAGAGGAAGTTTAGAAATAACCATGGAAGCTATATTTAGATAAACATTGATTAGATCACATATACCTATGATAGAATTTGAGGATTATTAGAGAAGAACTTCCTAGAATTTTGATATTGTAGAGATTTTGTGAGTTTTCCGAAAAATACATCTTTTTCTGGATACGAGAAGGTAGATATGGCTCTGACACAGATGTACCTAGGGGTAAAATACGAAAACACTGCTTTGAGCTAGACTCGAATGGGAACTGGTGCACTACAATGGGCCTTTCTTCACTCTTAGTTACGACACTCCCGAGGGATATGCTTAGGATAATTATCATTTTCATTAAAAACCATTATGAAGGGATTATGAGTATATAATTCCTAAAAGAAGACATTTTTTTGATTATGGATTATGTCCATAAACTGTTTAATTTATGATAAGTGTTTTAAAAGTTTGGGATTAGGTATTTCTATTCACAAACTAATCTAGTGTATGCCATTTTTTAGAAATGGCGCCCTATAGAAGGAATGAGAACTCCAACAATATGCGTGATCCAAACAGTAAGAAAGATAATATCTTTGATGGTATTAAGACAGAATTTAGAAGGGAAAGAGTCTACACTATGTTATCATCATATGAAGAAATAGTATCATGTGTTGATAAGATAAGTAAAGAATTTTCGGAGTCCTATGGATTCGATAGGAAGCCAGAGAAAAAAGGATGGTAGAGAGAAGGACATATAAATGGAATAAGGTAAAGAAGGATTTTCCCATATGTGATAACTGTAGAAAGAATCACCATGGAAAATTATTTATGGGAATGAGAGTATGATACAAGTGTGGAGAAAAAGGACACCAAGTACGTGACTGAAAGGGTAAGAAAAAGATTTCAAATGTACAATGCTTCATCTGCAAGGAGTTTGGACTCTACGCGAACCAATGTCCCAGTCATCAGAATATGCCGAAAATGATGTTATTGGATAATAATCATGTTATGATACTGTTATAGATGAAAAGGAATGACTAGTGTTCTTATGTTGTTATATTGGAATTATTTCATTGAAGTGTCGTATCAATGATGTACTGAAAATAAATAAGGATTGCACTGTAGTACAATTTCATTAAGGATTTGAGATTTTATGGTACTAATAAAAGTGACTCTATAGCGACATAAATTTTTTGTAAATTACATGGTTGAAGGAAAAATAAACCTTAATACGGTCCTAATATTGAGGTACTTATTTTGGAATAAGATATGGTTGATTTGGGTAAATTATATTGGATATTCTTGACTGCCTTGAAACTGATTAAAGTTTTGTATGTTCCATTGTTGTTGGGGTTTACAAAATTTTTGGATGGATGATGTATATCCAGTATTCTATAAGTAATAAGGGAGCATGAATGTAATCAATAAGGTTTTATGGTATTACAGGATGTTTCCGTGTTTTAGAATAATACATGATGAAGGTATTCACGTGCTATTACAGGGTAAAAAGGATCTACATTATGTTTATCTTTCATATAAATTTTGGAATGAGAGTATACATAAGTATTTTGGATATGTCTAAAGGTTGGAAGGGATTATGTTTGAAAGGTTATCTTTGGATTTTTATAAAAGGACAACACGCAGACCGTGTGACAACCTATCGCGTCGGACAAAGCTGCGGGAAATGTAACCCAAAACCATATTGTGAATGGGATTTATCATCTACCACTGGACTATGTGAAGTCCCTAGATTGTATAATTTAGTTTCTTTGTTAATGGGTATGATATATGAATCATAAATTCATTATATTTGGGACCCTATAAAATTAGGATAAATAGAGTATTTTTGAGTTGTATTATTTTTTGGAGTGAAAGATGAGTTTGTGGTAGAAATTTATTAATGGATAAAACTCTAATTATAAAGTAAGTATATCTCCTTATGATCTTATCCAATCTCATAAATAAATTCCTCAACATTAATAAAAGGAACTTAGAACAAAAATGTTTGTCCTAGATGGTACCTTAGATCATCGCAAATTTATGGCTTTGGGATTGTTGGCCTTTTCATAGCTATGTTCTCTACCACTTTCCATCAGATATTGATGGTTATATTTCACTTCCATGTCCATATTTTTCTACATGGAACCCTATTATGTGTTATTTTTGGTAACCTTCATACTTACCACTCTTTATTTTAAATAGAGGCCACATTAATCCATTTTTCGATGTGGGATTTCAACAAAGTTATTTTGTAATGTCAACCCCAAGATTCCAATACCGAGAATAAATTGTGAGGATACAATCTATTGAAGTAGGGGTGAACGTAACACCCCAAACTTCCACGGTACTATTCTCTTTTAATAATACAATAGCGTGTGTTGAACGCAACTTCGAGTTCTAACACACAACACAACCAATAAAAGTAGCCGTTTTGAATAGTAATACCCACTTTTTGAAATTTTATAAATTTTATATCTCAAAATGGACTTCATTTTTGGATTTGGAATATCGAAATTAACCAAGGGTGAAATTTTGGTACTTTTCGGATAACTTTCATATTTTGATGAATATTGAAAATTACTAAATTTTAATTAAAAACAACCTTTTTAATCTAAATAATTAATAGTGATAAATAATGAATTTGAGTGGTTTTAAATTATATTTAGAATATATTTTTACCATTTAATCCAATTTTGTTCATAGGACATAATTTCACATTTAAACAGAACATAAACAAGTGTCAATCTTTTGATAGTTATTGTTTCATAAAAACACGTATTTTGTTTTAATAGCGGGAATTAATTTTAAATTAATAAATGAAACTTCTATGTTTCGAATTTGGTAAACTAGAATTCATTATTGAATTCATAATATCAAAATTATCTTAGGGTAAAGTTTTGGTATTTTTCTAAAAACATTCAATTTTTGATGAATAGTGAAAAACACTGAGTTACTGTTTAAATCCTGCTTTTTATTTAAAAATATATTTATATTATTTAAATTTATTTAAGCTCAAATAGATAAATAATACCTATATAAATCCAATGTAATTCAATGGTGTCAGATTATAATAATTTCATAAATATAAAAATTTTATTGAACTTTTTCACCGTCTTTTACCCACCTCCTAGGAGAATTTGTAAATTCACCTAAAACATAATTTTACCACTTCTATGGGTGGAATTTCACAAATATGAGAGACACGATTAATATAAAGGAGTAAAATGTGGTTCAATAAGATAAAAATAATTTTTGGTGAATAGTAACATTTTACATTTATTTACCAAGGTAAAAAGTAAATAGGGTAATTAAGGGTAAAAATGATATTACTATTACCCTAACACATGTACTAATTTCTTGGATAAGTTTAATTCGACCAAAAACAACCTTAGGAATAAAATATGACCCTTTAGGTCCACGTGGATTATATTAGGACATTTATTATTATTTAATTCAAAGAAGAGTTAAAAGAGTTAAAATCAAAGTTTAATAACTAAAAAAATTTTAATTTAGAGTTATACATAGGATAAATTCTATTATAAATATTCATTAGAAATATAAAAATATTTCTGAAATAATGGTATTTTAATTATATTTTTTAGACATTATATAATTAAATTTATTTATGACTCAATGATGATGTAATAATTTTCTCATTAATGAAAGAATCAAATATAAGGTAATATAAATATAAAAATAAATATAATTACAAAGTTTTTATGAAAACCATGAAATTTCTAGGTGAGTATGACATGTTTTGGCTGATTAAATGTATCTTGTTCGAAGTAATGAAGTTGTGATGACTTTTCACAAAAACAAAATACCAAATAGTGTCAAAATTTACATAAATTAATATTTAAAACAAATATTATATGATTAATTGATATTATATTCATAAAAATATAAGGTTAGGAAAAAGTACTTATATCATGATTGGTGCATCATTAATGGACCACTTGGGGGTCGCTTGGAAGTTTATAGTATGTTTATTAACCATATAATATAAAAATACAAAGAGACATGGTAAATGTCAAACTATGTAACTAAGGGTTAAAACTAAAATATAAGGTTAAAAAAGTGACACAAACCTATATAAAATATATTGGTTGAAAGGATTTCGACCCATCCCCACCTTAGGCTTTTAATAATCTACTTTAGAGCCATTAGAAACCGAATATGAATTTATTATAAAATAATACTTTTAGTTTTTTCTAAAGAGCCCCCCTCCCCCTTATAAAAGGACACCACTTCTAAGCAATTCCTCACACCTCTCAAGCCTTTTAGATCGTCCAAACTCTGCCCAATAAATCTCTCTATATCCCTCTACTCCTCCTAGAAGCCTTAAATTAGGAATAAGTCACTTTAAGAGTCTTTTTTGGTTCAAACCAAAGGGAGTTACCCAAATTAAAGGTAACGATTTCTCTTAGCTTCTATTCGTTTATTTTACTTCTCCAACCCCTAAAATCTTCTTATTATTTTCTTTTGTAAAAAAAACCATTATCATAAATATATTAGTATATTTTTATTAGAAGTATTCTAACTACACTTTAACACACCTCCATATAATGGGTGAAGAACATAATGTTTTTGTGGATGGCGACCAAACGCCTCACGAAGCGATGATTGTTCAATTATCTTATATCACTTCTCATGGTATCCATTTTGATGGAAATATAATTAAATATGATATTAAAGATATTTATTTTATATATAATCTTATTTAATTCTATTTTATATCATACCATTACTCGTTTAATGTTGCATATATATAAGATAATTTCATTTGAGGAAGTGCGGACTACCGCCCCCTCAAAGTGATATGACTCGTTTATACCATACATGGAACATATAAAGGATGGTATTAATGAACTTAAGTAACACATATAAGATATTATATTGTACTTTAATAATAATATAGCTATTTATTATTTGGTTTTTATTCCTTTTAAAATGAAAAATGGAATGGAATTAGCGTTCGTGCGTACGTACGAACTACCGTCTCTACGAACGCAATGAGATTAATTTCCCCATTATATACATTAAAGAATAATTATCATTTGATGATTAAATGTAATGTTTAAGGACTTGATATCATTCTGGATATGTATAGGATTCAACCTATCCATAACAAACACATCTCATGTAACAAAACATTTAAAATAAAACGAGTAAGTTAACACCCGAAATGACAATAATACCAAGATATTATTAAAAAAGCAATGTTAAATGATTATATATGATATAATAATAATGTATATTATTCTTGTATAATTTAAAAAAACATTTAACAATTATACATTAGATTACCCTAACCTCGAAAAAGGAAAATTACAATGTAATGGGTTTTCATCTCACTCCGTATTCCCGTGAGATTCATGCCATATTTCCACTATTACCTTTTGTGTGTTGTATGTACTTCCCATAATTGTATTCTTTTTGTAATAAAATATAATTTATGTGTATTAAAATATTCATTGTATGATACCTCTTTCATGGGTTGTATGTTTCGTAAGTTACCAAATTGGTAGGGGTTAATTTCACAATCTCTTTATTATCCGAGGTTGTTTTTACGTAAGTTTCTACTGGGACATATTTATTATCCATGTCTATGTTTTATGAAAGAGTTTTCAAAGGGATTATTTTAAGAGAATCTTTTACTAAAAAATCATTTCAAATGTTTTAAATATTTATTATTCTAAATCTTTCTCATTAATGTCCATGTCTTCAAAATGGTTTTTAAAGATTTATTTATATGGACATGAATGTTTTTAAAATGATAATTTAATACAAAATTTTAAAAGTGGTATGGGACACATTGATTAAAAAATGTCTTTAAATGACCTATTTTATAAATTGTGTGACTTTCAAATGTTTTCATGAAAAAGTAGGTATTTCTATCAAAGAGTTTTACAAATCATTTTCATCAATGTCACCATCCTTTGATAAATTTTACACTTTTTTGAAGTTGATTTATTTTGATACAAACCATCCATATTGTATTTAAGGTTTTTTGATATGTTTGACTGTGGATGAGTAATTTTATGCCATTAATGGTTTATGATTAATGTTTTGGAATCCTGTATGCTAGTTTTAATACGAATGTTTATGTTATATTTCATCCTCTTCTTAAGATGAATGTGTTAGACTAGTATGTTCCGAGTTGGGGTCCGGTTAAAACAGACCCTTCGGGTTGGTGTCCGGTTATTAGAGGAACTCCGGGTTGGTGTCTGGTTATTAGAGGCACTCCAGATTGGTGTCAGGTTATTAGAGGAACTGTGGGTTGGTGTACTGTTATTAGAGGCACTTCGAGTTGGTGTCAGGTTATTAGAGGTGCTCCAGGTTTGTGTCCAGTTATTAGAGACACTTCGGGTTGGGTTCCGGTTATAGTTATCCCTTAGGTCTTGGCACGAGGCCTTGATACATGAATTATTGTTTGGAATTATGCATTCCATAATTATGAAAGAGGTTAGTGATATTGCATGCGATTATTCGACTAGTAGAATATTCATGTGAATAATTAAATGGAATTATTTTATTTTTTCCATATTATGTTGAATTTCAAGTTTAAAAGGCTTTTGTTTTAGTTATACATTGCCTTATATTTTTATGATTATTTATTTACGCTTCCTCTATATTGTTATCCTTACTGAGCATCTGATCTCACCCCTTTCAATGTTTTATTTTTCCCAGGATTCCAAGAAGTGTATTATGATTGATATGCAGGGTTAAGCTAAAGGGAATAATGGCACTCTCAAAGATCTATTTACGATGTGTTTTATGTTTGAAATGGTAATGTAATTTTAATGTACGTAATCTATTTTCCAAGACTGCTAAATAGATCCGTCCTTCAGGAGATGATTCCTTGTAATCATGCAAATGTATTAAAATAAGGCACCGACTTTGGGTAACTGGGGTCGGGGCGTTACAATTACTCTTTTATATTATTGTTATCTCCTAGCTATTTTATTGGATGAAGTGGGTAGGATATACAAACTTATGAAAATATATTATTCTAAGACGTTTATTAGTTATCAATTTATTTGAAATAAAATAAAAACCATTTTAAAGTAAAATAAATGTATTCAAAAAAACAGTATCTTTTGTAAAAGTCATGTTAATCAGGATTGGAGAACATGAACCAAAAATAAATTTTTCTACTTATAGAAAAATTATTTTGAAAAAATAGATATTTTTTTAAAATTAGAATATATAAATTATCAAAATTAGAATGTTTTTTATTTTTATGAGAAGTCTAATTTTTTTATGAATAGTGAAAAATTTTGATTTTTAATCGAGATGTTCTTTTTTATTTAAATAGTATACAATTTTAGGCTATATTTGTATTTATTTTTAAAGGGAAAATATTTCAATTAGAGGTATATTAATAAAATTTAGGTCATTAGAATAAATTCCAGTTTAAAATATAATATAAAAACATTTCATATTGTTGATTAATGTTTTCTCTTTACAAACTTTCTGTAACACCCCACGATTTCATAACATGTTATTTCTTCAATGTAATTCAATAACTTTCACTACAAGCAACACCGAGTTATAGCACACCATGACTTACCAAAAATGTCGTTCAAAAGCGGTTATGAATAGTATTAACTGAATTTTGAACATTATATAATACTTATAATTTGAGAATCCATATTATGAGTTTCTTAGACATAATGTAAGAACAAATAAGTTTTTTTTCAGATAAAAGAAGTATTTTAAAAAAAATGAAATTTTACAACCTTTTAATGGTGAAGCTTTTTAAATCTAATATTTGAAACTTTTATATATTAAATTTGAAAAAATAAACTTTTTCTTTATAATTCAGACATAATAATTTAGTTTCAATAATGTTTTTGTGTTTTTCTGATAACTTCCATATTTGGGTGAATAGTGAAAAATACTATATTTTAACTGAAAACAACTTTTTAAATAAAAATAATTTTTATTGTTAAATTATAAATTTTAATGGTCTAGAAGTATAAATAGATTATATTTTTATCATTTAATTAAATTCTGGTCATTGTAAGTAATTTCACATTGAAATTGGACATAAATAAGTTATTATTTCTTAAAAATATGTCTTTTGGTTTTAATAGCGGACATTAATTTTAAATTAATAAAAGAAAAATTTATGTTTTAAATTTGGTAAAATGGAATTCATTTTTGGATTTTTAATTTCGAAATTATCTTAGGGAGAAATTTTGGTTCTTTTTTGATAACTTTCATATTTTGATGAATTTTGAAAATTACTAAATTTTAATAAAAAACAGAATTTTTAATCCAAATAATTAACAGTGATAAATTATGAATTTGATTGATTGTAAAGTATAATTATATTATAATTTTACCATTTAATCCAATTGTGGCCATTGGACATAATTTCATATTTAAACTGGATATAAGAAAGTATCAATGTTTTTATAGTTATTATTTGATAGAAACACACTTTTTGTTTCGACAACGAGAATTAATTTTAAATTAATTTATGCCACTTATGTGTTTTGAATTTAGAAAAATGGATTCCATATTTATAATTAGGAGGTAAAAAATTTTTAAATTGGTAAATTCTATTTTTAGACATTTTGAATAATTACTTTAGTAAATATTTTATTTACCCTAGTTAAAGGGTAAATCCGGTAAATTAGGGTAATAATGATATTATAATAATAATAAATTACCAAAAAACGTGTCCTAACCCTATTGGTTGATACCTTTTCAACCATGGGAATCTTTGGGTAGATTTGGGGACCCCATGGAGCCACATGAAAGTCATAATGTCACATTATATTAATTAAGTTAAAGTAAATGCAAAAATGACATAAGCATATATATTTTAGAAAAAAAAAATTTACATAGGGTTATATAAGTTTTATTTCCAACTATAAATATTAATTAGAAATATAAAAGTCTTTCCTACATAATGGTATTTTATTTGTAATTTTTAGACATTGAATAATTAAATTTATTTATGACCCAATAATGATGCAGTATTTTCCTTATTAATGCATGAATCAAAAAATTGGTATTATAAATGTTAAAATAAATATATATTTAAAGGTTTGATGAAATACATGAATTTTATTGGTTAATATGACATTATAGAATTTCTTAAATAAATTTCGTTCGAAATAAGAAAGTTGTTACGACTTTAGAAAAAAATCAATTATTAAATAGTTTCAAAATTGACAAAAAAGAGTTTTTTAGAAAATATTATATTAGTAATTCATATTCTATTCCTAAAAATCAAAAGCATAAAAAAGGACTTATACAATGATAGGTTTATCATGAATGGACCTCTTGGGGGTCTCTTGGAAGTATATAGTATGTTAATTTACTACATAATATAAAAATACAAAGTGACATGGTAAGTGTCCAACTAATTAACTAAGAGTTAAAACAAAATGACAAGGTTAATAAAGTGACCCAAACCTATCTAAAATCTATTGGATGAGTTTATTTTGACCCATACTCACCTTAGAATTTGATTAATCCACTTTGGAGCCATTATAAACCGAATATGAATTTATTATGAAATAATACTTTAAGATTTTCCTAAAGAGACACTCCTCCCCTTATAAAAGGACACCACTTCTAACCAAATATTCACATATTTAATGCCTTTTGGTTCTGCCAAATCCAACCCAAATATTCTCTCAACTTCCCTCAATTCGACCTAAAGGCCTTATATTGATCAGAAAACCATCCTACAGATCCATTTTGATCAAATCAAAAGGAAGAACCCAAAGAAGAGGTACTGTTTTCGCCACCCTCTTTCAAGTTCCTTTCTTATTCAACTTCTTCTTTCATTGTTATTCCCATTATAAAATAATAACTCCAGTATATTCTATATATTATGATGTTAAAATAAATATGGTACAACCATATTCAGTAATCTATCCTTCTTTTGAAGGACATGTCACCATACGTGCGTACGTACGACTTACAGTCTCAACATCATGGTGTAATTCTTATTCAAAACATTATTATTTGGATGGGTATTATAATGATGTGTAATTGATTTAAATAATAAATATAACATGATAATTATTCTATATATATTATATACCATCCAATTATATATTATTTTAATATCAAAAAAATGATATTGTCGCTTGTGTGTACGTACGGACTACCGTCTCCACGAACGCAATGAGATTCATTCCCCATCGTATCTATGCAAGTCCAATTCTCATTTGATGATTAAAAATAATTTTTAAGGAATTTATTTCATTTTGTATATGAATAAGATACAACCTATCCATAAAAAACACTACTTATGTAACAAAGAATATAAAAGAAAAACGAGTAAGTTAACACCCGAAACAACAATAATACAAAGATATTATTAAAAAATCAATGTTAAAATATCATATATGATATCATATTAATGTATATGATTATTCTATAGTTTAATAAAAATTATTTCACCATTATATAGGAGGTTAATCTACACTCAACCAAGGAAAAGTACTAGGTAAGGGTTTATTTCACAATCTCTTCATTATCTGAGGTTGTTTTTACGTAATTATCGACTAGGACCTCTTTATCATCCACATCCATGGTTCTTAAAAATGTATTTAAAAACATTCATACTATTTTGCAGAATATGGTTTAAAGTCATTTATACCCTGTTTTCACTTTTTATAATAAGTTTATAGAAGAATATTTATATCATTTTCCAAACAAGGACCTTTTTATCCTTTTCGAAAAATTAAGGAAAGAATGTATTTTTTTAACTTATATGGAAGGTTCATCGATTTTCCACCATTGTAAAAACTTAGAATCTTCCCTTACAATATTATAAGAATATTTTAAAAGTAAATGTTTTATTTTATAATTATGGGACTTTTAAATGATTTCAAAAAAAGAGATATTTCACTCAAATAGTTTTGATTTCATCTATGTCAACATCCATTGATGGATTTTTTTCTTATTTGAAGTTTATTAATTATGATACAAAACATCCATATTGTATTGAAGGTTTTGTGATATGTTTTGATATGTATGTGTTATTTTTATACCATTCATGGTTTATAGAGAAAGTATTTACATTTTGTATGCTAGTTTTAATACAAATGTTTATGTTATGTTTAAACCTGTTCATGTGAGGAATGCATTGGACATAGTAAGTGATGGGTGGAGCCCGCTATAGCTCCTCGATGCATCGGTAGGTCTCATGAGACAAAATAGTGTATTGGAATGAGGGCTTGACAAAATCTTATTTTTAGTCTTGGCATGAGGCCTTGGCTATGTGGTTATGATAGTATGGAAATATGCATTCCATCATTATGAAAGTGGTTGTTGATATTTCATGTGATTATTGGACTAGTAGAATATCTATGTGAAAAATTAAATGGCATTATTTCATTTTATTTATACCATATTATGCTAAAGTTCAAGTTTAAAAGGCTTTGGTTTTAGTTATACATTGCCTTTAATTTTTATGCTTATTTATGAAAGTTTCCTCTATATTGTTATCCTTACTGGGCATTTGAGCTCACCCCTTTCTATGTTTTATTTTTCCAAGATGTGAAGAAGTATTTTATGAATGAACTACAGGGATAGTATAAGGGGATATCAGTGTGAAGACAAAATACTGATGTAGTTTTCACTTTATTATATAATGTAAAATTTATGAATGTATCTAGTGTTTCCAAGGATACTAAACTAATAGGTCTTTCGAGACTTTATCTTTTGGGATCATGACAATGTTATGTAATAATGCACCGACTTTGGGTAACTGGGGTCGGGGCGTTATAGTTGGTATTAGAGGATGTTTAGTAAAAACCTTGGAAGCTAGATTTAGATAAACTCTGATTAGTGCACAAAGACCTAATATGAACTTTTAGGATTAGTATAGAAGAACTTCCTAAAATTTTGGTATTGTAAAGATTTTGTGAGATTTCCAAGCAATACATCCCTGTCTGCATATGAGCTGGTAGAGTCAGCTCTGCCACAGATGTACCTAGGGGTAAAACCCAAAAACAACGCTTTGAGCTAGACTCAAACAGGAACTGGTGCATGACAACGGGCCTTACTACACTCTTAGTTACAACACTCCCGGGGGATATGATTAGGATTATTATAATTTTCATTAAAAACCATTATGAAGGGATTATGAGTATATACTTACTCAAAGAAAACATTTTTATGATTATGGATTATATTCATAAACAATTCAATTTACGTTAGGTATTTTACACGTCTAGGATTATTCATTGCAATTCATAAACTGGCATAGTTTATGCTATTGTATAGAAATGGCTCCCAACATAAGGAATGTGAAATCCAACAATACATATGATCTAATGAGTAAGAAAGATCATATCTTTCATAGTATTAAGTCAATATTTAGAATGGATATAGTCTCCCATATATTCTCAACTTATGAAGAAGTAGTATCATGTGTTAATAAGATAAGTAATGAATTCTCTGAGTCCTATGGCATTGAATGGAAGCAAGAAATGGAATGTATGGAAGAGAGAAATATGGATAAAGGGAAGTATAAAAATGAAGAATTTTCCCATATGTGATAACTATGGGAAGAAACACCCTGGAACTTTCTTGAACGGAATGTGAGTTTGTTATAAGTGTATAGAAAAAAAGAAACCTTGTACGTGACTGCAAGGGTAAGAAAAAGGTTTAAAATGTATAATGATTCATCTGCAAGGAGTTGGGACACTACGTGAACCAATGTCCAAATCATCAGAGTATGCACCAAATGATGATATTGGATAATAATCAAGTTATGATACTACCACAGATGAGGAGGAATGATTAGTTTTCTTATGTTGTTATTAGAGATTTATGTCATTTGAGTGTTGTATCAACAATGTACTGGTTATAATAATTATATAGTATATAAGGATTGTACTACAAAACTATTTCCATAAGGACATGATATTGTCTGGAATAGAGAAAATTGACTCAATAGTAGGTTAAATTTTTGGAAAATATATGGTTGAGAAAATGATAAACCATAATATGGTTCTGATACCGAGGTAGTGATTATTGAATAATACATGATTGATTTGGATAAATTATATTAAATATTCTTGACTACCTTGAAACTGATTAATTATTTTTATATTCCATCATTTTTGGATTTGATAACATTTTCGGATAGAAGGGTATATCCAGTATTCTATAAGTAATAAGGGATCATGAATGTAATAAGTAAAGTTTTATGGTATTTCAGGATGTTACAGTGTTTTAAAAGAATACATGATGAAGGTGTTCACATTCTATTACATGGAAAAAAGGATCCTCATTGTGTTTACCTACCTTATAAATTTTTGACTATGAGTTTGGAAAAAAGTATTTTGGATAATTCTAGTTTGAGATTATTTTTAGATTTCCATAAAAAGGATAATCTGGAGGTCGGGCAGCAACCTGTTGCATCCGGCAAGGTCGTGAGACTTGAACCCACAACCGAAGGACGAAAAGGGTGTATCACCTACCACTGACCCACGTGATGTCCTGGATTGAATAATTTAGTTTTTTTAATGGTTCTGCTAGATGAATTATAAATTAATTTTTTTAACCCTATATGAGTAGGATAAATAAAATATTATTTTTAAGTTCTATTATCTTTTAGAGTTAAAGATGAGTTTGTGGTACAACTTAGTTAATGGATGGGACTCTACATGTCAAGTATATATTTTACTTTTTATCTTATTCAATGAAGAAATTAATTCTTATACTTTAGTGCAGGGATATTAAAACAAGAAATGTGTAATACTAATACCATATGATTTGTTGAACTGATGGTATTTTAAATCATCATAGACTGATGAATTTAAGGCCCTCAATTATACACTTTTTTGTGATTGACTACCTCAATCACTACCTATTAATATTTATGTTTTCCTCCAATTATATTTCTCTAATTTCCACTAATGTTCTCCTAATTGATATCATAATTTGGTTTTGACCCTTTCATTTCCCTTTTGGTCTTATTAAGACTAAATTTTATTAACCTAATTTCCGATGTGGGTTTTCCAAAAGGTATTTTCTAATTTCAACCATTTATTTTCGAAAAATAATTTCAAATTGCGAGGAAACAATTTATTGAAGGAGGGAATAATGTAACACCCCAAGATTTCATAATATGTTATTTTTTCAAAGTAATTCAATAACATTTACTACATCCTACACCGAGTTCTAGCGCACCATGACTTAACAAACAAGTCATTCAAAAGGGGTTATGAATAGTATTAACTAAATTTTGAACATTATATAATCCTTATATTTTTAGAAATCATATTATGAGTTTCTTAGACATAATGTAATAATAAATACATTTTTTCAGATAAAATAAGTATTTTTCAAAAAATGCAATTTTATCGCCTTTTAATGGAGAAGACTTTTTAAATCCAAAATTTGAAACATTTATATATTCAATTTAACAAAATAAACTTCTTCTTTAGAACCGGGAGATAATAATTTAGTTTCAATAATGTTTTTGTATTTTTATGAAAACTTTCATATTTATGTGAATAGTGAAAAATATTATATTTTAACTGAAAACAACTTTTTTAATAAAAATAATTTATATTGTTAAATTATAAATTTTTATGGTATAGAAGTATAAATAGATTATTTTTTACCATATAATCCAATGATGGTCATTGTATGTAATTTCACATTGAAATTCGACATGAACAAGTTATTATTTCTTAAAAATACGTCTTTTGGTTTTAATAGTGGGAATTAAGTTTAAATTAATAAATGAAACATTAATGTTTTTAATTTTTTAAAATAGAATTCATTTTTGGATTCAGAATATTGAAATTATCTTAGGGTAAAATTTTGGTACTTCTTTGATAACTTTCATATTTTGATGAATAGTGAAAATTACTAAGTTTTAATTAAAAGTCACTTTTTAATCGAAATAATTAATAGGGGAAAATTCAGAATTTGAGTGATTTTAAAGTACTATTTTATTATAAGTTTACCAATTATTCCAATTTTGGTCATTGGACGTAATTTCATTTTTAAAATGGACATATGAAAGTGTCAATCTTTTGATAGTTATTATTGTTAAAAACACGCCTTTTTTTCGACAACAGAAATTATTTTTAAATTAATTTCTACCACTTATGTGTTTTGAATTTAGAAATATTGATTCCATATTTATAATCAACAGGTAAAAATTGTTTAAATAGGTAAATTTTATTTTTAGACATTTTGAATAATTATTTCAGTAAATATTTTATTTTTACCATGGTTAAAGGGTAAATCCAGTAAATAAGGGTAAAAATTAATATTATAATAATAATAATTACCCTAAAACATGTCCTAACCCTATTGGTTGTTACAGCTTCCACCATGGGTATCATTGGGTCGATTTTGGGACCTCATGGAGCCACTTGTAAGTGATAATGACACTTTATATTAATTAAGTTAATGTAAATGCAAAAATGACAGAAGCATCTTTCTTTTAGAAATTTTTTTTTTCAAATAGGGTAATATATGTTTTATTTTAGACCATAAATATTAATTAGAAATATAAAAATATTTCCTACATAATAGTATTTTATTTATAATTTTTAGACATTGAATAATTAAATTTTTTATGACACAATAATGATGTAGTATTTTCCTTATTAATGAAAGAATAAAATATTTGGTATTATTAATGTTAAAATAAAAATAATTTGCATGTTTTTATGCCATCCATGAATTTAATTGGTTAATTTGACATGATATGATTTCTTAAATGAGTTTATTTTGAATTAATAAAGTTGTTAATACTTTAACAAAAATCTATTATTAAATAGTGTCAAAACTGACATAAAAGAGTTTGTAAAACAAATATTATATTATTAATTCATATTCTATTCATAAAAATATATGGTTCAGAAAAAGGACATATATAATGATAGGTATATAATTAAAGGACAACTTTTGGGTCTCATGGAACTATATAGTAACTTTATTTACTATATAATATAAAAATACAAAGTGACATGGTAAGTGTCAAACTAATTGACTAAGAGTTAAGACAGAAAGATAAGGTTAATAAAGTGACCCAAACCTATCTAAAATCTATTGGATGAGTGTTTTGAGACCCATAACCACCTTATAATTTTAATAATCCACTTTTGTGCCATTATAATACGAATATGAATTTATTATAAAATAATACTTTAAGTTTTTCTTAAAGAGCCCCTCCCCCCTTATAAAAGGACACCACTTCTAACCAAATCTTCACACCATAAAAGAAATTTTCTTCGGCCAAACCTGCCCAAATATTCTCTATAATTTCCTCAAATCTACATAGAAGCCTTAGTTTGATTATAAAGCCTCCCTAAGGATCCCTTTTGAGCAAATCAAAAGAAAGAACCCGGAGAAGATGTAATGTTTTCACCACCCTCTTTCAAGTTCCTTTCTTCTTCAAATTTTTGTTTCTTTGTTATTTCCATTCTAAAATAATAACTCCAGTATCATAAATATACTGTGATGTTATTATAAATATGGTACAACCATATTTGGTTTTCTATCAATCCTTTGAATGGCATGTCACCATACGTGCGTACGTACAACTTACCGTCTCCACGTCGTGGTGTAATTGTTATTAAAAGCATTATTATTTGGATGGGTATGATAATGATGTTTAATTAATGTAAATAATAAATATAACATGATAATTATTCTTATATATGATACACAATCCAATTTTATATTATTTTAATATCAAAAGAATGATATTGTCGGTCGTGCGTACGTACGGACTACCGTCTCCACGAACGCGATGAGATTCATTTCCCATCGTATCCATGCAAGTCTAACTCTCATTTGATGATTAAAAATAATGTTTAAGGACTTGATATCATTATTTATATGAATAACATACAACCTATCCATAAAAAACATGACTAATGTAACAAAACATAATAAAAAAAAGAGTAAGTTAACACCCGAAACGGCGATAATACAAAGATATTATTAACAAGGTAATGTTAAAACATCATATATGATATCATATTAATGTATATGATTCTTTTATAATTTAATAAAAATTATTTCACCATTATACAGGTGGTTAATCTACCATCAATCAAGGAAAAGTACAAGGTATGGGTTTATATCACAATCTCTTCATTATCTGATATTGTTTATAATTAATTATCTACTGGGACATATTTATCATCCACATCCATGTTTCTTAAAAATTTATTTCAAAAAATTCTTAGTATTATCCATAATATGGGTTAAAGTCATTTATAACCTTGTTTTACTTTTTATAAGATTTTTATAAAGGAATCTTTATGTCATTTTCCAAACAAGGACCTTTTTAACATTTTCAACAAACTAAGCTATGAATGTCTTTTTTTAACTTATACGGAGGGTGTGGCTATTTTACACCATTGTAAAATCATTGAAGCTTCCCTTACAAGATTATAAGAATATTTTCAATTTAAATGTTTAACTTTATATTTATGCGACTTTTAAATGATTTCAAAAAAAGAGATATTTCTCTCAAATAGTTTTTGATTTCATCTATGTCAACATCCTTTGATGGATTTTAAGCTTATTTGAAGTTGATTTATTATGATACAAAACTTACATATTATATTGAAGGTTTTGTGATATTTTTTAATATTTATGTGTTATGTTGATACAATTCATGGTTTATATAGAAAGTATTTACATTTTTTATGCTAAATTTAATATAAATGATTATGTTATGTTTAATCCTGTTCATATGAGGAATGCATTAGACTTAGTAAGTGACGGGTGGAGCCTGCTATAGCTCCTCAATGAATCGGTAGGTCTCATGAGAAAAACTAGTGTCTTGGCACGAGGCCTTGACAAAATGTTATTTGTAGTCTTGGCACGAGGCCTTGGCTTCATGGTTATGATAGTAGAATTATGCATTCCATCATTATGAAAGTGGTTATTGATATTTCATGTGATTATTCGACTAGTAGAATATCCATATGAATAAGTAAATGGTATTATTTCATTTTATCTCAACCATATTATATTGAAGTTCAAGTTGAAAAGGATTTTTATTTAGTTATACATTGGCTTAAATGTTTATGCTTATTTATGAAAATTTCCGCTATATTATTATCTTTACTGGGTATTTGAGCTCCCTCATTTTTATTTTTTATTTTTCCTAGGATGCAAAGAAATATTTTATGAATGACCTGCAGGGACAGTATAAGGGGATATGAGTGTGAAGAAAAAAAATTTATGTAGTTTTCACTTTATGATGTAATGTAAAATTTATGAATGTATGTAGTGTTTCCAAGGCCACTAAACTAATATGTCTTTCAAGACTTGATCTTTTGTGATCATGCCAATGTTATGTAATAATGCACTGACTCTGGGTAACTGGGGTCAGGGCGTTACACATGCTTTCTCGTCTTATCTGCAAGATTAATTTGAAATTAGAATATTCCTTTTATGTGAGTTGAATTTGTAAATATAGGTTGAAGTTTTGAATTTATAATATTTTTTTATTTTTTATATGGTAAAATTAATTTTTACCAAAAATGATTCATGAAATTACTTTAAATTACTTACATCAATTAAAGAAAAAATTAGTTCACTTAGTAGTTTAACATAAAATATAAGTTGTAAGAATGTACCAAAACATTTACAAAACCCATTTATTGGACATATTTAGACCATTATGAACATATTATCTAATTTATTGTGTATTAGGATATATTTCCATGGAATTTACCCATATAATAAGTTATGAAAGTAAAAAACACCAATAATGTTTCTTTTTTCCTTTAAATTTCTATAAAGTATTGGAATGGTGGAAATATACCGAAGTTTGATCAGAAATATTATTTTGGAATATAAATATGTTTTCATTATGATGATAATATATTTTAATTTGTTTTGATGATATAATGAAATGAAATTATTAAGAAACGACAATGTATGAATTATTTTGTTACTAGTTAAATAAATCAAATGATACAAAAAACATTAAAAGTGAAGTAATTTGAATGAACTATTATGTTAATTTATTTTTGTAGAAATATATATCAATCTACATAGTTTTTAACATAATGAATTCTATTTCCATTATTTTATTTATATTTTTTTAATTTTAATTAAATGAATAATGTTTATATTTACAATAATGTCATTTGACAAAAAATGCTATTTTATTAATCGATTCAAAATTACTAAAAAATATATTTTATGAAGAAATTTTTAAATATTAATAATGTTTATATATTGTCCATTAATGGATAAACGTTTCTGTTACAAATAATATATTGACCGTTAAATATGAAAAACTCAGTTATCGCGGTAACACTTTAAGTAATTCTTCGCGTGTTACTAGTACATTGGTACAAGATAATTTTAAGCAAATATAAGATTTTTAAATTATTAATTTGGTATAATAATTGGACATAGTGATTTAAAATTATCTAATGATGATAAT
The DNA here is from genome assembly GCA_963277665.1 of Viscum album. Taxonomy (NCBI): domain Eukaryota; kingdom Viridiplantae; phylum Streptophyta; class Magnoliopsida; order Santalales; family Viscaceae; genus Viscum; species Viscum album. The sequence continues at coordinate 845,375,042 of OY728128.1, forward strand.
TCTATGATAGCCTTAATATAATTAATTATATAGGCTAGAAAACTAGTCAACATAAGGAAAAACTAAAATGGTAAAACAAGGAAGCATAAAAGTTATGTAAAAATGACTAAAACATGTGTATAAATGTGTTGTAGAGGTTCATATATACCATATACTCCATCCACACCTATTTTTTGGAGAAAATATTATTAATATATACCTCCAAAAACTATATACTTCTAAGTATTTACAAGAATGACACTCCTCCTCAACTACAAAACGACACTCACCATTCCCCACTATTCACGTCTCTTAAGACGTTTCTCTCAGAAAAAACCAAATAAAATAAATTATAATTTTCTTTACATTTATACTATATTCTTTAATATTGGAATAATTATAACCATGTATCCTATTTGGTTGAAAATAAAAGTAGATACTCAAAGAAGATGTAACATATACCAAAAAACATGTTGTTTTATTTATTAGGAAATGCCGTTAAATTATTTTGATATATTAAATATATAATATTAATAATATCATTTATATACTGATATATTTATTATAATGGGGAAACATAAAACCAGACAATCTTCTATGAAATGGGTAATTAAATCATCTTTTAATGAGCATAGCCCGTACTACCAACCTCAGCTCATATAAATGATGTGTATTTTTTATAAAAGGAGTGTAATAAATACATAACAATTGAATTACATATCATGATATTTTAAAGGTAAAGGTTTTATAAAATTAGAAAACAAAAATTCATTCCAATATATCTATACCAAATTTTGAATTTAATAAAAACAATTTTTTAACAAAATACTTCCAAAATAGAATTTCATCGTAGTAAGATTGCTTAACCTATAAAAGTTATTATAATATAGACGGTGAGCATTAAATATTCCCAGTAAGGGGGTTTTGAAAACTTTAAATATAACCTTTAAATAATATTTTCTTGGAATGAATTTTTGAATGAAAATACATTCAAATACATAAACTTAAATTAATATTTCTCAAATCATTTAAAATTGATATAATTTTTTAAATATAGATTTCATAAAATAATTATATTTGTAAAATATCTTGAGAATTATCCATTAAAAATAATAATTTTCAGGTAGGTAGTTCATGATACATGAAAAACCATAATAAAACCCATATCATAAGGCCTCTAGGCATATCACATATGAAACAATGTTCCCTTAAGACTTATGGATTCAGTCCCAATAATGTCACAAAACATACTACTTCCAATCTTTTGAAAACATTTTCTCTCAACATTCCTTTATCATTACAAAACAAAATAATTTTAAAATACATATATAATATTATATTACATAAACTAAAATAATATTTCTGATAACATGTCTCAATAATTTCTTGAGAATTTATAATAAAATTTAGGGGAATCTGAAGCATGAAATAACCTTCTTTATTTAAAATTCACAAATAAAAAGAATAATGAAATAAATGAATAAATGATCTCAAAATTGAATGGAATGTAATTTAGGAATTAGATAATGCCCAAAACGAATTATTCATAACATACCAAGGAGTGTAGATGAAATTTATCCCATGAAATGATAGCTTGATTAGAGTTGTCATATAAAATGATAACTATAACCACTTGAATACTATGGTTACACATAAACATAAACTATAAAATAATAGTATCTGAATAAATTCTAAAATTATATATATTTTTTGAATAAGAGATTAACCCTTTTTAATATGCAAATTGATATACATATATATGCACATAAATATGTATCTCATTTTACTTCACACCTAAAATTATGTTTTTTGAAAACACAAAAAAAATCATTTACAAAGATATATCTTGCAACATAATTGCTTAGAGGTACAATTTGAAATAAAAAAAAATTATAAATTGTAAAAAACATAATGGTTCATAGATACATATATATAAATATATATATGCATATATATATATATAAGTATTTATAAAAATAAAAAAACATTAAACCTAATAGATTTTGAAATATATTTTTAAAAAACAAAACCCATATCTTATATGTTTTGAAAATAGATAATTATATATATATGTGTATATATATAATTATATATATATAAATCATTATAAAATGATGTAAAAATTTAATGGGAGAAAAAATCCTTGCAAACCTTAGGTTTTGGAAATAATATTAAAAACAAATATACACAGAAAATAGATAGTAATATATGTGTATATGTTTATACAAACAGACACACACACACACACATATATATATATAACACTCTATAAAACAATTAATTTGATAAAATAAATTGAACCCTAACATTTAATTGGTTTTAGAAATTATGTTTAAAACAAGAACCCTATATATATACTGAATGGATTGAAATATATATGTGTATATATGCATGTATATAAACAGATATATCACCTGTGTAAAACAAAAACAATTTGAAGAACTAAAATGAAAACATACAAGATTTACATTAAAAGAGGGGTTGTGGGATTTTGGAAACCAAGAGAGGTCTTGGTAGAGGGAGGCTCAGGTGTTCTTGGATATGTAAATATGAATATATATATATATATATAACAAGGTGTTTTTAGAGCATCCTTGAAAATATAGATTTGTTTAAAAAAAGAATATCCAATGTGACCATTTGTTGGTTTCCAAAAAAAATATTTTACAATTTTATATTTTTATCATTTATTTTTTCTCCATGTCATTCCTTATAACATAATTATTTTTTTGTTGATCAAAGTCATCAATTCTTTTTTATATGTATCATATTATTAAATTATAAAGTTGAGATTCAATTTTCCTTTCTAACTTCCCTAAATCAAGATTCTTATTTGACATGTATATATTATATTATATTATTATTATTATTTTTAAATACATTTATTCTAGTTTTTCTTTTGACTCGTTTCTCAAATTCCTTAATCTAAAAACCTATTGTATTTTTTTCTAAATTTCCCCAATATGATCATTATTTCCTCCGTTAAAAGGTTTTCATGTTTTTTTGTTCTACGTCTCTCTCATATTTTTTCAATATATTATAATTACAATAAATTATTTATTATTTTATTAAATAAATTCAATTTTTTGAAAATATTTTAAAGTAATTTTTTGTAAAAAATTTTGAAATATTTTTACAAAACATACATGTTTTTTGAATTTTATCTAAATAATGACATAATATATATAGGTACATAATAAATTAACGATATATATTTAGAAACACACACACACATATATATATATAATATAATAAAACCTAAATATATAAAATGATAATTATTCATATTTATAAACATATAATTTAAATCAAATATAATTTCTATTAAATAGTAAAAACACATAATATAAATTTATATATTTATAACATATAATAAATTAATAATAATTTTCTTAAAAATATTTTTTCCCTTTATGATTATTACTATTACATTTATTTAAGCATTTTTAATTAAATTAAATATTTATTTTCAATAATAATAATAATATAAAAATAAAATTTTAATTTCATATGGTGTTACATTATTTCATACATTATTGAATCTCATCCATACAATTGATTTGTACACACAGAGAAAAAGAATGTTACAGAAAGGAAACATTTTTTTTTAAATTTGTTCCAATTTTCCAAAAATATCTAGATCTTTTCTCTAATACCAAACGTAACAACTGGAACCCTAGCTAATAGCATTTGTTCATATAAATTCAGTGAATTTTTTTATAAAAGAAACATAATAAATAGACAACATTTAAATTACATATCATGATATTTTACTAGTCTAGGTTTTGGAGATTTATATATCAATAATACAATCCAACATAACTGTGCCAATTTTTAAATTTAATAAAGAATTATTCTCCAGCATAATGCTTCCTCAATAGAATTTCATCACAAAAATATTTATAAACCTATAAGAGAGATTATAATACCTTGGGTGAGCATTAAATATTCCTTGTAAGGGAGTTTTAATTTTTTTAAATAAAACTATTAATGATTATTTTCTTAAAATTATCTTTTGTGTGAAAATACATTAAAATACATAAATATCAAATTAAATTTATCAAATCAATAAAAATACCTATAATTTATAAAATAAATATTTCATAAAATAATTTTGGATTTTTCCATTGAAAATAATAATTTTCTTGGTGGGTTTATTCATGATACTAGGTAGAACATAATAAAAACCATAATTTAAGGCCATTAGAAATTTCCACTGTTGAACAAGTTCCCTTGAAACTTGTGAGACCACTCTACATAACATCACATAACTTACTAGTGAAAACCGTTGAATTAAATTTCCATGGACCTATCATTCTCATTGAAAACCCAAATCATTTGAAAAAAACATATATAATATTATTTTCTTTAACTGAAAATAGTATATCTCATAGATTCTCATAAACATTTTCTCAAGAACTTATAAAACAATTTTTAAGAGAATTCCATTCTTGATATAACCTTTTTATTTGAAATTCACAAATAAAAAGGATAATGAAATAAATTCACACATGCTCTTTACAATTAATGGAATATAATTTATGAATTAGATGACGACCATAACTAATTATTCTTGACATACCAAGGGTTGATGTTGCAATTTATCTCATGAAATTATATCTTGTTTAGAACTATGACATAAATTAATACTTATTTCCTTTTAAATACTATGGTTACACATTAACATAAACCACAAAATAATAGAATAATAATAAATTCAAACATTGTATATATATATTTTTTTAAATATTAACCCTTTATAAAAAATAAATTTATATAGATATATATATATACACATAAATATGTATATTAGTGTACCTCACAGAAAAAATGATGTTTTTTGAAAACACAAGATAACACTTTGATAAACGTCTTATCTTATAACATTTTAGCTTAGAGATAAAATTTAAAACAAAATAATTATAAATTTTAAAAAACATAAATTTATATTGATACATTTGTATATCAATTCAGACATATTAACATATATATATATATATTTATTTATTTATCAATGATATTTTTTATAAAAATAAAATCAAACCTTACAAACCATAGATTTAAAAATAAAATTTTAGAAAAAAAATCACTTAAATATTTTTTTTGAAAGTATATAATTATATATATGGGTTTATATATATGTATAAATATAGAAATATATTTATAAATCATTGAAAAATAAAATAGTAATTTGAAGAACAAATAAACCCTTCTGCCCTTAGGATTTGGAAATAAAATTTAAACACAAAAAAACATTTTTATATACACCGAAAATGATAGTTATATATGTGTATATAGGTACACACACAAAGATAAATATATATATATATATATATATAATTTTTTTATAAAAATTAGTTTGATGAAATGATATAAACCATTACAAAATGTGAGTTTCAGAAATAAACTTTTTAACAAGAACCCTATAAATATATATATATATAACATTCTTAAAACAATAAATATTTAAATAAAAAAATGAACCCTAACATGATTTAGATCAAAAAAGTTATTTTGGTCTTCTGGAAACCAACATAGGGCATGATAGTGGGAGGTTATGGAGTTCTTAGATGTACAAATAGATATATATATATATATATATATATATATATATATAACACAGAGTTTTATTTATTCTTTTGGAAGATGTTTTTTCTAAATAATATGCAATGTGACCATTTGTTGTTTTCCACAAAAATTATATATTACTATTTTAAATTGTTATCATATCATTTTGGTCAATGAGATTCCTTATCAGGTCTCTTATTTTTGTTATTTTTTAATGTCATATATTTTATTTATCATATTAGTATGTTACCAAGTTGAGTTTCAATTTTTTTATACCTTCCCTCTATAAAGTTTCTTCTTCCAAACACCTAATATATATACTATTATTATTTTTTAAAATCCATTCATTATGTTTTTTCTTTTGACTTGATTCATGTTTTTTAAACTAAAAACATATCATTAAATAACATATAATTTATAAAAAAATGTATAACATAAACATAATATAAATCCATATATTTATAATATATATTAACTTAATAATAATTTTTTAAAATATATATATTTTCAATTATTATTATTATTATTATTATTATTACATTTATCTAAAAAAATCAATTAGATAAAATATTTATCTACAGAAAATAGAAAATTACTATTTCAATATATTGTGGTGTTACACGTCGTTCGTACAAACAACAACCCACCACACCACGTACCGATGACATTTTTTATCTATTACGACCATTCATGGCCAGGAATAATGATATACATAAACTTTAAATACTATATATATGTGATATTTATGATGTTATTGTGATTCTAAAAAATTAATATCACACATTACTTCATGCTCTCTATTTTTGTGGTAATACGATAACTTCGTTCGGGTGTATGATATACTACCTCCGCGTAAAACGATGTGACTCATTCACACTATAAATGGAATGCATCAAGGATGTGTTTTATAATCAAATTACATATATATATATATATATATTAAATAATAGTTCTTGTATAATTGTAATATATATATATATTAGTTACTTTTATTTAATTATATATGACAAGAAAATGGAAACAATGTTTATGCATAGGTATGCCCTACTGTCTCTATGAACGTTCTGTTTCATTTCCTATCACTAAATTTTATGGGTTTGTATATATATATATATATATATAACATGTAAGGACCTAGAAATCCCGTGGATTTTTTTTAATACATGGGAATTTTACGAGTCAGTGAAAACTGACGGCGCATAATTCAGAGGTCCGGTGTGCCAAGAATCAATTTATGAAGATTTGTTTGGGTACGCTCAGTAAACATACTAGCAGGTTTTTATAACTTTTGAATCTTTGCTCGAAACTAAAATCTGGGGGCACAGTTGAACTCACAGCACCGATATTCACTTAAAAATACATTCACCTCGATGGCAGTTGGTCGAGTATAAAAGTTAGTTTTTGGGTTCAAAAAAAGTGAGTTACACATTATTTTATTTGAGCCGCCATGTGGGTGAATGGTAGTTGAAACCTTCACATAGAAGTTGGAGGTGGTACTTCTACACCTTAACCTCCCATGAGAGGTTATGGTGGTGGGTCCCACCCAAACATAACCTCCAGCGAGAGGTTACAACTTGAGGACCACCCAAACATAAACTCCTACGAGAGGTTATGTCGTGGGGACTACACGGGGATAAACCCCCTATTGACGGAGGAGAGTAAAACCTCTCAACTCTCCCTCATTAATAAGGTAGATCCTCTCCACCATTAGTTTAATTAAATGAATCCAACTCCCTTTTCATTAATTCGTGCCAATGCACATGATTTAATTATGGGGAGCCTTGTAATTAATTCTCCATTTTTTGAATTTTGTGACAACACCAAAAACAATAGAACTATTATTATTTTTGGGTTGGAATTGTTCATTATGGTGGAAACCTTGGGATCTTTGAGAAGAGGATTATTGGGAAAAGCCCCCATTGAAGAACTCTCACCAAAGAAGAATTCCAGTGAGGATCGTTCTTCCACTTCAATCCCAGACGCCAACCAATGTGGATCGTCTTCCCCGAGCAGACGCAGCTCGAATTTGGAAGCATGTGGTAGATGCGACGAATGCCGATTCACTTCATCTACATTCCGCGACTCTGTTAATGAATGACGCACGATAATCAAAGTTAGGGGATTTACTTTTGTGTTATATTCATTTTCTCTCTCTCTTCTTCAGATAGAATGATTTTCTTGCAGAATTTGTAAAAGAATTGTTTTTCATCGTACTACATGATGAACCAATTGATACCACCCTAAACACGGAGGGTGCCGAACAAACCAACATGGCCTAACCCCTCCGCCGATCATGTTTAGGTTGAACTTTTGGCAACAAAGTAGCAATGAGGTGAAAAAGGTGACAACGAAAAAGGAATCTCTACAAGTAGCCTCTGCGAACCGTGCCGCCCCGTAGTGCACATGTGCTTCTGGATGAACACCGTCGGCCCGCACCTACCCAATCCAGCCCAAGCAGTGCTGAATTAGCCAGCCTAGCGAGCTCACGAGCTGGCTGCATGCCCCGCCAGCCTGTCCGTGGCCTACTCGCACACCGATAGCTTCTTAAAACCTCCCGCATGCCCTATCCCGCCTGCCCGTAGTCTTCAGCGGGCCCAGCCCGGGCTTCCCGCATCCTCCCACGCGCCCCGCTGGCCAACCTGCATGGCCCGCCGGCTTGCCCGCGTGCCCCACTGGCCTGCCCAGGCCGCCACTGGCCTGCAGTGTCCCTCGTATCATTTCTTTCCAAACCTTCTCGACCTACTGTGCCACTTTTCCCGAGCCGCACCTCTCACGGCGCTGGCCGAACTGGCCCTGACCTCCGGACCGAGCCACCTACGTGGTGACCTCCGGGCCAAACCACCCTTGCAGTCCGCCAGGCCGGGCCCAACGGACTTGGCCGAACCTAACTTTATGGTCCACCCAAGAGGCCAGTCTAGACCCAATAGGTCTTACCGGGTCGACCTAGAATGGGTCGGCCCAGACTAAGATGGTCCGAGTCAGTCCGACGAGGTCGGACCGGGCCGAGGCCCACTACCGACCTTTACATTCTTTTGACCATATATTTGGTACCAGTCGACCATTTAACGAACTGTCAGTAGCACTTGTTATCTTGGAACGTAGCTGTAACTTTGAGTATACCCCAATAGAGTTCAGGGTAAAGTTGAGATACAACCAGGTTGGATCATGCAAGAATCCAACCGGGCCCTTGACACTAAAAGGCTAATAACTCAAAGACCAGATGTTTGATTAGCACAACGTCTGTTGTCTTGAGACCCCTACGACAAGACCGAAAATTGAGATATTTTTACATAGGACTTCGTGACAGTTGCAGTATCGACTAGTAGGTTGTGGATTTGACCATCTAGAGACAATGAGGAATTTGTGTGGGAACCTAGTAGTTGGCTGAGACTTGATGACTGCTGATCAAGCAACTCGGAGTGACTCATATGGCCCAGTGGGGAGCTCCTGGTTGTGGTGGAAGACCCATGGTAAAGGAGTGCCTGGTTGTGGCAGCAGACCCGTGGTACCCGACAGGAGGAGTACCCTTACAGGATATGAGGGGGATCTACCAATTGTTGCGGCAGACCTATGGTGGGGTGCACCTCTGTGTGAGCAGGGCAGACCCATAGTACACGACAGGAGGAGTACCTCATCAGTCCAAGTTAGTGGGAAGCGCCTCTGTGTGACGCGGTAGTCCCATAGTACTTGATAGAGGAGGAGTTCTCTAGCAGCCGAGGGTTTATATTAATACAATCCCAAGAATAAAATCTTGGTTGAGCTGAGTCAGCAACTTTTGAGTTTATCTCATGATTGGGACAGAAAACTTGATAACTTACATATAAGTAGGGGCATATACGTAAGTGTGTTTATCTATTGTTTTCTTAATTTTTGGTTTAACCTTGTTGCATTTTGTGAGAACTTAATGGTCTCAGGGTCCCTACTGTGTGTCGTTATACTCACCCTTGCATGGGATATGCCCGTACCTTGTTGGGATGGATGCAGATGGCAGACAACGGTGACCAAGGCTGAGTGTACGAGGTATGGATGGTACCTGAAGGTGGGACACATGACGTGATGGTACACGGAGGAGACATACGGACTTGGAGTGCTGAGGAGGCTATATGTACCTACTCTTTAGGTTAGATTTCCCGAAGAACGATCCAACAACTGTTTCACTTTTCATCTATTTTACTTTTTTTCGATGTACTTTTAGTTTCCTTTTACTTTATAGATGTGATTGTATTTCTTGCCCCTTTATTTTTCAGCACATCTTTCATATATATTTTTATGTATTTTATTGCTTCCAGTTACTATTTTGTGTGTGTTTATAATTTATAAAGGCAATGCCTTCCCAGTTTTGAGGATTTACGCCTTTGGTGCTAGTCGCCAGTCTTTGGGCTATGGAAGGCAGGCTTGGGGTAGTCACAGCATGGTTCCTAAGGACGGGTCATGAAAAATTGGTATCATAGGAGTCGGTTCTACCATAGAACTTAGGACTCTGATCTTTTTTTTCTATGAAGCAATAGTGTTATGGGTACCAAGTGTGGTTTTGAGTTCAGGAAGTCTAGTGTTGGTGCGACGGATGACATATCTATACACCAGGACCCTAACTTCTGATTTTTGATTCAGTGCAAAAAAACAATAATTGAGTGAGTGTTTTCAAAAGTTCTCTTTAATGTCAGGTCATCCAAGTCAGCTCACCAGGTTTAACATTTGACCATGTCGAATCCGTTCAGGATGCCTCCATACAGACAACCGGTTTTTGTTCTGAGATAGTACACGATGACGTCCCACCGAGCGATGATGCTATGGTGTATGGCCCTCTTACTATGTTGGATCCTTCAGGTGGTGTACCAACAGAACCACCACCCATTGTGTAGAATATGCCACCATCCAAACTAGTGGATGGTGCACGCCGACTGAGCATCTTGCACGAGTTCCAACGGTAGACGCCTCTTCGGTTATGATGCGAGACAGATTCCCAGGTAGCATTGGACTGGCTGGAGGCGATGTCTAGAATTCTCCTCCTAGTTGAGACACCCGTGGAGAAGATAGTGATCTTATCTACTCATGTTTTCCTGAGAGTTACTATGAGGTTAGTCTGCATAGTGACGAGGCTTCGGTACATGGATAGATTCCCTAGATTGTACTTTGAAGTAGTGTGTTAGCTATATTACTACCTATTGGTCAGAAGTTACAACCGACGGTATTGAAATATGACACATGTATGATTAGTACCTTACACGTGTTTCAGCATCATATAACCCTCAAGTTCCGAGGATTGCCCGACTAAAAGGCAGTTGAGGACTGGCCTGAGGAGGTGGCTGAGATTTCTCTAGAGCTGGTATACCTTCATCAGGATGACATGTCGGTAGTTGAGAATACATTGATGTGTACCGATCATTCCCGGTACACAATGAATACGTTATGATCAGTGCATTGGGGATCAGACTACAGAGAAAGGTGTGTTTTAGGACATCCGAGCCCGCACCTTTTCCCTATTTTCTGGAGATAAACTTTGCTGTTGAATGTTCGTTGGCTGAGGGGATACACCTAGTGAATGTTAAAAGTGGGGAAGCATGAAATTGGTCCCAGTCTCAGATACTTGAGCGTGCAAAAGTTTTTGAGAAGAGGAAGTGTTAAGGACAGAGGAATATGTAGGGTAGCAGATGTGGAAGTAGAGCTAGGAGAGGAGCATGAGGTGGTGTACATTTCAACATGTTATAACGACCTTCCATTGTAATCCCCGCAAGTCTCAGGGAGATGGAGGGAAGGGAAAGCGAGTAGCTGCATGAGGTCAAGGATTGTGACCCAAGGGTTATAATAATGATTTGAAGTACGATCTGTGTCTACTACTAGCTTCTGTATCAATAGATATAGGTACCAATCATTCCTTCATTCCATATATCTTGTCGTAGACCTAGAGTTTCTGGTTAAACTATGGACTTCAACCTCACGTCTGGAGATACCTTTGGGAGAAGACACGAATAACACACTTATGCTGACGGTGTGATCTGGCCCTTGAGGTTAGAGTTTCGGTTGGAACCTCTTGGTGGCAGCATTGAGGCCTTATAACGTTAGTTTGGGTATGAAATGAGTAACCACATTCCATACACAGATTGAATGTATTAGGAAAAAATGTTGTGGTTTATCTACAATGTTGGGATGCAGTTTTCCTTAGTCGGCGAAAAAGGAAACTCTGGCAGCACTAGTTGATCTCATGCATAGAAGGGGGCAACCGATCTATAACACCCCAAGATTTCACGATATGCTTCTCTTTCGAGAATGCAACAGCTTGCATTGTACGCATGTTCGAGATTCTAACACACCGTGACCAATCAAAGTAGCTGTTATGAATAGTAATACCTACTTTTTGAAATTTTATAAATTTTATCTATCAAAATGGAATTCATTTTTGGATTCGTAATATCGAATTTATCATAGGGTGAAATTTTGGAACTTTTCGGATAACTTTTATATTTTGATGAATAGTGAAAATTACTTAATTTTAATTAAAAACAACTTTTTTAATAAAAATAATTAATAGTGATAAATTATACTATTGAGTGGTTTTAAAGTATAATTAGAATATAATTTTACAATTTTATCCAATGGTGGTCATTATAATGAATTTCACTTTAAAATTGGACATAAACGACTGTCAATCATTTGATTGACATTGTTTTTTAAAAACACGCTATTTATTTTGACAACAGGAATTTATTAAAAAATTAATTAATGAGACTTATATGTTTTTGATTTTGTAAAATAAAAACCATTTTTGAATTCAGATTATCAATTATAGCTTAGGTTGAATTTTTGGTATTTTTTTGAAAAAGTTCAATTTTTGATGAATAGTGAAACCACTAAGTGGTAGTTAAAAAACTAATTTTTCATTTAAATGGAATTTCACAACCTCTGTGATTTGATTTTTAAAAATCCAACATACATGGTTGTCATTATGAAGTAAAATTTGGTTCAATGGGATTAAAATAATTTTTGGTGAATAGTAACTTTTAAGTTTTATTAATCGCGATATAAGGTAATTAGTGTAAGTTAAGGTAAATATAATGTTATAATAATATGAAATTACATTTACACTTGTCCTACCCATATTGGGTGATTCATGGCCGACCTATACAATCCATGGGTCAACTTGGGGACCCCGTGGAGCCACTTGGGTAAGAAAATGAATTTAATAACTTTTTATTTAAAGTAAAAATAAAATTGTCACAAACATGTGTTGTTTTACTAAAAAAATTATTACATGGGGTAATATAATCTAACGTTTCGACTATAAATATTCATTGTAAATATAAAAATATTTCCTACATCATGGTATTTTTATTATAATTTTTAGACATTAAAAAAATTATATTTTTTATGACAGCATGATGATGCAGCGATTACCACATTAATTTACGATTTAAATAAAATGAAAAGATAATGTAAAATATAAAACATACACTTCTCAAAAACCTATTGGATGAATATATTTCTAACCATTATCACCTTATTATCTATATATATAATTTTGGGACCTTTGAAATTTGAAAAACACTTCATAATAATGTAATATTTCATGACTTTCCAAGAGTGCCCCTCCTCTCCTCTAATAAAAGTCCCCCACCTCTACCACCTTATTCTCACCATCAAAGCTTTTTGGATCGGCCAAACTCTGCCCAAATACTCTCTAAACTTCCCTATCAAACTCATAGAAGCCTCACTTTGGGCAAAAGTCTTCCCAAGGAAGCCTTTGCCTCAAATCAAAAAGAGTTACCCGATTTTAAGGTAATGTCTTCTCTTATGTTCTTTTGTATTATTTTTCTTCTCCAACCCCTTAAACTCTTTTTATTCCTTTATATTGTAAAAAAACAATTATATTCAATATAATAGGATGTTGTTATGATAAGTAATCTAGCTACACTTACATAGACCTTCGTCTAATGGTTAAGGTACATACTGTTTCTGTGGATGGCGAATTACTACCTCACGAAACGATAATTGTTCTATCTTCTCCTACCACCCCTCATGGTGGCCATTATGATGGAACTATATTTATTTATGATATATATTATATTTATTTCCTCTATATTCTTCTTTAATTTACATTTAAAACATACCATTGTGCTTTGCATGTTGTGAAAATGCGATAATTTCATTTGAGGAAGTGTGGACTACCGCCCCTCAAGTGATGTGACTCGTTCATGCAATACATGGAATGTATAAAGAATGAAATTAATGAACATATGTGACCTATATAACATATATATTATAATTTAATTATAATATATATATATATCATTTATTTTTAATTCCATTAAATACGAAATATAAATGAAAGTATCATCCATGCGTACGTACGGCTTACCGTCTCCATCAACGGTGCATTTCATTTCATACCACTAAATGTCATGAAATATTATAAATGAATGTATATGCTGGATATATATGACAAATATGATATCTAAATCATGAATATAATTCTGGATATAATGGATATTTTACCACATGAACAACTTGTAATTATAAAAATTTTATTTTTACTCAAGAACCAAATATCGACAAAATGACCGTTATTAACATAAATAATTACATAATGATAATAACATTGTAATAAGTGATATAAAATTAATAATGAACTTGAAAAAGGTTCTTAAGAAAGTATAAATTAACTCTAGTGTATTATTCAGGAGGTTAAAGAACGATCGAGTCAAGTCGGGCACGAGGTAAGGGACTTCGTCTCAATCATATTTCATTGAGGAATATTTTGTTTTAATACAAGAATTTCTTTTATATGGTTTATAAACCCTTATGAATTTTACGTTTATTCAAAAGGAATATTTTTTATATGAAGCATTTTACTAAACTACAAAAGGGAATGTTTTTTTGTTGTATGTATGTGGTGACAACGACTTTTCCGCCACCGTGACCATTATTTGAGTTTCGGCTTCCTCTACAAGCCGTAGCTTTTGGTTAAATGAAAAATAAATACCTTGTTTTAAATTTCTTTTTTTTGTATTGAAAATGGTTTTGATAATGTTTTTATTAAATCAGTTAGTTGTATTGATATCTTTTGATTAAAATATGGAAATTTTATGTTTCCTTTATGCATGTTTTATGTGATACGATTATGTTATGGTTTATGATATGTTTAAAAATTTTCATATAAGGAATGCATTGGACTTAATATGTGAAGGGTGGAGCCTGCTATAGATCCTCGATGTATCGGTATGTCTCATGAGACAAACTAGTGTCTTGGAATGAGGCCTTGACAAAATCATATTTGTAGTCTGGACACGAGGCCTTGGCTACGTGGTTATGATAATTTGGCATTATGAATTCCATCATTATGAAAGTGGTTATTGATATTGCATGTGATTAATAGATTAGTAGAATATCCATGTGAATAAGTAAATGGAATTTTTTAATTTTACTTTTTCCATATTCTGCTGAAGTTCAAGTTTAAAAGGCTTGTTTTTAATTATACATTGCCTTAAATGTTTATGTTTATTTATGAAATTTTCCACTGTATTGTTATCCTTACTGAGCATCTAAGCTCACCCCTTTCTATGTTTTATTTTCCCAGGATGTGAAGAAATATTTTAGGACTGACCTATAGGGATAGGCTGAAGGGGATATGAGTGTGGGCTTTGGAGATTATGTTATTGTGATTTTTCACTTTATGATGTAATGTAATAATTATGAATGTATATAGTGTTTTCAAGGATACTAAACTAATCGGTCTTTAGAGACATGATATTTTGTGATCATGCCAATGTTACATAATAATGCACCGACTATAGCTAGATGGGGTCGGGGCGTTACACGATCACTCTTGAGTCGGCCAGCCTTACCCTCGTGGTAGCATGTGTTTTGAGTTTTTAGTTCCAAACAGGGGTGATAGAACATGGGGACATCTTTTCAAAAGATGTTTCCAGGATTACCCACCCCCCCCCCAAGGGGGAGGGACGTTTTCTTTGGATGGATACTACCAGAGGTTAGTTCCAGACTTCTCCAGAGTTGATGCACAACTTTCAGCCTTGACAAAGAATGGGAAACCCTTCATGTGTTCAGCGAGATTCCATAAGTGCTTTCAAGAGCAGAGGAAGAGGCTGACTAGTGCCCCCATCTTGAGGATTCCAGAGGAAGGTGTAGGGTATGTAATCTACTGCAATGAATCAGGGACCGGAATCGGGTGTTTCCTGATGTAGGGGCGAGCAGTTATCAAATATGGTTCATTGAAGTTGGGAAAGAACAAGAAGAACTACGCTTCCCATAACCTAGAGTTAGCAGCAGTGGTCTTCATGTTGAAGATGCGGAGACACTATCTAATGGGTTAACGTTTTACCGTGTAATGTAATCACTAGTGTCTCAAGTATATCTTCTCTCAAAAAGACCTGAACCTGAGACAATGATGATGGATTGAGTTCCTCCAGGACTTTAACTTTGAGATAGTCTATAATCCTGGGATGGGGAACATTGTTGCAGATGAACTCACCAGGAAGTCTGGTATACAGCTGCTAGATGAGGCGACAGAGCAGTTGGATTCTTTACAGATAACCTTTGTGGATATAAATGGAGAAGTTTTATTTCCATATCTTATAGTCACTACCCCAATTCTTCAGCGAGTCAGGGAAAAACATCATGGGGACACTGACTGTGAGACATGACGTGCTCAGATATCCACAGGACAGGAACCTGATGGATATTATGAATGTGGTGATCACGTCATCCTGTTCATAGGAAGTATTGTGCTACCAGTATGAATTTAGGAGGAATTGTTGAGAGAGTTCCAGTTATCCCCTCTAGCGGTACATCCAGGAGTGGCGAAGATATACTCGGATCTCCGACGACTGCACAGGTGTCAAGGTATGAAGAAGGAAGTAGCAGAGTTTGACTCTCGATGAATCACTTGTCAACAAGTGAATGCGGAGCATCCGATACCAGTAGGCTTGGTTCATCCATTAGAAGTCCCAGATTGGAAGTGGGATGCGATATCCATGGACTTTGTGACGGGTCTACCACATACGTCCAAGGGACATGACTCTATCTGGGTGATCATCGACCGACTCACCAAGTCGGCCCACTTCCTACCTATCAGAGAGCAGGGTTTAGTAGAGTTCATGGGACACCACTAAGTGCATGAGATTTTGTGGCTAAATAGAGTACCTTATTATATTGTCTACGATTGTGACTCAAGATTTACTTCATGTATATGGAAGGGGTTTCAAGAGGCTCTCTGGACGCAGCTTTGTCTGAGCACCACCTTCCATCCTCAGACGGATGGTCAGACTGAGAGAACCATTCATACACACAAGGACATGATTTGAGCATGTTCCCTCGACTTTGGTCGCTACTGGGAGGACCACTTATCAATTGTGGAATTTTCATACAACAACAGATATCACTCCACCATTGGGATACCACTTTTTGAGGCCTTGTATGGTCAACCTTGAAGATCATCACTATGCTAGACAGACCTAGGGGAGTCGACACTAGTGGGTCCAAAGATGGTACAAGATAAAATAGATAAGGTGCAGACCATCCAGGAGCAGATGAAGACTGCATAGAGCATGAAGAAGTCATATGCTGACAGGAGACGGAGACCTCTATAGTTCAAGGATGGCGACCACATCTTTCTATGGGTCTCACCCTGATGAGGTCTACAGAGATTTGGCCGAGGAGGTAAGTTATCTACAAGGTTTATCAGACTATTCCATGTCCTCAACAGATTTGGCGAGGTGGATTACCCCTGCCTCATCCACCTTAGTTTCACTGGGTGCACGACAACTTCTATGTGTCTCAGTTGAGGAAATACGTGACCGAACCATCTCACATCATCGACCGTGGAGAGTTGGACGTTGATGATGGGGTGAATTTCACAGAGGTTCTAGTGGAGATTGAGGATTGATAGGAGCGGGTGCTACGAAGATGGTCGATACCTCTTGTGCGTGTACGCTGGCAACACAAAAACCTCTAGGAGAGAACATGGGAGAGAGAGACTCAGAGGCATGCTCAGTACCCCCAATTGTTTCCATAGTTCGAGTTGTATCTTATGGGGATGTAAATCCCTAATGTGGGGAGAATGTAAAGACCCAGAAATCCCATGTATTTTTTTTAATACATGGGAATATTACAAGTCCACGAAAATCTACGGTGCTTAATTCAGATTCCCGGTGTCCCCGAAATCAATTTCTGATGTTTTGTTCGGCTACGTTCAGTAAACGTATGAGTGGGTTTTTATAACATTTGAACCGTTTCTCATAACTGAAATCCGAGGGCACCATTGAAATCCTAGCGCCAGTATTCTCTTAAGAAGACTCTCACCTTGATGGTAGTTGGTCAAGAATAAAAGTTAGTTTTTGGGTATACATAAAAAAATAATAAAATAAAGTGAGCTACACTTAATTTTATTTGAGCCACCATGTGGGTGACTGGTAGTTGAAACCTTCTCTTGGAAGATGGAGGTGGGACCGCCACACCTTAACATCCATGAGATGTTATAGTGGTGGGGCCCACCTGAACATAACCTCCTGCGAGAGGTTGCAACATGGGGACCACCAAAACATAACCTCTCACGAGAGGTTACGTCGTGGGGACCACATGGGGCTAAACCTTGCTATTGATGGAGGAGAGTAAAACCTCTCACCTCTAGCTCATTAATGATGGAGAGACTCTCCACCTTTCCTTTAATTAAATGGAGCCAACTCTATTTTTATTAATTCATACCAATGCATGTGAATTAATTAAGGGGAGCTATGTAATTAAATCTCAATTTTTTGAATTTTTTCCCAAGTCCTAAAATAATAGAACAAATATTATTTTTGGGTTGGCATTGTTCATTATGGTAGAAACCTTGGGTTCTTTGAAGAGAGGATTATTGGGAGAAGGCCCCAATGAAGAACTCTCGCCAATGAAGAATGATGAAAATGATCCTTCTTAGACTTCTTTCCTATAAGCCGACCAACATGAAGCATCTTCCACGAGCCGACGTACCTCGGATTTTGAAGCATGTGGCAGACACGACGAATGAAGATTCTCTTTGTCTACTTTTTTAAACACCCTCAACGAACGATGCCCGACAATCAAAGGTAGGGGATTTACTTTTGTGTTATATACCATTTATCTCTCTCTTCATCAGATAGAATGAATTTCTGGAAGAGTTTGTAAAAGAATTGTTGTTCATCATACTACTTGATGAACCAATTAGTACCACCCTAAACGCGGAGGGTGCGGGCCCAACCAACATGGTCCGACCCCTCCATAGAGCATGTTTATATTGAACTTTCGGCGATGAAGAGAAAACGAGGAGACAAAGGCGTCAACAACAATGGTCACGCTACTCGCGGCCTCCATGAACTGCGCCGCCCCGGCAGCACACCGGTGCTCTCGGCCGAACACCGTCGGCCCGTGCCGGATCAAGCCGCACCGAACTGGCCAGCCCAGCCTCCTCACGGGCTGCCTGCGCACCCCGCCGGCCTGCCAGCAGCCTGCCCGTGACCCACCGGCTGCCTGCGGCCCCCGCGCACCTTGCCCGGTCTTCCCGTGGCCCTCCATGTGCCAAGCCCGACCTGCCCGCGACCTCCTGCATGCCCCTCCATCCTGCCTGTGCACCCTTCCTGCCTGACCACTCCCCGTCGGCTACCTGCGGCCTTCTTCACGCCCAGCCTGGCCTGCCCGTGGCCTACCGTGCACCCCGCCAGCATTCACGCGTGCCCCGCTGGCCTGCCCAAGCCACCCCCCAGCTAGCCTGGCCACCCCGCCAGCCTACCCGGGCTGCACCCAAACTCCTGGAGGAACCCGCCGAGCCGCGTCGGTCCCCCGAGCTGGCATGCAGCGTCCCTGGTGGGGTCACTGGCCGAACCGGCTCGGCCTACCGGGCCGCGTAGCCCAAGCTGTGCCTCTCGCGGCGCTGTCCGAACCTTCCCCGACCACTGGACCGAGCCGCCTACGCGGCGACCTCCGGGCCGAACAACCATCACAGTACACTAGGTCGGGCCCAACGGACGAGGCCAAATCTAACAGGCCTGCCCGCCCAATGGGACGGGCCATACCCAACATGTCTGACCAGGTCGACCCAAACTGGGTCGGCCAAGACTAAGACGGGCCGAGTCAGTCCAGCCGGGTCGGACCTTACTCGATCCCACTACCGACCTTCACTTTCTTTTGGTCTTATCTTTGGCACTGGTCGACCGTTTAAAAAACTATCAGCAGCGCTGGTAATCATGGAACATAGTGGTCCCATTGAGTATACCCCACTGGAGTTCGGGGTAAAGATGAGATACGGTCAGTATGGATCGTGCACGAATCCAACTAGGCCCCCGGGACAAAAAGGCTAATAACTCAAAGACCGAGTGTCTGATTGGTGTGTCGTCTATTGTGTTGAGACCCCAATGATGAGGTGGACCTTTGAGATACTTCTACACGAGACATCATAACTATTGGTGTATCGACCAGAAGCTTGTGGAGAAGATCTTCCTGAGATGAGCATGCATTTTTGTGGGAACCTAGTAGCCGACTGAGACATGAAGACTACTGATTGAGTGATTCTAAGTGACTCTTATCGCCCAGTGGGGATCACCTTGTTGTGGTGGTAGACCCATGGTGTAGGAGCTCCTGGTTGTGGCGGAAGACCTACGGTACTCGACAGGAGGAGTAACTCTACATGCTATGAGGGGGAGAGCCTGGTTGTGGTGGAAGATCTATGGTGGGGAGAGCCTCTGTGTGAGCACGGCAGAACCACGATACTCGACAAGAGGAGTACCTCAGCAGTCCATGTTGGTGGGAAGTGCCTCTGTGTGATGAAACATGCCCACTATACTTGATAAAGGAGGAGTTCTCCAGCAGCCGAGGGTTCATATTGACACTATCCCTAGAATAAAATCTTGGTTTTGCTGAGTCAGTAACTTTTGAGTTTACCTCAGGATTGAGACATATTACTTGATAACGTAGGTATATATATGGGAATATACTTAAGTGTGGTTATCTGTCTTTTTCTTACTTTTTGTATTAAACCTGTTGGTTTTTCTGATACCTTGAGGCTCTCGGGGTCCCTACTAAGTATCTTTATACTTACCCCTACACGAGCTATTCGCACACCTCGTTGAGTTTGATGCAGACGATGAACAACGCTGACCGAGGCTGAGTGTACGAGGTCTGGATGGTACCTAGAGGTGAACCACACTACGTAATGGTAAAAAAAGGAGACGGACGAATGTGGAGTGCTGAGGAGGCTATCTGTACCTACCCTTCTGGTAGGATTTTTCTAGAGGATGATCCAACAGTTGGTTCACCATTCATATATTGTACATGTTTTCCTTGTACTTTTAGTTTCCTTGTAATTTATAGTTGGGCTTGTATTTCCGGGCCCTTTACCTTTCATAACAACTTTTATATATAGTTTTACTTAGTGTATTTCTTCTAGTTACATTGTTGTGTGTGTTTATAATTTATAAAGGCAATGCCTTCCCAATTTTGTGGATTTATTCCTTTGGTGCAAGTCGCCAGCCCTTGGCCTATGGAAGGAATTCTTGGGGTAGTCACGACACGGGTCGCGAAGAAGGGTCATGACATAACGAATATATGTGATATGTATATCATGTTTATTATTATTTATATGATTAAACAATTATATATTTAATTGTTCCAACAACAACAAGTCAAAACATGTAAAAAACAAAGCAGTTATTAACCAAAACAAAATTTTTACATGGAATTGTTAATATATAGCTAATATAAAGTCATAACTAAATAATATATGGTATTATATATATATATATATATTAATATGGTTCTTTTATATATTTATAATAATGATATAATTTTATTATATATGAGATTTGAACACGTATGATAAGAGACAAAACTTGACATAAGGTAGTTAAATCTCATTTTTTACTTTTGCGTGACACATGCTACATTCACCCCATATTTATTATATGAGGAGTATATACTTCTCATTAATGTAATTTATAATTATTTTAAATATATATATTTTTATTTAATTATCTATTTTATAATCCCCCATTTATAGGGTTTCAGTTTCAATGTTACAAAATTAGTAATAGAATTTTTCCTCAATTTTCCATCATTGAGACATATGCTATTTTTTGAACCAAAATTATTTTAGAAGATGTATATACTGCCTGTTTGACCTTTTATATTACAGATTTTTTTCATTTTGAGATATTTTTAGAGTGATTTAATTTTTTTCTTTCACAAGGATTTTGATTCAAATTTTCCAATGTGGTATGAGTTTATTAGAACAATATCATTGTTCATTAAGATTTTTTTGGATTATGATTCCATTGATGAAATATTATAATCCATATCTAAATATTTTTATTGACTATTATTATCCTCTATTATTTCATTATATCATCAATTTATGGTACATTTTCCCCCTTTGGTACATAAAACATTTAAGAAAACTATTTTATGAAAATACGACTTTATTTATTTATTGGGGTGGAATTTTTTTTTTAAAACCATGTTTTCTAAAAATGTTTTTAAATGGTCATTTAAGCTCATATTCATGGAAATTCATATAATTTTTTTTATGTTTTAGAAATATTTTTAAATCATTTATAAAATTCCTTTATATTTTTTTAAGGATATTTTAAAATAAGAATATTTTGGAGAGGTTTTAGGATTGAGAAAGATTTTTTGAAATCAGAATGGATGTTTTCTACAAGAAATGTTTTATATTATTTTTAAATATTACTTCATAATTTTTATAAGTTGTTTTGAAAGAAATAGATTTTTAAAATATGTTATCTATTGAAAATGATTTTCAAAAAATGTTAGTATCCTTAAATAAGGATCAATGTGTTTTTTAAAAATACTCTCTAATATAAGATGACATATATTGATATAGTTTATTATTTACTTGTGATATAACCCATGTAAAACATTCTTCTTATTTATTTTAACGGTTTATATTTAAGTTGTCATGTTTTTTAGGAAAATCCTTTCATTCTATGGGTTATACCATGAATAAATTATTTTGAAACCCACTTCTTTTTATGGTTAATTTAATAATTAAATGATTAGGATCCTATAACTTTACCGTAGTTTTTGATATAATTATATTTTTATGATACTAATTTCATTTCATGGGTTATG
Organism: Viscum album; assembly: GCA_963277665.1. NCBI lineage: Eukaryota > Viridiplantae > Streptophyta > Magnoliopsida > Santalales > Viscaceae > Viscum > Viscum album. Next base: position 845,397,698 of record OY728128.1, read on the forward strand.
GAATTATGTTTTTAAAACCCATCCAATTTTATGGGTAAAGATTTGAGGAATGTTTTGTTATACCTTGTAAAACATTTGTTTGATTTCATTAAGTGAATGGTGGGACTTATATCTCCCTCAAATAAACTTGGTATATATTTATATATCATTAGATTAACATGGATACACTGGTGAGTGAGCTCAATTCATTAAAGGACATTGTTCTCTATGATTTTTTTAGGAGTGGACCATAAAAAATAAGATGGTATTGGGAGTTAACTTGGAATAATAATATGGTCTTGGAATAGAAAAATGACTACAAAAATGGTTTGAAGAGTGAAAATATTTATCCAATATATCATTAAAATTTATCCTTTACTAATATGGAAGTAATTTCATATGTTTATGTGTATTAAAAAATCCCAAGTCTTATTCCTAAGTTGATCTCTTGTGAATTATGATCTTGACTAACTTTTGATTCATATATTATGATCATCCATTAAGTATTACGTGACAAATATATAAGATCATTGGTGTGCCACGTATAATCATTAAATATAATGATCGTTATCTCATACCCTTTTGTTCAAGTTATGCTTATTGATCATCATTATTTAACCTTGTTGACCATCTAAGATCACCGTTTATTATGTTTCCATTATCAAGGATATGAATTGATGTTTTTTTGTTAAATAACCAAATGGGATGATCTATTTTGGAATCATTGGAGATCTTGGAAAATGTTATAAGATTATATCTTTTGTTTTAAAAGACTCTAATCTATTATGGCCTCATGAATGTACATTTTTAAAATGTTAATTATTCATCTAAAATGATGTAATATCCATAAATAAGAAGGATATTTCACTATATTAAGGGTTAAAATATTAATGGAAAATTTAATTAAATAAGTGTAGTTAAGAATTTAATATGTTTATTTTGATATAATAAAAGTGCATGAGCATTGTATAAGATAACTCCAACCCATAATTTCATAGATCAAGGTACATAAACAAAAAGGAATAATTCTTTAAGAATGTAAAAATTCATCATAATAAATAATCATGATCCATGTGATATAAATATTTATCAAACGAATCATTCAGAACCAATTTTCTGTAAAATAAATAATATGTTTTCATCTTGGGACATCATCTTCATAGAACACTTATAAAAATCTTATTTAAACCATACAAATGGAATAACCATACAATTAACACTGAATATAATACTCCTAAGAACATAATCATTACAAAAGTAATTGTAGTGCTATATAGATCCATAAATAGTATAACATATATTTGTCTCACTCGACACTTTCTGATCTCACTCGTAATATAAGATATAAAATGTTAATTCAATGCTATCTTGGTGAACCAATATTATTCTAATGTACAAGAACTGTAAATTAAGAACATACAACTTAAAAATCATTGTCAAAATATTAAAATAAATTCTCCATTCATGCCTTTATTAAACCATGTAAAAGATAAAAAACCATGAAAATATCCCTGAAACATCATTTACCCACAGAAAAAACTGATGAAAAACATTATCATTGAAACATTACTATCCTTTAGAAAATTAAATGTGTCCATAATAATCAATAGAAAAAAAATAACAATTAATCCATAGAAATAATTAGCATAGTATAATAAACAAATATCCCCATTTGAGAATAGGAAAAATATGTTTTGTTGATGTTGACGAATGGAAGCACCAATAAAATATCAACAACACATTTTTAAGAAAAAACATTTTCAAGTTGATAATAACATTTAAAAACTAAAAATTTCCAAAATATTGGAAAAATTCTTATAAAACAACCACTGAAAAATATCATGTAATATTAAATAAAAAAATAGAAAATATTGCGGGGAAATCATTCAGGTCATAAGTGCTAAAAATAAAAATTGTTTCTAAATCATTTTGAAAAATAGAAGTAGAAGTGACCCATTTAGAAAATGGTTCAAAAATTCCTTTTAAAACCCTTTTTAAAAGAAGGAAAATAATAATTTAAATTGGATATATAAAATCAATAATTTTTATAAAATAATTTATTTTATATATTTACGACAACATGGATATGCAATATAATTATAATTGATCTAAAAGAAAATACAACATCATTATCACTTACAAACAACTTCCATGATGTTTAATTAATCAATAGGTGTGAGAATGGAAATTAAACATATAAATTACATTCATAACAAGTGGAGAATAATATATATCTAGTTCATAAAAATAATATCACATTATTTCCCCCAAAATTACTATGAATTTACAAAATCTCGAAATAAAAGATATTATAACATATTGCCTTTTCCATTTTAGTTACCCTTGAATCATAATACCTATGAAATAATAATGTCAAATTATTCTTTAAATATAATAAAGATATGTATTTTCATAATAAAACACATTAATGGTAAATATACACTCTTCCAAAATTATTATAGTTTCAAATTATACAATAATTTCTGATAGAAATATAATTTGAGATGAATAACCCTTATATAAATAATTACATTGAATTTGCGAATTAATTGATGAATTTATTATGTGTATCAAACATAAAACCAAATAAAATATAACACCTCATGTTTTTAATAGATGAAAATTGTGTTTGAATCTATAAACAACATGTAACACTAATATTATACAATATAGTAAAAACACAAGACTTATATTATATATATATTTTTTAAAATAAATTTAAACACATCAATAGCTTGAAAAGATCACAACCCTAAGATGAAATTAACCATATTATAATGTAGAATTATAACATAACTAAAAAAATCTTGGGTATTAATATTATTAAAAAATTTATGAAAATTATTTTCATATATTTGTTAGAACGAAAAATAATAAAAATGAAAAATAAATAAATGTTTTCTAAAAAAACAGTATATACAAGTGTACGATTTAGTCACACTTCTCAAACATAATTTTAAATTATGTTATACATAATTTAAAAAATTTCTATGATAAAAATAAATTAAATTATTAAATCACAAAATAAATGTTATCGAAGGTATAATTTTTGAGATTGTTCTAAAATATTACATTTTTTTGAATGGTCTTGTTTGACTTTTATATGAAATATGTCTTCTCATTTATATTAGTTAAAAAGATAAATTATATTTTTATTTTTTATAAAGTAAAATAAGTTAAATTTTATATATTTATTAAAATTAGTTTACTGGAGTAATTTTAACATTGATGTTTAATATAAATCATTGTTAGCTTTCAATTATTTTCACTTTGACTACTCACGTCCTCATCACATATGCAAGAGAAAATTTTATTTAATTTTTTATCCTTATATGAATTTAATTTACTAAATTGTATTAAAAATATATAATTATTATAATTTATTTTTTATAATAATTTTAAATAATAATTTTACCAACATTATTATTTAAAAGATTAAAAATTAATTATAATAATTTAGGTAAAAATTATCTTTTGAGGGGTTGAACTAAAATGGAAAGGGATAAAAGTACTAGAAAACAAGCCTAAAAAATAATTTATGTCCATATTTATATCTTATAACTTCTAAAAATGATCATTTACCATTATGGTGGATTTTGGTCATGGGAAAAACGTGAGTGGAAATAGTTCATTTCAAAAATTACAATTTTGTCACTCAAAAAACATATAAAAGGCTGCCCACTCTTCTCCTCTATTCACAACATTAAAACCATTTTCATTTGAAAATTGAGTTAAAAATAATTTATATAATTTGAACTTATCATCTTTAGGCCTTATTTTTGGCATAAATCCAACCATGTAGGCCATTTTTTCCATCAAGTTACCTGATGAAGACGAAACATTTTCCCACAATTGTTTTTTTATTTTATTTATTCCACCACCACATTAAATTATTATTAAACCATTATTATATAATATAATAATTACCATACATATAATTAGATGATTTTATGTTAATTTATTATCCTAAATACCTCTCCACTATTATCAAATTGGTTATGATGTCATCATTCATGTGTACAACACACTATCGCCTCACGAACCGATGTCCTCGATTTCCCATACCACCCCTCACATTTGGGTATGATGATGGATATAAAACACACAAACATATATATATGATATTTGTAATATTATTATATATCTAAGGTAATCTTATCATATATATATATATCATTACATTATTTATATTATATGATAACGTCAGTTGTGTGTACAATGGACTACCACCTCTTGAAGTGACGTGATTCGTTAACCATTTGCATTTAACGTAATAAAGTTAAATATAATTAGTTTGTGTTACATAAATGAAAAATTGTCATATTTAGGAAATATTTATCATTATTAAATATAATATATCATTTAATAATTTAGAACTAAAAATTGAAGACATCATTCAAGTACGTGTGTACTACAGCCTTCACAAAGAGATGTGATTGTCTTTTCCTCAACACAAAAAATGTATGATATATAAAAATATATTTTAAAAATATTGTTATATAATATATTATGATCATTATGAAAAGGTAAAAAAAATATTTACCACCTTTACTTAGTGATCAGTTGAAAAATGGAAATGTTACTCATGCGTACATATGACCGACATTGTCCTTGATCATAACATACTTAATATCACAAAAAAAAAATTCATTTTTGGTTTAAAATAATAATAGATATTTAAATATGAAACAAATTTTATTATTATTATATAGATATGGAATTATATATTATTCACATGAACCAAAAATTTCATGACAAATTACAAATGAGAAAACAATAAAATTAACACTCAAAAAATGAAAATAATAAAAGATTATTAATAAACACGATATAATATGTAATAAAAATTTAATATAAAATATTAAAAATATCAATATGGTTCTTGAATAAGTCTAATGAATTTTTTAAACCACCATAAATGAGGCTAAAAAATGTTCATCCAAATATAAGCATGGGATAAAGGGGTTCTTTAACACAATATCCATTCATTTGGTTGAACATCTATTTCATTGATTATGTAATGTTAATATTATGTACGTAATGATACATTATTATTTTATGTGGAATTAAAACTTTATTATAAGTATTCATAAATTAATTAAATAATGTATTTATTTATTTATTCTCACTTCAACATTATATCGATTTTATAGTTTTATTACAAAATCTTATTCTAGTCGATATTTTTTATTCATGAATTCACATAAAATAAAATTATTTTAAAATATCCTTATAAAACCATTTAATTTTCATTACCACTAGTTATTTGTAATATTTTTATGTAAGATTATCATTATAGTACTCTTTGAAACTTAAAATTATTGGTAAAATGTTCTTAGGAAAATCCAAATTCATTTCTTACTTCGGTTAGAAAAACATTTTCTCCCAAAACCATATTTTATAAAAATGTTTTTAAAACTATTTGTAACCTTTTTAAAATAATAATTTGAATAAAATTTTATCCGTTCTTTAATTTTTAACAAATCTTTTGTAATGAATATTCAATTAGTTTTTCAAAAATGAAACATTACGATATTACTAAAAATGTTAAAGGAATATTTTTTCTTACTTGTTTTGAATGAATTAAATTTTACATAATTATGATCATTATTTTCATTAATGAATAGTTTATAGGTTTTGAATGATATTTACAAATAAATTGTTTTTCAAAATTTTTTAAATTTTCTTTATAAAATTGAAATTATATTTTCCTCTATATATTTCATAAATAATTTTAAAATATTCCTTAAAGTGTTTCAAGGTTTTTTTTTCAAATAAAATTATTTTTGAAATATTTTTTTGAAAATTTAGTTTTGAAAAAAATATTTTGAAAAATAAAAATGTTATTTACCCCTAAATTTATTTAATGATAATTTAATGTTATTATCATTCATTAACATCGATATCCCTTGTAGTTGGTTATGATAAAATGTAGATATTTTGTTTTGATACAATAATGTTTCATCTTCTAGATGGCTTAACATTGATTCAAATATATTATTATGGAACTTTCTTCTTTTTCAAACTTCATTCATGTTTCAGTGGGATTTTTAGGGAACACATTTCATTTCTCTAGATTAATCATATTTCAAAGAGATTTTTAATGAACCCATTGAATTTCTTTGGTTAAATCATGTTTAAAATAGTTTTTTAGGAACTGTTTTCTTTTCTATAGTGTAATAAAATTTCATAGTGATAATTATGGATCCCATTTTTTCCATGGTTAATAATGTTTCAAAGATAATGTTAAAGAACAGTTTAATTTTCCATGGTTTAATCATTTTCCTAAACTATTTATGATATAAAGGTTTTGGTTCTTGGACATTTATTGTAAGATGTATGCAACCAGATAGCACTGGGTGAGCCTGATATATCTTAAATGATTGGTGTGCCCATATAGACTTATAATGCAGTAGGTAATGATTATATTCTTAGGATAATTATATTGTATGTGGAACATATTCGTATTCCAATTTAAGGGTTTTTATTGGTTCTATACATTTTCTATGAACATGATGTCTCACGATACCATCATGTTGTATATGTACATTCATTGGATTTATAATGTTTAATTCAACAAATATTAACATCACATGGATTATGATTAATAATTATCATGACTATTTCATTTGTTAAATCCTTGTGCCATGTTTCTACATTTTATTATTCATGTATTTATGTGTATGAGTTATTTTATGATTCTATAATGTACCTAGACTATGTTATCAAACCCTTATAATTTTTATTTTTCTAATTGATAATATTCAATTGTAAATTCATATGTTTACCCTTACTGAGAATTAGATATCACCATTAATTTGATTCCTTTCCATTTATTAGTGTAAGTGTTATATGAATGATATGCAGTGATATTCTATAGGGAATAATCATGTTGTAAAAAATATTGTAATTTCAATTTTCAAATGTAATGTTAGACTCATGTTTATATAATTTTTAACAACAATAATAAAAAATATGGTCTTTTTTGATGAGATTTCTTGTATCTTATTCTATATTAATAAATTAGACAACACAATTGGGTTATTAGAGTCAGGATCATTATAACTGGTATTAGAGGAAATGGATGGAATTTGATCCTTGAGAAATCTCATGTGTGAGCATTAGATGTATAATGGATCTCAACCAAATGGATTCATGAGGAAATATTTTCAACTTGGGATGGTGGTGCATCACGCCCAAAAGTTATAGCCACCCATGGAGATACATGATAAGTATCTATTCTTGTTCACTTCATATAATTATAGACAACTATAATAATTATCAATTTTTTTCTAGAAACCATTGGAACTATAATTTGGAAAAATTTATCGTGGATCATAAACCGAGGATAGACATTGAGAATATGAATTTAAGAATGTACAAATGTATTGATATATAATATACAATATGTTTTTTCTTTGAATTAAAACTCTATTTGGATACTATAAGTGGACATGGTCTAGAAAACATTTCCTAGGCGTAATAACATCAAAAGTGTGTATCACCTAGTGCAGAAAAACAATCCTAACTGCACACCTAGTTTGACACTCTCCGGGAAAATGCTTTGGATAATTAAAATTTTCTTTACAAACCATTCAATAGTATTGTAATAGATAATGAAAATAGTTAACCTAGGTTAAACGTAATTTTTATAATATTTAATGTAATTTTCTTCAATGTAAAAGTAAAATTCATTAGGTGATGAAAGGAATTGTATAAATAAAAAAATTCTTGAGGAAAAATGATGATGTTAATGGAATGAAATAAATCTCATTCTAGGGATCCATTTATTGCTCATTCTCTAAAATGTGGAGAACATGGAATAAAATCCATGAAATTTTCCACTTATAAAGGTTATCCCCTACATAAAATAAGGATTTATATCAAAATAAAATGAGTGAAGTATTTATTAGTATTCCATTATTAAATTTTATAATTATTTTTACAAATTGTATTTTTTTACAAGAATTATGAACTATATAAGTATGATTTTATATTTCATATGAATATGTGTCTTAATTTACATTGCAGTTATGGATACTGTCATGGGTTATTTATTTTAAGAATTATCTTAATTTCAAAGTATTAAAAAAAAATTTATCTTTAATGTGATGGGATTATATCAAGAATAAAAATAATTGTGGGAATTTTTTAAAATATATATGTTTTATTGGAAAATTAATTTGATTAATAATTCCCTTACATTTAATAGACATAAGTGTAATGGGTTTAAAAAATTATATGGTTTATATGATCATTAATTAAATAATGATAATAGATAAATGTGATTATAGGATTTTTCAAAGAGGTCTATTTATTGATTAATTTTTTCATCAATTATGTCTATCATAGGTTTTAGGGGATCATTATAAGAGTTATATTAATATAGTTTAAAAAAATGACAACCCACATACTTGGTGAAAACCCTTCACGTCTAGTATGTCCACATGGCTTCAACCCAAGAATGTTGGATGATAAGGGTTTAGGACCTACCAATTTCCAATGTGATTTCTAGGATAACGTGTCATTGTTTTTAGTTGAAACAGTTGAAAAATAAATATTATTGATGAACCAGTCGTGTTACTTTAGAGGTTTGAATATTAATTTATCATATTGGAAAACATATTAGGACTATATTGTTTTTAGAAAGCAATTAGACATAGATAGAAAGAGTTGACACTATTTTTTAGATCCTACTATACATTAACATTTTTTTTAGTTCTACAAGAAAAAAATTTAGTTTTTGGATATTAATTTCTTGGAGTAAGGGATGAATAGGAAATTGATTGAAGGACTACCAAATTATGAAATTATTCTTATAAAATTGAATAATATGAAGTAAACATATTTGTATACATTCATAGACTATAAAATAATTCCTTAACATTAAGAAAGTGATCTTACAAAAAATGTTATCTCGTTACATTCATATCTAATGAATAATATAGTCTTTTAAATAATTGTAGATTTATAGTTCTTATGACCATAACTTTCTCTTGATCATTTACATTAGTAGGATCAATGACCTCAATCACTATCAATAATTATTTATACTGATTTTACATATAAAAAAATCACTAACCACCCATTTTCATTTATTTGGAAACATAATATGTGTTATTATAAATAACCATTTTACTTATCTTTCACTTTTTTCAGGAAGATATTTAATTAACCATTTTTTCATGTGGGTAACGAAAAAATTATTTTTTAATTTCCATCACCGATTACTAAGATAAAGCTCAACTTTTGATGGTAAAATTTATTAATTAGGGGGGATGTACCACTATGATATTTTAAGTGGAGAAAATAATGTTTGACTGATTAAAATGCATTAAACATTTAGTGGAGATGATAATGTACCACCCAAATATTTTATGATATATTTAATTTTAGATAAATTGAATCTCTATAATATCTTGCAGAACACGCATCCCCAAGTTGAAATAAACCTTAATATATTATACCATTATAACATAACCTTTAAATTTGTGGTTATGAATAGTAAAATCTAAAAATATTAATTTTAAGGTCAACTACTAATATATAAAAAAATATTAATAAATTAAAATAAAAATAGTATTTTTTCTGAAAAACTATAATTTGTCTATGCAAGATATTTTAGTTTGGGTTCATGAACAAAATTTCAAATTAATTAGTATTTAATATTAAAAAATTATTTCATAACATAATCATAATTTTTATAAAAAATAATTTTAAATTTAACTGAGGTTGATTGTTTTGGATTTTTATTGGATTTATCATTGTTTGATGAATAGTGAAAAAATATAGAATTTTATTTGAAAAAATCCTTTCATTTAAATTGTATTTAAATTAACATTATATTATGAATTTTTTCTAATGTAATATTATTTAATATATATATATATATATTAATCAAATTTCTGTTATTTTAAGGATATTCACATTGAATTTGGATATTAAAAATTTAAAATGTTTAATTTTTCCCTCGTCGAAAATCTGTTTTCTTATCTTCTCTATCATAATAATTATAAATTAATAATTTCCAATTTTTTGAATTTAATTTAGTAAAATGTAATATATATTTAGAATGATAACCATTTATATTTTATTATAAATTTAACTTACTTTTTCATCAAAATTAATAGTAAAAAAAATAAAAACTAATTACCACAGTTAAAGTAATAGTGGACTTAATGGGAGTTAAACTAAAAATATAAGTTCAAAATGACCAAAAAAACATGTAAAATATAGTTTTTTTCATATTTGAACCATATCACTTATTGGATAGATAATGTTTTATTATTACATCCATGTGACATGAAGAGAACATTTTTGGAATTCATTATTCCAAAAGAATACATGTGTGACACATGCCTCACTTATAATGGGCCACCCCTATCACCATTAATTCACCACTTAAAACCCCATTGTATTAGAAAATTCCTATAAATATAACTTTTAAAATTCCCCCATATCATCTTTGAATCATTACTTTGGAAATAAATCTACAAAAAAGTCATTTTGTAAAAACCAAAAGACGTTCCCTGAAGAGAAGTCAATATTCTTCAAGGAGCTTTATTATTTTATTTCTTCCACCAACCCATTAAATTATTTTTAAAATATTATACAACACTATATTTATATTCAATAAAATTGTATATTATTATGTTAATGTAATACAATAAATCCTTCTCATCTTTCATCAAGTAATTTATGAAATCATCATTCATGTATACTATAGACTACTACCTCACGAACTGATATCATTTGTTTGTCCATTACAAACTATTATAGTTGGGTATGATGTTGGATATAAAGTTTATATACTATAATTATTAAATAATTATAACTCTTTTTCATTTTATAACATACACCTTCATTTACTTTCAATTCCATATGGGATATGATATCATGGCTTGTGTGTACAATGTCGTACCACATCATGATGTGACATGATTAGTAATGATTTACATGGAATATAATATGGATACATTTAATGATAATATGTGATATACCTAAAATAATTTTTATATTCATGAAATATTTTTCATTATTAAATTAAATTAAATTATTTCAATTTTTTTACTAAAAATTGAAAATGTCATTCGTGTATGGGTGGAATACAATATTCACAAAGCGATGTGATTCTGTTTTCATCACCACAAAAAATGGGTGATATATATATGTATATTAAATGAAATATTATTGTTTATATGATATAATAATTATTATTTATAGGTAAAACACTACATACCACATTTCTATAATGGTCAATTAAAATGGAAACATTACACATGAGTACGTATGACCTACCATTTCCATGATTGTAACATACTTATTTTTACAAAACAATATATCATTATAGGTTTTAAAAGTATAATTGATTTATAAATAAGATAAATATTTCTTGTTTTTTATTTTACATGATCTATGTATATACAATTCACATGAACTAAAACTTCCATGATAAAGCATCAATGAGAGAAAAAGGTAATTAACACTAGAAACAATGAAAGCAATGATTTATTTTTAATGTTAATGTGATAAAATTTATAAAGGGATAATAAATTATAATATAAGTATTAATATAATTCTTTAATTTATCAATAACATGTTTTAAATAACTCCATGTGAGTTTAAATAACTTGTAAACAAAATGAATCATGAGGTAATGTACTTCATAAATCAATTTCTATTTGTTGGGTTAAAATTATACATCATGGATTATGTCATGATAATATTATCTATTTGATGACGTTTGACTATTTTTTGTCTTATTTCAACTATTTTATATTGATTTATATTTTATATAAATGATATATTCATTTTTTAATTCTCACTTCAACTTTATTACCCTTTAAAAAATTATTTTACCATATCACTCTAATCGATATTATTTATTAATGAATTTAATTGGAAAGAGATAATTTAAAATATCATAATAAAAACAATTACTTTTATTAACCTTGGGTTATTCGTGATAATTTTATGTAATAATACCAACCTTTCACGTTTTGGTACTGAAAATTATTGATAATTTTTTTTATGAAAATGAGACTATGTTTCTCTCTACAGTTGAAAACCATTTTCTTCCAAAACCAAGTTTTCTAAAAATGTTTCCAACTTATTTTTAACACTTTCAAAAGAATATTTTAATGAAATTTGTATCCATTTTTAAATTATAAAAAACTATTTTTAAAGTAATCTTTCTTTTCAAATAATTCTCATTTCATTTTCCACAAAATGTAAAAGAAGTAATTGTTTTAATGTGTACAAAATTAATGGAATTTTCCACTTTCTTGACTATTATTTATTTGAAGATTGATTTATTGATTTTTAATGATACTTTCAGTGGAAATTTTCTTATAAATTTATAAAAAGTTTTTTTCAAATTGGAAATGGAGTTGTCATGAAGAAACATTTAAAATTGGTTTTAAAGAATCATTAATATGATTCCAAATGTGGTATAAAAGTAAAGGATTTTCTCAATATATTTTGAATTTTTTGATAAATTTATTTTTTAAAATAAAAAAATAATTTTTTTTGATAACTGTCATTAATGATATTTCAATTTTAATCCCATTTATCAATTGCAACATCCCTTGTTTTATTTATAATTAAGGTGGATATTTTTAAGCACTACCATCCTTATTATTTTGTTGAATGGAATAAGATTGTATGAAAGATATTGTTATAGGTCCTATTTATTTTCAATGAATTAATAATTTTTCAATTTTTTATGGAACCCATTTTTTTCCATTGGGTAATATTATTTCATTGATATTTTAATGGAACCCATTTTTTTCCAATTGTTATTTATGTATTATATATATTCTTATAGAAGCCATTTCATTTTCATGGGGTAATCAGGTTTCATAGAGATTATTATGGAACCCATTTATTTTCAAAGGTATAATCATATTTCATATTTTTTTATCAAACCAATTTTATTTACATGGGTTATTCATGTTATAAAATGTATAATAGCTTTTTTTCACTTTTATGATGAAATTACGGTTCAATGTAATTTTTACATATTGTTGTTCTTATAAATTATTGATATGATGGGTGTTACTAGATAGTGTTGGGTGATCCCAATATAACTTCAATAATGGGCGCACCTGGATAGATCTCTAATGCATTGCGTGGTGATAATATTCTCTGGTAAATTATGTTGGATGTCGGGTATACAGTTATTCCATTTAATAGGGTTCTACAATGGTATTGTTTGTGCTCTATGGATATTATGTCCCAATGTACTACATCTTTTATATATTATTTCCATGGTTTTGTAATATTTCCTTTGATCATGATTGAGATCACATGGATCCTGATTCTTGATTCTAATGACTCTTTTATTTTGAAATCGGTATTCCCTGTTTTCAAGTTTTATGATTCAAGTATTGAGGGGAATTAATTATTCATGATTATCTTAGGAAATATTATTATTTCATCATACCCTTATGAAATTTTTATACTTATTTATGACCTTCATCTGTTAATTTTTTTCATCAAACATATTTATCATTTATGTTCAACCTCATTTTGTTTCCTTTCTCAAGAATCCTTAAAATGTAATAAGAATGATATGAAATAATATTTGAGATATAATAATTATATTAGAAAAAGTTATTTTGTAATTTGTTTTTTAATATTAAATTTAAGACTCTAGTATTTACGCTAATTACCAATACTACTAAACTATTTGGTTCTTTTGGATTCGATTCATTTTAAATTGTACCAATTTAATATTATGGACAAGAGATCTAGGTTTCTAGAGATGAGATCATGGAATGAAAGTACTGTAAAAATATCATAATATTATTTAATAACATCACACACTTAATTAAGTAATATTAATTTAAATTAAGAATTATTAGAAACAGGTTAATAGAAATTGTTTAATATAATTTTATACCCCTTTGTGAATTTAAATTCATTTTCCCTAGAATGAAACAATTCAAATATAAACATAAAATATTATGTTGTATGGATTATTAGCATTAATAAATTTTATATTGTTAGTATGTTCACCACATTATAAATACAATTAGTTCATATAACAGATGTCTCCCATAAATTAAATGTGAGACGAGAAAACCCTTACCTCGAGTTCCATTATTCCATGTGTTTCTTCCAAATACTATGTAATATTATTATATCAATTATTTTAATAAAAAAAAGTAGGTATAATACCTCATACATAAAGAATTGATTTATTCTATTTAAGGACATATAAAAATAATAAATCATTAAGTTCACATTGGGTGTTTTAAGGTTGTTCAATTCATTGTTCCAAAACTACATTAATGTGTCGACTGTGCTCTAATAGGCCATTATTTCAAAATATACAAAATTAAAATATTTAAATATTTATCCTATTTATACATATATTATACTCTTATATCCAATTATTAGATATGGTTATGAAAAATTAACTATATAATAATCTTGGTGATGGTAAGCCATTTGTATGTATGAGTAATGTTTCCATTTTTCAATGATCATTATTGAACGAAGGTAAGTAATGTATTACCATTCCAAAATTATCATTAAATCATAAATAAAATATTTTTTCATTATATACACTTAAATATAAAATCTAATTGTGGTGCGGAAAAAAATCACATCACTTCTTGGAGGTTCTAGTCCACACGTGTACATGAACAATGTTATAAGTTATCATTATAAGGAAAATGATATACGATATTTTAGAAATGAAAAATATTTCATGAATATAATAATTTTTTCATTTATATTGCATATATTTCCTTACCATTATCTATATTACCTTCTTCTAAAAGCATTATGTAAAAACAAATCAACACACATCTTGAGGTAGAAGTTCATCGTACACATGAGTGGCATTATTATATCCTCCAACGAATAGAATATCAATGGAATATATGATATAATAACCCCATAATTATTAATTTTTTTGAAATATTATGTATATATATTAAATAAATCCTTACAACAAGTCTTCAAAGGTGATGACGAAACATAAATGCCATCTGTTCTGGGGACAGTAATCTTCCAAACACACAAATGATGATTTTGTATCCCATTTTATGGAAGATAAGATTAATACACAGTATTTCATTTGAAGAATAAAATATTAGTATATATGGGTAATGGATTTTTAAAATAATAATAATTAAGGAATAATTTACAGAGTTGGAAGAAGAAATAATGTAAATATTCTTAGTAATGAATGTTACTTCTTATTTGTGCAACCTCCATTGTTAAGCACCAAGATGCTTCTTAGGATTAATTTAGAGTCAAAATAAGGGAACTATGATTTATGGATGATATTATGGATGATATTTGGGTATTTATTGGAACATATAGTGGTATATTAATATGTAAATAAGATATAATAGGGTGATCTTTTAAATTTTAGGTGAGTGGAATGATTTTAATATTTTCCTGGAAAAAGTTATACATAAATTTTTCTCAGGACAAATAGATCCTAAATGGAAAATTTTAGATAATTAGGCACAATAATATCAAAATATTTCCATAAAATATTTTTCATAAATATTTTCAAGTCATTTTTACACTTATCATTTTAGTTTAACCCATAGTAAAACCATTTTCACCATAACTGTGATAAGGTTTTTTTTACTATTTTCAATATTTATTAAGTTAAAAAATTATGTTTAAATTCATAGGTAAAATATATTATTTTGATTCAAAATATGGAATCTAATTTACAATGTTCAATTTACATAATTAGACAAATTTAATTTGAAATAAATCATTCAGATGTGATTAAAAATATGGAATTTAGGAACTATATTTTTCAAGAAAAATATTACATTATATTAATGAAATTACTATTAATAATCATTGTGTGTATATAAAATAATAATTATTAATAAATAATTTTTAAAAATTATTTCGAAAATTCCTCATTATGGATTATTTGAATTAATTGAAATGTAGAAGAATTATTCACTTTAGAACTATTTTTTAGAAAAATCCAATCTCTAAACACAAAAAAAACTATCATTAAAAGTCAATATATTATGAAATAAAAATTCATTAATTGTATTACATAAAAATAAATAATACTTTTTTTACTTAAAATTATATTTAAAACATAACTTGACACTTAAATGACATAATTTATAGAAAATAAATGACTTTGTTTTCAAAAATTAGCATTTTTCACAATGCATGTAAAAAGAAATATTTTTGAAAAAAATAAAATTTTCACCCTATTATGTCATTAATATGATTAATTAAAAAATTAATACCCTTTTGGATGATAAATTTTCTAATATTTGAAAAAATAAATGTGAATTTTTGTTTCTAATGCGTGATGAAACCTCCTTTTGGAATAATATAGTTTTTTGCTAAATATCTATTTTATTCTGGACAATCCTTAATTTATTTCCTACTCAATATAAAACCATTGAATTTATTTTATAATTGTTTGAAAAATATAAATTTCATAATTTATTTTTTTATATTCATAACATCTAATTTAATGGATATGTTATATACATTATATATTATACGGGCCATTCAAACTCAATGTTTCTTATTGAATATTCTATCAAACATAATTCCGTTTTCTAAAATCTCAAGGTGGAGTGTTAAAAAAATGAACAATATTAAAATCCTTTTAAAAATAAAAATATCTTAATGTATTGGGGGGGTTATATTCTCATCTAATTATAGTGTTGCGTATCATTTACACTATCAATAATAATATTTTTCTTTTCATATATTTAAGTGTTATATAGACCACTTTAATAAATTATATCCTACTAATCTGGGCATTATCACCATAATCCATGGATGGATAATTGAAAATATGATTTTTTTAATCCACATCCAAAAAGAAGTTAATAAAAAATTATCTTAAAATATATAAATAGAAATATGATGGTGGCCGCCTTATAATGATTCCAAATAGAATAACTTCGATTGATTGTAAAGATATGCACATGGAATAAAATTATAATTAATTATGGAGATTGATATAATAATTTTATCATATCAAACCGAATGATCAATACAATATTAAGGACCTCACAATGATAAATATTCAATTAAATAAAATAAAATGGTTTCATAAAATATGAAGTTATTGGATAAAATTTGTTTCCATTATCCCTTTCCTATAGTTGAAGAATTATTTTACTATTTAGACTGAAAAAATGAAAAAACATAATTACATAAAAATTATAATATCTTCCTTCTCCTATTTCTAAAAAATATAATATTTTTACATTGATGATGAGAATTGATGTATATTTGTTCATTTTGGAATCACTGAAACATAATGTTAAATCTCACGTAACTATAAAAAGAATAATAATGTTATTCCACATGTCTTTAGATTTTAACAATAACCAAAATTATTACCACATTTTAATATAATCCCCGTATGAAAAAATCAGCACATGATGAAAAAATACATTGATCTCAAAACTTTAATATTAATACCTAACATTAAATGTGAATCGATCTATAAATAAATAGCTTTATTTCTCAAAAAAATATAGACAACCTCAAAATTTTAAACTGTATTTACCTCAATGGTTATGTCAAAACATCCAATATACAAATCTTCATTATGATATCCCATATGACATAGTTTTGAATTTCAACCTATTCTCCCATTGGTTTTGGGTTTAATCCCCATGGCCTCACCGAATGCGATGCATTGATGCCCTGCCTTTAGGTTATCCATTACCAAAAATTATCTCCTTATAATTTTCCAAGAAATATGTTGAAAATTCCAAAAATAAGCATAATTTTCTAATATCATATAAATCCAAAAGGTTATCAATAAATTAAAACATATTTCCACAAAATGTACAGAAATAATTCAAGTTGAACTGAAGAGAATGTAAAATGGGTGTATAAATCATTAAAATTAGGGTCAAAATTAATCTCACAAATTGGTGATTGTATCCAGAAATTATAATATATACTCACATTAAACCATTGTAATCTCTAAAAAAATATAAAACCTTCTTTATTTCCAAATATATCATCCTTTAATCCACATTCCCCAATCTGATGCTCAAATAATAAAAATTAAATCTCTGAATCTAATAAAAATGATGGAGACCCAATTTTTAAAATTGAAAACAAACTACATTAGAAATATATATTTGATAAAAATTATTATCAATGAACTTATAGGTTTATAGGTTTAGATAATTGTTTTAAAAAATTAACATCATGGATTCATAAACTAATTCATTATAATCATTAAAATAACCTCCCACTTTACCATGATTTTCTTATTCGCCATTAGGTTTTGAACATCATCTACATGAAACACTTAAAATAATAATTAGTTTCACATAATTCATGATAAACAGGGGAAAAGATAACAAAATTGGGGAAATAAAAAATTATCATTAAGATTAAACATAAGCATTAACAATTAAATCTCATCAGTGAGATTAATTTGAGCATAAGGGTTTGTTTATATAATCAAAGTGTGGGATCATAACATAAGAGAAATCAGTACCATCAATTCATTTATAATGAATCATGAAAACGTTTCATAAGGATTTAATGAGGTTATTCTTAATCATAATCTGTCTTCATGTTTCATCTAATATCAATCTTGTTAAAAGTAAACATTTATAACCCTTAGTAACATTATAAAAATGTGTTAGTGTCTTGGGAAATATTTTACATAGAACAAATTTATAATGGTTTTTGAACTATTATAAATGTAATAACTATATATATGAATTAAAAATAATTCTCCAATTAAAACAAACATTACCCCGTGTAATAGAGAACTGTATAGGAACATAAATCATATTTCCTATATTGGGCTCACCAGGCACTATATGGGTGTATGCATGTTATACCAAGGTCCAAGAATCATAAATAATGTACATAGAGAATACACATCATTTTATAACTCATAAAAATGTATTCCATTCATAACTTGATTTACCAAATTCAAATAACTAGGTTTCATGATAATTTATATGAAACTTAATTAGCCCATTGTAAAGTAATGGGTTCCCTGTAAATCTTATAAAAGCATGTCTATCCCTTGAAAAAGAAACTAAATCCATAAAAATATCATTGAAATAACCATAATCCATTTTGATAATAAATGAGGTTGTTATAATTTCAAAATTTCGAAATTGAACCATATGTAACCAGATTAGTTGTTGGTGTTGATATATGGAGATACAATTAAAAGGAAATAATTATTTTTGAGGAAAATGACCTTTTCAATTTTGAAAATCAATTTTAAAAAATCACAAAAAATTGCATAAAAACATTTTGATGCATATAACCTTTGAAACATATAAATTATACTTCTTAGATAAATACTGGAAATGATATAAGGAAAAATTATTCATGTCATAAGTTTTAAAAATAGACATTGTTTCAAAAACATTTTACAAAGGGATTCAAAAGAGACCCATTTAGATAATGGTAGGAAGTTTCATTTTAAAAATATAATAAAAGAAGGTAAAATAAATTTTTTTATGAAATATATTATCTTTTTCTATATAATTGTTTTGATAACATTTAAGAAAAAATGAATAAGGAAGAGAATCATAAACTATATAAAAGAATATACAACATCAATATAACATAGAAATGACTTCCTTGATGTTTCTTTAATCTATAAAGGAGGACATAAAAATTAAACATATCAATCACATTCATAACTAGAGGATAATAAACAAGATGTGGTTAATGGTAATTATAGTACATTATTTCCTCTAAATGAACCTTCAACATAAACAATATTTAAGTGATAATTCTTCAGTCATAATCCACATGATATAATAACATCATGTGAGGCTTTAAATATCTGAAACATAAGGTTTTTTTGATATATCATGTCTAAGGTTAATACATACACCTCAAAAATAAATATAGGTTTATATTGTAAAAGTGTGTTTCAATGAACCAAAATTTTATTTGAATAACCCTTATAAAAATCATACCATTGAATTTTAGAAATAATCAAAGAATCAATTATTGGTATTATTTGTAAAAGTTAATATACAAAGTTAAAATATAAATATATATAATAAAATTTAATCACACATGTAGCCATGGAATAATAATGTCAATGAAAAGTATTATAACATAAATGGGAAAACATTAAGGTAAAAAATTCATTGTAACTTTTTATATTTCAAGTCAATTTCCCATAAATGGAATAATTCAAATAGAAACATAAATTACATTGATGTATGGAGGATTCATGTTATTAAATTTGAAATAGACATTATATACACCACAAAATAAAAAAAAATGTGGTTAATATGGCATATATCTCACAAAAATAAAAAGTGAGATGAGATCACCCTTACCTCATGTCTCGCCATTCCATGTGTGTCCTTTAAATCTTGTATAACGAGAATATATTATTTATTTTAATTCTTAAGATAAATTTTCATCTTTATTACCTTATAATTAAATCATTTATTTTATTTTTTATAATGATAATGAAGATACTTAATGATTTATGTCTATGACGGGTGTTTTGAGGATGTGTTGTTCATTGTTTCAAAATGAAATAAGTGTTTTGACCACTGTCAATGAGGGAATTTTCTCAAAAACAAAATAAAAATAATTATGAAGTAATTATCTTATTAATTATTCAATTAAAAAGTTAAAATCAATCATGATATATATATATATATATTTATGAAAAAATGGACGACGTTACAATCATGGAGACAGTTGGTCATACTTAAGAATGAGTAATGCTTCCATTTTTCCGTGAATATTATGAAAATAAGAAACTAATATTATAAACTAAAAAATGATAATAATATCATAAATAATATACTATTTAATTAAATATACATATATACACATCATCCATGTTCCGTAGGGATGAAAATAAGAATCGCATCGCTTCATGGAGGCGGGAGACTACAAAAGTTTATGAATAATGTTCTCAATTTTTAGCGTAACAAATTAAATGAACAGTTATATTTTATGAATGATCATTATTTCATTTATATCATTATTATATCATTTATATCAAATATATTCATTATCATTATCCTTATTACCTTATATTTAATGTATTTTTGTAAAATTAATCACATCATATTGTGAGACGTTAGTCTATCGTACACAACGTCGACGTTATCATATCCCAAACAGAATTTATATTAATAAATATATTATGAAAAATAAATATGTATAAATATATCTAATGAATTATATATATACTTAAAATACATCATTTCAAAAATCCATGGTAGGTGATGATGAAAACAAATTACATAGTGTAACGACCCAAAGTTTCATTAATATAAAATCCCTCTTGATTTAGTTAAATGTTTCTTTATGAAAAATGTTTTTATAAGATGTCAACTTCTTTAGTTTTACGTTATGATTTGTGATCGTTACTTTTATAGCTGTTGAACAGTGATCATCTGAGTAGTATAAATATAAGGCTTTAACGAACCCATTTCTACTCAGACAAAGGAAGTGATGGCCTCATCCAGTAGAATTGCCCCTTACGAAGCCCATTTGTCAGAGCTCGGAAAATATTGGCGTCTTTGGGATTTGACCTTGACCAAGCCCAAGCTGAGCTTCATCAAGTCAAGCTCAAACGTGATCGTCTACGAGAAAAGTGGAAGTTGATTGAAATTACCACTCGGGCGATGTAATTTGAGCCACCCCAAGAGTCTGTCACCATCGCACACCTTACACTTAGGACTTATGCAGCTTTTTTAAGGGGTTATGTAACAAATAAGTATCACCATGTTCATGTACATTATTTTTTTATATAATAATGAATATAATTTCTAGTCATTTTTGATACATTGTAATTAGTTTTTAAAGTACAAATGGTGTTTTTAGTTATTATTTAATTAAGAAATATATTTATTTAAATTAAATGATTTTTGAATTAAATAATATTTTAATAAAATACTATTATTAATATTAAATTAATTTTTTATTATGTATAAATGATCTTATAATTTTATGAATGCAATTAAAATTTTTATTAAGGTTTGAAAGCCATTTCTGTCAAAACCCGTGAATTTTTTTATAAATGTAGGTTTTTATTATAAAAGTGAAATTTCACATATTTAGAAAATTATTTAGATAAAATAAATATTATTTTTGGAATCAGGACGTCGAAATTATCCAACGGTGAAATTTTCATAATTTTCTGAGACAGTCAAATTTTTGGGTAAAAATTAAATACCATTTAAATATATAATGTGTTTTATGACATCATAATGACCCAATGGTGATTTAATAAAATAACATAATCCTTATGTTCGGCCAATATGTGTTTTATCATTAAAATAATGACTTTTTGGGTTTGTTTGACTTACTTTTCAAAGAATTAATGGAGCCCTCAATACTTATTCAACACTTGGCCTTTTTAAATTAATTTCCATGGGAGTGTGACTCACCTCAACATAAGCAACCCTGATTTTTTAATAAGTTCGGACCTTGGCCTTGTAAAATATTTTTTTCCTCTTTCAATTTCCAGAAACCATGGGCAAATACCATGGGATGGTTTTTGGTTCGGATTATTTTAATATAAGGGGTCCCAAACCTAAATAATAAAGAATTCTCTCACCTTTCCTATATAAACCCACCCAAGCTCCCAATTCCTCCTCTCTAAAATCCCTTGGAGTTCATCCAACCTCTGACCTACTCTCTCTAGGATCCTCCCAAGGTGCCCTAAGCTCCCAAGAAGCATCTCACAAGCCTCTCTTTAGCCTTTGGAAGCACACTTCCAAGTAAGGGTTTTTTTCTTCCTTTCTCATTTTTGTCAATTTTCTTTAAGTTGTATTGACCTTTTAATTTCAATTATGAATTTTGGGGTATGGTTTCGAACCTCCCCCATATTGCCCTCTTATTTTTTGAATGATGGGAGAACCCTTTCTCTCACATTAAATGCCTCCCATGTACACCCGTTACTATGCCGAAATTCCGAAAGGAACTTCTCTCTCTTCTTTTTCATTCAAGCAATACTTTTGCATCATGAATATAAATTCCTTTTAAATTGTTGGGACATGTATCTATATGACCTCCTTACTATACATTACATGTAAATATGATGAGGAACCCCTTTCTCTCTCATCAACCTTTTTTATGAATTCTTATGTCATGTCGTTACGCTGCTGAAATCACACCGATTTTCTAAGCCAATGCCATAGTGTAGGGAATACCATGCCCATTTCTCCATATTAGGTATTCACATTTATGCACATTTACTTATTGATTGTAAAGTTGCATGTATTAATTCCACATTCCTTTATCGTGGAATAAATGATTATGTTTTATGAACCCTTGTTTTATGATCCATGTGGCACACTTATGCATGAAATGAAATGTTTAAGAAGGGTGCGCCCTTATAGCGCTCCAATACATTGGGTAAAGTATAGTATCATGATACGTCATGTGCAATGAGTGTTGACTCATGCTAATTCATGTGCAACGAGGGTTTACTCGTGCTTCAAGTGCAATGAAGGTTTACTCATGCTCCATGTGCAATGATCCTTGGCTCATGCTAATTCAATGTTAAGGGTTGTTGCCACATTTCCATGTTATGGTTATCATGATTTATCATGCCTTTATGATCATGTTACTCTAATGCTCTATTGATGTTCCTATTTACTAACATGTATTGTACTCCTCTTGTTATTCATTGTGTACTCCCTTACTGGGCTTTATAGCTCACCCTTTTCTTATGCATGTCCTCAGGTTATCTGATGAAATGCTAAGTACGAAGGAATGTAGTGGACATGTAAAGGATGTTTTCAATATGGATGTTGATTTTTAAGTTTAAAGTTTTTAGGTAATGATCCTAAGACCCAAAGACACTAAACCTCTCGATCTTCTTTGTTGTATCAAGTGAAGTTTTATGTAATAAATCATGCTTAAGTTGTAATAAAAAGAAGGGTTGTCATAGTTGGTATCAGAGGATATGTTTAGTTATTTTTGGGATTAGGAAATCCTAGTAAAGCCTTAGATACAAGACTAAGCATAATAAAAACATCCCTAAGTTTTGGTAAATACTAAGTATGGGGTTTATCAAAAAAATACATCCCTGTCTGGATACGAGCAGGTAGAGGCGGCTCTGGCACAGATGTATCCTATGGGTAAAACCTGAAAACACCGCTTTGAGCTAGACTCGAATGGGAACGGGTGCACGACAACGGGTCTTGCTGCACTCTTGGCTACGACACTCCCAAGGGATATGTTTTGATAAATTCACAATCATAGTATGAACCATTATTAAGGGAAAATTGCCCCTAAGAATATATGTTATAAGGAAGATCATGAAAATCCTGGATTGAATCCTATAGACTCATGAGTTAAAGAGATTATAGTTTATTTATAAGTAATCAACTTTTGTCTTTGGATTAACCTTTATGTGTTACCCCTAACTTTCCTTTTATTCCAGCCAATGGCTGGTAATAGGAGAACTCGGGCTAACAACCGTTGTGAAGATCAGTGTGGTGATTGTACTAATGAGATCCCCAATCCAATGGGAGCGGGAATCGCGAACATTGTCATGCTTCTCTCTCAGCTAACTCATGTTTTGAATAGAAACACGGGTCAATAGGAATGTTCAACCCCCCTAAGAAAGAACAAGTCACTATCGAGAGATTCAAGAGACAAAGGCCTCCTACATTTAGTGGATCATCTGATCCGATGATCGATGAGCAATGGATCAACACCATTGAAAAAATCTTCTCTATCCTTCAATGTCTTGAACAAGAGAAGTTTCTCCTGGCGGCTTATCGTATGGAGGGTGAAGCTGATCAATGGTGGACGTTGATCAAAAATACGAAGACTGAGGAGGGGATCGAGGCTTTGGAATGGAAGTAATTCTGGAAGATATTTTTCGATAAATATTTTCTGCGCACCCTCCATCTTAAGATGGAAAGGGACTTCCTTTCCCTCAAGCAGAAAGATGAAGAATCTGTGGGAGCGTACAAGGCAAACTTCACAAGGCTTGCGCGATACGCTTTCGGCTTTGTCGTTACCCCCGAATGCAAGGTTGACCGCTTCTTTGGTGGGATGAAGCCTAGCTTGCGGAATGCATTAGCGATCTGTGACTTCGACAGCTATGAGGAAATTTTCTGATGTGCCCTCAAGGTTGAAATGGAGATCGGAGAATCACAGGGGTGTCATGGGGAAAAGAAGCGTAAGGTGGACTTCAATGCTGGTGGTCCGATGGATAAATCCAACGGTGCTAAGAAGTTCCATCACCCCACTTGCCAAAAGTGCGGAAAGAAGCACACTGTAAATTTCCTTAGGGGGACGAGAAAATGCTTTAGGTGTGGAAGAGAAGGGCGCCTAGCTATTAACTGTCGATAAGAAGGACCCGCGGCTGCGACAGAGGAGAGGAACGCTCCGTTTAAACCTCAATGTGTTGTTCAATGCTACAAATGCAAAGAACCAGGTCATTTTGCGAATCAGTGCCCTACTCCAAGGGTTATCGGAGGCAACCAACAACCTCCAAGACAGTAAGGAAGAGCTTTTTCCATCACTTCTGCTGAAGTGAACCCCGACAACGAAGTGGTGACCAGTACGCTAGTTATTCATTCAAGAATTTCAAATGTACTTTTTGATTCAGGTTTTACGCATTCTTTTATATCTTTAATGTTTAGTAGAACAATCTCAGCACAACCACAAATCTTGGAAGTAAAGATGTCGGTGAGTACGGAAAATGGGGCGATCATTGCATCCCATGAATATAAGTCCTCCCCTGTTATAATCTGTGGATTTAATTTTCTGGAGAACCTCATCATACTCCCTTTGGTGGAATTTGATGCAATTCTTGTCATGGATTGGCTTTCCTTATATAGAGCCAACATAAATTGTCGGGAGAGGGAAATCAAACTCAATATGGAGAATGGACCCCCGATTCTTTATAAGTGTCAGGAGGAAGATGAATCTCCTTTAGCTCCATCATCTCAAGAATGGATATTACAGCCTTATGAGCACTCATATCTGGCTCAGATGATTGATTCAAAGGAAGAAGCCACCCTTGAATAAATGCCTATTGTGAGGGAATTTGCTGAAGTATTTCGCGAGGAACTTCCTGGTCTTCCTCAAAGAAGAGATGTTGAGTTCTCAATTGAACTTATACATGTGGTGCTACCAATATCCAAGACTTCATATAGAATGGATGTTGTTGAGCTTGAAGAGCTGAAGAAACAACTATAGGAGAATCTAGATAAAGGGTTTATATGCCCAAGTGCATCACCATGGGGTGCACCAGTCCTCTTCGTCAAGAAGAAGGATGGGTCAATGCGGCTTTGCATCGATTATCGTGAACTTAACAAAATAACGATAAAGAACAACTATCCTCTCCCATAAATCGATGACTTGTTTGATCAGCTGCGTGGAGCACAATACTTCTCCAAGGTGGACTTGCGGTCGGGATATTATCAAGTAAGGGTGAAGAAGGAAGATATCCCCAAGACTGCTTTTCGTACAAGGTGCGGGCACTATGAATTCATAGTAATGCCTTTTGGACTCACCAATGCTCCAGCAATATTCATGGACTTGATGAATAGAGTCTTTAGAGATTACCTTGAAAAATTTGTGGTAGTCTTTATAGATGATATTCTAATATACTCCAAAACCAAGGAGGACCATGAGGAGCATTTAAAAACTGTACTAGAGACTTTGCGGAAGGAGAAACTCTATGAAAAGTACATCAAGTGTGAGTTTTGGGTGAAGGAAGTCACATTCTTGGGCCATATCATCACAAGCAATGGGATATCTGTGGACCCCTCCAAAACAGATGCAATTGAGGGATGGCCGAGGCCAACATCGGTAACTTATATCCGTAGCTTTTTGGGGTTAGCAGGATATTATCGACAATTTGTGAGAAATTTCTCACGATTGTCCAACCATCTTACCATGCTAACTCGAAAGGGAGTAAAGTTTTCTTGGAGTGATGAATGTGAAGAAAGCTTCAAGGAGTTGAAAAGGAGGCTTATCACTGCACCCGTGCTCACTTTACCCATAAGAGGGGAGCTTTTTGTGGTATTCAGTGATGCTTCAAAGAAGGGATTAGGATGTGTGCTGATGCAGAATGATAAAGTGATATCCTATACCTCGAGGTAGTTGAAAATCAATGAGCGAAACTATCCAACGCATGATCTGGAGTTGGCGGCGGTGATCATTGCCTTGAAAATCTGGCGGCATTATCTCTATGGAGAGAAATGTGAGATATATACTGACCACAAGAGTCTTAAATATATATTCGCACAGAAAGAGATTAATATACGCCAGAAAAGATGGATAGAGATCATCAAGGATTATGACTGTTCAATACATTACCACCCTAGGAAAGAGAACAAGTTGGCAGATGCCCTAAGTTGAAAGGATCCAGCGATTCTATCAATGATGAGAATTGAGAAGGATCCAATCTTCTTAGACTTAATGAAAATGGATGTGGGAATCATAAAGATGGGAACATCATCAATCCTTTCACAAATGATTGTGCAACCATCTCTTGTGGAAAGGTTAAAGGATGCTCAAAAGGATGATGCGGGAATCCAAGAAAAAGTGGAATCTATCAAAAAGGGAAAATCCTCAGAGTTTAATGTTAATGAAGAAGGAATTGTGCGGTTTGGGAAAAGACTATTAGTTCCATCATTTTCGGAGCTGAAGAAGGAACTTTTGGATGATACACATAGTTCAAATTTCTCTATTCACCGAGGGGGCACAAAGATGTATCGAGATCTCTAAGAAAACTTTTGGAGGGATAATATGAAGAAGGAGATCGCTGAATATACATCAAAGTGCCTGGTGTGTCAGAATGTGAAGGTAGAGAGGCAGAAGTCTAAAAGTATGATGCAACCATTGCCCATACCAGAATGGAAATGGGAGAACATCACCATGGACTTGGTCACTAGACTTCCAAGGACATCCAAAGGAAACAATGTAATCTGGGTTGTTGTGGATCGTCTTACAAAGACTTCACACTTCATTGCTATTCGAGAAGATTTCTCTTTGGATCAACTGGCACGAATATATATCAGGGAAGTGGTACGGTTGCATGGAGTACCACTGTCTATCATTTCTGACCGAGATCCCAGATTCACCACTATGTTTTGGAAGATTCATCAACATGCTCTGAATACTGAACTGAACATCAGTACGGCCTATCATCCTCAAACTTATGGCCAATCCAAGCGGACTATCCAAACACTTGAGGATATGTTGAGAGCATGCTCAATGGACTTTAAAGGAGGATGGGATCAACATCTTCCTTTGGTTGAGTTCTCTTATAATAATAGTTTCCACTTGAGCATCCCAATGGCACCATATGAAGCCCTGTATGGGAAAAGGTGTAGAACACCAGCATGTTGGGATGAGGTCGGTGAACGTAAGCTGCTTGGACCAGAAATGGTCGAAGAAATGGTGGAGAAGGTGAAAACCATTCAGAAGCATATCAAGGCAGCCCAAAGTCGACAGAAGAGTTATGCAGATAATCGTCGACGAGACCTTGAGTTTAAAGTCAGAGACATGGTGTTTTTACGCATATCTCTGTGGAAGAAGGTCATGAGGATTGGAAACGAAGGGAAGTTAATTCCAAGGTACATCGACCCCTTCGAGATTCTTGATCGTGTTGGGGCTTTGGCCTATCGACTAGCACTTCCACCTACTATGGCCAAGGTGCATGATGTCTTCCATGTATCCCTCTTAAGGAAGTACATACCAGACCCTTCACATGTACTCTCTTCCAAGGTGGTACAACTAGAAGACGATCTTTCTTATGAGGAGCAACTAGTGAAGATCTTGGATCGTAGAGAAAAAGTTCTACGAAATAAGACAATGCCCCTCGTCAAGGTGTTTTGGAGAAACCACAAGTTTTAAGAAGCAACTTGGGAGTCGGAGGATATGATGAAGCTAAGTTACCCACATTTGTTTTAGTATGGGAAAAGGAAAATTTTGAGGGAGAAATTTCTTAAGGGGGGAATATTGTAACGACCCAAAGTTTCATTAATAGAAAATCCCTCTTGATCCAGTTAAATGTTTCTTTATGAAAAATGTTTTTATAAGATGTCAAATTCTTTATTTTTATGTTAAGATTTGTGACCGTTACTTTTATAGCTGTTGAACAGTGATCATCTGAGTAGTATAAATATAAGGCTTTTACGAACCCATTTCTACTCAGACAAAAGAAGCGATGGCCTCATCCAGTAGAATTGCCCCTTACGAAGCCCATTTGTCAGATCTCGGAAAGTGGTGGAATCTTTGGGCTTTACCCTTGACCAAGCCCAAGCTGAGCTTCATCAAGTCAAGCTCGAACGTGATCGTCTATGGGAAAAGTGGAAGTTGATTGAAATTACCACTCAAGCGATGTTATCTGAGCCGCCCCAAGAGTCTGTCACCATCGCACACCTTGCCCTTAGGTCTTATGCGGCTATTTTAAGGTGTTATGTAACAAATAATTACCACCATGTTCATTTACATTATTTTTTATATAATAATGAATATAATTTCTAGTCATTTTTGATACATTGTAATTAGTTTTTAAAGTACAAATGGTGTTTTTAGTTATTATTTAATTAAGAATTATATTTTATTAAATTAAGGGATTTTTAAATTAAATAATATTTTAATATACTATTATTATTAATATTAAATTAATTTTTTATTAAGTATAAATGATCTTATAATTTTATGATTGCAATTAAAATTTTTATTAAGGTTTGAAAGCCATTTCTGTCAAAACCCGTGAATTTTTTTATAAATGTATGTTTTTATTTTAAAAGTAAAAATTCACATATTTAAAAAATTATTTAGATAAAATAAATATTATTTTTGGAATCTGGACGTCGAAATTATCCAACGGTGAATTTTTCATAATTTTCTGGGACAGTCAAATTTATGGGTAAAAATTGAATACCATTTAAATATATAATCTGTTTTATGACATCATAATGACCCAATGGTGATGTAATAAAATAACATAATCCTTATTTTCGGCCAATATGTGTTTTATCATTAAAATAATGAGGGTTTCGGTTTGTTTGACTTACTTTTGAAAGCATTAATGGAGCCCTCAAGACTTATTCAACACTTTGCCTTTTTAAATTAATTTCCATGGGAGTGTGACTCACCTCCACATAAGAAACCCTAATTTTTTAATAAGTTCAGACCTTGGCCTCGTAAAATATTTTTTTCCTCTTTCCTTTTCCAGAAACCATGGGCAAATACCATGGGATGGTTTCTGGTTTGGATTATTTTAATATAAGGGGTCCCAAACCTAAATAATAAAGAATTCTCTCACCTTTCCTATATAAACCCACCCAAGCTCCCACTTCCTCCTCACTAAAATCCCCTGGAGTTCGTCCAACCTCTTCCATACTCTCTCTAGAATCCTCCCAAGGTGCCCCAAGCTCCCATGAATCCTCTCACAAGCCTCTCTCTAGCCTTTGGAAGCACACTTCCAAGTAAGGGTTTTTTCTTCCTTTCACATTTTTGTCAATTTTCTTTAAGTTGTATTGCCCTTTTAATTTCAATTATTAATGTTGGGGTATGGTTTCACACCTCCCCCATACTGCCCTCTTATTGTTTTAATGACGGGAGAACCCTTTATCTCTCATTAAATGCCACCCATGTACACCCGTTACTATGCCGAAATTCCGAAAGGAACTTTTCTCTCTTCTTTTACATTCAAGCAATACTTTTGCATCATGAATAAAAATTCCTTTTCAATTGTTGGGACATGTATCTATATGACCTCCTTACTGTACATTACATGTAAATATAATGAGGAACCCCTTTCTCTCTCACCAACTTTTGTATGAATTCTTATGTCATGCCGTTACGCTGCCGAAATCACACAGATTTTCTAAGCCAATGCCATTGTCTAGGGAATACCATTCCCATTTCTCCATCAAGGGTATTCACCTTTATGCACATTTACTTATTGATTGTAACGTTTCATGTATTAATTCCACATTCCTTTATCATGGAATAAATGATTATGTTTTATGAACCCTTGTTTTATGATCCATGTGGAACACTTATGCATGAAATGAAATGTTTAAGAAGGGTGCACCCTTATAGCGCTCCAATGCATTGGGTAAAGTATAGTATCATGATACGTCCTGTGCAATGAGTGTTGACTAATTCTAATTCAAGTTCAATGAGGGTTTACTCTTGCTTCAAGTGCAGTGAGGGTTTACTCATGCTCTATGTGCAATGATCCTTGGATCATGCTAATTCGATGTTAAGTGTTGTTGCCACATTTCCATGTTATGGTTATCATGATTTATCATGACTTTATGTTCATGTTAATCTAATGCTCTAATGATGTTCCTATTTTCTAACATGTATTGTACTCCTCATGTTATTCAGTATGTACTCCCTTACTGGGCTTTATAGCTCACCCTTTTCTTATGCATGTCCTCAGGTTATCCCATGCAATGCTAAGTACGAAGGAATGTAGTGGTCATGTAATGGAATTTTTCAATAAGGATGTTTTTTTCAAGTTTAAAGTTTTTATGTAATGATCCTAAGCCCCAAAGAAACTAAAACTCTCGATCTTCTTTGTTGTATCAAGTGATGTCTTATGTAATAAAGCATGCTTATGTTGTAATAAAAACAGGGTTGTCATAGTTGGTATCAGAGGATAGGTTTAGTTATTTTTGGGATTAGGAAACCCTATTAAAGACTTAGATACAAGACTAAGCATAATAAAAACATCCCTAAGTTTTGGTAAATACTAAGTAAGTGGTTTATCAAACAAATACATCCCTTTCTGGATACAAGCAGGCAGAGGCGGCTCTGGCACACAAGTATCCTAAGGGTAAAACCCGAAAACACCGCTTTGAGATAGACTCGAACGGGAACTGGTCCACGACAACGGGTCTTGCTGCACTCTTGCTTACGACACTCCCGTGGGATATGTTTTGATAAATTCACAATCTTAGTATGAACCCTTATTAAGGGAAAAATTCCCCTAAGAATATATGTTAGAAAGAAGATCATGAAAAGCCTGGATTGATCCTATAGACTCATGAGTTAAAGAGATTAAAGTTTATTTATAAGTCATCAACTTTTGTCTTTGGATTACCCTTTATGTGTTACCCCTAACTTTCCTTTTAATCAAGACAATGGCTAGTAATAGGAGAACTCAGGCTAACAATCGTTGTGAAGATCAGTGTGGTGATTGTACTAATGAGTTTCCCAATCCAATGGGAGTGGGAATCACGAACTTTGTCACGCTTCTCTCTCATCTAACTCAAGTTTTGAATAGAAACACGGGTCAAGAGGAACGTTCAACCCCCCCTAAGAAAGAAAAAGTCACTATCGAGAGCTTCATGAGACAAAGGCCTCCTACTTTAAGTGGATCATCTGATCCCACGATTGCTGAGCAATGGATCAACTCCATTGAAAAATCTTCTCTATCCTTCAATGTTCTGAACAAGAGAAGGTTCTCCTGGCGGCTTATCGTATGGAGGGTGAAGCTGATCAATGGTGGACGTTGATCAAAAATACGATGCCTGAGGAGGAGATCGAGGCTTTGGAATGGAATGAATTCCGGAAGATGTTTTTCGATAAATATTTTCCGCGCAACCTCCATCATAAGATGGAAAGGGACTTCCTTTCCCTCAAGCAGAAAGATGAAGAATATGTGTGAGAGTACGAGGAAAACTTCACAAGGCATGCGCGATACGCTTCCAGCTTTGTCGTTACCCCCGAATGCAAGGTTGACCGCTTCTTTGGTGGGCTGAAGCCTAGCATGCGGAAAGCATTAGTGATCCGTGACTTCGACAGCTATGAGGAAATTGTCTGATGTGACCTCAAGGGTGAAATGGAGATCGGAGAATCCCAGGGGTATCATGGGGACATGAAGCGTAAGGTGGAATTCAATGCTGGTGGTCCGATGGATAAATCCAATGGTGCTAAGAAGTTCTAGCACCCCACTTTCCAAAAGTGCGGAAAGAAGCACCCTGGAAATTGCCTTAGGGGGACGATAAAATTGTTTAGGTGTGGAAGAGAAGGGCACCTAGCTATTAACTATCAGTAAGAAGGACTCACGGCTGCGACAGAGGAGAGGAACGCTCCGTTCGAACCACAACACGTTGTTCAATGCTACAAATGCAAAGAACCGGGTCATTTTGTGAATCAGTCCCCTAATCCAAGGGTTATCGGAGGCAACCAACAACCTCCAAGAAAGCAAGAATGATATTTTTCCATCACTTCTGCTGAAGGGAACCCCAAAAATGAAGTGGTGATAGGTATGCTAGTTATTCATTCAAGATTAGCGAATGTAATTTTTGATTCAGGTTCTATGCATACTTTTATATCTCGAATGTTTAGTACAACAATCCCAGCACCACCACAAATCCTGGAAGTGAAGATGTCGGTGAGTACGGAAAATGGGGCAAGCATTGCATCCCATGAATATAAGTCCTCCCCTGTTATGATTTGTGGATTGAATTTCCCGGCGAACCTCGTCATACTCCCTTTGGTGTAATTTGATGTAATTCTTGGCATGGATTGGCTTTCCTTATATAGAGCCAACATAAATTGTCGGGAGAGGGAAATCACACTCCATATGGAGAATCGACCCTCGATTCTTTACAAGTGTCAGGAAGAAGATGAATCTACTTTAGCTCCATCATCTCAAGCATGGATATTACTGCATTATGAGCATGCATATCTGGCTCAGATGATTGAGTCCAAGGAAGAAACCACCCTTGAAGAAATGCCTATTGTGAGGGAATTCACTGAAGTATTTCCCGATGAACTTCCTGGTCTTCCTCCAAGAAGAGATGTTGAGTTCTCAATTGAACTTATACCTGGGGTGCTACCAATATCCAAGACTCCATATAGAATGGCTATTTTTGAGCTTGAAGAGCTGAAGAAACAACTACAGGAGAATCTGGATAAAGGGTTTATACGCCCAAGTCCATAACCATGGGGTGCACCAGTCCTCTTCGTCAAGAAGAAGGATGGGTCAATGCGGCTTTGCATCGATTATCGTGAACTTAACAAAATAACGATAAAGAACAAGTATCCTCTCCCTAGAATCGATGACTTGTTGGATCAGCTGCGTGGAGCACAATACTTCTCCAAGGTGGGCTTGCGGTTGGGATATTGTCAAGTAAGGGTGAAGAAGGAAGATATCCCCAAGACTGGTTTTCGTACAAGGTACGGGCAATATGAATTCATAGTAATTCCTTTTGGACTCACCAATGCTCCAGAAATATTCATGGACTTGATGAATAGAGTCTTTAGAGATTTCCTTGACAAATTTGTGGTAGTCTTTATAGATGATATTCTAATATACTCCAAAACCAAGGAGGACCACGAGGAGCATTTAAAAACAGTACTAGAGAATTTGAGCAAGGAGAAGCTCTATGAAAAGTACAACAAGTGTGAGTTTTGGTTGAAGGAAGTCTCATTCTTGGGCCATCTCATCACAACCAATGTGATATCTGTTGACCCCTCCAAAACAGATGCAATTGAGGGATGGCCGAGGCCAACATCGGTAACTGATATCCGTAGCTTCTTAGGGTTAGCTGGATATTATCGATGATTTGTGAGAAATTTCTCATGATTGTCCACCACTCTTACCAAGCTAACTCGAAAGGGAATAAAGTTTTCTTGTAGTGATGAATGCGAAGAAAGCTTCAAGGAGTTGAAAAAGAGGCTTATCACTACACCCGTGCTCACTTTAGCCACAAGTGGAGAGATTTTTGTCGTATTCAGTGATGCTTCGAAGAAGGTCTTAGGATGTGTGCTGATGCAGAATGATAAAGTGATATCCTATGCCTCGAGGTAGTTGAAAATCCATGAGTGAAACTATCCAATGCATGATCTGGAGTTGGCAGCGGTGATCTTTACCTTGAAAATCTGGTGGCATTATCTCTGTGGAGAGAAATGTGAGATATATACTGACCACAAGAGTCTTAAATATATATTCACACAGAAAGAGCTTAATATGAGCCAGAGAAGATGGATATAGCTCATCAAGGATTAAGACGGTTCAATACATTACCACCCCGGGAAAGCGAACAAGGTTGCAGATGCCCTAAGTAGAAAGGATCCAACGATTCTATCAATGATGAGAATTGAGAAGGATCCAATCTTCTTAGACTTAATGAAGATGGATGTGGGAATCATAAAGAAGGGAACATCATCATCCTTTCACAAATGATTGCGCAACCATCTATTTTGGAAAGGTTAAAGGATGCTTAAAAGGATGATGAGGGAATCCAAGAAAAATTGGAATCTATCAAAAAGGGAAAATCCTCAGAGTTTAATGTTAATGAAGAAGGAATTGTGGGGTTTGGGAAAAGACTATGTGTTCCATCAAGTTCGGAGTTGAAGAAGGAACTTTTGGATGATGCACATAGTTCAAATTTCTCTATTCACCTAGGGAGCACAAAGATGTATCGAGATCTCCGAGAAAACTTTTGATGGGATAATATGAAGAAGGAGATCGCTGAATATACATCAAAGTGCATGGTGTGTCAGAAAGTGAAGGCAGAGAGGCAGAAGTCTAAGGGGATGATGCAACCATTTCCCATACCAGAATGGAAATGGGAGAACATCACCATGGACTTTGTCACTGGACTTCCAAGGACATCCAAAGGCAACAATTCAATCTGGGTTGTTGTGGATCATCTTACAAAGACTGCACACTTCATTGCTATTCAAGAGGATTTCTCTTTGGATCAACTGGCACAAATATATATCAGGGAAGTGGTACGGTTGCATGGAGTACCACTATCTATTGTTTCTGACCGAGATCCAAGATTCACCTCTAAGTTTTGGAAGAGTCTTCAACATGCTCTGAATACTGAACTGAACTTCAGTACGACCTATCATCCTCAAACTGATGGTCAATCCGAGCGGTCTATCCAAAAAGTTGAGGATATGTTGAGAGTGTACTCAATGGATTTTAAAGGAGGATGGGATCAAAATATTCCTTTTTTGAGTTCTCTTATAATAATAGTTTCCAATCGAGAATCCAAATGGCACCATATGAAGCCCTGTATAGGAAAAGGTGTAGAACACCAGCATGTTGGGATGAGGTCGGTGAACGTAAGCTGCTTGGACCAGAAATTGTCGAAGAAATGGTGGAGAAGGTGAAAACCATTCATCAGCATATCAAGGCAGCCCAAAGTCGACAGAAGAGTTATGAAAATAATCGTTGATGAGACCTTGAGTTTAAAGTCGGAGACATGGTGTTTTTACGCATATCTCCATGGAAGAAGGTCATGAGGTTTGGAAAGAAGGGAAAGTTAACTCCAAGGTACATTGGCCCCTTCGAGATTCTTGATCATGTAGGGGCTATGGCCTATCGACTAGCACTTCCACCTACTATGGACAAGGTGCATGATGTCTTCCATGTATCCCTCTTAAGGAAGTACATACCAGACCCTTCACATGTACTCTCTTCTGAGGTGGTACAATTAGAAGACGATCTTTCTTATAAGGAGCAACCAGTGAAGATCTTAGATAGTAGAGAAAAAGTTCTACGAAATAAGACAATGCCCCTCGTCAAGGTGTTGTGGAGAAACCACAAGTTTGAAGAAGAAACTTGGGAGACAGAGGATATGATGAAGCTAAGTTATCCACATTTGTTTTGGTGTGGGAAAAGGAATTTTTCGAGGGCGAAATTTCTTAAGGGGGGAATATTGTAACGACCCAAAGTTTCATTAATAGAAAATCCCTCTTGATCCAGTTAAATGTTTCTTTATGAAAAATGTTTTTATAAGATGTCAACTTCTTTAGTTTTACATTAAGATTTGTGACCATTACTTTTTTAGCTGTTGAACAGTGATCATCTGATTATTATAAATATAAGGCTTTAACGAACCCATTTCTACTCAGACAAAGGAAACGATGGCCTCATCTAGTAGAATTGCCCCTTACGAAGCCCATTTGTTAGAGCTCGGTAAAGAGGTGGCGTCTTTGGGCTTTTCCCTTGTCCAAGCCCAAGCAGAGCTTCATCAAGTCAAGCTCGAACATGATCGTCTACGAGAAAAGTGGAAGTTGATTGAAATTACCACTCGAGCGATGTTATCCGAGCCACCCCAAGAGTCTGTCACCATTGCACACCTTACCCTTAGGTCTTATGCGGCTATTTTAAGGGGTTATGTAATAAATAAGTAGCACCATGTTCATGTACATTATTGTTTTTATATAATAATGAATATAATTTCTAGTCATTTTTGATACATTGTAATTAGTTTTTAAAGTACAAATGGTGTTTTTAGTTATTATTTAATTAAGAATTATATTTTATTAAATTAAAGGATTTTTGAATTAAATAATATTTTAATAAAATATTATTATTAATATTAAATTAATTTTTTATTATGTATAAAAGATCTTATAATTTTATGAATGCAATTAAAATTTTTATTAAGGTTTGAAAGCCATTTCTGTCAAAACCCGTGAATTTTTTTTATAAATGTAGGTTTTTATTATAAAAGTGAAAATTCACATATTTATAAAATTATTTAGATAAAATAAATATTATTTTTGGAATCAGGACATCAAAATTATCCAACGGTGAATTTTTCATAATTTTCTGAGATAGTCAAATTTTTGGGTAAAAATTAAATACCCTTTAAATATAAAATGTGTTTTATGACATCATAATGACCCAATGGTGATGTAATAAAATAACATAATCCTTATGTTCGGAAAATATGTGTTTTATCATTAAAATAATGAGGTTTTGGGTTTTTTTGACTTACTTTTCAAAGCATTAATGGAGCCCTCAAGACTTATTCAACACTTTTCCTTTTAAAATTAATTTCCATGGGAGTGTGACTCACCTCCACATAAGCAATCATAATTTTTTAATAAATTCGGACCTTGGCCTTGTAAAATATTGTTTTCCTCTTTCCTTTTCCAGAAAACAATGTAAAATACCATGGGATGGTTTGTGGTTTGGATTATTTTAATATAAGGGGTCCCAAACCTAAATAATAAAGAATTCTCTCAACTTTCCTATATAAACCCACCCAAGCTCCCACATCCTCCTCACTCAAATCCCTTGAAATTCGTCCAACCTCTGCCCTACACTCTCTAGAATACTCCCAAGGTTCCCCAAGTTCCCAAGATGCCTCTCACAAGCCTCTCTCTAGACTTTGGAAGCACATTTCCAAGTAAGGGTTTTTTCTTCCTTTCTCCTTTTTGTCAATTTTCTTTAAGTTGTATTTCCCTTTTAATTTCAATTATGAATGATAGGGTATGGTTTTTCACCTCCCCCATACTGCCCTCTTATTGTTTGAATGATTGGAGAACCCTTTCTCTATCATTAAATGCCTCCCATGTACACCCGTTACTATGCCGAAATTTCGAAAGGAACTTCTCTCTCTTCTTTTACATTCAAGGAATACTTTTGCATCATGAATATAAATTCCTTTTCAATTGTTGGGACATGTATCTATATGACCTACTTACTGTACATTACATGTAAATATGATGAGGAACCCCTTTCTCTCTCATCAACCTTTTTTATGAATTCTTATGTCATGCCGTTACGCTACCGGAATCACACCGATTTTCTAAGCCAATGCCATTGTGTAGGGAATACCATGCCCATTTCTCCATCAAGGGTATTCACCATTATGCACATTTACTTATTTATTGTAAAGATTCATGTATTAATTCCACATTCCTTTATCTTGGAATAAATTATTATGTTTTATGAACCCTTGTTTTATGATCCATGTTGCACACTTATGCATGAAATGAAATGTTTAAGAAGGTTGCGCCCTTATAGCACTCCAATGCATTGGGTAAAGTATAATATCATGATACGTCATGTTCAATGAGTGTTGACTCATGCTAATTCATGTGCAATGAGGGTTTACTCGTGCTTCATGTGTAATGAGGGTTTACTCATTCTCCATTTGCAATGAGCCTTGGCTCATGCTAATTCAATGTTAAGTGTTGTTGCCACATTTCCATGTTATGGTTATCATGATTTATCATGCCT
The DNA here is from genome assembly GCA_963277665.1 of Viscum album. Lineage (NCBI taxonomy): Eukaryota > Viridiplantae > Streptophyta > Magnoliopsida > Santalales > Viscaceae > Viscum > Viscum album. The sequence goes on from OY728128.1 coordinate 845,436,615, forward strand.
ATATGTTCATGTTACTCTAATGTTCTATTGATGTTCCTATTTCCTAAAATGTATTGTACTCCTCATTTTATTCATTGTGTACTCCCTTACTGGGCTTTATTGCTCACCCTTTTCTTATGCATGTCCTCAGGTTATCCCATGAAATGCTAAGTAAGAAGGAATGTAGTGGTCATGTAAAGGATGTTTTCAATAAGGAAGTTGTTTTTCAAGTTTAAAGTTTTTATTTAATGATCTTAAGCCCCAAAGACACTAAACCTTTCGATCATATTTGTTGTATCAAGTGATTATTTATGTAATAAATCATTCTTAAGTTGTAATAAAAAGCAGGGTTGTCATACATAGGTTCTGGGGGTAGTAGTCTACCATCCACATGAATGTTGATTTCTTATCACATCTGTAGAAAGAGGTTACTAATGTAGGTTATTAAATTATCATAATTGTTTATAAATATATGTAGGTTAATGGTTTTATTCAATTATCATAATTTAATAATATTTTAAGGCGGTGGAAGAAGTAATATAATAAATATGCCCAATTTAGCATGATACCTATTCTTAAAACAACCTCTAAAGAAAATAACCAAAAGGCTTCATAGGACATATTTATAATAGAAATAAATGTTATTGTATTTGGATAATTAATTAAAGAATAAATTTTGTATTTATTTTCTGAGACAATGGTATTTTCAGTTTGAAAAAAAGAGGAGATTTGGTGTCCTTTATATGTGAGTGGAGTGGAACACTTGTAATTGTTTAAAAGAACAATTTATACCCACATTTTACTCATTAAATAAGTCTCCAAAATTTACCATTATAAATTATTAGATGTAATATGGTGATATATGTCCATTAAATAGTTTTTAGCCATGTTTGTCCGTCATTTTAACCAATATATTTTTACTTTCACACCAAGTAAAACTATTTCCTCCTTCACCGTGGTAATAATTATTTTACTATTTTCAATAATCATTATGGTAAAAAATTAATATTATATTATTTTATAATATTATTTATCAATATTCAAATTATTTAATCCATTTTTCAAAATTTCATTCCTAGAAGTAGAAAGTATTGATTTAATATTAATCCATGAGACTTGATAAAAAATATGGTTTCTTGGGAAGTGTATATTTCAACAAAAGATTATTTTATATTAACTATATGATCAATGAAAATAATTTTATCAATATAAATTAATATATATTGATATATAATAGATATATTTAATTTTATAAAATCCTCATCAGAGATTATTTAATTTATTTAAAAAAGATAAACATTATTCACTTTAAAATAATTTTCATTAAAATTATGTTTTTAACTAAAAAACTAACAAATATAAATATGATTCAAAATTAATTAATTGTATTAAATATAACAAAATAATATTAATGTTAATATAAATAATTTATAAAACATTATTTTACTCTTAAATGTTTTAAATTAATTTAATGAAATGATATCTTTACATGAATCAGTTTTTCACACTATTCAACAAAAAATAAAACATTTATAAAAATTACAAAAATAACACCCTAATATAACATTGATGTGATGAATTAAAAATTATTTTTTTAATATAATTTTAAAATTAGTAAAATAATAATTTCAATTTATTTTTGAAAATAATGAATAAACCACAATTTAGGAAAAAATAGTTGTCCAAAAAACATTTAATCTTTTTACCCATGAATCTTTTTTTTTATTTCGAACCTATAAGATACCATTGAATTTATTTTATAATTGTGTAAATAATTTAACTTTAATAATATATTTAGTCTTATTCATAACCAGATTTTTAATATCTATGTTATACCATTTATATATTTTGTGTTTTGTTTAAGCCTGGTGTTCCATGTCAAATATGCTATTGAAAATAGTTCTCTTTTCTACAATATTTGGGTTGCGTGTAATATAAAATATCTAAGAGAATCTGTTTATTTTAAAAAGAAATATATATTAATATATCAAAATGTTACATTCTCTTATATTTTTTGTGTTTTATATTATAAGTGCAATTAAACATAATTTTATTCTTTTAAAATCAAATATTATTACTATCCCACTCCCACGCCTCACGGTTATCCTCTCGGCACTATCACAGTAATAAGAACAACGAAATTGTTTTAACATGTAGTGCCTTTTCATAGTAATCCATAAAATGAGATGTTTTCTCACCAATAGTGGTGTTAGGATCATGATCAACATCCTTCCATTCAAACACATGGGAAGGAACTGATTGCTACTTCCACATTTGGAATACATAATGAAAATCATAAATAATCATAAAATGATGTGGTTAGTACCACCAATATAAAAACATTAAATGTTTTCCAATGATCATAAAGGGGCCAATTAACTGTATTCTAACTTTTCTTACATACCCAATCGAATTATTCCCAAGTGAGGTGAAACTTAGAAAAAAACAGAATCACTAATCCCAAAATACAGTAGATAATGATAAAGGTCTGCATAATATTTTTGATAACCCTGTTCCATGAAAAATATATTCAAAAAATGTACATTTTTCATCATTTAATAAACAATACAAGGCCCAATCAAGGACCACATTCCCATCCCTACATAATACAAGGTAGATCTACCAAGAAATTAATTTAATTACTCAAAATGGTCCATATTAATCGAGGGTCGATAACTATTATTGATAGAAAACATTACCAGAGAAATATGACTTCCCCAAGAACCAAAAATGTCAAAAATATAGGCAGAGATCATAACTTCAATGAACCTGATATATCTATTTTCCCACTAAATAATTTATATATGTTATTTATTTTTTACTTTTAGTTTGGAACCCATCTCCAATTGCAAACCCTTTAAAAAATTAAATGGGAAAAAAATTCCCTTTCAGAAACAATCGTAGTGGGAACTTCATGAAGTCTCCCAAACATGAAGGAATAAAAGGTTCTAATATATTCTACCTTCATCATCTACTTCATTGAGAAGAAATGTATCGATATCATGTATTGATAAATGATCACCCACCTATCATAATTCCCACTAGGAGTTCATGGAAATAAAATGATTAAGTCCATGGATGTCTCATCAAACTTCTATATAGCAATGGTTAAGGGTTTCAAAAAAACCATAGTTGTGTGGTGTTCCCTCATAATTCTCTATCATTTATGACATCATAATGAGAAAACATAAATCAACCACCTCATCCTCAGCCACCAATTCATATGTCATAGATCATGATACTTTATTCTTTTCCAAGAGAGTATAGACCAAAAATAATGGTTTCAACAATCTATCCACTCCAAACACAAAAAAACATGTAAAAATACATTATTTAGTAACACATTGTATCACCAAGAGACTGATACAACTCACTGGAAGCCTCCCCAACATTTAGGATTTCATTAAAGAACTATCACTCAGGGTCAAGTACCTTCTTGATGTGAACCTGATCAACAAAATATGTGTTGAAATTCAATGAAAATTAGAATAACTTCCCAACATCATCACCAATTACCAAGATCATCTTAGTGAAAAAACATCAAATACCACTTTATAATAGAGTCGTTAATTGATTGAGTCATTAGTTTCTTAATCAATGATTTAGTGAGCATATTCTCATTCCCAAGAGTATATGAAATATCAAAATAAAATGTCTTAAGATACTCTACAAAATATATTTGTTCCAATATTGGATTCCACTGAGTGAAAATATACTTCAGTATAGTTTCATCATAATTTACAATAAATCACTATATATGGATATAGTGACACCATGTTTTGATTCCATGAATGTTAACAAAAAAATTTAGATTGTTGGTAGGTTACATCTTCTCAAGAGGGTGTAAATATAAAGGGACATAGTTCACAATATTTTTTCCCTATATTAAGAAAAAACCAAAAATAATACTAGAAACATTAAAAAAGTACGATATCCCAACCCTAGTTCTGGATGAATAAAATTTGTAGCAGAATTCAACAAAACATTAAATTATTTGAAATATTATTGATATTTTTTATTTGACTAATTTGTTACACCCAATGGATTAAAATTTTCATTGGAGATGCATAATTGTAGAATTCTTAAATTTACCACCTATAATAACCATCCATCCCCAAAATTCATTTAATATCAATCACATTTATAGATATATCCCAATAAATAGAAGCTTGTAGATTCTATGGATCCACTGAGATAACCCTCTAAAATATAACATTCCCTAGAAAAATCAGTACCTCGATCTATAACTCACATTTTTCATCAATACCATAAAATTATGTTCTATATAGATTACAAGGATAAAATTCAAATGATCCTTATGTTTTACATTTTTATTTGATTACAGAATAATATCATCCATGAAAACTACAATAACTGTTTTAATGAACCAAGAAATGATTTGGTTCATCAATATAAAATATACCATAGAAGAATTAGTGAGACTGAATGTTTTTACCAGGAATTCAAAATTCACATACTGGATCATAAACACTTTCTTAGGTATATCAACTTCTTAGTGTAACACCACAAACTAGAAGCCTAAAGATGATGAGTTAATATATTACACTAGTATGATTAAATTGAATCAAATATTAAATTATTGATTTGTTCAGAATTTTTGTAAAACAATATTACATACATGACATCCATTTTACATTGGGAGAAGAAAATAATACAAAGTAAATAAAAATAAACTGCATCCTTGAAACTCATTCCATGAAATAATCTTCATATCCCAAGGAAGGAAAATAAAATAATGTTGCCCTAAAATTCATAGTAAGAGAAAATATAATGTATATATTGACATGAATTATTAAGAATATACAATATAGAATAGTATAAAAAAGAACATACATCCCATTTAATCATGTCAATAAAGTGTAATCAATAAGAAAAGATAATGTACAGAAATCATATTCTATTAAATAAAAAAATTGTGAAATAAATTTATCTATAAATTTTGTCATAGTAAAAATAATCTAGTTAATAATAAATGAAATTAAGTCAATGGTTAATTTTTAGACACCATGTTACCCAAGTACACTAAAATGCTTCGATCAATACCTTTAAGAATGAGGTTGAAAACATATTGGTTATAAACCAAATTGGATGGGATAATATTAACAATATTGTCAATACCTTTCACAAGAGTGTTTAAAACATAATATTTACTAAAGAGAAGGGTTCTTATTATTTAATTCATCCACTGATACTACTGATGCTCCAAGGGGATAATAATAACCGTCCCATAATTCATATAGTGTGTGTCCAAAGCTTTCCTCATAAAGTGAATTAATCAACATAAATATAAAAAATATGCCTTATAAAATATCTGTATTAAAAAAATTATACAGATCGATAGATAATTCTATAGTAAAATTCATGTAATAACAATGGTTTTATAGATTTATGAATTTAAATACCATTGAAATATAATTCAAATATTCTTCAGTAAAATAATCATTAAACATTTTTAAGCCTCCCATAAAAATTTGAAATTTTTAAATCACAATGAAAATGAGGTAATAACATTAAATGGAACTTAAAATATCATGAGAATAATGATTTTCATGATATAACATGTCAACAGGTGGTATATTAACAAGATAAAATTTAATTGATGCATAATAATAATGAAGTCTCAATCGAATGTAAAGTGAGATGAAATCCCTTATCTTGAGTCTAACATGCCACATGGGTCTTTATCATTATGAGTAATAAAAAAATAATAATTATATAATTTTATTAGAACATTTATCTTTTTTATTATTAATTTTACTTAAATCATTACAATGTTGGGTACAAATACTTAAAATTTTTAATTTATGTCCTATTTTTTTACCATATTCCATTCATGTGTCAAAAATAAATTTGGTAGGTTGACTATGATCGATGGGATAAATATATAAACATATCCAGAATAATAATCATGAAATAATTATCATATTTATACATTAAATATTCTTTTATATCTCATTATGAAGTATGGTGAAGAAAAATGAACCAACATTTCAATAATGAATATAGTTGGTTGTACGTACACCTGAGCAATGTTCCCATTTTTCAATGATTATTGTGGGAAGATTGTAAGTAACATTTTATCATTCCATATAGATAATAATATCATAAATTAAAGTTTATTTAATCATATAGAATTATTTTCATAATTTTAATTATGTAAAAGGAATCACACTGTATCTAGGAGGCGGTAGCCCATACGTCCACTAAAGAGGTAATAAATTTTCAGTTTGTGAAAATGGAAATAAAGAAAGAGATATATTATTGGTCTATAAATGTAATTACTTCATGAATTCATATTTAATTTTTTAAAGTCACATAATTTTATTTAAAACTATTCTTAATACATTACAGGTCATGTGTGTATGTATTATAACTCCTTGAGGAGGCGATAGTCCACAAATATGCAAACGATGTTATCAATTTTTTTTAAAAAAATTAAAGCAAAATGTTATGTGTTATATTAAAATTAAAGAGTCATAATTAAATCATAAATATCTTATATATCTTATAAAAATATTGTTTTCATAAAAATTCATGTCCATGATATTTGGTAAACGAAAAAATGAAAGGAAATCATTTCATGAGGTTGTAATCCTCCATAAAGAGAAATGAAAAGTTCATTACCCATTTTTTGGATGTGTGTGTAGGTGTAGGTCAAAAAATTAACAAAAATACATCTCAGTTTTTTTAGGGTACTATAGTTTCTATATAATAATATAATTATAAAACATTTATGGGCATAGAAACAAATAAAACCGAAATTTACATTGAATAATTTTACCTCTATTTTTGGGTAAGTCATTTTTATTTTCAGTAAAGGGATTAATTAGTATTATTTCATTACATATTCAGGATTATATGTTAATTTTTGGGATTTTGGGAGACTAATTGGGTAGAGTTTTAATGATCCAATGTGGTTTTAAAGGTGTTAGGAATGAGAAGAGTGATTGCCGTTTTATAATGGAGAGGGAGTGGTGTTCTTTTAAATACAAAAAGGTCCACACTATTTGGATGTCTAAATATATCTAATATACCAAAAAATTGAAAATTAACAGATTAAAATGTAATTATGGTTAGTAAATTCCTTCAATATAGAAAACTATGTTCTTTTTAATAATATTTTTCATTAACTTATAATTTTAACTAATATTATACCTTTAGTTTTTATTAAATTAACTAGTTTTCGAGCCTAAATAATTTAGACATTGAGGCTAAATTAAATTGTGACTTATTAGAAAATATAGACCCAATTATTTATAAATATAATATCTAGTTTTTAAAATATAATTCCTTTTTTTAAATTAATTCTAAAACATTCGCATGTGACATGAAAAAACATTACTCTAACCTAAACCATGCTAACAATGTTTTTTCTATATATGTGTCAATATACCAATTATAAATGATAAATTGGACCTCAAATGGAAAATATTTTATATTTATTAAAATATAAAATTTTTATGTAAGAGTATATTATTTTTATTAATTTTAAATCATTTAATAAATATCATTTATTTTAAAATTACATTAATGTCTATTTCGTCATTATGAACACAATTTAAATTAAAAATGAAAAATAAATAATAGAATTATAATAATATATCTTCACATATATAAAAAATTATATATTTATCTTTAAAAATAATGGAACACAATAATTCATTAAATTTATTTTACTTTTATTTTTTAGAATCATTTATCATATTTAATTATTAACTAATGAATCCATGAAATAGAATTTGATAACTGTTTAATGTTATTATAGCATCTCTAAAAATTATAGGTAAATAAAAATGTTATGAAACTCAAATTACATTGTTTATAATTTTTATAATTGAAACTATGTTGCTTATTCCATAATATAATGCTTTGTAAATGTTATTGTTAAGGAATGATTCTTTTTTTCTTTTTTCATTACTTAAAGTATTATATGGGTCACTTATATGAACATGGGTCTCAATAACTCATAAAATTAAAAAAAAAATTGTGGATATGGTTTATGTATTGGCAACAAAAAGATATTGGAAAAGTCTCGATGTCATTTTCCCCTTCTGATTATGATTTACACTAGTGTTATACTTAGTTTTACATTTATTATGGTAATTAATTTTTATTACTATCACTTATTTTTTTGTTCAAATATTAAGCTGATATTAATAAAATATAAACATAATAATGATTAAAATTGTGTATGTCTATTTTTCTAAATTCAATCCACAAATGTGGATAAATTAATTTTATGCTCATCTCATAGAGGTGGTGAGAAGGGGGTCTTTAAAATTGAAGATGTAAAAATTTTCATTAAGTATTTTTATCTTAATTAAATGTAAAAATGATTCGGAATGGCCTTAATTAATATAATATATATTTAATTGAAATTTTTCTAATTAATATTTTATAATTATAATGTATTATTTTTCTATTTTCAACAAAAATTGAAACTTCCCCAAAAAATACAAAAAATAACTCTAAGATAACAATGACATTTAAAATTAAAAAGTAAATCTTATTTTGATAAATAAAATTTTAAAAAGTTTCAAAATTTAGTTTTAAAATGGGGTCTTCATTAAATAATTATAACACTATGTTTTTCTTCTAACATAAGGTAACTTAGTACTGTGTAAAACATAGGATGACATCATGTTATGTTTAATGAAATTTAGAAATGAAATATTTTTATTTGAAAATATTATAATGTATTGGGGTGTTACATTCTCCCCACCATAATTAAATTTCATCCTTTCAATTTAAACATGATCTTGATAATATAGGGTTTTACATTTGACCATACTATTGTTGGATAAACCAAAATTATAAATAGGATTAATAAAACATATTCTTAATAGAGGAAAAGTAAAATGGAAATTTCATCACAAAACTCGGCTTTTGAATATTATAACATTAGTGGATACATATTTATGGGAGTGAAATCAAACTATCAAATTCTTATAGTGAGAGACATAGAATATGTTAAGCTAAATATTTATGACCACAATGTCATAAACTAGAGTAATGAAAAAAGTGATTGATATAACAAAATATTATGTAATAGGATTTTTTTTGTTTCATGGCCCTTTTCCAAAATATTAAGAATTATCTCACTCTCTATAAATATATTGAAATATAATTTTAAATTTAATAATCAAAATATTATCCTTTATTTGTTCCTTGAACCATTTCTACTTAATCTCATAGCATAGGATTCATTATAATGTGATGTAAGACATTAACCGATAAAACCACATTCAATGATAAAATTACACCATTCCATAAATGGTTATGTTTTTCCAATGATTATGAACCAACATGTTACAAAGAATGTAACTAAATTTCCAAAATGATCTTTTTTTTATCCTTTTATGAAAATGAAGAAGCACTAAATTGTAAAATTCCAAAATGTGAATACCTTTTTCATGGATTCTCTTGAAATGTGGTATTATCCCAAATTATCATAAAATTTTATGTAAAACATTCTTCCCTCCTTGTTACCTATGTAATATACTTTTTTATTGATAAATTTATAAAATCAAAGGTTTAATAAATTCCATAAAGGATGGAATAAACCTTTTTCCCTCAATTTATTTTAGTTAAAAGGTATTATATAATATCTAATATTTTTTATCATTATAAATCATATATTTTTCCAAGCATCATATATTCAAAATTATTTTTATGATTATATTTTCCAAAAAATTATGTTTTCAGAAAATGTTCAACTTTCTACTGAATTTCTTTTCGTTGTTATCTGTATCGATCAACACATGCTTATAAATCCTTAAAGAACAAGTAATACAGTAAAATACTATTATATTTTATAATTAACATGAAAATACCTTATTGATTAAATTATAAAATTACTTGTTCCTTGAATCCAAACAATGGGATATTAATCATTTATCCTCATCAATGGGAGTCGAAAATTCTTGACCCTAATCCATTAGCCTCTTCTAGGGTTTATTCATTTGGAACATGAGACATTGATTTTTTGTAGCACCAAGACTACATGCAGTCTATTCATTTTACATTAGAATCCTTTTCATTCTCTTCAAGTCACAACTATAATTTCATTCCCTCCAAATATTTAGAAAAAATCCTTTCCTTTTAACTAAGTACTCGGGTGATTATTTCAATAATTATTACATGTGGTAAAATACATGTTTCATTTTTCCCTTTATCCATGTTATTCTTAGATATCATCTTTTTTTCATGCTTCCATCTGATTCCATAATACATAGAGAATTATTTATAAATCTTATTTTCACATGGTATAATATACACATGTTTTAAAAAAAATCGGGAGACTAGTTCCCTTCGAATGATTATCTTAAGACTAAAAAACAAATGATCATTATTACTCTTTGAATATTGTTCATTGCTAAGGTTCACATCCCCTCTACTAGGATCCACTTCTAAATGTCATCATAAATTATATTATATCTCACCATTTAAAATCCAAATTCTTGGTAAATATGTAACATAATCTGAATAAGGTATGAATATTTAGTCTCATAGTTAAAAACATGGACTCTTTATGATATTATAATATAAATATCTTTAGAATAAATCTTAGGTTTATGATACATAATATATGTCTTCTAAATCTAGTTTCAATTTTTGTAACAAAACATTCTTTTCTACAAACTATAACACTCTGACCCTAGAAGACCAGAGCCAGTGTGTTACTTTATTGCACATGATAGATTAAAAGGAATCAAATCCAGAAGGACTGACCAGATTAGTAGTATTGGAAATCCAAATTATATATATGATATCTATTTTACATTTGTCTAATAACATAACATATAAAAAATAAAAATAAACCACATCCTTGAAACTCATTCAAAGAATTCATCTTCATATCCTGATGAAAGGGAAACAAATATGGGTGAGATCAAATGCTTTATGTGGCTAACTATTTAATGTATGTAATAATCAGTCAATAAGAATGAATAATATGGAATGGTAAATAACTAAAAACACTTCCCAATTAACGAAATGGATATGGAATAAGAAATTGAAAAAATGTTAATTATTGAAAAACATGTAATTTAATCAATAAACTATGAATAATATGTTTTCATAGTAAAAATCCTATAGATAATTATAACTGAAACGAAAGAAGTTATTAATTTATTTGGCCCCATGATTTTTTGGTATATAGAACAGTTATCACCAAGACCCTTCACATAATGGTTTAAAATATATTTTTTACAAACACAATTGGTTTTTCCAATAATATATCTAATGTTAATACCTTTCTCAATAAATTTTAAAATATAATGGTCATAAAATCTAAAGGTTTTTTCAACTGAACTCATCTGATGAGACTACAAATGCATCGAGTGTCTTACATTAACTATTCCCCAACTCTTATAGTGAATGTCCAATGCATTCCGCATATAGTGAAATAATAATATTATATTATAAATAAATTCCTTATGAGATATGTTTGTTGAATAAATTATACATAAGTATCAATAATTTCTTAGTGGAGGGTACATAAGATAAAGGGTTTTTTACGTCGATGAATGGTAATACAATTTAATGATAATTAAATAATTCTTGAGTAAAATAATCTTTAAACATTCCAAAGTGTCCCATATCACATTCAATCATTTGAATCATAATCCCCATTAAGGAATAAAATTAAATGAAACATAAAATATCATGATCATATCGATTCTCATTCTATAAAATTTCAACGGGATGTTTATGCACCCTATTAAATGAAATTCGTGGATAATAACAAATATTTCTCGATAGAATATAAGTTGAGAAGAAATCAATTACATTGAGTATGAACTGTCAAGTGTGTATTTATTTTCTTGAATAATAGAATAATGTATATTATGTACTTTATTAAGAATATTTTTCAAGATTATTGTTTCTTATACTAAACTTATTAAAAAAATTTATACAACTACTTAAATAATTATTATTACATCATGTGTTTTGACCCAATTTGGTTCATATATAAAAAAAGAAATTGGTAGGAAGACAATGGTAAATGTGGTAATTATATAAACATATAATGAAAAATAAAAATTTCATAATTATCATTTTTATATAGAAATTATACTTTTGTAACAAAAAATTTAGGATGTTTATGGAAAATGAACCTATGTTATACTCTTGGAGAGAGTAGGTTGTACATACACATGAGTATCATTCAAAATTTTAAATTATCATTATAGAAAGTAGTTACGTAACACTATATCATTATAAAATGATAATAATTTCATAAATACCATGTAATATAATCATATTTTCTTTTATATTGAATTATTTTGTTTTAAAAATAATCACATCGCATTGAGTTGGTGCTAGTCGACACATCTACGATCGACATTATCACCTTTTAACGTATGAAAATTGTCAAAAATAAAATGATATACAATAATCCAAAAATTTACTTATTTCATCAATATCATATATATTTTAATTATTTGAAATATTTCTATTTGAAACCATCCTTAATATATTCATTGTAATAATGGTATGCATCATATCCCTTTTAGGAGGTATTTGTCTACACGTCCAAAAAAAATGATATCACATTTACACAAAAATTAAATTCATTATGTTATGTGTTATATAAATATTACAAAATCATAAAATAAACTTAAATATCATATATATCATAATAAAATATGATTTCCATTACAATTTTAATCCATGAGAGGTGGTAGAGGAAACACAAATGACATCATTGTGTGAGGCGGTAATTTTTCCAATACAGAAATGGTATGTTTTTACCCATTTGATAGATGTGTGGGAAGGTGTATGTAGAAACAATAACATAATAACATATATAAATATTTAGTGTAATGGTGTTTTTATATTATAATCGAATAATACGAAATTGAGGGGTGATGAAATAGATAAAAAATAACATTATAGAATGTTAACTCTTTTTTTTGGTAACTACTTTTGGTTTGAACCAAATGGATTATTTTGTTTTATTTATTCCAAAGGTTAGGATTATATGTTGAGAGTATGGATGTTTTATGACTATCAAATCAGAGTTTGTTTGTTCCAATGTTTCTTGAGAGGTGAGAGTAATTGGAAGTGTGAATTATTTTTATAATGGTGTGGTAGTAAAATTATTGTTAATACAAAAATAAATACACTATTGAGAGGTCTCTCAAACCTCATGTTCCTCCTAAGTGGATAAATAATATATTAATGTGGATTTATGGTCGGTGAAAAACTCCACCACACAAAAATAAGTAAATTCTAATAATATTTTTCATTAACATCTACGTTTCCCCAATTTTATAAGTTTAGTTCTTATTAAAGTAACAATATTTCTATGAAAAATAATTTAACCATTAAGAAAAATTTAAGGCAATATTAATTATAAAATAAAAAACACATTAATTTTAATTATTATTTACAATTTAGAAATTATAAATTCCTTTTCTGATAGGAATTATGATTAAATAAGGGAAAGTAATGTAAAGAAAACTAATTTAATATGGATCATGGTAATAATTTTTCTGCATAAATGGGTCAATATGTTATTTATAAAAGAAACATTATTCCAGTAGTGGTACATAACTGATATTTATTTACACTTAAAATTAACTTGATATAAAATATTATTCTTTTAAATTTAAATAATTTAATAAATATCATTTGTTATAAAATAAAATTAATTTCAATTTGGAAATTATTAAAAATATAATTAGTTAATGATTTTAACAATATATATTTATATAAAAAATAATGCAAAAAGTTATTTCATTAAATTTATTTTTAATTCAATTTTTTAATAACAATTTCTCTTTTTAAATTATTAACTAAAAAACTAATAAGATAGAATTTGATAATATCTTAATGTAATTATAACGTCTATAAAAATTATAGTTAAATTATAATGATAAAATCAAACCGTTACCTTTATAAATATTTTTTAACCAAAACTATGTAGCCTCTTATATACTCTAAATATTTATAAATGTAAATAGTGAAGAAAATTTATTTTTTGTTTTTCTCATAACCTAACTTATTATATGGGTCACTTTTATGAACATGTGTCTAACTAAAAAATGAATTTAGAACGAAAAGGGTATGTTGTATAACCATTTATCTAATGTATTTTGGAAATGTTTCCAGGTCATTTTTCTCATTATGTTTAAGGTTTAATCCCTTGCTATGCTTAATTTTACCATAATCTCTATGATTAATTTGAATTAATTTAACTAATATTTTTGGATTGAAAATATGTTGGCCATATTTTAATATAAATATCTTAATAATTAAAATCTTGTATGTATATTTTCCAAAATAAATTCATAGATGTATTTTAAAATAAATTTGAAGCTAATCACATAAATGTTGTGATAAAGCGGGGTTCTAAAGAGAAAAATGTTCAAATAATAGTTATGTATTTATATATAATTTTAATACAAAAATGATTCCAATGACCTATGTTTGATTAATATTTATATAATTTATCTATCATTACTTTAAAACAAATTCAAAATATAATTTCATATTGATAATTATTTTAATGAAAAGGATCTTTTAAACTGAAATTATTATTTTGACTAGTCATCAAAAGATGAAACATAACATAAAATATCAAAAACTAATTCCAATCTAATTTTCACATTTTAAAATAACACATATGTTTATTTTGACAATGTAGATTTCTAAAACTGTGAAAATTTATTTTTGAAAAAGGTGTGCCAATAAAAGGTGGTAAAACATGATCTTGGGTTTGATGTAAGATAAACATAAATTATATGTACTATATGACTAACATGATGTTGTGTATAATGAATTATAAAAGAATTATTATAAAATGAAAAAAAATTAAATTATTTATGTATTACACCTGTACTGTCAACTAGTGGTACCCATGTTCGTGGTCATTCATTTGAAACCATTGTGTCCCTCTAAGATGATAAAAATTATTATCAATCCATGGATAGAGATATTTTTTCATAATTGTCATCTAGTTTAATATTTAAAAATCAATATAAATTCTTAGAGTCCCATATAACTTCTTAAAAAATGACATTTGATTCCCTTGTTGACACTCTAGGATGAATAAATCACTTAGTATCATGGTCCATAAGATGAAAAATAATATCCAATAAGTCACCAATATATATATGATAATATTTTATTGAAAGGGTAATCATATGAGGAATATTTTCAATTGTAAATTGAACCACTCTCTATGGTGTTAAATAAGAATAATCATTCATAAATACATCCTGGTATGAACACACCAATGTACGAAGTGTACTACTCATAAAAGGATCAACAACATCACAGATCATATCGAACAACAAGAATGATATCACATTAGTATAAAAAAATCATTTCCCACAATCCCAAATCAATAATCACACTCCCCATGAAATAAATGAGTGATTTTATGAAGAGATAAAAAACTCGATGATGAAAATCATAGATATGATCTATAACACTGCTCATAAAATCTATGAAATAATTAGGTTGAGGATATCATGATCAAATACCATGTAGTAGCACTCCACCTCAAGGTTAGATATAATCATCAAACATGTTGGACACTTAAAACATATATCATGGTCAAATTCCAATGGAAAATAACGATCCCGAATGAATAAAATAATCTCGTAATTTATTCCAACATGTCACCTAACTTTTACAATGAAAAATAATTAGTAACACCAATTTCAATAAAAAGACAGACCTATAGAAGATGAAATAAACATCATACTTATGATAGTATGTAACTACGCTTTAGATTACTCTAACACATACTCCACTACATAAGGACATCCAACCTCACTTACTCCCTAAACATTCACAACCACATAGAAACCCCCTTGTGATAATGATTAGATCCACCACCCTTGATGAATCACAACGTACCTAAGAATCCATGTTGAGACATGATCAAGACATACATCCTTGGGATATCCCTCCATAAAATTGGTTGAGATTATAATATTTTCCATCATGATTAAATATATTAGAATCCCTCGTGTAGTTAGGTTTGGAAGGACTAGTCCACCCACACTAATAGAAATCAACCTGATATTGAACTAATAAATTATTTGAAAATATACTTTATCAAAACTAGTTCCCATTGTGCTTCCAATTCTGTATGGAATACACGCCTTAATAAATAATAACTCCATCCAATTATCCACCAAATCACATTATCCCATGTATTTCTTCCACTTCCATATCAATATTTTTGGCCACCTATTAAAAATATAGAAGGAACAAGGGAAGTGGAATTGATTGAATTTAATCCATAATTCCACTATGAACCATATGAGATTTTAGGTAATCATTTTTAATAATATTTGTTACCAAGTTCACCAACTCAAAAATGTGTGTGTAATACTCTAGTATCATATGATATATTTTTACTAAGGTCATAAACTCAAAGGTTATTTTACCCATGTAACATATCAAGATATAATTTAGGGTTTAATATTTTATTAAATGAATCCCAAGGAATATCCTTGTGAATCATAGCATGCATGATATAGTATCACCATATCCTTCCTAGCCCCTCAAGAATGTACATGAGTGAACCCACCATATAGTCATCAAGAATCTTTAAAATGTTAAATATACACTCAATACACTCATTCCACTATTAATATTCATAGGTTACCCTATCACCATGGAATATAAGTCTACTATTCATAGTAAATTCAAATCCATGATCCAATGATCATCCTCGGATCCCGACTCCTGATTCACCTGTTTTTTACTCATAAATATTATAGGTTCCACCAAAAAAAGATCCACTTGAGGTTTTTCTAGTGGAATATTTCATGAAACATCCCTCCATGGATAGGAAGATCTCTTCTCAGAGGTATTTTCTAATATAAAAAAGATAATGAAAAATCAGTTCACGTGTAAATTTCTATATAATAAGAAAAACTTCTAGAAAATGATATTATTTCATTAAAATGACTATAATTTCAAGAAATTGTGAATTCATCTAATAAAATAAAATTATTTAAGAAGTAGTTGGTTTATATAATTAAAAAAATCATATTTTTTCAAAAACGTAAAAAAACCAAGCCACAGTCACAAAAAAAATTCCTAACTACCCATTTTATCTTGGATTCATGCAAGGCAGTGAGTCGGCTAGGAAAACCTTTGAACATCCAATCTAAAATCTAATGGTCCTAAATCCAGCCTACCAAAGACAAAAAACCAAACCCCTGATGTCTTATAAAAATTCATGTTTTATATTCCGTTTGATACTAATCTGTAAAAAACCAACCAACATCAACTGAACAAGTTGAAAAAGGTGGACTTCCACATTAAGGTATAATTTAAAAGAAACAAATTTTTCTAACGTAAAACCTGAACATTCAAAAACAACAATGTAAATAGATGAATCAATAAAACATACCCATTAGACATACTAAAATATGATAATCTGGGTAAAACCAAAAAATAAAACATGAAAAGACTAACAAGTCTCCAAGGGACAATCTTTCACCTACAAAAAATCCTACTATGATGATGGTGAAAATAATAGAAACCATCATGAAACATAATAACTTTCCCTTTACATGATTCCAAAAACAACATCTACAACCTCGAAAAAGAAAAAAAATGTTTTTAGAATAAATACTACCAAAATTTAACCGTATAATATATACAAGTTCTAATATCAATAAATAAATAAGTTTAGTATTAAAACTAATCTTATTTAGGAATTATTTTCATATAATAAAAGAATTTTGTAAATAAACATTTGGTTTTTATAAAGACATTTTGTCTTCACTACATCCAAGAATAAGTGAGCTATAAGAACTATTATAGACTTCAGTGGAATTACACACAGTAATGTGAAATAATACCTCTTATAGAATTTGAGACACAAAGTGGTACAAGTATTTTTTCCAATGCACCCAAGGTAACACAATGTGCAATATTTTCCAAATAAATTCAAAAAACCATTATTACATTCAATAAAACATTTTCTTATTAAATAAATTATACTTATGGTCTTAAAGTATATTCTTAAAATCAAAAACTAAATTTTAAGCATTTCATCAAACACTTGGTGTGTATAAATCCATTTATAATGAAAACCCCATTCAAAATCAATATCTTAATACATGTCCATTCAAATATCAAATCATGATTTTTTCATGAATATCACAAAAAAATTACAAGAACATAAATTGTTTCAAGAATTTAAACCCTTGTAGAGAGACTCATTCCAAAAATATTGAGGATACCACATTGCGTTAAAATAAATTGAAAGAAGAATATCAACATCCTAAATACAAGGAATGAGGGAAACATTCAAAAGGTATATAGAAAAAAATATTCTAAATTTGATCTAGAAACATTACTGACACCACTACCATGACTTATGGAAGTGAAGAATAATAATGGAATATTATTAGAGATAATATCTATAACCATGCTGAATATCAAACTGTAAACGAGGTTGTATAAAAGAACTAGAATCTACCCCAACACACATGATGTATGAATAGGGAATGAGAGGTATTCCACCAAAATGAATGGGGAATAGTTCAGAGATTCCGCATGAAAAGAACCACTAGACTATATGGATTCACATCAAGAATCTCTAATTAATTAAATGAATTACTTGACTATTATATATGCTAAAAATGAATTAGCTCAAACTAAATTACCATAATCAACATTTTCATAAGGTGTAAAACATTTATGGTTTGTAATTTTTCAATATCTGAAAAAATATCATGAAATATTCCAACTTTTAAATTCATGTCTTGAATCATATAGAGATCATTAATATGTCCAACACAAAATTTCCAACCCAGGTTATGCTAAACATAACAGAATGACTCTAATAAAACTGAACCAATGAAACATGCTCTTAATAATAATATAAATGTATCTTTTTACTAAGATGTTACATAAACATTGATTTATCCTATAATTATCAACATAAATTTGATATTAAGAGTGTATAAATTTAAATGACTTTGGTTTTATTAATTTAGGTATTCATAAAAATTGGTTTTAAACTTTGATGTTTCATTCAGTTCTAGATCCTAATGAGAATCATTGAAGCATATTGATTATATCTATATCAAAATAAGTATATATATTTAATAAAATGATATATTTTTCAGAAAATGTACATTAAGATGATAAATTAACCAGGTTTAATCAATCATTAACAATCAATAATAAATCAAAAAAATTTATGGTTTTTGCATTAGTAGTTGGAGAAAGCCAATTACCTAGTCAATCTTATTCTTCAATTCTAGGAAAACAATCAAGAAATAGTCTTATTATGTTTCTTTTAAATGAAATATTTATTGATTATCTATTTTCCTTTTGAAATTAAAATAATATTGAATTTATTTTTAAATAAATATCAATTTTTTCAAATTGGAGTAATCATATCATAATATATGATATAAATTTTGAAAATATAATTTGAAAAATAAGAGGATTAATGTGGCCATTAGATATTGGAGTAAGAAATAATCTATAAAACGTTAATTTTCATTATGAAAGAGAAATTTATTCATTAAGAATGTCCAAATAGGAATAATAAATATTGAATTACTTTAAAGAGGAAATTCAGAATCATCTCAATCAAAATTAATTGATCAGTGATAAAGAAAATGTTATAAATTTTAAATTTCAAATGAAATAGCTTAATTTTAGTGACACGAATTATATATTCTTTCTCCTAGTTCACTGTGAAAGAAGAATGAAGAGTATCATATCATATCGTTGTGTGGATAGTGATAATGTTAATTCTATGGAATAATTATAAAAAACTATTATAAGTTATTTTCCTCAGATCTTCAATAAAGAAATAAAATTATACTGAATTGAGAGTAACGAATTTGATATCTAAAACAGTCAATACGATGAAAAATCATTTTCTCAAATGTCAACCACTAATAGAGGAAGTTAAATATTCCCATTACTCAAGCAATGTGATGTATGGAAATAGTCCTCGTGGGTTCTCTAAATAGTTATTAATGTACTTTTAGGACTATTTTCATGATATTCTATATCATGATGCAAAATATGCATTTTTAATACAATTCATGTATATGTATTATAATTCCAAAATATTTAATCATGTCACCAAGTAATATCATCTATTAGATATAAAATTCTTCAATATACTTTTTTCCGGAACACAATATATATATATATATATATATTTAATATTATTTATAATAATATTTATTCCATGACTGATATGGTTGTTTTTGAATATCAATTTGGACTCATTAATAGAAGGAAGAATCAATACTAGTTATACATAGATTCTAATTTTGTAAATGTTGATAAGAAAAAATAAATTATAACAAAATTACATTGTTAAAGTCAATACTATTTCTAAGGATTTATTTATAATTATGTTGTATTTTAATCTCAATATTCATAAAATATACGGGTTTCTATAAAATTTTATTATTATCTTCTAGATACACATTCAAATTTATATCATATTTGTTATTTTTAATAGAGGTCTTATTGGGAAGTTTAAATTTTCAAGAGGTTTTATACATGTTTATACTCTATATAAAGTCATTTTTTAATTTTTTAAGATGTAATAAGTTAATATCTTCAAAAATATATTATTATTCGACTTATTTCCCAGAATAATGTAATTCTAAATCTTAGTGATTCCACATATTTATTATATAATGATTAAATTATTATATTTTATAGGGGAAATATTACTTTGAACTCTAAAAAAATAAATTCCATTATTATTAGGATTCTTTTTTAAAATATAAAGAAGTAACAAACTGGTAGTTATTTTTGGGAAATTATTTTTTTATCGGAAAAAAATTCACATTTCTTGATAATTATTTGTGAATCATTATCACTAACTATTTAAATAATTGAGAATACCAAATTCCAATAGAAGCATTAATTCTAATAATTTTGAAGGAATTGACACCAATAGTGTACCATAATATAATGGTTATAATAGAAGCTTCATCTCTTAAGTTGGAAGGATTTTACATATGAATTATTTCATCTCCTATATGATTTTATATTCCTCTAATATTTATAAGTTTTCAAAAAATATAAATAAAATATTATAAAATCCTATTAGGATTTTTTTTCCGTACATTTAAATGCGAATAAATGTTTTACTATTTTATATATTAGTGTATCAAGCATATTGATATGGGTGTAATTGGAATAAAAAACTTCACCACCTTTAATAATTCTAAATTTTTAACTACATCTGTAATATGTTTTACAATACTAATTACTAAATTTATTTTTTATGGTAAATTATTATTAAGAGGCTAAAATATGGGTATATATAATATCATAGATCAATAGTTTTTCTATCTATCATGGTCAATTATGAGAATCTTATACAACTAGTCAAATAGCCCCCCCTCTAGGAAATCTATTAAAATATTTTGGAGTAATATAGAGATTAAAAATATGAATTTTGACTCAGGTATTTCCTTCAAAATTTTTTATTAGTCTATTTAAAATGTATTATAAATTTTTGAGTAGGTTATTAATATTGTCCCCCAAAATGACATTGAGAAATTTCAATATTTTTATTTCAATAATAATGAAAATATATTCATCTTTCCTACTCATATGGAAAATCACCCAAATAATTATATATATATATATATATGTTAGTGGATAGTTGGTGAAAACCCTCCAAAATGCAAGAAAATTTTTAGGAAGAATCACATCCATTTTTAATGGATGATTCACTTCTTGGAAATCCATAATAATCAACTACAATATGATGATAAGATGAAAGAGACTAGTATATTCATTAAATTATTATTATTGGTTTAGATCAAGGCATTAGAAATATATAATTATAAATTATTTTAATGATATTATGATAATAAGATCATGGGAAATATTTTTGACTTATTCTTATGTGATGTAATAGTTGTTGATAAATTCAATGACTTAATGAAATATATCATAACACTAAAACATTGTTACAAAAATTAAAATCTATTAACAATTTTTGTAACCCCAGTTTTGATATATTTTTTTTGAGTTTTAAAATTTTTTGGGATTTGAAGGTAAGAATAATCCCATTAAAGGGGTTCTAAACAATATCAAAAAGTTAATTCAAATGTCAATGAAGATACAAAATGGTTATCTCCAAAATTTTCCTGTAGGATTTAATTTTTACTATAATTCTTAGTGTTTAATGATATCAAAATAGGTACATCGATCTCAAATATATCAAATGGATTCATCTAATTCCATCATTTATTGAAGTGATTATTTATAGATATTCTCATAGTGATCCTAGTCTGAGAAGTTGTGGAAGGACTTACAGAACCCGTTAAGGATTTTTTAAATGTTATTTTAATCAATTACTTAGGAACTCCATTTCATTTTGAGATATGTTAGGGGATGTGAATTATGTCATCTTTTGTGAAACATGAGATGGTTTTAATAAGCTTTGGATTCAATGTTTTTCAAATATGGTATTAAATATTATTTATTCTCATTTACAAACTACTCCATTGTAGATCTTTAAGGAATTGGTTAATTACATTGGACACCTTAAAATCATTCAACCAATGGTGACTCATATATGCCAGGAGGGTATCCAAATTTTTTTTTCTGTAATATTATAGCTACGTAGGATACTTTTTACTACTAGCCTATTAACCATTATAATTATCATTTAGAATAAAGGGGTGATGTTTATAAACAACTTTGTTACCCCCTGTTATTAGAAATTATTTATTTCTAATAAAATTGTTTGGGTGTGGGACATGATTATAGACTCATTACTTAACTTATCAATAAGTATTAACGAATATGAAGAAAAAGAAAATAGATTAACATAAGTAAAATTTAAAGAAATATTGAATGAATGGTGATTGTGAATGGATTAAAATTATAAACCAAACCATGAATTCTCTATTTTTCTATAAATATAGAGATTATCAGTTAAGTAACCACGCCTCAAGATCTATATTAACCTTATCAAATATTTAATTTCTAAATTTTTACATATTCTCTAGTATTTTGACAGTTTACTCCTAGAATTATTCATACTACATTATCATAATATAACATAAAACAAACAAGAAAGAACTCTCTCAGATCAAAACCCACTCCACCTTGTTAAATCCAAAAACATTGATTCCCAATGATCAACCAATCTATAAAAAATAAAATTCTACCAAACCTTCCATATTTTCATTTATACTAATCCAAATCATTACATTATAAATTCTCATGATATTTAAAAATATCATTATTATATCAAATCAATCATAATTTCATAAAATACAATAACTGTAATCAATAAATATTTTATAAAACATCACCAACTATGAGAGGATAAATAGATATTGTAATTAATAACTATAACTAGTGGGGTATTACATGTTCCACAGATTGAGCATAAAATCATCTTAAATAATTTTATAATATCCTTAGAATTGAGTTTGGGTTGTTGGGGTTCTACAAGAAATTATACTCTTTATTCCTTAAATTGAAAACATTATGGTACATAAGTGAACACCAGTTAATAAATAATAAACAATTAAATTTTAGTTCCTAATTTTATCACATGAAATAAAGTACTAAATTCATATAAAAATAGGTATATTTATTATATACACTACCATATACCAATATAACCCAAATGATGCTCTAGAACATTATGAAATTTCATATCAATTAAATGAAATGAATTATAAATAAACTATCATAAATCAAAATCACCTTTAAATAGTTTGGGCAGTCCAACAATGAACTGTTATCAATGTAATTCATTAGATATATCAATCATAAGATTTAAAATCAATCTATCAACCATAAAAAATAAATAAATGAAAATATTTTATGATCAGATCATGTTCATAGAAATACCCTTAATCATATCAAATGAAAGAACCCAATTTTATACTTAGGTATGGATCCTTAAAA
This sequence comes from Viscum album, assembly GCA_963277665.1. Classification (NCBI taxonomy): domain Eukaryota; kingdom Viridiplantae; phylum Streptophyta; class Magnoliopsida; order Santalales; family Viscaceae; genus Viscum; species Viscum album. Next base: position 845,460,522 of record OY728128.1, read on the forward strand.
TTTCAGTTTAATTCATTATTTTGGACCTAATATAGATTTTATTTTAGTTATCTAATGTCCCATGGGTGTTTCGGCCTTTTTTGGATACGAAACCCTACTTTTAGGGACAAATTTCAATGTTGCACGGTTAGAGTAAATCGTGTGGGTAGGGCACATGGTTAAATATTATTGTGCGTATGGTCAACATTTTTGTGCAGATTTATCTCACATAGTTGGTGCATGGTTCCTCAAATTGTGAATCCTAACCATTCAATTGACCCCTTTCACCATGTACTGATGACTGGTTTTATCATAGTATATCTTACTATGTGGAAAAACCATGCTCAAGGAAAATTTTGATTAATTTTAAATTTTTCCCCGTAATGATATATTTAAATCCATTCTTCTTCCAAAATCTAATACCCAATAGGAATAACCTCCATTTCTATCATTTTGGTTCTTTTTCAAGGACTAATCTACGATTCAAGATTTCTCCTTCATCGGGGATCTATTTGAGCTTCTATTCATTACAATGGACGTGCAACAATACGTACTCAAGTCATCTATAGTCATTATTTTCCCCTCATTCTCTAGACATAGTTATCGATGTGTGATCATTTTTACAATTTTTGAAAATATTTTCTATTCAAAGAAAAATTATATTCTATTACTGGAAAAGGAGAGTTGTACAAGCCTAAGGTGGGTGATTTATAACTCATCCTGCATGTTCATTTATTATGGAATTGTAGTGTGGGCCACGCCAATTTAATCGGGTTCCATTTATTGAATTTCTATTCGATTATTATAATAATTAAAATAATATGGTTATGATATTTCCAAACATGTATTTAGTTGTTAGTGGTTATGCCCACAAATCCATCCACCCTATGTATGATGTATTTCCATATCTATCGTTTTGGTGTTATGACTTGTTGGAGATTCCCTTTGGGTGTGCCATGGCTTGACCATTCTAACGGTAATCCTTTCTATATTAAATGGAATGTTTTATAGTGTGAATTGAATAAAGTAAAATTCAATGTATTCTCACAACATGAAATAGAAATGGGAAAGTATTTTCAGTATATGGAACGAACTTTTTAAATGTTATATAATAATAGTTTTCATTTTTGTTACAACCTTTATGATGTTAATGGAAGTAGTGTAGTGAACCATGATTTTTGAAAATTAATTCCATGGATGAAATGAATAGTTTCATGCTACATGGATTTTTCACATCAATGAAATGAAAATATTGAACCGAATCGAATTTTTTATTAATTAAGAATTGATTAAATGGTTTTATGATCAATTAGACTTATCAAAAAAATTAAATTTAATGGAATGATCCTTATTAAATATTACAGGAAATAATTATCAAATAGGAGTTTTCTGACTTGCGCTCACATTGGATTCCACAGAGAATGCCTTGGGCACACAGGAACACCATTCCGATTCAAGGGTGTAGCATTCCTTAGATGATAGCAACAGGTAACTCAATTCGTTTCTGATTTTGGATGCCTAGTATCACGAAGTAGGAAACTATCGATAATATTAAAGGATTGTTTGGATACACTCCTTGGATCTATCATTGACAAGTAGGTTCCATAATTCAATACCATCAGGCACAGTCATTACATAGCATCATTTTACCTTGATGAACTACTTAGTCTCCATAGGCATATTATTGTGTAATGGCTTGGATAATGCACCTTGGATTACACTCTTACACTTATCAAGTCTAAAAATATTACTCCTTTGTGGACCCTTGATTTATACGCTGCTTTTGATTTACATTGGAACTTCATTTTCAAATATCACTACTGGTTTCCTTGTTTCATTTTATAATCATAACTATTTCTAATGTCTAGATTATTGTTCAACTTATAAGAATCAAATGATGAATTGGTTATATATTCAGATACTATCCAAGTGATGAATTAATTACTTAGTTATTTACTTATATTGTACTTTCTAGTTTATATATACATGATTAAACACTATTACATTTCTATTACACGGGTCAGATATTATATACATCGTTGGTAGTTCCCAATGAGATTTATCTCACAACCTATCTAGGGGACTTTGGTACATAGGGTAGATTACATTAATGTAGGTGTTTAAATTTGGAGGAATACAGATTAATAAACATGACTGCATGTTATTTTGGATGACTCTTAATAGAATATGATCGAGCTAGTGCAGGAGATGCCTAGGAGAACCACTTATTTTCCATTATAAGTTTTGGACCATGTCATTCATGTGGTATTTTATCCATGATCTCTATTTTCTAGGGACATTTCATATCATCATCAATTATTCCAGTTGTCTCGGTTATTGTAATCCTTATCTGTCTATTAGTTTTTTCTACATCCAATGTTTACTCATTTGATTTCTACTATTTACCACTTCTAATATTTATATTTTGTGCTGCAATTTGGTAATGAGTTTATAGTCTCCCCATAAAGACACCCTAGGCCCTCACTATTAGTTGGTAGTCTCTGGCATTTGGGGGAATGTGCTTGTGGCCATGTGGACCACTATTCTCGGGGAAACTATTAAGTGAAATCTAGGTCTATGGCATCATAATTTATTATCTTAGGGTGGATTTCCATTATTGATTTAATATTTAGGGATAATATATTGGTGTTTAGGAATCCTATATGACTTGGTCATAATATTTTCTTGGGTTTCGCGAACCCATCTTTAGGGTTAAATATAAGTTATCGAAAATATAATTATTGTTCTGTTTTACCTATTTTAGTTTCCATTATTTTTCTGTTGGGTGAATCACATGTTGTGTGGTGTTGTTTATTATTATTATGTGTAGGATTCTATTTAATCCTTGTACCTATGAGATAAGGGAAATGATAATTGTTAAATTAAAAAAAATATTCACCTAGAATTCAAATATCATGCCTATTTACATGCCATATATGGGTATTTCACTTCTTAACATTTCTTGTTTTTCCTCTGATTGATGACTGAGAATTTCCTTGTTTATATACCATTTGTGCTACTATAGGCTATGATTGAGTGTTTTTTTTAATTCATGAAATTTCATGTGCCCTCGTGGGTTGGGATTAGTAATTTACCCAGTCGATCCATTATGATATAAATGAATTGGTGTTGTTTTCAGTGATAAGGTGTATGATCACCGATTAAATGGGAATGGATATCCATTATTAATCAGTACATGACATCTAAAAGGTAATGGTTTCAAGTATTAATCCCACATTTTCATGTTTATGAATTTTAATGGATTGAACTAGGTAATTAAATGTAAAATATAGTGAAACATATAGTTGATAAATTATAGCACCTGGTCATCTAAGTGGGTAGTTGGGGTAGTATGTGTTGGGTAGGGAGCACTTCCTTATTTTTCTTCAGAATGTGTTTATATCTATCTTCTTTAATCATGTTTTAAGGAATGTATTTGACATTTATAGACCAATTCCTCCATTATGTCCTTGTATTGTATGCTAGGATGGTGGTTTCGATCATGCTTCCAACATGGTGGGACCTGAGCCACTATTCTTCCCTACAGGAGTGTGATATATGAAACATTCTATTGTTCCGGATCTGGGCCTTGAATCCCATGTTTGTGATAGTTTCATTTATCTAGTGTATTACATGCATGGTTCTCTTTGATTTTCACATATGATGGATGGTTGGACTCATGAGTTCCAGTAGTTGCCTCCTCCTACATTTTTGAGAATGTATGTTTGCATGTTTTTGAGTCTTTTCTAGTGTCCACCCTATCTATCATTGAGAATATGGGGATTCCTCCAGAGCATATGGTTAATATTTATATATACATGTTGTTTGATTTGGCCAAATTCTAGTTTGATATGATTACCTAGGCTGGTCGTCATCATGGCTTGTTATGGGTTGATTTTCAAACTGTCTTCAATGATTAGTTCTTCCTCAGATGATGAGAGATGATAGGACCAAAGATTTCATGCACCTCAAGGATGGTTCGATGTATGTTGTGTATAATTTTGTGTGTTTCACTGAGTTAGAACACTTTTTACCTCTTTTAGTTGGTGATGAGATTTTGCGTGTTAGCCACTTCGAGGATGGCCTTGTGTTCACCATCCATACGTAGGAGAATGTCTTTCTCCTAATTTTTTTTCTAAAATATTAAATCTAGATCTTATCCCTAAGAGCACCTAAGAGATTGTAGAAGCACTAGGCATAGATGATTAATGTCATGGAATGCCAGTAGTTCTTCCCGGGGCAATAAACATTACTTCGAGGTTTCTCATAAGTGAAATGACCACCAGAGTACCGATTTTGATTACACAATGGCATTTCATCCCTATGGATGATGGTTCCACATAAAGTCGCATTGTTATAGAGACCCAATGTAGTTTTGGTAGTTCTATTATATGGAGAATATTCATTTATTCTGCAGGACCTTTTGACTAGATTTGAGTGGAAAATGATTACCGCCAGCTCCATGGTCAAGATATAGTTCTTTTGCGCTACGACGTGCGGGTGTGGGAATAAAACCAGTAGACTAAGAGATAAGGAGGTCATGGTCATGGTATCCACACACCTGATCACGAATAGTTCTAACCGAGCAGTTATAAGCATGGTAGTTAAGCTATTGCACATGGACATAGATCATGATAGTTGTATGTACTATATTTGATACCCAAGTATTAGGCTGATAGACTATCTACAGTACGAGGAACTCTTCTAGTGTTTTCCAATATAGTGCCTACTATATTTTATATTTGTTCTTCATACTCTTTTATATTTGTATCTATCTTGGAATGTCTCGAACTAGAGATATAGTATTATTATGGTGTAATGACCATAGATACACCATTAGGAGTGTGGTGAGAGGGCATATTCCATTGTGGGATTTCCCCCTTTGTGGTAGGAAAGTACCCTTTCCTATGAAACCTATTCATTCTCAACATTACATGATTCGATGTAATTATCATGAATGATTTTTATTGAATACCATGCTATTATAGACTATTATCGCCACTTGGTATCTGTTACATCACTAGTGGGAAACTATTATCTCCATAATAGGGAATGGGATGTTCATGCTAGTAGAGAAGGACTAGAGCATCATGGGAAATGTGAAGAGACTACATAGATTTCAAATCCCATCAGGAAGGATTACGGTTTATTTTAATATGATTTTCCTCTAACCATGGATTATTTCTGGGATTCCCTTACTACTATTTTTTTTGATTTACCTCGTTTGATAAAGTCAGAGTTTACAATCAATCAAGTTCCAAGAGTAGCTCAAGAGTCCATTACTCCATATATGATAGCACCTATAGAGCCTCAAGAGCTCAAGTGGGAGTTTGTGGATTTAGAGGCAATGTATTTATATGGACCAGTATATCCTCTTGGGGTTTTCTCATACTTTTTGACAAGAATTAGGATGGGTCCTTATGCCTATTCCTGGATTATAGAATGTTAAACTATATTACGGTCAAGAATCAGCATCCACTTCCTTGAATATATGATATTTCTGATAATCTCTGAAGACCTAGTGACCTCTCTAAGATCTACCTATGTTCAAGATTTCACCAAGTGCGATTAATCCCATTATACCTACCTCGTACAAATTTTTGTAGTAGGTATGGTCTGTATGAGTACCATGTTATTCCATTCAGTCTTATGAACACACCTTTTTTTGAGATCTAATGAATAGGTTTTTCCATCCCAATCTCAATTATTTTTCAGTATCTTTATTGACAAAATACTAGTCTATTCTCATAGTTGTAACGACCATTCCAATTGCCTCTAAAACCTTTTGAGTACACTAAGAGAGTGTCAAATATTGTAAGGACCCATACCCCAGTTTCTCAGAGATGGTGCCTTATATTAATATATTAAAATGATTACAAAAAATTCATATCCTAACGAAACAAATAGTTTAGTTTTTTTAATAAAATATACAATAATAACATACACTTTACTAATTGAAATGAAATACATAAAATAAATTCCATTGGAAACATCTATAACTCCTAGAATATCCCTAAAATTCATTCATAATATTCATCTTCACAACACGAGAAAAATAAAACATAAGAATGTAGGGAGCTCATATTCTCATTAAGGGTAAGTAATACAAAAGAAGTTATCATAAAAATAAACACTAGACATTGTGAACAACTAAAAACAAATTCGTTTAAAAATATACGTGAGCATAATATGGAAGGAATGAAAGATGATTAAATAAGGCCATATAAGTTATCATAAGTGAATGAAACATAACCATTGACATTATAAGAGTCAAATAATCTCACTTTTTATCAATTAAAAATCTCTTAATGAGGGAGTACATAATACCAGGGTAAGGCCTCATCCAAAACCTAGTTCTATTTTGTCTCAAGGGACATACTGATGCATCAAGGGGATATAGTGGGCCCCACCCATTAGTTATTATGTACAACAAATTCCCTTTATGAATGGGGAAAATAATAAACAACCTGAACATATGAAATAACTTTCCCCAATCTGTACACATAAACACTAACCATTCAGAGTAGTTTGGTGAATGGTATCAAGAGAGCACATCCATAGTAAAACTAACCATAAACCATTTAACACATCTAGTTAGATGATAAAAATATTATATTTACCTCAATTACACCTGAAATTCAATTTATGAGTTGAAATAGATAGAAATGCTCAAATGAAATCATCGAGGAATGATTTAGAGAAATTAACATTTACTTTGAAAAGAAGATATATTTTGGAAAAATATTTTCCAAAAAATAGAAATGAACATGTTTAAATTATCTATGAGGGAATGAGTGGTTTTTGAAAAAAATTGTGTAATTAAAAATATTTTATAGTTTAATTGAAAATACGTATGAATTAGAGAAGTTCCATTGAATTGGGGTTGTTTATCGAGAATAATTGAAAAATATATTTATAAAACATTTTACTCTTCAAAAAATAATGCAAGATTCTTATTGGTAATAATATTAAGAAAATTAAAATATAATTTTATAGGAGTAAATAATAATAATTAAGATTTTATTTTTGATTAATGGGGAAAAAGAGTAACCCAACATAAAATGACAGTTCGGGTAGAAACACCTTAACTTGTGTCTGAATGTGTTCTGCACTAGAAATTTATGTCCAAGTTAGTCAAATTAAATCCATTAATTAATTAATTAATAACCTTATATAAATTTATTTGATTCATTATAATTTTATTTTGTTCATTTATTTCATTTTAGATGATTTATAAGATGCAATTTTTTTCTCGGGAGAATATGATTATTTATTTTTCATGATTGGTATACGTGTATATGAGTATGGAAGTTATAGTGTAATTAGTATAATTATCCAGAATTAAATTTATATGATAAGAAAGAAAATCCAAAATATTCAATGGTTATATGATTCATTTGGATATATGGTATAAGGATGGGTTATTACATATAACATTTGTAATAATCATTTCAATTATTTTGGTGATATTTTTATTATTAAGATCTACTTTTGTCATATGAATTTAAATTATGTATATATATTGGGTACTAAACAATAAGTAGTTTATAATCAATATTTTTTAGTATTTTTCAACCATAAAAATATTTTCATGGCATGACTTGAAGGACAAATTTAAGAATGATGGTTTGTTATCCACGAATGGAGTAAATCATCACTTCCCGGATAATGATTTCATTTTTAAAATAAAAGAGAGAGAGAGATGGTTGAGGAAGGATATTTAATTAACAAGAAATCATTTTAGTATATAAAAAATACTATATTTATCATGATCACTTGTATAGAATATTTGAAGAGAAGATAAGAGAAGAAAATAAATTTAAATTGAAATTAAAATTAAAATTAAAAGGAAGAGTGTTTTTTCTCTTGAAATATCCTCCTTGAGAACCTCCATAAGGGAATGTGTTTTGGTATTTTGAAAATACCAAGAGATCCTATACATTGTGAGATACTAGGGAATATGAGTTCGGTTGTACTTTGATAAGCTATGATGATTATAGGAGTGAAGAGAATAGAGAGTGAGGGTGGGGTTTTATAGTGGAGGAGATGGATGATTTTTGAATATCTTATTCAATATTTTATTATTTATAGCAAGGAATGAAATGGTATTTATTATTGTGAAAAAAAACATCAATATGTTCATTTGAATTTGAATCAAGAGTTCTTACATCACGAATTACTCAAATAATAGTGTATTTAGCTTTAAATGTATTTACACCATAAATTTCAATATTTTATTATTCATTAAAAATTCTAGTAATATAGAAAAATACCAACAATTCACCGTAATTTTTTTTCAATGTGTAGATTTAAAAAAAGTACTAAATTATGTAAAATTAATTTTATAAAAATTTGAAATTTAATATTTAAATGAAATATTATTTACTTGATTAATACATACATTAATTTTATAATTCTATTATATCACTTTGTTAAATTAATAATGGTCTCATAAAATTATCCTGAAATCATAGGACAAAAAAGTATTTATTTAAATATAAATTTTAAGAAAATAAATTTTATTTTAAATAATTTTAATAATTTTAAATTATAATTAAATATTTATTACTCTAAAAAATACAAACACTTAATTTTTAATTTTTAAATTATTAACTCTCATTTATATGGTGCCAACATTTTATTTACACTCACATGGGTGCAGTTACTGTTCATAAGAGTCATATTATTATTCATAAGGGTATATTACTATTCATAAAGGGTCAATTTACTAATCACTAAATATGTAGGTCATTCCTATCAGACTCTAAATGTGTAGAGAACCGGAGCTTGACATACATGGACATTACATTACTTTTGCGGAATACTTAGTACATAACAATAACACACACACAAGGGCCGTAATAGTTTAGTTTCTTTGGAAACTCGGAGTATAAACTTCTTATCATGTTGAAAGATCTTCAACACCTCTCATAACGATTCTCCCCTTTTTGTTTCCTTACCTAAAACCTTTCTTTATATCCTAGGGAAAAGAAAACAAAAAAGGGTGATTTCAAATGCTCAGTAAAGGTCATCAAAAGAAATATCAATCACATCATATACATAAGAACATAGCTTTTGGAAATCTTAACCTGCAAAAGAGAGCATAATTTCATAACATGGGATAAATCATAGTAGTGAAATGAAATCCCAATAATCATAACATAAAACATGAAACTTTGTGGCATACACACATAATCATAGAGAATCATTTATTGTTAGTCAAGACTCATTGCCAAGACTATCTTAGTGGACAATGTCACTTTCTGAACTGAGTCACCCTCGTTTCAGTCCTGTTTCACTGAACCGGTATAACCTACCATTCCAGCCATGTCTATCTCATGAGATATAAAATCTTTACCCAATGCATTGGAGGGAGATATAGGTCCCACCCATCTCATAATGATACCATTCTTATTTGTACCACAAAATCATAAATCATACATCATTTCATAACCCATGTAATAAAATTGAGAATCTTAAACATCGTGACATCATAAAACAATTCATATAAGATAAAGGAATTCATAAAAATATAATTCCATCACAACATAATCAAATCAATGTAATAATAGGGATAAAAACAGACCCATTTATTATCATAGATGGAAAATAATTTTGATAAAACACTTGAAATCCATTCTTGAGGAAAATATCCTTTCTGCTTCAAAAACATTTTCCCTTCTTAACATGTCATACAATTTTAAACTAAAAGAATTTTATTAAAAATAAACATTAATGATTTTAAAGGAATATTCTTGTAAATAATGTTTTAAAAATCTATTCATGCCGTATAAGTTTAAAAAAACATTCTTCCTACTTTTGTCGGAAAAGTCAAAAAGTACCTTATATGGTAACCAAAGGAAAGATTCCATTCATACAATGTGGTAAAAAGTCAATAAAGGGTAAAAATGACTTTAAACATTCATGGAAGAATGGTAAACATTTTATAAAGACATTTTTAGAAAACATGGTTATGGATGATAAACATAACCCTAGTAAATACTTACGTATAATCAATCTTGGATAAAATTGAGATTGAAAATTTATCCCTTACCTTAGGTCTGACTTGCTTTGTACGTGTCCGAACCTCCTCTTCTTTGAAGCGCCACTTTGAGACCTCCTCTTAGTGCACTAAAATTGGACTTTGAGGAAGCCTAGAACCTCTAGGATGTTTCTAGGGAACTGGAGAATGGAATTTGGTAGGGTTTGGCTGAGCATGAAGGCTCAAAGTTGAGTGAGTAAGAGAGGGAGGAGGTTCCCTTTTATAAGGGAGGGGAGGGGCACCTTTGGAATAACGAAAAATATTATTTTATTATAAAGCCAAGTTCGGTTTTAAATAGATCCAAATTGATTTATTTCGAAGCTAAGGTGGGTATGGATCGAAATCCTCACATCCAATACAATTTAGAGATGTTTAGGTTCCTATTTTAACCATATCATTTAGATTTAACATTAAGTTAAATAATTTTACTTTTACCATGTCTTCTTGTGTTCTTATACTATAAGGGTAATAAACTTACTATATCAAGCCAAAAGAACCCCAACTTGTCTATTATTAATATATATAACCTTATCTAAGTCATGTGGCCGAACCTTAGATTTTTAGGAATAAAATAACAATTAATAATATAATATTTGTTTTAAAAACTATTTTATGTCAATTTTGACACTATTTAGTAATTGATTTTTGTGAAAATCATAACATAATGATAAGTTCTAAAAAAGTTAATTAAGTCAATACTAACATGTTATATTAACCTAGAAAATTAGTGGAATTCATAAAAAGTCTCAAATTACATTTATTTTGGTATTTATAACATCAATTATGTCAATATTTCATTAATAAGATAATTACTGCATCATCTTTGTGTCATAAATAAATTAAATTATTTGATGTCTAAAAATTACAAATAAAATACCATTATGTAGGCAATCTTTTTAGATTTATAATTAATATTTATAGTCTAATTTATCTTATGTATAACCTCATATTAAAAATGTTTTAGTAAATAAACTTTGATTTTAGCTCTTTTAACTCTTCTTTGAATTAAATAATAATAAATGTCCTAATCTAATCCAAGTGGGCCTAAATGATAATATTTTACACTTAAGGTTGTTTTTGGTCGAGATACACTTGTCCAATAAAATTAGTACATGTGTTAGGGTAATATTAATATCATTCTTACCCTTAATTACCCTATTTACTTTTAACCGTGGTAAATAAAAGTAAAAAGATACTATTCACCAAAAATTATTTTCATCTCATTGAACCACATTCTACTTACTGACATCAACCGTGTCTCTCAAATTTTTGAAATTCCATTCACAGAAGCGGTAAAATTATGTTTTATGAAAAATTCTGTTTTTTAACTACCACTTAGTAGTTTCACTATTCATCAAAAATTCATGTTTTTCAGAACAATGCCAAAAATTCATCCTAAGATATATTTCATATTCCGAATTCAAAAATGAAGTCTATTTTACCAAATTCATAACATAGAAGTTGCATTAATTAATTTTATAATAAAATCCCGTTGTTAAAACAAAAAGCGTGTTTTTAAGAAACAATATCTATCAAAAGATTGACACTTGTTTATGTCTGGTTTAAATGTGAAATTACATCCAATGACCAACATTGTATTAAATTGTAAAAATATATTCTAAATATACTTTAATACCACTCAAATTAATAATTTATCACTATTAATTATTTCGATTGAAAAAGTTGTTTTTAACTAAAATTTAGTAATTTTCACTATTCATCAAAATATGAATGTTATCCAAAAATTACCAAAATTTTACCCTAAGCTAATTTCGATATTCCGAATCCAAAAATGAAGTCCATTTTGAAAAATAAATTTACAAAATTTCAAAAAGTGGTTATTACTATTCATAACGGCTAGTTTTAATAATATTTCAATAGCATATCGTTGTTTTGTGAAACTCGGTATTGCGTACTACACACGCTATCAAGGAAGGTCGCGATTGCGTGTAATGAAAGGCAAGTCAAGGATGTGTGTTGTCCAAGCTCCTTTTGGTGTAGCGTACAACACAATACATTAATAAAATTAAAAATAATATTTTTCTTAAAATCTCGGGCTATTACATTCTACCCCCCTTAAAATGAATTTCGCCCTCGAAATTCGTCGGGGTTATAAATGGTTTACTATTCGAAAGTTTCTTTAATAGAAACCCACACCGTAAAAAGGAATACAAAAACCAATCTTAAAAAAAAGTATGAAACGTAACGGTTACCCAAATTAACTCATCACTGGGTTTCCACGTTGGAGAACATAGGTGAAAATATGGATATGGAAGAAAAATCTAACCATCAAGTTCTGATGGAGAGTGTTAGAGAACATGGCTATGAAATGGCCAATAATCATAAAGCCATAGATTTGTGATTATCTAAGGTACCATCTGATTCATCAGATATAAGATCACTAGGACAACATTTTTGGTTTTCATGATCATTTTCCTAAAGTTGATGAAATTGGAATCAGAAGAAATACTTTCATGATTTTGGTATAGTCTCACCGTTTGTCATTCTTTGGACAATTTACACTTCATCTCTTAAATAAATGAAGTTGATTTTTTCATTCGTAATGTGTTAGCAGATCATGTGATAGAATGATGGGTCATTCCATCTGTCTCAAACAAAAGGTTAGAAAAGTTATCAAAAAATACATAAGTCCATCTATAGTGAGATTAATCATATATGGTTCCTAAAATGGACTTATACTTCATATATCGTACTGCTTAATAAAATAAAACTAGTTTCTACTAAACAGGGACTTCCTGTAGGCCAGTGGTAGGCGATAAAGGCCAGTCGCACTTCGGTTGTGGGTTCGATTCCCACAGCCTTGTCCGACGCGATGGGCTGTCGCCCGTCCTGCAGGTTGTCCTTTTTCTAAAATTACATTACTATAGCATCCCATCAATAATATCGAAAATCTTCTATCCTTAAAACATACTAACTTATGTCCAACATAATCCATTCTAATCTTTATGCTTATCCATAATACTGCAGTCCACTCTTATAATATGGTGAAAATGATTACCAGAGATTTAATACTGTCGTTGATCCCCATATATCATAAGATATATCTTGTTGGTCATATTTGAAACATTCAAATGCCTTAATCATGTACTCTCTTGAATACCCAATGAACCTTAGTTAAGACATGAATGCTGTCAAAAGTTAACTCTTTCCACATAACAAAATCCAAAAATTCTATATACTCAAACCATGATATAACCTTCTCCTTATATCAGTCATGATCTCATGAATACTATCAAACATTTAATTTTCTTCTTATCCCTTCATTATGCGCATATCATTTACATTCCAAAAATATCTGAATAACCATTCATGGATACTGGTAACATTAATCATACACTCTCAAAACTCAAGTAAAGTCAACAGTGTAACAATCCTTATATGTCTCTTTATTCCATAGTACCATGAGATTACATATACAACATTACACATGATAAACATGTAATCATTCCACTACATTCTTAAACCATTGAACGAGCTTCATCAATTCATTCATCTCCCATATCATTTGTAGTCTCTTCATCATCATCAACATAAATACTACCCATATGACCATACTGATTCTCTTCATGAGACACACCCTTAGGGAATTAGTTTGCATAATTCCCATACATTCCACATTTAAAACATTTAACCATTGTTGATGACGTAGCAATACCATTATCCTCATCCCTGGTGTTAACTAAACCTTTTCCTTTGAACTTACTGGCTTTGTGTCCTTTTCCACACCCAAAGCATCTTCTAGTTCCTTTGAAACATTCTCCTTGATGCCTCTTCCCACATGATTTACATAGGGGATATTGAACTTTTTTTCCTCTATGATTATCATGAAACTCCATCTTTCTCTTATTAGACAAGTCAGGAAACATACCAAATTTTACTTTATTGATCATATTATGAGATTGCTGATTCGGCATAACAATGATGTTTGGACCTCCAAATCCCATTTCATTTGGTTTCTCATGATGAATATCATTCCATTGTCCATCATATCCTCTATTATCGTGAATCATCTTGTTTCTAGCTATTTTCTAAAACCCAAAAAGAATAGTGTGAGAGGCAAAAATCCTAATAAAGGGGGAGTAACTTCAATATCTAACATCTTTGGTTTAATCTAATATCGTTACCATAGTTCTAGGACTATATACTATAAGTATACTTATCCTTAGGGACATCCCTAGACATACCGTAGAAATATCTCTAGGGATCTCACTAACGATTTCACATCCTAGTTTCCAAAGGTTGACTAAACCTTTCCTTGGATACCAACTATAGAGACCCGGAGCTTGACGTACATGGAAATTACATTACTTTTGCGGAATACTTAGTATATAACAATAACAAACACACAAGGACCGTAATAGTTTAGTGTCTTTGGAAACTCGGAGTATAAACTTCTTATCATGTTGAAAGATCTTCAACACCTCTCATAACGATTCTCCCCTTTTTGTTTCCTTACCTAAAACCTTTCTTTATATCCTGGGGAAAAGAAAACATAAAAGGGTGAGCTCAAATGCTCAGTAAGCGTAATCAAAAGAAATATCAATCACATCATATACATAATAACATAGCTTTTGGAAATCTTAACTTGCAAAAGAGAGCATAATTTCATAACATGGGATAAATCATAGTAGTGAAATGAAATCCCAATAATCATAACTTAAAACATGAAACTTTGTGGCATATACACATAATCATAGAGAATCATTTCTTGTTAGTCAAGACTCATTGCCAAGACTATCTTAGTGGACAATGTCCCTTTCTGAACCGAGTCACCCTCGTTTCAGTCCTGTTTCACTGAACCGGTATAACCTACCATTCCAGCCATGTTTATCTCATGAGATATAAAATCTTTACCCAATGCATTGGAGGGAGATATAGGTCCCACCCATCTCATAATGATACCATTCTTATGTGTTCCAGAAAATCATAAATCATACATCATTTCATAACCCATGTATTAAAAATGAGAATCTTAAACATCGTGACATCATAAAACAATTCATATAAGATAAAGGAATTCATAAAAATATAATTCCATCACAACATAATCAAATCAATGTAATAATAGGGATAAAAACCGAACCCTTTATTTTCATAGATGGAAAATAATTTTGATAAAACACTTGAACTCCATTCCTGAGGAAAATGTCCTTTCTTCTTTAAAAACATTTTCCCTTCTAAACATGTCATACAATTTTAAACTAAAAGAAGTTTATTAAAAATAAACTTGAATTATTTTAAAGGAAGCTTCTTGGAAATAATGTTTTAAAAATCCATTCATGCCGTATAAGTTAAAAAAACATTCTTCGTACTTTTGTCGGAAAAGTCAAAAACTACCTTATATGGTAACCAAAGGAAAGATTCCATTCATACAATGTGGTAAAAAGTCAATAAAGGGTAAAAATGACATTAAACATTCATGGAAGAATGGTAAACATTTTATAAAGACATTTTTAGAAAACATGGTTATGGATGATAAACATAACCCCATTAAATACTTACGTATAAGCAATCTCGGATAAAAATGAGATTGAAAATTTATCCCTTACCTTAGGTCTGACTTGCTTTGTACGTGTCCGAACCTCCTCTTCTTTGAAGCGCCTCTTTGAGACATCCTCTTAGGGCACTAAAATTGGTCTTTGAGGAAGACCAGAACATCTAGGATGTTGCTAGGGAAGTGGAGAAGTGAATTTGGTAGGGGTTGGCCGAGCATTAAGGCTCAAAGTTGTGTGAGTAAGAGAGGGAGGAGGTGCCCTTTTATAAGGGAGGGGAGGGGCACCTTTGGAATAACTAAAAATATTATTTTATTATAAATCCAAGTTCGGTTTTAAATAGCTCCAAATTGATTTATTTCGAAGCTAAGGTGGGGATGGGTCGAAATCCTCTCATCCAATAGAATTTAGACAAGTTTAGGTTCCTATTTTAACCTTATCATTTAGATTTAACATTAAGTTAAATAATTTTACTTTTACCGTGTCTTCTTGTGTTCTTATACTATAAGGTTAATAAACATACTATATCAAGACAAACGAACCCAAACTTGATTATTATTAATATATATAATCTTATCTAAGTCATTTGGCAGAACCATAGATTTTTAGGAATAAAATAACAATTAATAATATAATATTTGTTTTAAAAACTATTTTATGTCAATTTTGAAACTATTTAGTAATTGATTTTTGTGAAAATCATAACAGAATGATAAGTTCGAAAAAAGTTAATTAAATCAATACTAACATGACATATTAATCTATAAAATTAGTGGAATTCATAAAAAGTCTCAAATTATATTTATTTTGGTATTTATAACATCAATTATGTCAATATTTCACTAATAAGATAATTACTGCGTCATCTTTGTGTCATAAATAAATTAAATTATTTGATGTCTAAAAATTAAAAATAAAATACCATTATGTAGGAAATCGTTTTATCTTTCTAATGAATATTTATAGTCGAATTTATCTTATGTATAACCTCATATTAAAATTTTTTAGTAAATACACTTTGATTTTAGCTCTTTTAACTCTTCTTTGAATTAAATAATAATAAATGTCCTAATCTAATCCAAGTGGGCCTAAATGATAATATTTTACACTTAAGGTTGTTTTTGGTCGAGATACACTTGTCCAATAGAATTAGGACATGTGTTAGGGTAATATTAATATCATTCTTACCCTTAATTACCCTATTTACTTTTAACCGTGGTAAATAAAAGTAAAAAGTTACTATTCACCAAAAATTATTTTGTTCTCATTGAACCACATTTTACTTACTGACATCAACCGTGTCTCTTGGATTTTTGAAATTCCATTCACAGAAGCGGTAAAATTAAGTTTTATGAAAAATTCAGTTTTTAACTACCACTTAGTAGTTTCACTATTCATCAAAAATTGATGTTTTTCAGAACAATGCCAAAATTTCATCCTGAGCTATATTTCATATTCCGAATTCAAAAATGAAGTCTATTTTAACAAATTCATAGCATAGAAGTTTCATTAATTAATTTTATAATTAAATCCCGCTGTTAAAACAAATAGCGTGTTTTTAAGAAACAATATCTATCAAAAGATTAACACTTGTTTATGTCTGTTTTAAATGTGAAATTATATCCAATGACCAACATTGTATTAAATTGTAAAAATATATTCTAAATATACTTTAAAACCACTCAAATTAAAAATTTATCACTATTAATTATTTCTATTGAAAAAGTTGTTTTTAACTAAAATTTAGTAATTTTCACTACTCATCAAAATATGAATGTAATCCGAAAATTACTAAAATTTCACCCTAAGCTAATTTCGATATTCCGAATCCAAAAATGAAGTCCATTTTGGAAAATAAATTTACAAAATTTCAAAAAGTGGTTATTACTATTCATAACGGCTAGTTTTAATAAATTTTTAATAGCATATCGTTGTTTAGTGAAACTCGGTATTGCGTACTACACACGCTATCAAGGAAGGTCACGATTGCATGTAATGAAAGGAAAGTCAAGGATGTGTGTTTTTTCAAGCTCCATTTGGTGTAGCGTACAACACAAGACATTAATAAAATTAAAAAGAAATTTTTTATTTTAAAATCTCGGGCTATTACAAAATGTCTAAGTGATCACAACCGTATATGTCCATTTTTTAAAATTTAAAACGCAGAAGCCGAAATATTATTCCTAACAACTAGTTTATAACTCTAATGTAAATAACAATGTGTTTTTCTAGCAAGGAGTCAATATTTAATACATTGTATATTAATTTTTTTGTATGTACATGCAGTTTCACATTCTTCCCCACTAACAGAAATTTCATCCCTAAAATTAAGAGAATGGTACCTTATACAAATATTTGGGTAGGTATTTATCAAATGTTACTATGCTCCCATGTTTCCTATTCAATTTTAATATTTTTCTAAAGTACCTTTTACAATCTTAGACATCTAATTTCTCAAGACATGTTCTTTAGTGTTTAGAATCTATATATTCTTTTTACAGTAAAATAAGTCAGGTTCTAATTCAATTCCTTCAAAAGTGAGTACATGTGTTGGTTCTAGCTTGCATTTTATTAAAAATAGACATGGAATACATAATTTACCTTAGAGTGGCTATGAAGAATTTCCAAGTGATAATCCACACCTAA
This sequence comes from Viscum album, assembly GCA_963277665.1. Lineage (NCBI taxonomy): Eukaryota > Viridiplantae > Streptophyta > Magnoliopsida > Santalales > Viscaceae > Viscum > Viscum album. The sequence goes on from OY728128.1 coordinate 845,478,702, forward strand.
AATTATCTTCAGAATTTCAAAAGGACCAGTGTACCCGGGGCTCAATTTTCTTTTCTTCTAAAATCATATAACACCTTTGCATGGAGATACCAAGATATCATCAATAAATACCACAAAAAATTTAAAATTATATTACTTGAAATCTATATTCATTAATTCCAAGAATAAATAAGGTGAATTATTATGTTAAAAATCCAATTCTGTAAACTTGTAATTCCCGTACCTAGTTCGAAATGGAATATTTGGAATATTTTTCCACCTCGTGCACAACTGATGATATTTAGATCAAAGTTAAATCATCAAAAAATATTGGGCATCATGAATTCGATCAAATAAATATTCATTGAGAGTAAAAGGATACCTTTTCATTTTCTCAATTGCCTTGATCACCCTATAGTCAATGCACATCCTCATTGATCCATATTTCTTCTTATCGAAATGAAAAGGATCTCCCCATGGATAAAAACTAAGTACAATTAGTCTCTTAGCACTCAATTACTATAGTTGTTTCAAAATATATACTAATTAAAATATGCACATTCTATAAGGGATCTTTGAAATATGCATTTCACCATAAAATAGATCAATATAAAACTCGATTTCCTGCTCTAGAGGATGTCCGGTTAAATCCTCTATGAGTACATCAACATATTCTTGCACAATGGGTACATCCTCAATTTGAAAATTTATTTCCTGACACATAGATATTGTTTTAAATTCCTCCCCGATAATTGGATTAAGTAGGTTTACATGGGGTGGATCAAGAAAAGAATCCAATGATGAGATTTCTGCTCTATTTATGAGGGATTCTACGTCATTCTCAAAAATTATAACTTCCTTTCTATTGTAATAGATTTTTCCACCATAACATGAAATATAATTCATACCTAGAATTATATTTAATTTAATCATAGATATAATGATAAGGCCAAAAACTAAATAACATTTATGTGTCATATGATGGACGAATCGACAAATCTTTATTGTAAGGATAAACCCCTAATGAGTTTTTACCAATAACTCATTTGTAAAATAAAATTATAAATGTATAATATTCATAGATAATTAGGATGATATAAATAAATGAAATGATCCAGTATAAAATAATGAATTGAATAAGTTTTAGGAAATGATTAAATTACCATCCACCATATCATTAGTAACTTCAACTTCATCATTTGTGATCACAAAAGATTGGCCTTACTCCCTTAAAATTTTCTCAATAATTTTTCCTTGATTATTAGAAAAATTAGTGATATAATATAACAAAAATTTACCATTATATCATTCAACATTGGTATATTTTTTCTTTCCCTTAAAATATTAAGATAGTTTGCCTCTTTCTTTACATTTTTAACATAATCTTATGCCGTTTAGGTAGGCATTGGGGTGTTTATTTCAACAAGTATCACATGTTAGAAAACACCCAATTTTTTCTTCCCTTTATCCATTATTTCCTATGCCTCCATATCCTTCTCTTTCATTCCATTAAAGTCATTTAATATTGGGAATTATTTCTCTGTCCAAATAGCACATGAGACAATATCATTGTTTTATGAGAATGATTAGAAGAATGACTCCATTCAGAGAAATGGTTTTAAACGATCAAATAATCGATCAATCATTATCCTTTCACTACATATGAAGTCCATGGAATACCATGGTGATATTGTAAAATTGGATTCATAGAATTCAATGTTTCTATCATCTTTTTATTTCATACTCAAAAATTTCGTGTCCTTATCTACTCAATCTTCTGGAGGAAAATATTTTTCTAAGAATATTTCTATAAAGTCCCTCCATTCCATTTCCCCAATTTCTTCCTCCTCCTTGATTATTGAATTAATGACCACCACATTTCCATATATCATGATAGATGATAAACTACCATGATAACCTTCTCCCTTTCATTAATTCCCAAAGAGAGAAATATATTCTCTATGGAACATAACCACTTCTTCATTATAAATGGGTTTAGTAGTGATATTGAATGATTGAGGTTGTTTTCAAATAAATTAGTCTTACATTTAATATATACATTCTAGATCACAATTCTACATATAGGTAAGGTTATTTTTCTTAACATAAGTTAGATATCCTAGTATAGTCATAAATTTCTCCACTCCAGTCACATCTTCAGAACCAACATCATTATTTTTAATTGGTGGAAAATACCTACATGTGATATGTTCATTCATGTAGTCACTATTACTTCTATAAAGATCCATTTATAATTAATAGAATACATAAAATTAGGTTATGAATGATAATTTTTAATGTCGTACTAGAGAAACACTTAAAATTAATTGAAATATTTTTCATGTCAAATTTCATAATAATAAGAATGATTTCATTGAGGAAATATTTACATTTAAATAAATCATAATGGTTTGTAAGTAAAATTTTAATTATCCAACGAATATCTCCTAGGAGTGTCAAACTAGGTGCAGAGTAAGGCATGTTTTTATGTACTAGTTTACCCTGCGTCAGCCACGAAACATCTTTTCATAGTGGTTACTCCTCAATACATTTATGCCAGAACCATGTCCAATTGTATTATCCAGAGAGAGATGTATTTTCTAGGACAATCTACATATTATATAAAATACAAAATTTCTTAGATTTTTTTTCTTATTCTAAAATTCTATATTAGGGTATCTTCCCCAATATATTTATTCAAAAACAGGTTTCCATGTTTTATTCTAAACATCATCTGATACCAAATTTTAGGACCCAGACCCTGGTCTCCCATAACTGGTGCATTATGTTAATAAATTTTCATGATTAGAGGAATGTCATTTCCTAATGGAATAAATAGTTTATTAGTTTAGGAAAACAGGACACAAACATAAGTTCAACGTTACTCTTTGAAATTAATTACTTAATAGAAATTCCATTGGAAACATCTATCACTCCTAGAATATCCTTGAATGTAATTCATAATATACTTCTTCACAACCAGGGGAGAACTAAATAATAAGAAAGTGATGTGATTATTGTAACATCCTAGGTAAATAATGATCATTCCATTTTAATATTTATTAATATTTATGGATTAATTATTAAACTTACTCTAAAGGGGATGCTATGTTTGATGGAATACCTGATACGCAACAATGGGTTTCTTTGAAATCTTACGTTGCACAATAATAATATAATAATATTATTTTTAATTATAGTTAACACCTAGCTGTTGTATTGGAGAGAATGAGTAGAACTAACCACAATATAAATATAAATGTTTGTTATACGTTTTTACATTTATCCAATAAATTTTAGAGGCTTAAAATGTGAATAAATCTAATTTTAAGCATAAATAATATAATATTATTTAAAAGGTCAATTTACTGCCTTTTTGTAAGAACCTGGTTCTTGTATTTTAGGTATGGGTTTCTTCTTTTTCCATTTTCTGGAAGTGTTTTTGTGAAAATAAGGAAAATGGGGGGAAATCCCAAATTCTGTGGGTGCACGCCATGTACATTTCCACACGCTATGTACTTTGGCCGTGTGGGATGAGTACACATAGTGTGTAGCCCTGTCAGAGATGAAAGGTGTAAAAACCAACTACAACCCATGTTGTGGGTATTTACATGCTATGTAGTTAGTCTACAGGTTCACAATAAGGCAGTGGAAGAAGCAGCCAGCTGAGTGATACCACATACCATGTAGTCCGAAATACACGTCATGTACTCATGTCGGCATGTGAATAGTGATGTGCTGGTGAGTAGCCTCCAGAGGACATTTAAATGATGTAAAGTACCCGCCATGTACTTGAGAGTACATTCCATGTAGTTTTTATCTCTTAAAACGGGCAGTACCCTCCTCTATTCAGAGAGGAAGCTTAGAACATAAGAGGTGCTTGGGTGGATGGCTAGAGCTTTATATATCCCCCGATCGCGTACTGGGAATCCGTTTCCACTTTTTCCGATCACGTTGGGACCATACAGGTATGCTCTCTATTATCCTTGCATTGTTCTTACCAATTATTCATCTAAGGGAAGTTATTTATTTTAGAAAGAGAACTATTTTATCCCAGATCTACGTCGTTCATGGATGATTCAGAGGCGTCGTTCATGTATACTGATCAAGGGAATTAGTGGTAGGTGGTCTGGTGTTTAAATTACAACTGATGTGTGTTTTTGTGTACCTTTTTGCTAATAACCCATGTGGGGGTGTCGTGTGACTGAGACCTTGGCTGTTTTAAATGCCTAGAATAGTATATTTAATTAAATGTAATTATGAACTACTGTTTGGTATCACTGATTGGATCCAGGATGACCTCGGGGGTGCTTTCCTCTGTTTAGCCATTTTTCCTGGATACCCAAGGGTATTCCTTGATTATAATGTGTATCTAACTTTCTCTAGAGAAATTGTATATAAATTGCATGTTTGTGCTTTGGGCTCGGCCCGATTACTTGCTTAGCCTGCGTGCAGTGTTTCCTTTAGCCTGAGGGTAGTGGTTCGTTTATCCTGAGGGAAATATTCATTATGCCTGTGGGCTGTAGATTCTATGCCTGTGGGAGACACTTCATACGCCTGAGGGAAATATTAGTTTTTCCTGGGGGAAATCACCTGCGGGTTTCGATTTTGGTTACCTGAGGGTAAGTATGGTTTGTCTGAGGATAGTGTTATCATGAATATTCACCATGGTGATTGTTATATGTTATACCTTCCAAGTTAAAGCACGGTCTTGTCATGGTTAAATGAATAATAAAATGACAATATAACCAATAAAGTTAGTTACTTTTAAGTACTGCTTAGTTTATTGCATTTACAACCACACACTGCTGTTGCATATTTTCACTGACAGTTGGGCCCGAGCCTTTGGTGGGTGCCTACTGGGATTTATTTCTCACACCCTGTTTGGGTCATGCCTTTCGCCCAAATAGGCTATACTATTGCAAGTGACTATAGGGGAAGGATTACCTATATAGGTACCTGATTGTAGCAGAGAAGTTGAAGATCATGGGACCGAGCATAGGCTTGCGAGGATGATGTGTTCAGTTTACTCAGCTTTGATTTGTTTGGTCGTACCTTGTATTTTGAGTTGTATTGTATTTTTTTCAGTGTATCCTTTTGTGACTACTTCCATATAATTAGTGACACGCTGCATCTTTATATACATGACCGCTGATTATCTTTTACTTCAGATGTCCATTTCGGTTTTATACTATCTCCTACTTCTGATGTTGCATATTATTTATCTTTTCTGATGCACTACAATTTGACAAATGAGGGAATAGTTTTCCCAATATCAATCATGGGCCCTCGCTGCTAGTTGGCAGCCTCTGGCATTTGGGGATATGCATTTGAGGTCATGTGACCAACCGGGTTCGGGGCACCCGTTGAGTGGCACCTGGATCTAGGGAGTTACAAAGTGGTATCAATGGAGGTTACTTTCATTGACTTACTATTTGGATCCTTAGTCAGGGATAATATGGAAATGGTAGATGGTAATATGTTGTGTCTGGGAATAGCTAACCTTTTTACAAGGAAAAGGCAGTCTACCTTGGTTATTGATGTTTTTCTGATTTAGCAATATTATAGTTGATTTGATTTTCATCGTTGGGTGACGCACTTGTGGTGTGCTGTTTATATATTTATAATGAGTTCTATTTAGTCCCAACCCAATGATATGAGGGTATTCCATCTCATGCATCATTTTGGAACATGCTATAAATCACATTTCATGCATCCTACCTTGCCATATAGGTGCATTAGAAATTGAATGTTGTTCTGATAGCTGTTGTGCTAGAAAAGCATGTTGTTATGATAGCTACATTGATAAATACCTACTATTTGATAGGGTATTTTTGTGTGAGGCCTTGATAGAATGAACGCAAAACCTTTTTATTGAGGATTATGGGGCCTCATTGACCGGAATTTGGTGGATCATTGGTTGTTTACCTTATTTATAACACAGATAAGATGCCATGCTTTGATTCGCGAGAAGTATGGGCCCTCATGGATCAGAATTTGACACATAGATGTTGTTTCAGTGCTTTTCTGGGTTCCGGAGTAGTTTCAGAGGATTATTATCCAGAAAACCTAGGATACATGCCATTTAGTTCTCTGATTATAAGTCGTTTAAACTTCTGTTCGGGAAGAAAAATAAAATTTTTTATGTACAAGTCGTGTACCATTAGTACATACCGTGTAGTCTCTTCCCTTGTCATAGACCATGTGGGTGGGGAAATGGGGTAGGGAATGGATTGCGAAAACATGTTGTGCAGAGGTTGTAGACGCCATGTAGTATTGAGCCTAAGACCACATGTGTAACTAACAACACTGATGGAGGAAATTCTTTCATGTACACACTATGTCAATAATGCACACGCCTTGTAGTTTAACCAGGGGACCCGACCATGTAGCTAACAAACACGGGTCATTGTTACCACTTCTTGAACATGCTGTGTACCTGTGGGACACACCGTGTAGTCATGACCGGGGAAATTCCATGTGGCCCTGGTTGTGTAGCTGGAAATTCGAAGTGGTGAACATGCCATGTGCTGGTGTAACATGCTGTGTAGTGTTAGCTGAGTGGTCAGCTGTGTCACTAAAAACACAGGAAGCTGGAAATTAAGTCGTACACACCGTGTCTATCTGGGAAACTTCATGTAGTTTTGTTTAAAGGAGATCTGTGTGGCTAATACATGTGGAAGGACTCTATTAGAAAAGGAGGATTCAACTACACGTCATGTGTGTGGAAAACATGATGTGTGTTTGGGGTGTTACATGATCAGTTGTATCCGGAGTTCACACCCATGTTAATGAGTTGTTAGAACACACTGTGTAGAATTTATACACACCATGTAATCATGTTTTATAAATCTTGAATGCATTCCTTCTCATATTCCATTCTTAGTCTCCTTGTTTCTGTCTTTATTAATCTTGATATAAGCCGTGTGTTTGACCTTGTGGAGTCATTTCGTCGAGACGACCACCAGTTGTTTTCCAAGAGAGTGGCGATGATTATACTACTGAGATGGTAGGCCATGGGCTGCTAGTTGATCATCTAGTAGTTCCAGGTGCAGCGGCAACCATTATACCGGATGTAGGCATGGAGGCGTAGTTCCGTGAAGGCTTCATGCTGTTCATGCAGACCTTCCAGGGAGCACCGTAGACCGCCACATCTATGGAAGAGCTGACGCGTATATTCCAGTAGCAGCATCCACCTATGTTTTCAAGGGATGGTAGACCGTAGGCTGTGGAGTCATGGCTAGATTCAGTGATGACTATTTTCAAGCATCTTGAGACGCCTTTTGGGCGGAGGGTCAAGCTCGCGACTTATATACTGCGTGATTCCGCCAAGAGATAGTGGGATGTTACCACTCAGTCTAAGCATCACCGAGACATGGAGTGGGAAGATTTTCAGGCAGTATTCTATGAATTATTCTTTCCTGAGACTCTACGGATTGATCAAGCTCGATAGTTCATGAATCTGTGGTAGGGTGTTATGTCAGTGATAGACAATTCTGACCGCTTCACCGAGCTTCAACATTTTGCTCCTGTTCTGGTGGGTGATGAGACGTTGATGGTGAGATGCTTTTAGGATGGTCTTCGATAATACATCCGAGATTTGGTGAATGTTTTCACATTTCATATAGTGTATTCTATTTTGAAATAGGCCCTTATTACTGAGAGGAACCTACGGGAAGCTAGTGGTGTGGGCCAGGGCGGTTCGAGACTAGTTTCTGGTACTGTTTCTACAAGTAAGAGGAAGAGGAAGATGGATTTATCTCATATCTATAGTACTATTTAGAATAATACTTCAGGTGGCCAAGTTATTTGCTACCAGTGTGGTTGATAGGGGAACAAGAGACCTCAGTGTCCTCGAGACCCAGTGGAATGTCGAGCATTCAGAAAGATGGTTCATCTACTGTGCTTTTGCATGGAGTTTCCACCAGTGGCTAGTGGGAGGGGTTCTGTGTAGACTCCACATGTGGGATTAAGACCAACATCTTCTTACTAGTCAGGCAACTGGGATACATCAGGACGTACAGGTAGAGGTGGTGGTCATGGTCATGGTAGCCAGATACTAGGATCTCAGAGGCAGCAGGGCGGGACAGATCACGGTAGACAGGTTGTGTCGCAGGGCCACGATACTGGGCAGGCATATGCAGTGCAAGAGACCCAACAGAAGTAGGATGTCATTCCTTCTACGTTAAGAGGTATTATTCTAGTATCTCCTCTTTTATCTTCTGCACTTTTCGATATGGGTTCTACACATATCTTTATATCAATAAAGGTTGTGGAGAGCCTTAGGCTCTGTGTTTCTTCTTCTTCCAATGTCATGACAATAGACACTTTTTTGGGAACTAGAATGGCTCGTGTGCATCAGTGCATGGAGTGCCCCTAGAGGTTGCTGGGTGTCACTTTCTATGAGAACACTATTTATTGGAGATGACGATCTATGATGTCATTCTCATGATCGACTAGTTGGTACCCTTTAGATCCTTTGTGAATGCTATCATCGTAGGGTGAGTTTTACATCACCAGAGGGTAGAGAGTTTCTATACAAGGGTGAATGGGATGTCCAGGCGAGCCGAGCTGGACCCGAACATCATGGGAGAGGTGGAGTGACAGCCATATTTTGAGTTTATATCTAGATGATTAGGGAAATTTTCAGAAGGATTTCCCTCCAGTGGTTGATCGTTTCAGTGATGTCCTCCCTGAGGACATTTCTGGTCTACCTCTGAAGCGAGAGGTGGATTTATCTATTGATATTGTGCTAGGAGTACCACCAGTGTCCATTCCTCCTTAAAGGATAGCTACACTAGAGTAGCAGAAGCTCAAGAGACATTTAGAAGAGTTATAGGAAAAGGGTTTTATCTGACTCAATAATTCTTCTTAGGGTTCTTCTATCCTTTTTGCGAAGAAGGCAGATGGTACCCTAAGAATTTGTGTTGATTATCAGAAGTTGAACTAGTTTATGGTTAAGAACTGATATCCCTTGCTGAGGATTCATGATCTTTTTGATCAACTTCGAGGAGAATTAGAGTTCTCAAAGATTTATTTCAGATCTAGATATCATCAGTTATGCGTTAGACCATCAGATATACCTCTTACATCTTTTTGGGGTAGATATGGTCTATACGGGAACTTGGTTATATCGTTTGGACTCACAAACGCGCCATCAGTTTTCATGGATCTGATGAAACTTGTGTTCCACCCTTATCTGGATTCTTTTGTGGTAGTCCTTGTGGATAAAATCTTGGTGTACTCTCACACTCGTCACGACCATGTTACCCATCTTGATATCATATTGAGTACACTAAGAGAGAATCAGCTATATGATATTCTCTCAAAGTGCCACTTTTGGATGGAACAGATACACTTCCTTGGTCATATCATTTCTATAGTAAGAGTTTCTGTGGACCTAGAGAATGTGAGAGTTGTAGTTTTTTGGGAGCATCCTAATAATGCATTTGAGATACAGAGTTTCTTGAGGCTGGCTGGTTACTACAAGATCTTTATACATGACTTCTCATTCTTATAAGCACCATTTAATGGGTTAACTAAGAAGGGTGTGAAGTTCGTTTGGTCAGAATCATGCGAGACAAACTTTGAAGAGATGAAGGGAAGTTTGACATTAGAAACCAATCCTGATACTTCCTGAGAAAGGGAAAAGCTATATAGTTTATTGTGATGCATTGCTTACTAGTCTGGGAGCAGTGTTGATACAGGGAAATCGAGTAGCTATATATGGGTCTCGGCAGTTGAGGCCACATGAGAGGAATTACCTAACACATGATCTCATGTTGGTCGTAGTTGTTCATGTGTTGCGCTGTTGGAGACATTATCTCTTGGGAGAGCATTTTGTGGTTTTCAAAGTCCACAAAAGTCTCCAATATATCTTTACCCAGCATGAATTGAACCTGAGATAGTGAATGTGGGTCAAATACCTTCATTCCTTCAACTTTGAGTTTTCCTATACACCTCGTAAAGGTAATGAAATATGTGATGCTATGTGAAGAAGGACTCAGATACAGGTAGTGTAGGAGGCCAGTGATAAGTGGCAGCTTATGGCTTTGTTCTATGAGATGCATTTGGAGGTGCATGACAATCAGGGAAAGACCTATATTTCTTCCTTATCTATGACCTCTACCCTCCTGGATAAAGTGAGGATGATACAAAAATCTGATTCAGAATGCCTAGTCCTATGGGAGTCAGTGGCAATTGAGGACCCTCCTCCCGGATGGACGACAAGCGATTATGAGGTACTACGTTCCCATGGACGAGTGTGGGTTCCAGGGGTTATACGAGAGGAGCTGATGTGGGAGTTTCATGATTTAGCTTGGGCAGTGTATCCTGGAGTTACCAAAATGTACCATGACTTGAGACGTCAGTATTTTTGGCCGGATATGAAGACAGAGGTAGTTGGTTTTTTTACTAGATGTTCCACCTGTCATCAGGTGATGGCAGAGCATCAGAGGCCAGACGGACTGTTACATAAGTTACCCATCATAGAGTGGAAATTTGATGATGTTGTGATGGAATTAGTGACAGGTTTGTTGAGGTCACCTTGAGGCAATGATGCAGTGTGGGTTGTTGTGGACAAACTCACAAAGGTATCTCATTTTTTTATGATCAAGGAGAACTTCAGTGTTGACGAGCTCGAGAAGTTGTATATCTGATATATAGTGCGTCTTCATGGGGTTCCCCATTCTATCATTTCAGATAGGGACACCAACTTTACGTCTCATTTCAGGAAGTGTTTTTAGAGGGCCCTAAGTACACAGGTGCTTCTGAGCACATCTTACCACACTCGGACTGATGGACAGTCATAGCATACGATACAGGTGCTAGAGGACATGCTGAATGCATGCGTCCTGGACATTGGGGGATTTTGGGAGATGCACATACCCCTAGTCGAGTTTTCATATAATAACAGTTTTCAGGAAACTCTTTAGATGACACCTTATGAGGCTTTAGATGGTAGGACATGCTGATCACCATGGTGCTAGTTATATGTAGATAAGGCGACTGAGGAAGCTTTTCTAGGACAATGCCTTGTGCATGAGACTTCATAGCAAGTCCAGTAGATTCACAAGTGGATGGATACTACACAGTCTCATCAGAAATCTTATGCTGATCATCGCAGATTACCCTTGGAGTTCCTGGTCGGGGATAAGGTTTTGTTGCATGTTTGACCGAGGTTGGGACATAGGAGGATTAAGTGACAGGGTAAAATTTCACTGATGTATGTGAGGCCGTTTGACATTCTGGAAAATGTTAGGATGGTTGCCTATCAGTTGAAAATACAATTGAGGTACCCGGCCATGCACGGAATCTTAAATGTATCTCAGATGTGCCGTTATCATTCAGACCGGTCTCACGCCTTTCTGCCCGAAGAGGTTGAGGTTTAGATTGATGCGTCCTTTGAGGAGCATCTGATTTATATTGTTGATAGGGGAACGGAGGTTCTCTAAGGCCAGTCAGTTCCTCTTGTATGGATGCTATGGCAGCATGCCCGAGTGCAAGATGAATCCCAGGAGTGGGAGACCAGTGTAAGTGCTCAGTGACCGGAGTTGTTCTGAGCATTATCTTCACCACCCTTGGGAGGGAAATTCCGGGACGAATAGATTTAAGGGGGGATGTTTGTAAGAACCCAGTTCTTGTTTTTGAGGTAAGAGTTTCTTCTTTTCCTTTTTAATTAAGTGTTTTTGAGAAAATAAGGAAAATGGGGAAAATCCCAAATTTTGTGGGTACACGCCGTGTACTTTTCCACACGCATTGTACTTTGGTCATGTGGGATGAGTACATAGGGCGTGTAGCCCTGTCGGTAATGAAAGGTGTAAAAATCGACTACACGCCTTGTAGTGGGTATTTACACGCCGTGTATTTAGTCGGTAGGTGCATAGTAAGGTGGAGGAAGCATCCACCGGCTAAGCGATAGCACACGCTATGTAGTCATAAATACACCCTGTGTTCTCATGTTGGCAATTGAACAGTGCCGCGCTGGCGAGTAACCGCCAGAGGAACAGTTAAATGATAGAAATTACATGTAGTGTACTTGAGATTACATGCCGTGTAGTTTTTTTTTCTCGCTTAAAATGGGAATTATCCTCCTCTAATCACAGAGGAAGAATAGAACACTGGAAGAGCTTGGGAGGATGGTTGGAGCTTCAGAGATCTCCCGACCAAACACCGAGATTCCATTTCCACTTCTGTCAATCACGTTGCGACTATACGGGTAAGCTCTCCCTTATCCTTGGTATGTTTTTACCAATTCTTCATCTAATGGAAGTTATTTACGTTTGAAAGGGAATTCATTTATCCCATATCTACATCATTCTTGGACGATTTGGAGGCATCGTTCATGTATACCGATTAAGGGTGATTGCGGTAGGTGGTCTGGTGTTTAAATTCCAACTACTGTGTGTTTTTGTGCACCGTTGTGCTATAAACCCATGTTGGGGTGTCGTGTGGCTAAGGCCTTGGCTGTTTTAAATACTAAGAAATGTATAGGTAATTAAATGTAATTAAAAACTGCTGTTTGGGATCACTTCATGGATCAGGACCACACCGGGGGTGCATTCCTCTGTTTAGTTGTTTGTCCTATATACCTGAGGTTATGCCATGATTATAATTTGTGTCTAATTTTCTTGACAGAAAGTGCATATAAATTGCTTGTTTATGCTTTGGGATTGGCCCAGTTACTTGCTCAGCCAGCATGCAGTTTTTCCTTTAGCCTGAGGGCAGTGGCACTTTTAGCCTGAGGGAAATATTCATTATGCCTGTGGGCAGTAGATTTTGTGATTGTGGGAGACACTTCATAAATTGTGAGGGAAATATTCGTTTTTCCTATGGCCAATCACATTCAGCTTTCAATTTTGGTTACCTAAGGGTATGTATGGTATGTATGAGGACAATGTTAACATGAATATTCAACATGTTAATTTTTATATGTTATACCAACCAAGTTAAAGCACGGGCTTGGCATGGTTAAATGAATAATAAAATGACAATATAACTGGTAAAGTTAGTTACTTTTGAGTACTGTGTAGTTTATCTCATTTACTACTGCACACTTCTGTTGCAAATTTTCACTGACAGTTGGGAACATGACTTTGGTGGGTGCCTACTAGGATTTATTTCTCACACCATGTTTGTGTCATGTTTTCGGCCCAAACAGACTATATTCCAGCAGGTGTCGACAGTGGAAAGCATCCCAATATAGGTACATGATTGTAGCATAGGAGTTGGTGAGCATGGGACCGAGCTTAGGCTTGCGATGTTGTTGTGTTCTGTTTACTCATCTTTGTTTTTTTGGTTGTACCTTGTATTTTGAGTTTTATTGTATTGTTTTTCAGTGTATCATGTTCTGACTGCTTCCATTGAATTAGTGACATGTTGCATCTTTAAATATATGACTACAGATTATCTTTTAGTTCAGTTGTCCATTTCAGTTATACACTGTCTACTACTTCTGATGTTGCATGTTATTTATCTTTTCCGCTGCACTACACTTTTAAAAATGAGGGCATAGTTTTTCCATTATCATACTTGGGCCCTCGCTGCTATTCGGGAGGCTCAGGCGTTTGGGGAAATGCGCTTGAGGTCATGTGACCAACCGGGTTCGGGGCACCCGTTGAGTGGCACCCGGATCCGGAACATTACACTATTGATGGAGAACCATCTTTAAATCTAGTTTTGGTAAAATTTATATGTTCTTTTTTATAAAATAAAATTATAATTTAGAACCGGGACGTCAAATTTCTTTTTGGGTAAAATTTTGGTATTTTTCTGATAAAATTTTGTTTTTTTGATGAATAGTGAAAATACTTTATTTTAATTCAAAATGACCATTTAATCTTATTTATTTATATGGATAGATTATATTTTTAATATTTTTAATGTTTAATTAGATTATATTTTTACCATTTATTCCAATGGTGTTCATAGGAATTAATTTCACTTTGAAATTAGACATAATCAAGTGTCAATCTTTTTATAGTTATTGTTTCTTAAAAACACACTATTTGTTTTGACAATGAGAATTAATTTTAAATTAATTAATGAAAATTCTATGTTTTCAATTTGTTAAAATAGAAATCATTTTTTAATTCGGAATAACAAATATAGCTTAGGCTGAATTTTTGTTATTTTTCTGAAAAGCTTCAATTTTTGATGAATAGTGAAACCACTTAGTAGTAGTAAAAAACTGACTTTTTCATTTAAATGAAATTTTACCACTTCTGTGAATTGAAATTTAAAAATCCAACATACATGGTTATTATTAGTATGTATAATGTGGTTCAATAAGATGAAAATATTTTTTGGTGAATAGTAACTTTTGACTTTTATTTACTACGGTTAAAGGTAAATAGCGTAATACAAGGTAAAAATAATATTATAATAATTAAAAATTACCTTAACACATGTCCTAACCTTATTGGATGACTAATGGCCGACCATGGTCATACTTGGGTCGATTTTGGGACCCCATGGAGCCACTTATGAATGATAATGACACATTCGATTAATTAATATAATGTAAAGGCAAAAAAGACAAACAAAAATCTTTTAGTAAATCAATTTTTATATGGTGTTATATATGTAATATTTTTTACTATAAATATTCGTTGGAAATATAAATATATTTCCCAAATCATAGTATTTTTTATAATTTTTAGACATAGAAGAAATTGAATTATTTATGACACAATAATGATGCAATATTTACCTCATTAATAAATAATTTAATTAAATAAGATTATAATCATTAAAATATTATACCAAACATGTCCAACTCTTATTGGATGATTTTATTTAGACCATGAGTCATCTTATCATCGACTCTAATTATTTTTCGACCTTTAGAAACCGAACATCATTATATAATAAAATAATATTTTCACACTTTCCTAAGGAGCCCCTTCTTCCCCTTATAAAAGGAGACTATTTCTGACCAATTCCTCACACCTCTCAAGACCCTTGGCTCGTCCAAACCCAAACCAAATTATCTCTCAAGATCCCCCACTTTTTCATAGAAGCCTTACATTAGATAGAAGGAATTTCAAGAAGTCCTTTTGTTTCAAACCAAAGGAAGTTACCCAAATTAAAGGTAACAGTTTCTCTTAAATTCATTGGTTTTATATTTTTATTTTACTTCTCCAACCCCCTAAACTATTTTTATTCCTTTCTTTTATAACAAAAAAAGTATCCTCAATATACTAAGATGTTCTTATAATAAGTATTCAAACTA
The DNA here is from genome assembly GCA_963277665.1 of Viscum album. NCBI lineage: Eukaryota > Viridiplantae > Streptophyta > Magnoliopsida > Santalales > Viscaceae > Viscum > Viscum album. The sequence continues at coordinate 845,493,913 of OY728128.1, forward strand.
CACTTACACACACCTCCATCTAATGGGTGAAAAACATACTGTTTCTATATATGAGAAACTAACGCCTCACGAAACATTGATAGGTCGATTATCTCCTACCACCTAACATGGTTTCCATTAAGATGGTACTGTCTTTATATTTGATCTATATTATGTTTACTTTATCATTATTCTTCATTATTTTTCACTTATATCATATCTTTATTGCTTCCATTATGGTTAAACGCGATAATTTCATTTGAGGAAGTGCGGACTATCACCCCCTCATGGTGATACGATTCGTTCCTGACATACATGTAACATATAAAGGGTGAATTTAAGAAAATTATGTAACAAAAAATATCATATTATATTATACTGTAATTATAATAAACCAACATATCATTATGTTTTCATTCCTTTAAATATAAAATAGATATGAAAGTAGCGTTCATGTGTATGTACGGCTTATCGTCTCCATTAATGGTGTGTTTCATTCCATTAATCCAAATGATATGGAATATTATAAATACATACACAATGGAGATAAATTATATATATGATTTATAAAATATGTATATCATTCTGGATATAATGTAATTTTGACCACATGGACAATTTGTAATTATAACAAGTTCATTTTTGACTCATGTTCCGAACATTGATAAAATATCCAATATGAACTAAAATACTTAACTAGTTGTTATTGCAAGATAATAAGTGATATAAAATGAATAATAAACTTTATTTTTTTTAATGATGTAGATATTAACTTTTGTTTATTATTCATTAAGAACACAGAACATACGATTCATGTACGACACGAGGTAAGGTATTTCTTATCTCACTTTTAATTCCCTTAGATTTCTATTATTCGCCACTTATTTATTTCATGTGGAATATAATTTAACGTCGTTTGATATATATTATCATTATTATCATTATACTCATGGTATTCTATGATTTATTTGGTGGTTATTGACTTTTGGTCATATGAATCAGCTTATTACAATGTGGTAAAGGGTTTTATCTCACTTTTATTCTCGTGAGATTCCTCCTATATTTGCCATTATTTAGTTTTTTTGGTTTATGTACTACCCATGATTGAACTCTTTATATAATATAGTTTCTTTTATGAGTATTCACATCTTCATTTTATGATCCTTATTTCATGTGGCGTATGTTTTTTAAGTTACCAAATCGGTAAGGGAATCATTCACCCTCCTCTTTTAAAAGACTTCATTTTTGTTATATATTTTAACAAATATATTACTTTGTTGGGATATGTTCTTTTATATACTTATTGATGTAAAAATTATGTCCAAGTGATTAAATAACCCTTATATATCATTAACTCATTTTATGAATTTTAATGTGACGTCGTTAGGCTGTCATATTTTTACAAGGGAACTTCTTAACCCAATTTGAATTCTTTGTGTCAAACTTGTACTTCTTGAATATGTCATCCTATGAATATGTTTGAATGACATCTGATTGTTTTACACTAAATATCCAATTATATTGGGTGTATTTATATTTTTCACACATAATTATGTAATTGATTTATCCTTAATTTAAGGATATAGTCTTTATAAGGGATTTGATCTCAATTTGCATTTCCATTGGGACTTCACTGTTGTTATGCACCAATTCAATTTTATATAGTGTATATACTATCCATTTCCATAGTATATCATTCATATCTTAATTCTCATGATATTATAAAGTTATGACTAAATTTTATTCCTCAATTATTTGTTTTCAATAGTCTCTAATTTTGATAAAATCTCTTTATCTAAAATATCTCTTTACATGTTTTAAAGATTTATAATTGTAAACATTTATCTTTAATGTCCATCTATTAATTTTTTTTGAGTATTTATTTTTCTGGACATGAAATTTTTAAAATTATAGTTCCATTAAAATCTTCAATGTAGTATGGGAAACTTTGATTTGAAAATAACTTTTTAAATGGTTTATGAAAATAGATTGATTATTTCAATATCTTGAAATTACTTCTTAGGATTGAAAATGAAATGTTATTGGGGAAATATTTGTATTTGAAATATTTTATGTGTTATAATGGTACTTGGACATTTGACGGGAGGTTACGTGATAAACTATATGATGGGTGGTACCATGATAAACCAGGACAGGTGGTTACGTTTTAACCTCCAATGCATTGGGTGTGGAAGTCGGTCGTATGGCTATGTCCCAAGTTACATTTATATGTTATGTGTTTTTTATATGGGTTTTATGGTAATATTTTGGTTAAAAAAGGGTAAGTAAGTATCTTTTAATTAGTGATGGGTATTTTCTACCTCATAAAGGTGAAAAGTATTACATATGATAAAGTATTCATGGTTTACTTGTTGTTTTGAAAAACTAACAGTTTTTCTTCTTTGTGTATCCCTTACTGAGATTTTTATGCTCATCCCATGTTGTGTAATGTTTTCAAAGGAAATAAAGAAGATTACGGTCAAGGATGGGATCAAGGAAAAGTCATGCTGTCTTAAATATAGAACTAGACATGACTCTTTTTATCAAGAGTTCTTTTTTGTGAAAAAAATGGAAACTGAGTAGAAGTGTTTACATTTTTTTCTTAAATTAAATGTAATATTTATGGCCTAATTCTCTAAAACAATAAACCTGAAAAGATCCTCAATATGAATTACAAATTAAATTCAAGATTATGTATGTTTTAAGGATGGGTATTTATACTTATATTCATAGAAAATGTTATTACTATAGAGTAATTCATCATAAAATTTTGCACTTGGAAGGATGAATAACTAAAAACACACTCCTTTAAAAATATACTTGGGAACAATATGGATAAAATGAAAGTTGATTAAATAAGGCCATATATATGATCATAAGAGACTAAAAAAAATCCATTTATATTATAATAGTCAAATAATCATAGGGTTTATTAATTAATAATACCATATTAACGGAAATAATAATACTGGACATCAAAAAAATAATGTCAAGGCCTCATCCAAGAGATCTTAAAATGATAGGGTAAGGCCTCAGCCAAAACCCAATTATGTTTTTTCTCATGAGACTTACTGATGCATCATGTTGATAAATAAGGAACCACATATCACATTTTACGTCAAATTCATTCCTCATATGATATTTCCAAACAAAAACAACATGAACATATGAAAAAAATTTCCCTAATCTGAACACATAAGCACCAACCATTCTGAGTAATATATTGAATGGGTATCATGATAGAACATTTATAGTCAAACTGATCATAAAAAATTTAATACAATATGCTAGATGATAAAAATTATATTTTAACCTCAATAATAAATATAATTAAGTATATGTGATGAAATAGGAAAAAATACTACAATAAAAATCATCAAGGAGTTTTTTGGGTGATATAAACCCATATTTTGAAAAGAAGAGTTATTTTGGGAAAATATTTTCCTAAAACAAAAAAATGAACTAGGGTAAAATTTTCATTTTTAAATGGGTGGTTTAATAAAAATAATGGTGCCTTAAAATAGATTATATAGTTTTGTTGAAAAAATGTATGAATTTGAGAAGTTCCCTTGAATCGGGATTGTTTATCAGGAATAATTGAGAAATGTCATTAAAAAAATTATTTCCTATAAAATAAAGATAGATTTTGAATGGTACACATATATTTGACATTAAAACAAAATTAATGGGGAGTAATTAATAATAAATAATACTTTTATTTTTATTATTAAAAACAAATATAACCCTAATGAAAATGGAGGATCGGGTAAAATACCCATACCTTATGTGTGAATGCGTTTTTCAGTTGAGCTAAATATCCTGTATAATCATATTAAATAAATTAAATAATTTAATCATAACATTAATTTTATTTAATTGATTCTTTCTAATTTTATTATTTTGTTTTATGTCATTTTGGATGAGTTATAAGATACACATTTATTTCTCGAGAGCATTCAATTCCTTGGTTTTCATGATCAGAATACATGTATATGAGTATGGAAGTTGACATGGAATTAGTATAATTATCCGAAATTAAATTTATATGATACTAAAAAAAATATATAATATTAAATGGTGATAAAATTTATTAGGTTTTATTTTATGAGGATCAGTTATTAGATAGAATATTAGTGTGAATCATTTAGATTTTTTGGTGATATTTCGATTATTACAAACTTGTTTCATCATATGAATTAATTTTAAGTATATATAATGGTTAATGAACATTAATTATATTATTATTCATAAATTAAAGTCTATTTTATTCATTAATATTGTTTTATGACATGAATTTATGGGGAAATTGAAGAACGAATGTATGTCATCCACGAAGGCTGTAAATCAACACATCCCAAATGATGATTTCATTTTTAAAATAAAACAGAGAGAGATAGTAGATTGAGGAAAGATACTAAATTAACAATATATCATTCCAATATACTGATGATACTATATTTATCATGATCATATAGAAAGAGGATCTATGGAGAAGAGAACAAAATAAAATAAATTGAAAATAAAACTAAATGAAAAAGGAAGAGGGTTTACCTCATGAAATATCCTCCTTTGGGACGTCCTTACGGGATGGGTTTTTGGTATTTTCACAAGACCAAGATCTCATGTATGTGTGGATAGAATATGTGAGATGATTTTGGATGATATTTTAGGGGCTTCAAGACTCAGATGAGTGAGGATAAGAGGGATTTAGGGGTTGGGTTTATACTGCAGGAGAGGGGTGATTTTTAATATCTTATTCATTATTTTATTATTTTCTCCAAACATGAAATAGTGTTGATTCTATTGAAAAAATAGTAATAATTTCATTTTAATTTGAAAAAACTGTGCTTACATCAAAAATGACTCAAGGAATATTGTATTTAGCTTCTAATGTATTGATACCATAAATTACAGTATTTTACTATTCACTAAAAAGTCATGTATTTTAGAAAAATACAAAAAATTCACTAACAACAATTTTTTATCTGTAGAATTAAAAAATAGACTATATTTTATCAAAATAAATTTATAAATACATGAAATTTAATTTTTAAATAAAATCATTATGAAAATGAAAAATATAGATTTTAATTTTAATACTGCTATGATAACACTTTCATAAATTAACTATGGTCTGATGAAATTAACCTTTTATTATATGGGAAAAAATAATTCTTTTGAAAAACATTTTACAAAAATTAATTTTATGTTATAATCAGTTTTTTAATTTAAAATTGTAATTGGATATTTATTACACGCAAAAAATACCAACACATCCTTATTATTTTTTAAATATTCACTCTCATTAATAAGGTGCCTAAACATTACATATACTCACATAGATGAGGTTACTATTCATAAGGATTATATTATTATTAATAAGGGTACATTACTATTCATAAGTTTTACGTTAGTATACACAAAAAATGTATGTTGATCCTATCAGACACTAAATATCATATTGATTGCAACCGTGTATATCTGTTTTTTGAAATTAAATACACAGATGTAGAAATATTATTACTAATGGAAGGGTTATAATAGTATCCAATAAATAAAAAGTGTTTTATTCATAAAGACCTAATGTTTCATGCATTATATATTAATTTTTTTTGTAAATACTTGGAGTGTTAAAATTTATGCTAAACCTTCTACGTTCCACTTCTGTATCGAATAAGTCCATTTCATGAGTCATATCATATCAAAATCCGGAGTATCTTCCAACCCAAGAATGGTTAGTGGAATAATTTCCTGGGAACATCCCAAAAATGTGTTTGACATATAATGTTTCTTTGGGATTGAAAACTATTACAGGAATTTTATACTGTACATCTCAGGTCTTGCTTCACCACTTATTGGCCTTATATTGGAGGGAGTTATGTTTCTGTGCTTAGAAGCCTATGATAAATCCTTTCAGAAGATGAAAGGGAGGTTTGATTCAGCACCAATTTTGATCCTAATAGAGCCTTGTAGAGGTTATACCGACTTTTTTGATTCATCGGGAATCAACCTAGTTATAGAGCTACTGCAGAAGAACATATTCATTTTCTATATATCTCAACAGTTGAGGCGTCATGAGTGAAATTACACAACACACAAACAAAAGATATCTGTTATTTTCTATTCCTTACATTATTGTAGAAATTATCTTTTGGTTGAGTGATTGGTTGTGTACATGGACCACAAGAGCCACAAATATATATTTACATAGTATGACTTGAACCTCAGATAGTAGAGATGTGTCAAATATATACAATCCTTTTGATTTTGAACAAGACAATACACCTGGAAAGGTAAATGTAGTTGCAAATGCCCTGAATCATAAAACATTGGCATATTCCATATGAGAATGTGACAATGAATGTAAATTAATGGCTCTCTTATATGTGGTGTATCTAGGGTTTCATGATAGTCATGAGTAGTCATAACATGCATCCTTGATATTTACCACTATCCTCATTGAGAATTTGAAGGGTATAAAATTTTCAGATCCTCAGGGATTGGTTCTTTATGAGAGTATATCTGTAGATAACCCTCCTCTAGATTTGTCTATAGATAGAGATGATATTATTCATATTCATGGATGGGTTTGGGTTTTTACAGATATGGGAGAAGAGTTGAAGAAATAGTCACATTCTTCTTAGTGGGTAGTTCATCCCGGTATCACCAAGATGTATCAAGATACATGAAAAAAAATATTGGTGGTCTAGGATGATACAAAAATATAAGGCTTTATCCCTAGGCATTTCACTTTTCAGTAAATGAAGAAGGATTACGAGAGACCTACAGTCTTGTTACAACTATATCCAACCTCAGAATGGAAATGGGAAGATGTATCCATGGACATTGTAGTCGAGTCACCTAGGTCTCCTAGAATTGGATATGATGTGTGGGTTCTAATTGAGCAAGTGATGATAGTGGATCACTTCATTCCTATTTGGGAGACTCTCTTGGTTTATAAGTTTTGAATACTATATTCTTGTGAGATCATAAGACTACATGGAGCCCCTCATCCTATCATTTTTATAGGGATTCTCATTTCACATCACAGTTCTAGAAGAGATTACATAAATATATAGGAACACAAGTGATTCTAACAGTAGATTTTCACCCCAAGACTGATGGATAATCAAAGTAGACAATATAGGTTCTATAGGATATTCATGAATCATGTTTCCTAGATTTAGGTGGTTATTGGGAGAATCATATCCCTCTTGTTGAGTTCTTTTATAATACGATATATTAGGTGAAAATTGATATGGAACATTCTGAGTCCTTATAGGGATGGATGGGTTGTTCTACCATATGTTTGCTAGAGGCATGTGAGGTATCCCTACTAGGTTATTTTCTAATTTAGGATACATTGGAGTATGTTTAGATGATCATAAATTGTATCACTACTAATCATTATATACATAAATCATATTCTGATCACCATCGATGACCTGTATAATTTGAGTTTGGGGATCATGTTTTCCTTTGGGTATCATCTAGGCTACAACCTAGATAGTTATGGATGAAATGGAATTTTTCACTTTGTTACATACGGCCGTTTGATATTATAGATAGAGTCAGATCGGTATCATATCATTTGTTATTACCTCATAGGTAAAATGGAATTCATGATGTCTTCTATGTTACAGAAAGTATCCAATATCATGTCGACCTGTCTAATACATTTTATCCTAGGGAAGTTTAGTTAGATATTGATTCTAACTTAGAGGATTATCCCATACACATTATAGACTAGAGCACAAAGTCTCACCAAGGTTTGAATGTACCTCTCGTATGAGTGTTATAGCAGCACGACAATGTTAAGGATGTGACTTTGGAGTGGGAGGACAACATACATTCTTAGTGTCAAGAGTTGTTCTTAGATAGTGTTTCACCACCATTAGAAGATGGAATCAAGGATAATTCTTCTAGGGTGGGGGGAGACTTCAAGAACCCTATTTTATTACTTTGTTAAGGATCCTTTGAATTTTGTAATAATTCATTATTTTTTACCAAATGTTGATTCATTTTTCATTATAAAAGGACTTAAGGGTGTTCGGGGGTTTTTTTGATCCCAAAAACCAATATATTTGTGCAAATATGTATATCTCTTGGTTAGAGTAAATCATATTGGTGGGGCACATAGTTAGATCTAATCTTACAGATGGTCTACATTTTCGGGCAAAGCCATTTTGCACAGTTGATGCACAATTTCCAAAATTGTGTGCCCTCAAAGTAGGATTTCCCATATATCTCTAGGTATCCATTCATGGTTTGTGTATGACTTGTCAATCCCTGTGAAAAAATTGTGCATAGGCTTAATATGTCATAATATTACATTTTTACCCTTAATGTTCTAATTAAGCCCCTACGTCTTTTTTAATCAGATCCTCAGTGAGGTTAACCTACATTTCTATAATTTTAGAACATTACGAAGTCCTCTCTTAGGGATCAAGAGATCCCATTCATTCTGTGTTGATTCGAGCTTTTGTTCATCAGATTGGTGGCTGAATGTTATGTAATCGAGTCCTTTTTAGTCATTCTTCATATCTCTTTGTCTCGACCAAGTCATCGAGGTGTGATCATTTTTAGTATTTCTTATATCTACCGCATTCCAATGAAAATTTGAGTCTTATACTATATGTGGATTTGTACAAGACTATGGTGGGTTGTTTAAAACTCACCCCTCGAGTTTGTTGATTTTTGAATTCTTTGGTGGGGCCCACCGATTTCATCGGGTGCTGAGTATTGGATTAATTTTTTCATTCTTGTAATCATTAAATTAAAATGTTTATGCTCCTTAAAAATATTTGAGTAGTTGTTTTTGGTTATTCCAACAACTCCATCTATCCCATGTTGGATGTTTTTCATGTTTTTCATTTTTGGTGTTCTAACACATTTGAGCCTTCATTCAGATGTTACATTGCATGAACATTCTAAGTGTATTATTTTCTATATTAAAATGATTTTTTATATTGTGAATTAAATAATGGAATGTATCATGTATGATTCCTAATTGACCAACCTAAGATAAGTTATTTAACTAGATAATTAAACGGGAAATGGAAATTGGAATGTATACTATGTATATGACTTGGCCTTTTTAAAAGTAATTTTATAATAGGTTTCTTGTATGTTGAACCCATTACCTTGTTAATAAAACTAAACAGAGGCATCATGGGATTTTGAAAATGACACAATTGGATTAAAGGCATAGTTTTATCCTACTCGGAGTTTTCACATTAATGAAATGCATAGATTGAAAAAAATGCACCTGTTTATTAATTAAGGGTTGATTAAATGGATTCATTTTAAATAAGTCTGTCCACAATTATGAAACGTAGTATTTTTAACCTTTTAAAATATTACATGAAATAATTATCAAATATGAGATTTTTTACTAGATCTCACGTTGTATTATATTGGGAATGCCTTGAGCATACGGGAACCCCATTCCATCTCAAGGATGTAGATTGCTTTGGTTGAGACCCACTAGGAGCTTGATTCTTGTCTGTATGTGGATACCCCGTATGACACCATATGGTCTCTTCAATAATATTAAAGGGTTACTTGGATACACTCTTTGTATCCAACATTAACAAATATGTTAGATGGTTGAATTCCATTGGGCCCAATCATTGACTAGCCCCATTTTACCTTAGATGGACTCCATAGACTCAGTACATGTCGTATTGTTGAATTTTATAGACTATTCTTCTTGTATTACAGTCTTAACATTATCTAGGCTATACTTATTACTATATTGGAAACTCTTGAAGTCTACATTTCTATGGTTGTGATCATGGAACTTCATAATTCAATATCATTATAGGTTTCCTTATTACATCCGTCCACCTTCCCTATTACTAACGTATGGACTATTTATAAATTGGTAATAATAAAATAATTAATTGGATACATGTTCAGGAACTCATAGAGGGATGAATAAAGTACATGGGTATTTAGTTACATTGTACTGTTAAACTTTGTATATGCATTCTTCATTTCTGTTACATTTCTATTACACGAGATAGATGTAATATACTCCACTGGTGGTGGCCCGCTAAGATTTATCTCACAACCTCTATAGGAATTGTTTAGTATTCATGGTAGATTACATGAATACAGGTGTTGAAAAATGTAAGAATAATTCTTCTAACACATGATTTCTTTCTATTTAGGATGGATATTTATAGAATATGATCGATGTGAAGCTATGGATGATTGGGACAATATTTTTTTCCTTTATAATTTTGTGTAAAAAGTGATTCATGTTGCCTTATATCCTTGTTTTCTAGTTTCTAGTGACATGGAATATCATCATCATTTATTTCATTTGATTTAGTTATTGATAAACTTATATATCTATTACTTTTTTATTTTTTCCTTATATTTATTTTTCTATTAAACTCGGTTATTATTTTTTGGTTATTCTACACTCTTGGTAATGAGGGCATTGTCTCCCAATAGATACACCCTAGGCCCTCATTGGTAGTCATCATCCAGTGGTGTTTGGGGAGATTCCAATGAGGCCATGTGGCCTACAGGGCTTCGAGAACCTATTATGTGGTATCTGGGTCTGGGATGTCAGGTCAAATTCATTATAGGTACTATTATATCACTATGATAGCTGAATTTTTTCTTTATAAATTAAAAAATGTATAAACTATCACTTGGATAAATCCATTAATGTTTTCTCTAATTCAGTAGAACTCTGAAAAAAAATTAAATCCCTAAAACCCCACATAAATTGGAAAACTAGAAATTTAATTTTACAGACAACAATTATATATAATGGACCATATTATAGTAATTAGACACATTTGATATGTGTCAAAGCTAATATAATTTAATGAAAATAATAAATATCCCATAATTATTAATCATATAAATTAGACTCTAAATTAATTTTCATGTACCCATTGGATATAATTTACTACAATGCCTTGTCAAACTTTATTAATCACATTAATCCTATATATTTAACATGTTTCTGATTACACATTTACTAATACATTAAATGTTAATTATATTTGTTTAATTATACATCATCATAATCATATTTTTTTGACTTATGTAATTAAATAACTATTTATTTTACATTCCATATGAAAGCATAAAAATACATGAATTAGAATTATTTTTAGCAACACTATCATATATTAATAACTACTCCACATAATAAATATTATAATATTAATGAAAATGTTTCCAAATTAGATAAATTCATCATATGTTAAGATAATAAAATGAAATCATGATATCCCTTTAACTAATACTTAAAAAATACTTGGTTTTTTTGTTATATTTCTATTCACCTTATATCATATTAATTTTATATCAATATTATAATATTATAAATATATAACTTTACTATATCTATTCTTTAAAAAAAATATGTTATTGAATATTCTCACTTTAGGAAATCCATTCGTCATATTATTTTCATACTAATGATTTTATGGTAAAAAAGATATTCAACTCTTTTTATTTATGTTAAATTAACTAAACAATCATATTTTCCCTAATATTAAATGAATTTTTAATAAAATTAATAATGATAAATAAATAATAATAATCATTGATATAATGTAACATTATTATCCTTTTCCCTATACCAAACAATATGTATAATAAAATACTCCAAACCATAATTTAGAAATCATATATAGATGAAATATTCCACTATGATTATTAATGTTATAATAATATTACATTTTGATCAAAATAAAATTCTTATTGAAAATATCTATTAAATTATATTCACTCATCAAATATCAAATTCATTCAATAAAATATGAATGTATAATACATGATTTGAATATTTATAAATGGAATTACAAATTTGGATTATCTATTACAAATGACACATAACATAAAAACACATTTTACATAAATTTTAAAATTCATCAAGTTCAAACCATGTGTATAAAGAAAATCATTACTCACTCATCACATCATGCCTTTCATAGACAAATTTAATATATTTAACAATGATTTTTCTCATGTTTATTAACATTTAATTATACCTACAATTAAATCTTATTAAATATATCAATATTATCATCAAAAATTATATATTTCAGTATTATATAGAAGAATTAATAAATTTACAAACATTTTGATTCAATAATTTCATAATAACTTTAAACCACGTTTAACATTCTCTCAAAACAATCACCTTTTAATTGATAAGAGTACTCATATCCCTTCTCAAAACCTATTTTATAGGAAATTTTAAATCACATTTGCACAATATTTTAAACTAATTTACATGTTTCAATTCAAAAAATATTTTAAATGTCATAATATAATCTGAGTGATGCATACAATAATGTAACAAACACATTTTTAATTATCCCTAACAACATCCCCACTACAACATAATAATATAAGTAAAATAAACCAATATAATTTTATATCTAATGAAAACATCCAATAAATAAATCATTAATAAATTTTCACCCATATTTATTTATGATTGAATCAAATAATCATGGATTTTGATTTAATTAGTTGATAACTCATCAATATATTTTTCCCATAAAATGATTAATTCTCAAATAAATACATATAAACATAGGGATAACTCTATTAAAATTTTTTATATTACATGATATAATCCTTTATTACACAACCACATTCCAACTCAGAATAATACTAAATAATTAAAACATAAAATACATAATTATCAATCCCATCTTCAATATAACTGATAAATAATTTGAAAAAAAATTAAATAAAATTTCTTAATCCATTGTAAAATTAAAATCCATTATATGATTATTTACTAAGAATGTGTAAATATTTAATATCATATTCCAACTTTAATATCTCTAATATATCAAAATATTAAATAGAATATAAAATAATATTTTTCATATAGATCAATTTAGCAATATTATTTTCAAAATATTGATGAGAGAACCTCATTAGGAATTTAACATGACCTTAGGAAAAATCTAACATAACTATAGATTAGAAATTAGATGAATGGGTTTCTAATAATGAATTAGGGGATGATTTATCTTCAAGAATTATCTGGTATAATATAAAAAAATAACGGTCAATATAATCGAAAACCAAATATAACACAAAATGATAAAAATTTAAATATAATAAGGTAAACTGGAGCATGAGGTTTTCTATGGATTTTCAATTCTTGGACTATGTTACCATGAATAGTATGTACCCACTATCGAGGATTGAAAACACTTCGATCAGTTGATACGGGAATGATTGTTCTTGAATATTGAACTCGGATTAGGGTATCACAAGATATGAGCACGGGTTAAAGATGTAACATCCCAGTACTAATCTAGTAGGTATTCCTTCCACCGGACCTTGGTTTTCCCTTTTCGTATTGTCTATATGGGAATGAGAATAAATTTGGAGGATACCTTTAAAGGTGAAGTAATATATTTTTTAGAAAATTAACTTTGATAGGCTTTATCTCTTAGATGTATGATGATTTGTCACTGTGTAACTAGGTTGACACATGAAACAAAATATATCACATAATTTCAAACAAAGGAATGTCTGGAAAAATTAATTTCATATGCTTAATTAAATATTAATTAATTTAAAAAAATACTAAAGATGAGTCACTTTATGCCAATTGATGATAATATTACACTCTATAAGATTATATCTTTGTAGATCATTATATATATCATAACAACATAAAACCAAATCCATGTATAATTAGAATTTTGAGAATTCCATTGTAATATTATAGTATCATGATTATATTCTGTCGAATCAAAAGTCATGGAATAAAAAAACCGATCCTCATTATATAAACATGATTTATGATATTACTTACCTACCATATGGTGTATAAGCCCATATTTTTGGGGATTTTGTGGAATATTTATTTTTTATGACTTTATTGGATTCCCATTTGGGGGGGATTGAATGTTGTATGATGTGGACAATTATTCGATGGTAGATAGCATTTTCAAAATGGATATCTAGATAAAACATTTTTTTATTTTTATTTAATGTGATTGATGGTAGAATAATCCTAATACTAGTTCCAAAAATAGGTAGGAGAATCAATTTGTAATCATATTCATTGATTTTATTTAGGTTTATTGGATGTCACTAAAATGTAGAACCTCTCTCTATCATAAATGGTTTCTCTCCTTATTTTTAGTGGAAAGTAAGAGGAGGAATTAAAAATTGTTTTATTTTAAGATGTTTGTTTTTTAAGAATATCTATTCACAATAGAGAAGGGTTTTATTTTATCTATATTATAGTATACCATTGATTTTGGTGGATTAGGTAATTAATGAAATAATGATTTATAGAGTATATTCAAGATTTCATCATATACTTTATTTTTTGTTGTGGCTGGGGATTTCAATTTCTTCTTTTGTTATAATATTTTTTAGTATAAACATGGTATTTTTTATATGTTATTGATGTTTATATAATTTACCAATTGAATAACATTTATATGGTCATCCATTTTCTTGAGGATTATATTTGGTTTAAACCATTCGCTAGGATTGATTATTATGAGAAAATGGGTGATATTTTGGAAGATCCATGGGGATATTGATGTTCGGGTAATTCTTTAGGTGAAAAATTGGATGCTTAAATATCATGGTTAATCGATAGTGATAAATTAATTATCCTTAATTATATTTATTTAAAAAATAACCAAAATGTTTAAGGATGGTTTTATACAGTGATATACATCATTTCTCAAGAGAATTAAGATGATTTATTTTTATGTTGTATTTTTTGTTTATTATTGATCAAAATTTTGGTTTTTTTTTGTATGGGGTATAATTTTTTATATTTTATTAGAGGATATAAATATGAATACATGGCTCCATTATTATTGGGATGTGTACAGGTGGCATAGGAAAATAGATACCAAATTTTTCTATTTCCTTTTATTTCAACATAGATTATAATAGGGGTTGACTTTAAGGGTGTGTTGAATATGTTAGTTAATCAGAACATAGTTTTAGTGGGTAATACCTTGAGAAATAATTATGTTTTATAATGTATAATTATTTTTTCACATTTTTCTTATTTTGTAGGATGATTCTTTATGACCCAGCTAATTTTTCTTCTAGATGATATTTTAATCCTTGTTTCTATATTTAGATGGTTGTCTTAGCATTCCACATATTGGTTTTGGAGATAGTAACTTTCAATCTGGAAGAAGGATATAATTGGTGTAGTGTGGATTATATCATGATGACTTCTGGAGGGGGATTTTCAATTGTTTAGAATGAAATGGTGAATATTTAATGATATTATTTTATGTATTCTGTGCTTTCATGGATCTCGTTAGGATATTTCATGGCATTTTTTTCTTTGATATTTGATTTCTGAGATGAGAGAGGTATGCCAATAATATATGTAAGGTAATATATCCTTCTGATTTTGGTAGAGGAATGTCAGGTCTCATTAAAATATATATACTATAGAGATTGTATCATGGAATAATCGACTCTTTATATAGGTAAATGTTTTATGTGTGGCTTTGAGATATTCATTTATTGAGGGATTTGTTATTATCTCTTCCCTATAGGCCGAGGCATTACATGAGGCATAGAGATACACCTACTCAATAGTTATTTTCTGATTATTTTCCATCAAGTTGTGATGGTATATTTGGTTTTATGTTTCCATTATATTATATTTTATTTAAGTTATGGTTGGGATTCATTCCCTATAAGATATATACCAATATATGTGAAATATAGTTACATGTCCTGACCCAATGTGACCCCACTATGGTGGACAATAACTCAAGTGTTCCACCCCAATCCCACCTAAAATATCATAGGGGTTGGAAACTAGAACTGATAATTCAAAAATAGTCATAGGAGTCCTTTTCATATAGAATGATGTATAAAATATGAACAATAATGCAACAAATATTACCAAAATTCAATATTATGAGAAATAAAAAAATTTAATTGATTAGAAAATGATGCATAAGAAAATAACTATACATTACGATTCCTAGTAGGATACCTCAATAGATAACCAATAAAAATTATACCACTATACTAAAAAATATGCATATAGAATGGGTAATCATCTCCACTATGAAAGGACTTTGGATAAGATAACACTTTTAGAAACATCCATTATTGAGTACCACTATAAACCCCCAAGAATCTGTTTAGTTTAAAGAACTCTATCTCTAACACCGCTAACACCATATCTAAAATATTGATAGTATTTATAGATACAAAATTTTGTGGAACAATTTACATGATTGTGTGGGTATAAATATACCCAATTGAATTCCCTGAAACTAAAAATGATAGATAAAATAAGAAGTTATATCAGCTTCTCAAAATGGTAGTGATACCATGAAGAAGATATGAAAATGTCGAATATTCTATGCCAAAAGAGGAAACGTGGATAATGGATATACACTCTATAATAATATAATCGAATCATAAATATTTATATCTTCATGTAACTAGGGAACTCAACATAATGTAAGAAAATACGAGTACAATATCCATATGACATATAAAACACATATCTTGGTGGTGTTCAATATAAAATAAGAATCCACAATTACTATAGTCAATATTCATAAGGATCACACACCAAAAAACCTAAAAATATAATAAAATCATTTATGTAATTTTGATATAAATCCAAAATACTATACAATTTTTAAATAAGAATAATAGGGTGGATCTACATATTTTATAGGAATCTATTTAGATTGAGGGAATATCATCTCATATGGAAGAATATATTTCAATACACAAGAAAGTATATTCATTATGGATGGAGGAATCTTCTAGAATTTATGGGGGAGTAACTGAAATCTATATACTATATAACCAACCCGCTATGATGTCTCCTTTACTATAGTTAGGGATTCATGCTTGTTTAAATTTTTCATGTTAATTATGGATTATCAAAACATAAGGATGAAGGATTATAACCCAATTCTTAGTGAATTAACTAAAATATACATAATCTAGATCCAAAATTCTATTATTTCATTTCTACTATTTTTGGGGATTCAATCCCTATTGAGGATTGCATGTCTATTGAAGGGGTACTGACACTTATAAGAACATGGGTCTCAACATGAGGGATATTGATTGGACAAGGGGAATAAAAACTCTAAATATGGAGGACCCATTACCCATAATAATAATAGTATATATTCTACACTGTGAAAATATAAAAATCATTCCCTAAAATAGGTGTTCCTCTTAGGGGTTTTCCAATATAGTATCTCCTCCAACCAACCAACCCTTTCTTCGATAAAATATTCCCAAATCAAAATAAATCAATAAGTCCAATATTCATTATAAATAACATATACTATGATGAAATAAATTCAATCACATTAAATGTGATCAAATGTTTTTAATTGATTAATAATTTTCCTAATTTTCTCATAAATTAATAATGATAAATAAAACCCATAAGAAGGTATAGTAATTGAATTGTTCTTGTAATACCCTAAACCCACACTCTTAGAATTTTGTGTGAATAAACACCATCCTTACATTCAAAATTTGATAGGAATCAAAGATACCTAATTTTAAACATAAATAATTGAAATAATAATAAAAAATATTTGAGTCACATACAATTAATGTAATATTTAGGTTTAGAGTTCTAAAGAGTTCATAAATATAATTAATTACAGTTACCAACACTCTCTCATATGGAGTTAATTTTTACAATATATAACAATTTACATAATCTATATCGAATATTTAATATATCCCATAAACTTTACACATATTGTATTCTATTATACATATCGTGTTTAACTAAATTATTTATAAACTAGAGAAATTGAAACCCAATAAGTAGTGATCTATAACCCACAATAAGGTTAAATATATGTTATAAAAATTAATGAGAATAAGTTAGAGAAATATGAGAATAAATAATATCATAAGAATAGATAATCAAAATAATTACCTAATCAAAAAAATTTCTAATCATAACATATGGATAGTTATCATGTTAATAAATACATTCATGGATAATAATAATTGTTTTCTTAGAAATGAAATTCATAATTTTAGAGATATAATTTCATTACATATGATAATACATCATGATCTTTACCATCATGATCATAATGTCAAGGCACTGTGTTTAGGAGATATTTGTTTCTGAGCTAATAAACAAAAAATACCCAATGTCAATTATCAAAAAGGACATATCAATGCATTAAGTGGACATGTATAACGGTCCAATCCATTATTAATTATCCTTAAGGAAATAATAATATAGATTAAATTAGAAAATATAATCAACATTAATAATAATAACTAATTCTGGAATAATAAAATGGATGTCAATAAATAATACAACATCCTTAGTATTCAAAAATAATTCTTATGAAGCTAAAAAATATATAGATTGTCAAAACATTCACCATTCAAGAAATAAAAACTTCCAATAATAACCCATATAGAAAAATAGTGTTCATGGTTGACATAGAGTATATCCTAAGTGTAAAAATACAAATATTGAAGCATTAAAAGATCGATAGAACATGGCCTTGAAAGAATATTTCATTGAACAGTACTACACATGTTGTGATCACGAACCAGAATTTTTGATTCCATGAATTCGATCTTCTGAAATGATAAATTGAATAATATAAAAAAAGAGTGTATATTGTGAACCCTAAATCATATTCCTCTTAATCCTTTTAAATATAAAAATGAAAATTAAATTGAAAACTTCTAGCATCTTTAGAATTCATTTTCCCCATTATCGCATCGATATAGTTAGGGGTAACATTAAAGAGTAATTTTCAAAATGGTGGACTCAAACTTCTAAAAAATTACTTTTCTAAAATATTCTATAGTAATGGGTTCTTGAAAAAGTCATTAAGGTAACAAATATTTTTTTATATAAAGTAAATTATTTTACCATTAAATGAAAAAACATTTGATAATTTAAAATTACATTTAATGAATACCCACATCATATGAAAAGAGTACATAAATTAATTTTTTTATTTAACAAATCACATAGGGGAATAAAAATTAAAATATAATAAAATAATATAGTGGGAAAACACACACATGGAAATAAAAATATTATGCAGAAACATTATAAATTATTTAATGAAAATATAAGTTATCAAAATCAATGTTGTGTAACATATTCCATGAAGATGAAATATTTGAAAATTGGTTTATGAGGTAAAATTTAAAAGATTACAGAATAACATTATATATAATAAATTATTAGAATATACCTCACTATATGAATAAAGGTTAAGATAATGTTAATAACTCAATGAATAAATATTAAGTTATAAAAATACTCTTAGAACTAGACAAACATGTTAGTCAAAATCCATTTAAATAGTAAAATTAATTGGTTTATAATATAAAAAAATTATAATGTATTAATTAATAAACATTCATTAGATAATATAATAATTGATCACAGTACATAAATAAATATTTTTCATAAAATGTATCATGTCTCAATGATTTATAATTGAGACCAGTAAATCCCTTATCATAATTTCCTACTTTGTCAAATGAACTGTATAATCTTATATGAAAAACATAAATATATTAATAACATATTTAATATGATTTTTTATATACCTAATATTTAATAAAATTCATTTATAATCATTCTTGATATATGCATTAGTTACTTTTATTTGTTTTCAATACTGGGAATGAGTAATGTTGATGGTTTTGAAATAGTTTAATAATAGTGGGATCATTCATGATTTTTCTCCCAAATTTCACTATTCTCATATAATATACTGTACTAAAAATAATTTTTTATGATTTTTTAAATTGTTATAATTTTACAAAAAAGTGTTTTCATTATGTTTTCTATAAATAAAATTTTATACAAGCATGTTTCGGTAATTTTTAATAAACGAATGATATAACTTAATTAATGTTTTATGTTACCATTTGAAAACCACTATATATTATTTTTTACCTATTTATAAAATATTTAATACTTAATTTTGATTTCTTTTTCATCCGTGGAATTAATTTATACTATTTTTCATCTTGGTAGTTAGACCTACCTACCATGAACATACCATAATTAATGAAGGATTATTTTTATTAATGTGGTTTATTTATATCTAATATCATTATTAAATATTAATGATGATATTATTTAGATACTAGTGTTGAGTTGAATTCGATTTTATGAGGGAATAAAAAATATGAATGAAACTAGAAAAAAATGTGATATATGACATTATGGAAGAGGTAGTCCACAAAACACATAGTAAATTTTTTCATTTCACGAAGAATGATTGGGAATTAATGTGTATTTTAATTTATGTCCTCAAAATCATAATAAGATTAAACATTTCATATTTATCATTCTATTTCACGCTTATAATCAGTGAAGAGTTATGGTTTAAAAAAAATAATTTCTTTTTGGAGGTGGTGGTTCAAACAACATACAAATGTGGGTTTCATTTTTAATAATAGAAAAATAGAAATGTGGTTAACTGTTATGATATTAGTAAAATAATATTAATTATAATAAAAAAAATCTAATTAAATATGAACTATAAAATTATATATCGAATGTAATAAAAATAATAATTGATGTTTAGGAAAAGTGAGTGTTTTTATTGAGAAACTCATCTTTCACTTTGAAGACTCCTATGAGATTATGATATTAAAAAAATTTCCATTAACATGAGGCTTATGAAAAAAGAATATGTTTATATAAAATGTATAATGGTTTAAAAATTTTGTGATAAATGAGTACATAGACTGTTATTTTAGTTGTTGTGAGAGGCCCTTTTTATAAGAGATGAGAACATAATTTTTTCAAATATTTCAACTGGATATAATAATGGAATATATTTCACTTGTTAAGGGGCTAAAAATTGGACAGTAATTGACTTAGGGGTGAGATATGGTCGAAATACCCTTAAAATTTCATATTTCACTATTTTTTAAATTATATCCTTTACTCAGAAAATTTTCATTTTTATCATTTTATATTTTACTATTGTTATTATATTTATTGAGGTAATTTAATTTTAATGCCAAAAATTAAAACAAAAATTGATATATAAAATTAAAACAGATTTTCAAATTTAAATTCAATTTCATATTATAAATTATCTATAAATAATAAAATTTATTTTTATACTTAGTAAATGTGATTTGTAAAATCCAATTATTAGAATAAATGTATTTTTAATATTACGATTTCTATGTAAGATAAAATTATCAATTTATTTTATTTCCCTCATTTAAATAGTAATATATAAAAGAAATATCTTTTTATTTCAATTATTTCCAATATTTATAGAAACATAATATTTCATTAAATGAAAAGTCTAAAAACGGTTTCTTTAGTTGGGAAATATAAATTAAGTTAATATAATGATAAACATTGCTTTTAAAAATTCAAAGTGGTATTTAATTATATATTGTTTTACTGATTAAAAAAATGTATGGGAAATTTAATCTTTTAATATGGTTATAGGACCCTCATATATTCATAAAGAATTATCATTTTGGTAAAAATGATATTTTCACCATTCACCAAAAAATTAATTCCTTCAGAATACAAAAAAAAATTACCCAAATAAATAATTGTTATTTTGAAACCAAAATTGAATAGTTTTTTTAATTTCATGATATAAAATTAATGAATTTAACATATAAATAAAAACATAACAATATAATGAATGAAATTTTATCGGAGAATATATTTTTTTAAAAAAATATTATCTTTTCTTATATTTATTCACATTAAATTACTAATCAAATTGGCGTTATTATACTATTTATATCAACATTAAAAATTATAGAGAAAAAACCGATGAATATTCAATTTTCAGAAAGGAAACATTATAAATCATTATTTAGTAATATTAGTAATTTGGATACACTAATATAGTTTATCAATACCTTATCAGGAATAATATGTTATTTTTTTATTTATATATATATTTAATAATTTTGAAATATCTTTTTTACCCACCAATTACATGGATAAATTTAAAAATTTATATTAAATTACATATTTCATTTTTTTGGTGTCATTTTTGATGAAATATATTAAATATATTAGGGTTTAAATAAAATCAGATTATTTAAAAATTTATGGTGTTACATTAGACCCACCTAAATAAATATCATCATAAAAATTTATTTATTACTTACTAATGAATGTATAATATGAACTATTAAAATATTTTTCATTTGAGTTATAATATATAATATGACATCTAACTTGTAATGTCCTAGAATTTTCGAGGATTTTTTATTATTATTTGGAATTTAATGAGTCTATGGCTTCTGACGGTGCCTGATTCTGAGGACCAGTGTGCCCGGAATCAATTTCAGAAGATTATTTCTGGTACGTTCAGTAAATGTACATGTGAGTTTTTCTATCTTTTGAACCAGTGTTCAGAATTGAAATCTGAGGGCACCGATGAACTCACAGTGCGGGTAATTGCTTAAGGGGAATTTTACCGCAGTTGCGTTTTATGCGCGTTGAAAGTAAATAATTTTGGATTTAGATTAAAAGAAATAAAATTGGTAGTACACAATTTTATTATATCTATGGTGGTTATATCCTAAAAAGGGGAGTTAAGGGTGGAACCCGCAACCACCTAACATCGCATGTGTGGATATTTCTGAGGGGGGGGCCACACGAGCCCCAACCTTTCACCTCCCATAACTCTCTTCAAACCCCCATTTAACCCCCTTGAATCTTTGAGCTTCCATTTAATGTGACAACTCCCACATTTTTAGGAGAACTCTTCACCTCCCTCTCCCACTCTTAAATGTATGCCAACACATTTTAATTAATGAGTTCATCCTCTAAAATTAATTAAGTTGTTTGAATTTTGAATGGATTTTGTGAATAAAAAAATGGCTTTGCTATTATTTTTTGGGGCTTTCATTGTGTTGAGAGTTTTGGGTGAGAGAGATTTGGAGAAATAGTGTGGGGTGTTTTTCTCTCAACGAAGAACACCAACCTTCCAACGAAAAACCGCTGAGGAACGTCACACATCTTCGTCGATCTTCAGTAAAACTAAAGGAGAAGGATCCACCCACGAGGAACACCGACGACACAACATCTTCGGGCTTTCTTCGTCGATGTCAATGAGTTGATGTCGTCTCCCAGCGACACCGTTCTACCTGGGCTCTTTTCCTCTTTCTGCAGCTCAATGAAGTGCAACGTCATAATCATGGTAGGGGATAATGTTCAATTTTAATGGATTCAAATTGTGCCATGTTTGTCATTGAACATCTATGTTTGTCCCAGCCTATTAGTATCTCCTAACACGGTGGGCACGGGCCGAACGAACACGACCCGATGACCCTCCGCTGGATGTGGATTATAGTTTTTGGAATCGGAGACTGGAGGTGGAACGCGGAAGAGGCCGTCATCGTAAGGGTCATCATCGCACACGCAATGAAAAGCCAAGGCTAAGTGGCCCGCAGAGGAGGAAGCTGACACCGTCTCGATGGCTGTGCAGAAGGAACCGCGGCCCACTTAGTGGGTCACTTTGGTAGGAGAACCGGCCTGCCCGTCAGTAGGCCGGGCAGAAGAGAGCCGCAGTGCCAGGAGGCTGCCATGCCGAAGGAACCGCGGCCCACCTGTACGGCCCGCTTCCGCCAAGAAGGCCGGCTGGTTAGGGAGGGAGGCACCGCTTGGCGCTGCTGGTTTGGGCAGCCGGGGGGCCATGCCCCCACCATGGACCACTCGGCCAGCCGGCCGAGCCGCTGCCGGCCGCGTCGCACCGTGCTGGGCTGGGTCGGGCCGGGCCGAGCCCCTTCCTGCTAGGATACGCCTGCCGTTAGGCTGGGCCATGCCTCCCACCGATCCGGGTTGCGTTTTTTTAGGCTAGGCCAACTCCCCCATGTCGGGTTGGACCTGCCTTACTAGGTTGGACTGACCCGCCATCCCACTGGGCCTAACGTGCCGGGCCTGTATGCATAAATGCGAATATCTTCACGACCATGCATCCGATCGACGCACTGTATTTGGAACTGAGACCCTTGCGACGAGTAGTTCCTTTTGCGATACTCATAGTGAGTTTTGGACAACTTCGGAAAAACGACCAGGTTTGTTCGAAACTGAAACCAACCGGGCCCTCGGAGCCGAAACACTTATAACTTAAGGATCGGACGTCCGATTGACGTTTTATTGACTATGTTGGATTCCTATTGATGATACGGTTCTTTTGGAATAATCTACATAGGATTCGGATGAGGTTTGAGCATTGCTGGGATGGATTGTACCTGAAATCCAACAGGGCCCCTATAATGAAAATGCTAACAACTCACAGACCGAGTGTCCGATTGAGGTGATGTCTATTGCGTTGAGACCCCTATGATGAGGAGGTCCCATGACATACATCCACGTGATGTTACATAACACTTGAAATTAACGACCAGTAACTCGTAGAGCGGACCCTCCCGGAGATGAGCTTATGGAGTGTAGATACCTAGTAGCTGGCTGAGACTTGACGACTCATGATCGATCGACTCAGAGTGATTCATATGGACCAGTGGGATGCACTTGGTTGTAGAGACATACCCACGATGGAGAAGCGCTTGGTTGTAGTGGCAGACCCGTGGTACTCGATAAAAGGAGTACCTCTATAGGCTATGAGGTGGTGCGCATGGTTGTAGCAGCAGACCCATGGTGGGAAGTGATAGTTTGTAGCAGTAGGCCCATAGTACTCGATAGGTGGAGTACTTTAGCAGTCCAAGGTTAGTGGGAAGCGGTTGGTTGTAGTGGCAGGCCCACTGTACTTGACAGAGGAGGAGTTCTCCAGCAGCCGTGGTTTTGACTTCATGAAAAATAATCCTGGTTTGAGCTGAGCCAATGACCTATGTGTTTTCCTCATGATTGAGATGAGTTTCTTGATAACTTATGTATATGTATGGTCATATATATAAGTAAAGGATATATTTTGAGATCTTTTTTTTTAATTTATCCTTGAAGAATTTTCATATGACCTTGAGGGTCTCAGGGTCCCTTATGAGTATCGTTATACTCACCCCTACATGGGCTTTGCCCTCATCTCCTTGTGTTGGATGCAGAAGACAGACAGCACTGCCTGAGGTAGAGTGTATGAGGCCTGGACGGTACCCAAAGGTGGACCACACGATGATTTGGTACCTGAAGGAGACGGACAGACGTGGAGTGCTGAGGAGGACATCTGTACCTACCCTTCAGGTAGGAACCCGGAGGACGATTCGGGAGCTGCTTCCATCATCCAGATATTTGTCTTTTCAGTTGTACATTCATTCAGTTGTAGTTGTACCTTTTGGTTGGGCTTGTATTTTGGGCCCCTTTGTAATTTCAGAACACTTGTTATACTGCATTACTTAGTGTTTTGTTCAGCTTGTTCTCTGGTTGTGTGTATTTTTATTTTATAATGGCAATGTATTCCCAGATCTAGGGAAATACACCTTTGGAGCAAGTCGCCAGCCTCTGGCCTATAGAAGCCAGGCTTAGGGTAGTCATGATATGGGCCCCGATGGACGGGTTGTGAAAAATTGGTATCAGAGGAGTCGGTTCTACCGCAGAACTTAACACTATGATATTTCCTTTCTACGAAGCAATAGTGTTAAGGGTACCGAGTATGGTTTTCAGTTTAGGGAGTCCAGTGTTGGTGCGGCGGCCAACGTATCCATACACCAGGACCATGACTAATGATTACTGACTCTGTTCACGAAAACACTGATTGCGTGTGTGTTTCCAAAAGTTTTCTTTATGTCAACTCAAACCAGGTCATCCCAGTGGGTATGGTATTTTGACCGTGTCACATCTGTTCCGGTTGACTCCACGCAGATAGACAGATGGAGTTCCGATAGAATATACGATGATGGCCCACCGAGCAACGAGGCTCCCATGTAGGGCCCTCTTGCTATGTTGGCTCCTCTAGGTGGTGTAACAGTAGCACCACCACCCGTTAGGTAGTATATTCCACCATCCATACTAGTGGACAGTGCATGATGACAGAGCGCGATGCATGAGTTCCAGCAGTAGAGGCTTCCGAGGTTACGAGGCGAGACAGATTCCTAGGTAGCAGTGGACTGGATGGAGGCGATTTCTAGAGTTCTACACCTAGTTTACACCCTAGTAGAGAAGGTAGTGATCTTAGCTACTAGTGTTTCCCAATGAGTGATCATGAGGTTGGTCCACATAGTGATGAGGCATCGGTACGTGGACCGATGCCTGAGATAGTACCTTTAGGAAGTGTGCACGCTATATCACTACCTATTGGTCAGCAGTTAAAACCGTCGGTACCGGTAGATGACACATGTAGGCTTAATGCCTTACATGTGTTTCAGCATAAGAAACCCATCAGGTTCCGAGGCGAGACCGACTCACAGGTGGCCGAGGACTGGCTTGAGGAGGTGGTTGAGTGTTTTCTAGAGCTTATACAGCTTTTAAAGAATGACATGTCAGTAGCTGAGTATTCATCGAGGCATACTGATCATTCTTGGTACTAGATGACTACCATACGATCAGTACATTAGATATCAGATGTTAGAGAGAGGTGTGTTTTAAGTAAATCCGAGCCAACACTTTTCCTCTATGCATTCCTACTTATGCTATGGTGACAGAGAAAAAATTTGTGGTTAAATGATCTTTGGATGAATGGATACAGTTAGAGAATGCTAGCAGTGGGAATGCAGGGAACTGGCACTAGTGTTAGATACATGGGAATGAGAAATTTTTTAAGAAGAGAAATTTTTAAGGACCGATGAATTTTCATAGCAGCAGATGTGGAAGCAGAGCTTGGAGAGCAGTATGAGGTTGTGTACATTTCAACGTGTTACAGCCACCCGCCTTTGTTGTCCCCACCAGGATAAGGGAACTGGAGGGCAAGGGAAGAGATAGTTTCATGAGGAAGAGAAGTGTGATCCAGGGGATCTAGGAATGATTCAGGCTATGGTCTGTGTCTACTATATTCTACTGTATCAATAGACATAGGTACCAATAATTCCATCCTTCCAAAAATCTTGTACCAGACCTAGAGTTTTCAGTTAAGCCGTTGAATTAACCCTCATGTAAGGAGATACCTATGGGAGGAGACTCGATAATCACACTTATGCTGATGGTGTGATCTGACCCTTGAGGTGAGTGTTTCAATTGGAACCTCTTGGTGGAAGCATCGAGGCCTTACGATGTTAGTTTGGGTATGGACTGGGCAACCACAGTTCATACAAAGATTTACTGTATTAGGAAAAAAGGATGTGGTTTACCTACAACATTGGTATAGGTTTTCCTTGGTCTGCAAAAAGGAAACCCCAGGCAGCAAAGGATGGAATCATGCATAAGTGCGTGCATTTGATCACTCATGAGTTGTCCAGACATAGATTTGAGCCAGACTTCTTCAGAGATTCTGCACTGCTTTTAGCATTGGTGAAGAAGGGGAAGACCCTTCATGTGGTCAGAGAGATTCCAACAGAGATTTTCAAGATCTAAGGCAGAGGTTGTCCAATGCACTCATCTTGAGGCAATCGAAGAAGGTTCAGACCATCCTGGAGTGGATGAAGACTACACAGAGAAGGAAGAAGTCCTATACTGGTAAGAGATGGAGGCCACTGGAGTTCGAGGATGGTGACCACGTTTTCCTACGGGTCTCACCTTGACGAGGTCTATGAGATTTGGCCAGGGTGTCATGTTATCTCCAAAATTCTTCGGACCTTTCTAGGTCCTCAGCAGACTAGGTGAGGTGACTTACCGCCTGGCCCTTCCACCTCAGTCACACCTGGTGCATGTCGTCATTCACATGTCTTAGCTGAGGAGATACGTGCACGACCCTTCAAACATCAACGACCACGGGGAGCTAGACATCAATAACGGGGATACATTCACAGAGGTTCTAGTGGAGATTGAGGAACAACTGGAGTGGGTACTATATGGATGGTTTATTCCTTTTGTGCGCATTCGCTGGCAGCACAAGAACCTCCAGGGGAGCACATGGGAGCTAGAGGCTCAGATGCGTGCTCACCCCTTTAGTTTCCCTAGTGTGTGTTGTAGATTTACGGGGATGTAAAGCTCTGAGGTGGGAGAAATGTAAAGACCATTAATTTTCAAGGAATTTATTTTGATACATTGGAATTTTACGAGTCTGTGGCTTTAGACGACGCCTGATTCCGAGACCTGGTGTGCCCGGAATCAATTTTCGATGTTTTTTTGGGCACATTCTGTAAAAGTACGTGCGGATTTTTCTATCTTTCGAACCAGTGCTCAGAATTGAAATCCAAGGGCATCGATGAACTCGCAGCACGGGTAATTGCTTAAGGGGACCTTTACCGCGGTTTCATTTATGTCGGTTGAAAGTTAATAATTGGGGATTTAAATTAAATGAATTAAAATTGGTAGTACACAATTTTATTATATCCATGGTAGTTATATCCTTCAAAGGAAAGTGAAGGGTGGAACCCACAACCACCTAACATCACATGTGTGGATATTTGTGAGGTGGGGCCCACACGAGCCCCAACCATTAACCTCCCATAACTCTCTTCAAACCCCCTTTAACCCCCTTCAATCATTGAGCTGCCATTTTATGTGACAACTCCCACTTCTTAATGAGAAATCTTCACCTCCCTCTCCCCCTCTTTAATGTATGAAAAAACATTTTAATTAATGAGTTCAACCTCTTAAATTAATTAAGTTGTTTGAATTTTTAATGGCATGTGTGAATAAAAATAATGGATTTGCTATTATTAGTTGGGGCTTTTGTTGTATTGAGTGGTTTAGGAGAGAGAGATTTGGAGAAATAGTGTGGGGTGTTCTTCTCTCAGTGAAGAACATCAACCATCCAATGAAGAACCGCCGAGGAACATCACACATCATCGTTGATCTTCAGAAAAATTAAAGGAGAAAGGGCCACTCACGGTGAACGCCGATGATGCACCATCTTTGGCCATTCTTCCTCGACGTCAATGAGTTGACGCCATCTCCCGGTGATGTCGTTCTACCTCGATGCATGTCCTCTTTCCGCGACTCGACGACGTGTAATGTCATAATCGAGGTAGGGGGATTATGTTCAATTTTAAAGGATTAAAATTGCACCTCGTTTGTCATTGATCATCTATGTTTGTCCCGGACTATTGCAATCAACTAACGCGGAGGGTGTGGGCTGAATGAACATGGCCCGACGACCCTCCGCTGAATGTTGATTATTGTTTTTGGAATCGGCAACCAGAGGCGGAACGCGGAAGAGGACGGCGGTGAAAGTGTTGTCGTCGAACACGCAAAGAAAATCCATGGCCAAGCGGGCCATAGAGGAGGAAGCACAGTTCCATCGCACCGTGATAGGGATGTGGAGCCTCAGTGGAGGAGGCTGGCATCGTCGTGCTGGCTGTGCGGAAGGAACCGTGGCCCGCTTCGTGGGCCGCTTCACGGGCCTCTTCGGAAGGAGAACCGTCCGGCCCGTTGGTCGGCCGGTCAAAGGAGAGCCACTACAACAGGAGGGAACTGCACCAGATGAACTGCGGCTCGCCCGTGCGGGCTGCTTGCGCCAAGAAGGCCGGACGGGTTTGGTCGGCCGGTTAGGGAGGGTGGTGCCCCTTTGTGCCGCCAGTTCAGGCATCCGGTTGGCCGCGCCCCCCGCCACTGACCGCTCGGTCAGCTGGCCGAGCCATGGCCAGCCAGGCCGCGCCTGCCACTGAGCTGGGTCATGTTTATTTAGGCTGGGCCTACACCCCCATGCGGGGTTGGACCCGCCGTACTAGGTCGAAACGACCTGCAGGCGTACTGGGTCTAAGAGGCCGGGCATGTACACATAAATGCGAATATCTTCACGAACATGCGTCGGATCGATACACCATCTGTTCCACTGGGACCCTTGCGATGAGGTGGTCCTTTTTCGATAATCTTACTTCGTTTTAGATGACATCATAAAAATGGACGGGTTGGTTCGAAACCGAAACCAACTGGGCCCTCGGAGCGGAAACACTTATAACTTAAGGACCTGACTTCTGATTGATGTGACGTTGACTATATTTGATTCATCATGATTAGATTGTTCTTTTGGCATACTCTACATAGGATTCAGATGTGGTTTGATCATGGCTAGGTTGGATTGTACCAGAAATCCAATCAGGCCCCTGGAACAAAAATGCTATTAACTCAGAGACCGGGTGTCCGATTGACATGTCGTCTGTTGCGTTGAGACCCCTACGACGAGGCGGTCCCTTGAGGTACTTCCACGTGAGGTTACATGACACTTGGAAGTATCGACCAGTATCTCATGGAGTGGACCCTCCATGAGATGTGCGTACAGAGTGTAGGGACCTAATAGCTAGTGGAGACTTGAAGACTGCTGATCGATCGACTCGGAGTTATTCATATGACCCAGTGGGATGCGCTTGGTTGTAGCAGCAGACCCACGGTGTAAGAGATCTTGGTTGTAGCAGCATACCCGCGGTACTTGATAGAAGGAGTACCTCTGTAGTGTATTAGGGGGTGCGCTTGGTTGTAGAGGCAGACTCATGGTGGGAAGCGCTTGGTTGTAGAAGCAGACCCACAGTACTCAATAGGTGGAGTACTCCAAGAGTCCAATGTTAGTGGGAAGCACTTGTCTGTAGAGGCGGGCCCACTATACTCGACAGAGGAGGATATCTCCAACATCTGTGGTTTCGAATTCATTAATAAAATCCTGGTTTGAGCTGAGTCAATGACCTTTTTGTTTTCCTCATGATTGAGATAGGTTACTTGAAAACATAGGTATATGTATGGGAATATATGTAAGTAAAGGTTATCAGTTGATATCTTTCTTTGTGGTTTATCCTTGTTGAATTTTCATTAGACCTTGAGGGTCTTGGGGTCCCTACTGAGTATCGTTATACTCACCCCTGCACGGGTTATGCACGCACCTCGTTGTGTTGGATGTAGATGACAGACATCGTTGACCGAGGCAGAGTGTACGAGGACTGGATGGTACCCGGAAGTGGACCTCACAACAAGTCGGTACACGGAGGAGATAGACAGACATGGAGTGCCGAGGAGATCATCTATACCTACCCTTCATGTAGGAACCCAGAGGACGATTCAGGAGCGGCTTCCATCTTCCAGCTATTTGTCTTTTCAGTTGTACTTTTTTTCAGTTTTAGCTGTACCTTTCTGTTGGGCTTGTATTTACGTCCCCTTTGTAATTTCAGGACACTTTTTATACTACTTTAAATAGTGATTGCTTCCTCTTGTTCTCTAGTTGTGTGTGTTTACATTTTATAAAGGAAATTCCTTCCCAGATCTAGGGAAATATGCCTTTGGTGCATGTCGCCAGCCCCTATTTTATGGAAGGCGGGTTTGGGGTAGTCACGATGCGGGGCCCAGGGGACAAGTCATGACATAACTTAATATCATTTGAATAATAAAGTCACTTATCTTTCTTTAAAATAACATCAATCATTTATAAAATCATATATTATAGTTTCTATATTCCCCAGTCCAAAATTCTTAATAATATTCCCTTCCAAAAACCATCTAAATATCTAAGTCATTAAACCATAATTAAACCTTATATTTCTCATGAAACTAGTTATATTTTGAACCCCTTAAATGGTAGTAATCTCTAGTTCCAATGATCACATTGTTTCCTATATATACTATGAGTCCAAAAATTTGACGAACATTTCCAAAAATATTTGGAATCAATAATCAATACCATGGTTATCATTATTATCAAACATAATTTTTCAAAATCAATTAACCCTTTATAATATTATCATCATAGTTTTTGAATGCAAATAATAATTCATCCCTTAATCATGAGTTCCATAATAGGTGTAGAAAAAACAAGGCCTTATCATAGAATAATTTTTAATATTTATTGATTCTATTAAATATATGTTTCCAAACGATTAATGAAAAACTACTATAGGAAAATCCAAAAATGTTTCATATAATCCCTATTAAATTTAGAATATACCGTAATGTCATCAAAATAAATATCAGTCACTAATAAAAAAATATAATAGTATTTTTATACAATTTCAGTTATGATTTCAACCTCACTAACTCATGTATGACTTAGAAACCCAAATTTCCATCATATCAATCTTGAAATAAATTTATAAAATATTTATGTATACTCCATTATTTATTTATAATACCTATAGGATTCAAGATAATTTCCTTTCTCTACATCATTTTCATTATATTCATTTAATGAAATACAATATCCAACATATTTATAATAATATGAAAATGTATCAGGTAATATTATTATTAAATCCCAATCTATAAATGTTTTATCCAATGAAACCATTATTTAATCCTATGATACTATGTCATAAAATGTTCATATTATAACTCATTTGGTTTAAATTGGGGTAAATTATATTATGTAATGTCATAATTACTAATCTGATCCATTAAGCTAAATAAGAGATAAATACTTTATAAATAATTTCAAAGAGAAAATGAGTAACAAATGAAGATCCCAGTGAGTGTTATACATTTTTCTGGTTAGGACACTTTATATTACACCAAAGGAGAATTGATATAACACATAAAATTCCATTTTAAGAGTAATTACCCCTAAGAATATATGTGTTAGAGCCTTCATAAACTTGTAATATCAAGACAATAATTTTATTATTAGGAAAATAGTATAATATCTACTTTAAAAAAAATATAGGGATGTTATTTTATACATAAAATTTTCCCATAGACTAATCTCATGGGGTTTAACTAATATTCAGTTACACTAATATGAAAATTATTTAATATTAGATCAGCTAATGTAAATTTTTATTATGTCCTTTTAAATTATGATTATGCCAAACTTATTAAACCTTAATGTATCCTAAATAATATATTAACCTTCATAGTTACCTATAGACTCCATTAATACCAACTACGGAACCCTATATGCACACTCTGGGAATCCTGGGTGAAAAAAACTATATTTATATAAATGTTTTGAGATGAACTGTAGAAAACGTATTTTAATGCAAAAAACAATATTACTAATAAATAGTTGAGTAACAAAAATTATAATGACCATTTAGGTATATATTTTTAGCGATATTGTCTCATAAACCAATCTAAGTCATGTCTCCATTTCATTCATAAATCAGTACATGAAATGTCTCTATGGGTGATTTTGATCCCTATAGTTGGAAACTTGTTCCAATAATCAATGTGAGCTAACTGGGATTGATCTCACCCAATAAATAGAGCATTAAAACAGCAAATAAACAAGAATGACACTTCCATATGTCATATTTCTAAAACAAATAGAATATAATGAAATAAATAAATATATAATGGAACACAAAAGAAATAAATAAAATTAAGAAATCAAATACATCCTTCTCCCCTGGTCTCCCTAACATGTAATGCTTAGATCCCCAAAAATCCACAACTAGAAGCCTTTCCATCGGTCACCACCAGTTATAGATTCACCTATTCTTAGAAAGAAGTAAAATCTTACATGGATCATGAGATAAATGAAATATAATAAAAATAATATAACCAAAATACATCCATGTGACATTAAAAGTCACCATAGAATCACAACTACAAAATATTAACAAGAAGAGAAATTCTAAATTGAAAACCAAAATATTTTATTAGTGAGAGAGAAAAATCAATGTAGAAATTTCATATGAATCCATGCCCCATTAATAATCCTTAAATAGTAGATCCATTACAAGTTAGTTTAAAATCTAATTATAAAGTGGGTTTCTTTCCATCATTTTAATCAGAAAAAATATAAATGATTTAAAAAGTAAATATCTTTTCAAAAACATGGTGGGATATGATTTTTTTAAAAATCGATAATATCTATCATTTAAATGATGAAAATATTTAACATAAAATAAATTTAAAAATTTAACAACAAAAATAATAGAAGGAAAACTAAATAAACAGATCAATAAAAATATTGAGAACTAGGTCACTATCATTAGGAGTAATCCTTTAATCCTTATACTCTCCATGATCGAACCATACAATACCATCCACATGCACTCAACCATGGAGTGGTTGAATCAAATTTTTCATATGTAATATATCCATATCATAACCATTTTTTTCAGTTTGTTTTATATCATGGTCTACAAGCTATAGAAAATGTATATTTCCCAAAGTATGTTTCATAGTCTACACACCCATGTACCTAAGGTTCCCATGCCATACACTCTTATCATCAATCCATGTTCTACTTGAATAAAATGAAAAAACTTTTCAAATTGAATTGTATATTAACTCATTCCTTCAAACACTATTTAATTTTTAAATATAATTTTAGAAAGCTTGTTAAAATAATTAAAACATGTTTATTTTATGGAAATGGTTTTTTTTGTTATGGAACAATATTCTTTCAAATCAAAAAACATGACCCATAATTGAGTTTTGGAAATTTTATGTGAAATATTCCATGAAAAAGATCCTAAATATCAATTTAAATTTCAAAAAAAATTATGCTCATAAAAAATAACACACATCTATAGATGTCTATATATATATCATGTTTTAAAAATTTCCAGGTATTCATTGAAATTTTATACACACACACACACATAAATATATATATCATTAGAAGTTTTCCCATATATGTTTTAATATCCCCCAAATATAAATTTGAAAATGGTAGCCCTCACCTATTAATTTCAAACTAATTTTAAAACATGTATCGCCCCATTTTCTTAAATGACAAAATTAAAATTCCAAGAGAAACTTTATATATAATTTAACATAAAAAACCAAAAAAATGTTTAAAATTAAAACTCTCTTAGTTAAAACGTTTTGGATAATTTAGAAACAACTAATTTAATGTGATTAATTGTAATTGATTTAGGAAATTCCTTTAATATGTTGAAGAAACTATTTTATTCAAGATAAAATCATGTGATACTATATTTTCACATCGAATACACCTCAATTAAATTCAAAAAATAATAATTATCCAATATAGTAATTAAAATTTCATGAAACCATGGTTTTCTAATTTAAATAATGTTACCTTGGAAACATTCTTCAAAAAGCCAAAAAAGGTCGTAATGGGATTAAAATTAAATGAACTACAAAAAATTAGGATATAATGGGTCTCACACCATGATTTATGAGTCTTAGGAACAAAAAAACTAAAAATAAAACAAATATTAAAAATCTTGGGGTTGACTTGGGGAAATGTGTAGTGAGATGAGCATAAAAGAATGGATGAAAAGAAAAAATATAGGGAATAAGAGATCACCCCATGGAGATTTATACTAAACCCACGAATAAACTGAGAGAAATAAATTGAGAACGAATGCCTACAGAGGGGTGTGGAATGATCATAAGGGACATGGAATAGGGATCATTCAGGATTGGGTATGGGTAAAGTGGTGTTGGGTACATATTTTTATTATGTTTTATTTTAATTTAAATTTTAAATTTTTGATATATTTTTTAAGATATAAAAACTGCATGGTTTTGATTGATAATTTAACAAAGCAAGTACCAATCAGGAATATCTCAATAGACACACCTAGAAACAGCATTTTTGGTCTACATAGTTTGACTAACCATGCACTAACCATGTAAACCCATTGTGTCAACACTATAGGGAATCATCATGGTAAGTATAAATCATGTGGGAAAACCATGAGCCCTTCCTTTAACCGAAAAAATTCAATGTTTTAATTATAAAATTCCCTAAATTCATGATGAAATTAAAAATAAATTAATTAATTAAGTAATAAAATAAAATATGGTTAGAGTTTGGACATATATGAAATAATTAACAAAAAAATCCCATGTGTCTCTCATATAAATTCCATTTTTCACACTATATAAGAAACTATATAATCTCTAATAAGTCTTCAATATCTCCAAAAAATTCTCTTGAAAAGCTATTCTATTAGACATATAATGTGTATTACATTTCATCATAAATATAGAAAATTGAAACATAATAAGTTGTGATATCAAAATCATAATAGGGGTAAATATAAGTGATAATTTTAGAAGATCATAATTGTCCATAATATAAACATAGTTAATATTTTATTAATATATTATCATAATAAATCAGTTGTCAATAAACACTATGATAATCTCATATCTATGGATGACATATCCATAAATAAATGCATGGATAACAATACTGGGTTCCTTAGAGATGAAATACACAATGTTGGATAGGTAATTCCATGACATAATCTAATACATCATTATATTTGACATAATTATCATACAATCATGTACTTGTGTTTTGGAAATGTTCTATTATTAAAAAATAATCTAAAAAACACTCTAGATAGGATGTCTCATTCGAGTTGTTGATGAATCAGCGGGATACGTATAACAATCCCCACCTGTCTCTTTTTAATACAAATGCATTCATAATATGAATTAAATTAATAAAAGTACCAAATTAACTTTTCCAATAATAAAATATATTAGAATATCAAATATATGAGATGTCAATATATAATCAACAACCCCTTGTAGTAAATTATCATTAGTATAGAGAAATAAAAAATATTAATGTTGAAACATTCTATAGTCGATATATTAAATCACCTGTTCATAATCCATCCATATAAAAAATTGGATGATTTTAAAGATGGCATCCCCATTGTAACAAAAATACATAAGGATATTTATATTCATGGAAAACACCCATAAAGGATAATTAATTGAATAATACCACACATTTAGGGATAAAAAAATCTATTTTTTGATATTTTGTGTTCAATCCCCCAAAAAGAAAAATATAATAATATAAAATATATAGTGTATTATGAAACAAAAATCATATTTTACTAAATCCTTTTGAATATCAAAAGAAAAAATTCATGTGAAAATTTAATAGAGTTTTTACAAAACATTTTTAAACTTATTGAAAATATTATGTCATGGGTCACTATGATAGGTTATTTTTGGAAAGGGGAAGTGAAAATTTTGAAAATATTTACTTTTAAAAAGAATCTCTAATAATGGATACTTTAATATACATAATGTTATTATGGTAATTTGGCCAATAAGATAGAACATTTTATCATGAATGGAAACCCCCTTTGATATTTTTAATGTAGACTTATTGAAACCCCATATTATATATAAAAGTTGACTAAAAAAATATTTTTTATTAAAAAATAATTTTCTTATAGGGAATGATGAAGTAACATAAAACCAAATTAGCGGGGGGTGAAACCAAGACTATAAATTCAATGTTCAAGATCAAATATTTCAACCCAATGAAAAGAGATTAGTGTTATCAATAGCCCTTATGAGCAATTGACTCAATGAAGTATGAAATATTTGAAAGGGGTTTATGTGGTTAAAATGAAAATATTTGTGAAAAAAATATAATAAAATCAATGGCTAAAATGTACATAACTATTAAGAAATAAGTTTGAGATACTGATCATAATTCGATGATTGAAAATTGAGTAACTAAAAACTATTATGAGTGGAGGAACACTTATGTCAAAATATTTTTGTAGAAAAGAACATGAATGTAATTTTTATATCCTATGTATTATACGATAATAATGTATTCAACACACATGGGATATAAAATATACTGAACAACATAAAATGGAACATGGTTATTACTATGTACATATGTCTTAAATATTACAAATTGATACAAATAAATACCTTTCATTATTTCCCCTCTTAGTTGAATAATGTTTACGATCCTTTATAAAAAATTGAAAAATATTTATAAATTATGTAAAAATATTATTTATATACATAATCATCCATAAAATATATTTATATTTATTCTCTACATGTCTATTAGTTATTTATTCTAAATTTTAAATATTTTTTGGGAGTAATCTGGAACTTTCTCAGCTAGTTTATTCATCATAGTGTTGGACTTCACAATTATCCAAATATTCATCATTCATAAATAATATAATGTATATAATTTTTTTTCTTATTTATTATAATGTTATAAGTTGATTGTATATTTTCTTTAGTTATGGTTCGAATAGAAGGAACCGATGAAAAACATTCTTTATTGATTTTTAAAAATCAAACTGTGGTTTCTTTATTAGTTTTTCTAAAATTATTATTACTATTATAAATGAAAAATAAAATCAAAAATAAATTTTTATATTATATATAATTTTTAATTATTTTCACATAGTGAACAATGTTATTACATTATAGTGTTTTTCATGTAGATTGTTAGAGAAACCCACTCATGAAAATTTCATAAGTAAAAGATGCTTATGATTATGAAAGAGGTTTATTTTCTATAATAAAATTTTTAAAAAACATAATGATTTTATTTTGATATTTTTATGGGGGTAATTTTTTTAATAGTGAAAAAAATAAAAAATACACTATATGATAAACGATATACTTTACTTTATATAGACAGTAGTTTGTCAAAGGAACAAATTGCTTTTTTATTTTATAGAAATTATGAGGGTAAGAAGTTGGATTATGTGTTATAAATTAATAATCCTAAATATATTAAATTATTTAAATATATATTAAAAAAATTACCACTATAATTAGTAAGGATATATGTTTGTTTAAAATGGATGATATCTCTTCTTAGAGGCTGTAATGCAGACAACACACAAATGACTGTGTAGGTTTTCCTAATAGAAATGTGGAACAATGGTTAATAGTTATTATTATACCATAATAATACTTTGTATAAATGTAGAAATGATTTCATTATATACTAATTATAAAATTCCATATGGATATTATGAAATAAAAGAAATTAATGTTAGAATAATAATGTACGCATGTTGATAAATTAGTATTTCTATTGGATGAAACCTTGGAAATGGATGTCTTATAAATTTTCATGATACCATATTTTGATGAAAAATAAAAATGGTTGTGAAGGATGTATAGTGGGAATAGTTTAAAGAAAAAATTTAATTCTTTTAGTGTTATTTAAGGGGTGGTGATAGGCTACTTCTATAAGAAGTGTGAAATGATTTTGTATAAATATTTCACCTCAGTATAGAGATAACACATGTTTCAAATTTCCAGGGGAGGTGGAAATGAAAAAAAAATATGTGGGGGATGATATAAGGTAAATAATTCATTATTAATTAATTTTAATATAGTTTTAATCTTTTTTATTAATTCATTTACTCTTAGAATTTTGACTTTTCTTATTTTTTACCCTAATAATTAGTTATTACAAAGTATATTTACTATTAATCCAAAAAATAACATATATAAATTTTTAATAAAATTGGAACTAATAATTTGAAATATGAAATCCCTGATATAATATATTATTTATATGTAAAAAAAATTTAGCCTTAGTGCATGTAATAGGAAAAACTCATTTTTCAAAAATGAGTAATTTTATGTGCAATTTTTTTATTAGATAAAATTATCAATTTTTAGAATTTAATGATATAGAATTATTTATTATAAAAAAATAAAATAAAATTTTATATTAAAATATTCCATAACAAATTTTTACTGAAATAATATTTAATTAATATATATACTAAAAATATTTTTTTTATTAAAAAATATTATTTATGTTCAGAAAATGTAAACATAGATGTTACGTATTCACGATGGTATTAAAAAATGTATAGTATTACATTAAAAAATGTTTCATCAATTAAATGGTTTTATATACATCTATTAAATGTTTATTTAATAATAAATTTAGAGTTTTTTTAGAAAATTTATTTTGTATACTCAAAAAATAATCAACTATTTTATTTAACATAGCCTAATATTGTTATTATAATTCCAATATAGAAGGTGATTTTTTATAATCAAAATTAAAAATACAATAATGTTTATAAAATAATAAATACAAATTAAATGTAAACTCCTTTTGTAGGAGAATAAAATTTTGAAAAACAATAAAATTTATTATTCTTATCTCATATCAATTAATAATAAAATTGCTGTTTAAATATTAATCATGTCAAAAATATATTTTTCCCTTAAAAAAATAAAAATAAATATTTAAAAAGTTGTATATTAGAGAATTATTCACTACTGGTCATTATTTAGAATCACTAATTTATTTTATAAATTCATTGTCATGGATAATGGACTTTATATTAATTTCTACAAATATTTCTTAATTTCGTTACATCTATTTCTTTTACCAGTTAAATGGAATAATATTAACTGTTATATAGAGATTCATGGATTATTTTCTGAAGTTAATCTTGAATTGATATATTAAACTAATCATGTTTTAAAAAATATAATTTAAAATATTAGGGTGTTATAGTATTTTCAAGTACATTATTTAAAGGCATCATCCTATTGTCATGTGTTTACCATCATTTATTGGTTTATGAGGTTTCAATCTACATAGAGTTTCCAAAAAAACAAGATACATAACACCATGTATCACTGTCAATGAATAATCTGGGTGAACTCTATGGAATATTTCTAGCAGTACGTTGTGTGTTCCCTACACCACATGATGTTTGAAAAAAAGTGTTGACCATACTTGTATTTGTGTAAATGTCTAAGAGTGTGGTATCATGAAATACGGTTTGAGACCCTTGGTCACAATGTATGTTATATTTAAATTAATGCTTTATTCTAGATCCATAGAATCATCAATGTATGGGATGAATCTGAGACACAATCTATATAACAACAATGATTTAGTTTTAGCCTTAAGTTTTCTATTTTCAATTTTGTATGTGTGGGATGTACATAGAGACTTAAAAAATGGGTTTTATACTCCTTATAACAAAACAGGGTGGACCACTTCAATTTTGGAGGCCATAGTGTGCATATACTTCTCATGTGTGAAACATTATGGTATTAAACATCTGTAGTTGGTCATGGTATTTGGCCAGGCATACACGAAGACTTTTTCTATTAATGCTATAGGGACATCATCACTTCATGATTAAGGTCATAGTGATTGAAAAACATATTATAATTATGCAATATTATATAATTGGTCCTCATGGTAAGTATCCTGGGAAAATACACTATGTGATAGTGGGATGAACAAGACTATGGTGATTATGGTTTCTAGATTTGAGCCACCCAAATTACCACCAAGTCATCTAGGGTAAGATACTCCATCTGCCTAAAATATTAATAAGAGGTTATAATATATCCTTATTTATTTATATTAAAATATTATTTCGTCTCTATTGGGATAAATTTTTAGATTGATCACATTCTAGAATGGGTTTTGGTCTTTTATACATCATCATGTAGTGGATTACAAGGACTCCATTTCTCTATAGCTTACTCTTTGTTGATATATACTCATGATGACTAAATTTCGATATATCTCATCATTTATTAAGAAATTGATGTTTTTTCATTGATTGAGATATACATATCGATATCATATGGTCTACCCTATAGAATACTTTTATTCTTTTGATGGTCTTTTAGTTCTAATTATAGACGTTGATGTTTTGATATCCATGAGAGGTAATATAATCCTTGATTTCTTACCTAAAATTTCATTGATAAATGTCAATGTCTAAAATTAAAATTCATACTAACTACTGTATATGTGGAAAATAGGGTTGATCACACTGGAAAGGTAAATTTGGCCACAAATCTTATTAAAAATCACTTGGAAGCTCTACTGTAGTCAGCAGCGGAGTGAATTTTCTATTTTTCTAACTTTTTAATCATTTTATTATTATTATTTTTTTCATTTACAGGCTGTAGAGTGACTGAATAATGGGAAAAAATCTTAAAAACTATATTGAAACTAGATAAGATTGTAAAAAAAGAAAAAATAGAGATATAGAACCATGATAAAAAGAAACTCTATTAAAACGATTGGGGAGTAATCTCTATTCCACAGGTTTTGAAGGTGTTTCAATTCACTTATAGGTTGTTGTTGAAGTGTAAAACTATAAATAGTATGACTCACCTCCATTGCCAGGTGTTAAGTCACACTAGCCAACCAATTTAAGAGTTTTCCACTCCCAAATTAATCAACTGTCAACTATTTTAAAAATTAATAGCAAGGCAAACTCACCGTAAGTGTTGAAGTATTTTGAATCTATTATCTTTTGAAAAGTGATTCTACAATCAATCTCATTAACTGTCTAAGAAATTTTGATATTATGTTCTAGGGATACATGCAATTATATGAACTCAGTATTGATCTCACTGATCACTACTGAGTATATTCAAAGGATTAAGTGAAATGGGAATTACAAGTAACCAATAAAACATCAATTGATCCCCAAACTAAATGTTTATCTATAAATCATCTCTATTACACATATACCAAGATAATTTTACTAAAAAAGAGAGGAATTAAGAAAACTGAGGATGTAAAATCCCTCTACTAGCATGAACTCTTGCTGATCCTGCCCTCGTCCAGCTCCATGAAGCGGTTCCAGAGTCGCCCTCCAGTCGCCTCTTCTCCGCACTGGCTCTTCAGATGTGTTCAATGAATGATCATCTAATGAGTTACCCCCCCCCCCAATTCTATTTCTTGTTCTACTTTAAGTATCTACTGAGACCTACTTCATGTCACCACACTCTTCACCAACTTG
Organism: Viscum album; assembly: GCA_963277665.1. Taxonomy (NCBI): domain Eukaryota; kingdom Viridiplantae; phylum Streptophyta; class Magnoliopsida; order Santalales; family Viscaceae; genus Viscum; species Viscum album. The sequence continues at coordinate 845,536,321 of OY728128.1, forward strand.
AATTCATCATTAACTATTGCACAACACACTTGTGTGTTTTCACGAGTGGTACATATCGCTAGTTTTTCGCTCATAACTAACGTCCAATGAGTCAGGTGAATAAACCTAGAAATTTTCCCATCTATTGAATAACCTACAAAGTAAGAACATAAAAATAAATAAATGAGAACACAAAGAATGAAAATTAGTTATTTTTTAAGTGAAGCGTTATATTACTAGTTATAAGTTAACAAAAGTTAACAAATAAATATCTTAATTGATAATAATTATTTACGTTTATATTATTTATAAAATTATTCACTTAATATTACAATGGTAAAACATAAGTTTATCAAAAAGTTATTAATTTAATTAATTTATTAATTATAAATACAAAAAATTTTAGTTTATTATTTTTAACTAAATTAAACAACATAAGTAAATAAGTAATTAAAAATTCTATATTTTAGATTGTGTTAATTATTGTTATTTATTAATTTTATTATTATTATTATAATTAGTATTTATGAAATTATATTTTTATCTTAATTTATTTATTATTTTTATTTTTATTTAATAATTATAATTAAAACTTTAGTTAATTTTTTTAAAATTAATTAGTAAAATTTATAGTTTATTTATTTATTTTTATTAATTATATATTTATACTATTAAAAATATATTAATTTTTTATTAACTTTTATTATTAATTTAGTTTTAGAATAGATTTAGTATTTTTATATATTTTCATTTCATCCCCCCTTATTTCAACTGAACTGTAGGGGAGGGAATCCTCCTCGGCGCCACAACTAGAGGGGTGGTGGCCTCCTCCTTGCCAAGAAAGGTAGTAGTGGAGATGAATTCTTCTATAGGTGGTGCAACATCCCGACATCAGCCTTTAACGGTGATGCACTTCGAGTCGAAGCAGTGACCTCCTCCTCACGGCGACCCCGGCTACAACTCCTCCTTTCAGCAATAGCACTGAACCCTTCTCAGTTCTGGTATTTCATCACAGAGGCGGAACAACTCATCCGCTTGAAATTTTCTTCTTGAGCTAGAGATTTTCAAATAATGGCACGGCTCGGTCAAAAATACTCCAATTGTGGCACCCATTTCAGAGAATAATATATTCATCAAATTTGGATTTTTCAACGGTTTTGATTTTGTTCGATCTGTGCAGAAGGTTTGGATTAGGTTTCAGATTTGAGTTTGACTTAGTTCGGGTCTGGATGAAGCATCAATAAATATTCATATTTGTAGACATGATCACTGGTTGTGTAGGATAATGAGAATTGGTGGTTGACTTGAGGTAAAAAGGAGGTATCAGTGAGATGGATGTTGTGCGACAATGAAAATGAAAAGGATAATCCTAAATGTGAGAAGCTGAAGGGTAGAAAGTCTAACAGTGAGGTGCAGAAGGTCTCTGTTATAATAAAAATAAAGAAAAGAGGAGCACCAGTAGGGGGGTCACTGTTACGAAATAAAAGTCCAGGTCACTATTAGTGAATATTATGGTTAACGATAGGAATAAAAATAAAGTTACCAATATTCCTTAATGAGTGCTATGGGAAAGATTCTTAAGGACACCATTACAAAATAAAATAAAAGCTTACCGTTATGCAATAAAAATAAAAGGGTCACTGGTACACAGTAGTAATAGTGAGGTGCACGGGCTGGCGTCACCATTTGAGAAAATGAAAAAAAGGAAAGGAACATTACAGTGCATTGTCACCGAAAGGCCAAAAAACACGGGTCACGGTTGGAAATTAAAAAAAAATTATCAGTGACCATAAAAAATAGATTGAACATAAAATTACAATTTAAGGAAACAAAATATTAAGATTGAAAATAATTAATTAAATGAAACTAAACACCATAAATTAAAAACAGGATTTTTATTAAACATTAAACAAAAAAAACAATATAGATTATTAATAAATAACACCAAAATTAAGAATTGTAAGATTAATAAACTAATATCATGAAATACTTAAATTAACAATAGTATATAAATAATTACAGGGTAGAAGCAAGTGAAAATGAAGAGTATCGATGACCCATTTGGTTACCGATAGTTATTTATTTACCTCACCTATAGACTAAAACCAATTGAAAATAAATAAATAATCAAACTACAAATATATAATTATATAATTAATATTTTAAAACTCTTAATTAATTGATTAAATTACTTTTTTAATTCATAAAATTAACAGAGAACTACTTTATTTAATAAAAACTAAAATTCATTACTTAATTAATTAGTAGGATGATTAAACATATTAATAAATAAAGTTAAATTATTTTAATGAAACTAAGTTAAAAGATAAAATATTAAACGAAATACTAACTTAATTAAATAGAATTACGTTGATTAAATAATTGTATAAAATTAATTTTAACTTATTATTAAGTCAAGTAGATTCCACTTAACAAGACTAATTATGAAATAATTAAATAGAAAAGTTAAGTAAGATTAAAATTATTATTTTAAAGACTAAAAATACATAAATAATTATAAAAATTGTTTACTTGAAAAAAATAACTATAAAAATAAAAAAGTACAATTATTTAGTATAAAGTGATTATATAATTAATTATATCATTTAAAATTATGTAAAATGATGTGCGGAAACTATGTAAAAATGGAGCCACATCTAATTCCTCCACAGTTAAATGTTTTTTGTCCTCAAAAAATCCCATGATTTTTTTTCATTGAAAAGATGTGATGTTTTTATAATGATTAAGATCTCATTGTAACATGTCTAGTACTATAAAACAGAAGAAAAAACATAACAACAGGCTTTTAGAAAATTAATTAATCATATGAATCATGCTAATAAAAAATACTCAAGGGTAATTAAGAAAGCTATGAATCATCAAGAAATGAATATGTCATGCATCATATGTGATAAAACATAGTGACTCACACCAATTTTGGATTAAGTCCAAAGTCTAAGAGTGAAAAAAGGTAAAACATCAATGGAATTAAGATCATAACCAAGAAACTTTGTACATTGACCTTTTCACCTAGGTTTAAAAAATAAATATTTTTTTTGATTCACCTCAATGATACAACCTAAATGACTCCCATATAAACCAATTCAACCCTTCTTTATTTGGTGTTCATCATTCCCCTCACCTTAATGAGCTCATTTTTGACCCTAGACACTTTATTTATTTATTCCTAAGCCATGTATCATTGTGAAAAGCACTGTGCAATGAACTTATTCAAAGTGTATAGAAGGATTAAAGTTAACAGAAACTCACCCAACATCTAGGGTCTCAGAGACTAACCATGGGATCCCAAATTCCCAAATTACTCTAGTTTTAAAATATTTATATCGAAACCATTTACATTGGCTCATTAATGCAATTACATTTAATTATTAAAAGATGAATGAGGGCCCTATAATCAGAATCAACCCTCCAGTTCTAAGAGTTGTGATTATAGCTCTATAAACATGTAACCCAAATCACTTTCAGAAGTAGTTTCTAAACCAAATTTTTATGAAACGACTAAGCAAGACCACTGATCAATCATCCAACCTCATCAATTTTAGACTCTAAGCAGTTCTTTACTACTAGAAAGGAACATTTTCTAACGCAAGACAAAATTTATTACAGCGTAATTCTTAAAAAAATTACAGAATTTTGAAAACATTTATCCATTTTTTACCAAATTTTGATTGAATTGAAGTGGGAATTGATGGGATTACATTAAAGAACAGTTTAGCACAGTCAATAATTTACCCCCACCCCCACATTTAAAAACAAACATTATCCCCAATGTTTTCTTCTAATGTGGAGAAGAACAATTTGAATATTAATGTTGAAAATAGATTTTAAATTTAGTAGAATAATGACATGTATAAAGGGTAAAATTGGAGTTCAAAAATATTGTTTTCCACAAAAATTTACTTACAATAGGTTCATTATAAAAAAAATAATTATCATTTATGTCCAGTGAAAAATATTTTCAATAATGCTCAAAAGTAAGTGTGATGTTTAAGCGCACAATTAATTGAGTGTAAGCATTTTAAAAATGTATGATTCGAATGCATGTTCAATATAACAGAATGATGCATGCTAAACACACTATAGACTAATCGGTTCCAATGAAAAACACTACTACCAGCAAACATGTACCCCCCCACACTTAATTTATTATAGTGTATGGGTTTTGAATAATGAATTTCAGTTCACAACAACATGCACATGCAAATTTTTCATAATTGAGTTCTAATAATTTAACCTAATTTTCAGTACACATATAGCATAATTTTCTAATACAAGCATAGTTGTTCAGTGGGAATAATTTTATTACCAAAAATAGGAGCAGAAATAAATGAAAAATGTTGATGTACTTCCCTAACAATGTTGTTGTCTATAAAATATCATGGGAATTCCAATTCTTTTATTGGCAGAAGAAACATCAACCTGATACAAAACCAAGAAACAGAGGAAATGTAGAAACATGTATTTCACAAAAACAGAGCACATAAGAAACATTTTATTCAAGGCTAAAAATAATCAGCACAAAGACAAAAAGAACCATGGGTTGCCTCCCAGGCAGTGCTATGTTTAATGTCCCCAGCCAGACTTTGTTGAAGAATAGTATTTAAGATTAGTGAAGGTAGAAAATCCCTTCGGATGTCCCTCAAAATAATTTTTCACTCTCTGACCATTAACCGACATGGGTTTATTTTCATCACCTACAATTTCTAAAGCTCCAATTTTCAACACTATCACAATTGTAAAAGGTCCAGACCACTTGGACATTATCTTTCTAGGAAAGAGTTTAAGTCTAGAGTGAAAGAGAAGGACATTCTATCCAGGTTTAAGATATTTTTTTTGAATGATAGAATCATGAAAAACTTTAGTTATCTCTTTATATATCCTTGAATTATCATATTTATCTCTCATAATCTCATCATGTTCACTTAGCTTGAGTGACCTCCTCTCACCAGCTGTCTTAAAGTCAAAGATTAGAGCCTTAACTTCCCAATAAGACTTATGTTGCAACTCCACAGGTAGATGAAAACATTTCCCAAAAAACAACCTGTAAGGAGACATAAATATTGGGGGTTCTAAAATTAGTTCTATAATCCAATAAATCCTCATCCAATTTAAGAGACCAGTATTTCCTAGAGTTTGACATAGATTTCTCAAGTATTTGTTTAAGTTCCCTATTTTAAATTTCAACTTGTATACTGGATAATGAATGATAAGGAGTACTTGTTTTATGAGAAAAACCAAATTTTCCAAGAAATTATTAAATTTATAGTTCTTAAAATGTGTTCTATTATCAGTGAGAAAATCTCTTGGGACTCCAAATCTTTTAAAGATGTTATTATTCATAAATTTAATTACAGAATTGGATTGATTGTTGGGTAGTGCCACTTCCTCAACCCATTTCAAAACCTAGTCAACAACAACAAGAATATACTCATTCCCATGAGATAATGGAAATGGACACATGAAATCCAAACCCCGGACATAAAAAATTTCAACTTCTAGAATTCCTCTTTGGGATAACTCCTGCATCCTAAAAAAATTTCCAAGACTCTAACCTCTATCACAGACAACCCAAAAGCTCCTAACATCCTTAAAAAGAGTAGGCCAATAAAGAATAGATTATAGGACTTTTTGAACAGTTCTTTCACCACCATAGTGAACTCCCTAAGGTAAATAATGGCATATTCCTAAAACAAGAAGCATCTCTTACTTAGGTATATATCTCCTAAGAATACCAATATCACATCTTCTAAAAAACAATGGATCATCAAAAAAATAATACTTATGTTTGGAAATGAATTTCTTTCATTGATTATGGGATAGATTTTTGGGAAAGACACCAACTGCATGGATGTTGGAAAAATCTAAAAACCATGCAGATTGCCTGATAGAAACAGTAAGAAGATTTTCATCAGTAAAGGAAGAGTTAATATCCCTAGAATTTTCAGAATCAGATTGAGTAAAAGGAAGCCTAGATAAGTGGTCAACAACTAAATTGTCAGCTCCCTGCTTATCCATAATCTCTAAATCAAACTCTTGTAACAATAGAATCCATCTAATCAGCCTGGGTTTAGTTTCTTTCTTAGAAAACAAGTACTTTAAGGTAGAATTATCAGTGAAAATAATGACTTTCAAACCTAAAAAATACTATATGACCTTTCATAAAGTTAACACAACAGCTAAAAATTCTTTTTCAGTGGTGGTATAATTCTTTTGGGCGTCATCTTGTAGAATACTTGCATAATACACCTCATGAAACTTTTTTATCTTACCTATGTCCAAGGACATCACCCACAGCTATATCACTAGCATCACACATAAGCTCAAAAGGTAGATTCCAGTGAGGTGCAGTGATCAAAGGTGATGTGGTAATATTCTCTGTAAGCAGATTAAATGATTTCAAACAGTTTGCATCCAAATTGAAAGGTTCATCCATCACCACTAATGAACAAAAAAGATTAGTTAGTTTTGAAAAATATTTTATGAATCTCTGGTAGATCCTTACATGCCCTAGAAAACTTATAACACCTTTAACATTAACAGGAGGGGAAATTTTTTGAATAACATCAATCTTAGAAGTATCAACTTCTTGACCTCCCTTTAAAACCTTATGAACAAGCACAATACCTTCTGTAACCATGAATAGACATTTCTCCCAATTAAGAAAAAGGTTGGTTTCAATATATCTTTCCCAGACTAACTCAAGATTTCCAAGACAGGTATCAAATTTACTACCCACAATAGAAAAGTCATCCATGAAAACCTCAATAATTCACGCAATCATATCTGAAAAGATAGCCATCATACACCTTTGAAAGGTGGTTGGAGATCCACACAACCCAAAGGGCATCCCCCTGTAAGAAAATTTTCCAAAGGGGCATGTGAATGTAGTATTTTCCTGATCCTATGGATCTATAAGAATATGGTTGTAACTATAATACCCATCTAGAAAACAGAAAAATTCATTTCCTACAAGCCTCTCAGGAATTTGGTCCAATAAGGGATTTGGAAAATGATCCTTCCTAGTGGTTACATTAATCTTTCTATAATCTATAGATACTCCCCATTTTTTGGCTTTCCTAAGTTGGACTTCTTCATTATTTTGGTTTTTAACTATAGAGAAACCTCCCTTCTTGGGGAATACCTAAATAGTGCTAACCCAACCACTATCAGAAATGGGAAATATCATTCCAGTGTCCATCAATTTAATCACTCCTTTTCTCACAACATATTTCATGTTAGGATATAATCTTCTTTGACATTCTACCCTAGGCTTATAGTCAGGCTACATAGGTATTTAATGAGTACAAAATGAGTGACTAATACCCTTGATATCCGCTATTGTCCAGCCTATAGAAGATTTATACTTCTTTAAAACATTCAACAATATTTTTTCTTGATTTTCATTAATATGGGAAGAAATTATTACATGTAAAGTGGAGTTCTCACCTAGAAATTAATATTTAAGATGAGTAGGGATAGGTTTTAGTTCAAGAGTGGGTGTCTCTACACAAGAAGGAAGACTCTTAGGCCTGGGAGTTCCATGATCTTCACCATATTTCTGTTAATGAGTATTGAAAGATGAATGGTTTTCAATTTCATATTCAGATTCAAATGTAATAGTTATTCTATCCAAAGGGGGAAGTAAACTATCCAGATTTTCCAGATAAGATTTTAAAAAGTTTATCAGAGAAGAGTAATCTAGTTGTCTTATAAGTTTCCCTCAACATCATTAATTTATTTAGTAAGGTTGGTGTTAACAGAAACACCCTAAAATTCACCCAAAAAGTTCCTATGTTCAAAAATAGAGGACCCTTCTATAGAAGAAATAGGAATGTTGTCTAGTTCTGGAAAATATTCTATATTTAGAGTTTGAGCAGAATTTTTAATTTCTAAAACAGATTCAACAGGATTTTCAATTTCAAACTTTTTTTCTTTAACAGAGGAATGATTTTCAGATTCATCAAAATTTTTAGTTCACTTATCCTTTTATAAGGTCTATAGCATTGAAATGTTTTCAAAAAAAGTTGTCCCTTTACTATTTTTAAACACATTGAAATATTCTTGTTGTTCTCCAATTTTAATGATTAACAGACCCTTCGAATCATCAATAATAGCACTAGATGTTCCCAAGAAGGGGCTACCCAAGATGATTGGCACCTCTCGATCACACTCCATATTTAAGATGAAAATTTTAGTAGGTAGAAACAGTTTCCCAACACCAACTAGCAAGTCATTACCCTACCTACTGGGTGAGTAAATGATCTATCGGCTAACTATAGTATGAATGTGGTGGGTTGAAGGTCACCCAAAATCAATTGTTGAAATAGTGATTATGGTAGTGGATTAATGCTAGCACCTAAATCATAAAAACGGTTGAGTTGATTAGGGTTTCCTAATGTGCGTGGTATAACAAAACTACCTAGGTCTTTCAGTTTAGGTGGGATTTTCTTTTGAAGTACAACACTTCACTCTTCAGTGAGGTTGTAAGAAGAAAATTCATCAAGAATTTTCTTGTTTGAAACAATTTTATTCGAAGATTTTATACAATATTGGATTTGAATTAAATATTTAATGAATGGAATGTTCACTTCAATATTATAAAGGAGACCGAGGAACTAAATAAGTTCATCCCTGGTGTTACATTAAGGATTCAGATTCTCAGGGAAAGGGATGGGTGGGAAAAACGTTTTCAGGAAAGTAGGTATATCCCTTGCCTCCTCCTAAAATTTTACTTTCACTTTACTCATTTGATTTTTATAAGAAGTTTCTACTTGATTTTCAGGTGATAAATTCAAATTTTAATCAGTTATATGATTTTTCTGTGAATTTTCAGCATGAGTGCAAAGCAGTTTTTTATTACCAGATTGAAGAAGATTTTCATTTTGAGTATTTTCAGTTTCCTTTTTAGCAACTGTTTGTGTATTAATCCCACTTCTAGTTACAATATCTATGGAATTATCCATAGCATTAAGTTCAGTTGTACTTGATTGTCTACATTTTTATCATGACTAAAATCTATAGCATGTTGACCTACCTGTGTTTCTATATTCTATATTCTAACATCAGTTTTCTTTTTATTAGACTCATATTGATTTTGATGTTTGGTCAGCGAAGTCATGTATCCTTCTCTTTGATAGTTGATTTTTTTCCAAATAAGATCAAGATTAGGAGATAAGCGATTATCATTATTTCCTTTTACATTTGAAGACTCACCCCTCTGTTGATTTTGAATGTTTGGTCTTGGTGGATTAGGGTAATTTGGGGCAATGGATTTTTTGAGTAAGCCTTGATCTTTCCAGGACAGATTAGGATAGATCATATAGCCTTGATTATAATTGTTTGAAAATGGATTTTCATTAGGAGGAATTCTAGAACCATAGTTAACAATGTTTTAATTCTCTTGTTGATAGGTTGGCATATAAAAATTTGGAAATTTTTTTTTATTATTCCCAAACATTCCACACTTGAAACACTGTTCCCTCAAATATTGGTTGGTATTTTGACATCCTTGTTGGTGAACAATTTTTTAGAGTTTCGGTTCATTAAGGATTGAAGTTGGTTGGTGATTTCAGCAAGTTGAGCTTGAGTTTCATTCACTGAACCAGTGTTTGAATTAACATTTCAATTGATTCTTTTCATTCATGAATTATTGTGTTGTGAATTAAGTGCAAGATTATTAAAAAAAATCTAAGTTCATCATATCTTTTTTCATTGTAATTACCCCCAACAGCCTGTGCAACTAGATTCTGTCCTGAGGAGGACATCCCTTCATAGAATGTATCCTTAAGAAGGTGTGATGGGAGTTGATGATGGGGAAACTGCCAAAGAAGATCCCTGAATCTATCCCAAGAATCATGAAAAGCTTCTCCATACTCTTGATAAAGACGATTTATCTTTTTTATAAGTTTACCTTTATGTATTTGAGGTTAAAATTTCTTAATGAAACAGTTATACACTTGATCATAGTTTTTGAAAATGTTCTCATCTAGACTCAAAAACCAGTTCCTCGCATTCCCCTTAATGAATAGGGAAAGACTCTCATTCTATGTTCATTTTCTATGAGCCCCAGAAGAGGTAATTAATGCAGTGTATTATAGAAGTCTCTAATGATAGAAAGTGAGTCCTCATTAGAGATCCCATTAAAAGCAGACAGTAGTGAAATGTGAGATTGTTTATGTTCATAATTTCTGGCCCTAGGACTTAATCTGAGGGATGATGGATTGCTTGAACCTTGTGAGAGTTGGAACTCCCTCATCTTTGGCCTTAAATGTTTCATCTAAGAGTTCCAGTTGATTTTGATATTTATTAGGTACAGGAATTCTATTATCTAAATTTTCCATTTCGTTTTTGTTCTTCTTTCATAGATCAGTTAAATGATTATCTAATTCAAGGTTCAGAGGCTCTAATATAGAATCAGAAGTTGTTGTGATCATGAAAACAACTGTAAAAAACACTTCTCAGTAGTAACAATTTTTGAAGAAGTGACACAATTTTCTTTATAATTTTCAAACATTCAATTTTTTAAATATACTTTTATATATGTGATTTGTTTTAGAATTATTTAGAGTAATGGCATTTTCCTTCCCCAGAAACAGTTCGTAAAACTTCACTTTAATTGTCGTTGACATCGGTCAAAGTTTAAATTTAAAATTCCTACTAACTTCTGTATATGTGGAAAGTAGGGTTGAACCCATAGTGAAGGTAAATTTGGCCACTAATCTTCTTAAAAACACTTGGAAGCTCCATTTTTGTCAGCAACGAAGTGAATTTTCTATTTTTTTACATTTTATATTTTATTATTATTATTATATTCTTTTACAAGTATTAGAGTGATTAAATAATGGAAAACATGTTTAAAAACTATAATGAAACTATAGAAGGATGTAAAACAAGAAGAAACAAAGATATAAAACAATGTTAAAAAGACAGTCTATTAAAACTCTTGGGGAGTAATCTCAACTATACTAGTTTTGAAAGTGTTTAAATTAACTTATAGGTTGTTGTTTCAGTGTACCAATAAAAAGTGTATGAGTTACCTCCCTCAACCAAAGTTATTTCACACTAGCCAACCAATTTAAGAGTTCGCTACTCCAAAATTAATCAACTGTGAACTATTTTAAAAATTAACAACAAGACAAACTCAATGCAATTCATAAAGTCTTTTAAAAAAATTATCTTTTGAAAAGTGTTTCTACAATCAATCTCACCAACTAACTGTGATATTTTGGAATTATGAACTAGTGATACAAGAAATTAGATGAACTCGGTATAGATCTCACTGATAACTACTGAGTACATTCAAATGATTATGTGAAATGAGAATTAAAAGTTACCAGTAAAACTTGAATTTAGCCTCGAACTAAATTTTTAGCTAGAAATAATCTCTATTACAGATATACAAAGATTATTATACTATAAAGAGAAGAGTTCAGAAAATAGAGGAAGTAAACTCCCTCTTCTAGCATGAATTGTTGCTGCTCCTACCCTCCTCCAGCTCCAAGAAGTGGTTCTAGAGAAGCCCTCTGGTCTCCTCTTCTCGGCACTGGCTCTCCAGATGTGTTGAATGAATGAGCATATAATGAGTTACAACCCCCCCCCCCAAATTCTACTGCTTTCTATGCTTTTAGTAGCTACTGTCACTTGCTGCAAGTCACTGGAACTCTTCACTGACTTGAATTAATCTTTAACTATTGCACAGCACACATGTGTGTTTTCATGACTGGAACGTCGCACTAGTTTTGCACTCGTAACTAACTTCCACTAAGCCAGTTGAATGCACATGGATGTTTGCTATCTCTTGAATGAACCTGTAAAGTAAGAACAGAAAAATAAAAAAATGATAATGAAAAGAATGAAAAATAGTTATTTTTTTATGTTTAGCGTTATATTACACATTAAAAGTTAACTAATGTTAATAAATAAATATCTTAATTGATAATTATTATTTACGTTTATATTATTTATAAAATTAATCATTTAATTTTACTATGGTAAAAAATAATTTTATCAAAAATTTGTTAATTTAATTATGTTAATAAATATAAATACTAAATTTTTTAGTTTATCATTTTTAACTAAATTTAACATCATAAGTAAACAAGTAATTAAAAATTTTAAAATTTATATTATGTTAATTATCTTTATTTAATAATTTTATTATTATTATTATTAAAATTACTATTTATGCAATTATATTATTATATTAATTTATTTATTAGATTTATATTAATTTAATTATTAGAATTAATACTTTTGTTTTAAATTTTATTAATTAATAGGTAAATTATATAGTTTATTTAATTTTTATTATTAACTATATATTTATACTATTAACAGTATATTAAATTATTTTTAAATTTTATTATTAATTTAATTTTATATTTTTTTTAGTTTTTTATATATTTTCATTTCATCCCCCGCTTCTTTCGATGGAACCATAAGGGAGGGAATCCTCCTCGGCACCACAACTAGATGACTGTCGACCTCTTCCTCACCAAGAACGGTAGCGGTATCGATGAAGTCTTCTACAGGTGGTGAAAAATCCATGCTTTAGCTTTCAGCGATGATTCACTTATAGTAGAAGCGGCGACCTCCTCCTCACAGCAACCGCGACTAAAGCTCCACTATCTAGAAATAACGTGGAACCTTGACCTGATCTGGTTTTGCATCACAACAGTTGCGCGACTCTTCTGCTTGTAATGTTCTTCTTGAGCTCTATATTTTGATATGATGGCATGGATCAGACCTAAATCCTACATCTGTGGCACCCATTTCAGAGAATAACTGATTCATCAAATTTGGATTTTTCAACTGTTTTGATTTTGTTCTATCTGTGAAAAATGTTGGGATTGGGTTTTAGATTTTGGTTTGATTTAGTTTGGTTCTTGATGAAGCTTCGATCAATCTTCGTCTTTTCCAGAATGGTCACTGGTTGGGGAGGAGAATGAGAATTTGTGGTGACAGCTAGGTATAAAAGAGGTATCAGTGGGATGGATGTTGTGCTGTAAAGAGAAGTCAAAGTATAATCCTAATAGTGAGAAGGTGAAGGGATGATAGTCTAACAATGAGGCAAAGAAGGTCACAGTTAAAATAAAAATAATTAAAAGAGGAGCACCAGAAGGGGGTCAATATTACGAAATAAAAATCCAGGTCACCATTAGTGAATATTAAGGTTTCCAGTAGGCATAAAAATAAAGTTACTAATATTCTTAAATGAAAGCTAACGGTAAGCTGCATAATGTCACCATTAAAAAATAAAATGAAAACTTACAGTTATGCAATAAAAATAAAATGGACACCGGTACACAGTTGTAACAGTGAGGTGTAGAGTTAGGGGTCATCGTTAGAGCAAATAAAAAAAATAAAAGGAACATTACAATGCATGGTCACCGAAGGACCGAAAAAACACAGGTGACCGTTGCAAATTAATAAAAACTAACATTGAAATTAAAAAAATATATTGAACATAAAATTAAATCATATGAAAACAAAATATAAAGCTTGAAAATAATTAATTATAATAAACTAAACACCATAAATTTAAAATAAGATTATTATTAAACTTTAAACATAAAAAACAATAAAAATTATTAATAGATAACACATAAATATAGAACTATAGGATTAATAAACTATGATTATGAAGGACTTAATTTAAAAATACTATATAAATAATTATAGGGTAGTAGCAAGTGAAAATGAAGAGTATTGGTGACCCAGTAGGTTACCGATATTCATTTATTTACCTCTCCTGTAGAATAAAACCAAAATAATATAATTAAATTATCAAACTACATACATAAAATTATATAATTAATATTTTAAACTCATAATTAATTGATTAAATAACTTTTATAATACATAAAATTAAAAATTGATCTACATTATTTAATAAAAAATAAAATTCATTACTTAATTAATTAGCAGGATGATTAAACATATTAATAAATAAAGTTCAACTATTTTAATGAAACTAAGTTAAAAGATAAAATATTAAAATAAAGAATAACTTAAGAAAATAGAATTACGTTGACTAAATAATTATTTAAAATAGATATTTACTTATTATAAAGTCAAGAAGATTCCACTTAACAAGACTAATTAAGAAATAATTAAATTAGAAAAGTTAATTAAGATTAACATTATTAATTTAAATACTAAAAATACATAAATAATTATAAAATTTGATTAATTGACCAAGTTAACTATAAAAATACAAAAGTACAATTATTTATTATAAAGTGATTAAATAATTAATTAAATCATTAAAAATTATGTAAATTGATTTTTCAAAACTATGTAAAAATAGAGCCACAACCATGTCTATGAAATTGTTTTTATAAAGGGTTCTATATGAATACTATATTTTTTGAGAATTATTATTTCATAAAAATTCTCAAATATGTGTTTGAATTGGATATAGTTTCATAACCATGGATTTATTATAGTTTTATATTGATTTTCATAATGAGTTCAATGTATTTATTCTAGTTTCATATTGATTTTTATTATCATTATTCATTTAGACCTTATTATCTTATATTTCTTGTTACTATTGTGGTTTTCTTCATTTAAATGCAATATATTCTGGATATCTATTTGGATACTATTATTTTTTCTATCTTATTGCATTTTTTTTAGGGTGAAGCCATTCCCATATATATTTTTATGATTACATGGAACTTTTTTTATGCTCATGGTTATCAGGAATGTGCATTAGGCCTTATGGAACGCCAATTTTTGTGAAATTATATTTTTATATAGTATTTTCAATAAAACAATTTATCTAAGAATCACATTTTCATTAAAATCATATGACCAAGCGTGAGTATCACCCAATTATATTTAAATGTTATTTTAATAATATATGTCATAATTTTTGGAAATTGAGAGGTTATGTCATAATTTTTGGAAATCGAGAGGTAGTTTGAAAGTGTACTGGGATAACTCACATTCATCCTAAACATCTAGTTACTATGACAGTTCTTGGGGTTTCTAGTATGTGTGTATATTAAATTACCCCTTTGGATCCAATTTTCTATTTTTGTTTTATGATATAGGTATCATATTTTTTATGGTTTTCATCCTCTTTTTTATATAGTGCACCTCCTTTAAAAAATAATAATTATAAATAATAGAAAGGATGCTATGGATAATGTCACATTGTTCAATCATCTACATGACTCAGATTTGCGGGATAATATTTTTTAAATAATCCAGTCCATGGAATAATTATCAATTGTTCAACTAGAATAGAATGCGTACCATGAATATGATTTCCTTAAGGAACATCTACTCATCAATAACGATAACAGGATACCCCATAATAATAATAATGGATTTTGTGGATTTAGTATCTTTATTATATGCTAATTCTTATGTTCATACCCAAATTCAATGAAGTTTTAGACAAGGTAGCTATAGTTGTGGTGGATATTTATAGGAAAACATGACTCATTATATCTTCAATGATTGTAGGATGTTAACAGAGGTTATCATCTAGCTAGAAGAGGATGCAAGATCAATAGTTCTGAATTGGGGGTATTTTTGTGTAATATTCATCACTCATGAAAAAATGTTTTCTAAACTATATGGATGAAAGGGTCACCTAAAAGCTGATTTTATGGAATAATAAAAGGTCAGGAATTCATGTGGTTAATCTAGAAATTTCATTGTTTTAGTTAGACTAAATCATAAAGTAGTAGAGGTGGATCAACCTTCCCAAAGGGACCAATGTCATATCTGATATGTTAAATGGGGTGGGAGCTCAACCTATTACAATGAGTGATTCTCATTCCATGATTAAGGGGAATAATGAGGCTTGACATATTTATTTAGTGGAGTTTTCACTAGAAGATAAAAATCAAGTCTTGTCTACTATGAGAGTTATAGTGTTTATTACATTATAAACATATATAACTTTGTTAGATATTGATGAAACTCGTCCAATTATTTTATCCAACTTATTGATATAATTGGATTAGGTTAACTATTTTTTCATTTCATAATTAACCTTTACACATTATTTGGGAATAAGTTATAGAAGGGTTTTAAATGTCACGAGTATCGAATTATGATTGCAGGCCATGAAACCATATGGTATTTTCTCGTTTTATCTTGAAATATTAGATCTAATCATTATAAAAGATTGGATAATTTTCTATAAATACCATATATGTTGATATCAATTTTAGGTTTAGTTTAATAATTTCAAAGGATTCCCTCACATCATTTAGTTTGAGTGGGATCCTAGATATGGGTGATAAGGTCGTGTTTTCCCATGTGCTAATTCAATATCATGATTGTTGTCAGGGATATTTATTTATATTTCTAATCTAGTTCTTTTTTAACCTCATCTTATGGTGGTGAATGAGTCTCTTCGTTTTCTTTTTGATCATTCTATGGGTTTCAACCTATAAGGGATTTTGAGATTATTATAGACTCTTTCCATGGATGAGAAACACTTCCATTACTTAATTTCATATGTGAAATACTATATTGATGAAATTAATATTTTTAGGAAGATTAGGTTTATTATAATTTATTTATTCATCCTTTTTTTCAACTTAGGAATCAACAGTTCTATTTGAAATGAAGTTATACAAGATGCTCTAGATTTCAGTTGATTATTATAAACATAAATAGGTGATTGTTAAGAAAAAATATTCATTACCTATGATTGTTAACCTTTTCAATAAGATCAAGGGAGGCTGGGTGATTCATATAATTAATAAAATATTAGGGTACCATTAACTTAATGTTCATGAGGAAGGAACTCTTAAGATAGTATGCATGATCATGTATTGGAATTAGTTTTATCTTTTCATGTGATTTATTCTTACTAATTGTATATCGTTGTCTTTGTATTTAATGAATAAAATATTAGATCAGTTTATGGATCCCATTGTTGATGTTTTTTTAATGATAACCATTATTATTCTTGATCGGAGTAGGATCATGTAGAGAATTTGAATATCATCTGTTGGATATTAAAAGAGCATCAACATTATTGAAATGTCAATTCATGATTAAATAGGTTACATTTATAGGACATTTGGTTTATTATAAGGATGTCATAGAGGATACTAAAAATATTCATGCAGTGACTCCATGGGAGTAGCCTAAAAATGTGTTTAAAATTTTGAGTTTCTTGTGATTAAATAGTTGTTATAGGATGTTTCTTTAAGAAGTATCAATGTGTGCATCTCTTATGATAGTGTTAAAATTTAAGGTTTCGAATTTGGATTAGAGAAATTAATTCTAGTGATCTTACGATGAGTTGAATATGATATTGAATTCATCTATAGTATTGACCCCTAATGAGATAGGTTTTTCATAAGATATCTACTGTTTTGCCTCATGTATGGGTATGGGTTTTATTATGATGTATCAAAAAGATGTTGTAACATATGAATCTATTCAATAATTTCTTTACGAGAAGATCTATCCTATTTATGATTATGTTTTTGGGGTTAAGATACATGCTAATATGAAAATACACAACTACCTCTATAGTGAGTGGTTTACAATGTATTAAGATTAGGATATACTAATGTATATCTTCACATAGAGGGTTATTTTTATTAGATATACACTCTAGGTACATTACCTTTAGACACTTCATTATGATATTTCATACACCTCTTTATGAGTAAATGATACCATAAATTCATTGAGATGAAAACTAATTACTACACCAGGGAGGGATTTTTTTTAAGATTCTTACAAGGTGGGATTATCTACTTAGATGAACATGGTTTAATTGAAAGATAATGAACATGTATTTCTATTTTTTGGATTCGGATAGGTAATCTTTGTGTTATCATGTTTGACATGAATAGGTTGATGATTTATAGTTTCAATTATTTAGTGGTATTCATTATGGTTGGGGGTATCATGTGATTGGTCTTAGTATGTTGATAAGGTTTTTTAAATTTTAGGAAGGATGGTTTTTAAAGACACTATGATGTTTTATTTTTAAAAAGGAGGAATGGTCGAAGCACCACCAAAGATAAATTTTTGGAGGTCTGAAATAATGAAACCCTAGGGAATTAACCAGAACAAAGATAATACCTTCTAGGGGGGAAAGATCCAAGACTATTAAAGATATGTAACCTCTATTCATGTAATGCTCTATAAAAAAGAAAGGTAACTACAAAATTACCCTCTCTATATGTATTAAGGATGGACAAGTCATCAGTAATAATTCACTTTCACCTTATAATGGAATATTTAATGGACCAAGGAATAGAGCCCATGGTTGAAATATCATTGTAGATAGTTATCGAGTTGGTCTCAAGATACCCAGTATAAATGTTCTACTAGTTGAAAATAAGTAGTTCCATTAGGATGGAATGGGCCCCTTCTTCAATAGATTCTCAATCCCTAATGAAATATAAGGAATCCACCACAACACACCCTTTGAGATCTCTTATCAGTCCACAAACCCTCATGGATCTCATAAAATATGAAATATATATGTTTAACATATAACATGAGTGATGGGGTTTCCATTTGACCTGGTGGCCCCGAAGAATGGTGTGAGGATTAGTTGTGGTCAGGGACAAAATAATTTACCTAAGAGACAAACCATATACTAATCCCTTACAAAACCTGCTAAGGTCCATGATGAGATTCCTTATTTGAAAAGGAATATCATTGTTGGACCTCAGGAAGGGAATATAACTCTTTTCATTCCTATTTTCTAGATCACCCAGCCTCCTCCAATAAGAATTAATGATCGATATTTCCTCTCGGGGTAGGGTTTGATCACATCCCTAAACTATTACTAATAGAAAGTTGTGGTGGATGAATTACACTCATATATGCTTGTAAACTCTATGAGGGTCCTCTAAACCACCTGGGCCCACTCACCTTTTTAGAACATATGGTTATCATGCTTAGTGCTTGGATCTTGGAAACATAGGCATTTAGAAAAAAGATGAATTCCTCTCTGCTAGATGTATTCATCTGTAGGCAGTCTGTTATATCAAACACACCACAATAGGAAAAGATATTTCATAGGAAGGTCCTTGCATGAAAGGATCTCTCCACATGTGTTTGAGGGAATAGATATAGCTTGGGTAGAATAGAAATTGTGTCTTTTGAAATTTTCCAAATAGTATTCTACAAAAACACACCTATCCTTATCATTTTTCAAAATAATACATTATAGGGTGTTGTTGGTCCCCATCGACAATTGTTCTAATATACTGGGGAATTTTCGGTCTCCCTGAAGCTAATGTATGTGGTGGGGTAGTGAGGAATGATAAGAGTAGTCCTCAACATGTTTTGGAACCAATAAAAAATTTCACCATTACCAATAATACATCTAGAATATAAATGACGATATAAGATAAAGGGTTGGATCATATTCTACACTTTAGAATATTTAATTCTAAACAGTCTCCCATCGTCACCTTTAGTACTATGAATTTATTTTCCCCATATTGTTTTCCCCTCTATGAACTCATAGGTGAGCATGGCATGATAACCTTCCATAGTTCCCAAAATACTTTTTAGATTAATTCCCCCTACATTTATATGTTTGGAATGACGAGACCTAGAATACCAATCGAACTTGCCTTCTATATGACCGTTTCATAGGAAATAAATCAGGTTTTTTCAATGTTTTGGAATACATTTTTTATAACCCTAGTGTTGACAGAATATTCATGGTAATGGAGGAGATGGTGGAGTTTATCAGAGTGATTCCTCCTCTAATGATAATAGAAATATGACTAATTAGTTAATACACCATAGAGTTTAAAAAATGTATCATGTCATGGGAAGTCAATGTTGGTGTCCAAGAATGAGATGATTGATAGTGGGATATCTATCTTAGTGTTTGTCATATCAAATAATTGTGCTATAATATCCCAAGTCTTCTATTTTTTTGCATCATTTACCCATTCCAATAATAAAATGTGATTACATATCAATAAAAATTATTATTGTTCTAATATAAAATCATAGTGGTAAGGATAAAATATAGATGATTAATGATCTCTTCATGAAATCTTCTCACATCATACCCATTAGTGAGTAAATGAATGTATAATATCTTAGGTACTTATATTTATGGATGATATTCAAACTCCATGTTATGAAATTAGAAATTATTTTTTAAGGAGTGGTTTTTTAATATCCAAGTTTTGTATATGATTATTTGAAGCATTATGCCCTTAATTGATGTTCAGAATGAATTTTCATCCCTAGATAGATGGTCCGACTAAGTAAACCAAATTTATTCTAGAACATATTATTTGGGAATTAATTATTTACTTGAGTGGATCCATGGAGAAAATATAACTATAGTGTAGTTTTCCTATAACAATATTTATCAAGATTCATTATGGATGGATCCATTGTAGGCAATTCATTGAGGCCTTAAAGATCCCTTATTTTTTGGGATATAATTGTCAATAGTTACTTAGTTCAACTGAGAATCAATTAGAATATGATAGATATTTCCTAATTGTTAAAAAAATTAAATGATAGATTAATTATTCAAAAATAATTATAGGATTTGAATTATCGTACATTGGAATTTGAGGTAGGTGATCAGGTTTTCAACAAAGTTTCACTTCATTTGAAAAATATATATCTACGGATGTAGGGTAATTAAAAATTTCATTGTTCCATACCATTTGTGATTGTAAAATTACTTGAGAAATTGGATTAGCGATTAAACATACATGTTCATTTTATGTTCATTTAAATGTGTTTCAAATTTATAAACTGTAGAAGAGTCATCCTGATTTGTCCAATGTGATTGTGAATGATGAATATATAATTTTATCGACATCCAAGTCATTGAAAGGAATGTCCATATAGTTTATTTATGGGAAAATGTTATATATATAAGGAAGATCCCTTTGGTTCATGCCAGTTATCATTTTTGTAGTGAAATCAATAATAAATGGGAGAATGTGTCCTTAAGGATGTATTAATGACCTTATCTATTTTTTGGTACATGGTCTTGATCCCTTCTTGGGGTAGAATTTTTTTTCTTGTGTTGATAATTGTGATTTCCTTCATGTTATTGGTTTGTTTTCTTTTGATCCTCGTACTGGTTTTCTTAATGGAGTTGGAGGTGTATAGTATCTTAAAAAGGGGTTATAAACTTCATAGTGAAAAATTATTGGATCATTTATGTGGTAGAGGATGTGGTGTGTATATTACCATCCCTTTGTGAAATAGGAAGTTCTTTAATGGAAAGATATTGTGTGGAGTCTTATGTGTAATTCATTGTGAGTCATTCTATTGACTATGGCTAGAGGAACCTCACTATGTCTTTGTGAAGGACATTGTGAGTTCAATATGGCTTATTATTCAACACTACATCATGTTTGGTCCCCATGGTGTGTTTCTTATGCGATTACACTAAACAATGGTGGTTACACCATGTCATTGTAAAGGTAGATTGAAAATTCGAAGGTCTTAAACAACCACTAGATCTTCTAGTGGAAGTTAATATAGCTGGGTAAAAACATAATTAGGGGGTTTTAATAATTCTTCTTTACTCTATTTCACTCTTTTAAACTGATTTTTCTCATCTGTTTTTATCTACTTTCTTATTGAAAATATTAGAATATGGGGTTTTGGTGTTCATCCATCTTCAAGTATAAGATTAGGGTGACTCCATTCAACATGGGATAACTATATGATTATATTCTCTCATGAGAACATAATATTTTCATCCCCCATCACCAGTTTATTAAAAAATTTGTTTTCATCAATCATGATATTATTTTCTCTATACAATATTTTATCCCATTTCATGATTGTGTTTTTCTGATTCTCCTTTGGTGAATATTAACAAAATTGATGTTTTAAAATCTAGGAGAGTACATAAAATCATTGTTGAAAGGGTAGTATTTTTCAAAATATATTTCAAAAATAGAAATTATAAAACTGATTTCTTTGATAAAATTGATCAATTATGTTTTTGATTTGGATATGGTTTTTTAGTCATGGAATTGGTGTGGATTCCATGTATAATTTTTTTTTATGAAATTTCAAAAAGTTTTTCTTGAGACATAATGATGACATTAAAATAATTGGTAGAACATGTGGTAAAATGAAAAACTAAACATATTCAATCATAAGTGATGTAAGATATCATGTTGGGAGGTGGGTTTGATTATATGTTTTTTAGTGGGTTAAATTTATTGGGTACTAAGGATCTTAAAGATAAGGATTCACCCCTTTTTGTTAGTGTTCCTTTCAGTGTCAAAGGTGTTTCCACCCTTGTATAATGGATTACCCTTCAGTGTTATGTGGAAAAATTATGTGCATGTTTACTTGATATGATGATATGTTCTCTAAATATGGATTTTGGTTCTTGAATTTAATTTTAATCTACTTATGATTCATTTATATATGTTATTACTTATTATTTTTTTATCAGAGGCGACATGTTTTTGAAATGAAAAAAAAATGATGGTTTTATATGGAAAATTATATCTCTTTTGAAATTTATTATAAATATTTTTTATAGCAGAACTAATTTATTCATATGTATATATATTTTAAATAATATTTAGTGGTATCCTACTATGATTTAGTGGTCAGACAGTATTTTTTCCATTGGGAATTTTTATATTTGTTTTTTCATGATATATGTAATCGGAAGAGAATCCGGTATAGGATAACACTATAGGATCTTATTACATTTTGATAAGAAGAAATAGGAGTGAGATATGTTCATAGTGATATGAAACATTGGTTGTTTTGGGTTTCAAGTTGATCGTAATTTATTTTGTTCATTTAGAACCTATTATCATGTTGTTGGAAGTAACTTGTACGGTTGGATATACTGACATGTGTTTTATTATGAATATCTTCTTAGATAATCTTATTTTTTCATCTTATCATATGTATATTGATTCTGACATGAAATAATTCCCATATTTCATTGTATGATACCCTCATTCTTTCATTCGGCCCGTGGTGATCAAGAATTTACATTGGTACTCCATATGTGAAAATTCGAGTGACATTATGGGTTTACACATGTTGGATTGATACAATATATCAATGCTAAATTTCATGAGTTATTAAAAAAATTCTTATTCTATAAATAGATACATATGTGTTATGTGACCTCTAGGACTACAAGCCTATATTTAAAATATTAATCAAAGATATACCTATTTATAGGCGATTTATGAAATTACCACTATAGTTTTATCCACCATCAGTTTCACCTATATTGTTGGTTGAGAATCATAACTATAGTGTAGATGAATACTCTCATTATAGTACTACATATCTATTTGTCCATCATAATGATCAGCAAAACCTACATCAAATACTCCACCCAATACCTCTTTGGAACCCATCACAACACAAGAAGTATGAATATAAAACCCAAGTCATTGATCAATATTTATTATTGAACCTTCTTATAATAATAATTGGTAAATGGAAAAATCATTAATACAGAAAACATGGGGACTAGTACCTGATGTGAAGCATAAACAATCTAAAATAAGACTCTCTTTGAAGACATTAATATTCAAGTAGATGGATCAACTCATAGTTAATGAATTATTCAAGGGGAATAATATTTTTTAGATAAAATTTTTACAATAAAAATAATACCAAATTAATAATAAATTCATTAGAATTTTGATTAATCAATTATTAACACATATTAATTCCATGATGATATAATATTAACATTGAGTCATGAAAATATGTTCCAAAATAAGTGAATGCAAAAATTTAAAATTTTCCAAAAGCCGAAAAATAATATATATTTATAAAAAATATAAAATATTTTTTTCATAAATATATGAGCAGTTATTTCTATATTTGTTTTTTATTATTTTCAACTTATGTTTATTCAATATTGGATGGAATAATATGAATATTCATGTAATGTTTTGAATGTAAGAAAAACTTTATTATCCATTAAAGGGTTTATAATAAAATTTTATCCCACAAAAAACTATTTATTTAAAATCAAGATTTTCATAACATACTAATTACATGATTTAAATATTTTTTTATTATTCAATAATAATTAAATTATTGGATTTTTTCCTATTCAATTTGAAAATAATGTTATTGGTTTTATTTTAATGGGACAAAAATCAAATAATCAATAGGAGGAGGAGAAGAAATATCATAGTCCATGATTTGTAATGTTTATGTAAATGAAAATCGGAACATTCTTTGTTTATCGATCATCATTATCATCTCCATGATGAACCAAAATCCATTGATTGAATAAAAAATAAATCATCTAATTTTATTAATGTTAATGGTGAAAGGAGGAGAAATGATATTTTCTTAATTTTCCAACAGAAATATTGTACTATTTGGAGGAATTAATCAATGCATAACAGTTTTAAAAATCCCACCATTGACTCATAATAATTTACCCTTATAAATCCTATTATTAATTCCATTCATCGTTGAATAGTATATTTAATATTCATATAATTCTAACAAATCTTCTAGTATGTATTGTAATTTCCACATTTTCACCTCAAAAATACATCAGAAAACATATATAAAATATTCATTTATTTTTTATTTGGATAAATTTTTTATTTTAAAATAGACCTATTAATTTATGTTGAAGAACCCATATAAAAAAACATAAATTATAAAATTCCTCGGATAAACACCCCATTGTAGACATAAAAATGATTTTAAAATTCTTATCCAAAAATATATCTATGAGTTATACATATTCAAAAACATGAGGGAATAATTTATTGATGAAATAAATATTAAATATCCATTAAAACCTAAATAGGTTCTATGGTAACCAATTGGGACCCCATGATTGAAAACCATATTTCAAGGTCTGCAAAAAAATAAAAACAATTTGAGGTCATCTAAATGGGATGAATGACAATTAAAGATTATTTGGAACAGAGACCTCAAAAAATTGACCTATTTCTCGAATAAAAAAATCTAATATGCTTCATCATCCCAACTGGTGACCTATTTTCCTCAAAATTGAACAATTTGGGATACTGTAATGAGAATCCTATAAAGAAACCTCATATTGAAAAAACAACACCCTCACATTCACTAACCCTACCACATGTTTTCCATGCCTAAGATAAATTACATTGCATCCATCAAGTAAGTTATTATTATATTTCATCAAAATAACCTAAACTAACATTGAAGACGCTGTGAAAAAATATGTTATGACCTGACTTTAGATTTTCTAGAGCCGGTGTCAACTACCATTATATTTCCATAATTAATGGGAATCAAATACATAAAGAATGATGAGTATAGTTGTATTGGTAAAACAGATACATAGATAGACATTTTATTTCAAATGATTACACTAATTACCCCATAATATTTTTTCAAAGCTAAATTATTTCCATATTATATGTATTTCTCATCTTTCATTGTATTCTTCTTGGATTCCTAGGAATGAAAAAAAAATTACGGTGAACTAAAATTATTAGTAAGTGTAATTTATAGTAAAAGCACTAATCAATCAATGCGAATAATAATTATGTAATTATAAATAACTAAACACACATGCTATGTAATTAATAAACTTAGAAGGAAGTGCAAATACAAATTTTAATGTCATAATTGGAAACATATTCTATTCAAATTACAATATAATGAAAAATAAATAATGAATTTTAAGAAACTGAAAAATATTCAATTTGAAAAATGCAATGATATGGAAATGTATCCATATATTTTTTGAAGAAAATTATAATCGATAAATAATAATTGAATTAATATAAATTCAATGCTTAATTATTGGAATTCATGTATCATGAATATGAAACATTACACCATCAAGATCTATCCTCAAGACAATGTATGTCTATGAGTATAAACCCATCTATTCTTCTCAGAAACAATATTAGAATGTTTTTCACCAACTAATTTCATATCAAGAGACTACCAATTCATCGAGGGTTTATGTAATGCTCCGGTTGGAACTACCATTTCATGTACAAATATTTCCTCATATTGATTAATCTATTTGATTAATAAAACAACATGTGTCATAAAATATCCATATTGATTGAAGGATACATAATTATCAATATTTCCCCAAATTATCATATAACACTAAAAGTGAACACTATATCAAAAATTGTATATTTTTTATTCAACAATCCTAGACCTAAAAATTTATATGTATTGTAAGGAAATCTTAAATTTAAAATATTCATGGGATATTTAATAATTCAAAGGGAATAAAAGGAATAATGGTAGTTATTTTCAATACTACCCTTGTCCTAATCAATCATTGACCATCGAGAGGAAGAACGAGGATAGAATCAATGCAATATGTCTCAAGGGGAGTAAAAATAAAAGTGCTTTTTCATTTATGAATATAAATACTATAAAAATATCTTTTAAAAACATTAGTGAAGAAAATATCATTTTTTTAATAACTTTTGAAAATACTTTTTAGTGAAAATCACTTTTGAAAATTGTATCAGTTATAATTATGACATTAAACATGAAACAAAGCTACAATGAATTGATGGTGGGTAAATCTATACATGCCCTATGAGGTAAAAAGAATATTCTTTTTTCATGGTAAATGGTTTGAAAAATAAAAAAATTTCCTTATTCAAAAAGAGATAAAAAGATTATATTGAAAAATTTTGTAAATGAAAAAGGGGGTAAAATATAATTAATAAATTATTTGGAAATGGTAAAAACTTTATTTGAAACCCTTCCTATAAAATTTTTTTTTATACGAAAATATTCTCTCATCCTAAAGAGATAATGAAGTGTGGTTTTCGTAAAATCATTTTTTGTAACATTTTGAGTACCAAATAATGGAAAATCGTAACAATACGCAAAAAAGGTTACGAATAAATATATTAATGAATCATGAAAGGTATTATAGAACAATGGTAAAAATAATACTCAAATTTAAATTAAATATTATTTAAATTATTGTTAATTAATGTAATATTTAAACATTCCAACGTGTCCCATACCACATTCAAAATTTTTAAATAAAAAATCATCATGAATGCATAACATTAAATGAATGTTCTAAATAGAATGAATATTAAATTATTAATTATATAATATACTAAAAGGGGTAGTAGATACATCACAAAAATTAAGTATGTGGTGAATATTACATTTATCTCATAATTGTAAAAAGTGAGATGAAAATCCAGTATCTTCAGTGTAAATTGTCTCATATGTCTTTATATTCATGAATAATAAACTTATGTTTATTATTTACTTACAGACAATACTTTATAATTTTTATCATTACTTTTCTTTTAATTAATTATTTTTTGCATACAATTACTTGAAAAATTATGTTTATGTTAGTTGTTTTGACCAAATTTAGTTTGGGTGTCCAATAAACATGGGTAGGTCGACTATGGTCAAATGGGACATTATATAATGTATCTAGAATAATAATCACGAATTTATTACAATATTTATAAATAAAATATACTTTTAGAACAAATAATTAAATTTGGTTATTATAAATAAACAAATTTTACAATCATGTAGATAGTTGGTCATATGTATACAAGAGTAACGTTCCCATTTTTCAATGATCAGTATAGAAAGAAGTTAAGTAACATTAATGTTTACATAATGATAATTATTCCATAAAATAAGATATTATTTAATAAATTATAATTATATATATAATTCTTGTGATGTAAAAATTATCACATTAGGCTGATGAGACTGTAATACACGCATCCATGAACAACGTTATCACTTTTTATGTGTGTGAAAGGGTAATAATAAAATGATTCTAGAGGTGTAATTATTTTTTGGATATCTTGTATACTTTTTTTTGTAACATATTTTTAATAAAAACCATCCATCTTATAATCCATCTATCATGTGATCGAATAATATAACTTTTTTGAGGTAGTACTCCACACTTCCACAAATAATGTTATCAGATTTACAAAAAATGGAAATCACAAAGGTATGTTTTATATAGAATTTACAGAATAATAACGAAAATTTTAATATCATATATGTCATATATAAATTGTTTTTTTATAATTAAAACAATGAGAGGTCGTAAAGGATGAATGAAAAATCATCATTTCATCAGCCGATTGTTCTCCATAAACATAAACGGTAAGTTCGTTACCCATTAAGTAGATGTGTTTATAAGTGTAGGAAGAAAACATAACATTAAAAATTCATAGAATATTTTTGATAATGATGTTTTGATACAATAATATAATAATAAATTTTGGGGGATATAATTAAAACTGATGAGTTTGAGGAATGATGTTATATCTTCATTGGAGAACTCCTTATGGTCTGCACAAAAGGGATTCCTAGGATGGAATTATTGCAAATTTTAGGATTCAAGGTTTATGATTGGGATTTTGAGGATTTATTTTTCCAAATCACAATTGATAAAAATAGTAATGATATTTTTTTGTACGTGATATTGTTGAGTGTCTTTTTATAGTGGCAGAGGAGTGGCACTCTAGTAATTATTTGGAAAAGGAATTCCACCCACATTTTTTCCATTAAAACAAGTTCCAATAATGGAACCAACTATATAAAACATATTATAGGGATGAAAAATAGACATAAAATTTATTTTTGACAATGTTATAGGTTTTTTTTCTCTCAAAATTATGGTTTACTCCCTTATTAATGTAATTTTCGTCATAATCATTGTTATTAATTTTAATCACATTCAATAATATTTTTAGTCGAAAACAAAGTTGACATTATTAGACATTATAAAATATTCTGATTCCAAATATGGAATATTTTTCACTAAATTATATCCAAAGAAGTGATATTAATTAATTTATGTTTAATTACAATTACGGGATGACCAAGAGAGTTTCTAAAGTTACAAATGGTTTAAAAATTTCTATGTTTTTATATTAAATTTATTTGATGAAATTAATTACAATGACTAAAATTGTATTTTATGATAAAAAGTTCATATAAGGAGTCATCAAAACCAATTAAAATTTAATTTAACCTTAATGATAAATTAAACAAAAAATGAGGTTTGAATAAGAAGTCTTTATTTTTTCATTGCTCATCAAAAAATGAAACATTATAGAAAAATACAAAAAACTCACCTATAACTAATATTTATGTTCCAAATTCAAATATAAAGTTAATTTTGATATATATGATGAATATATATGAAACAAGTGTATTTAAAATAGGTTCACTATTAAAATCCATCAAATGTGCTTTTATAAAAATACAGATTTTAAGCGAAATATTGGGCTATTCTTATCTTATTCCTATCAAATATATTGGATAAATATTGAAAATATTTAATTGAATATAATATATATATTTATTACATTAATATCACTAATTAATTATAACTAATTTAATTTATAATGAAAAAAATAATTTTCTCTGCATAATAATAGTTTTCAATAAAAATATGCCATTTATATTCAATTGGTTCTTTAATTAATTTCTTATTAATTAGTAACCAATGATTTCATTTGATATTTTATTTAAACCAAATATTTTCATATGTTAGATAATATTATTAGTATCTTTTATTTTAACTGCTTGGTTATATCTTATCTTTTAAAAAGTAATATTTTAATAATATATTATTGTTTGGTAAAACTCTATCTTGAATGTAACGTATGATTTCAAAGAAGGTTCTTGTTTCATGTGATGTAAGATAAATAATTGTTTTGTTCATTAAGATCAATAAAATATATTAAATTTATTAATTATAATAAATATATTATAATGACTTATTATATTAAATTCCTTTATATGCTTGGAGTTGTGTGGCTTACATGATATCAAATACAATTTTCCTACTATATATTTTTGGGGCTTTTATTTCTCCAACATTAATTAAATCGTTTTATTATTATTTAAAAATTATTTTGGTGATATTTTTTATATTTCCTATGTTTTAAATCCTATATCATGAGAATATTTCATGAAACATCATTAAAATAGATAGAATGGTATGTAAAAATGTTACAAGGACTCATATAAAACTATGTCTCCAAATATGAGAAAATTAATTCCAAGAAGAGATAAATACTTGGTGGAAATGAATAAATATTTATAGGGGTGATTGATATTATCATTAACATACATGTAAAGGACAAGTGGTAGTTTGAGGGACTCAAAATCATAAGTTTGTGGTGATTTTGATGAACATCCATTCAATAAAAATATTCATATTTGGTTAATTTTTTAATCATTTTCCTAATGTTGATAAAAATATATTACATCCTAATAATATAAGGAAATTTACATACTTGATATGTTTCAATATCATATAAAAAATTCAATATTTTATTTATTTTTCAATGAATTTCGAATTCATTCATTACTTTAATAACTGTATATCCAAAAATTAACTGTTATGCCTACTGCCCTAAAATAAAATTAAGGCCCATAAAAGAGTGGAAACTCTAACAATTTGTCTCTAACTATTATTCAATGTTAATATTCATAATAAATTATTCTCTAAACAGAAAAAGTGAATCTAATTATTCAACATCAAAATTTATTCATCAAAATTTTTAACTAAAAAAGGAAAATGTTACCAGGACATTAAGTAGACTAAAGGTAGGCCTGAAGCCATTACCATTCATCAGTCACGGGTTCAAGCCTCATAGAATTAATAGACCAAAAGTGTTGTCACCAAATATATATGTTCTCCTTCTAAAAAAATAAAATAATATAATTTCCAAAACAAATATGATGTACATCCTTGAAATAATGTCAATCAGTAAATATCATTTTAACTATATCCTTCAATACAACCCCAATAAATCAATTTGTCATATATTTATTTCCTCATGGGTACTTCTTTAGTCCGGAGTTAATCCTATGGATGATTTCATTTCCTAAAATTTAAAACCATAGTGTGAGTATCGATTATAATACTGGAAATTATATATAATCAGTTTCAGTATGTACACATCATGGAACATTATTTTCAATATAAGACACCTCATGTTCAACCTATGTCATTAATTTTCATTGTTAATTAAAATTATTTAAAGTCATTTCTATATAAAATGTTAATTATCCTAATTATATCCCTCAAGAATTTAAAACCAGGTGTTTAGTAAGGCCAATTATTGTGTGCCAAGTTACACTGAGTCATTCCTGACACACTATACAAGTCTTTTTGCACTTATATACATCTATTCCAGAGACACATACACTTATAGCATCTAGACATATATTTATTTCTAGGAAACCCATATAATCTATATATAATAAAAACCATAGTATTTTCTTCTATACATATAATCAAATTATACCATAGAGATGTGTTCTATAATAAATTATTTCCTAAATCATGATCTAAATGTTGCTACTAATCTTCCCGTGATTAAAATAGTAGAAACCTGACCAAAGAAATCATAGATCCAATATTGACTACTACTAAATTTGCAGGATTACAAAGAATAAAATAATAAAGGATATAAGTGTTTGGTATTCTTGGTTAACCAGAATCATACATGGATATTTTATTACAAATTAATACACTAATTATAACATAATTTGTTCATTCCAGGATAACATTATTTTATCTAGTATATCTCAACATTTAATTCATAACATGATTCATTTATTATTGTGGAATGTAAAAAATAAGGGTTAGATCATATGATATATAAGGTTAAATATAGAGAAATCAATGTTTAATTACTGAGAATAATAATTATAGAATGGTAAATAATTGAACACGCACATACCATGTAATAAGAAAATAGAGATGGAAGTTCATGAATAGTATGGTGAGGTAATAATTAGAAAAAATTTCTATTAACATAATTAGATAAAGCACAATAAATATGTAATGGTAAAAAACTGAAATGAATTATACTTCATCAATAAATAGTAAATAAAATTCATCCATAGATTTACAAATGAAAATTATAATGGCTAAATAATAACTGAATCAAAATGAAATAAATGTTTAATTATTGGAATTCTTTTATATAGAACACTAACCATTATACTATATGGATAAATAATTCATATAGTCTATGTATATGGGTTGAAACTCGTCAATTAAGGTTGGATGAAAACTCAATGGATTTTTCACCAACTAATTTTGACCAATGAGACTAATAAAGCATTGAGGGAATATATATTTTTTGGGGCCCACATTTCATTCCATATCCAACACATTCCACATACCATTTAATCAATTTAATTAATAAAAAATCATTATAGAATATCTATATTGAATAAGGGATATATATTTTTCAATATTTCCGTAAAATAATCAAATAACATTCAAACTACACACCATAAAAAATGGTATAAGGTTTGGGAAATAATCATATGTATGAAAAATGATATGGATATTTATGAGAAAGAAAATGTAAAATGAAAATAGGAAATTGAATATTTTAGGGTGAATAAAAGGAAGAAAGTAAAGGAATGTTAATACTATCCTTTTCCGAATCAATCATAAAACATCTAGAAGAAGAAAAATGATGGTATCAAAATAATCCTAATTTGAGAAAAAATAAAAGGGTTTTTGTCATTTATGAATAAAAATATCGCAGAAGGATCTTTTAAAAAAATTCTTATGGAAAATATCATTTTTTATCGAAAAACTTCTGAAAAACCATTTCATTAAAAATCACTATTTGAAATATTTTCATTAATTTTTTTTAAACATCCTATGTTAGCATCAATAAATTGATGAAAGGTAAATATGTACATGGTTTTTGAGTTAAAAAGAACATTCATTTTTCATGGTAAATATGTTAGAAAAGATAAATAATCCTTACATGGAATGAGTTAAGAACATTGTTTTGGAAACAACGGTAAAAGGCATTTTTTTACAAATTTATATATGAAATCATTTTGGAATCGTTAAGATAATTTTATTAATTTTTTTTTCTGAAAATAGGGTTTTTAGAAGAAAAACTTTTCTCCGACAAAAGAGATAATGAAGACTAATTTTATTAAAAATTTATTAAAAATTTTGAGTCAAAAAGAGTCGAAAATGGTTCTAATACCTAAAAATGGTCATGAATAACCATATTGGAAAAAATGTAAAGGGTTTATTGAAAACTTTTCAAATAAATACCTTTAATATAAATGGGTTATCATTAAAATTATTCTTGGAGAAAATAATCCTATAACAATATAATGTTTCACATACCTCATTAAAACATTTTAAATCAATAGACTCATTAAATAATATCATTAATTTAAATTTAAAAAAATGATAAGAAAAGGATTAATGATATAATATATCAAAATAATTATTAGTTACACCACACATAAAAAGTTTGTGTTATATATTACATTTATCTTAAGATGTAAAAATTAGGATGAAAATATCTTACCTTGAGTATAAAAAGTCTTGTGTGTCTTAAATTCCAGAGTGATTCAAATATGTTAATATTTTATTTGATTCATAAAAATTTCATTTTTATCGTTATAGTTATTTCACTTATCACAAAGTTTTACACTATTACTTAAATAATGATGTTTATGTCGGGTGTTTTGAAGAATTTTATTAATGTGTCAAAAACAACTTTAGTAGGTCATCTATGGTCAATGGAGGAATTGTATAACATCTACAGAATTATAGTAATAATGCAGTAAATATAATATTTATACAGTAATTAATATTTAAAAACTAATTTATGAATATGGTTATGAAAAATGATCAAAAATTATAATCATGGAGAAGGTATTATGTACGTAAGAATTAGTAACATTCCAATTCTTCAATGATCATTATGGGATGATATTAAGTAACATAGTATTTATAGAATTATGATTGTATAATAAAAACCATATTATTAAGTTATATATACATATATATATAATCCTTGTTTTGTAAAATGAATCACATTTTGTGGAGGAGGTGGTAGTCCATATGCCCTCAAATGAAGTTATTACTTTTTATGTGTGTGAAAGAATTATAGGGAAAATGAAACCACTTATATTTTTAGAAAGTTAAATAATTAATTAATATAATATATCTATTTTTCATTTCATATATTTTTAATTAAAAAAATATTTTTTAAATTTCATATATCATTTGATCGAATCACATCACTTTTAAGAGGCGATACTCCACACTTCCACAAATGATGTTATCATATTTAAAAAAATTGGAAACCATAATTTTATGTTCTATATAATAATAAATAAAATAATAAAAAATTAATAAATATCATAAATATCATATACATATTAAATTTTTTTCCATCATAATTTTAATAATTAGAGGTGGAAATGGAAGAATGAACAATCATCGTTTCGTGAGGCAGTGGTCATCCATACACATAATCGGTATGTTCGTCTACCATTAGTTGGAAGTGTGTGTAATATTAAATCAAAAACATAACCTGAAAAATATATGTATATTGAAGATAATATTATTATTATATAATACTTTAATGATATTATTTAGTGTTTTGGAGAATGGAAATAAAACTAAAGAGCATGAGGAAAGATGTTACCTCTTCATTAGGTAAATCCATTAGGTTTGCACCAATGGGATTACATGGATGTGTTTCCTCCAATTTTAAGTATTATAGATTGATTAGAGGAAATTTTAAGTGGTATTTTGGAATATTTAAGTTTATTATAATTGAATTTAAAGAATTTAAGATGTCTGAGGGTTGAGTGTCTTTTTATAGTGGTGGAGGAGGGGAAAAATTGTGAGGTTTTTTAAAGGGAATTACACCCACGTTTTTTTCTTTTAATGATGATAAAATAATGAAAAAATTTATTTAAATGGGATTATAATGTCTAAATATTGATAGAAAATTAATTTTAGAGACGTATATCAGTCATTCTTTCTCTAATGGTTAAGGTTTATTTACTTATTAATCTACCTTTTCTCTTAATCATTGTAAATAATTTTAATTATATTCACTAATATTTTTGGAAAACAATTAAATATAACATAATGAAAATTAAAAATTATTGTGATTGAAAATATTGAATACATTTTTATAAATTCAAATCACATAATTGGAATAAATTAATTTAAATTTTCTCACGCATATGGGATTGCATATTCATGTTTAAAAGTAAAAAATGCTGAAAATTATTCTATGTTTTTATATCATGTATCATGGTGAAAGTGATTCCATTGAACATAATTAGATTTAATGATATAAAATTTATCTATTTAAGAATAAAACACAATTAAATAATATAATTTATCATTATAAATAAATTATAGGAAAAAATAGTTTTGAATTAAAAAATAGAATTTGTTCAGTATTTTTTAAAAATTGAATCTTTTCAAAAAGATATGAAAAACTAACCCTAACAATATTTTTATGACAAAATTAAAAAATGAAGTTTATTTTAGACATATATTTTCAATAATGTTTACTAAATTTTTATTTTAAATATATTCTCCATTAAAAGGCTACAAAAGTGCCTTAATAAAAATATTGGTTTTTATGTGAAATATTGGGTTTGTTTTTTATCTTATACTAATAAAATATATTTGATGAATATAAAAAATATTTTATTGAATAATATATATATATTTAATTCATATTAATCAATAATTTTACATTATTTAATTTATTATGATAAAACAACACTATGAGTATAAAAATAGTTTTAATAAAAGCATTCCCTTTATATTCAATCGGTTCTTATAATCATTTCTAATTAATTAATATTTAATGAATTAATTATCTATTTTTTTAAACACGTATTTTAATTTTTTAGTTAATATTATTCATAACCTCTAATTTAATATCTT
Source organism: Viscum album (assembly GCA_963277665.1). Taxonomy (NCBI): domain Eukaryota; kingdom Viridiplantae; phylum Streptophyta; class Magnoliopsida; order Santalales; family Viscaceae; genus Viscum; species Viscum album. Next base: position 845,572,025 of record OY728128.1, read on the forward strand.
GTTTATATCTCATTATATTAAATAATAATATTTTATTAATATATTATTATTTGGTAAAACCCAGTCTTGCTTGTAATGTAAGATTTCAATGAAAGTCCTTGTTATGTGTGATATAAGATAAGACAGTATTTATTTTCATTTTAGGATATCTAATATATTTAATTGATTTAAAAAATAAATATAATATATTGTCTTGGGATATTATGTTCGCTTATGTGCTCGGTGTTGTGTGTCATACACACTATCGAATACAATGTTCCAACATTGAGTTTTTTGGGGTGTTACAAAATGAATATCTTTTTTCAAGATTTTATATTACCCCATACCTTTTCATCAGAAATATTTTCCTTATTACATGGGATAAGAGAAATAATAATCCTATAGTGTCTATGATGAAATAGTACACCACCAGTAATAGTTTCAACAATACTATTATTATCCCTTCCAATAATACTATTCTTGATGAGTATCACAAGAGATAATTATAACTTTACCAGATTCCAAAATGGTTATCGAACATTAAGAACATTAATAGACTTAATTAGTGTTATTTTGAGTAATTCTCTTCAGTTGTATCATAAACATAAAATTATCTCCCTTGATAATGTCTAAGGACCATTTAATGTAGATAATGGAAAAAGGAAAAAATATCCTTCTTATGAAACATAAGTGGGAACTCCATATCCATAATTTAATTTCCAAACAACACATTATGAGCTACTTAAAACATCCTTGTTGACTTATTTTCACTAGTTTGAAAAATATACTTATAAGAACATCAGGAAATTATAAAAATGACCTCAATGTATCAAAAAACACACAATTTCTTGTCATTTAATTCATACGAAAAAATGTTTCAAAATTTAATTGTATATTTATATTTTTAATTATCCACATTAATAACATTAATCAATAAAAAATAATCTAATTATTGAATTTGGAAGAAAAAATGTTAGATAGGATTAAATTGAACATTTAAACATTTTAATTTACGTTATAATTGATTTAAAAAAATATAAAATATAAAAACGTTTTTTAGTGATTATATATAGGAGAAATATTTACCTATATTAAATTTATAGTTATTTTAGGATGTTGTGTGATATTAAATAATAATTCAAAAGGGTTGTGTGATATTAACTATTGATTCTATGTGATATTAAATGGAATAATTAGATCTATATGAGAATAATTATGTGGAAATATATCTGACTTAGAATAAACCAATTTAGAAATACCATGAATCTTATTGAATATAAGGGCATTGTTATATTTGAAATTAAACTAGACTCACCACACCTATGTGTGATTAACCACCCATGACAAAGCACTATATAGGATAATATAAGTATTCATAGTTCTGTCATGATAATAATTATGGGCATAGATCAGATTAAATACCTTGCATGTAATATTAATTCCTCAATCCAAGAGCCATGTATAATAAAACATAATAATGCATTAACTACATTGGATTAAATATTTTATTGAATCATAATAAAGAATCATTACACATGTGTTTCATAAGATAAAATCAATTTTGATGTCACCTTCCATGTTTTACTTTAGGAATAATGAACCAAAAACCATTTCAAACTAATCCCAGGAAGTTGAATCACACATAAGATTGAAATTAGTTTTCTATAAAAATATATTTTTCAATTTATTATATATATACGATTATTCTTATTATATGTTTAATTTTGGAAATATCTATTTATAACTCCCATATAGAATGTACCAATTGAATGGGAAAGAATGTGATCATTCCTAATCAAGATAGAATTACAAGGACGTTGATGTTTGATAGTTTTATTTAATTATATAAATCCCAACCTTTAGATTGAACAACATGGATGTAATCCATGGAGAATATCTATAAAATGTAATTCACTTGAACATATAATAGGATACATAATTTCATTAAAACATTTTCTAGATCCATTTATAAGGGTTTTTTACCTGTTTTGTTTTCCACACTTCATATTAGAGAATTATTTTTTAATATTTCTATTTGATTTATAATATAATACACAATTATTTTACATATTGGTTTATTTGAAAATTCTGAATTCGACTTCTTTTTTTTTTGGTTATTGATATCTTGCCTCCATTATTAAATATGATGCTACCTAAATATCACATGATATAAAATTTTTAGATTTATATGCTATTGTTTAATTATTTCTATTTTATTTTCATGTTGAGAAGTTACCTATGTTTGAGAAAGTTTACTCTGTGAAATTAAATCTTTCAATAAGTTCATCATTTTTTTTATTTATCTACTATAAATAAATAATGTCTTCCCTATATAACAATTATTGTTCCAAATTGTATTTTAAAGTGTTTGTTTGTAATATAGGTTGATGAATTTTGTATGCTCTTTATTAATGGTTCCTTTATTAACTTACCCATGAAACATATGAGTGTGTGGTTTCATGAAAGCATTTTGATATGAATTCACATGAAATTTATGAAAGGACATGTGTTTTAATTCTGGAAAATGAAAATTGTGTGGTATTAAGATAAATCAATAAGTGGTAGTGATATTTTCATGGGTATTTCTCAAATTTTTTGATTATTTATTTACTAAAAATTTTCTTAATGTTATGGTTTTCCATTTCTTTTTGATTTTTATTAAGACTACAGTTTTTTGTCCAAATAAATTTTCTAACAGTACCAATAAGAATAATTCTTGAAATAAAAAAATAACTATATGTATTTCCGGAACATCTGTGAAACATAAACTAGGTTATCCACTATTATATACATTAGGGTTAAATTTTAATTAAAAAGGGTTGTGAATATCACCTCTAATAAATATAAAGCTATTATTGGGGAGTGGATCCTTTTATTGATAGTTTTTCACATGTAAATATATATTTACTTCTTAATTATTTTTATTTTTTATCCATATTTCATTAATTTGAAACTATGATAGACATAATCAACTAACCATTCATCAATAATGGATGTCAAAAAACATTTTCATAGAAGAAGATAAATTTTTTGAGAGGTTTATAAATTGACTCCTGGATAAATTTTTTTTACTGACCAGTATATCTTGACAAAAGAACCCACGTAATAATTTTTATCCCACTATTATGAAAATACACTAGTGTACTAAAAGTATTGGGAGAATTATTTCTATAATCACAATATAGAAAATAAAAATTAACTTGATAGAATCCCACAACATAAGGATACACAAAAAACATACACCCATTCAAGTAAAAATTTTAGTATGTATTTCTTTTATACTAGAACAACAAATAAAAAAACAACCTAATTAATAAATAATTGATGAAAAAATGTTAATAATATACCCCACTCTCCATATATACATGGATAAATGTTCACAAAAATAATAATAATAAGAGATAAAAGTGTCACTGTTAATTTGAAAAAAATTATAGAGGTGGATAATTCTTTCAAAAAACATTCTCTCCCATATATTTGAGTAATTATTCAAAATGAGTTTACTAAAATGGAGAGATCACAGTTGAACCACACGATATCGTATATGATTCATTATGTTCCATTATATATTAATTTTCAATATAATAAATTTAATCTATCACTATTCACTTTTATATTAATGATCAACATGAACCATATACGTCCCTAGGAAGTGATGTGGGTGAAGATATAACCACCATGAAACATATTATGGTGTTATACATTGAAAAATGATATTTTAGGAGTTTTACCAATTGAGATAGTGCTACATGATAACTCAAATTTGGGATATTAAATATTTAAATTAATGTATATTATATATTTTAAAAATTGATATTTTTAGTGATTTTACATGTAACATTAATTTAAATTGCAAACTTCTATAGTAATCCCTAGTATTTAATGATGTTTCCACTATATAGGTGGGTCAATAACATAAATCATGTTGGGAAACAATGGTCACATCATTATCTCCTCAATAATATTGGAAAATACTATTAAGGATAGATAAAAGTAAATTGTAGACCACCTACACTTTATTAAAAACTCATAAAAAATTTACTAATTTTTGGTTTTGTTTTAATTGATTCATTATCTTCATGGGGGAATATAAAACCAAATTCCACTTATAAAAATAGGGAAAAGGAACATGTGGTTGATGATTACATTTTATTATAACCCTCAATGAAAATGGGGGTTATCCATAACAACAATCTGGATATATGATGTATAAACATATCTCCCACTTAGGAATAATCCTACATCCTCTTTCTTTTAAAATTTCTTGTTTATTTTACTTATAGTAATTTCTCATTTTTTATTTTGTCTTACTTTTAATGTTTTAGATTATTTTTGTTAAAATATTAACTAAATTATTTGATTTATTAATAATCCATTTTCACTTCTATTTTACATATGTTTTATCATGACCTAGAGTTGTTTTCATTCTACATGAGCTTAAATGAAAAGAACATGGATGTGTGGGTTGATCTCAATGTTTTTTTGAAAAATTTAATTCTTTTCAGTGACATTAAATCCTAGTGTTAATTTATAAATAAAAAATAAACTCTATGGTTTATAGTCATTTATAAATGTGATGATACCTTAAATGTTCTTAGAAATTAACTGGTTAAAAATATTTTATTTATTTTTTTGATCGATGATATATTTGTTTCACTATTACCATGAACATGGACTTGTGTGAATAATCTCATTATGATTTTGTCTATAATTTAATGGTTTTCTTAAATATTTTATGAACAACCTTCTAAAAATTATGATAATATTTTATATATTATATCATGTAATTAATTTTTAATGAATCTTGAGACTTGTTTAATCTATAATTTGAAATAATTCTTGTTTGAATATTTTGGATTCAAGTACTATATATATGATTGGGGAAATTATTTCTTTAAATCTCTTCTATAGAATAATATTTTTCTATCCACCATGTATTTTACCAACCTTAATTGTTAAATCATCGAACAATATTTTAGTTAAGTTACATTATAATTTTTTTAATCTATAGAAACCCATTTCACAGTGTAGTTAGTATTATATTTTCATTTATGTTAGGGGTTGTTGGTTTTTTCATGTTAAATATTTAGAAGATTCCACTCTTTTTAGTTGAGTGTGAGGAGACTTTACTCCTTGATATTTGTAGTTTTATCATAGTGTTAAATTTTCATTGTATATATTGTATCCCTCTTATTCTGTAATAAAATAATGTTTATATAAAAAAAATATAAGAACAATATAAAGAAAAAAATATCCAAAAAATTGTAGATAATAGGATATTTATTCTTTATAATTAACTATCACTATTTTTTCACCAAAATATACATGGATAATTGCCATTATAAGTGATAAAAATATATTTTATTAGAGGATTCACCTTCACTTTGTAAACCTATATGAAATTTAACATACATTGTGTATTCATGTTTTAAAATGCTCCATTATATTATAAAATATTTCACATTTAAATACAATAATCCCTTTTACCCTATAAATATCAATTTAATGTCCTCATGATATTTTCACATGAATCAAAAAAAGATAAATTCATATTTTATAATTATTATTATTGATCACATGCATTTAGGGAATGAGACTAACACCATTTTTAAAAGTTTATTTGGTGACTAAGGAAACATTGCATGTGATATAATAAATTAGAAAAATGGGATAAATAAAAAAAATTAATAACATGAGTGGACAAAATTCAAGTGTTGAACATTGTCTACAGATAAGGAATGAAAATTTTCAGTGGTAGTTAAATGTCTTTGTTTCATCTCGATTTGTTATGGTAATTGATCATAGAAGGTTGATAATTTCTTTTTCAAATTTCATGAAACATTCCAAGAGGAAAATTGAACGAGTGTGGGGTAGTGATGCGAAAAAAAATTACAATTTTTTCTCTCACTTTTAGTTTTTATTATCTTCAAAACTAATATAAATTTGAGGGAAACAATATATTTAGATAATTTATTAATAATTTTGTATTTATTGTGATATATGATTGAATGAAAATATTTTATATTTTAATATTATTTTGGTTCAAATTTTTAATAAGATAATGATAAAAATTTTATATTTTAGTAATTTACAGATGAAATATATAAATATAGAGGAATAAAATTTATTTTGATGATAATTTTGATATTAATTCACAATTTGAAAGGGTTTTTAAAGATTAAATAATGTTGATACATAAGATTAAATGGAAGAATATGAGATGTAATATATTAAATAGGTGTATATGGTGATATATTGTAATTACCCAACCAAAAACATCCTTTAATGACCTTCACGGGATGGTGTGGGTGTTTAGAATGATTAAACCCAATGTTAGGGACATATATGTTAATAAAAGTGTGTGATATAACATTGTATTGGATGAGGTTACATTTTGAAATTATTAATGAAAAATAGTTTCGACTAATGTGACAATATTATTTTTTTAGAAAACAACTTGCTTTTATTTTCTCAGTGAAAAATAGTGGATAACCAGGGTCGTCTAACATGAGGATCATAATAGTGGATCCGTAACAATTTCTAATTCACCACACTATTTATTTTTGAATTCTTATTATGTTTTAAAAATTATGGTTTGGGAAAATAAATGTAAATTCAAATATTATATATACTAACCTGCATACATTAAATAATATGATGTTAGATTGATTTTTCTTGGTCATTAGGTTTTTCTTAGTTGGATTATATCATTATTTTTTAGTATTTATTAAATAAAATTTGAAAATCCATCGAACAATACAAGGATTGAAATTACCTACCTTGAGTGGGATTTTAACAATACCTAGGAAAAATATTTATCACCACAAATTCAACCACCTCTTGATATAAAATTTTAATTAAGTCAAGATTCATGCCATGGTTGATGATCATCATTCTGGTGCACATCACCCACATTCACCAAAAATGTAGTTAAAATATTTAATGAATTAATTCATGGAAATATTGGAATTCAATTAAACCTACCCCATGTCCATGACTCATGTTAGTTGACCATATCTAATATATTAATATGAAATGGTTAAATGAGTTAAGATATCTAGAATTAATGAAAGAGATTATATAGAAGGATTACAATTGGAAAGAATATATTCATTAATAAAACATGTATTAGGGTTATATTAAAGATAAATTGAAAATGGAACTAATATATTATAGAACCTAAATATTTTTTGGTTAAATGATTCCACATTTAAATGGTTAGAAAACGAGATTAATTGATTGTCCGTTTACATTTACCCTTGGCCTCCTTTTATGGGATTTAATCTACCTCCATGAGCCAGTAATATTATTATAAATGGTTAATAATGGACCACGGGTCATAATGAGTTCTTTCCAAGGTTTTTTAATATTATATTAATAGAATATTATTGATCCTAATCTGTAAAAATGATTTAACATAAAAAAGTTGTTTAATGGGGTAAAATATTTGAGTTAGATCCTATGAATGAGATTTATAGCTCGAAAATTTCATGTATGTGTCACGAAATGACACATATATGACACGCTGTGACACATGATGCTCCGCTCCCTAACTACGGTATTTTGTTATTGGTTTTCTTAATAATCGAAATCTTCTTCTATTATATTATAATGTAATTATTAACAATTTAAATCATCAATTTCAAAAAATTTATCATCTATTTCCCCTGGATCTGTTGTTTTTCTCTCTAGTCATTTGCATTCACATTTCAATATCATGTGACATAATCTTTATTTTTAATTCATCTAATTTAATATTGTTTACGATCATTTCATATATCCTAATGAAAATTAAAAAAACTATTAAAAACCTTCCAGATTAAAAAATTAATGTGTAAAACCAATGCCTTTTATATTCAAATATATATCAAAAATATTTTTATATAAATTCCCCCACACATAAATATTACTTGTAATCCATAATGTAACATAACAAAATTACAATGTATTTTAATTATATAAATAATTATATTTAAATATTCATCTAATTCATTATGAAAAAATTATTAACAATTCAAATAATCAATTTCTAAATATTTATTCTTTATTTCCCCTGGATCTATTGTTTTGACCTCCAATATTACGAATTCACATTACTATATAATGGTAAGTCATCTTTATTTTTTTAAGTCAACTCATTTTATATAATGTATGATCATTTTATATATCCAACTAAAAATTATAAAAAATATTAAATACCATCTTGATTAAAAAGTAAAAGTGTAAAACCAATTCATTTTATATTCAAATATATTTAGAAAATATTTTCCAATCAATTCCCCCACACATAAATATATATTGTCTTACATTATGTAACCTCAAAAACATTACAACGTGTTTTCATTCAATAATTACTTATATTTGAAAATAAACATATCGACATTTTTGAAAATATAAATTAAACTTTTTATTATAAAACAATAGATTTCCATTAAATCCTCACTCTTTAAAGTGAAAAATTAGATCATTAGTTTTACTTTTTTGACATTGAAGGTGTAATTCCTCTATTTATGTTGAGATTTATTTCTTAATTGATCATTAATTTACAATCTACTATTAAATTTACCACACAATAGTTTAATTTTACTCATTTATCAATGTAATAAATGTTATGGATGTTTTTTCAAACCTGAATTACAAGTCATTTACTATAGGATTTCAAGGAATATAACACCTACACCACATGAATAATGAAATAAAAATTAATCATGGGGGATTTAAATTAATGTTGAAATGACTTTAGGGCTCAGGGTAGGTGTCTAATTATTGAAAATAAATTTAAAAAATGAGTTTTGACGCTTCAAAATATAATAGAATATCGAAAGAAAATCCTAATGAAATAGTTGTGCACAAATTTAATCTCCCCAACCCCAAATCTCAATGTAGGAACATGATCCATGTAAGAATAAAGTCTATATTTCTTTATTATACTGGTTTTTTTTAATAATTTTTGAAAAATAGATTCTTAAGAAATTTTCACATCCTCCACATAACCCCATATGATCAATGATCGTAATGATGGAAATGGTGATTATTTTCCCTCCTAATACAAACCTATGTTTAAATTGTTTTAATGGGATGTGAATAATAATGTACAATAACTAACAACATGTCCTCCCTCATAATATCAATACAAATCCCCCAAAAATATCCCCACTAAAATATATATATATCATCCTTGGATAAAAAACTCTTCCACGCACCTACATTTTAATATCATATAATATACAATAGGTTGGGTAAGAATGGATATAAAATAGTGTTAACAAGGCACATTTCACAAAAATATATTTCATGGATTCTACGGAAGAAATATTTGTTGATGTTAATGTTTGTTTAGGGATAAAGGAGATAACCAATTAAATTTCCTCAATCGTATTAATAATTACTATGTTTTGTCAAATAATCGTTAAAACATCCAATACATTTAATAATAAAACTTTTATAACACTCTTAATAAATATACTATAGAATAAAATTTAAAATGATCGGTTAATAAATTTTCTCAGTGATGAGAACATATTTATTTCCCAATTATTCATGTAAATTCATAAAAACATTAAACCAATCAATAAAAATTTCAGAAAATTAAAAACAAGTCAAATATATGAAGAATATAATTTCTAAAAATCAAATCACCTCTGAAAATAATGAATTTTTAAATTCATACCATTGTGATTATCCTTCCTCATCCATTATACAATTTCACTAATCAAATCATGATAATAGTGAAATTTAAAACAAGGAATAATGATTATCCCAAAAATCTCATGTCTCATAGATCACAAATAGGGAAAAATAGTTGAATTTAGGGTATGTAATTTCCATTTTTAAAAATATACATTTTTTAAAAATTATGGGAGTTACATAAAATAAAGAATTTAAACTCATACTCTCCTTTTATTGATTATTTCATCACATTATGAAGACTCTATTGTTTTGGTTTGGGGATTCGTTGTGTCATCAACATCACATACCTAAATATTAAAATCACTCATTATGGAAGAAGAACATCATCAAAGTAAGCTAAAAATTGTAACAAAATTGGGGATAAAGCATTAAATAATCCTAAACCAAATAATTGAATTTAAAATTCCTCGAAAGATAAAAAATGAAAAAATTATATTTATTAGTAAGATCCCCATTAGGGTCCATGGGTTTTAGATGCCTCTAGAACGGATGTACCAGCTCTCATCAATAAACTAATGGATAGTGAAATTTCATTTATTTAAACCACCAAACCACTACTTCTTAAATTAAATTATTATTATTTATTGAGTAGGAATCTATAGATATATTAACCTCATTTATCCACTCCAATATGTGGTACAAATGGAATTTAAAGTGTAGGATGATGTATGGTTCATAATATTTGTTAGATTATACTTGTGAAAAAATATCATTCACTATCAAGTGGTTATCAATGATGTTCTGAATTAGAAAAATAGTTAATGTAAAATTTAACATGAACTTTTTTATGAATAGCATTTAAATTTAAATAATTAATAAACAAATCAGACACTACAATATATTCATCTTGGGTCTATGGTCCCTTATGAAGAACAACTTGGATATCTTTTTACTCTTCCTATAATAAATTCTATATATATTATGGGAGATCCATATTTTCCTCAACATTTGATTCATATTTTTATTAATATTAATTCATATATGAAGATGTGTTGGAAAATCTAAAAATTCTATAATGTGGGGGTGTGTTACAGAAATCAACATGAGAAAAATTAAATGAAATTGAGTTCAACAAGGGGTAAACTCCGTGAATTGGTTTTTAATCAGTCTCTTCATCAATAGAAGGAACCTCTTTGAGTTGATTTTCCTTATACATAAGATGTATGATAGGATCATATAGTATTTAATTGAAATTTATAATAGTGGTGGTTTATAATTATTCCATGGGTAGATTTATATACAGTGGTACTGGTTAATCAACCTTTTTGTGGAGAGGAAAATAGTATTTCACATCATATTCATTCTCAAAATTATAGTGATCTTTTTAATCTCTTGTATAAATTTTATCATACATTTCATCATTATCACTCTACTCAAGAAATATTTGAGTGGGTTGAAATGAATCTTTAGGAACCCAATCATTTACCTACTCAGGTTCTGGAACATCAATGATGAGTGGTGAAATCACTTACACCATTGGCTTAGGTTCTTACTCTAATTTCTACTCCTAGGTTTTGGGGACATGTTCAGTTAGTCATTACATTTTATATGTATTAAATCAAACCTTCTAATCAATCCATTTAAACTATTCTTTGCTATTTTTATCAATAACATGTTCATCATATTTAAAATGGGGAATCTCTTTATAAATTTTTGGATGGAATAAGGAATAATATACTTGTGTCATGGCCATTTCTAGATAAAATCCGGGGAATTACTCATAAATTTCAATTAATTATTTTTCCATTGATTCAACTATTGGGTATTTTGGGGTCCTTTTATGGCATTGTATGAGTTCCTTGAATTCCTCTTATATGTAAATGATTCTTTAGTCTCACATGATTATTCATGAAAAGCTAAAAACAATATCTTTTATACACCAACATATGTCAATCATTTTTTTTAATTTTTTAAATTTAACTAAATCAAAAATTATTTTTTACATAAAATATAATGAGGAAACATGGTACATAATGAAAATATGGTTCCCCAACAATTGTACTAGTTTTGATGTGTTTTTTATAGGGTGATACAAAAAACAATTATTTTCCAAGTGTTTCAGAGTAGCTTAACACGACTGTCTCACTTTAGTAGCTTTAAAATGGTTCTGTGTCAATTCATAATACATATAATCTATTTTATATATTATCATTTTATATTTAAATTTGTGTTTTGAAAAATAAATTGAAATTGAAATATAAAATATCTTAACATAAAGTTGAAATACAGAATTTAGTAAAAAAGAAAGGTATGCATCATTAGGATTTGGTTATAAATGATATTTAATAATTCCATATTAATGATTAAATTAAAATTAAAAATTTATAATGTCATACATGGATTTTTATTCTATACATATAGAGGTATTTTTTAACATTCAAAATAATCCAACTTAGAACACCAAATTACACCACCTCAAGGTAGAAAATATGAATAAATGAGATTCATAACATTGTGAATGAATTCCAAACCCATGAACTTCTCTCTCTTTCATCAAAAATTTAATTAATACTTTTAAATAATTAATGTTATGTAATTTAAAAATTTTGTGAAACCTATCCCAAGGCCAAGACTTAGTTTATTCTTTCATCATTATGAGTGTAAGAGTTTATGATAGAAAGAGTGATGAAAGTGAGTCTTAAAGAAATATATAATTAACATTGAAACACAATTGGAATGTAGAAATACATTAATGAAACCCAAATTTGGGACACATAAAATGGAAAATAAAAATAATTATAAATTAGAAACCCTAAAAAGAATTGGCCAACCACTTCTTTAGTGAAATGAAAAATTCACAAGATTATATGGCTCTCCATTTCCATACACCCTTGCCTCACTTAATAGGCTTCAATCCTCACCCTAAAACCATTAATTATTTCTCAAACTTGTAATAATGTACCATGTTTCAGAATGACACATTATTTGGGGTATAGAACCTTAAATTTTTATTATATAATCATTTATGAGTTTGATATACGATTTCCAAGTGTAAAAATTGGTTTTACAGTGAATAATTTTCAAAGAGGGGCATGAGAAGAATAATTACAATAAAAAATTTAGTCTTGAAAATTTTAGGGATACATCACGACATCACACATATGTGTCTTACTATGATACATATTATCTAGCTTCAAAAAATCTGTATTAAATTATTTTTCTCAATATTCCTATTATTCTATGACTTTAATGTCATATATGACTGATTGATAAGGTAAATCATCAATTTCTATTTTTTACATCAATTCCAAATTGTATCATTAGTTTTTAAATAGAGAGTTAGTCCTTTACATCTCCATTGTCTGGTGATCATCTTCATTTATAATTCAATTTTTTTAGAGATTTCCTTATCATTTCCTATATCCTACCACAATGTTAAAAAGTATAAAATAATTACAAGATTATACATTTAAATGGAAAACCTAATGAATCTTATATTAAAATATTTATGAAAAGTATTAGTACCTCATTTTGTTTGATTAAATTATATACATGTAATATTAATCTCATGGGATAGTGGCTACATCCTCTTGAATTAAAAAATAAATAGTATTTTTTATAATGAAATTACACAAATTTCATAAAAAAAATTCTGAATATAGGCACTGCATAATATAAACTCGAGGTGGTTATCATAAGACAAGTCAACCTAAGAGATGGGTGTTCCTACTATCATATCATATTATAGCCACGAAAATAGTCCCCATGTAATATTAAGAATATATTTTCATAAAAAATATGGGGAATTATTCCAAATGAAAAATACATCATTCTTTTTGTCTACCCAATCAGATAATTTTCTATTTGGAGATCCCATAATGCATTTATACATCAAATGAAAATTATGTGATCACAGATGATCATAGAGGAATTTTGAGGTATGGGAAGATTAAATATTATTCTTGTAATAGAGAAACACATACATCTAGTTTAATACATGTGGAATAAATATATAATATATGAGATCATTCTAACATTCCCTGTCCCATGAACAAAAATCAGTTTCCATAGTAGTGACGCTATGTGACCTAAGACACACCTACCAAAATTCCAGAGCCTTATAACTAGTTTTGAGGGTCTATTGTGTTATCATGGGTAGAATATACCCTCATATAAAAGTAAACCACAGTGGAAATTTCCAATCAACATATATAAAAAACAATAATCAGAAATAACATATTAAATAAATTAGAAACATGTAATAATAGATATAAAGAATAATTATACAGTCATATAGAAAACTGGTCATACAATTATAAATAAATAAAATTTCCACTAGTATAATCACAAATAAAAGATAAATAATAGAATAAAATACAAGATTCCATACTACAATCATCAATCCTCATGACATCTCAGTATAAAAATCTAATTCAGGCTATCCCACCCAGTCATGAAACATTGGGCCACTAAAAAACATGAACATATGATCAACAAATCCTTCATAGGAACGTATGTGTCAAAGACACTTGAGAAAGAAATGTTTAGAACTTATTAGGGTTCCCCTAATATGGTCCCTGACATATTGAATTCATATAGTGTATTTACCTGTGATATACTCAGCTAAATAAATAATTATACATTGAAAAAATAAATAAATTTAATATATGAATCATCACTATGTAGGGTTCCATAGAAGATTGACAACACAGACATTAGCTAGTGTAAGAGTTTCTATAAGAACATCGTTTAAAAATGAGTGGGATATGTTTCATAAATTGGAATACAATGAGTGCTCCCACATCAATGTTGAACACCATATCCTTGATATAATTCTTGGAATCACATCGTATCAGGAAACACTGTGAGAAAATAGAAACATACAAGATAAATTTTATAGCATCATTCAAAATGTTCTAATCCTAGGAATTGTTATATATATCACAAAATGACATCATATTAATGAATAGATCATAACAATCACCATTAATATATCCCAAAACCAAGATTGATAATTTCTTGATCCATGAAATCACTAGAAATCTCCCACAATATCAATTGGTATAATGAACATAACCTAGGATACTATTGGAATCTCACTCATCATCACTAGGAACAATGACTAGATACTAGGAATCACTATGCATCTCTCACAACGTCATCAGGTAAAATTACCAGATCATAATAATCATTATGAATAATTCCCAATACCAAAAAGCATGTACATTGTATCTTAGGATACTAAACATATCATGTAATAATTATCCTCAAATTAAAAATTATAAGAATCATTAGTCAATTTCCCCAACAACAATTGGTACAACACTAGATCCTAGGAATCACTATGGAAATTAGATCATTAGGTGAAATGATAGTTCTTATTAATTAATAGGAATATTATATTATTATATATAATTCTAGAACCTATAAATCACTATATATACCATGTCATTATGTTCAGAGCCCAATATGCATATGATAACATCATATTAAAAAAATAACATTTGTTGTCCAGATACCCAACCCATCACATTTATGAAAGTTAGTCTCTCAAATAAATAAAATATCTTTGTTACTGCATCCATACCAGGATCACACAATTATTTTTTGTTCTAATATTACAGATGGAACTGCCCATATCTAAATTCAATGTGACATTAGGGTACCCACTAGTGTTTCCGATGACATACCATAGTAAGACCACTCTACATGTCTTACATTATCTCAAATATATCTCTCGGTCTAGGCATGTAATTTAGATGACATAGTGTCAACCAACATCATCATGATCCAGATTTTGGAACTCTAGCATTAATGAATAAAACATTTTGGAATTACTCTTATGGGATGGAATTTTAATCATCCAACTTCCTTAGGTTATTCTTGGTTGATCCTCTCATAAAAAACTAGATTTAAATATAATCAGGTTCTACCCACCCAGAAACTCATAAGGTGGTGTGGGTGGAACACATGATCCACACTATCTTCAACTAAAGATTAAGATATATATTTTATGATTGTTCCATCATGGCCTACATGATCCTATCATCTTGTTTTATCACTAACCTTTACCAAAGGGAGATAGTGGCTGTTATACCTTGTTTTTATATGTTTATCAATTAATTTTAGTTTACAAACCATATTTGGTTCATGTATCTCTTAGGGAAATTGTATAATCAATCCCACAAGAAATAGTGATCAATGATTCGTGATATTTTTCATGCGTCCATTGTGAACCTATATCTTTGTGAATATCCATAAGAATTTTTTTCTAAATAAATATGTAATTTAAATAAAATTTCATACACTCTTTGTTTGTGGGGCAACATATCACATGCCACATATCAAAGGCATTTTTCTGTGTAGAAATATGTAGGGACTACCAATCATATAAAGAGTTATTTCGATTAATTAAAAACCAATAAGATATTTATTATAATCGGTATTTACAAAAAATCCATCATAAAATTTATGTCAATAATAAATAATCTCCAATAATCCCACTAAGGCATATCTTCAACCCAAAATTGGAATAAATTAGATTTTTTCCTCCCTTGGCAGGCATGCGAATCTAATCCATACAAATTTACCAATTCATATCATCAAATTTTTCATCAATATTATCCAATAGAACCAAATACACTATACATGTAATTAGGAGATTTATATTAATTGAATTGTAACATGATGAAATTGAAACATCTTCAAGGGACTGATCAATTTTTGATATGAAAAAGAACAATAATATTAGATGATTTACAAAAGAACTATTAAAAATCATAACCAAATACCTTTCAACATTATATTAAAAAAAGAGGAAATCAAAAGGAAACCAAAATAAAATAATATTAATGGGGAAAATACCTCAAATCATCTCAAAACAACTAAAAATTAACCCATATCAAGAACGTATTAGTGAGAGAATTTAGTGGAGAGGATCCAGAAAAATATTAAATTGCATATATGCCTCTTCATGGAAAAATTTATGGGGATGAACAAGAAATTTCCTATTTAATGCTACTTACAAAAACCTAGGTGGAAACTATAGATTCACAAAATTGGAATACAACACACCACACCATAGGCAGGACATGGGGAAGTTTATCCATTATAGTTTTTGAGTACCCATCTCCCAAGGGATGGGGATCTGACCAAAATAAAACCCTCTAGGGAATGACTACATGGGGATATATTATATTCTACCTTCAGTAGGGATATATAGTAGTGTGGAACCTATGTTGTGGAAAAAGCTATCAAAATGGGAATCTATACCCTTCTACCAGGGGAAAATAAAGTATGAAATAGACCTTAGAGATATGATGTAGTTTTATACTATAAACACATCTATGGAATATCATATCAGGTTATGGTGTGATATTTGACATACAACCAAAAATATAAAGGGGTAATTATGAATCACTTTGAAAATAACCTGATAACCTAAACCCTAGAACTAGGCCATATTCATTGTTAAAAAAATATTTCATTGAGATTTCACAACTCATTGTAACTTAATTTGATTCTAGGTTATCCAAATGGCTCCAGTGTAGAGTCAAAATTAAAATTTCCCCAGAAATTCATAACATTTAAATTCTAGGTCTTTTATAACCTCCTCACCATAGCCCTTATCAAACATAGCAATTTTTGGTGTCCATTAAACAACCAAAAAGTGATTATTTTGATCATTAATTTACAATAAAATTATTATGTTCTATTAGATAATGAACAAAAAATTGCGACTTAAAACATGTGGATCACTATTATCCATAAATCAGGATACCCACTCATCAAAATTTATAATTACTAGATGGTTATGTAGAGAACCTATCTATCTAAATATATCATTATATCATCAACCAATTAATTATTACACTCATAGTCTTTCCCATAGTCTATATTCATTAAGATTGATTCTAAATCATGATGCTCCCCACCAAATTAATCACTAACTAAAATTAACTCTTAGTGTTCCATTAACATACTTTGTGTAGTCTCCATCTCAATACACTAAATTATATTTGAAAATATTGATCAAAACACCCCAAGACGACCTCTTCAAAAACCACATTGACTTATTTATTGATAAAATATTTCATCCACTAATGATGATGCATGAATCCTCAAACGAATAATAACATTATTTATAATTTCACCAAATAATTCAAAACATGATACTAAATGTAAATACATATTTGGATCCTTGACCAAAAAAATCCTCTATTATACTCAATTAAATGGAATCAACACATCTTGGATCTAGATCACACCTGGATCAGATATCATACTATCTTTGTACTACTGAAAAACACCATTAAACAAACCATCTGAAACAAGAATCTATATTTTACAAAGTAAATAGATAAATCAGTTCCATATACACATTATTATCTTTATTTCACATCGATCTTCTAATGGTTAGTAAAACTACATCCTCAACACTTCATATATAAGTGTTTAATGTATGATATGAGGAGAATTATACCATGTAAAATAGGATATGTATCATCACTCTAATGAATACAAACACAAATATCCAAAGATAATGATCTATCCATTACCACACATAGTTGTTGGATTTGGTAATCCTCCTCATACTCGTGTTCCAACATGCAATATCAATCACTACCCAATCCTTGGTCAATAGAAACTTCATCATCAATATATACAGAAACATTCTCTATAATCACAGTCACACCATCAAAATACTAATACTGAACTCTCTATAGTGTGGATTCCATTATAAAACTCTTTGATCATATACTCAATAGGTTCTAATAATATTTGTTTGAATAATAATTTATTTAGCACACACTTAGGTCAACCACACCACAACATATAGATCCACCTTCAAATTCAACCATTACTATAGAAGGATATCTCTATGTTATTTCATAAAATGGGAAATCAATCCAATAATTATCCCAAAAACTCCATCGGTCCGCATCCCACAAATGGCTACTCAATGATTGAAAATTAAACTTGAACTATAAACATCCAATATATACTACCTCAGTCTCATCCAAATTCAATTGGTGTACTCTCCCATAACACTTGGTTATAGAACCCAAATCACACTCTAATGAGTTTAAAAATATAAAACCTATTCTCATTCACCTAACCACTAACCAATCCCTAAAAAATGTAAAAATCATCAATTCATAATCATATTCCATCCATCTTTCACATGTTTGAGGAGTAACCCTTGTGCCTAGGGATATCACATGTCCTCCTGCTACTCTAAGCATCAACTCAAAATCATAGACAATTACCCTTACTATATCCATCCTACATCTGACCACCTATGATCAATACCCACTATCTCTTTATTAAAAAACCAGAAATCACTTGGTCTAGGAGTCCAAATGATCATACACATCAAAACAAATTGTCGATAAAAATGTACATAATTTTTTTTCCTAATGGATACTCATGCAATCTTTATTACAATATCATATACATAAAATAAATTATCATTAATTAGTCTCAAAAACCAAATAATATATCCATTCCTCCTACACCAAAGGGAATATATTTTTATAACCTAACCACACTCTTAGGGTTTCCTTAAATAAAACATCTCATCTCAAGAAAAATATAAAAATTCCACACAACTGAACCATTTCACTTAGTTCACCAGTACCCTAACCCTCATCTCAAGGAAACTAAGAACTCCCCTAGCCCACAATTATGTCTCAAATACGTTAAACATTATAAGGAAAATCATTACTACCATATCAAATATCATAAGGAAACATGTTCTCTAATAAACCCAATCTTGATATCACATATACAAATATCTGGAATCACATGCCAATTCATCCACCTTTTTGGTAATTAATAATCAATAGAAATATTCATATAATAAAACTCCCTGAATTACCATAATCTCATCCACCAATATATAATAACATTATTTAATAATGATCTATGACGACTACACCATATTCATATTGTCAAATTACACAAAACTACACTGGAAAATTATATAGAAAATCACCATATATGTTTTGGTTTAAAGTTTATGAAACTAAACCAATTTTCATTACAAAATCAAAACCAAGAATCAAACTCCTATTTTTACCCATTAAAGTTCATGGTATATCCTTTTCACTGAGGGATAATATAGTTGTAATCAATGACCATATTTTCATATAATCCAAACTATTTTCATAAAAATAAAATATTTTGTGGTTCTTCTACGTAGAATGTATCCTAAAATGTATATATTAAAACAAAATATATGTTTTTTGCACTTAAATTAGATTTACCCACTATATTTTGTGATATCAATTACATAAAATCACACAAATGGCATGTGATTCATCCAAAAAAAGAATTATGTATATATAAATACATCCTTCAAATGGTCCAATCACCATGAAAATAATTTAAAATGAAAAAACTGGAGTTTTGCACACAATGAAAAATTATACAAGAATAAATGTATAATACATGAATAACAATCTCATATCCCATGTAATGTGAACATTCCATAAAAAATATTGTTGAATGAACTAGTATGTTGTTCATTATAATCTCTAACACATTATTATAACTCATATCTACCAAATTCCAAAATAGTATGAAAAAAATAAAATTATCTAATACAAAATAGTAACATTCCACATCCCAAGAACACTAATAATTTTCCAAACTAATGGAGAAATGTGGCTTCAGGAATATATTCTTATATTCTAATGACAACTAAATACTACTTAGGGTCTATGGTGTTATAGAGGGAATACTATAGCCTCATATCCATTTAAAACATGATTAAAATAAACAAAATCATCTATATGAAATAATCATATGATTATATTGAAGAAAAAAATAAGAAACATGTTATAAGAATTGTGATGTGGAATCATTAACTCATAACTAAACATGGTTATAATAGAATATATCAATTATTCTCCGACTAGACCAACAAAAAATAAATAAAAATAAAAGTATAAAATAAAGGTGTATATACTAACAACCCCAAGACATAAAATGTCATTTTAATAAAACCCCATCTGATCTGTCAAACTCAATTGTGAAAAATATATTCCATTATAATTCCTAATCCTAGGATCGTTTAAGTCTACATTGGTACCCATGTTATAGGGTCACCTGATTGATGTGTGAGTATAATTTATTATGGAACCACTAATGGTGTACCTAATATGACCCAAAAATATAGGTTATGTTCATGTGATATTCTCAAAAAATAAATAAATACAGTGTAAAAGTATAAATTAGTACAAATGGTCAATAATTAGGTCTAATGTGACAAATTTGATTTACTATACACCATTCAGATACTTCAAGAGTGTCTTTGAGAACATCACATAAACACTAGGGGGCTATGTGTTCTACCATAGAATACCATGGGTTTTCCTACATAAGGTGTAAAAAAATCATAATTGTAATTATAGGAATATCATGTAATCATGTACCATTCTAAATACATAGGAACATCATTGGAATCTCATTCAATATAAATCATAATTTATAGATCCAAAACATCATGATGCATCTAATGATACATAACCATGTGAAATGAAAATATACAAGGAATCTTCATGAATCTATCACATAATCATTTGGAATAATGAATATATCCTATAAATCACTAAAAAAACTCCAAAACCTAATAATGTGACATTTATAAATTTAATAAATATCTCAGAATCACTCCCTATGTCATTGGGTATAATGAACAGATCCGAATAATAAAAAATAATCTCACCAAAAGTATTCAAGTATAATGACCATATCGTCAGATTCACTAAGAATATCTCCCAAAAACATTTGGTTTTATGGTAAAATATTAATAATCTATAAGAAACTCTCCCACCATTATTATGTATTTATACCAAACCATGATCTCTATAGTTATTTTATGTAATCATCAGTCTAAACAATGAGATCATATTAATCACAATTCGTCACCCCAAAACATTATCTGGTAATATTTTATATCCTAGTACTAACTAGAAGTCTGATATCATTAAGAATATTGACTGATCATAATATTTATTGGTAATTGCATGTCATTAGTTTATGGGTTTTCAAATACTCAACATAATCCTAGTAATATTGATAAAATCAGTCATCCACCTATCCAAACCACTAGATATAACCATGGTCAGTATCTATAGATCATAGCATATCCTTATCCCTAAACCCATACATGACACACATAATTAGTTCAGATTTGTTGGGGACAACTTAAATAAATGGAATCACCCTCATAACACTTCCCATATCTATAGGCAACATAATACTTGGGTATCCACTAGGGTCCTGTATGCCATATTATATCACAAAAATCGTAAATGAGATCCCTCCTCAAAAACATACATCTAAGTTCAATCCCATCATTTATAGTTAATTTAGTCTCTCAATTCCTTCCTTATCACAATGCATCATCACTAGCCTCATAGGAAAAGAATCTCTGGAATTAATCTTAATGGATTGTATAAGTCCCATCCCATTTTTCAATGACATCGAAGGATATTCCTCACACACCTGACAATTCAAAGAACTACTCACGGTCAACCCCATTCGAATTTGAAATATAGTAGTGGAGGAAGACATTCACCACTCCCATGTAAAATATATCGAAAGGAATATGGTATCTCACAAATCCATTGTTTCTTATGTAGGAGAATCATATTAGTCCATCACTAAAACACTACGTAAGGAAAATTAGTAAACTATACCATTTAATACCATGTACATCTATTTTAAATATTTTACACCCCTTAAGGGGTTCAAGTGACTCATAGTGAAGTTTTATAATCATTCTGTTGAAGAATAGAGGCTGAGGAATGGGTCTAGATCTAAATTTCCTGTTGTGGCTGTAAGAACTTATGATAATTCATAATTTCTTTAGTTTAATGAATCATTTCATTTAAATAAATGTTTAATCTCCATCTAGTGGGGAAAACACATGTCACATTTTACAAATCAATTTTTTAACATCATTGGGAAATTCATATTGAGAAAATATGTTATATAATTTATATAACATTATATCACAACATGACACCTCTCTCTCATGATATTCCATGTATAATCTTCCATAATCAATCTAGAGGAGGACATATCACACGATTCAATATAAAAATAAATTAACAAATGAAATTTTATAATTTATTATAAAATTTATTTCAATTTTCCATGAACACATAATAAGTCATTGGATAATCCCTTCTAAATAAAAGTAAGAGAAATTTGGTGTCTTCCATTCTGGATACATAGTTATACCAAAGCTATTAAAAGTAATCAATACATGAAACAAATAGATACGTAAATTTTATTCAATTCAAAAAAAGTCTAGTAAATTTATTATTTGATAAATCATTATTGAAATGATATGTGATGATATATAGACATCGTATTAGAACATAATTTTTAATGGTAGGACAAAATACCTATCATATCGTATGGATTCCACTGGGATCTAGTCAAAACAATCGCCATATATATTACCATATATATCAAAATATGTGGAAATTTTAGGGAAACCAAAATGAAGAAGACAGGGGAAGAAAATATCTGGAATAAGTGTGAATAACGAAAAACATTTTCCCATAGATGATGGTATTGAATAGGAGATTAAGGTAATGGGATTCAACAAAAAGGATCTCCCAATGTTCCTCTTACACTAAATGTGATGGGGGTTGACTGGAAAATTACTGTTATTACCTTAAATAGAAAAAATATATTTGAGGAATACTTTGATATATCCCCCTAGGAAATTTTCATAATTCCCTACAAATTGTTCATGTTATTAATTATTACTTCAACTTATTGTATACCAATCCCTTAATGGAAGGAATGATGATCCAAACCCCCCCCCCCCACTCACACTCACACATCATAAACCCTTGAGGCTACATTGTGGCCTACCTCATGAACAGACACACTGTGATGCAGAAATTATGATTTAGAAAAACCTATTCCCATGATTAGAAAAAATCACGTACCACTAGAATATATACCACATCAATTTCCCATAATCCAATATATAGTTTTCCCTACATGCACACACATAGTGTATTCTACCAGGCTACGAAATGCACTTACAACAACAATGAATTACGGTATAAATCAGAAAAACATTAAGGCTCACCAATGAAACTGAATCCCTTGTAAATTCATTTTCTAAATCCAAAACAATATTTATGATATTTAACAATTCATAGATTTCCATTTAGAGGAACAATTATCAGAGAAAACCCCTTCCGATTGTAAAAATTCCAATTTTCCCTAAAGTTTCCATCCAAAAAAAAACACAGTTAATTTCACAATATATATTGAAAATCATTTGTATGAATAAATGTACAGTTTATTTTTATTAAAAAAATCTTGTTATAATTTTTTATTTTCACATCCTAACCTATTATCCCTCATTTATATTAGAGAATGATTTTTTATTTTCCTGGATTTATTTTAATATATTAAATTTTTATATATCTTTGTTTTTTATTTTTAATTATTTATGATGATTTAGTCCAACATGAAATTATATATTACCCTAATTAATGAATGGATATATAATTAATAATCACACAAGAGAGAATAACTTGAGTTCAAAGATTATATTCATATGTTTCTATTTTTCATAATGGGAAATCAGTGAGGTTTTGGGGAGTAGTGTTGGTGGAAATGGGTATTCTCCTCATTCATTCCTATATTTTCATATACTATTTCATAAATGATTACTTTATTACTAATATATCTATTTTTGTAATCATTTTGGTCTAGTATGGGGGATGTTTTTCACCATGGAAATGTGTTGGGGATACTCTTAGTTAAGGACTCATTTATTCACTTACCCCTAAAAGAGGTGTGTTTGTTGTGTTTCTGGAGGTTTCTAGTTACTTACACATATAAACAAAAGATATGATGTAATGTTTATTTATTTAAGGTAAAAAAATATCTTTTTGGAGATTGATAAATCAATAAGAGATAGTGTGGTTCCCATTGCAATTTTCTATAATTATAGACACTTTTTATGAAATATTTATATTTTTCCATAATTTTTATTTCACTACATTTTCTATATTATTATCTGAATTATTTTTAAGGAAATTTATTTTTATTAATAATATAAAAAATAATAAATAGTTTATATGGATTAAGAATTGTTAGTGTTTGGTGAAGATCATTAAGATAGAAAGTTGTATAACAACTAGCCTATAACTATGGATTATATTCTATTTGAAGAGGGTTATAATAATACCCTCTATTACAAACCATTAAATATCAATCCAAATAGGGTAGTCCTAGCCCTTCAGATGACCCTCATTTAAATCTCCATGGATCATGATAATACCTTCCATCCTGACTAACCAAAATAATAACATATAAGATAAATTACTCTATCTTATTGTTATAATTTCTATATATATGGAATTATTAAAAAACACTCTATTTGAGGTACTTAATTGACTTTAAAAACTACATTTTGGGAATATTTTCTCAAAATATCCATCAATGCATCTAATATGACCAATGTAGTGAATCTTCTATCTTCATAGAAGAAGCGGTTTGCATGCTCATTGTATTCTTAAAGTAAAACTATAGATCTATCATGGGATAATATCAATTCATTAGGCATTAAGGAATAAACATCACAAATTTTTTCCTCTTATATAAAATGCTAGGGTCTGGTTCCACCACCATTGATTTATGGCGAGAAATTTCTCCATATACCCATGAGAATCCTTAGTTTCATGGATATATATTGAAACACCTCTATCATCCAATAAATACAAGAATCACTAATATGGGAATCAACTATCATGTTACTATTATTCTATTATAATTTTGATAATTACGACATCTGATAGCTTTATGAAGGACAACAGATAACCCTTGAATGTAAGGTGGAATATAAATATATATCAATTCTCAATTAGTGTAAACAATATGTGTCTTCCTTGAATGTAATCGTGCATTACATCATAATTACATGAAGAAACAACTCCTCTACCCCCATAACACAAAAATTTATTCATTCAGTATAATAGGTAATATGTTACAACATCAAGGATGTCACTTATACCAGCCTAGTTGGGGTTCCACTCCTTATTCAAGGTTTATGTTGCCTCTACTTATAGACTATTGAATAACTTTCAATGAAATAAATTGGACACTAATCCATATTCCGGATGTTACTATGATTTCTATTCCCCATAATGATAATATCCCAAAAAATATATCCATCTTTATCAAGGAGACAATAAATTATTCAAAATAAGATAGAGAATGTTGATATACATAATTATAAATTCAATAATTTGTGAATGTCAATTTAGAGGTTCCATTGGATTCTCCAACTCATGACCAAATGAGGTATGAAAGAAATAATGGAATATGATTTTGATAGAGTATGAGAGCCCATGTAAAGGACCAAAATTCAAACCTAAATTAAAATTTTGTGTGACAATACTTTAACCTTCCATTTTGTAATTATATCTATATCCTCATCGATCCATACATTTTCATGACATGAAATATTCAAAGGTAGTGATGGTGTAAGTGTATTTACATTTCATCCACCAGTGAATTATCCATTAGAATTTTTTTCATCAACTAAACTCACCTCAATGTAGTCAATTACTCTAATGAATATAATTTTAAATGTCTCTATGATAACATAAACATGTATTTTTGACAATGGGACCACTTTTGTTGTAATTAGGGGGGACTATTACATATTCCCAAATCACTAATGCATATATTATGATAAACCCTCAACTATGAATTCTCAGTCATAGTCTTATGTGTAGGTGTATATGTATAATAGAATTAAACCTTCATGATTTTTTTTCTCTGAAGAATACACTTATACATCCAAACATCAATACTTTTGAAAAAAATCATTTATAAGGAATACCTAATGAGGTCCATGGCCTAAAAATGTTCTCAATCATGGTAATGATTCTTTAAGAATGATTGGTAATCTCTAGAATCTGAATCACCATTAATGTCTATGTATAGAACTTTATCCTTATCAAGGGATCATATTCTATCCTTGGTAGATTTGTATCTTAATGTGTTTCTGAAATTAATCATCCACTAATGGTTCATTTTATTTTTTAGGGTCTCAATCAAGAGTAATCATCTTGTAAATGGTATTATGTAGAATATGTAATATATATGTTACTAACACCAAAGAACACTTTTCAACATGTATAATTTCTTAATTAGGGAATTTCAGAACTCTTTTATGCTTGAACACCTACATAAAAATCAAAAAATAAATTTTATTTTCTAGAATAATGGGAATTACAATATACTTTCATTGGAGGTCTATACATGTAAAAATTATGCGTAATATTATTCTGTTCTTGGGGAAATGATATCTCCAAACATAGACATTGAATTTTTTGATTTATCACTAAACTAATCACCAATGAAAGGCTTAAACACCAGCATGGTCCCATCATACCCATTCTGGTATATATAAGATACAACACTATGGGTGGGATCCTTTTTTTGATAGGATGAAACTGCAATGGCTAATGAATGTATAGATAAGATAATGTATGAAGGGAACTAAGGATCATAACATACGCAAAGATGGTGCTCATACCATCTTAATAATAACTTATAATTGTTTCTTTATAGTAATATGTAGATGCATAAATAATCAATGTCTAGGTAAATGAATTTTATAGTCATTATAGAGAAACAATTTTCCATGATCGGATGAAACAACTAAACAACCATTAACATTATCCCACTAAATTTTCCAAAAAAAATCTTTAGATTAAACCTAACACTAAATAACATATGAATGAATTGATCCACTTTGATACAATCCTGACATGTATCATCCCACGAAAAACCTAAAATGGACATCGATAAGTTGTATTGGATACCCTAATACCACCACAAATATTACCAATTCTAGTGATTAGGCATACCAAATCAGTAATCCTAGATCTTCTGATAAAACCTATAAAATTCATTCCATGTTATGAAATTTATTAAAAACCTATGACACCCAATATCATTGAATTCAATTTCATCTGATAAATAATACATAATACATTAAAAATAATATACAGATATTAATATTCAAATTTTCCAGGATATACACATTAGATTAATGAATAGATATCATTCTAAATATATATTTCTTTCTAGGGATTAGGTAAACATATGAAAGGGTGAGAAAAATATCATAGTAAATTTAATAAAAATAATAGTAGTGTGTAAAGGAAAATAGTTATGAAAAATATAGTTTAATGATAAAACCTAGTAATGAGATTGTGACATAGGTAAAACATGATACACAAGTAATACATATAACTTGAATATTATAAAAATATAACAAATTACCCCAATGAGAATGATACCTTATCATATCATAGGAAAAAAATTATCCCCTAGGAAAATGACACTTTCTATGTCCACTATACAATGCATAAAATAAAACATGTACTTTCATAAAATCAGGGATATAAAACATTCATACTTCATATCCACTTTTAATATTAACCCAAAATTAATAAATGTGTTTTTCATATTTTAAAACCATAGTGAATGGATACTAAGTGTTTTTTGGTGAATATTCATAAGTAAATATATGAAATTATTGGTAATTAATAGGATACACAATTTCCTAAATCCAACATCTAAAATGTTGATGACATAGAATCTTCTAAATATATAATTAGTATGTAATATTAAAATCTATCACAGTAGTAGGAGTAGACAATTAAATAAATATATTCATGCCCTAAGGGAGAATTCATAGGACATGTGAACCTTGTTTTGAAGGACACAAAGGCTGAGAAACCCCATCAGTTCACAATAATTACCCTTTATAACAACACACCCTCTATATTCTATTATATAGACTTTGGTCATTTGTGAGGTTGAGTATTTTTATTATTATTTAATTACATTATATTCTATCGGAAGTAGACATTTTAATCATGAGTATTTAAGAATGAACAAAAAGGTGGTGATGGATCAATATCTTCGATGAGATTTTATTTTCATAGCATTATAGGGGTATAGAGGATTAGAAGGTAAACTTGGTTCATAACATCATTTTGGAATTATAATAACATCAGATAAAGGAAAATTGAAAATAAATTGGTAACATATAATTTCTAATGGATCCAAAATATTATAATTCACCATATATGGAATATTTAATAAAATAAAAATTAACATTAAAATTTTTTATGACAAAATGATCTCAATATAAAATACAAGATAAATAGATATAAATATTTTTCCTTGATATGGTAAAACATTGGAAAATATTAAAAGAAAATAGAGTTTAAATTAACTTTTTGATAAAATATTATGTTAATTAAATTACTATATAATAATTAATTTATAAAATTTGAATAAACTTTTCAAATGAATTTGGAACAAAATATTTTCATTAGGATGATATAGACATATTTTACAAATTATTCTCTCAAGCATAGTAACTTATTATAGAAGGGAATAATGAATGTTAAATATTAATCTCTTATTAGTAACACATATAATGGATGGAAATATTTGTAAAATATAATAATATTGTCATTATAATGTAATGTTAAATGTTTTTATAGCGTAAGAATTACATTACAAAAAAGGAATAAGGAAAAATATAAATGCTTACCAAAATTGAACTTTATGGATTATATCTGACCCATAAGAGAACCAATAATCATCATTATTAATGAGTTGAATGTGGAAGATATTAATTTATAGTTCTATAAATATAGATTTTTGGACCTAGTGTGGTAGAAATGAAAATATTTGTGGCTCCTTATAGGTGTGGTGAGTGTAATATCATGGAATAAAATATTGGTTATTCTGTTTTCTCAATTATATCAAGTGCTCCACTACTTTCCATAGTACCCCAATACATCCCTTAATTCTCTACTATAAGGGTTATTGTAAACACTATAGTACAAAAATAGATAAAATTAGGCATTATTGTGTATATATGATTTCATATATACAATATTTGGCCTTTTTCCTTATTTTAAAATTTTTACCAAAAATTTAAAAAAAATCCCATATTAGACCATTTATATGTGTTTATAAAAAATATTTAATTAAATATTTCAAATTATTAGTTTACTTATGTGGGATTTCGTATTTAAATTAATAATGATTTCTCTGAAAATATACATTCAGGATAATGGTCATTCTACTACCAAAAAATTACAAAAAAAAACAACCTTAATCCCTAAATAGTTTTTTTATTCAATTAGAATAATCACAATTGAAAAAATGTATAATGTTAGTACATTCACAATTTTTTTTTCCAAAATTATTATGTTGGTGATTTTTTCTAAGTTAAACTTGTCAAATAGGCAATTCCAGTTTAACCATATTTATTAATGTTCATCTTAATAATGATCTAGGTAAAAACCTAGTGATCAATAAGTGTTATGGACCAAGAATGACCTTTCCCAAAAATATCTTTTAAAAATAATTGTAATCCATTAATAAGAATGTTTAAAAAGGTGGTTTTGGATTTCACTCCACATATGTGAGTCCATAAAGGGTGGAAAAAATGTGCGGTTATAAAGGACCACATTGAGGATATTTTCTACAGTATCCTTTTCTGAGAGTGTGTATTCCAACTTATTTTACATTTTATTGGTTGTTATTATATTCAAATGCATATATTAAATGGATATTACGAATTTGATCAAAGAAAGTATAATTTTAAATGGAAAATTACTAAAACTATTCTTCAATTCCCATACAGACAATGATGAGTCTGATGTGATCCTTGGGATATTTTATTTTTATTTTATACAAAATTTGATTACTTTCATCATTTTTTATATTTCTTCCACATAAAATCATCTAGAAAAACTACATGGTATAATAACCCCTTTACAAATCACAAGGTGTGGTTTCTGTGAAAAACCCTACCCAATAACATGGGGTTGGGGACACCATATGGTTCATCATTAAAATTTCTTATAATCTATAATGGGATTATGGGGATACATAGAAATATCTTTCTACACTTGGAGATTTTAGAACCTTCTTGGTACACTATGTGTGTATATTATTTTTTTAATTCACGTAATCATGCATCATCAATCTGTTTTGAATACTAAATTTCATATGAACACCATCATGGATGGAAAAAATACAGAGATTCATGGAGATTTTCTAATTCTCAAGTGGATCAGTGTACATTGAGGTCAAAATGAATGAATCCACCAATGTTGTTACTTCAAGGAGGAACTTATGAATCAAACCCCTAAGATTCATCTTTGTAATGTGTTCTCTTATGGGAACCACCTAGATGTACAATCGTCGCTCAATGTCGATGAGATTCTAGATGTATTCCATGATTAATGTAAAAACACCATAGTTTATGAACAAGTGCTTCAAATTTTCATCACCCATCAAGTAAAAATGGCATGAGGAAGCTCGCTCCAGCCTGGTTTTTTCTAAACTAGGAATAGAGGGGAAATCATCCATTTTATATTTTCCTTAGAATAATTATTTTTAGAGTTTAATGAATGGATAATTAAATCTTGATAAAAACGTGGGAACATTAATTTCATGAGTACGTTTTTTCTTGTATTAGTCTCTATGGTTTTGTTATCTAATTAGATTTGACTTCGAAATGAGGGTGAAAATTTCAATAAATGAGTTCCTTTGGATATTCAGGATGATGTGAGGTGAGAAAATTTTATCAACCTTACAAATAGTGAGATTGAGATTATTTATTGATATTTTATTACTATAATATGGAACAACCATAGTAACTTTTAGAGTCCCATCTAACTAGGGTGTATTAGAATATTTCATGCTTTTATACTTTAAAGAAACCCATTTACAGTATGACATGATATGATGAAATAATCATTTAATGTATGGCCATATATAATTTAAAAAATATCATGGATATCCCATAAATATATTGGGGATTCACATGTCCTTAATGAATTACAGAGTCTCATCATGTGATACAATCATATTCTATGCAATATTTTCAAGTAGAGATTAATTGAAAATAATAATGTATTTTATACCCAATATTGCCGTTATTTAGATATTTCATAAAAAACAAGCCAATGTCGATATGTTTAATAAATTCATTCCATTCCATATTAACTAGATTCATTTAATTGTTACAATCTGGTCAAATAAAATTTCCAATAATTTTAGAGAAATTTATTATCTCTCTCTATATCCATTTAAAAATTTATAAATCATGGAATATCATGGATTTGATCACCAAATTGACCAATCATACCCTCTGAAACTGGGAAATGGTTATTCATTTTCATTTCTCCATTTCATTAATAATCATAGAGAGGATTATTTCTAAATTACTACCTTAACCTTTACCCAAAATAGTTGGATTATAAAATAAAAAAGGTGTAAGGATCCTATATTCATACAATGATTTATGAAAATTTTATTTTTTTGTGGAGCTTGAACCTCTACTACTAATGAAAATGGAAAACTTATATAATCTTATGGATTGACCTACCAACATGTCATAGTGGTTTTAGATCATTTTTAAATATATCATCATCCTCTTTGAGGATATCCCAAATAGGTGGATTTAATTCACCTACAAATGATTTTAAGGCCCATAAAATTTTAATCCCACCATTGTCTATATGTAAAATAAATATTTGGAAGGATAATTAACAAATTTTCTAATATAATCATTTATAAGAGAAAAGGGGAGCCTCATAGAGGGTCTTCCTGTGTGACAACTTGGGAACACATTAAAACTACCTTAGAGGTCCACTAAAAAGTAAAAACATCCACGAACATGTCAAAATTTTGTCGATCATCTTGATAATGGAATTAGAGAACCCATACCTGATAATGACATTGAGGATAATGTCCAACATTATCATTTCAAATCCATTAAATATATCATCATAAGAATAATTATCATATCCTTTACCTTCTACTCAATAATATTGAAGAATTATATGTAATTATGGATACAGTTTTGAATACATTTTCCGTAGACAAAACCAAATTTACTAGGGGCAGTAAAATTCCCCAAAAATAATCCTATCATCATTGTAGAAATTTTACTAATATTAATATGGGTAAATTTTTCAATAGAAACTAAAAAATTTCCCATTATTTCTATTATATTGTCCATATTCAGTATTAGTGAAATATAGTAGGAGTTAATACAATAAGGTATTGATTATTATCAGAATAATCCTCTAATTGAATTCCTTGCCTCAACATGAATAATGTCCCTGAATAACAGGAAAAGTTTATTGTTGAATCCAACATGGCCTCCAAAATAATTCCATGTTCAGTGAAAAGAGGGAATATTTAACCTAATCATTAAGAGATGAAGTAGTTAATTCTAAAATATGTTCCTATTAATCAAATGGAATAATGGAATCAATCAACTTATTACCCCAATTTCCATCATTATTTTTAAATTTCTCAATGTACTTCACCAAAAAATCGTAGATATCCCTATTTGATGTGAAAATCCCATCATTAATCAAGATTTTATTTTCTTATCGTATAAAATTTCCCTCAACAAGAAATTAATGAAATAGGTTTTAATTCAAATATATATCTGTAATTAACTTTATGTTAAATTGATTTTGGTTCAGAATTTTTATGAGAATAAGAAGATCATCCATCTTATAGTGGAGTTGAAACTCTAATTAGGTAATTAAATATTGACTTAAGTTACAATTGTGACAATATGCAAAGTGTTTTTACAAGGATTATTATAATTTTTCCCACTAGAAAATGAGGTTTTTCGTTATTTCCCATAATTGGGAATTAATATTTTTAAGATTAGATGCTGACAACTATATAGGAAAACCATTATAAGTGTTATTATATCAATTGATAATCACATACCAGTATCCATGAATCATTATCCATGCATTATTAAATAATAATATTAGAGGGTTTATCCTTATAGTACGTATCCAAATCAGAAAAATTCAGGTTTTTTATATAAATTAATTTTGTGGAGGATCAATCCTTATAATTAAGCCAGAGTAGTACAAATATTAACCTAATAGAGGAATCTATTGATTTTCATTCCAGCATTCCTTTAATATTGAATCTACTAGAGATAAATCATCCTCGGGTAATGGGTTCCTAAAAAATATTATAGTGATAAATTATATTAGAGAATTAATTTTTATTAATTCTTATGATTTTTGACCAAATAATCACACCAGATCTTCGAACAATGTATAAGACTCTTGTAACTCTTATTATTGATCCATTTTGTCATCCATAAATGTAAATTCCCCCTAATTCCATTCAAATACTATTTAAGCCTCTAGTAATATCACTATTTATATCTGTTTGGGCATCCATCAATGTTAATCCCCACCCTTATGTTATCTTATTTTAGTATAAGGGGTGGATGCGCATAAAAAGTATATGGTAAGGGAAGTTCCCCAAATATAATTCAACAATGATATGAGATAAAGGAACATATCATATTTTATAACATGAATTCCATCATCCTTTATCACCCATATGATTTCTAAGGAATTATCATTATTATTGTGAGAGGAAAAAAGAGTACGCATGGGAGTCCCAATTGAACGAATTATAATTATCATATATCGTCTTATGTTCATAAGTTCAAAATAACATAGGATTTTTAGAAACAAGAAAGGGCCTAGGGTCCCTAGTCTTCAT
Source organism: Viscum album (assembly GCA_963277665.1). Lineage (NCBI taxonomy): Eukaryota > Viridiplantae > Streptophyta > Magnoliopsida > Santalales > Viscaceae > Viscum > Viscum album. Next base: position 845,606,288 of record OY728128.1, read on the forward strand.
ATTTTTTGCAATCCCATGAGTGTTCCAATACAAGGCCTTCGTTTCGTCAAGGATGATCTAACCTTGTCTAATAATTTTTATCTATTTTATATTAGTAAAAGGATTATTCCATTTTTCAATAATTCCTTTATTTTTGTGAAAAACAATTGATATCTGAGATGCCAAAAATTATATGAATTCATTCAATTTCTTATCACCCTCAAGAATTTGACAATCCTCATCATCATCAACATAATAATTACCTATAAGTAGAGTGGATTTTTTGTTAGACCTCGTAAAAAAATTGATTGATTCTCAACAAGCCTCTTATATGAATCCTTGTCTAAATTGGTATGTGTGAAAGGGGGTTCACTATTTTTATGATTTTTCCACTAAATTGTGTCCACAAAATCCTCTATAGAGCCTACCCATTAACAGATTTGGGATCACACTCTTTTAAATATTAAGGGGTTTATGTTTGTGTGACCACCACCTCCTGAGCAAGAGAGGAATCAAATGTCATTATGTTAGTTAAAAGTTCAGTAATTTCTATATTATCCTCCTTTTATTCATAGATATTGTACATATAGTTTAGATGTATTCTCTTAACAAGAAGTAACACAAGCTAGTCTAAGGACCACATGTATAAGCTATACTCCTTAATAATGTGGAGGTGTGACCAGAACCACATTTACATCATTGAAGGTGATTTCTAATACACAATTACATATAATATGAGGACTGGGATTTAGGGAAGTATCTACCACCTATGAATTATTATGATCCATGAGATCATACTTAGGATTTTAGGACATATAATAAATTTTATAATGATTTTCATTATGGGGATAAACAACAATAGCTTAGAGATTAGATGGGTAATGGTCGAGAGACACATTGATAAATTGGGTGGTATTTTTCACTACATATATTTATTTCTCAAGGGAAATGAGATTTAGGGAAGGATCCCCCACCTCTGTAGGCACAGGGTCCTCAGGATATACCCTAAAATTTGATACAAGGGGTTTAATTTCCTCATGTGTAGCCTATTTGGACACTATAGTATTATGTGGGTGATTGGAGGTTGAAGGATTGAGAGCCTTATCTATCCAATTATCATGGTTCTTCCAAAAATTAGTATCATTATTTACATTAATATTACAAACACTACATAACATTAATTGTCTTTATTCAGAAAGTAGTTGACCCAAAAGGATTCATTTCCTAAAAAATTGGGAGACTTTTCATATTATATTTGTAGAGAAAGACAATCAACCAATGTTTTAAGAAAAACCTCTTCTACAATGGGGGTGTCTATGTCAACATAAAATACCACTCTTTCATAGCTTCCAAATCATATTTTTTGTCTCCCTATCAATCTAAAATTGTGATAAAAAAGTTGCAACATCACATAAAATATTTGGTTCCCATAAAAGACAATTAAACATTCATATCTGGATCAAGACTTGATCACAAGCTTTCATCATATTAAAAAGAATAACTTTGTGATACCAATCATGAATCAAGAGGATTTAAGGTTTTAATGTTAGAGACCCAATGCTCCTTTCATTAATTTTCTAGTCAACATAAATGAATAAAAATCTATATTAAACCCTTCCCATGGTCATCATCCTCCATTAATAAATTCCCCAAATATATATGATTCAATTGTAAATATAATTGATAATCCATTTTCTATACACTTTTGGAGTCATAAACTTCATGATGATTGAAAATTTTTAAATTTCATTCCTCAATAGATGTCTAGATGGAAGATACTTATGAAATGAACTACTTCTTGATCAATCTTCTAGGGGATGGGATGAATAAATTACATAAGGATTCAGATAATGCTGATTTCATGAACTCTATGAAGTTACTTATAAGACCTAAATTCATTAGAGCCATTACTCAATCTACTAATCATGGAATGTTAGATACAAAAATCTATAAAATATATTTGTGCCCAAGAAAATCTCTGTGATATATTTTCAGATATTGTTTCTTGTAGTATGTGTGATTGTAATTTTGTATCAGGAATGACCTTTATGTTTTCTTATTTTCAGTCCTAATATAAATTTAGTTCACACTAATTATAATACGTATACATATCCAAAACCAATGTTTTTATAGCTCCTTCTCTATCTTAGAAACATTTGCCTCAAACATGATAATCCTATACATCAACACCATAGTTTCTTCATTCCTTTAAAATTACGATATTATATTACACTCATAATATAATATATTCCAAATAGTCACATTATAACTATTGTTTTATCAATGGTTAGGATTCTTAGTGGTCCTAATTCCAAATTATCATAGTGATAAAAGATTATAATTCACAATTTTCATAGTGACTACGTATAAAATCATATTGCGGCATCCTCAGCCTTACTTCTACTTAACTCATACCCCAAGATTGGTTAGCCACATGACCCCTGGAACATATTCCAAAAAGAAGAGGGATATCGATTAACAGTGGGTGTTTAATGATAATAAATAGGAAGACTATACCCCCATGTCATAGTAACTTAGTGGATATAAAAAAAGTAAACTGCAGTGGAAGCATACTCAAATAAACTAATGAAATGAACAATGGAAGACTGGATGACTGAATAACATATAAAAAATCCTCATAGGTAGTGTCTGATATAATTTGTACGAATAGTATGCTACTAAAAAAGTAAAATTGGAAACATTCAACTAGATTGCAAATAAAAAAGTAAAAATTATAAAAAAAATTCAAAATTTGTTCCATATCATATTGATCCGAATCTCAATCCTCTACTCCTAATATAAATCTATTCCAATAGAATCAACAAACTAAAAAAGTGGTGTTTTCCTCTATACATACTTGCACTAATACAATATTCTTGATTATTGATGGTGGTCTGAGTAAGGTGTGAGATATAAATCTCAGTAGGCCACCTCCAACGATGGCTACACACTAATAGAGTAAATTTTCATATATAAATAGTATGAAATAAAAACATTACAGAATAGATATAGAAAATCACACTCAGGTTTCTAAAGGTCACCTAACGAGTCTACCTAAATTAGCTCATAGTTGGTTTGTTTGATCATGTCACTATGTATATATATATATTAAATATATTATGAAAAAATATCCCAGGATGTTACTTTTGAGATGATTGTGTTTTTTGAAAAGGTTTGAGGATGTTGAAAAAGGAGGATATTCAAATAAATCCTGAAGAGTTATAGTAGCACTCATAGATGACTGTAGGAATTGTGACGAGTCCCAAAAATAATTAGAAGAAAACATAATTTAAAATCAGAAGATTCCTTATTATTCACTTTCTGTCTTATGAAAAGCGTGAGTGATTAACTGATCATGCAATTTTATCACACGTGGCACTCACAATTGTCATTGGGAATCACGATGTGTCATGAAACACATTGGAATAAAAATAAAATTGAAAATAGAATGACTATATTTTATTGAATTTGAGTCTCATGGTGAGATCTCTCACAAAAAACATGATTGTCTTTGAATCTATCAGTGAGGCCTTACACAACACTCATGACTATATTTGGAGATCATAAATGGGTCTTGCACAACACTCATTATTATCTTTATAGATCATACCTAGGTCTTGTGAAAAGAACATATAGAGCTCACGCTTGAGTGCGATTGATGAATAAGGGTTCATGAAGTGCAAATAGTGACCAACTAGGGGGCTTTCACAAGATGTAAAAGTCATGTCACCACGGACACATGGGTTGCATCTCAAATATTTTCGTGATCGCCAACACCTCTCTCCTCCTATATTTTTATCCTGGTTATGTTATCTTTCAATGTTATGATATCATGCAAGTTGGAATAAGTTATCTCTAGTATGTTTACTATATTTCTTGATGATACTTCCCATTTCCATTATATATCAAATGGAGAGTGTTCAAGATTGTCCGCTAAATTCTATATGTTTTTCCCTAGAGGGTTGTATAGTTATATGGACATACCCAAAGACTTTCATGTGGAAAAGATGATCGAGGAATTGTGAAATGCGCGAATATGGACTGAAGACTCACACAATGTGTGAATTTTGACCAAGTACACATGAAAAGTATAATCATGAATGTAGACCGAGGACTAACACAAAGCCTGAATGTTGACCAAGGACTCATGAAAACCATGAATATCAACAAGGGACCCACACAAAGCATGAACGTGAATACTAACTGAGGACTCTTGCCAAGAGAAAACGTTGAAAGAAGACTCATGCTCAGATCTGATGTAAAGCATGAGCATATCATGCACCCAAATCTTACGGAGCAAGTGATCCCTTTAGGTTGTTGGTTGTATATGATTTTTGGAAATAAGGTGGTGGACACTCACTTATAAATACCCCATGAACCATCCTTATAGATTGACATTTATTTCTTAAAATATTGATATGAATCTTACTTCGAGAAGATATTCACAGTAATATCATTCAATAGAGTTTTGTGGAGAAGAATTAGATGTGATTGACATTGAATAAGACTTGTTCATGATCTGAACATGGTTGTCCATAAATAAAGAATGGAGACTCACGAAGGAGGACTCAGAGTAGTAGACTCATGGAAGAGACATGTATGGTGTGGGAATCGAACAATGACTCCAGGGGTTCATGAAAAGGATCCAAGGGATCACATAAGGTTTCAATGGTTTTCATAGGGTTTCAGGGGTTTATGCCAGGGGACTTTCACAATGTAGGGACTCGTGTAAGACACTAGGGGTTCATGATAGGATCTTGCACTAGTGTCCATATTCTAGGGTCTCAAACATTATTATAATATATGAATATTGAACATGGATATACACACATACATTTCCCTATGAATATTTTCATTTCTATATCTAAAATATAATGTATAATAATAAGATATAGGATCTTCACCATTTGAAAATACTCATAGAAGGAGGTTATTCAGTACTCCATTAAAAGTAGTGAAAATAAGATGTGGCATCACATGAATATCCTTCAAAATTTGAGGCAATTACTATTTCTATATTAAAGATAAGTTTATTCCTGTTTTCTAGAAGGTTGATGTGTTAATTCTAGGTGTTTTCATATAAGTGAAAAAGAATACTAGATAGAGATTCCACAAGGCATCTACCAATAGGTGGGGATGCATTCATTAGAAATAATAAAGGGACCAACATGTCTATAAATTGTTTCATAACTACACTTCTATAAATAGTGTGTGCTTTCTTTTTATAGTAGTGAGAAATTGAAGAGGAATACAATGATCCATTTCCCTGGTAGTGATCCAGATAAAGAGAAATTGAGAGTGACTCTTGGGAAAGTAGTGAGATTACCCTAAACCTTATAAGGGATGTGATCCTGAGCATAGAAATGATCAAAACCAAATATCATTATGAGTATTTATCCTTACTTAATTTGGAAAAATAAACAAATTGTTGTTGTATTATCCATGGGCGTATCCCAGTGAGGATGAACAATGTAAAAATATGTATATCCTTCTGCTTTAATTATTTATTTATTTACTTTTAGTGCATTGTTTTTAGATAAAATTGGAAAAAATAAAACCAATATAAACACTAAAAAAAGGTACCCTTATAGTAAAGAGTCAAATATACATTGGGGTAGGAATAATTTTTAAATGGATATATATACCCTGATTCACCCCCCCCCCATCTTAGGGTATCTAGCACCTTTTGGACCTAACAATTGGTATTTGAGCATAGGTTACCTCTTTTGATTTTTTTTCTCTGATAAGGTTTACTCTACTATTAGAATTGAATTATTAGTTTATTGTCACCTTGATGTGCCATGGAAAATAGAAGAACTTCAAATTCTTTACATAAGTTAGGTGGTATTCCTAGGTTAGTATGTGTCTACTAAAAAAGTGTGATTATGATAAAGGAAACCAGTTGTGTACTAAAGAAGGGTTTGGATGAATAATAATGTGAAAAGATAGACCCACTAAATGATGATATTGTGACTAGTGAATATCTTTTAATTTAAAGTGATATTGAAACTAATGATAATGAATAAATTAAAAAAAAATCTAAAAAGTGATATTTTCAATGAAATAAAGGAATTATATTTCAAATTAGATGATGAAATTAAATATAAGGATATATTGATCCATGAATGTAAATTTTAGGTAGACAACATAAAAGAGTTAAATAAAAAGCTTGTTGATGTTGCTGATTATCAGAGGGAGAATAACGATTCTCAAGCCAAAGAACTCAAAACGTTTTCAAAAATGATAGAAAAACAAAAAATTGGTGACAAGGGAATGAATCTAAACACAGAGGAAATTAATAATCTGAAATCCAGAAATAATGATCTTACTACACAACTATATGAATAAGTTTAGGAAAATAAATGTATTCAACATGAGAATTCATGTTGTAAGGACTCAGTTGCTCAGAATAATTCTATGTTAATAGATAAATTTGGTATGTTGGATAAGATCTCCTAGGATTTGAAAGAGGGGATGAGTAGTGGGAAGAATATCAAGAGATAATTTAATGCTCAACTTGAATCTAGGGAGAATAAGACAAATCAATTAAGAGAATAGATAGAATTAGTAAATAAAGAAGTATAACAATCTAATTCTAGAGGCATGCCCACATAGAAGGATGATTTTCACATACAATTTTATTATCCTTTAGTAGGTGATAATGAAATAAAAAATTAAATATGCAACATTAGAGGAAGAAATTGAAATGATTTCCTTATCCCAAAGTCCATCTAGTTTTGGAACATCCAATATTGTATATGATAAACCTCCTATAATGCATGTTAGTATGAATGCTGTGAAAAGTTCCAGAGAAAATAAAAAATCCTGTACGAATGGTGATAGGCCTAAAAATGTTTTTACAAGATGTAAAGATAACTTTTTCTATTTCTATGGAATATGTTGTCATAATTCATGGTTTTTTAAGAATTAGAATTTGTTTCAAATTGTGAAGACAGAAAAATTTCTAAATCTTTGAATAAGATGAAACTTCTTGAAAAGTCTGAAAGAAGTTTCTTTAATAAGAAAGTAGTTGTTAAATGTTATTACTATGGAAGAAAAGGATGCATCATGAGTATGTGTCAAGAAGTCCTAGGCCTAGATATTGAATGAATAAATATAGATACATAAAAATATAAACTCAGAATGGATTAAATGAGGTATTCTTTTAATGGATGATGTTTTGTATGATCTAATCATGGTCATTTGGAAAGATGTTTTAGTAAGAATAAAGAAGTCAAGGAAAATGAAACTAGAAGACGATCCCCAAAAATGGTAATGTATAATGAAAAAATATACTTTGAAAGACAATATGATAAGCTTGAAATTGTTTTATGGACTCAAGGGAATCACATGATGCTCAATGAAAGGTGTATTAATCCCATCCATTTTAACACACACAAAAACTCTCTAGGAAACAATGTGACCAAACATGGATGAAAATAGAGAATATTCTGCAATTTTGATAAAGAAGAATGTAAATTAATTGAAAGAATCAACCACATGGAAATAAGTAAATGAAATAGAAAGAGTTATCTAATGGAGGAATAATAAATAGTATATTACCTGGGGAAATATTAATACTCAAATAAAAATTCATGAAAAATGGCATATTGGCCAAGCATCAAGGAACGAAATTTATAAAAAATGTTTTTATACCTAAAATAATGAAAAAATTACAATCCTAAATAATCTGAATTTTAGAGGAAGACATAGAATGTGTGTAAAAAATTATTAGTCATATAACCAAAATATTTGAATTTCTTTGGGAAGATTGTAAAAAAATAGTATAGTTATTTTCAGGAATTTATCAAAGGGTTGATCTATCCAGATTGAATGGAATACTCTTCCTGAGGATTACTTAGGTTCCCCTCTCCCTTTGTGTATAAATGCTGTTATCCGATGTTTATGTTTTTCAGCTTTTGGTGGAGATACTATCCATGTGGAAGTTCTATCCAAAAAACTAAATTGGTGATGTTATGCGCTCCATAAAGTCAACTAATTCAGATTATTTTCTAGAGATAAAGAAGAAATATAGAAGATATATTTTAAAGGATATACTATTCTATTTATGAATGACATATATGGATATGATTTAGTGCAATGGAAAATAATGTTGTTAATAACATTATCTCATGTTTTCTATACTGATTTATAACTCAGTAGGCTTCACAGTTTTGTTAATGAATCATTTCAATATAGTAATTTCACCCAAATAAATTATCATTGAAGGCTTCTAAAAATTGAAATGTTATTGAGAAAGATAAGTTTCTCAAACCTATAGTCATGCGTGAAGAAGTGATGTAGTAGAAGAAGATTTTTTATTTGTCTAAATAGTGGACCAATATACTAGAAGAGTATAATATCATAGGGGGGAATTCTATCACCTTATCATATACACAATATCAATGTTATATATTATAAGAATGATTATGTTAAAAAATAAAAATTGGGGAATAAGAATCAATATTGATATATTTCATTGTTATTTATTTTTCACTAATGATATGGTTTCAGCTGACTATTTTGAGGATACCAAGAAGATTCAGGGAAATATTAAAAGTTTTTTAGAGGTTTTTCTAATTAATGATGTTGAGTAAAGAGTTTTTCATATGAAGATGTTGATATATGGGTTGAAGAAAGCATCGATAGCAAGGTATTCATGACCATATTAGTTTTTGATAAAGATTAGCTTTCAGCATAGTGGAGTTAATTAAAATATATATTTAAATAATGATAGTAATAAAACAATAATTGTGTTGTTATCTATAAAGAACAAAATATTTGGTTGACCAGATAAATATTAGTGAAATTAGTTTGCAGAGTTTGTGAAATGTGATTTTGTCAATGATTAGTGAACTGAAACTTCTCCTCATTCAATAGGTGATAAAGGGAAATAATGGAACAATAATTTTTCAATCTAAATATGTCATGAAGGTTTTGAGAATATTTTTAATGGGTAATTCTATGGATCTTAGAATCAATGGAACACCATAGAAATCCACTTTCTTGCAGTAAAAAGAATATATCATTATATCAAGGGATTAGTGGATTTCAGTTTGTTGTACAATGAAAAATATCCACAAGAGTTTTTGGTCTATACAGATACAGATTGGACCAGAATAGTATATAACAAAAAATAAACATTATTTGGTGTGTTCTATCTGGGAAGTTTGTGTATTTATTAGCTAAGTGACAAACAAAATTACATTTCAAAAAGAAATGCATAAGCAGAATACATTGCATCCACTCAAGCATGCACATAGTTTTTGTGGATGTATCAATAACTTGATGATATGGAAATCGAAGAAAAGTCTCTGATTATAATCCATTGTGATAATTCAAGTGATATAAATCTTTACATAAATCCAGTTTACAACTGGGGGAAAAAGATCATTGAAATGAATTATCATTTTATCTCAGAGAAGGTAGATCAAGGGATTTTGAAACTGGAGTATGATAATACAAAACTAGATGTTAAAAACATTATGACAATGTCATTAACCAAAGAAGCATTCAAATTAAATTGATTATCTCTTGGATTCCATTCAACTACCCTCACATTAAGAATTATGGATGTTGTCCCCCACTCAATGAGGTATGATGTTTTTTCCATAATATGTTGATATGTGTTATTTATCCTATTGCAGACTACAACAAATTAACCATCATGTTTATTGAAAAAAAGAGAATAAAATGTAATCGAAATGGGAGTAAATGTATTAATAAATATAGGGGGTGAAGTTGGAAGGGGGGTAATGAATTATTGGGAGATATAAATATAATTATTCCTATGATGGTCGATCAAATATTATATATCACGATAGATGAGGTTTGTCATGAAATCAGAAGAGTGGTTTAGTGATTAAATCAGATGATTGGTTTTGGAATTAAATTTAGTGTTTCGTTTATGAAATTTTCATTATATTCATTTTCTCATTCATAACATGGATCATATAGGTTTATGGTGTGTGTTGTGAAAATCTGTGATCACTATCATAACCATAACAAGCAAATTTTTGGAAGATGAAGGAAGAATCATTAATGTGGCATCAAAATTTAAAGTGTAGTCAACAATCCCCATGGGGGATATCAATTTCCAAAAATCCCTCATGATGGTGCTTTTGGGAAGATTGTGGTTGTTGATAAGCATTGAGGTTGTTAAAAAAGGATGTTTTCCAAATAAAGAATAAAACGTTAGCACGAAACTCATAGTTAACTTTGGAACTGTTGAAGAGTCAAAACAATATTGGAATATAACAACATTGAAAATCATAATATTTCATGTGATTGACTTTTATTTTATGTAGAAGTAGGACTGCTTGACTGATCTTGCAATGTGATCACTCATGACACTCATAGTTGTATTCCGGACTCATTATGAACCATGAAAATCACTAAAAGAACATAACATGATTGTGTGTGATTGAATTTTTGTCCCATGGTGAGATCATACACAACACATATTATTGACTTTGGATCTAATGGATTGGTCTTGAACAACACTCATGAATGTATATGGAGCTCGTATATGGGTATTATATAAAACTCTTGATTGTCTATAGAGCTCACGCTGAGATCTCTAGAAAATAAAAAATTGTACTCATTCGTGAGTGCAGATTCAGAATGTAGGTTTGAAAACTATGAATTCTTATAATCTATAGAGATTTCATGAGATTAATCAGACATGTCACTAGGGAATCGTGGGGTACGTCGCATGTCATTCATTTACCATGAATATCTATTTCCTCCTCTATTTTATCCTTGTTGTTTTATCTGTCAAATGTCAGAGATCAGTACATCTAGAATAAGTGATATCTATGATATTTACTCTATATTTAGATGATTCCTCTTGTTACCAATATAGTTCCTATGAAGAGTGTACATCCATGACATGAAATGTCTATTTGTCTATCCATAGAGTGTTATGGAGTTGTCTGTACATACCAAATACTTCTGTGTGGAAAGGATGATTGAGGACTCAAGAAAATCATCTATATGGAATAAGGAGTCGTGCAAAACATGAGTGTCAACCAGGGGCTCATGTAATGCACAACCATGAATGCTAACTATGAAATCATGAAAATCATGAATGCTGGGAGAGAACTCATGAAAAGTGTGACTGTCGACTAGGGATACATGCAAATCATAAGCACAGATTTTGACTGAGGATTCACACAAAGTGCGGATGTTAAAAATGGACTCACGTGTAGATCTCATGCAAGGAATGAGAAAATCATGCTTCTGGATCATGTAGAGTGTGTTATTCCAATTAGGATGATGGTTACTCATGATTTTTGGAATTAGGGATGATGAAACATACCTATAAATTCCCCAAAGACCCATCCCTAAATATTCGTGATGTTTTTCATAAACGATAGATCTGAATCTCATTCTGAGAAGATATATTTTGTGAGATATCATGACAAAGGTTTGTAGATAAGGATTGTTTTTTATTGGAATCATGTAATTATTGAGAATGACCTTAACAGGGTCTTTCACAAATAAAGAAAGAAGACTCACAAAAGAGGACTCATGATAGAAGACTCATGGAAGAGACTTATATAGAGTGGGACTCTATCAATGGTTCTAGGTTTTCACATAACAGTTCCAAAAGTTTACGCAAGGTGCTACTAGTTCACGCAAGATTCCAAGTGTTCGCTCTACGGGACGTATACAAAACAGGGACTCACAATAGGTTCTAGGGTCTCGTAATAAGATCTCACACAAGTGGTTATGCACCAAGGTCTCACACATGGGTATCATACTTGAATATTGTGCATGGAGATTTGTGATTACATTCCCCTATGAATTCTATCATTTCCATATCTGAATTCTAAAGGAGAAGAAGATGATATAGGATCAACGCCATTTGACAATACTCACAGAATGAGGTTATTCACTTCTACATTCGACGAAGTGAATGGATGGCCGGGTATCACTTTATGAACATGAAAATGTTGAAGTAATTTTTGTGTTTATAGTAAAGGGAATCTTCCTCCAGTTTTCTAAAATGTAGAAGTGTTTCATCTAGGTGTTTTCAAATAAGTGAATGAGAAACCCTGAAAGAGCATCAATAGAGCATCTCCTTACAGTTGAGGGTGAATTCATTTGATATAATGGAGGGACCTACATTTCCATTAACTATTAGGGACCTAAATGTCCATAAATAGTGTCTGGTTTCTTCTTAGTGCCATGAGAAAAGAAAAAAGAAGACAATTATCATTTCCAATGGTAGTGAGATAGGGAAAGAGACATAGGGAGTGACCCCTGGGAAATTAGTGAGATGACCCTAAACCTTGTAAAGGTAGTGAGCCTGGGTATAGAATGTATCTATCCTGAACATCATTAGTGGTAGTGAGCCTTAGTGAATATAGAACAATTTGGAGCATTTTCAGTGTATGATCCTTAAATGTTTCCAAGAGTGGGTGAACTAAGTAAATATTTTTCACTGTGCTTGATTTATTGGAATACATTTATAGTATTGTCATCAAATAATATTATAATTGATATGAAAATTATAATCACTAAAGAGAAGAAAATTAAACCTTATAATAAAGTGGTCATAATCCTATGGGGTAGGATGAATTATGAAAAGAATATCCATACCCTAATTCACCACCCCCCCGGCAGTCAAGGTAGCTAGGCCCCATTAGGACTGAAAAATATATTTGGTGAAATATCAAGATGTAATGCTCAGACATCCTATTTTTGATCTAACCCCTGGCTCAACCCCAAGATATCTCACGTTCTATTGGAAATACTCAAGGGAGATCTCATGGTCTTACCTACCCCAAGGAACACACATTCCTTGGGTCCTCAAAAGAATCTCTCACATTATTCCCATTAGGGATCTCATGATCCCTTAGCTCCAAGACCATAAGTCAAAACATTTATAACAAACAGGGCATGAGGCATGCAACACTCAAGCCCCATTATGTCCATGACCATGTAAGGGGTACATTCACTATCACAAGTTAAATACCTATTGAATAACATATTATATATTTACATTTAATGTTTAATCAAGGATTGTATGTACATTCATTCAATTAATTTTAAGAGAAATCACTTGGTACATCTGAACCAAAATATACAAGGAATCCCATTAACATTACCTCTCATGGAAAATCCTTTTAGAACGAAATATCAAACTAGTCTCATACCCATTTTGTAAATTCCATGTCTAAGAGTTCCACACACCCATTGGGTCCCTTGGGTTCAAAAAAATACATCTGAAAAGGGTAAATTCAATTTAAACACAAGTGGAGAGATATAAATATGATTTAAACTTAATGTGAAATTTGCCTAATATGGGAAATTTGGTTGGTACACCTATTGAATGTCCGTATAGTACATGGGTGATATTTAAACCGATATAAAGGATTCAATTAACCCATGTTATCAAACTAGGATCAATTAGAAATAAGTTAATGAAACCACCAATGATCTGGGAAAAGTTCATCCCAAGAAACATCAAAGTAAATACAAAATGACCAAAAATCAAATGGCAAACTATATGGACACCTAACATAGGGAAATATGTGAAGCCTCATATAAAAACAAACTTAGATTTGTAGTATTTTTGAACTGATCTGATTTTCAATCCAATGCACTAAAAATGGGCAATATGATCCTAAAAATAAATATCAATATAAAAGGAAATAAGAATAGGAACATGATTTGAGAGAATAGGGAGCCTTGCCATAGTGGATCGATTTCCACTAATACAATGAAGATTAGACACCAGATGAAGGAGTTATCAAAGATCCAAGTATGGAAAAGGGGATGAGGTCAATGAGGAAGAGGGAGGAGATTTTGTCTAGTGGAGTTGAGGAAAATAGAAAATGAATTCATGATAAAGAGGGAGAGGAGAAATGGTAATTTTTCTACAAAAAACACTAAGCAAGGTTCATGCTCATGGTTTACAAACCATGTACAAACTGTTTCTGTAGGCTCTACACCAAACTGCTGCAAGTTCGTATGGCCATAAACCTATTTCGTACGGTTATAGAAAAACCTTACAAACATGTAGGTTCCTCTATCTGTAGCTACATGGATTATCTAAATCTCTAGTCCTAGGCCACACTGTTAACACTAGCTATGTTACCCAGCCAGTAACCCCCTTTTCTGGACCTCTAGGATCTAAACTAGCCTAGGATGCTCCTCAATGATTCTTTAGGCCTTATCACACCATTAACATTTATAAGGGAGTGATTCAAAATAGAAAATAAACATAAAAAAATTAGTCAAAATTCATGTTATTACAACCTTCTCTCTTTATATAAACTCATCCCCGAGTTGGCCTTATGTCATTAAAGAAGTACTGTAAAAAATAAGTTCTAACCACTAAGATCATACATCAGCTTCCTGCTCCTAGGCCTCATTATATACTCGACCATGCTTCCATACCACCCATATAGGAAGGAACATACCTACCTTTGACTCTCTTTACACTCTGATCAACAATACACACTTGATACACAACTAAGGAAGAATAAATATCCAACTTGTCCTCATGAGGCTGAAAGACATGATATGGGTCTAGATAATCATGGAGAAGCAGAGAAACATGAAATACATCATGCATAGAACAATATCTCTGAGGAAGCTCCAATAGGGAAGAGACTAGTATGATCCTTTTCACAACCTCAAAGGGTCCAACAAACCTCGGTTATATCTTACCCTTCTTCTAAATATGTCATTCTCCCAACCGAGGAGTGGCTTTCAATAAAAACTAGTCTCCATCCATGAGCTCAAGAGGTCATATGAATCTATTGGAAGTTGTCTAATATCTAGATTGAGATGTAAATATGTGAATTTGAATTATATGGACCTACTCTGAAGTCTCTTGCTTGAGACAAGGCCTAAGAACAGTTACTTCAAATGCCTATATCCATCATACAGTCGAGCGATCGGGCCTTCCCTACAAGGCATCATAGGGATCCATATTAATGGAATCTTGTAAGATATTTTATAATAAAAATAAATGAAGGGATTGTGTTTCCCCCAAGAACCTACAATTTCAAGACCACAAACATGAATAATATCCTCTAGAACCAGTATTGTACACCTCATATATGCAACAGTCTGTGTGTGATAGTTCATGATCAAATGTACCAGCATACACAAGGCCTTTTGTTACCCCTACTAGTACTGTGATGTTAATCAAGTGTCTCTATAAAAAATGATAGAACATGGTTATCAATGAAGGTGTGACACCCCTTTTTCATACAACCTTTCTGGATAATCTATTGAGATGTTCTATCACACAAGCAAGAAGATTCAGACCTTTTTCAAATGATCAATGAAAAGCCACACTGTTTTTCTACCCTTAGGTGATCTAGGTAAACAAGTCACAAATTCCATCAAAATATCATCACATTTTCCACTAAATAATGGACAATGACTAAAGGAAACATAATGTAAATTTATGTTCTGTCTTCACTTATTGGTCGATGGAACATTGTGTGATCATACTGGCTATCTCCTGCATCCTGTTAGGACACAAATATTGATGTCATAGAACTCAGTACATTTTGGTGAAATTTGGGTGAAATTCCCATGATAAGGCATGTAAATACCTCATTATATTCTCTATGATTTCTGTTGGGACCCTTACATGACCATGGAAAAAAATCATATCATCCCCCTCAACCTCCCAACCAATAAAGGTATATTCTTGTAAAAAACATTCCCATATTACAAGGCCACTAAGATCAGAGAGTTGTCTCAACAATACTCATTTCATGAGAGTATATGTCACCAATTTGGCTGATATAATATTCTAACCACGGTCTTCCTGAATCTCATCTTTCATCTCGATGAATATTGATATATGTTTCAATTAATAATTGGATTCCTAAATAGCCTATGTTTGAGTCTTCTAGCTCATAGAATCCTTTACTGAATTACCATTCACTAGAGTGTAGGAATGTTAAAAATCAAAATATTCTAGGTACTCTAACCACATACACTACATGAGATTTTGATCCCTCAATGTGAAGATGTATTTGAGAGTTTTTTTGTCTGTGAAGGCCACAGAATGATCTCCCAATAGATTTTGTCTTCAAAAACATAAGGAATGAACAACCACATCGATCTCGAGGTTGTTTGTTTGGTAATTTCCCTCATGAGACCTCAAATGGTGAGAAACATATCAAAAAACATGTTCATCCTACATCATAATATCTCCATGATTGACACATTATGCATCTAATTAGACTATATAAGTCCTCCCAAACTTTTGTAGATTCCATGTCAATGATAAAGTATGTTTTCACTTCATCTATGGAAAGGATGATTGAAAATATTTTGACCATTAAAATTTCATTCCCTTCTTATTCAAGACCATAATAGGTGTGGAAAGGTGGGAGATATCCAAAATGGAGCATCCTTAAAATTTGGAAATCCCAAAGAAATTCCAAATATCAATGACATTCTTGGGATTCTCCCAAGAAAATACAACTCAAAACTTATATTGGTAAATATAAATTCCTGACTCGGAGATGATCTATCTTGAGATGTGGAATTTTTCAATCCTAATGTGGAATTTGTTGAGAAAAACATAGAGTTGAATCTCTCTTAGAGTATTTATTATCATCTCAAGATGGTTTGGATGGTTGTGTCTAGAGTAAAAATACCCCATGGTATCTTCAATGAAAATCACCAAAAATGAATCCATTTATGGCTGGAAAACCCAATTCACTAGAGACATCAAAAAATAAGGTTCACTTTTGATTCCAAACAGCATAACTAGGTTCTTGTAGAGACCATATCTGCTTATGAATGTTAGGAAAGTTATTTCTAAAGTCCTAACATGACCCTAATGATATACCAACCTCATATCTATCAGTGAATGCACATTCACTCCTTTGAGAATATCCAAGAGGTTGTCTATTCAAGGAAAATAAAATCAGTTCCTAATAGTCAGGTGATTCATGTGATGATAATCCACACAATGCCTATGGGTACCTTCTAGATTCTTAGAAAAGAAGACAAGTGATCCCCAAGGATAAGTACTGTGGCATATAATGTATTTTACCCTAGATCAACTGACCAATTCTTGAGTTCCAGATGCTATTTAGGTGCCATCCTATTAGGAGGAATGGTCACAGGTGCTGCTCCAAACACAATCTCACTAGTGAATTATTCCCCTCAAAAAGAAGTTATACTATAAAAACAATCTTGTAAAATGTACCCAAAATTATATTCCATAAGAATAATAGAAAAGAGTTGAAAACCATGATCATCATAATATAATCAAGAAAACTATTATGTAACATTACCCAACCTCAACTGCATGGGTCTTGCTCATGTCAGACTGACATCCCATTCTCCCTTATGAACCTGTGTTACACCATATAGTGATGTGAATGTCACCTTCAAATGATATCATAAAATATAGGCTCTATAGGGAACTAAAAAGTTATTAAGAAACCATACCTTCCTTTCAAGTATGTTTTCCTATTCTGGTTATTTATGAGAAAAAAGGTTTTACTGGAGGTTGTGTAGGGGTGCACCATTGGCGCACAGTTTGACAAAACCATGCAGCCAACCCAAAAAACTGTGTACCCATGATAGTGGGCTCCACGTGGGCTACACATGGTTTTTTAAACTGTGCGGGCAAGCCGTGCGATGTCCGGGGATGAGACTGTAGAAACCGCACGGTTGTCGTACGGTATGCCAAACCATGCAGGGGAACCGTGTTGCCACTTAATGTAAAGGTTTTTATGTCCCAGGAAACTCTGGATTTTCCATTCCTCCACCATTCTTACTCCCAATCGTGTCTCATGGGGGATTTTCATTTTTCAAAGGTTGGTGGAGCTCCTTGCTTCGTTTTGGAGTAAAATCAAAGGGTTTTCTTAGAGAATCGAAGGCAGTTCTCCTCAGGTAAGTCCCTCTTTGGGTTATTTGAGGTTTTGGTTAGGGTTAGACACCTTCCTCTCTTAGTTTCCTAGATATAAAATATTTTCATGTAGATCTAGGGTTCTATTGCCTTGTTATGTTAATGGTTTACCTTATTGATGTTAGGGAAGGGTTTTGAGGTGGTTTCATGGAGGCGTTCACCCAATTTAGAGCTCATTTGGGTGAATAGGCCTTTTTCACCAAACCATAATAGGTAGGTGGTTTTTACATTTTGGATTAATATCTTTGTATTGTAAGTGAAAAATCTCTAATAACCATGAATGGGGTGTTTTGCGTTTACTATTTTTAACCTTGTTAATTTCCTGGTATGATGGTGTGTGCAAGTAGAGGTTATTTGTATGTGAATGGGGTTGATGGATATGCTTTGGAGGTGTTTCCCATGCATGTTTTTCTAATGACTGTTTGGTTATGCTTATCCTGTTAGGCTTCTTTTTTTGTTTCCCATTACTAGAATAGTAGGATGGTGTGACTGTAGTTCTATTATGTTGTTGTACCATAGAATGCTAGCCAAGTAGTTCATGAAGTTTATGTTGTCCATTAAGCACTGCTAAACTTTCTTAACTTACATTGGACTATGAGAACATGGTGTATAGACCATAGGGAGAATTGACATTTAGGGATTCCTCAATGTGTCTTTATAATTATACGATGTGATACCATAGGGGGAATTGATGTTGAGTGCTTCCCCAGAGTGTCTGTTGTTCCTCGACGCGGGCCATAGGGGGAATTGAGGTTGAGTGATTCTCCAAAGTGCCTTTAGTATGATAAAAGTCTATAGGTGTAATTGATGGTGTGTGCCTCCCTGTAGATTCTATGATTATTCTGAACTGGAGGGGTTAGACGGAGTGTGCTACCCATAGGGTTGCATGTACTAGATAGGTAGAACCAGATGGGATAGCCTCTGGGAACTTCCCATAGGGTTACCTATTTCTTAGATACATGCTTGTATCTATTAGGTAGTACCAGAGAAGATAGGCTGTGAGTACTTCCCATAGGGTTACCTGTTGTGATTATCTTCTTTGTTTAGTTGTTGCTTGATATCTGAAACTGTGGATTGTTACTGTTGAGTAATTCCTTGTTTACTGCATTCTGCAATTTTGCTTTCCAAATATTCACTGACAATTAGGTATAGATCTTGTGGTAGTTTCCTACTAGGATTCTTCTCACACCCTGTTTGGGCCATGCTTTTGGGCCCAAATAGATTATATTGTTTCAGTTATAGACAAGGGGAAGCACCCTTTTATTTCAGGTACTTAACTTGCTGTGGGCTGGAGAGCATGGGACCATGTTGTGGCTTGTGATGCTGAGGAGTTTATCTGCTTTCTTTTGTACTTGTTTTAGTACTGTATTTCAGCATTGTGCTTTGTTTCTCTACTTTCCTTGACATATGTATCATGTATCATTTTATATATGTTCTATAGTTTATTCTATAAGTTTTGCACTTTTTATTTTTGTATGGGATTATTAATTCTTCTACTCTTGTATGTATTGGTTTACATCCACTATGTACTCTGCCAATTAGTGCATAAATTTCCCACTATCACACCCATGTCCCTCACTGCTAGTCGAAAACCTCTGGCATTCAGGGAAATGTGCTTGAGGCCATGTGACCAACCGGGTACGGGGCACCCATGGGTGGCTTCCAGATCTGGGACGTTACAAAGTGGTAACAGAGATGTTCGTTTCTTCTATAATTATTGTTCGGAGCCTTTCGATAGGTATATAAGGAATAGGTACATGGTAATAAGTTGTTCCCTAGAGTAGCTAACCCATGTATAAGGAAAATCCAATCTACCTCGTTATTACAATTTTTTTCTGTTTTGAAATTATACAGTTGATTTGATTTCATCGTTGGGTGATTTACATGTTTTTTATAGTTACCATTGATTTTCTTGAAGTTCTATTTCTATTACAACCTGATGAGATGAGGGTATGCCATCTCATGCATCATATAGGCACTTGGTCGAAATCACATGCCATTCATTCTTGACATACCATCAAGGATGAATTATAAATTCCATGATGCTGGGATAGGTGTTTTGTAGAATATTCATGATGTTGTGATAGATTCCTTGATAGAAATACTTGATGTTTGATAAGGTATTGTTTGAGTAAGGTTTTTTTAGGATGAGCACAAACTTTTGGTTCAAGATGAGTTATGGGCCCACATGGACTAGAACATTGTGGATAATTTCCTTGTCTTTGCTTGTTTATAACATGTGTATATTTACAAGATTTGATTTGGGGGGAGTATGGGACCTCACAGATCGTAATATGGCACTTTGCATGTTCATTTCAGTGTTTCTATGGGTTCTGGAGTAGTTTTTGAGGCTTACTATTCCGGAAAACCCATAATACATGTGCTTATAGTTTTTACTACATGACATGTGCGCATCTGTTCACGAAGAAAAGGTATTTCTTAAGTACACACCGTGTAATCTCTGTACACACCATGTACTCCTATGTTTCAGTTCGTGTTAATCTTGATCTAAGATGTGAATTTGAACATTCAGAATCATGCCACCGGGATGTCCTCCGGTTGTACGCCAGCCATAAGGCGGTGATCACACACCAGATATGGATGATCAGGGACTTCCTGCAGATCCTCATGTTGTCCCAGTCTTGTAACTAGTATTTTTACCTGACCCAGGTGCTGATGCATAGTTCAGGGAAGGCTTTATGTGTATTATGCAGACCATTCATGGAGCACCGTCTCCTACATTGTCAATGGAAGATTTGACGCGCTTCGTTCAGCAGCAGCATCCTCCCACTTTCTCAGGGGACGGGGGACCCCAGGCTACAGATTCATGGCTAGAAACCATGCTGACGACCATCGAGCATCTGGATACGCCTCTAGAGAAGAGTTTCAAGCTCGCTACTTATATGCATCAGGACTCTTCCAAGAGGTGGTGGGATGTGATATCACATGCGGGATGCCAGCAGGTTATTGAGTGGGTTGAGTTCCAAAGCATCATATTTTACTACTTCTATCCGGAGACATTGAGGGCCAATCAAGACCAAGAGATTATGAGTCTGGAGTAGGGTACTCTTTCTGTTTTGGAGTATTCCTCTTGTTTCACCAAGATTCGGCGTTTCACCCGTTTTAGGGAAGGGATGGGTTATTTCTGGCAAGGAATTTCGAGGATGGCCTCAAACATTACATCCTCTCTTAGGTGAATATCTTCATGTTGACTTCCATAACTTCCATAGTCAACCTGACACTAATTATTGAGCGAAATATGAGGGAATATGGAGTTGTGAGTTAGGGTGGATCAACATCTAGAGTTAGTGCATCACCAGCTGATAGCCAGAAGTTCCGCAGGGAGACTACACAGGGAGATCCGAGTAGGCGGGAGGAATCTTTTGGTAGCCAGGTGGTGTGCTACTAGTTCGGGAGAAGTGGGTATATGAGGCTGCAGTGCCAGAGAGACTCGGAGAAGTGCCAATCTTGCGACATTTTGGGACACCATCAGAATTCCTATTAGATCTTTTCACTAGCAGTTGGTGACAGGGGTTCGTCTATGACTCCTCATACAGAAGCAGCTCCACCAGTTTCTCACCAGCCTGGGAACTGGAGTTCTTCCGGCCATTCAGGCCAAGCTGGTGGTTTTGGTTGTGGTGGTTAGTCACCAAGCTACTAGAGATAGCATGGTGGATTAGCTCAGAGTAGTCAGACATGTTTCCAGGGCTGCGGAGTTGGCCAAAATTTTTCAGTTGAGAACACCCATCAAGAGTAGGATCCCAGCCCCTCTACAGTTCGAGGTATGATCCTATTTTCCTTGGTTTAATCTTCAGCTCTTTTCGATACCGGTGCTACACATAGATTTATATATGTCGTTGTGATGAAGATCCTTGGGCTCTGTATATTTTCTTCTGCTGATGTTTGGACACTAGACACTACATTGGGGACAAGAACATCTGGTGTACATTATTGTAAGGAGTGCCCTGTTGAGGTTGTTGAGTGTCACTTCCTTTGAGATCTTTATGTTCTAGAGATGACATGCTGTGATGTCGTTCATGGAATGGACTATCTAGTTCCCTTCCAGGTATCTGTCGACTATTATCGCTTCAGGATGTGTTTTATATCACCAGAGGGTGGATCATTTATTCATAAGGGTGAGTGGGATGTCTAGGAGAGCATAACGGGTCCAGAGCATCATGGGTTGGGAGAGGTTATTGCCCAGATTGCTAGTATTTGTCTGGATGACTAGGGGAATCTATAGTTATACTTTTCTCCAGTGGTAGATCATTTTAGAGATGCCTTTCTAGATGACTTTTCATGTTTTCCACTAGAGCATGACAAGGACTTCTCAATTGAGCTTGTGAAAGGAGTGGCACTGATGTCCATTCCTTCTTATAGGATGGCTACACCTGAGTTGCAGGAGCTCAAGAAGTAACTAAAGGAGTTGTAGGCAATGTTTTTCATCTGACCCAGTACTTCTCTTTAGGATTCACCTATCCTGTTTGCAAAGATGGAAAATGACACCCTCAAGCTTTGTGTGGACTATCAGAAGATGAACCAGTTAATGGTCAAAAACCGATATCCCTTGCCTAGGATTGATGATCTATTTGATCAGAATTGAGGAGCCTAGGTGTTCCCGAATATTGACGTGAGTTCCGATGACCATCAGTTGCACTTTAGACCATCTGATATACCTCTTACATCCTTCCAGTGTAGGTATAGTCTATACGAGTATATGATTATGCCATTCGGTATCACGAACTTGCCTGCAGTTTTCAAAGCACTTATTAACTGAGTGTTCCATCCATACTTGGACTCTTTCATGATGGTCTTTGTGGACGATATCTTGGTGTACTCTCATACTTGAAATGACCTTGCATGAAATCTTGAGATCGTTTTGAGTACACTATGATAGAATTAGTTATATGTTAATCTCTCATAATTCCACTTTTGGATGAATCAGATTCACTTTCTAGGTCATGTTATCTCAGAGGCAGTAGTGTTAGTTGACCCAGAGAATGTGCAGGCAGTAGTTTCCTGGGAGAAGCCAAAGAACATCATTGAGGTGCGGAGTTTTCTATGGATGGTTGGATACTATAGGTGTTTCATACAAGGCATCTCACGCTTAGCAGCACTGCTGATGGGTTTGACTAAGAAGGGTGTGATGTTCTTATGGTCAGATTCTTGTGAGTCAGCCTTTCAGGAGCTGAAAGTGAGGTTGAGTTCAGCACCAATACTAGACATGCCATAGTAGGTCCAGAGCTATATTAATTTCTGAGATGTATTAGGTATCTGGATGAGAGTTGTGCTTATGTAGTGAGATGGAGTCATTGCATATGGGTCTCGGCAGTTGAGGCCACATGAGATGAATTACCAGATGTACGATCTAGAGTTGGCTGCTGTTGTCCATGAACTATGTAGTTGGAGACATTATCTTTTGGGAGATCACTTTATGGTTTTCAATAGCCATAAGAGTCTCAAGTACATCCTCACTCAGTGTGATCTGAATTTGAGACAACAAAGGTGGGTCAAGTACTTACAGTCATTTGACATTGAGCTTGACTATACGCATGGGAAGGGAAACATGGTGGATGATGTGGTGAGCAGGAGTACTCAGATACAGGTAGTCCAAGAGTCCAGCAGTGAGTCGCAGCTTATGGATCTATTCTATGAGATGCATTTGGAGGTGCATGAAATACACGTGAAGACTTTTCTTTCTTCTGTAGTTGTTACCTGTACTCTTCTTGATCGAGTGCGAATGAGGTAGCTATCAGACTATGAAGTCATAGACCTATGGGAAAGTGTGTCAAGTGAGAACCATATTTTTTGATGGGCCATAGACGAGGATGTGATCTTTCATTTCTTGGGGCACGTATGGGTGCCAGCAGATATATGCGAGGAGCTGATGTGGGATTCTCATTCCTCAGTTTTTGCAGTTCATCATGGTTGCAAAAAGATGTATCATGATCTACACCATAAGTATTGGTGGCCAGGTATGAAGAGAAATATTGCTAGTTTTGTCATGAGGTGTTCCACTTATCAGCAGGTGAAGGCAGAGCATCAGTGACCAGTTGGGATTTTACAACAGTTACCCTTTCCCGAGTGGAAGTGGAATGACGTCATGATGGACTTCGTGACCTATTTTCTGAGGTTTCATTGAGGTAATGACATAGTTTGGGTTTTAATTGATGGACTCATGAAGGTTTCTCACTTATTTCCAATCAAGGATACCTTCAGTGTTGATGAGCTGGGAATGTTGTACATCTGAGTGATTGTACATCTTCATGTAATTCCACACTCAATCATTTCAGACATGGATGCACCATTTACTTCACGGGTCTCGCAGGAGCTATAGAATGCATTGGGTACACACGAACTTCTGAGTAAAACATACCATCCCCAGAAAGATGAAATGTTCAAGCATACGATTCAGGTTCTTGAGGACATGCTCTGAGCATGCATCCTAGATTTTGGACGTTCTTGGGAGAAGCATATTCCTCTTGTGTAATGTTCCTACAATCATAGTTTTCATTCAACTATTCAGATGTCACCTTATGTGGATTTTTACGGTAGGCCATGCCGATCATCCTTATGTTTGCTGGAGGTAGGAAACGAAGCTTTGCTGGGACCTCGTCTTCTTTCGGAGACAACAGAGTAGATAGTGTTGATTAGGAAGAGGATGGATACTACACAGTCTCGAAAGAAGTCTTACACTGATCAGTAGAGACGATATATGGATTTCGAGGTCGTTAATCAGGTATTCCTGCATGTCACACTGAGGATGGGACACAAGAGTATTATGATACAAGGTAATCTTTCTCCAATGCACGTTGGGCTGTTTGAGGTGTTGGAGAGATTTGGGCTAGTTTCCTATCTGTTGCAGTTACCTCAAAGGTACCGGTCCATGCATGTCTTCCACGTTTCATAGCTGTGATGTTACTTTTCTAACTTGTCTCATGTCTTTCAACCAGAGGAGGTTGATCTCAAAGTGGATGCGTCGTTTGAGGAGCATCCTATTTGGATTGTGGATCGCAGTACAAAGGTTATTTGTGGCTATTCTATTCCATTGGTACGATTGCTACGGCATCACGGGTGGGTGCAGGACGAGACATTGGAGAGGGAGGCCGATGTACAGGCATAGTGGCAAAAACTGTTTGGGGTTTCTTCTTCTACGAAGTGCTAGGGAAATTCGTGGAATAATTTCATTAAGGGGGGAATTTTGTAAGAACACATACCTTATTTTTAGTTATTTTTTCTTTTTATGGTTGTTTTTTAGAAAAAGAGGTTTTTTATGGAGGTTGTGCAGGGGCACACAATTGGCACATGGTCTGACCAAACCATGCAGCCTGCCCAATAAATCATTCACCCTTGAATGTGGGCACCAGACGGGCTACACACAGTTTCTCAAACCATGAGGGCAAGCTATGTGAAGTCCCTGGATGTGACAGTAGAAACCGCACAGTTGGCGCACGGTTTTCCAAACCATGTGGGTAACCATGCGGCCACTTAATGATACGGTATTTAAGTCCCTGGCCACTAGGGATTTCCCATTCCTCTGCCATTCTCCCTTCCACTGGTGGCTCACGTGGGAGTTTCAATTTTCAGAGGTTGGGGGAGCTCCATGGATCATTTTGGAGACACATTGTAGGGGTTTCTTAGTGGATCAAAGGTGGTTCTCCTCGATTAAGTACCTCTTTAGGTTCTTTTAGGTTTTTCTTAGGGTTATCCCTCTTCATCTCTTAGTTTCCTAGATCTACAAGGGTTACATGTAGATCTAGGTTTGTGTTGCCTTTGTGTGTTAAAGGTTGACCTTGTTGATGTTTGGGATGGATTTTTGAGGTTGTTTCGAGGAGACATTCACCCATTTTGGAGCGCATTTGGGAGAAGGGGTTGATTTCACCAAACACTAAGAGGTAGGTGGTTTGTTCCTTTATTTTTAATGTCATTGAATTGTATGATCAAAATCACTAATACCCATGAATGAGGTGTTGTGCATTTACCGTTTCAATCCCTTTTAATTACCTGGTTTTATTGTCTGTTCAAGTAGAGGTTATTTGTATATGAATGGGGTATATTTCTATTGTTTGGAGGTGTTAACAATGCATGTTATGATTATGAATTTTTGGTTCTACTTTTCCTATTAGGATTCTTTGTTGGTTTCCCTTTCCTTGTATTATAGGATGTTGTGACTGTTGTTATGTTATGTTGTTGTACCGTAGAATGCTATCCAATATGTTCATGAGGTTTACCTTGGCCGTTACGCGATGAAAAAATTGCTCAACTTACACAGGGATGTGAGAAACTAGTGTATAAACCTTAGAGAGAATTGATGTTGAGGGCTTCTCCAGAGTTTCTTTATAATTATACGATGCGAGACCGCAAAGGGAATTGACGTTGGACTATCTGTATTTCCTCGATGCGGGCCACAGGGGGAATTGAGGTTGAGTGCTTCCCCAGAGTGCCTTTAGTAGCCTACAAGACTATTGGAGGAATTGATGGTGAGTTCTTCCTCAGAGAGTCCATGATTAAGCTGAACCAGAGGGGTTATAATGAGTATGTTACCCTGAGGGTTTCCTGTAATTGATAGGTATATGGGATTAGCTATGGGAACTTCCCAGAGGGTTAGCTATTTGTAGCTGTATGCTTGTATATGTTAGGTAGGACCATAGGGGATAGGCTATTAATACTTCTCAGAGGGTTACCTATAGTGATTATCAACTTTGGTTAGTTGTTGCTTGATATCTAATACAGTGGATTCTTACTATTGAGTACTTCCTTGTTTACTGCTTTTTGCACTTTTACCTTCCATATATTCACTGAATGTTAGGAACATATCTTGTGGTGGTTTCCTACAAGGATTAGTCTCACACCCTATTTGGGCCATCGTTTTGGGCCTAAACAAATTATATTGTTGTATGTATAGACACAGGAAAGCACCCATCTACATCAGGTACATGACATGTTGTGGGTAGGAGAAAATGGGACCAATCTATGTCTTGTCATGCTGAGGAGTTTATATTCATTCTTTTGTACTTGGTTTAGTAATGTATTTCAGCCTCATTCTTTGTTTCACTTCTTTACTAGACATATGTATCATGGGTCATTTTATATATCTGCTTTAATTTATTCTATCAGTATTCCGCGGTTTATTTTTGTATGATATTTTTACTACATATGCTCTAGTATATATTGGTTTACTTCTGCTCTGAACTCTACCAATGAGGGAATAGTTTCCCCACTATCACACCGAAGTTCCTCGCTACTAGTCTACATCCTCTGGAATTTGGCGAAATGCGCTTGACTCCATGTGACCAACCTGGTACAGGGCACCCCTGGGTGCCTTCCAAGACTGGGACATTACACAGTTCATCCCAATAATCACATTGAAGCCTGTCATATCGAGAGTGTACATGTTCTATTAAAAAGGTCACCTCCAAACGCAAGAGGAAATTATTTGTGTGGAGAATGAAATCTGAATTGATACATAAGGGTGTATCTAGTATCAATAATCCTTGATAAAACTTGATGTTAAGTACCAATATCTGAGTGTTTTCCTTAGATGTAAAAAACTGAGAATAACCTATATAAAAAACGTAAACACTAAAGTTGATGCTATTAGAATGGTACCTCGTAGAGTAGATGGTATAATGCACTTGTACTACAACATATTCTAAACTTCATGTAACTGGCATATACCACAACCCTGAGTCACTATTTGTCTGCCCTGAGTTGGTCAACTTTGTTGGTGCTGAGAATCATATGTCTAGATTCCCCTACCACAAATGCCACCTTAGCCTGAATGACCAGTGGTATTTAATCTTCCTATGATTCATGATACACATGACCCCACTCCTGATCGAGAAGTAGGTGCAGATCCCCACTCACTAGGAACTAGAGGTAAGGACCTATAAAAATGTTATATGTGTACTATCATGACATAGCCTCTAAATTCCACTAGATCCTTTGGACACTGCACATTCAAGTGCCTAATTTTTCCATAGTAATGAAAAACAAAAAATTTACAAGAAGTAGGTTCCTGACTACTTCCTCAACTTGAGAGAATATAAAATTCCTCTTTAACCTAGAGGAAGATCCACTGGAAGCCTTTGGTGTTGAAGCGCCATAAATCACACTATCCACCAATGTCATATTTTGCTCTGTAATTAGGGTTTGGTTGGTGATTTTTGAAATATTTCTCAGCATAAACAATTTTTTTCGATTATATGGGTTACATATCCCATCCTCAAATCCCCTAGAATCCATCAAATTATCATCATCTAGAGAAGGAGTTAAATATTGTAGCTCAATGAAATGAGATGTGTAATCCATAACTATCATGATACCCAACTGTATATTCATGGAATCCCTAGCTGTATCATCCCTCATAGAATGGGGAAAGAAGTATTCATAAAATTTAGTCTAGAAGTCCCCCAATCCATATCTCCATGTTGTCCTTCCAGGGTGATGACATCCCACCACCACTTAGATGATTCACGTAGAATATAATCAGTTTGCATAACCCTATTCATTGGAGGTGTGTCTATATTCTTGAAGATATAAAGGATCACCACGATCTGTGACTCTGTAACAAGTCACCCACCATCCCTCGAGATAGTAGGGGGGATGTTGCTACAAAAACTCGCAAGTCAAAAATTCTCTAGGTAGGTTACATTTTTCCTTTTTTATTATGCATCATACACAATAATCCCTATCATGAATATGTTTTATCACCCAAATTAGGTATGGTAGGGGGAGCCATAGGTGGCTTGACTGGAAGTACAACAGGAGGCTCAAGGCCTATTATCTTTGGAATATGTTCATCACTGATCTCTAGGTATGTGGCTCTAGGAAGTCATGGTAGCATAACACTATAATTATAAATTAATCTCTTTGAAGAAGGAATGAACATTAAAAAACTGAATTAATGATGATAGGTTAGGTAATAAATCCTTCCTATGAGAAAACATGTCTCTCTTCCTACTTCAAAAGATAGCCCTAGATGATAGAACATTCCATACCCAGGCCATAAGAAATAAGAAACACCCACTAACCCTACCAATGTCGGGTTATGGTCAATGTTTTCTTATTGGAACCCAAAAGATGGATATTCTCATGTAAAATGTCATTTAACATTTGAAAGAATGAAAATTGGAACATTTATGGAATTCAAATCAGCTTAACCAAATGATATGTCCTTTTCCAACTCATAAGGTCCCATACACCTTATTCACCAAAATATGACACACATATGGATTTCATCTAAATTTATATTGACCTTATCCATGTCATTATTCAATTTTTGAAATGGTTGAGACAGTAGGAATTCCATTTTTTGATCCATAAGGGTCCATACACCTTATGAGTCAAATAGTGGGACCCACTAAACTCAAAAAATTTATCGATCCAAATCATGAAATAAATATCCTCACAATTATATATATATATATACATATACCAAGGCAAAAAAATATGAAACATGAAAATATTGGTGAAAATTAATAATGTGACATAGAAAAATTCTTGGCGTATTCATATTATGCCCATAGTGATGAATGTTCTAATACATAATCCTCATTTCATTGGGTCAATCCATGAAATAATAATTTCAATATTATAAATAATAATGACACCACATGTCATGCAGAACACCCAATGGTGAAATGATATCAATAGTAAAAATATAGTCATCAACAATAATAATTTAAGGAACTTGGCCCTTACACCAAACATGGGTTTGTGACCCCCAAGAAAGACATGGACCATGTTCCAAGAATTTGCAATCTATAATATATTTTCCTCAAATAGTAATGAATGAATTGAACTGCCTTTTATACCAATTTTGGACTTCCCATACTCCACTGCCACTTAACCATTGTCCTGAGCTTAATTGGCCACATTAACCCTGGTGCGTCTCCCCAAAAGGTAGGGGCTGATGACTAGTAGTTGTGGTGTGATGGTAAAATCATGGGCATAATATACCCCTATGTTAGTGTAACTCATCAGATAAAAAAATATAAAACAATAGGAAAATCATACTCTAATAGATTGATACAATAAACAGTGGTAGATTGATTGACTGAATAATATAACAAAATCCCCATATACAGTTTCTGATTCCACGTGTATTCATGGAATGCTAGTACAAAAATAAAAAATGTAACATGAAACATAAAGGATAATAAAAAAGTAAAAAATTGAAAAAAAAAATCCAGAATAGATTCCATAAAATTTCATGCCTAATCGTGATCCTCTACACCTATTCTCCATCTAATCAAATATAATCAACAACATGAAGAGTGGTGTTTTCTTATATCCATACATACATGAAAATGGTCTTCTCCAGTGTCGATGGTGGATTATGTATAGTGTTATAAAAACATCTCTGTAGGACATCACCAATAGTGTCTACCTGTAAACTGAGTAGGTTCTCATACGTAAAAAACACACAATAAGATAGATAAGTAAAGTAATCCAGAACGATTATTCAATCTCTTGCTCATGTTCTTAAAGGACACATGATGGGTCTACCTACTTCATCTCACAGCTATTATGTCTGACCATGTCACTATGTGTATATATATATATATCTATGTATGTATGTATTTATTATGTTTTTCAGGACCTAGACCTAACTCTCACATGTCCTATTCCAGGGAATCTCTCACAGTCTAGCCCCTAGCCCAACCCCAAGATCCGTCACGGTCTATTAAAAATACACATGGTAGCTCTTACATTCTTCCCTATCATATGTCTTCAATAATCCTTGGGTCCAAAAAATATGTTGTCATAGTCTTACGATTAGGGACTTCATGGTCCCTTATCTTCACATTATTGAGGTAAAACCTTAAAAATACGTAGGGTACGATGCATGAAACTCTCATCCCTCATTATGTCCAACACCATGTAATGGGAAAATTCATTATCACAAGTAGAATAATTAAGAAATATAATCCTAAGAATTTTAATATAAATATTAAATAAGTATTGGCCTCATATTAATTCAATTAATTTTGAGGGTAATCATACATTAAATGAATATAAACTAGATAACGAATTCCATTCACATTTCCTATCATAGAAAATTAAATTATAAATGTATATGAAAATAGTACCATACCCATTTTAGAAATTCCAATACTAAGAGTTCCAATCACCCATATGGTTCCTTGGGATAAAACGAACACACGTGAAAAGGGTAAATTCAATTTAAACTCAATACTTGAGATATAAACAAGATTTACTCATATAGGGAAATTGGCCTTCAAAAAGAAATTTAGTCGGTACAACCCTTGGTTGTCCATATAGTTCATGGGTGATACAAAAACACCTAAATATTATTCAATTATAAAATATTATAACTCTAGGGTCAATTAGAAATTATGGAATCAATCTAACAAGGGAGCTCAGTAAAGGATGCGATATGACATGATGGAATAAATACGAAATGACCAAAACACACATGGATAACTATGTGTCCACCTACCATAGGTTCCTAAACGAAGCCTCACTAGATATAGAACTCATATTCAAAAAATGAGGAAGATATCTAAGATTCAATCCAATTCCCTATAACTATTGGATATTATCCTATAAATAAAAATTGTAAATAGACGGAAAGAAGGACAAGAATAAGAGTAGAGAGACTATGGATCCTTACCACAGGGGATCCAATTCCACTGACGAACTAATGATCAGATATAAGATAGAGGTGTTATAAAATATATAAGCACGGAGAATGGTCTTATCTCAAAGTGGATGAAATATGAGGTTTTTCCACTAGAGGTGATGAAAAGAGAAAAGAACATAATTTAAAGAGAATGGGAAAATGATAATTTTCCCCAAACACATTGTTCATGGTTTGTCCACACAATTTATAATCCCTATCCAACCCATATGTGAAGGATCTTCCCCTAACTACCAATGGTTCACAAATCCATGCCCCTGGAATGTCTGGTTATAGAAATATCATGCGGATTTGCAGGTACCCCAATGTATATTGGCATAATTTTTTTAAACCGTGCATCCTAGGTCGCATTGTTTTTACAAATAATGTGGACCACCCTACATCCGACTTTTCTGGACCTCTGGCCTCTAATCCAGCCCCTAACGCTCCTCATGATATCATTAGGCAACAATACACTTTTACCATGGTAAATGGAAAGATTCAATATAAAAACCAATGATCTGTACCTTGGAAAAAAGTTGGGTCATTACACTTACCAACAAATATTAAATCTTATTCCAAAAAATATCATATTGTCTACATTATGGAATGTGTTTTTATAAAATTATAATTTACAAGTTATAACAATTATTATTATTAGAGATTATAATATAGGGGAATATAAATTATTCTAGAAATTATTTTTTATGGAAAATCTTTATGAATAATAGTTATAGTTAATTAGTATCATTTATTCCTATTATATCATTAACAAGAATAAATTATTTATTTCTTTGGATTTATGGTGTATTATATCTCAACCAATTATATAAATTTCATCTTTAGTATTTCATAATGCTCCAAATTAAGTAAAACAATTAGTTACTTCTTCATCATTGTTTCCTCAAGCACCTTTTTTGATTCCTCCAAATTTTGGTTCCCCTATAGCATGTTCACTTGTCTAGTTATTCAATTTTAATAACATTTATACATATAATCAAAAATCAGAACATTACCCTCATTATATGATTGGTCAATTTCTATTCAATCCTATATAAAATGAAATATATGTGAATAGAATTGAATATCCATCCTTAGTGTGGATAAATCATTTACATTGTGAACCTAGAAATGATTTTTTTGATGAAAATAATAAATAGGCATATTGACTTGTTAACTCTAATAGTAATAAAGGAATAATATATCTTGGGCTTACTTTTTTACTTATTCCAATACACATTATTCCCTTTCAAGGATATATCATTACGAATAATTAATCAAAAACCAAAAAATATAAATTAGGAAGTTCATTATAACTGTATCTATTTTTACTACTTTAAGGTAATGTGATGTGTTGTTGGATAACCATATCATTCACTGTGTTATCTAGAATCAAATAAATTCCTTATTGAATTTTATCTACAAATTCATACAAACAATATGGAGTTCAAAATTTCTTCCCATAGATTCCCTCATAAGGTAAACTATTGATTGTTGAATGATAAATACTGTTATATTATAATTTCACCAAGGGAATATCTATATTCTAGTTTCCATGTAAATAATATTATCATGACATTAACATCTTTTGAAAAGAACATATTGTCATTTCCTATATTCTTTTATCACAAGGAAAGTTAGTTGTGCAATGATGCATCTCAATACTTAACACCAATTGAAAATGACTCCTAATTTTCAAGGTGATCCATGGATCAAGATCACTCATAATAGAGATAGGTACACAATGAATACACTCCAATTCCTAAATATAAATCTCATATTTTTTTTATAATTTAGTTATATTAAATTATTTCATTAAATTTATTTTACTTGATTAAACTATTAACTGATACCCAAATATAATTATTAATATTTTATGGCTTTAAAACACTAATGAATAAATCCATTATGATAATGATATATGTGTATAGAATATTTTTGAATAATTTATTTTTCTAATATCCACTTCTCAATAACATACTAGTAAATAATATATATCAACGTAGAATTATTAATTTTGTACTTCATGGTATACCACTAATATTTCTCTTTGAGATCCCTATACATGATGGTGCTCTAAGAGTGTATAGTGAATATTTTATAATGTGAATAACATAATAATTCAATATTCAAAATAGATATAGATGGAATACATAATATCTTAACAATCTAAATGAGTCCAACATTATTAATGTTTATCTTAGTAAACTACCTACCCTGTACATATTCAATTATTTTAATCATCATTACATCACCCCATTGAATTACCATTATATTTTTATCAATGATTATTGAGCATCCATATTGCGTATAAATTATGTCATTCTTTCCTTTATGATTCTCAAAAACAACATCAATTAATCAAAGTTCATTAAATATTGATCTTTCCTCCCAGTAGTGTGATTTAAACAATCATTTTGAATCCAATAATCTTATACCTTTTCCATTATTTGGATGATAATCGGTGGTACAATCATAATCCTTCAATAAATCCAAATGTCTCCTCAATAACACATTTATATGTGTTGGCATGAATCTATAATTTGTACCATTATGGTATATATATATATATCAATCTTTTTACTATCTAAATAATTATTTTAATTCATTAAATAAAATATTCCTAAATTCAATTCCACATCATGATAAGGAAATTTATTCCTGTGTATCTTAAATTATCTAGATGAATACCACATTCCATTATAATCATAAATCATGACACTACCAAATCAATTCATTAATGCATCATAATAGGTGATGAATCTATTACCTCTAAAATGAAATGTTAGTACACATATAATAACCAAGATTCCAATGATCTCTTGGAAGCTTTCTTAACAATCCATGATCAGTGAAAAATTAACCCCCATCTATTTTAATTAGGTTAGTGGGTTGGATAATTGTGGATTATTATTAAAAAATAAAATATGGTACCTATATAAAAAAATAAATTAGAATATATAAGTCATATTTGATTGATTTGGTTATTCATATATGTATCTAGTCATTGAAGGGTCAACTAATATACCTTATTTGGAAACCACATGACTTTGAAATTACACATACATAATTAAAAATGACAGATAAATAACTTTTCACATTAATTATTTTTCCTCAATAATTCATAAATTATCATTTATATGTCTTTACACATCTCATATTTTAGAAGAAAATAATAATGTCATTAATAAAGACTGAAAAAAACATATCATGATAGTCTTTAAATACTCCATTCCTTAAATCCATTAACACATCTGCTATATCCTTCATACCAAAATGAATTTTTGAAACATTAATATAGCCAATAGATAGTTTCAAGGTATTTATTAGAATATCTTATTTTCTGACCTAAATTTGATGATATGTAGAACATAATTCAATATAAGGTATATATGAAGCATCATGAAGTTCATCAAATATATTTTCCATTAATTGATATATAAATTTAATTATAATTACAATAAATTTGTGTTCTATGTAATTGAAAAAAATATCATTGATGTATCTTGATTCCTCAAAAATAAAATACCAACACCCCAAATGAGACATTATTGGATTGATAAACCCATTTTAAAATAGATAATCTATTTTTTTCTTTATCACCTCCAAAACAACTTGATCTATTCAATATATATGATTTTATATTATTATAGATCAAAGTAGTGGATCAATATAAAACATTTTTAATCCATTAGAGGTCTAACAAAATCATATTAGAATACATATACATGTTATATCAAAATTTCTATAAGAACCATATAATAGTCTATATTTTTAGTAAATTATTCTGGATATATTGTCATACTTTTACCTTAAAAGATGACATTCATCATCAGAATATAATTTTGTATCATTATTTTCAATCCCATTATTTTAGTAGAATACAAATATATGATGGTCTACGAGATTATTGGAAATTAATTTATCTTTATAGTTTAGATTTTCCTTATTATTTTAGAGCATTTATATACCTTGAGTATTATCAAATCCAACTAAGGGAATGATTATTATAATTTTGTGCAATACTTACCCATAAATAATTAAAACCGAATATATTAGTATCTTTATTTCAATCGATGCAACATTTAGTGTCATAATAAATAAAACACTTTAGGTAAGGAATTAATATCCACCAGTAAATTTCATGACAATAGTTAATTTGATAGTCCATAATAAAATATTGAAAAAGTTACTCTTGAGATAATGGATATAGTAATTGTGAAAACATTGTTTGTTTGTTCTAACTTTTCTACTATAGTAAAAATTTCATGTTCTTAACATATAGGATTTAGGGGTTAGGGGTGTTTTTAACATCATTTATCTTATTTATTTGATAATTACTATCATATTTCCTATACATCTATAATTGAGGCATTAAACCATTTGTTAATGATTCAATAATATATTATATTCATCTCCGTGGATCTCATCATGGACACTTGTTTTTCCATGATTCATTCCTTTTTTAACATCCACGGGAATTATTTCCATAATCTTCAAACTTAAATAGTTTTCAAGTACCTCTTATTTAATTTATTATGTGATTCCTTTCACATCTATGGAATATTGGAAAATGAAACCTTTCCATTCATCTCTCTTTATTATATGATCACCCATTAATATGCTTCACTTTTCTCTTTTTAAAAAATAATCATAGAAAATAATATATAATTGATATCAATGTTTCCAATTTTATAGTATAATGAACATTTTTTACATAAATTTCAAACCCTTATGTTTTCAATGACATAATAATAATTATATTTTTACCATTATAAAATATATCAATATCAATTTTTGAATCAATGAAAAAAAATACATTTCATACTGGGTAAATTTAGCTTCATTTGACTTGATGTACTCACTATAATTATACTTTAGATTGTGGAATTATCATTCTAAATTGATTTATATAGTTCGAAGGTAATATTTTTTAATGGACGAATTCTTCAAATCACCCTTTAACAATGATTCAATATCTTTTTCATTCATGAAATTATTTATTAATAGTCACCATCTATCATATTCTTCTTAAATATAATTAATAGATTGATTGGAAATATATTAGTTAGCTCATTCCAATATATAAAATATTTTTAAGACTGATGATAACTATTTTTCAAAAAAAACATTCATGGACCCAAAAATGATTGACAGTGTTGCCAAAGATATTCAAAATTAACTAACGTCCATGTCATGGTGATGTAGACTTCTCCATATGAATATAGTTCTTCTCAAAAACCAAATTATTTTATGTCAATGATTCCATTATGTTTTCAACATTATCATCATTGATGTTTTTATACATTAGGGAAATCATCACATTAACAATTATGCCCTTATTGGGCATTCATATTACTGAATCTGCTTCCTCCATCATCTAATGAAAAAAATAAATTATAATAAATTAAATAAATATAATTCAATATAAAATCAAATCATTATATTATAAAACACAATCCACAAAAGTAATTATTTCCTATGGGTATTTTCAACCTAATTCTCAAAACTAACTAAACATTATTCCAATACCAACTGAGATTTACAATACAAAAACACTTTGAACATTTAGTATAACAATATGATATTCGTGATATGTCTTAAAATTTATTTTATATTGACCCATCCAAGATTCAATAATATAATTTTCATTGGTATGTAACACATAATTTTGGAAAAATAAAATACTAATATTAATATTAAACATCACTAGGATATATCATCTATATAATATCACAAAATAGCCCTCAAAATATATTAATTTTCTTAGATATTACAGAAACATAAGAATGAGTGAAAAATATAAATCAGTATGGGTCATAATAATATTGTAATTGTGTCAACAAATATACCTAATATAAAAATGGCATAAATATAAAACATGATAATGTGAATATTTTTGAAGAAAAATATGATATATAAACATTAAATATAGCATAGATATCATAAACCTATTCTTAAAGAATTCCTATAAAAAAGAAAGCGTACAAGTTATGATATCATAATCAACTTATTTACCTAGTATCAAAATCTTTTTATTTACATAGTATATCACAATTTGAAACATTAAATAATGCAGTGGATGGATTATTTATCCTTCTCATCCATTTGATAATATATCTAACATAAATTACAAAAAATAAAATACATATTTTTATTAAAGAATTTATATAAAAAACTAAAAATGTATGACCACTATAAATATTAACCCAACAGTAAATAATTTGAGTTTTAATATTATAAATCTATGACTGAAGGTAAATTGTGGTTTCTATGTCTATAAAAATTATTTAGTATTTAACACCCTAAACATTAGGGAATATTTTTTAATTTTATTTCTATTGAAAGTCATGTATTTTAGTTTTTTGGGTGTATTATATGGTTCAAAGGTTGTTCAGTTTAATTTTTTGAAGAAATAAGATTATATTTTTAAAATAATCCATGTAATAGATTCCCACATGATTTATCGTGAGAGCCCATTTTAATTCTATTCAGGGGGATTTCTACTTTCACTTCAAGTATAAGGTTCATGGGGTGATAGAAAACCCCGATTAGTTCTACCAGTGTTCTGGTGGATTCAAAAAACTTTATGATTGGGCTATTTCAATTGTTTTAAAAAAATTAATTTTTGATTAATTATAAGTCATGAACCATCCCCTAGGGCCCGCATCGTGACCAACCCAAGCCCACCTTCCATAAACTTGGGGCTTGCGACTAGCACCAAAGGTGTAATTTCAAAAAACTGGGAAGGAATTGTCTTTATAAAACGTAAACTCACACAACGAGAGTACAAGCAGAAGAAAACAATAAGTAAAAGAAACTATATAAAAAGTGTACTGAATGTAAAGAGTCCAGAATAAAAGCCCAACATGAAAGTACAACTGAAAGGAAAGGGACAAAAAACTGAAATGTAGTTACAGCTCTAGGATCATCATCTGGGATTACTACCTGAAAGGTAGGAACAGATGTCCACCACAGCACTCCACACCTATTGGTCCAATCCATGTACCATCTCACCTAGTAGTCCACCTCCAGGTATCGTCCAGTCCTGGCTCACTCTTGACCTTCGTCAATGCTGTCGGTCGTCTGCATCCAACACAACGTGGTGCAGGCAAGGTCTGAGTAGGGGTGAGTATAATGATACTTAATAGGGACCCCAAGACTCTTAAGGTCTCATAAAATCCCACAAGAATAAACCACAAAGTATGATTTCAATAGATAACCATTACATAGGTATATAATCATTCATATACCAATGTTATCAAGTAACCCTTCTCAATAATGAGGAAAACACAAGGGTCATTGACACAGTTCAAACCAGGATTTTCATTAACGAAACCACGACTGCTGGAGAACTACTCCTCTGTCGAGTACAGTAGTCCTATCGTGACTCTGAGGTGCTACTCACTAACCTTAGACTACTGATGTACTCCTCCTATCGAGTACCATAGGTCTGCTGACTCACACAGTAGCACTCCCCTCCATGGGTATGCAGCCACACATAGTAGCGCTCCCCCTAATAGCCTATAGAGGTACTCCTCCTGTCATGTACTGAGGGTCTACCGCCTCACACAATAGTGCTCCTTCGCCATGGGTTTGTCGCCTCACACATTAGCTCTCCCCACTGGGCTAGTCAAGTCACACTGAAACGAATCGGACAAGCAGTCATTAGGTCATAGCCAACTACTAGATCTTTATAGTCTTCTTGATTGTCTCCAGGAGGGTCCTCTCTACAAGCTACAAGCTAATAACCCAAGTGTCACAAAGTACTACGAAGAAGTATCTCAAATCTCATCTACGTCATAGGGGTCTCAACGCAACATACGGCACATCAAATATACGCCTGGTATGTGAGTTATTAGCATTTTAGTCTCAGGGGCCTGGCTGGATTCGTGTACAAACCAACCGGACCATATCTCAACTATACCCTGAACTCGCATAGGGTATTTCAAAAGGGACCATTTATCAAGGAGATTACTAGCACCACTGATGGTTCATCAAACAGATGTCCAGTTCCAAAGATATGTCTAAAACAAATAAGCAATGGGTCATTAGTGGGCTCGGGTCCGGTCCTACACGGTCGTACCGACTCCGCCCAACCCAGTCTGGGTTGACCCGGTCAGACTTGCTGAGTCTACCTTGGCCCATTGTGCGGGTCATCCCGCTATGTTTTGCGCAGTCCACTGGGCCTGGCCCAGTGGTCTGTGTGGACAATTTGGGCCAAAGTCTCCATGTGGGTGTCTTGGCCTAAAGGTAATTGGTAGGTTTGGCTAGTTTCGTGAGGGGCGAAGCTTAGGCGGCTTCGCCCGACAGGCTAGCAGCGGGCCGCGTGGGGCGCGGGTAGGCCACGGGTGTGCCTGGAAGGGCGCAGGGCAAGCTGGGCAGCTGGCCTGGGTGCCGGGCAGGTGGCTTGGGCATTGAGGGGGCGCAGGGTAGGCGACCGGGGCACCAGGGGGTGCCCGACAGGCGGCCTGGGCTCTGGGCAGGCACCGAAAGGGCGGCCTGGGCACCGGGCAGGCACTGGGAGGGCGTCGTGCATGTGTCGGTCATGAGGCAAGGGCGTGGGGAAGACGTGGGGCGTGCCAGCAGTGTGCGGGGCACGCGGGCAGGGTGCCGGTGGCCGGGCGGGCCGTGGTTTCGGGTGGGGGGTGCGTCGTGTAGCGCATGGGTAGGATGGTGAGGCGCCACTCATTCGGCATTACGGTTCGCGGAGGCCGCGGGTAGCGCGGCCTCGAATCGCCATATTCATCGTCGTCTCCACGTTGTCATGCAGCTGCTACTCCACCTTTGATCCGAGGTTCCAAAACTGTAATGGTTAAAAACGGGTCAGGCCATGTTCATTCGGTGCGAACCCTCCACGTCAGAATGATTGCAAGCAGATCATGAAGTTAATTTAACAAGAGAAGATTAATTGTTAAATGACTTAAAACACACCCTTACATTTTTAATCGACGAGCGTTCGTTTGTCACAGGGGAAGATGATGTTGTCGTCATTCTCCGTACGTTTCCACTTCCGAGTTCGTGCGTCTGTCTGTTCACAATGAAGAGGAAGTATGAAGGGTCACTGAAGAGGTCCCATGTCGTAAGGGTGTTCCGAGGAAGAAGCTGAGGAAGAATTTGTCATCGCCAGCGTCTCCGCGTTCTTCATTGGTGGAAGCGTAATCATCTATGGTTTTGGCATCGCGTCACTTTACCAACGCTTCGTCCATTGGTGAAGCTGTCCCCAAATCCTTCTCCCATGATCCCTATATATAGGGGAGGGGTAGAGGTATGTAACCATCATGGAATTTATGACGGTTCATTTATTAGTAACCTTCCTAAAATCTAATGGTGTGGTTACCTAAAATTAAAAAAAAGTGTCAAGAGAAATAAAAACTGTTGGCACATAAAATTAATTGAGGGCAATTAATTTTAGGTCGACACATAAAATTAATTGACAAAAATTAATTTTATGTTGACACACAATATTAATTGAGAGGGTTGCGAGGTTTCCTCTGACTCCCCATTAAATAGAGGGTTAATCGTCATATGGACCCCATGTCATAACCTCTCGCGGGAGGTTATGTTGATCGGGTGTTCCCCACACCAATTATCCTCCCATGGGAGGTTGGGGTGTGGGTGTCCCACCACCAACTCCAAAGTGGATCTTTTAACCAACCTTATCCACATGGTGTGGGTTCAACATAAATAAAATAATTTGTCACTTGTATTATTTTATTAATCCATGTGAAACCCAAAAAAAACTCTCATACCCGTTAAACTGCTCTCAAAGTGAATGCCTTCTTAAGAGAAAACTGGAATTGTGAGTTCAATGGTGCCCTCAGATTTCAATTCCGAGAATACATTCAAAATATAGAAAAACCCACATGTATGTTTACTGAACATACCTGAACAAAACATCAGAAAATGATTTCAGGCACACTGGGGATCAGAATCAGGCGCTGTCAAAAACTGGGGACACATAAAATTCCAAAGAATTTAAGAAAAAAAACCTAATTGAAATTTCTGGGTCATTACATTACCCCCACCTCAGGTCGTGCATGTATCTCCTCAGCTGAGATACATGGAAGACGTCATGTACCCGATGCAACTGAGGTGTAAGGGACATGCAGTATGTCACCTCGCCTACTCTACCGAGGACCAGGAACAACCAGATGAAATGTGGAGATAACTTTCTACCTCGGCCAAATCTCCGTAGACATCGTCGAGGTGAGACCCGTCGGAAGACATGGTCGCCATCCTAGAACTCTAGTGGTCTCCGTCTCCTATCAGCATAGGACTTATGTCTTCTCTGTGCAGTCTTCATCTGCTCCTGGATGATCTACACCTTCTCTATGGTAGCTCGTACCACCTCTGGTCCCACTAGTGATGACTCCCCTGGGTCTGTCCAGTACAGTGATGATCTTCAAGGTTGGTTGAATAGTGCCTCGTAAGGGGCCATCCCGATTGTGCAGCGGTAGTTGTTGTTTTATGAAAACTCCACCAAGGGTAAGTGATCCTTCCATCTACGACCAAAGTCAATGAAACATGCACGGATCATTTCCTAGATAGTCTAAATGGTCCTCTCAGTCTGACCATCCATTTGCGGATGTAATGCGGTGCTCAGGCAAAGCTGCATCCTGAAAGCCTCCTCCAACCCCTTCCATAGACAGGAAGTGAAATGGGTATTTCGATCAGAGATGATAGTCGATGGAACAAAATGAAGTCGTACAATCTCTGGAACATAAAGGCTTCCCAAGCTCTCTACTTAGCCCTGCTCTTTGATCGGTAAGAAGTGGGATGACTAGGTGAGTAGGTCTACGATCACCCTGATAGAGCCGTGTCCTCTGGATGTACGTGGATTTCCAATCACGAAATCCATGTATATCCGGTCCCACTTCCACTCTGGGCCCTATAAGGGCTGAACCAGTCCTGCTGGTTCCTGGTTCTCTGCCTTCACTTGCTGACAAGTGAGGCACCTTGAGACAAACTATACTACCACCTTCTTCATATCTAGCCACCAATGTTGTCGTCGAAGGTCCTGGTACATCTTTGCCACTCTTGGAAGTACCTATAGAGGGGAAGTGTGAAACTCTCTCAACACCTCCTCCTGAACTGCATCTAGTACCATGGTATGCCCTCTGAAGAGGATGATGTGCTCCACATCTTCAGAAAATCCATCAGGTGCAAGCCCTATGGATATCTGAGCACATCGCATCTTGTAGTCAGCATCCCCAAGTTGCACCTCCCTGACTCGCCGAAGAAGTGGCAGAGTGACTATAAGGGACTGTAGATAGGCTGCTCTATCCCTATCTAGAAAATATATCTGAAATGTGGCCAGCTTCTCTATTGCCACACCTAGAATTTGAAATCCTGATCTCGTACTGAGCGCATCTACTACTACTTTCCCCTTCCCAGGAGTATATACTATCCTGAAGTCATAGCCCTGGAGGAACTCAATCCACCGCCACTATATGAGGTTCAGGTACTTCTGAGAGAATATATACTTGAGACTCTTGTGATTAGAGAAGATTGTAAAATTATCATCCATCAGATAGTGCCACCACATCTTCATTGCGGAGACCACTACTGCTAATTCTAGGTCATGGGTAGTGTAGTTTTACTCATTATATCTCAACTACCATGAACCATACGTGATCACTGCTCTCTCCTACATCAGGACACACCCGAGTCCGGTCCATGATGCGTTGTGGTAGA
Source organism: Viscum album (assembly GCA_963277665.1). NCBI lineage: Eukaryota > Viridiplantae > Streptophyta > Magnoliopsida > Santalales > Viscaceae > Viscum > Viscum album. The sequence goes on from OY728128.1 coordinate 845,649,514, forward strand.
CTACGTACCCTATGAATTCATCTAGAAGCCTAAGATGGGGAACTATTAAGCCTCTTCCTCAGCTCTTGAAAGCTCTGCTAGCACCTCTTCGACCATATGAAGAGTTTCCCCTTCTTCGTTAAGGCTGATAGTGGCGCTGGAACTCTGGATAAATCTGGAACGAATCTCCGGTAGTACCCATCCTAGCCTAATAAACTTCGTACCTCCTTCACACTCCTGGGTGTCTCCCAAGAAAGTACTGCCTCAATTTTCACTGGATCCACTGCAACTCCAGCCTCCGAGTTGATGTGACCTAATAAGTGAACCTCTTGAATCTAATACTAGAACTTCTAGAGTTTACCATAAATCTAGTGCACTCGGTGTGTATCCAGTACCACCCGCAAATGGTAGGCATGCTTTCCTCAATAGTCGAGTAAATCAGTATGTCGTCGATGAAGACTACGACAAAGAGATCGAGGTATGGATGGAAGTTCTTATTCATGAGACTCATGAACACTGCTGGAGAATTAGTTACACTAAAGGGAATAACTAAGAACTCGTAGTGGCTGTACCGACACCTGAAGGCAGTCTTCTGTACATCCTCATCTCGATCACTGAGCTGGTGATAGCCTGATCTGATGTCCATCTTCGAGAACCATCGTGCTCCCTTGAGCTGATCAAAGAGGTCATCTATCCTCGAGAGTGTGTACTTGTTCTTCACGGTCACCTGATTCAGGTGAAGGTATTCAGCACATAGTCGGAAGCTCCCATCCGCCTTCTTGGTGAACAAAATCGTAGATGCCCAGTGTGAAACACTAGGTCGGATAAATTTCTTCTCCTATAAATCCTTCAGCTGTACCCACAGCTCACGAAGCTTAGCGGGAGCCATCCAATTTGCTGGAGTACATATCTGTGTCGTCTCGGGGTACATGTCAATTTAGAAGTCCACCTCTATATGAGGGGGTAGTCTTGGAACATGGTCACAGAAAACATTCGTGTACTGATCCACCACTACAGCATAAGTTGGACTCTCCACATCAACTGCTCCGAGGGTAAGGAAAGCCAACTTGTGAGTGATCGGCTACCTCATCCTCCGAGTAAGTTCGTCCTACGTTTCAATGGTTACCTTCTATCTAGTGAAGGTAAACCTGGTCCCATATGTGCGGACACACCGTACATTGTTCCTAATACAGTCAATCAGAGCATGGGCTGTAGATAACCAGTCCATACCCATGATGATGTCGTAAGGCCTTGACAACGCTACTAGGAGATCCCAGCTGAATGTCTCGCCTCCTAGAGTAAGCTCGCAATGCCGACACTAGTGAGGGATCATCGAATCCTCTCTCATAGAAGTCTCTATCCGTAAGGATTGAATTAATGGCTCATTCGGAATCACCAAGCTACGTATGAGGGAAGTGGCAATGAAAGAGTGTTTAGAAGATATCTCAATAAGAACTGCAGCTAAGGTTGAGTTGACACAGATCATACCTCGAATCATCTCCGGAGTGTCCTGAACATAGGCCCTAGCTTACTGAAGTTGTGCTTTGCCTTTTCCTCCCGCTCTCTATGGTCGGGGTGGACTTCTTGTTAGTGGTGGTGGAAACACCTCGTAATGCCATCCACCACCACCTGCATGGCCAGCACCACTGCCACGTCCTCCTCCGCCCTACAGACCACCTCGATCAAACCTATACCTCTTCCTAGGAGGTACCTCAACTGACAACTTATCATCTATGCAGCGGGTCGGACAGTCACAAGCCATGTGACCATGGCCACCGCATGAGTAACACTACCAGACAGGTTTGGCTCTATCTCCACTATGGGTTCCCCGCAATACTGATCCTGAATTGTGCGGTCGACCACCTGTAGGTCTAGTCCACTTGGTCCTCTATGTCATCTGTCTACTGACAGCTACAGAAGACTCTGCTGTATGTCGGCTAGTGGTGGGTCTCGCAGCTAGAGACTGCTCATCAAGGAAAATCTCCACTAGGAGTTCTCGCTCCAACACCCCCGTCGGCATCGGGATGCTATGAGAGATAACTGAAGCTCTGATCTCTCACCTGAGTCCCTGCTCAAAGGTTCAGGCCCTGAAGAATGGGTTCTATACCACATCAGTGGAGTAGCGCGAGAGGTCGGTGAACCTCACTGAGTACTGCGCCACTATCATGCTACCCTTCTGTAGATGTAGTAGCTCCTATATCCGCACTGCTCGAAGGGTGGATGGAACAAACTCCGCCAGGAAATTGCTCCTGAAGTCTTACCAGAGTAGTGTCACCTCGTCGTGGACCTGTAGTATCAAGCTCCACCATCTGCCTGCTCCTACCTGAAGAAGGATTGTAACAAGGATCACCATGAAGTTTGTTGTGTCGTTTCTAGCCTGAAGACTCTCACCACAACCTCCAGCCAATCCTCAGCAGCTTGTGGGTCCGTCTCTCCCTGAAACCTGGGTGTCCTCTAGCACTGCAACTCATGCAACGAGCTCATGCGGCGTGCATCGTTTGGTACTGCATCGGGTGGCATCTGTGGCCCAACGGGAAGTAATACCTCAGGTGCCTCTATTAGTTCCTCAACTGGATGAGGTCCCTGTACTGAGGCCTTATTTCTCGGAGCGATTTCAGTATGTACAGCTCTTTAGGCTCTAGCTAGTCATCCGTAGGGAGGCATCCTGAAAGAAAACAGATGTGAAAATGTTAAAAGACTATACCGGGTGAGGTGACCTTGTTTGAGCTGACTTAAAGAAAAATTTTTAATACACACACACACTTAGTTTTTTCTTGCACTGAGTTGGAGATATGATGTAAGGGTCCTGGTGTATGGACACGTTAGCCGCCCGAACCAACACTGGACTCCCTGAACTGAAAACCACACATAGTACCCTTAACACTATTGGTTCACATAAAAGAAAATAACGGAGTTCAATGTTTTGCGGTAGAACCAACGCCCTCTGATCCCAATTTGTAATGACCCGTCCCCCAGGGCCCGCATCGTGACTACCCCAAGCCCAACTTCCATAGACAAGTGGCTGGAGACTTGCACCAAAGGTGTAATCCCGTAAAACTGGGAAGGCATTGCCTTTATAAAATGTAAACTCACACAACCAGAGTACAAGCAGAAGAAAACACTAAGTAAAAGAAACTGTATAAAAAGTGTACTAAAAGTAAAGGGTCCAAAATACAATCCCCACAGGAAAGTACAACTGAAAACTAGTACAACTAAAAAGAAAGGGAAAAATAGATGAAATATAGTAGCGGCTCCAGGATCGCCATCTGGGATTCCTACCTAAAGTGTCGGTACAAATGTCTACCTCAGCACTCCATGACTATCAGTCCGCTCCAGGTACCATCTTGCCGAGCAGTCCACCTCCGGGTATCGTCCAGTCCTGGATCTCTCTCGGCCTCTGTCAACGCTATTCGTCTTCTGTATCCAACACAATGTGGTGAGGGAAAAGCCCATGCATGGGTGAGTATAACGATACTTAGTAGGGACCTAGGACTCCCATGGTCTCAAAAAATCTAAAAATAATAAACCACAAAGTATGATTTCAGAAGATTTCCATTACATAGGTATATAACCATACACATACCTAAGTTATGAAGTAACCCATCTCAATCATGAGGAAAACATAAGGGTCATTGACTCAGCTCAAACCAGGATCTTCATTAATAAACCCAAGGATATTGTAGAACTCCTCCTTGGTCGAGTAAAATGGTCATTTCGTGACTCCTTTGAGCTACTCACTAACCATAGACTACTGAGGTACTCCTCCTATCGAGTACCGCAGGTCTACTGCCTCACACAGTAGCGCTCCCCGCCATGGGTCTGCCGCCTCACACAGTAGTGCTCCCCCTAATAGCCTACAAAGGTACTTCTCCTTTCGAGTATCGCAGGTCTTCTGCCTCACATAGTAGCGCTCCTCCTCCATGGGTTTGTCACCACACATAGTATCACTCCCCACTAGGCTAGTCAAGTCACTCTGAAATGAATCGGACAAGTAGTCATAAGGTCTCAGCCAGTTACTAGGTCTCTGTACTCTGTGAACTCATCTCCATGAGGGTCCGCTCCACGAGATACAATCCAATAACCCATGTGTCACGAAGTCCCATGAAGATGTATCTAAACTCTGTGCCATGTCATAGGGGTCTCAACTCAACAGATGGCGCGTCAAATGGACATTTGGTCTGTGAGTTATTATCCTTTTCTTCCCGGGGGCCCTATTGGATTCGCGTATGAACCGACCTGACCATATCTCAACTATACCCCGAACTCCAATGGGGTATTTGCAAAGGGACCAATTCTCAGTGAGATTACCATCACTTCTTACAGTTCATCAAATGGACATCTGGTGCCAATGATATGGCCAAAAAATAAGCAATGGTTCATTAGTGGGCCCAATTCCGGCCCAACCCGGTCAGACTAGTTGGGTCTAACACGACTCATTGGGTGGGTCAGCCCGCTATGTTTGTCCCAGTCCACTGGGCCCGACTCAGCAGACTGTGTGGACAATTCAGGCTGAAGTCACCACATGGGCATCTCAGCCTGAAGGTCAGTGGCAGGTTCGTCCAGCACCACGAGGGGTGCGGCTCTGGCGGCGCGGCTTGAGAGGCCAACGGTAGGCCGCGTGGAGAGAGGGCAGGCCGCGGTTGTGCCTAGAAGGGCACGGGGTGCGCTGGGCAGCAGGCTTGGGCGTCGGGCAGGTGGCCGGCGCAATAATGGGGTGCCAGGAAAGCACTGGGGGGCGCCGGGACGGTGTTGGGAGGGCGGCCAGGAGGGTGTTGGGAAGACTCCCTAGGTGCCAGGGGGCTTTGGGAAGGTGCTGGATGCGCCGGCAGCGCGCAGGGCGTGCGGGCAGGGTCCCGACAGCCCAACAAGCCGCAGTTTTTACCAGGGAGCGTGTCGGGCAGTGTGAAGGTTGGCTGGTCGAGCACTACTCGGAAAGCGTCGCGGTTCGTGGAGGCCACTGGTAGTGCGACCTATATTTTCCATCTTTGACTTCGTTGCCATTTTTCCATGCCGCTGCTACATAGCCATCGATCCAAGGTTCCAAAACCGTAAATGTTGCAGAGGGTTCGGGCCGTGTTCATTCGACCCGAACCCTCCATGTTAGAATGATAGTGAGCGGGTCATGAAGTTGATTTAACGAGAGATGAATAATCGTTAAAAAACTTAAAACACACCCTTACCTTTTTAATCGATAGGCGTTCGTTCGTCATGGGGGATTATGATGTGGTCGTCATTCACTGTACGGTTCCACTTTCGAGTTCGTGGGTTGATCCATTGATGATGAAGAGGAAGGATGAAGGGTTTTCGAAGTGATCCCATGTCCGTAGGGTGTTATGAGGAAGATGCCGAGGAAGAATTTTTTGTCACGAGTGTCTTCACTTTCTTTTTTGGAGGTGCATAATCCTCCATGTGTTGGGAATCACGTCACTTTACCTGCGCTTCATCGCTTAGTGAAGCCATCCCCAAATCCTCCTCTCAAGCTCCCAATATATAGGGGAGGGGGAGAGGTATGTAACCATCGTGGAATTTATGACGGTTCATTTATTAGGAACCTTCCCAAATTCCAACAATGCGGTTATATAAATTAAAAAAAGGGTCAAGAGAAATAAAAAGCGTTGCGCATAAAACTAATTAAGAGCAATTAATTTTATGTTGACACACAACATTAATTGAGAGGGTTGTGAGGTTTTCTCTCCCTCCACATTAAATGGTGGGATAAGCCCCATGTGGACCCCACATCATAACCTCTCGTGAGAGGTTATGCTGCTCGGGTGGTCCCCACTTAATTATCCTCCCATGGGTGGTTGTGGTGTGGAGGTCCCACCACCAACTCCCAAGTTGAGCTTTTTACCAACCTTATCCACATGGTGTGGGTTTAACAATAATAAAATAAGTTGTCAATTATTTTATTTTATTAATCCAACTGATCCCAAAAAAAACAACTCTCATACCAGTTCAATTGTCATCAAGGTGAAAGCCTTATTTAGAGAAAACTAGAACTGCGTGTTCAAAGGTACCCTCAGATTTCAATTCTGAGCATCCGTTCAGAAGATAAAAAAACCCGAACGTATGTTTTCTGAACGAACCCAAACAATACTTCATAAAATGATTCTTGGCACACTGGGCCTCAGAATCAAGCACCATCAGAAACTGCGGACTCGTAAAATTCCAAAGAATTTAAGAAAATATTATTTTTAAAATTTCTAGATCTTTTCATTACATGACTGTAAAACATATAAAATAAAGATTTACCATATATTATATCCTCAAAAATAGTGAAACTCCATTCCCACTTTATTTTTATTTATTTTTCTCTTCTAATAATGGATATCCTACATTTGGGCTCATATAAAATTGTAATTTATCACTAGTTAGTGCCACAAGTAAGGCCACTATTCATATTGATTCAATTCTCGGGATTCCTAACTTATGCTAGAAATTTTCCCTTATTTTAGGATTTTTATTTATTTTATTCTATTATTTGAAGACAAATATGCTTGACATATTTGAATAGAGGAACCATGGTTCTTATAAGAATTTATTTCCTAACTAATCATTATGGATTTTTCTCATTTCACGTGATGTTTGATTCATGTTTTTTTTCATATGTGTATGATTGGACATGAATAAATCTAAAATGAATTTCTTTGACCCCGATAAAGAAGTTAAGTGACTTTTAGAACCTTGATGTACCCTTTAAAAATTATACATTAATGTAATTAATTTTGACGGTCAGTATCATGAACTATGTATGTGGAACCCTTTAATTGGGACCCTGTAGATTTTTCTGCTGGATGATTGATTTAATAATATACAAAAATGATTTCATTTACTCTCTTTAAATATAGGTTATGTATTGAAATATATTGTATATGTTTGGTCTTTTCCAATATTCAACAAAATTGATTTCCTATAGACCATGGATTGATGAATTATATAGTGGTGAGTGTCTCTCCCCTCTAGATTCTGTAACTAGGTATGGTATTATTTTCTTATGTCCATAAATTTCTTGAGTTCCCGAGGATTAAACTCGAATAAAAAATGTTGGATGGTTGATATGAAAATAATTGAATGAAATGATATTATAATATTATTAAACTAATTTATATTGTTTTTTTATATTTGTGGGATGATATTCCCATTTTTATTCGAGACTATTTTTTGGATGCACTTCCTACTTATTTCATGATTTCTATGATAAGGGATGTTATTCTATTTTTGTGGCATGTTCATTTTTCGGCCTCTATGGCTATGGTAATGGGATGACGTTCCAATGTGACCCTATTGATTATGGAGAAGAGATGTTATTCACAATTATCCACTTATACTCTTAGGATCTAGATATACTAGCCATGATAAGACACCTCCAATGAAGGGTATGGAATTCTAATGTGAGAATTGTAATGGGAGAACATGATTCCCACTTTTACATGTAATGATGGATTTCTCTAAGTATGTTCCTACCTCATGAGTTTACAATCATGTCTAGTGATGCTATGCTATTTTTTTATGATGTGATCGTAATATGGTTATAACTTGTATATTATGGCTTAATAATGTTATCCCCAAGATTGTAACATTATTATCGAGATGTACTACCTATGTATTGATCACTACAGGAAAACTGAATATTTGCGACGGGCGATTTGCGAAGGGATCCCGTCGCAAAAGGTATTTTGTGACGGGGCTCCGTCGCAAATCACCCGTTGCCGAAAACGGCGTCGCAAATAGTTGTTTTGCGGCCGTCTCGTCGCAAAAAGTTTATTTGGGACGACATTTTTACCCCGTCGCAAATTAGTTTTTGTTTATATATAATAAAGGTATTTGCGACGGGCCGTCGCAGCTATATTAGTTGCGACGGGTCAAGAATCCCTTCGCAAATGCAAAATTAAAAAAAATACTTGCGACGAAGGTATGTGCGACGGACCATCGTAGAAAGGTTTTCCCGACGGGTATTCGTCCCGTCGCAAATGGTACAGTAAAAAAACATTTATGATGGGAATTCCCATCATAAATGTTCTCGTCACAAATATTAAAAAGAATAAAAATAAAATAAAATAATTATTACAAATTGTATAATATTATATAAAAATAATAATATTATTAATAATATAAAAAATTATATTATTATAATATAAATAAAAAAATATATAAAATATAATTATGAAATATTAATATAAAATAATAATAATATGAATATAAATAATATAATATAATATAATAATACTAATATTAATAATATAAATAATTAATATAATATTATTATTATTAAACTATCTATATAATAATAATAATATTATTAATAATATAAATAAATTATATTATTATAATATTAATAATAAAAAATATATATAATATAATTATGAAATATTAATATCAAAAAATAATAATAATATGAATATTAATTATATAATATTATCTATTATTAAATATTAATATCAAAAAATAATAATAATAGTACTAATATTATTAATATAAAAAATTAATATAATAATATTATTATTAAAATAAACATACATATTTATGAAAAAATAATATTAATATTAATAATATTAATAAAATTATAAAATTATAAAATTCTCAATATTAACAATAAATATGAAATATTAAAAGTAAAATTACTAAAATAAGCAGACATTAAAAATAATACTAATAAATAATAATATATTAAACAAAATAAAAACAAATTAAATAACGTAATATTCGTACCAATATGAAAGAGGAATTGTAAATAGTTAATATGACAATAAACTACAAACTCAAATGTTCATTACATCTAAAAAAATCACTGGGGGGTGGATAATCTAGAGGACCTGGAGGAGGCGGTGGAGAAAACTCCATCCCTAAACTATGAGTCAGACGACGCATATACTCCATATACTCCTGATGTTGCTCCTCATATCAACGTCTCTACTCATCCTGCTGCTGTCGCGTCTACTCCTGCCATCGACACATCTCTCCATCGTGCTGTTGATGCATCTTCTCTTGCCCCGGACGCAAATCCTATATAAGCTGACTCTGAGCACGCAGTTGCTCCTGATACTGTCAGGCAGAAGATGATGTCTCTCCACGAGCTCCTCACGAGTTGGACGTCGACATCGCAACAGTACCATAATAAGCTGCAGTAGTCAAATGAGAGTCGATACCAACTACTCGGCCATTTTCAAAGCCATATTGGGTCGCCTGCATCTATGCCATCTCATCAAAATAGTGGAAACTAGTCTGATCACCCATCTCGTCTTGACTCTCAGCCTGTGTTTGAGAGGTCGCGGCCTCATATGACTCCTTATGACTCAATTAGAAGTTAAAATAATGAAATGATTATATGCATTTAATTTTCAAACTGAAAAGAAAATAATACGGACCATAATCTGACGCTGGCGGTCACCTCTAATATCTCCGGTAGCCGGGTCAGTGTACATCCTCCGATAAACGCCGTACGCCGAAATACCGGGCTGCTCAGCTTCCTATATGAATATAAAATAAACTGTTTATATTTAATGTTGTATAAAATATTAAAAAAAGTACTTACCAGATGCTCTCTATGTGCACTGAATGTACGACTACTGGCTCAATGAGTCACCTCTTGTCTCCCCCGATTTTGTCGACCCAATGCTGATCTCCTCTAAAACCCACCACCCAACCAGTGGGTACATAATCCATCCCAAACGTGCGATGAAATGTACTCTGGTCGGTGGGCTCTACAGGACTCATCAAATTCTGTCACTCCGGCTTTCTTCACAACCGCCTTTCTCAAATTATGAAAAAACTGACGGAAATGGTCACGCATAGACACCACCCATGGCGCGTGGATAGTGGCACGCATGCTCTTATCGATGGGATACCATAAAAACTAATATAAATTTATTAATGAATTAAATTTCAAAATAAATAATATTTAATTATGTACCAGCCAATGATTGAACATTACGGCCTGCACATCCACGGGAATCTGATCCCATGTGAGCCAGGGCTGAGAAAATTAATTGCGCAAGATAGCGCTCCCCTGTCCAATAGTTATATGCGTAAAATTTTGGAAAAAGAAAAAATAATAAAACAATTAGAATATTAATAAATTATAATGACAGATAACTAAAATACACAGGTTACCATACCACCACGTGTGCGCATTGAATCCAAGAGGTGGACGTCACTCAGGGATAGGATCTGGAATCATCAGTCTGGCAAGACCATGCCCCCTCTGAGTGCTCCCTGTAGTGCCAATATCCTGTGTGTCAGATGAATAAAAAACCTCATCATCCATAGTTAGGTTAGCCTCCAGCAACTTAAGATACGTTTCCGAGTCCATCTGAAACATGAAATGATTGTTATTAGCCAACAGTTGAAAATAACTATTATGTATAGATATATATTTGTTATGATTCTAACCATCGTTTTACTATGTCAATGTTTATCTTCATCATCATCTTCATAGTTGTCAATTTCAATGTCTTCATCTTCCTCATCAACATCATCAATTTCCATATTAGTTTCACTTTCATCATCTGTTGTCATTTCATATTCAGTTGTAACATTATTGACAACATCGTCACCATCGACCCTTAACTGTGGGGTGTCATCCTCGATATTCATGTCTCTTTGTGAAAAAGATGTGTTTTGAGGAGTGTCCTAAAAAATTTCATTTCCTTTCACTTCAGTGGAACCACATTCAGTTTGAGTAAACTGATTTTCTCGAGATTTAACTTTTATTATACTCTACCAACCATCCAACTATTTTGCAGTAGCACAGTATTTTGCATAATAAATTTGATGTCCCAGATGAGCTAATAAAAATGGTTCATTTACTGAAACAAGACTTTAATGTTTAATATCAACAATTCCATGAGTCGGATGAATACACAATCCTCTCTCAGTATCCAGCCATCGACATTTAAACATTGTTACATAATTCTGTCCCAAATAACACATTTTGGTAATTTCTTCAAGCATGTCGTAAAAGTCAACTTCAATATCTCTATGATATGATCCCTTCAAAAAAACAACACTATTCATTGTTTTATTTGATTCCCCATATGCACGTGTATGAAAGCGATAACCACTCACCACATATGCATTATAAGATTTAACCATTTTGGATGGTGGGCTACTCAATATACACAATCGACTATCAATCTTATCAGCATGTACAGATACCTGAAAATTTGTAAAACATTGATCAATATTACAAGTAATAAATTGATTTTATATGTAAAACCAAAAAAGAATATATGTTAACAGTTTTTGAAACCAGTAGGAAATTTTTTTTTGCCGACGTTCTTCTAAGTTATCTGCTATAATTTGTGGATATTGTTTTTTTATATGATCATCATATAACCAACAAATACAATATGATTAATTTACTGTAAAAGAATCTATAGAATTAGGGATAAGAGTACTCACTGTACAATTGGAAAAATTTCTTCACTGTTGAGTAGAACATATGTATGAGCTCTATGATGTTCATCATCTGAAAGCCATCTATCATGAACTCCACCAAAGCCATGTTCGGGCTGATTGACAACTGATAATTGATTGTTCATATCATCATCAAAATTCCCCTCGTTCAGGACCATGCGGTTAAATTTTGAAGGATATTCAGATTCAAAATAATGAGAGAAGAATAAAGAAATTTCTTCTCGCAAATAAGCTTCAGCAATTGAGCCTTTAGCAGTTGCTTTGTTACAGACTTTTTTCTTCAATTTCTGCAAGCATCTCTCAAATGGGTACATCCATCGAAACTGAACCAGACCTCCACATTTTTCTTCATGTGGAAAATGTAATATCAAATGTTCCATCTAGTGAAAGAAAGCTGGTGGAATGATTTTTCCAATTTCTATATAATTACAACAACAGCTTCTTCCAGTTTGCTTAGTGTATCATAGTCTGTTGTCTCCGCACACATGTCTCTGAAAAATATGATATATCAATTATGGAATCTCAAATCATAGAATTAAACAAACCTCTTAATCCAATAGGCATAAGTCTTTCCATTATAACATGACAGTCATGACTTTTTAATCCGGTAATATGACCATTTCTAACACATCTTACCAAGTTGGAATCATAGCCATCTGGAAGTCGCAAATCTGTAATCCACTGACAAAATAATAAGCGACTCTCTTTGGTCAGTGTATAAGCTGCTTTTGGATTCATTAATCTCTGTGATCTGACATTTTCAATCAATTTATGTTCTGGTCGCCTGCAAATTTGGGAAAGATCTAATCATGCCTTTAAATTATCTTTGGATTTACCCAGTGTATCCAAAACTGTATGAAATAAATTATCAAAACAGTTCTTCTCAATATGCATTACATCCAACATGTTTCGAACCAACAAATCAGACCAATATTGCAGATTCCAAAAAATGCTCTGTTTTTTCCAATTGTGTTCTTTCCCAAAACCATGAATTTTCTATTGGTTTATTGTCGGTTCAAAAATGATCGAAGGTAATGAAAATACAACTGATTGTAACACTATACCTGAGATCATTTTTGGAGGTTCATCACATTCAATTCTGCCTTTTCTGAAATGAGATTTATTCCTCCGAAAAGGATGATCTATTGGAAGAAATCTGCGATGAAATTGAAAATATCAAGGTTTTTTTCCATTCACGAGCATAAATGCTTTGTTGTCTCCCATACAGTAAAGACATAATTTTAGACTATGTGTACTCCAGCCAGATAATATACCATATGCCGGGAAGTCACTAATTGTCCACATCAAAGTAACTTTCATTACAAAATTTTGTTTCGCAGCAGCATCATATGTAACAACACCATGACTCCACAATAAATTTAACTCATCAATCAGTGGTTCCAAATAAACATCAATATTCTTTTTCGGATGTCCTGGGATTAATAATGTCAAAAATATATAGGGCTCTTTCATCAACATCCATTGAGGAAAATTTTACAGAGTTATAAAGATAAGCCAACAGGAATACTGACTATCAAACGATCCAAATGGACAAAAACCGTTAGTAGAAAGACCCAATCGCACGTTCCGAGATTCTAAAGAAAAAGAAGAATACACTTGATCAAAATGTTTCCATGAATCACCATCAGATGGATGAATCAAGATTTTACCATTTGAAATATTGGTTTTGTGCCATGACATCATTGTCGATGTGTTCTGAGACATAAATAAATGCTTCAACCTGCGTGTAAGTGGGAAATATCTCAACTATTTTACAGGAATCAATCCAGACTTCCATGATTGAGCTTCTTTATACCTCAATATTCCACATTTGGGACAACTATCCAACAAATCATTTTCACCAGAATATAAGATGCAATCATTTGAACATGCATGGATCTTCTGATAACTAAGGACTAGATTATGAACGAGTCTTTTTCTCTCATAATAATTAGCAGGCATCACATTTCCTTTAGGTAAAAATTCTTTAACTAAAGAAAATATCTAAACAAAACAGTTATTTGACATTCCATTATCTGATTTAATAGCCATAAATTTTGAAACTGCTTCTAATTTTCTTATTTTGCAACTAGGATATAATGCATCCTCAGCAGACCTGAAGAACTCAGCAAATTCAGATGGTGCCAACTCGGGAGGTAAATCAACATCATCCTCGATTTCTGTTTGTTGAACGGATGACCCTACAACATCATGTACTAAATTCTGAAACTGTGATGGATCTGAAATAAAATTATTAGTATCTTCTTAGGAACTGCGTTCACCGTGTTGATACAAAAAAATATAATCTGATTGAAAACCATAACGCAAGAGATGTTACCCAACGATATCAAATGTCTCAAACATTCTTAGAGCACATTTTTTACAAGGAATCTTAATTGTCCCTTCTGAATCAAATTCTGGGTTTGATGATGCAAATGATAAGAAAGACTCAACACCATCAACATTTATAGGATTTAAACTAAAACCGTTTATATTTCTGCGTTGATTTATCCAAGCACGATCATCTAATAATGATTGATGTCGATTTCCTTGTTCCATATTCATATATATGTTTCTACAAAATTTAAAACCATTACTGTTGTTAAATAATTTTATATAAGATACAATATCCTAAAAAAAGAAGATACATAATTAAAGTTATTTATTAGTAATTACCAATAATTATAGGCGACACAGTTAGTTTTTAATCATCCGACTAATTATTATTAATTTAGCAATAATTAGCGATACTTGGAAAAATTAAATATTCTTGAATAATGAAATAAATTTTTGTAATCATCGTTGTGAATATTATATTACTAATTATTCTGATTTGTCCAACGAATCATCTCTTTTTAACATTCTCCCGACTGAAATCAATATTAAAAACTTGCTCTGACATATGTTAGAGCACAATTTTCATTCTGATTTTAGTGGGAGAAAGTAGCAAAGGTATGAGACGTTAAAAAAAAGGTATCCATCAATCCGCTGGAAATTGTGCCAATTTATAACCATGTACTTAAATTTATTTGATTTTTGAATAATTTTATTAGTAATTATTACTAATTATTACAAATCTCAATATTTCAAACAGATTTTTCTCTATTACTAACATGTTAAAATCTTAAAGATTCTTCAAATTTAAGGTCATGCACAATCAAATGTTTATGTCATCCTTGTCAAATTTAAACTCTATAATTATCCTTACATGGTTGATCATCTCGCAAATAGTGTTGCAATAAGACAACCCATGTAATGAGAAAGACATGACTTGGGTTGCCCTATTGCAACGCTACTTTCAAGGTGATCAACCAAGCAAGAAATATTATAGAGTTTACATTGGACACGGTTGACACAAACTTTATATTGGGCATAACCTGAAAATTAGTGACCCTTTAAGATTTGAACTGTTAAGAATAAAGAAAAACTTGTTGAAAATATTGACAATTGTAATATTTTAAAATTTTTTTATAATTTTAATAATATTAATATTTTTTTATAAATATTAAACATATAATAATAAAATAATTATATTATAAGTATTATTTAACTATTAATATTAGAGTAATATAATATTTTATATTATGTTAATATTTATATTACTAATTTTATTACTAATTATGTTACTAATTAGAAATGAAAATATTTGCATATAGGTTGGGTGGTTAATCAATCAATGAATTGAAAAACAAACGTAATTGACCGCTCATCTTCCTCAATTTTCTTTTCATTTATGTGTTGAGGTTGACAGGAAACTTCTACATCCACATATAATATGTGCTTTTACTGTCAAAATTATAAACCTCCTCTCCTCTATATTCGCGAGGAGGTTGATAATTTTGATAGTAAAAACAGATATTACATATGGAGGCAGAGGTTTCCAGTCAAGCCTCAACTCAAAAATGAAAAGAAAATTGAGGTAAATGAGCGGTCAATCACGTTTCCTAATTATCCTAATTTTTTCTTAATTATCCTAATTGTTTCCTAATTATCCTAATTGTTTACTAAGTATCCTAATTGTTTCCTTATTGTTTCCTAATTGTTTCCTAATTGTTTCATAATTAAATCTAATTGTTTTCGAATTATTTACTAATTAAATCTAATTGTTTCCTAATTAAATCTAATTTTTTCCTAATTAAATCTAATTGTTTCCTAATTATTTTAATTATTTACTAATTATTTTAATTGTTTCCTAATTATTTTAATTTTTTCCTAATTATTTTAATTTTTTCTTAATTATTTTAATTGTTTCCTATTTATTTAAATTGTTTCCTAATTATTTCTAATCAATTAAATCTAATTATTTCCTAATTATTTTATAATTATTTTTATTAAATCTAATTATTTCTTAATTATTTGATAATTATATATTTATTTCTAATTATTACCAAAACATCCCCCAGGAGTGTCTAACCAAGAGTGCAGCAAGGCCCGTTGTCGTGTACCAGGTTACCCCGAGTCAAGCTCGAAACATCTTTTCAGAGTTTTCACTCGTAGGTACATCTGTGCTAGAGTGGCCTCTACTTGTTCGTATCCAAACAAGGATTATTTGGTTCAAGCACATAAACTAATTATACTATATAGATAAAAATTATATTTAAAAAATAAAATTAACAATTAAAAATAAAATTAACAATTAAAAATAATTTAACAATTAAAAAATATATAAATACCTTTAGTATTCTGCGCCTTCTAACTCCTTCCTCTTCTTTAAAGAAAAAATTAAAACAAAAAACATTTCTACTCAGAACTGAAAATTAGAGAGATTGTTAAATAGAGATCTGAATGCTATGGAAAAAATGGATATTGTGTATATATAGGTTATATTATTTGCGACAGTCATATTTGTGACGGTCTCCCATCGCAATTACTAGGTATTACGATGTGATACTTTCGCAAATGCCTTCGCCCGCATTAAATACAGGCAGTGGGTAAAAGGACTTTTGCGATGGGCCCGTCGCAAATAGCCACCATTAACGACAGGCGGATATCCCCATCGCAAATTTCTATTTACCACCGTCGGTATTGGTGATAGGGCCCGTCGCAAAATACCTTTGCCCACATTAATTACGGGCGATGGGTAAAAGGGTTGTTGTGATGGGTCCGTCCCAAATGCCACACCATTAGCGACGGGTAGATATCCCCATCGCAAATAACTATTTACCGCTGCCAGTATTTGCGACGGGAAGATATCTCGGTCGCAAAATCTTATTTACTGCCGGCGGTATGTGCGATGGGACCCGTCGCAAATACCACCCGTTGGATTCTCTGTTGCGACGGGTAAATAGTCCCATCGCAAAAACGTATTTACCACCACCGGGTATTTGCGACGGGTTGAAGGTGACCATCGCAAATATGCTTTACAGCGGCCGTTGTTGGCGATGGGGCCCATCGCAAATAATACCGGATGAATATTTGTTTGCGACGGGGAAATTTCCCCATCGCAAAAAATATTTACCACCGCCGGGTACTTGCGACGGGTAGCCTTCTACCCGTCGCAATTTGCCTTCCCGCGTTTTGGCACGCAAACCGCAACATTGGAATTGCGACGGGACCTGTATTTCCATCACAAATAACTGACCATTTGCGACAGGAATATATTCCCATCGCAATACTCTTTTCATCGGAGTTTTTGCGACGGGATTAAGGCCTGTCGCAAATACCCCATCACAATAATCGTTTTTCCTATAATGGATGGATATGATATCATAGGGAATATATTATATATATTCTTAATATATTAATAGTAATCATTGATATTTTATTGGTCATTAAATTATGATGGTTTGATATTTCCATTAACTATAACTTGGGATGTTATGCCTCATCGTTGATACTTTGATATGTTCATAGCCACGCTGGATGTAGATGTAGAATGTATAGTCCCAAATGGGTGGTTGTGAAGCTCCAATGGTATGTAATATTTATAATTACAACCATTTATTATTTACAATTATTTATGATCTTATGACACTATAATTTCACTTTTTTATAACAAATATGTTTAGGGAAATCATTGTCTATGATCTATTGAGTTATAATCGCATCTTAGTCGTGAATATTTTTACTCGATATTTAGGCTTAAAGATCTAGGGTGGGAAATGGCACTAATATTGATCACTTTATTTAAGGATAAAAACTATTGGAAAGGTCATAGACTCAATATTTGTCTTTCTATCGTCACTAGTATTTTTATTAATTTTGGAAATTCAATTATATGATCTTTTCACAAGGAATTAGTTTCAATTATGTGTGATTACCAAAAACATTACCTCAAAATTTGTTTATCTGATGGGTGACCTAACTACCATATTTAGAATTTATCAGTGAATTCTATCCATATTTTCCATTTATATTATTTTCACTAAAAGTTTATATTTCTTCTACTTTTTGGGATATCTATTGAAAAGATAATATAGTATCCAAGTAGTTTACAAATACCCACATTACTTCTCAGTAGCATATAGTATACAGGGATCCACATAGGATTTATGTATACATAGGTTCAATCTAAAAAATGGTAAACTAGAAAATGGATTTTC
Source organism: Viscum album (assembly GCA_963277665.1). Taxonomy (NCBI): domain Eukaryota; kingdom Viridiplantae; phylum Streptophyta; class Magnoliopsida; order Santalales; family Viscaceae; genus Viscum; species Viscum album. The sequence goes on from OY728128.1 coordinate 845,667,450, forward strand.
TATAATGCTATCAAAACCTTATATTCTGTTATATTACTATTTAGGATATAGTAAAAAACGTCTATATGTGTTCATAATCCAAGATGAACCTTATTTCCTGGTGTTACCACACCACATATATTGAAAGGACATATTAACAGGGAAATAATGGTAGTTCTTGGTTTTTAAATTTAACTGTGGATTAATATTGGTGAATAAAATTATTTTGATATTGATTTTATTTATTTTCCTTTTTCCAAGGCTGTAAGAGATAATGAATTTTTGCATATTATTTGTCATATATGATTCACATGAAATATGATTCCTGATTAATTTTGAGAACATTGGTTATAGTTTATTTTTTATTAGTCTAATTTTATACCACTAAATTATACAGTGTTAAAAAATATAATTTAATGGTGGTTTCGACTTAATTTGACCATGATTATGTGTTTTGAAACTAAATTAATGATTTAAATAAAAAATTTATTAGATTTTTCACCAGATAGATTGTGGGTAGTTTGTTCTAGAGAGATAAAAGAATGTTAGGTGATACCCAATGGATGTTTTAGTATGTGTATAACATTGATAGAAACTTCTCCAATTAATAATTTTCATACATAGTATATTCATATATATCATATATGTAATTATGAATTCTATTCATAGAATTGTGTTGATTTTCTATAATGAGGAATACATATTTTGTTAAGGATATTGGTGTTGATAAGAACAATTGATTTTTAAGTCAGATCCCCCTTGTATGAATATACATTCCCTTTATTAGATGTTCCATGAGAGTCTATTTCTGGTAATCCAGTCATTAGGACAAAAATCTTAAAGAATCCATTTTTCTATGTCTGATCTCATTAGGGAATTGTGGTTATAATATCCACCATATTTATAATATATATTATATACCTCAGTATGTAATGATATGGATTGAGTCTACATATGTTTTATTTAGACCATTTAGTGGTTCCCCTTGAGAGGAAGGTCAATATTATAATGTTTATGATTTGAGTACTAGTGGCGTGTGGATGAGATGTATTTTCATGACAATATAATTTTATTGGGTTGTCCTACAAGGACATTTGTTATCAAATTTTTAATAATTTATTTAGTTAGATACTGAGGGATAATACAACTCAATATTTTTATATCTAACATAGGGTAGAATGTAGGTGGTGTAATATGTTGTGTATCATACTGAGTATTGAAGTATTTATTCTTCACTAGCGAGTGATGAGACTTTCAGAGATTATTTTTTAGTATGGAATTAGAGATTTGATTCAGTCTTAAGTGAATATCATAATTGTTATTTATTTTTTAGAGGCAATGAATTTGTACCAGATTACATAGGGGAACCTATAAAAGGATAACCTTATGATTAGTTTGGATCTCACTCTAGGTTAGGGAGTGGATCATTTGGTAGTTGGAAGTTGTGTGTCTAGGATTCAATCTAAAGTTTTAATTAGACATCCAATCAATGTTTTGGATCATATTCAGGGATTCAATTATTTTTCATCAGAAAAGGTAGCTAGATCATTTCACTTTTTTTATTACTAGAGGATAATGTAGTACCCCAAGACATTTAATTACACATTCCATTAAAACCAAATATGTATGATATATTCCTCTTCACACAACATTAAACCAAAATAAACCATGGAAAATTATATAATTACTAATATATAGCCATAAAATTGGAGAGTAAAAATATATTTATCCAAATTATGAAATATATATATATGTATAAAATAATGCTCATTCATAACACTAATACATTGATGAAGTTTCAATTGGTGTATCTATGTTACTAATGATCCAGAATTATTAAATAAAATATATCCCATAAAATTTTATTTTATATTCATTATTATATCTAATAAATATTTTATCAATAAAATTAATCGAAGGATTAAATTATATATCATCCAAAATATGATGAGCAATTTATGATAAATGTAAGAATGACTAAAAAATTTAAATGTAATTTTCAAATGAAAACAATTATATTTATATATTTATATTTTTATAAAAGAGTAAAATTATCATAATTTATAATTTATCAAAAAAAATAATTTTATTTTTATATTTATCATGTAAATATTATCTGAGTATGTGTTTTTATTTTTCTAATTTTTTTTTTAGAATTGCGAAAATACTGTTTTTAAAAAAACTGTAACATTATAATTATATAAGAAATACTGAGAAGCTAATAAAATCATTTTATTTATCAAAAAATTATTTAAGGATTAAAAAATAAAATCTTTAAATAAACATTGTGAAATTAAAATCTTATGTTTAATGTTTTAAGAACTAAAGTAATATTTTTTAATAATGGAAAATGGTTTTATCCTTTATTTTAATAAATTATTATATGTGTGGATTTCGTTTTTCTTTTATTTCAAAGACTAATAAATTATATTTATTTTATGATAAAATAATAATTTTCTCAGAAATAAATAAAATTATGAAATTTAACCTACAAAAATTTAAACTTTATAATTATAATTTTTCTAAAAAATATGATTTTATGTGTTACGTGGAAAAATGTTATAAATTAATTTCATTTCAAATAAAATTTTATTTAATAAAAATAATTTACTATTTTAATTTAATATTTCCAAATTATCTAATAATATACAATTAATTTTTATGTATTTAAAGAAAATTACATGGGAATTAACTTGAAACCACTATAAAACAAAAAACAGTAAAATTGAAAATTATAAAAGTATAGGTCTTAAATGACTATTGAAACATTTTTTAAGATTAATGGATGAGTTATTTGAGATTTTATCTCATACCAAAATAAATTATAGTCAATCTTGGAGTCCTTAGGCTATGTTAATGTTGTGATATATTTATTCTAAGTTGAAAATTCTACAAAAATGTCACTATCTCTATGTATAAAAGGGGCATCTCACCTCCCCATCAATATAACTAATAAATTAATTTTCCCCTAGAAACTATAATCTAATTATTACCCCATGAATCCTCTTTCACCCTCTTTTTATTTTTGTCACAATAAATTATAATAATCCCAATATTTCTATAATAACTCATACCATAATCAACCAATATTTATAGTAAATAAAACAAGGGTTTACCTTTATTTCTTTTCGAGGTTTTTTCTATCTACAATTTGTTTGAATGGGTTAAAATATTTTTTTAAATATTATATGTCATCATGTTCTCTATTTTATCCAAAAAAAATATGTGCTTTATATGGACACACATTCTTCATTTATGGTAAATATCATATCTATAAATCTGACATCATTAATGTTACAAATCAACCTTATACACTATAAAAAACATTTTTTATACATCTGAGTATGAAAAAGAATGTCATTAATAGACATAAATTAAATGAATCTTCTAATTCCATTTTTAAAAGTATAAAATACCTAAAAATATTTACTATTTCATAATAATAATTTGAGATCAAATATGGTTTGACTTTCCATGAAAAGCAGTTAATAACTATATATCACTCATAAAGCATTTTATATAAAATAATAATGTAAAAAACATAATAATAAGGGTTTATTAGAAAAAATTAATACTCATAAATAACATTACATGAAAAATAATCATTTCTACCATTTTTTAAATTTTCATAATATTTTCTTAAAAACAGAAGATCATTTTCATATATTTTGATATCAAAATATTTCCATTAAAATACATATCAAGAATATTATGTAGCTATATTGAGACATTATACATGAGAACCCTTTATAGTCAAATAAAATAAGTGTAAAATTCTAATATATCATAAGAGTTTCATATCACTAATAAACTTTATCACTTAATAAAATGCTTCAAAGAGCTGTATCAGACTCTCGCGCCTTGAGTGCCATATTGGGATAAACTGTCATTTTTATTTGACAACAATATCATGAATAAATCACATATATCAATTACATTAATTATGAATCCCATTTAAATTTTCTTTCATGCCTAAAATAAATTAAATATAATCATATCACAAAAAATATGAGAATTTTTTTTAATTCATTGGAAAAACTTATTAATAACTAAATGTTCCTTTAATATTGAAACAAAAAAATTATTTTAAAATAACCATTGAAATAAATAAAGGAAATTTGATAAATTTTAATTGATATAATTGGGGAAAGTGGTTTTCATGATGCATATGTGAATAAAATATTTTTTTTTAAATTTTTGAAAAATGTTTAAAATAACCCATATGGAAAATATTGAAAAAATGATTTGTTAATCATTTATAGTGACATAAATAAATAATTGATGATGAAAATTATCGTCATTAGAATAATAATTTAGAAAATAAAGAAAATATTTAATGTAACTAAAAATGGAAGAAAAATATTTTTAATGAATTCTATAAAACAATAATTTTAAAATAAGGATTCTAATCTCAAGTTCTGACTCATATCTTTCGTATCTCTTCCCTCCACCATTTTATATATCACCATTTTTGTTACACAATCATTAATATATAATTATTATTTTGAGAATATCCTGACCTTTAGAACATGTATAGTGATTTTGGGTTGATATTTATGTAGCTATTAGCCAAAACATAGTTCTCAAAAAAGTGTGGAAGATAAAATAAAGGTGAGGTTTTCTAATTGGGGTGTGTGGTACACATATAATTTTTCAAAACGTTAAAATATTATCAAATTATTTTTCTGTTTTAGGTTCCTAAGAAAATATATAATTTAAAAATATTATTTTATATGTGTTTTAATACCTTATCAAATAATATTAATGTTGAAATATTGTGTATCCAGAACAATGTATTTACCTTAATTAACATGATTTACCTTTTATAAGGGTGAATCATTTTTTTCGTGGTTGGTAATAATAATGTCCAAAAATGAGGTTTAAATAATTAATAAAATTTGAAGTATTTATTCCAATTATGGATTCCATTATTCCATATTCAACTTCTTTTAGTATTAAAATAACATTTTAATATATGTTAAAAATTACAACAAAATCATTCTTTTGGAAATAATGTTATTTATCATAAAAAATTACTAATACAAAAATAAAATATTACTATTATTACTTTGAAATTATTTAAATTATTCTTAATGAAGTGAATATTATGTTTCATTTAAATCAAATACAAAACATTAAATTACATATTAATTGACATGATTTAATAAAATTTGAACTTTTTAAAAAATCTACATTTTTACTATTCAGTCAAAAGTATATATTTTTAGAAAAATCTAAAACAATAATCCAATGTAATATTTTATATGATGATATATAAATTCAATTCCATTATATAAAATAAAAAATTTAAATCAAATAAAATTAACTTTAAATATATTCTTCTAATTCATGGAAAAAAATTTAATCGAACAAAACTACTCCTTTTATCGATTCAAAAGTTTAATAAAATTATTTACTAATATATGATGATTATATATAAATAAAATTTAAAACAATAAATTATAATATTGTTTTATTTATAGTATTACATGTTTTTTCATATTATTCCATCCCTTATAAAATTATGTCATATTAATTTTATTCATTACTAATAGAATCGAGAGTAAGTTTTCCTAAGAAAATATTTGGATTCTAATACTCTTTCACCAATAATTTCTTTTCATAGAAAAACTTAACATGGTTAGTTAACATTTTTTTAATAACTAAAATATTTTATATATAATATACACTAGATTTTCTATATAATAATGATTCTATTCAAACAGTACCTCTTCATGGATCAAAACAGGAGATGAATCAGGTACATTCATCTATTTAATACAAACATGAAACAGATAACGTACATGATGTAATAATGTATATAATTCTACATAGTCAGAAATAGATTCCATATTCTATGTAATCAAATAGGGTCCAATGTAATATGTTCTTAAAATTATCCCTTTTTACAAATACATATTATTCCTTCACATTGTGATATTTTAAGAAAGATATTGTCACATTCCTAAAATAAAGGGTCTTTCTTCCTATTATCTACATAAATATATTTTTTAATTTGTAGTTCATTCATATAGTGATTAATAAAACATAATTTATCAATAATATCCTCAACTAATTTTTTCCATAAAAATTTTCCCTTCTCTGAATTTCTTCCAAGATAATTGATTTAGAATCCATTTTCTATATAATGGATCAAAATGGTCTACCATTATACATGAATGAATTTTTTTATAATAAAATTCATGTAATGACAGATGGTGAACCAAATTTATTTGATAATATAATGAGAATCTTCAAAAAAAATATCCCCTATATTTTGAATTCAATTCTTTCACTTTCCATCATATTGAAGTTGAAATGTTTTAATAAAATTGATTTAATTGAACCTCCAATTATTATGTTTTTTCCAAAACAAAAATGAATTTAAATCTAGGATCACAATAATATGAAATAGAGAGTATAACACCCTATAATATGAATATAAATTTATGATAGTGTCTTCAAAGATGATCTAAATAAATAAAACCTCAAATTGGTACAATATTAAATGATATATTTAATTAATAAAAAATAACTAAAATCATAAAATTAATTTGACAAATAATTGGTAGAAACCCCTGAAAATCCATGGAACTGATCCCCAATTTCTATTAAAGAACAAAAAGGGTGTTAAAATATCATTTTATAGTTTTTCCAGCTTTAACGATCTGACAAATCAAACATTTCTTAGTAAAAATCATGTATATAATTCTATATAACTTCCCATAAAAATATTCATGATGGTCTATATATATCATAGTGATTCAAAAATTATAAAATAAAAAGGAACTATGATATTTACTTATAAATTAATTATTTAACTATGAATCACTCAAACCATATAGCATCTTTATGTATAAATAAAACATTATTTATACACATTAAACTTATACAACATGGTGTTTTTTCTAATTATATAAATATGTGAAACCCATTATTTTTCTCCTGAACATACATAATTATACATGCACAAATTGAATGAGTTTATACATATATATATATATATATAATTTATATGAAATAAATTATTATATCATTAAATGAAGTATCATCTTCCGAACATAGTACATTTAATGATGAATTATCTCTTGAAATCAGGGAATTGAATTCATTTTTTTACTTTACATATTTGATAGTTAATTATCAAATAATAGTCATTGATCAATTATATTAATCTTCAATTACTCATTTTAAACTATTTTTGAGTGAATATGTATACTTTAATGTTTTATGATCGTTATATAATTAAAATCTTACTTTATTTATAAGATGCCCCCATATTTTTAATGAAAAAAGTATTATACCCAGATCAAGGACATGTATAAGATAATTTTTTGTTTGATTTTAATTAATTGGTTTCATAAATGATAGTCAAAACATTTTTCATTTCTAAAAAACTAATTCTTTTTAAGGAATTATCACTTTAAACTGCAAACTCCCCATAACTATATGTAAAGTAAAACATATGAGAAACAACCAATATTCTTTTCAATTTTTGAATAAATTCATCACATTAATTTGTCAACATGAATTTAAATCCATTTTTTGTTAATATAAATAATGTGATAGATAATTGATAATTTATTTCAATATACCCTTGATAGTAATCAAACACCTGGTCTTCGATTATAGTAATATTTAATTTCTAAAATAAAATAAAACAATACATATTATTTTTTATAAGAAATATTATTAAAGGGCAAATTATCAAATTTATAAATTTAATTTTTATAAATATTTTTTATTTTTTAAATTAAAAGATAAAAACTAACATATAGTGAAATTTTCATATTTTTCTTGAAATGAATGATTTTTAGAGATTTATGGAAGATACTATTTTTATATAAAACAATAAATGATTTTAATCAAGAAAACATTATATTTTTATATTAGATAAGAAATTAATATAATAATACTTAATAAATATTATAACTACATCAAAATCACCATTATAGTTTATGTGGGCGTAAAAATACAATTTGACTGAAAATGAATTTTTTCATAAAACAGATTTTTTAACACTAATTATGGGATTATTATAAAATGATTTTATACAATTTATAAAAATTTATTATGATAAAATATATTCCATATTTTTAATTATAATAATTAATTTTATTTTATATTTTCAATTTAATATTTTTTCATAATTAATATTAAAAATAGTTAAAAAAATTCACCAAGGTAAAAAGTTTAATTGGGTTATGAGAGGTTAAAGATGGAAAATGCCACATTCTTTCATCTTAATTGATATTTTATTTATTTATTTGGATTTTATCTACATATTTCTGAAATTTATCTCATTATGGGATCCATTTCAATGAAACCAACCTATATAATATTTTAATTAACTAAAAATACATAATAAAACAATATAGTTTCTAAATTTCAATTACATGTTGTCAAAGGGAAAACAATATGATTTTATTAAATATTTAATGTTTTTAAGGATAATAAAAATTATTTCATTATTTTAATTTATTTATAGTTTTTATTGTATTATTTTCATAAATGTTCATGTAATGATTAAATTGTGTTAATTCAATTAATATAATTTTAAATATATAATTTTAAAATTATAAAAAAATATATAATTTTGTGAATTTTTATGATACATGATTTTTTTTTGACAAATATAACATAATAGGGATGATATAATGGTTTATATTTTCATTTCATTCATATATTTATGACATTAATGTAATATTAATTTAATATTTTCAAAATTAACTATAGTGATATTTTAGGGAAAATAATTTTTATTTAATTATTTAAAAACAATAATAATCATCTATAAAGACAATTTGGATTAGATATCATATAAAACGTAATCCAATATTCATTTTTTTTCCTATTGTAATCATATAATAAAAATTATAACCCCCTAATATTAAAAAAGGGTTTTTTAGTTATGGTCCAAATAAGGTTATAGAATAGTTAGTCTAAAATTATGAGGATTAAAATAAATTCAACCCTTAATTTAACTGCATTGTGTTGTTGGATCCTGGCCTCACCTATATCACTTTCTAATATTAGTGATTTGGGATCCTTTTTTCCATAAATTATGTCTTAATGATATTTTATTAACTAAAAATTTACAATTTATCCACTTATATCAATTATAAAAGTGCACCTACTCCTCTCACTTAATCAATCATGTCGAACCATCTATATCGATTAAACCATAGAAACAACTATCCTCAATATTATTACACACACTATATAGGTTATTTTTCTCTAAAGACCAACCATAGTTTCCTTAATATGATATCCAATTGAGGTTTCTCTAAGTGAACGTTTTCATCCTTACTACTTTTTCAAATTTATTTCTTTTTATAATAACTCAAAATATATTGTGACCACAGTAAAAGAATAAATCCAATATCATCAATAAAATTTGATTCTTTTATATTAATGGGAAAACCCTTTTTCCATGAACTATATTGGTTCATCCTTAAAATAGACACCAAAATCATCTCTGGAAAGCCCTGAAGGGCATCCCTGATCCCCATGGACTATAGAAAAGTATCATGAAATCAATGATAAATAGTTTCAATGATTTATAATAATAAATAAAAAATAATTATAAATTAAAGATTAAATCAAGTGGTAGGATATATAAATCACTAAAAAAACTACATGGAATGATTTTGATACAAAATACAAATGATAACTACAATTAAATCATAATGAGATGTTATCTCTTTGTGGCCTCTTAGTCACTAATATCCAAAAAACTCAACCTGATCCATGAGAGAACTAAAAAAAACACTACACTTTTGAAAAACCTATAATATACAAATTTTTGGTAGAAAAGTGTGGTTTGAGAAAAAAAATAGCTAAGTAGGTAAGAGTCCCAAAATCTATACATTTATACTCTCAAAGTAGCCTATAAACATGAATTTGAAAATAAAATTAGAAAATATGGATTAATTATTGAAAAATATATTTTCATTTCCAAAATAACTTTTGTAAAAACAAAATTTTTTCCTTTTAAAAAAATGTTATATTTTGAAACATTGTATTAAAAACCAATTCTAATAAGAACAACCACAACTTATGAATAATAACAAACATTATAAAACAAACAAACATAAGTAGTAGAGTGTGAAAAATAATTCCAAAAAAATAAGTATTACTATTATATGAAGTTATATATAAACTCCACAAGAAAAAAAGGTTCAAAAAACAATTTCCAATAAAATGGGTAATGGTAATGGTAAAATTATAAACATCCCTTAAGGTCACCCATGACTAACTCTATTTAGAAAAATATATCAAACTACGATGTGATCCTTACTCTATCACAATTTTGGCTACTCCACTTGAAAAACTCTTGTGTTACTCCTATTATGTCCATTATTTTACCATGGGGGACTATAATGCCTCATCAAGATCTCGATTGTAACTATCTATTGACCTTATAAATAACCTTTATGATCTCATGATGATTATGTAATGTGGAATGTAAGGATTTCATCACATGGTTGACACAAACTAATTCCATTCTAGATTGTATCCCTAAATTTTTGATATCATCCATGTGAATATCCTATCAATATAGAGGATATCAATACGATTCCACATCATAAAGAAAACATTTTTCAACTTCCAACAAGGCCTGTAGCTCATTAGAGTACAAAATCATTCCCCAAGAAATATGTAATGTTTATAAATAGGACAAAGCATTCATGATCGGAACTATTCATTATGAAAAAAATTCCTTTCAAAAACCACATCAATAACCAATGAAATTCATCAAATTTATTTCCAATTTTCCAAAAAATACTATTATAAAATTAATATAAAACAGTTTTTTATTCCCTGATGAAAATTTATTTGGAAAACCATAAACCATTTGGAATTCATTTAGAAATATTTTAAACATTTGAGAAGATTGTGGAAAAAACATGATTGATATTGGTCATTGATAAAATATTTTTTTTTGAAAATGCTCATTTTATAGAATTGACCCTTTATATGAATGCACACAACCATGTGAACAACTAGTGCATATACGGATACTCACACAACAAGACAAGATGTGTATGAAAATCCATATGAATGTTAATGATTTAATCAAAGATTTATATGAAATAAATACAAACATATTCAAGTGTAATCATATATGTACTAAATCCATGGAGGCCATGAATCCATAAAACGAATAAATTCCACTTTCAATCTAATATTATCAAACCTAATAAATGAAAAAATTATTCCAATAAAAAAATCCATTTAAAAGGGAACTTTAACTTTTATAAAACACTTTGCATACATATAATTTGTACAACTATATGAATAATAGTGGAAATCCATTAAAACAAATTATTTTCAACCATACCACGAAAAAATAAATCCATCAAAATTAATCTAACCAACAATAAGCTTGATTTACATGTTTAAAATTCATTTAAAAAATATCAATCTTCTTAGTGGATGCTATAGAAGGAATTTTCTAGAAAAAACAACATAAATTATGTGTTAACATGATGAAACTATAAGAAAGGGACAATGAAGACCCGAGAACCAAATTTCACACCATATTTCATTATAAATAACAATCCAATATCACCCTAAATCATATAGGGTTAATTAAATAAGAAAAAAAAACCAAAAAAAATATTTAAAGAGGAGGAATAAGAATAGAGAGGGAAAAATGGATTATATATGAAGAAATATAGAAAAGTATAATGATGATGGAAACTGATATTTACGAGGATAATATGAGGTGGTTTCACTTTCATTCTAATGAATGATTGAATTAATGTTAGAAGAGGTTAGTTTATTTGATGTTAAAACTTAAGGGGGTAAAAATGGAATTTAAAAATTCAAGGAATTGGGGAAAGTTGCATGGTTAGGAAACATTGTTTAACAAACCATGGGGTATGTGTGAACACTCAATAGGAATGGTTGTAGATCCTCACATGATTTGGTATCACAATTTTGAAACCATGTTCCAGCCGTGCAGAATTCCTCTTCATAGTCTATACACAACTTTTCATGTCTTCTGCAAAGTTTACTCTCACTATGATAAATCCATTCACAATTTAAATATTTGATCCCATGCTTTTTGGATTTAGTACTAAAATATACTTTGTATTTTATTATAAATGATAACATAAAATATTTTATTATAAAATCCATACACTTTTCTATTCTAGGTTTATGGAAATTAGAAAAAATGTACAAATTATCAATGTTTTATAATTTTTAACTAATTTTCTTTGGCATGTGCTGACACCTTATGTGAAGTCATCCATCTTAGAACATCTAAAATACATTTAAAAAATATTTGAAAAAATAAAATGCACAAAAAAATTTCCATTAAGGGAATTTAAAACTTGTAGAAAAATAATATTATATACACTCATTTTAAATCTATTTAATACATTTTATATAAAATATAGAAATTTGATATAAATAATACTTATAAAATATATTCATTTTAAAAAATCTTTTAAAAAATAATCTGTGTAAAAATTACATGGATCTCTCTGTAAAAATAATTTGAAAATAATTATTCTTTTATAGATTAAAATGATACTTTCTGGATCCCATGAATCCCATGTGGCCACATAAAAATATAACATTTAGGACAATTTCACCTAAAGGTAGTGGGTCTCCTCCCAATCAATTTTCATTTATATTGATATGAAAGTGCAAAATTTTATTTTATGAAATTTATTTTACTGAAGATCATCCATTATCATTCCAAATCGATTAAAAATGTTCAAAATCTAACAAAAATTATTTTCTTAAAATAAAATAATATTATAACATCTTCTCGTGAAAAAACCTCAATTTAATAGAAATCCTTATTTTTGGATGAATTACTTCTAATCAACAGTCTTAAATATAAATTTTGTAAAATTAAACCAATATATTATAATTACTATTCATGGATTTCAATGTCATATAATGTATGGACATAATTATATGATTGAATTTCATAAATACATTGTATCAGATGAATTGATGGTTTCATTAAATATCATTTTCAAATAAAATAATAACGTTTCTCAAACATAATTAGAAACATAAAAATTTTAACAACATAAAAGATTACTTCAATATTATGCAATCATATAACAGAATAATTTTATTATTATAAAATAGATTCCCTTAATATGTGTTTTCTAATGGTAAAATATATAACAACTTTACACATTTATAATCCAGAATAGATTTATTTTTGAAAAATTAAATAAATAATTTCATAAAATGTTAACTGATTTTGGAAAATATGATAGCTATAAATTAATATAATGGTTCTCATATAGAATAATTAACATAATTTCACATATATTTCAAATTAAAATATAATTTTCTAGAATAAATCCTTAAAAACATCAATTAAAAATTATTTCTAAAACAAAAATTTTATAATATATATATATATATATATAATATTCTTACATTTTGGAGGACTAAAGAAAATTGTAATCTATTTCATAAAATCACATGATGATAATAGAATGAGATGATTTAGAATAATTTTATTAATATAAAAGAGATTCCCTTAATATGTGTTATCTAATTGTAAAATATATAACAACATTACACATTTATAATCATGAATAGATTTATTTTTGAAAAATTAAATAAATAATTTCATAAAATGTTAACTAATTTTGGAAAATATGATAGCTATAAATTTATATAATGGTTCTCTTATAGAAAAATTAACATAATTTCACATATAATTAAAATTAAAACATTATTTTCTAGAATAAAATCTAAAAAACATCAATTAAAAATTATTTATGAATCTAAAATTTAGAATATATATATATATATTTATATATTTATATATAATATTCTTACATTTTTGAGGAATGAAGAGGACTGTAATCTATTTCATAAATTTTTTTTCTAACTGACTGATCATTGTTCATTTTTTTCATTACCACCTATCATGATAGAATTAATTATGGAAACATGATTTATATTTTTCATATATTAAATTAATATTGTCTTTGAGATTCATTATTCCTTAAAATATTTTTTACTTTCCATTTGTTGTAAATATTATAATTTAGTTTGAGGAAGTATGGACTACTTCCCCCTCAATGTGATGTGATTCATTAACACGCTACAAGGAAATTATTATGGATATGATACATGAAATTATAATTTATATATGATATAATACAACTAATTGAATAATTATATATATATTCATATATATATATATATATATATATTATTTTCATTATTTATTTCAATATAGGTATAAAAATGGAAATAATGTTCATGCATACGTTCAACATACCGTCTCCATAAACACTGTATTCCATTTAATAAATCTATATTCAATATATTATTATAATAAAAATTTTATGGAATATACATGATATTTATATTATTCTTTACATTCTATAAATCATGATATATTTGTAAGGATCAAAGATATAACAAATTGAGACACATGAAAAGCATATATTACCCGATGTGAAACAATAACATAGAATTGATAACAAGAGTGTGATGTATAGTCTTAATAAAACCATTTATGTAACTAGATATGATAATATAATTATGTAAAATATTTATAATAAACAAAAATTTATTATATAAGAAGATTTTATGATTATGATGAGAGTCAATACATCAGGTAAATGACTTTCAGTTCAATTTGTATCCAAGAGATACAAGATTTATTTGATACCCTTTCATTATTTATGGTGTGTATAATTTCCATGTATAAATCCAATTATTATTAAAATTAAATTTATCTATATTTACATTTCCATTATATGATATTTATTTCATTGGTTTTATGTTTCAAAAGATACCGAATTGGTAAAGTAATTTCTCCATAAACTGCCTTCCTTGAGACACTTGTCATGTTATGCACCTATATTTTTTCATGAGGTTTATATAATGTATTTAAAACCTGATATCATGAATATTATTAGCTTATTGTTATTTTTATCATTCAGGTAATTTAATTTTCTTAAATGGTGCGTATGGTTAAAAGTTACAATGTGGTAATATTTTTTTGAAACTATCTCTTCACTTTTCAAGATTGTTTATGATAATACATCCTTTGATGAATTATTAAAATCTATCTATCAATAAAAGTCATGGATTTTATACATTTTTATTTTTTCCTGATATATTCATAAATTGGATCCATTTTTTCAATCGTTGTTATATATCATTGTTAATAAATTTTTATATGAAATCCTAACATTACCCAATATTAAGATGGAAATAATTGTTCATTCAAAACAAGGAATTATAAAACGGGATTCAAAGAATATTATAAAATTATATAGAAATCATTAAATGAAAGAGTTACCCTTTTCCCTTTTACAATTTTTTTCCAAATGAATCATCTTATCTCTTTTATAAGATAAATTTTTAAACATTTTTACTATGAAAAAGGAATTTCATTTTTACGTTATATGACAAGAATGGATTTACCCACCATCAATTCATTAATGATTTATTTTCCAATTTTAAAGGATAATTTTTATGTTTTTTTAAATATAATTTTAAAATAAAAAATTTTCAATATGGTTTATGTTTTAAAGGCCCGATTTTAAAGAATAAAGGATATTTACCTCAACAAATGTTTTCAAAATATATTTCCTAGTAATTTATCATCTAAGATAAAATAGGATGATGGTACTAATGCCATTCAAGGAAATGATACAGAGGTTCCATTCAGACTATTTTGTGAATGGATTATGTTTTTATGGAATTATTCTTATGACACATGGTTCAAATTCACATGTTTTATGCTTTTGATACTCGCTTATTTTTAAGGTTTGTGATTTCATGAAGTTATGATGAAACCTATCAATTTTTAAAGGATATGATGTTATGAAATGTGAATAATACCCATAACATTTTTTTTATAATTTTAGGTTTATAACCCATATCTCTTTTTATGGGTCATGATATGATGAATGTTGTTTTTATATTGTGGTGAATTTATGAATGATTTTATAATGAGATGGGTGGAGCCTATATCTTCCTCTAATTCATTGGGTAATTTTATGTTATATATGAGATTATAGGGTCCATGGGTTGTTTTATAAGGAAAAAAATTAATAAGGTACATGGGTTATAGACCAATCCTAAAAGAAGAGATTACATACGTTGTCCCCAAGCCTGAGAATAAGAAGTCATATGGATTGTAGACCATAACTAAATGAATGAGGGTACACATATTGTATCCCAAGAATGAAAAACAGAGGGTACATGTGCTACATACCAGGACTAAAAGTAATAGGTGACATGATTTATAGCCTTATCCCAAAAACAAGAAGGTACACGGGTTGTATCCCTAGCCTAAAAGTCAGAGGGAATATGTGTTGTTAGCCTAATAATAAATAAGGTACACAGGTCACAGTGAAATCCTAACATGTTATAAAGGTCTTGGAAATTATCTATGACATAAAATAATCTATTGTTTTATCTATGCCAAAAATACCAAGTCCTGTTCCAGAATTACAATTTCAAAAATCATGATATTTATATCCTTATGATTCATTTCATATTATCTACCACGTTTTATCCCATAACACATGTTTATGATATTTAATATGAATTATATGATCTTATAATGTAATGATGACGTTCTTATACTCATATGTTCATGTTTATTCATACATCACTCCCCTATTTACCCTAAATGAGCATTCAATCTCACCACTTTTTATTTTTACTTCCCTAGGTTATGAATGTATATTTCATTTAAGATATGTATAAGAGAGTTCAAGTATTGGAAAACCTAGTAGGAGAAAATGTTTCTTAATTTTGTACCCTTTTTTATGTTTCCATGTTTCCAAATTCACTAAACTAATTATGTATTTTGGAATCTATTTTAAAAATGTTTTAAAGTTTCCTGCAAAAACATTGTAATGCCTACTTAAGAAAAGAGAGGGTCTCTAAATATGTGACCAATGCCTTTAATTTTTCTCAGGGTTTTTGAATTTTACTATAAAAGTAACTGCATTTTTTTGTTTTTATTGATTTGAATTATTGTCGTCATTTATCATATTGTGCTTTTTTTGTTCTGTCTTATGGTTAAATTATTTTATCATAAAATGGTAAAATCATCCCAAAATTGTTATGATTCCCTTAGCAGTTATTTCTATCATTAATTGTCCTGGTGATGTCAACATAGTATTAATAAAACACCCATCACATATAATCTAATTATTATTGGAGGGAATTTACATCTAATCATGTGTATACCACTGTTTTGAAATAGTGCCTAGTTAGTGGAATAGAACCCGTAACGATAAACATAATATATATATAGACATACCACATAGTCTCTCAAGCATTATAATCATATGAGGACATAGAATAATGTGATATAAAGATATGATATTAATTATCTATATTGTATGAATTTTAAGGAAATGAGGATAAGAAGAGATTAGTTGAGAACTCAGGAAAATAACATAGGTAAAAAGGGAAGAAGGGAAGCATGGAATTTCTAACTTGTTATAAACGTGGAACGTACTGGTTTCCATCATTCTAAGTGGGAATTTATGTTTTCTTCTGGTGTAGAGAGAATGGAAATCAGTATCTTGATATGCAATTTAATAAAAGAATCATAAAATTTTCTATGCTTCAACTATAAAAATATTGTCACGTATATAAGTGATTATCCCAAGAGTTAAGGGAATTTTCCATATAAAATGACAATAGAGAAAGACTAGGTTTATTCTATCACAATGTCTAAGGTTGATGTTTATAAATATCTACTGGTAGTTACTTTAATCATAGACAAAAATTTATATAAAGATTTATTTGATTGTTTATTGTTTCACTCATTTAAATATTCCACGTTTTCCAAGAAAATTTGATATTCCTCTAGATTCATCAGAAGGAATCTATTAGTCAACAGTCCTATATGAAATCATACAAATGTAACAATATCCACTACTATAAAATAATCTTATACCAATGGTTACAAATTGTTGGTAAATGCTGAGAAAATGTTCTGATACTCTATCCCAACGTTTCACCAAACCATAGGGATATGAGGCATGGGGATACCTATATCCCAATAGTTCCAACTTGAACCTTTGTTTATAGTTTCCATGATTTTCAAAATACCATTGGTTGAATGAAAATTTTGTTAATTTTTTCCCAACCGTTAATAACTATGGGTATATAGGGGTTATACAAATATACCAACAATTCAGTGAACTGATTGTATACGCCTATTGTAACGGTTCTGCGAACCGTTGCCAATGGTTGGGCTGTATGGGTATGCACAAATAGTTTAAGAACCATTAGTATAACGCTTACATTACACTTTATTCCAATGGTATCATTGAAACTATTGAGATATAGTTATACCAACAGTTCTCAAACCATTGGAATACATTTCTCAATATGTAATCCAACGGTTCATAGAATCGTTGGTATTTCTTATTTTTTGCAAGAAAAACAGTATCCCACTCTTCGAGCCTTCTACTTCCAGCCAGTCAAAACTTCTAAAAATATGGATTCTACCTAAAAACTGCAACCAAAAAACACAAAAAACACCCAGGCAACCTAGAATCACACATAAAGAAACTATTATTCATAAGAAAAAACACTGAAAACACAAAACAAAATCTCAGAAAACTCACTATAAACACACATAAAACACACATAAACTATAACATGAAATCATAGAAAAAGTGCAACCAACAATCACACCAAAAAAATAGGAAAAATAAATCACTCACACAACCTTCAATCAAACAAAAACACAATACAGAAAAATAAAACACACACCAACCTAGTAATCACAAAAACACACACAAAAACTCACTACAAACACATGAAAAACTCACTAAAAAGTCGAAAAATTCACATAAACTCACTAAAATTGTCAGAAATCAAGTATAAATCACACAAAAACTCACTATAATCAATCACAAAAACTCACTACAGTCAAATAGAGAGACTCTTTAGATGCAGGGATTCAACCTTGATCTTGATATGTGTAGAATTATTAGGATGCAGAGATTCAACCTTGATCCTAATGAGTATATAATTCTTAGGATACTATGATTCAGCTTTCATGTCTATGGAATTTTATATGTAATCCCCCTAGATTTGATGATGTTACTACAGATCTAGAAATTACCATGATGTCTTGGAATAGACTCTATGGACATCGAAACACTATTTACCGAGGAGCATGGGAATTGGCTGATAGTATATGATGTTTCACTTCCCAAGATGTTTAGGAATATTCCATTGTGGCTAATAGTATTTGATATTTTAGGGGGAATTTGTTGTGGGCTTGTAGTAATTATATTTACTAGGTCCATTCACCTATGAAATGATGCTTGAACATACTACATTGATATTGGATTCCCCAAATCATATGGGAATTGGTTTTAAATGATACACTAGTTGGAATAGTTTCACGACATACTCAGAGACAATTCAGTACAAGACAAGAAAGGTGTGGTCAATCACAGGTGTTAAATTAGAGCAGTAGGATTAATAGTGATTTATTTATTTATTTTAAATAGTTTATAAATTTATTAATCTATGAATATCACATGACTAGACACACATTTACTAGTTATATATCAAAATATATTAGGGATTCCATAATATGTTGTACTCTCACAATGCTTGGGAGGCCATGACAATTTGTTCCCCGAGAAGAATTACTCCTTGCATATATGATCAGATTGTGTAAAGGAACATTGTTACATGAAAATGATGGAGCAAGGTAGATGGTTTGGTGATTGGTATGATGTGATACTTGAGGATGGATTGGATCCCCGTTTTCCTTTTATATTCATTTTTTTATATATTAGGCCAATCTGGTGGGAGACTAGTGTGTGTTTTTAGTTTTGTATTTAATTTTAATTTAGTTAATTTTTTGATCATTTGTTCTCTAATGTTTATATCATAGTTGATAATTTTTTTATCTATTGGTGTGCACTCTGATACGAGATATAGTATTCCAATTTGACGACACTAGACCGTACTTTTTTATTTATATCCTATAGTATTTGGGAAGGTGTTCCTATGTTCTAGTGCTTACTCCTTGATTCAGAAACCACCCAGTAGATATGGACCAGGTGAAGGATGTAACAAGGGAGAATAAGCTAAAAAAATATTCAAGTAATCTTAAGGTTACACCTTCATGAATGTGGACAGGGAATACAAAAATTGGATCTAGGTATTATTTAGTGGTAAGATGAATGGTGATCCAAAAATAGCTTTGTTTATTGTCTCCTAACTTTAACCAAAAGGGATAACCCTTAATGTCATAAATCCTAGAGGGTAGGGGTGTAATTTTTGTGGTATTAAAGAAATGAACAAGGAGATAGATAGAAAGTAAATAAATATGGGAAAACGAACATAGCATGTTTTCATAGGTTAAGGAATATTAGAAACACACTAGGTATGAGTTCATAGTTTTTAATGTCATGGTGGTTGGACTGGTGTATTCCTATAAAAATCGTGATCTTGTATATAAGGATGAGAAATGCTATTATGGGATATAATTACTTGTATGAATTTAGTTTTTACTTCTCACCCAAGATAAACCAAGTGAACCCCTCACATAGATATATCTTATTCTTGGAGGTAGGGGCATCATCTATGAATTAGGCTGGGCAGGGGCTCGACTTTAGTCTATCACAATCCCTAAGATCTAGGATGGAATGAAAACTATGCTTGTTTCTGGGTTCAGGGCATGACGTCTTGACATCACTATGTATCATATATTTTAGGAATCAAGAAATTCATTTTCATAGAGGTAAATGTGAGGTAGATAGCTACAAAACCTCACCCAATGTCATCATGTTGTGCATTTACGACTTTAATCATAAAATTCATAAGAATATATTCCTAACATACATTATAGTGTCAGTTCTCTTCAAGTTCCGTAAGAGGGAAAAACATAATTATCCATGGAAGATACACCATCCATTCCTTTATCATGCCCCCGGGCATGGAAAGGGTCCAAGTAGAGTATAAAATGACCGAGGTCTATGAAGGGTTGAACTTGATGTCGGGTGTGGGTGCAATATTCCTCATACCATTTGATCTGATATGATGGTGAAAACTCATATAATCTCATGATATGTGTAATTATTCTCTGATAGACCTTGCTAGGATGGAGGCTTACATGGGAGATGGTATGAATTTATCCTGAAATTGAATATAAAATCGGGTTTGTATCAAATGATCTGACCTTTGATTATGTTTCCACCCATTTATGGGAGTGGTGTCCCTAGAATTATTTTTGTAAATATTGTATCAGTGGAAGGGGAATCATCTGTGCATCATTGATGCGTGGCATAGGTGCATTTTTCTATTATCCCTTTGGTCTTGGATGAGGAGATAGAACTGGATTCATCATTAACTAAAAATGGTAAATGCTCAACGATTAACATAATTATTATTCATTTGAAAAAATTATTTATTTAAATTGCCTAACTAGACTTATGTGATTAATTATAGAAATTCCGCCTCATGTATCATAGATCCCATATCCTTTTGCCTCAGTATCTCTTCCCATAAAAGCCATTTATATTCCATTCGCACCAGGGGATGTGAGTAAGAGTCCCATACTCAAAACCCTGTTTTTGAATTCATATATGTTCCTTGACTAGGCCTAGGCTAAGGTTCCGAGTGCTCTATATTTCAATAAAAAATTATGCTAATGTGTGGGGAGATATATAAATAATGTTCTTAGAGGGGCCCTTTTAAGAGTTCAAGGACCATTTGGACCACTTCTGGTACATGTTCAGAACCCTCAGATCCATTTGTTTTGAATATCAAGTACTAAATTTTTCAGAGAAGGAGGTGGTAACCATTAGGTAGTAGAATAGTGACATTGAATTGAATCTATCAGTTGAGGATGTTTAATGTTTGGATGTACAACATCAAAAAAATGCCATAGAAAAATTCTCTCATCATGAAATGGAATTAGTGACTCAACAAAATTCATTCAATGCAGTGAGTGTTGAAATTTATAAGATTCAAAAAGAGTTTTTTCAACTATTATACATATTTAATATTGAAAATAAGATAGTAAGAGAACAATATAGGCTCCATGATTTGGTAGAGTAGGCCAACCATGATGCTGCTACCAAGGTAGAGGCACTATGATAGGCTGCCGAGGTGGGGACTACATTAGTTGATTAATTACACCAATCTCTGACTTATCTTGGGTAAATGAAAGAAGATCTCATGGAGTCTTGTGAGAACAAAATATCATTATTTTGTATTTATAGGAAACCACTTTTAACTAGGGAATCATAGGAAATATTTAAATATGTGGAGATTTATCCCTTATTTTGAATTATCAACATAGAAAAACATTTAAATTACATGTGTATAAGGAATGTATGAATAGACTCTATAGTCCCTTAAACACTAACATGATTATTCTGTTATAGATTTTGAAGGAATTTATTATAACTATGGTCCATGGGAGTCATATACTCTATGGACAGTAAATGAAAGGAAATAGATTTACAGAGTTGACATATAGGTATGGTGTTCACAAGCCACCTCAGATTAGAGAAGGTTATTCAGTGATATTATTGAAATGAAATCACACTATAAATAGGTCTCCAAGGGGATAATATATTTATTGGGATATGAGTGGTCTAACATATGTCTTATTAGGTTCAGTGATTAGTGACTTGGACGGGTCTGAGGGACCCTAGAGGATTCCCATTTGCATGAGATAAGAATGTGGATGGGTTCAACATGGTGTGATTTTGTGACTAAGACAATACTGAGGTGAATAATCATCTCTGCCTTGTTTAATGATGAGATGTGCATCGAGGCATGGGATAATCCTCGAGACATGAGTCTAGAATATGTGAAAGAGAGGATAGACTAGTGGGGTGGTGAGGACTTTTAAGCATATGAAGATTGGGTTTCAAGGAATGTTTGATGAATATCATATAGCATTTGAGGTCCTCATGAGGTAATTAATTCCTTTTTGGTTCTAGGACTGATTTGAGTCTCAAGGACTGTAGTGGATAACCTGGTGTAAGATATATGTGTACCAACATGACTTACATTTTTCACCTGGATGCTGGGACATTTTTGAGATGAGGGTATAGGTCTCAGGTGACTATAACCTTGTACCTATCATTTGAGCTATGATATGGACCAAATGACCTTTTTGTTATTCCATATGCATGTTAGTTGAAAAATTCTAACCACTATAGTGATATATCTTATGGAATGGAAAAAACATGAGTGATAAGGTGTTGGATGGACCCTTACTTGAGTGATAATGAAGTTATCAAATTATAACATGATATCAAACCCTACCATGATTGATAAGGTAGTGCTCAAGATAATGACCTCCACATGAATGATAAAATTTCTATATGAACCCTGCAATGAGTGATAATGGAGTGTTTGGAATCTGATATTATACCTACCATGGTTAATATGGTATTATTTTAGAAAATGGATTTACATTGATCATAATTTATTAACATGGATGTTTTTAGAATGAAAATGTTGGTATGTGATATATAGTGGTGTGAGACACTACCTTTAGTAGTATGCTAGATGTAGGGAGTTGAGTGATGACCTATATTGAGTGATAAGTATTACTCTAGGGCATGGATACATGGCTCTATCGTACACATTAAGAAACGATTATATACGAGATTCGGATGTAGTAGCTCAATAGGGATTGAAGGTGATGGTATTAGGTGGTGATTGAGGATGGAGATAGATCCAATTGTGTAATTTTTGGGTCATATTGGTGGGAAATTAGTATATGTAAGACTATATGCATCCAAATGGTTTATTAATAAAAAAATTTATTTTTTTTATATGAGAATACGACTAAAAGTGATATATATATATATATATATATATATATATCTGTGTGTTGGTCATTTTCATACACAACTATGAATGGTGTGGATAACACCAGGATTTTATGTCAATATAGACGAACTAGATGTTGAAATGTGTTGTAGGTGTCTCCCCTAAACATGATACAACTAACCATCAATATTCATTGTTTTAGAATATAGGGAACCTCTATTTGAGGGGTTTTATTAAAAAATCCTGGCATTTCATTATCACACAATTCATTTAATTATATTTAAAATTTATTCTAAAACTCATTCCGCAAAAAAAATGTAATAAGTTAAGAAACTAGATCGACATAACTATCACTGTGGGTATTTTTAAATAGCGCATCTCTATTGGAGGGGTTTTATTATAAAAAAATGACATTATTTATCAAATGAAAAAATATATTAAAGAAAAATTACTCAAGATATGCAATTCAATATAATGAAGAATTATTATGAATGAAGCTAAAATTAATTAAAAGAATTCTTGAATTATAGAGACTAGGAGAGGGACCCTACCTCAGGGGGGAACCATGCCATCCATTTCGGTTCTTATAGATTTCTAACTAAAAGTTGATGCTCCCCCACTGGGTATACGTACCTTCATTCACATGAAAGGACACTTATCCCCTAGGCACACAACTTCTTGGACATGAGTTTGAGTAATGGGACCCTTGAACATATACTTATATGTATATACTAGTCTGTACTCACCTTTGTATGCATTTATATATATATATATACATGGGCACACCTCGACCCATAAATGCACAATCACTATCATGGGTGACTATAGATGTAACGGGGGAATCCACAAACATATACTTACTATCCTATGCACACGGAAAAGAGTCGTCCTTGACTTGGAGACTTGAAACCAAAGAGCATGAATTAATGCTCTACAAAAAGGATATTAGGAACCTTAAAACACATAAATGATTCTACAAAACCAGTGAGAATCCAATCACCGACATTAAAGCCTCACCTAGAATGGTAGTGGAGAACCAAATCCACCGAAACCAACACGAAACGTTCAGACACCATACCAAAAACAAAATATGGAGCCCAAAACATTGAAATCCCCAAACAAATGAGGTGTGAGATAAGTAATAACCCTAGAATTATACCTCAGATCAAAGTCGGCAGACTGAATCAATGTGAACCCCTTCTAGTCCCCTCACAGAATATAACTACCCTCATTCTATAGAATGTAGTAAAAGACGTAAGTGGCCAAAGCAACAAAGAAAATAAAATAAAAACTAAACTAAAACATACCAATCTCCTATGACTATACAGGTCACTGCCCAACATATAAGAACCACAATGCCCCATGGGTCAAATCGTGTTCCTGCAATCTAGGGGGAACAAATCTATGTTTCAAAATGATAATATCAAATAGTCATTCCTATTAATTAAAAATTAAGCTTCTTATTAATGGTATATAATCAGTTTTGCTAAAGTATCAACATAGTTTTATTTGGTCCGATAAACGTTTTTTGGGTCATTTCAATTAGATTTATTTTTTCTTGTTTTTGTTAATATTATCTTGTACAATTTCATTCATTTGGGTTCTAGGTGATCCTGAAATTAATAATAATTAGTCAATAAATATTAATAATTATATCCATTGGTTTCATATCTGGAGTAAAAACTATATATAAATGAATGGAATCATATATGGAAAATCATAAGAGGGGTAGGATGTAAAGTACACATATTCATGAAATTCATACATAATATAGATTTGTTATGGGAGAATAAATCACCAAAGGACCAAAATTAAATTGGTCCAAACAAATAGTGTAGAATAAACCATCCTCAAATGGTGGAAAATGGTGGCAGATGAACCATGATGATCCCAACTAAATTGACTTCCATAGTGGATGCCAAATCATGCCTGAGGTGTACCCAAAAAAACCATTATACACCCTAGAAAAGAGGATCAACGTTAAATAAGTGGAAATTAAATAATCTTATAAGAGTAGTATAAAGTCATTATGATGATCAATGATTTTCGACTATAACCCATGGGACATCCCCCCACACCCCTAAACACCACCCCGCAACCTGAACACACCATGCCCCCTTGACACCCCTACCCCCTGGAAAGCCCCCCCAATCCCCTAGACGACCCCCACCCCCTGGACACCACCCCACCACAGAGACACCCCCACCCCCTAGACACCCCCAACCCCATGGATAGCCCCCCTGGACAGCCCACACAACCTTTAGACACCCCCACCCCCTAGACACGCCTACCCCCTTGGACATCCCCCACCCCCAAGTATAACACCAACCCCCCTAGACACCCCACCCAAATGGAAACCCCCTCGACCCCATTGGACTGCCCCCAAACCCCCTGGATATCCCCCACCTCCTCTAGACACCACCACCCCTATGGACACCCACACCCCTAAATACCCCATAACAACCTGGACACCCCCACCCCCTCCCCCAGGACACCCCCACCCCATGGACACCCCACCCCATGGACACCCCACCCCATGGACACCCCTACCCCATGGACAAACCCCCCACCCACACCCCCCACCCACACCCCCCACCACCATCTAGACACCCCCAGCCCCCTGGACACCCCCTATCCCCATATACAACCCCAAACCCCATGGGCAGCCCGCACCCCTGGACACCACCCCACCACCGAAACACCCCACCACCCCTAGACACCCCCACACCAATGAAAACCCCCACCCCTGGACATCCCCCCTGGACACCCCTACCCCCTTGGATAGCCCCCCAACCCCAAAAATCTCCCCAAACCCCCTGGAAACCCCTCACTCCTAGATTGCCCCCATACATGGACACCCCACTCCCTAGACACCCCCTACGACCGTGGATATCCCCCCACCCCCTGAACACCCAGCCAAGACACCACAACCCCCTAAACACCCCATACCCCCATAGATAGCCTTGAAACCCCCTGGACAACCGCCAACCCTAGACCCCACCCCAACCCCATGAACACAACCCCCCCCACCCTTGTACATCCCCCTAGATAGCCCCCCCCTGGACACCCATACCCCCTTGGATAGACCCCCAACCCCTGGCACCCCCCCCCGAACACCCCCACCACCATTGACAATCCTCACCCCCTAGAATGCCCCCACCCCCATTGGATAACCCCCTCCCCTAGAAACCCCACCCCTAGGTAACCCCCTCAAAATTTGGCATATATTAATGACAAGAGGATTCCATGATTGGATAAGTATGAAAAAAAGAAAAAAAGTCTACCTTGCAGTGTAAACAGAAAAAATGTAAAAAGAAACTCCAAAGTGGTCATTGAAGAGAGATTATCATCATGGGGTTTTATTATGGTGAATATGATTCTAGTCTGGTACAAAAGGCTCCATCATAGACTATTTAAAAATTTTTGAGGGTGTGTCTTGATGCTAATTGATGTTATTGTTGGTTCCCACTTACCCTTAAAGTGGATTTTCAATTAAATAAAAAATTGATTGTGGATAGACTTTAAAAATAGAAATAAATATCAACAAATTTTATGATAGAAAATTTGAACGGAAATGGAAACCAAACAAGAAAGAGATTGTAGAATTGGATTAGTAGTTGAGATTTTTGAAAATGACCCTAAGATATTTTCTATGGATAATCAAAATAAGTTGAAGATGTTTTTTGAAGGTGTAATTATGTTTGTCATGGAGATATCATATGTATGAGTTTTATTCCTAGTAAAAAGCATATGATTAGTCATAAAGGAAAAGATACAATGCTATCATGCTCTAAATCAGCTTCTACAAATTGATCCCCACCTATAAAGAAGGTTGAGCATAATGAGAAATACTGATTGATCATATAGTTTGATGAGTTATAAAAAGACAATCCAAAAAAATAGAAAACATTGAGAGTTCACTACTTAATCAGGTTAATATGAAATTTTCAAACAATAATAAACATGCCAATGAAGATAAAACCTTTTTTCCTCAACGTAAACAAGTTTATAATGTGTTATGTAAGAAACCAAAAATAAAATTAAACACTTTTGAGCTACAATGAAAAGTGATCTAGTATAAAAAAATACCCAGTCTGTGTAATATTTTAGATGTTGATAAACCCACCTTATTACCATACTTGTTGATATAAAACAACACTTGAATGGAAATGTCACATAACATGAACTTCACAAATATATATTTTTTCAAGGAAAATAGTTTTGCAAAATGAATCTTTCATATAGTGTTGTTCTTACATTGAGAAAATCAACATGGAGAAAATTCGAAAATTCATTCTTTCTCAACACATCTCTAAAATTTTTTCAACACATTTCCCATGAGTTAATTCCATATTTATAGGGGAAATTTAATCTAGATAACACATTATAATATTATTAAATATGGTTACCCATTCAAATGTATGTGAATCCAAAAGGAACATCACATTTAACCACAAAACAATTTCTATTAACTTGCATCATGTACATATTGAAATAGTGTTCTTTAGATAACATTTTCATTTTTAAATTATAACACACCATTCACAAGAAAACAGCATCCACAAAGAATCAATGGTATGAATAATTCTACACATAAAATATTATTAACATTTTAATGAGGTTAAAATGATATCATATAGAATATGATATTTTTTATGAAACTAGATTCAAATCATATACTGTTCACCTAAATAGAAATGAAATAATGTTCTTGTGGTATCTTCTATGTTAACTTATAATGATTTATATCTAAAAACACTACAATAATAACTATTTTTATTTTTTGAGAAAACCAAAATCCATCATTTATCTAAGATAAATGAAACAATATTAAATGATACAAATTGAATCAAAAAAACACAAACTAAACAATGAATCAATTAAGCATACAAGAAGATGATTTTGGGACTCATTACCAAAGAATATTTGAATCATAAATATATCAAAAATAAATGAATCAATATGAAATGATACAAATTGAATCATCAAAACTCAAACTAAACAATGAATCATTTTACCATACAAGAATAAATTTGGGACTCAATACTAATGAATAACGGAAAAAAATTGTAAAAAAAGATTCTCGACCATAGGGGATCTGTGACTGAGGCCAGATGCCCGACCAGAGGTGATGCTCGACCCTCTCGACCTTGGGGGCATTCGCGTCGGGTGAGGGAAATCTCGACCTAGTGGGGATTCAAGTCGGGTGAGGTAAATCTCGACATAGGGGAGGATGTGCGACCTTGGAGGGGATGTTTAACTAGGGGATAAATAGGATAGGGATGAATGAGTGATGGCAAGCAACGAGTAGTGAACAAGGGGTGATGAGAGGTGAGCAGCATGGGGGAAGTTGGAATGGGAGGAGGGGAAACGAGGGGGTGAGAGTGGCTGTGAGGGTAATTCGGGATTGGAGCGGTGACGAGGGGGAGTCAGGGTGGAGAGGAGCGGTTCTGGGGCGATGGAGATATGGGGTGTAGCGTGAGGGAAGTCGGGATGGGAGGAGGGTCTCGAGAAATGTCATTTTAGGTAGGTTTATCCCAATGGTTCATAAGAAACATTGGGTAATGAGGTGGTTTTTTCCAATGGTTCACTAAAATCATTGGTAAAAAAACATATAAAAATGTATACCAACGGTTTCATAGAACTGTTTGTATAGGTTCTTTATTCCAATGGTTCTTTCATGCTGTTGGGAAAGAGCTATTGGTATAGGTGGAATTTCCACCTGTGATCATAGTTAGTTTTCATTTTGAAACCAATTTTTACCCTATTTTATAATTTATTATTAAATTTATTGATTAATATAATAAAATCCTTGGTATGGATTGGTGTTAAAAAAATATTATTTCCAAGAGAATGAAATTTTGAATCATAATGAACATGTATAATTCCTTATATTTAGTGGGGTGGCATGAACATGTGAATCATATCTAGAACCATCAATAATATCTATTATTAATTAAATTATAAAATTTTAATATAAATAATAACCTATAGAAGGGACTAATAAATGTATGGAAGAATATGTTCTTGGTGTGAAAGAATATATTAATGTGATTCTTGGAGGACCACCTAGATATCCACATATGTTTAAAGTTGAGTTCTCTATGGAAATAATCCATGATTAAAAACCTTTATCGAAGTCACTCTATAAGATTTATATTATAGATATTTTCAAATTAAAGAACCAACTACTAGTGTTGTGAGACAGAGGATTTATGTGCCCAAATTTTTCAACTTTAGAAGCTCTGGTTTTGTTTATGATGAATATTTATGGAACTATGAGGCTATGCACTAATTATAGGGAACTAAATTCCATCACTATGATAAAAAAGTATCCTCAGCCTCATATTGATGAAGTTTTATACACATCATGATGAACATTATTTTTTAAAATATTGGTCTCTTTTTTGGGAATCAATAATTATGTGTATGGAAAGAACATATTCCAAAGACATAATTTCATATGTTTTATGGTCATTACATGATTTTAGAAATTCTATTTTGATTGAATAATGCACAATCTATATTTATGGATATAATGAAAATGATTTTATAGGATCATATTTATAATTAATCTGTGGTATTTATTGATGATATATTTGTATACCCTAAAATTTATCAAGACCATATGATTCATTTAAAAATAATTCAAGAAACACTAAGGGAAATGGAGTTACATAAGATACTATGAATGTATGAATTAGAGATTCAACAAGATACTTTTATTATCTATATTCTCAAAAAAGATAAATTATAAATTATTCCATCAATGAAAAATATATTCAATGAATTAACTTTTTTTTAAAAAAATATAAATGATGTGTGGAGTTTCCTTGGATTTATTGGTTAATATCATAATTTTGTTAAAAAAATCCAATTATCATTCCTGTTGACTAGTAAGATTTATAAAGGGGTTATCTTCCTATAGATATAGGAATGTGAGGAATATTATGAATAATTTAAATAGATGTAGATAAATGTTCCATAATTTTAACTACTATCAGTAGAGGAATATATTTTCATCTATTGTGATGAATCAATGATAACACTTGGATTTTTCCTTATATAAAATGATATATCCATCGCCTATTCATCATGGAAGAAAAATATACATAAAAACTATCCAATACCAGATCTTGAGTTGGTAGACATAATATTTGATTTAATGAAATGGAGATAATATCTCTATGGCTACTAATGTTGGATCTACACATATCATAAGATTCTTAAAAAATCATTTCATGGAAAGAGATCAACAAGAGGAAAATGAGGTTTTTAGAGCTACACATGGTTTAATATTTCTCAACACTATACCTCCATTGAAAAGATAACATGTATGGTGAAACATTGAGTAATAATGAATATGGATTCATGGAGAAAATGAATATTGATAGAGGATTATGTTCATGGTCTTAGTAAATATGGATATGGGAATTATTAGGGAGTGGGAAAAAATCTCAAATTTCCAAATATTACCAAAACATATTCTTTAAAAATTAAAATATATATCTGATAGAATGTGAAAATTTTCAAATAAAAATTAAAGACATGAATGATGGGATTTTAGATGATGTCATTTATAAAGACAATGTTCTTAAATTTTGAATGGGGATAAGTGTTCTAAATTTTCGTAACATGAAAAGGGAATTAATAGATAATGTTCATAGATCAAAATTTTCTATACATATTGGAAACACCGATATGTTTTGGGTTTTGAAAGAGAAATTTTGGTTACATTATATGATGTGGGAAATTGTTAATTATTTATCAAAATGATAGAGATTTTAAAAGGTTATTATTGTGATACAACGTGCTGTAAGATTTACTAATCCTATAGTTAAATTTATATGGAAATGGTATGACATTACAATGATTATTTTCAATTTATTATAACAGTTTCCTAGATTAAATGGTACCATATGGGTTATTATTTATTTTCTTAAGAAATATACACAATTCTATTCTATAGGATAAGATTTAACTATTTAGTGATTGCGTAAATATATATTAAAAATGGCTTAAGACATCATGTTTTAACTATTTCAATTTTTTTGATCACAATAAATTATTCACATCATAATATTGCAAAATTATTCCAAAGTAACATTAAATTGGGATTCATTTAAACATTTCTTATCATACTCATATAGATGGGAAATATGATAGTACCATTCAAAACTTATATAACATGCGAAATATTATTGTATTCAAATGTTTCTTTATTAAGAAGTATATAGAAAGATGTGTAATACTTCAATATGTTGGGATGAAGTTGCTAAAATGTAGCTTATAGGCTTATATTTTTGTGTGGGGACAATAGAAAAGGTAAAGGCTATTTAGATTGGTAAAAAGTAGATCAAATAATATGAAAGAGTTTTTTTGGTAAATGAAGGAATGATTTTTAATTTCAAGTGGATGTTCATGTTTTGGTGAAAAATATCTCTATATAGGGGTTTTTTAATATTTAGTAGGAATGCTATAATCATCCCCATGAATATCAAACATTTTCAATTTTCTGAACAAATTAGTGTTATTGAATACCATTTGGAAAAATCACATACCATCTCTATATTACATGATGTGTTCCATATATCTTTATTTAGGAACTACATTCTATATCTAGTGCATTTCTCACCTATTAGGGAATAAAATTTCAACATGGAATTTTATTTATTTTATGATTACATGCTGATTTTAGAAATAATATAACAATTATTAGGGAATTAAATAACATGATTTGTAAAGGTAAAATAGAGAAATAATAAGATGGAAGAGGTGACATGA
This sequence comes from Viscum album, assembly GCA_963277665.1. NCBI lineage: Eukaryota > Viridiplantae > Streptophyta > Magnoliopsida > Santalales > Viscaceae > Viscum > Viscum album. The sequence goes on from OY728128.1 coordinate 845,700,015, forward strand.
GATCCCAAAGAGGATACAATGAAGAACTACCCAAATACATACATGAGGTTAAATTATATAAATTTTGATGAAATATATATTTATATAGGGATGAATGTAACATTGAATGTCCAATTTGTTTTTCTTTTTTTTCTATGAAAATTAGTGAAACAACACGTAGTTTTATTCCTAAATGGGATTGAATCCTAAATTATTAAATACTAAAAATTCAATATTCTTAATTAAATTTAATTTTAAAAATCATCATACTAAAATTATCTTCAGGTGATTTTTTTTATTTTTTCAGAAATGAATTTTTTCTACCGTAATGGAATATTGGTAAACCACTTTATTAAGGGAAAATAGAAAAACAACAGGAATATAAGAATATTAATTGTTAAACTTTGCCTTTATTCCCTTAAAAAAAATACAATAGCCAATAAGAATGTTTGATCTAGAGAGTAAAATTTATAACTTATAATCAAAATAGCAAGAATCATCTTCATACCAGTCATAGTCATCAATTAAAGAGAATTACATGTAAGAGTGATTCATAGTTCATATAATCAAGAGAGTAGATCGGATACTCATCGTGTGACTAATGTTGGAATAATCCTCTCTAGAACTTCTTTTCTTTATCAGAGAGTGTTACAGACCTCCATATATCAACCTACTATGGATAAAATTGACTCTATAAGCATATTTTATCTTCCAAACATTTTTAGATTCATCTAGATCTGAAATTTTACAAAATTCTTGAGTGATTCCTAATGTATTATTAACCACTTTTTTTCCTTATAGAAGTCAAATTCTAGTTTCTCATAAACAAAACTCGATTCATCCCCAATGGGTTCATGATTTGGAATCCCTTCTTTAATTTCCCTAGGATAGACATCTTCAATTGAGAATAAAATAACAAAAATATCAATAGTAGCACAAACATCCATCATAATATCCTTATCTTAGACACCATCCCCATATATAATTGAAATAGGTAAAATCCCTTTTCTCATACAACCTATAAAAATACGGGTACCTACCCACTACACTATCTTATATGATGGATTCTGATGTAGGTCAATATCATATATAAAATTCAGTCCAGGATTTGAATTGATTGAGCCAAAAATATCAGTATCCTATATAGATCCATCTATCTTATAAACTATCACAAAAGAAGATTCATTACCCTTCAATGCACCATCCACCCATGCATAGACATCAGTTAAAGGCTTCGTCCTATAAACATTTTAGTTCATATCATAGGAGGGATAGTAATGTTCATTCCTTTGAGTATTATGCTAAATTGCATAAAAAATTCTCTTTTATAAAAATCTATCAATTACAATTATATGAATCATTCCCAGTAACTAGGAATAATAAGAAACATATTGATTTTCATAGATAATTCTTATCAGGTCCACTTTCATTACAAGCAAGGATGATGTTTGGTAGGTAATCATATTCAGAATGATTATACATATCCTCATTATGAGTACATAACACCAACTTATTAATTATAATCAATATCATGACAACCTCAAATAGAACCCATGAAAAGGAACTTATGCGGTCCAATTCATATATTTAGTCCTTCCGTATTGGGACTATAATAAAAGATTCAATATCCAACAGTATATTTGGGTGCCAATGGGTCTAATCGAAACCAGAAATTTGTACCCATACATGAACAATTCATTTTCTTACATCAAAGGGGTTGATGTTGGAATCACATTCCTTGATTCTAAATGCAGCAAATTATGATGAAATAGAACAAATTACCCAATAATTATTCTTTTAATCTATGTTTTGGGAAGATAACATGAAATAAGAAACACCACATTGGAATACATTTCAAGTTAGAAGAGACCTAGGTCAATGAAAATAAACTAACTAGTACCTCCAGTTTCTAGTGTTTTTCCGCATTAGATGAAAAAAATGCATAATGAATGAGTGTTGAAAAAATTAAATTCTCCGGGAAAGAGTATCTTGTCATTCAATCACTCTATAAGTGTCCACATTCTAAAACAATTGACCTGAATCTGCTTAAAAAAAGATGATTTTAATTATCCAGGAATAATAAGACATACCCTTATCCACACTCCTCGAAATTTCCTCTCTAGGACAAGATCCATCAAAAGTATTTTTTTGATGATGGGATTCTTCAAGAGTAGATCATCTTGACATCTTCTTATGAATATATATTTACAACCTACTTGTCACTATCCCCATTAGATCCTACCAAAACATCATTAAGATGAGGCTTTGGTGGTGGATTTCCAAAAAAGATAAAATCAATGCATAAAAAGTGTAGTAGATACATGGAATTAGGGAACACTAGGTTCCATTTTCATTAATTCATAGAATCTCCATAGACTACTCTCCTTTCCATATTTCATTTATTTTTTACAAAATAATTAAAATATATTTTTTTTCTAAAATAATCTGTCAATTTCATGAAAAAAAACCCCGGTAATATTTTTAATTTACTCTTAATTAACTATAAATAATTTAATTACATTTTTATCAATATTATGGTTGATCTTTGTATAAAAATGCATTTATACTTAAAAAATAATTTTACTGAAATCCTTTTTTCATCTTTCATAGTATTTTTATAAAATAAATTTAACCCACATATAAAGATTGAATTTCATAAAATGGATTTAATATTTCTTATAATCATAATTAATTTTATTTAGTAATTTTTAAATAAAGGTTTTTTTACAAATAATGGTAAAAATATTAAAAATAATTCACCAAGGTGAAAGCATAAACTAGGTTATTATGGGTTAAAAAACTGATAATTCCACCATTTTACATCTTAATTATTACTAGAAAAATTAATTTATACCATTATTATCTTAGGAACTAAATTTAGTTTTTTACATGGTATGTGTCAATGGAAATGACCAATGTAATATTTTTTCGAAGGAAAAATAAAAAATATAACTCTCTTGTTTTTAAATTTCTTTTGTTTGTTCACAAATTGATTAAAATAATTTGGGGATGAATATTAATGTATTTATAGGAATAATGAAATTATTTTACATATGGTAATATTTTTATAATTTAGGGGATTATATAGTTACGTTAAATGATTATACAATGCCAATACTTTACTTATTCAATTAACAGAAAAATAAAATAAATCATGATAAAAATATTAATGTAATATAATTTGGGTGAATTATTTCCTTCCATTAATATTTCAGATAAATAAAACATAATAGGGATGTGTTAAAGGTTTATATTTTAGTTTCTCTTGTATCCTGATATCATTATAATCAAATTAAATCAACAGTTCCAAAAAACACTTAAATTTTAATTATTTAAAAAATAATATTAATTAAAATATTTGAAAATATTAAAAAAATTTATAATGGATAGGAATGATTATATATGTTATATATTTTTATCATATGGACATTTATTATACATTTATTTCCTTATAAGTTAATATATAACCCTTTAATATTAATTTTTTTTAATTGTGTTTAAGGTCAAAACGAGTTTTCTAGAGGGCTAATAAAACAAGATAAGGGTTAAAATCACCTAAAACACATGAATAAGAATAGTGTGCATGTTTTATTAAAAAACCCCATAAAACCTTATTATATGAGATATTTGGAGCCCACATTCATGAATGTGACATAATAATATTAAAAAAATTTTAAAACTAAAACGATGCCACTTACCTCAATTATAAAAGGGAATCTCTTCCTGATACATATTCACACATATGGAGTCGTCTTGTTACTAAAAAATATTCTAAAATATCTTTTAATAATCATTATACACATTATAAATATTTTATTCTTCCTATAATACCAACCCTATGGTCCCTAAAAAGCTATTCAAAGGTGGTTTCTCTAAGTGAAGGTAATTGTTTTTACAGCTCTTTCAAATTTATTTTTTATTCCTATTACAGTAAAAATGGAATAAAAACAATAAAACAATAAATCAAATATCATAAATTTAATTAAATATTAATATTAATATTATGGGAGAACTATTTTACTTCTCCTTTTTATCCTATGATAAAAAAAAACATCGGTTCTGTATACGTATGGCATATCGTCTCCACATACTGGTGTAATTCATTTCTCTTCACATCATTACGTGGATGGTTAAAAAGATAATAATAAATAATATATTTCATCTATATAACAGAATAATAGTTCTATAATTTTTAATTATTATTTACCTTTCCTTTTTAACATTCATTAAATAATTTCAACACAACGTTCATGCTAACGTGCATCCCACATTCTCTATAAATGACGTAATACATTTTTATGTCTTTACCATTCAAATATGTTTAATAATATGTATTTAATTAATATAGATGATATTTATACCATGTATAATATCCTAGATATGGTATAACAATGAGAAATTTTGAATGACCAAATCTACATAACCGAATTATACATGAAATATGAAATAGTTTACACTCAGATGTGACGAATTTAATAATTAATTATTACTAAATAGATATTGAAATGTCATAAATGGATCATATATCATATTATCAGTATTTTTAATTATCTAAAATAGATTAAATATAGATTATAATTTATTATACATGAGGATAAAATCACTTACACTTTAAGATGGTCCTATTATAACTGTTTACTTCCAATTTCATCATTATTCGGGATTTTTTAGGTTTATTTCTACTTTTTGGGGATTTATATGATATTTATATCATAAACCCATTTTTCTCAAATGATAATTTATGGAAAAAAAATTTCCCTTTAGTTTTCCTCTCTTATGTACTCATGAAATAGAAATAACGTTTTTAAGGGACACCTACCTTGTTTTCTATTCATTCTAAAATATTATTCATCCTTGGGTATATTTTTGTAAATAAAAATTCAACATTGTTTTCAATATTAACCAATTATATATTGTTGTAATTTTTACCCTTTCATAACTTTAACTAAATATTTAAAAGGAATATTCATATCATTTTCATAACGGGGATCATTTTAGATAATATCAGAGTTGAATCATTTCTGAAGCATAAAATGTAAAAATTATTTCCCCACTATCATGACTAATCATTTAATTGACGATTTATTTAATTTTTTAAATTTTATTGGAAAATAAATTTTTTCCATAATACTTTCAATGTTTGATCATTTTGAATATGTAATTTCAAAATTAAAAGTTTATTTTTTCCAATAAATCTTATAGTGATTATTTTAAAGTATTTTAATCTACATTAATATTTTTTTAAATGTTATTCTTTAATGGGGATGAATATATGTTTCACTATTCTCAAAATTAATCTTGATTTATTATGATTATGTTGTATTTATTGATTTTTTATATTATTAACATTTGTTATGATAATATTCAATAAGAGTGTTTTCAGTAAATATGTTTCACCCCTTTCAAATATTTAATTCATTGGAATTAGTATGTGATTGGAGGGAACTCTTATAGCCCCACTATTCATCGGTAGGTCCCATTACATAATCTAATTTGGTTATTTTGTGCACATGTTAAAATTTCACATTTTTTTCATTGCCCAAGTCATTCACTGTATGATTATAATTTATCTGATTATGAAACGTATCATTATGATACTAGTTGTTGTTGTCCAAGTGATTATTTTTATTATTAAGTTATCTATATATATATTCCTTTTATGGTAATTGTTATATATCATATCTTATTATTGTTTATCTTAGTTATATTACACATATTTATATTTTTTTGATATCTTCTATTGAATTACTTCCCATAGTACACATATGACCTCACCCATTATTATGTTTTTCTATCCCCAGGATACTAAGTTGGGATATATGATTAAAATTAGGTAGTTATGACAATAGTATAAATTTTTTATAAAAATAATAATTATATTATTTTTCATGTTTTTATATTTAATGTTATAATGTTTTATGTATATAGTCTAAGATGATTACTAAACTATATTGTAATTTGTAATGTTATCCCTCATAATTCTTACAATGTAGTAAACTAACTATCATATCCAGAATAACATAGTAAAGGTGTTATAAGTAACAAATTAATTTATGAAAATGTTGATTCTTAGTGACATTAAAAGGCCTTATTTACTCTTCCCCAACTTCATTTTTAACCAGAACGATAGGTATTACATTTTTTAAATCATCATATTCATGGAATAAAATCAATTATAACTAAAACTCATATTTACTTGATTTTACCTAAAAAGTTTTACTTTTAAATAATGAAGATCAATACTTATAAATTTCTCACAATCTTCATTCCATTTAGAGTATATTATAATATTTTTTATAAGAACCACCTATAATTTATCTATATACTTGTTGAGCAATCCTCTCATTAGATCCATAAATCTAATAGTCTCTTTTAGTAACATGAAATAAAAATCTGAAATCTAATAATTGAAATTCATAGTCTGATTTTTTTTCTTTGTAATTACCTTTTCCTTAACCTTTAAGTGATTGTACATGTATTTTAGATCGGCCTTTGAAAAAAATTTCACTCAATGGAACTAATCTGAAAAGACATCGATTTGAGGAAAATGATACCCATCCTAAACATAAAAGTTATTATGTGGTATATATAAATATATATATATTAGGTGTTGGGGTTATAATTAAAATCAAACAGTCACCCCTAGGGAATTAACCATTATTTCTTCCCCCACCAAGGGATAGTCTATATTGAACCCTAGTATTATTAAAATTTTATATATTTATATAGGGAATCCCACAGGCTACCCCCTAAATTTGTTTCCACCTCCAACTAGAAGAAACTTTTTTTATATTGATCATGTACCACCTCATCACTCAATATTGTTATTGCCTAGCCTAGAACTACGTGCGAACACCACTACCCGACAACCAGGGTCATGTTCCCCATGCATTGCCACTAACCAAGGCCTTGGCCACCTATCTTCCATCCTCTCCCCCTTCAAATCTCATTGTTTATTTATACTGTCTATAATTAACCACCCATATCTAGATCCCATAGCTACCACACCTTTCAAATGCATCACTTTATCACCACCTCCTAATCCAACTACACCAAAGGTCATTGTCATAAGTTTTACACCACTCATCCACTATATCATCCACCACTATGTCAAACCATCCAAGATAATATCATCCATCAAAGACATCATGGATAAGAATCACTATATCCAAATTGTGCATCCACTATGGCCATGTGTGCCCACACCACATCATTATCATCGATGGATTGGTATCAGGTACGAAACCATCAAACAATACACCCCCTCAATAATATAGGGTTCAATCAACACCTCTTAAATTTCAATCGAGCCAACTAAAATATATACCTAATTTACTTGGGGTAGAAAATAATAATAATTTCTGGGAATTTAACCCCATACACATACATTCAATGTGGGGGTAACACACTACTTTGGTGTACCCCCATCTTGATAAGTTATCTATAATAAATGAAAAGTTTTAGGAAATAATTATTATTTTTTAATGTATAGAAAAAAATCATCATATGGTGATGTGTTAGGGATGAAAAAAAAACATAACACAAAATTATTGTAACTACAATTACAATTAAAACAACTCAATTGATTCCCTTAAATATGTATGATTTGACATTGGATTAGTATTAGGAAATAAGTCAATCTTAAAAATGAAAATCTCGTCATGAATAAATCCATGAGAATAATTAAGATATATATTATGTTATTTATTCACTATCAGCACAAAAACAATTAGAATAATTACCTTCTTCTGAACAATATATTCAATGATTACTTTCATTTCCATTATTTGTTAGTTTCTATACTTGTTAACATGTTATCAAAGGAAAAAACTCATTTTCATATATGAACAAAAAATAATTTCAAAAAATATATTATATATACGCATAATAAATCATAGCTCGATAAACTGAATACTAATCATACCTAAAATAACATATATCTCCAAAATGGGAATGAAAACAATGTTTTTATAAAAATAAAATTCCATAGGTGATAACATTAATATTTATATAAATTGTTAATTTCATTATAATACCCTTAGTTGTTATTACCAAGCAATATAAATTTATTTTATCAATTTTTATTTCTATTTTACATGGAATATTCCCAAATAGAAAATATTGAGTGAATCAAAAATCAAATTAAAATATAGAAAAATCTAAAAAAACTGTAATGTATCTATCACTGGCACATTTTTTGGTCATGAATTAACTATAGTGGTAGAAAATTATTTTTTTTCTTTTTATTTATGATAGTGATGATATTTAATTTCAGTTACTATCTTAAAAAATACATTATAATAATGTTCTATATCATTGAAATTTTAACATTTAATTTACTCCTTTTCTATACATTTTTAACAACTTCAATTTCAATTTTCCTTGAATTCATGAGACATATTTCCAATCATTAAACATAGACCACACATCCAAGAACTCATAGGGATTTATATGAAATTATTCTTTCCATATTTTTCAAAGATGGGTAATTCGATTTTATTACTTTTTGGTTTCTTCGATGAATAATTCACCATTTCTTACATTTTAGATATCTTCTTATAATTACTGTTATAAGATTCAATAATCTACATCCCAAAATCCATATGACAGTACACAATTTCCTCATAGCTATAGAACTCATGAGTAGCCAGAACCCATCATAAACATGGATTTAATTCATAGTAAAATTGATCAATTTAATTATCAATATCTTGATTTATATGCTGGGTATACCTATAAAATATTGTAGAATTAGCTTCATCTGTGGTAATAGTCTTCTCTTTATTTTTTTCAATTATAAAATCTTATTTTAATATTTAGTTGAATAACAATAGAAAAACACATTTTAATGAAAAGAAAATTAAATATCTCCTATTCTATGGAATCGATTTATTATTTTTTTTCATTTGTGTTTTTATTAAGAGGCCAACATTAATCAAAATCACCTCTAAAAAAATAGACAATGTTATGTTATTTTGTTTTAAAAATCACATAAAATGAAATATATTATTTGAATCATTAATCCAACATTTATATTTTACACGATATAAGTATCTAAAAAAATTATGAAGAGTTCTATTTAATAAAATGTAAAATTCTCTACTATAGAAATATTCTTCTCGAGAGAATCCTGTAACATTCTAATCATTTAATTTTCATTGATATCCATCTTTATTAATTATAACATATGTCTCACCTAATTTTTTCCAATTCCAAAATATCATGCTTTCTTGTTTTAAAGGATATTATCCTCTAAATTCCATTCAACCTCAATAGTCATGTTTTCTCTTCAGTAAACCATTCAAAAAAGAATATAATTATATGAATAAAAAAATGAAATATTCAAATTATATCTCATAATAAAATAAATAAATTTTGAGATATCTATATCTTATTTCTTAAATCTCCCCAACCACAAATTATATTTAATATTTTCTTCTAATTCCAATAATAAAAACTCGAAAATTAACCACCCATAATTAAATAATTTATAACTATGAGATTTAAATATAAAATTTATATTATAATTTTGGTTTAAATTTTTAAATACCAAAAAATAACTTTCTACATCGTGTGATTTTTTTCCAAAAAAAAAATTCATTTTTAAGACATACTTTATTTGTTCAAGGTAAATCTTATAACGAAAATTATAGAATTATTAAAATTTCTAATAATCGGTAAAAACAATGATTTTTTTAAAATTTTGGTTGAGAAAAAATAAATCATTAAGGTACATAAAAAATGAAAACAATTTATTCATTTGAAAAAATGGAAATAATTAAGAACATTTTCCTTTTCATAATAAATATTTATGCCCGAATACCTAATTAATTTTCCATGAATATAAATTAATTTCTCAATATATTTTATAAATCATTATATATTACCCATAAATGAAAAATAATATATATAATATTTTATTTGAAAACATGAAAATTCAATAAGTCCTTTCCTTTAAAAACAATCATATAACAAATTTTTAAAATAGTTTCTAATTTCTTTATTAAAAACATAAGTATATATTCATACCTTTTCATATCGAAATATTCATTTATAAAAATTAAAGGTATATCATGTAAGATCTTTAGGTATATCATGTAAGTTCTTTGGTACATTTTACTTATATTCTTCATTATTTGAAAATTTTTTATGGAATCACATAGTAACATAATTCATATATCTCTTATGAGTAACTTATCAGTAGGAAAAGTTTTCACATTTATGAATCCATTTGAGAGCTATATCAGGCTCACCCACCATCAAAATTTTATCAGGATCACTCATCATTTATATAAAATTAACAAGAACCATATAATTAATAAACACAAATCTATAAATTTAATCACAAAATCCATTTGAATTTATATTTAATCCCATAATGAGTATCACAATAATTTATACCCTATAGATAATAATAATGTTATATTTCTTTATAAAATCCTATTAATCCTAAAAATTCCCAAACTATTGAGATAAATTTTTTCAACAAAATTTACCATGAAAACATGTATTGGAATTTTTATAAAAATCATTTTTTTTAAGGTGGTAATGCGTTGTGAATATATATTTTTAAAAATTATTTTTTTACACTTTTTAAAAAATTAAAAAATAACCATTTCATAAAATGTGAAAAACATTTAATTCTTTTCCTTTCTGGTGAATCTAAAATTTATTTGAAAATTAAGTATATCTTGCATAAATGTGTAATTTATAATATTAAATAATTTTTTTAAATATCCTCATTCTCAATGGAAAACATGAAAATAATATTTCTAAATTAAAGTCCCTTAATAAGAGCCCAACTCATATCATTTGTATTTCTACCCTCCCCCTCTTTAAATACTTCCATTTTACATACACATAATGCCTTATATGGTTGGTATCTTTTCAAATAAAATACCTGTAGGATTTTGTTTGGGTTTTAGGGAGATATCTGGGTAAAGAATGGGTGAGACCGAGTAATCAAAATGTGTTAAAAATAGTGGATAAGAGGCTCCCTTTTCATATTGAGGAGACTAACACATTTGAAATTTTACTAAACATTTAAATATAATAAATATATTATAATTGATCATGTGGCTCAAAAACTATAACATTTTAATATTTGGATATATGGGTTTAAATCGCTTAGAAAAAACTATTTAAGATGAAATGTTTTACCCTTACATAATGTATTTACATTAATGAGGCCAAATTAAACATTACAGTGGTGATTCATTTTTACCATGGTTCATATTTATAATGGAAAAAATAAAATATAACATATTAGTAAAATTTACCATCCTAATTCAAAATATCGAATCCATTTTTCCTGATTCAATTATATAAAATTTTGACATGGGGGCCACAAATCACTGCCCTGAGAGGGTCAGTCAAATGACCTCAAGTGTTCCTCCCCATATGCCAAAGGCTACCTACAAAAACTGATGGTCTATGTTTGATTATATGGAGACTATACCCTCTATATTAAGTTAATACATTAGTGGAAATAAATATACAACAATAACAAAATGATATAATATAACTAGTATAATACTGTATCACTAGATGGCCAAAATTGAAAATACAATGTCAAAACTAAACAGTAGATATGGCATTTTAAAATTATATGCCATGTGTCTAAATGAACACCAAAAATAATAAGTATAATGAAAGATCCCATTGAGGACTCAAACTATGTTGGGTTCCCTCATCCATGCTCTATCCCAGAATGAAAATCTCACACGTGACTGTTTCCCTTAATATGACCTTAAATCATGTAATCAATTTTGGTACCGATCAGGCTGCCCGAGTTGTGTGTGAGGTCAACTCAATCGGCCAACACAAAAAATGTCTAAAAATATCAAACCAATAATAGTGTATGAAGTTTTATAAATATTAAATTACTCGAAATAAAATAAATAGTTTACATTTATTCATGTACTATTTACGTACCACACATCACTTGGGATTTAGAGGACACCTAAACTCAAATCATATAACTGAATTTCATTCTTATTAATCATAATTTACAATTTAAATCCATTGTATCCTTTTATATTTTCATAATTCGTGACTTAATGTCCATGTTACCATCTATCATTTCATAATTGAATGTACCTCTTACCATTCATATTTAATAATAAATTATTGAATGCCTCTATTTACATTCATCGTTCATAGTTGAATATCAATGATACCATTCATAATACAGGGCTGAATGTCCATGTCACCATTCATCATTTAATGTCACATATATCAAAATATCACAATATCACATATATGAAAATGTTAAATGTTTCAAAACAACCCATTAATTAATTAACCATTTAACTAATCAAATGTAAAAATTCTATATTCACATCATTCCAATAATTAATTAAATAATTAATTAATCACATTTTATCCATTAATTAGTTCAACAATTAAATAATCACATCAATTTAATTAATTAATACAACAACTAACTAATCACATCGAAAAAACACTTAATTTAATAATTTATTAATCACATAATTCCATTAATTATTTTATCAACTAACAAATCACATCAATTACATTAATTAATCCAACAATTAATTAGTCACATCAATTCCATCAGTTATTTCAACAACTGATTAATCACATAAATAAAATTAATTAATTAAATATATAATTAATAACATCAATTCCATAAGTAAATTCAACAACTAACTAATCACATCAATAACAATAATTAATTTAACAATTAATTAACCACATAAATTTAGTTAGATTATTCAACAATTAACTCATCAAATCAATAACATTAAGTAATTTAAAAAATATTTGATCGCCTGAATTTTATTAGTTAGTTCATAAACTAAATTTTCTAATCAATAAAATTAATTATTTCCAAAATTAATTAGTCACATTAATGCCATTAGTTAATTCAATAATTATCTAATCACATAAATAACATTAATTAATCCAATAATAAATTAATTGCAAAAATTTCAAATGTTAATCCAAAAATTTTCTAATCCCATCAATAAAATTAATTAATTAAATCTATTAAATAATCACCTCCATCCCATTAATTAATTTTATATTAAATTAATGAAATTTAAATTCCATTAATTAGCTCAATAATTAATTAATCTAATTCGACCAATTCCAATACTAAATTAATCATCATTATCTAATTCACCGTTTAATTAATCCAATTTATTCAATTTCATCAACAAAATAATCCCAATTAATAATTTTACCAATTATTCAATGAAATAAACACATCAATCCCCATTAATTAATTCACCAATTAATTTAATCTAATTCAGTCAATTTTATCAACAAAAAATACTAATTAATTAATTAACCAATTAATTATTCTAATTCATTTAGTTGCATCAACATAAAATACCCATTATTAAATTCAATCACTAATTAACCCAATTCATTCAATTTCATTAATAGAGAAAACCCCATTAATTAATTCCCCAATTAATTAATCCAATGCATTCAGTTGCATCAACACAAAAATCTATTAATTAATAATAAATTTATTAATCAAATTGAATCAAATCTATAATCACAATAGTTCCCAATAATTAATTTAGTAATTAATTAATAATTTTCTGCAATCCTAATAACTCTATACATAATTCACCAATTAATTTATTTCAAATTCACAATCAAAATATCTCTAATTTCATAATTTCATCAATTAATTAATTCACCAAATTAATTAATTCAATCATAGAAACAAAATTCCTAATCATATAATAGTAATTTCCCAATTGAATATATCTAATTGAAATCCACACATTGGGATTTTAATTATAGACCAACTAACTCAATTCTTTAAAAATCACTTATCAATCAAGAACATCACAAAGAACACTATGTAGATCTAAAACATAGATCATAGATCCAAAAAAATAATTATATAATAATACTATATTTATATCAAAGATTCCTATATCAATATCGATAAAGATTAGATATATATATCCCGAAATACAAAGGATACCTTCCCTTATAGAGAGACATAACAACATGTGAAGAATGAGAAACCAACAAGGATGATATCCACTTGCTGGGAGAGGTGAATATCATTTATTTTCCTTTCAATTCACCTTTAATAGAGGTCTGTGTCCCTTAAAATGTGTCTTAATGCATCTAAAAATGATATAATTTTATTTGGGTCTAAATAAGGTCTATTAAGGGTTAATATGGGAGTTCAAGTAAATTAGAAACCAAATATGATAACTGTAATTACCTTTTGCATGAATTATTGGGTCACGTCACATGGTTAGTACTAATCTGGTCCCTAACCATGAACCCATTTCACAGATAAGCAGTACACTAAATTTAACACTTTTCAAACCATGTGATCCCCTTGCACATATTTTTTAAACATGCACTAACCATGAAACCCCCTTGGAATATTTTTATAACCATGAACAAACCCTGTGCAATCCATGAAAATCCTCTCCTCCAAATATTCTACATTTTTCACCAAAACACACCATTTTTATGACCCAAACAATTTATAATCACAAAAATTCATGTCAATACCTCTAAAGAGTCCTGAAACTTCTCTAGAAAAGGTTGGTATCTTAAAATTTCCCCACTTTATAATATCTCATACTTGAGCAGTGCTCCAAAGAATCTATAAGATTCTATATAAAAGAAAACAGGCCACTGTGCCCTCATATCTAATTCCCTTTACCACAATTCCTTATCAACAAATCCTTGTTTCCAAAATACATGATCTATTATCATGGTCTTTCCGCATGTCACTTTCTACCTATGATCCATCCCATGAATCGAATTCTTCTCTAAGGATGCATCAGCCTCATGCTACATTTTCACAACATACCTTACGCATTTCCAAACTCAAAATTCCCAAAAACCTCTAGAACACCATCCAACATTAGAAATAAACCTTTAAATAATAATGAATTATAATGTAAAAACATCCACCACCTCCGAGGACCACCCGAAATATCCATGAGTAATTTAAACATGAAACATAATGGTTCCTAATTTGCATTCTGATGCTACCACTTCCCACCCATGGGTTTTCTACATGAACCTCCAATGGAATGATCTCTCCAATCATTTGGAGTATCCTTTAAACTCTTTTTACAAGAATTTTATCCACAATATCCTGTGATTGAAACACAATTTAAACCCTTAAACCATGACATGGCTTTATAACCTTTCATAAAGCAGTATAATAACGTCATGTTCTACCTATTCTTTGATCTTGACTGTAAAAACCATGATATTCATTGACCTTTGGTATGTCCTAATAAACTATTACATACACTGTCAATAGAATTCATACCACCATCCAACTAAACATAACACATCATAATAACTACCTCTAAGGGGCCCCATATACTAAAAAACACATTAAAATAACTAGGAATAAAGAGAGATCTTCTTTAGAATACCCCAGATGATGCAAAGGTAGTGGAAATGGTTTTAAATAATTAAAAGTACTCTAAATAATTCATCGATGAACACTTCCACAAATTATCCATCATTGATGTTACCTCCCATTATGGAAACTCATAATGTCACTACAAGTCGTTTCCCCAAACCGTGACACACAGACAAAACCGAGGCACTATCACTACCCGTAGCAATTATATGACTATGTCATGTTTAACAAAGGGTAAAATCATTTTAGATTTCTGGTTTATCCTTAGAAACAAAATTTTCCCATATTTAATAATTTAAAAATTCCCAATTTTATATTACACACAATTTTGAATTCGATTTTACAAAGAAGGAAAAATAGTTGATCTTCATTGACAAACCCAAAACATGTTTTCTGTGTGTGCCTAAAATGATGCAAGTTACAAAATCTTAATGATTTCCTAGAATGATACGTGTATATCAGATCTCATTCCATTTCGAGATATGATGAAAATCACAAAAAAATAAAAACAATTATTAGATCAGACCAAATGTTCTTCAACCACCATGAAATAATATCTACTATAACCGGAAATTCCAATAACAGCAATCCCACCTGATGTAATTGGGGTTCCCCAATACATGTGTTAGCTACTCCCATAAAGAATATCATAACTAAATCCTAAATATTCCATGTATTGTGTCTAATATTAACCAAAAAAATAGAAAAAATAAAATAAATGAAATGAAAACACCTTTAATAATTCTTTCTAATGTCCTAAACTGAGTTCTACGCACTCGATCCACAAGATGGTCGGTCACATGACCTCAAGGGAACCTACCAATATGATATTGGTTTCCGAGTATAAACGAGGTTCTAATGTAGTTTGTGGAGAGACTATAAAATATTTATCAAATTAAAACACTAGTGGGAAGAATATTCAATAACAACCAAAGGATACAACATAATTCGAATAATACTATATCACAAGATTACCAAAACTAGAATTACAATGTAAAAAACATAATACTATATATTCCATCTCAAAGTATGTTCAATGTTTCAAAATTAATTCCCAAAAAAACATAATGAAAATTAAATTTCACAAGTAGGCCCCAAACCACATCTTCTTCACCCATCCATTCACCATCCCAAAACTACCATCTGGCACATGTCATCTACCCTAAAAATTCTTTAGAATCATGTAATCTATTTGGGTACCGACAAGTTAGACCAGGTAGTTTTTTAGTATAACTTATTAGTCCACCATCAACGATTTCTAAAATAATATCCATTCAATAATAATTAATAATGTTATATAACGTATAAATTTCAAGGAATAAAGTACATAGATTACATTTATTCTTTTACACTTTATTTAACCACATATCACCAAGGTTTTTGAGGACACCCAAAGTCAAATCCTATTCTTGAACATAATTTTTACCATTCATATTATATAAATAAATTTGATTTTTAACATTGATATTTTCAGAGTTCTTGATTGAATGTCCATGTTACCATTCATAATTTCATAGTTTAATGTCCTTGTTACCGTTCATATTTAATAATGAATGATTGAATTCCACTATAACCATTCATTATTTCATAATTTAGTATCAATGTTTCCATTCATAATACATGGTTTAATTTCCATGTTACCATTAACCATTTTAAGTCACATATATCACAATATCACAATATCTTATTTCACAATGATACAAGTATCACAACAACAGATTAATTAACTCAAAAAATAATTAATCTAATGTAAAAATTTCATATTCACATCATTTCATTAATTTATTCCACTATTAATTAATCACATATATCCCATTAACTATTTAATCAATTAAATAATCACATCCTTTTAATTAGTTAATTCAACAACTAAATAATCACATCAGTACAAAGAATAAATTATACAATTAATTACACTTAATACTCAATTATTTAATTCAAGAACTATCTAATCTCATTAATAACATTAATTAATTCAACTATAAATTAATCACATTAATTCCATATTAAATTCAAAAAATAACTAATCATATGAATATAAATAATTAATTCAACAATTAATCAATCACGTCAATTCCATTAGTTAATTTAACAATTAACTAATCAAATTAACAAAATCAATTAACTCAATAATTAATGAATAACATCAATTTCTTTTTGGAATTCAAAAATAATTAAACACATCAACAACAGTGATTAATTAAAAAATTAATTAATCTCATCGATTCCATTAGTTAATTCAATTATTTAATGATTACATCAATTTCATAAATTAATACATATGTTAATTAATCATACTAATTTCATTATTTTATTAAATATTTATCTAATCAAATCAATAATATTAATTAATTCAATCTATTAATTAGCCACTACAATCACATTAATTAATTCAAAAATTAATTATTCCAATATCAATAACATTAACAAAATCAACAATTAGTTAATAAGATTCAACCAATTTTATAATCAAAATAATCCCCATTAATCATTTCAATAATTAATTAATCCAATTCAGTCAATTCAATCAACACCATAATCCCCACTATATAATTAACCAATTAATTATTTCAATTCAATATATTGTATCGAAACAACAATCAAAAATAATTAATTCACCTAATAATTAATCCAATTTATTCGATTTCATCTAGACAACAATCACCATTAACTAACCCACCAATTAATTATTCCAAATCATTCAATTTCATCAAAAAAAATATCACCATTAATTATGTCGGCAATTAATTAATCAAATTCATTCAATTTTTTTGACATAATAATACCTATTAATTAATACACCAATTAACTAGTCTGAATCATTCAATTGCATAAAAAACCTATTTAATTAAATAGAAAATTAATTAATATAATTCCATCAATTTCATCAACACAATAATATATTAATTATTTCACCAAATAGATAATTGATTTCAATCAAATGTATAATCAAAATTATTCATAGATTAATAATTCAACAATTAATTAATCATGTTCCATATTCATAATAACTCCATTGTCTATTCAAAAATTAATTATTTCAATTTAACAATCCCAATACCCCTAATTTCACAATTCCCAAAATTAGTTAATTCAATCTACGAAACTCAGTATCTAGTCATCTAATTAAAATTATATAATTACATACACATAATTGATATAAATACATTGGTATTTTAATAATATATTGCCTTCTTAAATTAATTTATAAGAACTCGCTAATGAGAGAACACCGAACATTAAGTGAATTAGTCAAGAACATATAGAATAACATAATATAGATTATTAACCTAAATCTTAGATCAAATGAATCAAGATATAATAAACCAAGATCTATATTCTAAAAAACTATATCTACATAAAAAAATAGTGGATAATGTACCTTAGATAATGAGATAATAATGATAGAATAATGGGAAACCAACCGAGATGAGATTCACTTTCTTGGAGATGTGAAAATATTTGATCCTCATTTTGATTCTCCATGAACACATGTCGGGAACCCCAATAATGTTTTCAGGAGCCTCTAATAATTATATAATTTTATATAGGTCAAGAAAGGGTCAACTTTGGGTTAATATGTGGGTTTGGGTAAATTTAAAACAAAATTTTGTAATGTCAATTACTATTCACATATTTTCCTAGGTCAGGTCACACATTTAGTACTGACCATGCGCCTCACTTTGATCCCATTCCACAATTTTATTACACTCTTATTTTAACATTGTTAAATACATGTGAGTCCCCTATACACTTTGGTTAACTATTCAAAATCCATTGAAAACCCACAGAAACTCCTTTCGCACTTTGTTTAACCATGCGTAGACAATAAAAAGCCTCTCCTGCTTCCAAAATTATCCAACTTTCACCCATACACAGCCACGTAAGACCCAAAAAAAATATAATCAATAAATGAAAAACACTAAAAGGAAAATAAATCTCCAAATTATGTAATGGTCTTAAAATATTATTGAATTTAAAAAAACTGTTCAATATATGTCATAAAAATATAATTAAAAATAGGTTTTTAGAAACATTTGATTTTAAGCATACAAGTAAATTTAGACACATATTAAATACAATTATTAATATTATGGAATTTTTTGATTATTTTTATTATAATAGATATTATTTTACTTTACAAAAATTCCAAAATAGAATGTTACTTTTCAAATTACAATATTTAAGGAAATTAAATGACAGTTTTCCCAAATATCTATACTTTTTACCATTCACTAAAATTAAAATATTTTCTAGAAAAATAAAAATAATTAAACCACATATAGAATTGAAATTATATTATAAAAAACTAATTCCAATTGATTAAATTCATTTAAAAAAATTTGGAAATTAATCTTTCAAATAAAAACATGCAATTCATGAAAAAATATTTAAAAAAAATTATTCCCTTTTTCAATTTAAAAATAATTATAACATTATTTATAAAGGTTTTATGAATAAATATCAATAAAATGAATAATTTAAAATTATATTATTTATTAGTTTCTACAATTACTTGGGTTTTTTCATTCTTCCCCTATTATAATATTTCATCAATACACTTTTATTTATAACATAACCAAGTGTGGTTATTTTTCCTTCATAGAATTTTTGGATTCCCATATGGCTTTTATCATCATATGTTCATTCTATAAGTCCTTAACCAGGATAGCTTACTTATTCCAAAACACCAACTTTCAATGATAAATATTCTACATTGGATTTTTCTTAAAATAAATATTCACTTCCAATTATTCTACCTTAGGGCTCAAAACATGAAATGCATTAGTTATTTAATTCTATAGAAAATTAACATTAAACACATCGTTTAACAATGATATACTCATAGGTAAGGATATCAAGCATGAAATAGATCCTTGTATAACTATAATATCATAGGTTCTTAATGAATCGTGGTTTCGACATTCCTTTTTTACCAAAATTCATCAAAGCATTTTAAAGAGATATTTTGAGAATTAAAATGTCACATACCTAAATTGAATGTTTTTTATTCCAATTATCTATAAAATTATTTTTAATAAATTTTTAATCCCTCATGTAATGTATAATCATATTTATTTTATCAACCATTAATTATACTAATTCAGGACCCAATAGTTTTCTTTTCACCGACTTCTTCACAATTAACTGGATCTTGACACCATTTTCTAAATAATGACTCAAATGGTGTTATCTATATACATAAAGAAATATTATTATTGTTAAAAAAATAAACTAAATATAAATTTTGATCCAAAATTTCATAACAATATAATGAAAATACTTGAATCATATCCTCTAGTGTCATGATTTTTTCTCGGATTAACTATTAGATTGAGGATTAAAATTTTAATAGAATATTAATTATGTAAGATTATAATTTTATGTTATTTTGAAAATTTTGATGTGGCCTTGGGATTGGGATAAACTTCCACAAAGAGGGGATATCTGTATAAACTAACTATTTGTATAATATAATGTCTTAAGAGATTAAACATCTACATAATATCTCAAATTTTAAGACAAATAGTAAGTTTTGTAAAATGATCAATAATATCCCAAATCATATTTTTAAGAACACATGTATTGAGTAATCCAACCAAAAAATACATATATATATTCACTCATTCCATTGTAGAATAGAAATAGGTTCAAGAATCCATATCTTTATTTTTTATTTTGCTTTTATCAATTGGAAATTCAATCATTTCTAGGTAATAACTACTATATCATTCTTCGAGTATTCCAAAAAATTATATTGTCTATTTTCTCCATACATTTATGTTTTTCTTGGATGA
Organism: Viscum album; assembly: GCA_963277665.1. Lineage (NCBI taxonomy): Eukaryota > Viridiplantae > Streptophyta > Magnoliopsida > Santalales > Viscaceae > Viscum > Viscum album. Next base: position 845,721,183 of record OY728128.1, read on the forward strand.
ATAAAAAATATAAGGCTATTAGGTTCACATAATAATTCTTTCTTTAATGGGTAATCAATCAGAGAACATAACCAATTTATGAATTTAATAATATCTGCATATTCTTGATTAAAATAAAGATATATTACCTTTTAGAAAAAATATACTCTTTTTTGCTAAGACAGATCATTCTTCTATACACTCTAAATTATTTCTATCAAAATTATTGAAAAATTTATTGATTATAAAAGAACTGTTTTCTATATTCTTTTTTTTATAAAAACATTTTTAAAATCAATAACAAAAATATCAATTTTTAAACATATTATAGTTAATGATTTATTATGTTTCTACTTGTGAAATCAAATACCTTAATTTCATTACCTAGATGATATTGAATTAATAAAAGATAATCTATAATATTTTTAGTCATATTCTCTTCCTCATGCTGGACTCTTTTTGAGAGAATATATACTTTACTATTTTTTAGATCAATATATATATCAACTTTTTCAATATATATATAATCCATATATATTCATAAATCAATCCAATTAATAGTAGTTCAGGTAAATTTGTAGGATATTTATTCTCTTGGGGTATTTGTTGAAGAGATGTAAACATGATAACCCATTAATTATGCATCAAGAAACAACCAAGGCCATTCAAATTTTTAACATTGTAAACAATAAAATCCATAATTAAATATAGATGAAATAACACATGAGACATAACTAATATTTTTTTAATTCTGGATAATATTAATCCCATTCCTTTTTCTAGATGAATTTATCTCTTTATCAAGTTAACATAGTAATTTTTGTAGATAAACTAGATATTTTTTCAACGAATAGTTAGTAACTCACTAATACATGAAAATTTGAATATTACTAATATTCTCAATCATTATACACTGTTTCCCCACTTTAATTTTCACACGATCAATAGTTATTCATTATATAGAAACAATATTACCATTGATTAAAAAAATTTAAAAAATTTTCAATTTTCCAAATTTTCCACAGATCTAAGTTTCATTCGTAATCTACCAAATAACCCTTATTGTTTTATCATTATCTCCATATATTTTATTATATTCCATAATATCATCAACAAAAATAACTATATCTTCACTAATGTACACATTGAAAAATAAATTCAATAGGTCTATATATTAATTGGGTGAATTCATTAAACCCAAAAGAATAACCACCAACCAATAAGAGACAAAACTAGCCTAAAATTGCATCATTATAATTTCTTCTTCCTTAATTTTTATATAATGGTTCCATTCACCTATGATCATTCTGGAAAACATATTATGCACCCTAGATCTAATAAAATTGTTAACTATTCCAAGTAAACATATAATTGATCTCAATAGTGATGTTATTTATCTATAATAAATAAAATGACACATCAAACCAAACTCCTTTTTGATAAACTAGATAGAATCACCCAATGGTGAAGTGATATGGTTGAATAAACCCTTATCTGGAAATTCTTATGGATAATCTTTTCAATTATTACTACAAAATTCATTCCATTTGATATAGTAGTTTTGAAATATTAATATAATATTAGAAATATTATTAATAAACTCATACTATCAATCAAAAATAAAACAAACAAAATCAAAGATAAATACATCAATATATCAATTTAGTACCGTAAAAAAACTAATTTAAATAGTTACATTCTTATTTAAATATGTAAATGAAGACATTGAAATAAATATTTTATCATTTTATCATATTATTGATATATTATCAATAGTATGAATTAATTTATATATAAAAACATAATTCCATTCTAAAAAATAACTTATTTATGTTTTTAATCTATCTTAAAAAAATAAAAAATTATATCCATTATATACCTAAAATAACATAAAACACTATAATTGGATGGAAAGAGTGGATTTTAAGATAATCCATTCCATAAATAATAAAAATATTATTTTCATAAAAATAGATCCCATTATACTACACCCTATATTTTTAACTAAGATTAATTACATTAATTCATGAAATGGTATTTCAATTTAACATGAAAATTTCCTAGATATAAAATAGTTTACAGATAAAAAATCAAAAAATACATTGGAATAATATAAATAAAAATGTAATGTACCTATCACCATAACATTTAATGGATGAGCATATATCATAGTCATATAAATATTCATTATTAATATACAATTCACCATAATATTTAATATACCTTTCACCATAATGTGATGTACCTGTCAGAATAATAGAAGCCTCGAATTGGGAAGAAATGTAATGTACCTGTCACCATAATGTAATGTAACTGTCAATATAATGTAATGTACCTGTCACTATAATATACCTATCAACATAATGGTAATGTATCTATCACCATAATTTAATGTACCAATTACCATAATATTTAATATACATGTCACCATGATATTTAATATACAAGTCACCAAAATGTAATGTACCTGTCACCATAATATTTAATGGTCATACAGATCATCATAATATTTTTACAGATAGGGAACCTCTGTTGGAGGGGTTTTATTATAAAAACATGACATTATTTATCAAATAAAAAAATTATATTGAAGACCATTGACTCAATATATGAAATTAAACATAATTACTAATAATTAAGAAAGAAGATAAATTTAATTTAAAGCATTCTTTAATTAAAGAGTCTTTGAGAGGGACCGTACCCCGTGGTGGAACCAAGCCGTCCCTTCGGATCATGGATCATTATAACTAAACTTTTTTGCTCCCCCACTGGGTATACGAATCTTTACACACATGCCAAGACACCTAGCTCATTTGCACACACTTGTATGCCCATGAGCATATGCAAGGGGATCCTTGCACGCATGCTTAAATGCATTTACCAGTGTCCACTCAACTATGTATGAATATATATATATATATATACATGGGCATAACTAGCCCCATATGTGCATACTCTCTGTCATGGGAGACTATACACGTAACATGGAAACCCATATACATATACATACTTCCCTATGCACACGCAGGCGAGTCACCCTTGACTTGGAGACTGGAAACCAACAAGCAGGGATCAACACACTAGAAAAAGAAAATTATGAACATTAAAACAGAGAAAGGATGGTACATAACCAATGTGATACCAACTAACGACAATGATGCCTTGCCTAAATAAGAAGCGGAGAATCAAATCCACCAGAAGCAACAAGAAATGATCCAACTCCCTATCGAAAACATAATATGGGGTAAAAACACTAAAATTCTCAAATACGTGAGGTGTGTGATAAATAGTAACCATAGAATCATACCTCATGTCAAATTTGGTGGACTGAATCAATCTAAACACCTTATAGCCCAATTATAGAATATAACTACACTTTTTCCATATAGAGTAGTAAAAGACCTATGTGGGCAATGCAATAAAGAAAAATAAAAAAACTACACTAAAACATACATGTCTCCTATGACTGTACATGTCACCACCAAACATATAAGAACCACAATTCCCCATAGGTCAAATAATGTTCCTGCAAGAAAGGTGGAAACATATCTATCTTCCAAAATGATAATATGAAATAGTACATTCCTAAAATTAACAAGTACTCTTCCTATTATTGGTATATAATATGTTTGGTTCAGGTTTTAGCATAGTTTGATTTTGTTCGATACAAGTTTGTTTGGGACATTTCCATTAGATTTAGTTTTTCTTGTTTTTGTTTAAATTTTGTTGGAGAATTTCATTCATTGGGGTACCAGTCAATACTAAAATTAATAATAATTAGTCACTCCATATTAATAATTATATCAATTGGCTCCATATCTAGAGTAAAATCTACAAAGAAATAAATGATATCATATAAGGAAAATCATAAGAAGGGAATGATGTAAAGTAGTATTATTCATGAAATTCATACCTAATATATATTTTTCATGGGCACATAAATCACCAAAAGCCCCAAATTTAATTGTGGCAAACAAAGAGGGCTGAAAAAACCAACCTCAAATGGTTGAAAATGATGGAAGATGAACCATGATGATCCATACTAGTGTTCCTTCGGCAGCGGATGACAAATCACATTTAGGGTGGACCCGAAAGAACCATGATATGACCTGGAAAAAATGATAAAAGTTACATAAGTGTAAATTATAGAATCTTATAAGAGTAGTATAGTGTAATTTTGGACATCAAGGATTTCCGATACAACACCCAGGACAGCACCCCACCCCTGAAAACCACCCCACCACCTGAACCACCCATCCCACTGGACACCACCACCACCAGAGAAGCCCCCCCCAATCCCCTGGACCAACCCCACCACCCTTGACACCACCCCACCACCTGGACTCCCCCACCCCATTGGACACTACCACCCCCATAGACAGGCCCCACCCGATCAGCCCCCACCTCCTGGAAACCATCACCTCCTAGACACCCCTACCCCCTTGGACACCCCCAAACGCCAACGAACAACCCCCAAAACCCTGTACACCCCCACCATCCTGGACACCCTTTCCCACCTAGACACCATGACCCCCTTGGATAACCCCCAACCCCCATGATAGCCTGCCACCCCTAGACACCCCACCACCACAGACACCCCAACCCCTAGGTACCCCCAAACCCTTGGACACCCCCATCCCCACCCCTAAGCATTCCCCCAACCCCATGGACACCCCACCCCTTGGACACCCCTACCCATGTGGACACCCCCAACCCCTGGACACCCCCACCCCATGGACACCCCCATCCCTCGGGACACCCCTTTCCCCATTGGACAGCCCCCAACCCCTAGATAGACCCCCACCCCCTAGAAACCACCCCACCACATGAACACCCCCTCCCCCTGGACACCCCCACCCCCATGGACTGCCCCTGGAAATCCCCCCCTAGACACCACCTACCCCCTTGGACAGTCCCCAACCCCTTAGACAACCATCACCCCCACCTCAAGGACATCACCCATCCCCACCCCACCCAATGGAAACCCCTACCCCCATGGACAACCCTCACCCCCTAGACAGCCCCCTGGACACCCTCATCCCCCTAGGAATCCCCTACCCCCTAGGGCAGCCCCTAACCACCTTGAAAACAGCCCACCCTCTGGACACCATTCCATCCCCTGAACACCCCACCCCTAGGACACCCCCACCCCATGGAAAGACCCCTAGATATCCCCCCCCCCCCATGGACACCCCCACACCCAATACAACCCCCACCCCCATGGACACCCCACCCCTTGGACACCCGCACCCCCTAGAAACCCTCTCTAAATTAGGTATATGTTAATGATAAGATGATTCCATGATTGAATAAATAGCTAAAAATTAAAAAGTCTACCATGAGGTGTAAACTAAAGAAAAAAGTAGAAAGACACTTTTAAGTGGCCATTGAAGAGAGATGATCATTATAGGGTTTTAGTATGGATAATATTAATAAATTCTAGTAGGAAAGGCAACATTGTAGACTTATTTATAATTTGTGATGGTGTGACTTGATGAAAATGGATGTTTTTGTTGGTTACCACTTACCCTTAAATTCTATTTTCAATAAAATGAAAATTTATTTTGGATGGCCTATGTGAAAATAGAAATAATGATCTACAAATTTTATGATACAATTTTTGGAATAAAAATGGAAACCATACAATAAATAGATAGTACAATTGGATTAGTAGTTAACATTTCAAAAGAAGATCCTATGATATTTCCCAAGGAAAATAAAAAGAAGTTGAAGAATTTTTTTGAAGCTTTAATTATGTTGGTCAGGGAGCTATCATTTGTACGAATTTTATTCCTAGTAAAAATAATTTGATTGGTGGAAATAGTAAAGAGACAATGATGTCATGTTCTAAATCAGTTGCTACAAATGGATACACTCCTATATAGAAGTTTGAACATGATAAGAAATAATATTTGATAATATAGTATGATGAGTTATACAATGATAATCCAAAAAACAGAAATCATGGATATTACTTTAATTTCTCAAGGGAATATAAAAATTTCAAACTATAATCAACATATGAAAAAAGATGAAACCATGTTTCTTGAATATAAACAAGTTTAGAATGTGAGAAATAAGAAAGTGAAAAGAAAATAAAATAATTTTGAGCAACAAAGAAATGTTCTCTAGTAGAAAAAACCTCAATTAGTGTTATAAATTAGAAGTTGATAAACCCACCTTATTATCATACATGTTGATAAAAAAACAACACTTGAATAGAAATGACACATAACACACACTTCACATATATATATATATATATATATTGGTTTCATGCAAAATAAATGTTCACAATGAACCCTTTATATAGTGTTGTTATTCCATTGAAAAAAAATCAACTTGGTGAAAATAAAAAAATAAATTCTTGTTAATCACATCTCTAAAAAGGATTCTACACATTTACCATGAGTTAATTCCATATTTATAGGGAACTTTAAATCAATATAACACATAATAATTTAATAAAATAGGGATACCCATTCATCTGTATGTGAATACAAAAAGAACAACATAATTTTCCAGAAACCAATTTCCAATAACCTGAAACCACTAATGGAAATGAACCCCTTACCAATGGTTCCAAACCATTACTAAATGCGAGATAACTATTGGTATAATATATACCAATGGTTATCCAAATCGTACATATAACATTTTCTGAACGGTTTGAAACTGTAGGTATAACCATTTTGAAATATAAATTATACCAATGATTATGTTAAACAATTAGTATAACTGTTTACCAACGGTTTGATACCGTTTGTAAACATACTATTCCAAAGGTTTCAAACTGTTGGAATATAGTTTTGTATAGAATTTTCCCAACGGTTTGTGTAAACCATTGGTAAAGGCTGGACATTTCACTATATCCCAATGGTTTCTAAACCATTGGGAAAGTGTTTTTACGAACAGTTCTATAAAACCGTTGGTGAAAACCCCTTCACAGCCCTATGCCAACAGTTTACAACCATTGGAAAAGACTTTTTCATGCAATTCAGGAAGCAGCCTGCTGCAGGCTTCCCTTTCTCCATTTCTAGCTTCCCAACTCCAATTACCTGCAATAACCACCTATAACACATACATATAAAAAATTAATTCATTTAGATTCAACACATAATTCTCCCTGAGACTATACACAAACGGAATTAAAACAGAATTCACAAGGTAATTATAAACATACATAATTGATTTAGAATTCAAATAAGAATTTAGATGACAATTATATTTGAAATCTAGAATTAAACTAATAATTTAATACATAATATAATACATACATAATTTTATTATCAATTATGAATACATTACATAAAAAAATGAATACGTAATTATATGTGTTATATAGAATTAATAATACACACAAAATTGCATTTTGTATTACAAACACGACTGAATTCAGAAATTAGATGCTAATAACCCCAAAATAAGAAAATGGATAAATGACTTCAACCAAACACAAATATAATGTCCCATGGTTTGGGATGGTTGACATTGAACTTAGTGATTATGATAATGGTTGTGTATCAATGAGCTTGTGTGACATAGAGAATGTAGTTGTAATTGTCATATTAAATCACATGTGTTATAGAATTGGGGTATTAGTTCCTCACACGAGAAGTGGATTGTGTGAGGATGGACCATAGATATATGTGATAATGTATCAAAACAATCTGAATATGTTTGGTCATTTTTTCATATGCTAGTTGTTTTTCATAAAATGATGTCCATTTTAAACAAAATATAGACACATAGAGTGAAAGGGCCACACTATGCCTCATATTGAGGCGGGTTTGACTCATACACATCACATATGAAACATGGATCATTTTCCAAAAATATCAAGAATATATGAATGAGTTTGGTCGGTTTTACGTATGCCAGTTGTTGTTTTCACTTAAAAAGTTGTCCATTTCAAATAAAAGTGAGACACATTGAGTGGTACCAGCCACAATGTTTCATAAATTGAGGCGAGGTTGATTTGTACACATCACAAATGAACTATGGATCGATGTGATAAAGTATCAACACAATCCGAATACATTTGTTTGGAGTTCCGTATGCCAATTATTTTTACTTAAAAGAGTATCCATTTTAAACAAAAGAAAGTCACTTCAAGTGATACCGGCCACATCGTGCCTCAGATTGAGGTGGGGATTACTCTTACACATCATAAATGAACCATGGATCATTTTCCTAACGTATCAATAGAATCCGAATGCGTTTTGTTGGTTTTACATATGCAAGTTGTTGTTTTCACTTAAAAATGTAGTCCATTTCAAATAAAAGTGAGACACTTTGAGTTGTATCGACTACACTATGCCTCAGATTGAGGAGGAGTTGAATATTACGCATCAAAAATGTCCCACGGATCCTTGTTTTAAAGTATCAACATAATCCAAATAAGTTTGATAAGTTTTCCTTATGCCAGTAGTTTTTACTTAAAAGGGTGTCCATTTTAAATAAAATAAAGACACTATGAGAGATAACGACCACACCATTCCTCGGATTTGTGAGGGGTTGACTCATTCATGTCACATATGTCCCATGGATCATTTTTCAAATGTATCAATAGAATCCGAATTCATTTGGTTGGTTTTTTTGTATCCCAGTTGTTGTTTTCACTTAAAATGTTGTCCATTTCAAATAAAAGTGAGACACTTTGAGTGGTACCAGCCACACCATGCCACATATTGAGGAGAGATTGACTCGTACACATAAAAAATGATCCATGGATCCTTTTTCAAATGTATCAACACAATTATAATATGTTTGGTTGGTTTTCCATATGCCAGCTGTTGTTTTTACATAAAAGGGTGTCCATTTTAACCAAAAGAAAGACACATAGAGTGATTACTGCCACATCATGCCCCTTATTGAGGCGGGGTTGAATCGTACACATCACATATGACCCATGGATTGTTTTCCTAAAGTATCAGCACAATATAAATTTGTTTGGTTAGTTTTTTGTATTCCAGTTGTTGTTTTGAATTAAAAATTTTTCAATTTCAGACATGAGAAATAAAATTCAAGTCATACTAGCCACATTGTGCTTCGGATTGAGGAGGGGTTGACTCGTACACATCACATATGACCCATGGATCATTTTACTAAAGTTTCAATACAATCTGAATGCGTTTGGTCAGTTTTTCATATGAAAGTTGTTGTTTTCACTTAAAATGTGGTCCATTTAAAATAAAAGCGAGACACTTTGAGTGGTAATGGACACAATGTGCCTCGAATTGAGGTGGGGTTGACTCGTACATGTCCAAAATTAACCATGGATCATTTTTCTAAAGTATCACTACAATCCAAATACGCTTGGTTGGTTTTCCATATGAAGGATTCAATAGATGTTTTGCAGACCAATACAAACCATCATGTTCATTACTTAGTAAAATTAAAATAGATGTCTTAGAGTCTTATATATTTTATACAAATCACTGTTGAAGCATTTAAATGTTCACCAAGAAAGAAATTTTGGTTTCTTTAGTTTAATTACAGTTCAATTCCAAATTAGAAAATGAAATTCCAATAAAAATTTCAACTAATAAACATTGAAAATTCACATTACGGTCAATTCGGATACAACATATTTGTAATCAATGTGAAATAAATTTGATTAAGACTATCCTTAACAACCCAACTCAAGGTAAACCAAAAGAATTAAGAACATGAATGAATGATTTTATATATTTCCCACCACAACTTCAAGATCACAGTCAACATTGACAATTGAGCTATTGGAGTCCTCAAAAGAAATAAATGGATTGGTTACAATGTAAGTAGCGATGGTGTCAATTCCATCATCACCATAATCAAAAATATGTCTTCAAATTACTCCAACTAGGACACCAAATTCAGTTTGAATTTTGTCTTTTTCAAAAAAAACATGTTTTTTCATTGATACTTATACATATGGTTCTTCGATACCAAGAGTGCAAGTCATATTAATTAATCAAAATCCACAATCATAAATAAATGTGCCATGTATCGTCATCGAATAAAACCAATTTAATTTCATCATCGCGACTCGTCTATGAGAGTAATAATCCAATATTATGATTTTATTAATGACTCCATCATAACCCACATTTTCAAATAGCGGTCCACTATCTGATGCACAGGAATAAAAATCTGTTGTGGAAGTAACCATAACACCATCATGTTGTGTTCTCATGTTCTTTTCTCATTCAGTGACAATAAATTCATACCCATTGATAACAATTGATTTACATTCACGAACCACGATATTAGGACCAAAATCCAAACCTCTTATTTCTTCAGAGACAAAGTCAACAAGAAAACTCAATACCTACAATATAAATGAATATTAAACTTAATTAAATATTGATTTAATTATTTTAAACATTAATAATTTTACATTCAATTATAACCAAGCAGAAAACACTTTTCTATGAAAATTATCCCTCTTTATCAAGGATAAATAACGATTCTGTCTATTTATTATTGTTTTATGTTCCCTGTCGATAAAAAATATAAATATTTTAATAAATATAAAAGTAAGATATACATATTCAATTTAGTTACCTGATTTAATCATCAAACAAATCACAGTTGAACAAAACTGTGCAATGTGCCATCTCCTGCTCTTCAAGACCTAATGTCTTCAATGTATATGATCCAGGAATTTTTCCTCTTCGAGGACGTAATGGAAAACTGGGTTCAATTTTCTCATACTATTCTTCTTCATTTCTCATTGGTCTATTCATTCGTATAATATGGTCAGACAAATACATTGAGAAAAAATCCATAAATTCTTTAGGTAACTAACCGTTCCCAATAAAACCTTTGGGATGATTCCTATTTCAGACATAAGACTTTAATTTGTACATATTTATTTCAGTTGGATGCATTCAATGAAAAGAAACATGTCCTACAAGAATTATTTCAGTGGGAATATAGACAGTTAGATGCAGCATGCATGTGAAAAATGATAGAGGATATATTTTCTCTATCTAACACAAACTTAATGGGGCATCTGTCAACATTTTTTACAAGAAAGACTTGGACATATTCTTAGCACAAAAATCTCTAAACAAATCGAACAAGCGAATAACAGTATCCCATGCATTATTGGAAAAAATATGATGGATTTATATTAGAATCAACTCATGCATAAGAATGTGATAATCATGAGTCTTCAATGATTTTAGATTCAACTCTCTTCTATTGAACCATTTTGATATGTTTCTTGAATAGCCATCATGAACACCAAAAGTCTCTAATACTTCCAGAAATTGTTTTTTCATAGGTACCATCATATAAGAAGCACATGGAACTTTCCATTTATTTTCACTGATACGCATAAGATGCAATTCTGGTCTGATGCCCCAATCCACCAAGTAACACCGAGACTGTAATTCATCTTTTATTTTTCCCTTAACATTTAGATTTATCGAAAGAAACATTTCACTTATATTATTTTTAATGTGCATTGCGTATAATAAATGACATTACAAATTATATGATCAATAAGGAAAATCAAAAAAGATACTCCTCTTCCCCTAATTGTAATAGGTTTCAGTGGAAATATTCTTTCTCTTTCTAGATTTCATTTGACCCTTCCCAAATGAAAAACTAAAATCATTCAATTCATTAAGAATAACAGTTCAATACATACGATAAAGTGGATCTTCAGCATCTATGATTTTATCAAACCTTCGATGATTATTTCTATATGAATGTTCCATTGGCAAGAATCATTTATGTCCCATAAAACTGAAACTACAATGATGTTTCATTATGCTTGATCGTGTATTCTTCATACAAACAGGACATGACAGTTTTTCCTTCATGCTCCATCCAAACATCATTGCATAAGCAGAAAAATCGTTGATCATCCACATAAGCACATAACACATCTGAAATATATCTTTCAAATATGCATCGTATGTGTTCCCACTGACATCCTAAAGATGTTTCAACTATTTTATTAAAGGTTTCATGTATACGTCAATATCAATTTCGAGATCAGAAGGCCCAAATATGAGTATACTCATGAAAGTGAAATGTTTTTTCATACACAACCATGGGGGAATATTATAAATCTGTATAAAAAATGGCCATGTACTATGCGAATTAAGAATATGCCCAAACAGATTAAATCCATCGCATGAAAGACCCAATCTCACATTACACACTTCAGCTACAAAATCAGGATATCGAGCATCAATTCTTTGCAATGAAAATCCATCTGTAGGGTGAACCATCTCATCATTAGTCTAAATTATCTCGGTATCATGCCATCTCATTTTTATTAACATTTCATCAGACATAAAAAGAATCTGGAATCTGGGGATCTATGGAAATTTCCACATTACTTTCTGTGGCATGAAGGATGGTGTTCAATAAGATTTTTACATCTTGCAGGATGTGGTAAATTTTATACAATCATTTTGTTCAGAGGTTTCCTCCTTGAATAAACTACAATATTTTGGGAAACCATGAATTTTGTTTCATGGAAATACATTTTCCTCAACTAACTTCCATGACATATTGTGGTTTGAGGGAATATATGCACCATTTTGATGTAAATCTATCAATAGGGTAAGAATGTAATCGGTTGCTGTATTAGAAATCCCATACAAAGATTTCCCATGAAAAAATCGAATTAAAAATTACATCTTTTTCATTTTATCACACTTTTGATATATTGGAGTCGTGGTAGCATCATTAAAGTTTTTCACCTTGACAATATCATTGTATTCATTAGATGTATCATCTGTCATCATATTGATGTCTTTATGAGTAGAAATCCTTTCTTTGTCATGATGACGAATAAATGGAAACCAGTCATCTAAAAAAATTTCATGTCTAGTCCTTTCATTTCGATCATCAGTTATTTGATATTTCATTTTCTCTCCATTGTGATACCACACATTGTAGTTATCTTGAAAACCATATTTTTTTATGTGGTAGTTGACTTCTTTATGGCTCAACCAAGGTCCACCAACACAATTGGAACATGGGTAGTGATGTGATCACTATCTAAAGTATTGTGAAATGAAAAATCTAAAAAGTTCTCAAAATTGTTTTGAAAATATCTTAATATCCGATCGGTTTTATACATCCAACTTCTATCCTTTGTGTAAAAAATAATTGTTATAAGTCATCTAGTCATAATAAACATAGTAAGATTGATTTATAATCAAAAATATAATTAAATAAATGATAAAGGAATGATTTTCTAGTTGATGTACTGAACTATTAGAACAATGTAAATATATGCTAATTCAGTTATGTGTGCCTAAATTTGAGGTGAGATGTGTTTTTTAATTTTTTCATTTATCACATACAAGAAGACAAAATAGACTTGATAGAACATTATTCAAGATATTACAAAGTGAAGGATTTTTAGGAAAGATATAGAATGTGTAAAGAGAGTTATTTAAATAAGTTAATAATGCTAAAAATGGAAATATTATAAAAAGTTAGTACATTTCATAACACACAAACTAAAGTCCACAGAAAGTACCATATCACCCCACTAAAAAAGGAAAAACACCCACACTACTACACCAACCATCCCCAATCCCTTCACATGGATCATAATTATATCCATTACCAACCTAGAAAAAATACAACTCAACAAAACATTTACCATCTTTGTGTGAGGATACATCTCACCCGCATATGCATTAGTTGATATGATTCACTTACTATATAAAAGGAGTGGATATGAAGACATCAAATCAAGTTGATTCATAAAATCATGACACTGGAATTGTAAAAGTAAAATAGAAAAAAATCAAACTACACTTATTGGGGATGTCATGCCACACAAGTCACCACCTGGTTTAGGTCAAAATCAAAATAGAATCGATGAATAATAGATGAAAAACATTAAAACTAAGTTAATAATTACAGATGTAGAGTGTTGAACTAAAAAATCGATTGACTTCAAATGGATTAATATGGAGGAAAGAGTTACCAACCTATATAAAGATAGAGGCCTCTAGTGTAGAATCCACGGGTGACTTCCCCAAGGATTCTTAAAATCATAATCACTATAAATCCAAAGTAGATTTCCCAAAGTTATTCTAAACCAAATCATCCTGAGTCTGAGGGGGTTTCAAAATGGAATTAAAAGCTATGTTTTTAACAGTAATCCTTGGCTGTTTTCTTCCAGGAATTCTAAATCATTAATAAACGATCAGGTACTCAAAAATTAAATTAAAATTTATTTTTATTCATTTTCAATAGGTCTCATATAAAGGGCCAATGTGTCAGGTCCCATTATGTGTTATAGGTATCCCAAATCATTAACTCATGTTCAGTAACTCATTCTTGGGACCCCTATGGTCATACCATTCATTACTTAATTAGTTCCCCAAGTCAAGAACACCCCATGGGTGGATAATGTTTAGGCTTCTAAACTAATAGGTTGTTCAAGTATCACCAAGAGGTTAAAATTCATAATGTATAGACAAAAATATTTATTCATGAATTTGATATTAATAATAATGTATGTCAATGATAATAAACATCATAAACAATATAAAACAGTGATACTTTTAAGGGATAGTTTATAAACCATCTTCTATATACGCACAGGCATCTACCAATCAATTATTAGTCATTAATTCAATATCAAATACTATGAATCTCACAATTTTCCATATTCTGAAGAAATTAGGAATAATGACATGACCTTTATAGATTGTGATATAATTGGAGGAAGGATGGAAATAGAAGGATATACTTATAACTAGCTCATAGTTGGAATGAACAACACTATAAATAGATATGATACCTCAATTCAACATGTTAGGTCATAGTGTTTGGTAGCCCACACACCAACCATGAAAATTACTTCAATGAGGGATTCTATGTCTTTATTTGTGAAGAGGATGAAGGATTCCAACATAGAAGGGGGAGTTGCAGCCGATCGGATGGAATACCTCAGGTTAGGGATCACCAGCACATGGGCATTTTGAAATCGGGGGAAATGCAGAGTAGTCTGCTTCTGTGTAATCAGGGGAGGGCTATCCACGGGGGTGGTGGGGCTGTACATGGGGGTACGAGGTGTCCAGGGGGTGGGAGGGATATCCATGAGGGTGGCGGGGATGTCCAATTGGAGGGGTGTCTAGGGGTGGGCGTGCTATTTTGGGGGGGCTGTCCAGGGGTACAAGGTGTCCAAGGGTGGGGGTAATAGGGGGAGTGTCCAGGGGGTGGGCGGGCTGTCCACGGGGTTCGGGGCTATCTAGATGTTATGGGTGTTCAGTGTTGGGGAGGATTTCCATGAGGGATGTGGGGTTTTCTTGGGGTACGGGGTGTCTAGGGTGGTGGACGGGTTGTCCACGAGGGTGGTGGGGCTGTCCTAGTGGTAGGAGGTGTCCAGGGGGTGGGTGGGCTGTCCACGGGGGTGTGACATTGAGCTATGAGATTTAATTGGTTTTTCATTCATGTTATGAAAACAAACCATGGGTATTAAGGAATAGAATAATAATTTTTTGTGAAAATTTATTTTGGTAGGATTAGTGACTTTATAACATGATGTTATGAAGTTTACAATTGAGAAAATGTTGGGGCATTGTATTCTAAAAGGCCCCCAAAACCTTACAAGGATATATCATTTCTATAAAAATTTGACGTGGGAGAAGGAATTCATCCTATATAGTTGATGCCACTTTTAGATCTTGTGATTCCATACTCATCAAGATGAATAGACAAGAACCAAACCCAAAGAGCCCTCAAACCTATCCAAATCTCTAGAAGTGATGACTTCATAGTTCATATTGGTGAACTTTTGAAGTGATGAATTCCCACTTACACAACCCCCCCCCCCCACTTCATAACCCCCCTCCCCCAACCCCACCTAAATATCCCCCTCCGGTCCTCCCACTTCAACCCCCCCCCCCCCACATCCACCGCACCTACATAGTCCCCCTCCCCCCACTGCCACCCCCACTTGTGCACCCCCCCACCTCACCCACAACACACTCCCACCTTCCCAGCCAATCCCCCAACATGAAAACTCCCCTCCCCCACCCACTTTCATAACCACACCCCACTTGCCCCCCCCACTTGCCCTACCCCCCTCCTCCCCCACCCCTACCTGTACAACCCCCCTCCCTCCACTTCCAACTGTACAACCCCCCCCACCTCACCCCAATAGACTCCCACCTGCCCAACCCACCCACTATCCTATGAACTCCCCCACCCACATGCATAAAACCCCCCAACCACCACCACCTAAACCCCTAACTTGAACACCCCCTCCCCCCACCCCCCACCTACACAACCCACCACACCCACACCTATACAACCCCCACCTCACCCAAAACAGACTCCCCCCACTACACACCCCCACCTATACATCCCACTTCACTCACTGCACCCCCCACCTGAACACCCCCACCAACACACCCACTCCCCCCACCCATTGCACCGCCTCCCACTACACCTCCATCCACATGCACCACCTCACTTCAAATAAATTAGATACACACATGACAATTGAAATTCAGAACAAAAACAGAAAATAAATCAAATTGCAATTGTTAGGTATATCATACTTCACAAACCTCAATTTTAAGCCAAAAGAAAATAGAATACGTAAAAAATTTATGAAAAACATTAAACCTATGGTACTACTTATGGATTTGAAGTATAGAACAAAATTTTTTTTTGAATGAAGATGAATACGGTGGAATGATTTTCTAAGGGAGAGATCTATTAGGTCTCGACAATAGCACTTCAATCGTGTGGATGGGAGATAGGGATTGTTGGAAATTTTGGGGGAAACATTTCCAATGGTTTTAAAAAACCGCTTATAAATGTGCGCTTTACCAATGATTTAGACAAAACATTGGGAAATCCTTCCTAAAATTGACATATCCCAAAAATTTAATCAAACTGATGGGTAATGTAATCTAAAAACTCATATATCCCAATAGTTTGATAAAACTATTGGGTAAAAGTCACCCCAGACCCCTATTCCAATAGTTTATGAAAACTGTTGGAAATATTTTGTTGGTATATCCTCAATTTACAATAGAGAATATGTACATATTAAAATAGTATGCAATAGATTACATTTTCATTTTCAAATTCTAACACTCCATTCACATGACAACTGCATCTACAAAGAATCAATGGTATAATAATACAACACATAAAATATTATTAACATTTTCATGAGAATCACATGATTTCAATTAGAATATGATATTCTTTATGAAACTAGAAACTCATCAAATATTGTTCACCTAAATCGTAAAGAAATAATGATCTCTTAGTATCTTCAATGTGAACTTCCAATGATTTGTGTTTTTAGAAAACCAAAATCAATCATATATCAATTATAAATGAGACAATATGAAATGACACAAATTTAATCAACAAAACTCAATCTAAACAATGAATCAATTAACAATACTAGAAGAAGATTTGGTGCTCACTTAAAAATAATACCAGAATCATAAATATATCACAGATAAATGAAACAATATGTAATGATACAAATTGAATAAAAAAACTCATACTAAGAAATGAATTAATTAACCACACCAGATGAATATTTGCGACTCACTAAGAATGAATACTAGATTCATAAAAATGTAGAAGGTAATGCTCGACCAGAGGGGATCCTCTACATAGGTGGGATTCCTGAATAGAGGGACTTCTAGACCTTCTCAGCCAAGGGGGGATTCACGTTAGGTGAGGGAATGCTCGACCAAGGGGGGATTTTCATCAGGTGAGGGAAATCTCAACCTAGGGGGGATGTGTGACCTTTTTGGGGATGCTTGACTAGAGGAGGATATGGAGGGGTATGTTTGAGCAGCGACGAGTGGCGAGCGGTGGGAGGGGAGCGACAAGTGGTGTGCGACATGAGGGAGTTGGAATGGGAGGAGGGGATCATGATGGGGGTGAGAGTGGTGGCGAGGGTGAGTCGGGATTGGAGCAATGGTGGGGGTCGGGAGGGAGTGGGGTTGTTCTATAGTGATGGAGAAGTGGGGCGCGATGCGAGGGGAAGTCAGGATGGGATCACGGTCGTTAGAAGAGGCATTTTAGGTAGGTTTATCCCAATAGTTCATAAGAACTTTTTGGTATTGAGAAGGTTTTTTCCAATGGTTCATTAAAATAATTGGTAAAACCAGCATTTATTAATTTATACAAATAGTTTCACATAACTGTTGGTATATGTTCTTTATTCCAACATTTTTTCTAAACCATTGGGAAAGAACTGTTGGTATATCTGGGATTTCCACTAGTGATCATAGTTAGTTCTCATTATGAATCCTAATTTCACCTTATTTTTAAAATTTATTATTTTCTTAATTTCTTACATTGATATTATATATGGTATGTATTGGTGTTCAAAAAATATCAATAAATATTATTTCCAAGAGAATGAAATTTTGAATCATGATGAAGATGTGTAATTCATTATATTTAGAGGGGTGACATGAACATGTGAATCATATCTAGATCCCACAACAATATTTATTATTAATTAAATTATTGGAGGTTAATATTACTCATAACCTATATAAGGTACTTATAAATATATGTTAGAATATGTTCTTGTTTTGAAAGAATATATTAATGTGATTCTTGAGTGACCACCTAGATATCCACCAAAGATTCAATTTGAGTTCTCTATGGAAATCATCCACGATGAAAAACCTATACTGAAGAAATTATATACGATTTACAATATAGATATATTGAAATTAAATAATCAACTAATAGTGTTGTGAGATAAAGGATTTATATGCCCAATGTTTTCACTTTTGTGCACTGGTTATAGGGAATCAGATTCCATCACTACGAATAAAAAGTTTCACCATGCTCATATTGATGACTTTTTTGATAAATTTCATGATGAAAATTATTTTTTAACTATTGATCAATGTTATGGGAATCATTAATTACGAGTATGGAAGGTAGATATTCCAAATGCATCATTTCATTTGAGTTTTGGTCATTACATGTTTTTAGAAATTCCATTTTGATTGTATGATGTACATTCTATATTATTGGATATGGTGAAAAGGGAATTTATAGGATCCTATGGACAATTTATTTGTGTTATTTATTGATGATATATTTTTATACACTAAAAATTATGGAGACTATAAGATTCATTTATAAATCATTCATGAAACACTTAGGAAAATAGAGTTACGTAAGATACTAAGAATGTGTGAATTATAGATTCAACAAGATACTTTTATTAGCTATATTCTCACACAAGATGCAATATCATTTATTCCATCAATGAAAAATATAGTCAATGAATGACCTATGTCAAAAAATATAAACGAGGTATGATTTTTCTCTGGATTGGATGGTTAATATCATCATTTTGTTTTAAAAAATCCCAATTATCATTCATATTGACTATGAAGATTTACAAAGGATTTATCTTCTTATAGATATTGGAATGTAGGAAATGATTGGTATAATTAAAAAAGATGTAGATCAATGTTTATGCATTGTCCCTGCTATTAGTAGAGGATAGGTTTTTCATCTATAGTGATGCATCAATGAAAGGAATTGGATGTTTCCTTATACATAATGATATATTCATCGCCTATTCAGAAAGGAAATACATAAAAACTATCCATTCCCTGATCTTGATTTAGTATCCAAAATCATTGATTTGATGATATGGATATACTCTCTCTATGGATACTAATGTTTGATCAACACATATAATAAGAGTCTAAAATAAATCATTTCATGGAAAGAGATCAACCTGAGGCAATGGAGGTGGTTAGAGCTACATAAGGTTTAATATTTCCCAACACACTACCTACCTGGAAATACTAACAAGTCTCGTGATGCATTGAGTATGAATGATCATGGATTTATATAGAAAATGAATATATATATATAGAGACTTATGTTCAAGGGCTTAGTAAATATGAATATTGGGGTTATCAGGGAGTGGGAAACAATTCTATTTTTTTAAAATATTACAAAAACATATTTATTTGAAATTTAAAATATATATCTAATAGATTATGAGAATATTCAAATACAAATTAAAGACATTATTGATGGGATGTTGGAAGATGACATTTATAAAGATAATGTTATTAAATTTTGAAAGAGGATAAGTGTTATAAATTTAACTAACATGAAAAGGGTATTAATAGATAATGCTCATAAATCAAAATTTTCTATGCATGATGGAATCTCTAATATGTTTTCAGTTTTGAAGGAGAAATTTTGGTTGTATAATATGATGTGGTAAATTATTGATTATGTATCAAAATGATTGGGGTTTTAAAAGGTTACTACTAAGAGAACACTTTCTATAAGATTCCTTAATCCTATAGCTAAATTTATATGGAAATGGTATGACATTATAATGAATATTTTCAATTTATTATAATGGTTTACAAGATTAAATGGTACCATATGGGTTATTATTTATCATCTTAAGAAATATAAACATTTCCATTCCATAAGAGTTGATTTAATTATTTAGTAACTTGTGTGAATATATATAAATAATGGTTTCAGAAATCATGGTTGAACTCTATCAAATTATTATGATCACAACCAATGATTCACATAAAATGTTTGGAAAATTATTCCAAATTAACATTACGTTGAGCTTAATTTAAACATTTCCCATCATCCTAAGATAGATGGGAAATCCGAGAGGACCATTCAAAAATTATATGACATGTCAAATATATTATATCTTTACATTCAATGTATGTGGGACTAATATTATCATTTTATAGATTTTCATATAACAATAGATTATATTAATATATTAAAATGGCTATTTATTAAGAATTATATAGAATGTTATGTCGTACTTTAGTATGTTGGGATAAATTTACTGAATGGAATCTTGTAGGCCTAGATTTTTTAGTGGAGACAATAGATAATATAAAGGATATTAAGATTTCTAAAAATGAAGGTAGTATAAAATAAAATAGTTTTTTTATAATTGAATTAATGATTTTTAATTTAAATTTGATGTTCATTTTTTGGTGAAAAATATCCCTATAGAAGGGTTTTATAATATTTCGTAGGAATTGCATATTGATCCCTAGGAATATCAAAAATTTTGAATTTTTTAAAAGTATTGGAGTTATTGAATACCATTTGGAAATGTCAAATACCCTCTCTATAGTACATCATGTGTTCCATATCTCTTTATTGAAGAAGTACATTCCATATCCAATACATGTTCTCACCTATTGGTGAATAAAATTGAACATGGAATTTCCTTATTTTATGATCATATCCAGATTCTAAAAATAATGTAACAAGTGTTGAAGAATGAAATAACATGACTTGTAATGGTACATTGGAGAAATAACAATACTTAAGAGGTGACATGGGAACCAAATGAGGTTATAATGAAGAACTACTCGAAAAGTATCATGATGATTCATTCAATAAATATTGAAGACAACACTTTTTATATAGGGGTGAATTTTACTCTAGATCTTCAATTATTTTTTGTTTTTCACAAAAAATGATAGCACATAACACATAGTTTTATTCAAGAATGTGATTGAACCCTAAATTTTAAAATTAAATAAATAAAATATTCATAAATAAATTTAATTTTTTAAATAATCTTACCGATATAATCTTAGGGTGATTTTGATATTTTTTCAGAAATGATTTATTTTTTACCTAAACGTTATAGGGATAAACAAATTTTATATGGGAAAATAGAAAAACTACTTGATGATAAGAATATAAGGTTTTAAACATAGCAGTTATTCCCTCAACCAAATACAAAGGCCAATCAGAATGGTAAATCAGGAGGATAAAAGTTAAAAATAATAATCAAAAAAATATGATTCTTCTTCAAACCAGTCAGAGTCATCCATTAAACAAATTTACATGTCCACATCATTAAAAATTCATGTAATCAAGAGATTAGATTAGGTAATCATTATGGGACTGATGTTGGAATAATCCTCTCTAGGTCTTGTTTTCTTCATAGAAGAATATGATAGTCCTTCATCCATCTACCTGCTATAGATAATGTTTACAATATAAGAATATTTTATCTTCCTAACATTTTAATATTCATTTAGATAATAAATATCACACAATTTCTATGTGATTCATGATTTTTTATAAAACTCATTTCTAGCCTGATGGGAGTCAAATTCTAGTTTCTCCTGAACCAAACTGGATTCATCCCAAATGGGTTCATGATTTTGAATGCCTTCTTTAATTTCCATGGGATATAAATTTTTAATTGAGAATGAAATAACAATAATATCAATATTATCACTAGCTTCAATAATAATATCCTCCTATTGGATACCGTCACCACCTAAGTTAGAAATATGTAAGATCACTTTCTCATACAACATGTGAAAATACTTGTACCAACCCACTACACCATCCTACTGGATGGATTCTGATGTAGGTCAATATCATATTTAATATTTATTCAAGGATTTTATTGACTGAACCAAAAATATAACTATCCTATATAGATCCATCTATCTTATACACTATCACATGGGATGATTCATTACCCTTCAATGCACCATCCATCCCTGGAACGACATCAGTGAAAGGTTTATTCCTATAAACATTTGCTTCATATCATTGGAGTGATATTAATGTTCATTGCATTGAGTATTATGATAAATAGTATGAAACCAATTCTCTTTATTAAACATTTATCAATTATAATTAGATGAATCATTCCCAATAATGTGGAATATCAAGAATTATATTGATTTTATTCAATAATTCTTTTACGGACCAATTTCATTAAAAAGAAGGATAATGTTTGGTAGGTAATCATATTAATAATGATTATACATATCCTCATTATGAGAAGATAACACCGTCTTCTTAATTATAATTAATATAATTTCTACCTCAAACAGAACCCATGAAAAAGAATTAATGATATCCAGTTCAGTTATTTTATCCTTTTGCATTGGAACTATAATAAAATATTCCATATCAAATACAATATTTGGGTGCCAATGGATCTAATTCAATCCAAAAAATTCTAACCCAATCATGAAGAATTTATTTTCATACATCAAAGGGGATGATGTTGGAATTTCATTCCTTGATTATTAATACAAAAAATGTTAACTAAAGAGAAGAAATTACCAAGGAATTATTCTTTAAATTTTATTTTTGGAAGAGAATGTGGATGAATAAACACCCCATTGAAATACATGTCTAGTTAGAAGTTCCCTAGGTCAATGAAAATAAACTAACAAGTACCTAATATTTCTAGTGTTTTCCCCTTTAAATTCACAACTTGCACAATGACTGAGTGGTGAAGAAAATAAATTCTTCGTGAATGTTTATTATTCTTTTCAATCACTCTAGAAGTATCCCCATTTAAAAAAATAGACCTAAATATGCATCCTTAAAGGATGATAATATTACCCTTGAATAAGAAGACATACCTTCATTCACACTAATAGATATGTCCTCTATATGACATGATCAATCAATAATACTTTGATCGATGATGGGATTCTTCAAGAGGAGAGCTTCTTTACCTCTTCACATAAATAAAACATTACAACCTACATGTCACTATCCTCATTATATCCCCCCAAAACATCATTAAAATGAGCCTTGGTGGTGGATTCACAAAAAAGGCAAAGTCAATGCCTAAGAACTGTAGAATAGAGATGGAATTTGGGAATAATAGGTTCCATTTTCATCAATGCATAGAATCTATATAGACCACTCTCCTTTCCAAATTTCATTTCTTTTTTAATGAATAATAAAAATGGTATTTTTTTCTAAAAAAATCCTTTATTTTCTGTATAAAAACCGGGTAATGTTTTTATTTTACTCTTAAATTAATAAAAGTATACATTATAAATAATTTAAATATATTTTAAAAAATTTTATAATTAGTCTTGGTATAAAAATTCATCTAATCTTGAAAATAATTTTATAGAGATTTTTTTATCTTTTTTAGTATTTTTATAAAATTAATTTATCCCACAGATAAAGATTGTATTTCAATAAATAGATTTAATATTTCTAATAATCAAAATTAATATTATTTAGTAATTTTGACATAATTGTTTTTTACAATAAATTGTAAAAATAATAAAACGAATTCACCATGGTAAAAGCATAAACGTGGTTATCTTAGGTTAAAAAATGTGATAAGGCCACCATTTTACATCTTAATTATTACTAGATGAATTCATTTATACAATTATTAAATTTGAACTAAATATAGTTTTTAATAGGGGAACTCTTCCTTGTAAATGTCTAATGTAATATTTAGAATAAGGAATAAAAATACCACTCTCTTGTTTTTAAATATCTATTATTTGTTCATATACGGTTTAAAATAATTTGCGGATGAATATTAATGTAAGTCAAAGAATAATGAAATTATTTTACTTATGTTAATATTTTTATAATTTTTTGGGATTATATAGTTACATTAAATGATTATGAAATGTCGACACATTATTTTACTAATTAACAGAAAAATAAAATAAATGATGATAAAAATATTAAAGTAATATAATTTTGGTGAAATGTTAACTTTTATGAATATTTAAGATAACTTAAACATAATAGGGATTTGTTAATGGTTTATATTTTAGTTTATCTTCTATCTTGATATCATTATAATAAAATAAATATATTAGTTTTAAAAAAACATGAATTGTAATTATTTAAAAATTATAATTATTAAAATATTTGAAAATATTAACATTATTTTAATGGACTAGTAGGATTATATATGTTCTAAAATTTCATCATATTGAAATTTATTATCCTATTATTTCTTTATAAGTTAATTTATAACCATTTAATATTAAAAAACTTTTTCTTGTGTTTAATGTGAAAACGAGTTTACTAGAGGGATAATATAAAAATATAGGGGTTAAAATGACATCAATGAATGTATAAGAATAATTGGAATGTTTTATTAAAAAAATCAGCCATAACTCCTTATAATATGAGATATTTGAAGCCTACATTCCTGAATATGACATTATAATATTAAAAAAATTAAAATTTAAAGTTTTCCACTCACCTCAATTATAACAGGGAACCTCCTCTCGATACTTCTTCACACATATTGAGCCATCAAGTTAATAAAAATGATACAAAAATAACTTCTAATAATTATTATACACATTATATATATTCTTTTCTTCCTAAAATAACTACCTGAGTGTCCTTAAGAAGATATTCATATGTGGTTTCTCTAAGTGATGGTAATTTCATTTACACCTCTTTCAATTTTTTTTCCACTTATAAGAAAATGGAATAAACATAATAAAAAAATAACACCAATATCATAAATATTATTAAATATTAATATTATTATTTTTGGAGAACCATTTTCTATCTCTTTGTTATCCTATGATAAAAGAAAAACATAGCTTGTGCATAACTGTGACATATCATCTCCCCATACTAGTGTAATTCATTTACCATCACTTTATTACATGGATGGATAAAAAGAAATTAATAATTAACATATTTATTATATATAATATAATAATAATTCCATAATTTTGAAATATTATATACCTTTATTTTTCTACATTTGTAAAATAAAGTCTACACAACGTTCATGCTAACGTGCACCCACCTTCTCCATGAATAACGTAATACATTTTTCCATCTCTTCCATTCAAGTATTTTTAAAAATATGCATATAATTAATATATATTATATTTATATATTTTTTAATATCCTAGATATGATATAACATTGAGAAATTTGAAATGACCAAATCAACTAAATGGAATTATCCTTGAAATATGAAACAGTTTACCATTGGATATGAAAAATTTACTAATTAATTATTAATAAATAGATATTGATGTGTCATAAATGGATTATATATAATATTATCAGTATTAATAATTATATGTTATTGATTTATAATATATTAAAATTTATTATACAGGTGGATAAAATCACTTACATGGAAATATGGTCCTGATATCAGTGTTTATTTCACAATTTCCTAATTATTCAGGATTTTTTAGGTTTAATTCCTCGTTTTGGGGATTAATATGATATTTATATCATAAATATAATTGTTTTCTCATATGTTAATATATTAAAATTGTTTTTCCCTATTACTTTCCTCTCTTATGTACTCGTGATACTGAAATAATGTTTTTAATGAAAATTGACCTTATTTTTCTTTTGTTCTAGAATTTTTTTCATCCATATCTGAATAGAAATATTGTGGTCCTATAAAATGAACAACTTATTTCTCCACTATCATGAATAATCATTTGATTTAAGATTTATTTAATTTTTCTGAAATTTATTGGAAATTAAAATTTTCATTTAATAATTTTTAAGTATGATCATTTTGAATATTTAATTTCAAAATTAAACGGTTATTTTTCCTATTAAATATTTTAGTGAATACTTTAATGTATTTTCATATACATTAATATTATTTGGTAAATATTATTCTTTAATAGGGATGTTAATATTTTTTATTACTCTCAAAATTACACTAGATTGATTATGATTATGTTATGTTTATTAATTTGGTAAATTATTACCATTTGGTATGATAGTATTCAATATGAGTTTTTTCACTTAATATGTTTCACCCCTTTCAAATTTTGAATGAATTGGACATAATATGTGAGGGGATGAAAATTTTATAGACCCCATATGCATCAGTAGGTCCCATTACATAAACTAATTTGGGTATTTTGTGTACATATTAAAAGTTTACATTTATTTTATTGTCTCAAGTCCTTCATGGAAAGATTGTAATGTATCCAATAATGAAATGTATCATTATGAATATATTTATTGTTGTCCATGTGATTATATTTATTATTATGTTATCTATATATTTAGTGTTTTTATGGTAACTATTATATGGAATATTTTATTATTTTTTATCTTAGCTACATTACCCACATATATATATATATATTATGATATCTTCTATTGAATTACTTACCGTAGTACACAAATGACCTCACCCTTTATTATGTTTTCCTTTCCCCATGATACCATTATGGGATATATGATTAAAATTAGAGAGTTATGATAATATAATAAAAATGTTCTCAAAGTAAATATTATATTGTTTTTTCAGGATTTCATATGTAATGTTATAATTTTGTATTTATATAGTCTCAGATGATTACTAAACTATATTGTAATTTAGAATGAAATCCCTCATTATTTAAAAAATGTAGTAAACTAACCACAAGATCCAAGATACTAGTCTTAGGGTGTTATAAGTAAATAATTAATTTATGAAAATGATGACTCTTTGTTGCATTTGACGGCCTTATATACCATTCCACCACATCAGTTTTAGAAGCATTGATAGGTATTACCTTTTGTAAAAAATTATATTAATGAAATAAAATAAATTATAACTCAAATTAAAATGTACTTGATTTTAAATAAATGTTTTTGTTTTAAATGATAAATATCAATCCTTATATGTTTCTCATTATAATCATTCAATTTGGAGTTTACTAGAATATTTTTTTTATAAAAATCACTTAAAATTTATTTATACACTTATGGATCAATTCCCACATTCGATCCATAAATCCAGTAGTCTCATTTGATAACCTGAAATGAAAACCCCCAATCTAATAATGTAAATTCCTAATATGATTTTATTAATTACCCCGCCCTTCACATTTAGGTGATTGTACATGTATTTGAGATCGATATGTGAAAAATATTTCACTCCATGGAACTGATCAGAAAAGTCACCCCTAGGGAATAAACCATTCCAACTTCTCCCACCCAGGGATATTCTATATTGAATCATAGTCTTATTGAAATTATATATATGTATATAAGGAATCCCATAGGCCACCCCCTTTATTTTTCCCCCACCATCTGGAAGAATCTTTCCTTATATTGTTTATGTACTACCTCATAACCCAATATTATTATTTTCTATCTCTGAACCACTAATAAAAACCACAACCCTACCCCCAAGGTCATGTTCCCCATGCATTACCACTACCCAAGGCCTTGGGCACATTCCGTCTATCCTATACCCATTCTATTCTCATGGTCTACTGATTCTGACTATAATCAACCAACCATATATAGATCCCATAGGGACCACACCTTTTAGTGCCTCACCATGCCACCACCTCCTAATCCACCTACACCAGAGTTCATTGTCGTAAGTTTCACACCACGCATCCTCTATTTCATCCACCACTATGCCAATCCTTCATAGATAATTTAATCCCTCCAAGCCATCATGGAGAAGAGTCACTATATCCAAATTGTGCTTCTACATTGGCCATGTGTGCCCAAACCAAATCATTTAATCATTGTATTTGAATTATGTATGGAAATGCCAAACATTAAAACACCTTTATCATGTGAGGGGCAATCTACACAACTAGAATTTCAATCTATCCAACTAAAATCTATACCTAATTGATGTTGGGGTGAAAATAATCATAATGGCTAGGAATTTAACCCCAACCACATAGATTCGATTCGGGGTACTACACCACATGGTTGTTCCTCCATCATGCTATGTAATCTATCATAAATTAAATGTTTCATAGAGCCATTAATATTTTTTAATATATATAAAAACATCACCCTATGGTGATGTGTTAGGGAGGATGAAAAATATATCAAAAAATTATTGTAACTACAGCTACAACACAGACATCTCAACAAATTCAACTAATTCCCTACAATGTGTATGATTTAAAATTGGATTAGTATTAGGAAATAAGTAAATTGTAAAAAAGAAAATTTCAATAATTAATAAATCTGTGAGAATAATTAATATATTCATTATAATATTTATTCACCATCGGCACAACAATAATTAGAATAGTTCCTTCCTTCTCAACAATATATTCAATGATTAATTTCATTTTAATTATTTAATAGATTCTCAACTTCTTAAAATGTTATCAAAGGTATAAATTCATATCCATATATGAACAAAAATTATTTTTAAAATATATATAATTTATACCCCCAATAAATCATATCATGATAAACTGAAAACTAAACATACACAAAATAACATCTAACTCCAAAATGGGAAAGAAACAATATTTTCAAGAAAAATATTTAATAAGTGATAACATTAATATTTATATAAATTTTTTATTTCATTATAATAAACATTGGTGTTTTTACAAAGACTTGTGAGTTTATTTCACCAATTGTTTTTCTATTTTACATTGAAAATTCCCAAATATAAAATATTGAGTGAATCTAAAATAAAATTAGAATATAGAAAAATATAGAAAAATATATAATATAACTATCAATGGATTATTTTTTTGGTAATGAATCTACCATAGTAGTAGACAATGATTTTATTCCATTATATTTATGATTTTGATGATATTGAATTTTAGTAACTAAGATAAAACATACATTATCATAATGTTCTAGCTCATTGAAATTTTAAAAAATAATTTCCACCTTTTCAATAAATTTTTGAAAACTACCATTTCTATTTTTCTTGAATCCTTCAGACATATTTCCCATCATTCATCATAGACCACACACCCATGAACTCATTGAAAATTATATGATATTCTTCTTTCCACAATTTTCGTAGTACGGTAACTAAATTTTCTTACTTTCTAGTTTATTATATTAATAATTAACCATTTCCAACAAGTTAGATATATTCTTATAATTATTATTCTAAAGGTTTATAATCTACATCCGAAAATTCATATGACACCACATAATTTCCTTAACGCTACTGAACTCATGAGTAGCCAGAACCCATGAGAAAAATGGATTCAATTCGAAGAATAATCGATCATTTTACTTATCAATATCATGAATGATATGTTAGGTATACCTATAAAATATTTTATAATTAGAATCATATGTGGTAATAGTCTCCTCTTCATTTTTCTTCAAATGTAAAATTTAATTTAAATTTTTTGTTGAATAACAATTGAAAACACATTTGAATGAAAATATAATTAAATATCTCCCATTCTATGGAATTGATTTATTATTTTTCCATAGAGTTCTTAATAAGATGCCACCACGAATCAGAATCAACTCTAAAATAAAAAAATTATGTATGGATTTGTTCTTTTGCTGTAAAAATCCCATAAAATGAAATATATTATTTGAATCATTAATCCAACATTAATATTTTACATAGTCTGAGTATCAACCAAATGTGGAAGAGTGTTATTTCATATAATGTAAAATTCTATACTATATAAATATTATTCTATAGAAAATCTAGTAACCTTACATTAATTTTATTTCCATTGATATCCTTCTATATCATTGATTACATATGTCCATCCTACTATATCCCAATTCTTAAATACCCAGTTTTCTAGTTCAAAAGGATATTATCCTCCTGATTACATTCATCCTCAAAAGTCATGTTTCTTATTTAGAAAACCATTATAAAATGAATATATTTATATAAATGTAAAAGGAAATATTAAAATTATATCTCATAATAAAATAAATAAATATTAAGATTTCTATATCTTATCTTTTAAATCACCCCAACCACAAATTATATTTAAATATGTATTCTACTTCCAACAATAAAAACTTATAACATAATCACCCTTAATTACATAATTTATAACTAGGGGTTTTAAATATTAAATTTATATATGATTTTTTTGTTTAAATTTTTATATAATTAGGTAAAAGATTACATAACAAAATATAACTTTCGATATCATGCAAATTTTTTCCAAAAAAAATCATTCATCATAGATAAATAAATTATTCGTACAAGGTAACCCTCATAACTAAAATTATGGATTTATTAACATTTCAAATCATCCTTAAGAACTATGATTTTTTAAAAATTTTGGATGAGAAAAAAAAAATCAGTGAGGTACATAAAATAAATTAAAATAGTAAATTCATTTGAAAAAATGAAAATAATTAAGAATATTCTCCTTTTCATAATAAATTATTATGCCCAAATATCTATTTAATTTTCCATGAAGATAAACTAATTGCTCAATATATTTTATAAAACATTTAATATGTAATCATAAATGAAAAGTAATATATATAACAGTTTCATAGAAAACATGAAAATTCAATAAGTCATTTCCTTAAAAAACATTCCTATCACCTATTTTTAAAATAGGGTCCAAATGCATTATAAAATTACCTCATCCAATATTCATACATTTTCATATCAAATTTTTAATTGAAAACCATTAAAATTGTATCATGTAAGTTCATTGGTACATTATCCTTATATTCACCATTATTAGAACCGTTTTTATTGAATCACATAGAAACATAATTCATCTTTCTCTATTGAGTAACTTATCACTATGAAAAGTTTTCACTTTTACCGATCCATTTGAGAGCAATATTAGGTTCAACCATCATCAAAATTATATCACGATCACTCATCACTCATATAAAATTAACATGAACCATATAATTAATAAACACAGATATCTAAAACATTAATCACAAAACCTATTTGAATTTATATTGAATCCCATAATGAGTAACACAAATATTTATATCCTAAAGATAATAATAATGTTATGTTTCCATAAAAAATCCTTCTAAAAATAAAAATTCCCTAACTATTGTGAGAAATAATTTCTATAAAATTATCCATGGAGACATGTATTGGAATATTTAGAAAAATTATTTTTTATGAAGGTTGTAATTGGTTGTGAATCTTTATCTATAAAAAGAATCTTTTTACACATTTTAAAAAAAATAAAAAATAACAATTTCATAAAATATGGAAATCATTTATTTTCATCCTTTTTTATGAAAGAATAATTTATTGGAAAATGAAATTTTTTCTCCCTTACAGTATAATTTATAACATTTAATCAATATTTAAAAGATCCTCGATTTCAATAGAAAACATGAAAATAATACATTTAAATTAAAGTCCCTTACTAAGAGTCCAAATCATATCATTTGTATTTCTACCCTCCTCATTATTATATATTTTCATTTGTCTTACACAATAACACTTATTTGGTTGGTATATTTTCAATCAAAATACTTATATGATTTTAGTAGGGTTTTGGGGAGATATATCGGTAGGGAATGGGTGAGATAGAGTACTAAAAATGTGTGAAAAATAATAGAGAGGAGGATACTTTTCATATTGATGAGATAGACACATGTGTAAATTTACTAATCATTTAAATATTATAAATGTATTTAAATTGATCATGTGGCTCAAAAACTATCAAAATTTAATATTTGGAGATAAGGGTCCAAAAGACATTGAAAATAATATTTAATATCAAATTTTTTTCCCATACACAATGTATTTACATTAATGAACCTGAATTACAGTTTATCATGGTGATACATTTTTTCCATGGTCACTATATATAATGAAAAAAAGGAAATATTCCACATAACTAAAATTTAACCTTCTGATCCAACATATGGAGTCCATTTTTCCTGATTGAATTCTATAAAATTTTTACCTGAGGGCCACACATCAGTTCCCTGAGATGGTCGGTCATTTTACCTCAGGTGTTCCTCCCCATATGCTAGAGGTTGATGACTAACAGTGAAGATTTATGGTCGATTATGGGGAGAATATACCCCCATCATTAGAGTGACACACCAGTAGAAATAAATATACAATAATAAAAAAATGATTCAATATAAATAGAATAATATTGTATCACCAGATGGCCGAAATTGAAAATTTAATTTCCAAACTAAATAATAGATATGCCATTTAAAATTACATGCCTTGTGTCGAATTGAAAACACAAAATAATAAGTATACTCAAAGATCCCATTTAGGTCTCAAAAAAATTCAGGTTCCCTTATCCATGCTCTATCCCAGAATGTACATCACACATAAGATTATTTCTATTAATATGACATTAAATCATGTAATAAATTTTTGTACCGATCTGGTACCCCGAGTACCATGGGAATAAAACTAAATCGGCCAACACCAACAGAATCTAAATTAACATCAATCCAAAAATAGTGTATGCAGTTGTATAAAATATAATTTACTAGAAATAAACAAAATAGTTTACATTTATTCATTTAATATTTACTTACCATATATCACTAGAGTTTTAGATAACAACTGAACTCAAATCAAATAGCTGAATGTCATTTTTACCAATCATAATACCAAATTTAATTCCATTGTAGCCTTTTATATTTTCATAATTCATGATTGAATATCCATGTTACCATTTATCATTTCATAATTGAATGTACATATTAACATTCATATTTAACAAATAATAATTGAATACCTATATTTACATTCATCATACATAACTGAATGTCAATGTTACCATTCATAATACATGGTTGAATGTACATGTTACCATTCACCATTTATTGTCACATATATCAAAATATCACAATATCAAATATCTGAAAACGTTACATGTTTCACAAAAACCCATTAATTAATTCACAATTTAAATAATCAAATGTAAAAAATCAGTATTCACATCATACCGTTAATTAATTCAACAATTAATTAATCACAATTTTTCCATTAATTAATTCAACCATTTATTAATCACATCAATTTAAATAATTATTTAGACAAATAACTAATCACATCAATGAAATTAATTAATTCAATAGTTAATTAATCACCTAATACAATTAATTAATTTGGCAACTAACTAATCACATAAATTACATTAATTAATCCAACAATTAATTATTTTCATAAATTTCATTAGTTAATTCAAAAACTGATTAAACAAGTCAATAACATTTATTAATTAAATATATAATTAATCACATCAATTCCATTCGTGAATTCATAAACTAACTAATCACATCTATAACATTAATTAATTAATCAATTAATTAATCACATCAATTCCATTAGTTAATTCATCAATGAACTCATTATTTCATTTACATTATATAATTGAAAAATTAATTAATCACATGAATATTATTAGTTATTTAATTGACTATATTATAATATCTTGTAAATTTATTATTTAAAAAATTAATTAGTCAAATAAATTATATTAGTTAATTCAATAATTAACTAATCACATCAATAACATCAATTAATTCAGTAATAAATTAATCCCTACAATTTCATTAGTCTATTCAACAATTTACTAATCCAATCAATAAAATAAATTAATTCAATCTTTTAATTAATCACCTCTATCACATTAATTAATTTAATAATTAAATAATTAAATTTAAATGATATTAATTATATCAATAATTAATTATTCTAGTTGGACCAATTTCATAATAAAAAAATCCTCATTAACTAATTCACCATTTAATTAATCTAATTTATTCAATTGCGTCAACACAAAATTCCCCATTAGTCATTTTAACAATTATTCAACAACATCAACACACCAATACCCATTAATTAATTCACCAATTAATTTAATATAATTCATTTAATTGTATCAACAAAAAATAATCATCAATTAATTCACCAATTAATTAATCTAATTCATTCAATTATATCAACATGAAAATACCCATTATTAATTTCAATCATTAATTAACACAATTCATTCAATTTTATAAACAAAAAAATTCCCACTAATTAATTTACTAATTATTTTATCTAATGTATTAAGTTCCATCAATACAAAAATCAATCAATTAATTTCCCAATTAATTAACCAACTTCAATTAAATCTATAGTCACAAAAATTCCCATTAATTAGTTAAATAATTAATTCTTCATGTTCCACAATCCTAATAAATCAATACTTAATTAACTAATTAATTTTTCAAATTCACAATCCAAATATCCCGAATTTCGCAATTCCAATAATTAATTAATTCACTAAATTTATTAATTCAATATGAGAAACAGAATTTCTAATCCTACAATAGTAATTTTACAATTACATATATCTAATTTAAATCTATAATTTGGGATTTGAATTATAATCCAACAACCTCAATTCGTTGAAAAACACTCATCAATAGAAGAATCAATAATTTTAAGTGAATAAATCCAGAACGTGACAAAGAACACAATATAAATCTAAAACCTATATCCTATATCAAAAGAATAATGATATAATAAAAGTAGATCTATACCAAATATTCCTATATCTAGATCTAAAAATAATAGATATATATAAATTCAGAAAACCAGAGGATAACGTCCCTTATTGAGAGAGTGAAGAACGGGTGAAGAATGTGAAACTAACTGGGACGATATTCACATACCCGGATTGGTGAAAACCATTAATCTTCCATTCTATTCACCAAGAACAGTGGTCCATATCCCCCATTAAATCTATTGAAGTATCCTAAAATGATAGAATTTATTTGGGTCGATATAAGGTCTATTTTTGGTTAACATGTAGTTATAGTAATTATAAAAACGAATCTCAGAACCTTAATTACCTTCTACCTGACTTTTGGGGTCAGGTCACACGGTTAGTACTGAGAATGTGCCTAGCCATGAACCCATTTCCCACATAGGTATTACACCCAATTTAACCAGATTCAAACCATGTGATCCCCTTTCACACATTGATTAAATATGCGCAAAACATGAAAAAACCATAAAACACCCTCGGAAACCTTGTATAACCATGTAAAAACCTTTTACAATCCAAGAATATCCTCTCATACTTCCAAAATTATCTTTTTTTAACCCAAACACACTGATGTTAAGACCCAAAAAGTTTATAAACACAAAAATTCAAGTTAATACCTCTAAACAGTCCTCAAACATCTCTAGAAAGGGTTGGTATCTTAAAATATCCCAACATTATAATATCTCAACCTTGAGCAGTACTCCCCAGAATCTATAAGATCCTATATTGAAAATATTAGGCCACTGAGTCCCCATATCTGATTCCATTTTCCCACAATTTCTTCCTAACACATCCATGTTTCCAAAATACATGATGTAACATCACAGTCATTCCCTGCGACACTTTCTCCCTCTGATCCATCCCAAGAATTGAATGCCCCTCAAAGGATGCATCATCCTCATGCTACATTCCCACTACATACCTCACGCATTTCCAAACTAAAAATTCCTAAAAACCACTAGAACACCATCTAAAATTAGAAATCAACCATTAAATCAAGACTTCTTGTAATATACATGCATCCACCACCTCCAAGACCCACCTAGACTATCCTTGATGAATTTAAACATGAAACATACTAGTTCATCATTGGAATCCTAATGCTACCACTTCCCACCAATGGTCTTTCTACTTGAACCTAATACTGAAGCATCTCTCAAATCATTTGGAGAATCATAAAAAAATGTATTAAAAGATTCTTATCCACCACATCCAGCAATTCAAACACAACTTAAACCCTTAATCTTGGGAATGACCTTCGAAACTTTCATAAAGTGACAAAACAACATCAAGTGATACCTATTCTTCGATCTAGAGTGTGGAAACCACTATACCATTGACCTTAGTTGCATTATAATAAATTATTACAGACACTATTGATAGAATACCAACCACCAACCAGATCCAAATATACCACTTCATAAGAATAACCTCTAAGGGTCCTTATATGCAACCAAAACATATTAAAATAACTAGGAATAAAGTGAGAACTTATTTAGAATAACCTAGATGATGTCAAAGTAGAGGAAATGATTTTAAATAATTAAATTTAATCTTAATAATTTATCTATGAACACAACCACATTTTCTCCATCACTTATGTTACCTCCCACTATATAAACACATAATGACACACTAACTCTTTTCCCCAAACCGCGACACATGGTCAAAACATAGAAAGTATCACTACCATTAAAAATCATACTACAATTTCATGGTTAACAAAGGTTAAAATAATTCTAGTATTCATGTTTCTACTTATAAACCAATTTTTACCATCATTAATAATTTAAAAATTCCCAATTTCATATTGAACACAATTTTTAATTCGATATTACAAGAAAGGAAAAATAGTTGATCTTCAATGACATACCCAAAAAATATTTTTTGTCGGTGCTTAAATTGATACATGAAACAAAATCATACTGAGTGCCTAGAATGATACATGTATACTCAACTCTTATTCCATTCTGAGCTACGAGTAAAAACTCAAATATCTCAAAACAATTATCAGATCACACTATATGTTCTTCACCCACCATGAAATAATATAAAGTGTAAACGAAATTTCCAATAACAGCAAACCCATCTGAAGTAATTGGTGTTCCCCGACACATGGTTTAGCTACTCCCATGCAGAAGATCATAACTAATTCTTAATGATTTCAAGTCTCATGTCTACCATTAATTTTTTTTTGAAAAAAAATAAATGAAATGGAATGAAAACCTCTTTTATACTTCTTTGTAATGTTATTGCCCATGTTCTACGCACTGGAGCCCCCAGATAGTCAGTCACACAAACTCAAGGAACCTCCCTATATGATATTGGTTATCCACTAGAAACTATGGTCTTATGTTGATCATGGGGAGAATATAACCTATTTATCAAAGTAAAACACTAGTGGAAAAAATAATCAACAACAACCAAATGATATATCATAACCAGAATAATACTGTATCACTAGATTATAAAAATAGGAAATACAATGTTAAAACTGAATAGTATATATTCCATCTTAATGTACGTTCCATGTGTCAAAATGAAATCCCAAACAAACATAAAGAAAATGAAAACACCCAAGGAGGCCCCAAAACACATCTTCATCACTCATCCACAAATCAACCCAAAACAATTATCTAAAACTTTTCCTCTACACTTAACCTGTCTTAGAATCATGTAATCTATTTGGCTACTGACCAGGATACTCAGGTTGGGTTTGAGTACAACTCAGTAGTCCACCATCAATTATGTCTCAAATAATACCCATTCAATAATAGTTTATACAGTTTTATAAAGTATAAATTTCAAGGAATAAATTAAATAGTTTTCATTTATTCATTTACACTTTATTTAACCACATATCACCCGGGATCTTGAGGAAACATGAACTGAAATCATATTCTTGAACATAATTTTTACCATTCATAATTTATAATTAAATTATATTTTTAACATTGATATTATCAGAGTTTAGGTTTAAATGTCTATGTTACCAGTCATCATTTCATAGTTGAATGTCTGTTTTACCATTCATATTTAATAATTAATGATTGAATTCCACTGTTACCATTCATTTTTTCATAATTTAATATCAAAATTACAATTCATAATACATGATTGAATATCCATGTTACCAATAACTATTTAAAGTCACATATATCACAATATTAGAATATCATATATCAAAATGTTACAAGTATCAGAACAACACATTAATTAATTCACCAATCAATTAATCAAATGTTACAATTTCAGATTCACATAATTACTTTAATTAATTCCACTATTAATTAGTTACATCTATCCCATTAAATAATTAAAAATTTAATTAATCCCATTAATTTAAGTTGTTAATTCATTAACTTAATAATCACATCAAT
The DNA here is from genome assembly GCA_963277665.1 of Viscum album. Lineage (NCBI taxonomy): Eukaryota > Viridiplantae > Streptophyta > Magnoliopsida > Santalales > Viscaceae > Viscum > Viscum album. The sequence continues at coordinate 845,759,554 of OY728128.1, forward strand.
AACATTATTTAATTCAGCAATTAATTAAACTCATAAATCAATTATTTAATTCATCAACTAATTAATCTCAACAATAACATTAGTTAATTCAATAGTAAATTAATCAAATCAACTCCATATTTTATTCAAAAAGTAAATAATCAGATGAATACCATTAATAAAATCAACAATTAATCAAAAATTTCAATTCTATTATTTAATTAAACAACTAAATAATCACATTAATAAAATAAAATAATTCAATTCTTAATTAATTACATCAATTTTATTAGTTAATTCAAAAAAATTAAACACGTCAATAACATTAATTAATTAAATAATTAATTAATCACATCAATTTCATTAGCTAATTCAATAATTAATTGAATACATCAATTTCATTAATTAATCAATCTATTAATTAATCTCATCAATTTGAATTGTTTATTAAACAATTAAATAATCACATTAATAATATTTATTCATTAAATCTATTAATTAGTCACTTCAATCACATTAATTAATTCCAAAATTAATTAAATCAATATCAATCCCATTAAAAAAATCAACAATTAATTAATTTGATTCAACTAATTTCATAATAAAAATAGTACCATTAATCAATTCACCAATTGATTAATCACATTAATTCAATTTAATCATCACCACAATACCCATTAAATAATTCATTAATTAATTATTTCAATTCATTCAATTGTATCAACGCCACAATCCCCAGTAATTAATTCACCAATTAATTAATCAAATTTATTCGATTTCATCTACAAAAAAATCCATATTAACTAATCGACCAATTAATTATTTGAACTCATTCAATTTCATCAACAGAAAAATTCCCATTTATTATTTGAATAATTAATTAATAAAATTCATTAAATTTTTCAGAACAACAATCCCCATTAATTAATTCAACAATTACATAGTCCAATTCATTCAATTGCATAAAAATAAAAAACCTAATTAATAAAATAACCAATTAATTTATATAATTCATTCAATTGCATCATCACAATAATCCATTAATTAATTAACCCATTAAATAATTTATTTCAATCAAATCTATAATCAATATTGTCCTTATAAATAATTAAACAATTAATTAATCATGTTCCATATTCCTAATAAATCCATTGTCTATTTAAATTTTCATTATTTCAAATTCACAATCCCGATACCCATAATTTCATAATTCCTTAAATTATTTCAATCTAAGAAGCTCAATTTATAGTCATCTAATTGAAATTATTCAATTACATACACATAATTTAAATAAATAATTTGGAATTTTAATAATATACTAACTTCTTAAATTCATTTATAAGAACTGGCTAATGGAGGAACCCCCAATTTGAAGTGAATTAGTCATGAACATGTTGAAGAACACAATATAGATCATTAACCTACATCCCAAATGAAATGAATCATGATCTAATACACTGGGATCTATATTCTAAATAATATATCTACTTCTAGAAATAGTGGATAACTTTTCTTAAATAAATAGATAATAATGAGAGAATAGTGATAAGCCAACCAAACTGATATTAACTTTTTGGGAGATGTGAAAATATCTAATCCTCATTTTGACTCATTGTGAACAGAGGTCGGGAACCCTAATAATGTGTCCAGGAGCCTCCAACACTTTTATAATTTGATTTAGGTCGAGATAGGGTCAATATTGGGTTAATATAGGGGTTTAAGTAATTTTAAAACCAAATTTTGTAAAATTAAGTTCTTTTAACATTGTTTCCAAGGTCATGTCACACATTTAGTATAAAAAATGCACCTCACCATGAGCCCACTGAAAAATTATATTACACACATAGTTAAACCATTTTAAATCCATGTGACTCCACTATACACTTTGGTTAACAATTGGAAATCCATTGAAAACCCACATATGCAACTTTCACACTTTTTCTAATCATGCAGACACAATGAAAAGCCTCTCCTCCTTCAAAAATTATCCAATTTCCACCCAATCAAACCCAAGTAAGACCCCAAAAAATATAATCAACAAAGACATTACAATAATTTTAAAAAAGGCAAATACATCTCCAAAAAATATCATAATGTTAAAGTATTGGGCAATTTAAAAAAGAAACCTATCAATATATTTCGCAAAAATATAAGTAAAAATAGGTTATTAGAAAATTTTTATTATAATAATACAAATAAATAAATACAAATATTAAATAAAATTTCTATTTAAATGAAATTTTTATTGATTATTATTCTTATAATAGATATTATTTATGATTAAAAAAATTCCAAAATTTAACGGTACTTTTAAAATTACATTATTTAAGTAAATTAAATGATAGTTTTCCAAAATATCAACATTTTTTACTATTAAATAAAATTTTAATATTATCTTTAAAAAAAAATTGAACCCAATATATATTTGAAATTATAATATAAAAAATTATTTCAAATTGTTCATATTCAATTTCATAAATTGTGAAATTTATTTTTTTAAATAAAAACATCCAATTGATGAAAATAAAATATTAAAATAAAAGTATTCCTCTATTCAATTGAACAAAATATAACATTATTTATAGAAGTTTGATGAATAAATATCAATAAATTGAATAATTTAAAAATATAGGATTTTTTAGTTTCTATAATTACAAGGGTTTTTTCATTCTTCCACAATTATAATATTTCATCAATATACTTTTATTTATAATATAATCAAGTGTGGTTGTTTCTTCTTTCATAGAAATTTCTGATTCCAATATGGCTTTAATCGTCATATGGTTCTTCTATAAATCCTTAACCAGTATAGTTTTCTTATTCCGAAACACCTACTCTCAATGATTAATATTCAACATTGTATTTTCCATAAAATAACTATTCACGTGCAATTATTCTATTTTTGGGCTCAAAAAATGAGATGCATAAGTTATTTACTACCATAGAAAATAAACAAGAAACACATCATCTAACTAAGATATACTCAAAGGTAAGGATATAAAGTGTGAAATTTATCATAGTTTCTCTATAATATCATAGAATACAATGAATCATGTTTTAAACTTTCCTTTTTTATCCAAATGCATCAAGGAATTTTAATGAGATATTTTATAAATCAAAATTTTTCCTACCTCAAATAAAATTTATTTATTCAAATTACATATGTTACTATTTAAACAAATTTTTACCCTCACGTATTATGTAATAATCCTTATTTTCTCAACCATTACATACACTAATTCTAGACCCAAAAATTTCGTTTCACCATCTTTCTCCCAATATACTATATCCTGACATTATTTTCTGTATAAAAACTCAAATGTTGTCATCTATATACATGATGAAAAAGTATTATTATTAACAAAATAAACTAAAGATAAATTTTGATCCAAAATATCATGATAATAAAATTATAATACATGAATCATACCATCTAGTGTCCTAATTTGTTTCTCTGATTAAAAATTAGAATAAGGAAGAAAATTTAAATAGAATATAAATTCTACAACAATAAAATTTTTATGTTCTTTTAAAAAATTTGATGTGGCACTAGGATTGTGATCATCTATAATAGTGTGGGGATCACTATATAAACTAACTATATGTATAATATAATGTCCTGGATGATGAAATATATAAATAATATCTCAAATAGGAAAAAACATTGTTGGTTGAGTAATATAATCAATAATATCCCAAATCATATATTTACCAAGGCATGTATTGGTTAATCCCACAAAAAATCTCAATATATATTCTCTCATTCCATTGTAGAACACAAATAGGTTCAAGAATCCACATCTTTATTTTTTATTTAGCTTTCACCAATTGGAAATTCAATCATTTCCGGGTAATATCCACTATAACATTTATCACACATTTAAAATAATAATATTATCTACTATATTTATACATTTATATTTTTCTTCGATGAATAAAAAATATAATTCTATTAGGTTCAAAAAATAATTCATTCTTTAATAGAGAATCACTCAGAGAACATAACCAATTTGCAAATCTAATAACTTCTTCTTATTCCAGATTAAACTTGAGATATATCACCTTTTTGAACAACTATACTCCTTTTTACAAAGCTTTCTCTTTCTTCTATGAACTATAAATAATTTCTTTTAATGTTATCGAACTAATACATAATTTGAAAATGAAGGACTTTATATATTCATTATTTATATTCAAAACTTTTTTAAATCATTAAAAAATATAAATTTCCAATCAAATTATAGTTAATGATTTATTATTTTTCTACTAGTGAACCAAATACCTTGTTTTCTTTTCCTAGATGATATTGAATTATGAAATCATAATAAATAATTTCTTTAGTCTTATTCTCTACCTCATGCTCAACTATTTTTGATAAAATGTATTACTTAATATTTTTTGGATCGGTATATATTTCAAATTTCTCTATATATTGATGATCCACCAATAATAATAAATCAAAAAAAAGTACTACTAGTTCATATAAATTTGTAGGATATTTATTCTCTTGGGGATTCCATTGAAGAGATGCCGACATGATAACCCATTCATTATGAATCAAGACACAACCAAGGCTATTAAAACTTGTAACATTGTTAACATTAACATTTATATTTATAAATGGATGGGTTAAAATAATATAATTAACTAATATTTTATTAATTGATGATAATATTAATCACATTTCTTTTTATAAATGTATTTTAATATTTATCAAGTTATCATTGTCATGGGTGTAGATAACCGAGATATTTTTACTACGAATGGTTAGTAACTCAATTATATGTGAAAATATAAATATTAATGATATTTCTAGAAATTGGACACTCTTCAACCACATTATTTTTTACACGATCAATTGTTACTCATTATATAGAAACAATATTCACATGGAGTAAAAAAATTTGTAAGAAAAACCCAAATTTTCTAAATTTTCCAATGATTTATTTTTCATTCAAAATCTACCAAATAACCCTTATAATTTTCTCAGGATCTCTATAGATTTTACAATATACCATAATATCATCAATAAAAATATCTATATGTTTATTATAATACATATTTAAAAATAAATTCACAAGGTCCATATATAAATTGAGTGAATTTTTAAACCCCAATATAATTACCACCAACAAATAATGGACATAAGTAGCCAAAAATTCCACCATTATAATTTCTTCTTCATTCATTTTCATATGATGGTTCTATGACCTAAGATCATTATGGAAGACTTATTTTGAATATTAGATCTAATAAAATTGTTATCTATTCGGAGTAATAGTATAATTGTTTTTAATAGTGATGTTATTGAATGATCTATAATCAATTATAAGTATCATCAAACAATACTCCTTTTTGATAAACAAGATATAATCACCCTATGGTGAAGTGATATGGTTGATTATACCCTTATCTTTAAATTATTATAGATATTATTTTAAACTATGACTACACAATTTAGTCCATTTGATATAATGGATTTAAAATATTAATATAATCATGTATTATGTAATTAATAAACTCATACTATCAATCATGAATAACATAATAAAATGTAAATACATCTAGATATCAATTTATTACAAGAAAAAAAACTAATTATATAGCTACATTCATATTTAAATATGTAAAAAATGATATTAAAATAAATATTATTTCATTTTATAAACTTATTGATATATTATCATGAGTATGAGTTCATTATTTTATAAATAAATATTTCCATTCTAAAAATTACTTATTTATCATTATAATCTATCATAAAATAATATATTTAAATCTAATCTATACCTAAAATGACATAAACTCATTATTTGGATGGAAAGAAAGGATTTTAATATAACAATTCCATAAATAATAAAAATAAGTTTTTTTTAAATAATTCCCATTATACTACGCCCTTTATTTTATACTAAGATTCAATACATTAATTCATGAAATGTTATTTCAATTTTACATGAAAATATCATAGATATAAAATAGTTTATAGATAAAAAATCAAAAAATACATTATAATAATATAAATAAAAATGTAATGTACCTTTCACCATAATATTTAATAGCCATTCATATATCATAGTAGTATAAAAATTTATTATTATGCCTTTATTTTTCTAATCATAATGATTCACACTATGTGTTAATAGAATAGAATAAGAATTTGAAAATTGTCCCTTCTCAATATAATTAAAAAATTTCACTACCTGGTTTTCATTACTAGTCTGACCATTACCATTACTCTTTTATATATAGTCATGATCCATGTTTCTTGGATTTCCATATCGGTAACACTTCTTAGATCTCAAAATACATTATCGCTAATTCTTCATTCGATACATTTCATGAGAGGGTAATTCAATTTTCTTTCTTTAAGGGGTTTTCAATAAATGATTCCACATTCCCTCCCAAATGGATCCCTTAATATCTATATTATTTTTTAAGTGCACAAATTCCTTCTCAGTTTTCACAACACACTAGAAATTTTTCTCATAACATCCAAACACAACAGTAAAATGAACCCTTTATAAACATGGATTGAATCCACAGAGAAATCAACTAATATTATTATTATTATATTGAATTAAATTTAGTGAAAACCTAGTCAATGATTTAAAATTATCTTCATATATGGAAATAAATTCATTATCCATTTACTTTAACTCTCTTAATTTCCATTCTATTTTATGAAAAAAAATTGGAGAATATATTTTAGAAAAGAGGTTATTAAATATATTCATTTCAATGGAATGAATTTATATCTTTACTATAGTGTTCATAATCAAAACCACGATTTGGTTGGTTCAATTTAAAAACGAAAAATAGAAAGGGTTAGCTTATGATGTTTTGATCACCCCATATTTTTTAATATGTTCTATAATATTTAATCCATACTTCAGATTTCACTAGGCCCAAAGATCAACCAGAATATATACGGTGTTTCTTCATGAAATTATATACCATCATTATATTATTCAATGGAAAAAATTATTACTCCATTTTCTTGTTACCTCTATAGATAGTTTTAATCAAATAAGATATGATATCTATGAACTAATTTATTCTAACTACATCCATTATATATTGGTTTTTTGAAGGATATGATTATCTTGATACCATTCTACCCCAACTTCATAGTTTCATCAATCAAATATAATTCTTAATAAATAAGGATTAGATTAATAAACTTGGAAAAATTAAAAATATATCTCTTAATAAAATATATTTATGTTTGATTCTATTTATTGTGTCTTTTAACATCACCCTAAACAATAGTGTTATTTTAAACTTTCCTATCAATAAAAATAAAATCACTTGTACCTTAATCACCCCATATTTTTATGTTTATTAAATGAGTAACACATTATTACTTTTTTAGGATATTTTTTAGATTTTATAGTTAGATTATTAGGTATAATATTAAATAATAATGTTTAAATTTAGACACAGTGTACATTTTTTCCAAAAAATGTGTTCTTTATAAGGATAAACTTATTTATACAAGGTAAATACCATAACAGGATCATTGAATTTATTAAATATTATAATAGTAATTTTTTCTATGTTAAATAAATATGAAAATTAATTTTAATATAGAAAATAAATAATTGATATAAATGAAAAACTTTTTGGTTCAATTTTAAACCTAAAAGTTACAAAATAAAGATTTACTTTTCAAAATAAACATATGAGATCAGATATCCATTTTTATTTCCATTAAACTAATTTTATTTCTCAAAATAATTCAAACAAATTTTATATTAAGTCATAAAGTAGAAATAATATACATAATGGTTTCATAGTAAACATTAAATCTCATTAATAGCATTTTGGAGAAAATAGTTATTTTATCCTTTTAAAATAGTCATAAAAATTTACTAAAAACATAAACTCATTTTCTCATCTTTTGATACAAAAATGTTTTATTTAAAACCCCATTATAAATATATAATTTTTGTAACTTTAATAATTTTCTTCACATTCACCAATAAATTAACTCATTCAATGGAATCAACTAAATAGATATTTCCTATATTTTTGGGAGTAACCATTTGTTAGAAATCTCAATCAGATTAGCAAATTCATTGGAAATAAATATTGATCTCACCAATCATCAGAGATATATAAAGGTAACCTATAATTATTATAATATTAAAAAGAAGCATAAAATTATTAAATAACATATAACATACACATTTACAATAAAATCTATTTGACTTCGATTTCAATCCCATATGAATTGGCACATTCAGTTACACATAATGATGAGAAAATGTTTTTTTTGCTGGGAAAATATTTTCTTAAAACTAACTTATCCTATAATATTTAGATTAAATATATCATCAAAAATAAATGTAGAAACATTTTTAGTTGGATTGATATTGAATAATTGATATGATGGTGGGAAATTTTAGCCATCCCATATATAATAAAAAACATTACTATTTTACTTTTTTAAAACATTATAAATAAACCATATTTAATATATTGAATTTATTATATTTTAATCATTTATTAATAAATTCAAGAATAATTGAAAATATAAATTATGACCTCTATATCATAATTATGAACACTATTGATATATTTATATGAACCACAGGATGGAAAAAATAATCGGAAGGAAAAAATTAAAAAAAATAATTTTAGATGAATATTATATGCCTCAAGACATGACTCATATTGTTCATATTTCTTCCCCCACCACTTTAGATGATTCCATAATGATTATGAATAAATTCTTATAGTATTGATCTTTTTAGGAGGAAAAACCCTCCAATATATGTGGAGAAATAAAGAATAGATATTTTTTTCGGGCTTGGTCAAGCTAATGTTCTGAAACTATTTGTGGAAGAGTGGATAAGATTTTACCTTCTAAAAGTGTTAGAAGTGGAACACATTTAATTGGTAAAATAATTAAAATTTATAAAATGACTTATTCATACTACTATAAATTCAAGAAATACCCATAGTTTATAATTGTGGCTATAGGTCATAGAATCGTGGCTCTTATTCTTGTGGTAATCTGGTCAAGGATATCGCCACGACACAAAAATATGGCTTTAAGTCAACTTACATTGATTAAACTGTGGTTATAACTTTATATCCCTGGTTTAAATCATGGTAGTAGACATATAGGCAGAGTTCCAAATAGTGGCTATAGATTATTCAATTGAAAGTACATCCACTATTTAAACCTGGGGATGTAGGTTTACTACTAGGCTGGAAACCATGGAATTAGACATATAGCCATGATTTCAAAAGTGACACTAGAGCTATACCCACAGTTTAAAACCATGTCAATAGCCTATGGTTTGAATAAAAAAATTCACTGAATCTTAGCATGCACAAAGCATGTCATTTTTTGAAGAAAGTTCATTTATAATGGGGAAAAATAAAATATTGATATTTTCCACATACAATACATCAATATGATTACATAAAAGAAAAAAATTCCTCATATATATATAATTCCACTCCACATGAACCATTATTTTAATTTTAATGCCTCGTCATGGACTCACATGACTTGGGACACTATTGACACTGGCCATTTGGAAACCATGTTTCCTTTGGTCCTTTTAGACCCAAACCAAAAGACCTTTCTTGATGTGTTCTACAAATATTTCCATCTTGAATGGAGTTCTCATCTTTAACATCCTCTTTGAATATATAAAACACATAAATACTTTAGATACATGAAAATCAACTGAAAATTCTATCATAAAAACATTCATATTGTGTTGAAATTAGAGAAGTCCTCCATATGTATCATGCAACTCCAGCTACAACAAAACTAAATCTACATTCAGAGGTGAAGGGCATAATGAATCATCAACTAAATCTTTTGGTGAGACACTTTGATATAGAGACTATTAATCATAGTTTCTACATATGTTATGAAACTTTCAAGGAGATGCGAAGTGATGAGGGGATGAATAACGTGGACGTCCGCTACAAGACCCATGATAGAGAAAACATTACAAACATCAAAATAAATTAGAATAATCCAAATGACTTCAGTGCACAACATAATGAGAATATAAAGAAAAAAATAAATTTAACATCATTTCAATAGAATGAATCATTCTCCTATCAAGATCATCATCATGTCATCACCTTCATTTCCATTTGTGGTGATCAAGACTATATTGGTGGATTCTACTAAAATTAAGTTATTTCCTTTCTTCACAGAGTTCCTTACATAATACAACCTATCAGGGTTTCTATGTAGACTACTCGTATAAGAATATATGTCCCTATAATCATTGCACTACCATAAAAAGAGAGGCATTAGAAGCTAGAGCTACAATATGGAGTGTGATATATAAAACAAATGGAGAAAGAAGTTAATTTCCCCAAAAACTAAAAATTTCATCTTCTACTTCAGTAGCTCAAAAAAATTCATTTTTTTAACTAACCAAAATCATCTTGATTGATGTATTTTTCTCCTCTATAATTTTTTAATCAAAAGTTTTAAAATTATATTGAACAATTTAAATATAAATACGTATATCTTATTTCTTATACAAGGTATGATAACAATAAGAATAATTTTTTATGGAGAATAAAATGAAATCATTAGAAGAGACTTCAGATGAACAACCACATAAGCATTGTTTGGAATAAAGTAATTGGAATTAGGAAAGACATTTTTAAATGTATGGTTCCATTATTTAACTTTTCTAAAGAATCTAGTGTGGAAAATGATTTTGGAAAAACTAGTTTCATTTACATTTCCAAAAAATTTATTAGAAAATGTATTATAGTATTTGAATAGAATATAAATTTTGTAAATCAAAAATGAAAATTAAATATTTTAAGATAACTAAAAAATCATCTTTTCATATTATGGAAAAGGAAAATTAAAGAAGAGGTAAATCATATTTTATTTTGCTGTCTAGAATAATTTTCAACGAATATTAAGAAATAAAGAAAGAAAATACATTCCAAAACCAAATGCAGCCTTAAATTTTCATGGACATCATTTACAGAATAAAAAAATAAAAAAATATATTTGAAAGATACAAATTTTTTTGGAGGGGAATGGCTTAGTGAATCACCATCTAGAGCATGTGGTGAAAAAATTTGGTGTGGAGATTTAACAACAAATTTTTTGTGTCTCCTTGGATCCTTGTGAGGAGATGGGAAGTAGTTAGGGGATGAATAACTTGGACGCTTGGTTTCAATAGAACCTGTAAATCTATTGTAACCATGGTTTTTTTGATGGGCCAAAATAAATAGATGAAGTAAAATAATTTATTTAATCATATCCAAAATAAGATAACCCACATTGAATATTTATGAAACAATATAATGTGAATAATTATGAGAACAATATTAGCTTGGTTGAACCATTATTTGTTTGATGGTTGAGCCACAAAATCTCTTTCAATGGAAACATGTTTCTCAACAACATTTTGGGCCTTTTCATTAATCACATGCTCTTGTTTAATTAGTATCCATAGAAATTAAAAGTTGTTACATAGGTTCACTATAAACAATCACTTAAATAGGATTGACAGTGCATTGGAATGTTTATTTTCATTAGATCATTAAAATTATATGTTACAATACAAACCATGATAGTAATTAAGGATATTTAAAAATATGCATGAAAACCTTCATAAGAAAATGATAATGTTTAATATTTTTTCACCAAGGATATTCATTTATGTATACAAAACAACACCAATGATACATTAGTACAGTCACTGGGTTTTCATATCATAGTGCATGGGTTTAATTTTAGTATATCATTCTTTTAATTTTGATCTTTTCCAGTCATTATTAACATTGGGGTAATTTAGTTTCAATAGAATTATCTCAAACATAAATATATGGAAGAATATGAAAAAGTTTTATGTTTTCTATTAATATTCTCCATCATTTTGCTCATGTTATCTCTTTAATTCTAGTATTAATTTAATATAAATTATTTTCTAAGGAATAGAACAAATACCATTTATGTTTTTGTAACTGCTTACCATAAGTGATAATTTCTATAAGTAGTTTTGAACAAGTGGTGTCAAATGAACCGAAAGACTTAGCAAGTGAATATTACAGATCTTATAACACATTATCATAAAATTATTGGGGTTGAAATGTAGACTCATGCTACTCTCATATAGCTAGGGAAAATATTATTACAATTAAAACATGAAATTGGATTAGTTTCAGGAATATTAAAATAGAAAAATCGGTAACCTCCATGTATGATGGAGAAAGAGTGAAAAATAAATAATAAAGAAAATCATGCACGAAAAAAATAAATATTACTAGAAACAATGAAGAAAAAGAAACCCACCACAAATACGAACTGCAATGGAATAAACGTATTCAATAACAAAATAACTTAGATAATATATCTTAATTAATTTCAGGAATCGATGACATTTGTTTGGAAACACTCAAATAGTGGTATTGACTGTACTTGATATAATTTAAATAAGAGAATATACCTGAAATAATTTTAATTTTAATTATTACATCTTGAAGCTCATATATATTTAATGTCCAAAATTAAAATATAATAAAAAATCATATATGATTAGCAGACTTATTTTATACCCTTATTGATCATCTATGAAATATATATTTAATTTAAGCATCATGAGAATTAAATTTTTTTTATTATATATTTTTAATGATTTTATAAGAAGTAAAATTCCATTACAATACTCAACCGTGTTAATATATAACTTATTATGATATAATGTAACTGAAAAACATTTTTAAATTATTTGGTAAATACTAAAATTAATATCCACTTTATTTATGTTTGTTTCAAAAAACAACATAAGATAAAATATCATAATAATATGAGTTTAATAAAATATGCACTAAGTAGTTCCGAAACAATTAATAAGAAATATAAAAATAATAGTAGACATATTTTAATATGAAAATGCAACATCATGTGAAAATTTTTAATACGAAAATATAGAATCATGTAACACAATTTCATAGCATATTGTTGGGGAGATTCTCCGATCAGATATCCCATGGCCTAAAACATCAACAACTAATTTAAAATAGAATCACTAAAACAACAATAACTAAACAAAAATATAAATTTAAAGTCACATCCTTGAATGAGTTTATAATATGGAAGTGACAGATAAATGAAATTATTACATAATGTTAACAATAACTTTAACTTTTACAGGAAGATCCTCATTATTAAGCTTTTGAATGGATGAGATTCATCCTTAGTCATATGCTGAAATCCAAAAAAAATATTCATATGAAATAAAATAGAACTATTTTATATGATTTGACACTGGTATTATGAATTATAGACCAACCATATGAATAAAATATAATGTTAATATAAATATTGTTCCACCATATCCTCCAAACTTTACCTCCAAAACAAAAAAATAAAAGCAACGAACATATAATGATATGGTCAATGATCCTTTAAAAAAATTATTTCATCAATGGACCTCTGGTAGTTCCATCCTGGCTCAATACGTACTTATCATTGATGAAGGTCACAACGCTATCCAGGTCGCTACCATTAGAATATTCATTCATGATTTTATTACAATTTAATAGAAATGCTTTCAAAAAAAATTTGTCAGAAAAATAATATGAAAATTTTATAAAGTAAAATTTTGGCATAAAATTTCATCACTGAGAAACGTGTATGAAATATAAAATGTTCCAATAAAGTAGAACAATATCCTAGACATACTAATTAATGGGGTGGAAACAACCTTATAGGTTTGTTAATATAATTAATTACATAACCCATAATATGTTACATATGGAAAAATTAAACACAATATTAGTTTCTTATAATTAATTAATGTTTCAACTAGATTCAATTATATATCATAACTATGAATATTCTAAAAGTGTACTAGAAAAATAATGAATAAATTGAAAAAATAAATTATTCCCAATGAAGAGTTATGTCACTTACATGTTCATAATTTAATAATGTTGACGTATTCATATTATTACCAATTCTGTATTAGTGGTGCCTTTCTATAAACCCTAACATCTTCAATAACAAGACATTTCATCATATAGGGCCTATTATGTATTTTAATGGGTTTTATATGAATTCTTAAATACACTACATCATGTATATGCTTAATCTCAACCATCCTAATAGTTATAAGAGATAAATGGTATCATTCTCCAAATGAGATACCATTTTTAAATGACTTTGATCTCAATCCCATAAACGATACCCAGATTTGGCCACCACATAAACTTTTTACCACTTCATGATCCCTACGGTCTTGCCCAAGGGACATAAATCTAAGAGTAAGAATGGGGTGTGATTTACCTACTTGGTTTAACTGAATAAATGTATAAAAAACGAAAAATAAATTATGAAATAAATGTCATACATTAGAAAATATTGACTGAGGTAAAAATGTCATATTTTTTTTAAAAAATAAGACATTAATTTGTCACCCAATTTTTGATCATGAATATTTATTAAAAAAATAAATGGTTAATAGTATAATCCTGAGGTGTAACAAAATTAAAGAATCATGTAAATGATGGATATTCAATTTTGAATGATATAAATACACATATAAAATGACAACATTCCACATACTCGTACCGAAAATCCTTCTATTTTCTTAGATTTTTTCAAAATTAGAGAACATAGCTTCTTCATGTATGAAAGACCCATCACCATCATGTATCTACCTCCAATAGAAGACATGTCACCTAATAACTAATGTGAAACAACCAACTTGCATGAAACCACTATGAAAAATAATTATTTTGATAATAACCAAGAACTCATGAATTAGATAATAGATGAAACATCCAAACAAAGAAGAGTCATTACAGTAATCATCTCATCACATCCATGCATTAAACAAACATATTCCTGTTAAAACATTGTAGATACCTCATTATCCAAATGAAACATCAACACAATGCCATGATCATGTTTATCCAAATAATTTCATGAAAATAACCAAAAAAAAAATTCAAAACACTCTGAAATATCACAGAACAATAATGAAAATGAAAGTAACAACTACCTCATGTGAGCTCCCACAGTCTCATAACATCAGACCAATGAGTGTACAATAAAACACTAGTAGACCAGTATCCCCTGAACCATTATCAGTTGTAATTGATCTCCATAGCATTCTAAATATATTATGATTCTGAAAAAGAGATAATAGAAAGACCCTACTATCGGAGATGGTTCAAGCAGCTAAACAATGATCCATATTCAGACATTCAACATTCATCGGATAAAAATATAAAAAAGACAAACCATAGAACTATATACCAACAAAATCTCAGAAATCAAGTTTGATAATATAATACTCATTAGGAAACCATCATGTTTTTAACAAAAATGAAATATATTAAGTTTCAAGATTTTGATATATTTAATCATTTACCTGAATATAGATGAAAAAAACATGACATATAGTTATCAATCAAACTATTCTAGAATTATAATGATGTGCCTTGATGATCAATATCAACTATAATTGAAAAATTATTATATTGAACGGATACATACTAGATGAAGAGTTAACGGTGGCATAATTGATGAACATAGGATACTGATTCTAAACTCTTAATTAATTGAACGAATATATAAAAATCTACCTATCTTCAACTTTGGTCTTGACCCCTTTATGTTGGGTAATAAAACAATTCTATTTAGTGGTAATAATAATCATATGGCATATGAGGAAAACTCCAATGTGATGGTTCAAATATAGATTTGACAGAATTTATATGCTCTTCATAACACCCAACTCCTTGAAAACAACTAGAAATTCCACCCAATATTAAATAAATTATACTAATTTCAAAAAAATAGTAGTGGCCATTGTCAGGGGTGTTAGATTTTTGGTATCCTTTCCTTCAACAAAAACCGATCTCTTATAACAAAAATATGTTTAGAATCATATTCAAATCAACTCAAAGTATCAGTTCACAATTCACAAGGACTAAACATAACCAAATGATAGATGGTAGAGTGAGAGATATTGGAAATACCCATATCAATCATTACTCAAGATCACAAATTGAAAATGATGATACTCCTAATAAACCATCTATCTTGTTCTAATTCTCTATCTTACAACCCTTTCACCTTTTATAGTGTAATAGCTAGGAAGTTAGGTGTTAGCTCTACTAGGCTAGAGTGTGGGCTCCAAGTCCAAGCTTGGTTATAGTACCCAATGGTGTTTGTCTTGGTTAATCCTTAATCCCCCATATAGAAAACTGAATGAAATTTTTTTATAACCATCGATCCTTCAACGCCTTTAGACTCTACCTGGTCAACATCTCATAGTGGAATCATCTCAACTCAAAAATTGAAATCCATCTCAGCATGAACTCACCCCTAGACAGAATCAGAGAACATGGCCCTTTACTGAAATCGAAAACACTTATATGAGCATCAGACCCCATAATAATAATGAATTCAATAGGTTTTCAGCTTTCTGGATCATCACACCAAGTACAAAATGTTGTAATGGTTCTTGTATTCGTCAGTTTTTAGGTTCTTCTTATAGGTTTTCTTCTTGAACGAAAAGTCATGATTTTTCAGAAGAATCTCTCCAACATTATATTTGGATAATATAATTCTAGGTCTATACGTAGTGAAAAAACATTTTTATAATATTAATGACTTGTAGTATGATCAAAATATTTTTATCCTCATGCAAAGGCATCAACCAAAATGGGCACACAACCATCGGGTATTTTCCAAATATGACATTATCTTAGGGTGATTGGATAAACTTATATAAATTCATTAATTACCTAGAAACAGGTATGGGGGAATGTGGTTCCCAAATGATGACCCAATCAATACATTTTTAGAGTTATATATCATAGAATGTTTTCATGTAAGACCATTCCTCCTATCTAGCACATATATTGTCATTAATTATTTTATTGGGTAGTGAATCAGAAACAAACATAAAGATATAATAGTACACCAACATAATTAGAATATAAATATAATTTATTATCATAATTCATATGCATTATCATCATTCATATGCATTCAATGGTTTACAACATTAATAGAAATATAATGAACGGATGTGATCAATTATATGGAAACTTATATCCATTAAGGCAAGACACATCCCAACTACACATAATTTAAATTATATTATAAATCTAATGCGGGTCCTCCCATCTATTGATGTGAAAAAATACATTATAGATTTAGTCTTATAGAACCATTGTGATGTTGATCGACTTTCCTTATTTTATTTGTGTGACTAAATTAATGTTCCCATTATAACTACCATCTTGGATCCACATAATAGAGGCATACATCAACTGAGAATACTAGAAAAAAACTATGTCGGGTTGAAATCATTATCCATTAAAGCTCATATGGGACCCACAATATATATAGTCACCATTATCCTCTATTGTTCTAAATATTTGGTTAAATATATTGGTTTGTTAGTCCAAACAACTACTTTTCCCCTTTACTATTAGATTCTCCCCATGGGAATAAGAAGACATAAATATATTTACAAAAGAAAAATTTTAGACAATTAATGGTCTCCTTATTTAGTGTTTCCAGAAATTAGTTTTCAACACAATTTTTAGGAAATAAATCTATCTTAGTTATCGCATACATAATATTTTATTGGTGGATTTCATCATAGATGTTACAAAATTTTTAGATTCCACTATCTTGTATACATTCCAAGGACAAAACCCGACCATTTACAATACATGGTGGATGATATTTAAATATGGGAAAGATTGTATAATCAAATCTATAATTACATTAACATGAATATAGATCATAAACTATGAGATCTAACCACCTGATAATGTATGTCCACTCTTAACAGTGGCTCAAAATATCTATAACTATTCTAGGTATATAAATCCATTTTCTATTCATCTATAAAGTTTCATTTTTTGTGAAAAAACCACTTCAGACTCCACCATTTACTATGATTAATTATCTGGGATCAAAAAATAATTTATTCCCTAGGAATAGATAGGTCATATGCATTGTTTCGATGTTTATTCCACAGTAGAGAGTACCAAAGGGTGTATAAATCGGTATCATGTTCTTCATATATTAAAAATATATTAAAATATATATTTTCTTATGTATGGTTTGATGAGTACATGAACATCAACAGTTATAAATTACATCTTATAATAGAGTCTATACATAATTCTGAATACACTTTGTAACAAAAGGTATAAAATCTAGTGATCAATAATATTGGATTTGTAGTCCAAGAAGACCTTAGAGAGTTCAATGGTTGGGTGAGATTATGTTCTGAAGGTTGTCATTCATACTATTGGAGGTAGAATTATTTATTGTGCTTCTATTAAATATATTTTTTCCATAATATTATAAAATCATTTTCAATGAGAAAATAAAAAATATGGATCAAGAGTTAGAATTAGACAAATAAGGGAGAAAATTGAAAATATTTTCATATAATGGTAATGTTTAGACATGTACAAAACTGAATGTTTCATGAAAGTAAATTTTATATTCATTAGAAATTTTATGTGTATTTGTTACACATAATTGTTTTTTTGGTTAAATTTTTTTAGTTTCAAAATTAACCATGGGCAGAAGGATAACTTTTATAAATATAGGGATTTTTTCTTAAGGATTCAAAAAAGGAATGTTGGTCATCCAATTAGCCCACACCACCTTATATAAATTTTTTGTAGTGACAATTTAAAATCTATTGATATTTATAGGGTTAATAAGGAATGCTGGTCATAAATTTTACCTTATAGTTTACCTTATTTTTATACAAAAGAATCTAATTATAAGCATGGAAATTTTTATATATTGAAAAAGTGCTTAACATCCATATATAAAGAATTAAAATATGTTCATAAATATTATGGAGTAAATGAATCTATATATAGAACCTTGCCTTTATATGAACTGGAACACTAAATTTTCCTAACCACATGAAGATCCAACGATTTATGTTCAGGAGTAACTATTTATATTTTTTGTGATAAGTGCTCAAAATATACCATATTTCCATGACCATAAATTAAATTTCATGGTCATTATTATTGAATAACACTATTATTTTACATGAATGAATTGATAAATTTTTGAAGATACATGTGTAACATCCAAGGTAAATAAAGAATAATAAATTTTCATATTTTTTAATATTTGTGAATTAAATATTAATTTTACTTTAAAGGGGTTTATATGTTCGATAGCGTACTCGATACGCAACAATGAGTTTCTTTGAAAACTTACGTTGCACACTAGTAATATAATAATATTATTTTAAATGGTAGTTAACACGTAGCTGTTGTATTTGAGGGAATGAATAGAAATAACTAGAATATGATTATATATGTTTTTAAATGTTTTAATATTTATCCAATAAAAGATAAAGGCTTAAAATAAGAAAAGAATTCAATTTTAGGCATAGATACTCTAATATTCACCAAAGGTCGACTTATCTCCTTTTCATGGAGAACCTTCATTAAATATAGTTTTGGTCACTCTTATACATTCTATTGGACCGAATAAAACTCTTCTTGAGAATCGGGACATCAAAATTAATTTTTTAAAATTTTTGGTATTTTTTCCGATAAAGTTCATTTTTTTATGAATATTGAAAAATGTTGTATTTTAATTCAAAACCTATATTTTGTCTAATTTATTTATATGATTATATTATCTTTTGAATTGGTCTTAAAGTGCTATTAGAATACATTTTTACCATTTAATCTAATGGTGGTTATTGGAATTAATTTCACATTGAAATTAGACTTAAACTAATGTCAATCTTTTGATACATATTGTTTCATAAAAACACGCTTTTTGTTTTGACAGTGGGAATTAATTATTAAATTAATTAATGCAACTTATATGTTTTTAATTTTTTAAAATAGACATCATTTTTTAATTCAGAATATCAAATATAGCTAAGGGTGATGTTTTGGTATTTTTCTAAAAAACATCAATTTTTGATGAATAGTGAAACCACTAAGTGGTACTTAAAAAAACTAATTTTTAGTTCAAATGAAATTTTACCACATCTTTGTTTTGAATTTAAACAATCCAACATACATGGTTTTCATTGGGATGTAAAATTTGGTTCAATGGGATTAAAATAATTTTTTTGTGAATAGTAAATTTAATGTTTTTAATCACGATTAGAGGTAATTAGTGTAAGTTTAAGGTAAAAATAATTTTTTAATAATATGAAATGACCTTGACACATGTAGTAACCTTATTGTATATGTCATGGCCGACCAAGACAATCCATGGGTCAACTTGGGCACCCCATAGAGCCACTTTGGTAGGAAAATGACATTAATAACTTTTTATTTAATGTTAAAATAAAAATGTCACAAACATGAGTTGTTTTACTAAAACAATTTTTAAATGGGGTTGTACAAGTCATATTTTTGACTATAACTATTAATTAAAAATCTAAAAATATTTCCTACATCATTATATTTTTTTATAGTTTTTAGACATTAAATAAATTAAAATATTTATGATACCATGATGATGCTACGATTACCTCATTATTTAACGATTTAAATAAAATGAAATGATAACGTAAAATCTAATACCTAAACTTGTAAAAAACCTATTGTATGGGTGGATTTAGAACTACTATCACCTTATCCTAGAAATATATAATTTTGGGTCCTTTATAATCCTAAAATAATTTTATAATTATGTAACCTTTTATAAGTTTCTGAAAGTGCCCCTTCTCTCCTCTTATAAAAGGCCCCCAACTCTACCACCTTACCCACACCTCTCAAGCCATTGGATCAGCCATCCCCTGCCCATTTTATCTCTCCACATCCCTTTCCTCATATTTGAAGCCCTACTCTGGGCATAAGTCTTCCCAAGGAAGCCTTTGAGCTCAAATCAAAAAGAGTTACCCGTTTTAAAGGTAGTGGTTTCTCTTGTGTTCTTATGTTTTATTTAGCTTCCCCAACCCCATAAAATATTTTTATTCCTTTCTTTTGAAACAAAACCAGTATATCAAATATACTAGGATGTTGTTATGTGAAGTATTCGAGATACACTTACACACACTTATATCTAATGGTTAAAGAACATACTGTTTCTGTGGATGGTGAATTTCTGCCTCACGAAACGATGATTGTTCAACACTCACATAACACCTTCAAAGGTGTCCATTAAGATGTAAATATATTTATATATGATATATAATATTTTTATGTTTTACTTAAGCTTCTGTATTTTTCATTTATGTCATAACATTAGGGTTTCCATTATGGGTAAACATGATATCTTCATTTTAGGAAGTGCGGACTACCACCCCCTCAAAGTGATTTGATTCTTTAATTCCATATGTGGGATGTATAATGGATGGAGTTAAAGTTTTTATATATTATGTTATACTAGAATTATAATATACTTTTATATCATTATTATTTCTTTCCATTAAATTATGATATAGAAATGAAAGTAGCGTCCATGGGTACGTACGACTTACTGTCTCCATGAACGGTGCATTTCATTTCTTATCCACAAATGTAATGTACTATTATAAGAACATATATATAATGGAAATATATGATGTATGTTACATCTAAATGATGAATATAATTCTGTAATTAAAATATACATATCTCTCATTTAGTTTTAATTCCATTAATATGACATTGAAATGAAAATAGCGTTCATGCGTACGTACGGCTTACTGTCTCCATGAATGGTGAATTTTATTTCTTACCTATAAATGATTATGTAATATTATAAATGCATGTATATACTAGATATATATTATATATATTATATCTATATAATGAATATAATTTTTGATATAATGGATATTTTACCACATGGACAACTTGTAATTATAAATAGTTTCTTTTTGACTCCAGTACCAATGATCGACAAAACAACCATTATTAACTTAAATAATTACATAGTGTTCATAACATGGTAATAAGTGATATAAAAGGAAAAATGAACTTGAAAAAGGTTCTTAAACAAGGATAAATTAACACAAGTTTATTATTCAAGACGTTAAAGAACGATCCAGTCATGTCGGACCCGAGGTAAGGTACCTCGTCTCAATCTCCTTTCATTGAGGCATATTTTGTTTTATACACAACATTATTTTATAAGGTGTATAAAACCCTTTGACTTTAAATTTTATTCAAAAGGAATCTTTTTATACAAATCGTTTTACTCAATGACAAAAAGGAATGTTTCTTTTAAAGTACGTGGTGACAACAACCTTTTCCGCTGCTGTGAATATTATTTGGTATTTGGCTTCCACAATAAGTCGTATTGTTTTTTTAAATGAAATAAATATCATATACTATTTTATGTATTTTGGTATTTAAATTTTTTTTTATAATGGATTTGTTATGTCAATATATTTAAGTGATATATTGTGACCAAAGATTGGAAATGTTTTCTTTCAATTATATTTGTTTTATGTCTTATGATTTTATAATGGTAAATGGACATTTTACGGGTGGTTACGTGATAAACCATATGACGAGTGGTGTCGTGAATACCAGGATGGATGGTTATGTTATAACCTCCAATGAATTGTGTATGGAAGTCACCCGTATGGCTATACCATTAAGTGATATGTGTGGAATTCGACTGTATGGTTATTCCATTTAAGTATGTTTATGTCCTAAGATACCTTTATATGTTATATGTTCTTTATATGGGTTTTATGGTAATCTTTTGGTTACAAAAGGGTATGTATTTATCTATTATTTAGTGAATATTTTTTACTACTTCATAAAGGTGAAAAGTATTACGTTCATAAAGTATACATGGTTTACTTGTTGTTTTGAAAAACTAAGAGTTTTCATTCACTGTGTTTCCCTTACTAAGATTTTTATGCTCACCCCATGTTATTTGAAATTTTTTCACAGGACTTAAAGATGAATAGGGTCATGGCTGGGATCAAGAAAAGACATTCTATCTAAAACATGGAACTATACATGTTTCTTTTAGGAGTTTTTATTTATTTATGGAATCTTAGTAGAAGTGTATACTTTGTAATCTTTTGAGATGTAATAGTTATGTCCTAATTCTCTAAAACTCTATACCTGAAAAGATCCCCTATGTGAATTATTAATTCAATTAAATATTAAGTAATGTTTAAGTCCAGGGCCTTATAGTTGGTATCAAAGGTTGGTTTAGAAAACTTTAGGATTTTAAAAATTGTTAAATTATAAATTAATTTATGGTATGATTGAAATGATATAGCATTTAATGATTACCATGTTTCCTTTCCTATGATATTTCTGTGTTCAGAATGGTTTTCCATAGAGGAAACAAATCAGCTATGTTGGGACAACATCAGGATGAAGATAACCTTCCAAATCAGAAACCAGAGATGGTCGAAATCAGAATTGAGCAGTTTAATACAGTGATGACTGAGTTAAATCAGGTGATAAATGGTGGTTGTGTTTATTGATGATATTTTAGTGTTTTCTAAAAGTAAAGAGGAGCATGAAAGTCATTTAAGGGTTATATTTCAAACCATAAAAGAAAAGAAACTGTATGGAAAATTCAACAAGTGTGAGTTTTGGTTACAAAAATTTTCTTCCTTGGTCACATTGTTTCAAAAAATGGAATAACTGTAGATCCTGCTAAAAAAAGTTATTGAGAATGGCCAAGAACCACAAATGTATCCGAGATCCATAGTTGTTTTGGTTTGGAAGGTTACTAACGAAGGTTTGTTGAAGATTTTTCACGGTTATCTAGTACAATGACTAAGCTAACTCGGAAGGGTGTTAAGTTTATCTGGACAAAAGCATGTGATTATTGTTTTCAGGAGTTGAAAAGAAGATTGGTGAATTCTCCAGTTTTGGAACTTCCTTCCAGGAATGGTTAGTTTTTCATATATAGAGATGCTTTGTTGAAGGGACTTGGTTGTGTCCTTATTCATAATGATCAGGTAATTTCATATGCTTCACATTAGTTGAAAACTCATGAGGTAAATTACCCTACACATGACTTGGAATTAGCTGTTGTTTTTTTTTTGCTCTAAAAATTTGGAGGCATAATTTGTATGGAGTAAAGTGTGAAATATATACTGATCACAAAAGTTTAAAGTATATATTAAATCAGAAAGAGTTGAACATGAGAGAGAGAGGATATGGCTAGAATTAATCAAGGATTATTAATGCACAATTCATTACCATCCGGGAAAAGAAAATAAAGTGGCTGATACTTTGAGTTGAAAAAGTAATGCTTTATTAACCATTCTACATTTGAAACGACATCATTTGGTTTTTGATATGATGAAATTTGGCATAGAAGTTGTTAGTGCATGATTTCATTCTATTTTGTTTCAGGTATCAGTGAAATATTCTCTATCAGATAGAATTAAGCAAGCATAGAAGCAAGGCAGTGAGTTGCAGAAAAAGGTAGAGCTGGTTCATAAGGGTAAGTTGTCTGAATTTTACATTGATAATGATTGTGTTTTGAGGTTTGGGAATAGATTATGTGTGCCTTGTGATTCACAGTTAAAGGGTGAGTTGTTATGTGAGGCTCATAGTTCCCCATTTTCAGTTCATCCTGGCTGTACGAAGATGTACAGAGATCTGCGGGAGTATTACTGGTGGGATGGAATGAAAAAAGATATTGCTGATTTTACTGTAAAGTGTTTGACTTGTCAGCAGGTTAAAGCAGAGTGACAGTTATTGAAAGGGATGCTTCAGCCTCTACCAGTGCCAGAGTAGAAATGGGAAAATATACCCATGGCCTTTTTTGTGGGATTACTGAGGACATCTCGAGGTAATAATGCAATATAGGTTATTGTTGATCGCTTGACAAAATCTTCTCATTTCCTTCCTATTAGAGATACATTCTCTCTATATCAACTTTATCGATTGTATCTTAAAGTGATATTCACATTGCATGGAGTTCCCCTATACATTGTATCTTATCATGATCCCAGGTTTACTTCTAACTTTAGTAAGGGCCTTCAAAAGTCGTTGGGTACTGAATTAAATTTTAGTATAGATTTTCATCCTTAGTCAGATGGGCAATCAGAACGAACAATTCGGACATTGGAGGATATTCTACGTGCTTGTTCGATGGAAAATCCGGGAAGTTGGGACCAACATCTTTCTTTGGTTGAGTTTTCATATAATAACAGTTTTCATTCTAGTATACATATGGCTCTGTTTGAAGAATTATATTGGAAGTGGTGTCGAACTCCGGCTTTTTGGGATGAAGTAGGTGAAAGGAAGCTGATGGGACCAGAATTGGTCGAAGAGATGGTAGAAAAAGTTTAGTTGATTCAGAAACACATGAGAACAGCTCAGAGAAGACTGAAAAGTTATGTAGATAACCAGAGGAAGGATCTATCATTCGAGGTAGGTGATCATGTTTTTCTCAAAGTTTCACCATGGAAAAGTGTGATGTGATTCAGTAAGAAAGGAAATATGATTCCAAGGTTCTTTGGAAAATATGAAATTATGGAAAAAGTTGGATCAGTTGCTTACCAAGTGGGTTTACCTCCATGTTTATCTCAGGTTCACAATGTTTTTCATGTTCCGATGTTGAGAAAGTATATGCCAGATCCATCTCATGTTTTGAGCCTAGAGGTAGTTAAGTTGGAAGAGAATATCTCTTATAAAGAACAACCAGTCCAGATTCTTGACCGGAGAGAGGAAGTGTTGTGATATAAGGTAATTCACTAGGTAAATATTTTGTGTAAAAAACATATGGTTGAAGAGGCAACATGGGAATCTGAAAATGCTATGCGGTATAAACACCCCCAATTATTTTGATAAGTAAATAAAATTGCGAGGACGCAATTCCCAAAAGGGGGGAAGGATGTAACATCCCAGGTAAATAAAGAATAATAAATTTTCATATTTATTAATATTTTTGAATTAAATATTTATTTTACATTAAAGGGTTTTTTTTGTTCGATAGCATACTCGATACGCAACAATGAGTTTTTTTGAAAACTTACGTTGCACACTAGTAATATAATTATATTATTTTAAATGGTAGTTAACACATAGCCTTTGTATTTGTGGGAATGAATATAAATAACTATAATATTATTATATATGTTTTTTAAATGTTTCTATATTTATCCAATAAAAGATAAATGCTTAAAATATGAAAAGGATTCAATTTTAGGCATAGATACTCTAATATTCACTAAAGGCCGACTTATCACCTTTTCATGGTGAACCTTCATTAAATATAGTTTTTGTCACTCTTATACATTATATTGGACCAAATAAAACTCTTCTTTATAATTGAGACATCAAAATTTACTTTGTGAAAATTTTTGGTATTTTATCCGTTAAAGTTCATTTTTTAATGAATAGTGAAAAATGTTGTATTTTAATTCAAAACCTCTTTTTAGTCTAATTTGTTTATATGATTAGATTATCTTTTGAATTTGTTTTAAAGGTAAATTAGAATATATTTTTACCATTTAAGCCAATGGTGGTCATTGTAATTAATTTCACTTTGAAATTGGACTTAAACTAGTGTCAATTTTTTGATACATATTGTTTGATAAAAACACGTTTTTTGTTTTGATAACGGAAATTAATTATTAAATTAATTAAAGAAACTTATATTTTTTGAATTTTTTAAAATAGACATCGTTTTTGAATTCGGAATATCAAATATAGCTTAGGGTGATGTTTTGGTATTTTTCTAAAAAACTTCAATTTTTGATGAATAGTGAAACCACTATGTGGTACGTAAAAAAAACTGATTTTTCGTTTAAATGAAATTTTACCACCTCTGTGTGTTGAATATCAAAAATCCGACATACATGGTTGTCATTAGGAAGTAAAATGTGGTTAAATGAGATTAAAATAATTTTTTGGTGAATAGTAACTTTTATGTTTTTAATCACGATTAGAGGTAATTAGTGTAAGTTTAAGGTAAAAATAATGTTTTAATAATATGAAATGACCTTGACACATGTCCTACCTGAATTGTATGTGTCATGGACGACCCAGAAAATCCATGGGTCAAATTGGGGACCCCATGGAGCCAATTTGGTAGGAAAATGACATTAATAACTTTTTATTTAATGTTAAAATAAAAATGTCACAAACATGAGTTGTTTTACTAAAACCATTTTTAAATGGTGTTATACAAGTCATATTTTTGACTATAAATATTCATTATAAATTTAAAATGATTTAATATATAATGATATTTTTTTAATAATTTTTAGACATTATATAAATTAAATTATTTAGGACACCATGATGATGCAGCGATTACCTCAATATTTAACAATTTTAATAAAATGAATAGATAATATAAAATCTAAGGCCTAAACTTGTTAAAAACCTATTGGATGGTTATATTTCGTACTCTTATAACCTTATCCTCTAAATATATAATTTTTGGACCTTTAAAATCCGAAATGAATTTTATAATAAAGTAACCTTTTATTAGTTTCCAAGAGTGCCCCTCCACTCCTCTTATAAAATGCCCCCACCTCTACCACCTTACCCAAACCTCTTAGGCCTTTGGATCAGCCACACCTGCCCATTTTATCCCTCAAAATCCCTCTCCTCATCATTGAAGCCTCACTTTGGGCAGAAGTCTTCCCAAGGATGCCTTTGATCTCAAATCAAAAAGAGTTACCCTTTTTAAAGGTAGTGTTTTCTCTTGTGTTCTTATGTTTTATTTTGCTTCTACAACGCCCTAAACTCTTTTTATTCCTTTCTTTTAAAACAAAAACCTTATCCTAAATATACTAGGATGTTTTTATGTGAATTATTCGTGCTACACTTACACACAAATACATCTAATGGTTAAAGAACATACTGTTTCTGTGGATGGAAAGTTTCTGCCTCACGAAACGATGATTGTTCAACACACATATAACACCTTCAAAGGTGGACATTAATATGTCACTATATTTATATATTATATATAATATTTTTATGTTTTACTTAATCTTCTTTATTTTTCATTGATGGCATACCATTATAGTTTCCATTATGGGTAAACGCGATATCTTCATTTTAGGAAGTGCGGACTACCGCCCCCTCAAAGTGATTTGATTCGTTAATGCCATATGTGGGACGTATAAAGGAATGATTTAAAGTTATTATATATGATTTTATACTGGAATTATAATATACCATTATATAATTATTATTTCTTTCCATTAAAGTATGATATTGAAATGAGAGTAGCGTTCATGCGTATGTACGGCTTACCGTCTCCATGAACGGTGCATTTCATTTCTTATCCCCAAATGTAATGTATTATTATAAGTACATATATATAATGGATATATATGATGTATGTTACATATAAATGATTAATATAATTCTGTAATTAATATATTCATATCTCTCATTTAGTTCTAATTCCATTAATATGACGTAGAAATGAAAGTAGCGTTCATGCGTACGCACGGCTTACCGTCTCCATGAACGGTGCATTTCATTTCTTACCTCTAAATGATTATGTAATATTATAAATTCATTTATATACTAGATATATATTATGTATATGATATCTACATCATGAATATAATTCTTGATATAATGGATATTTTACCACATGAACAACTTGTAATTATAAAGAGTTTATTTTTGACTCAAGTACCAATAATCGAAAAACGACCATTATTAACATAAATAATTACATAGTGTTCATAACATGGTAATAAGTGATATAAAAGGAATAATGAACTTGAAAAATATTCTAAAACAAGTTGAAATTAACACAAGTTTAGTATTCCGGACGTTAAAGAACGATCGAGTCAAGTCGGACCCGACGTAAGGCACTTCATCTCAATCTCCTTTCATTGAAGCATATTTTGTTTTATACACAAGTTTAATTTATATGGTGTATAAACCCCTTTTACTTGTTATTGTATTTAAAAGGAAGCTTTTTATATGAATTGTTTTACTAAACTACAAAAAGGAATATTTCTTTTAACGTACGCGGTGACAACGACCTTTTCCGCCGCCGTGAGTATTATTTGGTCTTTGGCTTCCTCAACAAGTAGTAATGTTTTTTAAGATGACATAAATACCATATACTCTTTTATGTGTTTTGGAATTGAAAATGGATTTTATAATGGATATGTTATGTCAATATATTTATGTTATATATTGTGATCAAAGTGTGGAAATGTTTTCTTTCCATTGTATTTGTTTTATGTCTTATGATTTTATAATGGTACTTGGACATTTGACGGGTGGTTACATGATAAACCATATGACGGGTGGTGCCGTGAATACCAGGACGGGTGTTTACGTTATATCCTCCAATGCATTGGATATTAAAGTCAGCCGTATGGCTCTTCCCTTAAGTGATATGTGTGGAAGTCGACCGTATGGTTATTCCATTTATGTATGTTTATGTCCCAAGTTACCTTTATATGTTATGTGTTCTTTATATGGGTTTTATGGTAATATTTTCGTTACAAATGTGTATGTATTGATCTTTTATTCAGTGAAGAGTTTTTACTACTTCATAAAGGTGAAAATTATTACTTTGATAAAGTATACATGGTTTACAGGTTGAATTGAAAAAATAACAGTTTTTATTCTTTGTGTTTCCCTTACTGAGCTTTTTATGCTCACCCCATGTTTTTTGAAATGTTTTTAACATGTCTTAAAGATGAATAGGGTCAAGTATGTGATCAAGGAAAGACATGCTATCTAAAACATGGAACTAGACATGTTTCTTTTAAGAGTTTTTTTTATTTATGGAAACTTAGTAGAAGTTTATACCCTGTAATCTTTTGAGATGTAATAGTTATGTCCTAATTCTCTAAAACTTTAAACCTGAAATGATCCTCTATGTGAATTATTCATTTAATTCTATTTTAAGTAAATTTTAAGGTCTGGGCCTTATACATGACTAGATTCTATATATTTGAAAGTGTCACTCAATCTCATGAACATATTATGTATAGAACTCTAGAAGTAAACTAAAAACATAGGTGAATAACTTTACCAAAAGAGAATGTCACTCTTCTCACAGTATGCATAATATAAGTCTTATAAATGGGACTTGGGCTTGATGCCTCCACATGTGTGTTGAAAATTCTTACATAAAACCTAGATTATTATATACATATAGAACATATATAATTTTTTTATAATTAAATACTTTTAAAATATCATAGGAAATAACAACAAAACAAGCCTCATAAATGAAAATTAATGAATATTGAGGTTTCAAAAAAAAAACTAATTCTTCTATTAAAAACACACTCAAGAGAATATAAATAGTTGAATCAAAGGGGATTAATTTTAATTGTCTTGGGGAATAACTTCAACATACTTCAATAAGAAACCACTCATTATGGTTATTTACAACCCAACATCACAATCTAATTTTTCTATGATGATGAATCAATGGTATGATATTTTTTTCATACCAAAAATTAATGAATAATAATTACAGAAGTTTTAAAATGAAGATAATAAATTTATGACCAAAAATGAAAATTAGAAACACAATTGTTAAGGGGAACTTACATTCCACCCCAAAAACCAAGTAGAAGTTGTTTAATTTCTTGTAAATGCATAATGGATTACAAAATTGTCACCTTTTGGAATTGTCTAATGGTGAAATATTTAGTTGAGAAAAACTCATAAAAAAAGAAAATAATATTAATGGTTTGAAGACAACGATATTGGTATATCATTTCATTAAAATTTATCTAGTCTTTATAAAGTTCTGTATAATTAATTCATCAAATAAAATGAGTATTTAATAACAAGTTAAAAATTCAACCTAAAAAGTAATTCCCAAGACCAATAGAACATACCATTATGGTTATATATAACTCAACATCCCAATATAATTTTTTTGAAGAATATTATAACATTGGAATAGTAATTTTCCTACCTTAAATTATTTTTTGGGAATTATATAAGTTCAAAAAATGAAGATAAGAAGAGAATGAATAAAAAAAAATGATAATTAGAAACCCAATTCTTATGTGAATACCACTTGTCATACCTGAAACCAAATAGAAGTAGTATCATGTCATGTGAATGAAAAATGGCCCATGAAATTGTTTCCTTCCAAACTTTATGTGGATTCACCAAAGTAGTCTTGACATTGTTATCCCTCTGAAACACTAATTTCCACTTGCATAAATAAAAATTTCACTATCAATTATACCCCTCATATCCACCATGTTATGTTTAACTTATCACAAGAACATAATTGAAAATATAATTCCACCATATTAAATTAACAAACAATACATGACACCTACTTTACCATTATCCTCATTCTTTCTTAATATTTCAGCCTTTTCCTATCTAAATTCTCCACATTATTGTCCATTTATCTTATGAATTCCATATTAACCATTCCCCGACCAGTTCATTGGTTTAAATGTGTTAAAACTAAATTCAAACCATATATCACCATTTTTCAGTAATGATCATCATTATACATTTAATAAACAAACTATATATTAACAGTTAGTATAATTAACAATCATAAAAACACACAGAAACAATTTGAATCAATAAGAATCCAATAATTGACAAATAAACACATACCAAGCTAATGTTAAATTGATGTGCCGTCTAACTCATAGAGGACATGAAATCCTTTATGGTATATACCCATATCTTTTCTAAGATCATAAGTTTTTAGTAATCGTAAATATTGAAAATATAATTACGGATATAAAATAGTCAAGGATCTTATATCATGTAAATTAAAAGGGTGCTGATATCCAAAAAAATTACAATGAATGATTTTGAAAAGTTTCCAAACACATAATAGAATAACGGAAACATTAAATGTGAATAATTTAGATTAAAATATGTAAATATAAATTAGAACTGCAATTAAATTATATAAGAAACATATAATAGATTAAGGTTACCTGGGTTTTGAGGGAATGCATTGGTTTGGATGGAATGCACACTAGTGGGGGTGGGGAAACAACTGGTAGGTAGGGCACAATAAAAAAAATGGAATCTGGAGGATAATTGGAATTAGGGGAGGTGGTTGGGAATGGAATCAGGTAGAGAAAAAGGAAGAGAGGATGGGGTTGCAGAGGGTCTTGTGCATCGGGCTAGGCATTGGGGAGGGCACCGGTGAGTAAATCATCATTTTCGGCATTAGAGGTGTTTAGGGTGGTGGGAGGGGAGTTATCGGGGGCATTATCATCTGGGAGAGTTTCGAATAGGGCATAGGGGAGCAATGTTGGGGAGGAGGGTAGTGAAGAGAGTCAGCTGCATCGAGGGATGATGGTATCACGAGGTTGGGGGAGGATGATAACATGGAGATAATGGGAGGAGGTCCACATTGAAGAAGCAAGACGAGCGATAGTATTGGGAAAAAATGAACCGTATTACAATTATTTTTGTAAAACCACAGTGTTATGTATTTATATAGACACATATCTAATTAGATCATTGCTAAAAAATAAGGTTATAGCCATGGAACTATAAAACTATGGCAATATGTCCATGGCTACAGATTATTTTTCTAGTAGTGTTAGTCATGTGGCTAAAAAACTATCTAATTTTCAAGATATACTAATAAGGGAAAAAATCCTTCAACCACTAAATTTTATGATTATATTCTATGGCCACATAAAAATGGATTTACAACAATTATCACTGTTTACAATTTATCATGGTGACACATTTACCAATATAACTAGTCCAATATACAAAAAAACAAATTGACCATATTTCTAAATTTCAAAATCATTATTAAAAATATGGAATAAGTTTTTCGAGATTCAAATTTTATACGTTCTAGAAATTTCTCTAAATATATTTCGGAAAATGAAATGAAAAAAAAATTAATTGTGTTTTTAGGCATTAAATGAACTTATAAAAAATTAAAATGTAATGATGATTCCTATGGAATTATTTCAATTTATTAGTAAAATTTGTTTAATTTTACTGTAAACCCAAAACATTATCATAATAATACTTTTAAAATAAACTAATTTAATAAAAATAAATACTAGTTCTCTTAAAATTGGCTATATTCACTATTCAATAATAAATATATCCAAAAATTATCAAAAAAATTATTTTATATTTTGACATAAAAAATGATGTTTCTATTGAATTTCATTTTTTCTAAATGAGTGTTTCACGGATGATTTTAATATTATTATGTTTTTAATTGTGATGATTGCAAAAATAGTTTGTATTTCATAAAACATGTTCTATTGGTTAGTTAAAGTGTCACATTGTTTACCAAATTGATTTGATTCAAATAAGGGAAATGACAAAAAAAAAATCATGAGTACTATTCTGATAATCTTAACATGTTATTGAATTTAGAATTGAACTTAAATTAGTGATCAATAGAGTCTTTTGGCTTTGTAATACTTACTGTTTTAATTTTAGAAAAATATTCGATTATTTTTTTCTTTTCATTATATGGTATTTGAGAAATTATTTTAATTTTGTGTTAAAAAATGAGAAGGATATCATGCTATCTAAGGGGAGTACGAGTGGTTCCCAGAGGTAGTGGGATGGCACTGCATGAACCATGAATGTCTTATCTTTCATTCAATTCAACCTATCCATTGATCTTGTTTCCGTGCTCCTTGATCATGCGATCTAATAATCAATCTATCCAAGTCACCTTTTTTATTTTTTCCATTCTATTCTTTGTTGAGAAGATTTGAGAATGTTCTATTCACATGGATGTATCGGAAGATAAATACATTATTTATATTCATCATATTCACTTAATGAAAATTCCATGATGATAGAAATCTTTTTTAGATTAATTTTTTTCATTAAAAAATATATCAAATTGATGAATTGCAGCATGGATAAATTATAAGATTATTTGAAGATAGTGATGAATCATTATAAAAGTGTAGAAGCATTGTGTTCTTGATTTCATGAAGTGAAATCAATTATTATTGAATATATTTTCCCTATAAATACTTCATCGATGCTCATTTTATTTTTGTATATTATCTCTCATCCATGATCTCTTCGCACATCTGAAATAATTTTTGAGAGAAAAATAGGGCAGGACAAGTGCTCTACATTCTCAAATAGAGGTTACATGCATTCAATTATATACTATTTAATTATCTATGATTTCAATTAGGTTCCAAATATATATTTCATGAACTAACATTATCATGAATCTATTAGAAAAAGGAGAATGAAGAACCGCGATTAGATATCGTGTACTGTTATTATGAAGGCACTATGCTGCTGAGTTTTGTGAAATGAAATTATTTCCAAAGAAATGAAGCACCTTGAATCTCTTTTGTTCATGAAGGTCACACAACTTCTAATTTACTAAAGATTATTAGAATCCAAAATTGATTGAAAAGTTATTTTCACACACGAATAACATCACGATGAAACTGGTTTACGCGAAACACTTGGGATAACACATCTATTCTCCTCTAACATTTATGAATAAAATTGAGCATAAAAAATTTTCATGTTTGAAATAGTTGATACATACATGAAGAGAGTGAAATACATAATTTTTCAAAATAACCTTAAAATCATATCTGATTTCTAATATTTTATATGAATCATTGCATATATTACACAATTAAGATCATGACACACATGAAATACATAACCGAGGTTTTTGAAAATAATGAGAATGTGCTTCGTGTATATATCTGAAATAGTCCTGGCATGATAAAAGAATTGAATTCACTAAAAAAGTTGGAATAGTATATGTGTGCAATTATTTATAGAGTTACACATATATTGAGAAAATAGTATTTAGTATATGCAAGCCTCTACGCATACACATTCATTGAGTATCAAATAATGGATAGTGTGTGTATGAAGAAAAACAATTGTTCCATTGTATGTTTTTGTACAAGTGAATATTGTATGTTAGGGTGTGCATGGAATAAATATTTACATTCACATGAAATTTCATTGAAATAAGGAAGTATGCATCTATATGAATTAATAAATGCATACGTTGATAAGAGTATTAATTATTTACACTTGCATGATGTTTAAAGAAGTGAACATTCAATATTTGTTTCATGATATCACTATAGTGATTTAAATATATAAAATTTTTATCATCAGTGATTCCAATGTATTTTTGAATTCATATTTTCACTATTTTGTGAGTTTTTGTCTTATGAAGATGAACGAATTATTTCCAAACCAGTATTGTACTAAGAAAACTGAATATATTCAGTGATCATAGTTATTTGATAAATAACAATGTCAGTTCAAAGATACATAATTAGTACAGAAGTTAGTATAATCCAACGAGCTTGTGGAGGATGATCTTTACCATATATTTCAATAGTGCATCAATCATATGATGTTAAAAGGAAACTACTAGGGATTTTAACCAATAGCTGATGTTTTTTAGTGGAGGGTCTAACCAATCATGGTGAAAAATGTTCAACTTGGGGGGGGGGGTCTATCCAATAGGTTAACAGTGATTGTTACTAGGGGCATAACCTATTTTTTATTGGGGGAGGGGTCTAACCAATTACTTTTCTAATTGCCTTCTATTAATGTTCAGAATCCATGTTGGGAGGAGGGTCTAAACAATTGGGAAAGAAGTATGTATTTGTATTGATCCTTGTAAATAAATGTGTTGTTTGTTTTATTTGTTTTTTTATTTAATTTAGGGTGACATTGAGTACTAAAGATGAGAGATTGAGACTTTAATCAGTCTAAAAGGTCAAACAAAAAGTAAAATCTTTTTTGAAAATAGTATACCATTTATTCACCCCCTATTAGTGGTAACTAACTGAACCATGGCCACATTAATTGGTATCCGATCATAAGGTATCCTCTGTAGATCTAGAAAAAATTATGAGAAAAGTGTAATTTTAATTATTTTAACAAATGAATAAACCACACTTTAGTTTTCATGAATTATGAAATTTGGTGGAATATGATAATTCCTTACCTTCTATCAATTTGACTAAAAGTGAGGGATACAATAATATTGGGCTTCCCCTTGTTAATGATTTGGTTAATATAACTCAATATGAAATGAGAAATTTAGAATTTTACGGAAATCCAAAGAATTCCATAATGATGGATTTATAAAAAAATGTTTATACTACAGTGATGGGTCTCCAAACATACAATGAGATCTGGGATAAACTGGGAGGAAATTATGAAAGAAATCTTAATGTTAGTAAATCCTAGATGAAAAGTTAGATAATATATTTTTATGATATCAACATGGTTGATGAGGAAAATATTGATGACTACATTACATGAGTAAATGAAATTTTCAAAAATATCAGTAGTTCTAGAGATAATATATTTGATTCTACAATTTTGAAGAATATTATGATAAATTTCCTAGATAGTTTTTTCTCAAATAATTCTACATAAGAAGATTGATAATATCTATCATTTTTTGATAATACTAATACTCTAGTATCAATTATAATTTGAAAAGTTCCATCATTAATGAAAACAGAAAGGGAAGATATAGATTTTAAATCCTTGATAAAAGGTAAAACTATAATAAAATAAGAACCAGAAACAAGTGATTATGTGAATTAAGGAGATGAAAAATACAACAATAAATTGATAGTACTGTTTCAAAAATGATTAAAATTGTTAGATAGAAATGAAATAACAAACAATCACTAATGTATTGGAATTGTCACAAGAGAACTCATTTTGCTGGTAACAATCCAATGAAGAAAGCAGATGATACAAAATTAGATAAAGTGGTTAAGAAGGATTAGAAATTGATGTAGAATAAAAATATGAATATTTTTACTTTAATGAAGATAAATATAATGAGTATAAAAATATATGAATTTACACTTTTTGGGTCAATAAGTTTGTCTTATGACTTCTCCATTCCTTATTGTGTTATGTTTTGAAAATCGCAAAAACATTTTTCTTAAGTTCTGATATTTTTTTCTTCAGAACTATTTTTTTATTAAGATCTGAACATGTCATTCTTTTATACTTACAGACCAATCATTAAATTTTTCCATTTTGTTTGACTTACAGATTTTTCATACCGATTCTGGAGTAAAAGTCATTACGATTTCATGATATATAATTCAAAGGAAAAGACATTATGTTTTATGATACTGATTCTAATAACAAAATGATACTAAATTTATGATATAGATTCTGGTGAAAAAGTGATACTGATTTTAGGATGTCAATTCCGGTGCAAAAGTGATACTGATTTTAGGATAACGATTCTGGTGCAAAAGTGATACCAATTTTATGATACCAATCCCAGTGAAAAAGTGATACATATATTATGATACTGATTTCAGTGAAAAAGTGATACCAATTTTATGAAAACAATTGTGGTGCAAAAGTTATACCGATTTTATGATTCTGATTCTAGTACCAATTTGATACCATTTTCAGAAACCAATTTAATTTTTATTAAGAATCTACTTTCTTGATAATTTTAGAATTATTTATTGTATCATTCCAATAGTATTGGATTCCATGTTTTCTTAAGTATAACACTAATTTTTAACTTAGAAATGTTTCTTATACTTTAAATGATGTCATACAATCTGTTACAAACTAACTGTTGTATGTTTGACACGTGTCCAGGTCCCTCTGAAATTTTACAGAAAATATGACCATTTGAGTGGCTCCGACCATTGGAACATTTTGCCTATAAATATACATACATTTTAACATGTAAAAAATGGATGTAGAGAGTGGATGAAATTTATGCATGAGAAAAAATGTGAAGTGATTTCTAGAGAGATAGGATCTTACAAATCTCAGTGCATCATGAAAATGTGGTGAAAAACTTGTTCAGGTGTGAACAACTTGTTTAGGATATCTTTGTACATACTCTGATAGTGCTGATTGTGGGATTCTAGGTTTAGAAGACATGGGTTCTTATTTATTTCTATGTCAATGGCTTGTGGGGATAGAAAGATAGATAATGATCCTCAGATTGAGTTCTTACCTGGTTTTGGGTAAGACAAACTTTCTTGAATGTATAAATCAAGGATCCTTTATCCATGTTTGTTGGATACCCATCACTTTGGGTTGAAATAATATTATTGTTACATGTTTTCAATTTTAAGTTGTTTTAATTAATCTATATTCTTAACATTGTTAAAGTTAGAAAGTATATCATTCTTATACATTCTAATTTTGTTACTCTGATTATATAACAGATTCTATACGCTTTAAGGTGGAATCTTTTCTTTAAGAGGTTTAGTGAATGTTTGTCTAACTATGCTAAACTATGTTTTCTTAATGTTAAAATATAAACTTAAGAAATGGTTTTTATTAAGGTTAAGAAAAATTCTTTAAGAATGATTTATATCATCTTTAAAGGTTCCAAAGAAATTTTTAAATAATACAATCCCCCCCCCCATTATTTTTCTTATCTCATTACATATTTGGTAATAAAATTGGTATCAGAGGTGGTCTCTGAATTCTTATATCCACATATAGGTTATCTTGGTCAAGTTTTATTTTTCATATTTGTATATAATCTTTTGATTCTAACAAGTTGTGTGGAATGAAATATTATTTTAGTATGGAATGCATTCATTTTGGATCTTTATATAATCTCAATCCTACTCGACCACCAATCATTGATGGAAATGACTATGAGTACTGGAGGGACATAAAAAAAGACCTTTGTGAAAAACACATGTGTAGACAACTACATTATGTTAACAAAATATTATAAGATTCATCATAAGGATCTAAGAACCATTACTAATCCAGAAATGGTTGAATACCAACTGAACTTTAAGGTACATAATACTTTTCTTTATTCCATGACTAGAAATATATATAGAAAGATTTAATCTTGTGAATATACTAGTAGTACATGGAAGAAGCGTGAAGTTACTCACATGGAAACATCCAATGTTATTGAATGTATAAGATCTATGATCAGAGATGAGTATCATGGTTTCTTCATTCCTTATGGAGAACCAATATGTAAGGTATAACAAATATTTATTACTATCATCAATAGTTTACTATCCATGGGTGAGAAATGTCTATATGATGAGATTATTGTATAAAAGATTATAGACATCATGACTAATGAATGGGAATCCAAGAGTACTAATATAGATGATAATAGGAGAGTCACATAGATTTCTCTTGATTAATTAGTTGGAACTCTTATTCAACATGAATGCAGAATGATGAGAGATACAAATAATATTATAAAGAATAATGGTAATGGAAGTGTTTCTTTTACAACTACTTCAGATCATATGAATGCTAAGACTCCTGTGAAATTTACAAGATCAAAATATAAGTAGGTTGTTGTTCAATCTATGTTCAGTGAATGTGATGCTTCAGGAAATGAGTTATCCAATCATTCCCTTAGGATGAACATGATTGTTGGGAAGAATAAATTTCAATATAAAAACTAAAACGAAATATAAAAAGGATAAGAAAGATGGGGAAGTTACATTCTATCACTGTGGAAGAATGGGTAATATCAGACCTGATTGTACCTTACATAAAAAAAGAGACAAGAAGAACATGAATTATGAATGAAACAAGAAGAAGCTCTACAGATCAAAGCATAATAACTTCTTGAAATCGAATGAAAACTGGAGTACCAGTGGTGGAAATATTCTGATGACTCTTCAGAATATTAATCTTTTGAGAAGAAGAATATTGGTCTAATAACTCGAGCTCCATTTCAAAATCATTGACTGATGGAAAATGTATGAACTGATGAATCCTTATCTAATATGTCATTCAGTGAAAATTTTTTGGATAAAAAATTTTGTTCAGATGAAGAATCTACTTTATCAGATAGTAATAATGATTTTTCTTCTTAAGAAGAACATTCTTGATTTTCTAAGTTTCATGAAAAAATAAATTGTAATGTTTCTAAGAAACTTGAAAAAGAAAATTCTAGAGAATTTATTTTAACAAATTAAATTTCAGATCTTACCAAAGATATTGATAAGAAAAATGGTGTTTTAGAAAATATTTCTATGAAAATTGATGGAGTTAACTTTGAAATGGATAAAAATTATAAGTATCTTAAAAAACTATTTTTAGAAAATTATATTTTAGAGGATAAAATTAACTCTAAATCTATTATTCATGAGGATATGAATTTAGTCTGGAGAGTAATGTCTAAAATATTTTCCTTGAAGAAACTTCTTGAAAATTTTTCTTCTGGTAAGGTAAATTTTGACCAGATGTATTCTCAAATCTGACCCCATTTTAATAGTCATGGTTTAGGTTGTTATCATGAAAA
Source organism: Viscum album (assembly GCA_963277665.1). Lineage (NCBI taxonomy): Eukaryota > Viridiplantae > Streptophyta > Magnoliopsida > Santalales > Viscaceae > Viscum > Viscum album. The sequence continues at coordinate 845,799,677 of OY728128.1, forward strand.
ATCTATTTTTAGAAACAACTATTTTATTCCTCCAAGAGCTCCTTTCAGTACTAAATGTGAAAGTGGTGGGAATTGGAAGAAGAACTATTATATAAATAATATTCAATTCGTTGGGTTTCATAAAGCCTACTTTTATAAACAAATGTGGATGCCAAAAATTTTATTTTCTAATAATTCTGGATCCAAACATGTTTGGATTCCAAAAACCTACCTTTTCCCTTTTTAGGTTAATGAAGGAAGTACCAATAATATAGGGTACATGGATTGTAGATGTTCCCAGCACAGGACTGGTAACAACGACTATTTCAAAAATATTTTAAAGACTAAAGGGGGAAATGTAACCTTTCGGGGTAACTCTCATTAAGAAATTATACGTTTATGTAACATTATTCTTTTTGTAAAACCATTGATTTAAAATAATTATTTTGTTAAAGGTCATAAGCACAATTTCACCAGCAAACATTAATTATGTGATGAAGGATACCATCTGAATATTAGGAATGAAAAGTTCTTAGTACAAAAATTCAAGGATGAGTTGGTTCTCTCAGCACATAAGCAAGAGAATATATACACTCTAAACCTATAAGAACTTATAAGTCATGATCACCCTTGCATAACGGAAATTGATGATCAATCATGGATTTGGCATTAAATACTAGGACACTTTATCTTAAGAAATCTACGTAAGCTTTCTAAGAAAGAACATGTTTAGGTTATAGCAGAACTTAAGATCATTTCTCCAAGAGTCTATGATCCTTGTTAATATTGAAAGCAACATCAATATGGATTTATGTTTATTAGTGAAGTTACAACATCTAATTCCAAACAGTTAGTGAAAATAGAATTATTTTGTCTAACATAAACTAAAAGTATTGGAGGAAAATACTATGTGTTTTTCATAGTTGGTGACTACACTGAATATATATTGGTCTATTTTATCACAATGAAATCTGAGTCCTTTTCTTATTTCAATATTTTTAGAGCCCATTTTAAAAATGAGAGAAACTATCCTTTGATAACTATTCATAGTGATCATGGAAGAGAATTTCAAAATTCTGTTTTTGAAACTTTTTGTAGTAGAAAAGGTATTACTCATAACTTCTCAGCCCCAAGGACTTCCCAACAAGAATGTTGTTGTTGAAAGAAGAAATTTTATTTTTGAAGAGATGACTAGAACCATATTGATTAAATATTCTATAGATAAAAACTTTTGGAATGAAGCTATAAGTACAGCCTGGTATACTAAAAATCAGGTTTTGATAAGACCCTTTCTTAATAAAACACATTATGAGTTATGGACTGTCCAAAAACCAAAAGTTTCTTACTTCAATGTTTTTGGTTTCAATGTATTTATCTAGAATAGAAAAAGTAACTTACCTAAATTTTCACCCAAATCTGATGAAGGATTTTTCTTACGCTACTCCACTAACACTAAGGCATATAGAGTTTTCAAAATAAACACATGCACTGTGGAACAAACAATACATGTTAATTTCGATGAAAATGATCCTTTTGTTTTCAGACAACTTGAATCTTTTCTTAAATATTTCATAAAACTAATCACCAACCTTTGATAGAATATATTTCAGTCAAGGATAATGTTGAAGAAAATATATCTGAAACATTTAAACCTAATGATTTTCTACCCTATGTTGATGAACAAGTTTTTCAAAATCCATGTCAATTGTTAATTAAGAATCATCCCATTGATAATATAATTGTAAATGTTAATCAACTAGTAAGAACATGAATTTCATTAAAGAATTAAGTCAAACATGTTGCATTTCTCTACCAATTAGAACCAGAGACTCTTTAAGAATCCTTGGGTGATAAATATTGGATAAAGGCTATGTAAGATGAACTCAATGAATTCGTAAGGAATCAGGTTTGGACCTTGGTTGAAAAACCTAAGAAAACTTCTGTTATTAGAGTAAAATGATTTTTTAGAAACAAATGTGATGAAAATTGAGTTATTGTTAGAAATAAAGCATGATTAGTTTCCAAAGTCTATAACCAACAAAAAAGAATATCCTATGATGAATCCTATACTCCTGTAACAAGGCTTGAATCTATCCTTATTCTTCTATCCTTTGCAGCTTCCTTTAATTTTAAACTTTATCAAATGGATGTATTGTGTGCTTTCCTTAATGGGGATGTACATGAGGAAGTCTATGTAGATCAACCCCCCTGGGATTTAAGACAAAAAATATCCTAATCATGTTTATAAACATACCAATGCTTTATATGGATTTAACAAGCCCCTAGAGCATGGTATGATAGAATTTCTGTATTTTTGCTTCAAAATAATTATGTTAAGGGAACTTTTGATCCAACCGTTTTTATTATTATTATTTCCAAAGATGTTTTGATTGTTCAAATTTATGTTGATGACATCATCTTTGGATCAACTCAACAATCCTTAACTGATTCCTTTGTGAATCTTATAAAATATGAGTTTGAGATGAGCATGATTGGTGAGTTAACATTTTTCCTAGGTTATATAATTTCTCAGAAACAAGAAGGTACATACATATCTCAACATAATTATATTAAATAACTTCTAAAAAAATCTGTATTTGACAACCCTAAGAGTATAAGTACTCCTATTAGTACCCTAAATACTCTTGATCTTGATGAAGCTGGGAAAACCAGGGGATCAAACTTCATTTGGAGGTATGATATGAAGTTTGATATACTTGACAGCTAGTCGTCCATACCTAATGTTTTTAGTATGCCTATGTGTAAGATATCAATCTAATCCTATGGAATCTCATTTAATGTAAGTGAAAATTATTTTTCTCTAAAAATGGAACTATAGATTTGGGTCTATATTATTCTTCTGGAAGTGTTCTTGAAAATAATAGTTTTTCGGATGCTGACTTTGGAGGTTGTAAAATGGATAGGAAGAGTACATCCAGAACATTTTATTTCTTAGGATATTCCTTATTTTTTGGGTCTTTCAAGAAGAAAAATTTTGTATGACTTTCCACCACTAAAGATGAATATGTAGTAGTTGGAAGTTGTTGTTCTCAAGTGTTTTGGATGCATCACACACTCACATGCTATGGTATGAGTTTCTCCAAAACTCAAATAATGTGTGATAACACATGCTCCATTTCTCTATGTAAAAACACTACACATCACTCCTGTGAAAAGCCCATTGATATTAGACATCACTTTCTTTGGGATCCCACGCTTAAAGAAGGTATTATTCTTCAATTCCTCAGAATACAAGAACAACATGCTGATATTTTTTCAAATCCATTATATTTTGATAGATTAGAATACATTAAACAAAATCTAGAAATGTTCTCTATGATATAATCATTCAAATATAATTCTTGTTAAAATCACTTCCTAATATTAAACTACTCCTTATTTTAGGGACAATACATATTCTGTTTCCCCTTTCTTAAAATTTTATCTTTCCTTAAGTTTTTTTCATCTTAAAATTTTATATTTCTCTATTAAAATCAATTCTTTTTTTATAGAAAATTTTGGTATTGAAAATTTTAGTATAGAATATTTTGGTATTGAAAATTTCTATATTGAAAATTTCGGTATTGAATTCCCAGATTTTAAAACAGTAAAGATAATTCTTATAATATTGATAAATTCCTCAGAGTATTACAAAAGGTTCACTTTCTTACTCTATATTTTTTTATCTCAATTTTTAGCTGTTGGTATTTCAAAATTTTAAATCCCGGTTTTCCTTACTACAAAACATCATAATTTGCATGTTCTATGATCAACCTCATCCATCAGACTTGTTTAGATCTTTTTCAGCTGTTTGATTATCTTATAAATGTTGAAAGGTCATAAACCTTGTCTATATAAGCGGTTCCTCATTTATAAGCCCCACCCCATCCTTACTGTTCTATGTAATGATGTTATGTTTCCAACAAAGTCTTCATCCCTAATCATTTATCCCTTTCACCCTGAAACAATTTTGAATCCTCACTAGGTCAGATGCTGACTATCATGGAAAAAAAGGATTGGTCCATCTTTATGGAATGGTTGGTATGCCATAACTTCTTTCCAAAATATGAATCTCTTGTATATAAGGTGATATGAACTAATGTATGGGAATGTGTTTGTGTGGATAACGAGAAAATCCAAGACCTAGTTTTTTTTAATCTATTTTTTCAGTTCTATGAATTTGTTACATTCATTCAAAAGGATGGCAAGGATTTGATTAAGTTCAAATGTTATGATAAGACCTACACAATTCCCTATAAAAAGGAAGCAAATGTTCTTATGATAACATATGAATGGGAAGCTATTCTATGCTCTCAAATACTTCCTAAGAGGAATGATCTTCTAAAAGTCATGGTATTATATTTTCTTGGTCTTAAGTATTTCAAGAATCCGAGGATTATGAATCATACATCAAATCACAAAATAGTATCTCTCCGGATGAAATGTTTTCTTTTTCCATGAAAATGGGATAAGGAATCTATAAAGATATATGATATCTTTCTTTTATACTCTCTTTTCAACTAAAGGAAGATCAATAATTTTAAATACATCTTCCTCACCATCCAAGAAATAATAGGCATAACCATCAGATCTCATATTCTTATGTTTCTGGAAAATATATCCAAGATTATTGTTATATTCCTTCAAGAGCTAAATGTTTCATTTCGTTCAGTTTCAAAGCCTTTAAATATTTTTCTCAAAGTGATGACACTCTAAAGAGGATGAAGGTAGAGTTTTTTCTGGAATCCAAATGTTTTGAAGAAATAGTTGCCCAGAACAAGGGTGATGTTCAGAAGTCTTTACAATCGGTACCCAAGAAATGGACACATGAAGAACAATGCTTGATAATACCAGTTCATGATGTCTCAGTATCAACACCTCCTCCTGTAAAGAAACCAAAATCCTATTCTGATGCTACAATTTCAAATTGGAGAGAAATGGATGACAGTAGAATGGAAAGATATCCTTCCATTGGCTTGAATCCTATTGAGTATAAACACTTAAAAATCAAGCAAGAAGAAAATCTTGATAACGAAAAGAAGGATAAGATCCTGAAGAAGAAATACATGGAATCTCACTTGTGTCAGTCCCTTCTAAAAGCAATTGAAAATATATTTAAAGAAGTACACAAACCTCAAGTTGTTCATAATGAGTCGACTGTCACTCTAAAAATCTAGAAAGCCCAAAAAGTCACAGCTTTATCAGAACATACTCAAGAAATAAAAGATCATATTACTCGAGGAGATTATGATGATGTTTTAATGGAAGTGTAATATTAGATTGGAAGTCCTTTGAGTTCAGTTTCTAAATATGTTTTCTGAAGAACAAGTTAAAGCTGAAGTTGAAGAATAAGTTGATGAAGTTACGAAAGAATTAGAAGTTGAAGATGAATAAAAAGTTGGAATTTAAGCGGAAGAAGAAGAGAAAGAATAGGTTAATAAACAAAGTGGTAAAGAGAAAGGAATTTAGGAAGAAGAAAGTCAAGAAGGATCTCAACATCACGAGTTTCAAGGGGAAGAAGATGAATATGAAGATATTAATGTTATCCAAGTATCCAATGAACAATCTCTTGTTCAGAACCTTATTAAATGAAATAGTATATTGATTGCCTTATCTGATAAGGAAATTCCTTAGAAGTCTTCTAAGTGAATTGAAAAATCAACTTCCTTAACTCCAAGAGGAGCTGAAAAAGGGAAATATGGTTCAGGTTCTGAATCCTCATAATCTGTTGAATCTGACATTGTCAAGATATCTTTAAGAAAGGTGGTTAGCACCATTCTGTTCTTGCAAATATAGATTCCCGGAGTCCAATGATGCATGAAACCCTGAATCAAAAGACGGAATTGACCAATATTCTTATGGATATGGTGGTCAAGCAACAAGAAGACTTTAGTAATCTTTTGATTGATTACAAAGCTCAGAAGGTGACTTGTAGGAAAGTTATTAACAGCATCAAAACCATTAATGAAGATCTTTGGTATTTTAGTGAGTTCATGGATTCCCTAGACAGAACATTGAGTACTTGTGAAACCGAGTTCAAGAAGGTCATGTAATTAATCTATAAAAAGGCCAGTCAACATAATTCTGTATCCCAATATGTAAGCAGTGAGAATGATGTCAAAGATGATTTAAAGAAAAAGGTGGATGATCAGGAAGAAAAGATCTTGTTTTGAGAAAATAAGAATCAGGATCAGGAGATCTTGTTAAAAACGATCGATGAAGATCATAAAGAAGTCAAGAAACTTAAACCCTTGATAAAGAAAATATTTTCTAAGTAGAAGAAGGATGGATTATTTTCTTCACATTATTATTTTTTGTTTTATTCTAAACCATATTTCAAAAATTTCCTTTAAAATATTCTTTACAATATTTCTTTTGTTTTAGAATGAAAACTTGTTTACCCTTATAGGTACATCCTATACTTTCAATTCCATTCCCTAATTTATTTAAAATCAAAAGGGGGGAGGGGAATTTATTTAAAGGAATAATTTAATGATGATCTCAATATAGGATAATCTATTAAGGTAGGGTATGGTAAGAAATGATAATTTCCATGTAAGGGGGAGTTTTTTAAGAATAAATGATTATCTAAGGGGGAGATATGTTCTTAAGAAATAATAATAGATAATAATGATCAATAAAACTATCCTCGGGAAACATAACCTAAGGTGTAGTTAGTTGTATTCATCTGAAATATCATTCAAAGGGGACGATAAGTTTTTCATACTTGTTTATCTAAGCCAATATATTCTTCCTTAGCAATGTTTTTTGTGATTTCCAAAAAGGGGGAGATTTTTGAGTCAATAAGGTTATCTTATGACTTCTCCATTTATTATTGTACTATGTTTTGAAAATCACACACTTTTTTCTTATGTTATGAATTTTTTCTTAAGAACTGTTTTTTTTCTTAAGATCTGAACATGTCATTAAATTATTCTTACAGATATGTCATTACATTTTTCCATTCTGTTAGACTTACAGATTTATCATACCAATTCCAGGGAAAAAGTCAATATAATTTCATGATACTGAATACGATGCAAAATCCATTATGTTTTATGAAACCGATTCTGGTGAAAAAGTTATACTGATTTAATGATACCGACTCCAGTGCAAACGTGAGACTAATTTAATGATGTAGATTCTGGTGCAATAGTGACAATGATTTTATGATACCGATTTAGGTGCAAAAGTGATAGTGATGTTATGATACCGATTCTGGTGAAAAATTGATACTGATTTTAGGATACTGATTATAGTTCAAAAGTGATACATATTTTATGATTCTAATTCTGATACCAATTTGATACGGTTTTCACAATCCAATTTAATTTTTCATAAGAATCTATTTTCATAATAATGTAAGAATTGTTTAATTTATCATTCCAATATTATCAGATTCCATGTTTTATTATGCATAACTCTTATATTTGACTTAACATCGTTTCTTATACATGAAACGATATCATAAAATTTGTTACAAAATAACCATTGTATGCTTGATACGTATCCAAGTCCCTCTGAAATTTAAGGAAAATATGACCATTGGAGGGGAGCCAACTGTTGGGACTTTTTGCCTATAAATACATGTCCATTTGAACTTGAAAAAAATGAATGTATAGAGAGGATGAACTTGATACATGTAAAAAATCTATGATGTGATTTCTTGAGAGTGATTCTCTTACAACCCTAGGTGCTTCAGGTGGATGTCATGAACAACATATATAGGTGTGAACAACTTTTTTAGACTAGCTTTGTAAAGACTCTGATCATTTGGATCCTGATCTTTTCGGTTTGGAAGACAGAGGTTCTGATTTCCATCTAAATCGAGGGCTTGTGGGGATAACAAGACAGATATAAATCTTCAGATTTGGGGCTTATCTAGGTTTGGTTAAGACATGCTTTCTTGAATATATAAATAACGTATCCTTTATCCAAGGTTATCTTATACCCTTTTCTTTGGGTTAATAGAATCTTCTTGTTACTTGTTTAGTATTTTAAGATATTTTAATTCTATTGTATTGTGAAATTTTTTAAAGCTATAAAGTATAACTTTCATATACATTCTAATTCTGTTACTCTGATTATATTATATATTCTAAATTCTTTCAGGTAGAATCTTTTCATTAAGAGGTTTTGTGAATTTTTGTTTAACTTTGTTAAACTAAGATTTCTTAAATTTAAAATCTATATGTAAGAAACCGTTTTTCTAAATGTTAAGAAACATTCCTTAAGAATGTTTTATATCAATATTATTTGTTCCAAAATAATTTTTAAATAATACAATTCACCTCCCGCCTCTTTCATTTTGAGAATCTCATTATATATTCGATCCTACAACATCATCAAGTTGTGAGTCAGAAGATGGTAGTTATTATTAGAATAAAATGTACTTAATGGGTAAATACAACAAATATAGAGACTCATTTGATGGTGATGAAGGTGATGATAGAACTAATTTTTAATTAATTCTAAAATAAAATATTGAAGGTACTATTGTTGAAAATATGAAACATAATAAGGAAATGAAAATAATGAATAATGAAATTGAAAATATATCTTTCAAGAATGAAGAACATGTCAAAAAATTTGAGAAATATCTTTTTGAGATAAGAAATAATAATTTGAAGATAAATGAGTTTATATGGAAGAAAAAAATATATATTAAAGTAAGATCTTGATAAAGAAATATTTTCATTTATTGAAGAGAATAAAAAAACCATTTAAAAATAACTCAATTTAAAAAGATGATGAATGATAATGAATATAGTCTTATTGTGAAAAAGAAAAAATTATCTAAGATATAATATATCTATATTGTAGCTCAAAGTTAGTTAAATTAGTTGAAATAATACTTCACTAATGTCTTTGAGATTAATGATGAATCATGTAATGTTTCTAAGAAGAATGGTTCATAAAAAAGATGATTCTATAAAAAATAAATATCAATGTACATTTTATTTTCCTAATGATGAAGGTCTAAAAGGAAACACGAATCTAAATATCCCAAAAGAGGAAAATGATAAAATAATTTACAAAAAATAATAGTTTACTATTTTTGATAGATGATTTCCACATAAGAAGATACACCCACAGTCTATAGAAAGGAAAGAGCCACAATCTTTCATGCGAAATTTCTATATGTTTAAAATATCATTTTGAAGAGTCTAATATTGGTGTTGTGGATACATTGGTCATAAATCTAATTCAAGATGGTATGAAACGTCACTACCAAAATGGAAGCCAAAATCAAGTGGGATAAAGGCTTATCAAAAGAAATTATATTATCAGAAAGAGAAACATGAGATCAATATTTCATCTAAATTATCAATAAGGAACCTATATGAATGTTTGAATGGATTTTTTGGAATATGTGGTCTAGAAGGTCACAATGATGATAAATTCACAGTTTTAATATCATGTGAGATTCGTCATAATGAATATGATAAGAGAATATTGATAGTCATGAAAGATATAATCTCTAAAGAATATTGTGATAAGATGAAAAATTTTAAAAAAGATTAGAAGATTTTAAGAGGAAAATAAAATCAGTTGGTGAAATATAAAGAATTTAATGATTATTAAGAGTTATCTAAAGATTATTACTTGAAAATTATAAAGTTTTAAAGGTGTCAAAATAAATTATCTTTAAAAGAAACATTTCAGGACACTTCTAATATACCAAGAGGTGTACAAGAACTCTTCCAAATCATAATTTTATTGTCAGGCGTGAAATGAATATTTGAGATTCAACTCTCAGCCTGCTTTTTATTTATATGGAATAAATATGTTCCTCCTTATTCTCTAATATATTTTTTTTATAAAAATTCAGGGAATTCAAGGAGGTGGATGCATCCCTTGAGGGTGATCATTGATGATTTGAAGCCGTCAAATATTCAAATTCTCCTCAAAATAATAATCAATCTGAAAATTTTAATCTAAATCTTAAAGGGAATGCTATTTTTTAACTTGAACATTCTGATTTTTTTATTGTGATGTGCACAAGAAATCTCTAAGAAAACTTCTTCAAAATATTCCAGTCATAAAATTGTTAAAATAAGTATAATAATGGAATCACCTTATAGGATTTAAATTTATTATATTCTTATCTGATATATATCTTTATTTCTACAATGGGATTTCCCACATAACCATAGAGAATGATAACTGAAAGCTCATTTATTTTGTTGAGTCAGGTTTTATTCGTCATATTTATAAAAAGTTGATGTCGATAAGAATATTCATAATGTTTGAACTCAAAAATTCACCCTGGTATCCATTTAAAATTAGTGGGAGAAATAAAAGTAAACATTTTTACATCATTTGAGTACTGAAAAAAAATAAAAAGGGGCAGATTTTAGTCTCTAGTGAGTTACATTTGTTTTCAATTACTGTTTTTCCAAATATTTAAATATGATTATGTTCTTAATTGTGATTATTACATAACTAGACTGAATTTCATATGTTTCATTGGTTATATAAAGAGACACATTATTTACGTCATTTATTTAATTCTAATACGATACATGAAAAACATTTTTTGGGTTGCACGAGTAGTATTTTGAAAATCATAATAAGTATTGGAATTTATGATTAATCATGAAATATTGTAGAATTGTGTCCATTACCATTGAAATATTTTCTTTTTTATTTTGAGAATATGTTAGAATTACGTTGGATTTTCATTATATGGTGTTTGATAATGTTGGTTAATTTACAGTTATAAAAAATTCTGTGCATATCAATTTATCGAAGGTGAATGTAGGTAGTTCCATGTTGTAGTGGGGGATCACCATCTAAATAATGATTGTTCGATCTATCAGTTGATTTAACATTTCAATCGATCATCTCTCTTTTCTCTTCTATCATGTGATATTTTGATTGATACATTTGGATGGTCCATTTTATATTATTGGTTGTATACTTTATTGAAATGGTTCTAGATACTTATATTCATAGGGATCTATCCGAATCTCAATCAAATTTTATTATTCATATTTTTTACGTCTTGAAAATTACATGATGATTGAAATCCCTTTATGATTCAATTTAATCATTAAACAAATATCAAATCGAAGAATTGCAACATGATGAAAATTTGAGTTTATGTCAATGAAAAAATGAGTCCCTAAGAAAGTATCGATGAATTATTTGATTTATTTATGACAGTTTAATCTTTCTAGTTTGCTGATATGAGTCCTGTAAATACATATTTTATTCTCATGTTATTTTTGGTAGCACATTTATTAACTAAGATCACTTCGCACATCTTTGATATTTTTTTATGAAATTAATAGAAATGGTAAAGAACACTACATTCATGATGAGAGGTTCTATGTGTTTGATTATATCAATTTTCATTCTATCTGATTCTCATGACGGTTTCAATGAATTATTTCATGAAAATACATTCCAATGAATCTATTCTACAATGGATTTTTAATCACTGTAAAGATATATCATGTAGTATTTTTTAAAAGGCATAATTATTCACAAAATTTTTAGAAGATCCCCTTTTCATAGAAATGTTTCCCCTTGAATTTATATCTTTTAGGAATATTTTCACGATCATTATGTCTGTGCATAAATCAGAAAAATATTCAAGTGTTCAACATGTGATTTTCAAACTCAAATAGATTCATGAGGAAACTAATTTTTTTAAAATAACTAGGGATAGAACATCTTGTTTTTACTAGTTTTAATAGAGAAAATTGTGGATACATACATTTCTCATGAGATTGAATGCACACATATGTGAAAACAGTGAACTAAATTATTGTTCAAAATAACCCTGCAATCATATATTTTTTGAAAAAAATTTGTAAGAGGCCCCACATATACTATAGAAAGCTATTGATGAAATTAATATTGTACATGTGTGGGAGTTGTGGAAATGAAGATAAATAGTTCATTATATATTCTTGAAGGATTCATAACACGATACAAGGAGTTAATTAATTAAAAATGTGTAAATATTATTTTTATGAATAGTCTTAGAGATGTTCCCATATTTTTAGAAAAAAATATACAATATAGGAAATCCTATATGAATACACATTTATTGAGTATCAAATAGTGTACACTATGTGTGTGAAGAAAAATAATTGAGATGGTGTCTAGTTCTTGTGTGAGTGGAAATTTTATGTTAGTGTGTTCTTGGAATAAATATTTACATGAATATTAAATGGAATTTACCAAGGCAATTATGAATAAAATTGAATTAATGCATGCATAAGTTGAAAAAATATGTGTTGTTTAAACATTCATGATTTTTGAAGCGGTGAAAATGAAAAATATGATTCATTATTTGAGTGTAGTGATTCGAGACTGATGTCGGGGAAAATATATCTTCCCTGATTCATAATTATTTTTATTTCTATGATTTTAGTGTTTACTGAGGAGAGGTCTAATGTAGAAGAAATATTATTTTCTTGAGATGTTTTTTAATGAGATAGAAGATTATATAGACTAATAAAAAATATCAGAGCAATAATAGTGTCAGTGAAAGGGTACTTGAATTATACACAAGTTAGTGTGATGAAATGATGTTGTTGAGGAGGATATTTAATGTCATGACACGACCCTACCAGTCTCGAGCCATAACTACCCCAAGCCCAACTCCATAGGCTAGGGGCGGGCAACAATCGCCGAAGGCGTAATAATATCAGGGAGGCCTTTGCCTAAGTACCTATTCACACACACACAACCCACTCAATGCAGAAGTGCAGAGTAAAAAAGAAAATAAAAGGAAAACCAACTATAACCCAACCACATAATGCATCAACCTCTATATAAAATACAAAAAGGTAATGTGCCGAAAAGTTCTAAGAAGATACTGAACAAAAAAAGGGAAAAACCTGGGCCCAACCCAAATAGTTCCACAACCCAGAAAGAAGTAAACAAAAGTGAACAGCTGGTTAGTCTCACACATGAATGTCCTACTATGACCACTGAACTCCGCCCAAGCTCTTGTGTCCTATACACTCCTCCGTAGTCTCGATCGACATGTCCGTCATCAGTAAGGGAACACCAAGTGCGGGCAAAGCCCATACAGGGGTGAGTATAAATATACTCAGTAGGATTCCCCGAAAGCTCCAAGGAGAAACAAATGATGTACTAAAATGGTGAGTAATAGATAAAACAAAGAATAGTGTAAGGGTACAATAGAGAGATTGCAGCTCAACCCAAAAAAATAAAGGATGTAGACTTCTCCCAACCAAGAGAATCTATACATGGAAAGCACGTGTCATACCCCGCGTGTCTTCGCCCCTCCTTGAAGGAGAGTAACTGAAACCCATGGATTGAGAAAAAAAGCATGGTGTATATATTTATTCTCAACAAGAAACCTGAACATGTGTGAAAGGGGATCTCTATCTCCAAGATTAGCCTAGAAAAAGTCGCCAACTGTTCTAAGGATATCCATCACTGACGCCCAAACTCCCCTCATGTCATAGCTATATCATCGCTGAATCATGCAACCAAGAGTTCCTCTACGGTAATCATAGAGAAAAGTACCTGACTAGCCTCATAAAAAGGGAATGAGTCTGGAAGAATTAATCGGGTAACCCCCCGCCCAGCCCAACTTGACGGTAAACCCTAAAAGGACATCGGGTGACCCACTGCTCATCCCTGTTGGAGTGAAAACCCTAAAAGTTCGTCGGGTAACCCACTGCCCATCCCCGCTGGAGGGTAAACCCTAAAGACAATGGATAACCCACATCCCAGCCATGCAGGAGGGTAAACCCTAATGTCAATGGGTAACCCACTGCCCAACCTCACTAGAGGGTAAACACTGTTACACAGGAGGGTAGGCCACTGCCCAGCCCCACTGGAGGTTAAACCCGAAACTGGTCTGATAACTCTGCATTTCCCGTGCCATCATTGGGTGTCACTTACATCGCAACCATGCGTTGGTTCAGAGTGCATCAAAGGAACCTTCAAAAAACTCCATTTCATGTTTCCACATTTAATGAGATCATGAAAGTGGCTCCGAAAACCCAAATATATTACACCATTTTAATCCTCGCGGTAAAACATGTGAGATAGACTACTTACTCGCTGGAAACAGACATCCGATGAAAAAGTTATTCTACACTGCTTTAATCCCATACGATGTCATGTGGGGCCCACACAACAGCCCTGAAAAAGGTCTGGTGAATTGCGCCATCGTGATGCTCCTGGAGAAACACTCCGAAACGACTACTCATTCGCCCCGCACGGACGTCTGATGAAAAAGTCGCAAAATGCTGCTCACAGCTTTAAAGACGACATGTGGGGCCCATGCCTCAACTCTAGCTTCAATGCTTGAAACCACCATAGACCACTTTTCTTTGACCCTAGGGTCACAACTCCACTGATAGCGCCTTAATCTAACTTCAGATGTGTTCGCACCATCCCAAAGAAGAATCCCGACAAGGAGCTAAACAACACCTAACGGTGTGTCGTGCCACTGAGCCCCCTGTATCGGGAAATAAAAAATTTTCGAGGCCATCCCAACAACCCCGGAATGATCCAAGGATCTCTATACTGTAGACGGTGCACGAATTAGACATTCAGATTGAAAATTACTGAAATTTAAACGCCTATGGACAGAGACAGGGTGGGCCGGACCGGTTCAGCCGATCCACCCCCCTGAAGACTGGCGGTCCGCAGCACGGCCGTCCGGACCACCAAGTCCACTGCGCGGGCCACGCCACATCACCCCAGACCAGCACAAGTTGATCTGGCCTTTCACCCACGAGATCCGCGATACAAAGGGGTCGGTCTTCAACAAGGGTCCTGACGACCTCAATCTTCGCCTGGACCACCAAACGCTGAGGAGCGCCCCTCGTCGGGCTGCCATCCCAGACTACCTACGTTGACTACCGAGACCCACCTCACTGCCTACTGGGACCACCGCTGTCACCTGGTTCCCCCATACCACCGCCTAGGAACCGCCCGACCGCCGCACCGACCGCCGAACATCCCTGGAACCACCATAAAACCCAAGGTTTGGCTGTAAATCATCTCGGGGCCACCCCAGGCGCCCTGAGACTCAGATTTTTGATCTGATAAGGGAGTTAGAAATGTCGGATCAAATTCGACTCAACTACGGGATTTGATCGACAAGAAAACATAATTTTGATGCAACGAATTTCATTTGATGTGTTTTCAGAAATTAAAAACGAAAAGAAATACAGGAGCCTACCTCGTAGGGCGTAGCCCGTCTCTTCGCCGTTGATCGTACAGAGCTGTCGCGCCTTGGAGGGGCGGGAAGTGGTGCTTCAAGCTTTTTGAGATGGATTCTTCCATAGAGAAGCAATGGGAAGAAGGAGGAGGGGGTGGGAGGAGTGTTTAAGTAGAGAAACAAAAACACCCACTAGTAGGCTCTGTACCCAAAATTTCGGTGGGGTTGGGGTTAAGCCGCCTCAAGGGTAATATCCACATTTTGAGCATAATGGTGGTCTTGGAATTTTAATCTAATCTTCTATTTAGTAGTTTTAATTTTCACACCTAAGGCCACTAAATGAACAAAATTCCCTTGGTGGCGTTTTCCAGAGAAGGGTCGCGCCTGGGAAAGTTACACCCCTTTTTGGCTAAAAATCGTGATCCAAACTCAACGGTACCCTCATTTTTCTCATCCGAGCAACCTTTAAGTATTATTCTGTTTATTTTTCATGTCCAATGTGAGTGCTCTTAAAATTTAATTCTGGTCACACTGGGGCTTAGAATCACACGTCGTATGAACGCCCTCCTCTGGAATAACATCAAGAAAATTTCATAGTCTTACAGGCTTGAAACCTGGGTTCTTACATCATTCCATCCATCAAGTTCTTCATTCCTGAAAAACAAAACTACAAACAAAAACATGGGATACTGAGCCGGCTTCTGGCTCTCCCTTTCCCAGGTGCTCTGTTGTACCCTCTCATGCTGCCACAGCACACGAACAAAAGGGATGGTCTGTCCATGTCGTGTCCGATCATGTCAATACTCAATAACCACTAGGTGTTCTACAGAGGTGTCTCCATCCTCTACTTCCAGCTCTCCCAAGTCGATAACATCCATGGGGTCATGCCCGTATTTCTAAAGCTATGACACGTGGAAGATGTCATGAACCCTCTCTAGCTGTGGGGGTAGGGAATGGCGAATGGCGACCTCGCCAACCCTGTGTGCGATCTCCAAAGGCCCTATGAACCATAGGGATGGCTTGCCTCCCCAGCTGAACCTCCATGATCCATGCCACATGGAGACTCTCAAAAATACATGGTCTCCCTGCGCGAACTCCAAAGGCTTACGACGATGGTCCCCATAGGTCTTCTGTCTCCTCGGAGCCGTCCTCATTCACTCACGAATGATCTGCACCTTCTCCATCGTCGCCAGCACCAACTCTGGGCCCATGAGGGAGGTCTCACCAACATCCGTCCAGCACAACAATGAGCTACAGGGTCTCCCGTAGAAGGCCTCAAAAGGGTTCCATTCCGATAGTAGAGTGGTAAATATTGTTATATGCGAACTCCACCAAGGGTCGGTGATCCTCCTAACAAAGGAAAATGTCTAACACGCACGCCCTGAGCATATCCTCCAACACCTGAATAGTGCACTAGGATAGCCCATCCGTCTGGGGATGAAAAGATATACTCATCCGCAGTTGGGTCTTGAATTCCTCCTATAGGACTCGCCACAATAGCGACATAAACCGCACGTCATGGTCGGAGATGATCGTCTAGGGTACTCCATGAAGGTGGATGATCTCCTGAACGTACAGATTTCCTAGACTCTCCAACAAAATATTCTCCCTAATGGGAAGGAAGTGCGCCAACATAGTGAGTCATTCTACTATCACCCAAATGGATTCATGGCCCTTCACTATGCATAGGATCCATGTGACGAAGTCCATAGATACAACATCCCACTTCCACTCTGGGATAACAATGGGGTTGCAAAAACCCTACCAGAACCTGATGCTCCACCTTCACCTACTGATAGGTAAGTCACCGAGAAACAAACTCAGTTATGCTCCGATTTATGCCGGACCACAAAAACTGCCACTGAAGGTCTCTGTACGTCATCCCCATGTTGGGATGTACAGCCAAGGGAGATGTGTGGATCTCCCACATCACCTACTACCGCATCTCCACTAGTACTACATCTCTCCCCTGGAACATGATATCGAGATTCCCTCCTTCAGAATACCATTTGGGTGCATCGCCCATAGATTTCTGATCAAGAAGTACCTCACTGTCGAAATCCCCCAACTACGACCCTATTACACACTCAAGGAGCAAAGGAGTCAACACCATTGACTACAGAAAATCCGTACCCTCCTGATCCACCACGGTCAGCCGTAGCGAAGCCAAATGCTCTAAACCTTCCCATATTAACTAAGCCTGGTACTTCCTGCTAAGAGAATCATCAACTACATTTCCCTTCCCTGGAGAGTATAATATCTCAAATTAAAAGTTCGGTAGAATCTCTAGCCAGTGCCTCTACCACAAATTCAAATCCCACTAAGTGAAGATGTACATGAGGCTCTGGTGGTCTGAGTAGACCACAAAAAGCTCACCCTAAAGGTAGTGTATCCATATCCTCAAGGCGAAGACCACGCCTACCAGCCTCAAATCATGGGTCACATAATTCTGCTCATGGGGCCTCAACTCCCATGACCTATATGTAATCACTACCCACTGATGCATCATCTCGCACCCGAGCCCATCTCTTGAAGCATCGAATTATACCATGAAGTCAATGCTCTCTTCTAGAAGCCTCAACATTGGAGCACTAGTCAGCCTCTACCTCAGCTCATCAAAGGCCTTCTGGCACTTTTCAGTCCATGCGAACGGTCATCCCTTCGTTGTCAATGCGGTCAAAGGGGCAAAAATCCTAGATAAATATTCCACAATCCTCTTGTAGTACCTTGAAAAACCAAGGAAGCTCGTCACCTCTGACTCATTCTTGGGTGGCACCCAAGCAGGAAATGCCTCTATATTTAGAGGATATATGGCCAAAACCTACTATGAAATGACATGCCCCAATAAGTGAACCTCATGAATCTAGAACTAACAATTCCAGAGCTTCCCAAACAGATGGTGCGCTCAGAGTAAGTCTAGGACCATGCTCAAATGCTCGACGTGCTCCTCCTTTGTCGTAGAGTAGATGAGTATGCCATCAATAAAGACAACCAAAAACTGGTCCAAGTATTGCTGGAAGATCTAGTTCATCGATTCTATGGAAATGGCGGGGGAATTCATCACACCAAAGGGTATCACTAGAAACTCGTAATGCCCATAACGATAATTAAAAGCCAACTTTGGGATGTCAGCCTCACGAACAAGAAACTGGTGGTATCTGGATCGAAGATCATTCATGGAGAACCACATCACACCCCTCAACTAGTCAAAGATGTCATCAATCCTCAAAAAAGGGTACATATTCTTTATCGTGGCTTGATTTAGGAGACGATAATCCACACAAAGTCACAGACTCCCAACTTATTTTTTCACAAACAACACTGGGGATACCCAGGGATCACACTAGGCCTGATGAATCCCTTCTCATGAAGGTCCTCTAACTGACGATGTATCTCCCAAATCACTATGCGTTCCACCTGATATGCTTCAAGTGATATCAAGGAAGACCCCAGCTGTAAGTCAATGTAAAACTCCATCTCTCACCTCAGAAGTTGTCTCAGGACATCCTCGGGAAAGACGTCCATGTTTTCCTCCACAACGGTAGGGATCCAGGTGCCTGAAGCATCTGTTACTCTGAGATCCATGCTCTCCAACTAATGAGAAAAACGTCGTGATATCTTTCTTAGATTACCCATCTTCTCCACCACAAGGTCTCATTCACCAAGGATGGTGAACCTCGTCCCATCATAAAACATGCCTCTAACTCATCTGTGATGATAGTCGATCCGGGCGTGAACCATTGAGAGCCAATCCAAGACCAGGATGATGTCGTAAGGTTCCATCATGATGACTAGTAGGTCCCACATGAAAATCCCTCCTCTAAATGACAGTTCACACTATCTGCAGATAATGGTCTCCAATGAGGTAATTCCTATAGGAACCTCGAGGGTAAGTGCAGGTGTTGGTGCCTTTACTGGATGCTCTAATTCCCGTACCAAAAGCATTGATATAAAGGAGTGGTCGACGCCTATGTCTACTAGTACTAAAGCATTTGTGGAGTAATCGTAGAGCGTACCTTAGACCATCTTGTGTGTTGGGGGGTCACGGACACCCATAGCCTGATGCTACCAGTGCCCCCTACCGCTAGATCCCTGAGCTTAACGTGGGCCACCCAGTGGTGGTGGTGGAAGGACCTCGAAACGCCATCCCCCACCTCTAAGTCTTAATGCTCTACCTGCACCACCTCCCTGAGGACCACCCTGTCCCCTCCCGGGAGATCCCTAGTCACAGTTCTGCCTCTGCCGCTGCGGTGCGCCCACTGCCTACCATGTCTGCTCGGTATGCATGGTCAGTAAGTCTCGAGCTAGGTGACCCCGTCCATCACAAGCATATAACCTACTCTCTCATGATTGCCTCGATGCTCTATGGTGCCACTACGGTGTTCGACCCTACCCCTAAGTCTGCTCACGGAAGGGTCTCCTCGAATGAGGCTCTAATCTCTGTCGCTTGCCTTCTACAGTAGCCTCTTCTCTGATGTGGCCACTGCTATTCCCTGCCAGCTGGTGTCCCTCGGCCAAGAAGCTATCTATCACGAGTGCCCCTTATATCACCCCGACATAAGTAGGGATAAAAAGGGGTACTATTCTACCATGAATTTCCCTGTGATGGACCTGCTCAAACTTCCATGACCTGAAGTAACAATAGAGGATTATTTCTTGCGAGTATAGTGTCAGATTGTTAAACATGGCCAAGTACTATGCCACGGTCATCCCCATGCTTTATCTCCAGAAGCTCCTAAATCTGAACGGTGCGTAATCAATAGGGAGAGTACTACTCCTGGAAGATCTACTGGAAGTTGTCCAACGTGAGAGACGACTAGTCATGGGTCTGCGTAACCAACGCTCGGTCGTCCTAAGGAAAAGGATGGTAGCTAGGGATACCATCTAGTCTACTGGTGTCCGTACCAGCCTGAAATGTCGGTCCACAGACTCTAGCCAGTCTTTCACTGCATGGGGATCTAGTTCCCCGTGGAACTTCTACAGCCGCTGATGCTGTAAGTCTCGGAGCGCACTCTGCCTATGCTTAAGATCGGCCTATGATGCTGGTACTTACCGCCGCTCTCCAGATGGAGGGGATACTATTGAACCACTTTGTGGAAGGGGATCACATGAGGGTCCTTAAACTAACACCTCGTCACTCTCCAAGTTTTCATCACAATCTAAAGAGGGTAACCTGGCTAGCTGCTGTCATGGGGGCATCCTGAAAATTATCAAGGATTACCGCGATCAGAAAAGAATATATATAACAGTAATCACAAATGGTATATGACTCAAAAAGGATAGAAAAAGACTCAATCCTACCAGATTCATGTTCCTAAGTTCCCTACAACAAATGTTCCAGCATTCCGAGTCGACTAGCGGGTTATCAGTATCCTGGTGAATGGATACGTTGGCCCCCCGTAACATCACTGGACTCCCTGGCTTGAGAGTCGCTCTCGAGACACGTCGACATTATTTCCCTAAATCCCAACCAATTCCTTTTTAGGGATGTCTGAAAAACACCCCAAGAAATGAACCATCCATTGATACAACTTTGTTATGACCTGACCCTGTCGGTCTCAAGCCGCAACTACCCCATGCCCACCTCCATAGGCTAGGGGCTAGCGACAAGCACCGAAGGCATAACAATATATGGGAGGCCTTTTCTCAAGAACCTATAAACACACACACACATTGCCCACACAATGCAGAAGTGCAGAGTAAAAAAGAAAACCCAATGAAAAACAACAATGACCCAACCACAATCATGCATCAACCTCTTGATAAAATAAAAAAGGTAAAGTGCGGAAAATTACTAAAAAAATACTGAACAGAGAAAGGAAAAAACACATGCCCAACCTGAAAGGTTCCACAACCCAAAAAAGGTGAACATCTGGTGAGTCTCACACCTGAACTTCCTACTACGACCACAGAATGTAGCCGAAGATTTTGTGTCCTCTACGCTCCTTCGTAGTCTCCATCGACCTATCCCTTATCTCCAAGGGCAAACCAAGTGCACACAAAGCCCAAGTATGGGTGATTATAAAGATACTCAGTATGATGCCTCGAAACCTTGAGGGAGCAACAAAGGAGGTACTAAAATGGTGAGTAGTAGATAGAACAAAGAAAAGTGTAAGAGTACAATAGAAAGAATGAATCTCAACCCAACAAAAAAATGTAGAATTGTCCCAACCAAGAGAATATACACACGGAAAGTACATGGCATACCCTACGTGTCTTCTCCCCTCCTAGAAGGAGAGTAAATGAACCCATAGAGTGGAAATAAAAGTAGGGTGTATATATATATGCTTAATAAGAAATCTGAATGAGTGCGTAAGGGGATCACTATCTCCATGCTCAGCCCAAAAATAGTCACCAACCATTCTAAGGATATCCATACCTGATGCCCAAGCGTCCTGCCTGTCAAAGCAGTCTCATTGCTGAATCGCGCAACCAAGAGTCCTGCTCCGGTAATCACATAGAAAAGTCCCTGACTTTCCTAATAGAAAGGGGCTGAGTCTGGAAGAATTCATCGGGTAACCCACTGCCCAGCCCAACTGAAGGGTAAACCCTAAAAGGTCGTCGAGTGACCCACTGCCCAATCATGTTGTAGGGAAAACCCTAAAAGGTCGTCGGATAACCCACTACCTTGCCCCGCTGGAGGGTAAACCCTAAAGTCAATGGGTAACCCACTGCCCAGCCCTACTAGAGGGTAAACCCAAAGGGAAATGGGTATCCCACTGCCCAGCCTCACTGGAGGGTAATCCCTGATACGCTGGTGGGTAACCCACTGCCCAGCCCTACTGGAGTGTAAACCGAGAACTGGTCCGATAACTCCGTGTTGCTCGTTCCATCACTAGGTGTCACTAACATCGCTATCGTGCGTTAGTTCAGAGTGCGCCAAAGGAACCTCTGACAAATGCCCTTTCATGTTTACACATTTAATTATATCTCGAAATAATCTCCACAGACCCAAACCGATTACACAGTTGCAATCCTCATAGAAAAACACACGATATAGACTAGTTACTCGCTGGAAATAGACTCTCGATGAAAAAGTTATTCAACACTACTTTACACCCATACGTCGTCACGTGGGGCCCAGACCTTGGTTTCAAAAAAGGTCAATTGAACTGCACCATTGTGATGCTCTTGCAACAACATGCCGAAACGACTACTCATTCGCACCGAACATACGTCTGATGAAAAAGTAGCAAAACACTGCTCGTAGCCTAAAAGATGGCATGTGGGGCCCCCGCATCAACTTCGGTTTTAATGCCTAAAACCACCCTGGACCACTTTTTCTGGACTCCAAGGTCACAATTCCACTAACATATCCTTAAACGTACTCTGTATTTGTTTGTGCCATCCGAAAGAAGAATATCAGTGAGGTGCTAAACAACACTTAACGGTGTGTCTTGCCACCGAGCCCCCCTCTCAAGATTTAAAAAATACCCAAGGCCATCTCAAAAACTCCGGCTTGATTTGAGGATCGTTCTTCCAGAAATGGAGCACGAATCCGACATTTTGTTTTCAAATTAGAATCTTTTAAACGTCTATGGATAGAGACTGGATGGGTCGAGCCGGTTCGGCCAGTCCACCCCCTGCAGACTGGCGGTCCGCTGCTCGGCCGCCCGGACTCCCTGGTCCCCCGTGCGGGCCGTGCTACATCACGCCGAATCAGCAAGAGCTGGTCCGGCATTTCTACAAAGATTTTTGGGATACGTGGGTCTCGGTCTCCATCTGGGGTCACGACGACCCCAATCCTTGCTCGGACCACCGAACGGCCAGGAGCGCCCCCCGCCGGGCCGCCGTCCTGGACCACCTGCGCTGACCGCGGGGACCCACTGCGCCACCGCCTGGGACCACCACCGCCGCTGCGTGGGTCCGCCGCACCACTGCCTGGGAACCACCGTGTCGCAGCGCCGACTGCCGGACAGCCCTAGAACTGCCGAAAACCCCATGGTTTGGCCAGAAAACATCTCGTGGCCACCCAAGGTGCCCTAGGACTTCGATTTTAGATCCAAGAAGAGAGCTATAAATCTGGGATCGAATCCTATGCAACTATGGGCTTCTCACTACAGGAAAAAAGAATTTTGACCCAATTAATTGCATTTGAATAGGTTTCATAAATTAAAAACGAAAAGAAATACATGAGCCTACCTCGCAGGGTGTAGCCCGTCGCTTCTCCGATGATCTTCTGGAGTCGTAGCACCATGGAGAGGTGGGGAGAGGGTCGTAAAGATTTTTGAGAGGGACTCCACCTGGGAGAAGAAAGGGGGAATAATGAGGAGGGGTGGGAGAAGTGTATAAGTAGAGAAACACAAACACCCACCAGTAGGCTCCATACCAGATCATTCGGCGGGTCGAGGCTAAGGTGCCTTTAGGGTAAAATTCACATTCTAAGAATAATGGTGGTCTCAAAATTTTAATCTGATCCTCAGTTCAGAAGTTGTAAAGTTCATGCCCAAGGCTGCTAAATTACGAAAATCCCCCAGTGGTGTTTTCCACAGAAGGGTTGCACATGCAAAAGTTACACCCCTCCTAGGGTAAACGGCATGCTCCAGACTCAATAATGAACTCTGCTTTCCGATCCAAGCAACTATTTAGGTGTTATTATATTTATCTGGCGTGTCCATTGTGAATGCACATAAAATTTAATTCCGGCTAAACTGGGGCTCAGAATCACACACCGTCTGAACGCCCTGCTCTGGAATAAATCCACAAAATTTCAAAGTCTTACAGGCTCAAAACCCGAGTTCATATATTTAAAGGGTCTTTATATATTGGATCAATCATCCAATTTTGAAATTTTTATATGGGGGTATAAAGAGTTTTTGATGTTTATGATTGGGGGGTCTGACCAATCATGGTGAAGAAGGTGTAGTTAGAGAATCTAACCAATTATTCAAGGCTGGTTCAAACTTGGGGTATAAATAGTTTTTAATTAGGGGGTCTAACCAATAAATGTTGTAATAACCATTTATTATAGTTGAAAATCTATGTTGGGGGTCTAACAAATATGATAATGAGTAAGTATTTGTACCGAACCATGAAAATCGATGTGTGATGTGTTTTATTGGTTTTTAATTTCATATAGGGTGAGATTGATTATTAAAATTAGGGGATTGAAACTTTATTAAATCATAGAGGTTGAAAAAAATGTAAAATATTTCCAAAAAATGTATACCAATAATTCACCCCCACAAAATTATATCTAACTGATTCATTTCCACTTCAAAAAACAATTTCCATTTTATAAAATTTAATTTAGTGAATAATTAAATTTATCTTTTATATAAACTCACTTAATTTATTAAAATATAATTTTCATAAATAAAACAATTATATTTTTCATAAAAAAATGCTATAAAATTATTTATAAAATCATGATGAATATGAATGTATAAAATTAATACTTATATATCATATGATCATTTATTTTTATCATTATCTTGGTTTTCATAATTTATAGAGTCTTCAAAAGGAAATATTAAGTCCTCACCATGAGTATCAATTTTCTAAAATTTCATTAGTTTTATATATTAAATTTAAAATAATAATTTTATAATTAATATTTACTAAAAATAGAAATTTTTTGTAAGTCAAGTCGATTATTCAATGGTAAAAAAATTAATCACATTTCTCCCATTTCCCTTAAGGAAACCCAAAATGACCATCTTGCAAGTGTGTCGACTGCCACCTCTACTGAACATTATTTTTTTCTTTAACTACATTAAATAGATAGTAAAACTGTTGAATTTAATAAGTAATTTTCATATTTATTACATAATTTAGTTTCTAAAATAATAAAAAATATTATACATTTCTCTTTTTCTATTGAAAATGAAATCATCAACCATATGTACGTCTAGACTACAACCTCCATGGATCGATTGATTTTTGTTTTTTTTTTCAATACCACCATTCATAAATATTCATGAGAATTTGATTAATTTATTAATATGATTTAAAAAAATATTAATTCTTTTATGGAAACATTTTATAACTGATTTACAATATGAGCATTAAACGACTATGAAATATTCAGTCCTCTAAAATATCATTCAAAGGGAAAAATCATATTTTTTAACAATGTAATAACATTTTTTAGTTTATCTTATTCTTATAATTATTTAATATTATGATATGTGACACTAATATAAACTAAATAAGATTAATATTATTCATTCATAATGATATACAAAATAAATCACCCCACAATCATCAATTTGTTATAGTGTGTTCTTAATTAGGTCAGTCTGACCACCAACATGAGAAATGTTATAAATTTGTATCATGGATGAATATGAGAACATAATTACTTATGATATAAGATATAGTTATTAAAAAAAATATTTAAGTTTTCTTCAAGAATGGTTACATTAATTGTAAACACATTAATTAAAATATAAATATAAATTTGTGAGAAATCATTACAACATACTCATCAATGATTTCAAATTTAAGGAGCATAACAAAAAATCCAATAGAATGTCACTATAACATTATAAATAATGATAAATATAATTTCTAGTGCTTTTTTGTACTATAAATGATGAAAATCTGTATAATAATTACGAGAAACACCACTATTATATAACAAGTTCAATACGAGAAAGATTACTCCCACAAAATATTTAAAATTAATAATAAATAACTAATATTCATGAATAGATTATTTATTAATGATTTATATAGTGGGTTATAGATATGAATAAGGCTATGATTTTTTTTATTAAAATAGTTAATTATTTTTATATTAGATTAATGCACATTATTGTATTTGGAGGAAGAAGGTTATAAAGAATCATACTTTACATACATGGTTATTACATCAGAATTGGAGCATACTTATTATAAAATATAAAAAACCATGATATGACCATATAGGTATAGAGTCATTAGAAACTAGGAAATAGAAAAAACTGGTTCATAAATCATCTACATTGTCACCCGTTTATTTCATCATATCTAGAGTCCCTTTAGGAATATCCTACTTAATACCCTTCTTCCTAGCCTAGGGAAAAGAAAACATAAAAAAGGTTTATCTCAAATTCTCAGTGAGGTTAAACAAAAGAAATATCAATCATAACATATTCATAAGAACATAACATTTTGAAAATCATAACCATAAAAATAGATCATAATATCAAAACATGGGATAAATCATAGTAGTGAAATATAATCCCAATAAACATAATTTAAAACATGAAACTTTGTGGTATACACACATAATCATAGAAAATCATTTCATATTAGTCAAGGATCATTGCCAAGACCATTATAGGGGACAAAGTCCATTACTGAACCGAGTTCGCTCCTCGTTCCAGTCATGTATTACTGTACCCAATTAACTTGTAGTTCTAGCCATGTTTATCCCACGAGATATAAATCATTACCCAATTAATTTTAGGGAGATATAGTTCCCTCCCATCCCATAATGAAACCATTCTTATGTGTGCCACAAAATCATAAATCATAGCATAACCCATGTAATAAAAATGGGATTCTTAAACATCATGCCATCATAACATAATCCATATAACATAAAAGGACATAATAAAATTAATTTAATCATAACATAATCAAATAAATGTAAAAATAGGGATAGAAAAAGAACCCTATATTATCATAGATGATAAATAATTTTGAAAAAACACTTGAAATCCATTCTTGAGGAAAATATCCTTTCTACTTCAAAAACATTTTTCCTTTCTTAACATGTCATAAAATTTTAATCTAAAAGAGGTTGATTAAAAATTAACTTGAAAACTTGTAAAGGAAGATTCATTGAAATAATTTTCTATGAAATCATAAAAATCCATTCATAACATATAAGTTAAAAAAAATCATTCTCGTACTTTGGTCGGAAAAGCCAAAAAATACCTCATACTAAAAACAGAAAAATATTACTTCCATATCTTTTACTAAAAACTCACAAATGGGTAAAATTAGATTTCAAAAATTGTAGGAGTATAGAAAAAATACTACATATTGAGGAAAATGGATGTGGATGATAAATATTCCCCAGTAAATTCTGATGTATAATCAATCTCGGATAAAAATGAGATTGTGAGATTTTCCCTTACCTTAGGTCCGATTTGATTCATACGTATCTGAACCTCCTGTATAATGATTTAAATAATGTTTTTGACTTATTAAAGAATCATATTAATTGTTATGATATCATATATTTTCATATTCTTATCTATTTATTAGTAATATTTCATTGCTACTTGTTATTCGGGACTTCGTTGCTTTATGTTTTTATGCATGTCTTGTCGAATAAATTCTTATTCCTCTTTTTAGGTTATATATAACTTTTATATATAATGATATTAGTGTAATATATATCATATTTATTAATTAAATTCATTTATATAATCACTATTCAATTAATATCATGTATAACGAGTCGCATCACATCGTGGAGATGGTAGGCCATACGTACGCACGAGCGATGATATCATTCCCATGATTGTGGAATTGTATTGAAATGTCTGTATAATGTTTCAAAATCAATATCACTTTAAAATAATCATATATAATTATTCTTTACATCATTATACCCATCCATGTAAGGTGTGGGTGGAAAATAGATTACACCACGACGTGGAGA
The DNA here is from genome assembly GCA_963277665.1 of Viscum album. Lineage (NCBI taxonomy): Eukaryota > Viridiplantae > Streptophyta > Magnoliopsida > Santalales > Viscaceae > Viscum > Viscum album. The sequence continues at coordinate 845,827,423 of OY728128.1, forward strand.
CAGTATTCCGTACGTACGCACACGCGGTGATTTTGTTTTCCGTAGGATGGATAGAAGGTGAAATATGGTTATGATTTATATTTATAATAACATATCAGTACATTAGTTTTAATTATGTTATTAATTCATAATTAAATTATGAAATAAGAAGTAGAAGAAAAAATAAATTTGAAAGAATCGGTAACGGATATTACCTCCTTTTCAACACGCCTCTTTGAATCCTCCACTTAGGGCACTAAAATTGGTCTTTGAAGAAGACCATGTGTAACAACCTGAGATTTTATGAGAAATTTTTTTATGTCTTATTTTATACGCAACACCAAAGGAATCTTTCACAACACACAATACTGACTTGGCTTGCATTACACGCAATCGCGACCTTCCTCAATAGCGTGTGTAGTACAAATACCAGGTTTCACTAAACAACGATATATTATTATAGACTAGACGTTATGAATAATATTAACTAAATTTTGAATTTTATAACATTATTATTAATCTTACACATTTTTTAGAACATGGTAAGAGAACAAAATAAACTTTTCTGGTAAAATAATTATTTTTAAAAAAATGCAGTTTTTCAGCCTTTTGATGGCGCACCCACATTCAATCCAGTTTTTGACATGTTTATAATTTCAATTGGAAAAAATAAAATTCTTATTTGGAATTAGGATTTAAAATTTACTTTGGATAAATCCTTGATATTTTTCTGATAACGTTCATATTTTGATGAATAGTAAAAATACGCTAATTTTTATTTAAAAAAAAACTTTTTTCATTGAGATAATTTATATAGTTAAATTTTAATATTTAATGGTTTTAAAGTATAAATATAATATATTGTTACCATTTAGTATAATGTATGTCATTAGCATTAATTTCACATTGAATTCATAGGTAAAAACATTTCAATCTTTGGCAATGTTTAAACTTCTAAAACCTATTTTCTTAACAACGGAATTAATTTTAAATTAATTACTGCAACTTATTTGTTTTTAATTTTTAAAAATTGATTCCATATTTGGAATCAGTGGGTCCAAATTATGTTAATGTGCTACTTTTTATTTTTGGGAACTATGAATAGTAACTACGGTAATGTTTTTTACCATAGTTAAACGCAAATCGGGTAATTAAGGGTAAATATAAGATTATAAAATTATCCTAACACCTGCCAAAATCCAATTTTATGACTAAAAGTCGACCCATATAATATAATGGTAGGATCATATTCATTTAATGGACTTTTTTCCATGAAAATAATTTAATTATTATTAAAACCATAGAAAGTGACAACATGTCACTTTCTTAAATCTTATAAGTATAATAATTTTAATTTAGTGATAAAATAATGAAACATCGAACATAAATAATCTCCAAAAATCTAATACAATTATCTTAATCATAGGAATTTATTTATAATTTTTAGGGATTAAATAATTATCATTAATTGTGACACAATAGTGATGTTGAAATTATTTTATTAATTAAAATATCAAATAAATGATTTCAAAAATATTAAAATAAATATTATATGAACTATTTAATGTTCTCCACTAATTTTTTTAGATACATATGAAGTTTTATGAATCTATTAAAGCTTTTTGTTTGAACATATCTTCTTTATATATTTTATTTAAATTCAAATAAATGAATAGTGTCAAAATTGACACTATTGTTATTTTATAAAAATAAGATATTATAAAATTGTCTAAAAATAACAAAAATATTTAAAAATTATAAATTAAAATCTATATGGTCTAAAATTTAATAAAGTTTAAATTTATGGAAAATTCACAACCCATATGTAATAATTTATAATAATTTAGAATTTAGAATATTATTACCACAAATTAAATTAAATTGATAAATAAGGATAAATCAAGTTGATAATGTTTAAAATAAATTCCTAACATGTCTAAATTTTATTGGTTGATGAGATTACAACCTTATCTCATCTAATATTCAGATATGAGTCATTTTGGGAGTTTTTATGTGGGGTTGAGATTTAATATAAACTAATATTTCTTATATTTTCAAAGGTTCCCCTCTCCTCCCTTATAAAAGGGCACCACCTCCCTCTCCTCCTCACACCAATTTGAGCCTTCATGCTCGGCCAACCCATGAACATTTCACTTCCCCACTTCCCTAAAAACATACTAGAGAACCTGGTCTTCTTCAAAGACCAATTTTAGTGCCCTAAGAAGAGGTCTCAAAGAGGCGCTTCAAAGAATAGGTAATGTCCATTACCGAATCTTTCAACATTATGTCTTCTTCTACTCCTTCTTATTTAGTTGTTTCATTATAATGTAATAAAATCAGTATCACTAATATACTGATATGTTCTTATAAGTATGAAACAACTCTATTTCACCACCTATCCATCCTACGGAAAACAAAATCACCACGCATGAGTACGTACGGAATACTGTCTCTACGCCGTGGTGTAATCTATTTTCCACCACCACCTCACTTGTAGGGGTTAATGTTTTAAATTATGACTATATATGATTATTATAAAGTGACATTGATTCTAAAATATTATACATACACTCCAATAAAATTCCACAATCATGGGAACAATTTCATCGCACGTGCGTTCGTACGGAATATCGTCTCCCCGATGTGATACGACTCATTCTACATGATCTTCATTGAATAATGATTATATAAATGAATTGAATGAATAAATATGATATATATTACACTAATAACATTCTGGAAATGAGGTGTCTATAACCTAAAAAATGGAATAATAATTTATTTGACAAAACACACATACAAACATAAAGAAATAAACACCCGAATAACAAGTAGCAATGAAATATTACTAATAATAAGCTAAGAATAAGAGAATATATCATATCATAAAAATAATTATGATTCTGGAATAATTCAATTACATTATTTAAATCATTATACAGGAGGTTTGGACACTTACGAAGAAAATCGGACCTAAGGTAAGGGAAAATCTCACAATCTCATTTTTATCCGAGATTGTTTATACTGTAGAATTTATTGGGGAATATTTATCATCCACATCCATGTTTTACTCACTATGTAATATTTTATATCTTTATACAATTGTTTAAATCTAATTTTACCCTTCGGTGAGTTTTTAGTAAAATATATGACAGGAATATTTTGTCGTTGTTTTGTACGAGGTACTTTTTGACATTTCAGGCCAAAGTACAAGAAAATTTTTTTTTTAAACTTATACGGCATGAATGGATTTTTAAAACATTATTTCCAAGAATCATCCTTTACAAGTTTTCAAGTTTATTTTTAATCAACTTCTTTTAATTTAAAATTGTATAACATTTAAAGAAAGGAAAAGTGTTTTTGAAGTAGAAAGGATATTTTCCTCAAGAATGGAGTTCAAGTGTTTTATCAAAATTATTTTCCATCTAAGATAATATAGGGTTCCATTTCAGTCCCTATTATTACATTGATTTGTTTATGTTGGGATGGAATTATTTTTAGGAATTCCTTTATCTTATTTGAATTGTTTTATGATGTCATGATGTTTAAGAATCCCATCTTTATTACATGGTTTATGAAATAATGTATGGTTTATGATTTTGTGGAACACATAAGAATGGTATCATTATGAGATGGGTGGGACCTATATCTCCCTCCAATGCATTGAGTAAAGATTTATATCTCATGAGATATACATGGCTGGAACGACAAGTTAAACCGGTTCAGTGAAATAGGACTAAATTAAGGAGTGAACTCGGTTCAGAAATGGACATTGTCCGCTAAAATAGTCTTGGCAACGAGTCTTGACTACTAAGAAATGATTATATATGATTATGTGTGTATTCCATAAAGCTTCATGTTTTATGTTATGATTATTGGGATTACATTTCACTTCAATGATTTATCCCCTGTTATGAAATTATGATTTCTTTTGCAGGGTAAGATTTCCAAAATGTTATGTTCTTATGAATATGATATGTTTGATATTTCTTTTGTTTACCCTTACTGAGCATTTGAGCTCACACTTTTGTATGTTTTATTTTCCCCAAGTCAGGAATAAGGTATATTTAGTAGGATATTCCAAAAGGGACACTATAGATGATGAAATAAATGGGAGACAGTGTAGATGCTTTTTGAACCAGTTGGTTATGTTTCCCAGTTTCTAATGTCACTATACCTATACGGTTCATTCATGGTTTTGTTATATGTAGTAATAAGTATGCTTCAATTTTGAAGTAATAAACATGTATGTAAAGTATGGGTTGTTATAGTTGGTATCAGAGGAATGGTATAGTCAACCTTTGGAAACTAGGATGTGAAAGCCTTAGTAAAAAACCTAAGGATATGTCTAAACATAGAACACAATCTTAGTGTTTTAGAAATGCCCATGAACAACCTATGATAAAACATTAAGTGTGAATTTTTATTCTTGATTATGTTCTTTTCCTATTATAATTAGTGTTTCTCACACTATACTTCTTGGTATTAGTCAATGGTTGGAACCCGAAGGAACCGTGTTAATGCGGAATGCGGCGGGCAATGAAATGATTGTCCCCCAAGAGAAACCAAATGTTACGGGAGATGGAATGAAAAATCATGTAGCTTTTCTCACACAACATTCTCAAGCTATGAATCATGCAGGACTTACAAATGAGAAAATGAAGGAACAAAATTCTGTTTAATCCTTCATGAGGCAGCGTCCACCTTCATTCAGTGGGTCTTCTGATCTATTAGTGGCTGAACAATGGATCATTACCACTGAAATGATATTTTTAGTTCTTCAATGTTCTAAACATGATAAAGTCATCTTAGCAGTGTATCGTTTGGAAGATGATGCTGATAAATGGTGGAATCATATTAAGAATATGAGGAAAATGTATGAAATTGATTCCAAGGAATGGGACATGTTCCAGAACTTATTTTTCAATAAGTATTTTACTTGTATTCTTCGAAAAAAGATTGATAAGGAGTATCTTGAACTAAAGCAAAAGGATGATGAATCCATTGGTACCTACGAAGAAAATTTTACAAGACTTGCAAGGTACGCTTCCAGAATTATTATCCAACCTGAGAGTAAGATCGATCGATTCTTTAGTTGCTTAAAACCAAGTATTCGAAGGGCATTATCCATAAGGGACTTCAATATCTACAAGGAAATTGTTCGATGTGCTCTCAAGGTTGAGATGGATGTTGGTGTAACCCATCAGTCACATGGGTTTGATAAGAAGAGGAAAATGGAATTCAATGGAAAATCTAAAGACCACACTGAAAAGAAGATGATTTTTCCCTTATGCTCAATCTGTGGAAAGAAACTTGGAGTAAATTGTCTTAAGCGGAAAAGTAAATGTTATAAGTGTGGAAAAGAAGTTCATCGGGAAATTGAATGTCGAAATAATGGGAAGAAGATGTCAAATGATGAAAACAAAGGAAGGGATACATAGAATAAACCTACTACACTTCAATGTTTGAAGTGCAAGGAGATGGTGAATTATTCCAATCAATGACCAAATCCAAGGGTTGATGATGATGATCGACATCAACAAACTCTTAAGGCCAAAGACAAAGGAAAGTCACATGCAATTACTATCAGTGATGTGGAGTATGAGAACGGAGGGGTGATAGGTACAGTTACCATCCACTATAGAGTAGAAAATGTTATATTTGATTCTGGATCCACCCACTCTTTTATTTCTGAAGAATTTTCTAAGGGTATCTCCGTATTACCTAAAAAATTAGATGTCGAGTTTGCTATGACAACTCCTAATGGCACAACAGTCGCCTCAAAATTTTACAATTCTTCTCTGATTGATGTTCTATGGTAAAGTGCTTCCTGCATATATTGTGATCCTTTATATAGTTAAATTTTATGTGATTTTTGGCATGTATTGGATTTCTTTATAAGGAGATCATATCAATTTCCAAAGAAGGGAAGTCACATTTCATATTCCAGATCAATCTATGATCGTCTATCGATGCAAGGATGAACATAACCATCCAGTGGAAATTTATTCTATCTTATGTGTCTTGATTCCAATAAATGAAGGTTATTTATCTCATATTGTTGGATAGAAACTCACGATTAATAAAATTCCCATTGTACAAGAATTTGATGATGTATTTCTGGAGGAATTTCCATGTCTTCCACCAAATCGTGAAGTTGAGTATTCAATAGAACTCACACCAGGTGCTTTTCCTATTTCAAAGAAACCTTATAGAATGGAACCAATTGAGTTGCAATAATTGAAGAAGAAACTCCAAGAGAATCATGGTAAACAATTCATACGCCCAAGTGAGTCACCTTGGGGAGCACCTGTTCTGTTTGTTAAGAAGAAAGATGGATCAATGAGACTCTACATTGATTATCTAGGACTTCACAAGATCACTATCAAGAACAAATATCCTCTCCCACACATTGATGACCTATTTGAACAACTACGTGGAGCTCAATAATTTTCCAAGATTCATCTTCGTTCAGGGTATCATCAATTAAGGGTCAAAAGGGAGGATATACCAAAGATTGCTTTCCGTACAAGGTATGGACAGTATAAATTTATAGTGATTCCATTTGGTCTTACTAATTCCCCTGCTATCTTCATGGATATGATGAATAGAGTCTCTATAGAATATCTTTATCAGTTTGTGATAGTCTTTATAGATGATATTCTTTTATATTCAATGTGAAAGGAAGAACCTGAATATCACTTGATAATTGTATTGAAGACCCTAAGAAAGGAGAAGCATTATGCCAAATTTACCAAGTGTGAATTTTGGCTTCAAAATGTGGCATTTTTTGGACACATAATCTCAAAAGCGGGGATATATGTGGATCCAGCAAAAAAAGAGGTTATCAAAAGATGGTCGAGACCAACAATAGTAACTAAGATCCGAAGTTTTCTTGGTTTGGCTGGATATTACTGATGTTTTGTGAAAGATTTTTCATGGTTATCTGACCCACTCACCAAGTTGACTTGGAAAGGAGTTATGATTTCTTAGACAGAGGAATCTGAAGAGAATTTCATAGAGCTAGAAAGAAGGTTAGCTAGTGCACCTGTGCTCACACTACCTTGCATTGGAGAAAGGATTGTGATCTACGGTGATGTATCCATGAAGGGAATGGGGTGTGTTCTTATGGAAAATGATATGGTGATAGCTTATGCCTCACGATAGTTGAAAATACATGAGAAAAATTACCCAACTCATGAATTGGAGTTAACTGTGGTAATCATTGCATTAAAGATTTGGAGGCATTACCTTTATCGTGAAATGTGTGATATTTATACTTATCATAAATGTTTAAAGTATATTTTCACACAAAAGGAGCTGAATATGCATCAAAGAAGATGGTTGGAGCTAATTAAGGATTATGACTGATCAATTCATTACCACCCTAGGAAAGCAAACAAGGTGGCAGATTCATTATGTCGACACGACCATTCTAGGTTATCCATGATGAGGATCACAAAAGATCCAATATTTATGGATTTAAAAAGGATGGATCATGGAATTATAATGGAAGGGGAAGAATCTTATCTTTCTCAAATGGATGTTCAACCATCTATACATGTGAAGATTAAAGAGGCACATAAAGAAGATGTAGAGTTAAAAAAGAAGGTGAGAAATTTTCCTGAATTCAACCTTGATTGTGATGGGATAATAATGTTCTGGAATCGGGTTTGTGTTCCTCCCATCCCTGGATTAAGGGAGGAGCTGCTGGATGAGGCTCATAGTTCTTCGTTCTCTATTCATCCTAGAAGCATGAAGATGTATAGGGATCTGAAAGAGTACTTCTGCTGGGATGGAATGAAAAGAGATGTTGCTGAATATGTATCTCGATGCTTAGTTTGTCAGCAAGTTAAAGCTGAGAGACAAAAGTCTAAGGGGATGATACAACCATTACCAATACCCAAATGGAAATGGGAAAACATCACTATAGACTTTGTCACCGTACTTCCTAAAATATCCGAAGGAAATAATGCTATCTAGGTCATAGTTGATCATCTTAAAAATTTTGTACACTTCATTACTATTAGAGAGGATTTCACTCTAGAGCAGCTTGCCAGGATATATGTAATGGAAGTGGTAAGATTGCATGTAGTACCACATCCTATTATATCTGATCGGGATCTGAGGTTTACCTCAATGTTTTGGTGAAGTATTATGCATAATCTAGGTACAGAGTTGAGTTTCTGCATTGCTTATCATCCTCAGACAGACGGTCTGTCTGAGAAGACAATTCAAACTCTAGAAGATATATTGAGAGCTTTCTCTATGGATTTCAATGGTGGTTGGGATCAACAAATATCATTGGTGTAATTTTCTTATAATAATAGCTTTCACTCCAGTATTCAGATGGATCCTTATTAAGCCCTCTATAGAAAGAAATGTAGAACTCCATCTTGCTGGGACGAATTTGGGGAAAGAAAGCTATTAGGACTTGATCTTTTTTATGAGATGGAAGAAAAGGTTAGATCTATTCAACAACACATAAGAGAAGCTAAGAGTCGACAGAAAAGCTATTCCGATAACTGAAGGAAAGACGTAGAGTTTGAAGTGGCTGATAAAGTGTTCTTATGAATATCTCCATGGAACAGGGTCATGAGATTTGGAAAGAAGGGAAAGTTGAGCCCATGATATATCGGTACTTTCGAAATACTGGATCGTGTTGGTAAGGTAGCTTACCGATTGGCGCTTCCACTGAATCTCTCCCAAGTTCATGATGTGTTCCATGTATCTCTCTCGAGAAAGTACGTACCTGATCCTTCACATGTACTCATCTCAGAAGTTGTACCGCTAGAGTAAGATCATTCTTATGAAGAAGAGCAGATAGAGATTTTGGATCACAGCGAAAATGTCCTATGGAACAAGACAACTCTCTTGGTGAATGTTTTATGGAGGAACCATTAATTTGGAGAAGCTACATGGGAACTTGAGGATATGATGAGGGAGAGGTATCCTCATCTTTTTGTAATGAAGTGACAAATTTCGAGGGCGGAATACATTTTAAGGGGGTAGAATGTAACACCCTGAGATTTTATGAGAAATATTTTTTTTATGTCTTATGTTATACGAAACACCAAAGGAAGCTTTCACAATACACAATACTGACTTTCCTTGCATTACACGCAATCACGACCTTCTCGATAGCATGTGTAGTACGCAATACTGGGTTTCACTAAACAACAATATATTATTATGGAATAGCCGTTATGAATAGTATTAACTACATTTTGAATTTTATAACATTATTGTTCATCTTACACATTTTCTAGAACATGTTAAGAGAACAAAATAAATTTTTCTGGAAAAATAAGTATTTTTAAAAAAATGCAGTTTTGCCGCCTTTTGATGGTGCACACACATTAATTCTTGTTTTTGACATGTTTATAACTTCAATTTGACTAAATAAAATTCTTTTTTGGAATCAGGATATAAAAATATACTTTTGATAAATCCTTGATATTTTTTTGACAACTTTCATATTTTGATGAATAGTAAAAATAAGCTAATTTTTAATTAAAAACAACTTTGTTCATTGAGATAATTTATATGGTTAAATTATAATATTGAATGGTTTTAAAGTAAAAATTGAATATATTTTTACCATTTAATATAATTTATGTCATTTTCATTAATTTCACATTGAATTCATAGGTAAAAACATTTTAATCTTTGGCAATGTTTTAACTTCTAGAACCTATTTTCTTAACAACGAGATTAATTTTAAATTAATTACTGAAAATTATGTGTTTTGAATTTTGAAAAATTGATTCCATATTTGGAAAAATTGGCTCCAAATTATTTTAATAGGCTACTTTTTATTTTTGGGCATTATGAATAGTAACTACAATAAATTTTATTTACCATAGTTAAAGGTAAATCGGGTAATTAAGGGTAAATATAAGATTATAAAATTACCCTAACACCTGCCAAAATACTATTGGATAACTGAAAGTCGACCCATATCACATAAGGGTCGGATTAGATTAGTTTAATGGACTTTTTTCCATGAATATAATTTAATTATTATTAAAACCAAAGAAAGTGACAACATGTCACTTTCTTAAATCTTATAAGTATAATAATTTTAATTTAGTGATAAACTTATTGAAACTTCAAACATGAATAGTCTCCAGAAATATAATACAATTATCTACATCATAGGAATTTATTTAGAATTTTTAGGTATTAAATAATTATCATTAATTATTACACAATAGTGAGGTTGAAATTATTTTATTAATTAAAATATCAAATAAATGATTTTAAAAATATTAAAATAAATATTATATGAACTATATAATGTGCTCCACTAATTTTTTTATATACCTATGAAATTTTATGAATCTATTAATGCTTTTATTTTGAACATATCTTCTGTATATATTTTATTTAAATTCAAATAAATGAATAGTGTCAAAATTGACACTATTGTTATTTTATAAAAATAACATATTATAAAATTGTTTAAAAATTAAAAATATATTTAAAAATAATAAATTAAAATTTATATGGTCTAAAATGTCATAAAGTGTCAAATTATGGAAAATTCACAACACCTATGTAATTATTTATAATAATTTAAAACTTAGAATATTATTACCACAAATAAAATAAAATTGATAAATAAGGATAAATCAAGTGGATAATGTTTAAAATAAATTCCTAATATGTCTAAATTTTATTGGATGATGTGATTACAACCCTATCTCAACTAATATTTGGATATGAGTCATTTTGGAAGTTTTTAAGTGGGGTTGGGATTTAATATAAACTAATATTTCGTATATTTCCAAAGGTACCCCTCTCCTCCCTTATAAAAGGGAACCTCCTACCTCTCCTCCTCGCACCAATTTAAGCCTTCATGCTCGGTCAACCCCTGCCTATTTCACTTCCCCACTTCCATAGAAACATCCTAGTGATCCTGGTCTTCTTCAAAGACCAATTTTAGTGCCCTATGAAGAGGTCTCAAAGAGGCACTTCAAAGAAGAGGTAATGTTTGTTACCGATTCATTCAACATTATTTCTTCTTCTACTAATTTTTCATTAGTTGTTTCATTATGATGTAATAACATCAGTATCACTAATATGTTAATATGTTATTATAAGTATGAAACAAACCTATTTCACCACCTATCCATCCTACGGAAAATGAAATCAATGCGCGTTCGTACGTACGGAATACCGTCTCCACTCCTTGGTGTAATCTATTTTCCACCACCCCCATACTTGTATTGGTATAATGTTGTAAATAATGACTATATATTATTATTGTAAATTGATATTGATTCTTAAATAGTATACATACACTTTAATACAATTCAACAATCTTGGGAATGATATCATCGCTCGTGTGTACGTAGGGATTACCGTCTCCACGATGTGATGCGACTCATTCTACATGATCTTAATTTCATAATGATTATATAAATGAATTGAATGAATAAATATGATATATATTTCACTAATACAATTTTGGAAATGAGGTGCATATAAACTAAAAAAAGGAATAAGAATTTATTTGACAAAACACACATACGAACATAAAGCAATAAACACCTGAATAACAAGTAGTAATGAAATATTACTAATAAGAAGATAAGAATATGACATATATATGATATCATAAAAATAAGTATGATTCTGGAATAAGTCAATGACATTATTTAAATCATTATATAGGAGGTTCGGATACTTACGAAGAAAATCGGACCTAAGGTAAGGGAAAATCATGCAGTCTCATTTTTATCCGAGATTGTTTATACTTCAGAATTTACTGTGGAATATTTATCATCCACATCCATATTTTCCTTAATATGTAATATTTATATCCTTATAAAATTGTTTAAATCCAATTTTACCCTTCGGTGAGTTTTTAGTAAAATATATGAATGGAATCTTTTGTCATTTTTCATACGAGGTACTTTTTGACTTTTTCGGCCAAAGTACGAGAAGAATGTTTTTTAACATATACGGCATGAATGAATTTTTAAAACATTATTTCCAAGAAGCTTCTTTTACAAGTTTTCATATTTATTTTTAATCAACCTATTTTAGTTTAAAGTTTTATGACATGTAAGGAAAGGAAAAGTGTTTTTGAAGTAGAAAGGATATTTTCTCAAGAATGGAGTTCAAGTGTTTTATCAAAATTATTTTCCATCTAAGATAATATAGGGTTCTGTTTCTATCCCTATTATTACATTGATTTGATTATGTTGTGATGGAATTATTTTGATGAATTCCTTTATCTAATATGAATTGTTTTATGATGTCACGATGTTTATGAATCCCATTTTTATTACATGGGTTATGCAATGATGTATGGTTTATGATTTTGTGGAACACATATCAATGGTATCATTATGAGATGGGTGGGACCTATATCTCCCTCCAATGCGTTGGGTAAATATTTATATCTCATGATATCGACATGGCTGAAATGGTAGGTTAAACCGGTTCAGTGAAATAGGAATGAAATGAGGATTGAACTCGGTTCTGAAATGGACATTGTCCGCTAAGATAGTTTTGGAAATGAGTCTTAACTACTAAGAAATGATTCTATATGATTATGTGTGTATGCCACAAAGCTTCATGATTTATGTTATTATTATTGGGATTACATTTCACTTCTATGATTTATCCCATGTTATGAAATTATGATTTCTTTTGCAGGGTAAGATTTCTAAAATGTTATGTTCTTATGAATATGATATGTTTGATATTTCTTTTGTTTACCCTTACTGAGCATTTGAGCTCACCCTTTTATATGTTTTCTTTTCCCCAGTTTAGGAAGAAGGATACTAAGAAGGATATTCCAAAAGGTACCCTATATATGATGAAATAAATGGGATATAGTGTTGTTGCTTTATGAACCAGTTGTTTATGTTTCCCAGTTTCTAAAGACACTATACCTATACGTTCCTTTCATGGTTTTGTTATATGTTGTAATAAGTATGCATCAATTTTGAAGTAATAACCATGTATGTAAAGTATGGGTCGTTATACCAAGACCACTAGTATGTTTCTAGGGAAGTTGATAAGGGAAATGGTCTGGGGTTGGATGAGCATTAATGCTCAAAATTGTGTGATAAGGAGATGGAGGAGGTGCCCTTTTATAAGGGAGGAGAGGGGCACCTAAAGAAAAACTCAAAATATTATTTTATAATAAAGTCATATTCGGTTATTAATAGCTCCAAATTGATTTATTTTGAATATGAGGTGGGGATGCGATGTTATCCTCTCAAACAATAGGTTTTTGACAAGTTTAGGTTACTATTTTAAACTTATCATTTAGATTTATCTCTAAGTAGAATAATTTAACATTTACCGCGTCTTCTTGTTTTCTTACACTATATGGTTAATAAACATACTATAACAAGAAAAAATAACCCCAATTGGTTCATTATTAATATATATAACCATATGAATGTTATGTTGCTGAAACATAGATTTTTCAGAATACAATAAAATTAGTAATATAATATTTGTTTCAAAAACTATTTTATGTCAATTTGCAAACTTCTTGGTAATTGATTTTTTGTGAAAATCTTAACAACATGATTAGTTCGAAACAATTTAATTAAATAAGTACTAACATGTCATATTAAGTTATAAAGTTAGTGGAATCCATAAAAAGTCTCCAATTACTTTTATTTGGGTATTTATAACATCAATTATGTTAATATTTCATTAATAAGGTAATTAATGCGTCATCATTGTGTCATAAATAAATTAAATTATTTAATGTCTACAGATTATAAAAAAAATAAAATTAGGTAGGAAGTCGTTTTATCTTTCTAATGAATATTTATAGTTGAATTTATCTTGTGTATAACCCTGCATTAATTTTTATTTCAGTTATTAAACTTTGATATTAACTATTTTAACACTTCTTTAAATAAAATAATAATAAATGTCCTAATCTAATCCATGTGGACTTAAAGGGTAATATTTTATTCCTAATGTTGTTTTTGGTTGAATAACACTTATCCAATAGAATTAGGACATGGGTTAGCTTAATAATAATATCATTTTTACCCTTAATTACCCAATTTACTTTTAATAGTGGTAAAAAAAATAAAAAGATACTATTCACCAAAAATTATTTTTATCTTATTGAACCACATTTTACACCTTGATATTAACCGTGTCTTTTGGATTTTCAAAATTCTGCTCACAGAAGTGGTAAAATTAAGTTTTAAGTAAATTTTCAAATTCTCTTAGGAGGTGGGTAAAAGATGGTGAAAAGTTCAAAAAAAATTTATATATCAAAAATTTTTATAAAATTAATCCAATGAATCAAATTGAACATATATAAGTATTATATATCTATTTTGACCTAAAAAATATAAATAAAATAAATAATTATTTAAATAAAAAGTCGGTTTTTAAATAGTAACCTAGTGTTTTCACTATTCATAAAAAATTGAATGTTTTCAGAAAATACCAAAATTTCACCATAGGCTAATTTTGATATTCCGAATCCAAAAATGAAGTCCTTTTTGAAAGATGAAATTTAAAATATTTCTAAAAGTGGGTATTACTATTCATAACGGCTAGTTTATATAATATTTTAATAGAATATCGTTTTTTAGTGAAACTTAGTACTGCATACAACACATGATATTGTGAAAGGTCATGATTGTATGTAAATCAAGACAAGCTAGTGTTTTATGTAGTTAATTATTCCTTTGATGTTTTGTATAACATAAGACATAAAAAATATACTTCTCATAAACTATCTGGGTGTTACATTCTACCCCCCATAAAATGAATTTCGCCCTCCAAATTCGTCACTTCATAATGAACAGATGAGGATACCTCACCCTAATCATATCCTCAAGGTCACATATAGATTCTTCAAGTTGGTGGTTCCACCATAAAACTTTCACCAACTGAGTGGTCTTGTTCCGTAGAACATGTTCGCTATGATCGAGAATCTATATAGGTTGTTCTTCATAAGTAGGATCTTTCTCCAGCGGTACAACTTCTGAGCATAGTACATGTGAAGGATTTGGTATGTACTTTCTCAGGAGAGATACATGGAACACATCGGAACTTGAGAGAGATTCGGTGGAAGCAACAATCGGTAAGCAACCTTTCCAACACGATCTAGTATTTCGAAAGGACCGATATACCTAGGGATCATCTTTCCCTCCATTCCAAATCTCATTACTCTCTTGCAATGAGATATTCCGAAAACACTTTATCACCCACTTCAAACTCTATGTCTTTTCTTCAGTTGTTGGTATAACTTTTTGGTCGACTCTGAGCTGCTCTTATGTGTTGTTGAATATATCAGACCATTTTTTTCATCTCATCAACAAGATCAGGTCCTAATAGCTTTCTTTCCCCGACTTCATCACAGGAAGTTGGAGTCCAGAATTTCTTTCCATATAGTGCTTTATAAGGATCCATCTGAATAATGGAGTGAAAGCTATTATTATAAGAAAATTCCACTAAAGGTAGGTGTTGATACCAACCATCTTTGAAATCCATAGAGTATGCTCTTAACATAACTTCTAGAGTTTGAATTGTTTTCTCAGATTGATTATCTGTCTGAGGATGATAAGCAGTGCATAAACTCAACTCGGTATCAAAAGTATGATAAAGAGTTTGCCAAAACATTGAGGTAAATCTCGGATCCCAATCAGATATAAGGGAATGTGGTACTCCATGAAATATTACCAAATTTTTACATATATCCTGGAAAGTTGATCCAGAGTGAAATCTTCTCTAATAGCAATGAAGTGTGCCAACTTCGTAAGATGATCAACTACGACCCAGATAGCATTATTTCCTTTGGCTTTTTTAGGATGTCTGGTGACAAAGTCCATAGTGATGTTTTCCCATTTCCATTCGGGTATGGGATATGGTTGTAACATCCCCTTATACTTCTATCTCCCAGCTTTAACTTTCTGACAAACCAGGCATCGAGAGACATATTCAACAACATCTCTTTTCATGCCATCCCACCAGAAGTACTCTTTCAGGTCCCTATACATCTTCGTGCTTCCATAATGAATAGAGAATGAAGAACTATGAGCCTCATCCAGCAGCTCCTTATTTAATTCTGGGATGGGAGGAACACAAACCTGATTCCTGAACCTTATTATCTCATCCCAATCAAGGTGTAATTCAGGAACATTTCTCTCCTCCTTTTGTAACTCTAAATCTTCTTTTTGTGCCTCTTTAATCTTCACATGTATAGATGGTTGATCATTCATTTGAGAAAGAAAATATTTCTCCCCTTCTATTATAATTTCAAGATCCATCCTCTGTAAATCCATAAATATTGGATATTTTGTGATCCTCATCATGGATAATCTAGCATGGTCTTGTCGTCATAATACATCTTCGACCTTGTTTTCTTTCCCAGGGTGGTAATGAATTGAGCAGTCATAATCCTTAATCAGCTCCAACCATCTTCTTTGGCACATATTCAGCTACTTTTGTTTGAAAATATTCTTTAAACTTTTATGATCAGTATAAATATCACACTTTTCACCATAAAGATAATGCCTATATATTTTTAATCCAACGATTACCGCGGCTAACTCCAAATCTTGAGTTGGGTCATTTTGCTCATGGATTTTCAACTGTCGTGAGGCATAAGCTATAACCATATCATTTTGCATAAGAATAAACCCTAGTCCCTTCTTGGATGCATCACTGTAGATCACAAACCTTTCACCACTACAAGGTAGTGTGAGAACAGGTGCACTGGATAACCTTATTTTTAACTCCTTGAAATTCTATTCACACTACTCCTTCCACCCGAACATAACTCATTTTCGAGTCAACCTCGTGATTGGATTATATAACCTTCAAAAGTATTTCACAAAATGTCGATAATATCCAGCCAGACCAAGAAAACTTTGGATCTTATTTACTGTTGATGGTCTTGAAATCTTTCAATTTCGTCTATTTTTTCTAGATCCACAAATATCCCCTCTTTTGAGATAATGTGACCCAAAAATGAAAGTTTTTGAATCCAAAATTCACACTTGGTAAATTTGGCATAAATATATTCCTTTCTTAGGGTCTTTAATACAATTCTCAAATGATCTTCATGTTCTTACTTACTCTTTGAATAGAAAAGAATATCTTCTATAAAGACTACCAAAAACTGATCAAGATAGTTTCTAAAGACTATATTCATTAGATCAATGATGATACCATGGGAATTAGTAACACCAAATGGAATCACTATAAATTCATAGTTTACATACCATGTACGGAAAGAAGTCTTTGTTATATCCTTGTGTTTGACCCTTATTTGATGATACCCTAAACGAAGATCAATCTTGGAAAAGTATTGAGCTCCACATAGTTGGTCAAATAAGTCATCAATACACGAGAGAGGATATTTTTTCTTGATAGTGATATTGTTAAGTTCTCGATAATCTATGCAGAGTCTCATTGATCCATCTTTCTTCTTATCAAACAAAACAGGTTCTCCCCAAGGTGAAGCGCTTGGGCGTATGAATCCTTTATCAAGATTCTCTTGGAGTTTCTTCTTCAATTACTGCAACTCAATTGGAACCATTCTATATCGTGTCTTTGAAATAGGCATAGCACCCATTATGAGTTCTTTTGAAAACTCAACATCACGATTTGGTGGAAGACCTGGTAATTCCCCTAGAAAGACATCATCAAACACATGTATAATGGGCATATTCTTAATCATGAGTTTCTCTCCAACCATTTGAGATAAATAACCTTCATTTATTAGAATCAAGACCCATAAGATGGATGAAATTTCCACTAAAAGGTTATATTCATCATTGCAACAATAGATGATAGTATATTGATTGGGAATATTAAATGCGATTTCCATTCATTGGAAATTGATATGATCTCCATATAAATAAATCCAATCCATTCCCAGAATCACATAAAATTCCACTATAGGATGGATCACAAGATTTGAAACAAGCACTTTCCCACAAACTTCAATCAGAGAAGAATTGTAAACTTTTGATGAAACTATTATGCCATTAGGGGTTGTCACAGCTAACTCAATATCTAACTGCTGAGGTAATACAGGGATACCCTTAGAAAATTCTTCAGAAATCAAAGAGTGGGTAGATCAAGAATCAAATAAAACATTTTCTACTTTGGAGTTGATGATAAGTGTACCTTTCACCACTTCGTTATCATACTTCACATCATCGATAGAAATTACATGTGACTTTCCTTTTCCTATGGCCTTAAGTGTTTGTTGACGTCGATCATCATCAACAACCCTTGGATTAGGGCATTGATTGGCATAATGCCCCATTTCCTTGAAATTGAAACATTGAAGTGTAGGAGGTGCATTCTATGTATCCCTTTCTTTGTTCACATCATTATGCTCGAGGACCTTCTTTTCCACAATTAAAAAACATTTACTTGTCCCTTTAAGAGAATTCCCTCAATGTTTCATTCCACACTTTGAGAATAAGGGGAAACTAATCTTCTTTTCAGTGTGGTCTTCATATTTTCCCTTGAATTCCATTTTCATCTTCTTATGAAACCCATATGACTGATGGCTTACTCCAATCTCCATCTCAACCTTGAGAGCACATCGAACAATTTACTCATAGCTATTGAAGTCCCTTATGGTTGACTCCCTTAGAATACTTGGTCTTAAGACACTAAATAATTGATCGATCTTACTCTCAGGTTGGATAATAATTATGGAAGCGTACCTTGCAAGGCATTTAAAATTTTCTTCGTAGGTACCAACAGATTCATCTTCCTTTTTCATTAGTTCAAGAAACTCCTTCTCCATCTTTGTTCGAATAATATGAAGGACTTACTTATTGAAAAATAAGTTCTTGAACTCGTCCCATTTAATGGACTCAATTTCATCCCTTTGTCTCATATTATTAATAAGATTCCACCATTTATCAGCTTCACCATCCAAACAATATAATGATAAGATGACATTATCATGTTCAAAACATTGTAGGACTGAAAATATCTTTTCAGTGGTACAGATCCATTGTTCAGCGACTAATGGATCAGAAGACCCGATTAATGATGGTGGATGCTACCTAATGAAGCATTCAATAGAATGTTGCTCCTTAATTTGCTCATTTGGAAGTCCAGCATGATTCATAGCTTGATAAAATTGTGTGAGTATGGCTACAAGATTTTTCATTCCAGCTCCCATAACTTTTGGTTTCTCAGTGGGACAATCCTTGCATTTCCCGTCACATTCAGTATTAACACGGTTCTTCCAGGTTCCAGCCATTAACTAAAACCAAGAAGCTTAGTGTGAGAAACACTAATCAAAACAGGAAAACCTCATAATCAAGAATTAAATTTCACACTTCAGGTCATATCCTCAGTTTTTCATGGCCATTTCTAATAAACTAGTATTGTGATCTATGTTTAGACATATCCTTAGAGTTATTACTAAGGATTTAATATCCTAGTTTCCAAAGGTTGACTATACCTTTCCTATGATACCAAATATAATGACCCATAATTTATATACATGGTTATTACTTCAGAATTGAAGCATACTTATTACAACATATAACATAAACATGATAGGACAGTAGAGGTACAATGTATTTAGAAACTGGGAAACATAAACAACTGGCTCATAAATCATCTACATTATCTCCCATTTATTTCATCATATCTAGAGTACTTTTTGGAATATCCTACTAATTACCCTTCTTCTTGACCTGGGGAAAAGAAAACACACAAAAGGGTGAGTTCAAATTCTTAGTTAGGGTAAACA
Source organism: Viscum album (assembly GCA_963277665.1). Lineage (NCBI taxonomy): Eukaryota > Viridiplantae > Streptophyta > Magnoliopsida > Santalales > Viscaceae > Viscum > Viscum album. Next base: position 845,847,137 of record OY728128.1, read on the forward strand.
AAAGAAATATCAATCATATCAAATTCATAAGAACATAAAATTTTGAAAATCTTAACATGAAAAATAGATCATAATATCATAACATGGGATAAATCATAGTAGTGAAATGTAAACCCAATAATCATAACATAAAACAAGAAACTTTGTAGCATACACACATAATCAAAGAAAATCATTTCATTTTAGTCAAAGCTCATTGCCAAGACCATCATAGCGGACAAAGTCCATTACTGAACTGAGTTCACTCCTCGTTCCAGTCATGTATCACTGAACCAGATTAACTTGTCATTCCAGACATGTCTATCTCATGAGATATAAATCTGTACCTAATACATTGGAGGGAGATATAGGTCTAGCCTATCTCATAATGAACCCATTCTTATGTGTGCCAAAAAATTATAAATCATTTCAAAACCCATGTAATAAAAATGGGATTCTTAAACATCATGCCATCATTACATAATCCATATAAGATAAATAGACATCATAAAATTAATTTTATCATAACATAATCAAATCAATGTAAAAATTGGGATAAAAACAGAACCCTATATTATCTTATATGGAAATTAATTTTGATAAAACACTTGAAATCCATTCTTGAGAAAAATATCCTTTCTACTTCAAAAACATTTTTCCTTTCTTAACAGGTCATACAATTTTGATATAAAAGAGGTTGATTATAAAATAACTTGAAAATGTGTAAATTAAGCGTCGTGGTAATAATGTTCTATGAAATCATCAAAATCCATTCATGCTATATATGTTAAAAAACATTCTTCTCGTACTTTTGCCGGAAAAGTCAAAAAGTACCTCGTACTAAAAACGACAAAATATTCCTTCCATATCATTTACTAAAAACTCACCAATGGGTAATATTACATTTAAACAATTTTATGAGGATAGATATAATATTACATATTGTGGAAACATGGATGTGGATGATAAATATTCCCCAGTAAATTCTGAAGTATAAACAATCTTCTATAAAATTGAGATTGTGAGATTTTCCCTTACCTTAGGTCCAATTTGCATCGTACGTATTTGAACCTCCTGTATAATGATTTAAATAATGTCATTGACTTATTATAGAATCATATTCATTGTTATGATATCATATATGGTCATATTCTTATCTATTTATTAGTAATATTTCATTGCTACTTGTTATTCGGGAGTTCATTTCTTTATGTTCTTATGCATGTCTTGTTGAATAAATTCTTATTTATCTTTTTAGGTTATATATACCTTATTTACAGGATGTTATTAGTGTAATATATATCATATTTATTCATTCAATTCATTTATATAATCATTATTCAATGAATATCATGTAGAACAAATCGCATCGCATCGTGGAGATGGTAGGCAGTACGTATGAACGGGCGATGATATCGTTTCAATGATCATGGAATTATATTGAAGTGTATGTATACTATTTCAGAATCAATATCACATTACCATAATCATATATAGTTATTATTTAAACCATTATACCCATTCAAGTATGGTGGTGGTGGAAAACAGATTACACCACAGTGTGGAGATGATATTCCGTACGTAAGCACACACAGTGATTTTGTTTTCCATAGGATGGATAGAAGGTGAAATAGGATTGTTTCATATTTATTAAAACATATCATATATATGAGTGTTACTTATGTTATTACTTCATAATGAAACAACTAAAGAAGAAGAGGTAGAAGGAGAAATAAATTTGAATGAATTGGTAACAGATATTATCTCTTCTTCGACACGCCTCTTTGAATCCTCCTCTTAGGGCACTAAAATTGGTCTTTGAAGAAGAACATGAACTCAATTATGTTTCTAGGGAAGTTGAGAAGGGAAATTGGTAGGGGTTAACCGAGCATTATGGCTCAAAATTGTGTGAGGAGGAGAGGCAGGAGGTTCCCTTTTATAAGGGTGAAGAGGGGCACCTTAGGAAAAACTCATAATATTGTTTTATAATAAAGTCATATTCGTCTTTTAATAGCTCCAAATTGATTTATTTCGAAGCTAAGGTGGGTATGGGTCGTAATCCTCTAAAAATATAGGTTTTAGACATGTTTAGGTTACTATGTTAACATTATCATTTAGATTTAACTCTAAGTTAAATAATTTAACGTTTACCGTGTCTTCTTGTTTTCTTACACTATATGGTTAATAAACTTACTATAACAATACAAAATAACCCCAAGTGGTTCTTGATTAACATATATATACTTATTTATGTTATTTGTCCTAACATTATATTTTTAGGAATAGAATAACAATTAATAATATAATATTTGTTTTAAAAACTATTTTATGTCAATTTTGAAACTATTTGGTAATTGATTATTTGTGAAAATCTTAATAGCATTATTAGTTCAAAAAAAGTTAATTAAATCAATTCTAAAATGTCAAATTAACCTATAAAATTAGTTTAATTCATAAAAAGTTTCAAATTACATTTATTAGGGTATTTATAACGCCAATTATGTTAATATTTCATTAATAAGGTAATTACTGCATCATAATTGTGTCATAAATAAATTAAATTATGTAATGTCTAAATATTATAAATAGAATATAATTAGGTAGGAAATATTTTTATTTATCTAATTAATATTTATAGTCAAATTTATCTTATGTATAACTTTATTTTGAAAATGTTTTTATTTATTAAACATTGATTTTAACAATTTTAACACTTCTTTAAATATAGTAATAATAAATGTCTCAATCTAATCCAAGTGGACCTAAAGGGTAATATATTATTCCTAAGGTTTTTTTTGTTCTAATTAAACTTATAAAATATAATTAGGACATGTGTTTGGGTAATAATAATATCATTTTTATCCTAAATTACCCTATTTACTTTAAATCGTGGTAAAAAAATAAAAAGATACTATTCACCAAAAATTGTTTTTTTCTTATTGAACCACATTTTACTCCTTGATATTAACCGTGTCTCTTGGATTTTCTTAATGACAGTCACAGAAGTAGTAAAATTAAGTTTTATATAAATTTTCAAACTTCCTAGGAGGTGGGTAAAAGATGGTGAAAAGTTCAATAAAATTTTTATATATCAAAAATTATTGTAAAATTACTTCAATGAATCACATTGAACATATATAAGTATTATGTATCTATTTTGACCTAAAATATATTTAAATAAAATAAATAATTATTTAAATAAAAAGTCAGTTTTTAAATAGTAACCCAGTGTTTTCACAATTCATCAAAAATTGATTGTTTTCAGAAAAATACCAAATTTTCATCCTAGGCTAATTTTGATATTCCGAATCCAAAATTGAAGTCCATTTTGAATGTTGAAATTTATAAAATTTAAAAAAGTGGGTATTACTATTCATAACTTCTATTTTATATAATATTTTAATATCATATCATTGTATAGTGATACTTGGTATTGCGTACAACACACGCTATCGTGGAAGGTTGCAATTGCGTGTAGAGCAAGACAAGCTAGTGTTGTGTGTAGTTAATGATTCCATTGATGTTGCGTATAACATAAGACATAAAAAAATATACTTCTCATAAACTACCAGGGTGTTACAAAGGTAAGGTTTTATGAAAATTCTATTTTATTATATTGAGTTACAAAAATTATTAATGAACACTAATTTCCCATGATTTATTTCTTAATCCAAAGAAATATATTATATATTACTTAATACTTAATTTATTTTGTTTTATAATAATTACTTATAATATAATTATCTAACAACTCTTATCTCAAAGGCTATGTTACATGGAAGGGTTCTCTTGTCTAAAAAATACATTCCTTGAATGATATTTTATACTATAACCCAAACTACACATAGAATGGTTTATATAATTCCCATTGTATATATTTTGTCATGATACACTAAATATTCATGGTATTTAATTTTTCTTTGAAATTTTATTCTTCATGTTTTTCATATTTAAATTTTTCAAGAGATGTTTGTTTTATGTGTCAATATTTTCAATTCCATGAGACATGTTTTTTATGATGCACCATAATTACTATTAATTGGTGTATTACCTCTATATTTCATTCTTTTATAATAAATACCATTCATATCATTATATTTTAATTTATAAGAATACCAGTATTTCTTTTGTATTCTTATATTACAATTAACTAAATGTAATATTTATCTCAAATTTGTTTCATTGAGATATGATTTATATTCCCATCTTGATTCATTTTTTGTTATATCTATTTCATATGGAATACTTTTTTAATTATCTGAAACTATTAATATTGGGATATTAAACTCATGGAAGTCCATCACTATCTTTTTGAGGACAAATCATTATTTTATATATATATAATTTTTCATTCAACAAATTTCCTCTATGAACACACTATTGATCCTTCCATTAATTAATGTGAGTTCACCTAGATTCTATATATATATATTTATTAGGGAAATTATTTAAATATTTATATTCCGCATTCACTATATAGTGTTATTTTTAGTAATACATACATTGAAATCTATTTCATTTATTTAATGAGGAAATATTTAAAATTTATATACATGTCAACCTAATAAATATGATTAATGATTATTATGGATTATTGGTTATGTATTATAAATATTATAATTTCTGTCCAATGATGAATGCGTTGGAATTAATTAGTTATGGTTGGGGCATAAAAATATATTTTCCATGTATATATAGGTGTCATTAAATAATGTAACTTTGGTATTTTGTTTTATTATTAACTAGAATAAAATTTTTCCAATAGACATTTCCTTGATAGTAAGATTATGAGGTCTATGATCATGATGTCATTGATGTTGGTGTGTAATTATTTATCAAAAAATATGCATTTCATAAATAATGATTGAGTTATTTTTATACATGTGATATTTTAATTTACATTTTAATCCTACATATATTATGATTTTTGTGTCATTCTATTATGAAATTATTTTTGGTTATTTCTTCCTGTCATTTTATTAATATCATGATATCTTTTGATATACCTTTTCCCTTACACAACATTGGATATTACCCATATTATATTTCCATTTACACATGATATTATTAAATATATCAAAACTAATTTTTCTTGGTTAAAATACCATAGTTGTAGAATTTTAGGGAGATATTGGGAAATTTCGATAGATTAAGTAGTTCTTTATATAGTGTAAAAAAATATATTTGAGGAGAAGGGAATGGAATTTGTTAATTTATTTTTTTCCTGATCTTCTAAATCTATAATCCAAAAAGATCCTTTAAATGAATGTTACTTGATATTAATTTGTGATACTGCAATTCATGATGGTTAGAATTGGGCCTCTTCGATTCACAACAAATATGGTATAAAAAGAATTAATTTATTTTACCCAAATTCAAAGAGCAGGGTTCTCGGGAATCATAATTGGAATCAAAGGAGGGTTTATATGACATTAGTGGTTTTTATGTTTTTTGATAACAATTCATGGGGTTATAAGTTTATTTCAATAAAAATTTCCATGGTATATATAACCCTTTAGGATATGTTGTTGTATTATTGAAAATTTTATGTTGCTTAATGATTACTACAAGATTTCATTAGGGAAAGCCCTAAGACTATGTAGAAAGGATAAGACTATGTATAGGATAACATCAAGAAATTTTAGTAAAGTATAGATTGTGTGGTTTTCCTATAAAAATATCCTTTCATTCATACTATAAGGGGATATAGGCTCCCAAAAATATATACCTAGTTTTAATAATCAAGAGAAGTTTGTGTTTTGAATTATATAATTCATCACCAGGTGAAAAAAAAGAGGCATAAATCCACACATGGTTTGAAAATATATGTGGATATTTTCTTGTTCATCACATTATCGTTATAGTCCACTATGTTGGATTTATAATATTATGGAATTAGGAAAATATATATGGGAGAAACCAACCTAATAAAACCTAGATTGAACCAAGAGAGATTATTATATAATTGGAAGATAATTTTATTATTATCAATATTATTGAATTTTATGTTTGACTTCTCATGAGATCATTTATGAATATTCTGTTAAGAATATTCATTACCCAAATTATCCTATTTTCATTTTAATAATGGATAAGTTAAAAAGGTACTATGATAATAATGAATTCAATAGAAAATGTAGATAATATGAAAATTAATATTCTCATGGGATAGGATATGGAGTTGAAATTTTTTTGATTATATCAAATTAGTTATAAATTATTATTATTATAAATAGGAACATGGTTATTCCCCATGAAAACCTCGATAAGAGAGGGATTGAGTCTTATAATAGTTCATCTGATGAATATGGTGAGGAAAAAAATGTTTCAATTTCATATGTGTCAAAAAAGTTGGAAGAAGTGCCCTGTAAAATGTCTCAATGGAACTATAAGATATTTTTTATGTGAAAGTGGTTGGAGTAAAAAACAAATAGTTTAAGAAAACTTATTATATTAGTGGGATCAATGAAAGGATATATATATTTCTAGAGGTATGAATAATTGTTATATGTCTTACATGTGGGGGTGGTGGTCAGTATCCTAGTCAATACTCCATTCCAGGGTAAATAGAGGAAGATATGGTCTATAAATTTATAAGATAATGGAAATCTTATAATGTTGAAAATTAAAAATTGGGTTCTAAAAATGATTTCTAATGAGGAACACCGATCACCCACTCAAGAACTATTGGTGTTTTGTTCATATGCTCAATATTGTACAACTCTATACTATGAATTTTTCCTAAATACAAAAAATAACATCCCCAATGAAAATATGTTTAAAAATTAATTAAAAAATTCTTATGGTGCAATTATTGTATCTAAATTATATAATATATATCTAATAAATGTTTAAGGAATGCACTATCTGTAAAATCATGTTTCACTCACATTTTTAATTTTTAATGTGATATTAATAATGGATTGTTGAATTGAAATAAAGGCCATGATAATTCTAAATATATGAGTAACACATCTAAAACTAATCCCATACACACCTATTATGGATTACAATAAACCCCAAATAAAGAGAAAGATGCCCATTATATTGAGGACTATAGGATAAATGGTTTAAGAGAAACTCAAATTAATTATATTTATATTATAATAGAAAATATTTGTTTACCACTCAAACATAAAAATATGTCTATAAAACCTAAATAGAAATAAAAGCACAGGTATTGTAAATATTTAAGATACCAATAGATATTTTCATTACTGGGTAGTATTTCAAATTTCAAGGATGAAATCTATTTAGGGGGAAGGTAATTTAAACCCCCTGGATTATAAATTATATATTACTCTAAAAAAATTTATATGTGATATCTTAATTCCCACACAACACTAAAAAACACTGAATAACGAAAATTCTCTATAACCATTAAAATTTCTACATATAATTGGTGGGTAAAAATAGATGTTATAGAATTATGAAATATTTTTAGAAATAAAAATATATTTTTTAATTATTACGCTATCTATGTAAATAAAACTAGTGTAGCCAAGTAACCAATAATATTAATATTTGATTTATAATATAATACTTCAAAAAATTTATTTTATGCTCTTAATTTTACTATAATTTATAAATAATGGATAAAATATATTTTAGATATGAATAGTATAATAACATCAATATTATTAGTAATTTATATGAAAAATAAGATTAGTAAATATTTTAAAATATTTATTTCTCAATCAAAAAAATATTTCAATATATTTTTATATTTTAATTAAAATTTAAATTTAGAATTTTAATAAATTTAATATTGAAAAATAAATATATTTTTTAGATTTGATATGTTAATATTATTATAAGATTAATTGGTTAAATTTTTCTAATATAAATTATTTTAAGGTAAAAAGTGAAAATATCATTATTAACAAAAAAGTAACATTGGAATTAACTATTAATGAATAATAATTTTCTACAAAAAGTTAATAGAAAAAAATAAAAGGACAAAAACTATACATTCTTTAATACCATTCTGAATTTATAAATCCAATGTTTAAGATTTAATGAACATAATTAATATTTTATAATAAAAGTAGTTGTTTTTAGACATTCATTTTAGTTAAAAATAAATTTAAAAAATAAATTTATTAGAATTATATCATCAAAATGAAATTAATTAATAATTTAATCATTTATAAGAACAAATTTTTTAAATAAGAAATTTTTCTAAAAACTATTTTTAATAGGTTATATGCAGTAGTGATAAAAATTGATTTTCTTACGCACATAAATTGTTTCTAAAAAAATGAATTCATATTTTTATTCACTATATATATATATATTAAAATTATGGTCCTTTTATTTTTATTCATTATAGGAAAATTAATTTAGGATAAACTAAGTACCATGGTTAAATAAGAAATTGTTCAAGTGAATGTTATAAGATTGGAGGACTGTGAATCATGTTCAAAACATGTGTGAAAATGAATATTTGAGGGATTGTTTTTCATTTACCATATCTCAATCCATTAATTCCAATTTTTTAATCTTCATAGCTTGTAAAACATAACCCCTTCTTTTTTTATGTTGAAATAATTACAAAAATTTCATTCTCACCATAGTTAAAAGGGGCCTCTTATATCCAATTGAAAAACAATAAAAAATTTTGATTCCTCTAGATAAAGTAAAATTATTCCATCCCATATAGTGCCTTTTCACCATATTACACTTATTCTATCATGATTTTATCCTATTCCATCACTTTCTATGTAGTCTTCAAAGAGAAATCCCTTGTTCTTGACCCGAGTACTAGTTTTCCATAATTACTTTTCTTTTCTATATAAATTTTCCAAACCAATCATCTGATTACTATATAATTAATTTCTTATTATTTTTATACATAATCAAATTATTAAAAGGTACTAAAATGAAAAAAATTTCCACTTTTACTTGGAAGAAAAATAAAATTTATGTGTTTGTTTGGACTACCACCACCATGAAGCAACATGATTATGTTTCCTTACCTACCATATATGGATTGTCTTAAATTAATTTTAATAAATAATAATGATATATAAAATATTTTAGATTATAATATTATCAATTATACTATAAATAAATACTTTCCAATGAAAAATTAAATCATCTACCATGTACACATGCAGACTTTCACCTCTATAGAACAATTAATATCCATTTTTTTCAAAACCATTCATGGATGGTCATGAAAGTGGGTAAAATTGAAATATATACTATTGATGAAACTATTATGTTTTAGGAAATAAAAATATGAAAACCTATTCAAAATTTTAGAAATAATAAATTCTAGAAAATTCAACCATCCCAAAGATAATTTTAAGAGAAAAAATTATTTATTTTTACTATTTAATAACATTTTATAGATTATATTATTGTTATATATTTTTTTTAAATTATGATATATCATAATAATAAAAACTAAAAAATCTCATCATCATTATTCTATACTAATATTATATCTAAATAACTTCATCATCATCTATTAATTACGGTATGTTCTTGTTTGGGTCAGTGTAACCACCTATAATACAAATGATATAAAATAATATTATAAATGAGTCTGAGCACATAATTACTAATAATAAATTATGTATATAATTAAATATATAATTTTTTTGTTACCTATAATATTAATTAAAAAACATGATCATACTTAATTTCATCTTTAATGACCATAAAAAAATACAAAGAGTGAAATTATAAATAAATATATAATTATAAAAATAAAATTATAGTGCCTTTAGTTGTTTAGAAGTGTTAAACATTCATAGAATGAAGTATAGAAATACCATTATTCTTAAACTAGTTTAACGCGATCTATATTAAACACAATGATATTTAAAATATATATTAGTTAATTAATACACATATAGAGAATAATTTTAATTTCTATATATGAAGGTTTATTAATATAAATAAGTTTATGAAATTTGTTATTAAGGGTATAATTTTTAGTAAAGGTGATATTCAATTTTTTAGTGGATATCAGAAATTAATATACATGTTTATGCTAACTTAATTATCTTCCATACAGTTGAAAAAATTCTTACTAAAATATATAGTTCATGGATTGAATTTTTATAAAAAAGGAATAATTTTTTTTATTTTCACCTTACTTTCTAGGGTACTAATATATTAATTTATAACCTCATTATTGAATGATTCTTACATCAAGGATTATATTACATGAAAGGTGTTTCTTGTCTAAATTTCCACCAACCTGAAACCTATTTTTTATTCTACACTATGTTTTATTTTTCATTATGTAAATAACAAACCATTAATATTTTTTTCATAATAAAATAGTTTTTAATAATATTTAATGATTCATTTGAAATTATATCCCGCATGGGGTTTTGACTCGAATGTTTCTAAATTCATTATAGTATTGGTCTGTACTTTAATTTCTATATGAAATTAATGATATAATGAATCATCATATTTTTTTGTGTATTATTTACAATATTTTCTTCAATTCTAATTAATAAAATTCATTTTATTATACATTAATTTCTTGGTCTCCCTGTAATATTATTTTTATTCTTACATTACCGTAATTATAAGTGTGTGTACATCTCACTTTTGTTTCATTGAGATATGATTCTCTTTTACCACTCATTTAATTATTATAGTATATATATTGTCCATGAATTAATTTATAAATCATATCATACTATTTAATGTTGTTATTTAATATCATGAATATCACTCACCACTTTTTTATTTCCAAATCAACATATATTAAAAGAATAATTTTTATTCCAGTACCATTTCTCTTCGCATGCACTATAATTTGTTAGATTTATTGACGGTTGTTTACTTATATTTCATATGTAGATTGACTTGGAAAATTATTGACTAAATAATATACAAGTTTCTCAATACAATGTTTGTTTTATGAATAATTAAAAATAAATATATTATATTTATTGATTAGGAAAATATTGATAATTAATATACTTGATATTCAAATAATGATATTTATTCATTGTCAAGAAATATTGGTTATTTATTATATATATTATACATTAAATAAAATTATCAATGCATTGGACTTAATTAGTGATGGGTGGGGACTGAAATATCAACTTGATATATTGGTAGGTCTCATAAAATAATAGAACATGTGTATTTTGGTTAATACCATTCCATGAAAACAATCTCTTTGAGATGAGGCCTTGAATTTATGATGACGATGTATAAGGCTTAAGGAATGGAACTGGATGTCTAGATTTATTCTATTCATCATTATATAACCATTTATTTCTATCCATATGATTATTTCACTTCTATTTTAATCCATTTATATAATACACTATTATTTATTTATAGTATTGAATTATTTTTTGTTAATTTAATTACTTCATACTATTAATTATGTAACTCTCTACCCCCCAGTTACCCAGAGTCGGTGAATTAATACATAACATTGGCATCATTATGAGGAATCATGTCCTGAAGGACCGATCAATTTAGCAGTCCTGGAAAATAGATTACATACTTGAAGTTCAACATTAAAACATGAAAAGAAAAACAACAGTAATTTATTCCATTAGAAACATCCTAGCCACCTAGATTATGTCTGCAAGTCACTCATAGAAAAGTCGTAAATATCATGGGAAAATAAAATATAAGAATGTGGTGATCTTAGATGCTCGGTAAGGGTAAATAATTTAGCAGAAGCTATAAAATTTTAGGGAAAGAAGTGTAATAAAACAATACCCTTTTAAACATAAACTTGAAAATAATAAGGCAAAAATAAATCAAAAATTACCATATTAACATGAAAAAGGATATTCTACATGTATAATAATCACAAGAAGTAACTAATTTCATAATAAGGGAATGTATAGTACCAGATTTAAATTTCGGTGTCATGGCCCCGTGTTAGGACCTATGGGCTTACTCTAACCGGTCCCAATCCCAAAGAGCCTTTGTAACCAGACTCCATCCTAGAGATCCTCTGTAACCAGACTCCAACACAGTGAGCCTCTGTAAGTGTACTCCAACCCGGAGGGTCTACTATAATCGGACAACAACCTGGAGGGCTTACTTTTACCAGTCCCCAACAGATAAGAAACTAGTCCAATACATTCCTCATAAGAAGAGGTTAAAATATAACATAAACATTCGTATTAAAACTATCATACAAAATGTTAATACTTTATCCATAAACCATGAATGGTGTAAAAATAAAACATCCAAAGTAAAACATATCAGAAAACATTAAATACTATATGGAAGATTTTTATCATAATAAATGAACTACAAAAAAGTTTAAAATCCATTAAAGGATGTTGACATTAATGAAAATGATCAGTAAACGTATTTGAGAGAAATATCACTTTTTCATGAAATCGTTTATAATTTTAACAATTTCTAAAGGTAGTCATTAAAAGGGATTTTTGAATCAAAGTGTACCATACAACTTTTAATCTTTTTAAAATAATTATCATTTGGACACATTCATGTACATTTAAATAAATCCTTAAATTCATTTTGAAGAAAAGGAAATTAATTAAAAGGTTTAGAAATATAAATATTTTAAACATTTAAAATGATGATCTATTTAAATAGACCCTACCATAAAACCTTAAAAGATTCCTTTTGAAATAATTATTATAAAAAATGGGTACATATGATAACTATGTCCTAGAAAATATTTACACATGAACTATCTCGGATAATAATGAGATTGGGGAAATAACCCTTACCTCGCTGAAATCAATCGATTCATATGGAAAATAGTCAATAACCACCCAATGAATCAATAATATCATGAATATGAAGAGGATAATTATAATATATACCAAATGGCATTACACATTACACCACATGCAATAAATAAGTGGTGAACAATGGAAATATCACGGAATTAAAAGTGAGATAAGAAACCCCTTACCACGTGTCCGACATGACTCACTTGTATGTTCCTTGTTCTTCCTGAATAAGAAACATAAGTTAATTTATACTTGAATAAATATATTTTCAATTTTATTATTCCTTATATATCACTTATTACCTTGAAACAACAATTATTTAATTAATTGAGTTCATATAGGACATATTGTCGATGTTTGGCGAGTAAAAAATGAACTTGTTATAATTATAAATTGTCCATGTGGTAAAAATTCATTAATATATTGAATAAGATTACTCATTTAGGTTTCATATATATCATATATGTCCAGTATATATATGTATTTATAACAGTACATAACATTTGGAGATAAGAAATGAAATTCACCATTCATGGAGACGATAAGTCATATGTACGCATGAAAGATACTTTTATTTCTATTTTGTATTTTAATGGAATTAAAATGTAATGAAACATGTTTATATTATAATGAAAGTATAATATCATATATAATATCATTAACTCCATACTTTATATATACAACATATGTCCTTAACGAGTCTTATCACTTTGAGGGGGCGGTAGTCTGAACTTCCTCAAATGAAATTATAGCGTTTAACCCATTATGGAATCCATAAAGGTATGATATAAATAAAAAATAAAAAAGAAAAAAAGAAAAGATAAAAATAATATATATCATATATAAATACAGTGCCATCTTAATCTCCACCATGAGAGGCGGTAGGAGGTAATCGAAGAATGATCGTTTCGTGAGGCGTTAGTTTTCCAACCACAAAAACAGTATGTAATTCACCCATTAGATAGAGGTGTGTGGAAGTGTAGTTCTAATAATTCTCGTAACAACATCCTATATTATTAAGGATAATTTTTTGTAATAAAATAAATGAATAAAAAGTGTTTAGGGGGTGTTGGAGAATTAAAATAAAACAAAATAAAATAAAATAATTTAAGAGAAACTGTTACCTTTAATTTGGGTTACTTCCTTTGGTTTGAACCAAAAAGAAATTTTAAGTGACTTATAAATAAGGTAAGGATTATAGGTGTAAGATAAAGATCTTGACACCTTATTTTGGAAGAGGTTGGATGAGACAAGGGGCTTGAGATGTGTGTGGAATGGGTTAGAATTGGTGTCCTTTTATAAGGGGGAGGATGGGCTCTTTAGGAATGTGTGAAAATATTAATTTATTATATAATTTTACCTAGGTTCTAAAGATCCAAAACTAATTAAAGTCGTATATAAAATGACTCATGGTAAAAATAAAATCACCCTATTAGAATTGGACTGGTTTTGGATATAGTTTTAATATTAATAATCTTATTTCTTTAAATAAATTATTAATGTGGTAAATAAATCATCATTATTATGTCATAAATAATTTAATTTATTTGATTTCTAAACACTATAAAAAACTACCGTAATGTAGGAAATATTTTTATATTTTCAATGAATATTTATAGTTTAAATGATGACTTATGTAACCCCATATAAAAATTGATTTACTAAAAGTTATTTGTTTATGTCATTTTTTTGATTAAGCTAATTAAAATAATGTGTCATTATCATCCATAAGTGGCCTCATGGGGTCCCAAAATCTACCCAAGGATGCTAATGGTTGGATATGACTTATCCAATAAGGTTAGGACTAGTGTTAAGGTAATTTTGTATTATTATAATAATCTTTCTACCTTGAATTACCCTATTTACCTTTAACTACGGTAAATAAAAGTCAAAAGTTACTATTCACCAAAAATTATTTTCATCTTATTGAACCACATTTTACTTACTAAGGTAAACCATATCTCTTAAATTTTTTATATTCAACTAACAGAAGTGTTAAAATTCTGTTTTATACAAATTTATAAATGCTTCATGCAGGTGGGTAAAAGATGGTAAAAAGTTCAATAGAATTTTTATATATGTAAACTATATATAAAATGAATCCAATGAATTATATTGAACTTATATAGGTATTATGAATCTATTTTGAACTAAAAAAAATTTAAATAAAATAAATAATTATTTAAATATAAAGTCAGTTTTAACCAATAACTCTGTGCTTTTCACTATTCATCAAAAATTGAATGTTTTCAGAGAAATACCAAAATTTCACTCTAATTTAATTTTGATATTCTGAATTAAAAAATTAAGCCTATTTTTCAAAATTCAAAACCTAGAATTCTAATTTATTAATTTGAAAGTAATTCCTGTTGTCAAAACAAAAAAAGTGTGTTTATAAGAAATAATAACTCACAAAACCTGGATACTTGTTTATGTTCAATTTCAAAGTGATATTATTTCCAATGAATAAAATTGAATTAAATTTTAAATATATAACCTATTTATACTTCCAAAAAATTAAAATGTAATATTTAACACTATAAATTATTTTTATTAAAAAAGTTGTTTTTAATTAAAATATAGTATTTTTCACTATTAACCCAAATATGAAAGTTATCAGAGAAACACAAAAATTTACTAGAAATAAATTCTTAAGTCCAGATTCTAAATGAGATGTTTATTTTGTCAAATTTAATATTGAAATGATTTGAATATTGGATGTAAAAATGGTTCGACATTAAAAGGAAGTAAAATTGCAATTTTCAAAAAATACTTCTTTTATCCGAAAAAAATGAATTTTATTTTTTTCATTATCTCTAAGAAACTAAAAATATAGATTCTACAATTATAATGTTTATATAATGTTCAAAATGTAGTTAATATTATTCATACATTTTTTTGAACGGCTAGTTTGGTAAGTCATGGTGTGCTTGAACTCGGTGTAGTGCGTAGTGCAAGTTATTAAATTACATTGGAGAAATAAAGTTCTATGAAATTTTGGGGTGTTAAAATTTTACCATCCTCAATAAATTGTTTCCTCTCAATTTGAAATGGTTCATTAAAAATTTAGGTTGAAAATGGAAAATACCTTTGTGGGAAAACCCACATCGGAAATTGGGTTAATAAAATTCAGTCCTATCAAGAGGAAAAAGTGGAATAAAAAATTCACCAAAAAATTATGATCTCGATTAGGAGAACATTGGTGGAAATTAGAGACACATTATTGGAATAATATGTAAATATTTATAGTAAGTGATTGAGGTCATCAGTCACAAAAATAATATAGAGTTGAAGGACTCAAACCCATCGATATATGATGATTCAAAATATCATCGGTTCAACAAAACATAAGGTATTAGTATGACAAATTTTTAGTTTCAATATCCCATACCTAACGATTAAGAATTAATTTCTTCATAGAATAAGAGAATAAAAAAATATATATACATGACAAGTAGAGTTCCATCCTTTAACTGATTTCTACCAAAAACTCATCCTTCACTCAAAAAGATAATAGAACATAAAAAATATATTCTATTTATCATATTCATATAGGGTTCTAAAAAATGAATTTATAATTCATGTACGAGACCCTTAATAAAACTACATTATTCAATCCCAAACATCATGTGTTCCAGTGTTAGGTGATACACCCTTGTCACCCTTCGGTTGTGGGCTCATGTCTCGCAGCTTTGTCGGACGTGACGAGTAGCTACCAGACTTATGGGTTGTCCATTTTATGGAAAAATAGAAATAATCTCAAAGTAGACATATCCAAAATACTTCTATCCAAACTCTATGTAAAAAAATTATAAGGAAGGTAAACATAATGAAGATCCATTTTTTCATGTAATAACATGTGGACACCCTCATCATGTATTCTTTTAAAATACACCAACATCATGAATTACCATAAAACCTTATTGATTATATTCATGATCCCTTATTTTTTATAGAATACTAGATAAGATCCTTCTATCCAAAAAAGCTGTGAACTCCAAAAATGATGGAATATACAAATCATTAATCATTTTCAGGGTAGTAAAGAATTTCCAATATAAATTACCCAAATAAATCATTTATTATTTAAAAATCACTACCTTGGTATCAGAACCATATTATGGTTTATCGATCTCTCAATAATATATTTTTCAAAAATTTAACCTGCTATTGAGTCACTTTTCTTGTTTCCACACAATCTCAAGTCCTTAATGAAATAGTACTGCAGTACAATCCTTATATACTCTATAGTTCTTATAACATGTACATCATTAATACAATACTCAAATGACACAATACTTTAATAACAACATAATAAATATAATCATTCCTCTTCATTTTAGATAGTATTATAACATTATTTTTATCCAATAACATCATTTGGGGTATACTCTGATGATTTGGACATTGATTCATGTCGTTTCCCATCTCCTTGTAGATGAATCACTGAACATTTGAAACTTTTTTCTTACCCCTGCAATCACGTACTTGTTGTCCCTTTTCTCCAAACTTATAAAAAACTCACATTCCCTTCAAGCATTTACCAAAGTCATTATTTCCACAGTTATCGCATATGGGAAAATCCTTATTTTCCCTCTTCCCTTTATCCATAATTATATCTTCCATCCTTTTCATCTCTTTCTTCCCTTCGAATCCATAGGACTCAGAGAATTATTTACTTATCTTATTAACACATGATACTTTTTCTTCATATGTTGGGAATACATGGGAGAAGATTTCATTTCTAAATGTTGGCTTAATACATTGAATGATATGATCATTTTTACTCTTTGGGTCATACGTTTTTTTGGAGTTCACATTACTTTTATTGGGCACCATTTCTATATAGTGGCATACACCAAGTCAGTTTATGAATTGTAATGAATAATTTAAAACATGTAAAATACCTAACGTAAATAGAATACTTTATGGATATAATCCATAATATTAAAAATATTTTCTTTAAAGAGGTATATAATCGTAAATCCTTCATAATGATTTGTAATGAAAATTTGAATGATCCTAAGCATATCCCCCAGGAGTGTCGTAACCAAGAGTGCAACAAGGCTTGTTGTTGTGCGCCAGTTCCCGTTCAAGTCTAGCTCAAAGCGGTGTTTTTGGGTGTTACCCCTAGGTACATCTATGCCAAAGCCGCCTCTACCTGCTCATATCCATATAGGGATGAATTTTTTTGGTAAACTCAAAAAATCTCTACATTAACCAAATTCTAGGATGTTCATCTATACTAATCCTCAAAGTCTATCTTAGGGTAATGTGTTCTAATCATTGTTTAAATAAATCTATCTTCCAAGGTTATTGAAAAACTTCCTCTGATACCAACTATAATGCACCGACCCTAGCTACCTAGAGTTGGTGCATTATTACATAACATTTTCATTATTACATGGAATCATGTCCCAAAGGACCGATCAGTTTAGCAGTCTTTGAAAAATAGATTACATACATGAAGTTCAACATTACAACTTAAAAAGATAAACAACAATAATTTATTCCATTAGAAACGTCTAAGCCTCCTAGATTATTCCTGAATGTCACTCATTGATAACATATTCATATCCTCGGAAAATAAAACATAAGAAAGGGGTGAGCTCATATGCTCAGTGAGGGTAAATAATTTAGCGGAAGTTATAAACTTTTATGGAATGATTTGTAATAAAACAACAGCCTCTTAAACACAAACATGAATATAATATGGAAAAAAATAAATAGAACATTACCATATAAACATGCATATGGATATTATAATAGTTTAATAATCATGGGTAATAACCAATTTCGTAATAAGGGAACGTATAGTATCAGAAATTAATATATGTGTCAAGGCCTCGTGTGAGGACCTATGGGCTAACTATAACCAGACCCAGACCCAGAGAGCCTCTATAACGGGACTCCATCCCGGAGAGCCTCGGTAACCGGACTCCAACCCGAAGAGCCTCTGTAACTGGACTCCAACCTGGAGGGACTGCTATAACTAGACCCCAACACGGAGGGCTTACTTTTACCATTGTCCAACCAAGTACAAACTACTCCACTACACTCATCATTAGAAATGGTTGAAATATTAAAAAAAACTTTTATATTAAAACTAGCATACGAAATGTCAATACATTATCCATAAATGATGATTGCTATAAAAATAACACATCTACTGTCAAACATATCACCAAACATTCAATACAATTATGAAGATTTTTATCATAATAAATCAACTTCAAACAGGTTTAAAATCTATTAAAGTATGTGGATGTAGATGAAAATGATCAGTAAATTGATTTGAGAGAAATACACCTTTTTCATGAAGTTGTTTAAAATTCTGACAATTAATAAATGTAGTCATTTAAAACAGATTTTTGATATGAAGTTTCCCATACCAATTCGAATCTTTTTAAAATAATTATAATTTCAAAACATTCATGCCCATATAAATAAATCCTTAAAATCATTTTGAAAACATGGACATTAATTAAAAGGGTTTAGAAAGATAAATATTTAAAACATTTAAAATGTAGATCTAGTTAGATTGACCCTCCCATAAAATGGTAATAGATTACTTTTTTAATCATTTTTATAAACTATGGGTATCTATGATAATTATTCCCAAGAAAATAATTACACATGAACTATCTCAGATAATAATGAGATTTAGGAAATAACCCTTACCTTGCAATAATAAATCGAGTCGTATGAACAATAGTCAATAACCACCAAATGAATCACAAGATATCATGAATATAAATAGAATCAAGATAATATATATCAAATTTCAGTACAAAATACACCACATGAAATAAATAAGTGGTGAACAATGGAAATCTCACAGAATTAAAAGTGAGATAAGAAACCCCTTACCACATGTCCGACGTGAGTCGCACGTATTTTCTTTGTTCTTCCTGAATAATAAAATGAAGTAAATTTCTTCTTGGTTAATAATATTTTCAAGTTTATTATTCCATTTATATCACTTATTACCTTTCTATAACAATTATTTAATTATTTGATTTCATATCGGACATTGTGTCGATGTTCGGAACTTGACTAAAAAATGAACTTGTTATAATTATAAATTATCCTTGTGGTCAAAAGTACATTATCTATATAATGATACTAAGAATTTATATTCCATATATATCATATATTTCGATTATATATATGTATTTTTAATAGTACATATCATTTGGAGATAATAAATGAAATGCACAGTTCATGGAGATGGTAAGACGTACGTATGCATGAACGCTACTTCCATTTCTATTTGTATTTTAATTGAATTAAAACATAATGAAACATTGGTATATTATTATTCAAGTATAATATCATATATAATATCATTAAATACATACTTTATACATCCCACATAATTCATTAACGAGTCATATCACATTGAGGGGGCGGTAGTCGGCACTTCCTCAAATGAAATTACCGCGTTTTACCCATAATGGAAACCATAAAGGAATGATATAAATGGAAAATAAAGAAGCAAAAAAAAGAATTAAGATAATATATATATCATATAAAAATATAGTTCCATCTTAATGGCCACCAGTATAGGTGGTTGGAGATAATCGAACAATCATCATTTCGTGAGGCGTTAGATTGCCAACCAAAAAAACAGTATATTCTTCACCCATTAGATGGAGGTGTGTGTAAGTGTAGTTTTAATAAATCTCATAAAACATCCTAGTATATTAATTATACTGGTGTTTTAATAAAATAAAGTAATAAAAAGAGTTTATAGTAGTTGGAGAAGTAAAATAAAACAGAATCAAAGAACACAATTTAAGAGAAGCTGTTACCATTAATTTTGGTAACTTCCTTTGGCATGAACCAAAAATACCTTTTTAAGTTAATTATTACTAACCTAAGGCCTCAAGGTGTAGTATAGGGATCTTGAGAGATTATTTGGGGAGGGGTTGGACGATCCAATGTGCTTGAGAGGTGTGTGGAATGGGTTAGAATTGGGTCCTTTTATAAGGGGGGGGGGGCTCCTTATGAAAGTGTGAAAATATTATTTTATTATATTGTGATATTCGGTTTCTAAAGGTCCAAAACTAATTAATGTATAATATAAGATGACTCATGGTCCAAATAAAATCTTCCAATAATAATTGGACAGGTTTTGTATATAGTATTAATGTTAATAATCTTATTTACTTAAATCATTTATTAATGTGGTAAAATACTACATCATTATTGTATAATAAATAATTTAATTTATTTGATGTCTAAAAATTATAAAAAAAAGACATAAATTGGGAAATCATTTTATATTTCCAACTAATATTTATATTTGAATAGATGGCTTATATAACCCCATGTAAAAATAGTCTTACTAAAATATATTTGTTTATATCATTTTGGCCTTTAAGTTAATTAAAATAAGGTGTCATTATAATTCATAACTGGCTCCATGGGGTCCCAAAATTGACACAAGGATGCCCATGGTCGGCCATGAATCATCCAATAAGGTTAGGATAAATGTTAAGGTAATTGTGTATTATTATAGTATTCTTTTTACCTTGAATTACCATATTTACCTTAAACCACGGTAAATAAAAGTAAGATGTTACTATTCCCCAAAAACTATTTTCACCTTATTGAAACTCATTATATTTACTGAGGTTAACCATGTCTCTTGGATTTTTGAAATTCAACTCATATATGTGGTAAAATTATGTTTTATCCAAATTTGAAAATGCTCCTAGGAGTTGGATAAAAGATGGTAAAAAGGTTAATAAAGTTTTTATATATCTAAACTTATTATAAAATAACTTCAATGAATTATATTGAACATATATTGGAATTATCTATCTATTTTGAACAAAAAAAATTTAAATAAAATAAATAATTATTTAAATAAAAAGACAGTTTTAACTAATAACTCAGTGTTTTTTATTATTCAAAAAAATTAAATGTTTAAAAAAAATACCAAAATTTCACCCTAAGATATTTTTGATATTATGAATTCAAAAATTAATTATATTTTACCAAATACAAAACATATAAGTTTCATTTATTAATTTAAAATTAATTCCCATTGTCAAACCGAAATGTGTGTTTTTAATAAATAATAAACCATAAAAGATAGATACTCGCTTATGTTCAATTTCAATATGAAATTATTTCCAATGAATAAAATTGGATTAAACGGTAAAAATATAATATATTTATACTTAAAAACCATAAAAATGTATCATTTAACACTAAAAATTATTTTGATTAAAAAAGTTGTTTTGAATTTAAATATAGTATTTTTCATTATTCACCCAAATATGAATGTTAACAAAAAAACACCAAAAATTTATTGAAAATAAATTATTATGTCCCGATTCTAATGAATATTTTTTAAAAAAAAATTGAATTTATAAAATTTTCAAATATTTTATTTGAAAAGGTTTCACCATTAAAAGGATGAAAAATTGCATTTTTAAAAAAAATACTTCATTTATCTGAAAACAAATTGAATTTTTATTTCATTATGTTTAAGAAACTCATAATTTGGATTCTAAAATTATAAAAATTATGTGATGTTCAAATTTTAGTTAATACTATTCATAACCTCTTTTGAGCGGATAGTTTGGTATGTCGTGGTGCGCTTGAACATGGTGTTGTGTTTAGTTCAAGTTATTGAATTACTATGAAGAAATAACGTACAATGAAATATTGAGGTGTTATAAATTTCATGACATATTCATATATACATTTTCCATTTATAAGAGTCTTATCCCACCCTTCTTATGTTCACATTTTCCCAGATTATTAAGAAAATTATTACACATGATAGGCGTAGATAAAAATATAATGATTATTGCATCTATGGGAGAAGTAAAAGACATATTAAGGATTAATTAAATTCTTATATTATAGAAAAAATGTTCATTTCATGGGAACTTTATGTCATTTATTATTTAAAATATATTTCTAGACTCTCTAAAAAATGAAAAATAGATATTCCTTTTGATGTATTTGAAATAATATTTGGTGGTGGTATTTTAATTATTGATGGTTAAAATTTTGTCACCTTAGTTCATTTCAATGATAGTATGTAAAGAATGAATTATTTCTCTCCATAATCTTGGTGTATATGTCTTGGGAATCTGAATGAAACAACATAAAATTCAATATCAGTACCTAATGATTCAATTATTCTATTACACACTTTCTTTGAAAATCACAATACACATATATATATAATTATGTAACATGAGACTTATTTGAAAATTATTATATATACATTAAAAATATTGAAGCATTAATTATTTTGAATTTAGACTTTCATGATGACTTTAATATTCTTGTAAACTAATATATCATGATGAATTTCATTAATGGAATATTAGTGAGTTATGGAGGAAGGTATTAATGTCATATGAAGGTGGAATTTGATACTAAATGAATTATTATATATATATATATATATATCTTCTTCATTTATTTTTTAAAATAATACACAATTTAATTTAAATCCAATGATTTTAATTTGTTCCTATGATTTCTATAAATAATTACTACGTATTGGATGAGTATGAGTAAAAATATAGAAATATAACTACTGAATGTGATTATAGTCATTTTAAATAATGAAATTTATAAGTTCAATTGGTGTTTCTATTTCTAGTTTATTATTCTGATTATTTATAACTATTGATCAGGTTTATTAGGTTCTCATTATCGGTGATTTATTTTTTATTACTGTAATATTTTAATGTTTTATTGTTATTTCTTGTTATTAAATTTGGAAGATTGATTTTTTATCCTTATCTTATGGGATTCCATATAAAAGATATATTTGATGTTGATAATTTTTATTAATCTTCCTATACATTAAAAAAAATTAATCAATTGGATGAATAGATTTCATAGATAGGAATCTACTACATTCCATAGTGTTGTAGCGCCTTAATGCGACTCAATATTAATGTTGGTAATAGTTTTTGATGATGATTTACATACTTGGAATGGAATTACCAGAGTGAGGGAATTGAATCCCTAACTACTTTTGGTTAATGTAAATACCACCCTTACTCTTATTTTTTAATTCATTAAATGTTTTTATCTTCCACTAAATTTAATACTTGTGCGGGATGAAAATATTACGTTGACATTACACTATAATTTACCCCCCTTTATAGGTTTATATTCCATTAAAATATGTTACATAATCTTGTGTCCAAGTTAGTCTCTACCCTTCATACAGTATTTAATACCATTTTTTTTATTTTTTCCATTAGTTTATTTAATATTATGGTTTCTTGTATCCATTCACTATCTATGTGACAATGAAAATATTTATTATATTATGGAATGAGAAAAATATCAAAATAATTAGAAACTAAAATCTATTTGACAATATTTTGATGATGGTTTGAATTATGAATTTTTGATATATCAGATTAGTCTTTAGTAATTAGTCATTTTATTTATTTCATTCATTTGATGCGAAAAATATCAGATTATAGTGAATAAATTTTTTACATATTCTTTGGTTGAGAAGTTGGAATATCAGGATATTACAATTTTTGAAATAAATTTTTATATTCTATGAATATTAATATTTAGAGTCAAATATATTATTTTTAAGATAATAGTGGAATTTGTAAAATGATAGATATTACACATTTTTGAACCTCAAACTTTTTTGAAACTCAATGAGAAATGTTTAGGAATGACTATCACGAATTTTATTTTTCTACATAGAGAATAAGTATCCCAAATGCATAATGAGTATTTAAAAATTTGTAATGGAATTTAATCACATGGAGAAAAGTAATTATTGGATGATCAAATATTTTAGAAAATAAATGATATGAATATAATGGAATGATATTATATGTGAAAAAATATAGATTATACAAAGAACATTATAAAGAATAATCATGATGATTTTATTGGTGACTTAGTTTTCTATGATAATAAATTTTAATGAGATGTTATAAATATTACATTTTGATTAACATTCTAGAAGAATGAATATGATTTTTATAAAATATAATTTTAGTTATAACATCATAAAATATCATAATGGAACACATAAAAAGATAAACCCTTCTAAAATGATTGGTTATTTATATAAAATGTCACATCATATAATACCAAACTACCCAGTTATTAAGATAAAGATAAGGCTCTATAATATATCATGTAAATGAGAATAAAAATAGTTTCTAAAATCACTATAGACATGAACATATAAAGTAAAGATTCATTATATTACATTTCATTGAATGAAACTAATAATAGTAAGTAATATTTTTGATTATATTAAAATATCCCAAGGAATGATATGTGTCTTTTGTGTATTGTAATATTGGAATTTATTATGAATATGACTATTAATTATAATTTCATTTTTTGTTTATATGTTAAATATAGTTCAACATCATCAAAAGATGAAATTTCAATTTCATTAGAGGTTAAAAGATATAATTAATTAGAGGATGATGATGATAATCCTCTTTTTGAAGAAATTACAAGATGTAAGAATATGAAAGAATGAAAAAATAATAATTAAAAGAGATAAAATTATCTATGTAAAATTAATCTTGTTAAATATGGTTATTTTATTTTGAATCATGCGACTGTAATTTATAAATGTTTAACAAAACTACATTGAAAATAATGTTCTCATTGGATATATGTTGTTCAAAAAAAATTATAAAGACAAAAAACTAAAGTTCTCTATGTATGCTTTAATCAAATTTAACATATCAAAGGGAGGATTTTTTTAGGAAATATAAATAGCTAAACCCATTAATAAAATCTTCTAAAATGTAATATACTTTGGGTAAATCACATTTTCTTTATAACTATTATATTCTTAAAGTTAATCTCTTATACTAAGTGTCAATGTGATGGTCACTCAGATTTATTCCATAAATATAGATCAATATTTTGGATTTCATATTTTTTATAAATATATTTTAATTATTCAACATAATTTAACTGTATGTATATGGATCCTAATGATTTTATTTTCTAACATAACTAGACCAAGAATTTTTGGTTATCATGATCATAATATTTACGATTTTACAAAAAAAATTATGAATATCATCAGGAATTTTTTTTCTAACCATACAATGGTTATCCATGAAATATAATAGGATACATGTCTAATTTATAGAACATTAAAAAGTTGAAGGAAGATAATGATATATTTTTGGGAAATATAGATAGAGAAATCATCAGAATCGGTGATGTGTCTTCTCTTGGTAAAAATTTATTTATAATGTTTTGTATGTTTTATGATGTATGAACAACATTATTTTCATTAGTCAATAATTTAATGTGTTTTATCTTATGATCATCATGAATGATTAATGTTCTATCTAAAAAACACAAGGGGGATTTGTTATTCTACCGATATTCAAGAAAATGTTTATACACTTGACAAAGTGGAACCTATAAATGAGAATGTAACAAGTTGAATTTAATTTGATGATTTATCTTGTCTTTGTAATATAATACATGGCAATTGATATTTTAAATTTATATCTAAGTGTTATATGAATTTTTATACAAGGGATCTATGCCACCATATTTTCACCTCATCTAGATTTTATTTACCTTTTCAATTTATCATAAAACAAAGGTATAGTTTTAATCTTATTGAAAAAGATACAACATTTAAAGTTTTACAATTATTACACATTATTTTAATTTGTCCAAGAAAAAATGTAATTATTAATGTAAAATACTATGTATATTTCATTTTTGATAAAAACAGCATGTTTACATGGGCCAATATTGTCATTAAAAAGTATTAACCTATTGTTTGTTTTAAATATTTTAATTCCTATGATAAAAATTTATTAAATATATACCTATTATTACTATTCAGTGTTATTATAGTGGTGTGATTGAAAGTATAATTTTAAAACATTTTCTTGTGATAATTAGATTAAAATACATCTTAAATCCAATAAAACCTTAGAAAAAATGTGTAGTTCAATGATGAAATAGAAATAAATATGAAATTACTTGAAAATTTATGACTAACTTATTATCGATAAAAAAATTCATGCAGAAGTAGTGTGCACATGTTTTTATTGGATTTTTTAATTCAACAATTTATTAATATAATAATATAAGAGTTAGAGACCTTCAGAAAAAAAAACAATTTCCAACATTAGAGTATTTGGGTGTAACTTATTCATTTGGAATTATAAAAATTGACTTCATAAATTTGATCATAAATATGATAAATTATTTTTTATTAGTTATTATATAACTACTAAGGAAAATAAGGTTATTAAAAAATAACCAATCTTCTTGATGAAGAATGTCTTGTAATGATTAATGAAATTAATACTTTTTTTTTGGAAAACATCAAAAACGTAATCTTCATCATGATGGTTTAAAAATTATTTTTATTTATTTAATTATACATAAACCACAAGAACTAATGTATAATTATTTATAACCAATTTAATTTCAAATTCTATAAGTTAATTCAATGAAATAAGTATATAAAATTTTTCAGATATATATTTCATTTTTTACCTAAAAAATAGATGATATATATAAATATTCTAAGTATTAGATAACAATGAATATGCATTGGGTGATGAAATATATATTAGGTTTATTCAAAAAGATATTTTTCAATTTTAAAGGAATAGGGTGTAGAATTTATTTGAGCATTATAAATATCCTCTGGTGAAAGGAGTGAAATGGTTTTTTAGAGTTAAATATTATTAATATGGTAAACCTTTATAGAATAAGGAAGAGGTGTTGAAAATTTTTAATCTCAAGAATAAGGCATATATTATAGAAAAAATTTCACTAGTATTGTGTCTAAAATATCCTCAAATATTGTTTTCCACTAAAACATTATTCAAATTAGATGTTAAAAGTGTACTTATTAATCAATTTTATAGGTGGAGTTGTATATAATGTAACCAATAACATTAAAATTTTAAAATTAATAAAAAGAAATGTAACGATACTGACTCTCCCTATAACATTAAACAATATCTATGATCCTAATATGAATGATTCCCTAAACATTCACATAAAAATTAATATTAAAGGAAATTAATATCCAAATTTTTCTCTTGATAAGGATCGTAGTGTCACAATTTTTATAAAAATTTTTGTTGATTGAATAATTTTTTATTCAATATTAAAATAAATTTTTGATGTTTTTTAATAACATTAAAAAAATAAAGTTTAAAATATTAATTGTGGTTATGCTTAACAATTTACGGGGATTTATTATTTCATTGAAATTATAATGAAATATTTAATGTCGTTAGAAATATTTTTATATTGATTGCTGTATTTTAGTTTTATTAATGATTAATGTATTTATACTCTGATGGAGACTTCTATTAAACATAATATTTATTAATATGGGAAACTTTATAATGCCCTAACCCCAGTAACATATGGTTAATGAATTATTAAATAAAGTTGTCATGATACATGGAATCATATCCCGAAGGACCGATCAGTTTAGTATTATTGGAAACAAGATACATATATAAGTTAAACATTACAACTTGAAAAGAAAAAAAACTCTTATTTGTTCCATTATAAAAATCCAAGTCTCCTTGATTATGCCAGAAAGTCACTCATAACAAACTTCTTAAAATCCTGGTAAAATGAAACATAAGAAAGGGGTGCGCTCAAATGTGCAGTAAGGGTATGTAATAAAGCAGATGTTAACATAAACATTAGGCATGGGGAATAATTAAAAAAAAATTCCTTTACAAATAATAAACTTGAACACTTTATGCAAGGATTTTTAGCTGAGTAAATAATTCCATAATAAAACATATTCATGGGTATTATACTAGTGGAATAACCACATAAACCGTCATTATTATTTTCATAATAAGTGAATGTATAATTCCAGACATTCGGAAACATCTTGTAAAGGCTTCGGCCAGAACATTTAAAAATGATTTAGGCCTCGGACAAAACCATTTATCAAATTGGAAAAGGTCCTAGCCAATTCCTCATCTAATTTTTTCATGAGACCTACCGATGCCTCGAGGAACTATAGCGGGTTCCACCCGTCACATACTAACTCCAATACAATCCTCATATGAAAATCCTGAAACATAACACAAGAATTCGTACTAAAAGTAGCATATTAAATGTCAATGATTTAACCATAATCAATGAATGGAATAAAAATAACTCATACACATTAAAACATGTCACAAAACCATAAATACAATATGTAATATTAGTATCACAATAAATCAACTTCAAAAAAGTGTAAAATTTATCAAAGGATGTTGACATAGATGAAATAAAAAATATTTGAGAGAAATATCTCTTTCTATTTTAAAATCATTTAAGAGTCACATTATTATAAAATAAAACCTTTATTTTGAAAATATTATTATATGATTGTAAGGGAAGAATTGATGATGTTATAATGACAAAAAATTTCCACACCCGCTGTATAAGTTAAAAAAACATTCTTACTTTAATTTTGTCGAAATGGTCATGAAGTAAATTATTTGGAAAATGATGGAAAGATACCTTTAAAAATATATAAGGTCAAATAATGGTATAAATTATTTTAACCCATAGTCAAGTAAATAGGAAAAATGTTTTGAAATACATTTTTATATAAACATGGATGTGGATGATAAAGAGGTCCTAGTAGATGGTTATGTAAAACAACCTCTAATAATAATAAGACTTTGAAATTAACCCTTACCATTTAATTTTCCTTAGACGATTGTATGTTAACCTATAGTATAATAGTATAAACATTGTTATTAAATTATAAAAGAACTATATACATAAATATAATATCATATTTGATCCTCTAATATTTCATTGTTAATAATATTTCAGTAGTATCATAATTTCAAGTGTTAACTGATTTATTTTAAATTATAAGATTGGTTACATAAGCCATGTTTGTTAGGGATAGGATGTATTGGATTCATATACAGAATGATATTATATTCATATCTATTATTATTAATTATAAACATAAATTATTCTTCAATGATTATGATGGGGAATGAATCTTATCGAGTTCGTGAAGACGATAATCATTATGTACACACGAGTGAAAATATCATTATATTGATGGTGGAATCATATATAATCAGATGGTATATTATATATAAATAATAATTATCATGTTATATCTATTATTTATATCAGTTATTATCATTGTCATACCGATTCAAATAATGAAGTGTTTGAGTAACAAACTACACCATGACATGGAGGCGGTAAGCCCTATGTACGCATGTTTGGTGACTTTTTCATTAATAGGATGGATATAATAATGAATATGGTTGTACCATATTTATAAAAACATAACAGTATGTTGAAGGTACTGGATTTTTTATTTTTTTATGGAAACAACAAATAATGATGAAGTGGAAGAAGAAACGAACTTGGAACATGTGATAAATATTTAACTCTTCTTCGGGTTCTTCCATTTGATTTGATCAAAAGGGATACACTGGTTGGATTTCTGAACAAAGTAAGGCCTCTAGGTTTAAGGGAGGAAATTTTGGAGGATATTTAGGCAGGTTTTTTCTGTTACAAATGGATTTCGAGGTGTTAAATTAAGATAAGGGATGTACCCTTTTATAATAGAGGCGAGGACCGCTTTATGAAAATCATGAAATATTATTTTATAACAAAATCATTTTTGGTTTATAATGGATCCAAAATTATTTATTTAGAGGATAATGTGAGAATGGGTTGAAATCCTCTCATCCAATATGATTTACACAAGTTTAGGTCACCATGTTATCCTTATCTTTTAGATTTAACTCTTAGTAAAATACTTTGTAATTTACCATATCTCTTTCTATTTAAATATTATATTGTTAATAAGCTTACTATAAGAAGACATGAGAACCCCAAGTGGTTCATTATTAATATATATAACCTTATTTATTTCCTTTGGAAGAACCTATGATTTTTTGGAATATTATTTCACTTGATAATATAGTTTTTGTTTTAAAAACTCAATTATGTCAATTTTGAAACTATTTCGTATTTGGTTTTTGTGAAAATAATAACTACCTTATTACTTTGAAAAAAAATTATTTAATCGAACCTAACATGTCATGTTAATCTATAAAATAATTATAATTTATAAAAAGTCTCAAATAACATTTATTTGGATATTTATAATATCAATTATTTTAATATTTCATTAATAATATAATTACTGCATCATCATTATGTCAAAAATAAATTATTTTATTTAATGTATAAATATTATAAATTAAATTCCATTTTTTAGGAAATAATTTTATCTTTATAATTAATTTTTATAGTCGAATTTATCTTCTATGGAACACTATATTAAAAAGGGTTTATTTATTAAAAATTGAATTTAACTATTTTAACTCTTCTTTAAATAAAATAATAATTAATGTCCTAAACTAATCCATTAGGAATAAAGAGGATCATATTTTATTCCTAAGGTTGTTTTTGGTCAAATTATACTTATCCAATATAATTATGACATGTGTCATGGTAATTATGATATCATATTTACCCTTAATTACACTATTTAATTTTAACCGTGGTAAATAAAAGTCACAAGTTACTATTCGCCAAAAATTATTTTCATCTTATTTAACCACATTTTTACTTTATTATATTAACCATGTCTCTTGGATTTTTGAAATTTAACTCACAGAAGCTGTAAAATTATGTTTCATGAAAATTTTCAAATGCTCCTAGGAGGGGGGTAAAAAACGGTAAAAGGTACCCTAAAATTTTATTATATCTAAACATATTATAAAATGACTCCATTGAATTACATTGAACATAATTAGGTATTATGTACATATTTTGACCTAAAATAAATTTAAATAAAATAAAAATATATATAAATAAATAGATATTTTTACCCAATAAAGCAGTGGTTTTCACTATCCACTAAAAATTGAATGTTTTCAGAAAAATACAAAAAATTCACCCAATGCTAATATTGTTATACTGAATTAAAAAATGATATCCATTTTAAAAATTAAAATTTATAAAATTTTAAAAAGTGTGTATTATTATTCATTATGGCTAGTTTGATTGTTCACGATGTGTTAGAATCTCAAAGTTACGTAAAATGCAAGCTATTGCATAATTCAAAGGGAAACATACTATGGAAGCTTGGGGTGTTACATTCTTCCCTCCTTCAAATAATTTGGTCCACTAAATATATATAATATTAGAGAAAAAATATTTAGGTGGTTCTTCATAATAAGTTCATATGGTTCCCACATAGCCTCTTCCATCTTATGGATTCTCCAAAGAACTTTTACCAATTGAGTAATCCAATTTCTCAATACATGTTCTCTAGTATCAGTAATCTAGAGAGACTCTTCACAATAAGACAGATTAGGTTCCAGTTCAATTTCCTAAAAGGTGATTACATGCATTAGGTCGGGCATGTATTTTTTCAACAGTGATACGTAAAACACATCGTGAACTTTGGAGAGACTTAGTGAAATTTCCACAAGGTAAGCTAAAACCCCAATTCATTCTAGAATTTCAAATGGTACGATGTACCTAGGACTTAATTTACCCTTCTTACATTATCTTATATTTCCCTTCAATGGAGATAACTTTAAGAAAACGTTCTCTCCAACAATAAATTCCAAATCCTTCATTTGTTTATCGACATCGCTCTTCTAACTACTTTGAGCTGCTTTGATGTGCGTTTGGATAACCATCACCTTTTCCATCGTTTCCTCAACATGTTCCGGGCCTAAAAGTTTTCATTCAACAATATCATCCCAACAATTTATTGTGTGACATCTCTTTCGATCATATGGTGCCATCTGAATACTTGAATAGAAGCTATTGTTATTGGAAAATTCTACCATTGTTAATATTGATCCCAAGTACCATGAAAGTCAAGTGATCAAGATCTCAAAATTTCATATAATAATCAAATTGTCCATTATGATTGTCCATCAGTTTGAGGGTGGTAGGTAGTGCTCAAACGATGTTCAGTATCCATGGATTTCTAAAGACATTTCCAGAGTCTGGATGTAAAATGGGGATCATGATCAGAAATAATTGATAGGGGTACTCCATGAATTCTTATGACTTCATTAATATATAGTATTGGTAAACGTTAAAGTGGAAAATCATCTATTATAGCATTAAAATGTGCTGACATGGTAAGACGATCAATAATGACCCATATTGCATCATTCAGTCTAGGA
Source organism: Viscum album (assembly GCA_963277665.1). NCBI lineage: Eukaryota > Viridiplantae > Streptophyta > Magnoliopsida > Santalales > Viscaceae > Viscum > Viscum album. The sequence goes on from OY728128.1 coordinate 845,880,018, forward strand.
GTATTTGGTAGCCCCATTTCAATGTTCATCGTAATATCAACCCATTTCAACTCAGGTATGGGAAATGGTTGATCGACTCCTCTAGGATATTGTATTCCATCTTTCACTTTTTGGCAAAGTATACATCTTGACACAAAATCAGAAATCTCACATTTCATGTTGTCCCACAAAAATTGTTCCTTCAAATCTCTATAAATCCTTGTGATCCCAGGGTGTATAAGAAAATTTGAGATATGATCGTCATCCAAAAAATCCCTTATTATATTAGGTATATCCAGAACAAAAAGTCTCTTCCCAAATTTCAGAATTCCATCTTCATATAAGAAGTCACTCAATCTCCCATCATTTACTACATTAATCTTTCTTTTAAACTCCTCATCAACAGTCTGAGAAATTTGTATCCTTTCACATACAAATGGTTTGGAAACCATTTGAAATTGTATTGATGTTTCACCTTCTATGTTTATTCCCATATCCATTTTTACTAGATCTAGGAAAATAGGATCCCTTTCAATTCTCATCTTGTTCAAAAATCCATGATTCTTTCTTCTCAAAGCATCTTCTACCTTATTTTCCTTCCCTGGTTGGTAGTGTATTGAGACATCATAATCATTGAGTAGTTCAAGCCATCTCCGTTGCCTAATGTTTAATTATTTTTGTGAGAAAATATACTTCAAACTCCAGTGATCATTATAAATCTCACATTTTCCACCATAGAGATAGTGTCTCCATATCATCAGATCAAAGATTACATGTGATAGCTCAAGATCCTGAGTGGGATAGTTTTTCTATTAAATTTTTAGCTATCGTGATTCATAGGAAATAACTCTCTCACTTTGAATAAGGACACGACCATGTCCTTTCTTTGAAGCATCACTATAAATACCAAACCCATAGTTTCCTGATGGTAGACTCAATATAATATCATTCACTAATTTTCTCATCAGTTCTTCAAAACCATCTTCACATGCTTTTTTCCAAACAAATTTAACCCCCTTACGTGTGAGATTGGTTAGTGGGTTAGCTAAACATGCAAAATTTTGGATGAAATGTCGATAATAACATGCTAAACCAACAAAACTATGTTCCTTAGTTATACCTATCGGTGCTGACCATTCTTGTATTACCTTGGTCTTTGAAGGATAAATAGATATTCCATCATTAGAGACAATATTCCCAAGAAATGAAATGTCATGAATCTAGAATTCACACATTCTAAACATCCCATATAATTCATTTCTTCTAATAGTCTTTAGAATAATGAGCATGTGATTTTCATGATCTCCATATCTTTTAGAGTATACCAAGATATCAATAATAAATACCACTATAAAGTCCTAAAGATAATTCTTGAAAACTATATTCATTAGATCTATGAAGATAGAGGGTGAATTAGTCAATTCATAAGGTATTACTGTAAACTAATAATGCTCATACCTGGTTTGAAATGTTGTTTTTGGAATTTCTTTCATCTTCACACACAACTGATGATATCCACTTTGAAGGTCGGTCTATGAAAAATATTGTGCTCCATGATGTTGGTCGAATAAGTCATCTATGTGAGGTAGGGGTACTTGTTTTTTATTGTTATATCATTTATCTCCCTATAGTCAATGCACATCCTCATAGATTTGTCTTTCTTATAAACAAAAAGGTCTGGGGATCCCCATGGGGAAACACTAGGGAGAATAAATACTTTATTACTCAATTCCACTAGTTGTTTCATTAGTTCTACTAATTCCATACCCATTATTATTTCTTTTTCATCTTCCCCAATAATTGAATTTAGTAGAGATATTTTGGGTTGATCTTGATAAGAATCATATGGTGATGTTTCTGCATTAACGGTAAGCCACTCCTCATCATCATAGATAATAGTAACCTTCTTCTTCTTACAATACATTTTCACATCATGGTTAAAAAGCCAATCTATACTCAGGATTATATAAAATTATATCATGTGTAAGATTATTATATCATAAGATAAATAACTTTTATATGCCTTAATAGGGACTGATTCACAAAAAATTATTGCAATGATACATCCCTTATGAGATTTTTCTGAGAACTCCCTGGTTAAATAAAATTGGAAATATCAAATTTTCTTAACAAACATAGAAGATATTAAAAATGTGATGATCCGGAATCAAATAAATCATTGGATAAACGTGAAAACCCATTAATTTACCTTCCACCATGTCTTTCGGAGCTTCAACCTCAGTAGCTGTGATCGCATAAGCTTGGCCTCGATCCCTTTTCCATTTCTGAGGTAAGTTTCCCTGAAGATTAGTAAATTCATTTGAAAAATGTCTTATATCCCCACAATTTTAGCATTAAACATTGGTAGCTTCATTCTTCTTACAATCACTAGCAATATGGACTTTCTGTCCACATTTTCAGCATACTCCTTTTCTTTTTAAACTGGCACCAAGGTTCTACCTTTCAAAATAATAACAGGTTGAAAATTCAACTCTTCCCTTATTCCATATTTCCTTATTTCCTTTACTAGAGTGTTCAGCAGATCTCTTATTCTTTTTCTTTTCTTTAATGTCATAAGACCGAGAGAATACATTTTCTCTCTTGACAGCACATGAGGCATTATCTTCAAAAGATGAGAAGTAATGTGAGACTAATGCTCGAAAAAGGAATGGTTTTAACCCATCAAAGAAATGATCAATATTACTTCTTGGGTTATGTATATAATCTAAATTATTCCTTGATAACCTTGTAAAGTTAGCTTCATACTTTGCGACATTCTCATCCTCCTGTTTTCCTAGACCTAGAAATTCCCTTTCCATATCTGCTCGATGTTCATGATGGAAGTATTTTTCTAATAAAAGCTCTTTAAACTCCATTAATTACATACTTTATAATTCTTCATCCTCCATTGTGTTTTGAATTAATGACCACCATTGATCTGTATCTCCAGTGAGGTGATAAACTTCCATGAAAACTTTTTCACTTTCGCTACTCCTCAATGCATGAAATATTTTCTCTAAGGAACTTATCGATTGTTCATATTCAAATGGATTTGTAGACCAATTAAATGTTGGTGTTTTTTTCCTTATAAATCGGTCTAATATTCAACCTCTACGTTGTGGATCAGGGTGCTCTATACAGGTAAGGTTATTCTTCATAACTTGTATGAGTAATCCCAGTATGGTGATAAGCTGATCAGCACCAGTTGCATCACCAGATCAGCTATAATTATCTTGAGTATAAGGAAAATCCCTACATTGATTATGTGTGTTAATAAAATTAACATTACTTCCACTAGGCTCTATTTGTATACAATGGAAAACAGTATATTTGTTTATGAAAAACAGTACATAATTCCTAACATGTAAAACACTTAACATAAATTGAAAAGTTAATGGATATAATCCATAATCATAAAAATTAATTCATTGAGGAGCTATATACTCATAAATACTTCATAATGGATTGTAATGAAAATGAAAATTATCATAATCATATCCACTAGGAGTGTCATAACTAATTGTGCAGCAAGGCCAGTTGTCGTGTACCAGTTCACGTTTGAGTCTAGCTCAAAGTGGTGTTTTCATTTTTTGCACCTAGGTATATCTATTCCTGAGTTGAATCTACCTTATCGTATCTAGACAGGTATGTATTTCTTGAAAAACTCACAAAATCTCTACAGTACAAAAATTCTAGGAAGTTCTTCTATACTAATCCTCAAATTCTGTCCTAGGGTAATGTGCTCTAATTATAGTTTTTCTAAATCTAGTTTCCAAGGTTTGTACTAAACTTCTTTGATACCAACTATAATGACCCATCATTAGTAACCCAGAGTCGGTTCTTTGTTACATAACATTGGCAGGATAAAAGGAATCATTTCCCGAAAGACCAATCAACTTAGTATTATTTGAAACAATATACATACGTAAGTTCAACATTACTACACGAAAATAAATACATCTCTAATTTGTTCTATTAGAAACATCCAAGTCTCCTAGATTATGCCTGAAAGTCAATCATAACAAACTTCTTCATATATTGGCAAAATGAAACATAAGAAATGGGTTAGATCAAATGCTATTTAAGGGTAAGCAATATAATAAATGATAACATACACATTAGGCATGATGAATAATTAAAAACAAATTCCTTTACAAATAATAAATTCAAACACTATATCACAGGAATATGATATGAGTAAATAATGACATAATGAAACATAGTTATGGGTATTTTACTAGTCGAATAAGCACATAAACCATCATTATTATTTTCATAATGAGGGAATGTATAATGTTGTACATTCTATAAAATCTTGTCAAGGCATCGTCTCAGACATCTAAAAATGATTTAGGCCTCATCAAAAACCATATATCTAATTGGAAAATGCCTTAGCCAATTCCATGTATAATTATCTCATCATAGCTACCAATGCGTCAAGGAGCTATAGCATGCTCCACCAATCACATACTAAGTATAATGAATTCCACATATGAAAATGTTGAAACATGAGAAAAACATTTGTATTAAAACTAGAATAAAAAATGTCAGCACATTAACCATAAACCATGAATGGTATAAAAATAACTCATCCACATTCAAACATATCACAAAACATTAAAAACATTATGGAATGTTATAATCATAATAAATCAACTTCAATCAAGTGTAAAATTTATCAAATTATGTTGACACGGATGAAATCAAAACTATTTGTGATAAATATTTCTTTCTATTTTGAAATCATTTACGTGTCACATAATTATAAAAGAAAACATTTATTTTGAAAAATATTATTATAATCTTAAATAAATATTTGAAGATTCTATAATGGTGGAAAATATTTGTATCCACCGTATAAGATAAAAAACCATCTTAACTTAATTTTGTTGAAACGGTCATAAAGTAACCTATTTGGAAAATGACGGAAAGATTCCTTCCAAAACATATAAGGTCGAATAAGGTTATATATTAATTCAACCCATAGTCTAGTAAATAGTTTAAATTTTTTGAAATACATTTTTATGAAAAAAAAGAATGTGGATGATAAGGAGGTTCTAGTAGATACTTACATAAAACAACCTCGGATAAAAAAAGATTGTGAAATTAATCCTTACCCTGTACTTTTCCTTAGTGGAAGGTATGTTAAATTCCTATATAATAGTTAAAACATTGTTATTAAATTATTCAAGAACTATATATGTAAATAATATAGTATATATGATCCTTTAATAATGCCTTGTTTATAATATTTCAGTAGTATCATCGTTTCGGGTGTTAACTGATTCATTTTCCTTTATATGCTTGGTTACGTGAGCCATGTTTTTTGTTAATAGGATATATTATATTCATATAGAGAATGATTTTATGTTCATAAAAATTATTTTTAATCATAAAACGAAAATTATTCTTGAATGATTACGATGGGGAATGAGTCTCATCATGTTCGTGGAGATGGTAATTCGTACGTACGCACGAGTGACAATATAATTCTATTGATGGTGAAATCATATGTAATCGGATGGTATATTATATAATGAATAATTAAGAAGTTATATTTATTATTTACATCATTTATACTCATTATTATACCCATCCAAACAATTAAGTGTTTGGATATCGAACTACGCCACGACATGGGAACGGTAAGCCGTGTGTACGCACGTATGGTGACATTGTCATTTGTAGGATGGATAGAATAATGAATATGTTTGTATAATATTTTTAATAACATTATATTATGTATATGGTGCTGGATTTATTATTTTGGTATGTAAATAAAAAATAAAGTGGAAGTGAAAGAAGAAAATAACTTGAATTAGGTGATGAAATATTTACTTCTTCTTGGGGTTCTTCCTTTTGATTTGATCAAAATGAATTCTTATGATAGATTTATAACCAAAGTAAGGCCACTAAGATGAAGGGTGTAAATTGGGTAGGTTATTTGGGTAGGGTTTTTCTGAGACAAATGGATTTGGAGGTGTGAAATGAAGAGAAGGGAAGTACACTTTTATAAGAGAGGTGAGGGTCACTTTAGGAAAAGCTTAAAATATTATTTTATTATAAAATAATTTTCGGTTTTTAATGTAACTAAAATGATTTATTTAGAGGATGATGTAGGGATGGGTCAAAAACATCTCAACCAATATGTTTTATACTGGTTTAGTTCACCATATTAACCTTATCTTTTATATTTAACTCGTAGTTAAATATTTTGTCATTTACCATGTCTCTTTGTATTTTTATATTATATGGTTAATAAACATATTATAACAAGCCAAGAGAACCCTAATTGGATCTTTATTAATATATATATCATTATCTAAGTCCTTTTTCTGAACCTTATATTTTTAGGAATGTTATATCAATTAATAATATAGTATTTGTTTTAAAAACTCAATTATGTAAATTTTGACACTATTTAGTATTTGGCTTTTTTGAAAATCATAACAGCATGTTTACTTCAAAAAAAAATATTTAATCAACACTATTATGTTATACTAACCTATAAAATTATTTTAATTCATCAAAGGTTTAAAATTTCATTTATTTGGAGATTTATAATATCAATTATTTTAATCTTTCATTAATAAGGTAATTAATGCATCAACATTAAACATTGAATTTTACTCTTTTAAATCTTCTTTAAATAAAATAATAATAAATGTCCTAATCCAATCCAAGTGGACCAAATTGGATAATATTTTAATCCTATGTATGTTTTTGGCTGAATTATACTTATCCAATAGAATTAGGACATGTGTTAAGGTAATTATGATATCCTTTTTACCCTTAATTACCCTATTTACTTTTAACCGTGGTAAATAAAAGTCAAAAGTTACTATTCACCAGAAATTATTTTCATCATATTGAACCACATTTTACTTATTGATATTAACCATGTATCTCAGATTTTTGAAACCCAACTCAGAGAAGTGGTAAAATTATGTTTAATGAATGGTTGAAAATTCTCCTCGGAGGTGGGTAAAAGACGGAAATAAGTTCAATAAATTTTTTTATATCTATAATTATTATTATATGAAATTAAAAAAAATTCATTGAACATATATAGGTATTATGTATATTTTTTTACCTAAAATAAATAGAAATAAAATAAATAATTTTATAAATAAAAAGTTGATTTTAACCAATACCGTTGTGTTTTTCACTATTCATAAAAAATTGAATGTTTTTAGAAAAAAACCAAAATTTACCCTAAGCTAATTTCGATATTCCAAATTAAAAAATGAAGTAAATTTTGAAAAATAAAATTTATAAAATTTCAAAAAGTGGGTATTACCAATCATAACGGAAAATTTGATTGGTCATGGTGTGTTAGAATCTCGATGTTGCATATAATGCAGGCTATTGCATTATTCAAAGGGAAACATAATGTGGAAGCTTGAGGTGTTACAAACTATATGAATAAAATATTTATAGAGGAGAGATAATAATTTTTTTACACCCAAATATTAGTCGAGTGGACATTATGTTTTTTGTTTTTTTTTTGTATGTTATTTTTCAAGAAAATTTAAAGGAATCTAAATTAAATTTTGTTAACAATATTTTTCATTATTTTAAAGGTCCATTGGGACAATTTTTAATTTAATCATTGAGAAATTATTGTATATGTATGATATAATCATATTAGAGCATTATATGTAGTCTGATCAAAATAAAGAGTACATATATTACATGTAATTTTCTGGTAAAATAATTAGTTTCATGGTTTTTAATGAAGAAACACTCTGTCACAATCTATAAGGACTCGACCTTATAACATTACATAATATTGAATTAAATGAATAATTCATAGTGAGGATATTTTTAGGTTAAGTGTTTTATAGAATTACACCATAACTATAACATTTTATATCAAAAAATACAAAGAAGACACTTCTACTCAATTTACATTTTTTTTTTCATAAAATAAAAATACTCTTTAAAAAGTCATGTCTAGTTCCATGATTTACTCAGCATGAATTTTCCTCGATCCCATCCTTGACCCTATTCTACATTATGTCATATGAAAATAATTTCAAAAAATACTTGGGATGAGAAAATAAATCTTAATAATGGATACACAAAGATGTTAAACTGTTAGTTTTTTAAAATAACAAGTAAACCATGAATATATAATCATATATAATACTTTTCACCTTTATGCAGTAGTAAATACCCTTCCCTAAAAAAGATATTTTATTACCCTCTTGTAACCAAAATATTACCATAAAACTCATAGAAAACACACATAACATATATAGGTAACTTGGGGAACAAACATACTTAAATGAAATAAGCATACAATTGACTTCCACACATATCACTAAATGGAATACTCATACAACCAACATCAATAACCAATGCATTAGAGGATATAATATAACCAACCGCCCTAGTTTATCACTACACCACTCGTCATTTTTCCATGTAACATTATAAAATTATAAAATATTTCAAATATATATATTTCATTTTCAATCACAGGAAATCATTTCCAGATATTGAAATAATCAGTCCATTTCAAAAACCACTAAAAACATTTAATAATGATATTTTGAATCAAAGTGGCTCATACCACATTGAATATTTTAAATTAATTAACATTTTATAAAATTAATTTCAATATAAATTTATCCTTCAAAACATATTGAAAATATGGTCATAATGAGAATTATTTATAAGAATAAATATTTAAAACATTTAAAATAACGTTTTAGTTAAAGTGTCCCTTACCACTTGAGAAAAATGAATGAGTAAAAATAATTATAGAATATCATTAAAAAATGCTTATAATGTTATGATAATAAGTAAATTAATTATATAATATGTTAAATGTCAGTATATACACTATATAATAGTGAATTGGTGTATAAAAAAATAAGTTTCAATGGAATGTAAATTGGGACAAAGTTCCTTACAAAGATCGTATCCTTAGATTAATGATAAATCAATGAAATAAATATGTGTGACAAATAAGAATATACACAATATAATTGTATATTATGTTTTTAATAAAAATAGGTCAATCACACATATTCATAGCACAACATAACCTAGAAGTAGAAGTTTGACCCAAATAATGGAGATTGGGTGAAGAAGTTCCTTTATAGAAATTTGACAGCCTAACAATGTTAAATTAAAGTTCATAAAATGAGTAGATGATAATGAAAAGGGTCCCTCATAAAATGGTCATAAAATTTACAACAATATGAATATTGATGAACATATCCCAACATACGAATGTGGAAAATTAGAAGGCATAACTTTAAAGATGCCTTTCACTAAAAGAGGAGGGTGAAAGGTCCCCCTATTTATTTGGTAACATACAAAACATATACCAAATGAAATAAGGATCATAAAATGAAGATTTATATACCCATTAATTAAAGTATATTACACAATGAATATAATCATGGGTAGTACATACACCACAAAAAATGAAATACTGGAAAGTATAACATCAATCTCACAGGAATAAAAAGTGAGATGAAACCCCCTTACCACATTGTAATCAATTGATTCATATTGCCGATACTTAATAACCACCAAATTATTCACATAATTAAATTAGTATAAATAGAATAATGATAATATATGTGAAATTTCCATTCATAATACACCACATGCAATATGTAATCAGCAAACAATGGAAATCACATGAAATTAAAAGTTTGATAAGAGACCTCATACCGCGTGTCCAACATGAAAAGTGGGTTCCTTGTCCATTCCTGAATAATAATATGATTTTTACTTCTAATTTCATAAGAATATTTTTCATATTTATTATTCCTTTAATATCACTTATTACTTTTCTATAACAATTAGTTAATTTTTTGAGTTCACATAAGACATTTTGTGGATGTTCGAAACTTGATTCAAAAATGAACTTGTTATAATTACAAATTGTCCATGTTGTAAAAATTATATTATCTATAGAATAACATTCAGGATTTAGATATCATATATATCATATATATCTAGTATATATGTGTATTTATAATAGTACATAATATTTGGAGATAGGAAATTAAATGAACCGTTCATGGAGATGGTAAGCCATATGTATGCATGAATGCTACTTTCATTTATATTCCATATTTAATGGAATGAAAACAAAATTATAAATAGGTATATTATAATTAAATTATAATATAACAATAATTTAATTATCTCCATCTTTTATATGTTCCACATATGGCATGAACGAGTCGTAAAACTTGGATGGGTCGGTAGTCCGCACTACCTCAATTGAAATTATCGCATTTAACTATTATGGGAAGAATAAAGGAATGAAATAAATGGAAAATACATAAGCATAGAAATAATATAAATATAATATATATCATATATAAATACAGTTTCTTCATAATGTCCACCATGGGAGGAAGTAGGATATAATTGAACCATCATCATTTCCTGAGGCAGTAGTTCGCCGTCCACAGAAAATATATGTTCTTTACCCATTAAATGGATGTGTTTGTAAGTGTAGCTGAAATATATTTCATAAAAACAACCTAGTATATTGAGGATATTGTTTCTGTAATAAAATAAGGTAATAAAAATAGTATAGTGGGATGTAGATTTAAAATAAATGAAAAAACTTAAGATAATATGTCACATTTCAATCGGGTAACTCCATTTGGTTTAATCCAAAAGGTTTAATTCAAGTGCCTTCTGCCTAAATTACGGATTCTAGGAGGAGGAGAGTTATATAGGGATCATAATTTGGAAGATTTTGGACTAGCCAAGGGGATTGAGAGGTGTGAGAAATGGGTTGTAGTATATGGATTTTTATAAGGGGGAGGAGAGGCTCTTTAGGGATGTTTGAAAATATTATTTTATTATAAACTTATCTTTGTCTTAAAAAGGTCTAAAACACATTATATTTGAAGATGAGATGACTCATGTTCGAAATAAAATCATAAAATAATAATTTTATAGGTTTTGGATAGTTGTTTTTAATTTTTAACTATCTTATTTATTTAAATCAATCATTAATGAAGTAAACACTGCATCATCATTGTTTCATAAATAATTTTATTTATTTGATGTCTAAAAATTATAAATAAAATACCATGACACCAGATATCATTTTAGATATCAGATTAAAATTTTCTGTTTAATATATAACATATATAACCCTATTTGAAAATTGTTTTACTAAAAAATATTTGTTTATGTAATTTTTTCCTTTACATTAAATTAATTAATAAAAAGTGACATTATAACTCTTACGTGGCTCTATGCGGTCCCAAAATCTACCCAAGGATTCCCATGGTCGAAACTATACAAAAAAATTGGATTATGTCCCATTATAGGGTAATTTAATATAATTATAATATTAATTTTTATCCTTATTAACCATATTTAGCCTTTAACTATGGTAAATAAAATATTTACCGAAGTAAATATTAATAATGTATAAACATAAAAGTTATCTATTTAAAAAATTTGGACCTCAGGATTCAAAACATGAAATCCATTTTTCCAAATTCATAACACAGTAGTGATAGTAATTAATTTAATATTAATTCCCGCTGTCAAAATAAAAAGAATGTTTATAAGAAATATTAACTATCAGAATATTGACACTTGTTTATATTCAATTTCAATGTGAAATTACATATAATTACAAAAAATTGGATTAAATGGTAAAAAAATAATCTAATTAAACTTGAAACCAAATTAAAAAAATTCATATAACCACATAAATAAATTATATTAAAAGGAAGTTTGAAATGAAATTACAGAATTGTTTACTATTCATTAAAATATGAACGTTTTCAGAAAAATCACAAAATTTCATCCAAAGTAAATTTTGATGTCCCAATTCTAAAGTAGAATTCTATTTTGTCTAATAGAACATATAAAAGTGAAATAAAAAATATTAAAAAAGGTATCTCCATCAAAAGGCGTTAAAACGACCTTTTAAAAAATATTTGAGTATTTCATGCTTAAAATAGGATTCATTCATATTTTAAGCCACTAAAATTTATTTGATAAATGTAAAGTCCATTTAATAGACATTTATAATCATATTTTAGTTATTTCTGTTCATTCCCAGCAATACAATGATTAGGAATTAACTACCTTTTAGAATAATAATAATAATATATTATATTTTCATATAACTCAATGTTATGTGCTACATAACATTTCAAAGAAACTCGTTGTTGAATGTATTGAATGCTATTAAACATAGCATCCCAATTATAGTAAAATTAATATTTAATTCAAAAATATTAATAAATATCAAAATGTCATATTCTTCATTTTCCTGGGATGTTACATCCTTCCCCCCTTTTGAGAATTACGACCTCACAATTTTAAAATTAGGATCGGAAACATCATTAAAAGTACCACATTGAAAAATAGTCATTAAATATATCACTTTAAAAAAAGAAAACCAAGAAGTTCACCTCAGAAAATAGATAATAGGATTCAATGAAAAAATGGATATTAGGGAGAAAACAAAAAATAATGTTCTGATGAAGAGTGATAGAAAACATGATTAGGAGAACGGTAACCACTAGAAAATCACAAAATTGTTTTGGGTTAAATGGTCTTCGATTCCCCAGTATGAAAAGTAAAAGGAATTTGTTTTTGTTTTAAGTTATTTTTTATAATTTTAAGGAATTTATTTAATAGAATAAATAAGAACTTAAGGAAACATACTTACTCTCCATGTAGACTTTCATCATTTACAAGATTTCTACCACAAAATCATATTTTCTCTATATGATGAGAATTCAAGATGACTTGTTCACATTAAAATAACTATAATCAACTTCTATTGGATTACATAATTGAAAAAAGCTGAACTATATATTTCCTATGTCTTTAGACATTAACCAAAACCAAAATGGTTAGTATAATATCAGATAATCCCCAAAAAGGATAATCTTTTACCAAAATAAAAATTAATCTTAGTCTATAAAATTTATCAAACAATTCCCAGAGTTCAACAAAGACCATTCAATAAACAACAGTCCATAAAATTATTCTATGTAATCTAAAATAAGATTGAAACCCAAATACAAAAATGATTTAATCACATAGTCATCCATGATAAATCATAATATTTATCTCTAAATAACATCACTTACTCTAAAAGTATCATAATGAAAAGTAATTAACCTAATCACATATTTTCCATGATAGAATAATCATTTCAATATATAACTCAAAATAAGCTTATTCATGATTCATAAAATCATTAAAATAAAAATAATTAGTCATAATATCTATGGACTTTACATAGTCCAGTGGTAGGTGATAAATCTCAGTCGCACTTTAATTGTTGGTTCGATTCACAGAGCTTTGTCTGATGCGATGGGTGGTCACACGGTCTGCATGTTTTCCTTTTTCAAAAACTATATAATTTTATAACATTCCAAAAAATGTCATAAATTCATAAAAAATAACTATAACATAAATTAAACCACAAATTTTTTCTATTAACTTTCATTTTGCATCCCAAAATTTAAATACTTGTAATTGCCTCAAATTCAAGGTTCATATAAACCCAAATGGTTCTCTATAAATATATCAAAAAATAAAAGATAATTATTATTTGAATAACATTTTCAAATATCAAACTTTAGGGTTACACATACTAGAAAATGATTCCGAAGTATTCCCATCATTAATACATTTAAACATATGACCATACATAACTATTAAATTCCTAAAATATAGAAATCTTAATCATCGAACATCCTTCGGGATCCTTTATCTATATTTTTCCATATTATTCTTTTATACTTCTTTTCTACAAACAAAATCATGAATAATGTCCAATTATTTTAGTAATTTCACAACACGAGCTATGAAATAATCCATACCTTTCGTATGTCATTTTTTTATCTTCAATGGGAATGGCATTTGGAATCAGTAAATGTGTATTTATATGATCCTGCAGATCCCTCTCATAAAAAATCTTCATAGTACATCTATATTCATAGTGACCATGAGCACCAAAATTAAAACATTAAATTGACCCCTAGGAATGAACTTTGTTCCTTTTCCTGGAGTCAACTAGAAAATTCCTTTTACATGGTCGGTTCATGCTTCCTAGCCTTTATTACCACATGTGAAACATCTTCTTGTCCCTATAAAGCATTTTCCTATGGGTTTCATTCCATATCCTTGACACATAGGTTTTTTAGTATACATACCATTATGATTATTACCTGAACGTCAGTAGGGTTTTTTTTCTCATATATACGATGCATTATAATACTCCCCAAGGTTCTGGTGGACAATCATGGCTCCATATAGTTGGTTGAGAATAACCGCAATCCTCCTCATTGTAGATCCCATTTCATTTAGTTTGTCATTTTTAAAACCATCACATTTTTCTTCACATCTACTATTACTTTGGTGCCTTTTAGGACCATCCATTAACCCAAAAAAAAATGTAAGTGTGATTATATCACTAAAATCATCTTATAATATCTTATGAGGAGGGTAAATACTAAGATATAATTATTCATTTTATCTTAAACTCATTTAATTTATCTAAAATAACTATGAATTTTTCTCACTATGGAAATACATTATATAAAAATGGCTTGAAACCGTTGATATAAGGAGTAGAACCATTTGTATAATATATACCAATGGTTTGGAAGACTGTTGGTATAATATATACCAATAGTTTGGAAAACCATTTTCTAGTAAACCATTTCAAAAGGTCTATACCAACGGTTTTCCTATAACCATTTGTATATGGACCTATGACCTTCAATATGAGAACGGTTTTATAGAAACCATTGGTATAAATATATACCAACAAATTATTAACAGTTGGTATAAATAGATTATATATAGTTAACTAATGGTTTGAGACTGTTGGTATAGATTTTTACCAATTTTTCCATCAATTTATTAGTAAACCCATTCTCTGAAAACATTGTACCAATAGTTTAAAACTATTGGTAGAATGTTTTTTCAGAAAAAAACATAGTAGACCATTCCCACCACTGCATTCACCTATGAACACATATTTTTACTACATACACCTGCAAACATGGCTGCAAACAACACTTAAAATAGAACACTTTGCACTTAAAATAGAACCGCAAAACACTATACTTAATATAAAACAATTTGAACATAAAATAGACCAAAAAAGTCCCATGCAATATCGCATATAATAGTAAACTCTTCCAACCATGACATGTACCATGGCATCGTTTTCCCCATTCGAATCTTCACATGACAAACACTCTTCCAACTAACTGATGTATTAATGGTGGGATTTTGTGTAACCTCGATCATCAACTTTAACAGATGATATCAAAATGAAAGGTCATCATTAGATATGTTTTGAGATTGGTGAAAATTATCATAAAATCATCTATCTGTGGAATAGTAGACATGGTCTATATCATGATCATATTGAATTCATGATAATAAATACATAGATGCATCAATATATTGTTCTTATAGAATCGGTAACCGGTGCACCCCATAAAGAATAAATTAGTCATATGACGCCCGTGTATATATTTTCTTGTTAATTCATTTTTATTTTATGAAATTTAATTTGGGAAATTATATATATATTCTTTGATATTGGTGGAGATCCTGATATAAATTAAATTGAGAACTAAAATCCTCAATTAGAAGGATGAATATACAATTATTCAATGAATAAATCAATACATTACCTTATAATTGGAATGACATAAAGATTGTTATCTACATTATTTCAATAATTCGAACAACATAGTATTTCTCATATGGAAGCAATATCCATACATTTAAAGAAGTTTCCAAAATTGGTTTATCATCATCTTAACACCTGTATACATTCGGAGGGTATCACCAGATATAGAATGTGATTTATTTCTCCTAATAGATAATGTGATATCTATGTAGGGAATTCCATTATATTCCTAGTATAATATCATATTCCACAAAAGGTAATATGATAATGTTTACTCAGATATTCATACCTTAGATATTATTAAAGTAATTACTATATACTTTAGGTGATACAGTCGCTCTATTTTCATTTTTCAATAATAACATATCGTCCATATTTTATGGTTGAATTTGAATAGTTATATTGATAATTAATTATGTAAAATAATACATGGAAATAAAATCAAATATAACATTGTATTGTCTTCAATGAATATATAGTGTTCCCCTCACCACATCAATTTTTGATCCACTACTACAATTGTGACAGAATAATACCAGTCATTGTCCCTTTTCCTTTATGGTTGTTTTAATTGTTTATATTTGAAAAATCATTGCATAATTAATTGTTTTTATATTTTTTACACTCTATGTAGTTGAAACATTGGAAAATAGACTACAGAATGGTCTATAAATTATTTTCATCAGTAACATTAAAGGGATTCTTCATCTAACTTGTACATGTGTTCCATTGATGTCCCTCCTTTATAAATAGAAATATTTCTAAGTCCCTTTGAAATTGTTTAACAGATGCCACTTTCCCCTCTTTTTACATATGGATTGTTTGGTTTTTTACCACTAGGATTATTATCAATAATCTCTCAGAGTCAAACAGTATTCCCCATTTATTATCTCTATTCCCATTGGAAAAGTGAGAATAACCCATTTTCATATCAACAATGATGGAGCATCAAAAAAAATTATCATTTATATCACATTATGGAATTATAAAATCTATTTATAGACCTTGTTATATCCCATAAAAAATTATTCAATTTTAGGTTACTGTTGAAAAAGAATCCAAAGACTCACCATGCAAGCCATGTTTTGTTCTCCTCAAAAGAATGAATTCATTCGTCTTTATTATTATTAATTTAATAGAATTTCGTATTCATTTTATGAAGATGGTTGTTTGGATTATATTTATTAATAAATATAATCTTTAATTTATTATACTCTATAGATTCTATGTCTTCTCGAAGATAGGTATTCTTGATTAGTTTTCATCCCTGATCAACCTCTCCCTTGTGATCATAAATGACTAACATGACCTTATCTCCATTAGATCTTTGAAGGATAGATAATATATAATATATGGTGTTAATAATTTTTTTTAGATTATGAGGATAGAATATACACTATAAGTTATAGGTATCTATTTCTAAAAGTACACTACTTAAACATACTCTCTCATAGGGAGTTCTACATGATTCAAGTTATTTTTCATAAAATGTGATAATTCTTTCAGTACTATCATGAATTTATCAACTCCCTGCCCCCACAATGTTTTTAATATCAATATTTAAATCATCAAAGTTATCATTGAATATTTTTTTGGCATAGTTCATCCTATTTCAAGTGATTTTCAAAAAAAATGTTAGGGGTGATAGAAATATGGATAGCTATGAACATATAAAGAATAATTTGTAAATGAAATATATAAAATATGTAAAATTTTAAAAGAATTAATATATGTTGTCCTAGTATAAAAATATGTTACACTTTATAACATAAAATTATATAAAAATACATTTAATGGTTTATAAATTGAATAAGAATTATATGAAGAATTTTCTCAGGGCCTGTAAAATTAGATGTATATTTTGGCCTCTTTTTCTTTCACCAGGTAATGATTGAGATAAAAACCAATCCAACATTTTCTGATTAATCACCCCTAGGAACATCTATTCAAGATCATAAAACCACTTTATGTATCTATATGTGGATTTCTTTGATATGAAAGCCACACACTAAAAACATTTCCAAAATTTTATGATGTTATTATATTATGAGGATTATTCCTAGGGTATTTACTAATGTTAACTAATCACAATCTCAAAGAAATACACCATAATATGATACAATATACAAAAACCCAACCCTATATATTAATTTATTATCTTTAACATACTTTTACAACACAAAAAAAACAATGACCTAGAGGACTTGGGTCTTTGGAAGATTATAAATACTAATAAATCATTATAAATGTGAAAAATACATTTATTTAAAAATCCACATAGTGATCGTAACTCACATATATCCTCCAAAATTTCATAGGATACCTTGAGAATGATACATTAGGAAAAAGGTGAACTATAAAGACAAGTAAGGGAATAAATACGGAAAATAAAGAATGCAATTTGAGTCAAAAGGCATATCATTGTTTCATAAAACAAAATATCTTGATATTTTTTTTAAAACACTATATTAAAAGGACAAATAATCCTTGTCCCATTTGTAATATAATAAAAATAATATATAATCATTCTTCATGAAAAAATTAAATCATATAGAAAATATAAGAATGATTTATCAAATGAAGAGGAAGTGGGTATCATAATTCTGATTCAAGTCATAACTAAAGGCTAAAGAATTAGGATTCCAAATAGATGAAGCAATTAAATAATTTTTTATATTATTAATTTTATAATTGAAATATGTTGTGACCATATAGTTTTAATTTAGAAAATTCATTATAATGATCTGTGAGAGGAAACAATGAAAATGAAACATTTGGTTGATGATTTATGAAATAAGTAATATATATTTTTAAAGGATGAAAGAGATTAAATATTTCCATAAAACCAAAAATGAGACATGATATATTTTATATTTTTTTATTTTAAAAAATTATTAATTTTAGTGATTGTTAACATGATATATGAAATAAGAAAGTTCCCATTAATCAACTTCACCTAAATGAGATAATTTGAAGGGAAAAAAATATATGTATAACCATAGAATGAACCCTGATATTTAAATATATATGTATATATAATGGTCATATATATAAAATTGAAATATGTTCTTGTGAATAATATTTCATATACATGATAAAAAATAAAGATAACATGTTACCAAGATGTAACAAGGGTGGTCAAGCGGACCCCTTATCTCATGTCTTGCATCACTCTAAACTTTTACAATACTCCATTAATAATTTAATTAATATTATCAAATAAATTAAAAATTACCTTATTCATCATTATTTATTTTTATAATGTTAGTTTACTACCATATTTTATTTATTTTTTATATAATTTACAGTTATGTATTTTACCTGGGGTTGTTTAGACAATACCTTTGTAATTACTTATGTTTAATGAGTACTGTGAAAAGTGCTGAAAATTAGGTCCAGAATAGAATAAATATTAATAGTATAATAATCACGAGTTTTATATATCTTAAATACATTTTAAAACCCTTCCATGTTTGGTGTGTATGAAATATAAAATCCATACCTCAGGAATGTTGTAGTCCACACATACACATCGTGAACATTTTCATTTCTCAAAGAATAAGATATAATTATTGAATATGACAATTTAAAATTTAAGAATATTACATACATTATAGATATCATATTTATCAATAATAATCATCATTAAAACTGACTATGATTGGTGTTTACAAAAAAAATGGAAGATGTCGATTCATGGAAGAGGTAGTCTGAGAACTTGAAGTTACAAAACATTTGTTTTTCACAGTGGATGTAGAAGAATAAATAATTGTTGTTAAAGTAATATAATATTAACTTATTATAGTCAATATAAATATTCAATTATATTTGTTTTGATATAATAAGTTGGAGATATGATGATTTATATGAAAGGATCATTATGTAGGTAATACTTACATCGAGAACCTGTGTTTTCTCTAATAAAACATATTTAAAAAATTTCCTTAATATGAATAATATTGATTAGAAGAATAAATAACTAACATAGGGTTCCAGATGGATAATATTAGAAACATATTATACTGACCTTCAAAGATAAATTTGTTACATGAAGTGGTAGAAGGTTCCCCTTTTATGTTAAACTTATGAAATTTTAGAAACACCCTTAACGTATTAAAAAATATAAAGTTACGGTTAAAGAGTAAAAGATTCATAAACATAGAAATAAGGAAGGGGTATTATTTTTTGTGGAAAAAACTCCTCAAAAATACATTCAAAAACCTGATTTTGTAATTTATTTGTCCAATTCCTCTTAGTTAATCATTTTTTAAAAAATTTTACATTTACTAGGGTAATAAATTCAACATTAGTAATTACATGTAAATGATAAAAATTAAAATTATAAAATTTAATAAAATTAATCATTTATACTTTAACATCAAAATAATTTTTATAGTTAAAATTTATAATAGTGTGGTGCAATAAATTTGTAATAAACACATACAATTTGTAAAAACAATCTACTATGAATGTATTGTTTTTTAATGTTAAAATTTAAGTAAAAAATAATATATAATTTTTATTGATTTGGAAAAAATTAATTTGTATATTATTAATAATGTTTAATTTATAATTGAATCATGTAAAAAGTAAAATTTTCCAAATAAATTGATTATTAAAAATGAAATATCAGAAACAGTAGTATTATTAAAATAAAATTGATACATTTGTTTTATAAGGTTAAATAAAAGTATTATAAATTTTAAAAATATCTTTAGAATTAATAATAATTTTTTTATAAATAAATATTAAATAAATTAATAGTTTTTATATTGCGATACATATCACTTATATACCTGTAATGTAAAAAAAGTCGCTATTTTATAAAAAACAATACTTTTATATTATTTATCTACAAAAAATAATTTAATGAAAATATCAAAAATTAATCTTAGGCTTATATTCATAGGTTAAATATAAAAAAAATTAATTTGGTTATTTTAAAATTCTATATATAAAAATTAATTCAAAATTTAGTTTAAATAATCGGTTCTCCCTTGTTTAGTAGCATAAATAATCATATTCAATAACAGTATTTTAATGCATTATATTATTAATTTTAGTTCAATGTTTATTGAAACATCATCTACTAATAACAGTGTTTATTAAGACGAAATATTCATAGAAAAATCATTGGTCGTTATAATAGGTGTGTTACCATGGGGTTACTGACCCTATGTCTACCCCAACCATATCTCCCACCTTATCTCACAATCTGTACAATGAATGGAAACATTATATACCCAAATAATATTAGAAAAACCCCAAAATGGAAAATAGATTCAAACCATCAGGTTCGATATCCAAAAAAATCTTCGAATAGACTGCTTATATTCGCAACTCTAACACCCATGTGAAATGTTATGAGAAAATACAATAAATGAACTATACACTCAATTTACATTAAAGTATATGGAATATAGGCCTTGTGAAGTAATTGGAAATGTATATTTAATACCTAATCCATGTGGTATCTACCTATATGCTCTGTATAAATTGGTACATGGTTTGTGGGACCACGTGATCAAGTTGATATGCACTCTATGTACATAGTTAAGAAACCCACATGTTGTACACAAAATTTCCTATGTACCACATGAAATATGGCACAAATGTGTTTATAAATAGTACAATAAGGCACATGTTGAGCCATTTGGTCCTATGATAAAACCCATGTGATATATGGTCACATGGTGTACGATATTCATATTAATGTATAACCATTGAACCATAAAATTTGTAATACACAAAATTTAACTTGAAAAACCATATAATATGACATTGATGATGTTTTGTTATCCATAAATGGTGACATAAAAATATTTTAACTAAACAACTACACAAAATGTAGCCAGAAAATCTATCCTCAGTGCACATATTCAAACACGACCACGATCAATGCTGTGTCCTCTACCTCCACATTCACCTCTATTTTTATCCCAACCTGATGCATCTAATTTTGACATTGAAAAACATTAATT
This sequence comes from Viscum album, assembly GCA_963277665.1. Classification (NCBI taxonomy): domain Eukaryota; kingdom Viridiplantae; phylum Streptophyta; class Magnoliopsida; order Santalales; family Viscaceae; genus Viscum; species Viscum album. The sequence continues at coordinate 845,901,654 of OY728128.1, forward strand.
AATTTCCTAAATGGTTGTTTCCCCATTCCATTCATTCTAACCCAATTCCACGGTCACCCCCAAGCCTTTTTATAATCCTGACACATTGAACCTTCTACCTAAATAGAACCTTAGTTATCATGAATTCTTCATCATAACACCTTCCTTTAATAATAATTAAACAATATAATTATGTTTCAATACATATAAATTATGTAATACAAGTTAGTGTGAATCTCAATCATCCCAAATTAGGTTCATGTTAGAAGAATACTTGAATTAAGAAGAGGGTTAGACCCATACTTGAAGAATTATTCAAGGGGAAAATTTTATATGATGAATAGTTTTAATAAAAGTTGATAAAATTATAATAATGAAAATATAACTGATTTTATATGAAATTAATTATAATCAATATTTAAAAAATAATAACTTATTTTAGTTATGTGTTAAAAATAATACCTCATTTCCAAGACCATCATAGTGGAAAAAGTCCATTACTGAACCGAGTTCACTCCTCGTTCCATTCCTGTATTATTGTACCCAATTAACTTATAGTTCTAGCCATGTTTATCTCATGAGATATAAATCATTACCCAATTAATTTGAGGGAGATATATGTCCCACCCATCTTATAATGAAACCATTCTTATGTGTGCCACAAAATCATAAATCATAGCATAACCCATGTAATAAAAATGGGATTCTTAAACATCATGCCATCATAACATAATACATATAAGATAAAAGGAAATAATAAAATTAATATAATCATAACATAATCACATAAATGTAAAAATAGGGATAGAAACAGAACCCTATATTATCATAGATGATAAATAATTTTGAAAAAACACTTGAACTCCATTCTTGAGGAAAATATCCTTTCTACTTCAAAAGTTTTTTTCCTTTCTTAACATGTCATACAATTTTAAACTAAAAGAGGTTGATTAAAAATTAACTTGAAAACTTGTAAAGGAAGATTCATGGAAATAATTTTCTATGAAATCAAAAAAATCCATTCATAACATATAAGTTAAAAAAATATTCTTCTCGTACTTGGGTCGGAAAAGCCAAAAAATACCTCATACTAAAAACGGAAAAAAATTCCTTTCGTATATTTTACAAAAAACTCAGAAATGTGTAAAATTAGATTTAAAAAATTGTAGGAGTATAGAGAAAATTCTATATATTGAGGAAAAATGGATGTGGATGATAAATATTCCCCAGTAAATTCTGAAGTATAATCAATCTTGGATAAAAATGAGATTGTGAGATTTTCCCTTACCTTAGGTCCGATTTGATTCGTACGTATCTGAACCTCATGTATAATGATTTAAATAATGTTATTGACTTATTACAGAATCATATTCATTATTATGATATCATATCGTTTCATATTCTTATCTATTTATTAGTAATATTTCATTGCTACTTGTTATTCGGGAGTTCGTTGCTTTAAGTTTTTATGCATGTCTTGTCGAATAAATTCTTATTCCTCTTTTTAGGTTATAGATAAATTTTTTATATAATGATATTAGAGTAATATATATCATATTTATTAATTAAATTCATTTATATAATCACTATTCAATTAATATCATGTAGAATGAGTCGCATCACATCGTGGAGACGGTAGGCCGTACGTACGCACGAGCGATTATATCATTCCCATGATTGTGGAATTGTATTGAAATGTATGTATAATGTTTCAGAATAAATATCACTTTAAAATAATCATATATAATTATTATTTACACCATTATACCCATCCATGTAACGTGGGGGTGGAAAATAGATTACACCACGACGTGGAGATGGTATTACGTACGTACGCACACGCGGTGATTTCGTTTTCCGTAGTATGGATAGAAGGTGAAATAGGGTTTTGTTTTATATTTATAATAACATTTCAGCACATTAGTTTTAATTATATTATTAATTCATAATTAAATTACAAAATATGAAGAAGTAGAAGAAAAAATAAATTTGAAAGAATCGGTAACGGATATTACCTCCTTTTCAACACACCTCTTTGAATCCTCCACTTAGGGCACTAAAATTGGTCTTTGAAGAAGACCAAGTGTAACAACTTGAGATTTTATGAGAATTTTTTTTGTCTTATATTATACTCAACACCAAAGGAATCTTTCACAACACACAATACTGACTTGGCTTGAATTACAGGCAGTCACGACCTTCCTCGATAGCGTGTGTAGTACGCAATACCGGGTTTCACTAAACAATGATATAGTATTATGGACTAGATGTTATGAATAGTATTAAATAAATTTTGAATTTTATAACATTATTATTAATCTTACAGATTTTTTAGAACATGGTAAGAGAACAAAATAAATTTTTTGGGCAAAATAAGTATTTTAAAAAAAATGCAGTTTTTCAGCCTTTTGATGGCGCACCCACATTCAATCTAGTTTTTGACATGTTTATATGTTCAATTGGACAAAATAAAATTCTTCTTTGGAATCAGGATATAAAAATTTACTTTGGATAAATCCTTGATATTTTTCTGATAACTTTCATATTTTGATGAATAGTAAAAATACGCTAATTTTTAATTAAAAACAACTTTTTTCATTGAGATAATTTATATGGTTAACTTTTAATATTTAATGGTTTTAAAGTATAAATAGAATATATTTTTACCATTTAATATAATGTATGTCATTATCATTAATTTCACATTGAATTCATAGGTAAAAGCATTTCAATCTTTGGCAATGTTTTAACTTCTAAAACCTGTTTTCTTAACAACGGGATTAATTTTAAATTAATTACTGCAACTTATGTGTTTTGAATTTTTAAAAATTGATTACATATTTGGAATCATTGGGTCCAAATTATGTTAATAGGCTACTTTTTATTTTTGGGCATTATGAATAGTAACTACGGTAAATTTGTTTTACCATAGTTAAAGGTAAATTGGGTAATTAAGGGTAAATATAAGATTATAAAATTATCCAAACACCTGCCAAAATCCAATTTTATGACTAAAAGTCGACCCATATAATCTAATTATAGGATTATATTCATTTAATGGACTTTCTTCCATGAAAATAATTTAATTATTATTAAAACCAAAGAAAGTGACAACATGTCACTTTCTTAAATCTTATAAGTATAATAATTTTAATTTAGTGATAAAATAATGAAACATCGAACATAAATAGTCTCCAGAAATCTAATAAAATTATCTAAATCATATAATTTATTTATAATTTTTAGGGATTAGATAATTATCATTAATTGTGACACAATAGTGATGTTGAAATTATTTTATTAATTAAAATATCAAATAAATGATTTTAAAAATATTAAAATAAATATTATATGAACTATTTAATTTTCACCACTAATTTTTCTTAGATACATATGAAATTTTATGAATCTATGAAAACTTTTAGTTCGAACATATATTCTTTATATATTTTATTTAAATTCAAAAAAATGAATAGTGTCATAATTGACACTATTGTTATTTTATAAAAATAAGATATTATAAAATTGTCTAAAAATAACAAAAATATTTAAAAATTATAAATTAAAATTAATATGGTCTAACATGTCATAAGGTGTAAAATTATAGAAAATTCACAACACATATGTAATAATTTATAAAAATTTAAAATTTAGAATATTATTACCACAAATAAAATTAAATTGATAAATAAGGATAAATCAAGTTGATAATGTTTAAAATAAATTCCTAGCATGTCTAAATTTTATTGGTTGATGAGATTACAACCCTATCTCATCTAATATTCAGATATTAGTCATTTTGGAAGTTTTTATGTGGGGTTGGGATTTAATATAGACTAATATTTCTTATATTTTCAGAGGTTCCCCTCTCCTCCCTTATAAAAGGGCACCTCCTCCCTCTCCTCCTCACACCAATTTGATCCTTCATGCTTGTACAAACCATGCCCATTTCACTTCCCCAATTCCCTAAAAACATCCTAGAGAACCTGGTATTCTTCAAAGGCCAATTTTATTGCCCTAACAAGAGTTCTCAAAGAGGAGCTTCAAAGAATAGGTAATGTCTGTTACCGATTCTTTCAACATTATTTCTTCTTCTACTCCTTCTTATTTAGTTGTATCATTATAAAGTAATAAAATCAGTATCACTAATATACTGATATGTTATTATAAGTATGAATCAACCCTATTTCACCACCTATCCATCCTATGGAAAACGAAATCACCGCGCGTGCGTACGTACGGAATACCGTCTCCACGTCGTGGTGTAATCTATTTTCCACCACCACCTCACTTGTAGGGGGATAATGTTGTAAATAATGACTATATATGATTACTGTAAAGTGATATTGATTATAAAATAGTATACATACTCTCCAAGACAATTCCACAATCATGGGAACGATATCATCGCTCGTGCGTTCGTACGGAATATCATCTCCATGATGTGATACGACTCGTTCTACATGATCTTCATTGCATAATGAGTATATAAATTAATTGAATAAATAAATATGATATATATTACACTAATACCATCCTGGAAATTATGTGTCTATAACCTAAAAAATGGAATAATAATTTATTTGACAAAACACACATACGATCATAAAACAATAAACACCCGAATAACAAGTAGCAATGAAATATTACTAATAAGAAGCTAAGAATATGAACATATATGTTATCATAAAAATAAGTATGATTCTGGAATAATTCAATGACATTATTTAAATCATTATACCGGAGGTTCGGACACTTACGAAGCAAATCAGACCTAAGGTAATGGAAAATCTCACAATCTCATTTTTATCTGAGATTGTTTATACTGCAGAATTTACTGGGGAATATTTATCATCCACATCCATGTTTTCCTCACTATGTAATATTTTATATCCTTCTACAATTGTTTAAATCCAATTTTACCCTTCGGTGAGTTTTTAGTAAAATATATGAAACGAATATTTTGTCGTTTTTTCGTACGAGGTACTTTTTGACATTTCTGGCCAAAGTACGAGAAGAATGTTTTTTTAAACTTATACGGCATGAATGGATTTTTAAAATATTATTTCCAAGAATCTTCCTTTAAAGTTTTTCAAGTTTATTTTTAATCAACTTCTTTTAGTTTAAAATTGTATGACATTTAATGAAAGGCAAAGAGTTTTTGAAGTAGAAAGGATATTTTCCTCAAGAATGGAGTTCAAGTTTTTTATCAAAATTATTTTCCATCTATGATAATATTGGGTTCCATTTCAATCCTTATTATTACATTGATTTGTTTATCTTGGGATGCAATTATTTTTAGGAATTCTTTTATCTTATATGAATTGTTTTATGATGTCATGATGTTTAAGAATCCCATCTTTATTACATGGTTTATGCAATGATGTATGGTTTATGATTTTGTGGAACACATAAGAATTGTATCATTATTAGATGGGTGGGACCTATATCTCCCTCCAATTCATTGAGTACAGATTTATATCTCATGAGATATTCATGGCCGGAACGGCAAGTTAAACTGGTTCAGTGAAACATGACTGAAATAAGGAGTGAACTCGGTTCAGAAATAGACATTGTCCGCTAAAATAGTCTTGGCAATGAGTCTTGACTACTAAGAAATGATTCTATATGATTATGTTTGTATGCCACAAAGCTTCATGTTTTATGTTATGATTATTGGGATTACATTTCACTTTTATGATTTATCCCCTGTTATGAAATTATGATTTCTTTTTCAGGGTAAGATTTCCAAAATGTTATGTTGTTATGAAGATGATATGATTGATATTTCTTTTGTTTACCCTTACTGAGCATTTGAGCTCACCCTTTTGTATGTTTTCTTTTCCCCAAGTCAGGAATAAGGTATATTTAGTAGGATATGCCAAAAGGGACTCTAGATATGATGAAATAAATGGGAGACAGTGTAGATACTTTTTGAACCAGTTGTTTATGTTTCCCAGTTTCTAAAGTCACTATACCTATACGGTTCTTTCATAGTTTTGTTATATGTTGTAATAAGTATTCTTCAATTTTGAAGTAATAACCATGCATGTAAAGTATGGGTCGTTATAGTTGGTATCAGAGGAATGGTATAGTCAACCTTTGGAAACTAGGATGTGAAAGCCTTATTAAAAAACCCAAGGATATGTCTAAACATAGAACACAATCTTCGTGTTTTAGAAATGGCCTTGAACAACCTATGATAAGACCTTAAGTGTGAAATTTTATTATTGATTATGTTGTTTTCCTATTATAATTAGTGTTGCTCACACTATAATTCTTGGTATTAGTCAATGGCTAGAACCCGAAGGAACCATGTTAATGCAGAATGCGACAGGAAATGAAATGATTGTCCCCCATGAGCAGCCAAACATTACGGGAGCTGGAATTAAAAATGTTGTAGCCATGCTCACATAGCATTCTCAAGCTATGAATCATGCAGGACTTCCAAATGAGCAAATAAAGGAACAAAATTCTGTTTAATCCTTCATGAGGCAGCATCCACCTTCATTCAGCGGGTCTTCTGATCCATTAGTGGCTGAACAATGGATCATTACCACTGAAATGATATTTTCAGTTCTTCAATGTTCTGAACATGATAAAGTCATCTTATCAGGGTATCATTTGGAAGGTGATGCTGATAAATGGTGGAATCATATTATGAATACGAGGCAAATGTATGAAATTGAGTCCATGGAATGGGATGTGTTCAAGAACATATTTTTTAATAAGTATTTTACTCGTATTCTTCGAACAAAGATGGAGAAGGAGTTTTGTGAACTGAAGCAAAAGGATGATGAATTCGTTGGTACCTACGAAGCAAATTTTACAAGATTTTCAAGGTACGCTTCCAGAATTATTATCCAACTTGAGAGTAAGATGGATAGATTCATTAGTGGCTTAAAACCATGTATTCGAAGGGAGTTATCCATAAGGGACTTCAATAGCTATGAGGAAATTATTCAATGTTCTCTCAAGGTTGAGATGGAGATTGGTGCAACCCATTAGCCACATGGGATTGATAAGAAGTGGAAAATGGAATTCAATGGAAAATCTAAAGACCACACTGAAAAGAAGATGAGTTTTCCATTATGAACAATGAGTGGAAAGAAACATGGAGTAAATTTTCTTAAGGGGACAAGAAAATGTTATAAGTTTGGAAAAGAAGGTCATCGGGAAATCGAATGTCGAAATAATGGGAAGAAGATGTCTAATGATGCAAACAAAGGAAGGGATACACAGACTAAACCAACTACACTTCAATGTTTCAAGTTCAAGGAGATGGGGAATTATTCCAATCAATGCCCAAATCCAAGGGTTGATGATGATGATCGACATCAACAAACTCTTAAGGCCAAAGACAAAGGAAAGTCACATGCAATTACTATCGGTGATGTGGAGTACGACAACGAAGGGGTGATAGGTACACATACCATCCACTATAAAGTAGCAAATGTTTTATTTGATTCTGGATCCACCAACTCTTTTATTTTTGAATAATTTTCTAAGGGTATCTCCATATTACCTAAACAATTAGATGTCGAGTTTTCTATGACAACTCTTAATGGCACAACAGTTGCCTCAAAAGTTTAAAATTCTTCTCTGATTGATGTTCTATGGGAAAGTGCTTCCTTCAAATCTTGTTATCCTTTATATAGTATAATTTGATGTGATTCTTGGCATGGATTGGCTTTCTTTATAAGGAGATCATATCAATTTCCAAAGAAGGGAAGTCACATTTCATATTCCAGATCAATCTATGATCATCTATCGATGCAAGGATGAACATAACCTTCCAGGGGAAATTTATTCTATCTTATGGGTCTTCATTCAACAAAATGAAGGTTATTTATCTCATATGGTTGGAGAGAAAATCACGATTAATAAAATTCCCATTGTACGGGAATTTGATGATGTCTTTCCGGAGGAATTTCCAGGTCTTCCACCAAATCATGGAGTTGAGTTTTCAATAGAACTCGTACCGGGTGCTTTGCCTATTTCAAAGACACCTTATATAATGGACCCAATTGAGTTGCAGGAATTGAAGAAGAAACTCCAAGAGAATCATGGTAAACGATTCATACGCCCAAGTGCATCACCTTGGGGAGCACCTGTTCTGTTTGTTAAGAAGAAAGATGGATCAATGAAACTCTGCATTGATTATCTAGGACTTCACAAGATCACTATCAAGAACAAATATCCTCTCCCACACATTGATGACCTATTTGACCAACTACGCGGAGCTCAATACTTTTCCAAGATTGATCTTCGTTCAGGTTATCATCAATTAAGGGTCAAAAGGGAGGATATACCAAAGACTTCTTTCCGTATAAGGTATGGACACTATGAATTTATAGTGATGCCATTTGGTCTTAATAATTCCCCCGCTATCTTCATGGATCTGATGAATAGAGTCTTTACAGACTATCTAGATCAGTTTGTGGTAGTCTTTATAGATAATATTCTTGTATATTCAATGTGAAAGGAAGAACATGAAGATCACTGGATAATTGTATTGAAGACCCTAATAAACGAGAATATTTATGCCAAATTTACCAAGTGTGAATTTTTGCTTCAAAATGTTGCATTTTTAGGTCACATAATCTCAAAAGAGGAGATATATGTGGATCCAGCAAAAACAGAGGTTATTGAAAGATGGTAAAGACGAACAATAGTAACTGAGATCCAATGTTTTCTTGGTTTGGCTAGATATTACCGATGTTTTGTGAATGATTTTTTCAAGGTTATCTAACCCACTCACCAAGTTGACGCGGAAAGGAGTTATGATTTCTTAGACAGAGGAATGTGAAGAGAATTTCAAAGAGCTAAAAAGAAGGTTAGCTAGTGCACATATGCTCACACTACCTTGCATTGGAGAAAGGTTTGTGATCTACAGTGATGCATCCACGAAGGGACTGGGGTGTGTTCTTATGCAAAATGATATGGTGATAGCTTATGCCTCATGATAGTTGAAAATCCATGAGAAAAATTACCCAACTCATGATTTGGAATTAACTGTGGTAATAATTGCATTAAAGATTTGGAGGAATTACCTTTATCGTGAAAGGTGTGATATTTATACTGATCATAAAAGTTTAAAGTATATTTTCACACAAAAGGAGCTGAATATGCATCAAAGAAGATGGTTGGAGCTAATTATGGATTACGACTGCTCAATTCATTACCACCCTAGGAATGAAAACAAGGTGGCAGATGCATTATGTCGACACGACCATGCTAGGTTGTCCATGATGAGGATCACAAAAGATCCAGTATTTATGGATTTAAAAAGGATGGATCGTGGAATTATAATGGAAGGGGAAGAATCTTATCTTTCTCAAATTAATGTTCAACCATCTATACATGTGAAGATTAAAGAGGAACATAAGAATATGTAGAGTTACAAAAGAAGGTGAGAAATGTTCCTGAATTCAACCTTGATTGTGATGGGATAATAAGGTTCTGGAATCGGGTTTATGTTCCTCCCATCACCGAATTAAAGAAGGAGCTGATGGATGAGGCTCATAGTTCTTCGTTCTCTATTCATCCTGGAAGCACGAAGATGTATAGGGATCTAAAAGCGCACTTCTACTGGGATGGCATGAAAAGAGATGTTGCTGAATATGTATCTCCATGCTTGGTTTGTCAGCAAGTTAAAGCTGAGAGAGAAAAGTATAAGGGGATGCTACAACCATTACCAATACCTGAATGGAAATGGGAAAACATCACTATAGACTTCGTCACCGGACTTCCTAAAACATCCAAAGGAAATAATGCTATCTGGGTCATAGTTGATCATCTTACAAAGTTTTAACACTTCATTGCTATTAGAGAGGATTTAACTCTAGATCAGCTTGCCAGGATATATGTAATGGAAGTGGTAAGATTGCATGGAGTACCAAATTCTATTATATCTGATCGGGATCTGAGGTTTACCTCAAAGTTCTGGTGATGTCTTCTGCGTACTCTGGGTACAGAGTTGAGTTTCAGCACTACGTATCATCCTCAGACAGATGGTCTGTCTTAGAGGAAAATTCAAACTCTATAACATATATTGAGAGCATTCTCTATGGATTTCAAAGGTGGTTGGGATCAACACCTATCATTGGTGTAATTTTCTTATAATAATAGCTTTCACTCCAGTATTCAGATGGATCCTTATGAAGCCCTCTATAGAAATAAATGCAGAACTCCAACTAGCTGGGATGAATTTGGGGAAAGAAAGATATTAGGACTTGATCTTGTTGATGAGATGGAAGAAAAGGTCAGATCTATTCAACAACACATAAGAGAAGCTAAGAGTCGACAGAAAAGCTATGTCAATAACTAAAGTAAAGACCTAGAGTTTGAAGTGGCTGATAAAGTGTTCTTATGAATATCTCCATGGAAGAGGGTCATGGGATTTGGAAAGAAGGTAAAGTTGAGCCCTTGATATATCAGTCCTTTTGAAATACTGGATCGTGTTGGGAAGGTAGCTTACCGATTGGTGCTTCCACTGAATCTCTCCAAAGTTCATGATGTGTTCCATGTATCTCTCCAGAGAAAGTACATACCCAATCCTTCGCATGTACTCAGCTCAGAAGTTGTACCGCTAGAGAAAGATCTTTCTTATGAAGAAGAGCCGATAGAGATTATGGATCGTAGAGAAAATGTCCTACGGAACAAGACAACTCACTTGGTGAATGTTTTATGGAGGAACAATTAATTAGAAGAAGCTATATGGGAACTTGAGGATTTGATGAGGGAGAGGTATCCTCATCTATTTTTAATGAAGTGACAAATTTCGAGGGAGAAATACATTTTAAGGGGGGTAGAATTTAACACCCTGAGATTTTATGAGAAATATTTTTTTATGTCTTATGTTATACGAAACACCAAAGGAATCTTTCACAGTACACAATACTGACTTGCCTTGCATTACACGCAATCGCGACCTTCTCGATAGCGTGTGTAGTACGCAATACTGGGTTTCACTAAACAATGATATATTATTATGGACTAGCTGTTATGAATAGTATTAACTACATTTTTAATTTTATAACATTATTATTCATCTTACACATTTTCTAGAACATGTTAAGCGAACAAAATAAATTTTTCGGGAAAAATAAGTATTTTTAAAAAAATGCAATTTTGCCGCCTTTTGATGGCGCACACACATTAATTCGAGTTTTTGACATGTTTATAACTTCAATTTGACAAAATAAAATTCTTTTTTGGAATCAGTATATAAAAATTTACTTTGGATAAATCCTTGATATTTTTTTGATAACTTTCATATTTTGAGGAATTGTAAAAAGACGCTAATTTTTAATTAAAAACAACTTTCTTCATTTAGATAATTTATATGGTTAAATTATAATATTGAATGGTTTTAATGTACAAATAGAATATATTTTTACCATTTAATATAATTTATGTCATTTGCATTAATTTCACATTGAATTCGTAGGTAAAAACGTTTTAATCTTTGGCAATGTTTTAACTTCTAAAACCTGTTTTCTTACCAACGAGATTAATTTTAAATTAATTACATAAAATTATGTGTTTTTAATTTTGAAAAATTGATTCCATATTTGGAATAATTGGGTCCAAATTATGTTAATAGGCTACTTTTTATTTTTGGGCATTATGAATAGTAACTACGGTAAATGTTATTTACCATAGTTAATGGTAAACCGGGTAATTAAGGGTAAATATAAGTTTATAAAATTACCCGAACACCTGCAAAAATACTATTGGATGATTGAAAGTCGACCCATATCACATAAGGGTCAGATTAGATTCATTTAATGGACTTTTTTCCATGAATATAATTTAATTATTATTAAAACCAAAGAATGTGACAACATTTCACTTTCTTAAATCTTATAAGTATAATAATTTTAATTTAGTGATAAACTTATTGAAACTTAGAACATGAATAGTATCCAGAAATATAATACAATTATCTACATCATAGGAATTTATTTAGAATTTGTAGGTATTAAATAATTATCATTAATTATTACACAATAGTGATGTTGAAATTATTTTATTAATTAAAATATCAAATAAAAGATTTTAAAAATATTAAAATAAATATTATATGAACAACTTAATGTGCTCCACTAATTTTTTTATATACCTATGAAATTTTATGAATCTATTAATGCTTTTAGTTCGAACATATATTCTGTAAATATTTTATTTAAATTCATATTAATGAACAGTGTCAAAATTGACACTCTTGTTATTTTATAAAAATAACATATTATAAAATTTTTTAAAAATAAAAAAAATATTTAAAAATAATAAATTAAAATTTATATGTTCTACAATGTCATAAAGTGTCAAATTATTGAAAATTTACAACACATATGTAATTATTTATAATAATTTAAAATTTAGAATATTATTACCACAAATAAAATAAAATTGATAAATAAGGATAAATTAAGTTGATAATGATTAAAAAAAATTCCTAACATGTCTAAATTTTATTGGATGATGTTATTAAAACCCTATCTCAACTAATATATGGATATGAATCATTTTGGAAATTTTTAAGTGGGGTTGGGATTTAATATAAACTAATATTTCTTATATTTCCAAAGGTGCCCCTCTCCTCCCTTATAAAAGGGCACCTCCTCCCTCTCCTCCTCACACCAATTTAAGCATTCATGATCGGCCAACCCCTGCCTATTTCACTTCACCACTTCCATAGAAACATCCTGGTGATCTTGTTCTTCCTCAAAGACCAATTTTAGTGCCCTAAGAAGAGGTCTCAAAGAGGCGCTTCAAAGAAGAGGTAATGTCTGTTACCGATTCTTTCAACTTTATTTCTTCTTCTACATATTTTTCATTAGTTGTTTCATTATGATGTAATAACATCAGTATAACTCATATACAAATATGTTATTATAAGTATGAAACAACCCTATTTCACCACCTATCCATCCTACGGAAAATGAAATCAATGCGGGTTCGTACGTACGGAATACCGTCTCCACGCCTTGGTGTAATCTATTATCCACCACCACCGTACTCATATGGGTATAATGGTGTAAATAATGACTATATATGATTATTGTAAAGTGACATTTATTCTGAAATAGTATACATACACTTTAATAAAATTTCCCAATCATTGGAATGATATCATCGCCCACCCGTACGTACGGAATACCGTCTCAACGATGTGATGCGACTCGTTCTACATGATCTTCATTGCATAATGATTATATAAATGAATTGAATGAATAAATATGATATATATTACACTAATAAAATTCTGGAAATGAGGTTCATATAACCTAAAAAAAGGAATAAGAATTTATTCGACAAAACACACATACGAACATAAAGCAATAAACACCCGAATAACAAGTAACAATGAAATATTACTAATAAGAAGCTAAGAATATGACATATATATGATATCATAAAAATAATTATGATTTTGGAATAAGTCAATGACATTATTTAAATCATTATATAGGAGGTTCGGACACTTACGAAGAAAATTGAACCTAAGGTAAGGGAAAATCTTGCAATCTTATTTTTATCCGAGATTGTTTATACTTAAGAATTTACTGTGGAATATTTATCATCCACATCCATGTTTTCCTCAATATGTAATATTCATATCCTTATAAAATTGTTTAAATCCAATTTTACCCTTCGGTTAGATTTTAGTAAATGATATGAATGGAATCTTTTTTTATTTTTCATATGAGGTACTTTTTGACTTTTTCAGCCAAAGTACGAGAAGAATGTTTTTTTAACTTATACGGAATGAATGGATTTTTAAAAAATTATTTCCAAGAAGCTTCCTTTACAAGCTTTCATGTTTATTTTTAATCAACCTATTTTAGTTTAAAATTGTATGACATGTAAAGAAAGGAAAAGTGTTTTTGAAGTAGAAAGGATATTTTCCTAAAGAATGGAGTTCAAGTGTTTTATCAAAATTATTTTCCATCTAAGATAATATAGGGTTATGATTCTATCCCTATTATTACATTGATTTGATTATGTAGTGAAGGAATTATTTTTATGAATTCCTTTATCAAATATGAATTGTTTTATGATGTCACGATGTTTATGAATCCCATTTTTATTACATGGGTTATGCAATGATGTATGGTTTATGATTTTTTGGAACACATAACAATGGTATCATTATGAGATGGGTGGGACCTATATCTCCCTCCAATGCATTGGGTAAATATTTATATCTCATGAGATCGACATGGATGGAATGGCAGGTTAAACTGGTTCAGTGAAACATGACTGAAACAAGGAGTGAACTCGGTTCAGAAATGGACAGTGTCCGCTAAGATAGTCTTGGAAATGAGTCTTTACTACTATGAAATGATTCTATATGATTATGTGTTAATTCCACAAAGATTCATGTTTTATGTTATGATTATTGGGATTACATTTTACTTCTATGATTTAACCCATGTTATGAAATTATGATTTCTTTTGCAGGGTAAGATTTCCAAAATGTTATGTTCTTATGAATATGATATGTTTGATATTTCTTTTGTTTACCCTTACTGAGCATTTGAGCTCACCCTTTTGTATGTTTTCGTTTCCCCAGTTTAGGAAGAATGATACTAAGTAGTATATGCCAAAGGTACCCTATATATGATGAAATAAATGGGATATAGTGTTGTTTCTTTAGGAACCAGTTGTTTATGTTTCCCAGTTTCTAAAGACACTATACCTATACGTTCCTTTCATGGTTTTGTTATATGTTGTAATAAGTATGATTCAATTTTAAAGTAATAACCATGAATGTAAAGTATGGGTTGTTATACCAAGACCTCTAGTATGTTTCTAGGGAAGTTGATAAGGGAAATGGTCTAGGTTTGGCCGAGCTTTAATGCTCAAAATTGTTTTAGAAGGAGATAGAGGAGGTGCCCTTTTATAAGGGAGGAGAGGGGCACCTAATGAAAAACTCAAAATATTATTTTATAATAAAGTCATATTCGGGTATTAATAGCTCCAAATTGATTTATTTTTAATCTAAGGTGGGGATGGGACGTAATCCTCTCAAACAATTGGTTTTAAACAAGTTTAGGTTACTATTTTAAACATATCATTTAGATTTATCTCTAAGTAAAATAATTTAACATTTACCAGGTCTTCTTGTTTTCTTACACTATATTGTTAATAAACATACTATAACAGGAAAAAATAACCCCAATTGGTTCATTATTAATATATATAACCATATTTATGTTATGTTGCTAAACCATAGATTATTTGGAATAGAATAAAATTAATAATATAATATATTTTTAAAAACTATTTTATGTCAATTTTGAAACTTCTTGGTAATTGATTTTTTGTGAAAATCTTAACAGCATGATTAGTTCGAAAAAATTTAATTAAATAAGTACTAACATGTCATATTAAGTTATAAAATTAGTGGAATTCATAAAAAGTCTCCAATTACATTTATTTGGGTATTTATAGCATCAATTATGTTAATATTTTATTAATAAGGTATTTAATGCGTCATCATTATGTCATAAATAAAGTAAATTATTTAATGTCTACAAATTATAAATAAAATAACATTAGGTAGGAAGTCGTTTTATCTTTCTAATGAATATTTATAGTTGAATTTATCTTATGTATAACCCTACATTAATTTTTTTTCAGTTATTAAACTTTGATTTTAACTATTTTAACAATTCTTTAAATAAAGTAATAATAAATGTCCTAATCTAATCCATGTGGACATAAAGGGTAATATTTTATTCCTAATGTTTTTTTCGGTCGAATAACACTTATCCAATAGAATTAGGACATGGGTTAGCTTAATAATAATATCATTTTTACCCTTAATTTCCCTATTTACTTTTAATAGTGGTAAAAAAATAAAAAGATACTATTCACCAAAAATTATTTTTATCTTATGGAACCACATTTTACTCCTTGATATTAACTGTGTATTTCGGATTTTCAAAATTCCGATCACAGAAGTGGTGAAATTAAGTTTTATGTAAATTTTCAAATTCTCCTAGGAGGTGGGTAAAAGATGGTGAAAAGTTCAAAAAAAAATTATATATCAAAAATTATTATAAAATGAATCCAATGAATCAAATTGAACATATATAAGTATTATATATCTATTTTGACCTAAAAAAACTACATAAGATAAATAATTATGTAAATAAAAATTCGGTTTTTAAATAGTAACCTAGTGTTTTCATTATTCATAAAAAATTGAATGTTTTCAGAAAATACAAAAATTTCACCATAGGCTAATTTTGATATTATAAATCCAAAAATGAAGTCCATTTTGAAAGCTGAAATTTATAAAATTTCTAAAAGTGGGTATTAATATTCATAACGGCTAGTTTATATAATATTTTAATAGAATATCGTTTTTAGTGAAACACGGTACTGCGTACAACACATTATATTGTGAAAGGTCATGATTGCATGTAAAGCATGCCAAGCTAGTGTTGTGTGTAGTTAATGATTATTTTGATAATGGTATAACATAAGACATAAAAAATATACTTCTCATAAACTATAAGGGTGTTTCTTTCTACCCCCTTAAAATGAATTTCGCCCTCGAAATTCGTCACTTCATAACGAACAGATGAGGATACCTCGCCCTCATCATATCCTCAAGGTCACATGTAGATTCTTCAAGTTGGTGGTTCCACCATAAAACATTCACCAACTGAGTGGTCTTGTTCCATAGAATATGTTCGCTATGATCGAGAATCTATATAGGTTGTTCTTTATAAGTAGGATCTTTCTCCAGTGGTACTACTTCTGAGCATAGTACATGTGAAGGATTTGGTATGTACTTTCTCAGTAGAGATACACGGAACACATCGTGAACTTGAGAGAGTTTCGGTGGAAGCACCAATCAGTAAGCTACCTTCCCAACATGATCCAGTATTTCGAAAGGACTGATATACCTAGGGATCATCTTTACCTTCATTCCAAATCTCATTACTATCTTGCAATGAGATATTCATAAGAACACTTTATCACCCACTTCAAACTCTAGGTCTTTTATTCAGTTGTCGGTATAACTTTTTTGTCGACTCTGAGCTTCTCTTATGTGTTGTTGAATATATCGGACCTTTTTTGTCATCTCATAAACAAGATCAGGTCCTAATAGCTTTCTTTCCCCAACTTCATCCTAGGAAGTTGGAGTCCAGCATTTCGTTCCATATAGTGCTTTATAAGGAGCCATCTGAATAATGGAATGAAAGATATTATTATAAGAAAATTCCACTAAAGGTTGGTGTTGATCCCAACCACCTTTGAAATCCATAGAGTAAGCTCTTAACATAACATCTAGAGTTTGAATTGTTTTCTCAGACTGATCATCTGTCTGAGGATGATAAGCAGTGCTGAAACTCAACTCGGTATCTAAAGTATGATAAAGACTTTGCAAAAACATTGAGATAAATCTCAGATCCCAATCAGATATAAGGGAATTTGGTACTCCATGAAATCTTACCACTTTTTTTACATATATCCTGGAAAGCTGATCCAGAGAGAAATCTTCTATAATAGCAATGAAGTGTGCCAACATCGTAAGACGATCAACTATGAACTAGATAGCATTATTTCCTTTGGATTTTTTAGGATGTCTGGTGACATAGTCCATAGTGATGTTTTCCCATTTCCATTTAGGGATGGGAAATGGTTGTAACATCCCCTTATACTTATAACTCCCAACTTTAACTTGCTGACAAACCAAGCATCAAGAGACATATTCAGCAACATCTCTTTTCATGCCATCACACCAGAAGTACTCTTTCAGGTCCCTATACATCTTTGTGCTTCCATAATGAATAGATAATGAAGAACTATGAGCCTCATCCAGCAGCTCCTTCTTTAATTCCGGGATGGGAGGAACACAAACCCGATTCCTGAACCTTATTATCTCATCACAATAAAGGTGGAATTCAGGAACATTTCTCTCCTTCTTTTGTAACTCTACATCTTCTTTTTGTGCCTCTTTAATCTTCACATGTATAGAAGGTTGATCATTCATTTGAGAAAGATAATATTTCTCCCCTTACATTATAATTTTAAGATCCATCCTCTGTAAATCCATAAATATTGGATATTTTGTGATCCTCATCATGGATAATCTAGCATGGTCTTGTCGGCATAATGAATCTGCCACCTTGTTTTCTTTCCCAAGGTGGTAATGTATTGAGCAGTCATAATCCTTAATCTGCTCCAACCATCTTCTTTGATGCATATTTAGCTACTTTTGTTTGAAAATATTCTTTAAACTTTTATGATCAGTATAAATATCACATTTTTCACCAAAAAGATAATGCCTATATATTTTTAATGCAACGATTACCACGGCTAAATCCAAATCTTGAGTTGGGTCATTTTTCTCATGGATTTTCAATTGTCGTGAGGCATAAGCTATCACCATATCATTTTGCATAAGAACACACCCTAGTCCCTTCTTGGATGCATCACTGTTGATCACAAACCTTTCACCACTACAAGGCAGTGTGAGCACAGGTGCACTGGATAACCTTATTTTTTACTCCGTGAAATTCTATTCACACTACTCCTTCCACCCGAACATAAATCCTTTTCGAGTAAACCTGGTGATTGGATTAGATAACCTTAAAAAATATTTCACAAAACGTCGATAATATCCATCCAGACAAAGAAAACTTTGGATCTCAGTTACTGTTGTTGGTCTCGACCAACTTTCAATTTCGTCTGTATTTTCTAGATCCACAAATATCCCCTCTTTTGAGATTATGTGACCCAAAAATGAAACTTTTTGAATCCAAAATTCACACTTTGTAAATTTGGCATAAATATATTCCTTTCTTAGGGTCTTTAATACAATTCTAAACTGATCTTCATGTTCTTACATACTCTTTGAATAGAAAATAATATCTTCTATAAAGACTACCAAAAACTGATCAAGATTGTTTCTAAAGACTCTATTCATTAGATCAATGAAGATAGCATGGGAATTAGTAACACCAAATGGAATCACTATAAATTTACATTTTCCATACCTTGTATGGGAAGAAGTCTTTGTTATATACTCATTTTTGACCCTTAATTGATAATACCATGAACAAAGATCAATCTTGGAAAAGTATTGAGCTCCACATAGATGGTCAAATAAGTCATCAATACACGAGAGAGGATAATTTTTCTTGATAGTGATATTGTTAAGTTCTTGATAATCAATGCAGAGTCTCATGGATCCATCTTTCTTCTTAACAAAAAAACAGGTTCTCCCCAAGGTGACGCGCTAGGGCGTATGAATCCTTTATCAAGATTCTCTTGGAGTTTCTTCTTCAATTACTACAACTCAATTGGGACCATTCTATATCGTGTCTTTGAAATAGGGATATCACCCAGTATGAGTTCTATTGAAAACTCAACATCACAATTTGGTGGAAGACCTGGCAATTCCTCCAGAAAGACAACATCAAACACACGTACAATGGGAATATTCTTAATCATGAGTTTCTCTCGAACCATTTGAGATAAATAACCTTCATTTATTAGAATCAAGACCCATAAGATGGATGAAATTTCCACTTGAAGGATATTTTCATCATTGCAACAATTGATGATAGTATATTGATTGGGAATATTAAATTTGATTTCCATTCATTGGAAATTGATATGAGCTCCATATAAATAAATCCAATCCATGCCCAGAATCACATAAAATTCCACTATAGGACGGATCACATGATTTAAAACATGCACTTTCCCACAAAATTCAATCAAAGAAGAATTGTAAACTTTTGATGAAACTATTCTGCCATTAGGGGTTGTCACAGCTAACTCAATATCTAACTGCTGAGGTAATACAGGGATACCCTTAAAAAATTCTTCAGAAATAAAAGAGTGGGTGGATCCAGAATCAAATAAAACATTTTCTACTTTAGAGTTGATGGTAAGTGTACCTTTCACCACTTCATTATCATACTTCACATCACCAATAGAAATTGCATGTGACTTTCCTTTGCCTTTGGCCTTAAGTGTTTGTTGACGTCGATCATCATCAACAACCCTTGGATTAGGGCATTGATTTGCATAATGCCCCATTTCCTTAAACATGAAACATTGAAGTGTAGGAGGTGCATTCTATGTATCCCTTTCTTTTTTCGCATCATTAGACATCTTATTCCCATTATTTCAACATTAAACTGCTCGATGACCTTATTTTCCACACTTAAAAACATTTACTTGTCCCTTTAAGAGAATTCCCTCAATGTTTCATTACACACATTGAGCAGAAGGGAAAACTCATCTTTTTTTCAGTGTGGTCTTTATATTTTCCCTTGAATTCCATTTTACTCTTCTTATGAAACCCATATGACTGATGGCTTACTCCAATCTCCATCTCAACCTTGAGAGCACATCGAACAATTTCCTCATAGCTATTGAAGTCCCTTATGGTTGGCGCCCTAAGAAGACTTGGTCTTAAGACACTAAAGAATTGATCGATCTTACTCTCAGGTTGGATAATAATTATGGAAGCGTACCTTGCAAGGATTTTAAAAATTTCTTCATAGGTACCAACAGATTCATCTTCCTTTTGCTTCAGTTCAAGAAACTCCTTCTCCATCTGTGTTCGAGTATTATGAAGTAAGTACTTATTGAAAAATAAGTTCTTGAACTCATCCCATTTAATGGACTCAATTTCATCCCTTTGCCTCATATTCTTAATAATATTCCACCATTTATCAGCTTCACCATCCAAACAATATAATGGTAAGATGACATTATCATGTTCAAAACATTGTAGGACTGAAAATATCTTTTCAGTGGTACAGATCCATTGTTCAGTGACTAATGGATCAGAATACCCGATTAATGAAGGTGGATTCTTCCTCATAAAGGATTCAATAGAATGTTGCTGCTTACTTTTCTCGTATGGAAGTCCAACATGATTCATAGATTGATAATGTTGTGTGAGTATGGCTACAAGATTTTGCATTCCATCTCCCATAACGTTTGGTTGTTCAGTGGGAGAATCCTTGTATTGCCCGTCACATTCAGTATTAACACGGTTCTTCTGGGTTCCATCCATTAACTAAAACCAAGAATCTTAGTGTGAGAAACACTAATCAAAACAGGAAAACATCATAATAAAGAATTAAATTTCACACTTTAGGTCTTATCCTCGGTTTTTCATGGCCATTTCTAAAAAACTAGTATTGTGATATATGTTTAGACATATCCTTAGAGTTATTACTAAGGATTTAATATCCTAGTTTCCAAAGGTTGACTATACCTTTCCTATGATACCAAATATAATGATCCATAATTTATATACATGGTTATTACTTCAGAATTGAATCATACTTATTACAACATATAACAAAAACATGATAGGAAAGTAGAGGTATAGTGTCTTTATAAACTGGGAAACATAAACAACTGGCTCATAAATCATCTACATTATCTCCCATTTATTTCATCATATCTAGAGTACCTTTTGGAATATCAAACTAAATACCCTTCTTCCTGACCTGGGGAAAAAGAAAACATACAAAAGGGTGAGTTCAAATTCTTAGTTAGGGTATACAAATGAAATATCAATCATATCAAATTCATAATAACATAACATTTTGAAAATATTAACCTGCAAAATAGATCATAATATCATAACATGAGATAAATCATAGTAGTGAAATGTAATCCCAATAATCATAACATAAAACATGAAACTTTGTGGCATACACACATAATCATAGAAAATCATTTCATTTTAGTCAAAGCTCATTTCCAAGACCATCATAGTGGAAAAAGTCCATTACTCAACCGAGTTCACTCCTCGTTCCAGTCATGTATCACTGAACCAGATTAACTTGCCGTTCCAGCCATGTCTGTCTCATGAGATATAAATCTGTACCCAATACATTTGAGGGAGATATAGGTCTCACCTATCTCATAATGAACCCATTCTTATGTGTGCCACAAAATTATAAATCATTGCAAAACCCATGTAATAAAAATGGGATTCTTAAACATCATGCCATCATAACATAATCCATATAAGATAAATGTACATCAGAAAATTAATTTCAACATAACATAATCAAATCAATGTAAAAATAGGGATAGAAAAAGAACCCTATATTATCTTATATGGAAATTTTTTTTGATAAAACACTTGAACTCCATTCTTGAGAAAAATATCCTTTCTACTTCAAAAACATTTTTCCTTTCATAACAAGTGATACAATTTTGAACTAAAAGTGGTTGATTAAAAATTAACTTGGAAACATGTAAATTATGATTCATGGAAATAATGCTCTATGAAATCATAAAAATCCATTCATGCCATATAAGTTAAAAAACATTATTCTCATACTTTGGCCGGAAAAGACAAAAAGTACCTCGTACTAAAAACGACAAAAGATTCCTTTCATATCTCTTACTAAAAACTCAAAAATTAGTAAAATTAGATTTAAAAAATTGTAGGAGGATAGAAATAATATTAAATATTGAGGAAACATGGTTGTGGATGATAAATATTCCACAGTAAATTCTGAAGTATAAAAAATCTTCTATAAAATTGAGATTGTGAGATTTTCCATTACCTTAGGTCCAATTTGAATAGTACATATCTGAAACTCCTGTATAATGATTTAAATAATGTCATTGACTTTTTACAGAATCATATTCATTGTTATTATATCATATATGGTCATATTCAAATCTATTTATTAGTAATATTTCATTGCTACTTGTTGTTCGGAAGTTCATTGCTTTGTGTTCTTATGCATGTCTTGTTGAATAAATTCTTATTTATATTTTTAGGTTATAGATACCTTATTTACACGATGTTATTAGTGTAATATATATCAAATTTATTCATTCATTTCATTTATATAATCCTTATTCAATGAATATCATGTAGAACGAGTCGCATCACATCGTGGAGATGGTAGGCAGTACGTACGCATGGGCGATGATATCATTCCAATGATCATGGAATTATATTGAAGTGTATGTATACTATTTCATAATCAATATCACATTAGCATAATAATATATAGTTATTATTTAAACTATTATACCCATCCATGTAAGGAGGTGGTGGAAAACAGATTACACCACAGTGTGGAGATGGTATTTCGTACGTAAGCACACGCGGTGATTTTGTTTTCAGTAGGATGGATAGAAGGTGAAATACGATTTTTTTCATATTTATAAAACACATATCCTATATATGAGTGTTACTTATGTTATTACTTCATAATTAAACAACTAAAGAAGAAGAGGTAGAATAAGAAATAAATTTGAATGAATCGGTAACAGATATTATCTCTTCTTCGACCCGCCTCTTTGAATCCTCCTCTTTGGGCACTAAAATTGGTCTTTTAAGAATACCATGAACTCTAGTATGTTTCTAGGGAAGTTGATAAGGGAAATTGGAAGGGTTTGACCAAGATTTATGGCTCAAAATTGTGTGAGGAGGAGAGTTAGGAGGTTCCCTTTTATAAGGGTGAAGAGGGGCAACTTAGGAAAAACTCATAATATTGTTTAATAATAAAGTCATATTCGGCTTTTAATAGCTCTAAATTGATTTATTTCTAAGCTAAGGTGGGGATGGGTCGTAATCCTCTCAAAAAATATGTTTTAGACAAGTTTAGGTTACAATTTTAAAATTATCATTTAGATTTAACTCTAAGTTAAATAATTTAACGTTTACTGTGTCTTCTTGTTTTCTTACACTATATGGTTAATAAAAATACTATAACAATCCAAACAAACCCCAAGTGGTTCTTTATTAATATATATATCCTTATCTATGTTATTTGTCCGACCATTATATTTTTAGGAATAGAATAACAATAAATAATATAATATTTGTTTTAAAAACTATTATATGTCAATTTTGAAACTATTTGGTAATTGATTTTTTGTGAAAATATTAACAGCATTATTAGTTCGAAAAAAGTTAATTAAATCAATACTAAAATATAAAATTAACCTAAAAAATTAGTTTAATTCATATAAAGTTTAAAATTACATTTATTTGGGTATTTATAACGCCAATTATGTTAATATTTCATTCATAAGGTAATTACTGCATCATAATTGTGTCATAAATAAATTAAATTATTTAATGTATAAATATTATAAATAAAATAGAATTAGGTAGGAAATTTTTTTAGTTTTCTAATTAATATTTATATTCAAATTTATCTTATGTATAACTTTACGTTTAAAATGTTTTTAGTTATTAAACTTTTATTTTGACAATTTTAACACTTCTTTAAATATAATAATAATAAATGTCTCAATCTAATCCAAGTGGACATAAAGGGTAATATTTTATTCCTAAGGTTGGTTTTGGTCGAATTACACTTATAAAATAGAATTAGGACATGTTTTCGGGTAATAATAATATCATTTTTACCCTAAATTACCATATTTACTTTAAATCGTGGTAAAAAAATTAAAAGATACTATTCACCAAAAATTGTTTTTTTCTTATTGAACCACATTTTACTCCTTGATATTAACCTTGTATCTTGGATTTTTTAAATAACACTCATAGAAGAAGTAAAATTAAGTTTTATATAATTTTTCAAACTTCCTAGGAGGTGGGTAAACGATGGTGAAAAGTTCAATAAAATTTTTATATATCGAAAATTATTATAAAATTTCTTCAATGAATCACATTGAACATATATAAGTATTATATATCTATTTTGACCTCAAATAAATTTAAATAAATTAAATAATTATTTAAATAAAAAGTCAGTTTTTAAATAGTAACCCAGTGTTTTCACTATTCATCCAAAATTGATTGTTTTCCGAAAAATACCAAATTTTCACCCTAGGCTAATTTCGATATTCTGAATCCAAAATTGAAGTCCATTTTGAATGTTAGAAATTTAAAAAATTTAAAAAAGTGGGTATTACTATTCATAACTTCTATCTTATATAATATTTTAATAGAATATCGTTGTTTAGTGAAACTTGGTATTGCGTAAAACACACGCTATCGTGGAAGGTCGCCATTGCGTGTATACCAAGAAAAGATAGTGTTGTGTGTAGTTAATGATTCCATTGATGTTGTGTATAACATAAGGAATAAAAAAATATACTTCTCATAAACTATCAGGGTATTACAAAGGAAAGGTTTTGTGAAAATTCTATTTTATTCTATTGAGTTACAAAAATTATTAATGTACACTATTTTCCCATGATTGATTTCTTAATCCAAAGAAATATATTATATATTACTTAATCCTTAAATTATTTTGTTTTATTATAATTAATTATAATATAATTATCTAACATCTATTATCTCAAAGGCTATGTTACATGAAAGGGTTCTCTTGTCTAAAAAATACATCCCTTGAATGATATTTTATACTATAACCCAAACTACACACGGAATGGTTTATATAATTCCAAATGTATACATTTTGTCATGATACACTAAATATTCGTGGTATTTAAATTTTTTTTGAAATTTTATTCTTCATGTTTTTCATATTTAAATATTTCAAGAGAAGTTTGATTTATTTGTCAATATTTTCAATTCCATGAGACATGTTTTTTATGATGCACCATAATTACTATTAATTTTTGTATTGCCTCTATATTTTCTTCATGTATAATAAATACCATTCATCTCATTATAATTTAATTTATAAGAATACCAGTATTTCTTTTCTATTCGTATATTACAATTAACTAAATGTAATATTTATCTCAAATTTGTTTCATTGAGATATGATTCATATTCCCATCTTGATTCATTTTTTGTTATATCTATTTCATATGGAATACTTTATTAATTATCTGAAACTATTAATATTGGGATATTAAAATCATAGAAGTCCATCACTATCTTTTTGAGGATAAATCATTATTTTATATATATATAATTTTTCATTCAACACATTTCCTCTATGAACACACTATTGATCCTTCCATTAATTAAAGTGAGTTCACCTAGTTTCGATACATATAGATTTATTAGGGAAATTATTTAGATATTTATATTCCTCATTCACTATATAGTGTTATTTTTAGTAATACATATATTGAAATCTATTTCATTTATTTAATGCGGAAATATTTGTAATTTATATACATGCCAACCCAATAAATATGATTAATGATTATTATGGATTATTGGTTATGTATTATAAATATTATAATTTCCGTCCAATGATGAATGCATTGGAATTAATTACTTATGGCTGGGGCCTAAAAATATATTTTCCATTTATATATAGGTGTCATTAAATAATGTAACTTTGGTATTGTGTTTTATTATTACCTAGAATAAAATATTTCCAATAGAAATTGCCTTGATAGTAATATTATGAGGTCTATGATCATGATTTCATTGATGTTGGTTTGAAATTATTTATCAAAAAATATGCATTTCATAAATAATGATTGAGTTATTTTTATACATGTGATATTTTAATTTACATTTTAATCCTACATATATTACGATTTTTGTTTCATTCTATTATGAAATTATTTTTGGTTATTTGTTCCTGTCATTTTATTAATATCATGATAGCTTTTGATATACCTTTTCCCTTACACAACATTTGATATTACCCTTATTATGTTTCCATTTACACATGATATTATTAAATATATCAAAACTAATTTTTCTTGGTTAAAATACCACAGTTGATGAATTTTAGGGAGATGATGGGGAATTTCGATAGATTAATTAGTTCTTTATATAGTGTAAAAAAATATATTTGAGGAGAAGGGAAGGGAATTTGTTAATTTATTTTTTTCCGGATCCTCTAAATCTATAATCCAATAAGATCCTTTAAATTAATGTTACTTGATATTAATTTTTGATATTTCAATTCTTGATGGTTAGAATTGGGCCTCTTTGATTCACTTAAAATATGGTATAAAAAGAATTAATTTATTTAACCCAAATTCAAAGAGTAGGGTTCTCGGGCATCATAATTGGAATCAAAGGAGGATTTATATGACTTTAGTTGTTTTTATATTTTCTGATAACAATTCAAGGGGTTATAAGTTTATTTCAACAAAAATTTCCATGGTATATATAACCCTTTAGGATATTTTATTGTATTATTGAAATTTTTATGTTTCTTAATGATTACTACACGATAACATTAGGGAAAGCCCTAGGACTATGTATAAAGGATAAGACTTTGTATAGGATAACATCAAGAAATTTTAGTAAAGTATAGATTGTGTGGTTTTCTTATAAAAACATCCTTTCATTCATACTATAAGGGGATATAGACTCCCAAAAATATATACCTAGTTTTAATAATCAAGAGAAGTGTGTGTTTTTAATTATATAATTCATCATCAGGTGAAAAAAAGAGGCATAAATCCACACATGGTTTTAAAATATATGTGGATATTTTCCCATTTATCACATTATCATTATAGTCCACCGTGTTGGATTTATAATATTATGGAATTAGGAAAATATATATTGGAGAAACCAACCTAATGAAACCTAGATTGAACCAAGAGAGATTATTATATAACTGGAAGATAATTTTATTATTATCAATATTTTTGAATTTTATGTTTGACTTCTCATGAGATCATTTATGAATATTCTGTTATGATTATTCATTACCCATATTATCCTATTTTCATTTTAATAATGGATAAATTAAAAAGGTACTATGATAATAATGAATTCAATAGAAAATGTAGATAATTTGAAAATTAATATTCTCACGGGATAGGATATGCAGTTGCAAGTTTTATTATTATATCAAATTAGTTATAAATTATTATTATTATAAATAGGAACATGGTTATTCCCCATGTAAACCTCGATAAGAGAGGGATTGAGTCTTATATAAGTTGATCTAATGAAGATGGTGAGGAAAAAAATATTTCAATTTCATATGTGTCAAAAAAGTTGGAAGAGGTGCCCTGTAAAATGTCTCAAAGGAACTATAAGATATTTTTTATGTGAAAGTGGTGGGAGTAAAAAACTAATAGTTTAAGAAAACTTCTTAGATTAGTGGGATCAATGATAGGATATATATATTTCTAGAGGTATGAATAATTGTTATATGTCTTACATGTGGGGGTGGTGGTCATTATCCTAGTCAATACTCCATTCCAAGGTAAATAGAGGAAGATATAGTCTATAAATTTATAAGATAATGGAAATCTTATAATGTCGAAAATAAAAAATTGGGTTCTAAAAATGATTTTTAATGAAGAACCCCGATCACCCACTCAATAACTATTGGTGTTTTTTTCATATGGTCAATATTGTACAACTCTATACTAATAATGTTTCCTAAATACAAAAAATAACATCCCCAATGACAACTCTATAATTTAAAATGACAAAAACAATACTTTTTTATTATTTATCTACAAAAAATAATTTTATGAAAATCTCAAAAATTAATCTTAGGCTTATACTGATAGGTTAAATATAAAAAAAATTAATTTGGTCATTTTAAAATTCTATATATACAAATTAATTCAAAAAGTAGTTTAAATAATCGGTTCTCCCTTGTTTAGTAGCATAAATAATCATATTCAATACCAGTATTTTAATGCATTATATTATTAATTTTAGTTCAATGTTTATTGAAACCTCATATACTAATAACAGTGTTTATTAAGAGGAAATATTCATAGAAAAATCATTGGTCGTTATAATAGGTGTTTTACCATGGGTTTACTGACCCTATGTCTACCCCAACCATCTCTCCCACCTTATCACACAATCTATACAAAGAATAGAAACAATATATACACACAAATAATATTAGAAAAACCCCAAAATGGAAAATAGATTCAAACCATCAGGTTCGATATCCAAAAAAAAATATTCGAATAGACTGCTTATATTCACAACTCTAACACCCATGTGAAATGTTATGATAAAATACAATAAATCAACTATAGACTCAATTTACATTAAATTATATGGAATATAGGCCTTGTGAAGTAATTGGAAATGTATATTTAGTACCTAATCCATGTGGTATCAACCTATATGCTCTGTATAAATTGGTACATGGTTTGTGGGACCACGTGATCATGTTGATATGTACTCTATGTACATAGTTAAGAAACCCACATGTTGTACACAAAATTTCCTATGTACCACATAAAATATGGCACAAATGTGTTTACCAATAGTACAATAAGGCACATGTTGAGCCATTTGGTCCAATGATAGAAACCATGTGATATATGGTCACATGGTGTATGATATTCATATTAATGTATAACCATTGAACCATAAAATGTGTAATACACAAAATTTACCTTGAAAACCCATATATTATGACATTGATGATGTTGTTTTATCCATAAATGGTGACATAAAAATATTTTAACTAGACAATTACACAAAATGTATCCAGAAAATCTATCATCAGTGCACATATTCAAACACGGCCACGATCAATGTTGTGTCCTCTACCTCCACATTCACCTCTATTTTTATCCCAACCTGATGCATCTAATTTTGACATTGAAAAACATTAATTAATTTCCTAAATGGTTGTTTCCCCATTCCATTCATTCTTACCCAATGCCACGGTCACCCCCAAGACTTTTTATAATCCTGACACATTGAACCTTCTACCTAAATAGAACCTTAGTTATCATGCATTCTTCATCATAACACCTTCCTTTAATAATAATTGAACAATATAATTATGTTTCAATACATATAAATTATGTAATACAAGTTAGTTTGAATCTCAATCATCCCAAAGCAGGTTCATGTTAGAAGAATACTTGAATTAAGAAGAGTTTTATACCCATACTTGAACAATTATTCAAGGGGACAATTTTATATGATGAATAGTTTTAATAAAAGTTGATAAAATTATAATAATGAAAATATAACTGATTTTATATGAAATTAATTAGAATCAATGATTTAACCATAATCCATGAATGGAATAAAAATAACTCATACACATTAAAACATGTCACAAAACCATAAATACAATATGTAATATTAGTATAACAATAAATCAACTTCAAAAAAGTGTAAAATTTATCAAAGGATGTTGACATAGATGAAATAAAAAATATTTGAGAGAAATATCTCTTTCTATTTTGAAATCATTTAAGAGTCACATTATTATAAAATCAAACCTTTATTTTGAAAATATTATTATATGATTGTAAGGGAAGCATTGATGATGTTATGACGACAACAAATTTCCGCACCCGCCGTATAAGTTAAAAAAACATTCTTCCTTTAATTTTGTCGAAATGGTCATAAAGTACATTATTTGGAAAATGATGGAAATATTCCTTTAAAAAATATAAGTTCAACTAATGGTATAAATTATTTTAACCCATATTCTAGTAAATATTAAAAATGTTTTGATATGCATTTTTATGAAAACATGGATGTGGATGATAAAGTGGTCCTAGTAGATAGTTATGTAAAACAACCTCTGATAATAATAAGATTTTGAAATTAACACTTACCATTTAATTTTCCTTAGATGATTGTATGTTAACCTATAGTATAATAGTATAAAAATTGATATTAAATTATAAAAGAACTATATACATAAATGTAATATCATATATGATCCTCTAATATTTCATTGTTAATAATATTTTAGTAGTATCATAATTTCAAGTGTTAACTGAATTATTTTACTTTATATGATTGGTTTCACAAGTCATGTTTGTTATTGATAGGATGTATTGGATTCATATACAGAAAGATATTATATTCATTACAATTATTATTAATCATAAACTTAAAATTATTCTACAATGATTATGATGGGGAATGAATCTCATCGAGTTCGTGAAGACAATAATCAGTACCTACGCACGAGTGAAAATATCATTATATTGATGGTGAAATCATATATAATCAGATGGTATATTATATATACATAATAATTAACATGTTATTTTTATTATTTATATTATTTATAATCATTGTTATAACCATTTAAATAATGAAGTGTTTGAGTAACAAACTACACCATGACATGGAGACGGTAAGCCCTATGTACGCATGTTTGGTGACTTTTTCATTTATAGGATGGATATAATAATGAATATGGTTGTAACATATTTATAACAACACAAAAGTATATTGAAGGTACTGGATTTTTTATTTTTTTATGGAAACAACAAATAAAGATGAAGTGGAAGAAGAAACGAACTTGGAACAGGTGATAAATATTTAACTCTTCTTCGGGTTCTTCCATTTGATTTGATCAAAAGGGCTACACAGGTTGGATTTCTGACCAAAGTAAGCCCTCTAGGCTTAAGGGAGGAAATGTTTGAGGATATTTAAGCAGTTATTGTCTGAGACAAATGGATTTGGAGGTTTTAAATTAAGATAAGGGAAGTACCCTTTTATAATAGAGGCGAGGGTCGCTTTAAGAAAATCTTGAAATATTATTTTATAACAAAATCATTTTTTGTTTATAATGGCTCCAAAATGAATTATTTAGAGGATAAAGTGGGAATGGGTCTAAATCCACTCAACAAATAGGATTTACACAAGTTTCAGTCACCATATTATCCTTATCTTTTAGATTTAACTCTTAGTAAAATACTTTGTCATTTACCATATCTCTTTGTATTTTAATATTATATTGTTAATAAGATTACTATAACAAGCCATGAGAACCCCAAGTAGTTCATTATTAATATATATAACCTTATTTATGTCCTTTTGAAGAACCTATGATTTTTAGGAATATTATTTTAGTTGATAATATAGTTTTTGTTTTAAAAACTCAATTATGTCAATTTTGACACTATTTAGTATTTGGTTTTTGTGAAAATAATAACTACCATATTACATTGAAAAAATTTATTTAATCGACCCTAAAATGTCATGTTAATCTATAAAATAATTGTAATTTATAAAAAGTCTCAAATAACATTTATTTTGATATTTATAATATCTATTATTTTAATATTTCATTAATAAGGTAATTACTGCATCATCATTATGTCAAAAATAAATTATTTTATTTAATGTCTAAATATTATGAATTAAATTCCATTTTTTAGGAAATAATTTTTTCATTATAATGAATTTTTATAGTCGAATTTATCTTTTATGGAACAATATATTAAAAAGGGTTTATTTATTAAAAATTGAATTTAACTATTTTAACTCATCATTAAATAAAATAATAATTAATGTCCTAAACTAATCCATTAGGAACAAAGAGGATCATATTTTATTCCTAAGGTTGTTTTTGGTCAAATTATACTTATCCAATATAATTATGACATGTGTTATGGTAATTATGATATCATATTTACCCTTAATTGCACTATTTAATTTTAACAATGGTAAATAAAAGTCAGATGTTACTATTCGAAAAAAATTATTTTCATCTTATTGAACCACATTTTTACTTTATGATATTAACCATGTCTCTTGGATTTTTTAAATTTAACTCACATAAGCTGTAAAATTATGTTTCATGAAAATTTTCAAATGCTCCTAGGAGGGGGGTAAAAGACGGTAAAAGGTACCCTAAAATTTTGTTATATCTAAACATATTATAAAATGACTCCATTGAATTACATTGAACATAATTAGGTATTATGTATATATTTTGACCTAAAATAAATTTAAATAAAATAAAAAAATATTTAAATAAATAGATATTTTTACCCAATAAAGCAGTGGTTTTCACTATACACTAAAAATTGAATGTTTTCATAAAAATACAAAAAATTCACCCAATGCTAATATTGTTATAACGAATTCCAAAATGATATCCATTTTAGAAATTAAAATTTATAAAATTTCAAAAAAGTGTGTATTACTATTCATTATGGCTAGTTTGATTGTTCACGATGTGTTAGAATCTCAATGTTGTGTACAATGCAAGCTATTGCATAATTCAAAAGGAAACATACTATGGAAGCTTGGGGTGTTAAATTCTTCCCTCCTTCAAATAATTTGGTCCTCTAAATTTCTATAATATTAGAGAAAAGGATTTAGGTGGTTCTTCATAATAAGTTCATCTGGTTCCCACATAGCCTCTTCCATCTTATGGATTCTCCAAAGAACTTTTACCACACGAGTCTTCCTATTTCTCAATACATGTTCTCTAATATCAAGAATCTAGAGAGACTCTTCACAATAAGACAGATTAGGTTCCAGTTCAATTTCTTAAAAGGTGATTACATGCATTAGGTCGGGCATGTATTTTTTCAACAGTGATATGTAAAACACATCGTGAACTTTGGAGAGACTTAGTGAAATTTCCACATGGTAAGCTACAACACAAATTCTTTCTAGAATTTCGCATGGTACGATGCACCTAGGACTTAATTTACCCTTTATACATTATCGTATATTTCCCTTCCATGGAGATAACTTTAAGAAAACATGCTCTCCAACAAGAAATTCCAAATCCTTCATTTTTTATTGACATCGCTCTTCTAACTACTTTGACCTGCTTTGATGTGCGGTTGGATAACCTTCACCTTTTCCATCGTTTCCTCAACATGTTCCGGGCCTAAAAGTTTTCATTCAACAATATCATCCCAACAAGTTGTTGTGTGACATCTCTTTCTATATAACGCTTCATATGGTGCCATCTGAATACTTGAATAGAAGCTATTATTATTGGAAAATTCTACCATTGTTAATATTGATCCCAAGTACCATGAAAGTCAAGTGATCAAGATCTCAAAATTTCATATAATAATCAAATTGTCCATTATGATTGTCCATCAGTATGAGGGTGGTAGGTAGTGCTCAAACGAAGTTCAGTATCCATGGATTTCTGAAGACATTTCCAGAGTCTTGATGTAAAACAGGGATCATGATCAGAAATAATTGATAGGGGTACTCCATGAATTCTTACGACTTCATTGAGATACATTCTTGGTAAATGTTCAAGTGGAATATCATCTCTTATAGCATGAAAATGTGCTGACATGGTAAGACGATCAACAATGACCCATATTGCACCATTCATTCTAGTATTATTTGGTAGCCCCATTACAATGTTCATCGTAATATCAACCCATTTCAACTCAATTATGGGAAGTGGTTGATCGACTCCTCTAGGATGTTGTATTCCATCTTTAACTTTTTGGAAAACTATACATCTTGACACAAAATCAGAAATCTCATATTTCATGTTATCCCACAAAAATTGTTCCTTCAAATCTCTATAAATCCTTGTGCTCCCAGGGTGTAGAAGAAAATTGGAGCTATGATCATCATCCAAAAAATACCATTTTATATCAGGTATATCTGTAACACAAAGTCTCTTCCCAAATTTCAGAATTACATCTTCATATACGAAGTCACTCAATCTCCCATCATTTACAGCTTTAATCTTCCCTTTAAACACCTCATCATCAGTCTGAGAAATTTTTACCCTTTCACATAAAGATGGATTGGAAAAAATTTGAAATTGTATTGATGTTTCACCTTCTATGTTTATTCCCATATCCATCTTTAATAGATCCAGGAAAATAGGATCCCTTTCAATTCTCATCTTGTTCAAAACTCCATGATTCTTTCTTCTCAAAGCATCTGCCACCTTATTTTCCTTCCCTGGGTGGTAGTGTATTGAGACATCATAATCATTGAGTAGTTCAAGACATCTCCTTTGCCTCATGTTTAGTTATTTTTGTGAGGAAATATACTTCAAACTCATGTGATCATTATAAATCTCACATTTTCCACCATAGAGATAGTGTCTCCATATCATCATATCGAAGATTACATGTGATAGCTCAAGATCATGAGTGGGATAGTTTTTCTATTAAATTTTTGGCTATCGTGATGCATAAGAAATGACTCTCTCATTTGGAATAAGGACACAACCATGTCCTTTCTTTGAATCACCACTATAAATAACAAACCCATCGTTCCCTAATGGTAGAGTGAATATAAGATCATTCACTAATTTTTTCATCAGTTCTTCAATACCTTCGTCACTCGCTTTTTTCCAAAAAAAGTTAACCCCCTTACGTGTGAGATTGGTTAGTGGGTTAGCCAACCAGGCAAAATTTTGGATGAAACGTCGATAATAACATGCTAAACCAACAAAACTATGTTCCTCAGTTATACCTGTCAGTACTGGCCATTCTTGTATTACCTTGGTCTTTGAAGGATAAATATATATTCCATCATTAGAGACAATATGCCCAAGAAAAGAAATCACATGAATCTACAATTCACACTTTCTAAACATCCCATATAATTCATTTCTTCTAATAGTATTTAGAATAATGAGCATGTGATTTTCATGATCTCCATAGCTTTTAGAGTATACCAAGATATCAATAATAAATACCACTATAATGTCCTGAAGATAATTCTTGAAAACTCTATTCATTAGATCCATGAAGACAGAGGGTGAATTAGTCAATTCAAAAGGTATTACTGTAAACTCATAATGCCCGTACCTGGTTTGAAATGTTGTTTTTGGAATTTCTTCCATCTTCACACACAACTGATGATATCCAGATCGAAGGTCGGTCTTTGAAAAATATTGTTCTCCATGATGTTGGTCGAATAAATCATCTATGTGAGGTAGGGGTAATTTTTTATTGTTATAGCATTGATCTCCCTATAGTCAATGCACATCCTCATAGATTTGTCTTTCTTCATAACAAAAAGGACTGGGGATCCCCATGGGGAAACACTAGGGAGAATAAATACTTTATTAATCAATTCCACTAGTTGTTTCTTTAGTTCTACTAATTCCTTACTAATTATTATTTCTTTTTCATCCTCCCCAATGATTGAATTTAGTAAAGATATTTTGGGTTGATCTTGATAAGAATCATATGGTGATGTTTCGGCTTTAACGATAAGCCACTCCTCATCATCATAGAGAATAGTACCCTTCATCTTCTTACAATACATTTTCGCATCATGGTTCAAAATCCAATCTATACCCAGGATTATATAAAATTATATCATGTGTAAGATGATTAGAAAATAAGATAAAATTCGTTTATATTCCTTAAGGGGGACTGATTCAAAAAAAATTATTGCAATGATACACCCCTTATGAGATTTTACTGAGAACTCCCTTGTTAAATAAAATTGGAAATATCTAATTATTTTAACAAACATAGAAGATATTAAAAATGTGATGATCCAGAATCATATAAATCATTGGATAAACGTGAAAACCCATTAATTTACCTACCACCATGTATTTCAGAGCTTCAACCTCAGTAGCTGTGATTGCATAAGCTTGGCCTCGATCCCTTGTCCATTTCTGAGGTTAGTTTCCCTGACAATTAGTAAATTCATTTGAAAAATGTCTTATATCCCCACAATTTTAGCATTCAACATTGGTAGCTTCATTCTTCTTTCCATCACTAGCAATATGGACTTTCTTTCCACATTTGTAGCATACTCCTTTTCTTTTTAAACTGGCACCATGGTTCTACCTTCCAAAATTATCACAGGTTGAAAATTCAACTCTTCCCTTCTTCCATATTTCCTTATTTCCTTTACAAGAGTTTTCAGCAGATCTCTTATTCTCTTTCTTTTCTTTAATGTCATAAGACCTAGAGAATACATTTTCTCTCTTGATAGCACATGAGGCATTATCTTCATAAGATGAGAAGGAATGTGAGACTAATGCTCGAAAAAGGAATTGTTTTAACCCATCAAAGAAATGATCAATATTACTTCTTGGGTTATGTATATAATCTAAAGTATTCCTTGATAACCTTGTAAAGTTATCTTCATACTATGCGACATTCTCATCCTCCTGTTTTCATAAATTAAGAAATTTCCTTTCCATATCCGCTCAATGTTCATGATGGAAGTATTTTTCTAATAAAAGCTCTTTAAACTCCCGTAATTCCATACTTGATAATTCTTCATCCTCAATTGTGTTTTGAATTAATGACCACCATTGATCTGTATCTCAAGTGAGGTGATAAACTTCCATGAAAACATTTTCACTTTCTCTACTCCTCAATGCAAAAAATATTTTCTCTAAGGAACTTATCGATTGGTCATATTCAAATGGATTTGTTGACAAATTAAATGTTGGTGTTTTATTCTTTATGATGTGGTCTAATATTGATCCTCTACATTGTGGATCAGGGTGCTCTATATAGGTAAGGTTATTCTTCATAACCAGTATGAGTAATCCCAGTATGGTGATAAGCTGATCAGCACCAGTTGCATCACCAGCTCCGCTATAATTATCTTGAGTATACAGAAAATCCCTATATTGATTATATGTGTTAATAAAATTACCATTACTTCCACTATGCACCATTTCTATACAATGGCATAGAGTATATTTGTTTATGAACCACAATACATAATTCCTAACATGTAAAACACTTATCATAAATTGAAAAGTTAATGGATATAATCCATAATCATAAAAATTAATTCATTGAGGAGATATATA
Source organism: Viscum album (assembly GCA_963277665.1). Taxonomy (NCBI): domain Eukaryota; kingdom Viridiplantae; phylum Streptophyta; class Magnoliopsida; order Santalales; family Viscaceae; genus Viscum; species Viscum album. The sequence continues at coordinate 845,939,012 of OY728128.1, forward strand.
CTCATAAATCCTTCATAATGGATTGTAATGAAAATGATAATTGTCATAATCATATCCCCTAGGAGTGTCATAACTAAGTGTGCAGCAAGACCAGTTGTCGTGTACCAGTTCATGGTTGAGTCTAGCTCAAAGTGGTGTTTTAATTTTTTGCACCTAGGTATATCTATGCCTGAGTTGCATCTACCTTTTCGTATCTAGACAGGTATGTATTTCTTGAAGAACTCACAAAATCTCTATAGTTCAAAAATTCTAGGAAGTTCTTCTATACTAATCCTCAAAGTCTTTCCTAGGGTAATGTTCTCTAATTATAGTTTTTCTAAATCTAGTTTCCAAGGTTTGTGCTAAACTTCTCTGATAACAACTATAATGCCCCATCATTAGTAACCTAGAGTCGGTGCTTTGTTACATAACATTGGCAGTATAAAAGGAATCATTTCCCGAAAGACCGATCAACTTAGTATTATTTGAAACAAGATTTATACGTAAGTTCAACATTACAACACCAAAAGAAATACATCACTAATTTGTTCTATTAGAAACATCCATGTCTCCTAGATTATGCCTGAAAGTCAATCATAACAAACTTCTTCATATATTGGCAAAATGAAACATAAGAAATGGGTGAGCTCAAATGCTAAGTAAGGGTAAGCAATATAATAGATGATAACATAAACATTAGGCAGGATGAATAATTAAAAACAAATGCCTTTACAAATAATAAATTCAAACACTATATGGAAAGAATATGATATGAGTAAATAATGACATAATGAAACATAGTTATGGGTATTTTACTAGTCGAATAACCACGTAAACTATCATTATAATTTTCATAATGAGGGAATGTATAATGCTATAAATTCTATAAAATCTTGTCAAGGCCTTGTCTAAGACATCTAAAAATGATTTAGGCCTCATCCAAAACCATATATCTAATTGGGAAAGGCCTCAGCCAATTCCATGTCTAATTATCTCATCAGACCTACCAATGCATCGAGGAGCTATAGCATGCTCTACCAATCACATACTATGTATAATGAATTCCACATATGAAAATGTTGAAACATGACATAAACATTTGTATTAAAACTAGAATACACAATGTTAGTACAGTAACCATAAACCATGAATGGTAAAAAAATAACTCATCCACATTCAAACATATCACAAAACATTAAAAACTTTATGGAATATTATAATCATAATAAACCAACTTCAATCAAGTGTAAAATTTATCAAATTATGATGACACAGATGAAATCAAAACTATTTGTGATAAATATTTCTTTCTATTTTTAAATCATTTAAGTGTCACATAATTATAAAAGAAAACATTTATTTTGAAAAATATTATTATAAGATTAAATAAATCATTGAAGATTCTATAATGGTGGAAAATATTTGCATCCACCGTATAAGATAAAAAAACCTTCTTAACTTAATTTTGTTGAAACGGTCATAAAGTAACCTATTTGGAAAATGATAGAAAGATTCTTTCCAAAACATATTGTAGGATCGAAATATAGTATGAGATGCTCAATATACAAGAGGGGGGTGAATTGTATACTTTAAAAATTCCTTTGGAACCTTTAAAATTAGTTAAGAAAAACTATGTTTTCCTTAAGCAAAGGAAAATGCTAAGTTTAACAAAGTTAACCTATGCAAGTTCACAACACCTCTTAACACCGAATGCAAACAAGGAAAGAGATTCCGAATGAGCGTTCCGGAAATATGGTTCCGGAAATTAAAACTTTAACAAAAGTTTTTACAATATGAGATTCTACCTTAAAGCGTATAGAATCTAAATTAATCAGAGTACAAGTAAGGAAGTATAAGAAAGTTATACTTTCCTTATGATACAAAATGAAGTGGAATAAAAACAAGTAGTAAACCTACTAGTAACAAGATAAGTCTTTTAACCCAAAGAGAAGGGTATCCAACATCCTTGGATAAAGGTCCCTTGATTTATACTTTCAAGCAAGTCTGTCTTACCCACACCAGGGTAATCCCTCGATACGAAGATCGGAGTCTCTGTCTTGCTATCCCCGCAAGCCATCAACTTTAAGATAGTTGGCAACCTCTGTCTTCCTCAGCAAGAAAGCCCTCGAACTTTAAGGTATTCGGCACCTCTGTCTTCCTATCCCCGGAAGCCCTCGAATGTAATCACCAACATTCGGAGTCGCACGAAGCTTTGAGAGTTAATAAGATCCTCTCTCTCTAGAAATCACTTCAAGCATGTAATCACATGAGTAGAAGATCTGTCAGCCTTTTTGCACCGAGCTCTTTCAAATGAGCTCCTATTTATAGGTAAGGTCAGCTCCTTGTCCAACGGTCATATTTTCCTTAAAGATAGGAGGGACCTGTACACGTGTCACTTAGACAACAGTTAATAAGAAACAGAATGGACGACATCGTTTTATAACAAAACAAGTGTAACAGAATGTACGACATCATTTTCAACTCTAACACAAAAGTTCGGAATTGAAGCTTCGGAATGAAAGTTCGGAGTGTAAGGAACAATAGTAAAGAGTAGACAAAATTATAGAGATGTAAGCAATATAAAATTTCAGAGTCTAACAAAGATATTTTTCGGAGTTTGAATTAATTCAGAGTGTACAAAACAAAGATACTTAGATTCTTGTTAAATAGGTGAATTCGGAATGAGAATTCGGAATGAGAGTTCGTCATTAGAATTCGTAATGAAAATTATTCATTAGAATTCGTAACAAGAATTCGTTATCGAACTTCATAAGAATGCGTATCCTGAATCTGGAATAGAACTTAGTCAGAATTCATATCAGGAATTCGGAATGAAACTTCCTTACAGTTCTTATCCAGAATTCGGATCCTAAACCAGAATGCTTCATATCAGGGTTTCAACGATTCCGAAAAAGTGAATCCGAATCTTATACTTAAGAAAAATATGAATGAAAATATGATAAGGATAATTTTTCTTATAGAAGCAATTTTTCTTTAAGAAAGCAATTTTCCTTCTAAAAACAATTTTCCTTAAGAAAGCAATTTTCCTTATAAAAGTGATTTCCCTTAAGAAAGAAATTTTCCTTATAAAAATGATTTTCCTTAAGAATGCAATTTTCCTTATAAAAATGATTTTCCTTAAGAAAGAAATTTTCTTAAAGATATAGTGTTTGTGATTTTCAAAACAAGAAGGAATGGAAAAGTCATAAGGAAAACCTTATTGACTCAAAAATCTCCCCCTTTTTGGAAAGCACAAACATCCTTACAAAAAAGAAATTTTAAGAAGAAATAAAGACATTAAGGATTATCTCCCTTTGCTTTAAGGATATTGATGAATACGACTAACTCCCCCTTAGGCTTTGAAACTCTAAGGATCGTATTCAGATTTCCGGAGTGAATGATAAGAAAGTCTTCTTTAATGAAAAAGCTCCCCCTTAAACAAACTCTTATTAGAGTTTTTATTTTTCTTAAAGATCTTTTTCTTCTCCCCCTTTGATAAACTCTTATTAGAGTTCTTCTTTTTCTTAAGGAACTTTTCCTTCTCCCCCTTTGTGATTTTCAAAAAGAATTGGAGGGAATGGAAAAACTTAACAAAGTACCTGAGATATTAGTAATGACAACAATAGAAACAACAAGTACAACTTTCATTAAATTTGAAATCTCGACAACAAAGAAAAGATTACAACAAAAATATCGGATTTGATCATTTCGGATCTTTTTCCTTTGACATGGTCCCCTTTAGAATAGTCTTGATCTTCTTTAGGTCTTTATGATCTTCTTCAGATTGCTTCTCTAGGGAAACTATTCTTATGGATTGGGCTTCAATCTTTTCTTCCTGGGCTTTCAACTTTTCTTCCTGGGCTTGGATCTTTTCTTCCTGAGCCTTCATCCTTTCTTCAAAATCAATCTGATGATCTCTTTCAAATTTCCAATTCTGAGAAACAGAATTCAGCTTGCCATTCAGATCTCTCACTTCTTTGATCCGGAAGTTCTTTTCTTCTGTCAGCTTCTCTTCAAAGGATGCAGTTAACTCATTAATCTTCTTGTCCTCGGTTTCAAAGGCATATTTAACATTATCTTGAAATTCATCGAATAGCCTCATTTCTTCCATAGTCTTCTTAGAACAGCTTGTCATTCTCTTGCAAGATCTTTTATGAGCATCGTAACCAATAAAGAAGGTTTTGAACTGTGCCTCAATCTCAACACACTTATCCATAACCATGGATACGGAGTCTGTTTTCTGATTCAACGCATGATGGAGCATCTGGCATCGTGAATCAATACTAGAGAAGGTTGGAATGGATCCCACCAACTTCTTTAAAGACTGGGCAACAAAATCATGCCCCAACGAGGATGACTCTGAATCTGAAATCTTGCTTGGAGAATTTTCTTCCTCAATAATCTCCAACTTTCTCTTTGAAGAACTACCAGCTTCCTTTTTCTTCTTTTCTTCTGAGCTCGGAGTATCAGCAGGAATTTTCTTCCCCTTATCTTTTTTTGGAATTGAGTCCTGTTCCGGAGTTTTCTTCTCACTGTCAGAAACTTGAACAATATTATCTTCATCAGCGACTTCCTGAACCCCTACTATTTTCTTCTGAGCAACATCAAGTAAGAGATGTTCTTGTTCTCCATGATAAGAAACTTCTTCTTCTCCTTTATCTTCTTCTATTGCTGTAGTAACTAGCTTCGATGATTCTACTTCAGAAGATCAGAGTGATAAGTGTTCCGAAGGAGTTCCCTTGTAATCATCTACTTGTTTCAGCACATCTCCAGTTTCACCACATCCTTCAGCACCCTCTTCTACTTGTTCTACTTTCTCTACTTCCTCAGTATTCGTAGCAATTTCTTCTTCCGGAGAAACGAGATTTCTTCCTGGGGTCTCAGGTAGAGATTCTAGGGAGAAAGATCTCGGAACTGGAAAAGTTGCTGAAACCATTTCATTGAATTTTAACAAGGTCTGAGCTACCTCAGCCTCAGACATTTTCTTCTTGAAATTCTTTTGTTTTTCCTGTTTTTCAAGCTCATCAGCCGTTTTCTACTTCAAAGCCTTAGCCTCCGCAGGGTCCAATATGAACTGCGGATCCCCTTCTTTCCTTTTCTCTTTATCAGTTCTCCACTTTGTAACAACCTCATCAGGATATGCCTTCTTCTTTTTTGGCTTTGGAGGTGCGGAGTGGACTTCCTTAGACTTGGGATTCTCGGCTTCTACTAGCACTTCTTTTAGCTTTCTCTTCCTTACCGGCTTAGAGGATTCCGGATCAGCAGTTTTCGGAGCCACTTCTTCTTGAGCAGGTAGATCAATAAACTTTCCAGACTTCTTGTCAAAAACAACATCCATTCTTTTAAGAGTGTCATCACTAACCAACAAAATTTTTCATACCCTTGGTTTAGATCTGCAAGCCTCCTTGAAAGATTCAAGGCACCGAACTATCAACATCGACAATATTGCTGGGCACATTACGATCTGTGCTCTGAGATTTCCTTTCTTAAGATTTTCAATGGTTATAAGAATATGCCTCATGAAATTGAACTTCCTTATATTTATCAGGAAATCTAAGATATAGATCTCACTTTTCTTCAGGCTGTCTTTATCGCCTTTCCTCGGTACAATAAGTCCTTTTACCCACAACTCTAGAATCCGGAAGTTTGTGGATAGACTTGAAATCTTCAGAGCCTTGTCATCAGCCAGTCCGAGAGTTTCTAAGGCTTTTTCCTTGTCGAAGCTACCCTTAGTGTCCGTTAAAACGTGTGAAATAAATTCTGCTTTTCCTTCATAAGAAAATCCTACCAAGCTTTCATCCATGGTGTAAGAAAGTTTGTAGGTCTTGCCATATGACTTGAAAGAAAAATTCTCCCTATCATCTTCCTTAAAGAAAGAAACTGATTCATAAAACTCGACAAGTAAATATGAATATACTTCATCTTGGTTCCCAGTTTTTGACACCGCAACATCTTCCCAGCCATTCTACTTAATGTTCTTTGAAATGAGAGAATCATAGTTGTTGAAGAAATCCGGATGGCGTAATCTTTCTCTGTAAACTAACCACTGAGAAATAGGCTTGGTTGAAGACATTTCTTGAGACGCTAACTCCGCAGACATTCAGATCTGTAATCCTCTGAGAAGTTCGGAACGGAGACAACTGATGTTCGGAACGGACTTAAAACAGAGGGGCAGAGCTTCAGGATGCAAGAGCTTGAAACTGATGTGGGACGAGAATTTGGGTCCCCTTTATATAGGGTACGAGATGACGGTTCACCTTCTACGGTTGATCTAACGGTTTAGAATGAACTGAGAGCAAATCTGACGGTTGATAACTTGAATCCGATCTTTTTGAGGTTTTTATTAAAGTAAAGATTTAAGAAAACTATAATCCGAAAACATAATATAAGAGAACTTCCAGCAAGTAAAATATGACTACGAAAACTTGAGTAAGAAAATCATACCTTTCGGATTGGCTTAGGAAAGTTATTCGTAATGGGTAATATAAAAATGACCAATTAAAAACATTATTACAAAAAGACAAAGTTCTTAGAATTTCATTTATGGAAAACAAACTTACTACGAAAAACTCGCTATGAAAAACTCAGTACGAAAAAGTTAGTACGGGAAGAAAAAACATGAAGGTTCGGTACGAAAATCTGGTTATGAAAGTACCAGTACAAGATATTTCATTCTGGATGTTTTCTATATGAATACTTCTATTCCAGAAATATTTTGTACAGAAATATCCATTCTGGAAAACTTTCGTTTCGGAAGTTCCATTCCGTAAATCTTCGTTCCGAAAAATTTGAAAACGAATTTTTGGGGGGAAAAAACTTTGTTAAACAAACAATCAAATGTACTCGGACTATGAAAAGGAGTTTATTACTGTAAGGAGATTTTTTTTTCAACAGAAAGTTAATTAAGAAAGATTACCTTACGGTTATCACTCCCAACTTCTGTTTAATGTATTCAAATCTATCAGAAGGCAAAGATTTTGTGAAAATATCAGCAAGTTGATCGTGTGTTCCGATAAATTGAAGAATAATATCTCCTTTAAGTGTGTGATCCCTAAGAAAGTGATGTCTAATATATATGTGTTTAGCACGGGAGTGATGTGCAGGGTTCTTACTAAGGGCAATGGCACTTGTTTTATCACACAAAATTTGAGTTTTGGTAAAACTCAGGCCATAGTCTGTGAGTGTGTGTTGCATCCACAACACTTGTTCACAACAACTTCTAGCTGCTATATATTCAGCTTTAGCAATGGAAAGTGCTACAGAATGTTGCTTCTTGCAGGACCAAGAAACTAGAGAATCTCCTAAGAAATGATAAGTTCCGGATGTACTTTTTCTATCCATTCTACATCCACCAAAGTCAGCATCAGAAAAGCTTTTTAAAACAAAATCATTTCCAGAAGTATAAAATAATCCTAGATCCATGGTTCCCTTAAGGTAGCGAAAAATTCTTTTTACTTCCTTTAAGTGAGATTCCTTAGGATTGGATTGATATCTTGCACATAAGCATACTGAAAACATTAAGTCTGGTCGACTAGCTCTTAAGTAAAGTAGACTTCCTATCATACCTCTAAAAGATTTTTGATCTACTGGTTTCCCAGCTTCGTCAAGATCTAAAGAGTTTGAGGTACCAATGGGAGTACATATACTCTTAGTGTTGTCATAACCATACTTTTTCAGAAGATCTTTAATATACTTATGTTTAGATATATATGTTCCTTCTGGTTTTTGAGAAATTTGAAAACCAAGGAAAAATGTTAACTCACCCATCATACTCATTTCAAACTCAGATTTCATTAGACATGCAAAAGAGTCAGTCAAAGATTGCTGAGTTGAACCGAATATAATGTCATCAACATAAATTTGAACAATCAAATCATTTTTCTTATCTTTCTTTATAAAAAGGGTTGGATCTGCATTTCCCTTAACATAGTTATTTTGAAGCAAAAATCCAGTAAGTCTATCATACCATGCTCGTGGGGCTTGTTTAAGGCCATACAAAGCTTTGGTAAGTCTACAAACATGATCAGGATGTTTTGTATCTTCATTTCCGGGAGGTTGTTCAACAAAAATTTCCTCTTCAACATAACCGTTATGAAAAGCACATTTCACATCCATTTGGAAAAGTTTGAAATTAAAGAATGCTGCAAAGGCAAGTAGAATATGGATAGATTCAAGTCTAGCTACTGGAGCATAGGTTTCTTCATAGTCTATTCCTTCTTGCTGATTATAGCCTTTAGTAACAAGTCTAGCTTTATTTCTAACAATGACTCCATTTTCATCACATTTATTTCTGAAGACCCATTTTACTCCAATAACAGAAGTTTCCTTAGGTCTTTCAACCATGATCCAGACTTTATTCCTTTCGAATTCATTTAGTTCATCTTACATAGCTTTAATCCAATCATCATCACCTAAAGCTTCGTCAGTGCTTTTAGGTTCTAATTGGGAAAGAAATGCTAGATGTTCTACTTCATTTCTTAACGAACTTCTAGTCCTTACAGGTTGATTTACATCACCAATGATACTATCACTGGGATGATTCTTAAGAAACACCTGATTTGGGTTTTGTAAAACCTGTTCATCAACATAGGGTAGAAAGTCTTCTGGGGTAAATATTTCAGAAGTATCTTCTAGAACAATTTCCTTATCAGAAGATTCTTCTATCAAAGGTTGACAATCAGTTTTTGAAAACACATCCGAAGATGTAAGTTGATATGGTTTAAAGACATAAGAATCCGACTCATCAAATTTTACATGCACTGTTTCTTCTACAGTACAAGTATTTTTAGTAAAAACTCTATAAGCCTTAGAGGTTGTGGAATAACCTAAGAAAATTCCTTCATCAGACTTTGGTGCAAATTTATGTAAGTTATCTTTAGTATTCAAAATGAATACTTTGCAACCAAAAACCTTGAAGTAGTAAAGTCTTGGTTTTTTACCATTCCATATCTCATAAGGAGTTTTATTAAGAAAAGGTCTAATTAAAACTCGATTTATAGTATAACAAGCAGTACTTACAGCTTCAGCCCAGAAATGTCTTGCAATAGAATATTCACTAAACATGGTTCTTGTTATCTCTTGAAGAATTCTATTTCTTCTTTCAACTACACCATTTTGTTGAGGAGTTCTAGGTGCTGAAAAATTGTGAGTAATACCTTTCTTACTACAAAAAGTTTCAAAAATAGAATTTTGCAATTCTCCTCTATGATCACTATGAATAGTCTTCAATGGAAGGTTTTTCTCATTTTTAACTTGAGATCTAAAACTTTTGAAATAAGAAAAAGCTTCAGATTTCTTTTCTAGAAAATAAACCCAAGTAAATCTAGTGTAATCATCAACTAGAACAAACACTTAGTATTTGCCTCCAATACTTCCAGTTTGTGTTGGACCAAAAAGATCCATGTGCACTAACTGTAATGCATCAGTTGTTGAGACTTCACCGATTGACTTAAAACTAGATTTATGTTGCTTGCCATATTGACAAGGATCACAAACTTTAGAAGAATCAAATCTAAGCTCCGGTAGATCCTTAACTAGTTTCTTCTTAGAGAGTTTACATAGGTTCCTAAGATTACAGTGACCTAGTTTTCTATGCCATAACCAAGAATGATCATCTATTGCACTTAGGCAAGGTTAATATTGACTTCTAAGATCTTCTAGGTTCAAAGTGTATACATTCTCTTGCCTATTGGCTGAGAGAATAAATTCTTCCTTGGAATTGTGAACTAAACACTTATCATTCCTAAAATTCACAAGATAACCTTCATCACATAACTGACTTATGCTAATGAGGTTGTGCTTAAGAACATTAACAAAAAGAACATTTGAAATCAAGGTTTTACCTAAAAGAAAAATATTACCAATACCAACAATCTCTCCCTTAGCATTGTCTCCGAAAGTTACCTTTCCACCTTTCGTTTTGATAATCTTTTCAAAGAAACTTTTGTTACCAGTCATGTGCCGGGAACATCCACTATCCATGTACCATGTATTGTTGCTGGTAATTTCTTTATTATCCTGAAATCAAGAAGAAAATTAGACTTTGGGAATCCAAACTTGTTTGGATCCGAGATTTCCAGACAATAAAATTTTAGGAACCCACATTTTCTTAGAAAAGTATGCTTTGTGAAATCCTATGGATTGGGTTTTGTTTAAAGAACAATTCTTTGCCCAGTGACCACCACATTGACACTTGGTACAAAATGGGGCACTTTGAGGAACAAAATAATTGTTACTGAAAATAGGTTTTGCATGGGTATAACCAAATCCGGATTTATTTCTTAAAGGTCGTATTTGGGAATACATCTTATCCAAATTTTCCTTACCATGGGTAAAGTTTGATAAACACTTCTTTAAGGAAAAAATTTCAGACTTGAGTTTTACAACCAAGTTTTTATCCTCAAAATCATTAGCTTTAGAACTAGAGTTAGGCTCGAAAACATTTTTCTTATAAATTACTTTTTCAAATTCTTTAAAAAGTTTATTCTTCTCAGAACTTACTTCCTCAAGATTTTTTGAAACATTTTCAAAATCAGCATTTTTCTTATCAAGATCTTTAGAAATATCTGATATCTCTTTAGTAAGAATAGAATTCCTAGAGTTTTCCTTATCAAGTTTCTTATTGAGTTTGGAATTCTCAATCTCAAGAAGTTCAGCAAATCTAGAGACTTCTTCATAAGTAGGTAAAGTATTTTCCTCATCAGAGGATGATTCTTCATTAGAAGAGTTATAATACTTACTATCATTAGAATTTAAAGAAACATTGGTCAAAGATTCAGCATTTCGTACCTTAGCCATAAAACAATGATTATCAATAGGTAATCTGGCTATAAGACCAAGATTCTTCTGTCCTGAAGATTCATAATCAGAAGATTCATCTGAAGAGTCACCACCACTGGCACTCCAGGTGTCATTAGCTTTTAAAACCTTCTTAGCTTTAGCTTTGTGATACTTCTTTCTATTCCTGTCTGAATGTCTTTCCTTCCTTTATTTCTTTTTGAGCATAGGGCAATCTGGTCTAATATGTCCAGCTCTTTTACATTTATAACAAGTAACTTCTCCATCTTTCTTATCTTTCCTTTCCTTTTTCTTATATTTGGATTGAAAGTTTCTCTGTCCAGCTATCTTGTTCATCCTTCGAGTAAGATTTGCTAATTCATTTTCTGAGACTTCACTCTCACTAGATTCGGATTGGAAAATAACTTTCTTAGACTTGGATCTGGTTACTCCCTCAGGAGTCTTAGCTTTCATCTGATTTGAAGTTGTAGTAAAAGAAACAGTACCATTTCCATTCTTCTTCTTGATGTTGTTAGCATCTCTCTTCATTTTTGTTTCATGTTATAGAAGAGTTCCAAATAATTCATCAAGAGTAATTTGAGTGACCTTCCTGTTCTCATCTATAGATGTTCTCTTGGATTCCCATTCATTGGGCATAATATCAATTATCTTATCCACAAGAGCTTTATCATCTAAACCTTTTTCTCCCATAGATTGTAGACTGTTGTCAATAGTCGTAAATCTTTGTTGAACTTTACAGATAGGTTCTCCATAAGGAAAATTGAAGCCATGATATTCAGCTCTAAGCATAGCTCTTCTAGTCTCAATCACTTTAGAAGTCCCAAAGTGTGTATCCTCTAACTTCTTCCATATACAGTTAGCTGCTTCACAAGAAGAAATTTGGCTATATATATTTCTGGTCATTGAACATAGTAAAGTGTTGCGTACCTTATAGTTTAGTTGATATTCTTGCTTTTCCTGGTTAGTGAAGGATCTGACTTCCTTTTCAGGAATTTTATAATCACCAGTAAGCATAACAAAGTTGTCTACTCCAGTATTGATAACAAAAGTCTTCATACGATCTCTCCAGTATTCATAGTCATTACCATCAAATATAGGTGGTCTTGTTGGATTTAGATTTTCAATTGATCCAAAATTAATTCCTGCCATACTAGAAATAACTTGGATACAAACTTGTTAGTAGAAAAGATTCGTAATCACAATGTTCGGAATGAGAAAGTCCGGAATGAGAAAATTCGGAATGACAAAGTTCGGAAAGTTAAAGTGAGAAAGAAAAACTTATTCGTGAGTATAAGTATTTCAGAGACCTGCTCTGATACCAAATGTAAGATTGGTATAGAGTAAGCGGTTTCCAACCTCTTATACCAAATGTAGGATCGAAATATAGTATGAGATGCTCAATATACAAGAGGGGGGTGAATTGTATACTTTAAAAATTCCTTTGGAACCTTTAAAGTTAGTCAAGAAAAACTATGTTTTCCTTAAGCAAAGGAAAAGGATAAGTTTAACAATGTTAACCTAAGCAAGTTCACAACACCTCTTAACACCGAATTCAATCAAGGAAAGAGATTCCGAATGAGCGTTCCGGAAATATGGTTCCGGAAATTAAAACTTTAACAAAAGTTTACAATATGAGATTCTACCTTAAAGCGTATAGAATCTAAATTAATCAGAGTACAAGTCAGGAAGTATAAGAAAGTTATACTTTCCTTATGATACAAAATGCAGCGGAATAAAAACAAGTAGTAAACTTACTAGTAACAAGATATAAGTCTTTTAACCTAATGAGAAGGGTATCCAACAACCATGGATAAAGGTCCCTTGATTTATACTTTCAAGCAAGTCTATCTTACCCACACCAGGGTAAGCCCTCGATACGAAGATCGGAGTCTCTGTCTTGCTATCCCCACAAGCCCTCAATTTTAAGGTAGTTGGCAACCTCTGTCTTTCTCAGCAAGAAAGCCCTCGAACTTTAAGGTAGTCGGCACCTCTGTCTTCCTATCCCTGGAAGCCCTCGAATGTAATCACCAATATTCGGAGTCGCACGAAGTTTTGAGAGTTAATAAGAGCATCTCTATCTAGAAATCACTCCAAGCATGTAATCACATGAGTAGAAGATCTGTCAGCCTTTTTGCACCGAGCTCTTTCAAATGAGCTCCTATTTATAGGTAAGGTCGGCTCCTTCTCCAATGGTCATATTTTCCTTAAATATCAGAGGGACCTGTACACGTGTCACTTAGACAATGGTTAATAAGAAACAGAATGTACGACATCATTTTATAACAAAACAAGTGTAACAGAATGTACGACATCATTTTCAACTCTAACACAAAAGTTCGGAATTGAAGCTTCGGAATGAAAGTTCAGAGTGTAAGGAACAATAGTAAAGAGTAGACAAAATTATAGAGATGTAAGAAATATAAAATTTCATAGTCTAACAAAGATATTTTTCGGAGTCTGAATTAATTCAGAGTGTATAAAACAAAGATACTTAGATTCTTGTTAAATAGGTGAATTTGGAATGAGAATTTGGAATGAGAGTTCGTCATTAGAATTAGTAATGAAAATTATTCATTATAATTCGTAACAAGAATTCTTTATCGAACTTCATAAGAATTCGTATCCTAAATCTGGAATAGAACTTATTCAGAATTCATATCAGGAATTCAGAATGAAACTTCCTTACAGTTCTTATCAAGAATTCGGATCCTAAACCAGAATGCATTATATTAGGGTTTCAACGATTCCGAAAAAGTGAATCCGAATCTTATACTTAAGAAAAATATGGATGAAAATATGATAAGGATAATTTTTCTTATAGAAGCGATTTTCCTTAAGAAAGCAATTTTCCTTATAAAAACGATTTTCCTTAAGAAAGCAATTTTCCTTATAAAAGTGATTTCCCTTAAGAAAGCAATTTTCCTTATAAAAATGATTTTCCTTAAGAAAGAAATTTTCCTTATAAAAATGATTTTCCTTAAGAAAGCAATTTTCTTAAAGATAAGGTGTTTGTGATTTTCAAAACAAGAAGGAATGGAAAAGTCATAAGGAAAACCTTATTGAATCAACACATATAAGGTCGAATTAGGTTATAAATTAATTCAACCCATATTCTAGTAAATAGTTTAAATTTTCTGAAATACATTTTTATGAAAAAAAGGATGTTGATGATAAAGAGGTTCTAGTAGATACGTAAGTAAAATAACCTCGGATAAAAAAAGATTGTGAAATTAATCCTTACCCTGTACTTTTCCTTAGTGGAAGGTATGTTAAATTCTTATATAATAGTTAAAACATTGTTATTAAATTATTCATGAACTATATATGTTAATAATATAGTATATATGATCCTTTAATAATGCATTGTTCATAATATTTAAGTAGTATCATCGTTTCGGGTGTTAACTGATTCATTTTCCTTTATATGCTTGGTTACTTAAGCCATGTGTTTTGTTAATAGGATATATTTTATTCATATAGAGAATGATTTTATGGTCATAAAAATTATTTTTAATCATAAAACAAAAATTATTTATAATGATTACAATGGGGAATGAATCTCATCAAGTTCATGGAGACGGTAATTCGTACGTACGCATGAGTGACAATATCATTCTATTGATTGTGAAATCATATGTAATTGGATGGTATATTATATATAAAGAATAATTAACAAGTTATATTTATTATTTACATCATTTATACTCATTATTATACCAATCCAAACAATTAAGTGTTTGGATATCGAACTACACCATGACATGGGAACGGTAAGCCGTGTGTACGCACGTATGGTGACATTGTCATTTGTAGGATGGATAGAATAATGAATATGTATGTATATTATTTTTAATAACATTATATTATGTATATGGTGCTGGATTTATTATTTTGGAATGGAAATAAAAAAGAAATAGGAAGTGAAAGAAGAAAAGAACTTGAATTAGGTGAGGAAATATTTACTTCTTCTTGGGGTTCTTCCTTTTGATTTGATCAAAATGAATTCATTGGATAGATTTCTAACCAAATTAAGGCCACTAAGATGAAGGGAGTAAATTGGGTAGGATATTTGGGTTGGGTTTTTCTAAGCCAAATGGATTTGGAGGTGTGAAATGAAGAGAAGGGAAGTACACTTTTATAAGAGAGGTGAGGGTCACTTTAGGAAAAGCTTAAAATATTATTTTATTATATAATAATTTTCGGTTTTTAATGGAACTAAAATGATTTATTTAGAGGATAATGTGGGGATGGGTCAAAAACATCTCAACCAATATTTTTTATAATGGTTTAGTTCACCATATTAACCTTATCTTTTAGATTTAACTCGTAGTTAAATAGTTTGTCATTTACCATGTCTCTTTGTATTTTTATATTATATGGTTAATAAACATACTATAACAAGCCAAGAGAACCCTAATTGGCTCTTTATTAATATATATATCATTATCTAAGTCCTTTGATGAAACTTATATTTTTAGGAATGTTATATCAATTAATAATATAGTATTTGTTTTAAGAAATCAATTATGTCAATGTGAACACTATTTAGTATTTGGTTTTTTTGAAAATCATAACAGCACGATTACTTCAAAAACAAATTATTTAATAAACACTACTATGTTATATGAACCTACAAAATTAGTGTAATTAATCAAAGGTCTAAATTTACATTTATTTGGATATTTATAATATCAATTATTTTAATCTTTCATTAATAAGGTAATTAATGCATCAGCATTAAACATTGAATTTTACTCTTTTAACTCTTCTTTAAATAACAAATAATAAATGTCCTAATCCAATCAAAGTGGATCAAATTGGATAATATTTTAATCCTATGTTCGTTTTGGGCCGAATTATACATATCTAATAGAATTAGGTCATGTGTTAAGGTCATTATGATATCCTTTTTACCCTTAATTACCCTATTTACTTTTAACTGTGGTAAATAAAAGTGAAATGTTACTATTCACCAGAAATTATTTTCATCTTATTGAACCAAATTTTACTTATTGATATTAACCATGTATCTCAGATTTTTGAATCCCAACTCAGAGAAGTGGTAAAATTATGTTTAATAAAAGTTTGAAAATTCTCCTCGGAGGTGGGTAAAAGAAGGAAATAAGTTCAGTAAATTTTTTTATATCTATAATTATTATTAAATGAAATCAAAAAAGTTAATTGAACATATATAGGTATTATGTATATTTTTTGACCTAAAATAAATATAAATAAAATAAATAATTTTATAAATAAAAAGTGGATTTTAACCAATACCGGTGTGTTTTTCACTATTCATAAATAATTGAATGTTTTTAGAAAAAACCTATATTTACCCTGAGCTAATTTCGATATTCCAAATTCAAAAATGAAGTAAATTTTGAAAAAAAAAATTAATAAAATTTCAAAAAGTGGGTATTACTATTCATAACGGCTAATTTGATTGGTCACGGTGTGTTAGAATCTCGATGTTTCGTATAATGCAGGCTATTTCATTATTAAAAGGGAAACATAATGTGGAAGCTTGAGGTGTTACAAAAAATATGAATAAAATATTTATAGAGGAGAGATAATAAGTTTTTTACACCTAAATATTAGTCAAGTGGACATTATTTTTTTTGTTTTTTGTATGTTATTTTTGAAGAAAATTTAAAGGAATCTAAATTAAATTTTGTTAATAATATTTTTCATTATTTTAAAGGTACATTGGTACAATTTTTAATTTAATCTTCAAGAAATTATTGTATATGTATGATATAATAATATTAGAGCATTATATGTAGTCTGATCAAAATAAAGAGTACATATATTACATGTAATTTTCTGGTAAAATAATTAGTTTCATGGTTTTTAAAGAAGAAACACTCGATCACAATCTATAAGGACTCGACCTTATAACATTACATAATATTGAATTAAATGAATAATTCACAGTGAGGATATTTTTAGGTTAAGTGTTTTATAGAATTACGCCATAACTATTACCTTATATCTCAAAAATAAAAAGAAGACACTTCTACTCAATTTACATTTTTTTCATAAAATAAAAAAACTCTTTAAAAAGTCATGTCTAGTTCCATGATTTACTCAGCATGAATTTTCCTCGATCCCATCCTTGACCCTATTCTACATTATTTCCTATGAAAATAATTTCAAAAAATACTTTGGATGAGAAAACAAATCTTAATAATGGATACATAAAGATGTAAAACTGTTAGTTTTTTAAAATAACAAGTAAACCATGAATATATAATCATATGTAATACTTTTCACCTTTATGCAGTAGTAAATACCCTTCCCTAAAAAAATATCATGGATTACCCTCTTGTGACCAAAATATTACCATAAAACTCATAGAAAACACACATAACATATATAGGTAACTTGGGGCATAAACATACTTAAATGAAATAAGCATACAGTTAACTTCCACACATATCACTAAATGGAATACTCATACAACCAACATCAATAACCAATGCATTAGAGGATATAATATAACCAACCGCCCTAGTTTATCGCTACAACGCACGTCATTTTTCCATGTACCATTATAAAATTATAAAATATTTCAAATATATATATTTCATTTTCAATCACAGGAAATCATTTCCAGATATTGAAATAATCAGTCCATTTCAAAAACCACTAATAACATTTAATAATGATATTTTGAATCAAAGTGTCTCATACCACTTTGAATATTTTAAATTAATTAACATTTTGAAACATTAATTTCAATAAAAATTTATCCTTAAAAACATATTGAAAACATGGCCATAATGAGAATTATTTATAAGAATACATATTTAAAACATTTAAAATAATGTTTTAGTTAATGAGTCCCTTACCACTTGAGAAAAATGATTGAATAAAAATAAATACAGAATATTATTAAACAATTATTATAATGTCATGATAATAAGTAAATTAATTATATAATATGTTAAAAGTCAGTATATACACTATATAATAGTGAATTGGTGTATAATAAAAAATAAGTTTCAATGGAATGTAAATTGGGACAAAGTTCCTTACAAAGATCGTATCCTTAGATTAATGATAAATAAATGGAATAAATATGTGTGACAAATAAGAATATACACAATATAATTTTATATTATGTTTTTAACAATAATAGGTCATTCACACATATTCATAGCACAACATAACCTAGAAGTAGAAGTTTAATCCAAATAATGGAGATTGGGTGAAGAAGTTCCTTTATAGAAATTTGACAGCCTAACAACATTAAATTAAAATTCATAAAATGAGTTGATGATAATGAAATGGTTCCCTCATCAAATGGTCCTAAAATTTTGAACAATAAGCATATTGATGAACATATCCCAACATAAGAATGTGGAAAATTAGAAGGCATAACTATAAAGATGCCTTTCACGAAAAGAGGAGGGTGAAAGGTCCCCCTATTTAGTTGGTAACATACAAAACATATACCAAATGACAGAAGAATCTTACAATGAAGATGTATATACCCAAAAATTAAAGTATATTACACAATGAATATAATCATGGGTAGTAAATACACCATAAAAAAGGAAATAGTGGCATGTATAACATCAATCTCACAGGAATAAAAAGTGAGATGAAACCCCCTTACCACATTGTAATCAATTGATTCATATTGACGATACTTAATAAACACCAAATTATTCACATAATTAAATTATTATAAATATAATAATGATAATATATATGAAATTTCTGTTCATAATACACCACAAGCAATATGTAAGCAGCAAACAATGGAAATCACATGAAATTAAAAGTTTGATAAGAGACCTCGTACCTCGTGTCCGACATGAAAAGTGGGTTCCTTATCCATTCCTGAATAATAATATGATTTTTATTTCTAATTTCATAAGAATATTTTTAAGGTTTATTATTCCTTTAATATAACTTATTACTTTGCTATAACAATTAGTTAATTTTTTGAGTTCACATAAGACATTTTGTGGATGTTCGAAACTTGATTCAAAAATGAACTTGTTATAATTAAAAATTGTCCAAGTTGTAAAAATTAAATTATCTATATAATATCATTCAGTATTTAGATATCATATATATCATATATATCCATTATATATGTGTATTTATAATAGTACATAATATTTGGATATAAGAAATTAAATGAACCGTTCATGGAGATGGTAAGCCATATGTACGCATGAACGCTACATTCATTTATATTCCATATTTAATGGAATGAAAAAAATTATAAATAGGTATATTATAATTAAATTATAATATAATAATAATTTAATTATCTCAATCTTTTATATGTTCCACATATTTCATGAACGAGTCGTAACACTTGGATGGGTCGGTAGTCCGCACTACCTCAATTGAAATTATCGCATTTAACCATTATGGGAAGCATAAAAGAATTAAATAAATGGAAAATACATAAGAATATAAATAATATAAATATAATATATATCATATATAAATACAGTTTCATCATAATTTCCACCATGAGAGGCCGTAGGATATAATTGAACCATCATCATTTCCTGAGGCAGTAGTTCGCCGTCCACAGAAAATGTATGTTATTTACCCATTAAATGGATGTGTTTGGAAGTGTAGCTAAAATATATTTCATAAAAAAAACCTAGTATATCGAGGATATTGTTTCTGTAATACAATAAGGTAATAAAAATAGTACAGTGGGATGGAGATTTAAAATAAACGAAAAAACATAAGAGAATATGTTACATTTAAATCGGGTAACTCCATTTGGTTTAATCCAAAAGGGTTAATTGAAGTGCCTTCTGCCTAAATTATGGATTATAGGATGAGGAGAGTTATGTAGGGATAGTAATTTGGAAGATTTTGGACGAGCCAAGGGGATTGAGAGGTGTGAGAAATGGGTTATAGTAGATGGATTTTTATAAGGGGGAGGAGAGGCTCTTTAGGGAAGTTTGAAAATATTATTTTATTATAAACTTATCTTTGGTTTAAAAAGGTCCAAAACACATTATATTTGAAGATGAGAAGACTCATGATCTAAATAAAATCATAAAATAATAATTTTATAGGTTTTGGATATTTGTTTTTAATTTTTAACTATCTTATTTATTTAAATGAATCATTAATGAAGTAAACACTGCATCATCATTGTGTCATAAATAATTTTATTTATTTAATGACTAAAAATTATAAATAAAATACCATGACACCAGATATCATTTTAGTTATCAGATTAAACTTTCTTGTTTAATATATAACATATATAACCCTATTTGAAAATTGTTTTACTAAAAGATATTTGTTTATGTCATTTTTTCTTTTACATTAAATTAATTAATAAAAAGTGACATTTTAACTCTTACGCGGCTCTATGGGGTCCCAAAATCTATCCAAGGATGCCCATGGTCGGAACTGTACCAAAAAATTGGATTAGGCCCCATTTGAGGGTAATTTAATATCATTATAATATTATTTTTTACGCTTATTAACCATATTTAACAATTAACTATGGTAAATAAAATATTTACTGAAGTAAATATTAATAATGTATAAACATAAAAGTTACATATTTAAAAAATTTAGACCTTAGGATTCAAAATATGAAATTCATTTTTCCAAATTCATAATACAGTAGTGACAGTAACTAATTTAATATTGATTCCCACTATCAAAATAAAAATAATGTTTATAAGAAATAATAACTATCAAAATATTAACACTTGTTTATATTCAATTTCAATGTGAAATTACATCTAATTACAAAAAATTGGAATAAATGGTAAAAATATTATCTAATTAAACTTGAAAACAAATTAAAAAATTCATATAACCACATAAATAAATGATATTAAAAGGCAGTTTGAAATTAAATTACAGAATTGTTTACTATTCATCAAAATATGAACTTTTTCAGAAAAATCCCAAAATTTCATCCAAAGTAAATTATGATGTCTTCATTCTAAATTATAATTCTATTTTGTCTAATAGAACATATAAAAGTGAAATAAAAAATATTAAAAAAGGTATCTCCATCAAAAGGCGTTAAAACGACCTTTTAAAAAATATTTGAGTATTTCATGCTTAAAATAGGATTCATTCATATTTTAAGCCACTAAAATTTATTTGATAAATGTAAAGTCCATTTAATAGACATGTGTAATCATATTTTAGTTATTTCTGTTCATTCCCAGCAATACAATGATTAGGAGTTAACTACATTTTAGAATAATAATAATAATATATTATATTTTCATACAACTCAATGTTGTGTGCTGTATAAGATTTCAAAGAAACTTATTGTTGCATGTTTTGAATGCTATTAAACATAGCATCACAATTATAGTATAATTAATATTTAATTCAAAAATATTAATAAATATCAAAATGTCATATTCTTCATTTTCTTAGGATGTTACATCCTTCCCCCCTTTTGGGAATTACGACCTCACAATTTTAAAATTAGGCTCGGAAACATCATTAAAAGTACCACATTGAAAAAGAGTCATTAAATCTATCACTTTAAAAAAAGAAAATAAAAAATTTCACCTCAGAAAATAGATAATAGGATTCAATGAAAAAATGGATATTAGGGAGAAAACAAAAAATCATGTTCTGATGAAGAGTGATAGAAAACATGATTAGGAGAAAGGTAACCACTAAAAAATCAAAAAATTGTGTTGGGTTAAATGGTCTTTGATTCCCCAGTATGAAAAGTAAAAGGAATATTTTTTTTGTTTTAAGTTATTTTTTATAATGTTAAGGAATTTATTTAAGAGAATAAATAATAACATAAGGAAACATACTTAATCTCCATGTAGACCTTAATCATTTACAAGATTTCTACCACAAAATCATATTTTCTCTATATGATGAGATTTCAAGATGACTTGTTCACATTAAAATAACTATAATCAACATCTATTGAATTACGTAATCGACAAAAGATGAACTATATATTTCCTATGTCTTTAGACATTAGCCAAAACCAAAATGGTTAGTATAATATCAGATAATCCCCAAAAAGGATAATCTTTTACCAAAAGAAAAATTAATCTTAATCTACAAAATTTATCAAACAATTCCCAGAGTTCAACATAGACGATTCAATAAACAACAGTCCATAAAATTATTCTATGTAATATAAAATATGATTGAAACCCAAATACGAAAAAGGATTTAATCACATAGTCATCCATGATAAATCATAATATTTATCTCTAAATAACATGACTTGCTCTCAAAGTATCATAATGAAAAGTAATTAACCTAATCACATATTTTCCATGATAGAATAATCATTTCCATATATAACTCAAAATAAACTTATTCATGATTTATAAAATCATTAAACTAAAAATAATTAGTCATACTATCTATGGACTTTACATAGTCCAGTGGTAGGCGATAAATCCCAATCGCACTTTAGTTGTTGGTTCGATTCCCAGATCGTTGTCTGACGCAATGGGTTGTAACACGGTCAGCATGTTTTCCTTTTTCAAAAACTATATAATTTTATAACATTCCAAAAAATGTCTTAAATTCATAAAAAATAACTATAACATAAACTAAACAAAAAAATTTATCTATTAACTTTCATTTTGCATCCCAAAATTTAAAAACCTGTAATTTCCTCAAATTCAATGTTCATATAAACCCAAATGGTTCTTTATAAATATATCAAAAAATAAAAGATAATTATTATTTGAATAACATTTTCACATATCAAACTTTAGGGTTACACATACTAGAAAATGATTCCAAAGTAATCCCATCATTAATACATTTAAACATATGACAAAACATAACTATTCAAATACTAAAATTTAGAAATCTTAATCATCGAACATCCTTTGGGATCCTTTATCCATATTTTTCCATATTATTATTTTATACTTATTTTCTAAAAACACAATAATGAATAATGTCCAATTATTTTAGTAATTTCACAACACAAGCTATGAAATAATCCATACCTTTTGTATGTCATTTTTTGTATTTTATCTTCAATGGGAATGGTATTTGGAATCAGTAAATGTGTATTTATATGATCCTTCAGATCCCTCTCATAAAACATTTTCATAGTACATCTATATTCATAGTGACCATTTGCATGAAAATTAAAACATTAAATTGACCCCTAGGAATGAACTTTGTTCCCTTTCCTGGAGTCGACTAGAGAATTCCTTTTTACATGGTCGGTTCATGCTTCCTAGCCTTTATTACCACATGTGAAACATATTCTTTCCCTCTGAAGCATTTTCCTATGGGTTTCATTCCATGTCTTTGACACATATGTTTTTTAGTATACATACCATTATGATTATTACCTGAACGTCAGTAGGGATTTTTTTCTCACATTTACGATGCATTATAATACTCCCCAAGGTTATGGTGGACAATCATGGCTCTAAATAGTTGGTTGAGAATAATCGCAAGCCTACTCATTGTAGATCCCATTTCATTTAGTTTCTCATTTTTAAAACCATCACATTTTTCTTCACATCTACTATTACTTTGGTGCCTTCTAGAACCATCCATTTACCAAAAAAATGTAAGTGTGATTATATCAGTAAAATCATCTTATAATATCTTATGAAGAGGGTAAATACTAAGATATAATTATTCATTTTATCTTAAACTCATTTAATTTATATAAAATAACTATGAATTTTTCTCACTACTGGAAATACATTATATACAAATGGTTTGGAACCATTGATATAAGTAATAGAACCATTTGTATAATATATACCAATGGTTTGGAAGACTGTTGGTATAATATATATCAACAGTTTGGAAAAGCATTTTCTAGTAAACCATTTCAAAAGGTCTATACCAACGGTTTTCCTATAACCATTTGTATATGGCCCTGTGACCTTCAATATGAAAACGGTTTTATAGAAACCATTAGTATAAATATATTCCAACAAATTATTAATAGTTGGTATAAATAGATTATATATAGTTAACTAATGGTTTGAGACTGTTGGTATAGATTTTTACCAATTGTTCCATCAATTTATTGGTAAACACATTCTCTGAAAACACTTTACCAATAGTTTAAAACTATTGGTTGAATGTTTTTTCAGAAAACAACATAGTAGACCATTCCCTCCACTGCATTCACCTATGAACACGTATTTTCACTACATACACCTGCAAACATAGCATCAAGAAACACTTAAAATAGAACACTTTTCATATAAAATAGAACCACAAAACCCTATACTTAATATAAAACAATTTGAAATTAAAATAGAATAAAAAAGTCCCATGAAATATCGCATACAATAGTAAACTCTTCCAACCATGACATGTACCATGGAATCTTTTTCCCCATTCGAATCTTCACATGAAAAACACTCTTCCAACTAAACGATGTATGAAAGGTTGGATTTTGTGTATCCTCGATCATCATTTTTAACAGATGATATCAAAATGAAAGGTCATCTTTAGATATGTTTTGAGATTGGTGAAAATTATAACAAAATCATATATCTGTGGAACGGTATACATGGTCTATATCATGATCTTATTGAATTCATGATAATAAATACATAGATGCATCAATATATTGTTCTTCTAGAATCGGTAAACGGTGCACCCCATAAAGAATCACTTAGTCATATGACGCCCGTGTATATATTTTCTTGTTAATTCATTTTCATTTTATGAAATTTATTTTGGGACATTATATATATATTCTTTGATATTGGTGGAGATCCTGATATAAATTAAATTGAGAACTGAACTCCTCAATTAGAAGGATGAATAAACAATTATTCAATGAATAAATCAATACATTACCTTATAATTAGAATGACATATGTTATCTATATTATTTTAATAATTTGAACAACATAGTATTTCTCATATGGAAGCATTATCCATACATCTAAAGAAGTTTCCAAAATTAGTTTATCATCATCCTAACACCTGTATACATTCAGAGGGTATCACCAGATATATAATGTGATTTATTTCTCCTAATAGATAATGTGATATCTATGTAGGGAAATACATTATATTACTAGTATAATATCATATTCCACAAAAGGTAATATGATAATGTTTACTAAGATATTCATACCATAGATATTAATAAAGTAATTACTATATACTTTAGGTGACACAGTCGCTCCATTTTCATTTTTCAATAATAACATATCGTCCATATTTTATAGTGGAATTTGAATAGTTATATTGATAATTAATTATGTACAATAATACATGGAAATAAAATCAAATATTACACTGTATTGTCTTCAATGAATATATAGTGTTCCCCTCACCACATCAATTTTTGATCCACTACTATAATTGTTACAGAATAATACCAGTCTTTCTCCCTTTTCCTTTATGGTTGTTTTAATTGTTTATATTTGAAAAATCATTTCCTAATTAATTGTTTTTTATATTTTTTACACTCTATGTAGTTGAAACATTGGAAAATAGACTATAGAATGGTCTATAAATTATTTTCATCAGTAATATTAAAGGGATTCTTCATCTCACTTCTACATGTGTTCCATTGATATCCCTCCTTTATAAATAGAAATATTTCTAAGTCCCATTGATATTGTTTAATAGATTCCTCTTTCACTACTTTTTACATATGGATTGTTTGGTTTTTGTACCACTAGGATTCTTATCAATAATCTCTTATAGTCAAACAGTATTCCCCATTTCTTATCTCTATTCCCATTGGAAAAGTGAGAATAACCCATTTCCATATCAACAATGATAGAACATCAATAAAATTCATCATTTATATCACATTATGGAATTATAAAATATATTTATAGACCTAGTTATAACCCATAAAAAATTATTCAATTTTAGGTTAGTGTTGATAAAGAATCCAAAGACTCACCATGCAAGCCATGTTTTGTTCTCCTCAGAAGAATGAATCATTCATCTTTATTATTATTAATTTAATAGAATTTAGTATTCATTTTATAAAGGTGGTTGTTTGTATTATATTAATTAATAAATATAATCTTTAATTTATCATACTCTATAGATTATATGTCTTCCCCAGGATAGGTATTCTTGATTAGTGTTCATCACTGATCGACCTCTCCCTTGTGATGATAAATGACTAACATGACCTTATCTCCATTAGATCATTGAAGGATAGATAATATATATTATATGGTGTTAATAAATTTTTTATAGATTATGAGGATAGAATATACACTATAAGTTATAGGTATCTATTTCAAAAAGGACACTACTTAAACATACTCTCTCATAGGGAGTTCTACGTGATTCATGTTATTTTTCATAACATGTGATAATTCTTTCAGTACTATCATGAATTTATCAACTCCCTACCCCCAAAATGTTTTTAATATCATTATTTAAATCATCAAAGTTATCATTGAACATTTATCTGGCATAGTTCATCTTATTTCAAGTGATTTTCAAAAAAATGTTAGGGGTGATAGAAATATGGATAGCTATGAACATATAAAGAATAATTTGTAAATAAAGTATATAAAATATTTAAAATTTTAAAAGAATTAATATATGTTATCCTAGTATAATAACATGTTACACTTTATAACATAAAATTATATCAAAATACATTTAATGGTTTATAAATTGAATAAGAATTATATGAAGATTTTTCTCAGGGCCTGTAAAATTAGATGTATATATTGCTCTCTTTTTCTTTCACCAGGTAATGATTGAGATAAAAACTAATACAAAATTTCCTGATTAATTACCCCTAGGAACATCTATTCAAGATCATAAAACCACTTTATGTATCTATATATGGATTTCATTGATATGAAAACCACACACTAAAAACATTTCCAAAATTTAATGATGTTATCATATTATGAGGATTATTCCTAGGGTATTCACTAATGTTAACTAATCACAATCTCAAAGAAATACACCATAATCTGATACCATATACAAAATTCCAACCCTATATATTAATTTATTTTCTTTAACATACTTTTACAACACAAAAAAACCAATGACCTAGAGGACTGGGGTCTTTGGAAGATTATAAATACTAATAAATCATCATAAATGTGAAAAAATACATTTATTTAAAAATCCACATAGTGATCTTAACTCACATATATCCTCAAAAATTTCATAGGATACCCTGAGAATGATACATTAGGAAAAAGGTGAACTAGAAAGACTGGTATAGGAATAAATATGGAAATAAAGAATGCAATTTGAGTCAAAAGGCATATCATTGTTTCATAAAATAAAATATCTTGATATTTATTTTTTAAAAGAATATATTAAAAGGATAAATAATCTGTGTCCCATTTGTAATATAATAAAAATAATATATAATCATTCCTCATGAGAAAATTAAATCATACAGAAAATATATGAATGATTTATCAAATGAAGAGGAAGAAGGTATTTTAATTCTGAATCAAGTCATAACTAAAGGCTAAAGAATTAGGATTCCAAATAGATGAAGCAATTAAATAATTTTTTATATTAATAATTTTATAATTGAAATATGTTGTGACCATATAGTTTTAATTTATAAAATTCATTATAAAGATCTGTGAGAGGAAACAATGAAAATGAAACATTTGGTTGATGATTTATGAAATAAGTAATATAAATTTTTAAAGGATGAAAGAGATTAAATATTTCCATAAAACCAAAAAAGAGACATGATATATTTTATATTTTTTTTATTTTAAAAAATAATTAATATTTGTGATTGTTAACATGATATATGAAACAAGAAAGTTCCCATTAATCAACTTCACCTAAATGAGATATTTTTAATGGGAAACAAAGACATGTATAACCATAGAATGAACCCTGATATTTAAATATATATGTATATATAATGGTCATATATATAAAATTGAAATATGTTCTTGTGAATAATATTTCATATACATGATAAAAAATAAAGATAACATGTTACCAAGATGTAACAAGGGTGGTCAAGCGGACCCCTTACCTCAAGTCTTGATTTTCTCTGAACTTTTAAAATACTACATTAATATTTAAATTAATATTATCAAATACATTAAAAATAACCATATTCATCATTATTTATTTTTATAATGTCCGTTTACTACCATATTTTATTTATTTTTATATAATTTATAGTTATGTATTTTACCTACGGTTGTTTAGACAATACCTTTGTAATTACTTATGTTTAATGTGTATTGTCAAATGTGTTGTAAATGAGGTTCAGAATATAATAAATATTAATAGTATAATAAACACTAGGTTTATATATATTAAATACATTTTAAAACCCTTCCATGTTTGGTGTGTATGAAAAATAAAATCCATACCTCAGGAATGTTGTAGTCCACACATACACATCGTGAACATTTCCATTTCTCAAAGAATTAGATATAATTATTGAATATGAGAATTTAAAATTTAAGAATATTACTTACATTATAGATATCATATTTATCAATAATACTCATCATTAAAACTGACCATGATTGGTGTTTACAAAAAAATGGAAGATGTTCATTCATGGAAGAGGTAGTATGAGAACTTGCAGTTACAAAACATTTGTTTTTCATAGTGGATGTAGAAGAATAAATAATTGTAGTTTAATTAATATAATATTAACTTATTGTAGTCAATATAATTATTCAATTATATTAGTTTTGATATAATAAGTTGGAGATATGATTATTTATATGAAAGGATCATTATGTAGGTAATACTTACGTCGAGAACCTGTGTTTTCTCTAATAAAACATATTTAAAAAATGTCCTCAATATGAATAATATTTATTAGAAGAATAAATAACTAACAAAGGGTTCCAGATGGATAATATTAGAAACATATTATACTGATCTTCAAAGATAAATGTGTTACATGAAGTGGTAGAAGGTTCCCCTTTTATGTTAAACTTATGAAATTTTGGAAACACCCTTAACGTATTAAAAAATATAAAGTTACGGTTAAAGAGTAATAGATTCATAAACATAGAAACAAGGAAGGGGTTTTTTTGTGTGGAATAAACTCCTAAAAAATACATTCAAAAACATGATTTTGTAATTTATTTTTCCAATTCCACTTAGTTAATCATTTTTTTAAAAAATTTACATTTACTAGGGTAATCAATTCGACATTAGTAATTACATGTAAATGATAAAAATTAAAATTATAAAATTTAATAAAATTAATCATTTATACTTTAACATCAAAATAATTTTAATAGTTAAAATTTATAATAGTGTGGTGCAATAAATTTGTAAAAAACACATTCAATTTGTTAAAACACTCTTCTATGAATGTATTGTTTTTTAAAATTAAAATTTAAGTAAAAAATAAAATATAATTTGTATTGATTTGGAAAAATTAATTTTTATGTTATAAATAAAGTTTAATTTATAATTGAATCATGTAAAAAGTAAAATCTACTAAATAAATTGATTATTAAAATGGAAATATCAGAAACAGTATTCTTATTAAAATAAAATTGTTACATTTGTTTTATAAGGTCAAATACAAGTATTTTAAATTTTAAAAATATCTTTAGAATTAATAATAATTTTTTATAAATAAATATTTAATAAATTATTAGTTTATATATTATGATACATATCACTTATATACCAGTAATGTAAAAAAAGACACTAATTTATAAAAAACAATACTTTTTTATTATTTATCTACAAAAAATCATTTTATGAAAATCTCAAAAATTAATCTTAGGCTTATATTTATAGGTTAAATATAAAAAAAATAATTTAGTCATTTTAAAATTCTATATATACAAATTAATTCAAAATATAGTTTAAATAATAGGTTCTCCCTTGTTTAGTAGCATAAATAATCATATTCAATAACAGTATTTTAATGCATTATATTATTAATTTTAGTTCAATGTTTATTGAAACATCATCTACTAATAACAGTGTTTATTAAGAGGAAATATTCATAGAAATATCATTGGTCATTATAATAGGTGTGTTACCATGGGGTTACTGACCCTATGTCTACCCCAACCATCTCTCCCACCTTATCTCACAATCTATATGAAGAATGGAAACAATATATACCCAAATAATATTAGAAAAACCCCAAAATGGAAAATAGATTCAAACCAACATGTTCGATATCCAAAAAAAATCTTCGAATAGACTGCTTATATTTGCAACTCTAACACCCATGTGAAATGTTATGAGAAAATACAATAAATGAACTATACACTCAATTTACATTATTGTATATGCAATATAGGAATTTTGAAGTAATTGGAAATGTATATTTAATACCTAATCCATGTGGTATAAACCTATATGCTCTGTATAAATTGGTACATGGTTTCTGTGACCACGTGATAAAGTTGATATGTAGTCTATGTACATAGTTAAGAAACCCACATCTTGTACACAAAATTTCCTATGTACCACATGAAATATGGAAAAAATGTGTTTACCAATAGTACAATAAGGCCCATGTTGAGCCATTTGGTTCTATGATAAAAACCATGTGATATATGGTCACATGGTGTATTATATTCATATTAATGTATAACCATTAAACCATAAAATTTGTAATACACAAAATTTACCTTGAAAACCCATATAATATGACATTGGTGATGTTGTGTTATCCATAAATGGTGACATAAAAATATTTTAACTAGAAAACTACACCAAATGTAGCCATAAAATCTATCCTCAGTTCACATATTCAAACACGACCACAATCAATGTTGTGTCCTCTACCTCCACATTCACCTCTATTTTTATCCCTACCTGATGCATCTAATTTTGACATTGAAAAACATTATTTAATTTCCTAAATGGTTGTTTCCCCATTCCATTCATTCTTACCCAATTCCACGGTCACCCCCAAGCCTTTTTATAATCCTGACACATTGAACCTTCTACCTAAAGAGAACCTTAGTTATCATGCATTATTCATCATAACACCTTCCTTTAATAATAATTGAACAATATAATTATGTTTCAATACATATAAATTATGTAACACAAGTTAGTGTGAATCTCAATCATCCCAAAGCAGATTCATGTTAGAAGAATACTTGAATTAATAATAGGGTTAGACCCATACATGAAGAATTATTCAAGGGGAAAATTTTATATGATGAATAGTTTTAATAAAAGTTGATAAAATTATAATAATGAAAATATAACTGATTTTATATGAAATTAATTAGCATCAATATTAAAAAAATATTACCTTATTCTAGTTATGTGATAAAATAATATAATGGAAAATGATATATTTATAAAAGAATTACGACCTTTCATACAACATGGAAATAACCCACACAAAAAAAATTCAATTATATATTTTAAATATTTGAAATTTTATTACATGAAATATTATTCATTATTTTCAATTAATATATATTATTATTAGGATAGAAGAATAGGAACATCCAAAGAATTAGGGGAATGTAAATAATTTTTTTCACATATAGAAAATGGATTATAATAATATTATAATCCATGGAATAATTATTTATTTATAATAAATACTAAGGGAAAATGGACCTTCCATGATAGAAGTACTTATCAAATATTTATTTAAAAAAAATTACTAATTTTTTATCTCAACATTTTAAAAAGATTTTAATTTATTTTTATTATTTGGGGTGAATAATTGAATTAACCATAGAAATACAAGAATAAATATCAAGTGTCTTACATCAATGATATTTAAATCAAATCCCTATTTATTGTAATTTGATGCTCTATCACTGTTATCACTAGTGTAATGAACATCCCTTTATTGTCTTATCAGGGAAATATTTCCTCTAGATATTTTCATCTACCAAATGAGAAGATATGACGTGAGGTATTTTTATGAATTTTTTAATGGAAAGGATATTTTTATTAAGAATTTAACTATCTGTATTAATTTTTCTACAATTCCACCATTAAATCATTATAATTTCTACTCATAATTAATCTCATTAATTCTACTAATGTTGGTTTATTCAACCAAAAAATAATTCCTCAAATCATCTATTCTGGATTTGTATCACCACATGAACACCTCAATTACACATCATCATCCCTAAATAAAATTATAGTTTATATTTATTTTGGATAATAAACTGACTGAAATAAATCCCAAAAACACACTGTCTAGAAACCAAATCCCAAATTCATAAATTATATCTCTTTTAGAAAATAAATTTTATTACTAAAAATTTGGTGATGTTAAATTTTTCATCTAAGCCATTTTAGAAGTGTTTTCAATAAAAACACATTAAATAATAATTTATATTTATTAGGATAATATTGAATATCCATTTATAAATAAATATCTCTAAAATTCCCAAAATATTATCATATGTATTAATAAAAATATTTGAGTCTAAAAAATATCCATAATATTTCTCAGAGGTTTTTTAATAGGGATATGTTTTTATTTTACACTTTTTAGTGACTCAAGAATTAAAAACTCATAACAACTCTAAGTATCACATGATGAAAAATTTGATTTTTATAATAGATACATATTAAGATCCTAGAAGGCTAGGGATATCTAGGATAACTAGATGATTAGATGATGAATACTCTCCCCACATGTTGATAAATTTGATTATTTCTATGGATACTAATTTTATAAGATAACAGTTGTCATCGGTTTAGGCCAGACGCGAATTTTAAGGTGTATGCTAATGGTTTAATAATAATTATTTATAGGGACCACTATTATTAGGGATTAATCTATTTGAATTTAAATTTATATATAATATTGTGATTTTGTGGAGTGTGATTATAGTGATACATGGGGATATCTTTCTAGAATTTACCTCATGAAGTCTTGTTTTCTTAGTTATCTTTTACACTTTTATATGCATTAGTATGCCAGGATCAAGTCAGTATTATCAGATGTTATAATAGGATCTTGTTTGGTAACATTATTCTCATAACATTTTTTATAATTATTTTTATGATATTTATTTGTTTTTTCTTAGTGATATTAGGAAACATCATCTTTGATATTACATTACAGCTTGTAGAAGAGTTATCATAAATAAATGTTGATATATAATATGTTTCTAAATATACATTTCTAGATGTTGTTTTACTTTCTACACTTATATTTGATTAATTTTATTTTTTATTTTATGAAATTATATATTTTTTATACCCAATACTTATAATTTAATTTTATATCATTGATGTTTTAACACACTTATTAATTATTTTACCACTTTATCCAAGATAAATGATTTCCATGAATCCAATATTATATTTTATACCCATTTCATCAGATGTAAGACCTTGAAAAATTAGTGATAGATATAGTGCGTCATATTTGATAAGGTATAGTTATCTAGGAAGGGGTTCTAGCTGAAATGAGATCATGATAGAGTGGTATCAGATAAAGTATTTTTAGAATAGTGCTTGGAGGAGGCCTGGTGAAACTACATGGGTGGAAGAGAAATTATATTCCAATAATATAGTATATGGAATAGAATATAGACAAATAATTGATGTAGAAAGCCCCATGTGATCTAATCTAGGTGACATTAACTATATCCACTCTTCTAAATGAGGGGTTTTAACTTGATAATTTTCATTAAATAAGTCAAAATTTATTTCATTGAAATGAATCTGAGAAATCTGTAAGTATTGTGACTTCATTTAGAATGAAATAATATATAAAATAAAAAGTAATAAATTATTAAAATGATATTTTGGATATAACCATAAATCCACATTGTTTCATTACACAAAAATATTCATGTTTTACTAGTTACTTGGGAATTCATATGAAATTGGAGAGGTCATATGGGAAATAAATTTAATCAAAAAATTGGGTAGTTTATTTATAATAATTTATCTATAAAGACTTGAAAAACTAATATAAATCTCATGATAAAAAAGAAAATCATGATACATGGGCAAAACATATATATATGAATATCATAAACATATGGCTAATGACCACAAGTGACAAGGCCCAACCCCAACGCTGTGATATCAAAATCAGTATAGTGGCTATGATATGCTCCAATAGAATAGATTATAATCATTTCATATATAATGTATATTAATAACTTATTTGGAAAGGGTAACCACTAATTCCATTGTAACATAATAATTCTTGTTCAGAGTAAAAAACATAATTATAGGCATTAATTATATACCCACCTTAATTTTTTGACTAAAAATATATTTAAAAAATTTCCACTGTTTAAATTTTTTTAGATAAAATAATATAAATATATAATTTGATATTTTCAAAATGGTTCATAAGTGTTCAACCACAACATTTTTTAAATAGATTTAAAAAAATACTTCAATTTTTTAAAAAGATAAAATATTATCACATAGAGTATATAAACAATATTTAAATATAACTAACATTGTAATATTTTTCTATATATTCCATTCTAACTAAATCTATTTTTATTTTAATATATATTCAGAAAAACATTTAAAACACATTGAATAATATGAAAATAGTATAGTGGGTATCATTCCACGACTTAATACTCCCTTCTTAGAAGTTACCTACTACAAATAACATTTATTAAACAATAAAAAAGATCCATAACTTAGATCACGTTTTTACACATTACTTCATAAAAGGTAATTCAGGATACACAGAACCTCTTCTATAGTTATTCTTGTTTTAAATAATATAAAAGAAAAATAGAGTATCAAATTACTCTCCAATTCTATACATATTATTATGCTCAAGAAATATAAAATTAAAAGAAAAAGTAATAAAATGTGAATAAAACATATAATAAGAAAGAAGGTATAAAATTATTGTTTTTGTAGTTATTATTTATCTAATCTAGAATTATATGATTATAAACCATCTGATTATTCTTTAATATTGTCTTTAAATATATCATAGAAGTCTCTAAATTATATTATCTCACTAATAGGTCTATATAGAATATTTTACAGATTCACAGTGAATTGTTATATTTGATCACCAAGTCCTCTAACCAATATTTATTGTATAAGATGTCCCTAAGTGGTTATAATTGTTATGTACAGAACATTCCCTAATTATCCATAGGAAAATATTGAAAATATTAATTCTCATAGTCATTAGTTTTTTATTGTATCCTTAAATTATGTGAATCTCCAATAAATTATTCAAAAATATAAGCCTTTGTGTTTTGAATATTATTTATTTATTAAGATAGACATTGTCACCTAGATCTACACTAAAATTTATACATCCAAAATTTGGATATGTCACATAATATAATTTGTAGGAAAATCAACTATATCATGAAATCATCTAAATCTTCAAATAAACTATGTGAAATCATATTTTAGTCAAATAAAATTATTATAACTTTCTTTTAGTCACATTCTATTGGTCAATTGACATGGTTACATTCTTTACACATGTGGTCACTTTATTTCATTATGTGGACACTTAAATGCATTAATAAAAATTATTGTCATTATGTGGTAGGATTAATCCTTGTTGTAGTCGCTATGAACACCTCAGGTGGTTGGTTCAGAATACAACTAGTTTGACAAAAACATTGGTAAAAAATAATCTTTTTACACATGGTTAATTTTTTTTCAAGAGGCCATAAAGAATTCTACATACTGTCACGTTTATATGGTTGAATGGAATTCAAGGCCAACTGAAATTATTATTATTGTGGGTTGATATGATAACTTCAGGGCTTTGTAATTTTTTGTAGACTTATATGGAAAATTGTTTTACTATTATTAAATATAAAAATCAATAAAAATAATATCCATAATTTATGGGAATTAAAATAAGGAATTAATATATTAATCTAATTATATACCCCCTTTGGATGATCTCATATCATAAAAGTGTAAATTAATTTAATTAAAACAACAATATCCCCCATTTTCGATTAATAAAAATATAACTAGAGGTAAGAGAAAATGTAAAATTAGACGTTACAAAA
Organism: Viscum album; assembly: GCA_963277665.1. NCBI lineage: Eukaryota > Viridiplantae > Streptophyta > Magnoliopsida > Santalales > Viscaceae > Viscum > Viscum album. The sequence goes on from OY728128.1 coordinate 845,974,672, forward strand.
TGGGATGAATAAATACTAAAAGAAATTGAAAAAAATAATACATGAATGAAATAATGTTTTTCATTTATGAGGAAAAATTAAGTAAATTGTTTTCCCAATAAGGTGCTCAAATATTATTTTGAATCTGAAACACCATCTATAATGTGAGAATGAGGAATGTTCTCTTATCCTTTGACATTGGATTTTATTAAAGGTGTTTTATGCTGTAGTGAATAAATTTAAAAAGGTTATTGTATAACCACATACCAATTAATATGTCTATGATGTTGCATATATTTTATAAGAGTCATGATAAAAGGGTATGTATAAGAAGTTTTTAGTATTAGGGGATGAAGAAATAGGTAAAAAATAGGTTTTATAGAAAAAATATTAAAAATATAATTGAATGGTTATAAAAGTCTAGTGATATCCTTTACAACTTGTAAACCCAGATCCTTGTCCTGAAAATCATCTTCTTTATTCTCTCAGAAATAATCTAAAACAAGAGTAATAACATTTAGTAATTCCATAATTCATTTTTTCCTTGAGTCAGAGTGTTTATCCTTAAATCACTAGATAAGGATATAAGAATGAAATTTAGATCAGTATTTTTAATGAACGTACTGGGATAACAATATACATCCAACTGAATTGTATTTCTTCCTATTATATCTTGATTCAAATCTCCACTAAAAAATTCTATTTCGATTCTTCACATGTTTAAAATACATCAATCTGTATGTCCATATTTTTTTGAAATACATCCAAGATTAATTTAATCTCAACTCTTATAATTTGTTTTATTATATTATCAATAACAAAACAATCCATATGAGTAGGAGGTGAAATTACGGAGGATACATTAGAGGAATATGAATTTGAATGATAATAATCTATATTCATAAATATTTTGTCAAACTTCCGTATTGTTTATTGAAGATCGTAAAATATCACCAACCAGATATCTGAAATCTTCAATCATATCTTTCATAATTTTCATCCTAATATTTGGATTTTGAAGAAAAATATAGATAACCAGAGTGAGTCTCTTTAAGATTTCTTATTCTCTAATGGGTTCCACTATTCTCCCAAAACCAATGAAAAAATATTTTAAAACATCCAAAAAATATGATTTGAAAACAATTACATATTATATAGTTACAATTTATATAGAAGGATCTGATGAAAGTATACATATAGATAGATAAGAAAAATACTACATATCATCATTATCAACTTCAATATTTATAGAAACCAGTCTTAAATACTAAACATCTAGTTATTCACCATATTCCTCCTAATAAAAAACAAAAAATTTCAATATGGGTATATCCATGAAGAAATATTATAATATTATCATCTAGATCATCAATGTTTTTACAATTTGTATGAAAAACCATTTATTATGGTACTTTGTCTGCTTTAGGCCTAAGTTGAGATACTTCAAATCTTTATTCAAAAACTATACATGTAATTAGATATCATTTAGGTAATATCAGAGAAGAATATGGAGCATGTACACTATAATTAGGTGGACTACCATCTTTATTTTCATTATCATCAAACCCCCCACCAGACCAGTTTTTAAACATTAAATTTAGCATTGAGTATTTCTAATTATGGGACTCAAGGAAGAATGTTTTTTCAAAAACAATTCACTTATTTCTGGATCATCTGAGTCATTCTCATTCCATGGTATTTCCTTACAAAAATAATAATGTATACCTCAATATTAGTAATCTCTTAATCTCTGAGATATTATTCTTTAGTTTGTAGAGATTGGGGAGAATTAGAAGATCCATAATATATAGCTAGAGAGAGATCCCTAATATAAAAAATTTCTTCTATAGCTTCCACAGTAAAAATTCCAACCTCTAGTTATTCTTATTTAATATATTAGGAAATAAAATTTTTCATATGAAGAATACTAAACATTTTAAATAATTTATAGAAAATAATCCACATTATCTTTAAGTCTAGAAGGGTTCTGAATAGGACCAATCCTATCATAAACATTATCATTATTTTCCTCCTAAATTTATCCATAGGTTCATGTTTACCTTCATATGAATTTTTTTGTTTTTTGAAAAATACAGCATAGAAAATTAAATTTTCCACATAATAAAGAAAAAACACTTCGAAATGCACTATAAATTAGATATACATAGCATATGGTATATAATGAAATCTGGAGGGGTGATTTAATTCTTCTTCCTTCTGTCTCCTGACAGATCTTTATAAGCTTATTTGATCTTCATTCTACATCAAGTACAGAAAAAAATATTTATATCTACAAATTTTGAGGCTCTCTTTCATGGTAATAATTATATGTATGATGGAGTACACTAAAAATACATATTCTCCATTTTGTTTTAATGCAATAATTCTTGTGGGAGTCATATCCATGTTAGCTCCTTAAGAGAAATCATAAACACAAGATGTGATGGATTTATTGGATATGTAATTTGATAATACTCATACACTACTATATGAGGATAACATAACCATTTAATACGGTGATTATAAGAAAATACCATATTGTCTCTATTGAATACCATTAAAATAGAATCTATTGATGAAAATGAAAAATCCCACAATTTAATAAAAATATTTTATAAAAAATGATAAAATGGAAATCCATTATACTTAAAACAATCACTCCATAAATTATTTTCACTTGAATTACAAACCAATGGCATACTAGATTATATCCATTTGTAATCCACATATTTTCTATATGGATAGGTCTATCAAGTAGATACAGGATTCAAGGATTGACTATTACAATAAATCTTGATTGATAATTCATATATCTGTTCCAAAGAGGTGAACTCATATGTGGTGAAACATCAAGATATATTTTTATTCTAACCATCCTTATATTTCTAGAGACACTAGTTTTATTTTGATAGAGAAATGGGTTTTAAAAATAGATTTTTGTGACCTAAATAGTCTAGCACGTCGAAAAACAAAAACCACCTATAATTTTTTTGATGATTCAAATTTCTATTTGAATTTTATTCAACCATTCATGTAATAAAATAATAATAAATTAAAACAAATAGCACCAAATGTTTTACTAAAAATTTAAAAATCAAATAGTTAGTGTTGGTTAAATATTACTAAAGTCATACACGCGGTTACATAAATAAGTCGTGATTAGTATAATTACCATATCTAGTATGGTAACATAGAGGGTTCATTGTTGGTTAACTAACAATAAGACTTATTATTATGAGTTACTTTAATGACCATATGAACAAAATCTCATGGTTATCTGACTACATAAGAATGGAAAACCTTATATAGAACATAAATTAAGAGAAATATAAATACACTAATATGATCAGCACTATAACATAGTTAAGGACATTAATTATAAAAAATTCAATGGTTAAAAACAAAAATGAATGATTTGGGAATAATTAATCAATTCTTAACTCATGTTGGATGTAGTATAATCTCTAAACATTATGATTCATCATAAATGTATCAATAAGTTATTATTATTTTTTAATGTACTAAGGAGTAATATCCCCATTTTTAAAATTATCTCACAATTTTTTTTTCATTTATCAATATATTTTGACCAAGAATGAGATGAAAGTTATTCAGAAATTTAAAATTAAATTTTGTTGTGACAATTTATTTGGATATGTCTGAATTTATGATCATAATCTCACAATGTGTGTGTTATCCATTGAATTTGGGCCAAAAACATCATGTATCTATTTTCATAAAGTTATTAGTAGACAATTCATCATAATTCATTTCCTTACTACATTGTGAATCTAGGTACTTGCAAAAAAGATCAAATACTCCAGAGATTTTATTTATATATAATTCTCAACAATAAAAAATTAATATCATAATGACTTACTAATTCCAATTAATTTATTTTAAGTATAATAATTCAAATTTATTTGTATTTTTCTAGATATTAGAATAATATTTTGATATAATTTAAATGAGTTTATTTTTGGTTTTATTGAATATGGGATCACAAACACACACTAAACACAATATTAGGTTGACTATTAGTAATGTAGGGTAAGATCCCTATCATACCTCTATATGTAAATTGGTCCACTAACATTCCAATATCATCCAGATCTAACTCACTACTTGCACTCATAGGAGTGTCACTACCTTTTATTCTATTCACACAAATATTTTTTAAATTATAATCTATGTGTTTTTGTTGATTTAAACCAATTACATCCTTTTTTTTGAAAAATTATAAATCGAAGGAATATTTTTTACTCACCCATTAAACTAATTTCAAATTCATTTTTCATCAACATAGAAAAATCAACACATAAGGAATATTTTATGAATTTAAAATAATTCCATCACATAATTATTCAGTACTAAATAAATCCTTATATATTTTCTTGATAAATAACTTTGGGTCAGAAATACATATTGTAAAACCATTGGAAATAAGAAAAGTTTTGTTCATACTATACCAATATCTAGAACAATATTATAAACCATAAAATACATTAATTAATTTTAAAATGGTATTTGGAATATGATTATTTTTAAATAAGTTAGTTTGGTCAAAATAATAAGGCATCAATAATATAACCATTTACAAATTCACTCATAACATCCATTAAAATTAGTCCATAAATAAGATTTACTGCATTTCAAAGTAGTATTCTGATGGAATCATTATAGATATAGGTGTAAATGTTTCTCTATTTCCAATACCTTATCATCAATTATATCCCTTTTTATCCAATCTATAATTATTTCAGATATTTGTTCTTGATTCATCTTCCTTTTTTGTATACCAACATAGTATTAATTCTTTTGTAGTCCTTTGGTTGATCTACTGATTCCAATAAACTATATGTTTAAAATTAATTCAATTATTATTGCATAGGTATTAATTAATATTAAGTAATAATTGGTTCCTTGATGTTTTTAGGATTAATCTATGATAAAAATACTTGATATTCAACCTGATTCTTTAGTGAGGCTCAATTTTGTGTACCTTTATATATTTATCCTACAGTAACATCCAGTGAATGATTTTTTATGGTTCGAATGGTTCCATAGATTGAATTACATAGTTATTATATGTCTTATTATTGGATAGTAAATACTAGATGGTATATGCTATATCATTTATCAGTTAAATAAGTAGATTTATTATAAGATATACAGGAATCATTAATATTCCAATTTGACATATCATCCTCATGATTTTCAATAAAATGTTTTGGATTTTATGGATTTGCCTCATCAAAAGTGACATGATCTATTTATTCAAAAACATATATTTATTATTAAATACAATATAATATTTATGATTATTTTAATAATCAGAAACAAATCCTTCATATATTTTTGTTGAAATTTTTTCCTCGTTCTCTTTTGTATTTAGAATATTAACTTTGGATCCAAAAACTGTAATGTGTGTTACATTGTGTTTTCTACCATTTCAAATTTCATATGGATTCTTTTTTTAAATATTTCTAAATATAACTCTATTAATTACATAAAAAGGTATTTTAACAACTTCATCCCTGAAATATTTTTTCAAGTAATATTGATTGAGTATATTTCAAGAAATATTTTGAAGGGTAATATTTCACCTTATCATAACACTATTTTAGGAGGTGTTAGAGTTTCAGAGAAATTGTCAGTATTTCTATGTTTTCTATATATTGATTCATACACTACATTCTAAAACTCTCAACCATGAGCACAAATCATGGTTTTGATTGTGAATAAACTATGGTATGTACTTAAATTTCATTTTTTAAAAAATATGCATAAGGCTAACTTTTTAATAAAGAAAAAAAATCATGTATATGTTGAATACTCATAAAAAATAAGGTAATAATTGTGTTTTACTATCAAGGTAGACACTCTAGATAGTATAAATAAATATATATGAAAAAATTATAGTTTTTTAAAGGTAGAGACCTATTTCATTATGATGAAATATTTTTTGTGTTACATTCCCTTTTAAAAAGGATTACAAACATTATATATTGGGAATTTTAACATAGATATATCCTTTAATAAACCATTATTATTTATATTTTTATGTAAATATATATTATAGTGGCCTAATATCCCATAACTGTCATGATCCGTCCCCCGGGGCCCATGCCATGATTACCCTAGGCCCACCTTCCACAGGCCAGGGGCTGGTGACTAGCACTGAAAGGGGTTTTTCATAAAACTAGGAAGGAATTTCCTTTATAACCATTATCCACATGTAACCAAGCATACAACATGATGCGAACACAAGAAAACTGTATAACCAAAATAGTGCTGAAATAAAAGGGGCCAAATACAAGCCCAATAGTAAAGGTACAAGTACAACTGAAGTACAAAACATCTAAAGAAAGAGAAAAGACAGATACTAGATCTACCTATGAGATTCCTACCTTAATGGTAGGTACAGATCGCCTCCTCAGCCCCCTACGTCCACCCATATACTCTGCGCACTGACACGCTGTATGGTCATCCTCCGGGTACCGTCCAGTTCTGGTACTCTCAGCCTCAGTCAGCGATGTTTGTCCTCTGCATCCAACACAATAAGGTGCATGAATATCCCATGTAGGGGTGAGTATAATTATACTTAGTAGGGACCTCGAGACCCTTAAGGTCTCACAAATCCTCCAAGGATAAACAACAATGTATTAAATCAACAGATAAGCATAATTAGGTATATGCCCTTACTTATACCTAAATTATCAAGTAATCCATCTCAAACATGAGGAAAACATAGAGATATTGACTCAGCTCACACTAGGATTTATTCTAGGGGTAGTAACTAGTAACATCGCCAGTAACATTGTCGAACACCTCGACTGCTAGAGAATCCCTACTCTATTGAGTATAGTGGTCCCACTGCTTCACATAGAGAAGCTTCCCACTAATCTTGGACTGCTGAGGTACTCCTCCTATCAAGTAACGTGGGTCTACCGTGTCACATAGAGGCGCTCCCCACCATGTTTCTGCCACGTCAGATAGAGATTCTCCCCGTTATGACTTGCTGAGATACTCCTCATGTCGGGTAATGTGGGTCTGCCGCGTAACACATTGGTGCTCCCCATAGTGGCCTGATGTGGTACCCCTCCTGTCGAGTACTCTGGATCTGCTGCATCACACAGAGGCTCTCCACACCATGGGTCCACCACATCACATAGAGGCGCTCTACACCATGGGTCTACCACATAACATAGAGGCGCTCCCCACTTGGCCTGTCAAGTCACTCTGAGTCAAAAAGGTCAGCAGTCATCAAGTCTCAACCAGCTACTAGGTTCCCGAACTATGGTCGCTCTTCTTGAAGAGGGTTCTCTCTATGAGCTCCTAGTCAATACTTCAACTACCATGAAGACCCACAAGGATGTTTCTTAAAGGTTTTTCACATCATTGGGGTCTCAACGCACTAGACGGAGTTTCAATTAGACGCCCGGTCTGTGAGTAATTAGCCTTTTAGTCCTGGGGGCCAGGTTGGATTCATGCTAGATCCAACCTATGTGTTCCCCCATCATAATCCACAACTCCAGTGGGGTATACTCAAATTGACTGTCTTGCTCAAAGATTTCCAGCGCCGCAGATGGTTCGTCAAATGGATGTCTGGTGCCAAAGATATGACTAAAAGATAGTAAATTGGTCTTCTCAGGTCTGGGTCGAGTCTGACCAGAGTCGAAACGACCCGGTCCGACCTATCCTGGGTCGACCCGGTTCGGCTCGACCCGACCCAACCCACTGGGTCAAGACCGACTCATGTTGTGGCCTGACCCACTGGGTGGCCCAGTCAGCTGAGCGGTCTAGTAGGTCGTGGGGGCTACGAGGGACGCGTGTACTGCAAGGGTCGTAGGTACCATGGGGCGGCGGAGGTCACAAGTTGGCTCAGTTGCAGAAGGAGTCTTGGCCGCAGGGGTGTTGCGAGGGTGTGGGGTGGTTCAGCTCAGCCCGAGGTGACTCGGAGTGGCCGTGGGCAGTGCGGTTAGGGCAGCTCAGAGGGCTTCGGGCAGTGTGGCTGGCGATGCTCGAAAGGTTGCGGGCGGCGTGGCTAGGGTAGCTCGGTCAGCGGCATGGAAAGACCACATTGGCTCGGACGATGGTGTAAGTGGCGCGACAGACGTCGAAAGCGGCTCGACAGACAACGTCGGTGGCTCTGTTGATGGAGGCAGTGGCTCGGCCCAGTCGTCAGGGGTGTCTTGGAATGGACGGCGGTGGTGGCTCGGCCCGGTCGGTGGTGGCGGCTCAGCACAGATAGCGGTGGCCAAGGGCGGCGCAACAGGGAAGCGAGTGGTGGAGCCACGGGGTGCAGTGGCTGTGGGTGTTTCGGAGTGGCTCGGCCGAGGGGGTGCCACGAGGGCACGGAGGTCTCAAGGAGGCGGTGGTCGCGGGGTGGTGTCGTTGTGTCGTCTCCATTGTCGCGTTCAACACCTCAAATCATCACAAGATTTTCAGAGGGGTCATGCCATATTTTTTTGGTTCATACCCTCTGAATTAAAGTGGTAGCATATAGCTCAACAATAATTTGAAAAATAAATTCAAGATTTACAACCTCCCTCAATGATTTATACCAAATCCCAAAAAATAATTCAATGGAAGAACATGGAAAAAGTGTTCATACCCAAATAAACCCTTACCTCGTCCATTCGATTAATTGAATATTGTCTATGTGAAAGGAGACTATGTCATTGAGAAAAGATGGACGTCAGGGACGTCGGTGATTCATCGATCATCGGTTTGTTGATGCTGACGACGTTCTTCGTCAATGAATGTCCCATGGAAGAATAAAGAGTCGATGTCGGCATTCTTCGTTGGCATTCTTTGTTGGAGAGATTTTATCCAAGAGCTCTCCCCTTTGCCAATCCTTTCCCTCAATCCCACCAAAATGAAAATATCCAACTTAATTATTTAATTTTGTCATATTTAATTATGTGGGCACATTTGAAGTTTGCAAAAAATTAATTTTCTTAATTAAATTATGGTGTTGGCACAATTAATGGGGAGGAAGTTCAAGAGGCTCCTCCACCTTAAAGAGAGAGTTGAGAGGTTTCACCCTCATTAAGAGGGGAGTTCAAGAGGTTTAAGACATGGGTGGTCCCCACCACCATAACCTCTCATGGGAGGTTAGTTTGGGTGTTCCACACCATCATAAACTCTCATGGGAGGTTTAGGTTTGGTGGTCCCCACTTCTCATCATCCACAAGGAATAAAAATAACAATAAAAGTTAAACAATTTCATTTTTATTTTATTTTATCATGAATATGTGAAAATATAACTTCCACCCTCGACCTACTGCTGTCGAGGTGATGGTATCCTTAAGTGAATACCGGAATTGTGAGTTCAACGATGATCTTGGATTTAAATTCCAAGAACCAGTCCATAGATTGAAAAAAACCCACTCGCACGTTTATTGAACGTAATCGAAATAAAGTTCAGAAATTTATTCCAGGCACTCAGGGCATCGAAATCATGCACCGCCAATTTTCATAGACTCTTAAAATTCCCATATATTTAAATAAAATTACATGAAAATTTGGGGCCTTTAAATTCTTTCAACCTTAGGGCTTTACGTACACATAAGACACAACTCAGAACTGGGTAAACAAGTGGGGGTACTGAGCACAAATCTGAGCATCCCGCTCCCTTATGCTCCTCTAGAGGTTCTGGTTTAGCCTTTGAAGGTGCAACAATTGTATTGACCATCCATGAAGGGCCCACTCTTTTCAATACTCAATCTCTAATGGTACCTCGTAAAATTCGCCCCATCATCGACGTCCAACTCGCCATGGTCGATTATGTGAGAAGGGTCATGAACATATCTCCATAGCTGGGATACGTGGAAGATGTCATTCAGATGGTGCAACTAAGGTAGAAGAGAAAATTGGTATGCCACCGTTTCAACTATATTATGGAGCTAGAATGGTCCAATGAACCTTGGATATTACTTGCCGCCACGGCCACATCTCTGCAATCCTCGTCGAGGTGAGACATGTAGAAAAAAGTTGTCATAATCCATGAAATATAGAGGCCTTCATCTCCTGTCGGCATACAAATTCTGCCTGCTATGTGCAGTATTCATTTTCTCTTGGATGATCTACCCCTTCTCGGTGGTAGTCCACACTATCTCCGGTCCCACGAGTGCATACTCCCCTGGGTTAGTCCAGCACAAAGGAGATCTGCAAAGTCTCCTGTACAACGCCTTGAAAGGTACCATCCCAATGGTGGAGTGATATCTTTTTTTTATACAAACTCCAATAAAGGAAAGTGATCCTCCTAACTGTGACCGAAGTCGAGGATGCATGCACATAGCATGTCCTCGATGGTCTGAATGGTCCGCTCAATCTGGCCACCTGTCTGAGGATGGAAGGCGGTGTTCAAATTAATCTACTTACCGAAATTCTCCTACAACCCCATTCATAGCTGGGAAGTAAAACATTCATCCTGATCAGAGGAAATCATCAAGGATACTCTATGTATCCTCACAATCTTTTGCACATAGAGGTGTCCCATTATCTCTACTAAACCTTTCTCTCTGCTGAGTATGAAGTGGGTTGACATTGTGTGTCGGTCGACAGTCACCAAAATCGAGTCATGACCCCTAGATGTACATGGATGTCCTATCACAATGACCATGGAAATCTCATCCCACATCCACATTGGGACCTCTAAAGGCTGAACTAAGCCTGCTGGTACCTGATTATCCTCCTTCACTTGTTGAGAAGTGATGCACTGAGAGACAAACACTGCTACTGCTTTCTTCATTACCAACCACCAGTGCTGTTGTCAGAGATCCTTGTACAACTTCACCACTCCTAGATGTACTGCTAGAGTGGAAATGTGGAACTCCATCAAAACTTCCTCCTGAAGTGACACTAGTACCATGGTATGTATTCTGATGAGAATGATGTCCTCCCCACCTTCAAAAAATCCATCAGGAGCCTATCATGTGTATATCTGAGCACGTCGTGTCTCATAGTCAGCCTCCACATGTTGTGCCTCCCCGACACACTGAAAGAGTAGGGGAGTGACTATAAGAGACATAACAAAAACATATCCATCTTTATCCACAAAGTATATATGCAATGAATCCAGTTACTTTGTCACCTCACCACCCAGTTGTATACCGAACATCCAATTGACTGCATCTTCAACAAAGTTCCCCTTCCCAGAGGTATAGAGTATCTCGAAGACAAAGACCTGGGGGAACTCAAGACAACATTTTTCTCTCAGGTTCAGGACCTTTGGAGAGGAAATATACTTGAGACTATTGTGATCAAAGTACATTGTAATGTGCTCACCCATCATACAGTTTTGCCACATAATCAGGGCGAAGACCACTGCTGCTAACTCTGGGACATGGGTAGCATAGTTCTACTCATGTTGTCATAGCTATCAAGAACCATATGTGATCACAGCTCACTCCTGCATCAAGGCACATCCGAGTCCGGTCCCGGATGCGTCATAGAAAACTACATACCCCAATGCCCTCCTATGGAAGCCTCATGATGGGGGCAGTAGCCAGCCTCAGCCTGTACTCTAGAAAACTCTGCTGACATTTGTCCGACCAAATTAAGGGTTTCCCCTTCATTTTCAATGCTGATAGTGGTGCTAAAATGTTGGAGAAATCTGGTACAAATTTCCTTTAGTATTCGGCCAAACCCAAGAAGGTCCATACCTCTGCCACACTCCTAGTTGTCTCCCAATAATGTACCATCTCAATCTCTTCTAGATCCACTTCTACTACAACCTCCGATATGACATGCCCCAGAAACTTTATCTCTCGAATCCGGAACAGGCACAACGAGAGCTTACTATAAAGCTGGTGCTCTTGGAGTGTGTCCATTACTACCCGCAAATGATTGGAATTCTCCTCCTTAGTGGTCGAGTATATCATGATGTCATTGATGAAGACTAATACAAAGCGATCACGGTATGTCTAAAAGATCATGTTAAGGAGTCCCATGAACACTGATGGAGCATGAGTCATGACGAATGGTATAACCATGAACTCATAATGGTCATATCGACATCCGAAGGTCGTCTTCTCCACATCCTCATCTCACACTCTGAGCTAGTGATAGCCTAATATGAGGTCTATCATTGAGAACCATCGTGCTCCGTTCAGCTAATCAAAGAGGTAGTAAATCCTCAGGAGTGGGTACTAGTTCTTCACAGTCACTTGGCTCAGGCACCGATAGTCAAAAAAAAGTCTCAGACTCCCATCCACCTTCATTAAAAACCAAATCGGAGCTTCCAAAGGTGAAACATGGGGCCGGATGAACCCCTTCACCTGTAAGTCCTCCAGTTGTACCTGTAGCTCCCGAAGGCCTACAAGAGCCATATGATATGCTGGTGTAGATATAGGTGTCTTCTTAGGGTACAAGTCAATGTAAAAGTCCACCTCTCTATGAGGAGGTAGACCAGGAACATCATCAGAGAAACCATCCACATATTTTTCCATCACTACCAGATAGATCAAAATCTTTACATCAACAACACTGAGGGTAAGGCTTGCCAACTAATTAGTGATAAATTGTACTCTCCTCTTGGTAAGTCCATCATGTCCTGCAAATGCTACTTTCTCACCGGGGAAGGTAATCCTGGTCCCATCTGTGCAGACACACCACACATTTCATCTAATACATTCTTTTTAGCATGGACTATAGATAACCAATCAATTCTCAAGATGTAACGCCCTGACCCCAGTTACCCAGAGTCGGTGCATTATTACATGACATTGGCATAATCACAAGAAAGATCAAATCTCGAAAGACCGATTGGTTTAGTAGCCTTGGAAACACTAGATATATTCATAAGGTTTACATTACATCATCAAATGAAAACTACAACAACATAGTCTCCATAGTCCACACTCTTATCCCCTCACACTATCCCAGCAGGTCATTCATAAATTACTTCTTCACATCCTGGGAAAAATAAAACACAGAAAAGGGGTGAGCTCAAATGCCCAGTAAGGATAACAATATAGCGGAAACATTCATAAATAAGATTAGACATTTAAAGAAATGTATAACTAAAACAAAAGCCTTTTAAACTGGAACTTCAACATAATATAGCAAAAGTAAAATAAAATAATGCCATTTATATATTCACATGGATATTCTACTAATCGAATAATCACATGAAATATCAATAACCACTTTCATAATGATGGAATGCATAATTCCAGATAATCATAACCACATTTCCAAGGCCTCATGGCAAGACTGCAAATAAGATTTTTTCAAGGCCTTGTGACAAGACACTAGTTTGTCTCATGAGACCTACCGATGCATCGAGGAGCTATAGCGGGCTCCACCCATCACATATTAAGTCCAATGCATTCCCATATGAAAAGGTTTAAACATAACATAAACATTCGTATTAAAACTAGCTTATGAAATGTAAATACGTCATCCATAAACCATGAAAATAACATATCCATATTCAAACATATCACAAAACCATCAATACAATATGAAAGTTTTGTTTCATAATAAATCATCTCCAAATAAGCTTCAAATCCATCAAAGGATGTTGACATAGATGAAATCAAAACTCTTTTTAGAGAAATATCTCTTTTTATTTTGAAATAATTTAAGAGTCATATAAAATGAAACATTTTCATTGAAAGTATTCTTATAATATTGTAAGGGAAGCTTCGATGATTTTATAACGGTGGAAAATAGCCGCACCCGCCGTATAAGTTAAAAAAACATTCTTACCTTAATTTTCTCAAAAGGTTAAAAAGCACCTTGTTTAGAAAACGACGGAATGATTCCTTTATAAACCTCGTATAAAAGTCAAACAAGGGTATAAATGACTTTATCCCATATTATTGTAAAGGGTAAAAATGTTTTGAAATACATTTTGGAGAAACATGGATGTGGATGATAATGAAATCCCAGTAGATTATTACGTATAAACAACCTCGGATAATGAAGAGATTGTGAAATAAACCCTTACCTTGTACTTTTCTTTGGTTGGGGTAGGTTAACCTCCTGTATAATGGTTAAATAATTGTTATTAAATTATATAATAATCATATACATTAATATGATATCATATATGATCTTTCAACATTGATTTGTTATTAATATCTTAGTATTATTGTTGTTTCAGGTGTTAACTTACTCAATTTCTTTTATATGTTTTATTACATAAGCCATGTTTGTAATTGATAGGTTGTATCTTAATCATATCCAGAATGATATCAAGTCCTTATATACTGTTATTAATCTTCAAATAAGAATTATACTTGAATGGATATGATGGAGAATGAATCTCATCACGTTCGTGGAGACGGTAGTCCGTACGTACGCACGAGGGACAATATCATTCTTTTGATATTAAAATAATATATAATTGGATAGTATATAATATATACAGAATAATTATCATTTTATATTTATAATTTACATGAGTTACACATCATTATTATACCCATCCAAATAATAATATATTGAATAATAATTACACCATGATGTGGAGACGGTAAGCCGTATGTACGCACGTATGGTGACATGTTATTCAAAGGGTGGATAGAATACTGAATATGGTTGCACCATATTTATAATAACATCATAGTATATATAAGATACTGGATTTATTATTTTATAATGGTAATAACAAAGAAAGAAGAAGTGGAAGAAGAAATGAATTTGAAAAAGGGTGGTGAAAACAGTACCTCTTCTTTGGGTTCTTCCTTTTGATTTGATCAAAAGGATCATTAGGTTGGCTTTATGATCAAAATAATGCCTATAGGTTGTAATTAGGTATGTTTAGAGAGTATTTGGGTAGAGTTTTTCTGAACCAAAAGGCTTTGATGGTGTGAAGTAATGAGAAGGGGGAGTGCCCTTTTATAAGAGGGGTGAGGGGCACCTTTCGAAAAGTTAGAAATAGTAATTTATAATTAATTCATATTCGGTTTCTAATGGATCCAAATTTTATTATTCAAAGGTTAAGGTGGGGATAGGTCTGAAACCATTCAAACAATAGAATTTAGACAGGTTTTGGTTAATATATTAACAGTATCTTTTAGTTTTAACTCTTAGTTAATTAGTTTGACATTTACCATGTCACTTTGTATTTTTATATTATATAGTTAATAAAATTACTATATACATCCAAGAGACCACAAAGTGGTCCATTAATGATACCCCTATCATGATATAAGTCTCTTGGACGAACCTTAGATTTTTATGAATTTAAAAACAATTAATAATATAATATTTGTTTTAAAAACTCTTTTATGTCAATTTTGACACTATTCAATAGTTGATTTTTTTCAAACTTATAACAGAATGATTACTACTAAAAAAGTTAATTAAATCAATCCTAATATGTCATATTATCCTAGAAAATTAGTTTAATTCATTAAAAGTCTCAAATAATATTTATTTGGGTATTTATAATATCAATTATTTTAATTTTTCACTATTATGGTAGTTACTTCATCATCATTTTGTCATAAATAAATTAGATTATTTAATGTCTAAAAATTATAAATAAAATATAATTATGTATTAAATCTTTTTATCTTTCTAATGAAAATTTACAATAGAATTTATCTTATGTATAACCCTATTTTAAAAATTTCTTAGTAAATAAACTTTGATTTTAACTCTTTTAACTCTTCTTTGAATTAAATAATAATAAATGTCCTAATCTAATCCAAGTGGACCTAAATGATAATATGTTATTCCTAAGGTTGTTTTGGGTCGAGATAAACTTTTCCAATAGAATTAGAACATGTGTTAGGATAATATTAATATCATTTTTACCCTTAATTACCCTATTTACTTTTAACCGTGGTAAATAAAAGTGAAAAGTTACAATTCACCAAAAATTATTTTCATCTAATTGAACCACATATTACTTCTTGATATTAACCGTGTCTCTCGGATTTTCGAAATTCCATTCACATAAGCGGTAAAATTATGTTTTATGAAAAATTCAGTTTTTTTAACTACCACTTAGTAGTTTCACTATTCATCAAAAATGATGTTATTCAGAACAATGCCAAAATTTCACCTTAAGCTATAATTGATATTCTGAATTCAAAAATGATGTCTATTTTACAAAATTCCAAACATATAAGTTTCATTAATTAATTTTATAATTAATTCCCTCTGTCACAACAAATAACGTGTTTTTTTGAAACAATATATATCAAAAGATTGACAATTGTTTAGGTCCAATTTCAAAGGGAAATTAATTTTAATGAACACCATTGGATAAAATAGTAAAAATAAATTCTAATTATACTTTAAAACCACTAAATAATATAATTTATCACTATAAATTATTTTCATTAAAATAGTTGTTTTTATGTATTTTTCACTATTCATAAAAATTGGAAGTTCTCAGAAAAATACCAAAAATTCATCTTAGGATAATTTCGATATTCCAAAACAAAAAATTAAGTCCATTTTGAAATATAAAATATATATAATTTAAAAAAGTATGTATTACTAGTCATATCGGCTAGTTTGATTGGTTGTGGTGTGTTAGAACTCGATGTTGCGTAAAACACACGCTATCGCATTATTCAAAGAGAAGCGTACCGTATAAGCTTGGGGTGTTACATTCTCCCCTCCTTTAAATAATTTTGTCCTCGAAAATTCTAGAATACTACCGCATGAAAAGACTCGTATGGTTCTTCATCATAAGTTCCTCGGGTTCCCACGTTGCCTCTTCCATCTTATGGTTTCTCCACAAAACTTTTACCAGACGCGTTGTCCGGTTTTTCAGTACTTGTTCTCTTATATCAAGAATCCTGATAGGATCTTCACAATAAGACAGATCGGGTTCCAGTTCAAATTTTTCATAGGTGAGTACATGCGTTGGGTCAGGCATGTATTTCCTCAACAGAGATACGTGGAACACATTGTGAACATTGGAGAGACTTGGCGGCATTGCCAATCGGTAAGCTACAGCCCCAATTTGTTCTAGAATTTCGAAAGGTCTGATGTACCTGGGACTCAATTTACCTTTCTTACCAAAATGTATGACTCCCTTCCATGGAGATACCTTCAGGAAAACATGATCACTGACTTGAAATTTTATATCCTTCCTTCGATTATCGGCATAGCTCTTCTGCCTAATTTGAGCTGCTTTGATATGGTTTTGGATTACCTTCACATTTTCCATCGTTTCCTCCACCAGTAATAGGCCTACTAGTTTTCTTTCAACAAAGTCATCCCAACAGGTTCATGTGCGACATCTCTTTCCATATAACGCTTCATATGGTGCCATCTGAATACTCAAATGGAAGCTATTTTTATATGAAAATTCTACCCAAGGTAAATATTTATCCCACATACTCTGAAAGTCAAGTGAGAAAAATCTCAACATGTCTTCTAAGGTTTGAATAGTCCGTTCTGATTGTCCTTCTGTCGGAGGGTGGTAGGAAGTGCTCAAATGAAGTTCAGTATCCAGGGATTTCTGAATACATTTCTAGAATCATGAATTAAAACGGGGATCACGATCAGAAACAATCGATAGGGGTACTCCATGAAGTCTCCCAACTTCATTAATATATAGTTTTGCTAGACGTTCCAGTGGTAGATCTTCTCTTATCGCAAGAAAATGTGCTGACTTGGAAAGACGGTCAACAATAACCCATATTTCATCATTCCTTCTAAGAGTATTTGGTAGCCCCATGACAATGTTCATCGTAATATTGTCCCATTTCCACTCCGGAATGGGAAGAGGTTGCATGGCTCCTCCAGGGTGTTGTCTTCCAGCTTTCACTTGTTGACAAACCAAACATCTTGACACAAAATCAGAAATCTATCTCTTCATATTGTCCCACCAAAAATGTTCCTTAAAATCTCTATACATTTTGGTGCTCCCATGGTGTATAGAGAAATTGGAACTATGAGAATCATCCAGCAATTCACTTTTTAGATCAGGTATATCGGGAACACAAAGTCTCTTCCCGAATTTTAAAATTCCATCTTCATAAACAAAGTCTCTCAATCTCCCATCATTCACAGATTTAATATTCTTTTGAAATTCTTCATCATCAGTCTGAGAACTCTTAATCCTTTCTAGTAAAGAAGGTTTGGATACCATTTGAAAAATAATTTATGTTTCAACTTCACTGGTTATTCACATGTCCATCTTCACTAGATCCATCAAAATTGGATCCCTTTCAATCCTCATCACGTTCAAAACTCCATGGTCTTTTCTGCTCAAAGCATCTTCCACCTTGTTTGCTTTCCCCGGGTGGTAGTGTATCGTACAATCATAATCCATGAGTAATTCAATCCATCTCTTTTGCCTCATGTTGAGTTCTTTTTGTGATAAAATATACTTCAAACTCTTGTGATCAGTATAAATCTCACATTTTTCATCATAGAGGTAGTGCCTCCATATCTTCAAAGCAAGGATCACAGCTGCTAACTCTAGATCATGAGTAGGATAGTTTTTTTCATGAATTTTCAACTATCGTGATGCATAGGCAATAACCCTATCATTCTGCATAAGGACACAACCAAGTCCTTTCATAGATGCATCACTATAAATAATGAACCCATCATTCCCCAATGGTAGAGTCAATATAGGAGCATTGACTAATCTTATCTTCAGTTCTTCAAAACATTCTTCACACTCTTTTGTCTAAACAAATTTAACCCCTTTACGTATGAGCTTCGTTAATGGGTTAGCCGATCGGGCAAAATTCTAGACGAAACATCGATAATAACCTGCTAAACCAATAAAACTACGTAACTCAGTTATATTCGTAGGTGCTGGCCATTCTTGGATTGCCTTGGTCTTAGAAGGATCAACAGAGATTCCATCATTGGGACAATATGGCCAAAAAATAAATCTCCTGAAGCCAGAATTCACACTTGCTAAACATCCCATATAATTAATGTCTTCTCAGAGTCTTCAAGATAATATGCAAGTGATTTTCATGATCTTCATAGCTTTTTGATTATACCAATATATCATCAATAAATACCACCACAAATTCATTGATATATTCCTTGAAAACTTTATTGATCAGATCCATGAATACAGAGGGTGCATTAGTAAATCGAAAAGGCATTACTGTAAACTCATAATGCCTGTACCTGGTTCAAAATGCTATCTTCAGAATCTATTCCTTCTTCACACACAACTGATGGTATACAGATCTAAGGTCAATCTTTGAAAAGTATTAAGCTCCATGAAGTTGGTCAAATAAATCATCAATGTGAGGTAGGGGATACTTGTTCTTTATTGTTATATCATTGATCTCCATGTAGTCGATACATAACATCATGGATCCATCTTTCTTTTTAACAAAAATAATAGGGGCTCCCCATGGAGAAACACTAGGGCAAATAAATCCTTTATTACTCAATTCGTCTAGTTGTTTCTTTAGTTAGACTAATTCTACAGTGTCCATTCTATAAGGGGTCTTCGAGATAGGCCTTTATCCAGGAATTAAATCAATGGAAAACTCAACTTCTCGTTCTCCAGGATGTCTAGGTAAATCATCCGGAAATACATCTACATATTCTTTCACAATAGTTAAATCCTCTATTTGAACATTCCTTTCCTCACCCACAGTCATTTCATTCTCTTCCTCCTCAATAATTGAATTTAGTTGAGCTACTGGGGGTGGATCTACATAAGAATTAGGCGGTGATGATTCTGCTCTAACGATATGTTGTTCCTTATCCTCATCATCAAGAATCATAACCTCTTTCTTCTTAAAATAATTCTTTTCATCATAGTCCATAAGCCAATCCAAACCAAGGATTATATCAAACTCAATCATAGGTATGCTGATGAGATTAGCACATAAAGAACATTTATGTGCTCTAATGGGGACTGACTGAAAAAACATTGTTGCAATGATATTTTCCTTAAGAGTCTTAACTGACAACTCCCTTATTAAATAAAATTGGAAATATCTAATTTTCTTAGAAAACTGGGAAGATATGAAACAATATGATGATCCAGAATCAAATAATTCATTTTCTAAACTTGAGGAAACCATTAAATTACCTACCACCACGTCTTTCGGAGCTTCTACCTCAGCAGTAGTGATAGCATAAGCATGGCCTTGATCCCTTGGCCTTTTTTGAGGTAAGTTCTCATAATGCTTTGGACATTCATCTTCATAATGTCCCATCTCCCTGCAATTTTAGCACTGAAAATTGGTAGCTTCCTTCCTCCCTTTGCAATCACGAGCTTGGTGGCCTTTTCACCACATTTGTAACAGACGCTCATTCCCTTCAAGAAAGTACCAGGGTGATTCTTCCAACATTTACCACAGGATGGATATTCAACCTTTCCCTTCTTCCCCTTATTTCTATTCCCAGATTTATCAGAAGATCTCTTCTTCTCTTTATTTTCTTTAAAGTCATAAGAATATGAGAATTCTTTCTCTATCTTGATAGCACATGAGACAATGTCTTCGTACGACGAGAAGGATTGTGAGACTAATGCTCGACAAAGAATTGGTTTTAACCCATAAAAGAAATGATCAATCTTACTTCTTGTGTTATGTATATAATCTCCAGCATACCTTGCTTACCTTGTAAAGTTATCCTCATACTTTGCGACATTCTCATCCTCCTTTTATTTCAGACTCAGAAATTGCCTTTCCATATCTGCTTGATGGCCACGAGGAAAGTATTTTTCAAAAAACAGATCATTGAACTCCCTCCATTCCATATTTCATACTTCATCATCTTCCTTCGTGTTTTGAATCAATTACCACCATTGATCATCATCTCCAGTGAGGCGGTAAACTGCCATGATAACTTTTTCCCTTTCACTACTCCCCAAATCCTGAAATATTTTCTCTAGGGAATTTATCCATTGCTTATCTACTAAGGGATTTATACTCACATTTAATGTTGGTGGTTTTTTCCTCATGAAGCGATCTAACATTGATCCTCCACACTGTGGATCAGGGTGCTTTATACGGGTAAGGTTATTATTCATAACCTGAGTAAGTTGTCTCAGTATGGTGATTAGCTGATCGGCACCAGTTGCATCACCAGCTCCACTATAATTATCTTGAGAAAGAGGGAAATCCCTTCATGGAGTGCGTGCATTGATATGGTTTCCATTTTTTCCACTAGGCGCCATTTCTAAATATTGGTATAAACTAGATCAGTTTATGAATCAGAATACATAATCACATACTTACAAAACACTTAACATAAATCGAAATATTTAGGGATATAATCCATAATAATAAAAATGTTTTCTTTAAGGAAGTATATAATCATAAATCCTTCATAATGATTTTTAAAGAAAATGAGAGTTATCCTAAGCATATCACCCGGGAGTGTCATAACCAAGAGTGCAGCAAGGCCCGTTGTTGTGCACCAGTTCCCGTTCGAGTCTAGCTCAAAGTGGTGTTTTTGGGTTTTAACCCTAGGTACATCTGTGCCAGAGCCGCCTCTACCTGGTCGTATTCAGACAGGGATGTATTTCTCGAAAAACTCATAAAATCTCTACAATAACAAATTTCTAAAAAGTTCTTCTATACTAATCCCCAAAGTCCATCTTAGGTCTACGTGCTCTAATCAGAGTTTATCTAAATCTATCTTCCAAGGTTTGTACTAAACCTCCCTCTGATAACAACTGTAATGACCCAACCCCAGTTACCCAGAGTCGGTGCATTATTACATGACATTGGCATGATCACAAGAAAGATAAAATCTCAGAAGACCGATTGGTTTAGTAGCATCGAAAACACTAGATATAATCATAAGGTTTACATTACATCATAAAATGAAAACTACAACAACATAGTCTCCATTGTCCACACTCTTATCCCCTCACACTATCCTTTCAGGTCATTCAAACATTACTTCTTCACATCCGGGGAAAAATAAAACATATATAATGGGTGAGCTCAAATGCCCAGTAAGGATAACAATATAGCGGAAACATTCATAAATAAGAATAAACATTTAAGGCAATGTATAACTAAAACAAAATCCTTTTAAACTGAAACTTCAACATAGTATGGAAAAAGTAAAATGAAATAATTCCATTTAAATATTCACATGGATATTCTAGTAATCGAATAATCATATGCAATATCAATAACCACTTTCATAATGATGGAATGGATAATGCCAGACTATCAAAACCACATAGCCAAGGCCTCATGCCAAGACAACAAATAAGATTTTGTCAATGAATTGTGCCAAGACACTAGTTTGTCTCATGAGACCTACCGATGCATCGAGGGGATATAGCAGTCTCCACCTGTCACATATTATGTCCAATTCATTCCCATATGAAAAGGTTTAAACATAACATAAACATTCTAATTAAATCTAGCATACGAAATGTAAATACTTCATCCATAAACCATGAAAATAACATATCCATAGTCAAAAATATCACAAAACCTTCAATACAATATGGAAGTTTTGTTTCCTAATAAATCATCTCCAAATAAGCTTAAAATCCATCAAAGGATGTTGACATAGATGAAATCAAAACCCTTTTAGAGAAATATATATTTTTATTTTGAAATAACTTAAGATTAATATAAAATGAAACATTTTCTTTGAAAGTATTCTTATAAGCTTGTAAGGGAAGCTTCAATGATTTTATAACGGCGGAAAATAGCCTCACCCGCCGTATAAGTTAAAAAAACATTCTTACCTTAATTCTGTCAAAAGGTTAAAAAGCACCTTGTTTAGAAAAAGACGAAAAGATTCCTTTATAAACCTATTGTAAAAGTCAAACAAGGGTATAAATGACTTTAACCCATATTATTGTAAATGTTAAAAATGTTTTGAAATACATTTTGGAGAATCATGGATGTGGATGATAAAGAAATCCCAGTATATTATAACGTATAAACAATCTCGGATAATGAAGAGATTGCGAAATAAACCCTTACCTTGTACTTTACTTTGGTTGGGGTAGGTTAACCTACTGTATAATGGTGAAATAATTGTTATTAAATTATACAATAATCATATACATTAATATGATATCATATATGATCTTTTAACATTGATTTGTTATTAATATCTTAGTATTATCGTTGTTTCAGGTGTTTACTTACTCGTTTACTTTTATATGTTTTATTACATAATCCATGTTTGTAATGGGTAGGTTGTATCTTAATCATATCCAGAATGATGTCAATTCCTTAGATACTATTATTAATCATCAAATGAGAATTATACTTGAAAGGATTCAATGGATAATGAATCTCATCGCGTTAGTGGAGACGGTAGTTCGTACGTACACACGAGCGACAATATCATTCTTTTGATATTAAAATAATATATAATTGGATAGTATATCAAATATACAGAATAATTATAATGTTATAGTTTTTATTTTCATGAGTTACACCTCATTATTATACCCATCCAAATAATAATATATTTAATAACAATTACACCAAGACGTGGAGACGGTAAGCCGTACTTACGCACGTATGGTGACATGTAATTCAAAGGGTGGAAATAATACTGAATAAGGTTGTACCATATTTATAATAACATAATATTATATATAAGATACTGGGGTTATTATTTTATAATATTAATAACTAATAAAGAAGAAGTGGAAGAAGAAATGAATTTGAAAAAGGGTGGTGAAAACATTACCTCTTTTTCAGGTTCTTCCTTTTGATTTGATCAAAAGGGCTCTTTAGGATGGATTTCTGATCAAACCAAGGCCTCTAGGTTGTAGTGAGGGAATTTTAGAGAGTATTTGGGCAGATTTTGGATTATCCAAAAGGCTTTGAAGGTTTTAAGTAATGAGAAGGTGGAGTGCCCTTTTATAAGAGGGGTGAGGGGCACCTTTGGAAAATCTAGAAATATTAATTTATAATAAATTCATATTCAGTTTCTAATGGCTCCAAAGTTGATTATTCAAAGGTTAAGGTTGGGATAAGTCTAAAACCATTCAACCAATAGAATTTAGACAGGTTTGGGTTACTATTAACCTTATCATTTAGTTTTAAATCTTAGTTAATTAGTTTGACATTTACCATGTCACTTTGTATTTTTATATTATATAGTTAATAAAATTACTATATACATCCAAGATACCCCCAAGTGGTACATTAATGATTCACCTATCATGATATAAGTCTCTTGGATGGAATTTATATTTTTATGAATTTAAGATCAATTAATAATATAATATTTGTTTTAAAAACTCTTTTATGTCAATTTTGACACTATTCAATAGTTGATTTTTTTGAAACTTATAACAGAATGATTACTTCGAAAAAAGTTAATTCAATCAATCCTAGTATGTCATATTATCCTATAAAATTTATGTAATTCATTAAAAGTCTCAAATTATATTTATTTGGGTATTTATAATATCAATTATTTTAATTTTTATCTATAATGGTAATTACTGCATCATCATTGTGTCATTAATAAATTAAATTATTGAATGTCTAAAAATTATAAATAAAATACATTATGTAGGAAGTCTTTTTATCTTTCTATTGAATATTTACAATCGAGTTTATCTTATGTATAACCCTATATTAAAAATGTCTTAGTAAATAAACATTGATTTTAACTCTTTTAACTCTTCTTTGATTTAAATAATAATAAATGTCCTAATCTAATCCAAGTGGACCTAAATGATAATATTTTATTCCTAAGGTTGTTTTTGGTGGAGATACACTTGTCCAATAGAATTATGACATGTGTTAGGGTAATATTAATATCATTTTTACCCTTAATTACCCTATTTACTTTTAACTGTGGTAAATAAAAGTAAAAAGTTACTATTCACCAAAAATTATTTTCATCTCATTGAAGCACATTTTACTTCTTGATATTAACCGTGTATCTCGGATTTTCGAAATTCCATTCCCAGAAGTGGTAAAATTATGTTTTATGAACAATTCAGTTTTTTTAACTACCACTTGGTAGTTTCACTATTAATCAAAAATTGAAGTTTTTCAGAACAATGCCAAAATTTCACCCTAAGATATAATTGAAATTCTGAATTCAAAAATGATGTCTATTTTACAAAATTCCAAACATATATGTTTCATTAATTAAATTTATAATTAAGTCCCGTTGTCACAACAAATAGCGTGTTTTTAAGAAACAATATATATCAAAAGATTGACTATTGTTTAGGTCCAATTTCAAAGTGAAATTAATTCTAATGAACACCATTGGATAAAATGGTAAAAATATATTCTAATTATACTTTAAAACCACTCAATAATATAATTTATCACTATAAATTATTTTCATTAAAAGAGTTGTTTTAAAGTATTTTTCACTATTCATAAAAAATGGAAGTTCTCAGAAAAATACCAAAAATTAATCTTCGGATAATTTCGATATTCCGAAACCAAAAATGAAGTCCATTTTGAGATATGAAATATATATAATTTCAGAAATTAGGTATTACTGTTCATAATGGCTAGTTTGATTGGTTGTGGTGTGTTAGAACTCGATGTTGCATAAAACCCACGATATCGAATTATTCAAAGAGAAGTGTACCATAGAATCTTGGGGTGTTACACAAGATGACACTGTAAGGCCTTGATGCTACTACTAGGAGATCGTAGCTGATGATCTCACCGCTTAGAGTATGCTCGCACTGTCGGAACTAGTGTGTAATCGTCGAATCCTCTTCTGTAGGAGTCTCTAGCCATAAGGATCGAGCCAATGACTCCATCGGAATCTCTGATCTCCGAATGAGGGAAGTGGGAATAAAGGAATGAATGTCACCTATGCCTATAAGTACTTTAGATAAAGTGGATTAGACATAGATCATACCTCTTATCATCTCTGGAGCACCATTTTTGTAAGCATCAGCTACCTGGAGCCGAACTCTCCCCTATCCACCCGCTCCCTATGGTCGGGGTGGACCTAATGGTGTTGGTGGTAGTAACATCTAGAATCGTCACCCACCACCAGCTACATGACAAGCTCATCTGCCACGTATGCCTGCTCCATATGGACCACCTCGATCGGACCTTTATCTCCGCTTGGGTGGTCCCTCGACCATCTGCTGATCTTCCGTACGACTGGTCAGACAGTCATGAGCCATGTGACCCTGTCCGCCGCATGAGTAACATTGCATGATCCTTGACTTATTGCTTCCACCTCATGTTCCCCGCACACCCAATCCTAAGTCATGAGGTCTTCCACCTTTAGGTCTAGTCCTCTTTGACCTCTATGATGTCTGTTTCATGCCAGTTTAAGAAGACTCTGCTGCGTGACGATGGGTGCTTGGTCTTGCTGCTGGTGACTACTCAGCAAGGAAACTCTCTACTAAGAGGGCGCTCTCTAACATCCCTGCCTGCATTGAGATGTTGAGTGGGATCATCGAAGCCCTAATTTCCCACCTGAGCACCTACTTAATGGTCTTGGCCCTAAAAAATGGGTCATGTACCTTATCTGTAGAGTAGCGTGAGAGGTTAGTGAACCTTGCTATGTACTGAGCTACAGTCATGCTACCCTGCTACATATGAAGATGATCTTGTAAGTTCACTGCACAAAGAGTCACTGGGACAAACTCTACCTGAAACAGGCTCTTGAAGTCTGTCCAGAGAAGTGTCACCTCTTCGTGAAACTGGAGCATCAAGCTCCACCATCTTCCTATTGATTCATGTAGAATATAGGTAGCAAGGATCACCATGAGATCAACTGGGGTCCCGATGAGTGAGTAGATTCTCACCACATGATCCAGCCAATCCTCAGCTGCCTGTGGGTTTGTCTCTCCCCTGAACCTGGGTTACCTCTAGCGTTGGAACTCGTGCAATGCGCTTAATTGGCGTGCACTCTCTGCTACTGGGGATGGTGGCATAAATGGATCAATGTGTAATGGTACCACTGGTGCCTCTACTGTAAAGGGGCCTTATACTGAGGCCTCATCGCTTGGTGGTCTATTAGTACATACAACTCTCAGAACCCTAGATGGCTATCTGCATAGAGGAATACTGAAAAGAAACAGGTGCACCACGGTTTATATGTTATACCTGGTGAGATGACTCAAAATATTACTGAGGAAACGTTTATAACACACATGCAATCGGTGTTTTCATGCACTGAGTCGGAAATCAGAAGTCAGGGTCCTGGTGTATGGATACGTCAGCCACCATACAAAAACTGGAATCCCAAAACCGATAACCACACTCACTAAACTTAACATTATTTCCGTTAAAAGAAAGATCAGATTCCTATGTTCTACGGTAGAACCAACTCCTTAGATACCAATTTTTCACGACCCGTCCACCAGTGCCGGTGTCATGGCTACCCCAGGCCCGCCTTCCAAAGGCCAGGAGTTGGAGAGTAGCACCGAAAAGTATTTTTTCCTAAAACTAGGAAGGAATTTCCTTTATAACCATTAACATCATGTAACTAAGCACACAGTAAGATACGAACACAAGAAAACTGTATAACCAAAACAGTGCTAAAAGTATAGGGGTCAGAATACAAGCCCAACAGTAAAGGTACAAGTACAACTGAAATAAAAAACAACTAAAATAATGGAAAATACAGCTAATAGATCATTATTCAAGGTTCCTACCTAAAGGGTAGGTATATATCACCTTCTCATCACTCCACTTCCACACATCACCTCTGCGTACTGACATGTCGTATGGTCCACCTCCGGGTACCGCCATGTCTCGGTACTCTCAGCCTTAGTCATGTTTGTCCATCATCAGCATCCAACACAATAAGGTGCGGGCATAGCCTATTCAGGGGTGAGAATAATGATACTTCGTAGGGACCCCGAGACCCTCAAGGTCTCACAAATCCACCAAGGATAAACAACAACATAGGAAATCAACAAATAACCCTACATAGGTATATACACATACATATACCTAAGTTATATAGTAATCCATCCCAAAAATGATGAAAACAAAAAGATACTAACTCAGCTCACACCAGGATTTATTCTAGGGGTTCTAACAAGTAACATCTCCAATCACATTGCTGAACACATCAGCTGCTAAAGATCCCCTCCTCTATCGAGTATAGTGGTCCTACAGTGTCACATAGAGGTGCATCCCACTAATCTTGGACAACTGAGGTACTTCTCCTGTCATGTACCATCGGTCTACCATGTCACCCAGATACACTCCCCATCGTGGTTCTGTTGCGTCACACAGAAGTGCTCCCCCTCATGACATGCTGAGATACTCCTCATATCGAGTACTGTGGGTCTGTCGTGTCACACAGAGGTTCTCCCCACCATGGCCAACTATAGTACACCTCCTATCGAGTACCATGGGTTTTCTATGTCACATAGAGGCACTCAAAACCATGGGTCATCCTAGTCATATAGAGACACTCCGCACTAGCCCTGTCAAGTCACTCCAAGTCAAAAAGGTCAATAGTCATCAAGTCTTAGCCATATACTGGTTTCCCGCACTATGCTCACCCATATTCATGAGGGTCCAATCGAGGAGCTCCTAGTCAATACTCTAACATGCACGAATCCCCATAATAATGTATCTCAAAGGACTTCAATGTCATTGGGGTCTCAACACAATAGATGGAGTGTCAATCGGAAACCCGATCTGTGAGTTATTACCCTTTTAGTCCTAGGGACCTGGTGGGATTCATGCTCAATCCAACCTATATGATCTCCATCTTAATACAAAACTCTAGTGGGGTATAATCAAAGGGATCATATCCCTCCCAGACATCCAACACCACTGACGGTTCCTAAAACGGACGTCTGGTGCCAATGTTATGGCCAAATGAATGTAAATGGGTCATACTAGGACTGGGTTCAGTCCGACCTGATCGGACTGACCCGACCCGACCTAGCTTGGGTCGACCCGACTTGTGGTGCAGCCCTGCCCACTAGGCCGCCGGGACCACTGAGTGGTCCAACAGGCCGCGATGGTCAGGGGTACTATGGGGCAGCAGAGGTCACAAGTCGGCTCGCCTGCGGACGACATCTCGGTCGCGGGGGAGCTGAGCGGGTGCAGGGCAGTTCGGCCCAGCCCGAGGCGGCTCAGATAGGTCGTGGGCAGTGCGACCTAGATGACTCGGCCGGCGGCTCGGCGTGACGGTAGCGGCCCAGAAGATGGCAGCAGCGGCATGGTGGACGAAGATGGCGGGTCAGCCTGGTCAGCGGTAGCAGCTCAGCCTAGATGGCAGTGGCTGCTCGGCCCGGTCAGTGGTGGTGGCATATCCCGGACGACAGCAGCGGTGGGCGGCGTGGCGGGGTCGTGGGAGGCGGAGCCACGGGGCATGGTGGCTGTGGGTGCCGCGGGGCAACTCAGCTGGGGGGGGGGGGTCGCGATGGCGCGGAGGTCGCGAGGCAGCGTTGGTCGCTGGGTGGTGTCATTGCGCCATCACCTTAGTCATGTTCAACACCACAAATCATCACAAGATTTGCAGAGGGGTTGGGTATTGTTTGTTTGGACCGTACCCTCCACATTATGGTTGTATCAAATGTCTCAAAAAGAACATGAAGAAGAACGTCAGGCTTTACAACCTCCCGAAACAATTTATTCCCAATCCAGAAAAGTAATTCAAAGGAAGAACATGGGTAGAGTATTCATACACAAAGAAACCCCTACCTTGTCTATTTTATTTGTTGATGATTTTCCGTGGGAAAGGAGACGATGTCTCTGGGAATAGACAGGAATCAGTGACGTCGGTGTTTCCTCGATCATTGATTCATTGGCGCTGAAGACAATCTTCATCAATGAATGTCCCGTGGAAGAATAAGGAGTCAAAATCAGCATTCCTCATTGGAATTATTCATTGGAGTGATTTTCTCCATGAGATCTCCCCTCTTCCAATCCTTTCCCTCAATCCCACCAAAATGAAAATAGCCAAAATAATAATTTAATTTTATAAAATTAAATTATATGGGCACAATTCAAGTTGTCACAAAATTAATTGGCTTAATTAAATAATGGAGTTGGAAAAATTAATGTGATGTAATCTCAAGAGTCCCCTCCACCATAATGAGGGAGTTGAGAGGTTTCTCCCTAATTAAGAGGGGAGTTCAAGAGTTTTAAGCCTCAGGTGGTCCCCACCACTGTAACCTCTAATGGGAGGTTTGTTCAGTTGGTCCCCACTATCATAACCTCTCATGGGAGGTTTAGGTCTGGTGGTCCCCACTTCTCAACATCAACATGGAATAATAAAATAAAAGATAAGCAATTTTATTTTTATTTTATTCTTTCATGAATATATGAAAGGCTAACTTCCACCCTCGACCTACTGTGCTCGAGGTGAAGGTCTCCTTATGCGAATACCAGTGATGTGAGTTCAACGGTGCATTCGTATTTCAATTCCATGCAGCAAATCAAAAGTTATAAGAATACCCGCTTTCACGTTTACTGAACATTCTAGAAATTACGTTTATAAATTTTTTTCGGGCACTCCGGGCCTCTAAATTTTGCACCGTTAATTTTCACAGATTCGTTAAATTCCCATATATTTAAAAAAAATACATGATAATTATGGGTCTTTAGAATAACACAATCAATATTATATATAATAAAACATCACCAAGAATTTTTTTTTATAGAAAATAGAATATAAATTAACACCATAAATAGTTCCATTTCATAAAATTGTAATTACTAATGCACTCTTAGAATCATAGTTCCTACAAAAACTATTTTCAATTTTATCATTAAAACCATCATCAAACCTCTGAGAATATTCTGTAGTATTTATTTTAAACAATCAATGAAAAGGTACATTAAAACTAAGGACCGGTTGATCATTACAAAATTTACTAATTCTAATAATCATTAATTTTTCATTTCCATTGAGTCTTACATGTTCATAATGTAATTTTATATGATTTTTATAGCTTGAATAGTTTATATTCATATGTTTGGACTATCCACTATCAAGATACCATATATTTTTTGTGGATATTTTCAATCTTTTCCTGAAATACAATCATCTATGAAATGAATTTGGTATCCATATTTTCTTATTTTATGAAAAAAAAAGAAAATAAATATGTTGGAGTCCAATTTTTTTCAAAGGCTTTCTTAAAACTAAAATAACATATTGGTATAGAATATCCATTTCAATTCTAATATTTTTTCAGTTATTTCAAATCCTAGTTGTTTACCTATAAACTAAATTGTTTTATTGAAATAGGAAATACATAATTTTTATATAGCTTTCCTTGATGCTCAGATCAATTACCAATTCATTATTTGGATTTTGGATTTTTTTCGTTTACACTACATAATATTTATGGTTTTTCTACTATCAAAAAAGTATGTCATATCCCTTTTATTTTTAAATTTAAAAATTTCAAATCAATATTTTACTATTACAGATTTCAATTTTGTTTTCATTGTATATTGAGATCATATTAATCTAGGAAAAATTAAAAATAACTATTTTTTATATTTATATATTTTTTTAACTCATTCATGTTGTCTTCCAACAAGAAATAATATTCTTCTAATTATTCAATTTAATTTTTAGTATGAGTATATATATGATAAGAATAAGTAGATGGTACCTTAAAAGTAGTGTCCATGAAGAAAATATTTAATTTTTTATTAATATCATCTCAGCTTGAAAATAAATAACATAATTTTCATAATGAACTCTAGGTTGAATTTATTTATTTTAATTGTTAATTTCACATCATAAACATGAATTTAATTATACTTTATCATCATCTATACCAATTTTATATATCCTTTCACATTATATTAACAATGTGAAATCACATTAGACGAGTCATCCATTTACCAAATTCTCTTCCAATTTTATATTTTATTATTATTTTCATTATAAGATTACTTTTGGACGAATTTATTTTTTCATAAAATTTCTTATGTATTCTAGATTACTAATCCATTTATTTATAACTATATATATAATATTCAATCCCACATGCACAGTGTTGTTCAATAATATCCATTGATGTTGATTCTAATGATTTCAAGGAAATAGGTTTTCTTTTTATTTTATCACATTCATTATTTATGTTTCGATCTTCTTCATATTCAATCAACTTTCCAATTTTTTCATTCACTAATATTTCATAGAGGACATGTGATTCCTTACTGTAAATTAAAGTACCTATCCAAATATCTTGTAAAATATGACAATACTTAGCACAATATCATTTTTTATCATCTTTTTTTCAAGTGTAACCATATAATTTATGATTTCATTGAACTTAAGGAACAGTTCGTAGATATATTCCCCATGATTAATTTTAATTGTATCACACTTATTATGAAATGTGTTTCATCTCATTTACTTGACAATATAATCACTTTAATGTGGCTTAGGATTTTTATCCCAGTATTGATAAGATGTATCACAAGAATATATCCAGTTAAATTAAATCTCTCCTAATGAATAAAAAAATCATTAATAGATTTTCAATTTGAATCATAAGAAACTTTAGCTTAAGAAACCCACTCTATTAATGTAGTTTAATGTTATAATATTGATCTTCAATGGATCCTAATGAATTAAAAACCATGTTATCAATATGGATAATCATATTTATCTTCCACCTAAAACACCTTTTACCATTAAAATAATGTTTTTTGACAGTATAACCTTTATATTTTTCCACTATAATAAATTATTAGGGAACAAATATAAATTAAAATGATCTTTCTAAAAACATGAGTAATATAAAATGTAGGTAAAGATAAAAAATAACATTCAATGATAAAAAATGTTGGTATGAGTGGGAAACTCAAGAGAGTAGGTGATTTGAGTATCTAATAAAAAATTATTTTTAAAATTATTTTTTAAAATACTTCCATAAATTAAAAAAACCAGTTAAATAATATAGTATAAATATATAATTTATATCATAAATATTATGAATGTTTCGTTCATCACCTAGTTAAAAAATTTGAATTAGCATTAAAATCTAAAAAATCTGTTAGTGTCTAATAGAATATATAGAAAAGAATTTAAAAATAACTATCGGTGTAATATATTTAAATATATGTTTTAAAAACTAAAACTGGTCGGTTTTTAAAATAGAGTAATTAAATATTTTAATACACCCAATAGAACATAAATACAAGAGGTATAGTCTTATGTTGGGACATATTATTCTACACTTAATAGTAACCCAATTCCAAGCATGATTATCATAAAATAAAATTTATCCACTACCTATATACTATTACAATACAAAACTATAAGAAATGCGATCTATACAACACACACCCTCTTCCATTATTTTTTTTGTTAGAAAATGATAAAAAAATAAATATCAAGGGAGTATCATATTACTCTCTGATACTTTACTAGGTATTGTACACAATTAATACACCATTAAAACAAGAACTACATGTATATAAATAAAATAGACAAGAAGAAAGAAAGAGTTAGAAAATGTTTTGATTTTCATAATTATATGTTTAAGTAAGAGATGATAAAGATTGGTATTACTATTATTTTGAGTAGTCTTACTATCTATCCATGGAGACACTTCAATTGAATATTTCATTAAGAGGTCAAACAGAATATTGGGGAGGCATGAAAAAAATTATTATGTCTCCTTAGTATGTCCTATAATATTTATATGTCATGTATATTGACCTTTATGGGCACTAATTATAAAAATGAATACCATATATAATTACCTATTTGAAAATATTGGTAAATAAATCATTTTACTCATTACTATGATCTAATATCATAAATGTTTCTGAATCTTAGGTAAATGCTTCCAAAATATATTTACTGCAAGTATAAATATTACCCACTACATATGTTAGGAACGGTGACATGGATCTTCACTGAAATTCCAACTCTACATATTTGGCTACGTCTTACAATAGACATTGTCAGGAATTTAGCTATATCTCACAATTAGTTATTTCATGAAATATACTCCTTTAAATAAATAGTATTTCACTTAACCATAATGTAACATTATTGAGGTCACATGAAAAATTCAATTTACATGGCTGATTGGTATAGTCACTTGACAGGGTCACATGACATAATCCCTTAACATGGTCACTAGATAAGGTCACATGCTTTCCATATGAGGTATCATCATTTAATCATGTATTCACATCATAACATTACCAATAATCATTGTTCGTATTCAGGGTCAAATAGATTAATCATGACGTAATTGGAATCCTTCATTTGGTTACATTTAATACTTCATGTAGTTGGTTAAAAATATATGTGTTATGTTCAATACATAGAGAAAAGTTTCTAATTTGATACATAGTTACTTTCTAATTCATGTAGTCACTTATGCTTTAATGTGTGGCCACTTTTCCTTCACAATCAGTCGAACTTATTCATAAGGTTGGTTGATATGTTGTTTTTGGTACTTTCGTCGGGGCACACATTCGCCTATTTTGGACGACCGGACTGTTTCCCAACATTCTTGCTTTCAAAAGGCAGGTGGCATCCATCGCTTATTCAGGGATTTTTTGTCCTTGATTGTAATGGGATGATGAGATGTCGTTTCCTCCTTCCATGGATTCCTCCTCAGAACTCATTACCTATTCTGGGTATCCACCAAATATTTGAATCATGCTTCATGAATATCATTCATGGTTTCATATCTTTGTGGATGATAATTAATTACCCTACTTATGTTAGGAAATATCATGGTGCCTTGACATGGTAGCAGCCGTCAGTTGGACTAAATGACAATATCAATCCTGTCGTAGCATATTTGGGTGCATGGATGTTGGGGAAAAAATATTCTTCCTAATAAGAGGGCATATCAAGGGAGCATAACATGAGGCATCCCATCTCGATTTTGGGGTATCATATTCCAGAGGCATGTCTCTGATTATTTCTTCAGCTTCCCATATTTAATATGGGGTACGTCGCGAGATTAACGTCTTGCGGAGAGTGTTAAACAAAAGGTGTGTCTTCCAAGGTTTTCCTCTAGAATATAATGTTTAACAAGAGGTAGGCCACTATTTTTACATCTAACAAAGATGGAATAAGAAGGATAATAACATCACATTGCGTCATATAAGATTGTTACATCCCTAAGAGGGATCTCATTGAGTTTTTTTCAGGTCGATTGATCAAAACGCCCAATGAGGACGGATCTGAGGTGGTGTGTCCCATAGAGGGAAGATATCACACCGTGAAGGATGATATGGTCACCATAGCGGGAATATTAGGGAGAGTGTACCATAGAATGGGGAACACCAAGGTTTACCATTGGCTAGGATTAAACCTCGTGGAGGTTTTTTACATACCCTGTGTAGAGGAAAGGGATCAAAACCCATGTAGTTCGAAGGGGTGATGAAATAGTGTGTAAACAAAGGATAACAACCTGGAGACATGTTGGAGCTTACACGTGGTTAGTGTACCATCGCATGAGGACCACTCTAGGATGGTTGGTTATAGATTTTGTGGGACTTATGCATGGTTAGCTACCCTACTGGTTCTAAGAGCAGTGGGGAAGTGGGTGACAATATCTCTCCAGGATGTGACGGCCTGAGTAAGAATCGGGATGGCTGATTG
The DNA here is from genome assembly GCA_963277665.1 of Viscum album. Classification (NCBI taxonomy): domain Eukaryota; kingdom Viridiplantae; phylum Streptophyta; class Magnoliopsida; order Santalales; family Viscaceae; genus Viscum; species Viscum album. The sequence continues at coordinate 846,010,072 of OY728128.1, forward strand.
AGAGTTCAATGAAGTGTAGGGGGAATGAGATGGAACCTTCATGAAGGTGACTATAGTGTTTGGATTGATCCTCGAAGATACTTCTTATGTATCCCCATGGTAGGGAATCAATGTCCACGTAGTTTGGTGGGGTGATGGGACACTTAAGTAGGCAACCCATATTGATGGGACCCAGAAGAAGTGGAGCCTCGGGTTTGGGATATGTCCTTCTTGAAACACAAAGGTTCAAGTGAGATGCTAGGATGAGAAATTGGTGATGGGCTTGAATCTCAGGGAGGCTTCCTACGTACCTTTCCATCGCAAGGATCAAAGTCCACATAGTTCAGGATGAGGGGCATAAAATTGGGGTGTTCGCAGAGAACAACGAACAAAAGATATACTTGGGTTTACACATTTTTCGAAGATTGAGGTTGTCTTAATGCTTGAGGGGTGGGCCAGAGATGTGAATCCCACTGAAGGGGACTACACCGACTTACCATCAAATGTAGAACACAATGGCTTACAGCTAGTTGGCTGAAATGGATTACTGCAGACTAGGGATCCAACGGCTTACCGTCGATTGGGGAATAGAAAGTCTTACCCTTGAGTGGGTTACAATGACTTACCATGGATTTGGGTACAATGGATTACCATTGATTAGGGTAGAATTTCATACTGCTAATTGGGGTACATTGACTTACCGCAGATTGGGGTACCATGAATTACTACTAAATGGGGTACAACGGCTTACCGCTGGATGGGATTGAACCTCAGTAAGCCTTCCTACGTACCCTGCCTATGAAACAATGATCAAACCCATGTAATTCCAGAAGATTTTGGTGGACCAACGTGGAGGGGGTGAGGACCAATAGGTGTTGGGATTGAACCTCTGGGAGGCATCCTACAAACCATTACTTGGCAAGGATAAATGTCAAAATAGTTTTAGATGGTTAGGGATTACACTATAAGGTGTCCAAGGAATTATTTCATGATCAATGATTACTCTAAGATCGTTTAATTCATTCTTAGTGTGTGAAACAAGAGGCATGAATGACCAGATGATCACGTCGCGAATGGAGCATTCGTGGGATGTGGTGTGAATGGGGATTATACATGGACGTTTCCTGGTTTCCGCTAAGGAGAGACAGTGGTGGATGAGTCTTATGCATGGATTCTACTTGTAATGTCCTTCTCATGTCTAGAAATGAGGGCATGACATCTCACTGGTGGGTTGAGGCATATAATTGAGTCCTACACCTATGCGCTAGTGCACAAGCGATATAACGCCTAGGGAATTTGAATAAGCCCGAACAAAGGGATATGAAAAAGTATGAATCATATGACGGACATTTGGAATGCACTTTGGATGGTTTGATGTTGGGGGATAGATTTTGACCATGTTTGAAACACATCATCCATATCACATTTTCTTGAAATGGGGACAAACAAATGAGGGTCGACTATTGAGTGTTTTGGGAACAGAGGACCTGACTCGTAGTGACATACAAAGTCTTTGAGGGTGTTGGCCAAGGAGGGTAGGTGAGCCAAGGTGGCATGTTACTAGGCTGTTAGGGTGTCCCTTTATACATGAAAGAGCATGATGATCCAAATGAAGGACACAAAAATTATGAGGTGAAGTGATTGAATGTTTGAATAGATTCCAATCCTCTTGAAATTATGTCACTGTAATAATGGAATGTGGTATCTTATTCTTATCACATAAGGAATCTCTTATTTGGAACAAAAGGAATCCTATTATAGAATGAAGTGGAATGCTATAGTTTCAATACATGTAGTAAGGAATCATGAAATCTTATGCTTGGAGAGTAAGGAATCTTTTGGTTGGAGAAAGAGGCATCCTATATTTGTCCTAGAGGGTGTGCAACAATTTATAGTCTTGTAAAGAAGTCTATTGGAACCTCATGCTTGTCACATAAGGCATATATTGTTTCGAGGAAGAGGAATCCTATTTTTGTCACATAGGGTGTACTAAAGTTTATAGTCATGAAGAGTGGACTGTTGGAATATTATGCATCGAGCATAAGGCATCTCCTAATTAGATCAATAGGTATCATATGTTTATCCTAGAGGGTGTACTATAGTTTATAGTCAAGAAGAGAGAACTGGAAGCATCTTATGCTTGGAACATAAGGCATCTTTTTATTGGAGAAACAGAAATCCTATATTTCTCACATAGGGTGTACTATAACTTATATTCATGTAGATAAGACCATTAGGCATTAGGAGTATATAAATGGTTGGTGTTGGGACTGATGTAGGAGCGGCCTTTTCTGGTTCATATTGTTATAGAAGGTGGTTGATGGGGTTTTGATGAGTTGCATGAGGTTTGGTTCGACTCAAGGTACTTGGGGAATTGATGATGAGAATCTCAACTCACAACATGGGAAATGAACCTAGAGAAAAATTTCGACTCAAGTTGTTTCATGGTGGGTGGAAAAGTATCTCAAGTCATGTTATTCTATAGGTAGAAGGTGGGTGCACCGAAGGGCACAATTGAAAATTTCGACACCCCGACATGAAAATTTCTTAGTGAGACTGTCTATTTTTCATGGGGGCCAGTGATGGTAGCAAAGGGACTTGCCTGGAAGGACATTTTTGTATCCTGACACTGATCTCAAGCGGGGGTGTGGGGGTACAGGGCCCCCTGTGTGGACCGGTGGGTGAAAAGGTATGAGCATCGCCATCCATACCGATTTATGAAGTTTCTTCGCGGAAGAAAGGATCTAGCAGAGCATGGGTTATCACAAAGTAGCTTCATGGTGGAATTCTGCTCACAAAGCATGGGCTCGTAGAGAATATGGGCTCGTGGAGAAAAGTAGATTGCAGAGGAAAGTGGGTTGTGGAGAAAAGTGGCTCGTGGAGAAAAGGGGCTCATGGAGCAAAGGGCCCCATGGACCCGAGAAGCTTGTGGAGCATTGCAGCTTGCGAAATACAACAGCTCATGGAGCAAAGTAGCTCATGGAGCCTCAAGCAACCCGAAGGATCTCCATTGTTCATAAAGGGTAGACCCCTTTGTGAAGGGAATCACATCCTTGTGATTAGGAGATACATGAAATGGGAGATCGGGCACCCAAGGGGAGGCGTGACCTTTCTTATGAAGGATGGTGGTCTAGTTATTGATTGGTGATGGAGGTCAGTGGAGTGTTCCATGGAGGATAAATATGCACCGTGAAGCACAAATTCCCTCTTTGAAACACAAATGTACTCCATGAAGGTTATAACAGTCCACAACCAAAGGTATATCCTTTATGTTTCTCATAATCAAGGAGTCGACTATCATCAACCTTAATAGAGCTCGCGGAGGCTCTGGTCAAGTTCCCACAAGATCTCCATAATCCTGGAGTCAACCATCATCGAACATCGCAGCGCTTGCGGATGCTCTGGTCAAGATCCCTCACATTTTTCGTAATAGTAGAGTCGTACATCATCGACCTTCACAGTTCTCGCAGAGGCTCTGGTTTTGTTTCCTCTACTCCACAATTGCTGAAGGAGCTTCATTAATGGGCTCTGTGAACCAATTTTCCATTGCAACTTCAAATGATCATAACTCTTAATTTGTAACTCTGTTCGGGCCCTTCAACATATCAAATCAAATCTTGCGAATTGGGATACGATCTTTGATCATGTATTGAAGCATCTAGAATTTTTTTTATGAGTTTTCCAGTTCCAACGTATGCCTCCATATGAATGTGGTCCAATGAATAAGAGGAGGATGAGGAAGACCGCATTCTGAGGAAATGACTGAGGTAAACACTTGCCCTGTGGTCCATTGTATCTCGATCATGTTGACAAAATAGCTAACTAAATCACTAAGCATGTATGATCCATGATAGGTGTGGGAAACAAGAGAAAATAGGAGTTCATTCACCTGTATGAGAGTGCTAAATAATGGAAGGTGTGAGGGGATCAGAATGGGATGTCGATCACCAGTAAGAGCATCCAAAAGGTGGGATTGCAGCTAAAGAATGGTGATCTCTGAATAGTTGACAAGGATTTCTAGGAAGAAGAGAGAGGCCTGAATGGATAATCAGCTCTCAGAACACTAGAATTACCATTTAATTATTGTTCTCTAGTTCAAAAGTTGGTTTACTCTAGGGGAATTGGAATTAATCCAAACATAGTAGAGTGGAAAGTGTGAATCACAATACCCAAAATTTAGAAAACTATAGATATGGTGTGACAGATAAGGATAACATTTGACTGTGTTTGAAAAATAGTATCCTAATTAGGTTATCTAGAAATTGGGATAACAAATGAGGGCCGACCACTGACCATGTTCAAAACACGGGGCATGACTCAAAATTTGATCTATTAGTCTTCTAGAACATTCCCCTAGGACAGTAGGTGAGCCATAGGCCGAGCATCCATAATTTTAGGGGGTTCCTTTAGACGTGAATGAGGATTATGGTCTGAATAAAGGGCACACAAAGCGCGGATAGTGGAATGATGGGTCCTTATAATAGAGTCGTACACTCCTGAAATAATTCCACTGTGGTGGAATCACATTAAGTGGACACATTAGCTTGATCAGGGATCATGCTTAATTTCAGACCGGAACTATAAGTTGAGGACCCTGAAATACTTCCAGTTTTACAACAGATGAATGAAAATGATAAATGGAATAGTTAAATGTCATATGACCAAGATGATTCACATTTTTTTATGGAAATAATTTCGGGACCAAGGTTAAAAGTGTAAAGTCATGTTACATAGACTGTAGGCTCTTAGTTTAAGGTTGTATAGAGTGGACAGTGATCTGGGCCAAGGGGCCAAAAGGGTTAATGACCCAGGGGCTAGGCCCATGGTGAGATATATAGGAATCAATACATATCCCATAAGGATGAGAATCAAGACAAACATAGTTATTCAAGAACAGTGTGGTCAAATACAAACGCTAGTAGGGAGAATCCTCTCTAGTAATGAAACTGACTCATCCCATGATTAACATAGTGCATCATATACTTGTTCAGGGTAGAACCACAGTTTATGGTACTACGTTGGGGATATATTGACTTGTGCAGTTTAACGTCAAACAATAGTACGAGGAGTGAAAGAAGACATAACAAGAAGGGAGTATTTGATGCTATAGGGATAAACACGAGGTGAATGAAGACATAAGGAGTCTTCACCACACCACGTATCCCCGGAGGAGGTTTTTTAGGTAAAGGGACCAGAAGATAGAGTTAGGATAGGACCGAATCAAATTGGTCAGGTGTTCCTACATATCCCGTGTGGATGGGAATCGAGCCACACATATTTCTTGGAAAAGTGTGTTCAGAGACTAACAATGGTTGTGGAAATCCTCTCTAGTGAGGAAGCTGATGCATCCCATAATTATCAAGGGGCATCATGAACTTGTTTAGTGAAGGGTCCATAGTTTAAAGTCATGCATCAAGGGCATGGATACCCAAAAAAGATATTTGGGGTTTGTTACATACCCCAATTTGAATGAGGACCATATGTGTCCATGCCACACCACACGCTCTCAAGAGAATCCTTAGGATGATGGAATGAAGGTGAAAACTAGGTTGGACCCAAGACAGATTGTCTGGGCATTCTTATATATCCTATGAGGATGGGAATCAATCCACATGTATCTTTAAGAGTGCAGTTTTATGTCATGCAGGACGAAGGGCATGTGTAGATCTGCTACACCGATACAAATCCTAACAAAACCATTAATTCCATGTGATTGGTGCTCAATATGGGAAACAATGAGTAGTGATAAGACTTTCCACATACTAGGAGTCACACATTAGGGAAACAGTTCCCTAAGTGAGTGACGTACAAATAACACCAACATTCCAACATAACACACCTAGATGTGTGAAGGGGTAAAGACGAGTATAATGGAATTCCACATGAACATATGAGTGGAAATATGTGAATCGTGATGCTCGAGGTCCAGACTATAATGATAGTGGTGTGAAAATAGAGGATAAATGCTGAACATGTACGAATCATAGTATCTAATTCACATTACCCTGGAATGGGTACATACCAATGAGGGTTGACCGCTGACCAGGTTCGAAAAATGGTACATGTCTCAAATGTCATCTGAGGTCTTTAGGGGTGTTGCCCCAAGATGGTAGGTAAACCAATGTGGAATGATTCCAGGCTATAAAGGGGGTCCCTTCAGACATGGAGGAGTATGAGGATCCAAAAAAGGGCTCATGAAGTCTGGACATGAAACAAGGGAATGTCCTTCTGATAATTCCACACCTTAGGCTCTTTGCCACACTGCATTTTTGTATGCTAATGAGACATGTCGCATAGAGGAAGTCAAATCCTTTATCAAGGACAAGGGTCATGGGGTTGAAAACTTCACGATTATTGTCATAGAGTGGACCATTAATAGGGGACCTGGATTGATGGACTATGCGCAGGGTGGAGAAGTAGTCAAACCCGACACGTAGTTCCCATAGGGAGATATTAGTTTTGGGTCAAAGTACTCGGAAAAGGTTGGTAAAAGACAAGGTAGGCACATGGTGTGGACTATTAAAAACTTGACATGAATGAGAACCCAAGAGTTAATCACCACACCACATTCTCCCAAAAGAGTTCAGGCCAAGGGACCAAAAAGGGGGGCATGATTTAAGATTCTTAGGGTTAGACCCATAAAAGGAATGTCTGGGCGTTACTGCATATCCCATAAGGATGGGATTCAAGCCACATGTAGTTCTAGAATATTTCTTGCTATTTAACATCACACGGTATGGGTGCAATGAGATATTAATTTTAAGGCCTTATATCTTGGACAAAAGAAAACCAAGACTCTTCCAAACGGGCGCAAACCTTGACCAAATCCCTAAGCCCACATTATCTTAACTAAATGTGGGAAACAAGGGTAGATAATGTCTTTAAAATACATGGTGTACATGCAAAGGGTAAATTGGTGAGCAACCCCAAATGACACCTCATTATGGCTTTGTCCTTCTAACGTGTAAACGTGAACTGATGGATGCACAAAGAGTGTCAGAATTCCACTTGGACATGATATAGTGGAAAATGATGTGAATCATGCAACTAATATTTAATTCCTGATAGGGGTGGTGTGATGGTGGAGGATAATTGTTGACCATGTTTGAAACACAACATCCATATTGTGTGACCTAAAATGGGAACAACAAATGAGTGTCAACCACTGACCGTATTCGCAACATGGGACTTGTATCAATTTTTGTTTGAGATCCTCAGGGACGTTGGTCCGAAATAACAGGAGACCCCTTAGGCAGAGTATATGTATCATTCAGGGGAACATTTGGATGTGAAATTTGATGAAAGCCCAAATGAAGGGGATAATTAATCCAGAGGATGGGTTATAACTCATCCATGTAGGATTCAACTTTATAGGTGTTGAACCAGAGTGCTCCTGGGGACATTAGTGAACTACCAAAAATGGTTGAGGGGCCCAAATTAAAAGAAACAGACTCAAAAATATGAGTGTAGAATAGAAGTAATAATATCTCTTACGATAAAGTGGTACGTAGCATAATTGTTACACACCCAACGTGAATGAAGACATAAGCCCATTCCACATCATATACCCCTTTCCTGGAAGAACACTGACCAGGGGGTCAGGATGATAAGCAGGTTTCGATGAAATGGGGGTGGACTCGAAGGGTAAATGTTCAGGCAGTCTTACATATCGCTTAAGGATGGGAATAAGCACACACATAGTTCTGGATGGTGTTGTGCAGTTTTAAATCATGCGTCAAGGATGCAAATAGAGTAAAGGTATCTCAACGAGGGATTTGTATGACACGATGAGTGACATGATGTGAATTAGTACATAAGCTCATGACATAGTGTACAATCCTAAGTGAGAACATTGGATAGGGCCCAAAAAGGCCGTGGTACCTAAGGCTTTTCCCTGAATATAAATTCATATCAAGTTTGCAATTTAACATCCTGCAGTGAGGATGCTGGTGATCTTAGTTTATGGTTATAGTTCTCAGACCGTAGATTCCCAGTTTAATGTCATATACATGGGACAGATGGGTTGGAAGGGTGAATCATTGTGCCTATTATGTAGGATACCACAGGATGACAATTATGGAGGAGGATAACTACTAACATGTTCACAACACAGTATCCTCATTGTGTGACCGATGATGGTGGAAAAAAATTGATCATCAGCCATTCTCCATATTCACAACATGAGACTTGTATCAATTTATCACTCGAGATCCTCGAGGAAGTATGCCCAAAATTCTAGGACATCCCTTATTCCAAACATCCAAGCCACTCGGGGGGTCATTTTGGATGTGAATGATGGTGGAAACCCAAATGATGAGACACATGAAAAATGTTTCTACTTTGATAGTTTAACTTCTTGCATCAAGGGAAATGGATATAGGGGTGTCTCAAGGGGATGTAAGAGGTGGGGAAAAAATAGCCCGACCACACCACACAATCCTAGTGGTGAACATGCGCCATGGTCCTTGGATGGCCGAGGGACCTGAGATGGGAAGTCTCAGACATTTTCTAGTTTAATGTCTTGTAATGAGGACAACAGTGATATTAGTTTAAGGTCATAGATCTCAGACTATAAACAATAGACCTAATTTTTGGTTTTGGGCCTACGAACAAAATTTTTGGGTGTTCCTACGTATCCCATAAGGATGGGAATCAATCCACACATAGTTCTGAAGAGGTCCATGCAGTTTAGCATCATGTAGTGAAGACATTAGAGGATAGAAGAATGAGGAAGGGCACATGGTACGATCATCATAATCCCGACATGAGTGGGGAAAAATAAGCCCTCATGACACCATGTGGGACTATCCGATATGACTATTCCTAGGGGGAGTAGTCAAAGAGAAGTGTTTTGAGGGTTGAACTCAAGACAATGTGTTTGATCATTCCTACGTATCCCATGGGGATGAGAATCAAGTCATGCATAGTTCTTAAAATGTAGTTTAACATCTTGCGGGACAACATAAAATTTAATTTCATGCTAGAAATAACAATTTATGGTCATGTAGGATGTAATAGTATAAGGTCGTGTAGGACCGTATATAGTTTAACTTCATGCAGGACGACATACAATTTAATGTCATACGGGACATGAGATGAGTAGTTTTACTTCCTTTAGCTGGGATGAACCATGTATTTTAACATCATGTGGTAATAAAATCTCAGTTTAGGGTCATGTAGGACTATAAAACAATTTAACATCATACAAGATAATAATGAATATCTTAACATCATGACGGGTAAAGATGAGATATTTAATGTCGTGTAGGACAATAATGAACAGTTTATCATCATTATGGATGAAGTTGAGTAATTTAATGTCATGTAGGACAATGATGAAGTTTAACATCATACGGGATAAAGATGAGTAGTTTAAATTCATAAAGGATGACAATGCATTTTAAGGTTATGCAGGACGAATATGAGCAGTTTAAAGTCATGTAGGACGATGATGCAGTTTAACATCATGTGGGATGAAGATGAGAAGTTTAATGTCACAGAGGACAATATTGCAGTTTAACATCATGCGGGATGAACATGACCAGTTTAAAGTCATATAGGATGATATTTCCATTTAACATCCCACATGACAAAGATGAGCAGTTTAAAATCCTGCAAGATAATATTTTAGTTTAACATCATGTTGGACGATGAATTCTGTGTCACTAAACCATATTATTACACATCCTACCAAAACAACTATTTCCTCATCAGTCATGCTCGTTGTGGTAAACAAGAAGTAATGGCGGGATATTCCTGACACATGGAAGCACCCGAAAATGCGAATAAAGGGGTCCAGCTAGGAATATCCCAGTGACACTGGCCCACTTATTAGACAAGGAATGATGCATTGAAGGACAAATCCAAGGTTTATGGAGATACAACTAAACATAAATAGTTAAAAAAAGGGTTGAATCATGGAATATAATATCTGGATCAAAGTTATGGTGGTGTAAATATGGAGGATAGTTGTTTACTGTGTTCAAAACACAACATCCATATAGTGTTACTAGGGATGAGGATAAACAAATTAGGGCCAAACACTGACCATGATCGAAACATGGGACTTTTCAGAAAATGTCATCTAATGTCATTAGGGGTGTTGGCCCAATAATGCAGGTTTGCCAATGTGGCATGAGACCAGGCCATTAGGGGGGCCCTTCATACACGAATTAAGGTGTCGATCAAAATAATAGGGATGCTATGAAGCATGGATATGGATTGATAATATGTCCATTTTGAGTCCTAAAATCTATGTTCTACACCACTGTGCATAAGGGTGTGTTTGTGGGAAGAGTTAGATGAACTCAAATTAATTGACCCTGGTGTTTCAAATAGTTTATGGTCATATTTCTTGGACTACAGATTCTTAGTTTAAGGTCATATTGTTCAGACCGAATGCATAGTTTATCTTCGTGTTGCTAGAATGAATGATGGCATGCATTTAAGGTCACATAGATTTCTCCATGGTTTCTGCAGTTTTATTTCATGTATCATTGAAAAAAATGTTGTTTATTTTCATGTCAAGTGATAAAGATGAGGGTTGTTATTTAGTTTCTTGTTGTGAAACTAGGATGACTGATGGTTGAATTTTAGGGTCACATAGCTTTGACCAAGGTTTCTATGGTGTTAGGTCACATATCACTGACCAAAATGTTGTAAAGTTACATGTCATCTGACCAGGACATTGTCACACAGTTTATCATCATGCAACCAAGGAAATGGTTGTTATGTAGTTTAACATCGTGAAACATAGATGTAGTTGCTACCCAGTTTAACATCATGTAACTATGAATTGATTTCACAAGGATTTTTTAGGTAGAGGGACGGCCATATCTACCCCATTTTGATGGTTTTGGATCCTAGATGATTAGGGAGAACAGTGGTGATGGGATTTCCCTAAATTTCCTCTAGCATAAGCTTGGATGTTGTACATGCGTGAGCTAGGCTACCTCACAGTCAACATTCCAGAAGCTAGTGTTGGGGTCATATGGAGGACCTCTACGGTTGATTTAATGTTGTAGTCGGGATGACACAGAGTGTCATAATGGTGGAAAGTACGATAGTATACCCACACTCTGGTAGGGTGATGGATCCTAGATGTTGAATAAGTCTGTATCATCTATATGATAGGATGAAAGATCCTAGAAGGCATGGATGCCTGGACGTTGGTATGATAGGGGAGATGGAGCCTGAAAGATTTGGATACCTGAATCGTCGGTATTATAGGCAGATGGTTCATAGAAGGCGTGGAATCCCATAATGTTAGAATTATGGGGGAGATGGAGATCAGAAGGTGTGGCATCATGGAACATCATTACAACAGGAAAATGTATCTCGAAAGGCTTCGAAGCCTAGAATGATGGTAAGATGGGAGCGATGCAGCCCAAATGGCTTAGAAACATGGAACGTTGGTATTATGGGGGTGACGGAGCCCCAATGGCATGTAATCCTAGAAAATTGGTATAATGGGGTCAATGGAGCCCGGAAGGCATGGAATCCTGGAATATCGGTACGATATGGGAGATGAAGCCTGAAAGGTATGGAAGCCCAGAACACTGTTACGATAGGGTAATGGATCCTGAATGTTGTGGAAGCATGGAATGTCAGTACAATGGGGGCCATGGAGCCCAGATGGCATGGGAGCCTGGAACATCGGTACTATGGGGGTAATGGTTCTTGGAAGGCTTGGGATCCTGGAATGTCTGTATGACGGGGGCGATGGAGCCTATAAGGCATGGAAGCCAGGACATCAGTACGATGAGGGTGATGGAACCCGAAAGGCATAAAATCCAAGAATGTTGCGATGACGGGGCGATGGAGCCAAGTATGTGTGGATGTTTGGAACGTTGATATGATGGGGTGATGGAGCCCGGAAGGCATGGAATCCCAGAACGTCAGTACAATGGGGCGATCGAGCCCGGAAGGCATGGAGGCCTGGAACATTGCTACAATGGGGAGATGGAGCCTGAAAAGATTAGAAGCCTAGAATGTCTCTACGATGGGGAGATGGAGCCTAGAAGGTGTGTAATACATAAGAGTTAGTATGAAGGGGTGAAGGGGCTCAGAAGGTATAGAAGCCTCGAGCATCATCTCATATGGTAGGGGAACTTTTTTAATGCATAGGGAGGACCTCCATGATGGTTGATGTCTGGGATAGGGAGAACCTCTATGCTTAATGGTAGTAGTGTGGGGAGCACCTCTATAGTGGATCGTGGTGGTGACGGGGAGGACTATTGTGCCTGATGATAGTGATGTGGAGAGGACCACTGTAGTGGCTTCTAGTGCTTATGGGGTCGATGAATAGCTGATATAGTTTGGGAACAATGCCTCCTATACAACCTCATGGAGGCGGCGGGGTTGGCGAGGAGCCGATGGGGTCAGGGTGGAGATTCCCCCTACATGGTCTCTTACAACAATGGGGTCTATGAGGATATTATTGAGTCAGGGGAAGATGCACCCAACATGTCCTCTTAAGGTTGCGGGGTCGGCAAGGAGCTGATGGAGTCGGGCGGGATTCCACCTATGCGACCTCTTAAGAAGGAAGGGTTGGGGAGGAGCCAATGGAGTCGGGGTAGGTTGACCCTGACACAGCCTCTTAAGGTGGAGGGGTCAGTGAGGAGCCGATAGAGTCGGGGGTAGATGCCCCATGTGCACCCTCATAATGTTGTGGGGTCGGAAAGGAGATGATGGAGTAAGGGAGGGGGGAGGATACCCCCAAAACACCTTATTAAGGCGGTGGGGTCGGCAAGGAGCCGATAGAGTCAGGGGAGAATTCCCATAGCGTGGCCTCTTAAGGAGAGGGGGTCGGAGTGGAGACCAAAGAGTCATGGGAGGATGCCCCCTGCGTATCCTTTTAAGGCAACTGCATTAGTGAGGTGCTGATGGAGCCTGGGGTGGATGCCCCCTGCATGACCTCTTAAAAAGGTGGGTTCAATAAGGATCCGATAGAGTCAGGGGCGGATGCCCCCTACATGGTCTCTTAAGGTGGCGGGGTCTAGGAGGAGCCAACTTAGTCGGGGGTAGATTCCCCTGGTGAGGCCTCTTAACGTAACAAGATTAGCATGGACCCATTGGATTCAGGGGTGGGGTAGATTCCCCCTGTGTGGCCTCTTAAGGCTGTGGCGGAAGTAAGGAGACTACAGAGTAGGGAGAGGATGCCCCTTGTGTGGCCTATTAAGGGGAATGGTTCGATGAGGAGCCGATGGAGTTGAGGTTGGATGCCCCCTGTGAGGCCTCTTAAGGTGGCGGGGTCTGTGAGGAGTCGATGGAGTCAGGGGCAGATGCCCCCTGCATGGCCTCTTAAGGTGGTGGGGTCGGAGAGGAGCCGATAGAGTCAGGGGCAAATTCCCCCTACATAGCCTCTTATTGTGGTGCAGTCAGATAGGAGCTGAGGGAGTCAAGGGAGGATTCCCCATATGCGACCTCTTAAGGCAGCGATATCAGTGAGGAGACGATGGATCAGCAGTGGATTCCCCCTTAACAACCTCATAAGGTAGTGGGGTCGGCAAGGTGCTAATGGAGTTGGGGAAGATTCCCCCTATATGGCCTCTTAAGGCAGAAACGTCATCATGGACCCGAGGGAGTTGGGGGGGGATTCCCCATGCACGACCTCTTATGGAGGTGGGATCACGGATCATCTGATGTAGTTGGGGGAGGATTCCCCATGTGTGGCCTCTTAAGGTGGAGAGGTCGGAAAAAAGGCGATGGATTTGGGGGTGGATTCCCCTAGTGTAGCCTCTAAAGGAGGCGTGGTCAGTGAGGAGCCAATGGAGTCAGGGGAGGCTGCCACCTGCGCAACCTCTTTAGATGGAGCAGTCAGCGAGGAACCAATGGAGTCGGGACAGATGCCTGTTGAGTGGATTCTTAAGGCGGCAGGGTCGACGAGGAGACGATGGAGTCGGGGAGGGGGGGGGGGGGGGATGCCTCGTGCACGGCCTCTTTAGGCGGCCGATTTGATGAGGAGCCGATGGAGTTAGTGGTGTATTATCCATTGGAGGCCTCTTATGGTGGCCCCATCGGCAAGGAGACGATAGAGTCAGGGGGGATGCCCCCTATGTGGCCTCTTAAGACATAGAGGTCGGTTACGAGCCGATGTAGTTGGGGGATGATTTTCCCTATGTGGCCCCCTAAGGAAGAGAGGTCTGTGATGAGCCCATAGAGTCGGGGCCGGATGCCCCGTGGGCGGCCTCTTATTGCAGCGGGGTCGGCGAGGAGCTGATGGAGTCGACAAAAAATTCCCCCTTCATCGCCTCTTATGGCGGCGGGGTCGGTAGAGAGCTGATGGATATGGGGGGGATACCCCCAGCGGGGACTCTTAAGGCAGCAGGGTATACACGGAGTCGATGGAGTAGGGGGTGGATTCCCCACACACGAGCTCTTATGGCAGTAGGGTCAGCGAGGAGCTGATGGAGTCAAGGGTGGATGCCCCCTGCATGGCCTATTATGTTGGAAGAGATGGTGAGGAGCCGATGAATTTGGGGGAGGATTCCCCCATGCATGGCCACTTAAGGCAGTGGGGTCGACAAGGAGCCTATGGAGTTGGGGGAAAATTCCACTACATAGCCTCTTAAGGCGGCATATTTGGCAGGGAGCCAATGGAGTTTGGGGTGGATGCACCCTACACGGCCTCTTAAGGTGGCGGGGTTAGCGACGAGATGATGTATTATAGTCTTCACACACCTGATGGTAATCATCCTATCACATATGAAAAATTGGGAATTCACATGGGCGATTTCTCAATTATTCCCAACATATTTGGTCTACTCACCATTGAATGAGGATAGATTCATGTAAGGATCACCATTTCTATTTCAGACAGTTTCCCCGGGGCACACATCCGACTGTTTCGGTCCGGACGACTATTTAACCACATTCCCTCTTTCCAATGGAGGGCAACATCAGTTTCTTATTCAGGGATGTTTGGTCCTTGATCGAAACGGGATGATGGGTTGTCAGTTCCTCCTTCCGTAGATTCCTCCATGAAACTTGTTACCTAGTCCGGGTCTCCCTCATAGATTTGAGTCGTGGTTCATGAATCTATTTCTCGGTGCCAAATCTTTGTGGATGCAGTTTATTTACAATACTTCTATCAAGATATTCCATGAGGTCTTGACATGGTAGAATCCTTCGGTTTGAGTATATGACAACATCAGGCATGTTTGAGAATCATTGGATGCATGGACGTGGCAGAACCTATATTCTTCGTCATAAGAGGGCATCTCAAGGGCACAGAACCGGAGGCATCCCACGTCTATCATGGGGTATCATATGCCAGAGGCATGTCTATGAGGGTTTCCTAATCCTTCCTTGTTTAACATGGGGTATGTTGTGAGTTTAACGTCTTACAACGATGGTTACACTAAATGATTGTCTTTTGAGGTTTTCCTCATGCATCTCATGGTTAAAACGATTTTGGCCACGAGTTTAACATCTTTTGGATATGGAATAAGAGTGATTAGAACAACCCATAGGGATTGATCAGATTTGTACATCCCTATGAGGGATATTAGGGAGTTTTTTTCCAGGTGGATGGATAAGAATGCCCACTGAGGATGGATCCGAGGTGGTGTGTCCCATAGAGGGAAGATATCAAACCAGGAAGGTTGATCTGGACATCACTAAGGGAGGATCAGAGAGAGTGCACCCCATAATGGGGAACCCCAAGGATTACTATTGGCTCTGATTGATCATCATGGAAGTTTCCTACGTACCCTGTGTAGACGATAAGGATCAAAACCCATGTAGTTCGAAGGGGTTATGAATCAGGGTGTACACAATGGAAAACAACCCGGAGACATTTGGGGCTTATGCATGCTTTGTGTCCCTTTGCAATAGGAGCACTCTAGGTCAGATGGTTATGGATTTTGTGGGGATTATGCATTGTTTGCTACCCGATTGATGATAAGAGCAATGGGGAAGTGGGTGACATGATCTCACTAGTATGTGGAGGCCCAGGTAAGAATCCATATGGATGATGGAGAGTTGAATGAAGTGGAGGGGTAATGAGATGGAACTATCATGAAGGTGACAGTAGTGTGGGGATTGAGCCTCAAAGATAATTCTTATGTATCCCTATGGCAGGGATTATATAATGCCTTGACCCCAATTACCTTGAGTCAGTGCATTATGACATAACATTGGAATGATACAAGAAATCGTGTCTTGAAAGACCAATCTGTTTAGTATCATTGGAAGCACGTGATACATACATTAGTTTTACAGTACATCATAAGTAAAAAAACAACATTATGTCCCCCTTGACCACTCTTATATACCATAGAATATTCCTATAGGTTAATCAAAATATACTTATTTTCATCCTGGAAAAAATAAAACATAATAAAGGGGTGAGCTCAGATGCTCAATAAGGATAAAAATATACCAGATACTATCATAAAAAATCTTAAACATTTAATGCATTGTATATGACAAAAACACCAGCCTTTTAAAAATTAACATCAGAATAATATGGAAAATATAAATCAAATAATTCCATTTACGTATTCACATGGATATTCTATTAGTCCAATAATGACATGTAATATTAATATCCAATTTCATAATGATGGAATGCATAATGTCGAACATCAAAACCACATAGTCAAGGCCTCATGCCAAGACTCAAATAAGATTTAGTCAGGGCCTTATATGATGACACTAGTTTGACTCATGAGACCTACTGATGCATCGAGGAGCTGTAGCGGGCTCTACCCATCACTTATTAAGTCCAATACATTCATTATTTTAAAAGGATATGACATGACATAAACATTCGTATTAAAAATAGCATACGAAATGTTAATACTTTATCCATAAACCATGAAATGTATAAAAATAACACATCTATAGTCAGAAATATCTCAAAAAATTCAAGACAATATCAATGATTGTATCATAATTAATCAACTTCAAACAAGTTTAATATCCAACAAAGGATGTTGGCATAGATGAAATCAAAAATTTATGAGAGAAATATATCTTTCTATTTTGATATCATTTAAAAGTAACCTAATTATATACGAAAACATTTCTTATGAAAATATTCTTATAATATTTTATGGGAATCTTTGAAGGTGTTATAATGGATGAAAATAACCACACTCACCATATAAGTTAAAAAAATATTATTTCATAAATTTTGTTGAAAAGGTGATAAATGACCTTGTTTGGAAAATGACAGAATTATTACTTTATAAATAGTTTATAAATAGTCAAAAAATGGAATAAATGACATTGAAACATAGTCTAGGAAATATTAA
Source organism: Viscum album (assembly GCA_963277665.1). NCBI lineage: Eukaryota > Viridiplantae > Streptophyta > Magnoliopsida > Santalales > Viscaceae > Viscum > Viscum album. Next base: position 846,027,312 of record OY728128.1, read on the forward strand.
AAAAAATTAAATACATTTTTATGAAACACATATGTGGATGATAAAGAGGTCACAGTAGATACTCACATATAAACAACTGCGGATAATGAAGGGATTTTAAAATTAACCCTTACCTTGTACTTTTCCTTGATTGATGGTACGTTGACCTCATGTATAATACTTAAATAATTTTTATTTAATTATACAAGAATCACATCCATAAATATGATATCATATATGTTCTTCTAATATATCTTTATTAATAATATTTCAGTAGTATCATTGTTCTGAGTGTTAACTAATTCGTTTTCCATTAAATTTTTTGTTATGTAAGTCATGTTTTTTATGGATAGTATTTATTTGATTAATATAAAGAATGATATTATGTTCTTAAAAATTACTTTTAATCATAAAATGAAAATGTTTCTTTAATGGTTATGACGGGTAATGAATTTTATCACGTTCGTGGAGACGGTAATCTGTACGTACGCACGAGAAACAATATCATTATATTGATGGTAAAATCATATGTAATTGGATAGTATATCATATATACAGAATAATTAACATGTTATATTTATTATTTTCATCAGTTATACTCATTATTATACCCATCTAATAATGAAGAGTTTGAATTACAAACTACACCATGACGTGGTGATGGTAAGTCGTACATACGCATGTATGTCAACTTATCATTCATAAGATGGTTATAATAATTAATATGGATGTAAAATATTTATATTAACATCCCAGTATGTATAAGGTACTGTAGATATTCTTTTGGTATGGAGAAAACAACAAAGAAGAAGTGGAAGAAGAAAATAACTTTGACAGAGGTGGCGAAATTATTACTTCTTCTTCTCGTGTTTCCTTTTGAGTTGATAAAAAGTGCTATTGGGTCAGATTTATGATCAAACTAAGGAATCTAAGTCAAAGTGATGGTAGTTGGTAGGAGATTTGAGCAGGTGATGGCTGATCCAAATGGCTTTGGAGGTGTGATTTTGAGAGAATGGGAAGTACCCTTTTATAAGAGAGGCGAGGGTCACATTAGGAAAAGCATGAAATATTATTTTATTATAAAATCATATTCCATTTATAATGGATCCAAAAGGTTTTATTTCAAGTATAAGGAGGTTCTGGGTCGAAAACCTCTCAAAAAATAGGTTTTAGGCAAGTATAGTTCACCATATTAACCATGTCATTTAGATTTGACTCTATGTTAAATAGTTGAACTTTTTCCATGTATTCTTGTATTATTATATTAAATGGTTAATTAACATACTATACAAATACAAGAGATCCCCAAGTGGTTCATTATAGTTATATAAAACCTTATCTAAGACATTTTTCTAAACCATATATTTTTAGGAATATTATATCATTTAATAAAATAGCATTTGTTTTAAAAATTCAATTATGTCAATTTTGACACTATTTAGTATTTGATTTTTATGAAATACATAACATCTTTATCACTATTTTTTTTCAGTCAACCCTAACAAGTCTTATTAACCAATAAAATTAGTATAATTCATAAAAAGTCTAAATTTTCATTTATTTGGATATTTAAAATATCAATGATTTTAATCATTCATTACTAAGGTAATTACTACAGCATCATTATGTCAGAAATAAGTGTAATTATTTTATGTTTAAAAATTATAAATAAAATACCATTATATAGTAAATTTTATTATATATCTAATGAATATTTATAGTCTAATTTATCAAATGTATAACCATATATTAAAAATGGTTTAGTTATTAAAAATTAAATTTCACACTTTTAAATCCTTTTTAAATAATATAACAATTAATGTCCAAATCTAATCCAAGTGGACCAAAGTGATCATATTTTATTCCAAATGTTGATTTTGGTCAAAATAAACTTATCCAATAGAACTAGGTCATGTTTAAGGGTAATTATAATATCATTTTTCCTTTAATTACCCTATTTACTTTTTATCGTGGTAAATAAAATTCAAAACTTACTTTTCACAAAAATTATTTTCATCCAATTGAACAAAATTTTACATATTAATTTTAACCATTTATCTTGGATTTTTTAAATTCAATTCCCAGAAGTGGTAAAATTACGTTTTATGCAAATTTTCTAAAATGCTTATAAGGTGGGTAACAGACGTTAAAAGTTCAATAAAATTTTATATTTCAAATCATTTTATAAAATGACTCAATACGCATTACGTTGCAAATGTATAGGTATTGTGTGTCTATTTTACCAAAAATAAATTTATATAAAACAACTAATTATAAAAAGTCAGTTTTAGACAATAATGCAGTGTTTTAACTATTCATCAAAATTGTATGTTTTCATAAAAAAAATTAACACTAAGGTAATATTTATATTACAAATCCAAAAATGAAGTCCATTTTGAAAAATAAAATTTATAAAATTTCAATAAGTGAGTATTACTATTCATAATGGATATTTTTATTGGTCATGGTGTGTTAGAACTCGAAGTTACGTACAACGCAAGCTGTTGTATTATTCTTTGAGAGCGTACTGTGGAAGCTTGGCGTGTTACATTTTTCCCTTCTTCTAATATTTTCGAATTCTAAATTTTTAGAAAATTACTGCATAAAAAGATTTAGGTGGTTCTACATCATTTGATTCTTCAGGTTCCCAGGTTTCCTCTTCCATCTTATGGTTTCACCCTAGAACATTCACCAGATGAGTTTTTCGGTTTCTCAACACTAGTACTCTGGTATCAGGAATTCTGATAGGCTCTTCACAATAAGACAGGCCAGGTTCCAGTTCTATTTCATCAAAGGTGAGTACATGCATTATTCCAGGCATATATTTTATCAATAGTAATACTTGGAATGCATCATGAACTTTGGAGAGACTTGGCGGCATTTCCAAATGATAAGATAAAACTACAATTCTTTCTAGAATTCCGAAAGCTCCGATGTTCTTGGGAGTTAATTTTCCCTTCATACCGAATTGTATAACACTATTCCATTGAGATACCTTCAAGAAAACATAATCTCATAATTTAAATTCCAAATCATTCCTTCGGTTATCATCATTGCTATTTTTCCTACATTGAGCTTATTTGATGTGGATTTGGATAACCTTCACCTTTTCCATAGTTTCCTCAACATGTTCTATCCCTATGAGTTTTCCTTCACCAACATCATCCCCACAAGTTGGTTAGTGATATCTCATTCCATATAACACTTCATATGGTGCCATTTGAATACTTTAATGGAAGCTATAGGTATAAATTAATTCTACTAGTGGTAAATATTGATCCCACATACCTATAAAGTCATGTGAGAAACATATCAATAAGTATTATAAGGTTTGAATAGTCCTTTATGATTATCCATCAGTTTGAGGTTGGTAGGTAGCGCTCAAACATAGTTCAGTGTCCAAGGCCTTTTAATGATTTTTCCAAAATCTAGATGTAAAATGGAGATCACGATCAGAAAAAATCAAGAGTGTTACTCCATGAATTCTTACAACATCATTAATATATAGTCTTGCTAAATGTTCAAGTCATAAATATTATCTTATATCATGAAAATGTAATGACTTGGTAAGATGATCAATAATGACCCATATAGCATCATTCCTTCTAGGAGACTTTGGTAGCCCCATGACAATGTCCATTGTAATATCATCCCATTTCCACTCAGGTATGTGAAGAAGTTTCAGGACTACTCTACGATGTTTTGTACAGGCCTTCACCTGTTGAGAAACCATACATCTTAACACATAATCAGAAATATCCGTCTTCATGTTGTCCCACCAAAAAATTTTCTTCATATCTCTATACATCTTAGCTCTACTAGGGTGTATATATAAATTGGTGCTATGATCATCATCCAACAATTCCCTTTTTAGAACAGGTATGTTAGGAACACAAATTCACTACCCAAATTTCAAAATTCTCTCTACATATATGAATTGAATCAATCTCCCACCACTCGCTACTTTAATTTTCTTTTGAAACACCTCCTCATCAGTCTGAGAACTTTTTATCCATTATAGTAAATTTGGACTGGAAACCATTTGAGAAAGTATTGATATTTCACTTTCCATGATTATTCCCATATCCTTCTTTTCTAGATCCATGAACATATGATCCCTTTCAACACTCATCTTGTTCAAAAAACCATGATCATTTCTACTCAAAGCATTTTCCAGCTTATTTTCCTTCCTACGGTGGTAGTGTGTAGTGGAATTATAATCTTTGGGTATTTCAAGCCATCGTATTTGACTCATGTTGAGTTATTTTTGTGAGAAAATATACTTCAAACTATTGTGATCGGTATATATATATCACATTTTCACCATTGAGATAGTGTCTCAATATCATCAAAGAAAATATTACAACTTCCAACTCAATATATTTAGTAGGATAGTTTTGTTAATGAATTTTTATCTTTTGTGATGTGTAGGCAATAACCCTACCATTCTTTGTAAGGACACAACCATGTCCTTTCATTGAAGCATCACTATAATAATAAACCCATCATTCCCAGATGGCAGAGTCAAGATAAGAGCATTGACTACTCTTCTCATCAGTTATTCAAAACATTCATCACACTCGTTTTTCAAAACAAATTTAACCCCTTTACGTGTGATCTTGGTTAATGGTTTTTCAAATTGGGAAACATTCTGGATGAAAAACTGATAATAAATGTCTAAACCAATAAAACTGTGTACCTCAGCTATACTTGTCGGTGCTGGCCATTCTTGGATTTCCTTGGTCATTGAAGCATGAACATAGATTCCTTCCTTAGAGACAATATGGCCATGAATTGAAATTTCATGAATCCAGAATTCACACTTGCTAAACTTCCCATATACTTCATTTCTTATGAGGGGTTTCATAATAGTGTGAAAGTGATTTTCAGGATCTTCATATATTTTTGAGTATACCAATATATCGTCAAAAAATTCTAAGAAAACTCTATTCATTAGATCCATGACCACATAGGGTGCATTAGCCAATCCAAAAGGAAATACTGTAAACCCTTATTGTCTATACCTAGTACAGAATGTTGTTTTAAGAATGTCTTCTTTATTATCACACAACTGATGATATTAAAGATCCAATGTCAATTTTGAAAAATATTGGGCTCTATGAAGTTTATCGAATAAATCATCAATGTGAGGTAGGGGATACTTGTTCGTTGTTGTTATAGTATTGATCTCTCTTTAGTCAATGCACAAACTCATATATCCATATTTATTCTTAACAAATAGAACATTGGCTTCCCATGGAGAAACACAAGGGAGAATAAATTTTAATTACTCAATTCCTCTCGTTCTTTATTTAATTCTACAAATTATACAGTGGAGATTCTATAATGGGTATTCGATATGGGCCTCGAACCAGAAATTAAATCAATGAAAAACTCAATTTCTTATTCTAAATGATGTATAGGTAAATCCTCAAGAAACACATCATCATATTATTGCACAATAAGTACATCCTCTATTTGAACATTCCATTCCTCAACTATAGTTATATCAATATATTCCTCCCCAATAATTGAACTTGTTAGGGATATAGAGGGTGGATCTAGATAAGAATTATATGGTGACATTTCTTCTATAATGATAAGGTACAACTTATCATCATTGAAAATTGTAACCTTCTTCTTCTTACAAAGAATTTTCACATCATGGTCCGAAAGACAATCCATACCGAGGATTATATCATATTCAATCATGGGTATGACAATGAGATTAGTAGATAATTCGCGTTCATATGCCCTAATAAGAACTGATTAACAAAACATTGTTTCCATGATACATCCCTTGGGGGTTTTGACTGAAAAATAACTTGTTAAATAAAATGGATAATATGTAATTTTCTTAGAAAACTGGGAAGATATGAAACAATGCGATGTTCCAGAATCAAATAAAGTGTTGGCTAAACTTGAGGAAATGATTAAATTAACTACCATTACATCATTTGGAGCTTCAACCTTAGTAGTAGTGATTACATAATCTTGGCCTTGCACTATTGGACTTTTCTATGGGATTTTTTCTTAGCTCTTAGGTTATTCATTTGCATAAGGCCTCATTTCTCCACAATTGTAGCATTAAAAATTAATAGCCTCTTTATTTCCCTTGAACTCATGAGATTGGTGGCCTATTTCACCACACTTGTAATAGACTCTCATTCCGTTCAAGAAAGCATCAGGGTGTTTCATCCAACATTTACCATAGGATGAAAATTAAAATATTCCTTTCATCCCATTATTTCTATTTATAGAGTGTTCAGAAGATCTCTTCTTCGCTTACTTTTCTTTAAATTATATTCCTTAGAGAATTATTTTTCTATCTTGATAGCACATGAGACAATATCATCGTACTATGAGAAGGATTTTGAGACTGATTCTTGATGGATAAATGGTTTTAACCCATAAAATAATTGATCAATATTACTCCTTGGGTTACTTATTTAATATGTTGCATGCCTTGATAACCATGTTATATTATCCTCATACTTTATGAAATTCTAATCCTCTTTTTTCCCCAAACAGAGAAATTGACTTTCCATATCTAGTTTATAGTCACGAGGAAAGTGTTTTTCTAAAAAAATAAATTTAAACTCCCTCTATTCCATAATTGATACTTCCTCATATTAATTTGTGTTTTGAATTAATTACCACCATTGATATGCATCTCTAGTGTGGTGATAAACATCCATGACAACTTTTTTCCCTTTCACTAGCCCCCAAATATTGAAATATTTTCTCTAAGTAACATATCAATTTATCAGCTAAAAATGGATTTGTAGTACCATTGAATGTTGGTGGTTTATGCCTCATGATGTGGTCTAACATTGATCCTCCACAATGTGGATTAGGATGCTCTATAAGGGTAAGGTTTTTATTCATAACCTGAGTGAGTTATCCAAGTATAGTTAAAATCTTATCAGCACTAGTTGCATCACAAGATCAACAATAATTATCTTGAGTAGGAGAGAAATCCATATATGGATTACATGAATTGTTACAGTTTCCATTCTTTCCACTAGATTCCATTTCTAAACAATAGCATACACAATATTAGATTATAAATCAGAATATATAATTCCAAAAATTTAAAACACTCAACAAAAATTGAATAGTTTATAGATATAATCTATAGTCATAAAAATGTTTTCTTTGAGGAGGTATATATTAATATACCCTTCATAATGGGTAGTATTGAAAATTTGAATTATCCTAATCACATCCCTCAGGACTAACATAACCAAGAGTGATGCCAGTTGTAGTGTACCAGGACACCGTGGGTCAAGCCCGGAACTCCTTTTCGGATTTTTCACCCATAGGTACATCTATGCCAGAGCCGCCTCTACTTTCTTGTATCCAGATAGTGATGTATTGTTGGAAAACTCAAAAAATATATAAATTACCAAAATTCTAGAAATTTCTTCTGTACTAATCCTCAAAATATATCTTAGGGTAATGTTCTCAAATCGGAGTTTTTCAAAATCGAGTTTCCAAGGATTTTTCTCAACCTCATCTAATACCAACTATAATTCATGAACCCTAGTTACCTAGAGCCAGTGAATTATTACATAACATTGTCATGATACAAGGAATCGTGTCCTGAAATAATGATCAGTTCATAATCCTTTTATGTACTACATACATACGTAAGTTTTACCTTAAATCATGAAATAAAAAAAACATTGTGTCTCCTTTGAACACTATTATATCCCTTAGCCTATTCTCACATGTTAATGATAATATACTTCTTCACATCTAGGAAAAAATAAATCATAATAAAGGGATGATCACATATGCTCACTAAGGATAACAATATAGAAGAATCTATCATAAATAAACATAAACATTTAAGGCAATGTATAAGACTAAAACAAAAGTCTTTTAAAGATAAACTTTAGTATAATATGGAAAATATAAATCAAATAATTTCATTTACTTATTCACATAGATATTCTAATAGTCAAATAATCACCGGTAATATCAATATCCATTTCATAATGATGGAATGCATAATGTCGGACATCATAACCACATAGTAAAGGCCTTGTACCAAGACTAAAAATATTATTTTGTCATGGCCTTGTTCCAAGACACTAGTTTTTCTCACGATACCTATTGATGCATCGAGAAGCTATAGCGGTCTCCACCATTCACTTACTAAGTCCAATGAATTCTTCATATGAATATGTTTAAACATAACATAAACATTCACATAAAAACAATCCTATGAAATGTTAATACATTAACCATAAACCTTGAATGGTATAAAAAACACCTCCACTATCAAACATATCAAAAATAAATCAATACAATATTGATGATTTTATCATAACAAATCAAGTTGAAGAAAGTCTAAAATCCATTAAAGAATGTTGACATAGATGAAATAAAAAGTATTTGAGAAATATATCCTTCTATTTTGAAATCATTTAAAAGTCACGTAATTAGAAATGAAAACATTTATCTAGAAAATATTCTTATAATCTTGTAAGGGAAGCTTAGAAGGTGTTATAATGGTAGAAAATAGCCGCACTGTCTGTAAAAGTTAAAAAAATAATAATTTTGTAAAAAAATCTGTAAAGTACCTTGTCTGGAAAATGACGAAAAGATTCATTTATAATATTTTTATAAAAAATAAAAATAAGGGAATACATGAATTTAATCCATAGTATAGTAAATAGTAACAATTTTTTTAAATATATTTTTTAGAAACATAGATGTGGATCAAAATGAGGTCCCAGTAGATTCTCACGTATAAACAAACTCAGATAGTGAAGAGATTGTAGAATTAACCCTTACCATGAACTTTTACTCGATCAAGGTTATGTTAAACTTCTGTATAATAGTTAAATAATTGATATTAAATTATACTAGAACCACATTAATAAATATGATGTCATATACGATCTTCTAATATTTGTTTGTTAATAATATTTATGTAGTATCATTGTTTCAGATGTTAACTAATTTATTTTTCTTTATATGTTTTGTTACATAAGTATTGTTTTTTATGGATAGGAGGTATTTTATTCATATCTATAATGATATTAGTTTCATAAACATTATTTTTTATCATAAAATGAAAATTATTTTTTAATGGTTATGATGGGGATTGAATTTTATCGTGTTCATGGATACTATTATCCGTACATACGCACGAGCAAAATTATCATTCTATTTATGGTGAAATCGTATTTAATTGGTTTTTATATCATATATACATAATAATTAAAATGTTTTATTTATTATTTACATCTGTTATACTCATTATTATACCTATCAAAATAATGGAGCTTTAGAATAACAAACTACACCATGACATGGAGACGGAAAGTCGTACATACACACGTATGGTGAATTTCCATTCATAGGATGGATAAAATAATGAATATGGTTTTACCATATTTATAATAACATCAAATTTTGTATAAGGTACTGGAGTTATTATTTTGGTATGGAAAAAACAATGAAAGAGGAAGTGGAAGAAGAAACAAACTTTGAAAGAGGTGGTGAAATTATTACCACTTCATCGAGTGTTTCCTTTTGAGTTGATCAAAAGGGATCCTTAAGTTGGATTTCTGATCAAAGTATGGACTATAGGTATATTTTGTGGTTGTTGGGAGGATATTTTATTTGGGTTAGGTTGATCCAAATGGCTTTGGAGGTGTGAAATTAAGAGAAGGGGAAGTACACTATTATAAGAGATGTGAGAGTCACTTTAGGAAAAGCTTGAAATATTATTTTATTATACAATAATATTCAGTTTATAATGGATAAAAATGGATTTATTTCATGAATAAGGTGGGGTTGGGTCGAAAACCACTCATCCAATAGGTTTTATAAAGGTTTAGGACACCATATTAACTATATTGTTTGAATTTAATTATTAGGTAAATAGTTTAACTTTTACCATTTATTCTAGTATTATTATATTGAATGGTTAATAAACACACAATAAAACGTCAAAAGACCCCCAAGTGGTTCATTATTGATATATCTAACCTTATCTAATACATTATCTGAACCTTAGATTTTTAGGAATATTTTATCATTTAATAAAATAGAATTTGTTTTAGAAATTCATTTTTATCAATTTTGACACTATTTAGTATTTGATTTTTGTGAAAGTCATAAAAATATAATCACATAGAGAAAAAACTATTTGATAAACCATAACATGTCATATTAACCTATAAATGTAGTGTGATTCATCAAAAGTCTCAATTTAAATTTATTTGGATATTTATAATAAAAACTATTTTTATTTGTTATTAATAAGGTAATTATGGAATCATCATTGTGTACTAAATAAATTTAGTTATTTAATGTATAATTTTTTTAAATAAAATACCATTATGTAGGAAATCCTTATATATTTATAATGAATATTTATAGTCGAATTTATATTAGTTATATCCCTATATTAAAACTGTTTTAGTTATTAAACATTAAATTTAACACTTTTAACTCTTCTTTAAATAAAATAATAATAAATTTCTTAATCTAATCCAAGTGGAACAAAAGGATCATATTTTATTCATAACATTTAATTTTTTCAAAATAAACTTATCCAATAGAATTAGGACGTGTGTTATCGTAATTATAATTTCATTTTTACCTTAAATTACAATAATTACTTTTAACTATGGTAAATAAAATTCAAAAGTTACTATTCACAAAAATTATATTCACCGTAATGAACCACATTTTACTTACTAATGTAAATAATGTCTATTGGAATTTTGAAATTCAATTCCTAGAAGCAGCAAAATTACGTTTTATGAAGATTTGAAAACGTGCCGAGAAGGTTTGTAAAAGACGTTAAAAGTTCAATAAAACTTTATATATCTAATAATATTATAAAATGACTCCAATGAATTAAATTAAAAATATATAGGTATTATGTATCAATTTTTATCTAAAATAAATATAGATAAAATAACTAAATATAAAAAGTCCGTTTTAAATAATAACGTAGTGTTTTTCACTATTCAACGAAAATGATGGTTTTTAGAAAAATACAAAAAATTCACCCTAATATAATTTTGATGTTTCAAACCCAAAAATGAAGTACATTTGAAAAAAATTAAATTTATAAATTTTCAAAAAGTTGGTACTACTATTCATAACAGCTAGTTTGATTAGAAGTGGTTTTTTAGAACTCGAAGTTGTGTACTACTCAATCTATTATATTATTCAAAGAGAATCGTACCATGTATTCTTGGGGTGTTACAAAAACAATGTCAATGTAGTTTGGTGGTGTGATGGGACACTTAAGGAGGCAACCCATATGAATAGGACCTGAAGGAATTGGAACCTTGAGGTTGGGATATAACCTTCCAGAAACACATAGGCTCAATGGAGAGACCAGGATGCGAAATGGGTGATGGGATTGATCCTTAGGGAGGCTTCATTTTTACCATTCCATGTAAAGGGTCAATGTACATGTAGTTCAGGAGGAGGGGTATAAAATTCGAGTGTGCACAAATGACACCTACTTGATGATATACTTGGGCTTACACATCGTTAGTAGTCCGATGTTGGCCTGTCGCTCAAGGGGCGGACTTGAGATATGGGTCCCATTGAAGGTGACTACAACCGCTTACCATTTAATGCAAAACACAATACCTTACCACTGTTTGGGTGAAACAGCTTACCGCTGACATGGGTTCCAATAGATTACCATCGAGTGGGGAACACTACCGCATACCCCTAAATGGGATACACTGTCTTACCATTGATTGGGGTACAACATATTTCCATTGATTAGGGTACATGGTTTACCACTGATTGGGGTACAATGGCTAACCACTGATTCGGGTACAATGACTTACTGCTGAATGGGGTACAACGTCTTACCGCTGGATGAGATTGAACCTCGAGAAGGCCTCCTACGTAACCTGCCTATGAGACAGGGATCTAACCCACATAGTTCTAGGAGAGTTTGGTGAACCGACATGGATGGTGTTGGGACCAATAGGTTTTGGGATGGAACCTCTAGAGGCTTCCAACATACCATGCCTTAGCAAGGATAAAATTCCACATAGTTCCATAAGATAGGGGATTACACTCTATGGTGGCCTAGGAAGGATGCGATGGTCAATGCTTACTCTAAGACCACGTGAGTCATGCGTGGTGTGAGAAACAAGAGGAATAAAATACCAGATGATCACATTGCAAATGGTGTGTCTATGGGAAGTGGAGTGAATGGGGCATACACCAAGAAGATACATAGGTGCCGCGAAGGAGGATCAATGGTGGATGGGGCTAATGCTTGGACTCTACCAGTAACGTCTTCATCATGTCTAGCTGTGAGGGAATTCAAACTCATAGGTGGGTTGAGGAATACGATTGGGGCCTACAACTATGTGCTAGTGCACATGCAGGATAATGCTATGTGCATTGGAATCAGTCCAAAAAAATGTATATGTATTGTTTGTATCACATGCCCAACATTCAGAATGCAGTGAGGGTGGTGTGATGATAGAGGATAACTATTTAACATGTTCAAAACACATCATTCATATCACGTTAGACTGAAATGGGGACAAACAAATGAGGGTATACTATTGACCACATTTGAAATACATGTCCTAACTTGAAGTGTCATCTAATGTCTTTCAGGGTGTTGGCCCCAAACAGTTGGTGAGCCAAGGCAGCATGTGACCGGTTCATTAGGGGGTCCCGTCATACATGAATGAGCATGATGATCCAAATGAAGGACACACAAAACATGAGGTGGAGTGATTTAATGTTTGAACAAATTTCAATGCTCTTAAAATTATGCCATTGTAATCATGGCATGTGGTATCTTATGCTAGTCAAATAAGGAATCTCTTATTCGGATCAGGAGGCATCATAATATTAAATGATAGGGAATTCTATAATTTAAAGTCATATAGTAAGGAATCATGGAATATTATGCCTATAAAATAAGGCATCTCTTGTTTGGATCAAGATGCATCCTATATTTGGAACATGGGGTGTGATGGAGTTTATAGTCACGTAGAGAGGATTGTTTGCATCTCATGCTTGGGGCATAAGGCATATCTTGTTTGAGAAAAAGGCATCCAATGTTTGTCACATATGGTGTAATACAGTTTATAGTCATTTAGAGAAGACTATAAGAATTTTATGCATTGAGAATAAGGCATATCTTGTTTAGATCAAGAGGCATTCTATGTTTTTCACATAGGGTTTACTAGTGTTTATAGTCTTGTATAGAGGAATATGGGAATCCTAATCTTGGTTCATAAGTCATCTATTGTTTGGATCAAGAGGCATCCTATATTTGTCACATGGTGTGTACTACAACTTATAATAATGTAGATAAAACTATTAGGAATTAGAAGCCTAGAAATATTTGGTGTTGGGACTTATGCAAGAGCATCCCTTTCTAGTTCATCCCGGTATATATGTTAGGTGATGGGTTTTGGATGAGTTGCATGAGGATTTATTCGACTCAAGGTACTCAGGGAATTGATGATGAGAATCTCAACTCAATAAATTGTAAAAAAATCAAGTGTAATATGTAAAATCATGGTGTTTCATAGTGTATAGAGGAGTATCTAAAATCCTGGTATTCCATAGGTGGAAGGTGGGTGTGCAGAAGGGAATCATTGAAAATCTCGACGTCAGAACCGAAAAATTTCACTGTGCGACTTTCCATTTTTCATGGGGGTGAGCGATGGTAGCAAAGGGACCAGCCCGAAGGGCTGTGGCCGTAGCCTGGAACGGATCCTGAGAAGGGGTGGGAGGGCACAACCCCCGTGGTATGGACGGGTGGGTGAAAAGTTATGAGCTTTACGATCCATAGATCTTTCACGATGTAGCTTCGTAGAGGAAAGGTGCTCGTAGAGCATGGATTCTCCCAAAGTAGTTTCACAATGGAAAGGTTCTCGCAGATCATGGACTCGTAGAGTATAGGGGCTCATAATGAAAAGTGGATCATGGAACAATGGGCCTCATAGATCAAATCACCTCGCAGAGTACAGTAGCTCGCAGAGCAAAGTAGCTATCAGAGCCTCAACCAACCCGAAGGAGATCCCTTCATCGCAAAGGACTCCGCCCATGGTGAAGGGAATCACATCATTGTTCCTAGGATCTACATGAAATGGGAGATCAGCCACCCATGGGGCAGTGTCACTGTTCTTATGAAGGGCGATGAGCAGGATATTTATAGGTGATTGAGGTCAGTAGAGCATGATCCAAAGCCTAAATCCACTCTGCGAAGCACAAATGCGCGCCACAAATCACCAATGTATGCCATAAAAAACAAATGCATTCCACGAAGGAAATATGACTCTAATGTTAGAGGGAGTTCCATCATGTTTCTCATAATCATGGATTAAATCTTCATCGAACTTCCTGGCGCTCAAGGAGGCTCCGGTCAAGTTCCCTCAAGTTCCTCGTAATCGCGCAGTCAACCGTCATGGATCTTTGTGGTGCTCGTAGAGGCTCTAGTCAAGTTCCCTCAGGTTCATCATAATTTCATTTTCAATTATCATCAAGCATTTCAGGGATCGTAGAGGCTCCGATTAGTTCTTTATGCTCAGTGATTGTGGATGTATCTTCACTAATGGGCTCCGTGAACCAGTTTTCCTGCCCTAATTCAAATTCCCATAAATCCTAATATGTAACTCCATTCAGGTCCTATGGCCTATCAAATCAAAGCATGTGAATTTGAATACAATCTGAGATCATTCATGGAAGCATTTTGAATATTTTTTGGACACGTTTTTGGTTCTTACATATGCTCACTTCAAGACTTATCCTCATTGTATAGATATTTCGGTAAAATCCTTTTACTGCCGTAACACATAAATTTCACTATTAAAATTAGAAACCTAATTTTTTAGATTTAAAATAAATAGTTAGGGGACTAATACAACAATAATTCTAGTCAAATAGTATATTTATGGATGCTTTTAAAAAGAATCCCACTAATGAAATAACAGCATTATTTTGACATTTATATAGTATCCCTTGGATTGGTTCATTCCAAAACACATTGGAGGGATTTTTAATCAAGACGATTCATCTAATCAGATGTAAAATATACATTTCATAACATAAGATATGTGAAATCATCAAGGAATAAACATGAAACATATATAATATATATATACATTTGAAATTAACCAATGAAATTTTAGTAATATTTTATTAAATCCACAACCAAAGGATTTTAATTTTTGGCGGGTTTTAACCATATATCCTAACGTGGAAATATTAGGTAATTTTATTGTAGAGTATATATTAATTATAGTCAATAAATCATGGGTTTCAAAGTGTCATATTAATTGATTATTAATATAACATTTAGGTATATATATATAGAATTGTATTGCAAGGATATTATTTTAATGACAGAAAATTAGAGAATTCTCAAGACATGTGATATTATTATAGATTTCTATAGAGGCTAAGTGACTCCGTCACAAAAATGAAATTTACATTTTGAACCAAATGTCCTGAAAACTGCTCCATAGGGAAATAAGAAGATTATAATGACATGAATTTTTATTACGATTGAATTTTAATGGAATTAATTTGTAATAAAAACTATAATCCTAGATGGTTGATAATAATTACAGATAATAGTAGTTATTGATCCATCCCTTCAATGATATTTCATTACTGTATTGTCAAAAATCTATTATAACATGGGTATTGAATAATAGATCATTGATTCATTTATTCATAGTAATGAATTATGAGTGGTGCATAATGAGATGAAATGGATAATATAAAATAAAAAATGATCTAAGGGATTAAAATATTCCATATGTAAGCTTGTATAATAATAGAAAATGACTACTTACAAACTCTTATGAAAAATAACAAAAATATGAAAATGAGGAAAAATGAATTGAAAACATTTACTTTGATATGGTAATGATTTTAAAATTGGTAAAAATAACGGGATAAGATAATTTACCCTGGGTAAAAGATTACAACAATAATAATGAAATATAATAATAATCATGGAATTATAATAAACTGTTTAAATAATTTCTATTCCAAAAAACATTTGGAAATGAAAATGTGAAGTTTATGAATCCATAGTTTTATATAATAACACATTAGAAAAGGTTGAGAAATGAGTTGGATTAATTAATATAACATGTAAAATTAAAAAAAAGATATGGTAATATAAAGTGATGTGAAGTATATTATCATATTAATGGTAATTTTAAAATATATTACCCAAAATAATAATAAATGGGAATAA
The DNA here is from genome assembly GCA_963277665.1 of Viscum album. Classification (NCBI taxonomy): domain Eukaryota; kingdom Viridiplantae; phylum Streptophyta; class Magnoliopsida; order Santalales; family Viscaceae; genus Viscum; species Viscum album. The sequence goes on from OY728128.1 coordinate 846,043,531, forward strand.
AAATCGTTAAATTTGAACCCTTTCTTTACTTGAACCCCTTGTCTTAGAACTCGACCTTCCATGAACAAAAAATAATAATAATTTAATAGAGAACTATAATTGGGAACCTTGGAATGGAATATAAAGATATAAAAAATTGATTTATAAGAAATGTAATGTGAAGAGTTAGTGGTTATTAATAGGTACGATGAGTGGAATCACATGGAATTATTTAGTCATTATTATACTATTCTATTATCTATTGTTTTCACCTAATCATAGTTTCCTAAAACCTCTATTTATTCTCCCATTAAACATTTAGTTCCAACATTTTCACTATATCAATAAATTGGTTTGACTTGGTTATGCATACATATATATTATGTAATATTTACTATACTATACTAAAATTATAAAATTATTACCCTATTTTACTATTTTTAGAAAAAATTAACATATCTAACCTCAAAAATAAATTAAAAAACATTATTCCAACTTTTAAATACATTTAATCAAATTCAACATCCAAAATTTGGAAATTTTGATTTTAAATGAGAGTTAAATATTTAAAAATATTGGAGGTATTTGAATACAAGTCCTTTTATTAACAAAAATAATTTAATAAATAATACTACCTTAACCCTGAATATATAACAAGTTACTGAAATAACATAATCTCTAAATAGAAGGTGTCTCATGGTGAAAATTTAAAGGGGTGTTCAACTCATTTTGATCTTATGTATATTTTCGTAATATGATAATTCTTTATTTTATATCAATGTATATTTTATGGTTTGTATTATTTTTATAGTATATATTAATTTTTGTAGTCAAGGATTTAATTGGAGGATATGGGGTAGGATAAATAAATATTGTACTCATATTATTATTTTTTATTATCCATTTTTTGAAATAGTTCTCATAAAAAATTTATATCGTTATTTTTTAATAGAGCATTGAAAATTATGGAATATATATTACTATATATTTATAAATTATTAAACTATTACAACATAATCCTATTGATCATTAATGAGTTATAACATTGTCTATAGAGGGTAATTTTGTGGTTATGGGACATTCATGTTATATTATATATGTGTTTATTATTGTATGTTCTTATGAAATTTTAGCTTATGTTGGTCAAACTGGGAAAAAATATTTATATGATTCAAATATAGAAGATGAGTTATAATCAATAATTTTTTTATGTCTATTTGAGACATTATTATCATCATAGGTGTGTATGTGATATAAAATAACATAATCATTTACATAATTTAATTTATATTGGAATTTATGTTTCCTACTATGAGAGATTATTTATCTATGTCATTGATTCATGTTTCGTGTATGGTCATGCTAATGCAGGATTGATATTTTTTTCATTAGTAGAATGATTTTCTTATGGGTTAGGTTGATATAAAATTTTATATAAATAGGACATTGACGGAGATTCATATGTCTCTAGTGGTTAGTTTGTTCATAGGATTTACTTTGAAATTGCAAACATTGTATTTGACATATAAACCTAAGAAATCTATTTTATCATCTTAGTTTTAATATATCTTAAGAAAAGAGATATTTATATTGGAAATGAGAATATGAAATTAATAATAGATTTTTATGTTCCTTCTTGGGAGCCCATGGTTTTCATATTTTTTTGTCTTATTTAGGGGGTTTTTCTTCAATGGGTATATTGGTATATTATAAGTAATTTGTTAAGAAAGGTTAAGTTTCAATTATTTATAATATTCCATGTTAGATACATACATTGAATATTTGTTGTTATTCATTTTTTATTAATCATATTGAATGGGTTATATGATTTTTAAGGGACGTATCATATGCTTCAGAATGGTTGTTGGAGTGTATCTAGTGGTCGATGTTCTCTTTTTTTTTGGTTGTTGAGGTTCCTTGGTAATAATTATTAGTCTCATAAGATGTCTTCATAGACATATTTATCAATTAGTTAAGGAAAATGTAGATGTGGTTGAGGATGTATTTATTTTTACAATAGATTGTGGGGGTACTATAGGTATTATTTTCCTTATTTTTTTGGATATCAATCTATCAAGAAAAAGAGTAAAATATGGCCCTCTTAATTTGAGTATAGTAAAATAACAATTAATATAGTGTGGTGGAGTGGTTTGGAGTGTTTAGTTTCATGTTTTCTAGTTTGTTGAGTATGGTGTAGTAGTTTCACTAATATGTATGATTTTATACTATTAAACTCTCTCTCCAATGTTGATAGAAACTTCTGTTTCTCATTATTTTATTATTTTATCTCTTATTTATGGTTTTAGATTATTTATAGAGTGTTTGGGCCAACCACAAAGTTAATGATTCATGTTGGAGGATTTTACAATTTATGGGCGTCAGTAGTGGTTTCTGTGTTCATTTCTGGAAAGTCTGATTATCAAGGGATCATCTATTATAGAATATTTTGTCACGTAATTTGATCATTTGTATAGATTATTTTTCCTATTTTTATAGTTTCAATTGATATCAGTATAAATTTGTTTAAGATGGTGTGTTGATCCTTTTTTATTTATGGTAGAGAACGATATATTAAAAAACTAAATGTGTTTTGTAGTTTATACAGAATATTTATTGTTTAAAAGATTGGTGTTTTTTTACAACTGAGTATGTGGGAGGGCATCCACTTATGATTCAAGAGTTTTTAGATGTTTTTTATAAATAACTTATGAGTTTTCCTCCTTGTAATTAGGTTTGGTTTGGTTTTTAGATTTATATCACTACTGAATAAACAATATTTTATAGGATGGATCTATATGATATTCAAGAGATATGGGTTTAGAATGATGAATTTTTTAGGTAAGATTCTATCCCACCTAGTGTGTAACCATTTGGTGTTTGTGTTTTTATTCATTGTAAAGTTCATAAGAATTGATTAATTCATCTGAGGGAGTAAATCCTAGTGGACTACTTTTTAACAAATTTTTGAACATAAACAATTTAATTTCTAAATAGTATATCAATATTTTATCTCATATTAATCTCAATTCTAAAATGGGATCCATTGATGATTCCCAAAACATAATAAAATTTAATTTTTACCTAGTTTTATCCCAATTTGGGTACCCACTTTATAATGCATTCATTTCAATTTCTATGCATTTATTTTATCACTTGTGCATAAAAGTGATTAAATTTGGTTTATCATATATCATCATATACTCCAAACCAAAAAAATTGGATTTTACTCTTGAAGAATCCTCACATAAGGCTTGACACCCACATCTATAAGAAAATCACAACCTCTTGATAGGTTTTATATAATACCATCTAATGGTTTTTCAATAACCTATTTTTTTGGAACTTTATTATATTTGCATCCAATATTCATAAATATAATATACCATCCAATTGATAATCAAAAATATAAATTGGATTCCACTTCATCAATGTGATCATATCTCTCTCATCCTAAGAGGCTGAAATAATAGATATATACTTTTTAAAATTATATGCATTTTCACCTTTATAAATAGTAATTTTCTATAATCTTTCATTGAATGACATAATAGAAATTTCGTAACATATTAAACAGGGATATTGGACTACATAATGGAAATAGATACAATTTTTTATATTACCCTTATGAAACCCCACACTATCTCCTATATCTATAATTCTGATTATTATAGGAAATGATTCAAAACATGTTTCTTCTTCATCAATTTTATTAAATTCACTAGAAAATATACTAAAAATAACATCACTCTCTTATTATTTATCGATACTTAATGAATTATTCTTCATGAATGGATTATCGATATCTCAATAATAATTTTCAACTCTATATTCATTCATCTTATTCCTTAGTTTATAATTCGAACTGAATAGAATATATTTTATGTGTTTTAAATATTGAAAATATTCTTAATTATCAGCTTGTTGATATCATCAATTATTCTTCAATGACATTATATGATGATATGAAACATAATCACCACATAATGACATGATTTATTACAAGGAATGAAAAATTTATATTAAAAGGATCCTTCTCATCTTTTTATATGATTAAATAAAAATAATTAAAAAATATAATGGAAACATTCAATGATTATAAATTTTTTCCAAAAAAGATATTTGAGTTTGAAACCATATTTTATTTATTACAATTTTCTCCATTTAAGATCATACACTATATTAGAAATTATAAACCTATTAAATGTTAAACTAATCCATATATCCTATGAACAAAATTGACAATCTGTGATGAGAAAAACAATAGTTAATAAGAGATGTAAAAATAATTTCAATCTCATTATTCAGATGAAAAAAAATCATGATGTTTACCTTTTCACTATATTCCATTTAGAACATGAAAAAAATATTTCCACAATGAAAAATCAATATTTTCCTAGATAAAACAATTGAAAACCATTATCTATCATGAAAAAATTGTAATGGAATCCTGAGGCATATGGGAACTCATGAAAACATTCCTTCGAAAAAACAATTAACCTTTAAAGATTATATAACTCTTGAAATTTAAATAACACAATAAAACCCTTATTTCTTTGTATAATTTAGGTAAATTAGAGAATCATATTCATATTATTTGTTAACTCTTTTTTATCCAATGGCATAATAACTGATGAAAATTTCATTCCAAATGTGTAACTATTATTTTTGGCTCCAAAAAAACATTAATTACTAAAAAATTACTATATTCATTAGAGAGATATATAAAATTTCTTTTCATCATGATATACATCAGGATAACAAATCATAATATAAAATTATCATGTACCATAACCTAAAAATTTATTTATATGGTTTCATTTTTTCCTAAAAAACATTACTAGACACATTTGAGAACATAAAAAATCACTTTTCATTTTCAAAAAATCTTAAGAAGAAATTTCCATTTTCATTGAAAACTACTAAAACTGAAAAATTATAAGAAGAGATGGAATATAATTTATATTGAAAAATAATATTAACTAGTAGATGAACCTTTTTAATTAATAATAACACTTATATAGGGAAATATCCTTTAACCCATATACATAAAAAAGAACATTCATTTTTCACTTTTGTAGAAACCTCCAAAATAAACCTTACAGAAAAAGATAAAAATATTATATTTCAAAAAAATGTAAAAAAAGTAAAAAATTGAATAAAATACCATTATTATCTTGTCATACATATATATTATCATTCTATAAAAAGTTAAAATAACATGTATATAATGGAGAAAACATATAAAACACCACTTTAAAGGAAAAACATTTACCATGATTCCCAAATCATTCTATTATTATGTCTACCCACCTGAGTAATAAAATTATATTAGTTTTCTATATACGTAAGAAAATTTTATTGTTCATCCCGTTATCAATATTTCATTATTTCCATTTTTAACGTGTTTTGTTTATTTAAAACAATTGTTAAGATCACATTGGATGTTTTGAGGATGTTTCGTTTATAACATCAAAATAATATTGGTGCATTGATAGTAGTAAAAGGGAATCTGATTATATTAACGAAAGAATATTATACATGTTTTAATTATCAAATTTATAATTTATATACACCTTTTAAACTAATGTTGTATGGTAATGTAGAAAATTGTTTCGTAATATTTCATGAAGATAGAAGACAATTGGAACACATGAATAATGTATTAATTTTTTTTAATTGTCTTAAAATACATAAAGTATATAATATATTATCTTTTAATTTTCATTTTTTTTATACATTACATATTTATTAAATATTCCTATCATTATAGCCATCCTTGTAAGGTGGGTAATAAAAATCAATCACATCAATTCTAGAAGGTGGTATTCAATATATACACTTAAAAGACATTATCATTTCTTAAAAGATATTAGGGTAAGTAACATTTCAAAAAGGTTATGTATCTGAATGTACTCCAATATTAAAATTAATTTATAATTTTGAAATATAGCTCAAACCTAAAATGGGGGTTTACAAAGGTGGGAGGGAATTTCACCTCGCATGTAGGCATACACTATTAAAGCATAATAATCGTGGATCATGAAGGACCAAATTTTACAATTTATATTATTTATATATTTGATAAAGAATCTACAATTTAGTTAACCACCAATTAAACATGTGAAATAATTAAATTAGTTTTTTCTGGAATCTTTAACGGATTTAATCTCATGAGGTAACATTTCCTAAGGATTTTTCATAGTTCTAGCATTGAGTGCTTCAACCACATGTTCAGATTCCAATTTTATCCAAAGATAATTCTAGTTTGGGATTACCTAATATTTTACAGAATGTATCATGGCCAAAATATATTCTTCGTAGGAGATTAAAATTCTAATATAGTGTTAAATTAATCCTTTGAAAAAAACATGGTGAGTGTATAAAATTCCTACATAACCCAAGGGTCCTGACATACCAGAGGCCACACCATCAACATTATCATTTATTCATGATGGGATTGGAGGAATATTATGGATATAAATGAGAATCAATGGTTTTTGGGGCCTACATTGAATATCTAAAAGACTGAATATATAGATATCCTTATGACTATTATTCATGTCCCTTGTATTCACCTTTGATTAAGTTTATAACTATTTATTAATCATGGAAACTATCTTATTTTAATTCATTACATAAAAAAGTTATGTTATTTATCCAACAAAAGAATTTCCAATTCCCAATATTCTTCCTCAATAATATTATTTTATGTAATACCATAACATTAAAAATCACCTAATTTCAATGTACCTACTCATTATTATTAAAAATATGATGTGGTTTTCATCATAAGATATATTCCCCTATAATTGTTCCACATCAAATATCAAAACATGGGATTCACAATGTAAATAATTTCATAATGATACATGAAACATGTCATTTAACTAAGACAAACATTACGTAAATCCAGTTGATATGGAATTGGTCCTTCTTTTTCTTGAATTTAATATGGTCTACTGAACTATTGTCTTAATTTTACAGTTTTTATAAAAACTCATAATTTTTTTGAAGGAAATAATTTATGAAAGTATTTTCTCCAACCCCTAATTATTGATCGTTCCTATGATAATATAAATAAATTTTCTAAAAAATTTTATCTTCCCCCATATAGTGTTAAATAACATCTACCTTCCTAGCCATTTATTCCAAATAATTTGGTCCCAATAACATTCTTTCACTAACTTCATCCTAATAAGATAGATTTTGGAATTTTTTTACATATAATTACTCAATAGATTCCATATTATTAAGAAAATTGTTATTATAGGAAAATTATATTATTGAAAAATATTAATCCCAACATACCTAGTAATACAGATATAAATATTAAAGATTATCCTCTAATTTTTGAATCGATCATTCTGACTAGACATCAGATTGAGGATGAAAGGTTGTACTGAAATTAAATTCAAAAACAAAAAATTATTGTTTTCCATTCCTAAAAAGTTATGTATCTTTGGGATATCAATTAGATACAATAATAATAATTTCCCCATGTAATTATACCATCCCCATATGATTAATACTAGGAAGTTGATCTAATGGAATAGTATATCATGTAGCAATAAAATACAATGATTTAGTTAATTAGTCAATGAATAAAAAAATTTCATTATTCAATTCATATATATTTGGTGATCCAAAAAGGAAATTGGTAAATATATTATCCCTTTACCATTTATGAGCTATAAAAGGACGAACCATCACCTTTAGTATTGTTACTTAGCAATAACCTATTGAAAATTCAAATATTTCATGGTAAAATTAATAATATATTTATTCAAACATTTTAATGATTAATATTCCTGAAGGTATATATACATATTAGTGCTACTATGAATAATGTGAAAAAAAGATAACACCTGAGCTTTAATTAACAATTAATTCTTTAATTTGGAATCACTCAAAAAACCTAACATCTTTCAAATTCTCATAAAAATTTATTTATCAAAAATAAACACCATAATCTGACACAATTGGCCAATTCAATTGTTTCTTGATAACTATGATCTTACATATGAGCCTACTTAATACATTCTAAAGAAGAAGACTAAACAAACACATGAACAAAAATAGAAGATATTTATAAATAAAAAATATCCAATATTATATTATATATATAATTAACAAAATGAAAATTTCCAAATGTAACATAGTAAATGAAGCATTTTATTTTGACTAAATGCATTTAATACATTGTTTTATTTACCTAGATAGTAGTAAATCATTCATTAATATTCCAATATATTATTAAACCATATTCTCTACCTCATGTTAAACTCTTTTTATGTATAAAAATACACTTTAAAAATGTATTTAAAATATTTATTTCATATTTTACCCCATATAAAAACACGATCCAAATTTTTAAATCATAAACCACCCCTAAAAGATCAAGATCATGTGTAGGGTAATTCTACTCATGGAGTTTCCATTGAAATGATGCATACACAAATTCATGATCATATTTAATTTATAAAGAAGAAAGTACTTTGAAAGGATCATAAATATAATTATAAAATTTTTAATTTCATTTTAGAATGCATAACACTAAAGCATTAACTAATGTTCTTTTGAATTCCTGAATACATTCATCACAATCCATTATCTAGATGAATTTTATACTCTTTCATGTTAAAATATAAATTGATATAGTAAATCAAGAAAATATCTTAACAAAATATTTATATTAACTTACTAATTATGGAAAAATTAATATCTCAGTGATGCTTTTTAGTCTTGGAATTTCTTCAACAACTATTTCTTTAGAAAGAAAACAATTTATGAAATCGTTATAAATAATATTCCCATGTAATGGAATTTTTTGTATATAAAATATATAATTTTGTAATTTTACATGTAATATGTTTTTATTTAAGTTTTGTAAATAAATACTACAATATTAATTATTCTCTCTAAAATCCCATATAATACACAAATAATTTGTCAATGAAAACCACCCCAAATTTAACCATATACACATGAAGAAATTTATTCAAAGGATTTTAAAATATAGTGTTTCAATTTTTTAATCAAAATAGAATAAAAAATCTCATATTTAAAAAACCCTATTATGTAATATTATCCTTGTAATTCCATCCCCCTTCACCTTCAGCTAGTGTACACACATCTAACACAAATCATTGAAACATACTGATTTCCTTGAATCTAATCAATCAATCCATCAATTTGAAGGATGTAAAGTCTCTGAAATTTCAATGAAAGTTATTCATAAATTCATTGGAATATTTATAGTATGGAGTTTCAGACAGGGCTTGATTCCAAGGCCCGGTGTTCCCGAAATCATTTTTTGCAGTTATTTTTGGGTACATTCAGTAAACATACGTGAGGGTTTTTCTATCATTACAACCCGTGATCGGAATCGAAATCTGATGCACCGATGAACTCGCAGCACCAGTATTCTCTTAAGGAGACCATTAATGCAGTTGAATTTTATGCCGGTTTAATGTTAATAATTGGGGATTCGTAGCAAAATAAATAAAATTGTTATATTGTACAATTTTATTTAAGAGGTGGTTATTTCCACCAAAGGGAAGTTAGGGTGGGGCCCACACCCCACATAACCTCCCATGGGAGGATAATGTGTGTGGGTCCCACACGAACCTAACCCCTCAACTCCCCCATTAACTCTTCTTTAATTATTTTTTACAACTCCCCTCTTTTATTGTTAAACTCTCCACCTTCCACTTGTAGTCATTAATATGAAAACACCTTGAATTAATTATTTGAACTCCACAAATTAATTAATTAATTTGTAGTGTTTGAATTTTGAAAATAAATTGGTGGTAACAAAATAATATCCTAAGATAATTTTTTGGGCACTTATTGTGTTTGGGAGGCTCTGAAGAATTAGAATAATAGAGTTCTTCTCTCGACAAAGAACACCCTTCTTCCACGAAGAACATTTCTGATAAAGAATGTGAAGAACTTCTCCAATGACGCATCATTTTCGGACACACCCTGACGTCAATGGAATCGATGTCCGTATTCCAAATTTCCCGACCTCTGTGATGCTCATCTTCTGCGGCTCATTGACATGCATCGTTCTTGAAATTGCGGTAGGGGATTATATAATTTTGGTGAATAATTTGTACCCCATTCTTCATCGAATTTCTTGGATTATTTTTGTCCATCTGTTATCCCTTAACGTGGAGGGTGTGGACCGAAAAAACATGGCCCTAGGACTCTCCATTGATCCTTGTTTCTATTCGCGATGGAGGTGGTGACGGAAAGGGTGGTGACAACCGAAGGCGGCAGCGGAAATGGTAGCCGCATGCTGGCCCGTTAGAGGACCGCAGCACTGGGTGCCGTGCGGGCAGAGGAGACCACGAATAGCATCCACGGGCCACTCGGCTGAGGAAGAACCAATCAGTCCCTCAACTAGCTGGGCTGGAAGAACCAGCCCGCTAAAGCCGGCCGCCTGGAGATCTGTAGCTCCTCATGGTGCCACGGAGCGGAAAACTGCGACCCTCCCTTCCGTAGGCCACTTCCCCGGGTGAACCAGCTGGCAGGAGGCCGACCGAGTTGAAGAAGGCTGAGACACATGAAGGTGTCGTGTGGGAGAATAGTGGCCCTCCTGGGTGGGCCACTCAGGCCAAAGAAGATCGGCCGGCCGGATAGGAGGGTAGGGGTCGTCGTTCGGGCAAACCGAGGGTCGTGCCCTAGATCCGCTCGGCCAGCTGGTCGGGCCACCGCTAGCTGTGGGCCTGGCTGTGCCCAGCCAAGTCAGGGCGTACCCAGCCAGGCCAGGCCATGCCCCACCTGGTCGGGCTGTGTCCCATCGGGCTGGGCTGACCCCTTAGTCGGGTCGGACCCGCCGAGCAAGGACGGGCCGACCTGCCAACCCACCGGGCTTGACGGGCCGGGCCTGTTTCGCTTAAATGCGAATAACTTGTTGACCTTGCATCCGATCAATGCTTTGTCTGCAGCACTAATAACCTTATGACGAGGATTCACTTTTTCAATACTCTATGTGTGATTTGGACAACTCTGGAAAATGACCGGGTTTGGAACGAGCGTAATTCCAACCGGGCCCCTCGGACGGAAAATCCAATAACTCTCAGACTGGGCGTCCGATTGACAATCCGTCAGTCGCGTTGGGTTTCATTTGAGAAGACAAAACTTCGGTATACATAAACTCATATCTTTGTGATAGTTGATGTATCAAACCCTTGGCTCGAGGAGCGGACCCTCTCAGAATCGAGCGTGTTGTGTGCGGGAACCCTAGAGCTGGATGCGACTAATTCGACTACAGTACTAGAATCCTCTGTGGGTTCGACAGCGATGACTACTGTATGAGAATACTCCATGGGTTTGATAGCGAAGACTACTATACCAGTATCCTCCGTGGATTCAACAGCAATGACTACTATTCTAGTATCTTGTGTGGGTCCGGCAGTTTGACCTCTATAATTGTATCCTATGTGGTTCCAACAGAGTAACTATTGTTGTATCCTGTGTGGGTCCGGCAGTTTGACCTCTATACTTGTATCTTGTGTGGGTCTAACAAAGTAGCTAGTCATGTATCATGTGTGGGTCTGATAGCTTAGCTAGTCTTCTATCCTGTGTGGGTCCGACAACATAGAAGAATCATTGATTATATCTGATCATCTCTATCGCTATACAAAAGATGTATACATGTGTCAGCTGAGTCTTGACTTTCAATCATTATCAATGATTTTATTGACATTACATCCAATGTGTACAGGGATATTCCTTGGCTCGAGAGATGTAACAGAACTGAGATTGATAACTTAGGTATATGTATGGGCATATACCTATGTAGGGTTGGTTGATACTTTGTGGTTGTATCTTTCTTCTTTGGTTTATCTTTTTTGGATCCTGGGAGACCTTGTGGGGTCTCGGGGTCCCTACTGAGTATCGCTATACTCACCCATGTATGGGCTATGCCCGCACTTCGGTGTGTTGGAGGTTGATGATGGATAACTTTGACAGAGGCCGAGAGCAAGCCAGGACCGATCGATACCCGGAGGAGGACCACATTGCGAGACGGTACATGGAGTGGACCGACAGACGTGGAGTACTGAGGTGGACATATGTACCTACCCTTCAGGTAGGATACTCGGCAGACATTCTAAGAGATTCCCTTTTTACCCGTTTTCCCTTTTCAATTGTACTTGTTTTCTGTTGTACCTGTACTTTACTATTGGGCTTGTATTTCAGGCCAACTTTACTTTCAGCATTACTTTCTGTATACAGTATTCACATAGTGTTTACTTCATGTTGCGTACTCTGTTGTGTTTGTTTACTTTCATAAAGGAAATTCCTTCCTAGCTTAGGGATTTACGCCTTTGGTGTATGTCGCTAGCCCCTGGCCTATGTAAGGCGGGCTTGGGGTAGTCACAACACAGGACCTGAGGACAGTTTGTGACAAATTGGTATTAGAGGAGTCAGTTCTACCGTAGAAATCTGCACTCTGATCATTATTTCTATGAAGAAATAGTGTTAAGAGTATTGAGTGTGCTTTTCAATCTAGGGAGTCCAGTGTTGGTATAGAGGCTGAAGTATCCATACACCAGAACCCTGACCTCTAATCTCCGACTCAGTGCACGAAAACACAGATTGCGTGTGTGTTTACTTTGAAATGTTTTCATTGAGATTACCTTGTGTCAGCACACCAGGTATACGATTTGACCGTGCTGCACCTGTTCCTTATCAGGATGTTGCTGAGAAGACAACCAGCTAGGGTTTGAGAGAGAGTACAAGATGACAGCCCACCGAGCGACGAGGCTCCGGTGAAGGGCCCCCTTTCTAGGTTGGCACCTTTGGGTGGTGTACCAAAAACACCACCACCGGTTGGGCAGTAGATACCACCAGCCACACTGGCGAATGAGGCATGCCGACTGAGCGCATTTTATGAGTTCCAACGACCAATGCCTCTGAGGTTTTGAGGCGAGACAGATTCCCAGTCCGCAGAGGACTGGATGGAGGCGATCACTAGAGTTTTCTGCCTAGTAGAGACACTAGTAGAGAAGATGTGGATCTTATCTACTAGCCTTTTATCTGCGAGTGACCATGAGGATGGTCGGCACAATGATGATGTTTCGGTACATGGACCATTTTCTGAGAAGGTATCATTGGGAAGTGTGCAAAAAATATCATTTCTTGTTGGTCAACAGACACTACATGCGGTACAAGTAAGGGACACTTATAGGCTTAGTGCCTTACATGTGTTTCATAACCAGATATACCTCATGTTCGGAGGTGAGCGCGACCCACAGGTGGCTGAGGACTTGCTTGAGGAGGTGTATGAGAGTTTTCTAGAGCTTATACAGCTTTGACATGATGACGTGATGGTAGTCGGGTATTCATCGAGGCATACGGACCATTCTTGGTACTCTAGGAATACGATACAAATAGTTCTTTAGAGCTCGAACCTCCGAGTGAGGTTCGTTTAAGTACATCTGAGCCAACACTTTTTCCTCTATGCATTCCTACTTTTGTTTTGGTACTATAGAGAACCATTGTGATTGAATTTTCTTTTGCTGAGTGGATACATCTAGTGAATTTTAGCAGTAGGAAGACGCGAACTGCCACCAGTCTCTAAGACATGATCATGAAAAATGATTTAAAGAAGAAGTGTTAAGGATAGTTGAATCAGCAGGGAAGTAGACATGGAAGTAGAGCTAGGAGAGCATCATGAGGTGGTGAACATTTTGACATGTTGCAACCACCCACCTTTGTAGTCCCCTATAGTCTCAGGGAGCTGTAGGGATGGGGAAGAGATTAGCTACATCTGGTTAAGGAGTTTGACCCAAGGGCTCTAGGAATGATTCAAGGTACAGTTTGTGTCTACTACTAGCTACCGTATAAACAGAAAAAGGTACCAATTATTCCTTCCATCCATAAATCTTGTCCAAGACATAGAGTTTCTGGTTATTCCATTAAGTTGATACTCATGTTTGGATATACCTTTGGGAGGAAACTCGATAATCACACATACCCTAATTGTGTGATATGAAACTTGTGGTGAGAGTTTTGGTTGGAACCTCTTGGTTGTAGCATTGAGTCCTTACGATGTTAGCTTGGGTATGAAATGGACTACCATAGTTTATACACAGATTGATTGTATTAGGAAAAAAGGTTGTGTTTTAACTACAACGTTGGTATGGGTTTTCCTTGGATGGTGAAAAGGAAACCCCAGGCAGCACAGGAAGGAATCATGCATAAGGGGGTGTAGTAAATCACTCTAGAGTCACCCAGACATTCCATTGTGCCAAACTTCTCTAGAGATGCAGCACCACTTTCAGCATTGATGAAGAAGGGGAAACCCTACGTGAGGTTAGGGAGATGCCAGTAGAGCTTTCAGGAGATAAGGAAGAGGTTGACTAGAGCACCCATCTTGAGGCCACTGTAGGAGGGCATTGGATATGTGGTTTACTATGATGCATCAGGGACCGGACTCGGGTGTGTCCTGATGCATGAGCGAGCAGTGATTGCATATGGTTCTTGGCAGCTGAGACAGCAGTGATGGATCGAGTTCCTCCAATAATAAGACTTTGAGATAGTCTATACTCCTAGGAAGGGGAATGTTGTAGCTGATGATCTCAGTAGGAGATCGGGCATTCAGCTACTAGGAGGGGAGACAGAGCAGCTAGCCGCATTACATATATCCTTTGTGGATAGAGATGAATTAGCCTTTCTTCAGTCTCTCACAGTCACTCCTCCACTTCATCAGCGATTCAGGGAGGCTCGGTGAGGGGACATTAACTGTGATATGCGACGTGCTCAGATATCCTCAGGACAGGCACCTGATGGGTTTTTTGAAGGTGGGGGGCACATCATCCTCTTCAGAGGACGTTCCATGGTACCAGTTTCACTATAAGAGGAGGTGTTGAGGGAGTTTCACACTTCCCCTCTATCAATACATCCAAGAGTGGTGAAGATGTATCAGGACCTCAGATGACATCACTCGTGGCCAGATATGATGAAAGATGTGGCAGATTTTGTATCACCGTGCCTCACTTGTCAATAGGTGAAGGCAGAGCACCAGGTACCAGCAGGCTTGGTACAACCCTTAGAGGTTTTAGAGTGGGAATGGGATGGGATATCCATGGATTTCATGACGGGGCTTCCACGTACATCTAGAGGACACGACTCTATCTGGGTGATTTTCGACCGACTCATCAAGTCAGCCCACTACCTACCGATCAGAGAGTAGGGCTCAGTATAGAGCTTGGGATGCCTCCACATTCAAGAGATCATATGACTTCATGGTGTGCCATCGACTATCGTCTCCTATGGAGATACTCGTTTCACTTCTCGGCTTTGGAAGGGATTAAAGGAGGCTTTGGGGATGCAAATTCGCTTGAGCAATGCCTTCCATCCTCAGATGGATGGCCAGTCTGAGAGGACCACTCAGACTCTTCAGGACATGCTTCGCACTTGTGTACTCGACTTTGGACGTATCTCGGAGGATCACTTACCCTTGGTGGAGTTTGTGTAAAATAATAGCTACTACTCCACCAATGGGATGGCACCTTACGAGGCACTGTACGGCCGACCTTGCAGATCACCACTGTTCCGGACTGACCTAGGGGAGTCAACACTTGAAGGACTAGAGATGGTGCGGGCTATGACGGAGATGATTCAGATCATCCAGGAGCAGATGAAGACTGCATAGAGCAGATAGAAGTCCTATGCTGATAGGAGATGGAGACTACTGGAGTTTTAGGATGGCGACCACGTCTTCTTACGAGTGTCTTCTCGACTTGGTCTATGAAGATTTGGCTGAGGTGGAATTTTATCTCCATGTTTTATCAGGTCATTCCGGGTCCTCAGCAGAGTAGGCGAGGTGGCTTACCACCTGGCCCTTCCACCTCAGTTGCACCTAGTGCATGACGTCTTCCACGTATGTCATCTGAGGAGATACATGCACGACCCAAACAACATCATCAGCCATGGAGAGCTGGAAATTGATGACAGGGAGATATTCATGGATATCCCGGTGGAGATCGAGGATCAATAGGAGCGGGTCCTAGTGGACGGTCTATTTCTCTATTGCGAATTCGATGGAAGCACGAGAACCTCCTGGAGAGAACATGGGAGCGGGAGGCTCATATGCATTCTCAGTACCCTCTTTTGTTTCCCTAGAGTGTGTTGTAGCTTTATGGGGATGTAAAGTCCTGAGCTAAGGGTAATATAAAGACCCTAAAATTTCAAGGAATTTTTTTAAATGCTTTGGAATATTTCAAGTCGGTAGTTTCTGACGGTGCCTAATTCCAAGGCCCAGTGTTCCCAGAATAATTTTCCAAATTTTTGTTCGGGTACATTCAGTATACGAACATGCGAGTTTTTTATCTTTTGAACCGATGCTCAGAATTGAAATCTGAGGGACCCGATGAACTCGCAGCGCCGATATTCTCTTATGTGGACCTTTAACGTAGGTGCGTTTTATGCAGTTTGAATGTTAATTTTTGGGGATTCGTAGAAAAATAAATAAAATTGTTATACTGTACAATTTTATTTAAGAGGTGGTAATTTCACCAAAGGGAAGTTAGGGTGGGGCCCACACCCCACATAACCTCCCATGGGAAGATAATTTGTGGGGGCCCACACCATCCTAACCGCTCAACTCCCAATTAACTCCCCTTTAATTAATTTCGCTAACTCCCCAATTTTATTGTTAAACTCTCCACCTTCCACATGTTGTCATTAATATGACAACAACATGAATTAATTACTTGAACTCCACAAATTAATTAATTAATTTGATGTAATTTAATTTTGAAATAAAACATGTGGGAATAAAATAATATCCTAAGATATTATTTTGTTTTTCACTTGTTGTGTTGGGGAGGCTCTGGAGAATTAGAAGAATAGAGTTCTTCTCTCGACGAAGAACACCATTCTTCCACGAAGAACATTTCTGGTG
Source organism: Viscum album (assembly GCA_963277665.1). Taxonomy (NCBI): domain Eukaryota; kingdom Viridiplantae; phylum Streptophyta; class Magnoliopsida; order Santalales; family Viscaceae; genus Viscum; species Viscum album. Next base: position 846,060,428 of record OY728128.1, read on the forward strand.
AAGAACGCGAAGAACCTCTCCAACGACGCACCCTTTTCGGACGCACCCCGAGGTCAATGGAATCGACGTCCATATTCCGTGATGCCCGACCTCCAATATGATCATCTTCCGTGGCTCGTTGACGTGTACTGTTATTGAAATCAAGGTAGGGGTTTGTATAATTTTATGTCAATAATTTGTACACCATTATTTGTTGAATTTCTTGGATTATCTTCAGCCATATGCTATCGCTTAATGTGGAGTGAGCGGGCTGAACAAACATGGCCTGAGGTCCCTCTGTTGATCCTTGTTTTTATTCATGTTGGAGGCTGTGATGGAAAAGGTGGCGATGATCGAAGGCGGCGACAACAACAGTGGCCATGCACCAGCACGTTGAAGGACCATGGCACCAGGTTCCATGTTGGCGGAGGAGACTGCGGGCGACATCCACTAGCCGCTTAGCAGAGGAGGAATCGACCGATACCTCGACCGGATGGGTTGGAAGAACCGGCTGGCTAATGTCGGTTTGCTGGAGAACCGCGGCTCCTCATAGCGCCGCAATGTGGAGAACCGCATCCCGTGATTCCGCGGGCCACTTCAATGGGTGAACAGGCCGGTAGGTAGCTGGCTAGGTTGAAGAAGGTCACAGCACCCGAAGGTGCCGCGTGGGAGAATAGCAGCCCGCCTGTTCGGGCTATTCGCGCCGGAGAGGACCGGCCGGCATCAGCCTACCGGACAAGAGGGTCGACGCCACTCGGTGGCGCCATTTCGGGAAAACTGGGCATCGCGCCCCTGATCCTCTTGGCCAAATGGACGAGCCTTAGCTCACCGTGGGCCGGGACACACCCCACCGGGCCGACCCCTTAGATGGTTTAAATACGCCGAGCTAGGACGAGATGACCCGCCAACCCACCGGGTTTGATGGACCAGGCCCGTTTCTCTTAAATGCGAATAACTTCTTGACCGAGTTTCTGATCGACACTCTGTCTACGGTAATGAGACCCTTACGATGTGGCAGTCATTTTGTGATACTCTAAGAGAGCTGTGGACAATTCTGGAAAACGGATGGGTTTGGAATGAGTGTAATTCCAACTGGGCCACTCGGACAGAAAAGCCAATAACTCTTAGATCATGCATCTGATTGACGCACTGTCTGTCACATTGGGTTTCATTTGACGAGATGGATCTTTAGAATACATCAACTCAGGACTTCATGATAGTTGATGTATCGACCCCTTGGATCGACCAGCGGACCCTCGTGGAATCAAGCGCGCTATGTGCGGGAACAATAGCGCTAACTACAACTGCGTCGACTATGGTACTGGAATCCTCTGTGGGTTCGATAGCGACGACTACTGTACTAGAATCCTCTGTGGGTTCGACAGCGACGAATATTGTACTAGGATCCTCCATTTCTTCAATAGCAATGAATAATGTTCATGTATCCTCTGTGGGTCCGGCAGTTTGACCTCTGTACTTGTATCCTGTGTGGGTCTGACAGAGTAACTGTTCTTGTATCATGTGTGGGTCCGGTATTTTGACCTCTGTACTTATATCATGTGTGTGTCCGAAAGAGTAGCTAGTCTTGTATCTTGTGTGGGTCCGACAACATAGCTGGTCTGGTATCCTGTGTGGGTCCGACATCTTAGATGAATCAGTGATTACATCTGATCATCTCTATCGCTGTATGAAATATGTATACCTGTGTGAGTTGATTCTTGATATTCAATCATTATCATTGATGTGATTGACTTTATTTCCTTTGTGGACTTGGATATTCTTGGTCTCTAGAGTTGGAGCCAAAATAAGATTGATAACTTATGTATATGTAGGGGCATATACTTATGTAGGGTTGGTTGCTACTTTCTAGTTGGATCTTTCTTCTTTGGTTGATCTTTTGTGGATTCTGGGAGACATTCGGGGGTCTCAGGGTCCCTACTGAGTATTTTTATACTCATGCCTGGATGGGCTACTCCCACACTTCATTGTGTTGGATGCAGAAGATAGATAGCATTGACGGAGGCTGAGAGCGAGCCAGGTCCAATCAGTACCCGAAGGAGGACCACACAGTGAGATGGTACACGGAGTGGAATGAAATATGTAGACTACTAAGGTGGAAATATATACATATACTTCAGGTAGGATACTCGGTAGATTTTCAAGGTGCTGTCCTTTTTGTTGTTGTCCCTTTTTCAATTGTAGTTCTTTTTCGTTGTACCTGTACTTTACTGTTGGGATTGTATTTTCGGCCCCCTTTACATTCACCACTACTTTATTTATACAATATTCACTTAGTGTTTACTTCCTTTTGCGTAATCTATTGTGTTTTCTTACTTTCATAAATGAAATGCCTTCCCAGCTAAGCGATTTACACCTTTGGTGCTAGTCTCCAGCCCCTGGCATATGGAAGTCGGGCTTGGGGTTTTCATAGCACGGGCCTTGAGGACGGTTCGTGACAAATGAACGGATAATTATTATTAATTGTGTTATTATTGAGTGTTTTATAATGATTGAAAACTCTAATGTAACTATCCATTTTTTAACAAGTAAAACAATATGACCCCAAGTAGAAGTTCTAGAGAACATTATATCCATATTTAGAAACTCTTGTTACTATTTTTTCAATTCAAAAAACACAACTAAAGTTATTTGAAAATGGTTTTTGAAGATTTATCAGCATTAGACACTAAAAAATTGTAAACAAAACATCCCATTTGAAAATAATAGTAGAAAAACCATCATTAAATATATCAATACATTAATTCACTAAGGGAACATCAATAATTTAAAAAATTTCATTCTTTTCAATAATATATGAATGATAACATTCACTCAAATAAATAATAAATTTCTCAGATTCTTGATATGACATCAAAGGTATAAGTTCACTCATGTATTTGAATTTAAACACACTCTAAAAATTAAATAATACTTATATAGATAATTCATATTATCAAGATAACCAAAAAAATTTATCCATACTAAAAATTATATAAAATTTACAATGGGCTCAGCAATTTGGTTTTTAGGAAAAACGATTCCATTAAGAATAATATGATAGTTCCTATAAATTCTTATTACAATATTACTACCTATTTACTTTTGAATATATTTTCTAGCATCGTTTCTTTAAATCATATTTCCAATCTACGTACAATTTCTCAGAAATAAGAACTGTATGGATATTAAATCCAATAATTAACTAGTATAATTTGAATAAACATGTAAATTACTATTCATCAATTAATTTGATTCTCCTACAACTACTTTAGTAGTATTATTCGGAATTTCCATTAATTTAAGTTTTAGTCTTGATTTATACAACCATTAATAACAATCTTTGGATATGCATTAGATTAATTTCCGAACTCTTTATAACAACAACATTAGACTAATAACTGACTATCTATTTTCCCACTACTGTACTGATTAAAAGTCTTTTTCTTACAGTCACAAGACAAATGATTTATCATTCCAAATAAATAATACATAACTATATTTGGAAAATTTGGTGGGATTAACAATATGTTTTTTGGTTGACTTCTTCTCCATTTCATGGTACCCTTTATGCTTATTAATCTAATATTCTCAATGTTTATATGTGTTGGAAAAATCCATCTCAAATTTATCATCACAATGAAAAAAATCATAATAAAATTTAAATTAATGAGTGTAAAAAACTCTTTATAAACACTTATTTAATCCTTTGTAAGATCTATAAATTTTAATCACATGGTATAGAACAAAATTCAATGCATACCGAACTATTTTGGTAAAATTTTTCTCATAAGTATAAATCGAGTCTTCTTTATTATTCCTTAAATATAGAAACAATAATTCTAGTCTAATTTGAATACAATGTGAAAAATAATACTCAATAATAAAATGTATAAATAAAATCCACCCTATGGCATCAAAACTATCATTTTATATAGTATTTTTAAATAGAGACCATAATATACTATCTATTCATTAAAATGAAAAACATAAAGACTAAACTTTTGAGGTTTTTTAAATCATAAAATTTCAAATCTCTTTTTATGATCATTTATCCAACCTTCACCTATAATGGGGAATAAATATAATCAGTAATCCATAGGGGTTTTCTTCATTAAATACTTCACTATAGACATGTCATTTTGAATAAAAACATTTACAAACATCCATAGGATCCCCCATTAAAAGGCCATGTTAAATGATTAAATACTAATTGAAAATTCTTTATTCCAATCATTAAATGTTGTTGATTTAGAATATTATTATCCCCTTGATGTATTTTTTCCTCAACATCCCAATTTATTCTATGAAATATCATTATAAACTGACATATACTAAATAATTCAATACAGAAATCATTAAAATATATCCCAATGTAAAATAATCATTAATTGGAGTCTCGTTAATTTTCTATTTAAAATTTTATTTGCCTCTAAAGGATTCTAATTTTTTTATCTCATTCCGACGATAATGACCCATAATATAATCAACCCACAGTTACATGGTTTATAATAAGGGTTTATACTTTTTATAATCCCATGATCTTTTATGTTTATATTTTTTTATAATCAAATAAACAAATTACACAACCAAAGTGGGAAAATTTTCACACAAAACCATACTTTTAAATAAACATAGTTCATTAAATTTACACCCTTGTTTCATTTAAGACCCTTTTTCATCCATTAATTTGAGTCACCATATAAAAAATAAAAACCATGATAGAATTTTTACTCATCCATTGATCCTATGAAAAGCATTTGAAATTGTGGGATGTGAAAAATAAATCTCATTAAGGAATAAAAATATTAAATAAATCCTTTTATCCTAATAAAAAACTAGATAACCCATGAAGACGGTCATATTTTTCACAATAATACTTTATGTGCATTAATAAAACATTTACACACAAGAAATTCTGTATTTCCTAAAATAAATCCATTAATCCCAATAGGAATGTATTTGAGAAACCATGAAGTAATCATTTGTTATTTGGGAAATCATTTAAAGATTCATTAAAAAAATCCTATCACATTTGAAATTTATATACCTCATGAAAATATTTCCACAATAATCCATTTTCATGCATAATATGGGCATCATGGAGAATCTTATTCATAACCCTTGTTTACTCATGTTTAACTCATGTCTAAATAATTTAAGACTAGTTAATTTTATAGTATTTCTTGTCCATTTTATGTCTAACATTTTCACCTTCAAGGACTACATAATTTCCCAATTCATTAGAATGCTATATTAGACTCACCTATCATCATGAGTTTTATCGCACTCACCAATCATAAAATAAAATGCGAAAGTACCATATTATGATCAAAAAATTCAAATTCATTTATTTTATTACAAAAAACATTAACTAAATTCATTTTATTCCAAAATAATAACATTTTCCATTTTAGTATAATCATATAGGGAAATATGATTTTTTCTTTGAAAAACCCGATAAAATTGAATATTCCTAGAAGAGATATAATATAATCTTCATCGGAAACCAAATTTATCATTTTTAGGATACATAATAATTAATAAATGGTATAGTGAATATAAAACAAGGAAAATCCATATACATTAAATAGAATATTATTTTTCACATTTCCAAAAAATAAAAAATAACTAATATTGAAAACATTGAAAATATTCCATTTAAAATCACTTAAAATAATGTAAAATGTAGCTGGAAATGAAAATTAGAGACTTCTGATTAAAAATTAATAACATTATTAATACCATTAAAAGAAAATATACTATGAACCAATGATTACATACATGTACCATACATCATTTTTAGGATAAACTACATAATAATGATACATTCCAAGATACATGATCTAAGTGTCTATGTAAAATTATACTCATTAATTAATTTTATACAATAAAAGATAAGAACTATTTAAATCCTTCTTCTTTTTTACTTCTAAATGATCTCACTATCAACTTGGAACATATAATCACATAATGATATATGTCAAATAAATAGTTAAGCTATAATCCAAGTAATAGGAGGATTATCCTGGATGGAATTAGGGACCTTTATCAATAGTACATATGTGAGAATAAATGACATCGTCATATTATAGGAATGGGATAAAAAACATAATAATGAGGGAGTAATTTTATAACAATACGAAATGTGGAATATGAATAATAATGAATCATTAAAACATAGTGTTCTTATTCTACACAATTTGGAGGAAATCTCATATCATGTTCACAAATAACATTTATGCAATAAATCACAATATTATAATTATTAAAAAATCATTATTATCTTCAAAAATACACATAATATCATGAGGTACTTCACATTACATTTTACATTAAGTATATATAATTATATTTCCACTTTTCACATCATTTAAGGAGCATAATCATGCATGAAATATGGAAAGAAAATACATAAAATTCATAGTTATAAAATAAAACCATGTATACAAATTTGTTTCAAAAGGAATTCATAAATCATTATTTAATGAATACAAATTGGGGTTACCATATTAATAATATAGATTAAATTTTGGCCACAAATTTCATTTTTATTTGAAAAATAAAAAAACACATTTAGATTCAAAGTGATGTTTTCAAAAATAAATTCTATTTAAAAAATAAATGTAATTTGATTAAAAGTTAATTCATCACGGAAAAAACATTTATATACTAAGAAATAAAAGATAAATAATTGTGAGAGGAAATATTAAATATAGTATTGGAAAATATATAAGGAGAATAATGTGATTTAAAAGATTACCCAAAAATAAGTAATTGGGTTTGAAAATATGCTTACCTTAAATCCCACTATATTTCATCATTTTCTAGTATCCCTATTTTCGGTGTTTCGTACTTTATATAGAACATAAATCCTTCGATTCATGGATTTGGATTAATCTATATTGTACATAAGTATTTTAAGAGGCATAAGGGAGAGGATTTAAGATGAACATTGGATTTGTTAATTTGAAGTGAAGTGGTTTTCCAATGGAGGTGCGAGGGTTTATTTATAATTCATGAGAGTATTATTTAGATATCATTTTGAATAAAATATTATTCCAAAGTTAAACCAATAAATAATATAATTTTTTCACATATAAAATTATATTTCAAAAAAATAAAATTATATAAAAACATTAAATAGTTCAATTATAAGAATTTATTAGTTTAATAATGGATAATTGTGGAAGAATGAAATAATATTATATTAATAATATACATTAGTCTTTAGATACTAGAAAATACATTCTAGTATAAAATAATATTTGTTATATTTAAGTGTTTTATTTATGTCATTAAATTGTATTTGAGAAGAATTTCTTAATTTAACATGTATTAAGTAATTATTACATCATCAATATGTCATAAAACAAGTGGTATTTCTAAAACAATATTTTTACTATTCACATAAAAATAACTGTGTCATAGATAATTCTCAAAAAATAACCCTTGGTGTGATTTCAACATGTTGATTCTAAAAATGACATTAGTTATATAAAATAATTTTTTATCATTGTACATTATAAATGTTAACAATAAAATGATGATTTTTATAAAAGACCATAAAAATAGTGTATTTAATAGTATGTATAATTTCCTTGAATATTTTATTCTTATTATTTATATTATTTTATATTAATATTTATATTTTTTTAAATTAACCATTTGTAATATTATCAATATTTCATTTTACTTATTTTTAGATTAAATTTATATTCTAATAGTTCAATTAAAATTTTTAATGGTTTTTTTATATTTAAACAATCAAATTACTATTTTAATGGTCATAATACTTAATATAAATGTTAGTATGGAATAGCTATGATGATGACATAAGGGGGGGTGAATTGTGTCCTTTTAAAATTTTCACAATTCTTTCTCTTAATAGTATGGGATGATAGAGTGTTTTTTCCGTATGAAATAATAAGTAGTAGATAAAAGTATAGAAACAAAACATATATGTTTATAGTTTTTCATGGAATGAATAACCCCTAGTCCACTCCACTAATTACATTCTCTATAGGCTTGGTGAATTTCTCTTGTAAGGTCATTATATCATAAGAATGATACACAACTAAGTGAAAATAGTTTTCACCCTTACAAATAAGGCTGAAAAATAGAGCCTTTGGGTTCTCTTATAGGGAGCCAAAATATCCATAGATTTTTATAAGAACTGGACACTCCACCACGATTGAAATCAAGCAGCCGATACTCAAAAGAGTAAATAGATATTGATTTGGTAAAATAGTTTAAACTTTATAATTGTAGTAGCACGCAACTAACAGAAGATGGATCTTAGAATTCAGAAGAATAATAATAATTAAAATATTTCTGATGTGATCCAGTGGCACTAAAGATCATTGATTTTAAGAACAGTAAAAAACAGAGCATCACAGTTCTAAGATTGAACATCTATATCTCTAAAATGTTTTCCTCATTTCTTCGATGCTCGATCGTTGTAGCACTTTAAATTTATTTTCACTTGATAAATCAATGATTAAAAATTATCAACATAGCTGAGAGAGATCCACACATCTGATATAGAATGATATATAATGATATATCTCGTAGAAAGATATCTGATCATCAAAATATGCCTCATAAATTGAGAGAATACAAATTCAAAAAATATAGCTTAGAGTTGTAAAAACTTCCCTCAACAATAGGACAAAAAATATCCACTAAATACAATACTTTAAAACAATTATAATGAGCCTTGAATTGGTCAAAATTGAGCTTAAAATGTTCCTGATATTCTGTAAAGGCTGCTGCAAAAAAATTGATAAAAATGGTAAATTCAAATTTCCATCATTGAACAGGTAAACATACAGTTCCTTCATAAAATGACACAACCACAAACTTAGGGTTCAACTACATAACGTAGTGATGATGAAACATATGTTCATCATTTTCTGCGTAAAATTATGAATATATCATAGATTATCAATATGTTATTCTTTTTCAAAATGTATGGATTTCAATGTAAGTTTGATCATAAAGGCAAGGTTTATGATTCATATGTTTTCTTCTCAAATGCACGGTTCCATAATTACATAGTGTTCTTTAACCAAAATTCTTTTCTTTGACAACATGTAAGGTTTCATTCAAAATTAATGTTTATTAACAATGATTTTTTTCAAATGTAAGATTTATTAACTATACATGATTAACCTTTACCATAATCATTAATACAAAAATAAGTTATGTTCTTTATGATACTTTCTTCAGCATATGAATGGAAATTTGAATCTTGAAAAATAAAATCAATTAACATTGTTTCCAGAATAAGTTTGAGAGTGTTCCGAACACATTGAAAAATATTTATCATGAAATAAATAAATGAATATAATTCCAAAATATGAATTATAATTAGAATTAATTCCTTGAAATATAATTAAAGAAAAATCATTAGTAAAACAATCAATTAAATTTGTGAGAATAAAAATAAATAATATTTATAGAGTATTGTTGAGATAAGACATGCCCAAAAATATCTCCCTTTTCTATGATCACAAACCCCATAAATTAAAACTTATAAATTAGAATTTTGAAAACATAAAGTGAAATAAATTTGATTTGATAGTATTTTATTTCGATAAAATGAAATGTTGTGTTTATCTAAATTTATTCCCCTTTTGTGAGATAAGAAAATTTAAATAAATTGATTAAAAACCATTCAATGTAAGACATATGAGTTAGTGAATCTTATAATAATCTAAAATGGATAATGATTAATTATTTTTTACTATAAAAAGGTAAATAAAATAACAAATTTAAAAATTTAGATGATGAAATTTTCATTTATCAACAAATTAAGGAATAAAATAGATTCTGTGATTGGGAAAGAAGATAGTTACTACCATTGTTAAGGTGGATAAATGATAGGGTTTAGGTAAGTTGTAATTCTGAAGGGTTTAAAAACATTTCCTTAAACTCAGCCATCTTCACCCGCAACTTTTTCATCATACTATCACCGAACAAAATAACCAGAAGACTAGAATCATGAATAAAATATATATTCTCATCAATATTGAATTTAAAAAATCTATGTAGACTTTCTTCTTACTTCAAAAACTATTATAACTTTTCTATAAATTGGTTAAGTAGCAATGTGATACAAGGTTCTCCTTGAGTGAAATGATCAAGAAAAAAAATTAATATCCAAAAGAACTAAAAGAGGATCACTATTGAATTGCATGTTCTGTAGAAGAAAATTGATGTCTACAATAACATATTTAATTTCCCTAAATCTTCTAATCAAATCTCAACATATAGTAGTAGTATAAGTAGATGTACTATTCTTATTAACACTACTTTAAATTGATTCAAACCGACTTCCCAACCACCACGGAGATCTACAAAATTTTACATAGAAACAGCTTCAGTCTTGAGTCTGAAAATCTCATTAAACTTATCCTGATTAAAAGAATCAAAATCCATTCTTGAAACATTATCCTCAGGATGTTCAGAAAAAATTTTCCTTGCAATTTCATTCTATTTTCGAATATTATAATTTTTTCATGAGATATATTAAACGTAATAGTAATCTCTTCCTCATGATGAGACAAAAAATAAGATTCCCTTTCTTTTGGAATCGATGTCTAATCATCAACAAGAGGAAAAGGATTTTACATTTATCTCCCTTTAGATTTTAAAGATGAATAATATTGATTATCAAGAACATTAGTACGTACTCTTGAAACAAACCTAGTTGTTCCAATGTTTTATTCACAAACACATCTGTTACATCAGTTATAGATTTTTGTACTTCTTTTTATTCTTGTGAATCTTCTTTCTGAATAGTTTATTCTTTTATATTCACCTAATCTTTAATATTCACTTTTACACGATAACTAATCATTGGTACAACAGGTATCTCTCTATCTGAACTAACTGCCTAATTTTGGTCTTCATGAATTGGTTCCTCAAGATGAACCGAACAAGTTTCCTCCCCATAACCCAACTATAGTTTATCAATTTGTTGAAAAGGTCTAGTCCAAGGATTGAGAACAAGTCACTCATGAATTTTTGAGTCCTCTTTTTCTTATTCTGTATCATATTTAAGCCTCCTCTGAGTTAGTTGAGAAATTTTATCATTTCTATATTCATCTAGACCTTCTTTTCATAAACCTCCTTAATCCCCCTAAGAAAAATCTCCTCAGCTCTATTCTTCCACAACACCAACAGGTAAAATTATTCCTTTGAATGTACTCCAGATAAATCCAAGATTCCACAGAGTTCCACCTTTAATATTATTAATTTTATGGAACATAACTCTTGAATCAACTAATTGAATCATATCCCTTTTAAAAGGGATTTGAGAAATTATCCTTCCATAAGGATAAAAATTCCTCCTTGAATCTGGTAGATAGTAGTACTAATGTTATTGAATCAAATATCAAGGGAAGTTCAGCTTGATATGAATCAATAATAAAAACATGATGTATATGTATGGGTATAAAATCTTTTTTATCTCAGCTATCCTTAGTGCAATTCTATTCTGAGTAAACCTATCTAACATTTGAAGATCATTCTAGAGATCCATAACAATCATTTTTTTATGTTAGGTGTATTAAACATAAAAGAAATAATTTCTTTTGAAGAATGATCCTTACATCCAACATATCGATGAATAAAATTATAGACTCCTTCATGATGGCAGTCCAAATTTTTTTAAAATTCAGTGGAGGAAATAAATAGATCATATCTTTTATACATGTGAAAATCATATCTTCAAAATCACACAAAAATGAACTGTACTCTTCTATAATAAGAGTTCTTATCTACCTCACAATGAAATTCATAATTTACTTCATTGAAAAAGTCTCTATACTTTGATAATATAATGCCTATTTGAGAAGAAAATCTATTGGTATGACCATTAATAATCCACTACATTTTCTTGAAGAATCATTCCTCTAGAAACACATTGTCACTTCGGTTCACAGGCTTCACCATCATTGACTCACTTGGTTTTCACCATTTCTTAAAATATAGAAGATTGAGATTTTTTTAACTTCTACAGTTTAGAGGAAGGAAAAAGGTTTCTAGAAAGGAAAAGGATTTGGTAAATGAAGGGTTTTTTAGTTGAAAGGTTTGTGACAGACGATGTATATTTACATTTCCCATTTAATAGCATAATTATGAAAAAATTCATAATAGTCATGTAGCGTAAATAAAATTATAATAAATTTACTAAAATATAGAGTAAGATAAAAATAAATTATATTTACAGTAAAAAAATGATTAATAAAATAAAATAAAATATCAAATTTAATAATTAATTAAACTTGACATCCCTATAATAAAATCAAAACAAGTAGTGGGAAGTGGTTTTGTGAAAATATCTCCTAATTGAAATTTAATGTTAACAAATTCTAATGATATGTCATTTTTATGAACATTGTCTATTTGAAAATGATATTTAATATCAATATGATTAGTTCTAGAATGATTTTTGAGATATTTGTAAATATTTATAAAACTTTTATTATCACATAAAATAGATGTATTATTAAAATTTATTATAAATTCCATTAGTGTGTTTTTATCCATAGAACTTCTGCACATCAACTTTCGGTAGATACATACTCTGCTTCTACTATTGATAAGGCAACTAGTGATTCTTCTTACTCGTCCAAGATGGAAAATATTTTTCTAAAGAGTATTAAGATCCTAAGGTAATTTTTCTTTCTAATCTACAATCTCCAAAATCAACATCTAAATATGATATTAAATTAAAATCATAAGATTTTGGATCAATAAGAGATTGAAAAATAGTTATTTTCAGACATCAATAAATCCTTTATAGAGTAAAAAGATCAGATTATTTAGAATTTGTTTGAAATCTGGCACATATACATATAGAGAACATAATATCAGGTCTTCTTGAAATAAGATATAATAAAAAACCATTCATAACTCCATAAACCTTTTTGTTCTCTGGTTTCCCAAACTCATCCAAATCAGGGATTATATTAGTACAAATGGGAGTTGAATATGTCTTTCTAATTTTAAGACCAATTTTTTTCAAAAAATTTGTAATATACTTACATTGTATTAATACATTTCCATAAATTTTTTTATCAATTTGATGTCCTAAAATGAAATTTAATTCTTTTATAATGCTCGTTTAAAATTATTTTGGCATGATTTTTGATAAATATTTACAATTTTTTTATTTGTCGATCCAAAAATAACATCATAAATATAGATTTTTAATAATGTAAAATTAGAACGAACTATTTTCATAAAAGGGGTTGGATCTGCCAAACAAACAGTAAAACCATTTTTCAAAAGAAAAGAACATTATCTTCCATCCCATGCTCTATGTTCTTGTATAAGGACAAAGAGATTTAGTATGTTTGAAAACAAAATATTGATTTTGAGAATTTTCAAAACTAGGTTGTTGCTCAACATAAACATCCTACATTAAATTAAAATTTAAAAAAGGGATATTTAACATCCATATGATAGAAATTAAATTTAATATGAAATTAAAATGCTAAAATAATTCTAATTTCTTCTATTATAGCTATAAAAGAAAAGGTCTCATCATAATCTATAAAATCTCCATGATTATATCCTTTGTCAGCTAAACATGATTTATTTTTAGTTATAATCCTTTGATCATTTTGTTTATTTCTAAAGACCCATTTTGTTCTTATGACTGGATAATTAGTTTGTCCTTCAACTAATTAAAAAACATTATTCCTTTTAAATTGGTTTATCTCTTCTTACATTGCTAACATACAACTCTCACATTCTATGGATTCCTCAAAAGATTTATGATCAAATTTTTATAGAAAGGAAGAGAATTCAACAAGGGTTCAAACTCATTTTTTGGTTTTAATACATTTATATAGGATTAATATAACAGTATCTAAAGGGTGATCCTTTAGGATTCTAGACTGTCTAGGTAAAACTATAACAACCCTCCTCTTCTTTTACAAACATACACATGATTTATTACATAAACTATTCACTTGATACAACATGGAATATCGAGAGGTCTAGTGTGTTTGGGGCTTACGAACATTACATAACCGGTTATAACATAAAACACACAACATCCTTATTGAAAAATTTATTTACATGACCACTACATTTCCTCATACTTAGCATTGCATGGGATAACATTATGACATTCATATGAAAAGGGTGAGCTATAAAGCCCAGCAAGGGAATAAAAATGGAATAACATGAGGAATACAATACATGATAGTCAATAGGCATATCAATTTATCTTAAGTTAAAAATACACATAAAGGCATGATAAAGCTTGATAATCGTAACATGGAAATGCGGCAACAACACCTAACAAGGAATTAGCATGAGCCAAGGATCATTACACATGGAGAATGAGTAAAAACTCATTTCATATAAAGAATGAGTAAATCCTCATTGCACTTGAATTAGCATGAGTAAACACTCATTTCACATGATGTATCATGATACTATACTTTACCAAATTCACTAAAGCGCTATCAAGGCACAACCTTCTTAATCATTTCATTTCATGGGTTAGTGTTCCACATGGATCATAAAACATGGATTCATTAAACATCATCATTTATTACATGATAATGGACTGTGGAATTAATACATGAAACTATTTAAAAAATATGTAAATGTGCGTTATGTTGAATAACCTAGATAGATAAAGGGGCATGGTATTCACAACACAATAACTGTGGCTAGGAAAATCACGATCCAATTTTGGCAGCATAACTAAATGAAATAAGAATTCATAAAAATGGTTGATGAGAGAGAAAGGGGTGTCTCATCATATGTACATGAAATGGACAGTAAGGGGCTCATATTGATACATGTCCCCACAATTGTAATTGAATTTATATTCATGATAAAGAAAAATTACATGAATGAAAATGAAAATAGAGAAATTACTTATGGAATTTCATGATGGTAACAGGTGAACATGGGAGGAATTTAATAAGAGAGAAATGGGTATATCATCACTCAAGAATAAAGTGGGAAGTATTGGGAGGTTCTAAATCATACCCCACCATTTTTAATTGAAAAAAAAGGTCATTACAACTAAAATAAAAATGGAAAAAAATGATGAAGAATGAAATCCCTTACTTGGAAGTGTGATACCAATGGGTTGGGAGAGGCTTGAGAGAGACCTCTAGGGATCTTGGGGAACCTTGGTAGGATTTTTGAGAGAGAAGGGAAGGTTTTTTTCCAACTAAAATGGATTTTATTGAAGAGGAAGTGAGATCATGGGTGGGTTTATATAGAAAAGGATAGGGAATTATTTATTATTTAGGTTTTGGAAACCTCACATTAATATAATCAAAACCAAAAAATATCCGATGACATTTTCCCACGGTTTTAGCCAAAAGGATTTGGAGAAAATTATTTTATAAGGCCAACAGCTTAGCATCTTATAATAATAGGGTTACTTATGTGGAGGAGAGTCATACTCTCAAGGAAATCAATTTATAAAGACAAAATGTTTTATAAGCATTTAAGGGTCCACTAAAGCTTTGTAAGATAAATAAAAAAACAAACATCACATTATTTTAATGGTAAAACATATATTGGCCAAATATAATGTTTATATTATTTTATTAAGTCACTATTGGATCATTAGGATGTCATTAAACACATTATATATTTAAACATTGTTTAATTTTTACCCAAAAATACGATTGTCTTAGATAATTATGAAAAATTCAACGTTGTATAATTTTGTTGTCCTGATTCCAAAAAAATATTCATTTTATCTAAATAATTTTTTAATTTTGTAAATTTTTACTTATAAAATAAAAACCGACATTTACTAAAAATTCCTGGGTTTTAACAAAAACATCTTTCAAACATTTATGAAAATTAAAATTGCATTCATAAAATTATATGATCATTAATAAAAAATAATTTAATAATAAAAATATTTTATTAAAATAATATTTAATTAAAAATCCATTAATTCATCAAAATAGATTTCTTAGTTGATTATTAACTAAAAATACTATTTGTGCATTAAAAACTATTTACAAAGTAACACTAATAAAATGAATGCACTTTATTTATAAAAAAATAATTTAAAAATTCATGGTGATAGGGTCTTGTTACATAACCCATTATAAAACTTGTATAAGACCAAAGGGTAATGTTTGAAATGGTGAAAACATCTTGGGGTGGCTCGGATAACACTGATCGGGTGGTACTCTATATCAACTTCCAATTCTATCATAGGCGGTTCCATTCGAGCAAAAAATGTTGAAGCTCGGCGTGGGCTTGGTCAAGAAAGAAGCCCAATGACACCACCATCTTTCCGAGATCTGACAAATGGGATTCACACAGGGAATGTCTACCAGATGAGGCCATCAATACCTTTGTCTAAGAAAATTGGATTTTCTAAAGTCCTATATTTATACTAATCATGTGATCACTATTCAACCACTATAATAGCAATGACCACAATTCATAATGGTATTTTATAATATAAAAACATAAAACCAATGACGTTCACATTTTAAATAAACATTTTACATAATGAGTCATTTAATTAGATCAAGAGGAATTTCCATTAATGAAATATTGGGTCGTTACATTCTTCCCCTCTTAAAAAAATTACGTACTCACAATTTGATTACATACAAAATGAACTCAGAAATTTACACATGACATCAGGCTTTCTTACCTACCACCATTAATAATTCTCCAACCCTCATTACCATTTGGATCACAGAGAGAGAGGGTCCACCTTGTGCAACAATACCTCAATGCACATTCAATGACATCCCCTTCCTTAGTCCAGACACATTCCAGGCAACTTGGATTGTACTGATAAAAAATATGATGAACTTTTTGGAAATAATTATTTATAACATACATTTTAAAAACATCATCATGTACTAGGTTTTTGTAAAATATTTTGAGAGATACATCTTTGAAATTTTCATAATATGGTTCTTCTAATATATATCCTATGTTTCCAAAAAGACCAGAATCCAAGACTATATACACATAGGCTGCTCAGAGGTCTCCCACGAAGGAACGTATCTTAAAATTAAATAGTGAATCATACTCTCTAGATAGGGTGTAGTATTTGAAAATACCCTGATATTACCTCCCTTTTTGAGATATGTGAGAGATTTTGGAGCTAATGATTTGATCACAAGTGATCCATGATCCTTGATGAATATACGGTTTGGAGAAGGTTTTTGATATGTCATAGAGTGTCTTTCAAGGAAGAGGGACATTGGAAAAGGTTTTGATACTATGTGAGCTTGACTTAGCAATAAATATATATAGTAAGTCCTTAGGATGGAACAAGAGTGTTGTATGAGGTTCTTCCCCTTCCATCTTGAAACAATCCTTTATCCTGCTGATGAAACATATCAAATTATGAGTTACCTTCTTGACATGATAAATTGTGATATTAAACTACTTGAAATATACCGTTTTCTTTTTCCTTAATGAAAGGAAGGTTAGGGGCAACACATAAAGGGTAATCCATAAACAAAATTAGATGACTTAAAAATTACTTTTATTCCTTGACATATGAATCTAACTGCTTCAATCCATGGATTTTATGATCTACTTTCTAAAATATATTCCTAGGGGAATTTTTTTAAATTCCCATAATAAGGGTTCATACTATTATTGTAAATTTACCAAAGACTATCCCTCGAGAGTGTCATAACCAAGAGTGAAGCAAGGCATATTGTCAGGTACTAGGATACCCAAGGCCAAGGCCAAAACTCCTTGTCGGGGTTTTCACCCATTGGTATATCTACGCCAGAGCCGCCTCTAGCTACTAGTATCTAGACAGGGATGTATTTCCTTGATATACTCCTTACTCAATACTCACCAAAACATAGGGATGTTTTTATTATACATCATCTTGTCTCTAGTTATTTACTAGGGTATTATAATCCTAATCCCAAATATAACTAAAACTATCCTCTGATACCAATTATAAAAACCCTACTCTTTGATTACAAACTTAGACATAATTTTTTACAAAAACACTTCACTTGATTCAACATGGAAGATTGATAGGTCTAGTTTCATTAATAATTATGTGCATTACATAACATCTTAGAACAAACAACACACAATATCATTATTGAAAACATTCTTTACATGACCACTGAATTCCCCTGTACTTAGCATTGCATGGGATAACCTGAGGGAATGCATAAAAAAGGGTGAGCTATAAAGCCCAGTAAGGTAATAAGCATGGAATAACATGGGTAATACAATAAATGTTAGTAAATAGGAATATAAATGGAGAATAAGAGAAACATAAACATAAAGGCGTGATAAAGCATGATAATCCTAACACGGAAATGTGGAAACCACACTTAACATTGAATTAGCATGATCCAAGGCTGATTGCACATGGAGAATGAGTAAACACTCATTGCACCTGAAGCACGAGTATACCCTCAATGAATTTGAATTATCACGAGTCTACACTCATTTCACATGACGTATCATGATACTATACTTTACCCAATTCATTGGAGCACTATCATGATGCACCCTTCTTAATCATTTCATTTCCTGCATAAATGTGTCACATGGATCATAAAACATTGATTCATTGAACATAATTATTTATTCCACGATAAAGGACTGTGGAATTAATACAAGAAACTATTTAAAAAATTTGTAAATTCACATAATGGTGAATACCCTTGATAGAGGAATTGGAATGGTATTCACTACACAATGACTTTGGCTCGGAAAATCATGGTGCAATTTTGGCAGCATAACGGTGTGACATAAGAGTTCATAAAAATGGTTGATGAGATATAAAGGAGTGTATCATCATATTTACATGAAATGGATAGTAAGTGGGTCATATATATACATGTCCCAACAATTTTAATAGACTTTAGATTGATGATACAAAATAATTACTGGAATGTAAATGAGGAGAGAGAATTTATTACAGAATTTCTGCATGTAAACGAGTATACATGGGTGGAATTTAATGAGAGAGAAAGGGGAATCTCATCACTCAAACAGAAAAAGGGAAGTATGGGTGAGGTGATAAATCATACCCCCATCCTTTTTAATTGAATACAAAATGGAATAATAACTTAATGAAAATTGGACAAAAATGAGAAAGGAAGAAATCCCTTACATGGAAGTGTAATACCAAAGGCTTGGGAAAGGCTTAAGAGAGGCTTATTGAATGATTTTTGCACCTAGGGAGGATTTTAGAGATAGGAGAGTAATATTTTTCTAACTCCAAAGGATTTGAGTGAATATGAAGTGAGTGTTTGGGTGGGTTTATATAGGAATGGAGAGGGAAATCTTTATTATTTTGGTTTGGGACAACTCACATTAAACTAATCAAAACCACAAACCAGCCCATGGTTTTGGCCCATTTTTAATGCCAAAAGGGAGTGGAAAACAATATTTTATATGTCAAATGGCCTAAAATTTTAAAATAATATGGTTTCTTATATGGAGGTTAGTCACACTTTCAAGGAAAACAATTTTAACAAAAATGGTTTATAAGATTTGAAGGGTCCACTAAAACATTGTAAGATAAATCAAACCAACCCAAAATCACATTATATTAATGTTAAAACATATATTAGCCGAAAATAATGTTTATATTATTTTATTACACCACTATTGGGTAATTATGGGGTCATAAAATACATTATATATTTAAACTGTATTTAATTTTTACCCAAAAATTTGAATGGCTAAAAAAATAATGAAAAAATCATCATTGGAAAATTTCACCATACTTATTCCAAAAATAATATTGATTTTATCTAAATAATTTTATAAATTTGTAATTTTTACTTTTAAAATAAAAACTGACATTAACTGAAAATTCATGGGTTTTTGAAAAAAACAACATTCAAACCTTCATAAAAATTTCAATTGTATTCATAAAATTATATGATCATTAATAAAAAGTAATTTGATTAAAATAATAAAATATTATTAAAATATTATTTAATTCCAAAATCCATTATTTCATTAAAATAGATTTCTTAGTTGAATAATAACAAAAATTATATTTGTGCTTTAAAAGCTCTTTACAAATTAACAATAATAAAATTAATGCACATTATTTATAAAAAAAATATTGTAAATAGTCATAGTGATAGGGTCTTGTTATATAACCCACCCTCAAATGTCTGAAGGGTAAGGTGTGCAATGTTGACAGCCTCTTGTAGTGGCTCAGATAACATTGCTCGTCTGGTAATCTCTACCAACTTCCACTTCTCTCTAGGAAGTTCTGTTTGAGCTTAACATGTTGAAGCTCAGATTGGGCATGTCCAGAACAAAACCCAATGACACCACATCCTTTACATGCTCCAAAAAATGTGCTTCATACATGGAAAGTCTACTGGATTATGCCATCACTTCCTTTGTCTGAATAAATTGGATTTGTTAAACCCCTATATTTATATTAAACACGTGATCACTGTAAACACAGCTATACTAGCAATGGTCACAATTCAAAACATTATTTTAAAATATGAAAACATAAAAACAATGAAGATCATATTTTATATAAAAATTTTACATAATGAGACATTTATTTTGATCAAGAGGAAATTCCTTTAATGATAGTATGGGTCGTTACAAAGAACACATTGAGGTTCTTTAGTATCATGTTCTTCTAAACCGGATAGAATTTTATTTATATTTTGAAAAAAAAATTCTGTTTTTCAAGTCTCATGTTATCAGAAGACTCAACTGTTTCATTAGTTTGATCTTTCTCTTTATTAAAAGGGTAATTTTAAAGAAACATCACCTGAACTAATTATTCTACAATACTTGATTTTTTATTAAATAATCTATAAGCTTTATAAGTTTCAGAATATCCTAAAAATATTCTTTCATCATCGTTTGGATCGAACATAACAAGATTATCATTGGGTTTCAGGATATACACCTTACATCCAATAACATTAAAGTACTTTTCCATAGGCATTCTATTATTCTAATTTACATTAGGTTCTTTTATGAAAATAGGCCAAATTAAAATTCTATTTATAATATATCAGGTTTTTCTTGTAGATTTTTCCCATAAGTAGGTTGGAATGTTGTATTGATATAGCATAGTCATATCCATTTCTTGAAATGTTCAGTTTCTTCTTTCAAAAATTCCAAATTTTGAGGTGTTCATGGAGTAGAGAAGGTGTGATTAACACCCGTATTTGATAAAAAATAATTAAATTATTGATTCCGAAATTCCCCTCCATGATCACTTCTTAATAAAATTATCTTTAAACCTTTTCCATTCCGAATACATTTAAAAAATCATTTAAAAATAGTAAAAGCTTCATTTTTTAGTTTTAGAAAACAGACCAATGTAAATCCTAAATAATAATAATCTAAAACATATACATGTAATTTTAGAACAATTTATGCTACTCTTGATGGTTTGAACAGATCCATATTAATATGTTCTAGGGGATTTGATGTATAAATTTTGTTAATAGATTTGAAGGATGATTTGTGTTGCTTGTCAATTTGACATGCATCATAGAATCTATCACTTTAAAATTGAAGACTAGGTAATTCAGAAACTAATTGTTTCTTAGTTAATTTATGTAAATAATTAATATTTCAATGGCCAAGTCATCTATTCCAACTCAATGACTCATTAATCTTAGCAGTTAAACAATTCACATTATGTTTAAATAACAAATTTAAATCCAAAATGTAATAATTATTTGTTCTGGGTTCTCTAAATATAATAAAGTTATCTTTGATTACAGAACATGAATTGTTAGAAAAATCAACACAATATCCATCATCCCATAGTTTAAAGATACTTATCAGATTATGCTTCAATCCTAGTACATATTGAACATTGTTAATTGAGATTTCCTTTGGATCTATAACTATCCTGAGTCCAATTATCATTCCTTTGGAATTATCACTGAATGTGACTAGGCCTTCATTAATTTGAGTCATTTTTTTAATTTTTATGGATTTACACTCAAATTTCTAGAGCATCCACTTTCCGTGTACCATATAACTTTTTCATTTCTGTGACAAGTTACCTAAAAAGACAATTCATGGAAATTTTTTTTTACCCATATCTTTTTGGGACCAGAAGTGTATGTTAACAAAAATTTAGTAATACTAATCTACTTATTTTTTTCTATGACATAAGTCATTCACATTAGATAAATTTTTGAAATAAAATCTCTTTTAATACTACTTATTTTAGGATTTCTCAAATAAAGGTTTTTTGTTATATGTCCTTATGTTCTACAAAAGTGAAAAGTAATGGTTTCTGAATTGGGAGAAAAATAATTCATATATAATTTGGATTCTTTACCCTTACATGATATACCAAAGTTTTCCTTTTTAATGATTTTCTTTCCAAGATTTTCATTCATCATAATTTATCCTTTTTTAAAAACAAGATAAGCACTTTTATAATTTTTTACTTCATCCTGTAGTATTTTTATCTTATTTTCATTATCTATAATGTTTTTAGTAGATTAGAAAAATTTATCAACTAACTTTTAATGATTTTTAAGAAAACTATCCCTTCCTCCTAAAATATCATTATGAATATTCTTTAGTGATTCTTGTATATTTAATTAGGAGTCTTTTCTTTCATCCAGTATAGTGAAATATGCATTCATTTTCTCATTATAATAACTAGAATCAGAATGATGTGATTAGTAGAATTAACCTTATCTTATTCAACCATGAAGAAGATATTTGTTTTCAGATTTGACTATTCCTTCTCTGAATCAGAAATAGATGACATGATGGATTCTTGAGAAGCACTCCAAGTAGACTACATTTCTATTTTTTCTTTATTTTTATAATCATCATTTTTCATATTTCTTCCCTATCATTCTCTTCTCACATTTTGTTAAAGACAATTTGGTCTTATATGGCCCAATTTTTTTCATACATAGCATCTAACTTCCAATTCATTTTTCTCATCCTTTTTTAATGGTTATCTGAATCTTCATTTCCTCTTGTAAAACATTCTAAAATTTCTGGCTAAATGATCCAGCTCTAATTTAGAGTTAGATGATTTTAAATTCCTTTCTTCTCTGATTTCTTGTTTTATTTTTTTCTTCTGAGATGTCACCTTTAAATAATTATTTTCCTTTTTCATAATAATTCTATGATATTTATCTTCTTCTTTCATTTCATATTCACAGATCATCAATTTCCCAATGAGTTGTTTCATTTTCCTATTTTTATAGGAGTTGATTGTCAAATAGCTGTTGATATATCATTCCATTTTGCAGGCAGTACTCTCATTACTTTGAAAGCAAGATCTAATTCATTGATAGGCTCACCCAAAGATGTAATATTGTTAACAATTTCTGTAATCCTTCAATTCATTTGTGTAATGATTTCTAAATCAAATATTTGGAATGTATTGAACTTCAATTTTTTTGTTTCATATCTCATTTGTCTTACATGGTCTGTACATTCATAGGAAAATGCAATTTTATGACACAATTCATATGTTATTGTACATTATGATACAAAAATTAAATTTATCTGGTCCAAGAACAAAGATGGGAGTGTTTGTAGATTTTTTATTCATATCATATTCAGCTTCAGATTTAGGATCCCACATTTCTAGTTTATCATTAAATATTATAGTCATATAGTATTTTTGAATAAAATTTGTATCCATGATTTTTTAGATAAATAATCATCCCTTACTTCCAGCACCCATAATTTTTTTCATTGAAAAATGGAGAATGAACCATTGGAATTTCTTCCCTTAGATAAGTCATTTCAATCCTTGTATAGATCTTATGCTTTTTGTTTCATATAGCTCATTTGAAAAGCTCAACCTCTGATACAAAATGTTATGGTAGAATGGATATAATGATGACATAAGAGGGGGGTGAATTGTATCCATTTGAAATTTTCAAAATTCTGTCACTTAATACTATGAGATGGTAGTGTAGTGTTTTTTATGAATGTATAAGCAGCAGATAAAATCATATTAACATAACACGTCTAATTATAGTGGTTCAGGGCATCAATATCCCCTACTCCAGTCCACCTAAAAAATTCTCTACAATCTTGGTGAATTTTACTAGTAAGGTCCTTGTGTCAAAAGTCTTGTCCACAACTAAGTGTAGGAAGTTGTCACTCATACATATAAGGATAGAAAACAGATTCCTATTGTTCTATTACAGGGAACTGAAATATACATAGCTTAACACTAGAAGGTGACTCTCCACAATGACTAAAACTAAGTAGTTGAAACTCAAAAGAATCAATATAGGTTGATTTGATAGAACTATATAAACATCACAATTGACATAACACACAACTGAAATAAGATGGATCTTCAAATTAAAAAGAATAATATTATTTGAAATATGTATAAAAGGATCTAGTTGCAGAAAAGATGATTGATTTTATGAAAATCAATAAAAACAGAGCATTGTGCTTCACAAATTAGAAATGGATATCTCAAAAATGTAGTCCTCTTTTCCGAGATACTTGATCGTTTTAGCACTGTAAATTCATTTCAACAAGAAAAAATGAAAAATAAAAAACATCCACACAACTGAGAGAGATCCACACATCTAACATAGAAAGATATATACTGATATATCTTACAGACAAATTTAAGATCCAAAAAAGACACTTGATAAATGGAGAGAATTAAAATTCATAAATTACTGGTTAGAGTAGTCATAACCTCCCTTAAGAATAGGAGATGAAATCTTACCATAATATGATCCTTTAATATAATTATAATGTTTTTTGAATCAGTCAAAATTGAGCTTTAAATAGCCATGATATTCCACAAAGACTGTAGTAGAAAACTATAATAAAACCGGTAAATTAAAAATTTCTAGCATTGAACAGGAAAACGTAAGGTTCCATCATAAAACAAAAAAACCACAATCAGAGGGTTCAACTACGTAACATAGTGATTATGATCTATACGTTCATCCTTGTTAGCATACAATTCTGAATGTACTGTTAATTATTCATATGTTCATCTTTTCCAAATGTAGGGTTGAAAAAATAAAGATGATCACAAAAGTAAGGTTGATGATCTATAAGTTCGCTTCTCAAATGTAGGGTTCGATACTTATATAGTGTCCATTAATATTAAATTTTCTCTAGGAAAAAACATAAGGATTCATTCAAACGTAATGTTTTTTCTCCATACATTACATCTAACGTAAGTTAGCTTAACCAAATGTGTTAATCCTTTACCATAAGTTATAATACCAATGTAGGGTATGATCCTTACATGATGTTCTTCAGCGTAGAGAATGAACAATGATTCTAGAAAATGAAAAATAGTGAATACTGTTTCTAAAATACAATTGAGAGCATTCCAAACACTTTAAAAAATATTTCTCATGAAAGAAATACTTGGATATCATTCAAAAATAAGATTTATATATATAATTAATTCAATGAAATATGCAAAAATTAAAATCATTAGTAAAACAAGAAAGGGTATCTATGAGCATCTAAATCAATAATATTTATAGAGTATTTTTGAGACAAGACATGACCAATAATAAATACCTCACAATTCCTTATTTAATTAATCACTATAATTCATCTAAATTTTCAATATTTTCCATTTCAAATATGTATGTTTCTTTAAAAATATATTTTTTCTTTTAGATTTTTTTGTTTATGGGGCTAATTATTATAACTGTTTGGAAGGATCCATATTTCCCATTCTAATTTTCTTATTATATATTTATTCCCCATTATATTCATTCCATTTTTTGTGGTTTAGTGTTTGACGAATATAATAATCCCTGTAAACTAAATAACTTATTTTTTTCTCAATGTATTATATTTGTATAATAATATGTAGTATAATAATCATCTATTTAAGAAATAAATATTAATAATAAATTATGGGATTCTACATTCATCCACAATTTTAAAATTTCAACCCCAAACTTTTAAATAATATTCATAATGGATAATAAATGCGGGTAATGAGTATTTATTATTTCCTTTGACTACCACATCAACTATTCATAGGAATGGTTCTCCCAAAACACTATGACATAGATAGTTGTCTTGTTTCATATATTTTTTTCTCTATGGTCCAATAACTTTACCAAATTATCCTCATATGAGAATCCATGGTATAATTGTACATCTCTCATATTTATTTCATGTGAGGGTTTAGTTACACACTTCCTCGTGTGAGATACATGGAACACATCCTGAACTAAATCCATTTTTGGTAAATGTGATAGTTGATTGGCCACTTCTTCTATGAGATCGAGGATATCAATGTAGAAATTGTACCAAGGACTAATATGTACATTTCTTGTACCTTATGAATCACTTCTATAGAGGTATTTTATGAAACAATTCTCCATAATAAAAATCGATGCATTTTAAATAGTTTTCAACAAAGTAGTTCTTACAATTTTTAGAATCTTTTATATAATGTTTGATGGGTTGAACCATCATAGTTATCTTTTGCATAATATTAGGTCTGAGTATATTTCATTCACCAACTTCATCCCAAAAGGTTGGAATTATATATTTCTTCCCATATAGATATTCATTTGGAAACAATTGAATACTAGATTGAATGATTTCATAGTATGAGAACTCAAATAAATATATATATTGATAAAATAAAAAATTTAATTCCATTATGAAGTTTCTCTGCATGTCATTGAGTGTCTAAATGGTTATTTTAGATTTGAAATCAGTTTGGAGGTGATAGGTCATATTGAAATTCAATTTAGTATTCAGATCATGTTGAAGACTTATTAAGAATTTAACAAATAAAATTAGATCATGAACAATGAATATTTAAATTTGGGACCCTTAAAACATAATCACATTCATTACATATCTTATGAAGGTGTTTAGGCAAGAAAAATCCCTGAATAGTGAGAAAGTGGTTAGTCCTGGTCAACCGATTGACCACAACCAATTTCAGATTTCTTACATTGGAAATTCTTGGGAGACTAGTGAAATATTAAAATGTTATTTTAACTAACTTTTATCTTGGGATGTGAAATGGATAAATCATACCCTTTGTATTCTATAGTTCACCATTAACATGACCATATACTAAGAAAAATTAGATGTTCTCTGTGATCTATTTCTTTATGTTTTTCCACTATATTTTCTCTTAAAGATCATTTTAAATTATGGTACTTCTTAGATGGATAGAGAAATATAGGCTATGATCATTATAAAATGTCTCATTATATATCTAAGATGATGTAGTACAATAAATTCAAGTTTTAAACCAAATTAAAAGATCATCATCAGGGTACAATTCATGATGTTTACCGTACATTACTACTACCAGCTTCTTTTGAAGATCGAGATCATACCATTGTTCGTCATTTATTTTATATTTTTTACATGGTTAATAAATAATTAGGGAATGATATGATATAATCCATAACATTTTGATTTTAAAATTCATTCTTTTCATATTCATGAATATGGTAACTTTCTCAATCCACATAACGGATAGTGTAGCGCGTAAGTTTCTTCTAAGAGAAATCAACTAACATTTCCACCATTACTGGTTATTTGTAAATAGATAAATATTATTAATTGATCTCTTATAACCACATTAATTCATTCATGTTCTTCTTGTTCTATGAGAATATATAATATAGTGTCTTGGGACCAGTATATATGTCAGTGTTCTAGACAAAGAGTTAATGCCACAAAATCTTCAATGAAAGGGTCACATCTATGTACTATAGATCACGTTTCAGATATTTTTTAGGGATCGTTAACTACTATAAGTAATATAATATCACATTCTCATTCTACATGAGTAAACAATCCAATAATTTTTTAATAATCATTGTACAACATGAGACATTATGCACTTGATTTTTGTGAGAGTACATGCACAGTGATTTGCTACTTCTTAAGTACCTTAATTATTTACTCATGTTATTCCATCCATATATACTTTACCCATCCAATTTAAACATGAATTTATAGCCATAAAATCTTGATAAATTTCTCTAAATCATTGGTACTACCCAGTTCTATAATGAAATTATATATTTTTAGGGAACTTGATGGGCGAAGGATTTCTTCCAAAAATTTTCATTTTAGTGTCCATATAAATTCCCTCATTTTTGATCATGTGACCCAAAAATGTTACTTACAACATCCAAAATTAACACTTGATTACTATTGAATACATTTTCTCTTTTTACAAAGTCACATTCACAATACTTAGATGTTCTCCATGTTCATTCATTCCATTATAGTAAATGATAATAACATCAATATAGGCTACCAAAGAAATTAAAATTTTTTCTCTAAATAATATGTTAATCAGACACATGATTATTTTAGGGAATTTAAGTTTTCTTAACTGAATAAATATAAATTAATGATGTATATAACTTTCATAGAATGTTATCATATGAATATATTATTTATTTACATTTATTTAATGATATTCATAATAATGATCCACCTTTGAGAAGTACTGATCGCATCATAGATTATTAAACAATTCATAGACCCATGATATGTGATACATGTTATTTATGGAAATATTTTTTAGATACTTATGTCGATATATAGTATCATTGATCCATTATTTTACCTGAAAAAATATCTTCAGTGAACCCCAATTAGATAAACTAGAGCGTATGAACCCTTTATTCCAAATGTTCAGGTAACTTCTTCTTTAAATCATCTAGTTCTAAAGGGGCCAATCTATAGGGTTATTTAGAGATAGAATTTAATTAGGGAGTAATATATATTTTTAACATGACCTCATGATTTGGGGTGAGGCTGAGTAACTCATTGAGAAATAAATTTGTGTATTCCCTCATAATGAGAATTTACCAATGGTTAATAATTCCATTTACTAGAAAATCTAGAAAATGAAATATTCATAGTTAGGTATCTAATACCACTCTATTAAGGGATTATCCAAAGGATATTCATGATCTAATTTTCAATTGTTTACAAGAATACGATGGTTTATAATATAGCGGTTGATTTCATTTTCTTGTTATATTATGTTAGATCTATATAACAAGATCTAATATATGCATTGTATACCAAAAAAATACACATCAAGAATAATGATGAGAATTTTTTAATAAATAATAAGAAATAATATACCTCAAGATGTTTACAATATAATTGTTATATTGAACAGACCACATGGTGTTTTTTATATCCCTACGTCAAGGTTTCAGGGATTTCATACATCAATTCTATGAAACCTATAGGATATGAAGGATTTAATGAAGTTGAAATTGAATAAATCATTCTTAAATTAATGAGTAAATATAAATAATACCTTTTAATAATTTATGGTTATTGTCCCTACCTACTATAGTGATATCAAATTTTTTCCCTTGATCATTTAGATTTGGTGGTTTATAGTGATAATTACCCTCAAATCTCTTTGGTCTAGTTCAGTGACATGTATAGTTCCCTTATTCCATGTAGTTAAATCCCTGATATATGGATAGCACATTGCTTTCCTCTATCATGTAGGGAATATTCATCTTGAAAATATAAAATTCATTAGACTGGTGGCCTCTCCCCACAAATAAAAAATTTACCTATCCCTTTAAGGTAATTCCATTGATTCATCTACCAAAATTTTGTACATGTGCGTGGTAAGACCTCACGTAATACAGTTTCATTCAGACTTATATCTTAATCATATCTCCTTCATTCATTATCTCCATAACAATGGGTCCATTTTACCAATATATATCTACTTTGAGTGTCAATCCAAATAATTATTCATAACTCCCAATGTAAAATGTGGATAAATCCTTCATAGGTATATTTTTAAACCATAAAAACATATATCTTGTTTAATAACATTAATAAATATTAATCATAAGTCATATCATGCCTGCATTGTGAATGTGTTCTTATAATCCATGATAGATTCACTATCTTTTTTCACAAGGTCTAGTAATTACCTATAATTAATTTTTAAAATATTATGAGGAATCTGATTTTTAATAAATAACTTCTTAATGTGTTCTCAATCAATTTCATGAATTTCATATTTCAACATTATATTATTTATCAACTAACACCAATGATCAACATCTCCTTGCAAAAAACAATTGAGGTGAAATACTGCTTCCCATAATAGTGGATCATAGAAATGATCTTCTCTATTGAGTTAACCTAATGTTTTATGAAAATAGGATAAAATTATTAAATAAATATTAGAGTTAATTTCATTATATAGAACTCGATGGAAGGTTTCAACATCCATTGGGAAGTTTTATGTTCTTTATGATACAACTTATCTTTCATTGCCTTATATAACTGGGTGGGAAAAACCATAATTTTTTTAAATCCAACTCCCATGGAGTTGGCCATATAATTTTGATGATTGTTTCAGTATCCCTCACAAGGGTTGTTAGTATGGTTTCTCCAAATATCTATCAATTTATAAAATATAAATGGTTTGAAAAAAATATAAGTTAAAAAATCATGAATAAATAATTTATTCTTCTGTAAAATAATTATGAATTAATATATTATGTGATCCTTATGTTCATAATTAATCATAAATAATGATTATGGGAGAACGTGATTTTATCTTAATTTATCATTGAGATGAATTATTATGGTATTTATTTATGTTTCATATTGGTTGTTATAGAGTTTTTGATTAACTCAAGCATATAACCCATGAGTGTCAAACCAGGTGAGTAATAATTCCTCTTTATAGTGGACCAGGTGATGATTGAGTTAATAATCATTCCAAACTTTTGGGGATATCAAATCTAGGTAAAACATTACCAAATAAAAATCCACAAATAGTATCCATGTATTGATTCAATTTCACAGAATCATTGTTCCCTTATACTTTACCCAAATATTATCTTAAAACTCATACTAATCACTAGGGTTTCCCATAATATTTTCTAGTAGAAAATCCAAAATTAACAATATCTTAATCTAATACCAACTGTAGTGACCCAAAATCATGGTAAATGACTATTAATTAATTTTTAAGATAATTAACATAAAATTGTTGTAATCCAAGATCCAAAGTATTAGTGTCGTTGGAAAATTATGCTCATAAATTATTTGTACATAACAAAACTTAATTGTTTTTTTAATATTTATGTTTTTTATTCTAAAAAACATACATTGTCTAGTTAGTAAAATTTATCACATAATAATATACATCAATAAAATAAGTGAGGTAAAATCCTAAAAATGGGTGGAATATCATGATAGGAATTAGGGTTATAAATAAAATTTCTTGGGTGAGCATAAATGACATAATACTATTAAAATAATGTGTTAACCATTTTCTAAAATAATGGAATGTGGAATATTCAAAATAATGATACATCATTACATAGTGATGATATACCACACATAATTGTGTACAAAGATACCATCATTTTCACCCATAACATATGTGTACAAACCACAACATCAAAATTATGAACAAATCTAACATCATGTTCTTGAATAATACACGTAATATCATGAGATTTCTAAAAATACCCAATAAATTAGAAGGAAAAATATTTATTTACCCACATTTCACATTCTTAATTGATCATAATGATCCATGCCACATTGAAAGTGAACATAATGAAATAAAACCCATAAAAGGGAACAAGTCTCATAAGGGTGTCGAAAATAAAAATTTAAAGAATAACTATTTAGGTTCCAAAATTAATAATTGAGATCATTATTTGGAATAAATGATCATTTTTATTTCAAGAAGAAAGAATTAAATAGGATTTTAGTAAATGTTTTTAAAAATAGATATCCATTAAAAAATAATTTTAATTATCTTAAAATTCCATTTGTTAAGGTAAAACATGAATGTCTGTGTAATGAAAATGGGACGAATTATGTGGGGAAATATTAAGCAAAATATAGGAACGTACACACAATGATTAATTCAGAAGACAAGTTAACCCAAAAAATGAAATGGATTCGAGAACCCACATACCTCAAATAATTCTTTATTTCATCACTTTCCTACCTCCCTCTTCTCACTGTTGTATTTTTTCAATTGTTCTGAAATAATTTTTTTCTTGAAGTTAGATTACACCCAAATGATCCTAAGGATAATAAGAGTCTTAATAGTGGGGTTTGTATAAATATTTTATTTTTTATGTGGATGTGAAGTGGTATTCCAAGGGAGGGTTGAGGTATAATTTAAACATGAGGATAGGGGTGTTTTGGGTAATAATATGGAATAAAAAATTAAATACAAGGTATACATTTAAATGTTAATATTTTCATCATTATGAAATATATTTGAATTATATTACATGAATTTAACAATTTTTAAAATGTTATAAATTAATTTATTATCATAATTAAAAGGAAGGGTGGAAAATTGAAAAATATTAATTTAATGGAAGACTTTAGAAGTTCGTCTCTGGAAAATACAATCTAGGTTTGAGAAAATAATTATTGTACTTAAATGATTCATTTTTATCTTTTAATTGAATTTTTTATGTAAAAACTAATTTATAATTTTTTAATTCCTTATCACATAATGATTATGTAATAAAACATTTTTTATTTAAAAAGTAATATTTTTAATATTCATATAAAAATGGGTTCATCTCAGATTATTTTCAAAAAATAACCCTTCATTAATTAAAATGTGATAATTGTGAAAAATAAAATAAATTTTCTCTAAATAATTTTATACCATATAATTATTTAATTATTGACATGAAATGTATTATTTTTATGAAATTATTTATAATATATTGTATTAAAATTTTTATATAATTCCTTTGATATTTCTAATAATTTTTTTAGTTGTTGGTATAATTAATATTATAATTTTGAATAATAATAATTATAAATATTATTCACACTAGAGATTATTATTTTGAGGTCCAATTACATTTCAAATAGTCAACATACTTTTCCCAATGGTCACATTACTATTGTAATGGTCACATTACTTCTCAATAATAACTCATCATTACTTCATAAGTTATTTAATATAATTTCTCCCAATGTATTATATTTTCATTTAAATGTTATAAATTGGTTTAAAATTATATTTTTTCTTTTACATAGTTTTTTTCATGGAGGAAATGATTGTAGTAGATTGGGAGGATATAATTTCTTCTCATTCTACTATTTTTTCTATTTTTGTCCCATTATTATATTTGGAATTTTAGTGGGTTTAGTTATTGTCTAATTTAATGATGTATATAAATTAAATAAACTATTTTTGGTTTCCATATTATATTTATGTGTATAATAATATAAAATATGAAAAAAAAATTATTCGTAAAATAATTTTTTCACATAATAATTGGGATTTAACAACATAGACATGTTGGTGAAAACATTTAAAAATATTTTTAATGGTAAAATATTTTTACCCCCATCCCCACATCATTTCATTCGTACATATAACATTCCAAATAATAAAATTCCTATTGTTTTATACTTTATTAAGAACCATTTTAATGTTCAATCCTTTATCATCATTCTATTTATTCCATTTTTCAAGTTTTTATTTAGTTAGTAAAATTGTAATGTTCATATAGGACATTTTGAGGATGAAAATTTTATAAATTAAAAATTAAATGTCTGTGTTGACATTGGTCAAGGGTTTTATGGTTTTGTTAACTACAGAATCATTAAAATTATGTAATTATCATATTTATACAATAGGTACAATTTTAAAACCAATCATGTAAGGCAGACATGAATAATGATCCATTTATTTTTATAGATATGGTAATTCATAGTAAATCATGAGTTTTTTATTTAGTTATAATTAGTGGAAAATAAATAAATTATATAATACATTGAAATTTTAGAATCATAAATATGTCAAAAGTTTCATATTTATTTATTATTTCATCCCTAATATATGTCATTCTATAGTGAGTATTTTTAGAAAAATACATCGCTTCGTGGAGGTGATAATCAACACATATATCGAAGACATGTTATAATTGACTAACATATGTTATTTTAAGTAATATATTATCCTAAAGTAATCATAATTATGTCATAAATATCATATATATTGATTTATTTCATAAACAGAACCATCCATATGTTCCGGTGTTGAAAAAAAACATA
Organism: Viscum album; assembly: GCA_963277665.1. Taxonomy (NCBI): domain Eukaryota; kingdom Viridiplantae; phylum Streptophyta; class Magnoliopsida; order Santalales; family Viscaceae; genus Viscum; species Viscum album. The sequence goes on from OY728128.1 coordinate 846,094,451, forward strand.
TCACTTCGTGAATGTGGTAGTCCATATGTACACACAGTCAATGTTTTTATTTCCTATAAGATTGAAAAGGAGATTAAAAAGTTTTTTAACATAATCATAATAAAATTTCATTATATTTATTATAATTATTATATTATTTAACTATGTTTATTTAATAGTTTAATTATGTATATGAAGAAATATACTTTGAAACACATTGTTTTGAGTTATAACTCTTTTTTTGTGAAACCTCCATTGTATTATACATTAGGCTATTTAGGATTGGATTTTTTTTGAGCCAAGGACCACTAAAATATGTGCACATATTCTAAGGAAATATATGGATAGTTTTTCAGAAAAATATAGTTCTCAAAAATTTTAAGGAAGGGATGAGGTTTCCTTTTATTTGGGAGGGGTGTGACACCTTGTAATTATACAATGTTCTAAAATTATATAATGTCGCTCTAATGGTCATGTGATAATGAAAAATATAAAATTAATTTATAAGGTTACAATGATCCAATAATTATATTCTAATAATATTTAATATAAAATTTTTCATCATTATCATATTGTATTTACTATAATTAATATTATTTACCATTTACCTTGGTGAATCATATTTACCATTATTAATATTCATAATAGAAAAAATTAAAATTTAATATATGAATAAATTATAATGTCAAGATTCCAAATATATAACCGATTCTTCAATTTATAGTTTTTATATGTGGAATATTTTAATTTTACTATATGATCACAAAATGCAAAGAAAAAAACCTTTTAGATAATTTTGTTTTCAACCATAAAAACCAAGTTATAAAAAAATAAAATATATTGTTAACTATGATAATATAATTTAGATAATTTTTAATTAAATTTATAATAATTTAATTTAAAAACAATACAAAAAATATTATATCTTTAAAATTAGTTGTTTTAAAGAAATTAAATAACAGTTTTGCCAAGATTGGCCTTTTTATTATTCCCAAAAAATTAAATCTTTTCCTAAAAGTTTAAAAAATTCAACATGACATATAAATATATGTTATGATTATTCCAAAATATTTTTCCTTTTTAAAAATTTTATTTTTAAAATAAATTAATTTTACTTTTATAAAAATATGTACAATGTAGATAAAAACTATTCATTTTTCAATTTAGAAATTAAATAAAGTCATTTATAACACAATGATGAATATGAATACATAATATGAATAATTATATATCATAAGGTTTACTTATATAATGAATTACATGAGGTTTCAAACATAAAATAATCATTCTCCCATGATCTCTAGGAAATATATTATCATAACTATGTGCCAATTGTGGTATTCGTAGAATACCCATTTTCTCATTTTAATATAATTTTATCCCAATTTAAATAAATCAGCTTCTAATATCATCCTTCTAAGATGATATTATTATTATTTTAAATAATTACCTAAAATACATTGGAAAATAATCCTAAAAATATCATGAAAAAGATATTGTAATTAATTCATTTGTGGTTCTTCCCCTTTAATCTTATTGTGATAGTCCCTAAAAATGATGAATATTCTTCAACACTAATTTCCTTTATATAATTAATGAGTTCATTTTTTTATTTGAATATAATCTTATCAATTCTTTTTTAGAATAAAAATATCATTTTTTCTATATGTTTAATAAATAATATTCCCTTTCATTGTTACATTTTATTTCATTTAATATTTAATTTTAGAAATATCATATTTTTGTTTAAGTCATTGTTTATTTAAATGACACATATGATTGATTAAAATTCACATATTCCAAAAACATTAATAATTAAATAACTCCAATAGTTATTTATAGGACTCTTACAGGATATATTATAAATCTTCAAGGATAATTCAAAATATTTTTTTCTATTAAAAGGGTACCCTTATAATATATAAAAATGACATATTAATTATTATATTATGCCTTTAAAATATTGGATATATATATTATATTTTTAATAATTTAATCTAAAATTTTTAATTACCCTCATGAAACTAAAAAATGACTCGTATAAAAATGATCTGTGATTATAAGGACCCAGCCATAAAACATACATAATATTGAGTTTTAGTCAAGAAATTACATTTTTCACATTCAGGATACTTTTTAGATTTATAGCTTTAGGGAATTATTTCATATCTAATTCATGAAAAAACCATATAATATATTGATGAAAATTATGATCATTATCAATTTTTTAAACCATATTAAATTTTGAAAATAAATCAGGATCTGTTTTATGAAAAATCCTTATGACATTCATCATAAATTCTTCTAATCCCTTACTCATAATTAAATCCCAAGGAATGTTTGAAAATTGATGTATGTTAACAAAAAATATCAATAATTTATAAAAAACAAAGTAAATTTCTATTACATTTATAAAAATTGAAACCTATGAGAACCCTTTATTGAAAACATAATAATTTACCCCAAAAGGGAAATATATTTTTTCAATAAATATTAATTATTTTACCATTTGAAAAAATTGATTTCCATGATAATCATTAGAGAACAGAAAAAATTCATGTAGGTTCCTTGGGATATCATCACGTTGAACCCTTACATATCAGTTTAATATTATAATAATCATCTAAAAAACCTCCAATGTTATTCTATATATAATATAATCATTCCCCAATGCATCAGAGCTCTATCAAAGAACACACATAGTTTAAGATATAAAATGATAAACTAATACTATCTGGGTGCTCCCATTATTAATAATGTCAAATAACCACTACATGAATTAACTAATTTCATTATTTTAAAAACAATAATAAACTCAGATGAAAATCACATTTAGATATTAAAATACAATTTTCTTTTAAAATACTCATTTTCAATAAAAAATAAATTTCCCTTTTGAAATAAATTCCAATAAAAAAATAACCAATTAAAGAAAATAATATATTTCATTTAATATTAAATTAACTCTTTAAAAGGAATAAAAAATAAAATAATGTTCATGGTGGGAGATGTGTCATTGTCATCGTGAACATTACCAAAGTGACTTTCCTTTTTCATTTTTCAAAACATTCCATATAAAACACATAAAAAACCTTTTCAAAAACATTTGAAAGAAAGTAAGCATTTATATATAATTTAAATTTTAATCCTTTTTTATAAATATTAGTATTATTTAATATCATGAATATTAAAATTAAAGAAAATATTATGTAATAAAATCATAAAACATCAAAAAATGATTTCTAAATCAATGTATCTCAAGAAACATTAAAATATTTGAATAAAAATATCCATGAATGAATAATATTTATCAAAACATTAAATAACATGAGAATAAATAAATTCATTATATAATTTGTTAGTGGGGATATATATACGTCTCTTAATTGAATGTGGGTGCAAAAAAATCAAAATATGCCTCAATGAAAGTAGACTTAGATGAAATACCTTACCTTGACTCTAACTTGCCGTGTTTGTATTGATTTTTTTGAATAATAAATATATGTTAATTATTTAATTTTATTAGAAAGAATTTCAATTTTATCATTACAATAATTTCGCATATTACAATATTGTATACTACTACTTAAACAAATAAGTTTATATCGGGTGTTTGGCCATATTCGGTTTGAGTGTCAAAATGAATTTGGTAAGTAAGCAATGGTCAATGAGATCATTATATAAAAATATCATGAATAATATTATTAAAATTAAAGTCATATTTATACATAAATTATAAATTTAATACACATCATGAAATATGTTTCTAAAAAATGAACAAATTTTACAGTCATGGAGATGGTAGGTCATACGTTCGCATGAGTAAAGTTCTCATTTCATAATGGTCAATATAAAAAAAATTAAAGAAACATTTATCTTAAAATAATGATAATTATATCATAAATTATAAGATATTTAAACATATATACTTATTTATATTTGTCATGTGATGTATGAGGAATCACATAATGTCAGGAGGTGGTAGTCCACACATCCTCAAAGGATGTAGTAACTTTTTCAATGATTGAAAAGTTGATTAAAAATGATATATTATATTTATAGAAGATTAGTTATTTCCTTAATATCATATATATTCCATCAATTCTATATTATTTAATTAACCTCATTCTCATTCTATTTTATTTTTGAACGTATCACATGGCTTTGAAGAGGTGGTAGTCCACAAATCCACAAAGGATGTTATCATATTCAAAAAAAAATTGAAGCATAATGGTATATGTATAATAATATTCTTAATGTTTGATGAAATATTTAATAATATATATATATATATATTATATAAATATTTTTTCTGTCATAATTCGCAACCATGAGAGGTGGTAATGAAAAATGAATGACATCGTTTCGTGAGGTGGTAGTTCATTTTACACATGAACGGTATAGTTTTTACCCTTTTAATGGATGTGTCTGTAGGTGTGGGTTGATCCAACAACATAAAAACATATTATAAAATTTAAAATACTAAGAAAATTATATAATCATGAAGTAAATTTATATTAATGGTGTTAATAAGGAAAACAATCATGATGATGAAAGTTACATCTTCATTGGGTAACTCCTTTTGGTTTTCACCAATGGAAATATTTTTTAGCTTTATAACCAAAGTAATTATTCTATGTATAGTGGATTCATTTCATAAGAAAACGTTTTCATGGTTTGGATTATCCCAAGTGGATTTTCATGTGTAAATAAGTGAGGGGTGAGTCCCTTTTTATAGTGGAGGGGGAGTGACATTCTTTTAAAATATAAAACTGTAAACAATATTGGGAGGTATCCCTCAAATCATGTGACTCAAATGATGATGAAAATATGATATGAGTGGAGATATGGTTTAATAATGGCAAAAAATGGTTTTTATATGTTTCAGGGTCATTTTTACTCATATGATTAATGTTTAACCACATAGTGAAAATATTTGTACATTAATCACTGCAATTAATTTTAATTATATTCAGCAATATTTTTGGTCAAAAACAAATTTGAGCATATAGGGACCGATATGGTATTCTTATTCCAAATATGGAATCCATTTTTCAAAATTTAAATCATAAATATGTAAAAATTAATTTAAAAAAAATATCATTGATCGGACAATAAAGCGAGTTTAATGTAAAAAATAATCCACTTTTTCTATGTTTTTATATCTATATTCATCGTGAAATTGTTTTTAATGACCTAAATTTGTTTAACTAATAAAAAATTGATCTTAATTTTATTTTATAAAAGTAAAACATCATTTAACTCTATAAATTATTTCTATGAAAAAGAATTTTTAAATTAAAATTCAGTATTATTTACTATTCATCGAAATATGAAAGTTCTCTGAAAAATACCAAAAATGAACCCAATGTAAAATTTTATATCACAATTTAAAAAATGATGTTTATTATTAAATTTAAAATTTATAAAATTATAAAAATTTATTTTTATAATGGTTTCTCTATTAAAAGATCATAATACTACTTTTTTAAAATATAGAGTTTTTTATAGTAAAACCAGATTTATTCTTATCATAGGGATATAAAACTTATTGGATGAATGTTAAAAAATAATAAATTTTTTTAAAGAAAATATAGTTAGTACTATTCACACCTTATAATATAATTTCTAGGTTATATCTTGGACTTAAAACAATTATATTAAAAGTATATTATAGTTTAGTATAACATTGTCTAGTTTGAAAAGTATGATTTCAAGGAACTCATTGTCGTGTAATAGGTACTCTATTGGAAATAGAAACCCATTTAAGGTAAAATATTATCTAATTACTAAATATTAATAAATATAAAAATGTATAATTTTATCATTACATGGAATGTTACATATTCCCCTTTTTATAAATTCTATCCTCACAAGTTTATTCAATTATTAAATAAGTGTAGATATTTTTCACCCCTAGCAATCATAGATTTCCATGTTTCCTCTTAAAAAATATGGTTTTTAATAAGCCCTAAACATAGTGAATCACATTATTTTTCAACAAATTATATCTATATTCATGAACCTAAACTAGTTTTCCCTCGCCAGTAATATTCTCTTCCACCAAAACTACTTCCAGTCTCAAAATATGGCATGAATATATTAAATAATTCCTTAGCATTGAAACATGAAAGGCATTGTTTAAATGGGTTAAGCATGGAGAAAAATCCACTCAGTAAAAAACATATCCAACATTCTCTAGGATGTGGAATGGTCCAATGAACCATGCATTCAACATCCCATTCTTACCAAAACCCATCACAAATTTCCATGGATAATATTTGAGAAATACATTATATCCTACAATGAAAGAGAGATTTTTACTTTTTTTGTCCACATAAATTTTATACCATATATAATATTCCCTCATGTTTCCCTGAATCCCTTGAAATTTCTCTATTTTATAATCTACCAACTCTGGTCCCATCAAATTTCCTTCTCCTATATTTTCCAAAAAAAAAGATTGTGGGTGACAATGCTTTCCATATAATGCGTGAAATGGTTCCTCCAGTATACTACAATGAAAAATATTATTATATGAAAACTCAACCAAATAAATATATTGATCTAAAAATTTCTGGTAACCTATTTGGAAAGAATAAATCGTATATTTCAATGTCTAAATCATCCACTAAGATTATCCATTGGATTGACGATAAAAATTAGTACTTCGATTTAATTTAGTACATAATGAATTCGGATGCGAATCCAAAAAAAATTGATAGGAACCCAGGATCACATACAAATGGAATTTATAGAGGCACTTCATGTAACATGATAATATCATTTATATATAGTATAAGATGTCAATCTAAAGTTATTTTATCTTTAATTTGAAGAAAATGTATAAATTTAGTAAATTGAAAAAAATAACCCAAATCACAAAATTACGTTGATAAGTATTTGTAAATCCTACGAATAAATCTATTGACATATTTTCCCACTTCCACTCCAATACTAAAAAAGGATTAAGAATCCATTTCAGTAATTATGTCTCTAATTCATCCTTTATACAACTCATAGATTTTTTGGTTAATTCATTAATATATCTTTTCATTCTATCCCACCTATAATACATCGAAAGGTACTTTTAAATCTTAGTGCTTCCTGGATGAATGTAAAATTGATAACTATGTGATTTAGTCAAAAAATAATTCCACAACTGTGAATCAAAAGGCACACATAATCATTTTACAAATTATAAAACACCTTCTTATATAATATTAAAATCAGGGGACTTACCATTCTTAACAGATTATACATTTTCTTTCAATGATTGGTCCACCTTGATAGCAATATTAAAGATTTTCGAAAATGTAAACTTCCCTGAAACATGAAAAAAATATAGGTTGTACCTACATCGAAAAATTTTATTCCAAAACTCATCATATAATTAACCAAAGGGTCACATTAAAAATGTAACATTAATTGTTTGAGTTAAAGAATTATCCACATTGTTTTATTTTACATGATGATAATAAATTAGGAAATTATAATCATTTATCAGTTCTATCCATCTTAACATTCTCAGGCTGAAATATTTTTGGGTGAATATATAATTTAATATTATATGATTAGTATATATCTAAAAAATAGTATCATAAAAATGGTTCTACGATATTCTTTTCAAAAACAAGAATAACTACTTACTAATCATGTGTAGGGTAATTTAACGTGCTATTTTTCATCTAATGTGAAGCATAAGAATTTTATATGTAATAATTAATTAGAATATAACCATATCATTTTAATGAATAATCACTGTAGATGAGGAAATAAAAATGTCTGGATGGAAGATCCAAAACTGGGTTGTTGACCAATCTTCTTTTTAGTTCATGAAAACAAACATAACATTCTCATGTCAAGATAAACCCATCTCTCATTTATGTTAATTTAGTTTGTGGAATAGATATACCAGAATATTTTTCACTAAAATATAATTAATGACTAGATATTACAAGAAAACTATGAATCTATGTGATATTGGTAGGTCTTGGCTGCTATTCAAAAACATATGTCTTAATATGAATTATAGTTATTCCATCATTATAAAAAATATTTCCATGGAATGAAATTTTATACAACCAAAATTCACCCATTATAAATATTACATATAGTTCCTTTTGTTTTTTGGTTTTCAAAACAATGTATATGTGTCTTAAATGATCCTACTATATTTTATAATATTCCAATATATCATTTATTACCATAACCATAAACATATCAATGATTTATTTATTTCCTAATTCAATGGTCCTTAGAAAATAAAAATAATTTTATCCTATTCCAAGGAATCAATATTTTCACATTATTTAATATTTATAACCATTAACCACCACAAATTAATTTCACAAAAAAATTTATAAATTGAAATACTTATATGTTGGTTATTTGAACAACCCATGACATTGAAGATCATTTCATGGGATTTAATCCATACATCAATCAGAATATGGTTAAATAATACTGTGATTGTTGTGGTATGCTGGCACCTAAAATGATCCTCTAACATCATGGTTCTCTGTGGTAAATTTGTTTTCTCTATTTCAAGAATACCACCACCATTTATATCTTTTGTCAACTGATCTATTACTATATCAAACTGTTTAATAACCATAATAGGATGCTGATTAAGAATGATATTTCAGTTTTTATTCCTTTCGAATACAACATCCTAATGTCCTCTATGGAAAACCATTCTCAATAAATAAACATTAAATGAATAAACATTGAAATCATTAAATTCTATATCATTTCAACATGACCATATGGTAAATTATTTCAAGGGAATTCTATTAATGTAACTCTAACCTCTAAATTTATCAAATCATTTACTTTGATACTAACAATAAGGTCCTATCCCTAAATATTATAGATTCATTAGTTTTATTCTAGAAATTAATTTCCTTTACATAGAAAATCTTTTTAGGATTAGAGTTTCAGAGAACTAGGTCATATCTAATACATAACACAACCATATAATATTAAGTGGACACTTCCGATCAGTTTCTTTTTTAACACCATATAAAACATATAAAAATAAATTATAATATATTTTATGAAAACATTTAATGACTTTAAACATGATCTCATCGAGTCCATCACTCATCTTTAAATCATGTTAAAAAAATTAAAATTTTGGGATGAGAATAAAATGATAATTAAGGGATATAAAAATAATGAATCTTTAGTCGATTAATAAACAATAAATCTCATTAAGAAACCCATTTATTTAAAATATAAAATTTTACCTTAAAGGTAAATAATTTTCTTTAATAAATATAATTTTTTCCTTTTGAAAACAAATGATTCTCATGATGAAACAATTTCACAAATATAAAATTCAAATAGGTTCCTTGGGACATCATCACATTAGAGCCTTAAAAAATTCATACAAAAACCTTATATATTGTAATAACCACATGGAAAACATACAATATTAGAGTATTATATAGATTCGCCCATCATTTATGCAATAATAGGATCACCCTACACAATCTGGGTGACCACATCATTTACAAAACACATCATTCTTTTAAAAAACCACTTTCAATACAAAAATTTCCATTAAAAGGAAAGAATACTTTTTATTCATGAAAACAAGGTATTTTTCAATTTAACCCCAAAATAAAATAATTTATGTGGAGGTGGATGAATTATTGTATCTGTATACATTAAGAATAGAACACTTTGTTTTTCGGTTATCAAAACGTTATGTAAAAAACATGAAAAAATATTCCTTTTTGAAAAAAAGATTGAAATTAAAAATAATCATAAAATATTTTCTATAATACCATATATAAATAACCATTTAAAATAATATCAATAAATATGATATAGATGAAAATGTTTTGAAATTAAATCTTAAAACATCTACAAATAGATTATTAAATAAATGTGACCAATAAAACATAATATATTTGAATAAAAATACCTTTGAAAGAATAAAATTTGAAAATTTTTAAATAAGCTGAGAATAAAAAAACTAATGATACTATATGTAAAAGAGGATTTATATTCCCCTAAAAAATAATGTGGTTGTATAACATCAAAATACGCATCAATAAAAGGAGGTTGAGAAGAAATCTCTTACTTTTAGTTCGACTTATCGCATGTGTCTTTATCTTCTTAAATAAAAAACTTATGATAATTATTTAAATTCATCAGAACCTATTTCCATTGTATAACTACATTTATTTCTAACATTAAAATTTTTTGAATACCTAAATAAACATTTAAACCTTTGTCACTTATTTTGGCAATATTTGGTTTGTGTGTCAAAAATAACATTGGAAATTAAAATATGTTCAATAGTGTTATTATATAAACATCTCTAGAATATTAATCATGATAAAATTATCATATTTGTACATTAATTAAAAATTTAAAATGAATAATGAAATATGGTTATGATAAATGAACCAACATTACAACCATAGAGATAGTAGGTTGCATGTATGTAGGAATAACATTCTCATTTCTAAATGATCTTTATAAAAAGAAAGAAAGTAAATTTATCTTTACATAGTGATAATTATATCATAAATATCATTAAATTTAATAATATATACATATATATATATATACTTTTTTATGTAAATGTAATCACATCATGTTGAGCAGGCAATTTTCCACATGTCAACGAATGACGTCACCAATTTTTCAGTGTGCGGAATGGATTTAAAAAATTGATATATTATATTTAATGAAAGGTAATTACGTTATGAATATCATAAAGGTTTCATTTATTTCATATATATTTATTTAATATGATCTTTTATATGTTACTTGTTATGTGGGAATGTATCTCGTCACATTGAGGAGGCGGTTGTCCAGATGATAAGAAACATTGTTATCCTTTCCCACAAAATGGAAAGCATGAATATATGTGTATAAAAATTAAATAGTTATAAAAAAAATATCAGGTATATATATAATATTAAAATATTTTTCCCATCAAAACACTTATCCATTATAGGTGCTAAAGGAAAAAACAAATGACATCATTTCAGGAGGTGATAGTTCAACATATACACGAACGGTAAGTTCCTTACATATTTAATGGAAGTGTGTGTTGGTAGATCCCATAATATAAATGAATATAAATATATTTTATATCTTTATTACATTATATAATTAGTATATAATGTGAAATTAATGGAGAGGATAAGGAATCATAGTAAAAAATGTATGTTAATGAATGTTACCTCTTCATTGGATAACTGATTTTCGTTTGAATAAAATAACTTTTTGGTTAGATTTATTAAAAAAGTGAGTTAGGGGATGGATTTTGTGATATTATTTGGTTAGGATTTGGATGAAACAATGGGGATTTATTGGTGTGAATAATTTAGGGTATTGAGTAACTTTTTATAGTAGAGGGTGAGTAAAATTCTTGTAAATATAAAACAGTAAAAACTATTATGAGTTTTCAATTAAATCATGTGATTCCAATAATAAAAAATGATACATTTGTTTATATGGTATAACACGGTCCAAAAAATTAGTTTTGGACATGTTTATGGATCATTTAGACTCTTGATATTTAAATTTATCAACTAAGTAGACACATTTTGTTCATTAATCACTATAATTAATTTCTATATCTTTCAGTAATAATTTTTTTTCAAAAACTATGTTTACCATATAATAAATTATAAATTATTACAATTAAAAATATGGAATCCTTTTTTCTAAATTATAGTCACATATGTGGTAGAAATTAATTTAAAATTAATTCCACATAAGGGATAATTAAGCAGGTTTAATATAAAAATGATCAAACGTTTTCAATGTTTTTATTTATAAATTCAATATGAAATTGTTTCTAATAACCCTAATTATTTCATGTGATATAAAACTTATTTATTTATATTTGAAAAAAAAACTAAAATATAATTTAACTATATATTTTTTTTAGAAAAAAAGACAGTTTTCAATGAAAATACTATATTATTAACTATTCATAAAAATATGAATACTCTCAGAAAAATACTGAAAATAAAAAAGTAGTAAATTTTGAAATCCCTTATTAGAAATTTATGTTTAATTTATCATATAAAATTTTATAGTGTAAAATTTTAGTTTTAAATAGGTGTAACATTAGAAGGATGTAAAATTTCTTTTTAGAAAAAAAATGGAGTTCTTTAGCGTAAAAATGGATTCATTCTTATCTTATACCAATAAAATTTATTGGATGAATGTAAAAACATTTATAAACATTTATAAAAATTTTTTAGTTAGTTCTATTCATACCCACCAATATAACCTCTAGGAGATAGCTACCACTAATAATAATAATATTATCAATATATTATTGTTTGGTATAACTCTGTCTTGAATGGAATGAAATATTTAGAGGAACTCCTTATTTTGTGTTAGGTGAACTTTTTGATATAGAATCCATTTTAAAATTAAATTACTATATAATTCATAAATATTAATAAATATGAAAACTACTTATTTTACCATTACTAAGGATGTTACAGTAACACTTATGAACTCTCATGTAAGATTAAATGACTTATGATTTTTTTGATGACTCAAAGTTTAATATGTTTTCATGAATATACCAATATACATAATAAATAATAATATTAGAAGACTCATAAATACATTATATATAATATTTATGCTTGTAGAATTGTTTTTTTGTTTTTAAAATTATCTTTCCCTACTTCAACATTACTCTTAAGAATTCCATTAAGAAACTTAAAAAACATAATAATATATTCAATTCACTTGTTAGTTATTCTATATTTCCTTTAAAAATATAAATATTTTTTTATGAGTATTCAGTTATTTGGTTGTTTTTCTGGGAAGATGATTTTGACCAACATTTTGAAATATATAGAAAATATATAATTTCTCAAATTTTAGATAAAACTCCAGAATTACATAATTTCATCAAATCAATAAAAACATGATTAATTAATCATATGTTAATTAAACTAACTTAATTTAATATAAATAACTTTTAATAAAATTGAAAGTTATAAAAAAATTCCAAACCACTCAAGTTTCTATTGTAAATCATTACTAAAAGTAAAGCATACGAAAGAGTATTTCAATTCATCTCAATACCCAATTAATTACTATTTCAAATCACCTAAATTTTTTTCAATAAAACCATCATCTATGTTATATAATTTATAATATATGATATAAATCATAAATATGAATTATTGAATGAGTTCAAAATATTAAAACAAGTTGTAGAATTATTAAACACAACTCTCAAGATGTTTCCTAAACCAACACTATTATAGATTGTGCTCTTAGACCATGTCCTAAAATCTTTACACTACTACAAAATAGGCCTTTAATAGTATGATAAATTACCTTTTTCACTCCAATAAAATCACTAAATACAACAGAACTATTAAAATACCTGGTCTTTTATTAGTTCTTTTTTAGCAGTGATAAAGGGATTTTTGTCTGCAGTTATGGAAGTACTGAAAAAGGAATTTTTCTCAATAGTTATTTAAGTTATAATAAATATACCCTTATGAGTAGGTTGAAAATAACTAATTAATGTATCATTTATTATATCTTTTAAAATAACTGATAAAATGTCATATTACAGTGTGTTTCTATAGCACACTAAAAACCCACGAAAATGTGCTATAACAGCACACAGCAGCACCAAAAACACACTAGATAACAACAACAAAAAATTCCCAATTCAAAATTTAAATGACATGAAATATAAAACACAAATACCAGGGATCCAATATATCATAAATATTTTGTTGGTCAAAGTGGATACTCAAGAGGGGGTGAATTGAGTTCCAATTAAAATTTCTATTAAAAACTTTTAGGATTAAACTCCCCCAAATTAAAACGGACCAGTCAATTAAGGAAGTAGAGATATCAGTGACTTATTGTTCAATAGGTTTCTCAAAGGATGATTACTCCTCAGTTGAATTAGTATGATAACTAATTCATCTTTTGAAACAAGTTTACCAAACAAATCAGATATACGCACTAACCAGAACTAACTATCAGAGTGAATGTAAAAACCGATTTCTATCTTTGAAAATATATGCACAGCGGATAAATGTAAAACAGAGTAAAGGAAAGATGAACACAAAAATTTAAATAAGAGGTTCAGTATTAAGACAAGACATAGTCCTCTCCACTTGGTGATCACCTACCACCAAGCAGTTATATTAAAAGGTGATACATAGCCTATATCAGGATTTACAACAGTTTTCACAAACCGTCCAGGCTTTGCAACCTCTACCAAAGTTATACGTGGGAAAAATATAACAACCAATCCACACTAGGCTTCTTACATAGTTATACATGGGAAAAAAATGTAAAGATATTTTTTTATGGGGATTTTTAGTTTCCCTCAGTTCAATAACAAGAGTCAGTTTGTGTAACACAGACACACTGCTCACTAATGTAAAATAATTAAAAAAAATAGAGATAAATATAGTTTTGATAAGATTATAATGCTCTGTTGTGTTGGAAGATCAGCTCTGGACTTGTTGGTATGAGGGAAATGATGTTTTGGTCCTTCTCTGCAAGTTTCCTCCAAAACAGATTGTCGCAACTTCCAGGTTTTTGACTTCCAGATGTAGAGATGATTAGATTCTTGGGTTTTATGCTCTTTTGTATTACACCACTACAGCTTGAAAATATTGTTATAATAGATCTTCATGAAGCTCTCTATTCATCAGAATGAGTGCTTGAGTGTTCTTCTTCAGATAGTGTATGTTTTTCTCTTATTAGTGTTTTGTGTATATTCAATGTGTCCACGCTTGTCTCTTGTTTCTGTGTCTTCTTCGTATATATCTCTGTGGTAATTAATTTTTGATGTATGTCTCTACATATATATATATATATATTCACACTTTTCCAGCTGAGCTTTTTCCATTTGGTTCAACAGAGGCCGACAAGAGAAATGTTTCAACAACGTGTGGTCTTCCTCGTACATCATACTGTCTCCTGATATGCCTACAAAAAACATTAAATAATGTCTGGTGCATTCATTAGTCCATACATGACCATTATAATAGTATTAATAAAATTGTTAATGGAAAGAATAGAATATCATCAGACTGGTAGCAGAGGCATGTCACACGGTAGACTTCAATGGTAGTCTTTCCAATGGTGGACTTCATCGGTAGGCTATTCAACTGTGAGCTTCATCGGTATACTTGTAACATCAGACTATTGTAACAGTGACCTTTCCAATGGTAGACTTATCTCAACAGATAATGTCATTAATAGTGGAGTATTTCCATCAGTAGACATTGAACAACAGTCTATTATCTCGACAGTGTCTAGTGGTAGCCTTCTACTAATGGTAAACATGTTCAACATTAGACTGGAACAGTGAGGTTCCCAACAGAAGACTTGAGACAGAGTTTGACAGTGAACTTCTAACACAAGTCTTTCCACAGTAGTGACCTTGTGATGGTGACTCTTTGTCTGTGAGCTTTGATAAGCAGATCAACAGTAGACTTGTGACATTAAACTTATACCTATAGCCTACATTAGTGACATTAGATCTTCAACAGTAACCTTATAGGATCAGTGACTTCATGTAACAGTGAGCTATAATGGTGAGCTTGAACAGAAGGCTCTTACCATTAGCCTATAACAATGAACATTCATTTTGATAAATGTAAACCGTAAGCTGATTCAACAATGTCATGGGACTTAAGAGTATACATTGTTCAGGATTAGATAATAATAAATTTTGATTTAAAAGATTAGTAACAGACTTAATATATCATGATCAATATTAAAACATGATTTGGGATTATGAAAATAGGTGAGTCCAACAATCTCCCCCATTTTATAATAAAAAATTATTCAAGTATGTAATAAAGATAGATATCATATATAATACTATTACTAAACATAGATAAAAAATGTCTCAAGTATCAGATATTAATAAGAGTGTAAAACCAGAAAATATTGGTACATGGGATCAGAGAGAAAGGCAGAAAAGATTCAACATAGTATCATATTTTCATATTATCATATTTCTCTCCAATCACATAATAAGTTTATAATTAGCATTTCTCCCCCTTTGTGATTAGAAAAATGAATTAAAAATTAAAGAAAACCGAGAAGGCTTGTATTAATAAAAGTATAATACATGACCCAAAAAGAAAACAGAGTACATATCAAAATACATAAATAGACTCAATCCACAGAGTCCCATTATCTTTGGAAGAAGAACAGGGAGGATGAGCCAGTGGATCAGCAGGTTTAGGAATTGCTGCAGGAATGACTGGAGGGGCAGCAATAGAAGCTCATGTGGGTCTGTAGTGGGTAGCTCGGTGAGGTATCAGTGGAGTAAAGATTCTGATAGCTTCATTAGGAGACATCGTCGAAGAACCAGTTAGTTGAGATGCAGGTAAGGTAGGATGGATGATGAAAGGGGTGCATTCCACATGGGGAAAGGGTAGAAGAAGGTTTCTAGAATCCATAATAATGCTTCCTCCTCTTTCCATAGTAGATAAAAAGTCATCTTTATTCTCCAAATATTTACCCAAAGCAGGGGTCAATTCACTCAGCTTTCTAACCTGCTCCATGAATGTCTGAGTCTGGAAGAAGCTTCATATTCTCTATCAAGATCTTAAAGTGGTTGATCATTTGATGCATGGTATAGACCTTCTTAATGTAAGAATCTACCTTATTCTTTATGGCCTCTGGAAAAGCAGTAGCTTCCTGCAAGTGTTCACAAACAAAACTGATGACATCCCTAGTGGTAGCAAGGACCTGAGAATCAGAGGTGCCACTGGTACTGGCCTTAGCAAGTTCTTCCTGGATCACATTTATAATCTCGTAAATGTTCACAAAGGTTCTAGACGAGGGAATGGATTTGACAGAGAAATATACTGTCTCTTTGAAAGATTGAGTAAAATTACTAATCACCTTCTGAACAAGTTCATCATGACTTTTCATATGTTCTTTGACTGATTTCATAAAAGCCTCAAAAACATCCACAAACTTCTTGAGTACTTCTTTGATATAACAAATCTTAGCATTCACTTGGTTTTGAGAACTGCTCATGACAGTCAATGAAGCAACCGATTGTCTCAGAGAAACCACAACTCTTGTCCACCTTTAAATTTGAGAATGGAACATGTCAACCTCATCAAACATTTCTTTCACTAGACTAGACACATCATATCCTAGAGATAGCTCCATATATTTCTCCAAATTCCTAATCTCTTAAACAAGGATATTCTTAAAATCTGCCACTGATTCTATCACTTCCTTTTTCATTTCATCTTTCAAGGACTCAAGGTCCTCCTTTGTTGCAAAATTATCAGCCACAACTAATGGAATACTCTTAGGTGGGATAACATAATCCCTTTGAGGCAGGTCTTCCTCATCAGAATCTCCATAATTGAGTCCAAGTACCATGTATCCTTGATCTGATGACCAACCTTGTATCTTATAAAGCACAGAAACTGAACCAAGACTCTCCCCCTCACATAGAGATCTCTCCTGAGTATTCTCCTCTACATGTTCTACTCGAGGAAACTCCACATCCTCTTCTACAACTCCAGCAGTTTCAACAATAGTTTGTACTTTTGGTTCACCAGTGGGGTGAGTCACAACCTTCAATAATTCATAAATGACTTTCTCATCAATGGCAGTAGATGCCACTCCTGCTTCTTGATCAAACACTTCCTTGTTTGTATTATCTATTAGAGGGCTCAAACTGAGCTCTTATTCTACATTTTCCTCATCATGAGCTTCACCAACAGCCTTGTTTCATTCATCATATTCACAAGATTCCTCTTCCTCATCCTCTTCATAGTTTTCCTTGACAATATTTTGATACACATCTTCTTCTTCATTGGTATGAGTGTCACTGTCTTTCAGAACAGTATCTCTTCTTGGCATTTCTTTTGGAGGGCTAGTTTCTCCAAAAGCTACTATCCTTACAGGACTATGAGGAAAATCAGGATCACTCCGATCATCAATGGGGGTGTTTTCTCCTACAGGGTACACAACACCTTCAACTTCCTCCTCATCTAAATAAGCTGGTTCTGGCTCATCAGGATTCAGACATGGATCTCTCTGGTCTTTTCGCCTAGATGGGTGTGTAGTAGGGTCAAACATTTCATATACCTTTCCATCATCATTTACCCATACCTTCTTCTAGAGATTCCTGCTAATTTTCATGAATTTTCAAATCACCTTGGAGATACAAACACTTTTTTGGCCACTATCATCTCTTCTTGATTTCCAGCCACACCCTTTACCTTTAGCATTACTGAAATAAGCTTGGAATGGAATAGGGCATTGGATTTTGAGCTTGTATTAGTCATATCCTCCAATTGTTCCATCAGTAACCTACATAGGTTAATCTTCGTTCCATGCTTGATTAAGTACATCAGGAATATGTCCTGGTACTCTAGTACTGCAAAATCTCATCTCCTGGGACTAAGTACATGCTGAATGAATTTGAATAAAAGCGTGTCTTCTCCATTCATCTCAACTGCAATGATACTCCTTGATCTTCCATCTCCTGTCAGTTCTTCCAAATCTTTTTCATATTCAAACACAGCACTTTCTGGAGGATCCACTCTGGAGTAGTAATCAGATACTCTTTCATGTGGAACTCTCAAACCGGTGACCCACTCAATAGATCAGAAACTGACTTCATTACCATTGACTTTGGATATTAACTAATGCACATAATCTTCCTCCCCAAACATCAGATATTCAAAGAATTATTTCAAAAGCTTCGGGTAGTACCGTCCATTAATATTGGAAAAACATTCACTCCATCCTTGGGAATCTAGTGCTTCCAGCACTAATGACTTGCTCGACAGCAGACATTCTTCACTTAACTCCTTCTCAGCAAAGATTTCACTCTTGGTCAGATGCGGGTTCAAAGGTCCCATCGGGTTATTACTGGTTCCACTGAATTCATCTCAAGTTCTCTTTGGTCTTGGTGTATCCTCATTGATAGTCGAGGGTCGCTTGGTTCTATCCATGGAGATTGAAGGAGGTTCGAGGGTTCAAATGAGGGGTTAGGGTTTAGGAATTTTGAGAGCAAGGTTTGAGTTTGAGAGAGGAAGGTGGATTGAGATATGTTCATCGCCTTTGGTTTTATCATTAAGGGATTAAAACAAAATAAAATATAAATAATAAATCGGAATAAAAACGGTTCGAATTCCCGAAAAAATAAAGACAAACAGTGTGGTATCCAACAGTGTGATATACCAGTGAGGTACACCGGTGAGGTCTTACGATGAGGTATAATAGTGAGGTCAAACAGTTATGTCTAACTATGAGGTCCAAAAGTGAGGTCTAACTGTGAGGTCCAACAATGAGGTGTAATTGTGTGGTCTAACAGTGAGGTTTAATTGTGTAGTCCGACAGTGAGGTCTAACTGTCTGGTCTAACAGTGTGGTTTAACGCTGTGGTCTAATAGTGAGGTTTCCTATACTTAAATTAATCATACCTAACTCATGTTTGATGTAATTTAACCTCTCATAATTCAAAGGCTTTGTGAATATATCAGCCAATTTATTTTTAGTGCCAATTAATTCAAGAGTGATATCACCCTTTTTAGGATGATCCCTCAAAAAGTGATGTCTCATATCAATATGCTTTGTCTGAGCATGAGATACTGAATTTTTGTAAATTTTAATATCAATTTTATTATCAAACATTATAGAGACGTGTTTGAATTGATATCCATAGTCCATTAAAGTGTGATTCATCCATAGAATTTGTGCACAACAACTACCAGCAGCTATGTATTCAGCTTCGGCAGTGGATAATGCAACAGAATTCTGGTTTATACTACACCAAGATACCAGTGAGTTTCCTAAAATGTGACATGTCCCATTGGTGCTTTTTCTATCTAACTTGCAACCGGAGAAATCAGAACCAGAATAACTCAACAAATTAAATGGTTTTCCTTTAGGATAAAATAATACTAAGTTGGGAGTTTGTTTGAGATTTTTAAAAATCCTTTTTACAATAGTTAAACAAGACTCTTTAGGATTGTCTTGAAAGCGAGCACACATGCATACACTAAAAATTATGTCAGGTATACTAGCTGTAAGATAGAGTAGACTCCCTATCATAACTCTATAGATGGTTTGATCCACTGGTTCTCCAGATTCATCATTATCCAACTTACAGGTGGTTCTCATAGGTGTGTCGCTACCTTTACTACCATACATGGAAAAACGTTTTAAAAGATCCTTAATATATTTACATTGATTAAAAAAATGCCATTTTTATTTTGAAGGATCGGAAATCCAAGGAAAAATTTGAGTTCTCCCATTAAACTCATTTCAAACTCATTTTGCATCATTTTTTAAAAATAAACACATAATCAATTTTTAGAAGATCCAAAAATAATATCATCCACATAAATTTGTACTATCAAAACATCATTAGAAATCCATTTAATGAAATGATTTGGATCAGCTATCCCTTTGGTAAAACATTTTGAAATTAGAAAACAGTTGAGCCGATCATACCATGCTCTTGGTGCTTGTTTTAAGCCATATAAAGCTTTAGATAGTTTAAAAACATGATTGGAAAAATGGGGATTTGTAAAACTAGGAGGTTATTCTGAAAATACATCCTCAACTATATACCCATTAAGAAAATCACTTTTAACATCCATTTGATAAATTTTGAAATTCAGATGAGCTGCATATGAAAATAGTATCCTAATAGATTCTAATCTAGCTAAAGGTGCAAAGGTCTCCTCGTAGTCTCTTCCTTCTTTTTGACTATATCCTTATGAAACTAGACTAGATTTATTTCTAACTATATTTCCAGACTCCTCTACTTTGTTCTTAAACACCCATTTAGTTCCTATGATCAAGGTGTCCTAAGGAATTTCCACTAATTCCAAAACTTTGTTTCTATCAAACTGATTTAGTTATTCTTGCATAGCCATTACCTAAAATTCATCATTGATATCATCATTAATATTTTTGGGTTCAAGCTATGAAAGAAAAGCTTGATGTTAAACCTAGTTTCTTAGAGAATCTCAAGTTTGTGTTACTGTATTTAAATCACAAACAACAGCATCTAGAGGATGATTATTGAGAGTCCTAATACCTTTACGAAGGTTTGAACAAGATTCTTTATTTTTTTCTATTGGTTCAGAATCAGTAGGTGCAGATTTGGAAAAATTTACAGAACGGGATACATTTACAGGGGATCACTATTTTTATCAATAAAGTTCAAATTTTACAAATCTTCTTCAAGATGTTCAAGAGAGGTTTTTGGCTCATGTGGATCAGTCTCATCAAATTTGATATAAACTGATTATTCCACACATTTGGTTTTTTTATTGAACACTCTATAGGCTTTACTTGAGAAAGAATAACCCAGGAAAATTCCTTCATCCCCTTTGGGAGAAAATTTGTCAAGATTATCTTTAGTATTTAGAATAAAGACTTTGAAACCAAAAACTCTAAAATAATTAACTTTATTCTTTCTATTATTCCAGAGTTCATAAGGGATCTTTTTTAGAATAGGTCTAATTAAAACTCTATTGATAATGTAACAAGCTGTATTGACAGCTTCATCCCAAAAATAAAAAGGTAAGTCATACTCATTAAGCATAGTTCTAGAAATTTCATTAAGGGTCCTATTTCTTCTTTCTACAACTCCATTTTGTTTAGGTGTCCTAGGGGAAGAAAGGTTGTGACTATAGCCATTATGTGAGTAGTAGGATTCAAAATCACGATTCTCCAACTCACGACCATGATCACTTCTTAGGGACTTAATCTTAAGTCCACTATGGTTTTCTACAGACTTGGAATATTTGAAAAAATAGGAACAAGCTTCAATTTTTTGAGCTAGAAAGTATACCCAACTATACCTAGAAATTTCATCCACAAGAACATAAACATAGTGATTCCCCATTAGACATCAAACTCTTGATGGTCCAAGAAAATCCATGTGAACCATCTTAAGTGGTTGAGAAGTTGAAACTTCTTTCTTTGGGTTGAAAGAAACTTTGTCTTGTTTTCCCTTTTGACAGGGATTGTACACTTTATCAATTGTGAATTTTAATTAAGGTAGGTCTCTAACTAAACATTTCTTAGATATCTTCCTATGTGAGTGCACATTACAGTGTCCTAATCTTCTATGCCAAAGCCAAAATTCGTTATGAAAATCATTTAAACAAGTAACATTTTGTTTAGCTAATGAATTTTAATCAATAACATAAACATTCTCATTTTTATATGCAGTAAAAACTAAATCATTTTTTGAATTAAAAATGCTTCATGAATCATTCTCAAATTTGATATTAAATCCATCATCACATAACTGAGATATTCTATGTAAATTATACTTTAATACATCAAAAAAATTACTTTTGAAATTAATATTGTATCAGGTTTACCAATTTGGCCTAAGACGATGATTTTTCTTTTTGCATTGTCACCAAAGGTGACATGCCCACCATCAACTTTAATTAGACTCTTGACGAATGAATAGTCTCATGTCATATGTCTTTAACATCCACTATCCATGTACCATATGGTCTTACATGAACTCTTTAAGAAACTTCCCTGCAAAACAGATTAATCATGGGATAATTTTGGTACCCAGATCTTCTTGGGTCCTGAATGGTAATCCAATAAAACTTTGGGAACCCATATTTTCATTATGGGTTTTCTGAAATCAACAACCATATTTTGAGACATAAATACTTTTTTCGGTCCGTTAGAAAATTTTTTCTCAAAAGATGATCCAGAATTATCAGTGAACTTTCCAGATTTTGGAACAAAATTGGTTTTGCTAATTTTTCTCTGTCTAGGATGATATCCTAGACCAGTTGTATATTTTGAAGCAATATGTTTTCCATGAAACTGTGTCAAGTTATCCCTACCAATAGTGAAATTCTCAATATATATTCTTAATTGTTCATTAGAAAATTTTATTTGAGTGTTCTCTTTCAATAGTTAAGCATCCTTTTCTTTTTCTGCACTTAGATATGTTTTAATATCACTTGTCAAGGAATTCTGTTTCTTTATAGATTTATCTTTATCTTTTAGTTCATTGTAGGTATCTTCTAGCATATTGCAATATTAAAATATTTCATCCTTAGACATATTTCCATCATTATCTAGATCACTGTTATTTCCAGAATAATAATCATTTAGAATAGGGGAAACATGTACCTTAGATATGTTAGTCATGAAGAACATGTTTTCATGATTATTTTTAGAATCAGTGGAATCTGATTCAGATTTTTTGTCTTCTGAAGCACTCCATGTTGCTTTCAGGGATTTCTTGTACTTCTTATCCTTATAATCATATTTATTTTCGAATTTTAACTTCAGACAGTCTGCCTTGATGTGTCCTTTCTCTTGCATTCTTAGTAGACTATGTCATCTTCCTTATCATATTTCTGCCAATCCTTCTACCACTTACCTTATTGATCATACTTACCCTTGTAGTTTGGTTTTCTGAAAAACATCATCATCATATAGAACTTCTTAAATCTCCAGGCTATTTGATCCATTTATTCATCACTGTCTGAATCTGAATCTTCACTAGTTGAACTTTCAGTAGGTACATGTATTTTCTCCTTTTCTTTTCTATTTGAAGCAGTAGACATGAATGCCACAGATTCTCTTTTGGGTTCATTATATTCTTTATTTTTCACCTACAGTTCTTCTTCATACATCATTAGTTTACCAATGAACTCCTTAACGCGTAGCTTGCTGATGTCACATGACTCTCGGATAGACTCAGAAGTGCCTCTCCATCTGTCTGGAAGACAACTCAATATTCTCATGATCTGCTCCTTCTCTGGAAAAGCTTTTCCCAGTGAACTCATGGTGTTGAAAATCTCATTAAACCTAAGGTGCATATCAGAAATGGGTTCATCAGGCCTCATTTGAAAATTATAATATTTAATAGTATAAGTATTTAATCTCATTTCCTTCAAGCTGGTTGTTCCTGTATGAGAAACATCCACAGTGTCCTAGATTTCATGAGTTTTTTTACATGAAGAAATTCAGTTAAATTCCACATCTTTTAAAGAGCAGTAATGGGAATTCATAGCTTTACATTTATTTTTATAGTCGGACTTTGTAGAATCATCCCAGGTAGATCTAGAAGTTTTGGGGATCTCATATTTTGATTATATAGAAGACCAAATATCAAAACCAATATATTCCAAATGAATTTTCATTTTAATTTTCCATTGAGAATAATTCACACCATTAAAGAAATGTGGCATGTAAGTGGCATAACCTTTTAGTCTATTGTCCATTACTAGATTTTGGAGAATATTAAAGAGATAAAATTTAGAACTAACAGAAATTTAATATCTTTTTGATAAAACTAAATTCAAAGTTTGAAAAATAGAGGGTTTGATGAATTTTTATAAATAATGATGTTTCCTCTGATAGAAAATGTTGGTTGGAGTGGATACTCAAGATGGGGATTAATTGAGTTCCAATTAAAATTTTTGTTAAAAACTTTGAGGATTAAACTCCTCCAAATTAAAATGTCCCAGTCAATTAATGCAGTAGAGATATAAGTGAATTATTGTTCAACAGGTTTCTCAAAGGTTGATTACTCCTCAGTTGAATCAGTATGAGAACTAATTTGACTTTTGAAACAAGTTTACTAAACAAATCAGATATTCACAATAACCAGAACTAACTATCAGAGTGAATATAAAAACGAATTTTTGTCTTTGAAAATATAATCATAGTGGATAAATATAAAAAAGAGTAAAGGGAAGATGAACACAACAATTTAAACAAGTGGTTCAGTCTTAAGACAAGACCTAGTCCTCTCCACTTGTTGATCACCTGACACCATGAAATTATATTAAAAAGTGATGCACAACCTATATCGGGATTTACAATAGTTTTCACAAACTGTCCATGTTTTGTAACCTCTACCATAGTTATACGTGGGAAAAATATAGCAACCAAGCCACACAAGTCTTCTTCCACAGTTATATGTGGGAAACAAATGTAAAGAGTGTTTGGTATGGGGATTTTCTGTATCCCTCAGTTCAATCACAAGATTCAGTGTGTGTAACACAGACACATTGCACACAAATGTAAAATAATTAAACACAATAGAGCTAAAGATAATTTTGATATTTTTAGAATGCTCTGTTGTGTTTGAAGATCAGCTCTGGACTTTTTGGTATGAGGGAAATGATGTTTTGGTCCTTCTTTGCATGTTTCCTCCAAAATAGAGTGTCGTAACTTCCAGGTTCTGACTTCCAGATGTAGAGATGATCCGCTTCTTGGGTTATAAGCACTTTCGCAGCACACCACCACAGCTTGAAAATATTCTTTCAAAAGATCTTCGTGAAGCTCTCTGTTCATCAGAATGAGTGCTTGAGTGTTCTTCTTCAGATCGTGTATGTTTCTCTCTTATGAGTGTTCTGTGTATATTCAATGTGTCCATGCTTGTCTCTTGTTTGTGTGTCTTCTTCGTATATATCTATGTGGTGGTTAATTTTTAATGTCTGTCTCTACAAAAATATATATGTACACTTTTCCAACTGAGATTTTTCCATTTGTTTTAGCAGAGGCCGACAAGAGAAATGTTTCAACCACATTTGGTCTTCCTCGTACATCATACTGTCTCCTGATATGCCTGAAAATAACATTAAATAATGTCAGTTGCATTTATTTTTCCAGACATGATCGTTATAAAATTATTAATAAAATTGGTAAAGTAATGAATAAAATATCATTAGACTGGTAGCAGATGCATTTCACACGGTAGACTTCAATGGTAGTCTTTCCAACAGTGGACTTCATCGGTAGGCTATTCTACTACGAGCTTCATCGGTACACTTGTAACATCATACTATTGTAACAGTTACCTTTCCAATAGTAGACTTGTCTCAAAAGATAATTTCATTAACGGTGGAGTATATCCATTAGTAGACTTTGAACAACAGTCAATTATCTCTACAGTAGGAGTTGTCTAGCAGTATCCTTCTACTTATGGCAGATAGGTTCAACTATAGACTGGAATAGTGAGGTTCTCAACAGAAGACTTGTGAAAGAGTCTGACAGTGAACTCCAAATATAAGCCTTGCCACAACAGTGACCTTGTGACGGTGACTCTTTGTCTGTGAGCTTTGATAAGCAGATCAACAGTAGACTTGTGACTGTAACCTTGTACCGTTAGCCTATATTAGTGAAAGTAGATCTTCAACAGTAACATTATAGGATCAGTGACTTCATGTAATAGTGAGCTATAATGGTGACCTTGAACAGGAGGCTCTTACCAGTAACCTTTAACAGTTAACATACATTTAGATAAATGTAAATCGTAAGTCGATGCAGCAAAGTAATGAGACTTAAGAGTATACATTGTTCAGGATAAGATAATTATAAATATAGATTAAAAAGATTAGTAACTGACTTAATATATCTTGATCAATATTTAAACATGATTTGGGATTATCAAAACAGGTGAGTCCAACAAATTTAAAATATTGTTTTATACAATTACATAAGTAATAATTATTACATACATTGAAAAACATCAAGGTTAATTTATCTTTTCATCCTGTCCCTGAATCATACTATTACTGAACAAACCACCCCATCTCAAGAAAAAGAGTGCACCAATATAAGAAAAAAGTTCTTATTTTAATAAATATATATTGAAATATATTGGCTGAATGACTAAATTTAACAAAAATACATGTTAATAATATTAAAATTTATGTCAATTTTAAATAAAAAGATGAAATTATAGACATGTTGGTCAAACAATGAGTTGTATAGAGGTGAAGCTAAATATAATAAGTCTTACATGACTTTTGGATCATTTTACTGATGTATCAAAACAATTTGAATGTGTTTTCTTGGTTTTGAGTATGTTAGTTGTCTTTTATACTAAAATTAATAGAAAACATGCACTTTTGACTCATTTCAATCACATCATGTATCAATTTGATGTGAAACTGATTCATAAAAATCACAAACTTGTTACAAATTTTTCTCATAAATTATCACAAAAAATCAAGTGCGTTTGATCAATTTTTAGTGAGTTAAACTTTTTGAACTAAAATTTCAATTTTTAACTTATAACATACAATTAAATTCATATGAGGATAATTATTTATCAAATTGAGGCAAGGATGATTCTTACTTGTCACAAATTACATATGGATAATTTTACTAAATTATCTAAAAATCATCTGAATCCATTTTTTTGGTTTTGAGTAGGTCATTTTTCTATTTTACTAAAATTGATGTCAGTTTTAAATAAAAAATGAACATGGAGTCTTATCGATCACACCATGTGTCAGATTATGGGGCAGCTGATTTTATAAGCTGTCAAATGACTTTAGGATTGTTTTTCAAAAGTATAAAAAAATTTGATTTGTTTTATTGGTTTTGAGTACGTCATTTAAATCATTTACTAAAATGTCATTTTAATATGGAAACATGAACTTTGGAATCATTACGATAACATCATGTATCCTATTGACATGAACTGATTCCTACACATCCCAAATGAATTACGAATCCTTTTTCCTAACCTATCATGAATATCAAAATATGTTTGAGTATTTTTTAGGGATTTACACTTTTTTTAAAAAAAATCACTTTTAAATTAATAATAGAAAATATATGTCATATTGGGAACATCAAGTATCAGATTGAGGTGTGTATAATTCATACCCATCACAAATGGATTATGGATCATTTTCCTAAAGATTCAAAATAACTCAAATTTGTTTGATCAGTTTTAGGTAGGATGATTGTTATTTTTTAAAAAAAATATGCACTTTGAGTAACACTAGAATCGTTGTGGGTTGGATTGAGGTGCGACTAATCCATACACATTACAGATAATATATGGGTCATTTTCATAAATTATCAAAACAATATGAATGTGTTCGCTCAATTTTTGAGAACTTTAGTTGTCTTTTTTACTAAAATGTCATTTTAAACTTGATACATGCACTTCTGATTTATTTTGATCACATCATGTATCAGTTTGAAATGAAACCAATTCCTACCCAAAAATAATGACTTATGAATCATTTTCCTAAATTATCATGAAAATATGAGGGTTCTTGATCAGTTTTCTATGACTGAAACTTTTTAAACTAAAATGTAGAGTTTAAACTTATTACAAACACATTGGGAAATACCAGACATATCATGTGTCATATTGACATATGAATGATTCCAACACATCCTCAGTGACTTTTAGATCATTTTCATAAAGTATCAAATCAATATGAATATATATATGCTACATTTTGATTATTCCAGTTATCTATTTTACTAAAATAATTAAAAATTTTAAATTAAAATAATTTGTTAGAGACATAATGGTCACATTATGGTTTAGATTGAGGTGTGGATTATTCCTACAAATAAAAAATTATAAAAATATTCCTAATCATCAATGTTACCATTATATACAATGAATTGTTTTATTAATCTATCAACACTTTGTTGGAATCTTAGAACAAACCACCCCTTATCAAAAAAAAAAGAAATTGCATGTATAAGAAAACATTTATAATATGAGTAATACCAAAGACAAATAAATTAAAAATAAATATTAACATACAAATTAATTATATGGATAATTATTTTACTATTGAAACATCAATATTACCTCAATGATTGAGCAGTTGAGGCATCTTGAAGGAAAGTGATAAATGTAAACGTTTTGGGGGTGAAACATTTTAGTGGATACTATGTCTATAGAATATTTGGTGTAGAAAGGCATGATAAATTGATAGACCATCCCTAATAAAAAAAGAATACACTTGTCTAAGAAAACAATTATTATGTGGGTGATAATGAAAGAAAATAAATTAAACATTCATATGAAACAATACATTAATAATAAAAACAATGATTTTACTATGAAAACATCTAGAATACATTTGTGATTGAGAATAGGCATAATCGTTTCTCTTCTTGAAGACTATATAGATAGACCATGAAATAATGTGATAATGAAAAAACTGTATGGGTGAACATGTTTTTAGGGGGATGACTTTGTGGATATTTTGGTGTAGAAAGGCATAAAATATCGACAGACCTCCCCAAATAAAACAAAAGAATCCACCTAGGTAAGAAAACAATTATTATGTGATTGATAATATAAAGAAATAAATTAAACATAAATCTAAATAAATTCATTAATTCTATAAAAAATTGTTTTACTTTGAAACCAACAAGAATAACTATGTTATTGATAAGAGACCGCATCGTTTCTCTTCATATAAAGGCATGACAAATGGGAAATAATATTCTATAATAAAAAACACTATAGGAAATAATCAAAATTAAATCGATGTTCCATTATAAAATTATTCTAAAATATTTATAATGTATATCATAACATTTCCTTTATATATTTCCCAAGGGTTCCCTTCATTATAGTTTATTATTTCGAGGGATTTATAAGATCATCATGTGAATAATAGACTACTTGCATGTATATTAACACATTTAATTTATATTTAGTTACTGAATTAGAGAACATATAATATTATGATTAAAATAATGGTATATTAAAAACACTTTTACCTTCTCATTTGATAGTATTTAATTTTTTAAAGGTTTTATGGATTTGGTGTCTCTATGGAGAATCAAAATCTCCTCTTTGTTGTCCCCTCTAATGTATAATACATTTTGTACATTGGGATTGGCATGAATTGATTGTGATATCCCAATAAAAGGGTTTTCCCTGATTGAATTTTCATTTGAACTAACACTTTTTACTCACCAGCAAGACAATCGAATAATTCATGAAATTTGGAACCGAGAAAAAATTATGTGCACTACTTGTGATTCCATTGTGAATGGCTCATATTTTTCCTGTTCCATGATAAAATTCACCTTCAAAAACTCCATTTCATCAACATTCACTGAAATGATATTGTAAACCCATTTGCAATGATAAATTGGCATTTGAAATGTTTAATAATTCAACTCGTATATTTGCTCAATAATAAAAAATATATCATATTTTCCTAAATTGGATTTTTGTACTTAGAACCAGATATGTGACTCACTTCAAAAATAAGAGTCAAACCACAGTTTTTCATCATACTGAAGTCATCGTTTTCTTTTGTATAGATTATATAACTATTGATTAGAAAACCAGTGTAAGATATAAAATTTTTATTTGGTCCTCAAGATAGCCATTTAATTTT
Organism: Viscum album; assembly: GCA_963277665.1. Taxonomy (NCBI): domain Eukaryota; kingdom Viridiplantae; phylum Streptophyta; class Magnoliopsida; order Santalales; family Viscaceae; genus Viscum; species Viscum album. The sequence continues at coordinate 846,124,590 of OY728128.1, forward strand.
TATGACATGTGAATTCATACATTCAGAAAACTCCATATACATATGATCTCAGAACTATCCCATAAAGTGTAGATTATGTGTATTTTAATCCATCAATAATCCCTTGATGGATTCAAAACTCTAATAATTTATTTTTGGGATTCAATGTATTAATCAAATCCATCACTATTATATAAATGTAAATGTGCCCTTACACTTGTTCTGTCAAGGTAATTATAACGACATATCTTTAGGAAATGCCTTCTCCCATTAGGTGTTCATTGTGACAAGAATTTGGGGGGTCTGATGCTATCAACATGTGATTGGTAATCAGTATAGAATCCAACATCATCTTCAACAATATGTATTTCCATAGTACAACCTTCTAAAAAAATTCAAATTTCTTTATACCCTTTGAAAATAATCATATAGATTTTAATGGGCTATATACATCAGTAATGGATATGACCACATAGTTGAACCTATCTATCCAAGTGAACCATCCGGTGGACCATTATATAAAATAATGATGGTGGGAAAATATCTCCAATTCACATAATATAACGAAAAACTCATTATTCATGATGGAAAAACATGAAATGTCTATAACTTTACTACATTTGGATTTGAAAAATAAGGAGAGTAAAGTAAGTATATGGTAATCATTTTGAGGAAGAATGTAATGGAATGAAACATGCATTAAAATGTGCATCAAAACATGTCAGTGATTTGAATTTAGTGCCTATAGCTTCATATTAGTCATTAACATGACATTTTAGATATATGATGAATACCCCTATTGATTTTTTTAACTATTAAGTAAAAGGAAAAAATGAAAATTTTCTAGTATGGATAGAGTGAATTCTATTGGTGGATGAAAAGTACACCTTTTAACCTTCACAGGTGCCAAATCGTCCCTTATCCTAATTTCAACCATGTCAAACATATCCTTGATTCCATCATTCATTTTTTTAGAAAAAATTAGTAATTTTCCAATAACACTATTGAATACATATTTTTCAAAATGAATAACATCCAGAAAATTTATGACATATAATGAAATCCAAAATAGTAATTCAAAGAAAATTGATCTCTTCTTCCGACCTGATTCTGCATTTTTTTTTTAAAATGGAAAACTAAAAAAAGATTCAATATCTTTTACTTTATTTTACTATTGATCATCCATTACTAGATATGGTGGTGTACCTCGTTCCATATTACTATTGAATTATTTCATCTAGGAAACGTATTTATATTGTGGATGGGAAAATTTCTGATGACCTAAAAATAATGTCTTCATGGAATGTTTCAAACGAATTGTGTATTGGCATTTTTCAAAAATACGAAACCCCAACATTAGATTAATACTATATACTAATAAATTTTCATAAGTGGGGAAGTAATTTATCATTCCATAAGACATGGACCTCAATGTAAAGTCTTCACTGCTATGTGAATCATACATTGTAACACATTTATCCCAGATCATTCTCAATTCCTTGATCAATGGAGCCAAATAGACATCAATATCATCAATGAATTACATTTGTAACATCCCAAGTAAGTAATGAATAATAGATATTTTTATCTATGTCTATTAATGATTAAGATAGTGTTTTAGAGGCTTAAAATGAAAATAAATCCAATCTTAAGCATGGAATACACTAATATTCTTAAAAGATTGTTTTACTGCCTTATAATGGAAAACCCTTTTTAAATATATATTTTGACAATTTTATAAACTATATTTTTCAAAATAAACTTATTCTTTATGATTGGGACATCAAAATTTACTTTCAGTGAATTTTTGGTATTTTTCTGACAATGTTCATTTTTTAATGAATAGTGAAAAATAATGCATTTTACATCAAAACTAAATTTTAATATAATTTATTTATATGATTAGATTATCTTTTGAATTGGTCTTAATGTGTAATATAAATATATTTTTACCATTTAATCCAATGGTGGTCATTGGAATCAATTTAACTTTGAAATTGGACTTAAACTAGTGTCAATCTTTTGATACTTATTGTTTCTTAAAAACACGCTATTTGCTCTGACAGCGGGAATTAATTATTTAATTAATTAATGTGACTTATATATTTTGAATTTTGTAAAATAGACTTCATTTTTGAATTCGTAATATCAAATATAGCTTAGGGTGAATATTTGGTAATTTTCTGAAAAACTTCAATTTTTGATGAATAGTGAAACCACTAAGTGGTACTTATAAAGACTGATTTTCCGTTTAAATGAAATTTTTCCATCATTGTGTTTTGAATTTCAAAAATCCTACATAAATGATTGTCATTAAGAAGTAAAATGTGGTTCAATGAGATTATAATAATTTTTTGGTGAATAGTAACTTATTAAGTTCTTAATCGCGATTAGTGGTAATTAGTGTAGTTTAAGGTAAAAATAATGCTTTAATAAAATAAAATGATCTTGAAACATGTTCTAACCTCATTGGTTGTGTCATGGCCAACCAAGACAAGCCATGGGTCAACTTGGGGACCCCATGGAGACACTTTGGTTGGGAAATGACATAAATTACTTTTTATTTAATGTAAAAGTAAAAAAATATGTTTTACGAAAACAATTTTTACATGGGGTTATAACGATCAGATTTTTGTTTATAAATAGTCATTGGAAAGCTAAAAAGATTTCCTACATCATAGTATTTTTTTTATAATTTTTAGACATTAAATAAACTAAATTATTTAAGACATAATAATGATGCAGCGATGACATCATTATTTTTCGATTTAAATAAAATGGAAAGATAATGTAAAATATATGAACTACACATGTCCAAAACCAATTGGATCAGTGGATTTTGAACCCTTATCACCTTATCCAAGAATTATATCAATTTGGGACCTTTTAAAACCGAAACACATTTTCAAATAAAGTAATATTTCTTTACTTTCCAAAAGTGCCCCTCCTCTCCTCTTATAAAAGGCCCCACCTCTACCTCATTTCACACACTCCTCAAGCCTTTCTCTCGGCCAACCCCTGCCCATTTACTCTCTACACATCCCTATACTCATCATTAAGGATTCCCTATGGGAATAATCCTTTCAAAGGAAGCCTTTAGGCTCAAATCAAAAGGAGTTACACTTTTAAAGGTAATTCATTCTATCATGTTCATTTGTTTTATTTTGCTTCTCCAACCACCTAAACTCTTTTTATTTACTTATTTTGTAACAACACCAGTATCTTAAATATACTAGGATGTTGTTATAAGATTTATTTGATCTACACTCTCACACAACTACATCAAATGTTTAAAGAACATACGGTTTCCGTGGATGGCGAAATTCTGCCTCCCGAAACGATGATTGTTCAATACTCATTTAACACCTTCAAATGTGGCCATTATGATGTAACTATTTCTATATATGATATATAATATGTTAATTTTTTCCTTATGCTTCTGTTTTTTTTTATTTTGGGCATACCATTATGGTTTCCATTATGGGTAAACACGATATCTTCATTTTAGGAAGTGCAGACTACCTCCCCCTGAAAGTGATTTTATTCGTTAATACCATATGTGGGATGTGTAAAGGATAAAGTTAATGATATAATATATGTTATTATACTAGAATTATAATATACTGTTATATCATTATGATTCCATTCCAGAAAATACTAAATAGAAATGGAAGTAGCGTTCATGCGTACGTACGGCTTACCGTCTCCATGAACGGTACATTTCATTTCTTACCCCTAAATGTGATGTAATATTATAAATACATGTGTATGATGAATAAATATGATATATATGTTATCCAAGTCATTGATATCATTCTGGATATAATGAACCTTTGACCAAATTAACAACATGTAAGTGTAAGAAGTCTATTTTTGACTTAAGAACCGAATGCCGACAAAATGAACATTATTAACTTAAATGATTACATGATGTTCATAACATGGTATAAAAGGAATAATGAACTTGAAAAAGGTTCTTAATCAAGTAGAGATTAACTCAAGTTTATTATTCAGGAGATTAAGGAACGGTTGGGTCAAGTCGGATACGAGGTATGGGACTTCGTCTCAATCTCCTTTCGTTGAGGCATATTTTATTTTATACACAACTATATTTTATATGGTGTATAAACCCCTTTGACTTTTACTTTTATTCAAAAGGAATCTTTTTTATACGATGCGTTTACTAAACGAAAAAAGGGAATGTTTTTGTCGTACGTATGTGGTGACAACGACTTCTCCGCCGTCATGACCATTATTTGAGTTTCGGCTTCCTCTACAAGCCATACGTTCTTTTTAAAAGAAAAATAAATACCATGTTTTACTTTTCTTTTATTTTGGTATTGAAAATGGTTTTCACAATGTTTTTGTGTTGTATTGATATCTTGTGATTGAAATGTGGAAATGTTATGTTTCCTTTATGCATGTTTTATGTGATACGATTATGTTATAGTTCTTGGGCATTATTATGAAGATAGGTGGTTCCGTGATAATCTAAGGGCGGGTGAGCCCGATATAGCTCTCCAATGCATTGGGTAACGCGAAGGAGTGAAATGTTAAGGTTTCTCTGAAGAGATTTTAGGGAATATACTGTGATGGGTATTCCAAACGTAACCAAGAGGGTTATTCCCTATGTAAAAATGTTATAAATACCTCAAGTTACCTTTAAGTCTTATGATTTCTATGATTTATTCATGATTTTATGAGGTATGTTAAAGTGCCTATGTTTTATGGGTAATGTATGATTTCATTCTTATGTATATATGAACTCATGTTTCCTTTCCATTTTTTTATAACCCATACTGAGCTTTTTATGCTCATCCCATGTTTTTTTGAAATGTTTTCACAGGTCAAGGGAAGGGTACATGATATGATGATAGTGTCAAGGAAGTGTCACGAAATAATCCGTATTTTATTTTAAATGTGTTTCCATTGATGGGAATGAAGAATACTATCTTTATGTAACCACTTTGTTTATATGTAGGATGTAATGAAAGTTTTATGATCTAATTCTCTAAAACTCTAAACCCAAAAAGATCCTCAATGTGAATTATTCATTTAATTCAATATTAAGTAAGGTTTAAGGCCGGGGCCTTATAGTTGGTATCAAAGGTCGGTTTAGATAACTTTAGGAGTTAGAATTTTATTAAATGACTATCCAAAATATTTTTTTGAAATGATATAGCATTTGAAGATTACCATGTTGCTTCATCTAAGACATGTTTGTTCAGAATGGTTTTCCACAGAGGAAACAGGGAAGCAGTGCTAAGAAGGCATATGGAAGGAAATAACCTTCCGAATCAGCATCCAGAAATGGTCGGAATTAGAACTGAACAGTTTTTTGCAGTAATGGCACAGTTGACTCAGGCTATAAATGGTGGCGGTATCCATGAACGAGATCAGCCAGATCAATCGCAGAGGAACATGTCGGTGGTGGAACATTTCATGAGGCAACAGCCACCATCATTTAGAGGATCTTCTGACCCTGTGCTAGCTGAAGGGTGGATTAAAGCACTGGAGAAGATTTTTGATGTCATGGGGTGTTCAGACAATTAAAAGGTTAGTCATGCTATTTACCGTTTGGAGGGTGAAGCAGATCAGTGGTGGTCTATGGATAAAAATATCAGGGACGCCGATGAGATTGATGCTCTTGACTAGGATGAATTCAAAGGTATGATTCTTGAGAAGTATTTTCCTAAGGCTGTTCGACTTAGGATGGAAAAGCAATTCTTGGAATTGAGGCAAGTGGAAGACTCAGTGGCTGCCTATGAAGAAAGGTTCACTCGATTGGCAAGGTATTCTCCAAATTATATCTGAGACCTTGATAGTAAAATCAATTGTTTTTACTCAGGATTAAAGCCGAAATATCGAAGGGCATTAGCTTCTCGTGAGTTTAAAATTTATGAAAAGCTTGTTCGATGTGCTGAGAAGGTGGAAATGGAGTTTGCCGATGACCAAGTGTTCTATAACAACCAGCAGAAGAAGAGACCGAGGTGGCAGGAGAAAGGTAAGAATTCTTCAAAAAAGTCTGATGGTAAGAGAACTATGTTTTCAGTTTGTGATAAATGTGGAAAAAGGCATGCTGGGGAATGTCTTCTGAATTCTGGAAAGTGCTACCGATGTGGTAAGATGGGACATAAGTCTCGTGATTGCACTGAAATGGATCAAGGTGAAGGTAAGAACAAATTTGATTTACAGTTAGTTAAATGTTATAAGTGCAATGTGATGGGTCACTAGGCAAACGAGTGTCCGACAAAGAGCTTGAGTGATGGGAAGCAGTTAGACTACAAGCAGAAAGGGGTGGTGAAATCCTTTACAACTACTTCAGCAGATGTCGGGACATCAAATGAAGTTGTATCAGGTACTTTGTTTGTTATTTCAGATTATGCCAGTGTGTTGTTTGATTCGGGGTCTACACATTCTTTCATCTTTGAAACATTTTCTAGTAAAATGAAAATACCATCTCAAGAAATGACTCCTGATCTTTTGGAAAAAACACCTAGGGGAAATGTTAAGGCAAAAAGAATTTATAAGAATCTTCCTATCCTTATCTGTGGAAAGAACCTACTTGCAAAACTTATTGTTCTACCTCTAGTAGAGTTTGATGTTATCCTGGGTATGGATTGGATCTCTATTTACCATGCTAAGATTGACTGTAGAGCTAAAGAAGTTTCTTTTCGGAAAGACTTTCAGTTTTTTTACAGGAAAGAACCCTTACTTTTGATAACATATCAAGAGGCCGAGAAACTTATAAAAGATGGAAATGAATGTTACCTTGCACATGTCGTTGAAAATAAAGGAACTGTTCAGATTAATGATGTGCCAGTGGTAAATGAGTATCCTGATGTTTTTCCTGATGAGTTGCCTGAAATAATACCAGATCGGGAAGTTGAGTTTACTATTGACTTAGTTCCTGATGCTAAGACAATTTCAAAACCCCCTTATCGAATGTCACAAATTGAACTTTTAGAGTTGAAGGAGAAATTGAAAGATTTATTAGAAAAAGGTTTCATTAGACCTAGCACATCACCATGGGGTGCTCCGGTTTTATTTGTTAAAAAGAAAGATGGTTCAATGAGACTTTGCATTGATTATAGAGCCTTGAATAATATCACTATTAAGAACAAATATCCTTTGCCTCATATCGATGATTTGTTTGATCAGCTCCAGGGAGCTCAGTTTTTTTCAAAGATTGACCAGATATCGGGGGTACCATCAGCTGAAGGTAAAGGAGGCAGATATTCCGAAGACCGCGTTCCGTACGAGATATGGCCATTATGAATTTGTAGTAATTCCTTTTGGGCTACCCAATGCACCTGCTGTATTCATGTAATTAATGAATATAATTTTCCATGAGTTCATGGATAAGTTTGTGGTGGTTTTCATTGATGATAGTTTGGTGTTTTATAAAAGTAAAGAGGAGCATGAAAGACATTTAAGGGTTATCTTGCAAACCTTAAAAGAAAAGAAACTGTATGGGAAATTCATCAAGTGTGAGTTTTTGTTGCAACAAATTTCTTTCCTTGGTCACATTGTTTCTAAAGATGGAATAACTGTTGATCCTGCAGAAACAAAAGTTGTGGAAGAATGGCCATGACCCACAAATGTAACTGAGATTCTTAGCTTCCCTGGTTTTGTGGGCTATTACCGAAGGTTTGTTAGAAATTTTTCACAGTTATCTAGTCCAATGACTAAGATAACTCAGAAGGGTGTTAAGTTTATCTGGACAAAAGAATGTGATGATTGTTTTCATGAATTGAAAAGAAGATTGGTGAATGCTCCAGTTTTGGCACTACCTTCCAGGAATGGTGAGATTGTTATATACAATGATGCTTCATTGAAAGGACTTGGTTGCGTCCTAATGCAGAATGATCAGGTAATTTCTTATGCTACACGACAGTTGAAAACTCATGAGGTAAATTACCCTACATATGATTTGGAATTAGCTGCTGTTGTTTTTGCTTTAAAAATTTGGAGGCATCATTTGTATGGAGTAAAGTGTGAAATATATATAGATCACAAAAGTTTAAAGTATATATTCACTCAGAAAGAGTTAAACATGAGATAGAGGAGATGGCTAGAATTAATCAAGGATTATGATTGTACAATTCATTAACATCCGGGAAAAGCAAATAAAGTGGCTGATGCTTTGAGTCGAAAAAGTAATGCTTCATTAACAATGTTGCGTTTGGAACATGATCCTTTGGTTAAGGATTTGATGAACTTTGGCATAGATGTTGTTGGTGCAGGAAGTCCTTCTGTTTTATTTCAGGTATCAGTGAGATCTTCTCTATCATATAGAATCAAGCAAGCTCAGAAGCAAGACAGTGAGTTGCAGAAAAGGTAGAGCTGGTTCAGAAATGTAAGTTGCCTGAATTCAACATTGATAATGATTGTGTTTTGAGATTTGGGAAGAGATTGTGTGTGCATTGTGATTCACAGTTGAAGAGAGAGTTGTTATGTGATGCTCATAGTTCTCCGTTTTCAGTTCATCCGGGCAGTACTAAGATGTATAGAGATCTGCAGGAGTATTACTGGTGGGATGGAATGAAAAGAGACATTGCTGATTTTACTGTGAAGTGTTTGGCATGTCAACAGGTTAAAGCAGAGCGGCAGTTACCGAAAGGGATGCTTCAGCCTTTACCAGTGCCAGAGTAAAAATGGGAGAATATATCTATGGACTTTGTTGTTGGATTACCGAACACATCTCGAGGTAATAATGCAATCTGGGTCATTGTTGATCACTTGACCAAATCTGCTAATTTCCTTGCTATACGAGATACTTTCTCTCTTGATCAACTTTACCATTTGTATCTTAAAGAAATAGTCAGGTTACATGGAGTTCCTCTCTCCATTGTATCGGATCGTGATCCCAGGTTTACTTCTAACATTTGGAAAGGCCTTCAGAAGTCATTGGGTACTGAATTAAATTTTAGTACATCTTTTCATCCTCAATCAGATGGGCAGTCAGAACGAACAATCCAGACATTGGAGGATATGCTACAAGCTTGTTCTATGGATTATCAGGGAAGTTGGGACCAACATCTTTCTTTGGTTGAATTTTCATATAATAACAGTTTTCATTCCAGTATACAGATGGCACCATTTCAGGCATTATATGGGAAGCGGTGTCGAACTCTAGCTTTCTGGGATGAAGTGGGTGAAAGGAGGTTGATGGGACCAGAATTGGTAGAAGAGATGGCCGAAAAAGTTCAGCTGATACAGAAACACATGAGAATAGCTCAGAGCAGGCAGAAGAGTTATGTAGACAACAGGAGTAAGGATCTATCTTTCGAGGTAGGTGATCATGTTTTTCTAAAGGTTTCTCCATGGAAAAGTGTGATGAGATTTGGTAAGAAAGGAAAGTTGAGTCCAAGGTTCATTGGACCATACGAAATTCTGGAGAGAGTTGGATCAGTTGCATACCGAGTGGATTTACCTTCGAGTTTATCTCAGGTACACAATGGGTTTCACGTTTCGATGTTGAGAAAGTATATGCCAGATCCATCTCATGTTTTGAGTCCAGAGGTAGTTCAGCTGGAAGAGAACCTATCTTATGAGGAACAACCGGTCCAGATTCTTGACCATAGGGAGCAAGTGTTACGGAATAAGGTGATTCACCAGGTAAAGGTTTTGTGGAAAAACCACATGATTGAAGAGGCAACATGGGAATCTCAAAATGCAATGAGGGATAAGTACCCCCATTTATTCGATAAGTAAATAAATTGCAGGGAAGCAATTTTCTAAAGGGGGGAAGGATGTAACATCCCAAGTAAGTAATGAGTAATAGATATTTTTATCTATGTCTATTAATGATTAAGATAGTGTTTTAGAGGCTTAAAATGAAAATAAATCCAATCTTAAGCATGGAATACACTAATATTCTTAAAAGATTGTTTTACTGCCTTATGATGGAAAACCCTTTTTAAATCTATCTTTTGACAATTTTATAAACTATGTTTGTCAAAATAAACTTATTCATTATGATTGGGACAACAAAATTTACTTTTTGTGAATTTTTGGTATTTTTCTGACAATGTTCATTTTTTAATGAATAGTGAAAAATACTGCATTTTACATCAAAACTGCTTTTTAATCTAATTTATTTATATGATTAGATTATCTTTTGAATTGGTCTTAATTTGTAATATGAATATATTTTTACCATTTAATCCAATGGTGGTCATTGGAATCAATTTCACTTTGAAATTGGACTTAAAGTAGTGTCAATCTTTTGATACTTATTGTTTCATAAAAACACGCTATTTGCTCTGACAGCGGGAATTAATTATTAAATTAATTAATGTGACTTATATGTTTTGAATTTTGTAAAATAGACTTCATTTTTGAATTCGTAATATCTAATATAGCTTAGGGTGAATTTTTGGTAACTTTCTGAAAAACTTCAATTTTTGATGAATAGTGAAACCACTAAGTGGTACTTATAAAGACTGATTTTCCGTTTAAATGAACTTTTTCCATCATTGTGTTTTGAATTTCAAAAATCCGACATACATGGTTGTCATTAAGAAGTAAAATGTGGTTTAATGAGATTATAATAATTTTTTGGTGAATAGTAACTTATTAAGTTCTTAATCGCGATTAGTGGTAATTAGTGTAGTTTAAGGTAAAAATAATGATTTAATAAAATAAAATGAGCTTGACACATGTCCTACCCTCATTGGTTGTGTCATGGCAGACCAAGACAAGCCATGGGTCAACTTGGGGACCCCATGGAGACACTTTGGTTGGGAAATGACATAAATTACTTTTTATTTAATGTAAAAGTAAAAAAATATGTTTTACGAAAACAATTTTTACATGGGGTTATAACGATCGGATTTTTGATTATAAATAGTCATTGGAAAGCTAATACTATTTCCTACATCATAGTAGTTTTTATATAATTTTTAGACATTATATAAATGAAATTATTTATTACATAATAATGATGCAGCGATGACATCTTTATTTGACGATTTAAATAAAATGGAAAGATAATGTAAAATCTATGAACTACACATGTCCAAAACTAATTGGATGAGTGGATTTCGAACCCTTATCACCTTATCCAGAAATTATATTAATGTGGGACCTTTTAAAACCGAAACACATTTTCAAATAAAGTGATATTTCTTTACTTTCCAAAAGTGCCCCTCCTCTCCTCTTATACCCGGCCCCACCTCTACCTCATTTCACACACTCCTCAAGCCTTTGGCTCGGCCAACACCTGCCCATTTACTCTCTCCACATCCCTCTCCTCATCCTAGAGGATTCCCTTTGGGCAGAATCATTTCAAAGGAAGCCTTTAGGCTCAAATCAAAAGGAGTTACACTTTTAAAGGTAATTCATTCTATCATGTTCATTTGTTTTATTTTTCTTATCCAACCCCCTAAAATCTTTTTATTTACTTCTTTTGTAACAACACCAGTATCTTAAATATACTTGGATGTTGTTATAAGATTTATTTGAGCTACACTCTCACACAACTACATCAAATGGTTAAAGAACATACGGTTTCCGTGGATGGCGAAATTCTGCCTCCCGAAACGATGATTGTTCAATACTCATTTAACACCTTCAAAGGTGGCCATTATGATGTCACTATTTTTATATATGATATATAATATGTTTATTTTTTCCTTAAGCTTCTGTTTTTTTTATTTTGGGCATACCTTTATGGTTTCCATTATGGGTAAACACGATATCATCATTTTAGGAAGTGTGGACTACCGCCCCCTGAAAGTGATTTGATTCGTCAATACCATATATGGGATGTGTAAAGGATAAAGTTAATGATATTATATCTGTTATTATACTGGAATTATAATATAATCTTATATCATTATGATTCCATTCCAGAAAATACGAAATAGAAATGGAAGTAGCGTTCATGCGTACGTACGGTTACCGTCTCCATGAACGGTACATTTCATTTCTTACCCCTAAATGTGATGTAATATTATAAATACATGTATATGATGAATATATATGATATAAATTTTATCCAAATCATTAATATCATTCTGTATATAATGAACCTTTGTCCAAATTAACAACATGTAAGTGTAAGAAGTCTATTTTTGACTTAAGAACCAAATGCCGAAAAATGAACATTATTAACTTAAATGATTACATGATGTTCATAACATGGTATAAAAGGAATAATGAACTTGAAAAAGGTTCTTAATCAAGTAGATATTAACTCATGTTTATTATTCAGGAGATTAAGGAAAGGTCGGGTCAAGTCAGATACGAGGTATGGGACTTCGTCTCAATCTCCTCTCGTTGAGGCATGTTTTATTTTATACACAACTTTCTTTTATACGGTGTATAAACCCCTTTGACTTTTACGTTTATTCAAAAGTAATCTTTTTTATACGAAGCATTTACTAAAAGACAAAAGGAAATGTTTTTGTCGTAAGTATGCGGCGACAACGACTTCTCCGCCTTCGTGACCGTTATTTGAGTTTCGGCTTCCTCTACAAGCCATACCTTCTTTTTAAAAGAAAAATAAATACCATGTTTTACTTTTATTTTCTTTTGGTATTGAAAATGGTTTTCACAATGTTTTTGTGTTATATTGATATCTTGTGATTAAAATTTGGAAATTTTATGTTTCCTTTATGCATGTTTTATGTGATACGATTATGTTATGGTTTTTGGGCATTATTATGAAGACGGGTGATTCCGTGATAAACTAAGGGCGGGTGAGCCCGATATAGCTCTCCAATGCATTGGGTAACGCGAAGGAGTGAAACGTTAAGGTTTCTCCGAAGAGATTTTAGGGAATATACTGTGATGGGTATTCCAAACGTAACCAAGAGGGTTACTCCCTACGTAAGAATGTTATGAATGCCTCAAGTTACCTTTATGTCTTATGATTTCTATGATTTATTCATGATTTTATGAGGTATGTTAAAGTGCCTATGTTTTATGGGTAAAATATGATTTCATTCTTATGTATATATGAACTCATGTTTCCTTTCCATGTTTTTATAACCCATACTGAGCTTTTTATGCTCATCCCAAGTTTTTTTGAAATGTTTTCACAGGTAAAGGGAAAGGTACATGATATGATGATAGTGTCAAGGAAGTGTCAAGAAATAATCCATGTTTTATTTTAAATGTGTTTCCATTGATGGGAATGAAGAATACTATCTTTATGTAACCACTTTGTTTATATGTGGGATGTAATGAATGTTTTATAATCTAATTCTCTAAAAATCTAAACCCGAAAAGACCCTCAATGTGAATTATTCATTTAATTCAATATTAAGTAAGGTTTAAGGCTGGGGCCTTATAACTTTGGTCTACAAAAAATTTTAGACAACATATTGTAATTGAAAATCATGCATAACCATGGTTGAATGATATAATTTACCAACATGAAATTCCATTTAAATCGATTACTAATCTATACAACAAAAGGATTTCTTCCATCTGTAGATAACAGAAGATGAATGTTTATCAGCTAATTTCAAAATTCAAGATAATTGTAATAAATTTTCTCCCCTGAGGATAATCTGTTGGATGACTTAGGTTTGCATATTTAATTTTTTCATCATCATTTCATGTCAATTGTCTCTTGGTTTCTTCGCATGCATGTATTCTTCTAAACCATGGACTTCTATGAATGTAACATACATATTTCATAGGAATTTATTCATATTTTTTCAATCTACACCACACATATGGAATTTTATGTGTGATTTATAGCCCTTGCGAAAAATATGAAATCATTTGGGAAAGAATGTATTTTTTAGATATCATTCCAATTAAATATAATATTTATTTAGCATCATATGATCGACACAGTAGTTCATTTTATTCGGGAAAAATATAATTCATGAGACAATGTAGTTATGTAAAGTTTGTTTCAATCCATATGCTACCAGCATTCAAACTATATAACATCAATACAGCTTAAAATGTTGTGTATTTAATAAAATTGGTATATAATGGTTTCTTGACAAAAATATTTAACTTAAAAAAGTTTGTAAAATCAAGAAGATCATCATCAAATACCATTTTCATCTCGTTCATACACTATTCATCATCAGTAACACTAGTATTCATATCAAATGATCAATAAACTGAAGTATCATCCAAAAAAGTGTCCACATTATGTTTTTCTCCATTTTTAGTACCACATTTTCATCACTAATCTATTTTGTAACAAGTCAACTTTTATTCAAAAGCATTCAAACTAATTTGACTTCAAAAATAAGAATGTAATCAGGGATAGAGGATTTGATAAGGTTCGCATGCATTCTATTTTGTAAACTTGATGAACTCTTTAACTCTATATTCATACACTTTTTTAAAATAATTAGTGTACATCAATTTTAAATTCATATCCATCCAATATGGTTCATAAAATATTATTTTAGTATCGTAGACATATAAACACATAAGATATTAATTATCAAAGTTGAAATTTATAGACATTTCTAATTAAGAAAACTCAACATTTGATTATTCAAAGAATTTCAGTGTGATAAATAAAAAGGGTAATTGAATTTAAGAAAGCAATTAATCCACTCTGGATGGTTTAATCCTATGAAAACATTCAAGGGTTAATGTTATGGAAAACTCATCCTAATAAACTCATATCTCATACATTTATTATTTCATTTTGTTGTTTGACACATCCTTCATCTCTTGTGGATATACACCAACATTTCTTTAAATACATTAAGTAGTATTCATCCATGTGTTGACTAATGTTTAGAATACTACAGGAAACATAAAATATATGGTGATGTGTTTCAAGTAACAAATTGCAATAATGGTTTTTTCGAGAGAGGAATATGATGACGATGATAGTTGTCTATAAAAAAGATGGTGGATTAATCTCACAAAAAAATTAAAATAATAAATTTTGTTTGACCCACATAAAGTATTTCATAAATCCCTTAAACAAATGACAATATAATTTAGTAAATTAAAGAGTAATAAGAAACCAAAATATTATAAACATGAATTATAATATTTGATTTAATAAACTTGAAGATATAATTTTTTTTGATAAAACATTATAATAAATAAAGAGTTATTTTAGTTATTTCCTTATTTTTAGTCCAATATTTATATACTTGATCAATTCTGTGAAAAATAAAATATTCTCCCAACAATTTCAGAATAATTTTTCTTTAATAAAAACAACATAGAAAACGGATTTGAGTAGGGTTTTATGCATTCTCAATTAAAAACATGTTAAAATCATTAGCACTGGTTACATTCGATTTTGTAAAATGATTAGTGTGCATCCATTTTCATTCATATACATTCAATTGGGTTTATAAAATATTAATCATTTTACAATAAATAAAAAAATAAATAAATGTTATTTATTATCCAATGTGATGTTTTTTGATAATTCTAATAAAGTAATCCCAATGATTGATTGTCTAAAAAATGATGTATTCTTAAAAAAATGTGTAATTGAATTTAAGAAAATAAATTCTATGATATGGATTGTTTTAACCTTTTAATTAATTCAATGGTGAAATTTATAGATAACTTTCATCCTCAGTATTTCATCTTCTAAATATTTATCATTACATTTTGTTGACTGACACACATTCTCTATATCTTGTGGACATGAACCTATTTTTTTTGAAATACACTAAGCAGTAGCCATCCATGGGATGACTAATTCATAAACTAGTTCAGGAAACATAAAAGCGATTGGGGATGAGTCTCAAAGAATTAAAATTCATTAATAATAGTTTGGGAGATGAAGCTAGTGAGGATAAAAATTGCACATCATTCTATTCTCTAAAATGAGAAATGTAACGACCCAAAAATTTATGAGTAAAATTATATTTCTTTTTATTAAATATGAATATAGATAAAAAATGAAATTCATTTGATTTTTTATATCAAATAAGATTAAAATGATCATTATGTATCCTTACCGATGATAATATAGCCGTTTAATAGTGATCACATGAGTAGTATACATATAGGGTTTTAACAAATCCTTTTGTCCTTGAAAATGGATGTGATGACCTCAAACAGTATGATCATACCCTATAAAGCCCATTTATTAGAGATTATTAGGGAAACAAAATTTATGGGATTTTCCCTAAACCAACCTCAAGCTGATATCCAACAACTAAAGCATGAGTGACACTATTTACTAAAGAAGTTCACGTTTATCAAGATCCCGGCCTAACCTATGTTCAACGAATGACCCAAAGAAATCCCCACCATATCACTCATTATTCAAAGGGTTTATGCAGGTTTAATGAGGAGATATGTATCATGACCCTATCCTTATGATTACTTTTTGTATAGAATAATGAATATACCTTCATTTTATTATTGTTACTTTGTAAATGGTTTTTAAAACATAAATAGTATTTTTGGTTAATATTCAAATTCAATTGTGAAATATATTTTAGTAAATTACTTGATTTTTGAAATAAATTATATTTAAAAAATATTATTATTAAATTAAATTTATTAAATATAAAAGATCGTATTATTTTATTAAGTGAAATGTAGTTTTTATTAAGGCCAAAAAACTATTTTTTTAAACCTATCACTTTTAAATAAATATCGTATTTTCTTAAAGTGAAAATTCACATATTCAAAAAATTATTTAGATAAAATAAATATTATTTTTGGAATGGGGACGTTGAAATTATCCAATGGGGAATTTTTATTATTTTTTTATGATAATATAACTTTTGGGTAAATAATAAATAATGTATAAATATATATTGTGTTTTATCACATCATAATGACCGAGTAGTGATGTAATAAAATACTATAAATGGTATATTAGACCAAATGTAGGTTATTTATTTTAAATTAAATAATATTTGGTTATTTTGATTTATTTCATAAAGCCTTATTGAATCCTCCAAGACATATAAAATATTTAACATTTTAAAATCATTTCCTTGAAAATGGTACTATCCTCTACATAAAAAAGGGAAATATTATAATATCTTCAGCCCTTAGACTTATAAAATAATGTTTAAAATTCCCTTTTAAAATAAACCATGGGAAAAAAAACCATGGTATGGTTTGTGGTTTTTATCATTTAAGTGTGTTGTTCCCAAAACCAAAATAATAAACAATTCCCCCTCCATTCATATATATTCCCCCCAAAGAACCATTTTCTCTTCCATAAAAATATTTAATGCTTGTCCTAACTCTTCTATCCACTCCCTGTAGTCCTCCCAAGGTGCCTGAAGCACCCAATAAGCATCTCCCAGGCTATAGGGATCGCACATCCAAGTATGGGATCCTCACTTTCCATTATCATTTTTAACCAAGTTTCCTTTTATCATTACACCCGTTATTTTCAATTAGAAATGATGGGGTATGTTTTAAAATCTCCCCCATTATTCCATTATTATAATTTAAGGATCATATAACCCTTTCACCCTCACTAAACCCTCCCATGTACACCTGTTACCATGCTAAAATTTTTTAAGAGTTATTTCATTGCTCTTATTTCTTGAAGTTTCTTTTTTTATATTCTACATTCTATTTAAAAATTCTTCATTTAGAAACATGTATTCATATCAAACCCTTACGTTAGATTTCCTGTATATATTTTGAGAAACCCTTTTCTATTTCATCAAAAAAAATTATAAATTTTTAAGTCACACAATTAGGTTGCTGAAATTCCATCATGATTGTCCATGCCAAAATCATCTTATAGTGAATCCCATACCCATTATCTATCAATGGTATTCACCTTTATGAATATATAAATTGTGATTATTGACATTCATATATGTATTCCATATTAAATTATAGTCAAATAAATTATGATGCTGAATTAATCTATATTATATGATCTATGTGGCACACATAAGAATGAGATTGAAAGGACTGTAAATTGTGGTCCCTAATAAAACTCAAATGAATTGGGTAATATTTAGAATCATTATATGTTATGTTGTGATAAGGGTTTACCAAATTTCTTTTAGGAGAATTTTTCACCATTTTGTGTAGGGGTTACCAAATTATTTTCCATTTATGATACATTGTTTTATGTTGTTCACACATTTCTATATTATGATGACAGTGTTATATCATTCCTTTATGTTCATGTATCTCTTATTCTCCTTTGATATGTATATTTACTAATATGTATTCTATTATTCATGTTATTCCTTTTTTTCTCCCTTACTAGGCTTTATATCTCACACTTTTATTATGTACATTTGTAGGTTTTCCCATGCAATGCTAAGTAAGAAGGAATGTTGTGGTCATGTAAAATAAGTTTTCAATAAAGAAGTTGAATTTGAGGTCTTAACATGTCATGTAATCTTCTTAATCCCCAAAGACACTATACTTATCGATCTTATGGGTTGTATTAAGTGCATGTTTATGTAATAATGAATGTATAAATGTTTAATAAAGACAATAGTTGTTATAGGGAATGCCTCCCATTTACGAGAATTACACCATTGGAACTAGTTATTAACTCATAGCCTATTGACGTTGAGATTTTAGGGTCATAAAAATTATTTTATGTGATTCAAGGGGTCTATTTGGGGACATGTTATGAAATATGAATCTTTGGGGCCTCTATAAATTCTATACTTATAGGACAAATCCCAATTTTAGATATATATTTATATATATATATAACATGAAATTTATAAAACACATAATTTCAAAAAAATGCTCATTTAAACCTAATTTTTAATAAAATAAATTATAATCCCTTCGAAATTTCGAAATCTAAAAAAATTATTTGTGAATAAAGAATTATATAATCACCCTTAAATTATTAGTTCTGAAAATGTATGTTAATATATATATATATATATATATGTATATATATAAATCATTATAAAATAAACACAAATTTATTAAAATATATGTAACCCTTACTATCACGACCTGAACCATGTTAGGGATCAAGATACAACTACCCCACGGCTGCCCCCATAGGTCAGGGGTGGAAACAAGCACCGAAGGCTCAAAAAAACTCAGGGAGGCCTTTTACTAAGAACCTATACACACACACAACCCTCTAAATACAAAAGTGCATAGCGAAAGAAGAAAGGTACAAAAATACTATAAAAATTAATCCAAACATTCATCATCCTCAAAACAATACAAGTACATAAAAGTAAACTGAATGGTAAAGGATGAAAATGCATGCCCAATAAAAGTGACATAACCCAGAAAAAAAATAAAAAATAAAAAAAGCTGGGAGATTCCCACTCCTGAATCAAAATCTATGACCATCAAAAGCGGTCCAAGATCTCATATCTCTAAGCTCTTTTAATTTCACGATCATCATGTATGTCGTCTTCAAGGGCACACCATGTGCAGGTAGGACAAAGAATGGGTGAGTATGAAAATACTCAATAGGATTCTTTAAAGGCTCGAGGGACTAGAAAACGAAGTACAAAATAGGGGAGTAGTAGATAGAACAAGGTACAATAAAATGGGAGTGCAACTCAACCCAAGAAGAGAGTGATGTAAACTCATCCCAAATAGAAAGAGGTGGAAATAGTGAGAAGATGAGCTTCTCATTATGTCTTCTCTACCTATATTATGAGAGTAGTCTCATCCAACCATGAGAATCTAGACGTGGAAAAAACATTTCATACCTCATGTGTCTTCACCTCTCTTGGAATGAGATTAGTCAAAACCTAAGGAGTGGGTATTAAAATAGGATACATATATATGCTCAGTAAAAGAAGCCCATAAAAAAGAGCAAGGGTGTATCCATCTCACAGCTGATCCCAAGAAAAGTGTCTCCAATACTTCCAGAAGTTACTACCAGTGATTCCCAGCATCCCACACTTCTGACCTAAACATGAAAGTCAAGTGGACTCAATCACCGCACCCTGATAATATCCTCTTTGGGAATGTCTATATCGCTAGCATGGTTTGAGGCTGCGTCACAAGGATGCGTCTCTATTGGGAAAGTACACCTCTTACTCGTGACTATAATTTGATGGAAAATCATATATTTTCATCGATCCCTAGCTAGAAAGGGTAAACCCAAAGTAGTAGAACAACAACCTAGTTCCTCAAGGGGATTCCACTCTAATAGCCTCTATAGAGGACCCACACCCTAATGAATTAGTGGGATTCCACTCTTATTCATTGAGAACCCTAACCCTAATTCCTTAGGGTGATCCCACTCATAAGTAGATGAAAGAGGACCCACACCCATGCTGAAGGGTCATTCCACTTTTATTATCATAGGGGACCCATGAACTGGTGAATGAGGGGGATTTCACTCTCATTGTAGTTGTAGAGGAGCCTTTCCTACAACGATGGGTGATTTAACTATAGGTCATCGAGGACCCATGAACAGGTATGTTAGGGGGATTCCACTATCAAAGTAGTAGTAGTGGACCCACACCCTTGTTGATGGTGGATTCCTCTCATGTTCCTCTAGTACCCATTCCCTATATGGTAGGGGTTCTAGTCCAAAGGTATAGATGAACTACATTTCCCATCCCAGCTAGATGATACCTCTTGGAAATCACTGATATTTCTGTGCCTATTCACTACCATCATCTAACATCACCAGAATAGGCATCACATCAAAACATCTAGAATTGTATCCCCAAAGCCCCTAATGAATGAATGGTCACATTTTACATATAAAAAAACCCAGGATAGTCTACTCACATGGAAAAATATGGGTCCAAAAGAAGTAGATACGAGAGATATAAGATTCATAGTGTGATACATGAAATATGTGGGTCCCACAAAATGTGTGTCCCCGCCTTGTTGTCTAGATATGAACCCATCCATTCTTAGGTACTAAAATACTACAAAGGAACCCCTAGGCATACCCACGTACTTCTTGAGTACATGGCATCTCTATCCCCAAACGTTCATATCATCGCTCGATGCTCCCCACTGGTCCAAAGGTAAAAACATCATTTCCACCAATATGAATCTTCAAATGGACTCAGGTAACCAACCAATTCAATATCACGATCCTTGCATAAACATGCTTTGGATCAACTATTCATTTGTCAAAAACAGACTCTTGATGAAGAAACTGCATTTCATAGCATTGTGCAGAGATGGTGCTTCATGGGACCCATGCCATGATCCTAAAATACATCAAACAAATTACAAAATTTTGATTCACATGGAAAGGAACATGAGATTGGCTATTCATTCATCCCCAACGGACACCCAGTGAAAAAGGTGTATTTCACCGCAGACACCCAAATTGGTATTCATGGGGCCCACACATCCATTTCAATTTAAATCATAGAATTATGTCTCGAAAAATCTACCTCAACTCAAATGATGCAACACCTCTTGAAAATTCCGCCTCAACTCCATTTCGTATGCAGACGTATGGTTCGATAAAAATTTTCTGAATAATAATAATAATAATACATTATTATTATTATTATTATCATCATCAGACCATTTATGCCACCGAGCCTCAATTGTGAATTTAATAAATCCCAATACTGATTCAATAGGTCTGTCTAAACGCAAGGGTCATGTTGTTGTAAATGACACAAAAATCGGACATCCTATTTGCAAGCTAGGTCTGATACCATATTTTTTAATAATAATAGTAATATTATTATTATTAAAATCTAGAATTTAATGAAACTGCTCCATGAATCCAAAACATAAAATTCCCAAACTTGCCTACAAATATTTGACTGTATGTTAGGATCGCAACACCATTGACAACATGTTAATTGGACGTCACATGTAAGAGTTATGGTGGGTCAATGATTTAATAATAATGTTAATCCTAATGTTGCATGAGCACTTTCTAGGCCTAGGGTGTGAGTGGGAGATAATTTTATGGAATGGTCTAAAAGTGATCATATTATTAATGGGTTCATACCACCGCTGAAGGCGCATCATTTGGAAACCCTAAGTGGAAGTTATAGGGGTTTCATGAGAAATGATAATTATTATTATTATAATAAGAGTAATATTATTATTATTATCAACATCATAATTATTATTATTTTCATTCTGCCTTGTTAGGGTTCCCCATGGGATGTTTCCCTCACATCATGCCACTGTCTCACCTGCCCGGCCTATGACGTCGTCAGGCCTCTGCCGCTGCTCGGCCAGACCTCATATCCTAACTCCCCGCCATCTATTGGCATGACACCTCGCCTGAAGTCACCGCCTGTCGGCAAAACACCTCACCCGGATCCACCACCGGCTATCTTTTCGGACTGTTGGTGTCATCCACCATGTCATAAAACAAAATGGGAATCATCACCGTCACTCTAGTGATCAGAAAAATTATCTATGACTATTTTTGGGGTCCTCGAATCCCAATCTACACTATGGTTCACTTTGTTCGATGAATCATCGATGTTTTGATGTGATGAAATGTATAAGGATATTCTTCTCACCACCGTGACTCCTTTAGTTCCTAAAACTCAAATATGAGAATTTATCAGGATTCCTCTGGTCAAGAGCCTCATAGATATATGCCTCACTCCAATATCAGATGTTGTTTGGGCATGATGTAATGTTTTCATCGATTAATGGTGAAGAACGTGTAGAACATGATTCAAAAAATAGATTTGGACGATGGTATTGATAATTTTTCCATCATTAAAGAATTCCCAAGCAGCGAAAATAGACCAAAAATATTTTTGACAACAATTTCTACAATCGAGAGATATATAATATGAAATAGGAATCCTACCTCGATTTTTTGTTCCATCATTGTGTTCGATGTTCTCTAATCTGCCAGTACCTGATATTTTGTCGTGTTCCAATGAAGAATATATTTTGAATCACTTTCAAATGAAAGAGGTCCACTTCACCTGCATTATAGATGAATTTATCCAAACACCTTCCCATTTACATAATCTTCTATTTATTAGAAACTATCAATGGTTTCTGGATCTGATCATCCCACACTCTCTCACATAAGATCTCTCCTAAGGAAAATAACATCCTAAGAACTCAACGGTACTCTCATATTTCCAATCCAAATTTCAGTTTAGATGTTATTTCTTTTGACATCCATAATTAATTAATTATTTTAATTTATTAATTAATCAATACTCCCCTGATATCATTTTCCCTAGGAAGCATACACACACAAATGTTATACCTCACCTATGGTAAACCACATTTTCTAGACTCAAACATGGGCTCAGATTTGTGATATGTGTTACTGTTTATAAGATATCTAGTTTATATCATGTGTATAGTCTAAAAACCCTTAATATTTTTGTTTAATTTATTTTGGGCATGATAGGCCTTGTAATTGCCTATAATATCAGCTTCTAACTCTGGAAAAATATGTAGAAATACTCAAAAGCCTTACAAGGGAAAAACTGAATCTCTAAATCATTCCATCCTTCAATATTTTCATTCTGGAAATGTAAAACTGGTGAAATAACTTAGGTTACTGAGCTCACACCTAGCTCTCCCGCTCCCAAGAAAACCTATACATTTTAGTACTTCCATATCACGTTAACCAAGGGGATGGTCCATCCTCGGAAGGTCTTCTCATGTAGATGACATGCATGGATGCATTGTTGGTTTCCTTATTATTGAAGTATTATATCTTGTTTTCCATTCCCTCTACACTTTTTCATTGATTGGGTTGAATGTGTGTCTATAGGTTGTTAGAAAAAGGCCACCCTGAGTTTTTTATGCCTTCAGCGCTTGTCGGCACCCCCGGGCCAATAGAGGTAGGCTTGGGGTAATTCCTACTTAAGCCCCAACATGGGCCAGGTCATGAAGTAATGGTTTCATAGGAAATACACAGGTCATTCCTCTTGGATGGTACCTCTCAAAAACCACTAATATGTTAGTTCCTGATCACTACCGTCGTTGGACATCACCTGAATAAGAATCACATCCGAAACATCTCTCATTGTATCTCAAAGTACAGTATTGAGAGTACCGTCGTGTTTTATGTAGAAAAACACTAAGGATAGGATACTCTCATGATAAAATTTGCGTCCAAAAGAAGGTGAAATGAGATATAGATGATTTGTAATGTGGTACAAAGAGCATGTGGGGCCCACACAACGTGTGGCCTTGCCCCATTTCCTAGTTGTGTACCCATCCATGATTGGGTACCAAACTGCTACACATGTACCCATAGGCAATACTATTTACTCCTGTAGTACATGGAATCTGTATCCCAAATAAGGAAGATGAGTGCTCGACACTCATCATTGGCCCAAAGGAAAAAATGTCATTTCTATTTACAAGAATCCTCAAATGGCCTCGGGTAACCAAACAAAACACCATTGCGATCCATGCAGAAAAAAACACAGGATGGACTATTCATTTTCTTGAATCAGACTCCCAATAAAGAAATTTCATTTCAAAACATTGCGTATGGACGATGCTCAATGGCACCCATTCCATGATCCAAAAACACATCTAATAGATTATTCCATTGTGATCCTACTGGAAACGAACATGGTATTGACCATTCATTCATCCCTAATGGACACCTGGTGAAAATGATGCATTTCACCATAAACACTTAAATTAGGCCTCATGGGGATCACAACCCCATTTCATTTTGAGTGTCTAATATTAGTATTAAAATTCCGCCTCAACCATAGGGATGCAGCACCACTGACTGCATGTCCATCTGACATCGTATGCAGATCCATGAGACGATAGAAGTTCTCCGAATAATAATAATTAAATTATTACTATATTATTCAGATTTTTCATAACACCAAGCCTCAAGAAAAATTATAAAAATCAAAAAATATCCTAAAAATGTTCTCCTCAATGACAGGGACGCATTACCACTAGAAATACATAAATCGTACTTCTTGTTGGCCAGCTATGTCTGATACCAAAATTATGAATAAAAATATTAATATTATTATTAAACACATCAGTTTCATAGAACTGAGCCACAAAACCAAAACATAAAAATCATTAACCGGCCTAAAATGCTATTTTTCGGTGTCAGGGTGTCAATGTCGCTGATGGTCCATCAGTTGGACGTCAGACACCAATGCTTGGGTGGGTCAAAGATTTATTAATATTACTAAATCTAATGTTTCATGAGAGCTTCATGGGCCCGGGATGTGATCCAGAGAGAATTATCTGTAATGGTAATAGAACATTTGTATCATCAATGAGGTCTTTCCACTACAGACGTCATGTCATTTGGACTCCCCAATATATATTTATTAGGTTTTAACAAAAATTATTAATATTATTATTATTATTATTATTACTATTACTATTCTACCCTTTTAGGGTCCCTTTGGGCCACCTCCCTCACCTCATGTCAACGTCCCGACCCCCCCCCCCCCCCCCCGACCTTGGATGCCATTAAGCCTCTACAACCACCATGCCTCCCGGCCTAACGTTGTATCTGACTTCTCCACCTTCTGTCGACATGCTGCCTCACCCAAAGACACCGCCTATAGGCCTACTTCCTCTCCCAATGTAGCTGAAAGCCTTCTTTTCCTACCTCTACAACTATCCACCTCACAAAAAAACATTCATCATATCATTAGGGTCACTCTGGTGATTGGAAAATTTAGTTGAGACAAGATATGGGATCATTGTATCCAATCTTCACTATGGTGGTTATTCTTAAAGAAACATTAACGTTTTGACGTGAAAAAAAATTGGTGGATATTATTCTCTCAATCGTGCAACCTCTTGCACTCGAAAACCAAATCTGAGCATTGATTGGGACTCATCAGGTAATGTGATTTTCTGATATCTGCCTCGCTCCTAGATCAGATGTCGTTTGTGCATGACGTAAATTTTTCATCGAAGAATGATGAAGACCACAAAGAGAGAGTTTCAAAAAATTGAATCGTACAGTGGCCATTGTTAGTTTGGGGTTCCTTAAAGGATTACAATGAAATAAAAATAGACATCAAATATTTTCGACAATTATTTCTACAATCAAGAGGTGTAGAATCTGAAATAGGACACCTACCTAGAATTTTGGTCCCTCCGATGTGTTCCATGTCCTATGATCTTCAAGCACCTGATGTTTCATCACAATACGATGATGAAAAGACGTTGAATCATCAACAGAAGGGAGTGTGGAGGTTATCACATGCCTTAGAGGAAATGATCTGAACTCTTCTCATTTCCTTAAGCTCCTATTTATAGAAAACTGTAAGAGGCCATAAGATCTGGACGTCCTGCACCCTCTCACCTGAGGTCGCTCCTAGGGAAAACACTGCAATAGAAATTCAACGATACTCTGGGATATCGAATATAAATCTTAATTCAAAAGTTATTCGATCTGCTGTTTAGAATAAATTAATTATTTTAATTTATTTATTTATGAAAATTACCTCATTAGTGTTTTCCACAGGAAGCCTGGACCTCTAAAAGTTAAATGCCACCAAGGGTAAACGAGATTCTCCGGACTCAACTCTGTCCTAATATTCCTGATTTGAGCTACCATTTATGAGATATCTTTTTTATATCATGTTCATAGTATAAAAAAACTTAATCTTTTTCTATAATTTATTCTAGGCATGCTGGGCCTTATAATATCACACCGTTTTAGCACATATCTCTGAAAATATATATATAAATATTTCGAATTCTTAAAATTCATAAATATGGTCTCTACACTTATATCATGATATCACAACCTAGTAAAATAAATACAACCCCATATTAATTTTCAAAATAGAGATAAATTGAAAATAAATATTTATTGTATCACCATTACAAATATTTCTCTAAAAACAACCCAATTATGAGAAAATAAAATTGGTTAGGAAAATCATTTCAACAAAATATTTAAATAGAATTTAAATAAATAAATTCCCTTACATGAATTGCATAAAATCTGCTTTTGTTGATGCTTCACAAAAGCATACGAAAATTGGTTTTATAAATCAATTTGGTCAATTGCTTATGTGTTTTATATCCAAAACCACCATTGTTAATATAGTGGCATAAATAGTTAATAATTTGGTTTATCTACAGTCCAAATGTGATTCTCTAGAATTTCAAAATAGTGAAAAAATTAAACTTGAAGATCCAGATGAGGTTTAGACGATGAGAGTGAAGATAATTGATTCAGAAAAAGAATTAAAAAGGCCAAAATATGACATCCAAAAAATTAGCCAAGTAAAAAATATATCACAATCAAAATATAAAAAGTATTCAACAACCATAGCATAAATACTAAAAGAAAATCAAATCCTACAAAGGAAAATTGGAAACACTTGGATCCAAATCTCGAAATGAAAAATACATTAATTAAATCAAAACCTACAATTGAAAACAAAGGCATACCACACCAGGTTTTAGAAAATATGATACCCTCAGATCTAGACCACGTTGTTTCTTTAGAAACCCAAAATTCAAGTGAACACCGGATGCCGGATGATGTTCATGCAACTAGAGGTAGTGGGATTGTGTGATTCGAATGGGATTCTGTGATGAGATATTTGATTCACCAAGGAAGGGCACTAAAAATGCCTAAATTTCTTTGAAAGCATCATATATCTCCATGGTTAGACAATAGTATAGGTTTATTTAATTAGATCTAGAAACTTTTATGAGTGCATCGAAAAAACCAAAATAAAGAGACCTTTCATCAGCCCTTATTATTAAAGCAGTGATAAAATGATTAGTTATCAACACAAATAATGGTAGGTCTTTATCAGCGGTAATTTTATATCACTGATAAATATGACATTTTTTTTATTTTTTAGGGATGATAAGTCCATATCTTTATCAGCACTAAAAAACCATTGATACATATTTTTTTATCAAAGCATATCACATATGTGTTGATAAAGGATTTATAATTATAATTATATTTAAAAAATTGTAAATATATATTCAATTATTTAATATATATAAATATAAATATAATAAATATATTTAAGATTTTAATATATTTATTATAATTTTATAAATTTTTATTGATAATTATATGAATATTTTAAAAAAATTATATTTATATCATTATATATATATATATATATATATATTACTAAATATATATAAATATAAAAATTGTAAATATATTCATTATTTAGTTAAATTTATTACAAATTTAATAATTATTTAAATAAATATAATTAATTATTTAAAATTATATAAATACTTTCAAAATATATATTTATTAAATTTTAATTAAAAATATATCATTTTATAAATATAGTATATAAATTTTTAAAAATATTTATTTATAAATATATATAATGTTTTTTTGAATATTATTTTACAAATATTTTTTTACAAATATTCTTTTAACACTATTAATGAATATCTAATTTTAAGTGCAATTATTTTAAAAATTATGGAAATTGAATATATTAAAAATAAGTGATATTTAATAATATTGAAAATATTCATAAGTTTTATGTGTGTGGATTGTATATAAAAATGAATCAGTTATGTGTTTGTGAAATAAATTTAACTCACATTTGATCATTGATAAATTTAAATATTAAATGATATTCAATCATATGTCCATTACTCTATACAATCCGTCATTATTTTTAATTCATATTATTTTATATTTATAATCCATTATTCACTAAATATAAGACTATTTATTGTAATGTGCATAAATATTTTATAATATATAAATTATATTTATATTCATTTATATATATCTATATATTCAATATATTTAATTTATTATCATTATCAATAATTATCTAATTAATAAAATGTTTAATATTTTTCTCAATTTAATTATTTTTGAATTTAATTTTTTTAATTTTCATTTTGAAAATCTATATATTAAATACATAATAATTATTAATATTTATAATATATATATATATTGTATGATTAGGTTATAAATTATCGATAATTATTTATTTAATGAAATTTCTACGGTTTTTTTAATAATATCATTTATTATTTATTATTTATTTAATTATTTCGTTTTAATTTTTTAGACCTTTATCATTTATAAAAATGTGCTTCTAAAGGACATCATTATGAGTCCTAAAAATATAGCACTAATAAAGGCTTCCCTTTATCATTTTTAAAAATAAATCATTAATAAAGGGTATTAATTATTAGTGATAAATGTTAAGAACTTATAAAGAAAGCCTATATTAGTGCTAAAATGCAGTAATAAATGGTAAATTGTATTAATAATTTTTCATTACCATTAATAATGATTCCATTTATCAGTATTTTTTCTAGCACTGATAAATACCAGCACTATTATACATTTGTTTTGTTAGAATGTCACAAAGAATGTCAACAATGATCAGATATATAGTTGCTACATTGAATATTTTTATATATGTAACTCCAAGAGCCAACATTCTATTACACAAGGGTAGGGGAATTTTCTTCACTCATCTTTCTTAGGCCCTTCCTCTTTCACACAATATATATATCAATATGATTAAGACAAAAAATTCATTTCTTCCCATTGGGATCTTAAATAACCCATCCTTTTCAACAATTTAAAATAATTCACATGAATGATAGTACCAACATGGGTTCAGCATCTATATTAATATCTCATTTATTGAAAAAATACAATGGTCAGTTTAGGGGGAAAAATATTCACATATATTTAACTTATTCTTTTTCTCTCACCCTTTTCTTTTTTGCATATTTTTTTTTTCAAATTGTCCCCCCTATTGATAGGATCAATCGTAATCACATGATATAATGGTGACATCACACTTCACATACCAATGATCCATAAATTAATTAAATGTAACTCTATCTATGATAACTGATAATAGAAAAAAATAGTGATTAATCTAGACCATAAATCTATTCATAAGCAATCTATAATGAGATACTATATTTAATTTCCCTTTCTATGGATTGTTTTGACATATTCCTCAAGAATGTTTAAATTTCACTCAACATCATCAAAAACATTAAAATATTTATTCCCATGAATATATTTTATCCTATTAGGGTTCATAATAACATTAAAATAACTTCCATTCATAATATTTCTAATTGATTCAACCAAAAATAAGAATAGGAAAAGTGTGATTGTCAAACATCATCATTGTCTTTCATATACTGTCTACAATTTTAGATCAACACAAAATATTTGAACCTATAATATTGTTCATTTTCATAGCTTCCCCTCAATATACACATTTCAATAGCTATTATAATGGATATTTTTCTCTTTAGAAATGAAATAGAATCAAAACCATTTAATATCAGTTGAAATATTATGTGGATGGAACATGATGTTAGCTAAAACATTCCCTACATAATAACATATCAAGTGGTATTTTTGCAACACCATTTATATGTTCTCAATTTTCATATATCACCATCAATTCCAAGAATTTAAATATAATAATGTAGATATGGGATTGAGGTGAGGCTCAAATAGGATCTTTAGTGTAGAATCAGTGCGATGATTCATTTCTCAATACAATAACTTTATTATTTATAACACCATGTTTCTGAGATCTCATCATGCATGCTCTTATTTTTATTTAAATGATATAATACTATTGTGGTATAATGACATAATGGCTTTCTATAGATATATTTTTTAAATGTGATCAGATTGTTTACATAAATTAGAAATAATATTTTTATTTTTTTTCTACATCTATTTTCTTGGAGAAATATAATTGGGTTGGCTATATAGTGAAGAATTATTTTTTAATGTGATCAACCTTCTACTTATGTGAGAACACTTTTTTTATCAAAAAAATTTGTCCAGGGAAGTTATTAGTTTTCCCCTTATGTTTGTATAGTTCCTATTATACTTCAATAAATTTCATAAATTTTTTAATTTTATTCCAAGTTATTTTTCACATTCCACAAATATTTCAAATATCATTCATGTTCGACTTATTTGTAAAATTTTAACATCTTATTCAATAATTTATACTAATTGGACAATCATACTCTTTATTTCATAGATTAATCCCATATTTAATTCTTGTTTACTATCTTTATCATTAATTTTCAGTGACAGTTTTCAATGGTCTATGATGTGTAATTTTTCTCCCTAGAAGAAACAAATTTGGATTATAGTAGTTACATAATTCACAAGGTAATTATTTCATATGATTAGTTCAAAAAATGTATTCTATTTTTCCCATAAGGATGGACTGTCCACATTTCATTGTTTTTTATTCATTTTTGTTATATTAATTTTACACCACCAAGTTAGTTATGGTTGATTGATCCATACCATCATTGTTCATAAGAATAATAAATTTTTTTAAAACTCATATGTATCATGTAATACCAATCTAATCATGGTAGATAGATTTATTTTATCATTTGAACTTTTCTTTTGTATAGAAAAACATATCATGCCTTCATATCTTCTTCCCCCAAAATTTATTCCACTTATGGTTTTAATCTTTTGATATATTATACTAGTTCTCAATGCATTTATACCCAAACCACCAAAAACAAAAACATTGGTGAATAAATCTACCACTCTTTACTTTTTATGCAGTATGGCCTTGTTTGTGGATTGTGATGCATTCTATTTTTGGGTAGATACTCCACTTTTTATCTTATTTGGGGTAGATACACATCTAAATTTTTCTAACATTCACCCTTGATGATGTATTTGATTTATTAAATATTTTATCAACCCATATTTATAATTAATTATTTCTGAACTTGCAATAGAACATTGAACAATATTATTAAACATTAATAAAATGTTTCATGGGTTACCTTCTTCTGAGATCAGGTTTTAGGATGATTAAGAGATGGTTTCAATATTTTTTTGAAAGGGATACTAGGGAAATAACAATATTATCTTAATAATTTGTTAAATAAATTATTTTGTTAATTTATAGATATTATACATGGGAATCTTCTAGATTTATCAAATGAACTTCCACATCATGATAAATCATGTTGCGAGAGTAATACTAATATTAAATTTTTTTCAACCTATCTACTTATATACTTTTAGCATTTCTAATATGATTTTCATACACCTTATTTATCACGTGAATATAATACTCATGATCCTTTAATTCCTTTACCAAAATTTAAAACATAGTATTTATAACATTTATAGAGATTTTAAATAATTTTCTTAATACATGGATCACTTCTTAAAATTAGTAAATATTACAATAATCTCTTGAATACTTATTGATAATTATTACTAAATTAGTTAAAACTATTCATTTAATAGTGGTATATATTATTACTTAGATTAAAAATGTTTAGTGATGGATTTAGATCAATATAATAAAATGTGTTATCCATTTCATTGGATTGCTATTCTAGTAGATCTTCTCATCTTGAACTCCCCTGATGAATGAAAATATTTGAGTGAAAACCTCAAAAAGAACTTCCAACAAATAATCCATCATTATAGTGTCAATTTTTTCAATAGAATTAACTAACATATACTCATCAAATCATAAATATGATTTATTATAGGAATAAGTTTCAAAATATTTAATATAATAATTATCATTATAATTACCTTCATGTAGTGGTTATTTATCTTCTTCCTTGAAATTTTTCTCATCTTAGTATGCTATATCATATTCTTATTCTTTAGGTGTTTATAAAAAACCTATATATCACCATTCATAGGGATTGAAACTGGCTTTTTATCTAACTATCATTTGAAATGTATTCAAATATTTAGTTCATATCCATTACTGAAAAATCACTCAAACTAAATATAGATCGTACTATAGGGATCAAGGATTACTCTAATAGCAATTAAAGTTCCCGTGAATGTCTTCAGTAATCTAAGAGGGGGGATGATTCAGTGTAACTAATTTTTATCCAAATTCATAGTCACTTTTTTTACCATATATAATCATATATCAATATTTTAACCCTTTTTATTACATAAGATATAGGTTAATATGTTTATGACTCTTAGTTCAAAATAAAAAAACGAAAATATAAGAAATATTATAAATTGTAACACCTAGAATTTTTATAGGGGTTGGTCCCACTATGGTTACAAACTCCTTGTTATGTTTGGTCCATATATAATACCTATATTTTTCCATACTATAATAATGTTATTATTATTTTGTGAGAATATATCATCCTATATTGAAAACATTCAATAGTATATTTTACTTGAGTAAAAAATTTGAGGTCGGTTTGAATTACATATCCCTAGGAATGTTATTTTGTCCCAATAGATTCATTATATTCTATCTTCATACTTTTTAGTTTCTAGATTATATGTGATTGAATTATACAAGTAACATCTAGTTTCACAAAAAATATTTCTTCCTCATAGATAATATGACAAGTATAAACAAGATTTCACTGCATCAAAGTGATTAGGTATCCTCCATCAGTAAAGTTTTCAACTACATTTGATATTCATTAAAGAAACATGTATATGGGTATTTTAAATATCCATGATGAAGGATATTACATTAAATTAAATTTATATCCATTTTTAACATTACCTTTGAGGATTTCAACATATAGTATTTAAAAATATGCATAAAATGTAGGTTTTACTTACTCAAATCCTCACAATCTAGGATTTCAAAAATGGCAATTTCTGTTTGATAACATTATATGCCTTTTTCTCCTTGTTATTTTTCATTATTAATATATTAACTAGATCATATAAATAAAATATCATCATCCTATTATCCTTCTTTGATAACTAGATATGTCTTTTTTATAAATGTAGAATCAGGTTCTCAAAAAATTACTTAACCACTCATCTCATTCTATTATCCTTTAATCTTTATATTTCAAGACAACTATAATATAATTTCAATATTTTTTACATATAAAACCACATCCATTCATGGAATGTTTATATCTTCAATTATTCATCAGTGGCATCACATTTTCTTAATAAAATAATTATAGAATATTTGGTTGTCATAAATTTTTATACATATTTATATTTTAAGAATATATTTTTTATCATTTTAATCTCATTTAATACTGTTAAAATTAAAGATATTTTTAATTTTTACCATTATAATTGGTATAATTCATTATAAAATAACTTCTAAAAAACTATTATAAAATAATATTGAAAAATATAGAAAACATTATTGTAATTAATTTATTTACGGTCTGTGATATAGTTATCACTGTGTGAAAGTCACTAAAAATATGGATTTAGATTCCTTATTAATTTTATTCATATAATTAACCATATCATTATATTCCTCTTTATAGTGGGAAGATTATCTTTTCAGTCCATTTATCGATCACAATATCATTTGCGATGTTTAATGTAATCGATGAACATTTCCATAAATTATATAATTTTACATTCCTAATAATATTTAGGCCTTTATAAATTTTTTTCATAGTATAAAATTCAATATATGACCTTTATGATTGATTTTTGTCCCAAAATACAAAATAATAACATTTTTATAAGTGTAAAATATCTCTTATGGCATGTTTGACGACTCTATCGTGGAAGAATATGAGTTCACTTTGAGATTTAAAAATATTAGTTTTTACTCCAATGTTATACATATGAAATCTATAAATGAATCTTATGAATTAATATATTAACCCTTATGAATATAGCAAATCTCTTCCATTTACTTCATTTAACTCTCCACATCAATAATAACCCTTATAAAAAATCAAATGACTTTTATGTAACTCATTTATGACCCTTATGAATTCTTATGTAATAGTAAATGACTTTTACAACATAAAGAGTCTTCATTAAATTGAAAATACTTGGTAAACCTCAAATTAACATGACTATATAAATAATAAGAAATATTTAGATGTCACATATGTTTTCTTCATTGTTATATGACTTTATTAAATTCTTTTTCCCTTTCTAATGTTACTCGTATGAATTATTTAATGGCCCTTTTGAATACTCCATGCCTTAATTAATCCCTCAGTATATTATTCTAGATGGAAGTTACAAATTATAAAATGAAACTTTTGAATTTTGATGTAGCTGTAATTTATTTAAGCTAACAATTCTTGATTACCTTTATGAATAATAGAGAGATAATAGACATTTATTAATTTCAATTCCAACTCAAAAATATAATAATTATTTCAAAATCTATCTATAATATCTTTAAATGAGATCATGTCTATTTTAATCACATCAAGGAATATTAAAAGACCTTATATAACATTCGGATTTATTATAGTAATTCTAAACTACGTTAGTTTCAATTCTAAATCATTCTTTCAATTAAATACTCAATTTAGTTTATTTCAATGAATATCATTTTACAATTAATTCCATTTTTAACTTATGATAAATTATAACATATCTAACCATAATCCAACTAAAATACAAAATTGAATTAAATAGTATTCATAATTAGTAATCCTTGAATAATTTTTCTATATTAAAACCATGCCATACTTTGTTAATAACAACTCTCATGTTGTTCCTCAAACCTGAGTTGTTGTAAAAGTTGTTATAGGAAAATATTTTTAAAATATTTAAAAACCTTTTCAATAATTATTATATATAAATATTCTACCTTGAAATTATCTACACAAATAACTTCAAGCAGTAAAAATACATTTCCAATTATTAAGGTCTACAACATAACTCAATTTCATTAATATATTCCTACATCACAAAACACGCATATTGGAATTCTTGTTGTTGAAAATATAATAAAAATAAATTGACATCATCATAAACAAATATGATGGTTGTTTAAGGATTTGAATAGATTATCTCCTGTAAAATTAGTTGATAGTGAAGAATCGGTATCCATTACCATTGATTCATTCTGTCTTTGACTGACTTCCTGGAGAAAGATAATTTTATGATATATATCTACATTTAGGATAACATCAGTTATGGATCAACGAGGAGGATATTCCAAAGATGTATTTTTTTTATTTTTATTAATATTATTGCTATGTAGTGATTTCATTTATTTTAGTAATTATTCTTATAGTGTTATTGATATAAAGGATTTTTATAGCATTTCTTTGGTTTTTTTTCATGGTTTTTATCAACAATATACTACTTTATTTTAGATCAATGTATTATAAAGTTATATATATATATATATATATGAACTATATAAGAGCTACTATGTGAGTACCGGTTGTACGTAATTGTTTCAAAGTGTTGTTTTTGGAAGAATGAGGTTTATTACCATTGTCATTTTATTCATGGGCATGATTATTTTGTAGACCCAGAACTAGATGAGGGAATTTTTTCATGATAATCTACTATGATTTAGTTAGAGATAAATAGTATTAATAGAATATAATGATAATATTAAATATTAATTATTAATTACTCTTTGTTAATGACACCTTTAACATGTTTCACTAGAAGTGTAATTCCATTACATGGACAAAGTGGTGTTCAATAGATTTTGAATTTATATGGCATAGTTTGACTTGGGATACTTTCATGAGATTTATAGAGGTACTTATAAGATTTATTTTAATTATTAATGTAATGGATTTGGATGTTCATAAAATATTAATCCCACTATTATTGATTTTTTTTAAGATAGTTTCACCCTGTTAATAATAACAATGATAACCATGTCCTTGAGAAGGAAATTAATGTGTTTTTATAATCGTTTTGGATTTTGAATTTTGTTTCATAAATCAATATAAAATTTTACCATTAGTTAATATAATTTTTTTGACACCCCATAATCATTTTTGTATTAAATATTATATAATTTTTGGTATTTTAGAAATTTTTATACCTCTTTGGGAGTTGGAAGTGTTTTTTATTGCTTTCTTATTTCACATCTATTTATATTAAATGTCAGGTTACAACCTAGGTAGGTCTTACTGTGAGTGGTGCTTTGGGTGTACTATAGTTCTAGACTATAACATGTGGCATCATGATCTTTATTATATGTAGTTTTATTTGACCTTTGAAGAATTAATTTGATTCATTAAGACATTGGGGTGGTTCTACGCAGTGTGATGGAGGGTTCCATTCCATGGAGGCTTTTTTTGGACTGGTTATGCCATATTGAGGGAATTTAAACACTAATGTTCTTTGGATAGTGATATTTTAATTTTGTGCCTAATTGGGGGTATAATGTCACACCATGATAGGGAAGGTCACATTATCATGTGTTGTACCTTGTTTTTAATTTTTTTTAACTATTTCAAATCCATGAATATTCATTTTTATGAGTATACACTTCTATAATATTTCCAAAAATATAGGAAATTCAAATATGATTATAATGTAGATCTTATACTCTTCCAACATGGATGATAATTACTTCTACTTGGATTATTGTGATTTTTTTAAGGAAAATACCACCCTTTCCCTCATTTCATACCTTATTTTCTCATTTCCTCTATTCCCCACATTTTTCATTTACACCAGAAAACCCTTATATAAGTTTGATTCAAATAGATTTATTGGGATTTTTTAATCATAGGGATGTGGTTTTCGATGTTATGTTGTCATCATTACTTTTGAGTTTGTTCTTATTCCATCATAGGTGATTTGTTTCCGCTTGGTTCCAGAAAATGTAACTATGTTATTCCTTTATTTAAATTATCATGAGATTATTTAAAATTTCATATTATTTTCTTATCATGGTATATACAAAGACAAATATATATATATGAGACTCTTAAGGGTTTTATAAAACATTTTCATAGTTTTTTATACATGTCATAAATTATTTTTCAATCCATTTTTATAAATTAATATAGAAAATAATATATATATTTCAAATAGTTTGTGTAAATTATAAAAAAAATTATTTAAAATGGTTTTAATTATATTTTTTTCTCCTAATTTTATTTATATATGATATTATTATTTTTCATGAGATTATTTTCAAATAAATCTAAATTTTATTTGAATATGAATCCTAGGGTAGAGAAAATGGTTTTTAAATAAGTTCATCCATGTGTTCTTTTCAAATATTTTTCATAAAAACAAGGTTTTATTTTCAATGAAATTTTAATGTACCATTTTTTACTGGATAAAAGCATCATTGATTTATGATAATGATTATTATATTACATGAAATCCCTATTTGGTTTTAAATAGTTGGTTGAGACTTTATAGAAATGTGTTTATTAATAATTGTACACTCTAATTGTAAATCCCTCAGCTTAATCCTTCTCTAGAATTTTTCCAATGTTATGTGATGTAAATTTTATCATTTTTTATAATGCGAAAATGAAGATGTTTCTTATGATTATTTTAGAATTGAGATGAGATTCGTTACTTCTATTTTATTACTGAATAATGTGATGGTCGTTTTCTTTATCATCCTCACCTTAAATTTTATAGTTGTTTCATTGGAACCCTTTGTATCAATATAATTGATTTATATGGGTGATTCTATAAAACAATTTCACTCATAATGTGTTTTTACAATTGAGATTGAGACCACCACCATGATTTTTTATGGTTTACATTTGTATGATAGTTTTCCAGGATCCTTGTTCTATGATTATATTACAGTAACACTTTTTGGGTTTCCCAATTATTCCTAGTTTAATTTATATAGGGGATCCACACTGTATTTAATTTTATCCCATATTTCTTATTTGGTTTATTGGAATAATTTATATTGTTGGTTTTTTTATATTATGCTTCATTAATTTTATTGTTCTCATTTTGAATGACTTATATCTTTTTTTGATATTTGTTTCTTTCAAACATATGTTTTATGGAAGGAATATGTGTGCTTCCCTAACCACATAAAACCTAGATCCGTAATATTCTATCAATAACATTGAGATGATTTAAATAAATAAAATAAAGTTTAATAACTCACATTTCTCGGTTCTATCCTTTAAAAATTCTTAGGTAAATTAATATACCATGTGTGGAAACAGTGTGTGATTCTGAGTTCGGGAGTGACCATAATGATCCATCAAAAAAATTTATGATTTTAAACTGTGAGCTTGAGTGGTTCTCCTAAAAATTTGAAATAACACCTATATGGGTGCCCAGATCAGAAATTTGATGTCACAGTTGTGGTCATGATGGCGGGTATACCATAAGAGCGACCTAACATTACTCGGCGTGGGTATCCAGTGAGAAAACATGGAAATAGAATAACCATAAATAAAATAAATAAATAAAATTATTAAATAAAATTACATTATTTTTATAATCCTTATAAATCATAACCAATAACATAGATTAGAAATATGAGAGTATTATTGAGCTCATGAGGATGTTCTTTCCTTAGGTAGAGAATATCCTTGACCGGTGTTGTTCAAGGGTAAAAGTTAATTTTTGGTATTTTTGATGGATAATAAAATAAACATAAAGAATTTTATCTTATTTACTTTTAATGTTTTGCCGCATGGTGACACTGTAATGCGGTGGCAGAGTAACATGTTCTCCTATCATAAATGAAGCAACATGGAGACATTGTTTCAAAGAGAAATAGTTACATTTAAACGTGTTAACGCATTTCCTCCATTAATATTGGATAGGTTGCAACATTATAATTCATAATGATGTATAATTTCTCTAGAATCCTCGAGTTTCCATACTACAAGGTGGGGGAGGCTCAGTCGCGGTAGATGACATATCAGAGTTTGGGATTCGATCGAGCGATGACTAATAGACGAACACCGGTGGAACAAGGATCAATGTGATGATGCGACTTCCATCTACATCTTAAAGTGATCCAAAATGAGGTAGGGGTTGTTATTTAAGTCGTATATTTCCCCATTCTTGGATTTAAATGATTAATGTAGAACAACCCATGAATAGTTTGTCCCATATTTTAGTCGTTATAGCGGGATAATTCGATTTTTGGGGTATTAATGGGATATTATCTTGTTGATTTTTGGGAATCTGTTCTAATAGAAATGAACACAAATTGACACGAAAATTAATTGAGGTCAGTTCATCTTTATTTATTCATGACTTTCCTCCCACCATTCTTGGTTTGTCATGGGAATTCATTATTTGGACTATGATATGACATTGGGAAATCGATATATTATTTCCCAACTGATCCCTGGCACAATGATCTAACATTGTGAATTTCTGATGGTCATGAAATGATGGGGGCGTGAAGATGATGGTGGTGAA
Source organism: Viscum album (assembly GCA_963277665.1). NCBI lineage: Eukaryota > Viridiplantae > Streptophyta > Magnoliopsida > Santalales > Viscaceae > Viscum > Viscum album. The sequence continues at coordinate 846,164,455 of OY728128.1, forward strand.
TGGATCAAAGAAGTGTGGGTGATTTCACCACTCGAATGTATTTTTCATAGAATGGATCGTGGCGTGGATTGAAGCCCACAATAATAAAGATGGATATATGAGGATTCTAGAACCTCTTCCTAAAAAATTAATATCCACCATAGGGTGTCTGGTAGACCATAGAAGAAGCCCCTGGTGCATAGAAGGCCATGTGACAGTGCTGCAGAGGAGCCCGTGGCACCCTCTGCAGGCGAAAAACAGGGTTCGTAGGTAGGTTCCCTGCGGTAGTCTTCAGAGAACATTACAGTGAGCTATGACACGCAGTTAGAGAGCCATGGTCATGCTGAACCATGGAGGATGGACACTGCGGTGACCCTCTTGGTGGTATGGAGAAGAGGTACCCACTAGATCTAAGGCAGAGCAAACCATCCTGCTCTAGTGGGCCTGGATGGGTAGGTGGGATGACATCCGGATGGGACGGGCCGAGCTAGTTTGGGATTGGCCCAATGGACCAGGTCAACCTGGTGGGTTAGGTCGGCAGACCATATGCTGGGTTGGGTCAGGTCGATCTGCTTAGGTTTTCCAAGACCCAGACCCAGCCAACCTCTTTCACTAAAATTCATATAACATTTAAACTGTAAATCCATTTGATGAGCCATGTATGGCTCTGGGACCCTCAATAGATGGCGGTCCTTTTGATATGGATTTTGGGGTTTTTAGTTAGACTAGAGGGGATAGTGGTATTATCTTTGTCTTTACTATAAGGGATTAATGCATGATACATATCCTTTCATAGAGGGTGAAAGTAGAGATATAGATCATACCCTTTAGGTTTTCTCTCATGGTTTGATGTAGGATTCAATTAATGTCAAAGATAATGACATGTTTTCTGAAGTAAGTCAACTCATCCCTACCTTCTCAGTGACTCTGTGGGATGGAACATGGATTACATCAAGAGGATTGGTTGGTCCTCACTTATCTTTTTGGTACCTTAGAGAAGGTTTATGGCATGTATGTGACAAATATTTAAATTAGAACCCATACCGTCTCTATAAGGACAATTCCAGTATGGCCAGGATGTCCCCCAACAAGCCCTGGGTACAGGACACCCAATTTGTGTATCAAGATCTAATTCTTTCTTAACTGACTTGACCAGACTATCATGATTTAGTTAGTTCTTATTTTTTTCTTTTTGGGTGGGGAAAAATTTAAATAGACCTCTTGGAGGGGTCTCTAATGACATCATAGCTCAAGGAGAAAGTTATCCGTGAATGACCATGACATGAAGAAAATCATGTGAACATGTATTGGATGTCATATCAAGACTACATACCTCAGTGGGACTATATTTCTTAGGGAAACATCATGATATATCAAGACCGGATGTTCTCTCATATACTTTGGGTAGACCTGTTCTATTTGCATTCTTTAAGATAACTCATGGAGTGGATCTCTTGGAATAGATTGTTCTACGAGTGGAATAATATGGATAACAATGGAAAAGACATTGCATCTTGGAATACTTTATGAGTATACTAGAATGTTCTTGTTATATGTGGTGTCGACAATTACCTATGTTGATATGACTATACCTTCTTGGTGGTATTTCTGTTGTGTTCTTTTAATTTTTTTTCTAGGGTCCCCTACATACTTTTTTTTTACTCACCACTCTTTAGATTTTTTCCTACACATGTCGTGTATTGTGTAGTAGACCAACTCTTCGGTAGAGTCATAGGAAGAGTAGGACCAGGACCAATCAAAGCCTTGTGAGATCATGTGAGACGAGGTGTTTCTGAAAGCTTCACATAGTAGCTTCTGTACCCATGTTTATAGAACAAACATTACAATTGTCTTTATTTTAGTGGGCTTGTATTCTGGACCAGTTGTACTTTACTGCTTTACTTTCTCTCGTACACTACTTCTTGTTTGTAGTGTTTTTCATTCATTTTGTTTATATAGTGTTTTTTCTCTCCAGCCACCATGAATTGGAATTGGGTGTGTGTGTACAGGTTCAAAGGAAAATTCCTCCCATTGGTGGGATATGCCTACTCAGTGCTTGTCGCTAGTCCCAAGCCTATCGGAGGACGGCATAGGGCAGTCATGATACGGGCCCTAGGTGATGGGTCATGATAGTGTTTTGTGTTTCATGTTTCGATTTCTGGCCAGAGTCTTCGGTGTTGGTGCAGTGGCCTATGTGTCCATACAGGAGGACTCTGGGAACCTTTTTTCCAACTCAGTAAATGAAAACACTAGTTGTAGGGGAAAATAATGTTACATGCATCATATAATAATGGGTTGCATTTTCCATGTCCTTCTTGAGTAATCTCCACATGTATACTCTTTTAACCATGGTAAATCTTGTTTCCCACAAGATGTGTTCATGATTCCAAAAATGAAGTTTCCACAATAAGATCAAGGGTTTTTCACTGATGTTTGGTGAGGTCTCGCTGATGAGAGCCAGTAATAGAGTAATTCTTCTTCAGGATGGTTAGAATGGGACAATTTCTCTTGATGATCAGTTAGCAACCCCACCTACTGTGGATCGGGTGGTTGAAGATTGCGAAAATGAGTTATGGATGGGTATTTTTCATTGGATAAAAAAGAACAGGGTTTGAACATATGTCACAAGCATCTGAGCTAGCGATTGCTCGAGAGGTAGAGTCAATAGGACCTTCCGATTGCAAGTGCACGATATAAGCTGCATAACCATTGGTTTGGTCTGAAGTTCCAAGGATGTGATAGTTCCCAAAAAGTTAGGCTTTGTAATTATGGTCATAAAAGGGGGAATCTCATTTGAGATTGTCCCACCATTCATGCTGCAGTTAGATAGGCAGTTGAAGAACCACCATGGAAGAGGTAGCAGAAGGAGAAAAAAATCTATCGGGAAGCTGCCATGGTAAGACAGTAGGGGAAGAAATAGGAGGTGGTTGACATTTTTGACTTATTACCACCACAACCTCTAGGTGTTCCATAGAAGGCAATTAGAGCTGGAGGACAAGGGAGGATATAGTTGCAGGCAATCAAGGTTTATGACCCTTGGACTCCAATGATTATTCAATGTATGATATTTGTCTTTCTACTTTAGCTATAATATTGATAGACACTTGTAAATGTAAATTCCCTTTTGACCACTTTTTTTATTTGATACAAATAGGTTCTAGTTAAAGTATTTACTTGAGCCTCACATTTAGAGACTCTTACTAGAGGATACCCATTGACCGTGAACTCATGTAAAATGTGTGATCTAACTCTTGGAGGTAAGAGTTTCGATTGGGTTCCCTTGGTAGTGGTGTAAAGGATTTAAGATATCATTCTTAGTATAGGCAAAATCTATAGTTCATTCTCATATTGATTGTTTTAAGAAAATGATGTGGTTTATCCATGGTGATGAAACTAGATTTCCCTTTATCAAAAAATGGGAAATATTTGTATGAATTTATGCACTCAGGAAGAGCAGGGTTCAGCTTGCCGATTTCTATTCAATGGGAAAGTCTAAACCCTGATGTTGTGGATGTTTTAAGTCCTAAAGTGTCCTAGTATTGGAAGAGTATACGGATTCCTTCCTTTAGATGTTCTAGATTTATCTCTCTCTAGAGAATTATACTTATTCATTTTTCTACAACCCTGGGTGGCACTGATATTACGTCTGTATATCGGATTGATCTCGATGATCTTAATGTGTTGGGGGTGAATATGTGGGACTTTCATAGGATGTGATTAGTAAGACCCAATGTTTTACCTTGGGAAACCCCAGGTGATGTTCGTTTATGACATCCTAGATTTATCGGCATTTGAGGAGGAGTATGCAAGGAACATGAAGATGGTCTTGGACCCACTTTTATAGAACAAGATACACGAAAAGATCATGAAGTTGATTTCTTGGATTCGTTAGGTGTTATATTTCTAGGACACATCACCTAAGAGGGAGGAGTTGTACTGAATCCAGTGAGGGTTGAGATGGATTTTTATGAGAATAACTTCATGTCCCATAATCTCAAGTTATAAATAGTGGTCTTCACATTGATGATTTTTTTATTCTAATTCATGGGTGAGTGATACATCATCCACATCAACCTTTTGATTATCATGTATGTATTTTATTAGAATGACAAAGGCTTGAGATAGAGTTGATTCATAGATTTCCTACCGGGATATTACATATAGTTTGTATATACTCTTGGGAAGAGGAATGTGGAAGCATATGATCTTGATAGGAATCTAGTAAGTAGTTAATTAATAAGGCATTAAAGCAGTTTTCCTCATTGCGGTTGCCTTCATGGATGGAGATAGAGAAGCATATCTATAGTCATTAGTTGTTACCCATCAATTCATAAATGATTCAGGGAGGTAGAGCATGATGATACCAACTTGGAGTATTCACATGCTCAGGTTTCTACAGGGAATACCCCTGATGGACATTCGAATGGTGGGGAGCACGTCACTCTTTTCAAGAGTTGTGAAGTTGTAGTAGTGGATGCCTAGATTGGAGATATGCATCGGGGTATTCTTGTGGTTTTCAAGGAGGACACTGGGTATGAAAGAAATGGTGAATATGGGGGTTCCTATTGAAATAAATGATGAAGGATTGTTTGAATTAGTTTTTTTGGTTGTCAACTAACTATTTGAATCCCCTTTTCTTGGTCAGGGTTTCTCCTTATCTTTCTGGAGGTGCCTCAAAGTAAGTGGGAATGGATATTGATGGACATTGTGACTAGTTTACCATATTGATCCAGGATACATTATACCATCATTTTGATCATTTACCGACTGACAGAGTCATTCCACTTCCAAACTACCCAGGAACAGAGTTAAGTGGAGGGCTTGGGATGCCTCTACGGGCAAGAGATAGTTCGAATCCAAGGAGTTTCATAGATGATAGATTCATATCATTCTTTCATGAGGTGTTTGGAGAGAGTGTGAAGGTCATCTAGGAATGGATGAAGAACACACATGTCCATTCAAGGTTTTGTGTTTGATGAAATCGGAGACCTTTGGAGTTTGATGAAGGAGACCATGTCTTCATTTAGGTCACACCCTGAAGAGGTTTACAATGCTTTTTTGGGGTGGAAAGCTATCTTTAAAGATAATGGTCCCTATTTCATGTACTTTGTGTATCTGAAAAGGTAACATACTACTTTTACATACCCCACAATGGGACCACGTACAAAACGTTTTGCACATGTCAAAGCTTATGACAATCATGCATAACCCCTTTGCACATCATAATCTTCGGCGAGCAAGGCATCGACTTTGGAGTGTCTTTGGATGAACCAAATGAAGTTCTAGGGTCCTTTATAGATGATCTCTTTTCATTGGTTCATTCCTAATGGGAGCGTGAGAATCTCTAGAAGACCACATGGCAGCCGAAGGCTATGATTCATGCTCCATGCTCTCACATTTTGTTCTAGTAAATCTTATTTGGATTTTCAAGGACATAAATCATTAATTTTTTGTTAATGTAATGAATCATATTTTCTTAGTTCTATTTTTACAACATTTGTATAAAAATTACAAGACCTGGTGCTAAGACGACATGCGATTCTGAGTCACGGTGTGCACACAATTATTCGTCAAAAAATATTTTGTTTTTAAATAGAGTGCATGAGAGGTTTTACTAATAATGTGAAGTAACTCTTAAACAGATTTCCTAATCATAAATATGAGTGCAAAATTGTGTTTGGGATGGGGGTATTAACCAATTATTAACTTAACTCTGGTCGTTGAGGGTCTCCATTGAGAAAACCCAAAATTGTCATAACCATAAATAAAATAATTAAGTAAACTTATTTTATTTTTCATATCTGTATAACTCATAAATGGAAACTCAGATTGGAAATCTAAGAGTACCATTGAGCTCATGAGAATGTGCTTTCCTTAGGAGGACCCTCACCTTGACCAGCATGAGCCAAGGGTAAAATTTAGTATTTGGACTTTTAAATAGAGAATAAAATAAACTAAAAGAATTTTATTTTATTTCTTTTGAAGTTTCATATCATGGAAATGCAATGACACAATGATGGGGAAACCCATTCTCATTTAAAAAATGAAGCATCACGGTGATGCTGTTTTAAAGTGAAACATTATCACTGAAACACATTAAAACATTAATGTTTTTCCACCATTAATCAGGGGTAGGGTCCAGTGTTAGAATTAATAATTCTGTAAAATTTCTCTCAAACCCTAGAGTATTCATAAAGAAATGAGGAGGAGTTTCTCTAATTGGTGATGAGGAATTGGAGGTTGGGATTCAATCAAGTGTTGATGAATCGACAAACATCGACAGAACAAGGAACGACGTGATGATGCGACTTCAATATACGTCAACAAGAAATCCAACATGAGTTAGGGGTTTTTATTTTAATTTTTTATTTCCCCATTCATGGATTTAAATGTATAAGGAAGATTAACACAGGAAGAGGTTGGCCCACGATTCAGTCTTTCTTGTAGGGGGTTCGATTTGCAGTGATTTAATGACAGATTATCTTTATTATTTTTGATTAAATGTTCTAACGGTAATGAAACATGATTGACATGAACAACGATCAAGGTTCGTTCATCTTTTAAGATTCATGCCTCTCCTCCCTCCATTCTTAATTCTTCATGGGAATTCCTATATTGGAATGTGACTCCATATTTTTGATTCAATCAATCCTTCCCAAAACAATCCTTGGTACAATGATATGATATTGTGGTTCTAGTATCTACTTGGCAGAATAGAGGTGGGATGACGACGGTGGAAAATAGATCAAGACGTTGTGAGAGATATCACCTATCAATTTTCATTTCACATGAATTGATTGCGGTGTGGATCTAATCCCACAGAAGTGGAGATGGTGACCCAAGGATTCCAGAACCTTTTCTATATCGAAGAATGGACCACCAGAGCGCGTCTGGTGGCCCACAGAAGAATAAACTACTGTGTCAGATGATCTTGTCGAAACCATAGTGAGGAGTAAGCATTGGGCTTTGGTGGATGTGGTTTGAGCATCACGGTCCAACTGGACCACACTGGTAGGGCACCATGATGATCTGAATGGTTGTTTGAAGACACAGTGCCCAGCGCAACCTGGGAGGAGCAGACCGGCCCACTCTAATGGGTTGGCACATGGGGTCTGGTAGGGCCTGGCTGCTCCAGGAAGGACCTAGTAGACCCGGATAACCTAGTGGGTTGGGTCAGCAAACATAAGGCTGGGTCAGGTCAGGCTAGACTGGACACTCACCCAACATACCTCTTTTCAGTAAAATGACTATAACTTTAAAACAATAAGTCTGTTTGATGACCCATCTACGATTTTGGGACACTCTCGACCAGTTGGTCCTTTAAGTTGGATTTGGGGGTTTATAGTTCAATGAAAAGTAGATGGTGGCATTATCATTTTCTATCATATGAGGGAACTATATTGGATCATGATCTTGTCATAGAGGGTGATAGTATAGATAGTTTTCACACCCTTGGGATTCTCTATAAAGGTTAGATGCACAATCCAGTTCGTATCGTAGATAATGACCTGTGTTCTTATATGAGTCAAATCAACCTAAATTTTATAGTAACTTCATGGGCTAGAGCATAGATCGCATCGAGATGCTCAATCAGTCCTCACTTCTCTTCATGGTACCTTAGATAGGGTTTGTGTCATGGTAGTGACTAATATTTACAAGGTACCTCATCCCCTATCTAGGATGATAATTCCAGTTGGGCCAGGAAGTCCCCGAGTGACCCCTATGTGCAAGACCCCTTATTTGTGTATCGATATCTGGTTTTCCCTTAATAACATGACCTGACAAACATGCTTCAGGTAGTTATCAATATTTTCTCTTTGGGAGGGGTCCAATTTAGAGAGACCTCTAGGGAGGTTCTCTGAAGAATTCATAAATCAAGGTGTGAGTTCTCCTATAATGAGCATGTCCTGAGTAGAAACCTGTGACCAAAGATTTTTTTCTGATATTAAGACTCCTTATCTCAGTGAGACTAGACATCTCAGGGAAACATCATGACCTAATGAAAACATATGTTCTCTAATATACTATTGGTAGACTTGTTCTACATTCTTTCTTTTAGATAGATAGAGGAGTAGGATCTCCCATAATTAAGCATGCTGCATGTGGAACCATATGGATGACAGTGGATGAGATATTGCATCTTCAAATCCTTTACAAGTATACCTGAATTGACTTATTATATTTGTTGTTGAAATATACCTATGTTGAGCTAACTGTACCTTCTTATTGGTGTTTCCTTTTTAGTATTTTACTTTTTTTTTGGGGTCCCCTACTGATTATTGTTTTACTCACCCCTAGATGGGATTTTTTCAAACGTGTTGTGTATTGTGTTTTTAGCTGATGATTTGGTGGGGTCCTAGGTAGAGAAGGGTTAGGACCAGGACTAGGCAGTTCCTTGTGAGATCAAACGAGATGAGGTGTTTTTGGTATATTCATAAAACAACATCAGTACCTATGTTTATAGGCCAGACATTACAGTTGCCTATATTTTAGTTTTCTTGTATTCTGGCCTGGTTTTACTTTACTACTATATTTTAAATGATACTATGTTGTTGGGATGTGGTTTTATTCCTGAATTTTCTATACATAGTGTTTTATCTCTCCATCCACTATGTCTTGGAGTTGGGTGCATGTGTACAGGTTCTTACGTAAATGCCTCCCATTTTGGGATATGCCTACTCGATGCTAGTCAGCATCCTATGGTCTATCGGAGGAGAGCCTGAGGTAGCCCAGGCCTGAGCCTTGAGGGAATGGTCATGAAATTTATAAGGAATGATATTCTATTAGTTAATGTAAAATTGATACATTCACGGGTAAAGAATACACTGATTACAATATATTTGTTTCTACTTCATAAATAAACAACTTTGAGGATGACTATAATTTATCTAATAAATCCATGCATATATTTCATAGAATTATTATGGGATTCATATGGAAATAATCATAAAAAGTGTGACCTCAAGTTCTCAGTAATGGTAAAATATAACTGAAGCAATAAAGAATCAATAAGAAGAATCAATATGGGATGTTAAGTAACTGAAAGAATATACCATGTAATCCAAAAACTAATAGGAAGTGCATAAAAAAAATATCATGGTAATAACTGGATACAAATTCTATACAAATAACTAGATAATGAAATATAAATATATAATGTTATGAAACTTGAATACATGACATCTAAATATCTTAAAATGAAATGTATCCATAAATATATCGATAGAAAATATCGTATATTAATAATATTAGAAACTAATATGATGGAAATTATTGATTATTGGACTCCATGTTTCGTAGGTACATGGCACCTTTACCATCAATACCTTTCACAATACAGTTTACAAAATATCAGGTATAACCCATCTGAGGTGGCAATCCAACTGAATCTTCCTATGATACTATCAATTCATCGAGGGGCTATCTATAATAGGGGACCACCAGTGTTTTACATGCCCATAACAGTCCACATATATGAAATAAAATATTTAACCAATGTAAATTATCAAATATCCAAATGAAATTAAAGATATATATTTATCATTATTTACCCATATAATTAAATCACATTCAATGTAAACACATTATAAAAAATTATATATGGTGATCATATCCACGAAAAATAATATGGGTACTTTGGGTAAATTCAATTTCAAATGATCATAGGAAATTAAATTTTTGAAGAGGACTAAAAGGGATCAAACAAGTGAATATTAATACAATCCTTAGCTAACTCAATCAAAAAATATCCAAATGAAGAATAATTATGGTATCAACACAAAATATCAGATGAGGAGTACAAATATAGGTTTAATGTCTTTGATTGAAGAAAATAATAACATAAATAATATTCTTGAGTAAAATGACCTTTTATTTTGAAAACCATTTAAAAATACAGTAAATTTTATAGACCCTTTTAAGAAAATATAATTAAAAATAAAACTATTAAACATTAAAGGGAGGATTAAATGAAATTATGGAGGTTAATTCTATAAATTTTATATGAGTTAAAAACATTCATTACCTTTAAAAGGTAAAAGGGTTAAAAAAATTTCCTATTTTAAAAGAGATAAGAATATTCCATTGAAAACATTGGAAATCCACAAAAAGGGGTAACAAATTATTTATCAAATAATTTTTGAAACATTTTTCAATACATTTTAATAAATAATGGTTTCTAGTTGAAAATAGGTTCTCTTACTAAAATGATAAACTAATTCAGGGTTCTTTAAAAAAAAATTATAAAGAAACTTTAGTAAAAAAGGGTGGAGAAATGGTACTGATACTTGAAAAAGATAATCAATTACTTGAAGGGAGTAAAAATAAAGTGGTCATTGAATAATGTTAATATAATTTATTTAAATGGAAATATCATGAAAAGGTCTATAATGTTATTGGACAGGAAAATAATCTTTAATCATTACCAAGTGTCCCATACAACTTCGAAAATTTTAATTAAAAAACCTCATGAGAGAATAATATTAAATGAAAATCTTAAATACCATGATGATAAATTAATTCATGATATATTATATAAAAAATGTGGTATTTAAACCACACAAAATATGTATGTTGGGAACATGAAATTAATCTCACCTATGTAAAAAGTGAGATGAGAATCCTTTACCTTGCATTTCCTTTTCTTGGAACATCCTTTAACCTACGACATATAAAAATTATATTAATTTTATACTTGATTGAGAAACGTTTTAATGTATATCATTAATTTTATTTCACTAATTACTATTTTTTTATGAAACAATATAAACAATTAATGTTACGTCAGGTTTTGTGACCATATTCAATTTATGTCTCAAAAGAAAAATTGGAAGGTAAACTATGGTCAAAGGGTTAATTATACACCATTTTCATAATAATAATCAAGAAATAATTTTCATATTTATTCATCAATTATAATTTTAACATAAGTTATTAAATATGGTTATGAAAAATGAATCATTGATACTATCCTAGAGATGATAGGTCGTATGTAAGCATGAGTAATGTTATTATTTTTCAATGATCATTTTGGATTGAATGTAAGTTATACCATATACTTTAAAACTTATAATTATATATAAAATAAAATTTTAATTTATCATATGTACTTATTTAAATTAATCTACTGATGAAAAACGAATCACATCATGTTGATAATGAGGTATTCCACCCATCCATGAATAACATTGTCACTTTTTAAGTGTGTGAAATGGTAATACTGAAAATGATATATATATATATATATTGAATATTTCAAGAAAGGTAAATATGTAAATACTATCTGATTCAGTTTATTTATGTCACATATTATTAATTAGAATCATCCTTTATATGTTCCATGTATAGTGTGATGAATCACATCACATTGAGGGGGCGGTAGTCCAGACATTCTTAAATGATGTCATCGTTTTTTCATAAATGGGAAAGTATAAAGATATGTTTTGTAAAAAAATAAAATAAGAATAATAAAATTATTATTATCAAGTATATAAAATATAAATTTATTTTATACTATAATGTCCACCATTATATATGGTAAAGGAAAAAATGAATAATCTTCATTTCATGACGCATTAGTTCGATGTACAGAAGAAATAGTATGATCATTACCCATTACATAGAAGTGTGTGTAAGAGTATTTTGAAAAATTATAATAAAAAATCATATAATATTTATTATAATCTTTTGTTTATACATGAATTAAATAAGTATATTTTAGGTATTGGATAATGGAAATGAAATTAAAATACTTGATAAAAGATGTTACCTCTTAATCATGTAACTACTTTTAGTTTTTACCAAAAGGATTCCATGGAATGATTTATCCCAAAAGTTATCATTAAAGGAATAGTAGAGGTATTTGGGGAAACAATATGGTAATATAATGGCCTAACCTATGAGGTTTGAGAGGTGTGTGTAATGGGTATAGTTGGTGGCCTTTTATAGGGAAGGAAAATGTCTCACTTAGAATTTTTAAAAACATGTTTTGTGTAACCATGTTCTTACATAAAAAAGAGTTCAAAAATCAACCAAACTCAACAATGTAAAATTAATGGACTATTTATTTAAATACAATTTGTTTTGGAAAATTTGATAGGTCATTTGGGCCCCTAAGTTAAATTTTTAGTCCTCTATTAAGCTTAATTTTACTTTAACAATTGTAATTAATTTTAATAAATTTCACTAACCATTTTCGTAAAAAAAGAAGGTATTATTAGATATTATTAATTATTATATTTCAAAACATTGTATCCATTTTTTCTAATTCCATTAATATAAGTGGCTTAAAGTGTTATAAATGTATTCCAACGGGCGGGACGACAATACAGGTTTTTAAAGAAAAAACGTCTAAAATGTTGCTATGTTTTTTAATCAATTTCAAATTGAAATTGATTCCAATGAAATATATTTTATAAATTTATAAAAATATTATATAAATTAAACTTTAAAACAAATTAAAATTACAATTACGCCTTATAAATAAATTAAATTGAAAAGCAATTTTGAACTAAAGTTTAATATTTTTAAATATTCATTAAAAAAATGAAATATTCGAGAAAAATATAAAATATTTACCCTTAACTAATTATTATGTATTTTTTCAAATATTAAGTTCATTATTTACATATCAAATCAATTTAAGTGTTAAAATTCAGTGTTAAAATGGTGTATCAATTAAAAGGCACTAAAATTTCTTTTATAAAAATATATGTTTTTTTTGTGAAATAGAGTTTTTTCGATATCTTATTTATATGAAACCTAATTGACATAAATAAAATGTATTTTATTGAATATATAACCTATATAATTCATTAAAATAATTTAATAAAGGTAATTAATTGTGTTTATTAAGATAAAACTCTTTTGGAAGAATAAAAATAAAAATATTCCTTTTTATATCGAATTGGTTCTTATTTTCCTTTCTAATTAATTGGTAACCCATTATTTAATTTTATATTTATATAAAAAATATATTTTAATAATTTATTTAATACTATTTGAAAATTCATGTTTATATCTTAATATATTAAATAATTTTTTTAATAATATATTATTATTTGGAAAAACATAGTCTTGTGTGTGACACAATCCATCAAAGAACGTTTTTCTTTCATATAATGCACGCTAACACAGTGTTTCATGCATTGAAATATATATAATATAATTTAAATATTAAATATATTATAAATTATCCAGATATTATGTTACCTTGCATGCTTGGTGTGACATGTCATACACACTATCAAAAATAAAGTTCATACTTTAGATTTTTGGTGCGTCACATTCTTCCAATCATATTTAAATGGAATCCTCTAAATATAATATTAATCATGGTGATAGATTATTTGATAATTAGTATTTTTAAATCCCAAAATTGGATAAGGGTACTTAAAAAATCCATGGTAAAAGTTATAATGTAAAGTACAAAATTCACATGGACTACCATGTCACTAGGTTTCTATGTTGGAGAATATAAGTGGAATGTATAGATATGTAATTGGTTAAAATTCCTAAAAATTTATAAGGATTTATTGGGGAATAAAAAAAAATTCAATGATCAATAAAATGTTGGGGTCCTGAAAACCAAAAATCATTGATGATTTAGAAGACAATCAGTTCAATATAAATTATTGTATCAGGAAATCATTTTATTTTTATGTCATTTTCCTACTGTTGGGTAATTATTTTACAACCTATGAATATATAGAAATATAAATACTTGATAGGTTTCTATTTCATATGAAAAATCATAGCTTTTTATTTTTTCTGATAAAATTATAATTTATTCCTTTAAATCTTGATATTAATTAAAAATAATATTTGTTTATACATGAAGCATGAAAAAATAATTTTAAAGGGGTTTAAGGGCTATAAAAGTGTGAAAAGTCTAACTATTTTTTTTAAATATCTTCCAAAACCAATATGGTTAATATATTAATATTTAATCCTCAAAAGTGATACTATTTGATGATAATTTATATTTATTTTGCTAATTAATTAACTAAAAACAATGAAAAATTAATAAGGGCATCAGGTAGGTTATTGGTTGGCCTAAAACACTAATAGTCCTTGGATAATGGGTTCATGACCCATATCCTTTTCATATTTGATTTGGGGTCAGCCAAAATATGGGTTGTCCTTTTTTAAAACCAAATTAATATAATTTCTAAAATATTTATAATGGAAATACTTGAAATTTAATAATTATGTGGAATCTTAATTATGATATTCAATACATCCTCAATAAATAAATACTTCATTATTTTTATATTAACATAGGTCCTTCCATGCTCTAATAGTTATCCATAATATCATTTCCTAGATTTTTAAATCATGATACTATATCATTAATAAAAAACACATTAGGTTTAACCTGAGTTTTTCATTTTAAAAATCCTTAATAGTGGTTTGTAAATTAAATATATATTATCTTAAGTATATAAAATGGGAGTGTCAAAATGGGTTCACAGTAAGGCATGTTTTTGTGTACCCATTACCCCGAGTCAGGCTCGGAACACCCTATCAGAGTTATTACTCTTTTTTACATTTGTTCCCAGAAACACATCCACTTGTGTTATACATACATGGATGTATTTCTAGGAAGAACCATTTAATTTATAACTTACAAAAATTCTAGAATTTTATTCTATAATTATACATAATGTATGTATTAGGGTAATTTTCTCTAACCTATGTTTTCCTAAATATAGTTCTCAAGGTTGCTATTAAACTTCCTCTGATACCAACTATAGTTCTTCGACCTAGATAGCTTGGTTCTAGTTTCTACTATCAATTACATTGGAATGATTTCAAGGAATAAAATCTTGAAGGAATGAGATTTTAGTATTCTTGGTAAACTAGATATAGAAATGAGAAAAAAATACATTAATAACAATTTATTTTTTCTTCTTTCTAAATAAATAACATCCTGAATAATTCTAATTCGTCTATTAAATCCCTACATATCTACCAGAGTATGCTTCATGGATTCATGGGGAAATAAACATAATATGGATGAGGTCAAATTATTAGTAATTGTATAATATAATAGAATAAATAGAGTAAATTAGAATAGTCAATATGGTAAGATAAATATCTGAAATCACCTACCATGTAATCCATAATCTGATTAGAGGTGAATAAAAAATATGGAAGGTTAATAAGTGGAAACACATTCCATCCAAATAACAGGATAAGGATAAGTAAATATAAAACTTTAAGAAACCAAAACACATGCTATCTAAATAGGGAACACCCCCAGATTTCATAGTACAATATTTCTTCAAAGTAATTCACTAATTTGCACTATAAGCAACACCGAGTTCAAGCGCACAATAACTTAAAAAACTAGTCGTTATGAATAGTAATAAATTCTTTTTAAAATTTTATAAATTTTATCATTCAAAATGGACTTCATTTTGGGATTTGTAATATTAGAGTTAGATTAGAGTGAATTGTTTTTTATTTTTCTTAAAACTTTTAATTTTTAATGAATATTGAAAAACACTAAGTTATCGTTTAAAACCAAATTTTAATTCAAATAATTATTTATTTTATTTAAATTTATTTTAGTTAGAAATAGATACATAATACCTATATATGTTCAATGTAATTAATCACATTAATTTTATAATAATTTTCGATATAGACAAATTTTATTTAACTTTTCACCATCTTTTACCCATCTCCTAAGAGAATTTAGAAATTCACATAAAACGTAATTTTACCGATTTTGTGAGTGGAATTTAAAAAATACATGAGACACAGTTAATATCAAGGAGTAAAATGTGGGTGAATAAGATAAATATATTTTTTCTGAATAGTAACTTTTTATTTTTATTTACCACGGTAAAAATAAATAGGGTAATTAAAGGTAAAAATGATATTATTATTACCCTAACACATGTCCTAATTCTATTTTCTAAGTATAATTCGAACAAAAAAACCTTAGGTATAAAATATGAACCTATTTGGTCCATTTGGATTAGATTAGGACCTTTATTATTATTTAATTCAAAGAAGTGTTAAAAGAGATAAAATCAAAGGTAAATAAATAAAACATTTTTAATATACAGTTATAGATAAGATAAATTAGATTATAAATATTCCTTATAAATCTAAAGAGATTTAATACCTAATGATATTTTATTTATAATTTTTAGAAATTAAATAATTTAATTTATTTATGTCCCAATGGTGATGCCGTAATTACCTAATTAATGAAATATTAGAATAATTGATATTATAAATATCAAAATAAATATAATATAAGACTTTATATGAATTACACTAATTTAATAGGTTAATATAACATATTAGGGTCTTTTTTATGAATTTTTCTCCAAGTAATAATGATATTTTGAATTTAGAAAACACAAAATACCAAATAGTGTCAAAATTGACAAAAATAGTTTTTAAAAAACATATTATATTATTAATTGATATTCAATTCCAAAAAATCTAAGGATCATACAATAGACTTATATAATTATAGGTGTATCATTAATTAACCACTTGTGGTTCTCTTGTATGTATATAATATGTTTATTAATGATATAATACAAAAATACAAAGATGCATGGTAAATGTCAAACTATTTAACTAAGAGTTAAATATAAATGATTAGGTTAATATGGTGACCCAAAATTGACTAAAATCTATTGGTTGAAAGGATTTCGACCCATCCCAACCTTATCCTTTAAATAAATTAATTTGGATCCATTATAAACCGAATTTAAATTTATTATAAAATAATATTTTATGTTTTTTCTAAGGTGCCCCTCACCCCTCTTATAAAATGGTATTCCCCCTTCACTCGAATTATCACCTTCTAATCCATTTGGCTCAGCCATCCTCGGCCCAAATACCCTCTCAACTATACTCCCTTCAACCCAGAGGTCTTAGTTTGACCAGAAAGATAACCTGTGGATCCCTTTTGATCAAATCAAAAGGAAGAACCTGAAGAAGAGGTATTGATTTCACCACCCTCTTTCATGTTCCTTCCACATCAATTTTCTTTGATGTTTCAATTATAAAATAATAAATCCAGTGTATTCTATATAGTGTATATTTATTTTATGTATCCAAATTCAATATTCTATCCACCCATTGAATGACATGTCACCATACGTGTGTACGTATGGCTTACCGTCTCCACGTCGTGGTGTAATTGTTATTCAATGCATTATTATTTGGATGGGTATAATAATGATGTGTATTTGATGTAAATATAAATATAACATGATAATGATTATTTATATATGATATAACATCCAATTATATATTATTTTAATATCAAAAGAATGATATTTTCTCCCATGCGTACGTTCGGATTACCATCTCCACAACGCGATGAGATTTGTTTCCAAGTTCACCATTCATCGACGATTATGAAAATATATATTACTAATAAGTATGTAATATATGACATAATACTACTACTGGAGATATCTATATTTATATATATAAGTATTTATGTACATACATATATCTTATTCACTTACTTCCGTTCAATACTATATGAAAATGGAAACAACGTTTATACCTATGTATGGACTATCGTCTCAATAAACTGTGTTTTCCATTTCATATATATGTCTATAATAAATATTTATATTCTATATATATATGATATATAAATCATGTTTTATATTTTAGAGGTATTTAAATCATGATCTAAGTGATACAATCAAGAGTAACAAGTTAAAAAACGTACGATAAAGAAAGCGATTATTATCCAAAATATTAATATAACCTAGAAAATATTATTAAATGGGTAGAATAAATTCATAAATGAATAATGTATGATATCATAAATATTATTATGGTTCTGTTATAATTTAATAACATACTATAGTATTCATACAGGAGGTTAAACATACCCTTGATAAAGGAAAGTGCAAGGTAAGGGGTTTTCACCTCACTCCTTATTCCCGTGAGATTCATACCATATTGCCACTATTACCTTTTGTGTGGTGTATTTACTACCCATAATTGTATTCATTATGTAATACACTTTAATTTATGTGTATTTACATATTATTTGTATGATACTTCTTTCATGGGGTGTATGTTTCGTAAGTTACCAAATTGGTTAGGGTTATTTCCTCAATCTCGTTATTATCTGAGATTGTTCATGTGTAAGTATTTTCTTGGACATACTTATCATAGATACCCATATTTAAAAAAAATGTTTTCAAAAGTAATATTTTACGGTTTTATGAGATATTGTATTAAACTAGATCATCATTTTAAATGTTTTAATGATTTATCATTCAAACCCCTTTTAATTAATGTCAATTTTTTCAATTTTTTTAAGGATTTATGTATATGGACATGAATGTTTTTAAATGATAATTCTTTTTATAAGTTTCAAAGTGGTATGGTAAAATTTGATTAAAAAATTTATTTAAATTTATTCCTTTCTAAATTATGTGACTCTTAAATGATTTCAAAATAGAAAGAGATATTTCTCAAAAAATGGTTTTGATTTCATCAATGTCAAAATCTTTTGATGGATTTTAAGTTTATTTGAAGTTGATTTATTATGATACAAAACTTATATATTATTTTAAAAGTCTGGTGATATGTTTGACTGTGGATGTTCAATTTTTATACCATTAATGGTTAATAGTTAATGTATTGATATTCCATATTCTAGTTCTTATACGAATGATTATGATATGTTTAATCCTTTTTATATGAGGAACGCATTTGACTTAGTATGTGATGGGTGGAGCCCACTATAGCTCCTCGATGCATCGGTTGGTCTTATCAGACAACTAGACAAGGAATTGGCTGAGGCCCTTTCCCAATTTGAATGTGGTTTTGGCCAAGGCCTTAATCATTTTTAGAAATCTTGGCCGAGGGATTGAAAAAATGTTTCAGAATGTTCGGCATTATATATTACCTAATTATGGAGATAATATTGACGGTTCATGTGGTCATTAGACTAGTAGAATACCCTTGATTATGTTTTATTATGGCATTATTTACTCAACTCATATTCTTTCCATAAAATTATTCGTGCTTATTATTGGTAATGGCACGTTGTTTCAATTATTCACCATGTTTAATATTTATGTCATTTTCCACTATATTCGTACCCTTACTGAGCATTTGAGCTCACCCCTTTCTTATGTTTCATTTTCCTAGGAGTCCAAGAAGTGTATTATGATTGATATCCAGGGTTAAGCTAAAGGGAATATTGTAGTTCTCATAGAACTATTTATGGTGTGTTTTATGCATGAAATTGTAATGTAATATTAATGTATGTAATCTATTTTAAAAAAATGCTAAACTGATCGGTCATTAGGGACTAGATTCCTTGTAATCATGGAAATGTTTTAAAATAATGTACCGATTGTGGGTAACTGGGGTCGGGGAATTATAGTAGGTATTAGAGGAAGATTAGAAATAACCTTGGAAACTAGATTTAGAAAAACTCTGATTAGAGCACATTACCATAAGTTAGACTTTGAATATTAGTATAGAATAACTTCCTAGAATTTTGGTAATGTAAAGTTTTGGGATATTTCTAAGAAAATACATCCCTATCTGGATACGAGCAGGTAGAGGCGGATCTAGCCCAAATGTATCTAGTGGTAAAACATGAAAACACCGCTTTGATCTATACTCAAACGGGAACTGCTGCACGACAACGGGCCTTGCTGCACTAATGGTTACGACACTCCTGTGGGATATGCTTAGGATAATTCTCATTTTCATTATGAACTATTATGAAGGGTTTATGGGTATATATTTCCTCAAGGAAGACATTTTTATGATTATGGATTATGTCTATAAACTATTTAATTTATGTTAAGTGTTTTACAAGTTTGGGTTTAGTTATTGTGATTCATAAACTAATGTAGTGTATGCCATTGTTTAGAAATGGCGCCCAGTAGATGGAATAAGAACTCCAGCAATAAACATGATCCAAAGAGTAAGAAGGATCATATCTTTTATGTTCTTAGGCCATAATTTAGAAGGGAAATAGTCTCCTAAGTATTATCATCATATGAAGAAACAATATCAGGTGTTTAACAGATTAGTAAAGAAATCTCAGAGTCTTATGGCTTTGAAGGGAAACCGGGGAAGAAAATTATTGTAGAGAGAAGGACAGATAAAGGGAATAAGAAAAGCAAAGATTTTCCCATATGTGATAATTGTGGAAAGAGTCACCTTGGAAAATGCTTGAGCGGAATAGCAGTATGTTATAAGTGTGGAGAAATAGGACCCCACATTCATGATTGTGAGGGTAAGAAAAAGGCTTTAAATGTAAAATGCTTAATCTATAAGGAGTGGGGACAATACATGAATAAATTTTCAAATCTTAAGAGTATGACTCAAATGATGCTATTGGATAATAATAAAGTTATGATACTACCACAGATGAAGAGGATTGACTAGTGTTCTGATGTTGTTTTTAAAGAATTATTTAATTTGAGTGTTGTATCGATGATGTCCTGGTTATATTAATTATGGAGATAAGTAAAGATTATACTCCAGTACTATTTCATTGAGGATTTGAGATTATATAGTACTATGAAAAGTGACTCAATAGCAAGTTAAACCTTTTTTTGAAAATACATGGTTAAAGGAAAGGTAATCCTTAATATGGTCTTGATACTAAGGTAGTAATTTTGGAATATGAGATGGTTGATTTGGATAAATTATATTGGACATTCTTGACTACCTTGGCACTGAGTAATGGTTTTTTATTTCATCAATGTTGAAATTTTCAGAGTTTTTTTATATAAGTAATATATCTAGTATTATATAAGGAATAAGGGAGCTTGAATGTAATCAATAAGGTTTTATGTTAATTCAGGGTGTTAGCATATTTTAAAAGAATACATAATTAAGTTATTCACATGTTATTTCATGAAAAAATAGACTTTCATTGTGTTTAACTTCCTTATAAATTTTGGACTGTGAGTTTGGATAGAAGTATTTTAGATAAGTCTAGTTTGAGATTATTTGTGGATTTCCATAAAAAGGATAACCCAGAGGTTTGGCGGAAACCCGTCACATTCGGAAAAGTCGTGAGACTTGAACCCGCAACAGAAGGGAGACAATGATGTATCACCTATAACTAACCCACGTGATGTCCAGGATTGAATAAGGTAGGTTATTTAAAGGGTGTGGTAGATGAATTATAAATTCATTTTTTTGGAAACCTATACGAATAGAATAAATAGAATATTTTTTAAAGTTCTATTGTATTTTAGAGTGAAAGATGAGTTTATGGTAGAAATTAGTTAATGGATGAAAATTTACTTGAAAAGTATACATTTTTTTCATATCTTATTCTATGAGGAAATAAATTCTTAAACATTAGGTAAGGCATCTTAAAACAAAAAATATGTTATCCTAATACCTTACATTTTATTGAGCTGATGGTATTTTAAATCATCATAGATTTGTGGCTTTGAGGCCCTGAATTCTATAATTGTTTGTGAATCATGACCAAAATCACTCCCTATAAATATTTATGTTTTTCCTCTAATTATTTGTCTCAAATTGCCACTAATTTTCTCTTAATCGATATCATAATTTGGTTTTGACTTTTTCATTCCTCTTTTCCTCTTATTAAGACGAAAGTTTATTAACCCAATTTTCGATGTGGGTTTTCCCACAATGGTATTTTCTATTTTCAAACTTTTATTTTTGAAGAAAAAATTCAAATTAGGAGGATGAAATTTATTTATGGAGGGAAGAATGTAATACCCCAAGACTTCAATGTAAATTATTTCTTCAGAGTAATTCAATAACTTTCACTACAGGCAACACCGACTTCAAGCGCACCATAACTTACAAAACTATCCCTTATGAATAGTACTACCCACTTTTGAAATTTTATAAATTTTATCATTAAAAATTGATTTCATTTTTGGATTCAGAATTTCGAAATTAGCTTAGCGTGAATTCTTTGTATTTTTCTGAAAACATTCAATTTTTAATGAATAGTGAAAAACACTAAGTTATAGTTTAAAACCGAATTATTATTTAAATAATTATTCATTCTATTTTAAATTATGTTAGGTAAAAAAAGACACATAATACCTATATAAGTTCAATGTAATTCATATGAGTCATTTTATAATAATTTTAGATATATAAAAATTCTATCGAACTTTTCACCGCCTTTTACACATCTCCTATGAGATTTTGAAAAATCATATAAAACATAATTTTACAACTTCTATAAGTGGAATTTTAAAAATTCAAGATACATGGTTTAATATCAAGGAGTAATTTTTTTTCAATAAGGTAAAAATAATTTTTAGTGAATAGTAACTTTTTACTTTTATTTACCACGGTTAAAAGTAAATAGGGTAATTAAGGGTAAAAATGATATTATTATTACCCTAAAACGTGTCATAATTCTATTGGCTAAGTATAATTCGACAAAAAACAACCTTAGGAATAATATATGAACCACTTTGGTCCACTTAGATTAGATTATGACATTAATTATTATTTAATTCAAAGAAAAGTTAAATGAGATAAAATCAATGTTAAATAACTAAAACATTTTTAATATAAGGTCATACATAAGATAAATTCGGTTATAAATATTAATTAGAAATCTAATAAAATTTCCTACATAATTATTTTTTATTTATAATTTTTAGACATTAAATAATTTAATTTATTAATGACACAATGGTGATGCATTAATTACATAATTAGTGAAATATTAAAATAATTGAAATTATAAATATAAAAATAAATGGAATATGATAATATTTATGAATTAAACTAATTTTATTGATTAATATAACATATTATTTTTGGTTAGATGAATTGTTTTTTGAAATAATAATGCTTTTTTGAATTTAGAAAAATCAAAATACCAAATAGTGTCAAAATTTACATAAAAGTGTTTTTAAAAAAAATATTATATTATTAATTGATATTCAATTTATCCACATCTATTGTTCGGCCAAGAGAATTTTATAATGATACGTATATAATTAATTACCCCCTTGGGGTTCTCTTGGATGTATATAATAATTTTATTAACCATATAATATAAAAATACAAAGAGACATGGTAAATGTCAAACTATTTAACTTTGATTTAAATATAAATGATAAGGTTAATATAGTGACCGAAACCTATCTAAAATATATTGGTTGAAAGGATTTATACCCATCCACACCTTATCCTCAAAATAAATCAATTTTGATCCATTATGAACTGAATATAAATTTATTATGGAATAATATTTTATGTTTTTCCTAAGGTGCCTCTCACCCCTCTTATAAAAGGGAACTCCACCTTCACTCTAATTCACACCTTCTAATCCATTCGGCTCGGCCAAAACCTACACAAATACCCTCTCAACTATCCTCCCTTAAACCTATAGGCCTTAGTTTGATCAGAATGCCAACCTATAGAGCCCTTTTAATCAAATAAAAAGGAAGAACTCCAAGAAGAGGTAATGATTTCACCACCCTCTTTTAAGTTCCATTCACTTCCTTTTTCTTTGTTGTTTCCATTCTAAAATAATAACTCCAATATATTATATAAAATATGATGTTATTATAATTATGGTACAACCAAATTGATTATTCTCTCCACTATTTGAATTTCATGTCACTATACGTGCGTACGTACGGCTTACCATCTCCATGTCATGGTGTAATTGTTATTCAATACATTATTATTTGGATGGGTATAATAATGATGTCTATTTGATGTAATTATAAAATATAACATGATATAGATTCTATATATATGATATACCATCCAATTATATATTATTTTAATATCAAAAGAATGATATTTTCGCTCATGTGTACGTACGGATTACCGTCTCCACGACGTGATGAGATTCATTTCCATGTTCACCATTCATCGACGATTATAAAAATATATATTACTAATAAGTATTTAATATATGACATAATAATTCTACTGGAGATATATATATTTACATATATAAGTATTTATGTACTTATATATATCTTATTCACTTACTTCTGTTCAATACTATATGAAAACGGAAACAACTTTTATGCGTACGTACGGACTACCGTCTCAATAAACGGTGTTTTCCATTTTATATATATGTCTATTATACATATTTACATTCTAAATATATATGATATATAAATCATGTTTTATATTCTGGATGTATATAAAACATGATCTAAGTGATACAATCATGAGTAACAAGTTAAAACACATACTATAAAAAAGCTATTATTACCCAAAATATTAATATAACAAGGAAATTATTATTAAATGGGTAGTATAAAGTCATAAATGAATAATGAATGATATAATAAATTTTAATATGGTTCTGTTATAATTTAATAACACACTATAGTTTTCATATAGGAGGTTAAACGTACCCTCTACTAAAGAAAAGTGCAAGGTAAGGGGTTTTCATCTCACTCCTTATTCCCATGAGATTCATGCCATATTTCCACTATTAACTTTTGTGTGGTGTATGTACTACCCATAATTCTATTCATTGTGTGATATAGTTTAATTTATTTGTATTTACATATTCATTGTATGATACTTCTTTCATGGGGTGTATGTTCTGTAAGTTACCAAATTGGTAAGGTTTATTTCCTCAATCACATTACTATCTGATATTGTTCGTGTGATAGTATTTTCGGGGACATACTTATCTTAGATACCCATATTTCAAAAAAATGTTTTCAAAAGCGATCTTGTAAGGTTTAATGGGAGGGTGTATTTAACTAGATCATCATTTTAAATGTTTTAAAGATTTATCTTTCTAAACCCTTTTAATTAATTTCCAATTTTTCAAAATGATTTTAAGGATTTATTTTTATGGGCATAACTATTTTGAAATGATAATTCTTTTTAAAAGTTTCAAAGTGGTATGGGACACTTTGATTTGAAAATGTATTTAAATGTCTTCCCTTGTAAATTATGTGACTCTTAAATGATTTCAAAATTGAAAAAGATATTTCTCAAAAAAGGGGTTTGATTCCATCTATGTCCACATCCTTCAATGGATTATAAGTTTATTTGAAGTTGATTTATTATGATACAAAACTTACTTATTGTATTGATGTTTTTGTGATATGTTTGACTATGGATGTGCTATTTTTATACCATTCTTGGTTAATGGTTAAAGTATTGACATTTCGTATCCTATTTCTTATACGAATGTTTATGATATGTTTAATCCTTTTCATATGAGAAATGTATTGGACATAGTATGTGACGGGTGGAGCCCGCTATAGCTCCTCGATGCATCAGTTGGTCTCATGAGACAACTAGATGTGGAATAGGATGAGGCCCTTTCCCAATTTGATATGTGGTTTTGGCCGAGGCCTTAATCATTTTTAGACGTCTCGGCTGAGGCCTTGACAAAATGTTTAAGAATGTCTGGAATTATACATTCCCTCATTATGGAAATATTATTGATTGTTCATGAGGTCATTCAACTAATAGAATACCCATGATTATGTTTTATAATGGAATTATTTACTCAACTCATATTCTTGCCATAAAAGTATTCATGTTTATTATTGGTAAAGGCATGTGGTTTCAATTATTCACCATGCATAATATTTATGTCATTTTCTACTATATTTCATACTCTAACTGATCATTTGAGCTCAACCCTTTATTATGTTTCATTTTCCCGGGAATCCATGAGGTGTATTATTATTGATATACATGGTTAAGCTAAAGGTAATAATGGAATTCTGGAAGAACTATTTACGATGTGTTTTTTGTTTGAAATTGTAATGTAATGTTAATATATGTAATATATTTTCCAAGACTGCTAAATTGATCGGTCCTTCGGGACATGATTCCTTAAAATCATGCCAGTGTGTTAAAATAATGTACCGACATTGGGTAACTAGGGTCAGGGCATTACAAAATAACTGAAAATGAAATGTATCTATTGATAATTCGATAAAAAATCTCATCGACGAATAATAACTAAAACTAATATGGGGGAAATACTTGCTTATTGGATTCCATGATTCCTAGGTATATGGTGCCTTTACCATCAAGACCTTTCAAAAATAATTTTACAAAATATCATGTACAAGTCATCTAATGCCGCTATCTAAATGATAGGTTCGATTTGACTATAGATGCATCGAGCGGAAATTTATACCATGGCATAAACCATGTTGTACTAGTCTAGAACGTTCCTCATATATCAAATAATAAATTTTACTAATGTTCCATATCAAATATACATATAAAATAAAATATATAATTTATCAATATTTCCCAACATAATTGAATAAATTTCATCTTAAACAACATATGAAAAATGGAATATAGTTTTAGAAATGATCATATTCATAAAAAATGATATCGATTATTAGGTTAAATTAAATGTCCAATGATCATTGGAAATTCAATATTTCAAATGGAGTAAAAGGGATCCGGGAAGTGAATGTTAAAACAATCATCGGACAAATCAATAAAAAAATACATAGGAATAATAATGAAGGTATCAACACTATATATCCCATGTGGAGTAAAAATATAGGGTTTATTTCTTTGATGAAATAAAATAAGAACATCACAAATTTTCATGAAGAAAATAATGTTTTATTTTGAAAACCCATTTAAATATACAATTATTTTTAAAATAAATTTTAAAAAAATCATTAAAATACCATGGGATAATTTTATGGGAATCATTAGATAAATGGTGGATGATAAATCCGTACATGTCGAATGTGGTAAAAAGAAACATTCCTTTTACATGCTAAAAAGTCTTAGAATAGTGCCTCATTAAAAAAAGAATATTCCTATGAAAAAATTGGTAAAATAGTGAAAGGGGTAAATTTTTATTTAACAAATCAATTTAAAAACATTTTTGAAAATATTTTAATAAAACATGATTTCTATTACAAAACATGTACATCCACTAAAGAGAAAAGTAAAGTCGTGTTTTCTTAAAAACATTTTCTAAAAAAATTTACTACAAAAGAGAGGATAAATGTAGTAATACGTGAAAAAGTTCATCAATTACTATAAGAGATAAAAATAAAAAAATTTGTTAAACAATTGTAATATTATTTTCTTAAATGTGAATACCATTGAAATATCCTTAATGTTACTGTTGAAGAATATAATACTTAAACATTACAAAGTGTCCTATACCACATTGAATCATATTAAATCATTAACATCAAGAAGTAATAATTTTAATTAAATTTATTAAATTCTAGGAAGATAAAATAACTAATTATTTAATATGTAAAAATGGTTAGTATATACACAACACAAAATATATAGGTGTTGAACATGACATTTATCTCAAGGATATAAAAAGTGAGATGAGAATCCCTTAACTTCTGTTTCCTTTCAGGTGAACATCCATTAACCTCATATTTAATAAAATTATATTAATTTTCTTCTTTCATTATAACATTTTTCATGTTTATCATTTATTTGATTTTAATTATTACCATGGTGTATACAAAAACATAATCAATTAAGTTTAAGTCGTGTGTTTTGACCGAAATTAATTTATATGTCAAAAACAACATTTTTAGGTAAATTGTGGTCAAAATGGTAATTATAAAAAATTTCCATAATAATATTTATAAAAATTATCATATTTATACCTCAATTATACTTTTAAAATCAATCATTAAATATGTTTATGAAAAATGAATCAATGTTACAATCATGGAGACAATCGGTTGTATGTACGCCTGAGTGACGTTCTTATTTTTAAATGATTATTATGAAAAGAATGTAAGTAACACCATATATTTCCATAATGATCATTAGATCATATGTAAAATATTATTTAATAATATATACTAATATGTATAATTTTTCTGATGAACAATTAATCACATCATGTCAAGGATAAAGTAGTCCACACATCCATGAAGAAAATTATCACATTTGATGTTTGTGAATGGGTAATAATTAAAATGATATATATATATATATAGTATATTTCCATAAATATAATTATATCATGAATATATTATATAGTTATTTTATGTAACATATTTTTAATTAAAATAATACATTATATGTTCCACTTATATAGTGAACGAATTACATTGATTTGAGGGGATGGTAGTCCACACATCCTAAAATTATGTTATCATTTTTACATAATATGAATGTACAAAGATATGTGTTGTAAATAAATTAGATATGTATAAAGGAATAATAAATATATTATAATATATATAAACATATTTTCCATCCTAATGGACATCATGATAGGTGGTAAAAGAAAAATGAAAAATCATTTATTCATGAGACAATAGTTCACCGTACACAGAAACAATGTGTTCATCACCCATTGATGGAAGTGTGTGCAATTTTAGGTATAAACCTTATAAAAAACATCATAGAATATTTAATATACTAGTTTTTTATAAAATAAATGAATAAGATAATTTTAGGGAGTGGATAATGGAATCAATATTAAAATTCTTGAGAGTTGATTTTAATTCTTAATCAGGTAACTACTTCTATATTGTACCCAAAGAATTACATGGAAGGATTTATGGAAAATGGAGGCTTAATGGTTGAGGGAAGAGGTTTTTTGAAACTATATGTGATGATATTGTCCTAAAATTTGTGTTTTGTAAGTGGAGATTAATTCGTAGATGTGGTTGCCTTTTGTAGGGAATGAAAATGACTCACTTGAAATTTTAGGAAACAGGTTAGGTTTACACTTGTTGTTACATAAATAAAGTCATAAAAAAACAAAATTAATACTATAAGGTTAATGGATGTATTATTCAAATGAACGGATTTTGGAAAAGTGTCTAGGTCATTTGGGCCCCTAAGTTAATGGTTTTTTCTTTTATTACGTTTAATTTTACCTTAATAATTGTGATTATTTTTAATTACATTCACTAATAATTTTTGTCAAAAAAAGTAGGTGTTATTAGAAATTAAAAATTATACTAATTAAAAATATGGTATACATTTTTCAAAAAACCAATCTTATAATTTGAATTAATTGTATTAAATTTAATTCTATGTGAGGGACAATAGAGTGGGTTTTTAATGTAAAAACGTCTGAAAGTTTTCAATGTTTTTATATTCAATTTGAAAGTGAAATTGATTCCTATTAAATAAATTATACTAATTGATATAATATTATCTATTTAAAATTTAAAACTTATTATATTTATAATTTGACATTATAAATAAATTGGATGAAGAGGCATTTTTTAACTAAAATTCGTTATTTTTAACTATTTATTCAAAAAAATGAAATGATTCTGAAAAATAAAAAAAACTCAACTTAACCTAGGTAATATTTTTAGTTTTCAAACAAGATCTTTTTTTTGACATATTAAATCTTTTAAAGTGTCAATATTTATATTCAAATTGGTTTTCCATTAAAATCCGGCAAACTGGCCTTTATAAAAATATTGATTTTTGTTTGTAAAATAGGTTCTCATCTTATATTATTCCTACAAATATTAATGGATGGTTGTAAAAAATTCATTATTTATTATATAAAATATATATTTCATAAAAAAATAATTATATTAATTGAGTTATTTGTTTTTATTAATATAAAACACCTTTGGAAGCACAAAAATAAAAATATCTATTTTTATATCTAATTAGTTCTTATTTTTATTTCTCAAAAATTGGTAACCCATTAATCCATTTTATATTTATAAAACTATGTATTTTAATAATTTAGATAATTTTGTTGATGAATGATAGTTTATCTCTTAATATATTAATGAATAATATTTTAATAATATATTATTATTTTTGTAAAACATGGGCATGCATGTGATGCAAGCCATCAAAGAAGGTCACTCTTGTGTGTAATGTACAATTAATCAATGTTAAATGTATTGAAATATATATAATATATTTTAATATAAAATATATTATAAAGCATCCAAATAATATATTCTCTAATGTGTTTGGTGTCGTGTGTCATACACGCCATCAAGTACAAGGCTTCTACATTAAATTTTCTGGGATTCACAAAATAGTTTGGTTTTTCTTTTCATAAGATGAAAATTACACATTATCATGGATTTAAATAGTTTTTTTAATTTTTTATTCCACACCCTTGATTGATAAAAGGATGTTTTGAACGTGATTTTGAATAATGAAAGTTATATTTTTTCTACTTGGGTAGAAAACATGGGTTTTCAAATTAGATGTTCCTTTTTTTCTAAATATTTTTTACCTTATGGTTTTAGAAAATAAATTATATATATAAATTACAAACATTATTTATATTTATATATTTGGAAATACTACAAGGACCATTTGTATCACAAAATTCATACACAATCATGTGTGTGTGTTCATATCTCATGTTGTTGTATTTGTTCCCATGATATGATCATTGGTTGGATGTTATCTATTTGGTTAATTGATTAATGTTTTTAAATTTTGTGAGCGACCACTCATATAGATATTTTCAAAGTGGATTAGGTTTGTTGTTTATTTTTTTGGAATGTTGATGTATTTTCCAATTTAGTTATCTTTATGTTACAATTGGTCACACATGTTTTGACTCTTTTGATGTAGTCACGATCTAATTTCCATTTTATTATTTACTATCTATGAATTATATAAATGTTGTTATTTTTTATAAAATGAATGGATCATTATCATTGATTGTGACTTTTATGGAAGCATATTGTAATTATTTCTTATCCATTATATATCTTGTACATCTACTTTTTTGAAATGGACTCCCAATTTAGAGATTCCACTACAAATCATTTTTTTTAATTTTCATCAAAGCCACTTTGAGGATAAAGTGGAAACCGTACTTGTCCAAATTACCTTATAGCTGGACACATATCCAAAATTCCAAACCAGTCCACATATTTAGTATTTTGAAAGATTCATTAACCGTCTTTCCAGCAAATGATCTCGCAAATCACGTAGCCATATCATCGAGGATCGATCATCGACATCACACTATAGCCATCATTATCACTCGTTGTCATCATCACGTCGTCACCATCCATTCTAAACATCATTGTCATAACTAATTTAGAGATGATCAATGATGAATTCCCAGAAATGGTTTTTCTTCTTAAATAATGTTATGGGATTGTGAAACCATTACAAATAGTTATAGTTTGATACCATGAAACTAGTTTCTTGTCTGAGGTGATAAAAAAAACACCTGATGCATTTTGGAAGAAATTCCAGGGTGACAAACCAGGTGGACCATGCCCAGTTCGTTACAAAATTATATCATAGGTTCACCCAATAATTTATTGTGTATTTTAGTATAGATAAAAGATAGTACAAAAATAATGAGGTAGTTCATGAGTAGATGACTAATAACTAAAATTTATAACCAAAGATGAGTTTCACTGGGCATTCAGGATTTCTGTTTTTAGTGTTGATTTTGGTTTTAATTATTTTTATGAGGGTATTTTTATTCACATTGATTTGCATTGGATACTCTAGGGGTATAATTGTGTTTTGGGATGATGGTATAAAGGATCAAAAAGTTCATTGTTTTCTCACACATCTGGTAAAACCATGTTCTGCATATACACATGTTCTTGAGAGATTTACAAATGTTTTTAAATTGATTATAACAAATTTACCAAGACATATCCTATTATACACAAATATAATTATTTTTATTTGTTCCTATTATGAATTATAATTTCTTTTAATGCGGTTTTAACATTAAGGAAATGGATTGAAGTATTTTTTATCATGTTTTGAAAATTTTTATCATTGTGTGTTAAGTGTTTTTCTTCAATTTTTATTAAAAATTTGTTTAAAAATTTGTTATTTTCTAAAAATATATGTTTCATTAAATTTTTCAATTTTGAATCTAGATTTTTTAGACTTCTTAAAAAGAGAATTATATGGGAATATTTTTCTTTTAATACAATATTTTTTATTTAAAAACAGATTTTCATTTCCTTTGGTTTTTTCTAATGTGCTATATTTCATTATATAATATTGAAAAAATTATGAAATACGAGTGAAAATTATGAAATGTTTCAATTTTTTATAGAATTCAAAGAGTAATTTTGAAATAAAGAAGAAACGTATGAATGAAATTAAATTTGTTGTGAAATTACCTAGTATGGAATATAGAATTTTATGTTTTTAATAGATCTTCATAGGAATTTAAAAAAATGTGGAATGTTTTTTATTCATTTTTGGTTCTCTAAAATCAATTTTATATAATTTTCAATAAGTTAGAGTGGTTTTGAAAATAGGGAATTTTTTAAATGAGTATTTCCTTAGTGAATTTTTATTTTATATTTAATCTCTATGATATGTTATGACTGTTTTATTTGAGTTATAGAGAGTAAATAAATTTGGTTAAGGTTTCAGGATATTTAGATTTATCCTCATAAAAATGTATTACTGAAATGTGGTATATCAATTTCTAGAGACTATTATTAGAGTGATTCTAATTATCTATACTTCTAAAATTATTGACACTGAATCTATACAAAATCTAAATAGATTAGAAGATCATGAACCATATTTTTCATATATATCCTTTTTTGTATTCCATTATTTCCCTATGGTGATCGAGGTTCCTTTTAGACGATGGAGTTTTCAGAGGGAATAGAGGGAACAGAAGTTCTCTAAAAACCCCTGGAATATCAATTGTTAAAATTGAATGCGTTTAGTAGCCTTCAATACCATGAGTGAATAGTGAAGGGTTTTGTTAATAATTTTCTATAGATTGTGTTATTCTATTAAGCTATTAATTAATGACTCTTTCTAAGATAATTTTTAAGAGATAACTTCATCCGCACCTCAAATCATCCTGGTTGATATTGTACTAGTATCATATTAGCGATTTATTTACACAAAACACCAAATATAACCTATACTTGGGTGATTATATGATTTTAGATTTATCCTTATAATATTATAGAAGGTTTAGGATTGTGGTAATTCTTGATTTCTATTTTCTTTTGGATTTCCCCATATCTTTTTCCTATATTATATTAACTATTTTCTGTTATATAGCCATTTTTAGGTTTTCATTAAGAGATTTGTATTCTATGTGAGAAATATATTGATACTGGCATGTTTAAAGAATTTTTCAAGGGAATAATTTTATGTATTCATGGGTAACTTGGTTGAGTTCAATATTTTGATATATTATTATTTAGATGGATCATGGTTTGAGATTATTCCATGATTGATTTTTTCATGGGTTCACTATTGATGGGTGATTGGTTATCCAGGTCTGTGGTTACCTCTTCCTTTGGTAATTATGACCCAAGGGTAGAACTCATGCTATTTAATGTATTGCTATATATCTTTGATGGGTATCCCATCCCTTTATATTTTATATGGGGTGTTGATGATTGGTTTAACTTTTTGGGGTTTAATTGATATTTAATTGGGTGGTATTCCTTTCTTTAGGTTTTTTGAATTGTTTCATAGATTTAATTTTGGTTTATATAGGATTTTTTTCATTTATGATTTTTTTATTATATAATTATTATATGGGTTTTTATTTCAAATCTCAATATTTTTGAGTAATTCAATATGGAATTGTGTCCTATTCAATGTCTATATGATCATTTTCATTCATGTTTCATGAATGGTGGTATGGATTATGAATGGACATGTTTAATTCTTTTTCATGATTATTTATTTCTTTTTTTGGGGAAATTATTCTTATTTTATAGTGTTCCTTTCTCATTGGACCTCATTGAGTTTTTTCAAAACCCACCCACAACATATATTTAGGGTGCGGTGGTTTTTAATCCCTATTGATTCTACTTTTGACCCTGACTTTATTGGGGTAGAATTCCTTTTTATGGGAAGAATTTTTACACCCCATGGTAATTTTGTTTTAAATACCATATAACATTGTGTTATATTTAAAATTTTCAATGTCTCATGGGATTGGATGTATTTTTTGGTTCACTATAAGTCTTTTTATTTTTCAATAGTAGGTCACACTATGATTGTTTTTAATTTCCAGTTATTCTAGATTATAGTATAGCATACCATGATCTATATAAAAAGCACTTTGATGAGACTCGGTAAGAAATTAATGATTATTATTGAATTCTAGTGGAATATTTATGTCATGGTAGAGGGTTGAATGTAGAAATGGCATTCATATGAGGTGTAAATGGCATGTTGAGGTAAGTTAATTCCATGATGTGAAAAAGAAATCCATTCTAGTACTCCATAACACTTTAGGGTTGTAATTTCAAATTTAAAAAAGGAATTTCACACCATGTTGTGTCATTCCCATTTTTTAATTCTATGATATTTTTGTTCTACACCAATTTTATTTGAAAGTTCGTCCCCTCCTTTCTTACCCTTCTCATTTTTGGGTCATAAAACAGATCAAAGGTGATCCAAACCAATTTCTATTTCACTTTTTCACTCAATAATCAATTAAAGAACATTTTTTAAACATAAATCCCTCATATTAATTATTTTATCTCCTTCTCTTATCACTTCTTATATTCCCCATCATATATGTTTCCCCTATAAACCATGACCACTATGTTGGTTGAATATTGAGTTTTAGATAGTCGTAATCATGGTGTTTTGTAATTTCATAGTCTCTCACAGATATGTTCTTGTGATTTTGTGATTATTATATTGATGTGAATGAGTTGGAGTTCCTTAAAGACTATATATATGTGATATATGTATACAAGACAATCATAAACCATGGAAAAAGTGTTTCCATGATAATACCTATAAATTATCATTGTTTATGAAAGGGGATCAAATCATAGTGCATGGTTTAATGAAACCATTATATTTCCTCATTGAAATATTATGTTACTAATGAGAAATTGTAAAATGCCAACCCTAAAAAATGATTTTATGATATTTTATACAAAATCAAATCACATGATTTTGCCTTATCATAAAGAATGGAATGATATACCTCGTTAAATATTTTAATGACATAGGAAGAAAAAATCATTCACACAAGATATCAAAATGATTCAATACATGAGATGTAACAAATATGAGTTATGGACATAAATTCAAGAATGAAATTAATGAAACAGAATTGCGGATTTACTCATGAATTATAGATTAAGATTAAATGTCTAATCACTCAGGGTGTACCCTCAACAGAATATAGATCCTTTTATAATCAATGGTGATGTATTTGATATTAGTTAGATGCACTATTAGTGCTCCCTATGACTCTATATTTTATTCATCATTTTCCTTTGCACCACAAAATACTACTACTGTATTGGGGAAGAAGGGATCATTTGTTTAATATCAAAGTGATTCAGTTGGGATAGTGATACCACTGTTAATGGTAGGTCTTTTCCTTCCAAATTGGTGATCATCGACAAATACATATGATGGAGATTGAAATATTTCCATATGATATAGTGTATATATTAGGTAAATCACTGTAATTTTATAGAATCTCTTCATTTTAGTTTTTCATGTTTTCATACTTCTATAATTGGGTGATCCTTTGATGGGGTTAGGATCACATCCACATTCTCTATAAAGATTTAATATATCCCTTGATATCTAAAAATGGTTTACAGAGCATCATTTTTTCCTAAATTTGTGAAATCATGGAAGGAAATGAAGATACTGAAATTTTATTAAATATTGCAAGACATATGTAGAATATTATTTGTTTTAGTGTTCTATGTCTCAGTATTATGGAATTAGATATGGAATATCATAAACCATAATATAATTTGGATCCTTTTGTTCATATGGTCATAGTGTATGATTATTTGTTATCGTTAAATATAATTGGTAGACCATGTTTTTCAAAACAGATTATTGTGTCATAATGATGGTATGACACATATAATTTAGTATGATATTTTATATCATATAAAGTGAATAGGTTATGATTAATACTATACAATTTATAACAGAGTTAAACATAAACATATGTTATATATTTCATGATAAAATATTGTTAGAAAATAAAATTTTATTTATATTAATATTAAATTATAAATTGAAATTTTTTTATAAAGTATATAAAAAATGTAAAAGGGTATTTTAGAAATATTTATTAATTTATAATATGTCTATAAGTTATTTAATTATAAATAGTATATATAAAAATGTGAATAAATTTTTTAAAATATATAAAGAAAATGTTTTTTAAATGTTTAAGTTTAAATATAAATTACATTTTATAATTTTATTTGGTTTTCCAATTGATTATAAATAAAAAATACATTGTAATCCAAGGCGGTAATTTATTAATGAGTTTATAAGTTACCAAATAAGGCAAAATGTAATCTTTTGTTATTGTAGAAAATTTTGGAATGTTAAAAAAAAATTTCAAATGTTCAAATTAAAAGAGTCTTATTTGGAAATGATTCTAACCATATATAATCTTTTATGATTATTTATATGGTCAATTTTCATGTTATAGCAATTTTATGATATATAGAATGTGTAAAATGTATACATAATAATGATTGGGTATGAAAATGGTCACTGTTCGTAAAATAGTATATAGATAAATGAAAAATAAATATAATGAATTACTTGAAATTTTCATATTATGAAGTCAATATAATGACTTTATATTCAACAATTATTAAAATTACTAAAACAAATATATCCTTATTATAAAATGAATATAGTTGGGTTTTATTTATGAAATTATGATTGATTGTTATCTAATATTAAGAATTATAAAATTTTAATTTCTTTAATTTTTATTCTCTTGTTTATATCATACTTTTAAATACATTTTGTTGGGAATTATTTTTTATAATTTGTTTTTTGTTATAAAATGCTTGTTTTAAAATTAAATGGCCCCTCCTTACATTCTAGGTACATCAAAATAAGTTTTATTTTTCATCAACAATAATCTTGGTTTTTAATATATATTATAATATTTAATATATTTATTATTGTATTTTATACATATTATGTGTTAGTGATATGATTATTTGGATTCTCTCATGAGTATAGTCTCCTATGAAAGAGGAACATTGGTTTGGGCATCCCATTATATTAGATCCAATTCAATTTTCTATAAGTGTGGGGGTGCCTATTTTTAACTTTGGAAGAATTCATAATATATATTCAACATCACATAATTTTAAAAAAATTCATGATGATTTCATATATCATTGGCAAGATATGAAATTACATTTTTGTAAATAATTTTTCGCTTCTACGATTGGGTGCGTTACACAAATTATGTGTCTTTAAATAGTTTCACCTAAACATGGATGGAATATATTTCTTTTTTTATATAATATTATTAAAAAAGTTATTATAATCATGTATACATAAATGGAGTAACATGATATAATATAATGAGATAAAATACACCTATACATAATATGTTTTAGAATTTTTCCAAGTTACCACATGTGAAGTTTTTTTTATAATGTAGTGAAATGGGGTGTTTGGCTCTCTTTAGTGATGTCTATAAGTGATGTTGCCAATATTTAAATGGATTAATCATGGATAATGGGTGTGATTGAAAATAGTTTTCAATATAATAGACCTTGGGAGCCATAAAGGCATAAATTTCAAGGACAGGGTATTCTGAGGATTCATATAGAATATAGTGGATGTTGAGGTTTTTAATATTAATTTAGGTATTTTTCATTTGTGGTTTGAAAATTAATATTTTAAATTCAGTGTCTTTTATTTATTTCTTCTGGGATAATATTTGGTGACATTTTTAGAGAGACTTATTTTCATTTCTTTGAGATCCTTCACAACCAACATGAAATTGTTTTAAGAAAATACCAAAAACATGGAATATGAAGAGGTAGTATCTAATAAATTAGAGCATCCATGGATTACCTTGTGTAAGGAATATTTGAAGTGGCTATTCCTAAATGTTATGTATCCATATCTTATTGTGATATTTTGGTGGCACATAACATGGAATCCTTAAATGTTTAGAAACCAAAGGAGTGGTTTTGGGAATATGCATATATAGGATTGGAAAAATATTTTTCTTCTCAACTACACAAGAGTCATATGTGACATTATTGAGATGATAGCATTCCTAAATAACTAATTAGTTAGATTAAAAATAATATAGACTCAATTTTTACAGATATAAAAAACCATACCCATTAATTGATATGATTAATTTTAACAGCCCATCAGTTTAGAGGGAGATCATTTAATAAATGTCATTATTAAATAAAAATAATTATAATAATCATATTTTAAATGCTTATATTGTGGAAAAATAAATATTTATCATCATATATAAATTTTATACAAATCTTATTGGAAGGAGAAACACAATATAAACAACACACTTAACTTGTATCTTAAGATGATTTCATCAGAAAAAATCAATGTGTTAAAGAAAAACCATTTTGAGAGGAAAAGTGTTGAAGTAGATCAATAAGATAATATATATTTCTATAAGAAGCATAAAATTATTAATATATGATTCAAATGGAATTATATGCTAAATGTGATAAGTAAATTTAGTCCCATATACTTACTATGATTGGATTATAAATCATAGAAAATATTATTGTGTTTTACAATGAATTTATAAGACTAAATATTCCTTATGGATTATTTAATTAAGAAACTAATTCTATTATAATCTATGGAAATATTCTAAAAAGATCATTGAATTCAAGAAAATCTCACCAAATATACACAATTGTTGATAAAAGACAAACTCAACTTGTGATTTATAGGTTATAGTGTTGTATTGATAGTACAAGTTGATAAAAATTTTCATTAAAAGAATAAATGTAAGATAGAGAGTCTAATAGTTTATATTTGTGTAGAATGATAATGTTATAGAATCCTAATGGTTTTACCTTAATTAAGTAATCTTTATTTCATTGGATAGAATTATCTAATACAACATAAGGAGTTTGGAAACTCCCTAGAATTTCTTTATCACATATTATTTTTATTTTTTCCAATTATCTTATTTTTAATTGTATGCGACATAGACTATATAATTTATAAATTAAGAAAAAATATAGAATTTCCAAAGAAAAGGAAGAATTATTAAAAAAATCATTTAAATAACGAAGAAAGTGTAATTACATATATAATTTGAATGTAAAAAAATTATCAAACATAGATGAGTCTAATAAAAGGATTTGTGACTTCACCTCATTTAAATTATATTATAGGAGATACTGATCATTAGAAAATGATTTTTTTAAAATCAGATGACAATTTTCATACATGTGGTCTATGATTCGTCATATTTGAGAACAAGTTTTCAGAATAATATGTGTGTTAAAAATTGCATTTTGATGTTTTTTTAAACTATTTGTTAAAATATGAAGAAAGATATCCCCTTAAACTACAAATGATTTTTTAAAAATATCCTTCTTTTCAAAGTAGAATGATCCAAACAAAATTCAGTATTGTATATGATGTGGGAACAAATAGTGAATCCATTATTTATTCCTTCCAAATAAAAAATAATATTTATCCCAATTACAAAATGAAAATTTTCATTTTAATATGATAAACTAAAGATAATATAATTTCTAAGAGGCCCCTGAAGTTGTTCATCAAGCCAAGTTAATTTTAATATTAAAAATTAAAATATTATACCTGTATAAAGTAATTTTTAATTTCAGTTATTTCCTAAATAGTTTAGGATATGCAGCGTTAATGAATATTAAACGAGTAATATTTACTTCCAAAAATCTGAATATAAATATTTATTAAAATAAGTTTATAATTAACATGAATGTAACATTATTTAATAAGAGATTATGATATGATGTAAACAATACTCTAAATAGTTATATAATTTCATCTTACAATTTATATGGAATTTTTTTTTGAATGATGATGATGATAAACTAAAATAAAATGTTAATTTGAAAAATTAATTTTACATAAACACATTTGAAGTTGTAATGTTATGGAGTTTGAATATGTTAAAGGATTTTAATTTTAAGAATATGATACCAATATTTCACAATTATTTCAACATTATTAATTTAAGATCTTACTCAACAAATATTTTAGTGGGTGGGTTCTATTTTATATTTATATAGAGATGCGACAGGAATTAAAAATATTGGTAAATATAACCTGATAATGTGTATCAAACAAATAGACAATCTGGTAGTTTATCATATATGTTATGAAATAACAATTCCTATGTAGATGTTTATAAATTATTCAAAAAACAGTTTTAGGAAAATAATATATATCATATAAATTTGAATATATTTTTTATCATAATTTAATGTTATTTTTATTAATGTATATATATTTATATATTTATAGATGTGTAATGATAATTGACTTCTCAAAATCTAACATTGAGTAATCCCTAGAAAATGTTAATCATGGTGTATTATCGATTGTGATGAAATTTTATGGTTGGACTGAGTATGATTTTCGTATGATATATAAAGTATAATCAAGAGTTATAAAAATAAAGTAAATGTTCTTTTATGTGTTTTGGATGAGCCACTTTGTATACCACATGAATTATCATAGACTATGTATCTAGTATTCAAGGGGTGAATAGACAATATTTAGTACCTTATAAATGTGGTTGGTGAGATGCATAACATTAAAACCATCTAAAATTTATTACTTTATCAATTATGTCATTGTGACATAGCCAATTTAGGGGTTATTGGGTGTGTTGTTTAACCGATCGTCAAATAGAGCTCCAATAAGATGGTATTTTCCTCCCTTTTGATAACTATTTCATATGGTCCCTTTATTGAGATATATTGTTGTGTATAAATGCATACCTATATTATAAATTTGATGTCATTATCTTTTCAGACATAGCAAATGTGGTATTCCCATCCATAGAGATGAATGATATAGTGACCCAGCTTTTTCATAATCAACTACTACATTAATTTAAAGATAGGACCCATAAATGCATTACAAAACTACGATTTAAAGGTTAAGTGTCTTGATTTAATTAGAATCATACATAACAATTACATAATTAAAAATAATCATTTATTTATTTCCACTTTCCCTATCTTCTTGTTGGCACTCATGTTCTCTTTTGTACAAGTTTTCACCGGGTGAAATACATCAAATGGAGGGGTGAGCTAAAATCCCAGTATAAGGATGAATTAGATACATGTAACTTGGTTGGGAATTATAATAATAATAATTTTATAGTTAAGATATAAAAAACATAATAATGAGGGGAAATATTATATAATGACAGAGAAAGTGGAAATATATAAAAATGTAACAACAATTCATTGTGGTCAAATACCACACATAGTTGTGAAAAAATTTAGCATCATGTTTACACATATTTCACATTATGTCATGATATTCATCACATTTCTAAATTAATTGGAGTATTATATAATTTCTATCACACTTTTCAAATCATAACATTTAAATTCACTATATAATTTTAGGTGCACCCATCAAATCATAGTATGTAAATTATCATGCCTTCCACATAGAACATATGTAAATACTAGACATAAAATTAACCAAGTAAAGAAATTGATTTAATTTAAAAAATAATACATTTATATAAATTGGTGTTCCTAAGATCTAAAAGGTATAATATGCTCTATATCAATCTTGATTGAAGGAGAAACAACCTCATTAGAAGTAAAAGATGTGTTTTTTAGAAAAA
Organism: Viscum album; assembly: GCA_963277665.1. NCBI lineage: Eukaryota > Viridiplantae > Streptophyta > Magnoliopsida > Santalales > Viscaceae > Viscum > Viscum album. Next base: position 846,205,961 of record OY728128.1, read on the forward strand.
AAAATAGTTCTCTTTAAAAAATTATTTCATTAAAAAGATGGATTTAATCATTTATATGCTATTAAATAAAAGGGCTGTGAAAATCATTCAAATTTATAGAAAAATATATGAACATCTATAATTAAATTTAACTTAATGATTGAAAACCCATAGAATGAGAGTTTTGATCAAGGATCCCCTTACCTTATGTATGAATTATTTATTCACATTAATATCATAGATAATAAAATTAAATTCACTAATATAAATATAAAAAACATTTTATTAATAAATTTTATTCATCAAATTTTTATAATGTTCATTTATGGGCTTTTTTATGAATTATATTGTTAAATTTTAAAGTTCATCTATGTTTGTTTTGTGGGTTTTCATGATCGGTTCATAGGTATATGCGTATAGAAGTTCATGTAAAATGGGAATGATTCTGTAGAATTAAAATTTTATGTTATTAATGAACATATGTAATTTTATTTTGTATTATATTACATTTTTTTTGTGGATTGAGGATGAATCAGTAGATAAATAGTTAATAAAAATGATTTAATTTATTTAGAGGATTTTATATCCATTATGATCTTATATCATTTTATTTAACATAATGATTAAATATTGGTTTAAGAATAGTTACTAAATTATTATATGTATAATGAAATCTTATTTAACCTTTATTATTGTTTTGAAACCAACCTTGAAGGTGGTACGGAAAAATGAAGAATCATCTGCCACGATGGCCGCAAATTGACACAACATAGATGATATTTTCATTTTTAGAATTAAATAGAAATGGAAGAGTTTAGAAGATTTATTATTACATTAACATAATTACATTACATTATGTAAAATATTATATAGTTATCATGCCTATTTTTTATGTGGAGGTGAGGATATTTTATGAAATAAAATGAAGTTGAAAAAAATATAAAGGATATGAAAAAGGGTTTTACCTCTTCAATTTGTCCTCCATTAGAACATCCTTAGGGAAAAGGATTTGGTCTTTGGATTAGACTAGTAGCCACTAGATGTGGGGTAGGGTCTTAGGAATATTATTGGGTAGAACATTGAAAATTCTCAAAAATTTAAATGTATGAGGAGATCAGTTGGTGTGGGGTTGTATATATAGGGGAGGAGAGGGGTGATTTCTCAATATTTTATTCAATAGTTTATTATTTTTTATCATTAAAATGAATATTATTAGACTTATCACTACATGTATTTAAATAGTAAATTATTTTTTGTTAATTGGGGATTAAATAAAACTTAAATCATATATTAATCAATATTTCAACTATTTATCTTTTACCATAAATTATCATATTTTACTATTCACTATAAAATCATTTATTTAAGAAAAATTACAAAAGTTCAACCTGACAATTTTTTGAAGTGTAGAATTAAAAAATGAAATACATTTTTTGGAAATAATTTTCTAAATATGATAAATTTAATTTTTAATTAAAATCATAATTTACTTTGAAGATACTGATTTAAAAATCTTAACTAATTTTATAACACTTTAAAAATTAAGAAAGGTCTTATAAAATTATCATATATTCACAATAAAACGAAATTTTATATATGAATATATTTTTTGAAAAAAATATTTTAAATCATTATATAAATTATAAAAATATTAACTAAATATTTATGAAATACAAAATTACCCACGCATAATTAATAATTTTTATAACGATTATTTACTTATACTATGATAAAATTATTTCATATTTTTTTTTCTAAGATTCTGTAATATTATTTATACATTCATGGAGGAGGTTAAAAATCTATTTTCCAAACTACAATTCATAATGGTCACATTACTATTATAAAGGTTATGTTACTACTCCACTGATATAAGTTCTTTAATTTCTAGAAATACTTCTTATTTAATTAATTAATAATTTAAAATATTTTTTTTGTGTTCTCAATGTGATATTATGTGGTTTATAATATATGAAAAAATTATAATAATGGAATTTCCATTGATAAAATTTTGGTTTGATACATTTTTTCACCCATATTTAATTTCACCCTCAAATTTTTATTTTTTATAACATGGTGAAAACAATTGACGGTACATATCCGTAATAACTTCCTCTGGTTCCCATGTTTCCTCTTCATAATTATGGTTCCCCCATATTACTTTTTCTAGGTGAGTAATCTTGTTGTGTAGAACATTATTTCTATGAACCAAGATCTTCACTGACTTATCATCATATGAGAGATCATTTTCCAACTGTACAATGTCTGAATTTTGTACGTGTGAGTGATCAAGTATGTACATCTTCAAGAGGGATATATGGAATACATCATGTACTTGAGACATGGTTGGTGGAAGTCCGAGGTGATAAGATACATCTCTAACTCGTTCAATAATCTTGAATGTTCCTATATACCTAGTAATGAGATTTCCTTTATTATCAAATCTCATGATTCTCATCCATGTAGATATGCATATGAATAACATGTCTCTATCCTTTAACTCTAGGTCATCTCGATGACTGTCGGAATTGATCTTTTTTCACCTTTGGGATACCTTGATGTGTTTTTGGATGGTTTCCACATCTCCCACAATTTCATTGACCATTTCAGATCATATAAGCTTTCTTTCACTAACATCATCTTAGCAATTCAGTGTTATATATATTTTAAATAAAAATACTTTATATTGTTCCATTTGTATGATCGAGTGTAAAGTATTATTGTAAGATAACTCAACTAGATGAATTTGGTGGTCACATCCTTCATTTAATTATATAGAACAATCTCTAAACATGTCTTCAATTGTATAAATAGTTCGTAAATATTAGATCTTAGTTTGAGTATGTCAAACACTACTAATTTTTATCTCTCTGTTTAAATCACATTGGAGACTTTTCCAAAACCTATAGGTAAATCTCAGATCTCGACCAGATAAAATTGATAATGGTAATCTATGAAACATTACCAATTATCGGATATATATTCATGCAGGTTGATCCAATGAGAAGTCCTCTTGGATTATGATAATGTTACTTGTCTTTGTAAGAGGACATATAACAACCCATATATCATTGTTAACTCTAGATTTCTTCAGATGCTCAGTGAAAACGTCCATAGTGATGTTTTCACATTTTCATGTTGGTATGGATAATGGTTGCATCAACCCCTTAGAATTTTTACTTCTAGACTTTACTTGCTGACATACCAGGGCCTTTGATGTTTATTCAGCAATCTCCTTCATCATGTTTTCCTACCAATATTTCTCTCAAAAATCCCAATGCATCTTTTTCTTACATGGGTGAATATAGATGGATGAGGTGTGAGTTCTATCCATAAGATCCCTCTTTATATTTGTAACGGATTTTGCATATAATCATGACCCAACTCTTACAAATCCTTCCACATCGATTTTGAACTCTAATGATTTTCCCATTCTCATAGCTTCCACCTTCTTCTAAATTTCTACATCATTTCATTGAGCATCCTTTATTTTCTCCATGAAGGATGGTTGAACAATAATTTGAGAAATGATTAATGATGTTCCTTACATAATGATTCCCACGTCCATCGTTTACAAATCTAATATCACTAAATCCTTCTCAATTCTCATCATAAATAATTTTTTAGGATCCTTTCTACTTAGGTCATCCTCCAATTTATTCTCTATGCAAGGATGGTAGTTGATTGAGCATTCATAACCATTCATTAGATCAAATCGTGTTCATTGTAACATATTATGATCTTTATTTATGAATATATATATACTCTAGGTTCTTATGATCAGTATATATTTCAAATGTCTACCAATAGAGATAATCATGCATGATTTTCAATGCAATGATCACATCTGCTAACTCTTGATCATAAATAGGATAGTTTTTCTAATGAATTTTAATCTTAATTGATACATATGATATAAATTTATCATTTCTTATCAATACACAAGCTAATACCATTTTCTACTGATCGTTGTATACTACAAAGACTTCCCCACTTGATGAAACTGTGAGTATTGGCATGGTGATGAGCCTATTTTTTAATACATTGATGTTGTCTTCAAATTCATCAGACGGGACATAATTTTATCCCTTCTATGTCAGGTGGGATTTTTTGTTTTAAAATTGTGATAATTCCTTCAAAAATATTTGGTAATACCTAGATATATAATTAAACCTATAGATCTATGTTACAAATGTTGGTCTGGGACACTCTTTAATTTCCTTTTTCTTGGAGGGTCCATAGATACTCCTTTGTTACTGATAACATTCCCTAATAATGATACTTCCTCTATCCAGAACATTCATTTACTATAATTTTCATAAGGTTTCTCCCTTAAAAATTTCTTTAATATAATATTAAAATGCTTCTCATATTCCCCCTTAATCTTGGAGTATATCAGAATATCACCAATAAATACATCTAAAAATTATTAAATGTAATATCAAACGACTCTATTAATTATGTAATTGAATATTATAGTAGACTTAGTGAATATTAAAGGTATTACTACGAACTCATAGTATCTGTACCACATTAAAATGGAAGTGTTAGTAATATCTTCCTTTCTCACCTTTAATTCATAATATCTCGACTGAAGGTCCACCTTAAGGAAATAAATGGCCATGTATAGTTGATTGACCAAGTCATTTATCCATGTTCTTTATCTACATTTTTTTCTACTGATGATAATAAATTTAGTGGAATATTTATATATACTTATTCTTGATTAAGAGGAATGGTGCAACCCATGGTGAGTCACTTTGGTATATAATCCCGATATCTAGATTCCTTTCTAACTACTTCTTCATATCATATAACTTAATGGTGTCCATTCTATAAGGATTCTATGATATATTCATAGATCCATGAATAAGTTCAATTAATAACTCAACATATCAATAAGGAGTAAGACCTTTCAATTATTTGGTGAACACATCATTGTGGTCCCACAAAATGGTCATGTCTCTGATCATGGTTCTCTCCTCTATCTCATCATTTGAGATATAATTCCTTCTAATATGTAAATAATATAGATACCAGTGAATATGGATCTGGAAAAAATACACCCTTATACATCTACTGGTATAAAATATGAGTATTCTTATGGATATGAAGATAGATCTCACTTTCCAAACTGTTGATGTTAGATTTGTATAAAGATAGCCAATCTTGTCCCAAAATTGAATCAAACTACTCCAAATGAAGTAAGAAAATATTTGATGGGAGTATTTTTCCACAAAAATTAATGAGGGGGAGGTATATACATTGGATGTAATAATTTTCCTATTTTTTGTTCTCATAGATAAATCAACCCCCATATTTTTAGGTGTTGTTTTAATACTTATACTAAACTTTCATGATATGAAGTAAATCATAGACCTAGAGTCAAATAGCATGTTTTCTACCATTGAATGAATAAATATCATATCAATCACCAAATCATTATCAGGCTCCACCTCAGTATTAGTGATCGAATAATCATTCTATTTCCCATATGTATTTGGTGGTTACTGACGCTAATTTCCCTAAAGGAGTTGGGATTTAGTGTACTACCTTGCATAGTTCCCTTGCTCCATGCAGTATAATCATTCGACCAAGGGTGGTTCTCTCCTTTATTCCAGCACATTTTCCATCTTCCCCATGTACCTTTTACATTCATGATCATGAAGTCCTTATCTCCCACACTTATATAATTTACTCATCCCTTTGAGGTCGTTCTCGTGACGCTTCTTCTCACATTTTTGACAAGTGAGTGTTGGATATTTCTTTCTAAATTTCTCATTATATCAACCAGAATGGAACCCCATTTTTGATTACTAATCACCATAACCATGGAACCATTCCTAAAAATAAAAATCCATATTGAGAGAACATAAAAAATAGCTTTATAACTACAATAGTCTATAATTTATAGAGCCATTAGAAGTTGTGGTTTTTAACCACTAATAAATATATAATTTCTGTAATCATTATTGATAATAAATTTTGAATTGTACATTGTAATCCTAGTGAAATTTTCTTTATAATATATAAACGATTCACATTCATTTTTCTTTATCTCTACGATTTCTCTCTCCATATTTGTATAAATAGTTAGAGGGAAATAATTTTTCTAAAAATTTATTTTAATGTCTTCCAACTCTATCATTTCAATTTCAAGCTTCATCATTGTGTTCTTAATCAAATGTCACCATTTTTTGACCTCTTCATCTAAATGAAAATATCTAGAGCCACCTTCTCTGTCTAAGAAAAGTGAAGTAGAAAAAAGAAATTCTCCATTAATTTGACCCTTTTTTGAAAACCAGTTAATCGAAAGATCAAATAAATTTTAATGATTGTTGCAACATAAAAATATCAATAGTTATTTTCTCCCTCTTAGGTGAAGGAAGTCATTCCACATGGTTTATTTTATTTTTCATTACATGAGGTAGATGGGTAAGTATCGCGATGAAATTTTGAACTACACCTCTTAAGGAATTGGGGATGCCATTTGGGAAATCGCTACATTTTCCCTCATGGGGGTTCTTGGGCATGTTTTCCTTGGATCTCATCATTTTCTAAAATATAAAAGGATATAACCAAACATAATTCAACATGTCATTAATAAAAAATTTATTCCTTTGTGAAATTATTTCTAATGTAATATCTTGTGGGATCCCAATTTTTATAATTATCTAAAACGAATTATCAATAGTTATTAAATATATATAGTCTCATACTATGGGTTTTTCACTACGTTTATATAATTTTAATTTTAAAATTAACTAAATCTTTCTCTGATACAAACTATAGAGACCCTTCTTTTTTTAAATAGATATTACATCATTTTAAAGATAATCAACATAAAATAGTTGAACAACCAGGATCCAATGTTTTAGGGTCATGGGAAATTAGGAATATACATAACCTTTATATAATGAAACATAAATATATATTTAATTACTTTTTCAATAGCTTCTTCTTGGCACTCTTATTCTCCATAGTACAAGTATTCACCTAAGGATATACATAAAAAGGAGTCAGATAAGGAACTCACAAGAGGATGAATAAGATTTTTAAAATAATGGGGAGAATAATCTTTATAATTATAATGTAATAAAAGTATCATATTCATAATCATGAGATGAAACATTTGAAAAAGGAATGGAACGTTGGAATGCTTAAAAATGAAACATCACGTCTTTGTGGTCAAATACAACACATAGTTGTGAAAATACTATCATAATTTTCATTAATATTTCACACTATATCATTATATTCATCACATTACCCAATTCAATGGTGTGATATATAATTTTGGTCAAACCTGTAAAGTCATAACATTTACATGAACTATATAATTATGGATGCACCTGTCATATCATAACATCATCAATATAATGCAAGATGCATAGAACATATATTAATAATGGAAATATAATAACCCATCGAAATGAATGGGTTTCATTTTATAAATCATAAATTCATAAAATAGATATTTACTAAAATAAAAGGGTAATAATATTCTTGGTATCAATCATGGCTGAATTATAAATAATCTAACGAGAAAAAAAGATGTGTTTTTTATAAAGAATAGTTATTTTTAAGAAATCATTTCATTTCTCATAAAACTATATTAGAAACATTTATATACTAGAAAAGGAATGGTAAGGAAAAACTAAATTCTATTTATTGATTAAAAAAGGAAAATACATTCTCAAAATGGACTGATAGAGAGAAAACCCAATGAAAGAGACTGGGGATTGACAATCCCCTTACCTAATGTCAAAATGATTGATTAACATTAATATCCAAGATAATAAAAATTAACTAATTAATTTAATAATAAAGATCATTTTATATAGGCCTTTTATTTCTAAAATTTTTATTATGTTCATTTATAGCATTTCTGATGAGTCATAGAGTTCAATTTCATCATTTTCGGGTGTTCATTTTCTTGTTTTACACGATTTTTTAACTTGTATATGAGCATTTAAGCTCATGTAAAATCAGAATGATTATATAGAATTTAAATTATATGTTATTAATGAACATACATAAGTGAATTTTGTATTATATTTAATTTTTATGTGGTATTAAGATATATCAGTTGATAAATAGTTAATGAAATTGATTTATTTTATTTTTCATATTTCCATTATGTGCTTGTATCATTTTATACAACATCATGATAATATATTGGTTCGAGAAAATTTTATAACTTATAATATGAATAAAAAATATATTTTACCATAAATATGTTTTTAAAACCATCCTTGAAGGTGTTAGTGAAAAATGACAACGCATTATCCATGGTTGCGGTAAATGAAAACACCACGAATAATATTTTTATTTTAAGAAAAAATGAAAATGGAAGTTATTATAAGATGAATTATTCCATTACCATAATAAAATTTCAGTATATAAATGATACTATAATTATCATGAATTTTTCATAGGTGTAGGTGAGGATAGGATAAAAAATGAAATTAATAAGGAATTAAAATTAAGATAAAGAGGGTATTACCTCTTGAATTTATCCTCCATGAGAAGCTTCTTAGGGAAAATGGTTTGGTATTTTGATAAGACCTAGATATAAACATTGTGGTGGAGGGTCTTCTAAAGACTATTTTTCTGAACATTGAAAAGGATCACGTCATGGAATGTGTGATAAGAAGATATGGTGACAGGTGGTATTTATAAGAGAGTGGAGGGTTGTTTTCTCATTATTTTACTCCTTAGTTTATTATTTTAAATCAATATTTTGAATATTTTGATAATTATCACTAAATATTTTTAAATAATTATGTATTTTTTAATATTTGATGATTAAATCATCTTTACATAATCTAAGTCTCCATAATTAAAGTATTTATCTTTTATCACCACTTAATATATTTTAATATTCAACGAAAATTCTTGTGTTTTAGAAAATTCCCAAAAATATCCCCGAACCATTTTATGACATGTATAATTTAGAAATGAACTCCATATTTTGAAAATAATTTTTTAAATATAATCAATTTAATTCATCATTTACTTGGAGAATACCTATTTTAAAATTAAAATTGATTATATTTCTTCATTGAAAAATTAATTAAGGTCTCATAAAATTATATTATAATAATTTGATAGAAAAATGTAAATTTATGAACATATTTTATGAAAATAAATTTTTTAAAAATAATTATATTAATTATAATATTTTAATACAATATTTATGACTTAAAAAAAATACCAACACTTAATTAATAAGTTTTGAAACCTTAATTACTTATATTATGAAATATTTATATCATAATTTCATTTATAATATTCCTAAATTTAATTTATACTTTAATAGATTAGGTTATTATTCAATTATCTGAATTTCTATTCATAATGGCCATATAACTATTCCAAAGGTAAAGTTAGTATTCCATCAGTATAGGTTCCTTAATTTCCATAAATACAACTTATTTAATTCAATCATCATTTATAATGTCTGTATTGTGTTCTCAATGTTCTATTTTTTGGATAATACTATATGAAATAATTATACAAGGGGAATTTTCATTATTTAAATTTTGGTCATTACAAAAGAAATGTGATGTATAAAATGATCGTGTCAATTTACAGTTGGTTAATTGAGATCATATTAGTTTTATATAAGGAAATTATATACTCTACATATCTTTGATACACAACATCTTCCCAAATGTGAATATAATGAAATGAATTCAATCATTATTTATGTCTAGAGGCCATAGGTTTAGAGATACTTGTGTTTTATGTAAATCACACAAGATACCATTATAACATTTGTAACATATATTCTTTTCTAGAGGTCAATACTTTCATAAATATTTTGAAACGGTTTTTAATATTTACTGTAATTATATAAAGGCCCATTTTGTCACACATGGTGGTTGAATCATGGGGAAATGATTTTGACATTGATATCTATATAAAAATTGTTAGTAAATATAAAATCATATTGGATGTGTATTCATAAGGTTCTACATATGATGTAATAAAATGGTAAGTTAATGATTTATTTTAAAAACATATTTGGGAAGATATCCAAAATTTTTCTGGATATTATTTCATGAGTTATCAGTAGTGATATGATATAAGGTGGAAAATATCATAGTATTTTTGTGAAGGTGAGATATTATAGTGTTTTATGTTCCCAAATGATTTTATATATATATATATATGATATTTTAATAATATTAAATTTTTATATCATGGAACATGGTTTATATTCCACTACCTCTGGCATCTTATATTATAAAATATAGGAGGAAATTGTAATACGTAGCTTAAAAAAACCATGTTTTTTCCTCTGTAAAATCTCAACCGATGGATGTGGAATCATAAATGGTATATCATGAAATAAAATTTCATTTGGTTCACTATCCAAACCCATTTAGTTACATCATATGATTATACCTCATCATAATCCTGGAATAAGATGAATTTCTACTTATTTCAATGATGTGGGAAATTTAAATCAATCACACTAGCTATCACAATGTTCTATTAAGATATAACTTATAAGAGTTATATACATGAATTCAGGACTGATATGAATGAATGAGGATAATGATTTCACTCATGAGTTATAACACATTTTTAAAAGAATAATCACCTGTGGAGAATCCTCAAAGACTATATAAATCTACATATATAGTATGGTTATTTGTGTGAAGTTATCTTGAAGCCTCATTGATTCTCTGTAACCCCAAATCTCTTCTATTTTATATATCCTTTTAGATATGATATACTAGTATACCGTTTATGTTGAAGGATCTCATTTTGAGTGTCTAAATGAATTAGTTGAACTGTGGATTCCATTGAAGGTGGTATGCCTTTATATTCATCTTTGGTGATCTTCATTAAAAAATTAATAAAGAGTATACTGGATTTAAGGATGATATTGTTTCAATTTAACTATAAAATTTATGTTTTTTCAAATGTTCTAAATTCTACTTTTTTATGTTTTCATATTTCAATACATGATTGATATTTATATGGGATTATGATCACCTTTTCTTATTCAATATGGTGTGTACTAACCCCTAGAATTACTAGTAGTCATATCAGAGCATCCAATGTTTCTATATATGTGACGTCATTCCATGAAATAATGACATTAAAATAGAATTATATATTTCAGGATATTAATAAAACATGATATGTTTAACTATTCTATGTATTATATATTTTTCCATACAATATAGAATATCAAAAGGCTAGAATAATTATGGATGCTTTTTTTTCTTAAGGTCATACTAAAAGATAAAGTTGTATCAGAAAGTATGATAGGTGTGCACAATTTCTAAAAGAGTGTTCTATATCATAAAACTGATATGATGCATATCAAATAAAATTGTATCTTGAATCATATATAGTGGTCAGTTTATCAATCGTAACAAATGAATGTTAACATAGTTATATTTTGACTTTTGGTACATATTGTATCAATAAAATATTTTCGGTAAATAAATTTTAATATATATTTTTATTCAATTATACATTGAATTGATTATTTATAAGTTGTTTATAAATAATTAATAATGGTATTTTTTCAAATACGAATCTATTTATAATGACTTTAAAAATTATTTAATTATAAAGGGTATATAATAAATTTCAAAAAGGTTTTTTGAAAATTTATATATATATATTAAATAATTATTAAAGATTTAATATAAAATATCATTCCATAATTTTATATTTTGTTTCAAGGGGATTATAAGTAAGGAGTTTTTCCGTAATCAAAAGTGGTAATGTTTTAAAATTTTTATAAAATGAAAAATTGGGAATTATATATATATATTATATTTAATAAAATTATAAAATTTACAAATTCATTAATTTGAAATGTTTTAATTAAAAATACATTGTTTGAAAATTATTTAAACATCATAAAAAATGTTTTAATGATTCTTATGGAATAGGTTTAGATAATATTAACAATATGTTATATAGATAGTGTAATTTTTGTACAAAATAATTTATATATAAAAAGAATATATAATTAATGAAATAATACATATTAAAAATAAAATTATTAATAATTAATTATATGAAATGTCTATATTTTAAAGGGATTTAAAAGAGTTTATATTAATGATTTATGGTAATTTTGATATTTGATAAATATTAATTAAAGAAGATATACAGTTATAGTTTATTGCGAAAATGTTTATAAATTTTTTTCTAATATTATATTTATGAAATGTTAAATTTTGAAATGTTAGTAACTTAATTAACTCATAATTATAATTAGTTTTTATTATGAATTATGTGTGTGGTTTATTTTTTTAGATAATATGAATCTTATAAAACTTTATGGCCTATATTACATATTGGGTATGTCGAAAAAATATTTTTTATTCATCTACGTTCATCTCAGTTTATAGTTAATGGTATTACATAAAATATACTCTTTACCTACAGATTATATGTGTAGGTCCTAGAGTTATGATAAATTGGATTCTCCCTTGAGTAAATTTTCCTTAGGGGGAGGGGCTTGGTGTGAGCTATCCCACTATCCTGTAGGTTATTCCTTATCCTAGAAAGTTGATGGTCGATGATCTATTTCTTTAGCATTTCCCATGTAGATATTATGCACTTTATATAATTATAAACCACTACATTATGTTATGATATAAATTTTTCATGAGATACATTTAAATATGTGTAGATATATTTGGATTCCATTTTTGGGTAATTAACATAAACTATTGGTTGCACAATATAATGAATCGATGTTTTAAAAAATTAAATACCATTTTCAATTGTAAAAATTTGTTATTAAATAATAAAATTATTGAAAAAAATGTAAAATTCATTGGTTATTTTGGAATTTTATAAGTTATGTCCAATCAGATTTAATACTCTATTTTACATCATAACTACTGATAATACAGTCATTGTAAAATTAACATTTTTTCTAGTATATATTTACAGTTATGATAAATACAATTGAGAAATATGAAATTATTTATGGCCTAAACATGTAGGCTTTAACCATATAAAGCCCATTTATCATATATTTCAATGGAGATATCATAACAGCTGTTTTACCATGACCAATACCAAGTGATGATTCAACAACTAAAGCAAGAGAAAAAAACATTATGTGAAAAGTTAAATCACTTTAAGATACAACCCAAACCTGGTTTCCTTATCCATTCAAAAAAAATATCACCATCACACAACTTAAATACAGTTAAATCAATTTTTTTAATAATGGACAATGATTCTATACCCTAAAAATAGGAATCTTTTATTTATATTGTTTAATGTAATGATTGTAATTATATTTTAATACATTATAAATATTTAAATAATAATATATATAAATAATTGATTTTGATGTGATGAAAATCAAATTATATTTTTATGGAATATGTATTTTTAATCAATACTCTATTTTTGATGAATTCATTAATTTTATAATTTATTTTTGAAAATAATATCATTAAGTAATAATTATTTGATAAAAAAATAAAATATAACTTTATGAATTCAAATGAAATTTTTATAAGTGTAAAAGGATTATTATTTTCAAAAATGTATATTTAAATAAATGAAATTTTTTTTAATGTAAATTATAAAATTTATATAATTATTTTGATATATTAATTTTGTTAAAAAAATAATTATGTCAAAATTATCTAATGGGGAATTTTTCATATTTTTTCGAGATAGTTTAATTTTTCATTAAAAACATAATATAGTATAAATATACACTATGTATTATGACATCATTAAACTCCAAAAGAGATGTAATATATACTATAAATATATTTCACAAAAATATTACATTTACCCTTTGGAATAATATGTTTTTTATTTTATTTGATTTATTTAATGACCCCTTAATTAATCCTCTAAAAGCAATATTATATTTTATATTTTATAAATCATTTATTTAGAAAAATAAGTCACTTCCACATAACCAAGAAAATTAATTTAATGTAATTTGTTTTTATACATATAATATAATGAAAACCAATACACTATACTACTATTACTTTGAAAAAATATGATATTGTTTTTTGATTGAAATACTTTATTATATAGATTTCAAAACCTATGTATGGATATTAATAAATAAGTTGCAACTCCATATCTATATAATCTCAACCAAAATCACATTCCACTTAATTAAAAACCCATTTATAATTATATTACTCCAAAAATTCCCTCAATAGATACCCCCAAAGGATCCCCCAAACATTGATGAATCTCCTCCAATGAATTTAGAAGTTCCTTCTCAAGGTATGAGATCCCCACCCATTACTATTTATTTAAAAACATTATTTATAATATTATTTTGATTTATATTTTTTTGGACATGTTTTGACACGTTATTTATAATTTCTTTATGATGTAATATTTAGAATAGACCCCTTTCTCTCTCTAACATAACCTTACCAAGACTCTTCACGTACCCTCATTATGATACCAATATTTATTGTAAGATTTTCCACGCAAATCCTTTTTGTAGAATCTACTCATATCTATTTCAACTCAATGGTATTCAAATATAAATAAATATACATTATTTATTGGTAAATTTCTTGTATGAAACCCAAGCTCCATAATCATGAGAGTGAAGAAGATTATGGTTAACCTTATGTTGAATAATCGTTGTGGAACACTTGTGCATGAACATGTTATGAATTTGATGGGGACCTAAAATTATATATCCATCCAATGCATTTGGTATTTTTTTATCTCATTATATTACATTTTTTGGAGATGGGAGGTTTTTCTAATCAACCTATATTATGATTTTTTAGCAGTTATCCTTAACATACTTCTACAATGTCATGTTTAATGTTGTTTCTACATTAACATGTTACCTTGATGTTATCAGGATATATAATGACTCGTTATTCAAGATTATTATTCTCACTAAATTTATTTCATATTAATATGCCTCTTAGCTCAAATTTAATTATTTTCCTTATTATATTATTTTTTTATTCTCTTAATGAACTTTATAGTTTACCCTTTCCTATGTTCATTCCCATGTTATCCTATGCACTTTTAGAATACCCAGGAAATATAAGGGCATGATATAGAGTTTTAAAATAATGTAAATGTATTTTATTTAAATTCATTATGTTATTTACCTAATTACCCAATAACACAAGGCCTCGCGATATTTCAGGGTTTAATTAATTACACTTCTATGTAATAAATCATGAAATAAAGTGTTTTAAATCATTTTTCATCATAGTTAGACAAGGTTTATTTGTATTTAATTTTGGGATTAGGATTAGAAAATCATATTGAGAACCTCGGGGATAAGAATAAATAAAGGACAAAATCTTTTTATTTTTTGTAATGTATAGATTAATTGGTTTATAATAAAATGCATCCCCTTCTATATACTATAAGTGAAAATTTTTCTAACACAATTCTATATAGTGTTTATAACACCAAAATTTTTCGTTATTCTAGTATCTATTGTCACATGGTGCACAGAAATGACACATTCTAAATAATTTTTTTGACACTCCCAAAGGATATAATTTAGTAAAATTGTATTTTCATTATGAACCATTAATATGGGAACCAAAATACCCATAATACTATATATATAGATACAGATCATGGATTGAAAACTATATATTCATATGTTATAGAATATATGTGTAAGAAAATTAATGTTAATGGGTTTTCAATTATTCCATTAATAGTTCAATTATTTTTATCAACAATTTTCCCATTTTATATTATATTTATATTAATAGGAGAAACATTGCCAAAAACCAATGTGAGGGGCTATGTGATGACATCCCAATTTAATTCCTTACCATAATGGTGTGTGGTTTGGGATCTTCATGAAAATAGTTTCTCAATTAACAAAAGTATTGAAATGAAACATGAATGCATAGGTATTCCCATATCCCCCAAATAAATATTGATTTCTAATTAATAACATTTTGTTCTAAATTAATTCAACATTCAATGAATCTTCCGATCCCATAATTTTTGTAAAATGGACCATCTTCACTAAAAATATCTACCTTATCATTAATTATTTGAGCAATGTAAGGTCATTATAATTTTTTATCTTATGGGAGGGAAAATGATCATTGGTATATATTTTTCATAAATATGAAGAATCATGAGGATATCAAAGTGATAGAATTAAAGTAATTTTAGAAAATGTATTTTGAAAAAAATATCCCTTTAACTCTGTGTCTTAAAATTGATAATGATATTTGATTTTTAATGGTTTCACGTGGCTTTTGATCTGATATACAACATTAGTCGAATATAGTTCTCTCTATCGATTCATTATAAATTTACACATTATTACCTCATGAATTATTTTTATCTATTGGGTGAGACAATTAGTAATGATTCAACTAGAACATGGTTGAATCATCCCAAACTAATGGTTGTATTCTCTTAATAAATAAAAAACATATCAAGAGGAGGATCATAATTGGTTTTGTGATTATTCATTAAAGTATTTCACTGGTGTAATATTATTTAGTGTTAAAGTTGTTTTTTGTGAAATGGATGAATTTATTAAAAATAAGGAATAATGTATTTTTTTCAATGGATTGAGTGGATTTCAGGGGTGGTGTTCATAACTATTCTTAATTAATAGTCCTAATAATATTACCTAGTTAATGGTTCTTGTAATATTTCATTGGATTAACTATTAAATTTCTTTTTTAGTGAATTTTGGAAATGTTTATAATTTTCTTTTGAAATTTTAACTAAATTTTCAATGATTAGGGTCTTATGTCGATAGACAATGGACGAATTTCCTTATAAAATATTTGATGAGGATGGATAATCTTACATTAAATGGAATAAGTCTTGGAATGTTGTACGTGGACCCTGAATTTCTCCCAATGGTTTATGAATTCTTTTTATGAGGAATGTGATATAAAATCATCCCAAATATGGGAGATTGACCATAATTATATAAATAATTATTTGAAAATATGTTCCTTTAAATGAATAATGATTCTATGGATATAATGGACCTAGGTACATTATTTATGGTCATGAAGACTAATAGTCATGGGAATGATCCTAAATGTGTGAGATAACATAAAAAGATCATTGTTGGGTATAATTTAGAAGGAAAAAATTATTAAAATGGTACGTGTGACATTCAATACAACCTTATAGAGGAGTTTAATTCTCCAAGACCCACAAACCAAGTTGGGGTACAAATTGAAATCTGTTATTTTATTACTTTAGTAGTAAGGAATTGATTTATATTTTTACATTTTATAATAACACTTATCCATTAAATTTATCAATTCATTTACATCTCAAATAATATTTTCAGTCCTAGAGGTTTCTAGAATAAGGGACATGTAATAAAAACCAAAACTCGTGATAATATATTATTTCAGCAATAAAAAAACAAATAAATTGTTTCTCTAATGTGGCATAAGAAAATATTTGCATCCTAATTTCTCCTACTCAATTAAAATGTAATTGATTTTCTTAAAAACATGGAGTGATAATGAAATTTATCTATTTGGGTTTTTAAAACATAACACTTTTATGTTTCATGGGAACCCCTTCAAAATTTGGTTCTTTATAAAACTATATACATTAACTTTCGTTAAAAATATTTTACCACCAAATTAAAATTTTCCTTTAAAATCCAAAAATGTATTTTTGGAACATTTTTATATACTTGTGTAATTCAAAATATTAATTTATAAGATTTTTTAAATTGAAGTAACTAACATTAAATTGAAAACCATTAATATTATTTAAATTAATGAAACTAGATATCAATTCCAAAATTTTACTGGTGAATAAAATTTAAATATATTTCCCAATAGAATATGTTTAGTTATTTGTTCAAAAAAACATTCCTCAATCATTGAAAAAAACAATGATGAAAGATAAAACATTTAAAGATATATTGGGCCTACTCAACACATGGTAGAAAAATTCAATTTATATTTGGGTTCACAACCCATTCATCGTCTATTTACAATGTTCAGTTTCCATTTTTCTAAAAACTTATTAACCCTTTATAGATGAAATATTTATGACAAAAAGATTTAAAAAACATTGACAGGGCTATTTTAATATATATATAAACAAATTTATACTTTAAAATAGTTTAAAGATACTAAAATTTGGGAAAATAAATCGTAATATTAAGCTATTATTTTCAAAACATGCATAGAACACCAATAAGAAATAAATATCTTATCTCTATAAAGTAATTTAATCATATAAAATATCCTTGAAATGAAATTATTTATAAATAAAAAATTATTATGAAAAAATATGGAGTGTACGTTTAAAAATAAAAATATTATTTACATAAAAATATAATTATGAAACATAGTGTCTTTTAAACATGGAAAGATAACATTAAAAATCACTTAAATCCCTTTTTAAATCAAAATTAATTTTTTAATAAATTAAAAGAATCATATAGTCAAAAAAATTATTTTTTTAATCAAACCTCACATACAAAACAATTTTGGATAAAATCATTTATAGTAAGTTTAAATAATATAAGAAAAATAGGGCAGTTTTTTAAAAGAATTTGAAATAGAATATTTCAAAAAATAATTTCTTATACACTTAGTTAGACAATTAATAATTATTTTAAAACAAATCATTAATATAAAATTAAATTTAAAATAAATTTCTTACTTCTTTATATGTTATTCATTTATGCTAGATGAAACCCCTTCTATAGATCACCCTCTTGAATGAGACACTTCATCACAGTCTTCATCCTTCCTCTCCCTCTTCCGGTATAAGGACCTGACCTTAAAAAATTACATAATCTTGAATTAAATGAATAATTGAAATTGATGATATTTTTAGGTTTATAGTTGTTGAGAATTAGGCCATAACTATTATATTACATCTCAAGATTTACAATTTAAAAACTTCTACTCAGTTTCCATTTTGTCCCAAAAATAAATAAACTCTTGAAAAAAGGAGTCTTGTTTAGTTCTATGTTTTAGACAGAAAGACTTTTCCATGATCTCATCCTTGACCCTACTCATATTTTGTCCTTTGAAAAACATATCAAATCTTGGGATGAGTATAAAAAGCTCAGTAAGGGTTATAAAACAAAAAATAAAACATTAGTTCATCATTATATACAGAACAAAAGCTCTTTAACATACCCCATGAAATCATAAAATTTATGAATAACTCATAGAAATCATAAATCATAAAGGTAACTTGTGGAATAAATATCATACATACATTGTAGCTATCACAACCACATAGATAGTTATATTTGGAATAGCCATCAAAGTATATTTCCTAAATATATTAGGATAAACATTCATGTTTACCTCCATCATGTTACCAAAGGAATTGGAGAGCTATCTCAGGCTCACCCACCCTAGGTTTATCACAGAACCACCCATATACGTAAATAGTATCGAAGAATCATAACATATTAATAGTACATAAAACAAACATAATGGAAGGATAAAATATCCACATTGTAATCACAATATATTCTTTAAATATATTGACATAAAAACCCATTATCATAACCATTTTCTATACCAAAATATGTAAAAGTGTATATGGTATTTATTTTCCTTCTAAAAACATTACGGCTTGTTAGGGAAGTCATAGATCAAATAATACTCACTGTGGAGAAAAAGGTCATTATCACCACGTACATTAAAATAAACATCCTTTTTTCATTTGATGAAACACATCATATTAAAATATTACCTTTGAATGAAATGAAAATCCAATGGTGTTTATATAGCATATAAAAAAATGTCGTATATTAAAACAAAATATGTCTCAATGAAAGGAGATTGGGACGATGTCCCTTACCCTATGTCCGACTTGACCTATTCATTATTTAATATCCATAATAATAATAATAAACTTTTTTTATACTTGATTAAGAACCTTTTTTATGTTTATTATTCCTTTTATATCACTTATTACCAAGTCATAAACATTATGTAATCATTTAAGTTAATAACATTCATTTTGTCGATATTTGGTACAAGAGTCAAAAATGAACTTCTTATAATTACAAGTTGTTCAAATGGTCAAATATCCATTATCTCAATAATGATATTCATGATTTATATATCATATATATACAGTATAATTATGTATTTATAATATTACATAACATTTGGAGATAATAAAAGAAATGCACCATTCCTGGAGACGGTAAGCCGTACATACGCATGAACGCTACTGTTATTTATATTTCATATTTTAATGGAATTACAACATTATGATACATAGTTATATTATAAATAATCTATAATATCATATATAATATCATTAAATCTATCCTTTATATGACCCACATATGGAATTAATAAGTCATATCACTTTGAGGAGGCGGTAGTCCGCACTTCCTCAAATGAAATTATAGCGTTTACCCATAATAGAAACCATAAAGATTTGCTATTAATGGAAACTACAGAAGCATAAAGAAAACATAAAAATAATATATATCATATATAAATACATTTCCATCATAATGTCCACCATGATAGGCGGTAAGAGATAATTGAACAATCATTGTTTTGAGAGGAGATAGTTTTCCATCCACAGAAACATTATGTTTTTCGCCCATTAGATAGAGGTGTCTATTTGTGTAGTGAGAATACTTCTCATAACAACATTCTATTATATTTAGTATACTTTGTTTCTATAAAATAAAGGAATAAAAAGATTTTAGCAGGATGGAGAAGTAAAATCAAACAAAAGAACTTAAGAAAAGATGTTACCTTTAAATCAGGTAACTGCCTTTGGATTGAACCAAAATGGTTTGGTGAAGTGCCTTCTGCGTAAGTTAAGGTATCTAGGTGGAAGATAGAGATTTACGAAGCTTAATTTGGAATAGTTTTGGTGAGTCAAGGTTCATTATAGGTGTGAGGTATAGGTTAGAGGTGAGTTCTTTATATAAGGGGCAGGAGGGGCTCTTTAAGAAAGTGGGAAAATATTATTTTATTACAGAATTGTTTTCAGTTTATAAATGTCCAAAACATATTAAAGTATAAGATAAGATGGCTCGAGTTGTAAATAAGATAAGTAAATTATAATTGGACAGGTTTTTATATTATTTTAATCTTTATAATCTTATTTATTTAAATCTTTTATTAATGAGGTAAGCATTGTATCATTATTGTGTCATTAATAATTTAATTTAATTTATATCTAATTTTATTTAAAAAAATTACCATTATTTAGTTAATATTTTTATCGTTATAAATAATATTTATAGTCTAAATGATAACATATATAACCCTATGTAAAAATTTTTTTACTAAAAGATATTTGATTATGTAATTTTGGTCTTTACTTTATGTTAATTAAAATAAAGTGTCATTATCAATCCCAAGTGGCCCCATGAGGTCCCAAAATAGAACCAAGGATTCCCATGGTTGTAATTTTATAATCCAATATGATTGAAACACATTTTTGTGTAATTTTATAATATTATAGTAATATTTGATTAAAATTATTTAGCAGAATTACCATTTATCCATGGTAAATAATATATTTACTGAAGTAAATATTCATAATGTATAAAAATAAATGTTACCTATTTACACAATTTAGACCTCTTGATTCCAAATAAAAAATTCATTTTTACATATTCAAAATGAAGAAGTGGAAGAAATTAATTTCCAATTAATTCCCACTGTCAAAACAAAAGGCATGTTTTTAAGAAATAATAACTATCAAAAGAATGACACTTTTTATGTCCAATATCAAATTGAAATAAATTAAAATGAACAAAATTGGAATAAATGGTAAAAATATTATTTAATTATACATTAAAACCAATTAAAAAGATAATCTATCCATATAAATGAATTAGATTAAAAGACTGTTTTGAGTTAAAATACAGTATTTTCACTATTCATTTAAAAATGATCTATATCCTAAAAATACCAAAATTTCATCAAAATTATATTTTGATGTCATGATTCTAAATAATAGTATATTTTTTTACAATAGATCATATAAATGTTAAAAATCTAGATTTAAAAAGGGTTCTCCAAGAAAAGGAAGAAAATCAACCATTTAACGATTATTAGAGTCTTTGTGCTTAAAATTGGATTCATTCACATTTTAAGCCTATAACATTTATTGGATAAATGTAAAAAAAATTAACAAATATTTAAAATTATGTTGTAGTTATTTCTCTTTACTCCCACCAATACAACGGCTTGGGTTTAAATACCATTTAAAATTATTATATTATATTATAATTGTGCAATGTAAGATTTCATAGAAACCTGTTTTTGCGTATCGGGTACACCATGGAACATAAAAACCCATTTAAGGTAAAATTAATATTTAATTCACAACATTTTAATTAAAAAGATAATTTATAATTTCTTTATTTACCTAGGATGTTACATCCTTCCCCATTTTGGAAATTGTGTCCTCTTCATTTTGTTCACTTATCTAATAAATGGTGGTATTTATCCCACATAGAATTTTCAGATTCCCACGTTGCCTCTTCAACCATACGGATTTTTCACAAAACCATTACTTAGTGAATTACATTGTTCTGTAATACTATCTCTCTCTTCAGTCATGAATCTAGATTGACTGTTCTTGATATGATAGATTCTCTTCCAACTGAACTACCTGTAGACTTAAAACATGAGATTGATCCAGAATATACTTTCTCAACATTGAAACATGAAAAATTCTTTGTACCTAGGACAATCTTGGAGTTAAATATACTCTTTAGATAACCGATCCAAATTTATCTAGGATTTCATAAGGTCCAATGAACCTCGGACTCAACATTCACTTATTACCAAAACACATCACACTTTTCCATGGAGAAACTTTGAGAAAGACATGGTCACCTACCTCAAAAGAAAGATCCTTCCTCTGGTTATCCGCATAACTTTTCTTCCAACTCTGAGCTGTTATCATGTGCTTCTGAATCAATAGAACTTTTTATATCATCTATTCTACCATTTCTGGTCCCATCAGCTTCCTTTTACCTACTTCAGGCCAAAAATATGGAATTCGACACTGCTTCCCATATAATGCCTCAAATGGAGCCATCTGTATATGAGGATTAAAACTGTTATTATATGAAAATTAAACCAAATAATGATGTTGGTCCAAACAATCCTAGTAATATATTGAACAAGCTCGTAGCATATCCTCCAAGTTCTGAATTGTTCATTCTAACTACCCATCTGATTGAAGATGAAAAGTTGTACTAAAATTTAATTCAGTACCCAAATACATCTGAAGGCCTTTCCAAATGATGGAAGTAAACAAGGGATCATGATCAGATACAATGGAGAGGGGAACACCATACAACCTGACTATCTCTTTAACATAAAACCAAGAAATTTGATCTAGAGGAAAAGTATATTGAATAGGATGAAAATAAGAAGTTTTATTCTATCAATCCACAATAACCCAAATTTCCTTATTTTCTCTGGTTGTCTTTGGAAATCCCACAATAAATTATATGGATATATTTTATCATTTCCTCTCTGGAAATGATAAAGGCTGAATTATACCTTTTCGGTTACTAGTTCTTTGCTTTAACCTACTGAAAAGTCAATCACTTCCCAGTAAAATTAGTAATATCTCTTTTAATTCCATTCCACTAGTAATACTCTCTAATATTTCCCTACATATTTGTACCACAAGGATAAACTGAAAACTGGGAACTATGAGCTTCACATTACAACTCATTCTTCAACTGTGAATTACAAGGTACGTGTAACCTCTTTACAAATATCAAAACACAATAATTTTCAATGTTTAAATCAGGCATCAGACCCATTTGAACCAAATATTCCTTCTTTTACAACTCATTTTCATCCTTCTATGCTGGATTTATTCTATTTTATAGAGATTATTTCACTGACACGTGAAATAGAAGAGAATAATTTTATATACCAACAACTTCTCTGCCAAAGTTCATCAAATCAAAAACCAAAGGATCTCATTCCAATCGTAGAATGGTTAAGGAAGCATTACTTTTTTGACTCAAAGCATCAGCCACTTTATTAGCTTTTCCCAAATGGTAAAATATCATGCAATCATAATCCATGGTTAATTCCCTCCATCTCCTCTATCTCATGTTCAATTCCTTCTGACCGAATATATACATCAAACGTTTGTGGTCAGTATATTTTTCACATTTTACTCTATACAAATGATTCCTCAAAATCTTTAAAGAAAAAACAATAGCATCTAATTCCAAATCATGTGTAGGGTAGTTTAACTCATGAGGTTTCAACTGATGTAAAGCATAAGCAATTACATGATAATTCTGCATAAGGACATACCAAATTCTTTTCAATGAAGCATCACTATAAATTACTAACTCACAATTTCTAGAAGGAAGTTCCAAAACATGAGCATTCACCTATCATCTTTTCAATTCCTAAAAACAATAATCACATTCTTTAATCCAAACGAACATAACACCTTTTAATTTTAACTTAGTCAATGGTATAGACAATCGTGTCAACTTTTCCCCAAACCTCCATTAATAACCTTCAAAACCAAGAAAACTATGGATCTCGGTTATATTTTTTAGTCTTGTCCATTCTTTAAAAAAATTTGTATTAGTGGGATAAATAGTTATGCCATTTTTTAAACATTTTGACCAAAAAAAGAATTTTTTTGTGACCAAAACTCAATCTTGCTGAATTTCCCAAATAGTTTATTTTCTTTTAATGTTTTCAAGACAACCCAAAAATGACTTTCATTATCCTCTTTAATTTTAGAATATAAAAAAATAGTATTAATGAACACTACCAAAAACATATACAATAACACACTGAAAATTCAAATCATAAGATCCATGAATACAGTAGGTGCCTTGGTTAATCAAAAAGGCATAACTACAAATTCATAATGGCCATACCTAGTACGAAATGCAATTGTCAGAATTTTTTCTTCCATTACATTCAACTGATGGTACCCTGACCTCAAATCAATCTTCAAAAAATACTGAGCTCCCTAGAGATGATCAAACAATCCATCGATATGAGGCAATGTATACCTGTTATTAATAGTGATGTTATTCGATGCTCTATAATCAAAGAAAAGTCTCATTGAACTATATTTATTTTTAACAAATAAGACAAGAGAACCCCATGGTGATTTACTAGGTCAATTTAAACCATTATCTAATAACACATACAATAGATTCTTTAATTGTAAAATTCCAATTTGATCCATTCGATAAGGAGGTTTTGAAATTGGCTTAGCATCATGAACTAAGTCAATAGTAAATTCAACTTCCCAATTAGGTATAATACCAGGAAACTCATCCCTAAAAACATCAAGGTACACATTTACCACTGCCACATCATTAATCTGAATGGTTCCTTTGTTTTCGACAATATGTGAAAGGTAATATTCACTTCCATCTTTTACTAGTTTCTCGGCGTCCTGATATGTTATCAAAAGTAAGGGTTCATTCATGTACACAAACTGAAAATCTCTCTGAGAAGAAACCTCTTTAGTGATGCAGTCAATCTTAGCATGATAAATAGAAATCCAATCCATAACCAAAATAAAATCAAACTCTACTAGAGGCAAAACAATAAGGTTTTCAGGTTGATTCATTCCACACATAAGTACAGGAAGGTTCTTATAATTTCTTTATATTTCAACATTTCCTCCAGGTGTTTTCACCATAAGTTCATGATAATTATCTTGAACTGGAAATTACAATTTACTAGAAAACTTTTCAAAAATGAATGAATGTGTAGAATCCAAATCAAACAACACATTGGAATAATATGAACAAAAAACTATGTACATGATACAACTTCATTTTATGGACCAACATCTGCTGATGTAGTTGCAAAGGATTTCACCACCCATTTTTGTATGTAGTCTGGATTCTTTCCCTCAGTTCCTCCAATGCCTAAAGGCCATCATTTTTATTGACTTTTGATAATCCACCTTTCAAGGGGTGAGGTGGAACCCTTACAAGGCCCATAGGCATAAGTATTACATAGCCCTTAGGCCTTAGAGTAATTCATTACCTGTAGGATTCAAATATGACATACAACCCAGTCTAACTACTTGGAACTGCTCCTCCCCAGCATCTTCATTGTGTTATCTGCTCTCCACCTTCGCATAGTTGTTCAGATAGGCTTTCCCATGAATGCACAGGCTTGGCCGGATGGCAGGTTCCATACCCGTTAATTCTTGAAATCTGTTTAGCTTTTGCTAGGGTGAAATCTCCTTTCTCCTCCTCATAATTTTTGTTCTTTGTAGGTTCTCTGGTTTGTATCTGCACTTAAGTTTGCACAAAGGCCATGAGGTGGCCTGAAGTCCTTACTGACCCGAAGGCCTAGGTGGCTCGAAGGCCTTAAAGGGCTCATGGACCAAATCGGTTGCCCGAAGGCCTAAACGGGGGAATATTGTCGGCTGCTACAAATCTTGCTACGGTTCACACTACATTTCTGCACATTTCCTGCTATAGTACCCAAAAATTATCCTGCACCTGGATTTCATCCTGGGTCTCCTGGATTTTATCTCATTTCATTACATTTAAAAAAAATTAGTGATCGTAAATCAGATTTTTTATTACCATTACAGTCCTGTTTTTCAGTGCCACTAAGTGCCTTATGACCCATTTCAGCACATCGGTAGCACTTACAAAATTCAAGAGACCTTACCTAGATTTCTTTTTAACACAATTTTTCCTAACATTAATGTGATATTTATTACCATCATAATTTTTTGATGAGTCTTTCCATTTTTTCTTCCACTATTACCTCTTATTATGTTGTTTTCCAAAGAACACCTCATCATCAACAAACTCCATTTCCACTTTCTCCGCACATCAAACAAGTTTTTCATAACTTTTGACCTCATGAGAAGATAAATACCTTCGATACATTGGATTTAATCCTGATTAAAAATGGTTGATTTTACAATCATGACCTCGTATGAAAATTGGAGCATAACATGCTAGTCGAGTGAATTTTGCTTCATAAGCAGCCTCCAAGTCATCATCCTGCTTCAATTCTAAGAATTTCTTTTCAATCCTAAGATGAACCACCTTAGGAAACTATTTCTCATAAAACATACATTTGAATTCATCCTAATCAAGAGCTTTAATCTCCTTGCTATCCCTGATATTTTTCACAATTGACAACCACTAATCAACTTCACCATCAAAATGGTAAACAACAAGACTAAACTTTTGAGGCTTTGAACACCCCATAACATCGAAAATATTCTACAGTGATTTAATCCACACTTCTGCTAGAATAGGATCAGATTATCCTCAAAATATTGGGGGATGTTGCCTCAAGAAAATGATACACTACTGACATGTTTCACTGTGGTTGATCTGGCAGATCTCGTGCATGGATACCACCACCATTTATTTCCTGAGTCAACGGTGCCATCAGTACAAAAAAAAATTCAGTTCTGATTCTGTCTATATCAAGTTAGTGATTTGAAAGGTTTTCTTCTTCCTGATGTCATCACAACATATCTGACTTGTTTCCTCTGTAGAAAACTATTCTGAACACAGAAATATCTTAGGTGAAGAAACAAGGTAGTCTGGAAATTATTTATCATTTCAATAATACCATAAATTAATTTATGGACATTAATTTTACAATATCCTAACATCTTATGTAATCTAAAACAACCTTTGATTCCAACTATAATCACAACATTAAAAAATTACATAATCTTGAATTAAATAAATAATTCACATTGAGGATCTTTTCAGGTTTATATTTTATGTGAATTAGGCCATAACTATTACATTACATCACAATAATTTAAAATTAGACACTTCTACCCAGTTTCCATTTTTTCAAAAAAAATAAAAAAACTATTGAAAAAAAGATTCATGTCTAGTTCTATGTTTTAGATAGAATGACTTTTCCATTATCTCATTCATGACCTTATTCATATTTATGTCTTGTGATGATTCAAAACTTTGGATGAGCAAAAAAAGATCAGTTAGGTTTATAAAACAAAAAAAGAAAACATTAGTTCATTATTACGTACAAAACATAAGATCTTTAACATACATCATGAAATCATATGATTTATGAATAACACATAGAAATAATAAATCATAAAGGTAACTTGTGGTTCCATATCATTATTACATTATAGATATCATAGCTACGTAGTGAGTTAAATTTGGAATACCAATCATAGTATATTCCCGAAATCTCTTAGGAGAAACGTTCATGTTTACCTCCGTCATGTTACCCAGTGCATTGAAGAGCTATCTTGGGCTCACATATCCAAGGATAATCACAGAACCACCCGTATAAATAATCAATTCACAAGAACCATAACATATTAATTGAAAATAAACCAAACATAATAGAAAGATAACATTTCCACATTGTAATATGAAAAAATTATTTAATATATTTACTTAACAAAAAAATTATCAAAACCATTTTCAATACGAAAAAATGTAAAAGAGTATATGGTATTTATTTTTCTTTCTAAAACATTACGGCTTGTTAAAGAATCCATAGATCAAATAATACTTGCGGTGGAATAAAACGTCGGTGTTACCACATATGTTAAAATAAACATTCTTTTTTTCATTTAGTAAATAAATTCGTTGAAAAGTATTCCCTTTTAATGAAATAAAAATTTAAAAGTTTTATACAGAATATTAAATAAAGTAATGTATTAAAATAAAATATGCCTCAATGAAAGGAGATTGAGATAAAGTCCCTTCCCTTGTGTCTGACTTGGCCCGTTCTTTCTTTAATCTCTTGAATAATGAACTAAAGTGAATTTATACATCAATAAGACAATTTATGTTTTCATTATTCCTTTAATATCACATATTAACATGTTATAAATGTTATGTAATCAGTTATGTTAATAATGGTCGTTTTGTCGATATTTGGTACTTTAGTAAAAAATGAACTTATAATTACAAGTTGTCCATGTGGTCAAATATCCATTATATCCAGAATGATATTCATGATGTAGATATCATATATATCATATATATATATCCAGTATATATATGTATTAATAATATGACATAACATTTGGACATAAAAAAATGAAATGCACCATTCATGGAGACTATAAACCATAAGTATGAATGAAGACTACTTTCATTTCAGTTTCTTATTTTAATGGAATTAAAACATAATGATAAATAGTAATATTTTAATTCTAGTATAATATCATATATAATATCATTAACTCCATTTTTATATGTTCCATATATGGCATTAACGAGTCATATCACTTTGAGGGGGTTGTAGTCCGCACTTCCTCAAATGAAATTATCTCGTTTACCCATAATGTAAAACACAAAGGTATGATATAAATGAAAATATAGAAACATAAATAAAACATAAAAATAATATATATTGTATATAAATTAATTTCCACCATAATGTTCACCATGTGAGGCGGTAGGAGATAATTGAACAATCATCATTTTGTGAGGCTTTAGTTTTCCATCCATAGACACAGTATGTTATTTACCCATTAAATGGAGGTGTTTGTATGTGTATTTAGAATACATATCCTATCAAAATCCTATTATATTAAAGATACTGGTGTTTTTATAAATGTATGTATTAAAAATGGTTTAGAGGGTTGGAGAAGTAAAATAAAACAAAAGAACTTAAGAGAAAACATTGCCTTTAAATAAAGTAACTCCCTTTGGTTTGAACCAAAAGGTTTTGTTGAAGTGACTTATTAGTAAGTTAAGTCTTCTAGGAGGAGGATAGGGATTTTTGGAGCTTAATTTGGAAGAGTTTGGATGGGAGAAGGGGCTTGAGAGGAGTGAGGAATGAGTTAGGGCTGGGGGCTTTTTATAAGGGGGAGGAGAGGCTCTTTAAGAAAGTGTGAAAAATATTATTTTATAACGTAATGATTTTAGGTTTCTAAATGTTAAGAACTTATTAATGTATAATATAAGATGAATAATGGTATAAATAAAATCATTAAACTAAAATTGAATAGGTTTTGGATATTATTTTAATCCTTATAATATTATTTATTTAAATATTTTATTAATGAGGTAAACACTACATCATTATTGTGTCATAAATAATAAAATTTATTTGATGTTTAAAAATTATTAAAAAATTCCATGATGTAGTAAATCCTTTTATGTTTCAATATAATATTTATTGTAGAAATTATAATTACATAAACCTATGTAAACAATAATTTACTAAAAGGTATTTTTTGTCATTTTTGTCTTTTCATTAAGTTAATTAAAAAAAGTGTCATTATCACTCCCAGGTGGCCCCATGATGTCCCAAAAATGACCCAAGGATACCAATGGTCATAAGGGTATCCTCGAATAGTATTAAGACACATGTTAGGGTAATTTTATATTATTATTGTCAAATTGTTTACCCTTATTTACCAGATTTTCCCTTTAACCATGGTTAATAAAATATTTACTAATGTAAATATTCATAATATATAAAAATAAATGATACATATTTACATAATTTAGACCTCATTATACCAAATAATGAATCCATTTTTCCAAATTCAGAACACATAAGTGGCATAAATTAATTTAAAATGAATTCCCGCTGTCAAAACAAATGCCGTGTTTTTAAGAAAGAATAACTATCAAAAGATTGACACTTGTTTATGTCCAATTTCAAAGTGATATTAATTCTGATGACCAAAATTGAATTAAATAGTGAAAATATAATATAAATAATCATTATATAAAATTTTAAATATAATCTATACATATAAATAAATTATATTAAAATGAAATTTTGAATTGAAATACAGTATTTTCAATATTCATTAAAAATGAACTTTAACAGAAAAATACCAAAATTTCATCCAAATTATATTTTGATATCCTGATTATAAAGACTAATATTTTTTTGTAAAATATAACATATTAAAATGAAAAAAACTATATTTAAATAGGTTTCATCATCCAAATGTAGTAAATCGACCTTTTAAAGAATATTAGAGTATTTGTGGTTAAAATTGGATTCATTCATATTTTATGCCTCTACATTTTACTGGATAAATATAAAAACATTTAAGAAAAATGTGTAATCATATTATATCTAGTTCTCTTCATTCACACCAATACAACAGCTAGGCATTAACTACCATTTAAAATAATAATATTATATTATTATTGTGCAACGTAATATTTCAAAGAAACCTGTTGTTGTGTATCGAGTATGCCATCGAACATAGAAAACCCTTTATGTTAAAATAAATATATAATTCACAAAATATTAATTGAAATGAAAATTTATTATTTCTTTATTTACCTGGGATGTTACACTCGGCAACTGAAAACCATGACGTATACAGATTGTTTTATTCCATGAAAACCATAGTATAAAGAGATGATTTTATTGAATAGATTAACAGTGAAGTAATATATTTTCTATTACAGTATGAGTTACCTACATGCATGATCTATTTTTCATGATACTATGATGGGTATAATATAGATCATACATAAGTTAGAAATAATTTACCTCTTCAAGTGTTAACTGATTTCATAAGTGTATTTATAATATATCTTCAATGTACGAAAGAAAATTCAAATATCTACATACCGATCTATAGATAAGAAATAAATATAACTGGGAATAATTTTATTAGATAATACTTATAACTCTATAAAAATACCATCAAATGTGATTTTATTACTATAGAAGGAAACTAGAATTAGAATGTCTAACAAAATTTCATTTTTTTCAAGTTATTTACAACTTGTAGGGATTTATGAAATTATGTGTATAATCATATATTCATGTGTTTATTTATATACAAAACAAAAAATTCATTATAGTACCTACGTAAGATTGTAATAAATGGTCCAAGACATTGTTATTTCTCTATCACATTCTCTTGGTCCCACACATGTGCAATAAAATTATGATGATCCTATTGCCTTATTATTAAAAGTATATGTGTGGATATCTATAATTATAAAACATAAAAATAATCTCATGATTGTTTTTTAATGGGGATGAAGAAGATTATGGATTATATTATTATTACAGCCTTGAGAGTTTATTCCTTATTTCACCCATCCACTCATTTACCTAGTAGCATGTTTTATATGTTCCTATATACAATATTATTATTATTCATGTGTCAAGGTCAAAAATAGTGGTGGATGTAGGGTTATTATATGTAGAGAATTAATGAGATGATAAACAATGATTTTTGGGTTTTTTTATATTTTCTATGGTTCATGTGATTTCTAAACTGTTATTAATATTACATAATATACACGGGTCCCATAACAAAAATACCATTTTCATAAACATCCATGAATCATTAAATGCCCCTTCCACATTCGGAATTTTCATTTCATTAGGGATCGGTTCACAGATACACACCCACACTATCACCGTAGAATTCCAGACTATAGTATCACTACTCTTACGTTTTCCCTTCATGTCGCATTCATGTTATACCAAATAAAATCAAGGGAATTTCTTGGTAGTTTCTTTACCCTAGTTTCTCAATGGTTGGCCCAACCATCAATCTCAGCTTGATTATCCTCACTTTTTTAACATAAAAATTCCAAATATAAATTATTTTTAATAACTAAACATATTATAAATAACCCAACCCTAGTAACCCAATTATAATGTTTGCATTAACATAGTGCAACTATATACAAGAAATATTATCCTAAAGGATTGTTTTTTTAGTTGAATGGGAAAACAACATATATGCTTAACTCTGACATTACATTTTAAAACATAAAAAATTAACAATATTTTATTTGATAATTTCATTAATCCCTCTATTATATCCATGAATATGAATCATAACAAATTTCATAACATCCTGGTAATTGAAAACATAATAATAGGGTTGTCCCATATGATTATTAGGTGACTGTGTATATATGAATCTACCATATATTAAATATCCATTGAATAATATGGAAAATATAATTGATAATAAAAAATGACATATAAATAATATAATGAGCATGAAAACTATTCATGGATATCATAACTATAATCACATTTACATCAATAACTAATTTAATAATTATGAAATAATTAATTTGGTATACTTTTAACATACCATCAAGGCCTTAATCCAATATATGTAGCCTAAATATGTAAGGCATTGGCTAAATATCCATATTGTTTTATCACATGAGTCCTATAGATTCATTAAGGGGGTATTAAATTCTAATTTGCATCTGTCACATAATATGTCAAATGTATTAAATATAATTATACACTATAAAACATAATAATCTTGTCCTAATAATAAATAAATTATTTTATTAAAAGAACAAGAATATAGAATTTAAATATTTTACATACAAAATAATATTATAATCCATACAAAGAAATATTTTGGATGGTATTATTAGATTATATAATCAATAAATAAAAACAATTATAAAATGATGTTGAAATATATGAAATTAATTTTTTAAGAGTATTAGAGAATTAATTTAGTAAAATACCCATTTAATGTTGAAATTATTTCATTAAAACCAAAAGGAAAATATTTTTTCACGAAAGTACACATTAAACATGTAAATTAATCCCTAAATAAAATATTAGTCATGACTTTGTGAAACGTTTTTTGTTTGGTGTGTATTGGATTAAATATTTAGGATACACTATTTCATAAAAAATGCCTCATTTTGAAAAAAGAAAAATGAACCCTTCAAATTTTATTAAAAATATTTTGAACATGGGTAAAAATACCTTCAATAAATCATTATAGAATAGAAAAAAAATCATTAAAACACTGTAAATATAATATAAATTTATAATAATAACATTCTAAATCATGATAATAGACAAATTCAATATTCATTAAAAACATTATTTCTAACGTTTGAGTAAATATAGTGATAAAAATGAAATGAAAACTATTAATTTCATGAAATAAATATTGGATAAAAATATATATTTTGTTTCATATGTAAATATCATATAATTCCTCCAATGGATACTTAAATATAAACAATCCTAAATAAGGATGAGATTATAAAACAATCCCTTACCTCTAGTATTACATTCCACGTAACTGATTATAATCACCAATAAAATTAATAAAAATTAATTATAATTATATAAAAAATAGTATAAATACTTATAATATCATATATAGTCCACTAACAATATTTCAATATCCATTTATTAATAACTATTTATTAAAATCATCAAAATCAATTGTTATCTTTTTTTCATTTATGATATAGTTTATTAGTTTCAGTTATTAGATACTTCCCATGGTTACATCATATATAGAATTCAATAAATATATTAATATAAAATATATTAACTATATACATAATGTGAATCATCCTTTAATGGTGTACATGACAAATGATTCACATCGCTTTATGGTGTTGGTAGTCCATAGGTACGCACAATTGGTGATATCATTTTTTCGCGATCATAAGGGTAATATATCTGATGATATATTATATACATTAGAACATTGTCATAAATATCATATATATTCAATAGTTCCACATTTATTACCATCTAATTTAAATGGTGATAAAAAAATGCATCACACCACTATATGGGGAAGGTATTTCATACATCTGCATGAGCGATGTTTTTTTACTTTATGTAGGATAAAAAATAAGACAGAAATTAATATCCAAAAATAATAATAACATATCAATATAAGGATGATATTTTAGTTATTATTTAAGGATAAAAAATAAATTTTAAAGATTCTATAAAAATGATTACCTCTTCTTTGTTAAACCACCATTAAAATCTTTATTATTCTCCCTTGTAATTATATGTTATAAATAAAATACCCTTAATTCATGGATTTGTAATTTTATTAGATAATTGGGTAGTTTTTTGTGTAACTTTTTAGCTCAATGTGGTATAAATAAGAAAGAGGAGGGGTTTCCGTTTATAAGTTGGGGGAGAGACAAACCTTGGTTTTTAAAAAGGAATAAAATATGATTAATATTTTTTCATGAAAATTATCCAAGTAATAATTAAATATAAATATTAAGGTTATAAGGGTACAAGTAATTTCATCTAATAAGATTTAAGGTGAAAATTTTTGACCTTATCACTTAGTTTTAATATATATTTTCATGATTTACCGTTTCGTATTAGTGAAAAAATTTTATTATAAAAAAAATTATGTTTACCTTATTGAATAATATTTATTTTTATATGAAAAATATGGAATAAATTTTACAAGATTAAAGTTAATTATGGTGAATAAATTAATTTTAAAATAAAGACACAAAATGTGACAAAAAACGATTTTCTGAAAAATGCCTTCTTATGTCTAAAAGTGTTTTCTACCAAGATCATGTATAGTATTGATAAAAAGGTTTCAATTGAATTATTTTCAATGAAAAGAAACTATATAAATTTTAAAACCATTCTAAATCATAATGGGGTATGGAAATACTTAAATTTAAAATGCATATTTCTATAAAATTCATTATTTTCTCTATTATCCCAAAAAAAGGATTTTTTCAAAAACGTTATATTGAATTCACAATATGTTAATATTTATATGATGATTTAAAAACATTATAACCTTTTAAAAAATGTAAATTTATATAATTGGTTGAAAATAATTATATTATATATGATCAAAATTCAGAAAAATGTTTTTTGATGAAAACCTATTTTTTAAACAAAAATAGATGATAATAAAAATTGAGAACATATTAAATGTCAAATAATCAGTAAATTGGTATTGAATAACACTTTTATAATTTTTTTTCATAATGTGGTTATTTATATTCATACAGTTAATTTAACAGTATGTTTCCAACACTATTCTATATTAATGTTCATTAAGATTCAGGGTTGGGTGGAAATAATGATTTTGAATAAATTAAATTTACATAAATAGAAATATATCATAAAATATATAGGTGTTACATTATAGTCCCATATAAAATATTCTCCCACGTAATTTCACCACTCTATAAAAAAATATCTAATACTTATACCTCATCACATCCTCTCATTCCCAAATAGATTCCTAAAAATTGTAGTTTCACCCAAAAACCTTTCCTATGGGAGTGGCCTTGTTTCATAGCATTTTATCTAAAATATATATAATCTCTACTAGTTATTCCTCATAAAATAGATTATTATCCAATGTTATGAATTTCATTTCCAGTTTTTTTAATGATAATGTATTTACTTCCTTAGGATAGATACAATGAATACATCATAAACGTGAGGGATATTTGATAGAAGAACTAAGTGATAAGATACCATCCCTATAAGAAAAGAATTTAGAAGGTACCGATATATCTTAGTCTTAGATAATTTTTTTTAAAATCTCATTACCTTATTCAAAGAAGATATTCCTAGGAATAATACCCCCATAAATTTAGACTTTATATCTCGTTATTTATTTTCAATATAACATTTGTTTAACTTGGAGTTTCCATTATATGATGTTTAATGTATATAACCATTTTTTCTATTTACTTATATAGATACAGAATCATTAGGTTTTAGTATCTGACATCATCCTAACATTTTGGAGTTATGGTCATCCATTTATTGGGGGATTCAAAAGGATTGACATGACTCCATGAGTGATATCTATTGTTGCATGAAAATTAATCCAAATGAAGTTGTCTACCATGACTACATTTGAAATCCACATATAATTCACTGAAAATACAAAATAGAGTATTAATATTCCTCTCAAGATAACCATATGTTATAGGATGATAAAAAGTATTGAAACCCATCTCTCTATTCAGATCATACAGAATACTTCTTCAAAATTGCAAGGTATGCCACAAATCTAGAAAATACATAATTGAAAGTGGGTATATAAACAATAACACCACAATATTAATGTATAACCAACTATGTTTATAAATCGGAAAATAATATTTAATGGTAATAAACATTCGTATTCTATATGTAGATTGAATACAACCCAAATAACATCATTCCACTTATATGTATTGGGGAGTCTAATATTGAAATATATGGTAGTTTTTTAAATTTTCTATTTGGTTATGGTTATTGGTTTTATAATTCTTTTTGACTTATTTTTATCATCTTTCAATTTATAAGGAATTAGGAATTGAGATGCGTACATTGGACTATCCATTTTCATTTTATCCCACTAGAAATAATCATTCAGATCTCAATATATCATTATACATCAGTGATAAATAGGCAGTGATGATTTATGATCTTTATAAAATAACTCCTTGTTAAATCATGTTATTGATAGAATATATACATGGTTCCTGAACCATATCATTCTATCATGATCATGGATGATATAGGGAACATTTCTCACTTTCATCTATATTTACATATCTTCCTTCCATACCTTCTTAGTCCTATCATGTATACATGGTTGAACATTTATATGAGATTTATAATATTTATAACCTTTAATAAAAATTTCATTATACATATTCCAAAAATAAATATATTTTATTTCTCTTCCACCCCATATCATGGAAAAACTATCACAGTATTGTCAACTCATAGCATCTAACACCATGTTTTTTTCTCATGGTGGTAATTTATTGAGCATTAAAAATCTTTATTTAACTGAACCCATATTCTCTATTATATATTCAATGATTTTTATGTATATATATATATCATGACATTATAATTAGTATATATATTACAACATACATCATGTAGACAATTCATCTATATCATAATTGTTATAATTATCATATATATCTCTAAATCATGAGTAGATTATGCTTTCCATTGTATTTTTAATTGGTGAGAGGGATATGATATCACTATTTCATTGTACATAAGGATTCACCCCATTCCCTTATGGGATTCATCACTATATTTAATAAACCATTCACCACTAAAAGGTAGTTTATAAGTAATTGGACTGACCAATATTCTCTTTAGTTATTTTAAATTAACGTCATAGTCATATGTCCACAATAACATAACACCCTTCATAATTAACATGTTCAGTCGAATAGATAGTTGTGAGAAATATATCATATAGAAACAGTAGAATCCATCCAATACATGAAAACTACGGGTCATAGATATCATGGTTGGTCTTGGATATTTCTCAATCACTTCCATCTTTGAACGATCCACTGATATAACATCCCATTAGATTATATGACATGAGTATGAAACGTTATGAATTAAACATTCACACATGGTAAAATTATCATAAATCATTACATTATTTATGGTATTTAGTAAAATTATACAATGTTATTCATTCTCTTCATTACTCTTAACATATATGAGAATATTTACTAAAAATTATAATAAAAGCTAATCATGATTATCATTAAAGACATTATTCATAAAATATATTAATATAGTTGGATCATTTGGAAGACAAAATGGAACTACAACAACTTCATAATGAAAATACCTCATATGGAAGGATATCTTATGTATATCCTCTTTCTTGAAACTCAGCTAATGATATCCAGATTGAACAATCTTGTAAAAACTTAGTGCTCCACATAATTGATCAAATAAATCATCTATAAAAGGTAGAAGATGAATTTCATAAATTGTGATTGGGTAAAGTTATTGATAATCAATGAGAAGACTAATTGACACCATTTTATTCATAATAAAAAGAACTAGTGATGTACATGGGGAATAACTAGTTAAGATGAGTCACTTGTATAGATTATGATGAAGTTGTTTCTTCATTTCTTATAACTCAATCAAGTCTATTTTACACGAACTAATTGAAATATAATGAGAACTCAATATGAATATTATTGAAACATGACATCAAGATTAAGGTTAAGACAAGGAAAGTTCTTAAGAAACACATCCACATATTTTTTATGAATAAAGAAATTTTCAATATTGATATTATCCCTAACCACTTGAGATAAATATCCCTCTTGAATAAGTCAGAAAACTCATCAGATGTATGTAATTTTATTTTGGTAGTTCTGGTTCATCCTCACATAGATATATGATCATAGATTGATTCATTATATCAAATGTAACTTTTTAGACCAATTAAAATTTTCCATGTATGGGGAGAGACCATTGATTCCAAAAATTACATTAAATTACACTAGATAAATAATTAAATGATTTATAGGAATCACATTCCTAGAAAGACTCTATCAAATTAATTTTTTATAATTATGATGTGATCATCACACCATTTGATGTTTTCACTACCAACTCATCACAAAAGAATTTAGGCGGTGATGTCACTCCTATATAAAATTATTTATATTTAAAATATTGTGTATAAAATGAATAAAATAAAATTTTTCAACTTCCATATTTCCTAAAAAGTTTAAATTTCAACATATATATAGTAACATCCACATTAGATGTAATAACTTCCAAAAAATCACCTTCTCCCCTTGGCTTCTACTATGGTATGTTCAATTTATGTTTAAGTAATTAGTTAGAATAGGTACTCATATACATATATTAAAAGAATTGTATTTTTGATGGTTTCTACCTTACCATTAGATTAGCCTTATTGAGGGCCTTTTACTTTACATATCTAGAATACACTTGTTCCCTTTAAGAATGTTCCAGGGTGATTCCTTCCACAGGTATGGCATGTTGGGAATTCCCAATTCTATTTATCCAATTATACATTTTTCTCCCTATCATCCTCTTCTGCTATTATGATCATTTAAATCCATAAGACTTGGATTATTTGTTTTATATATTGATAATACATGATATTATATCCTCATATGATGATAATTATTGGGACACTAGTAAAATTTCAAGAATAGGTTTTATCCCATTAATGAAAATACCAATCATTCTATAAAGATTATGTATATAGTATACATCATGAATTTCTAATCTCATAATTTTAACATTATTAATTTAAACATTTGACACGTCATTTTTTCATAAACTCAAAAATTTTCTCTCCAGATCTACTGATTGTGACAAAAATACTTTTCCAACAAAATGATCTTAAAATTATTCCACTCTATAATGGTTATTTCCTCCACATCCTTAGTTATTTTAATCAATATACACCATTGATACAAATATTTACTAAGTTAATAATATTACATGATAAAAATATCCCTTTAATTACTTCCCAATGAAATAAATATCCTTTCTAATCAAATTATACATATCTATGGTACTAATGGATATGTAGTTATAATAAATAATGGAGTCTATTTTAACATCAAATGGTCCAACATTGTTACACCACATTTTAAATCACTAGGATTATAAATAAAGAAAAGTTTTTCCATAACATGACCCATTTTTACTAGTGTAGTAATTCTTTTATTATCTACATCCCCAGCACTATCTCCAACTTTATTATCATTCCTAAGAGGTAAACCCATACATAAATTATGTGAATTGATATAGTTTCCATTCTTTATATGAGTCATAATTTCTAAACAATGTAATAAAATACATTTTATCATAACTTTATTAATGATAATGTATAATTAATTTATTTGTGAAACACTAAATTTATGGTTAATGATTATTTATTTCTAATCTTGTAATATTAATCTTAGTATAATTGTGAATATCCTCAAATCATAAAAATATTTTCAGATATTACCCAAAAGTTTGTATGTTAAATTTAAATAAACCAATGAATATCCCATGAGGGTTTTTATATAGACTTCATGTGTCATGACCCATCCTATTGGGGCCCGTGCTGGGACTCCCAATGCCTGCCTCCAATAGTCTAGGGTCTGGTGACAAGCACTGAGTATTCATATTACTAACAAGGGGAGAATTTCCTATGTAATTTTGCAAATACACATCTCCAATCCCACAAATTCCAAAATGTAGAAACAAATAAGGAACAAAATGTATGCATACAACTAAATCCAATGAATAGGGTACAATAGAAGTAATGTGGGGAATGTAAAACTGGGCCAGAATAAAATCCCACTAAAAACAGGAGTCTGCAAAACAATAATTTAAACCTATAAGAACAAAGATGTACTTTCACTGAAGCTCATAAATATGGGAACACCTTGGCCTATACAGAACTCAAAAAGCTCAGTCCGCTGTAGGTCCTCCCGAGACTTTATCAAAAGGTCGCTCATCTGCACAAGAAACGACACATGTGGGTAAATCCCATACGGGGGTGAGTATAACAACACTCATTAGAGGTCCCCAAAAAACACAAATAAATACACAATGTAAAGGTATAATCAGCTCTACATAGTATATGTCTTCTGAACATAAAATAAGAGAAACACATTCAGATATACTCAAAACCCTAACCCGTAGTCTAGAGAAAATTCACACAACTGCATACCCCCACTAGGGATTCAGATTGAAGATTCCAAAAAAGCCCTCATATGAGAGAACTCACTCCATGAGTTTGATAGCTCTAATGGCGTCCATCCGATAAGTATATTTTTCGGGGAAAATTTGTGAAAGAGAGATACACTAGTTCAGGGAGAAAGCACACCGGAGTGGGGAATGGTCACAATACACAAATAAGGATCACTTCTTTGGAAGATACCATGACTCATCTTGATTCACCGGATTGTACAGGATTAGCATCCTGTAGGATCATTCACATTGATAACCGACTGTACCTTGGGTCATGAGTGGATAGAGGATCTCACTACGGGCCTCTCAAAGGGATTCCTAACTCTATCATGAAAAGTCCTGATGAAGGGTTCAAACTCATGTAGATGTAAATGATACCTAACCTTCAGAAGAACAAGAAAAAAGGGGTACTAATCCAATTGAAACTTGTCAAAGGTATGGTGGAATGAGAATGAAGGCATGTTCGAGGATATAAATGGCATGCAGAAGGGTCACACGTCCTGTCTCTCAACTCTAGGTAATATGTGTGTAAAACAACCCAAGTCAGAAGAACATACTCTGTAGAAACGTATGTACACGACGTGTGGGGCATACCACACGCCGTGTCCGAGTTACTAGGGTTCCCTCTGAGTGTGCAGTCGTGTGCTCGTAAAAAGCTATAACATGTTTGTGCCATCCCGTGTAATATGTACATGGGGTAACCCATGTATCACTCCTGGTTTGTCCATGTGGTGGACTAGATGGTTGTGTACTCCACCCAGTTTCCATGTATCCCATACATACACTCGGATCATTGGGGAAGGACCCACATTCCATGTGTCATGGGTCAAATATCCTTTGATACATGTCTGAATCCTGAAATCCAATCCTCCATAAACCTCGTCCCACAAGGCATGTTCTTCGGGTTATACGTCGTGTTCTTCGTAAATTTCTAGAATCATTGATTCTTTGTCGGCGCACCTATAGTGATGATCTTTCTTTGATCCAGTCTTCAGATCACCACGAAACTCTAGATTTTAGGTTTCCCCAACACCTCGAAGCTGATTCCTCTTGTTTCAGTCCTTCAATCAGCCCTAAAAACATGTTTCAATCCACCCATATAAAGAACACTCAAAGAAAGGGAAATCCCAAACCATGTTGATTCATCTCTCGCCATCGTCATCACACCTCCATAGGGTCGCCACGATGTCATATCTCTTGTTTCAAATCATTGCGCCATGGAATAAGTGTGCAATGATTCCTTGTTCATATCCCCATGAAAAACATGAAGAATGTTGGGATGAGGGAGGGACAAATTCAATAAACAAAATAAGAACAAACCTATGTGGTTGTTCGTCATGAATTTAATCTTATCTTCTATGAAGGATTATACGGGGTAAATGAAAAATTATAAAACATGTAATAATAAATTCCCCATGAACAAACCTGATGAATCCCTCCTTTAATAAAGATGATGTACAGATCAACCTGTTTGGGGGGTGATCAGCATTAATAGATGAATCAAAGAACGGGGAGGAAAAAAACTATCAATAGAACCCCTACCTTGAAGAGGGATCGATCACTGACGAAGGGATCACGCTTCCATAATCTTTGAGATCCTTCAACTCTGTTGGTGCCACAATTTTCACTTTTTATTCGTCGTTGTCAGTTTTCAAGAGTTCT
This sequence comes from Viscum album, assembly GCA_963277665.1. Taxonomy (NCBI): domain Eukaryota; kingdom Viridiplantae; phylum Streptophyta; class Magnoliopsida; order Santalales; family Viscaceae; genus Viscum; species Viscum album. The sequence goes on from OY728128.1 coordinate 846,248,815, forward strand.
TTATAATGCTCCAAGAATTCACTCGAGTTTCTCTCAATCTTCTGTCAATGAAAAACATTTGATTAACCAATTAAAATGAGGTAATTTTTTTTAGTATTATGTCACACCGAGTCTCTATCGTTAAATTGTAGCATTAATGAGTCAGCATTTTTGTTTCATATTTATTATAATGTATCATTAATTATCGAAACAGATGCCCCACTTTTTCCTTCCAACGAACATTTCCAAATAAAATAAACTTTTAAAATTATATTATTTTATTTTATTTTAATTAAAATGTCTGAAAAATAACTTTTTCATTTGACCCAAGCCGTTCGAGGTTATGCCCATTCTTAGGTAATTTTTCCATCCTGAACACAACTGTGAAATAGAATTTTTAATTTGGGAATCTATTTGGAAACTTCCACTACCGCGCTCACACACCAACTCACATAACATAAAAAAAGTTCTAACCAACATTCCCGGATCATCGGGATTTGGAATGACTTTTCCTCTATGTGCTTTGTCTATAAATAATTACATATAATATTTAAAAAATAATACAATTAATATTTGAGACATTACATTCTCCCCACCTCGGATATTTGCATCCCCTAATGGCCAAAATAGGGGCTACTCAGAAAGATGTGGGTACTAGGAATAGATATAAGCATCCCACTCCCACATGATCTCTTAAAGATTATCATACTTCCACTAGACAATCGCTATAGGAATCAATTGGTAATGAAGGATCCTCTACTGCATATCCTCAATCTCCAACCACTAATCATAAAAGGTCACTAAATTCTCGATGACTAGCTAGCCCCAGTCGATGATGTAAATATTTTGTTGTGACATGTGCAAGACATCAATACCCAGTGAAAATACAGTAGTAGAGCTAAGTGATACGTCCCCTTGCCAACATTGTGCATTATCTAGAAATGTCTGACGAACCGTGGAGACCGCTTGCCTCCCTGAAGAAATCTATGTAAACATCTTCTAGGTGATACCTAAATGAAGATGTGGTCTCCCTCCATGAACTCTAGAAGTATTTATCTTCTATCAGTATAAGACTTATGTTGGCTCTGTTTAGTCTTCATCTGCTCTTGGAAGATCTGCACCTTCTTAGTGGCAGCTCGTACCAGCTCTGGACCCATAAGTGTTGCCTCTCCAGGATCGTTCTAGCAGACCAATGACTGGCATGTTCTCCCATGTAAATCTACGAACGGTGCCATACCAATGGTTTATTGGTGGATATTGTTGTATTCAAAATCCAACATTGGTAGGTTGTCCTCCCAACTATGACCAAAGTCCATGATAACAGCCCGCAACAAATCCTCTAGTACTTAAATGGCCCTCCTAATCTAGCCATCTATCCAGGGATGGAATATTGTACTCAAGCGTAACTGGGTCCCAAACTACTCCAATAATCACTTCCACAACCAGGATGTAAAATGAGCATCATGATTTGAGACTATCATCAAAGGAATTCCATGAATCTAAATTATCTCCCACATGTAGATGCATCAAAATCTCTTTATGAAACTCTACTCCATGATTGTTAGGAAGTGGTCTGACTTGGTGGGTCGATCAATGATCACCCAGATGGAATAGTTTCCCTTCGATTTTAATGGTAATCTCGTCATGAAGTCCATTGATCTTCCATACCACTTCTAGTTTGGCACTTCTAGGGGTGAGCTAACCCTACTGAAACCTGGTGCTCAGCCTTCACCAACTGGAATGTAAGGCACCGTGAAATGAACTATGCTAAAACCTTCTTCATTCCTGACCAACAAAAATGTCATCAGAGATCCTAGTACATCTCTTCCATGCTATGGAGTAACACTAAGGGGGTGTATGAAACTCCCTCAGGACCTCCTCCCATAATGCCACTATAATAATAGTGCGTCCTCTATAAAGAACAACGTTCTCCCCACCTAGTAAATATCCATCAGGAGCATGTCGTGTGGATAACTGAGCATGTAAATCCTCATAGTCGATATCCCCAAGTTGTTCCTCCCTAAATCATTGTATGATTTTAGGGGTGGAAACCATTGATGGAAGGTATGTTGAATCCTCTATGTCCGTAAAGGATAACTATAACAAGTCCATCTTCTCCATCTCCTCACTCAATAACCGCGATATTGATCTTCTTCTAAGATCGTCTACCCCCTTGTTCCCCTTCCTAGGATTATAGAGGATCTCGAAATCATAGTCCAAGAAGAACATTATCCATCTCCTCTTCTTTAGATTCATATATTTTGAGAGAATGTGTATTTGAGGCTCTTGTGGTTGGAGTAGATGATTATCTACTCACACATAAGGTATTTCCACCACATATTCAATGCGAAGACTACTGCTTCCAACATGGGATCATGGGTAGCATAATTTTTCTCATGTGGCCTTAGTTGGCACGAACTATAAGAAATCACTGCATGTCCATACATCCGCACATATCCAAGCCTGGTCACTAATGCATCGTAGAAAACTATGTACTTGACACCCTCCTTTGGAAATATCATGATAAAGGAACTTATCGAACTCTTCCTCAACTGCTCGAAAGCCTACTAGAAGTTCCCTATCCACATGAAAGGTTTCCCCTTCTTGGTCAATGTTTTCATCAGTTCTGATATTCAGGAGAAATCTAGAATTAATCTATTGTAATATCCTACCCACACAAGGAAGCTCTGCACCTCTTTCATACTATGAGTTGGCTCCCATGCTAACACATCCTCCACCTTGGCTGGGTCCATAGATACTTCATCTGATGAGATGAAATGTCCAAAAAATTGGACCTCTTGAATCTATAATTGGATCTTTGAGAGATTCCAATAATGATGGTTCTCTCAGAGTATGTCTAGAACCATCCGCATGTGTTTAATGTGATCCTCCTATGACGTCCAGTACACAAGGATGTTATCAATGAAGACAACTATGAACTTGTCTAAATACGAATGGATGATCCATTTCATAAGTCCCACGAACACTGCACGGGAATTCTTTATGACAGAAGGCATCACCATGTACTCATAGTGATAGTAGAGACATCTTAAATCCATCTATGTAATATCCTCATCCCTTACTCTTAACTGGTATTTTCTTGATTGAAGATAAAATTTCAAGAACCATTGTTCCCCAGTTAGATGACTGAAGAGGTCATTGATCATTGGTTTTTTATACTTGTTCATCATTTTAACCTGTTTCAGGTGACAGTAATCAATGCACAACCTCAATATACCATCCACCTTATTTGAAAACAAAACTGGGGCAACATAGCGTGAAAAATGGGTCTTACGAAGCCTTTACTTGAAAAATCCTCTAAATGCACCCTCTTCTCGAAATGATCTGTGGGAGCCATTCGATATTCTGATCAGGTTATCAGTGTCTTCCCATGGTGTTAGTTGTTGTAGATGTCGATATCATTTTGGGGAGGTAGTCCAAGAACATCTTTGGGAAATACATCTTCATGATACACCACAAATACTAAGAATTGGAACCTCACAACCTCTACTACTCTGAGAGTAAGGCTAGCCAACACATGAGTGATCGATTGTACCCTCCTATGAATGGCCCCATCCTGTTCTTCTTGGGTCTCCTTTTCACCAAAAAAGAAAAACCTCATCCCATCGATATGGACACACCACACTCTTCACCTAAAGTAGTCAATCTGGGCATAGACTAAAGATAAACAATCCATCCCAAGAATGACATTCTAAGGTCTCGGCGCTGCAACCATGAGGTTACAACTAAAACACTCACCTTCAAGGTTATGATCACACTATCATCAATGGTGTGCGATCCTCAAGTCCCCTCCCATATGTGCCACTATACGTAAGGGTCGAGTCAATGGCCCTACTGAAATCTCAATTTTTTTCACAAGACAAGAGGTGAGGAATGACTGACTGGAACTTTTGTCTATATGTAAAGAAGATTAGGTAGAGAAGACACAGATTATACCTCGGATCATCCTTGGAGTTCTTGGGTCATACGCCATGACTGCTCGCTGCTGTCTCCATCCCTGTCCCCCAGCTCCCTGATCCTAGTGAGGACCTCCTTGGGGTGGTGGTGGAAATAGATCGAAGCGTTTTCCACCACTTGTAGCTCTATATGATCCTCTCCCAAGTCCACCACCTGGTGGGTCTATCTTCCCCACCCTCTAACTCTACCTCAGTAGTCCATACACTACCTCTCTTTTAGTATCTCGATGGGTTTAACAGTATCTAGCGAGATATCCCCTATCATCACATGAGTAGCATCACATCTCCCTAGGATGACTGGGTAAATCCTGCGATCCATGGACTATCGATTCCCTATCTTGGGTCCTCCTGTGACGTCTGCCACATCCCAAACTCTGTGCCTGACATCAGCTCCTTGATATTGAGGTTTCCGCACCTATTTTCTTGTTGCTGACTATCTTTGGATACCTCTGTTCTTCCAAGAATCTCACAATCACTAAGGCAGGATCAATCACTCCGACATAATTTGAAATTCATAGAGGTGCGGCACTATCTTGGATGTCCCATCACAGTCCTCACTCGATGTTCTATGCTCTAAAGTACTAATCACTAGCCATATCCACTGAGTACCGGGTGATGTTGTTGAACCTCGATGAATAGTCAAATACCATCCAATAGCCCTGTTAGAGCAGAAAAAGTTCATGGATACACTCTTCTATCAGCATATCTATAGAGAACTCCTCCCTAAAGAGTTTCCCAAACTACATCCATGAAAGAGTCTCCTCTTTTTGAGTATGTGTGGACATACACCAGCATCTTCCCACTAAAACCGAAGAAGGATCACTCCTAGGACAACCATCCAGTCCACTGGTATCCTCAATAGACATAAAACTGTAATCACAGTCTCAAGATTTTCCTCAGCCGCATGAGGGTTGGGCTCACTTCTGATCCTGAGGCGTCTCAGTATTTGGAACTCATGGAGGGCGCTCATCCTGCACCCCTCATCTTTTGGTACTGCAGGAACCACAAGTTGCTCCACTGGTGGTGGTATAGCAGGTTCACCACCAAGAGGTAATGCCTGGGGGACTGATCCCTATATAAAAGCCTTGTCACTAAGGGGTTCATCCTCATTGTCACGCTACTGAATCCTAGTGGTTATGCATCGTGGAGGCATCTTGTAGGAAAACAAGATGTGTCGTTGTCAACGAGTATATCTGGATAGCTGACACAAAATATAAGTAAAAACCAACCTATTCATATGTGATGCATGTACCATTATTTTACTTCTTCTAAACTAGTTATTCCATCTACCAAGTCGAAAAGAAGGCTATTAGAGTCCTGGTGTATAGATATGTTAGCCACCTGCACTTGCACTGGAGTTCGTGTCCTTAAATCCGAACCTGAAACACTTAACTATGTTCCCCCAAACCAATCTGAAAGACTCTTGGTCCAATGTTATAATTGACCTCCTCTGATACCACTCTGTGACAACCCATCCAAGTGGGGCACGTGTCGTGACTCCCCAAACCCACCTCCATTAGGCTGGGGGCTGGTGACTAGCACCGAGTTGTCATATCACTAACATCGGAGGCATTGTCAAAGTACCTTCACACATGCACACATATCCAAGCCCAAAAATGAGGAAATGTAAAGAACACTACGGAACAAAATTCTTGCATACAACTAAAACAAACCAACAATGTACAACATATGTAAAGTGAAAAAATTAAAACTGGGCCATAATACAAGCCCTCCAAAAACAAGAGTCTGCAAACTACTAAGTCCAACCTATAATCACAAAGAGGTATTGGGACTACTGCTCCTAACCATAAGAATACCTAAGCCTATAGGGAACCTATAAAGCTAGTTCTGGTCCTAGTCCTCCCTGGAATCCATTAAAAGGTCGCTATTCGTGATAAGACAAGACACGCACTGGAAAAGCCTGTGTAGGGGTGAGTATATCAATACTTAGTATAGGACTCTGAAAATCAAAAAGAAATACGTAAAGTAAAGGTACAATATTCTCTATAAAGTATATGTATGTTGAACATATAAGAAGAGAAACACATCCATATATACTCAAAACCAAGACCTATAGTCTAGAGACAAGTCACACAACTGCAAATCCCCACTAGGGATTCTGTTCAAAGATTCCATGAAGCACTCTTCCTAGAGAACATACACCACGATTTTGATAGCTATGATGAAGAACATACAAGAAGTACTATTCATCAAGGAAAAGCAATGAGATATAGATACACTCATAATGGGAGAACACAGTCCTATGTGGGAAAAGATCGCGATACAAAGATGAGGATAACTGTCAGGGCTTTGCCGGATTTCCCTACTCTTCGGAATTCAACTAATAAGTAGAGGATCATTGTCTTGTATGATTAGTCACATTGATACCTAACTCTACCTGGGGTAAATAGTGGATAGAGAATCTCACTTCAAGCCTCTCACGGGGATACCTGACTCTATCTCAGAAAGACATACTAATGGGATCCTAATACTATGGATTGAAACGATACATGACCTTCAGGGAAATGAGGAAAAAACAGAAACTAAACCAAATAAAAATTGTACATGGAATTGTGTATAACAGGATCAAACCATGTTCTAGGATATAAATGGTGTGTAGAAGGGTCACACACCTTTTCTCTCAACTCTGGGTACTACCCTTGCAAAATGGCCCGAGTAAGAAGAAGATGTCGTATAGAAAGGTACGTACATGGTGTGTAGGGAGGACCACACACCGTGACTGAGAAATAGGGGTTCCCAACATGTATGTGGTATTGTTCCCATACATGGATTCATCCTATGTGGGCCATCATGTGTAACCAGTACATGGGGTAACCCACGTAACTGGCCTAGTCTGGCCGTGTGGTGGAGTAAATAGATGTATACTCCACCCCATGTCCATGAATCCCCGAGATAAACACCATGCATTGGGTAATGGACCACATACCAAGTGATATGGGTCACACCCCATGTGATACATGTTTGTCTCCTGACACCCTTGTCACCACTAAGCTGGTCACACACGACATGTTTTTTATGTTACACGTCATGTTCATCAGAAATTTCCAAAATCGCTAGTTCTTTATTGGCGCGCCTCCGATGATGCTAATTCTTCATTCTGGTTGTCGGATCATGATTAAACACAACGTTTCAGGTATCCACAACACCCTTAAGCTTATTCCACTAGTTTTGGTCCTCCAATCGGCCTTGAAAATAGTTCTGATACAACCGTACAAAGAACACTTGATGAATGATAACTCACAAACCATGTAGATTCATGCTCCGTCATTGCCGTCGCACCTCAGTTGGGTCATCATGGTGTCAATTCTCCATTTTGGGAACATTTCACTGATGAATGGGTGCCCAATGATTCCTCATTCATATCCCCATGAAGAAAATGAAGAAAGCGGGGAAGAGGGAGAAAGAAATCCAATAAACAAAAGAGGAACAAACCACCACCATCATTCGTCACAACGTTAATCTGATTCCAATAGAATTTTTAAACATGGTAAATTTAAATAATAAATCATGGAATAATAAATTATCCAAGAATAAACACGATGAATCCCACCCATATGAACGAAGATGAGTGGATCAACTAGTTCTCGGGTTGATCCATGTTCTTTGATGAATTAATGAATGAGAAAAAAAACAAATTAAAACATAACCCCCCCCCCTCCAGATCGATCGCTGAGGAAGGTATCACAAAACCGTGGTCACTGAGATCCTTCAAATCCATTGGCACGTTGATTTTCACTTTTGATTTGTCGTCATTCATTGTCAAAATTTCTCTATAAAGCTCCATGAATTCTATAGAGTTTCTCTAAATCTTCTACCATTGACCAACATTCGATTAACCCATTAAATGGAGGGAATGTGTTTCAGAATTCTATCATGTTGAGTCAATGTTGTTACATTGCAGCATTAATGATTCAACGTTGCAGTTTCAGTTTTATTTTGATGTGTCATTAATTATAGAAATAACAGCCTTTTCATTGCACTGCGACTATATTTCTCACATAAAATAAACTGTTTAATTTCTTTTTTATTTTATTTTTCATAAAATGTTCGAAAATTAACATTTTTCCTCAACCCTAATCGATCGAGGTTAAGACCGTTCTTAGGTAAAGTATCCATCCCAGATGCAATAGTGCCCTCTTATTTTTAATGTAGGAAATCTTTTGGAAACTGACCCAACCGTTCACACACAGCGACTCACTTAACATAAAAAAAAATTGAAACTAGCATTTTGGGTGCATTATGCCTCAGAATGATGTGTAGTCTCCACACATGGTCTCAAAATATTTCCATATAATATTTAAAAAATAATACCAGGAAAATCTGAGACATTACATCCTATCTTATGACCACTCATTGTGAAATGGTCGTGATTGTGTAATTTCCAAATCCACCACATTATGAGTTATTACCCCAATGATAATTTTTGAAACATGCACATTCTCATTCTATTATCCAAATTGGGATGTATTTCCATGGAAAACAAGAATTATCTAACTTAATAAAACATTTGGATATCATTCTATACTTAGATGTTCCTTTTAGCCTATCAGATTATTATGTTCTCTAATATATTGGACTATTAATCTTATTCTAAATGATTATACTAAACATGATATAATACCAACTATAAATACCTTGAACTTTACATAAAACAACTATTGGATATATTAATACATTGGGACTAGATAAAAGTGATCACATTCCAATGGATTGAATTTTAATTTTATATAAGACAACATGATAGTCATGAATATCAGATTACATTTTAAATAAAAAAAATATAGGTTTTTATTTGTGAAATTAGTTATCCCTATAACAAATCCTTTTATATCAAACATATCACACATGCTAGAATCATAGAGAAATGATATATAAGTAAGGGTGATATATGATGACTAGTAAGGGAATTTTTACAGTGGAATCCATCCTATTATAAATAAGGAATTGATAATATAATATTAATAGATTGTGTTTTATAAGTATATTATAAATAATATTATGATCTTGAATCTTACCCAAGGATTACATAACTACAATAATATAAAAATCAATAACTAATTTGATAAAGATGGAATGCATAATATGGGACACATGAATCATATCCTTGAGTCCTCAAGGCCAGATAAAAAACATAAATAGGTAAGGATTGTGCCAAATACCAAACCCCTTATGTTTCATGAGACCAATTGAGGCATTGATATGATATATAATTTTGGGCCCCACCCATCACTTCATAAGTCAAATATTTTATTCTTCATCCTTGATCTATATAATGGTTCTTAGACCAGTGGTCATCATATATCTTTGGAATGCCTCCCTATATTCGAGAGGCTACTGACTAGAGATAATGGTCATAGATTTTACCTAGGATATATTATTCTTTTGTTATAGTATAAAAATTGAATGATTAAAATTAAACTTATATATAGTAAAGGTAACATGTAAATGGATACATGGAAAGTGTTGATAAAATAAATTCAACACCACATGTGATATCAAATAAATGATCCACACATATATACTTCTCCATGGGAGAATCATACCCTAGTTCTATGAAATAATAAAAGTAAAAATAAGTTGAATAGAATATCCCCATGTACACTTGAGTACTACTAAATATCACCATCTAACCCTTGTCCTTGTATACCAAGAATGAAATATCCAATAATGACCTTTCTCTATATCTATCCATACAAAAAATAATAGTTTTTACCTTGGTACCCAAGATCCTTGGTAGCCTGATAATTGTGAGTATAATTTTGTATGAAACCATCAATGGAATCCCACTATATTACAAGTATGATAAAAACAAAAAGTCAAATTATCCAATAAAATTTTTAAAACTAATATATAATGATTCAAACCCTAGGGAATGTGTTCACCATGGGAATGGTACATTCCTTTTTTTTCTAGTGTCATGGTCTCTCTATGAATATCATGAAGTCTATGACAACTGTCTCTTCACCGTGGGAAATATTCCCATCTTTGTTCAAATAAAATGGATCTCGAGGATAATATAACCATCCCCATAGCCCCAATTTTGAACTAGGGGAATTTTCTTCCTCAGATTAACTATTATAGGCATCAACAATGGGTTGTGTCCACCTTAGGTTTACCATTAGTCTCAACATCCCCTTGGGTATTTGTTCAGAATAGGTTAACCATAAATTCACACATCACTCCAAGTTGTTTTCACCCATGGCTAACCATATAAAACCACCATAGAATCCCATACATAAAAAAATTCCATAAAAAAATATTAAAATAAATCATAAAGGGATATTTCACTTTTCTATTATGAAAAATAAAACAATGTCCTTTCATAAATCATTAATTCAAAATTTTGATTCTTTTCTACATTACCCTATAAGTGGATAATTATTATTTACCATGTTATTTACTAAATTCATTTTCAAATTCAAAATTAAACCATTAATATTACTAAGTCACATAGGAAAAAACAAACATAGGAATTTCATATAAATTAAACCAAATCTAGTTCATCTATATTCCTATATTTTTCTATTATTTTATAGTGACATTCCATTGGGCCCGATAAGTTAAATCTATTTATAATTTTCAATTGTAGTTAAATTCCATTTTGAAATCATTAATTTCAACCTAAATTTACTTTAGTCCCATATTATCATTTTTAAAAATTTATTAATTTTGATCCAAAATAATTTTATCTCCGTAGTTGTGAAACCCAAGTGAAAATACAATTTCCCAAAATATAAGGCATGAAAAAAGAGCCATCTATCTAAATTTATCCATTTAATTGAATGAATATCGATATGTTGGGATATTTTCTTGACCGTTCCACACACCCACTAGGTAAACAATTCAAAAATATGTTTTAAATTAAAATTTACCACTTAATATAGCCTTATGAGAAACCACACATCTCATATCATTCTTTGGTTTGAGCTGAAATAGAATATATCAAAGATCTAGACAAAAACCATAATAATAGGACATTAAAATCATAAAAAGTGTAGGCATTTTAGATAGTAAAATGAATTCACAATGGAGGATAGAGGAATCATAGATGTACATTGATATTTACAACAATACATATGGAAGTAGAAATTGAAAAGAATATGTTAAGAACTATAATAAATTATTGTTGGGGGTGAATAGAGGAGGTCCACACCCAGAGGTGTTTGTTGGGGGAAATGTGTTAGAAAATTGGTTATGGACCATTTTAATTTGGAATGGAAAATGGAAATTTACAAAATATTTAAAGGGGTCATGGTTTGGCCACATGGTCTTCCAAAATGTTCATTGACCATGTGATACCCACTTCTAATGTCATGGTGCCTTTCATGGTAATGGTGCATGATTTCATAGATCAGAAACCAATATTGTGACATGTCTGTAATTAACTAAAAACATCTAAATTTTATATATTGATCTTTCACAATTTTTCAATAATATTTCATATAACAACCCTACTCATTATTACGCAATTAAACATAATTTATTACATAAATATTAACATTAGATAACTATAAGGATTGAAAGGTCTAGTGTCTTGTGAAACTCGGAACATTAGATTTCAACTTATTACATAAAACACAACATCTTTATTTAAAACTTCTTTTACATGACTACAACATTCCTTTGTACCTAGAATTCCATGGGATAACCTAAGGACTTGCATAAGAAAAGGGTGATCTATTATTCCTATTATGGGAGTAAACAAGGAATTACATATCAATATATTACATGTTAGGATATAGGCATGTCAATGGAGTATAAGAGAAGCATGAAAAGAAAGGCATGATATAGAATGGTTATCCTAACATGGAAATGTGGTAACAACATTTAACATGATATTAACATGAGACAAGGATCGTTTTACATGTAGAATTAGTAAACCTTAATTGAAATTGAATTATAATTCATAAACACTTATTATACAAGACTTATAATGTTACTAATATTTACCCAATGCATTGGAGTGCTATCAGGGTGCTCCATTCCTATTCATTTCATTTCATGCATAAGTGTTCCATAAGGATCATACAACATGGAATCATTTAACATAATAGTTTATTCCATGATAAAGGAATGTGGAATAAAAACATTAAAACTATATAATAGATATTTAAATTTGTGTAAAGGTGAATACCCTTGATATAGAAATCAGCATCATTTTCACTACAAAATTACTTTGACATGGAAAATCACGGTTCAAACTCAGCAGCATAACGGTGTGACATAAGAATTCATAAAAGTTGTTGATGAGAGATAAAAGATTATCTCATACTATGTACATAAAATTGACATTAATGGGGTCATTTTTATATAATTACCAACATAATTAATGGAATTTAGATGCATAATATAAAATATTTTCTTGAATGTAAATGAGGAGAGAGAAATCTTTTATGGAATTTATGCATAGTAACTGGTGTACATGATATTAATTCTTGAGAGATAAAGGTGTATCTCATCATTAAAAAATAATTATTGAAGTTTAAGGGAGGTTTTAAATCATACCCCAATATTTTTAGTTGAATATAAAATGGAATGAAAACATAATGAAATTTGGAAAAAATGAGAAAGGAAGAAATCCATTACTTGGAAGGGTGATCCTAAAGGCATGAGAGAGGCTTCAGAGGGTCTTCTTGGGAGCCTGAGGCACGTAGGGAGAACACTATATAGAGTAGGGATAGGTTTGGGAGAGCTCCAAATGGTTATAGTGGAGATTAATGCGATATATAGTGGGTTCTAATATGGAAGAAGAGGGAATTATTTATTATTTAGGTTTTGGACAACACATTAAACTAATAAAAATCACAAACCATCCCATGGTTATTCCCATTTTTTTTCCAAAGTGGAGTGGAAAATTTATTTTCTAAGGCCAATGGATAAAATTATTAAAATTTTAGGCTTTATTATGTGGAGGTGAGTCACACTCTCAAGTAAATCATTTTAAAATGATTAAATGTTTTATATGTCTTGGAGGGTCCACTAACGGTTTTTTAAAATAACTCTAACAAAACTAGAATCACATTATTGTGAAATTAAAACCTATATTTGCCTAAAATACCATTTATAGTATTTTATTACATCACTATTCGGTCATTACGATTTCATAAAACACATTATATATTTAAATGGTAATTAATTTTTACCCAAAAAATTGATTGCCTCAGAAAAATATGAAAAAATAACCATTGGATAATTTTGACATCCTTATTCCCAAAATAATATTCCTTTTATCAAAATAATTTCCTAAATATGTGAATTTTTACATTTAGAATAAAAACACTGATATTTATCTAAAATTCATGGGTTTTGACAAAAACTGCTTTCAATCCATAATAAAAATTAATATTGTATTCATTAAAATTATAAGATCATTTATATTTAATAAAAAGTGATTTAATAAAAAAATTATTAAAAAATCATTAAATTCAAAAATCCTTTAATTCATCAAAATTGATTTCTTAATTGAATATTAACTAAAAATACACTTTGTGCTTTAAAAACCATTTATAAAGTAACAATAATAAAATAAATGTATATTATTTATTCTGTACAAAAAAAAGAAATCAGATTATCCTAGTTCTTGGGTATTGTTACATAACCCCTTATAGCACTCGTATAAGACCTAAGGATAAGGTGTGTGATGGTGATAGACACTTGGGTTGGCTCGGATAACATCATTCGTGTGGTAATCTCTATTAACATCATCTTCTCCTATAGGTGATTCCGTTCATGCTTAACATGTTGAAGCTCAGCTTGGGCTTGGTCAAGAGAAAATACTAGTGATGCTACCTCCTTTCTATGATCTAACATGTGGGATTCATATAGACCAATATTACTAGACAATGTCATCACTTCCTTTGTCTGAGTAAATTGGATTTGTTAAATCCCTATATTTATACAATTCATGTAATCAATATTCAGCGCCTATATTAGCAATGGTAAAAATTCTTAATGATATTTTAAAATGAAAGAACATAAATCCAAGGAAGTGAATATGTTTTATATAACCATTTTACATAATGATACATTTAATTAGATCAATAGGATGTTTTATTAATAAAAGTTTGGGTCATTACAATATTCCCCATTTATGAAATTTTTCCCTCAAGATTTCCATTTACCACACTAAAATAGATAATTGTAACATTGTTTCATCACTTCCTCTGATTCCAATGTTTCTTCTACAAACTTGTGGTTTCTCCATGACACATTGATGAGGGGAATTGTCTTATTTTGTAGAATGTTTTCTCTACAATTTAATATCATCACTGGCTTCTCTTCAAAAGAGAGTTCATTCTACAATTGTAACACCTCTTGTTTTAGTACATGTGATGGTTCAGGATTGTAATTCCTCAAATGTGATACATGATATACATCACATACTTGAGATTGATTCTGTGGGAGTGATAGTATATAGGCCACTGCTCTAATGTGATCAAAGATCTCAAAATGGGCAATGTACCTTGGACTATGCTTTCCATTTTCCCAAAATCTCATAACTCTCTTCCATGAATATATGCAGAGAAATACCATGTCTCCAACATCAAACTCTCGGTTTTGTCGACGATTATCATCATTGGCTGGGCCTGACCTTGCAGATCGGGTTGGGTCGACTTGAATCGGGTCATCCCATGCGAGGTCGGTCCGACCAGGTCGATCCGGACCTGGGCCCACTAAGACCCATTTACGCTCTTTCATCCATATCTGTTTTACCGGACGACCGTTTGACGAACCATCATCGGCACTGAAAATCATGGAGCGAGACTGTCCTTTTGAGTATAACCTACTGGAGTTTTGGTTATAGTTGAGGAACAGTTTGGTTGGATCGAGAATAAACCCAACCAGGCCCCCATAACAAAAAGGATAATAACTCCTAGATCGGGCATCTGTTTGAAATGACTTACATTGCATTGACACCCCCATGATGTGGTGATCCTTTGAGATACTTATTCATGGGACTTTGTGACAGATGGAGTATCGACCAATAGCCCGTGGAGTGGATCCTCTCGGAGATGAGAAAGCATTGTGCAGAGACCTCGTAGATGGTTGAGACCTGATGACTACTGACCGATTCAACTCGGAGTGATTAGACTAGCCCAGTGGAGAGCGCCTTGGTGTCGTGGAAGTCCCATAGTGGGGAGTACCTCGGTGTTGAGGCCGATGCACGGTACTCAACTGGAGGAGTATTTCAGCAGGCTACGTGGGGGAGTGCCTTGGTGATGCGGCAGACCCACGGTGGGGA
The DNA here is from genome assembly GCA_963277665.1 of Viscum album. Lineage (NCBI taxonomy): Eukaryota > Viridiplantae > Streptophyta > Magnoliopsida > Santalales > Viscaceae > Viscum > Viscum album. Next base: position 846,264,034 of record OY728128.1, read on the forward strand.
GCACCTTGGTGACGCAGTAGAACCAAGGTGCTCGACTAGAGGAGTACCTCAACAGTCCAAGGTTTGTGGGAAGTGCATTGGTGTCATGGCAGGCCCACTGTACTCGATAGAGGAGGAGTTCTTCAGTAGCTGAGGTTTCGACAATGTGAGTGGGGATGTCACTTGATAGTACCCCCCTAAAATAAAATCTTGGTTTGAGTTGATTCAGTTTTCCTATGATTTCCTCATGATTGATATGGATTACTTGATAACTTAGGTATATATATGAGCATATACCTAAGTAGGGTTATCTATTGTTTATTACCTTTTGGTTTATCCTTGATGGATTTTGCGAGACCATGAGGGTCTCGGGGTCCCTACTGAGTATCGGTATACTCGCCCTTTCATGGACTATGCCCACACCATGTTGTGTTGGATGAAGATGAAAGAAAGCACTGTCGGAGTCTGAGAGTACCAGTATTGGATGGTACGTAGAGGTGGAACATACAACGTGTCGGTACTCGGAAGAGAAAGATTGAAGTGGAGTGGTGAGGAGGCGATATGTACATACCCTTTAGGTAGGAACCTCAGAGGTCGATCCAGTAGTTGGCTTTTCTCTTTCATCAGTTGTTATTCATTTTAGTTGTACTTGTACCTCTTCTGTTGGTCTTTTATTTTGGCCCCTTTTACTTTCATCACTCCTTTGTTATAAAGTTTACTTGGTTGTTTGTCCAGATGTGTGCTTTCTTGTGTGTGTGTGTTTATAGTTCATAAAGTCAATGCTTTCTAATTTTAGGGAATTACACCTTTGGTGCTAGTCGCCATCCCCTGGCCTAAGGAAGGAGGACATGGGGTAGTCACGGCATGGGCACTATGGGATGGGTCATGAAAAATTGGTATCAAAGGGTACGTCCAGTAAACATGTGAACGGTTTTTTCTAACTTTTGAACCAGTGCTTGGAATTGAAATCTTAGGGTACTGTTGAACTCGCAGCGCCGATATTTACTTAAGAAGACTTTCACCTCGACGGTATTTGGTTGAGGGAGAAAGTTAGTTTTTGGGTTTTTTGTTGTAATAATTAAATAAAATAAACAAATGTTTTGTTTTATTTTTTTTTAACCACCATCCCATGGGGATGTTCCGGGGTGGGGTCCATCGGAACTAAACCACCACTTCTAGATTTATTATGGTGGGGACCACCTGAGATCTCAAAACCTCCCTTTGATACCAAATGTAACAACTGGTCCCTTCCCACCAATTTCCCCACAGACATGTGGTCCCCCCCCTGGGGCCCACCCACATGTCCGAATAGTTCATCTGACTAATGATAGTCCCCAAAGGACAACACATGTCCTTTCTAGAGTGCATTGTCCTCACTCACACATACCGTAGGAAACTTTCAAAAAGGTCACCCCATCCAGATCACTAATCCAAGCCAAGTATTCTTAAATATGGAGTTCTAATCAGGTATGCTTCTGAAATGGAAGCTGCAACTTGTTAACATGAGTCATATAACTTAGCCATTGTAACACCTCCGAATTATAAAAGGGTTAAATTTCTAAGTGATATGAATCATGTCAAAAAGTTGCACCTACCTTTTTGGGATCCTACCTAATTAGAATGCTACAGTTATGCATGTTAGGCCGGGAGTACTGATCCGGATGAGTGACCTTCTGGAAAGTTTCCTAGGGTGTGTGTCCGTAAGGACAAAGCACACTAGAAAGGACATGTATTGTCCTGTGGAGACTATCGTTATCCAGATGACTTGTTCGAACATATGGGTGGGCCTCAGGGTGGGGACCACATGTCTGTGTTTCAACTGGTGGGCAGGGCCTAGTAGTTACATTTTGTATCAAATGGAGGTTTTGAGATCTCAAATGGTCCCCACCGTAGGGCCCACACTGGAAAGGACATGTGTTGCCTTGTGGGGACTATCATTAGTTAGATGACTTGTTCGGACTTATGGGTGGGCCCCAGAGTGGGGACCACGTGTCTGCGGGGAAGCTGGTGGGTGGGTCCAGTTGTTACATTTGGTTTGAAATGATGGTTTTGAGATCACGGGTGGTCCCCACCATAATAAATCTAAAAGAAGTGGTTCAGTTGTGATGGACCCCACCCTTGAACATCCACATGGGAGGGTGTTCACAACAAAATAAAATAACACCTGTGTTTATTATATTTTATTATTTCCATGAAATACCCAAAAACTAACTTTCATCCTTAACCAACTACTATCGAGGTGAAAGTCTTCTTAAGAGAATATCAGTGTTGTGAGTTCAACAATGCCCTCATATTTCAATTCTAAGCACCAGTTCAAAAGATAGAAAAACCATCTCACATGACAACTGAATGTACCCGAATTGTTTATTCAGAAATTCATTTCGGGAACTCCGAGCCTCGGAATAACATGCCATAAATTTTCATGGACTCGTAAAATTACCATTTATTAAAAAAAGATACATGGAAATTCCGGGTCATTACATTAATTGGTATCACAGAAGTTGGTTCTACCGTAGAACATATGACTCTGATATTTTCCATGAAGAAATATTGTTACGTGTAGTGAATGTAGTTTTTAGTTCAGGGAGTCCAGTGTTGGTGCGGCGGCCGACATATCCATATACCAAGACCCTGGCTTCAAATTTCCAACTCAGTGCATGAAAACACTAATTGCGTGTTTTTTCAAAAGTTTTATTTATGTCAGCTCACCATGTCAGCTCACTAGGTATAACTTTAAAATGTATCACACCTCTTTATTTTCACGATGCCTCCATGAAAACAGCTAGCTAGAGTTCCGAGAGTTGTTTTCACTAATAGCCCACTGAGCGATGAGGCTTCGGTGTAGGGCCCACTTCCAGCAGAGGCACCAGTGGAGGCACCAGTGGTACCATTACCCATTGGGCCACCGATGACACCACCCACAGCAGCAAAGATTGAATGCCGCTTCAGTACATTGCACATGTTCCAATGCAAGATTCCACCTAGGTTCAGGGGAGAGGTGGACCCGCAGGTGGTTGAGGATTGGATGGAGGTCATGGTGAATGTTTTCCAACTAGTAGGGACACTAGCCGATCTCATGGGGATTCATGATACCATCATTCTACAGGTAGCATCGGGCAGATGGGGGAGCTTGATTCTCCATGTTCGAGATGACGTAATGCTTCTCTAGGTGGAAGAGTTTGTTCTAGTGACTCTACACGTAGTGCAAGTTCAGGAGCTACTTCATCTATAACAGGGCATCTTTATTGTAGCTCAGTACTCAGCAAGGTTCAAAGACCACTCACACTATTCCACTGATATGGTGTAGGACCCATTATTTAGGGCATGGACCTTCTAGTAGGTACTCAAGTGAGAGATAAGGGATTCGGTGATCCCACTCAGCATCCCGATGTAGGCGGGGGTGTTAGAGAGATCCCTCCTAGTGGAGAGTTTCATTTATGAGCAGTCTCCAATAGCGAGATCCACCACCTGTGGAAACGTAGAGGAGTATTTTGTAGTTGGTAGAAGATAGATGTCACAGAGGTCCAAGAGGACCAGACGTACAGGTAGACTACCTCATAGTTCAGAGTCGGTTGTGCGAGACACTTGAGGCTAAGACAGACATGCTATGAGCAGGCAGTGTTTCACATGTGGTGGGCAGGGTCACATGGCTCGTGAATGTCTGACCCGCTGTACGGATGATCAGCAGACGACCGAAGGACTTCCTAGGAAAAGACAGAGGTTCGACTAAAGTGGTCCATAGGGAACAAGCAGACGTGGTAGAGGATTTGGTCGTGCAGCTGACGTTGGGAAATGATTTGAGGTATTACCACCACCAGCACTAGGAGGTCCATCCATAAAGTTGGGAGCAGGTGGACAAGTGAGAGCTCAGCTCCAGGTAGCTGAGGCCTATGATCACGATGCTCTGGAGATGATACATTGTATGATCTGTGTCTACTCCACCATAGCTTCAGTACTTATAGACATAGGTTCCAGTCATTCTTTCATTCACAATTCCCTTATTCAGAGCTTAGAGATTCTAAGGGAGCCGTTGGCTTGATCCTTACGACTAGGGATTAATAAGGAAGATTATTCAAAGATTTATCACTATTTATAGAAGTGTGAGCTTACTCTAGGAGCCGAGAACTTTGGTTGGGATACATTAGTAGCGGTGTCGAGGCCTTATGGAATCATCTTGGGTATGGGCTAGTTATATACACTTCATGCATAGATAGACTGTATTAGGTGCAATATGTAGTGTGTATCCATTGATGGGACCAATTTTACCTTCACTATTGAGAAGGGATCCTTTGCAGCGCAGGATGGACTAACACGGAGGAGTGTGCAGCCGATCACTTATCAGTTGTCTAGCCTTACCCTCAGAGTTGTTTATGGGTAGATTCTAAGCTATCCTGTAGTGGTAGACCAATACACTGATGTTTTACCTGATGATGTTTCGAGTCTACCACATCGTATAGAGGTATAATTCTACATTTAATTGTACCCAGGGATAACACCAATATCTACAGTAGCTTATTGGACTGATCCCGCAGAGCTTTGAGGACTGCAGGTACAGGTAGAGGACTTGCAGGGGAAGGGATTCATCTTACCCAGTGTTTCACCTTGGGTAGCCCGGATTTTGTTTGCCAAGAAGGCGGATGGGAGCTTGAGGATTTGTGTTGACGATCGGCGCATGAACCAGGTGACCATGAAGAACAATTACTCACTCCCAAGGATTGACGACCTCTTTTATTATTTTAAGGGAGCATGATGGTTCTCAAATATAGACCTCAGATCAGGATATCATCAGCTCAGAGTGCAAGAAGATTATGTGTAGAAGAAACCCTTTAGATTTCAGTACGACCATTATGAGTTCTTTGTTATTCCATTCGGTGTAACCAACACTCCATCATTGGTCATGGGACTCATGAACATGGTCTTTCATCCTTACATTGATCGCTTTGTTGTGGTCTTCATCGATGACATTCTAATCTACTCGACTACTAAGGAGCAGCATGCCTATGATTTGTAAGTAGTAGTGGAAGCACTCCGAGAGAACCAGCTTTATGGTAAGATCACGAAGTGCCAGTTTGGGATCCGAGGGGTTCACTTTATGAGACATGTCATATCGGAGGATGGAGTTTTAGTATATCTAGCGAAGATTGAGGCTGTACTTTCTTCAGAGCCACCCAGGAGTTTGACGAAGGTATGGAGTTTCTTTGGTTTTCCTGGATACTACCAGAGATTTGTGCTAGATTTCTCTAGAGTTGCAACACCACTATCATCTTTGATAAAGAAGGGTCAACCCTTTTTGTGGTCGGAGAGATGCTAGCATAGCTTTCAGGAGATGAGACAGAGGCTGACAAGTGCCCCCATCTAGAGGCTTCCAGAGGAGGGTGTAGGGTGCATAGTTTACTACAAAATATCAGGGAAAAGACTCAGATGTTCCCTAATCTAGGAGAGAGCAGTGATCACATATGGTTCTCAATAGATGGAATATCATGAGCAGAACTATGATACCCATGACTTGGAGTTAGCAACGTTGGTCTTCACCTTGAAGATGTGGAGACACTCTCTGATGGGAAAGAGTTTTACAATGTACTCTTCTCACAAGATTATCAGGTATATATTCTCTAAAAATGACCTAAACCTGAGACGGTGATGTTGGATTGAGTTCCTCTAAGACTCTAACTTTGAGATAGTCTATACTCAGGGGAAGAGGAATGTTGTTGCAGATGCACTTAGCAGGAGGTTTGGTTTACCGCTACAAGGTGAGGCGATAGACCTGCTGGCCACTTAGAAGATATCATTTTTGGATAGATATGAAGCAGCCTTTATATGGTCTCTTACAATCACTCCCCCACATATTCAGTGAGCTGGGGAGGTGCTACAAGGGGACGTTGACTGCGAGGCTTGACATGCTCAGATATCCACAGGACCGACACCTGATGGATTTTCTGAAGGTGGGGAACACTTCATCTTCTTCAGAGAATGTAACATGGTACCAGTGTCACTTTTGAAGGAATTATTGATGGAGTTCCATACTTCCCCTCTAGCAGTACATCCAGGAATGGTGATGATGTACCAGGATCTCGGACGATAACACTAGTTGTCAGGAATGAAGAAAGCAGTGGCATAATTTGTTTCTCAATGCCTCAGTTGTTAGCAAGTGAAGACGAAGCATCAGGTACTAGCAGGAATGGTTCAGCCTTTAGAGGTACCAGAGTGGAAGTGGGATGGAATATACATAGACTTCATGATAGTAATTCCACGTACAACTAGGGGACATGATGCTATATGGGTGATGATCGACCGACGCACCAAGTCGGCCCTATTCATACCTAGCAGTGAGTAGGTTTCTATAGAGAGATTGGGACGCCTCTATGTGCAGTAGATTGTGTGGTTACATGGAGTACCTTCTATGATTGTCTCTGATTGTGACACATGATTTACTTATCGGATATGGAAGGGGTTTTAGGAGGCTTCTGGAATGGAGCTTCGTTTGAGCACCGCCTTCCATCCACAGACAGATGGTCATACTGAACGGACCATTCTGACCCTCAAGGACATACTGTGTGCATGTGTCCTCAACTTCAGTGATAGCTAGGAGGATAACTTACGTTTGGTGGAGTTTTCTTACAATAATCGTTATCACTCCATTATAGGGATGACACCTTTGGAGGTGTTATACGGGTGACCTTTCAGATCACCTTTGTGCTGGACTGACCTAGGGGAGTCAGCACTAGTTAGACCAGATATGGTATTGACTACCATAGAAAAGGTATAGATCATCTAGTAGTAGATATAGACTGCACAGAGCAGGAAGAAGTCGTATGCTGACACGAAATAGAGACCTCTGGAGTTTGAGGATGGCGACCATGTCTTTCTATGCGTCTCACCCTGACGAGGTATACAGAGATTTGGCCGAGGTGGCAAGTAATCTCTGAGATTCATCCGACCATTCTAGGTCCTCAGCAGAGTAGGAAAGTGGGATTACCACTTATCTCTTCCACCTCAGTTGCACCGAGTGCACGATGTGTTCCACGTACCCTAGATGAGGAGATACGTGCATAACCCTTCACACATCATTGACCATGGCGAGATGGACATCGATGATGGAGAGACATTTACAGAGGTTCTAGTAAAGATTGAGGATTGACAGGATCGTGTCCTTCATGGACAGACGACACCTCTGGTGCACATTCGCTGGCCGTACGGGAACCTCCAGGAGAGCACATGGGGGTGGGAGGCTCATATGTGTGCCCAGTGCCCCCACTTGTTCCCTTAGTTTGAGTTGTGGCTTACGGGGATGTAAAGCACGAGGTGGGTGGAATGTAATGACCCAGAATTTCAGTGTAATTTGTTATAATAAATGAGAATTTTACAAGTTTGTGAAAATTTACGGTGCATGATTCCGAGGCCCGGAGTGCCTGAAATGAATTTTTGAAAAAACAATTGGGTACGTTCAGTAAACGTGCAAGAAATTTTTTTATCTTTTTAACCAGTGCTCAGAATTGAAATCTGAAGGCACCGTTGAACTCACAACACTGATATTCTCTTAAGAAGACTTTCACCTCGATGGTAGTTGATCAAGGGTGAAAGTTAGTTTTTGTGTTTTTTGTGGTAATAATAAAATAAAATAATCACACGTTTTATTTTATTTTATTGTAACCACCATACCATGTCGATGTTCATGGGTGGGGTCCACCAGAACTAAACCACCTCTTCTATATTTATTATGGTGGGGACCACCCAAGATCTCAAAACCTTCCTTTGATACCAAATGCAACAACTAGGCCTCACCCACAAGATGCCCCGAAGACATGTGGTCCCCACCCTGGGGACCACCCACATGTCCGAACAGGTCATCTAACTAATGATAGTCCCCACATGAAAACACATGTCCTTTCTAGTTTGATTTTTCCTCACTCACACACACCCTAGGAAACATCCATGTAGGTCACCCATCTTGATCACTTCTCCAGGCCAATCACACTTAACTGTGGAGTTCTAATCAGGTTGGATCCCAAAAAGGAAGGAGCACCATATTGACATGAGTCATATCAATTATCCATTTAACCTTTTTAACATCCTATGGTGTTACATTTTCACTCTCGAACATCATCCCAACATGTCGGTGTTTTGTACCTATTCCCATAAATTAATTCATAAGGACCCATTTGGATGCTTGAGTGGAAACTATTATTGTAAGAGACACCAAACAGAGGAATATGTTGATCCTGTCCTCTGTTTATGTTCATTGATTATGTTCTCAACATTTTCTCAAGTTTTTTGATATTTTGTTTAAATTGTCCATCAATTTTAGGATGATATGTGATACTGATGTTCATCTCGGAATTCAGAGCATATTGAGGAATCTTCCAGAACATAGAGGTGAATCTTTGTAACACTCTGATATTTTATGAAAAATGTTCTTTTTAATTTCATTTAGGTCTTCTGTTGTACACTACACCAAAATGAGCTTGCACTACACGTATCTCTGACTTCGCTTGCATTACACACAATCACGACCTTCCACGATAGCGTATGTTGTACGCAATACCGAGTTTCACTAAACAACGATATGTTATATAAACTAGCCATTATGAATTGTAATACCCACTTTTTGAAATTTTATTTTTCAAAATGGACTTCATTTTTGGATTCAGAATATTAAATTTAGCCTAGGGTGAATTTTTGGTATTTTTCTAAAAACATTAAATTTTTTATGAATAGTGAAAACACTAGGTTACTATTTGAAAACCAAATTTTTATATAAATAAATATTTATTTTATTTAAATTTATATTAGGCAAAAATTGATACATAATACCTATATATTTTCAATGTAATTCATTGGAGTCATTTTATAATAATTTTATACATATAAAAATTTTATTGATGTTTTCACATTCTTTTAGCCACCTCCTAGGAGAGTTTGAAAATTTACATAAAACATAATTTTACCGCTTCTGTGAGTGGAATTTTTAAAATATGATAGACATGGATAATATCAAGGAGTAAAATGTGGTTCAATAAGATAAATATTATTTTTGATGAATAGTAACTTTTTACTTTTATTTAACACTGTTAAAAGTAAATAGGGTAATTAAGGGTAAAAATGATATTATTATTACCCTAACACATGTCCTAATTATACTGGATAAGTGTAATTAGACCAAAAACAACCTTAGGGATAAAGTATTACCTTTTAGGTCCACTTGTAATAGATTAGGACACGTATTATTATTTTATTTAAAAAAGAGTTAAAATATTTAAAATCAATGTTTAATAACTAAACGATTTTTAATATGGGGTCATACATCAGATAAATTAAACTATAAATATTCATTAGAAATATAAAAAGAGTTAATACATGATGTTATTTTATTTATAATTTTTAGACATTAAATATTTTAATTTATTTATGACACAATGATGACGCAGTAATTACCTTATTAATGAAATATTAACATAATTGATTTTATAAATACCCAAATAAATGTAATTTTAGACTTTTTATGAATTACACTAATTGTATAGGTTAATATGACATGCTAGTATTGATTCAATTAACTGTTTTTGAACTAATCATGTTTTTATTATTTTCACAATAATCAATTACCAAATATTGTCAAAATTGATATAAATTAGTTTTTAAAACAAATATTATATTATTAATTGATATTTTATTCCTAAAATTTTATGGTTCAGAAAAATCATGTATATAAGGTTATATATATTAATAATGAACCACTTGGGGTTCTTTTGGCTTGTTATCGTATGTTTATAAACCATATAGTGTAAGAAACCAAGAAGACACGGTAAAAGTTAAATTATTTAACGTAGGGTTAAATCTAAATGATAAGGTTAAAATAGTAACCTAAACTTGTATAAAACCTATTGGTTGAGAGTATTGAGACCCATCCTAACCTTATATTCGAAATAAATCAATTTTGAGCTATTAAAAACAGACTATTACTTTATTATAAAATAATATTTTAAGTTTTCCTAAGGTGCCCCTCTCCTCCCTTATAAAAAGGGCACCCCTTCCCTCTTCTCTTCACACACTTTTGAGCCTTTAAGCTCGGACAACCCCTGCCAATTCCACTTTTCAACCTCTCTAGTTATATAATAGAGGTTTTGGTCTTCTCAAAAGGCCAACTCTAGTGCCCTAAGAAAAAGTTTAAAGGAGGTGCGTCGAAGTAGTGGTAATCTCTTCTACCGATTCATTCATGTTTTATTTCTTCTTCAACTTCTTCATCATTAGTTGTTTCATTATAAAGTAATAAAATAAGTATCAATATTATACTGATATGTTATTATAAATATTAAACAACCCCACTTCACCTTCTATCCATCCTACAGAAAATGAAATCAGTGCGCGTCCGTACGTACGGAATACCGTCTCCACGCCGAGGTGTAATCTGTTTTTCCACCACCACCTTACATGGATTGGTATAATGGTATAAAGAATAACTATTTATAGTTATTATAACATCATACAAATTCTGTGATACTATATTATCCACTCCAATTTAATTCAATAATTATGGGAGCGATATCATCGCTCCTGCGTACGTACGGATTACTGTCTCCACGACGCGATAAGATTCATTCTCCATGTTAACAACTCAAGAATTATTATAAAGTATATATAATGAATAATAATGAAATATACAAAATTATAAAGCTACTAGATTTATGTATATATATATATTTATGTCACCTACTTACATCTATTAAAGTCAATAAGAAAAAGGAAACAACATTCATCTGTACGTACGGCCTACCCTCTCCATGAACTGTGTATTTCATTTCATTGATCTATCTATTATATATATATATACTGAATATATATGATATATAAATCATGATTTAAATTCTCTAAGTAATTAAATCATGATATAAGTAATAATAATATAAATAACAACAAGTCCAAACATGTATGATAAATAAAATGATTTTACCCAAAATGATGCTTTAACCTGGAATTTACAAAAGAAAAGGTAATATAAAGTCATAAGTGAACCATATATGATATCATAACAATGACTATGATTCTGTAATAATTCAATGACATTATTTAAATAATTGTAGAGGATTTTTTGATACATAAGAATCATATCGGACATATGGTAAGGGATAATTCTGCTATCTCATTTTTATCCAAGATTGCTTATACGTAAGTATTTACTGGGGTTATATTTTTCATCCATTCCCATAAAATTGTGTTTCATAAAGTGTTTTATATTCTTACATGTATGTTTAATTTTATTTTTACCTGTCTTTTACTTTTACTTTGTGTTGTGGAAGGAATCTTTCTTTTGTTTACCATACAAGGAACTTTTTTGACTTTTCCGATAAAAGTACGAGGAGAATGTTTTTTTAACTTATACAGCATGAAAAAAAATTTACGGATTCATAACTCTTTATTTTCAAAAAGCTCACTATACAATATTTCACGAATATTTTCTAAAAAATCCTTCTATTTTAAAATTTCATGGAATTTTTTAAAAAGAAAATGATTTTGAGGAAGAAAGGATATTTTCCTCAAGAATTCATTTCAAGTGTTTTATCAAAACTATTTTCCATCTAAGATGAAATAATTTAGCATGTTTACGTTTCAAGTATAATGTCTTTATTATTTAAATGGTGTAATTTTTCTTATTATGAAATGATATCTATTTGTTTTATACGGATTATGTGATGATAGGATGATTTTTATGAAACCCATTTTATTATTTGGGTTATGATGAATGTTTTATATTTATTTTGTGGTGCAAGTAAGAATGATCTCATTATGAGATGGGTGGGACCTATATCTCCCTCTAATTAATTGGGTAAATATTTATATCTCATGAGATAGAGAAGGATGGAATGGTAAGTTAATCTGGTTTAGTGTTACAGTACTGAAATGAGGAGTGAACTCGATTCAGAAAGGGACTTTGTCCACTAAGATAGTCATGGAAGCAATTCCTTGGATAATATGGAAATAATAACATGTGATTCATGGTCTCCACAATTACATGTTTTATTCCAATGCTATTTTATCAGGATTAATGTTTCTTTATGATCTATGCCTTACATACTTCCATGTTTTATATCATTGCTCAAGATCTTGATGTTTAAACATTATGTTCATGTTTTTATGTTCAAATGTATATGATTTGTTTTATTTTCGACATGATTTACCTTACCAAGCATTTGAGCTCACCCTTTTATAAGTTTTATTTTCCCCAGGATTTAAAGAAAGGTTTTAGGTAAGAATACAAAAAGTGGATGATCTTTATGGGAGATGTTGAAGATCTTTCACCACGATTAGAAGATTATGTTCTGAGTTTCCAAAGAGACTAAACTATTACGGTCCTTGAGTGTTGGTTCTTGTTATGTATTAAGTATTCTGCAAAAGTAATTTAATGTCCATGTACGTCAAGCTTCAGGTCTCTACTATTGGAAATAGATGTTCGGTTTAGTCAACCTTTGGAAACTAGGATGTGAGAACTTTAGTAAGATCCCTAGATATATTTTTAAGTTATATCAAGGGATGTCCCTAAGGTTAAGTATAAGTAATGGGTATAATCCTAGAATTACGGTAAAAATATTAGAATTGATCCTAAGATGTTAGATATTGAATTTACTCCCCCTTGATTATGATTTTGGCCTCTCACACTATTCTTTTTTGGTTTTAGAAAATGGCTGGAAACAAAAAGATTCACGATAATAGAGGATATAATGGACAATGGAATGATATTCTTCATGAGGAACCAAATGAAATTGGATCAGGAAGTCCACATATCGTTATTATGTCTAGTCATAAATCTCAAATTATGATCAATAATCTCAAATTTTGTAAGTTTCCTGACTCAGCTAATAAGAGAAAGATGGAGTTTCAAGAAGATCATAGAGGAAAGAAAGTTTAATCTCCCTCATGTAAATCATGTTGGAAGAGGCCTTAGGGAGAATGTTTCAAAGGAATCGGAAGATGCTTTGGGTGTGGAAAAGAAGGACACAAAGCTAGTAATTTTAAAGGAAAAGGCTCAGTTAACACCTTGGACAAGGATAATGGTATTGCTAAGACATCAACAACAGTTAAGTGTTTTAAATGTAGAATGTACGGGCATTATGTAAACCAATGACCTAGGGGAAAATATCATAAAGAGAAATAAAATGGTCATATGGGTAATATTTATGTGGCTGATGATGAGGATACTAGAAATCATATATGATATGGAAGAAATAATGAAGCTTAGTCGGTGGTTTAATAAGGTAGTGTAGTGATTGTATGTTTAACAAGAATAATGTATGGTACTGTAGAATAAAGAAAAATCTAAGGATTGTTACAATGTTTACTTTTCTTGAGTTTTGAAAGTATATTTTGAATGGTACCGGTAACCATGAAAGGTTATTTAGATATTTTTGGAAAGAACCTAATATGCGCATAAAGAAGGGATAAGGAGATAATGAAATGATTGATAGTATTAATGATCTCATGACTAATATAAGGAAAAAGTGATATAATGGTTTGAGTATATAGAATTTTTGGGATTTTGGTATATGGAAAGAGTTTCCTTGTGAAATAATTAATGTTTTCACTATGGTTCAAGAGAATACATGATTATGGTATTCACATGTTTGGAATGTGACCAACAAGATATATCGTATGATATATGGGGGATAAATGATGGTATTCACATGCTCGGTAGATGACATTTCTAGTAATTGTTTTCTTTATACTATGAGCTTGGGTAGAAGTATTTTGGATAAGCCTAACGATGGGAATTAATTATGTTAGACATGAGATAGTATTGTTTAAGGCTAGAACTTTTTTCTATTTTATTGCTGGAATGTTATTATAATGTAGTTTTAAAAAGGGAAAACCTGCAAAATTGGGGACAAACCATCGTGTCAGACAAGGCTGTCAGAATCAAACCCATTACTGAAGTGCGACGTGCCTTTATTCCCTACCATTGGCCTACACGAAGTCCCTGGTTAATAGAAACTAGTTTTATTAAGCAGTATGATAGATGAAGTATAAGTCCATTTTTGGAATCATATACGATTAACCTCACCATAGATGAACTTATGTATATTTGATAACTTCTGCTAACCTTTTGTTTGAGACATATGGAATGACCTATCCTTTTATCACATGATCTCCTAACACTTCATGAATGAAAAATTAAACTTCATTTCATTAAGAGAGTAAGAGGAAATTGTTCAAGGCGCGAACAATGGTGAGATTATACCGAAATAAATTAAGTATTTCTTCTAATTCAAATTCTTCAACATTAGGGAAATCATCTTGGAAAACAAAAATGTTGTCATAGTGCTCTTATATCCAATGAATCAGATGGTACCTTAGATCATCACAAATTTATGGCTTTGTGATTGTTGGTTTTTTAATAGCCATGTTCTCTACCACTCTCCATCAGAACTTGATGGTTAGATTTCTCTTCCATCTCCATATTTTCACTTATGTTCTCCTATGTAGAAATATAGTGATTAGTTAATTTTGGTAACCATTATGTTTCATACTTTATTTTTTAAAGATATGTTTTGGTATTCCTTTTTTATGATGTGGGTTTCTATTAAAACTTTTGAGTAGTAAACCATTTATAACCCTGACGAATTTCAAGGGTGAAATTCATTTTAAGGGGGGTAGAATGAAACACCCCCGAGATTTTATGAAAAATGATCTTTTTAATTTCAATGATGTCTTGTGATGTACACTACACCAAAATGAGCTTGCACTACACACATCCTTGACTTGTCTTGCATTACACACAATCGCAACCTTCCACGATAGCGTATGTTGTACGCAAAAACTGAGTTTCACTAAACAACGATATGTTATATAAAATAACCATTATGAATAGTAATACCCACTTTTTGAAATTTTATTCTTCAAAATGGACTTCATTTTTGGATTCGGAATATCAAAATTAGCCTAGGGTGAATTTTTGGTATTTTTTCGAAAACATTAAATTTTTGATGAATAGTGAAAACACTAGGTTATTATTTAAAAACCAACTTTTTATATAAATAATTATTTATTTTATTTAAATTTATTTTAGGTCAAATTTGATACATAATACCTATATATGTTCAATTTAATTCATTGGAGCCATTTTATAATAATTTTAGACATATAAAAATTTTATTGAACTTTTCACCGTCTTTTACCCACCTCCTAGGAGAGTTTGATAATTTGCATAAAACTTAATTTTAATGTTTCTGTGAATGGACTTTTAAAAATCCAAGAGACATGGTTAATATCAAGTAGTAAAATGTGGTTCAATAAGATAAAAACAATTTTTCATGAATAATATCTTTTACTTTTATTTACCACAGTTAAATGTAAATAGGGTAATTAAGGGTAAAAATGATATTATTATTACCCTAACACATGTGCTAATTCTATTGGATAAGTTTAATTCTACAAAAAACAACCTTATGGATAAAATATTTCCCTTTATGTCCACTTTTATTAGATTAGGAAATTTATTCTTATTTTATTTAAAGAAGAGTAAAAATAGATAAAATCAATGTTTAATAACTAATACATTTTTAATATATGGTTATAAATATGATAAATTCTACTATAAATATTAATTAGAAATATAATGATATTTACTACATAATGGTATTTTATTTATAATTTTTATACATTAAATAATTTAATTTATTTAGGACACAATGATGATGCAGTAATTACATTATTAATGACATATTAACATAATTGATGTTATAAATACCCAAATAAATGTAATTTTATACTTTTAATGAATTAAAATAATTTAATAAGTTAATATGACATGTTATTATCTATTAAATTAACTTTTTTTGAACTAATAAGGTTGTTATTATTTTCACAAAAATCAATTAAAAAATAGTGTCAAAATTGACATAAAATAGTTTTTTGAAAAAATATTATATTATTAATTTTAATTATATTCGTAAAAATATATGGTTTGGAAAAATGAGTTAGATAAGGTTATATATATTAATAATTAACCACTTGGGGTTCTTTTGTATTGTTATAGTACGTTTATTAACCATATAGTGTAAGAAAACAAGAAGACAGAGTAAAAGTTAAATTATTTAACTTAGAGTTAAATCTAAATGATAAGGTTAAAATAGTTACCAAAACTTGTCTAAAACCTATTTTTTGAAAGGATTTAGACCCATACCCCCATTATCTTCTAAATAAATCAATTTTGAGCTATTAAAAGTAGAATATTACTTTATTATAAAATAATAGTTTAAGTTTTCCTAAGGTGCCCCTCTCCTCCCTTATAAAAAGGGCACCCCTTCCCTCTTCTATTCACACCCTTTTGAGCCTTGAAACTCATCCAAACCCTGAGAATTACTCTTATAAGCCTCCCTATTTATATAATAGAGGCTCTGGTCTTCTCAAAAGACAATCTCTACTACCCTAAGAAGAAGTTTAAAGGAGGTGCGTCAAAGAAGATGTAATCTCTTCTACCGATTCATTCATGTTTTCGTTCTTCTTCAACTTCTTCTTCTTTAGTTGTTTCGTTATAATGTAATAAAATAATTATAAATAATATACTGATATGTTATTATAAATATGAAACAACCCCATTTCACCTTCTATCCATCCTACGGAAAACGAAGTCATCATGTGTGCGTACGTATGGAATACCGTCTCCACGCCGTGGTGTAATCTGTTTTTTCACCACCACATTACTTGGATGGGTATAATGGTATAAAGAATAACTATTTAAAGTTATTATAACATCATACTGATTCTGAGATATTATATTATCCACTCTAATTCAATTCAATAATTATGTGAACGATATCATTGCTCGTGCGTACGTACGGATTACCGTCTCCACGACGCGATATGATTCATTCTCCATGTTATCCACTCAAGAAATATTATAAAGTATATATAATGAATAATAATGAAATATATTAAATTATAAATCTACTGGATATATATATATGTCATCTACTTACTTCCATTAAATTCAATAAGGAAAATAAAACAGCGTTCATGCGTACGTACGGCCTACCGTCTCCATGAACGGTGTATTTCATTTCATTTATCTATCTATTATATATATATACTGAATATATATGATATGTAAATCATGATTTACATTGTGGAGGTAAGTAAATCATGATATAATTAATAATAATATCAATAACAACAAGTCCAAACACGTACGATAAATAAAATGATTTTAACCAAAACGATGATTTAACCCGGAATGTACAAAAGAATGTGTAATATAAAGTCATAAGTGAACAATATATGATATCATAACAATGAATATGATTATTTAATAATTCAATAACATTATTTAAATCATTATATAGAAGGTTCAGATACATAAGGAGCATATCGGACCTAAGGTAATGAATAATTTTTCAATCTCATTTTTATCCAAAATTGCTTATATGTAATTATTTACTGGGATTATATTTTTCATCCATTACCATAAAAATGTTTTTCATAAAGTGTTTAATATAATTACATTTATGTTTAATGTCATTTTTACCCCTCTTTTACTTTTACTTTCTATTATGGAAGGAATCTTTCTTTTATTTACCATACGATAAATTTTTTGACTTTTCCGACAAAAGTATGAGGAGAATGTTTTTTTATCTTATACGACATGAAAATATTTTTACAGTTTCCTAACTCCTTATTTTCAAGAATCTTACTATACAAAATTTCATGACTATTTTAAAAAAAAATCCTTTTCTTTTAAAATTTTCATGCAATTTTTTAAAAAGAAAATGATTTTGAAGAAGAAAGGATATTTTCCTCGAGAATTCATTTCAAGTGTTTTATCAAAACTATTTTCCATATAAGATGAAATTATTTATCATGTTTATGTTTCAAGAATAATGTCTTTAATATTTACATGGTGTAAATTTTCTTATGAAGAAATTATATCCATTTGTTTTATATGGATTATGTGATGATGGGATGATGTTTATGAAACCCATTTTATTATTTGGGTTATGATGAATGTTTTATGTTTATTTTGTGGCACAAGTAAGAATTATTTAATTATGAGATGTTTGGGACCTATATCTCCCTCCAATGCATTGGGTAATGATTTACATCTCATGAGATATACATGGCTGGAATGGTATTTAAATCCGGTTTGGTGTTACAGGACTGAAACGAGGAGTGAACTCAATTCAGAAAGGGACTTTGTCCACTAAGATGGTCTTAGAAGAAATGCATTGGCTACTACGGAAATAATAACATGTGATTAATGGTTTCCACCATTACATGTTTTATTCCCATTCTATTTTATCCGGATTAATGTTTCTTTATGATCTATGCCTTACGTACTGCCAGGTTTTTTGTCATTGATCAAGATCTTGATGTTTAAAAATTATGTTCATGTTTTTAAGTTCAAATGTATATGATTTATTTTATTTTCTCCATGCTTACCCTTACGGAACATTTGAGCTCACCCTTTTATATGTTTTCTTTTCCCTAGGATTTAAATAAAAGTTTTAGGTAAGAAAGAAAAAAGGAAAAGATCCTTATGGGAGATGTTGAAGATCTTTTACCATGACTAGAAGATTATATTCCGAGTTTCCAAAGACACTAAACTATAATGTTCCTTGAGTGTTGGTTCTTGTTATATATTAAGTATTCTGCAAAAGTAATTTAATGTCCATGTACATCAGGCTTTAGGTCTCTATAATCTTGGATCTCAATCAGATACAATATATAGTGTTACTCCAAGTAGACATACCACTTCTCTGATATATATATGTGATAGTTGATCCAATGATAAATCCTCATTATTTTAAATGAAGTGTTCAGTCTTTGAAAGAAGATCCAAAACATCCTAGATAGCATTGTTTCCTTTAGATGTTTTCATATGTCCAGTGACAAATTCCATGATGATATTCTCCCATTTCTATATTGGTATTGGTAATTTTTTCATCATCACCATAGACTTATGCATATTTTCCTTCACCTGCTGACATATTATGCACTTTTATTTATACTCAACAATCTCCTTCTTCATGTAATTCAACCAATAATACTCTTATATATCTTGATACATCATTGTGTTTCCTATCGAATGGAGAAATTCTAACTATGTGCATCATCAGAATGTTTTTTCGTTAACTCCATATTTGATGGAATGCGTATTCTCGACCCAAATCTCATAATTCCTTCTTCATTAACATTGAACTCCATGGATTTCTATTCTCTGATATTCTCCACATTCTTCTGAATTCTCACATAATCATTTTGAGCATCCATTAACAATTATAAAATATATTATTGAGCAATCATTATTGAATGAATTAATGATGTTCCCTTATTTATGATTCACAATCTCACCTTCATCAAGTCTGAGAAGATTGGATCCTATTAATCTGTCATCAATGGTAGAATCACACAGCCCTTTTTACATAGAGAATTTTCACCTTTTCCCTTTCTTAGGGTGGTAATGGATTGAAAATTCAAATAATTTGATCATATATAACCATCTTTTATGCCACATGTTCAAATCTTTCTGTGTGAATATATACTTGAGTCTTTTGTGATCCATGTATATTTCACACTTATCCCCAAAGAGGAAATGTTGTCCTATTTTCAAAGCAATGATTACTGCATCCAACTACATATCATGTGTTGGATATTTTCTCTCATGAACTTTTAATTTCTGTGAAGTGTAGGCAATAAATTTGTCTTTTTAGATCAACACATAGCTCAGGTCCTTCATCAAAGAATCACTAAATACCAGAAAATGTTCTCCACAAGTGGGTATTATGGGTACAAAATAGTGATAAGCCTCCTTTTCAACTCCTTGAAGATCTATTCGCATTGATAACTCCATGAAATCTTGACTCACTTCCGAGTTAACTTGGTAAGAGGGTTTGAAAATAATGATAAATTTCCCACATATCAGTGATAATATCCTGATAACCCCAGGAAGCTATAGATATTAATCATGGATGTTGGCCTCATACATCCCTCTATTGTAGATATCATAGAGGGATCCATATATATCCAATTGCTTGTGATGATATGACCCAATAATGAGACTTCCTCGAATAATAACTCACACTTGTTGTACTTTTCATAGAGCTTTTCCTTACACAAGGTCTCTAGTATAGTGATTAGATTCTCCCCATGCTCCTCCTTTGTTTTTGAGTATATTAGAATATAGTCTATAAATACTACCGTAGATTTTTTGAGGTAATATCTACAGACTCTATTCATTAAGTCTATAGAGATTTATAAATAATTAATGAGTCTGAAAGGCATTATTTTGAATTCATAGTGCATGTACCTTGTACAAAAAGCAGTCATGCAGATATCCTCCTCCTTCACCCATACTTGGTAATATCCCGAATGAAAATCCACCATAGAGAATTATTGTGCTCCACATATCTGATTAAAAAATACATCAATTCAGGGAAGTGGATACTTGTTTTTATCATGATTTTGTTAATCTCTCAATAATCAATGAAAAGGTTTGTTGACCCATCCTTCTTTTTGAAGAAGAGGACTGGAGCACCCCATGGTGAAGAACATGGGCATATAAACCCTTTATCCCGATTATCCTGTAGTTGTTTATTTATCTACTCAAGCTGCATAGCAACCATTCTATATAGATTCATGGATATTGGAAATTCCCCAGGTATAATATCAATTGAGAATCCAATATATCTCTAAGGAGGACGGCCATACAATTCCTTCAGAAACACTTTATTGAATTCCCTCACAATAGGCATGTATTCAAGGATGTTTGCATTCCTAGACTCAATCATCTGAGAAAAATTTGATTGCCCATAGGTTATAAATATCCATTCTTGAGATGATGGTTCTAAATAAGATATATCCACCTCCTTTCACTTGTACAGAATCGAGGGTCGATTCTCTATGTGGAGAGTGATTTCCCTCTCAAATAAAATTATGTTGGATCTATATAAGTAAATCCAATCTATGCCATTAATTGAATCAAATTCAACCAGAGGGAGTATGATGAGGTTCTCTGGGAGGTTTAATCCACAAATTATGACATGGTAGAAGTTATATTCATTGCATGTAATGATTTCCCCATTTTCCATTCTCATCGACATCTTTACATACAAGACGTGTGGTGGTGTTGGGATTGTTCTACAAAAATTACGTGGTATAAAAGAATGTGTAAAACCAGAATAAAAAAGTACATTATCTATTCTTGAATGAATAACTAGCATACCAGTCACCAATTTGTATTCTGGTTTCACTTTAGTGGTAGTGATCGAAAAAATCTTTCCCTTACTACCTTAGAGGTTGTTGGTTTCCTCTGAAAACCATTGGATTAGGGAGCTGGTTTGAAAAGTGCACTGGTTATTTACAGTTGAAGCAATGAACAGTGCGTTGAGGGTCAAATTGAGTTTTCCTCTCCTCTATCATATTATCATATTGTTCTTTCCAACTATTAATGGTCATGTGCCATACTCTTCCACACCTTAATCATTTCCTTGTCCCCTTCTCACATTGTACATGATGCATCTTTCCATGCCTTTCGAAAGTGGGGTGCTAGATCTTCGTAGAAATGTTGGATTTATCCATTGGATTTTAAGAACAAATATCCACATTTCACTTATTATCCCTATGCAACCCCTAAGATTCACCAATCTTCATTACGACTTTGAGGGAACATCAGACAATTTCCTCATAGATCTCAATGTCACGGATCACGGGTTCTTTTTGTAGGCTAGGTTTTATCACCCCAAAGAATCATTAAACCTTGAATTTGGGGGTATCAAAAAAGCTACATTCTTATCATACAAGCCTTGTGATGTTTTCCTTGTATGCTCTGATGGATTTATTATCATTTTCCATGAGGGAAAGGAAGTCCCTTTTAATCTTAAGTCTGAGGGTGGGATGAAAATATTTATTATTTTCTTCCCAAAAATCCTTCCACTCCAACACCTCAATCTCATCCTCATCCTTTGTATCTTTAATAAATTTACACCATTGATCATCTTCACCCTCCATATGTTAAGAAGCTAGAAGTACCTTCTTTTGTTTAGATCATTGAAGGATGGGGATGATCTTATCAATAGAGTTGATACATTCTTTAGCGATTGAGGGATCATGTGTTCAATTAAAAGTATGAGGCCATTGTATCATTAATCTCTTGATTGTGAATTATTATTTCTTATGGGGGTTGAAAATTCCACTTGAACCATGTTTCTTTAGAAAACATGGCCTAACTGAGAGACTATCATGACAAAGTTTGTGATTCCTGCTCCCATCAAATTGGGCATCTTATTAGAACAGTCAACACATTGATCTTCACATTGCATGTTTTCATATGTCCTCCTATTAGAATCCATCATCTTGAACAAAAGGAAAGTTGGGGGAAACACATAAAGGTACATCCAATGATAAAATGGGATAACTCATAAATTACATTTATTTACTTAACATATCTATGTTATCCATTATCTACTTCCCAACATGTATTCTAATGGGAATTTTTTTTAATTCCATTAAAAATGGTTCATATTATTCTTATGAATTTACCAAATCATATACATTGGGAGTTTCATAACCAAGAGTGTATCAAGGCCCATTTTAGTGAACTGGTTCCAATTTGAGTCTAGCTCAATGTGGTGTTTTCATGTCTTACCCCTAGATACATCTCTGCCAAAGCCTCCTCTCTCTGCTCGTATCAGGACACAAATGTACTTTTTAAATAAAAATATTACTCAATACCCACAAAAAGTTAGGGAATTTTTTATTACACTTAGTGATATCCCTTATTCTTTCACTATATTTTTCTAATCCTAATCCCAAAAATAACTGAATCTATCCTCTGATAAAAACTATAATAACCCTGCACTATATTATAGAATTACAGATGATTTATTACATAAAAATGAACTTATGAAATATATGAGGATTGATAGGTCTAGTGTCTTTGGTAATTATGAAGATTATGTGACAACTGAGAACATAAAACATGACATCTTTATTGAAAACATTATTTTCATAACCACAACATTCCTTTGTACCAAGAATTTCATGGGATAACCTTTGGACATGCATAAAAAAAGGGTGAGCTATAAAGCCCATTAAGGGATTAAACTAGGAATAATATAAAGAATATATTACATGTTAGGAAATAGGTATATCAATGGAGAACAAGAGAAACATGATTATAACGGCATGATATTGCATGATTATCCTAACATGGAAATGTGGAAACTATATTTAACATTATATTAGTATGATCCAAGGCTCGTTACATATTGATCATGTGTAAAACCTCATTTACCTTGAATTATCATGCATAAACACTATTTTCACTTTATTTATCATGATACTATTATTTACCCAATGCATGGGAGTGCAATTAGGGTGCACCCTACATAATCATTTCATTTCATGCATCAGTGTTCAACAAGGATCATACAATATGGAATCATTTAACATCATCATTTATTACATGATAAATTAATGTGGAATTCAATAATGAAACAAAATATTAGATCTGTAAATGTGTGTAAAGATTAATACCCTTGATAGTGAAATGGGAATAGTATTCACTACAAAATGACTTCGTCATGAAAAATCGAGGTGCAAACTCCATAGCATAACAGCATAACATAATAATTCATAAAAATTATTGATGAGAGATAAAGTATTATCTCATCATATATAAATTAATTGGGTAGTAAGGGTTCATATTGTTACATTTCCCAACATATGTAATGCTTTAAGACACATAATATAAAATAATAGCTTGACTGAAAATGAGGATAGATAAATACCTTACAAAATTTTTGCATGGTAACAGGTGTAAATTGGATGAATTAATGGGAGAGAACGAGGTATCTAATCATTTAAAAATAATGAGGGAAGTATAGGGGAGGTGAAATATCATACCTCAACATTTATAATTGAAAATTAAAGGATATAAGAACATAAAGAAATTTGGACAAAAATGATAATGGAAGAAATCCCTTACTTCGACGCGTGATCCCCAAGGCTTGGGATAGGCTTGAGAGTGGATTCTGACGGCCATGGGGAGCTTTGGGAGGACTATAAGGATAAGAGGGAAATGTTTGGTCGAGATCCAAATGGTTTTAGTTGAGAATAATGGGAGATTGAGTGGTTTTATATAGGAAATGGGAGAGAATTCTTTATTATTTAGGTTTTGGACACCACATATTAAAAAAATCAAAACCACAAACCATACCATGTTTTTTCCCAAGGTTTTTGCCAAATTGGAGGGAAAAATATTATTTTATAAGTCCAATGGCATACATATTTAGAATATTAGGCTATCTTATTTTGTTGGTGAGTCACACTCTCAGGGAAATCATTTTAAAATGTTAAAATATTTTATATGTCTTGGAGGTTCCACTAAGGCTTTGTAACTAAAATAAAAAAACCTAATATAACATGATTTTAAAGGAAAGAAATATTTTACAAAAATAACATCTTTAGTATTTTTTTACCTCACTATTGGGTCATTATGATTTCATAAAACACATTATATATTTATATGATTCTTAATTTTTAACCAAAAAAATGATTATTTTAGAAAATTATGAAAAATTCACCATTGGATAATTTCGACATCTTGATTTGAAATATAATAATCATTTTAAATAAATAATATTATAAATATGTGAATTTTCCTTTTAAAATAAAAAAACTAACATGTATAAAAAAAGCTTCTGTTTTGATAAAAATAGATTTCAAACTGTAATAAAAATTACAATTTTATTCATAAAAATTATACAATAATTCATATTTAATAAAAATTGATTTAGTAATAATATTTTACTAAAATATTATTTAATTAAAATATCTATTAATTCATCAAAATATATTTATTAGTTGAATATTAACTAAAAATACTATTTGCGCTTTAAAAACCATTTACAAAGTAATAATTATAAAATGAATGTATATTATTTATTCTATACAAAAAATAAATCACATAAAAATAGAAATGCAGTCATGTTACATAAACCCTTATAACTCATGCATAAGACCTATGGGTAAGGTGTGTGATGGTGACAAACTCTTGGGGTGAATCGAATAACATTGCTCGTGTGGTAATCTCTATTAACTTCCACTTCTCTCATAAGATATTTTGTTAAAGCATAACGTGTTGAAGATCAGCCTGGGATTGGCCTAGAACAAAACCCAGTGATTCTACCTCCTTTCGGAGATTTTAAAAATTGGCTTTGTATTGATAAATTATATTGGAAGAGGTCATCATTTCCTTTTTCTAAGAAAATTGGATTTTTTAAAGCCCTATATCTATACTAATCATTTGATCATTGTTTAATTTCTATATTAGCAATTATAACAATTCTTAATGGTATTTTAAAATCTAGAAACATAAAATCAAGGAAGTGAATAAGTTTTATATAACCATTTTACATAATAATACATTTAATTAGATCAATAGAAATTTTCATGAATAAAATTTCAGGTTGTTACACTTCACTCACTCAAAATTAAATTTTTTATTATCAAACACTTTTAAGGAAAAAAGTGAGAAACCAAGTCAAGCACTAAAGGATATTACTAAGTCATTAAAGTGAAATTACAGCCTACCAGTTTTAATCTCTCTAAAAAGTTTCAATGAGAAATTGTTTACCTGGATGTCCGGTTTCTCCTCATAAGGTCATCAAACCAGAATTCCATCTTGTCCCTAGACTGAATGTACTCCTCTATATTGATCTTTCCATTGTTGAAACCCCAGACTAGAATCAAGTCCTTCTGGTCAATCCAATCACCCTTCTCATCATTAGTGGCCACCTTAAGAGCCCTTAACATCATTCTTTCTGCCTCATCATTGGAGGCTTTGATTGTTAGGACAGTTTTCAGTATAACCTTTTCTGAGATCAAAAGTAGCTCCAAAGGGTTATCAGGCACATCCCGCTACTGGCATGACACCTTGGAGAGGTGGGGGCCGCAATCTTTTTTCATTCCCTTCAACTTATTTTCCAATGTAGTCTCCAATGGTAAAGGTAAATATGAGTATTAAATTTTCACTTTCTGGTTACCCCTCTTATTCTTACTCCTCCTCGGACTTGGGTACTTATTCCCCTGAGCCTTGTCCTCTGTGTTTCCTACGAATTGACATGAGAATTCTTCATTGGACTCTCTCTAAGTAGTCATCTCTACATATGATGAGGTTTTGACCAAGTCATTTTCATCATTTTTTATGGGATCCTCATATAACAGAACATCAAACTAATTTCCCAACTCAATACCTTCAACATCTCTAGAGCTTCCCCTGACTGCATCCACATTCTCATTAGCCTGCTCCAAGACCTTAGAACCAACAGAAAGTGTGACATCTATAGAAAGCCTAAGGGCACCCTCATCCACCTTCTCCGGAACCATGCCCTGATTGAGCCCCTGGAGTCTCTTAGAGGATATGGGATCTGAATCCCTAAAAGGTGATGACTCATCCAAACTCCTGTGCATCCATGAAGTATGGTTATAAGGATGAGGGAAACTGATTTTCATTACTAGACAAATATAATTGGAAGGATGAACCTGAACATTGGCACTCTTACCTCCACCTAAACTCACTACCTCATCATAGGAAGTCGTCCTAGGTAGCTTGGAATCTCCCTCATCCACCAGCTGTAGAACCACCATGTTGTTGGCACTGCCAGAACATTTTTCCTCCCCACCAGCGACCGCAATCCCCAAAACAGTTGTTGGAGAGAGCTGAGGTCCACTCAAATCAACCCGCAAGTGATTAAACACATCAGACACCAAAGGATTCACCTACCACAATCCACTTGGCATGCCCCTTGCAACAGTACACTCAGAAGCCTCACCCACTGGATTCTGCTCAGGTACGACTGACTCAGTGTGGTCTTATGTTCCCTTACCCCAATCCGTAGACATCTCCTTGGAGAGAGTTATAGCCCCCCATCGATAGGTATCGTACGAATGGACCAAGCTCTTACATCCAGAATAGAACTCAGACCAAGATTCATAGACCACCAACTGTCAACACCAAAACTATTCACCCACTGTAATCCAGACATACTCCAAAGGTACCCTAGAAACATCCACTTCCACACAAACATGCGATTAAACGGGATGGAAAAGGGACTCAGTAAAGCTATCAGAACAAAGGTATTTTCCCACCCAATTACCATGAATTTGAATCACTGATGGATTTTGAAATTGAATTAGAAGATTATAGAAACTCACCCAAATCGCCACTGTTGGAGAATCACACTGCATATGAATGTAATAAGACTAGAAAAATAGGTAGAATCGGGAGTCGTTGAAGCTACGAGGAGCCCCAGAATAGTCTCTGATTAAATATTCATCTGATTCAAATCGTATCATGATATTATTATTTTTTCAATCAACCCTACCATCGATCATTCCTGCAAATACCACAATGTGAAGACATGCTGATCAAACAAGTCAACCGAGGGGCGACGCTACTTGAACTGAGAAATTCGGGTGAGATTCAGATGAGAAGAGGCTTCCTTAAAATTTGAGAGTGATAGCAGAAGATTAGGGTGCCCTTCATATAGATCTGGGACTCTCTGACATAGAGGATCTGGAGAAAATGGGGGAAGAAGGCCAGGGTTAGAAAAGGGGGATAAAAAAGAGCCCACACCCTTGCTGAACATTGAAGGTCCCTCACTCGCTCGTGGGAGAGGGTCCAGCGTAGAGGTTGACACCATCATAGAGAGGTGGAAGACACCGCGGCTCCCACCAATGACCCTTCATTCATTCCAGGTTGTTACATTTCACATATTTAATTTACGCCGCATGTTGTGGTGCAGAGTTAGTTAAATTGTGAACCATTTCATGCCTCTCTAAATTGTGAAAATTCTATCTGAAACACATGAGACACCCTTGAGACCTCCATACCCCCTAGAGAACATAATTTAAAATCAAAATTAGATCCTTTTCCAAACCGTATAATTCTACTTCGATTCCCAATTTAGGAACAGTCCCATCCTACATGTGAATATTTAAAAACACCTATTCCACTTACAAAAACCATTTTTCATGAGGGGTTTTACAAACACCCAACTTAATACTTCTCATCCTTGAGATTTTTGAGTTTTAATCCACCTGCACTACCAGAACAACACTTATCACCCCTTTAATTCCAAATGAACTAGTTCCATTATATATTCTTGAAACATTTTCATGGTACAACCTCAGAAGGTGATCAAACCACAAAAAAGGGAAATGGTTTCACCAACCAAACACTAGATAGGACATTTGTTTTCTAAACCATAAACTCCACCTTACACCAACTACTTTATATACTATGGTGATCTCACCATCAAAAGTTTTTATGGAAACCACAACCATCAATTCAAAAACACACAAATCATTGTTTATAACTCACCACACCCAGACATACAAGAGGATGATGAATTAACACAATTAAACATCCCTATTGTGGAAATGAAACTCAAAATAGACTAAAAACCATATCCATTCATAATACATAAACCCAAAAAAATCTTGAATTCTTGGTATAATTCTTGAAACACATTTTTCATCTACAAGATGATATTCCATATGTGATTGGTAGGTCATTGTGTCCAATTAAATTCCAAAACACATTCCCATCCCTATCTTGCTGAACCTTCATCAAAATGATAGTATTCCATTACCAATTATTTAATAATATATCTGATCATTCCTGTATATATTTTCTAATCACTCGAACATGCTCACTAAATTATATACCCACCTCTTATTGAGATTCCATGCATTATTTTCTCATGCATCCAAAAACATCATATTTCCTTTTCACATAAACTAATTTTCTACTGATACATTAATCCTCATATTTTTATTTAACCATTACTAGACCGAAGTTATTGCTCAACCTTTATCCCCAACTACCCTAAATACCCTTTTAAAATCCAAATTGAGCACAAATTCACATATTAATTTCTACACACTAACATCCTAATCCCACTATGATCACTCTGTGGCGATCTCCACAAACCTGCAACCCTTCCTACACAAGGTTCGTATGCCACATCTGATATACCACTGTCTTCCATATGAGTTTAGTTATCATTGATCCAATTAAGAAAATAAAACCTCCAACACCCATCATCCAATCAACACTAAACACAGTGATTGGATGTGGAAATCTCGCTATCACCCAAATGAAAAAAACATTAGTCTCCATCGATTCCAAATATACGAGAAAGAAACCCATGATATTCACTCATATTAATCCCGTAATAAGGAACACATTCTTGGATGGTTGATGGTGTACTCCCAACTATATGAAATTACATACACCGCTCTATGAGTTTATCCTCCATTGTTCACTTAAAAAATGTTTTGTACCTATCCTATAAGGCACACATGACACATTCATCGACCTCTGATTCCTTCACCTATGTCAAACCTAAACTCTTGTGAAAAATCACTCTAAACACTCTATTATTTCACCGCTAACTGATAGGAAATCTCAACACCCATACTAAGGTCTTAGGCTGCCCTGCCCACATTTATATAAACTGAAATATGTTTCCTCATCTTTTATAGGGTCTCATTAACAAAGAAACATTTTACCATCTTATGGATATTATCCATGTAGTCATGCACTAACATTCTTGGTGGAATTTATAACACCACACCACTAGATTTATTCACCTATAATTTCATTATTTACAATTGAAACATTGAAAATTTATCATACAAAACCAAAATTATCATTCACTATGAATTTCCAGTGTGTTATGAAATTTTCTTATTGAAAAAATATCAGGTTCTTACCCCAAGAAACCAGATCACACAACACAATGACATTTTTTATTTTCAACACGTGAAATCTTCTATGATTTCATGCAATCCATAGGGTTTCACTTTACATTGTTACCATTAACAATACTAGACTCAAATAATAATTATACAATCAATTAAAAAGCTAGGATCATGTGACCTCTTAAGCATCTGGCCAAGCCCCCTAACATACCATTCACACCAGACTCGATGCATCCTTAATGAATTCATATAACAATAATGGAATTTATCAATGGTTAAACCTAACTGGTAACCACCCATAAACACAGTCATCGTGAAAAGATCAAAACCATCCACCCAAACTCGAAAAATCTAGACGCATCCAATCAGATTCAGCATAAAACACCAGACCAAAACATCATCAAAACAAGAAGGTCTAGCATTTGATTGATCATGACATACCAAAACAACTTTAAAACAAAACACCTAAACTCAAGGTGGTTCCCATAAGAGAATTAACCAGTCCATATCATTCCATTAATAGAAAATTGATGTCACCCAATGTGATTCAATTTCAAAAATCAAATCATCTACCTATGATTCATGTTATGAAACACACAACACCAGATCACTAAGACAAATTGTTACTCTAGGTACCACATTACCATAGACACAAAACCATTGAAAATAGCTCTACAGTTCAAACACACCCACACTAGGGTCTAGCCCAACCATGACATGGTCAAAAACCAATTAGGGTCACAAACCCACCAGGGTCACAAGTAACCACACCCCAATGTGACAACCCAAAAACCCAATTCTATAGCCTAATTGTATGTACATTAAGCATCATCCATTTTTCTAAAACAAAAGAACATATATAGGTATCTCAACCCATAAACAAGGGTCTCACTACCCATGATATCTCTTTTTCCCCAAACTACCCAGGCATAAGGTTAGGTAAACACTAGGGATATAGACCACCATTTAGCATGTTAAATTTTTTAAAAGTATCACAATTTAAAACCAAAGATTCAAATTTTTAAACATTCCCATTACCCAACCTTTCAAAAGATTCACTGTTTATTAAATTTCACATTCCATGGTATGACGGGATAGAATTAAATTCACATGTTATAAGGGAAAATAACATATTAGATGCTTACTAGAACCATATTTAAACCAGAACAAAATTTCATTACACATTTTTGTCCTCATATTATCCCAAATTCTCCAAAGGAGTTGGTAAATATGAATTAAATTGTAAACATATATGAAAATAATGTAAATGGTTATATATATTTTAAATACTAACCACACTAAATCATTTGAAACCATATGTATATATACCTAACCATCATGAAAAATCAATAAATAATAAATAAAACACCATAACATGTGTATCCTAGAAAACTATCGATCAAAGGAAGCATTCAAGATCCCACATTTTAAACTTATTGAAATTTATATTGGATTTTGAAATTTCAATTTGGAGGATGGGAAAAATAATAATCTTTTTATTGGATTTTAAATTCAAGAGTTTGATAGATTAATAATGATTTTTTGGATATGTTTTAATGATGGATATTATTGAGGAATTTTTAGATGTATGTTGATAGAATCGAGATATGAAAACACCTCATTCAAGAGAAAAAATTAGTGGTTCATAGTTTGTTTAAACCATGCATCTCCATTGATGAAATTGTGTAGTGTGTAGATAGTTTCCACATAGATTTTTAAACAAAAAAATGAGGGGTTCATGGCCATATATAATTCCTAGAGTGACATAAATATGATAGTTCAAGTTTTGGTAACGGTTTGACATAACATATGCCTAACCATCATGGATAGTGCCACCTAACCAGTATCACCACATTGTTGGAACATGGTTTTCCCAAAAAATGTTTATAGACTATGTGTGGTGTGTATCTTAGGTTGTGTGAAATAGATGGTTTGTGGATGGATAGAAAAACCATGTAGCCTAACCATGTTCCTCATTTTAATGGGTAAAATTTATTTTTTATTGGCCTCCCCTGATTGTGATTTTTTATTTTCGTCAATTATTTTTAGTATTCCTCCCACATGTGAACCCCACCACATCCTCTTACCATGGTTGGTTATTCTACATTTGAGCTCCAAATAGAATATTTTTAGTGTGTTGAGAGACTCTCTATGGGTCTAAGAAAAATCATTCATTATCGGTTTCTCATGCTATATTAACTAATATTTTGATGTGAGTATATATTCCTCATTTATAAGGAATTTATTGATTTATTCATTTTATCTCAAACTATCTCAGACCAACCCAATATTGTGTGGAAGATGTTTCATAAGTATGAGGCAGGTGGACTATGGATTTGAACATATGTTTTTAAATTTTTTTATAATCTATGTCATTATTTCATGCACCGAAATATCCATGTGTCACCCTTAAAAAGTGAAATTTATGATATGGAATAAAATCCCTTAAATTATATAGTCATTTTCCATTAAATTTCATCAAATTTGGGTGTTTATATATACTAAAACCATCTCATTGGGGTGTGAGGTTTTAAAATCTAGGACCCTTTTTCCTCATTTAAGAAAATGAATCCACCCTATTTGGGTGCGGTGTTAAATAAAAAAATTATAAATCCTTATTTTTCATTAATCACATCATAAGGTGTGTGTTGTTTTATCTATTATTTAAAGGAAGATTAATCTAAATTAAATTAATTTTAATGATACGCTTTCTCCACTTTTTAATAAAACCACCAAAGAGGTGTGTTCTCTTCTCTAATAAAAATTTCCATTTAAATGGTGATATTTGGATAGTAGGTGGAATTATTTTTTGGACATATCACTTTATTAATACATGATTTCAGATAAATATCATGCTTTTATAAATGTAATTATTTATTATATTATTATTAGAACCCCTTTTGCAAATTAAATTGTAACAAAAAAGGACTGAAATGAGTCATGATATATGAAATTGGAATGGATGGATCACATGGCCTATGATTAAATTCTAATATGAAACCTATAAATGTACTTATAAATATCCTTGAGATATACTATGGTTTCTCAATATGAAATTTATATTACACGCACATAGGTTGTTTGGGACCATATATACCATGATTAATACATATTTTTTCATCACAGAATACCATAGATGGGATCATAATTTAATTGAAGTATATTACACCTTAAGAAATAAATGGGTTTATTTATTATTGAATTATTTATAATAGATTATAGTATAGATTATTTTCCTCATTCAATAAGTAACACTTGGGTTTTTTCATTATGAAATGACTTGGAAGATCTCATAAGGAAATTAGAAGTCATGAGTGATACATGGGATTCCTCATTACGGAACTCCATGTATGGGATCATGGAATAAAATGGATTATGTTAAACCTCAGGGGATACCTAGGTTTCTTATTAATAAATTCCTTGCATGGTCACATAGTTAAAAGGATTTATATCATTATTTATTATTATTGTTGATGGCTAGTGGTATTTCATTTTGATGATTATTATACTAACATGCCTTATATTTTTACATCGTGTCCTAAAATAAATATTGGTCTTATGTTTAGATACATGAGACCACCAGAAATTTCCTTATGGTTTAGAGACACCCATCTATGTAAACATGGGCTTATATCCCTGGGTCATGGGACTTCGTGATTACCATCACCTTTATTATTATATAGATGTATGGGTTTTTTCCTTGGGTTCTGGACTGTAATTCATATATATATATATAAGAATATTAAGGTTACAAAATATATAATTAATATATATATATACAAACTTAAATCTGTACATATATTAATATGTAGGTTCTTATTCACATATATATACCTCTGGTGACACTTGTTCAGAGACATTTCCATCTTAGGTTGAAATAAGTATAATCATTCGGGTGTCCTTAAAGAGCTTAAACTTAACTAGTTTACTTAATTATTTATTAAATTACTAATATTCCTAAAAATCAACAATATTTTATATACATAGACTATATATCTTTTGAAAATGGTGATGTTGACCAACTGATTATATCTAATACTCTATTTTTTCCTCCATTAAAATGTGATACTTGAATAGAACTCATCATTAAAGGTTTAGAATCATGGTTTTAACAATATTTATGTAATAATTTCATGTTTTTTTAGGTATATGGAAGCTTAAGAGCACAGAACAGTGCCAAAGGTCATTTTTCTCATAGGTCTAGCACTTGGCTGTTTATTTCCTTTCATCATGTGTCTTTTTGTATTACCTGTTGTATGTGTTCTACTTGAATATTTTATCATCATATGGACATTCATGGTTATATTATATTTGGAATTACAAGGTAAAATGATTTATTTTAAACCAAATTCTATTTATATTGATTATAACTACCATTTATTTATTATAAAACATTGTGCTACTCCAGTCCTGAAGTTATAATCTTTATATTGTACCATCAGTAAACCCCCTCTTCTAGTAATTAGCATCTAACATATAGGGAAGCACCCTTGATATCATTTCACCAATTGACTTAGGGAACCGGTTTAGTGGATCCCACTTCGGAAGCTTAGAACGGGTATCGTATCCATCTTTATATTTGTCTTACTATTTTTGGGATGTTGAATATGATAATATGAATGTTTTGGAATGTTGTAAAGAGTTGTTTCTTGGAATGATCAACCCATGTATGGGAAAAAGACCTAGTAGAAAGGTATTTGACTATGGTTAAAGAGGTTCATTATTACAGGTGATTATTATTTCAAATTAATTTATTATAGTACTTTACAGAACATAATGATTTATTAGATTTATTGTATTTTACATTTTACATGATTAAGAAAGGAAGTACTGTTTCATGCATTATTCATGGAACTTATAGATTTATATGATATTCATATACCATTTAATATAGGTCTCTTTTCATTTCATCCTGATAAATGTTGGATGTGACTTAGGTGTTTTAGTATCATGATTATTCATATACCATTTTTATTGGATTATTTTTCATTTTTTCTTATATATCAAGATTTGGTGGTTGTCTATATATATGTTTGTATTATTCAATTCTATTTGAGAAAATTCCTCATTATAATAATGATATATGATTGGTTATTAATGTTTATAAATCAAATTAATTTTTTTCCAAAAATATCATGATTTTATAACCTTAATTAACAAATCACAACTTGTTTAAGCCATGGACCATTGGTCCCATGAGATGAAATGTCTATGATTTTGGTTAAATGGGTGCTAGAAATAGTTTATATGTTTTATGGGACCATATATATTTTTAAGGGTAATCCATATAATCAAACCATTATATAATAATTTTTTATATTATGATATTAATGATAAAAAACCTAATTGTAGATACTAGCATGCCAATGGTAACTTTTAAAGGAATGTACCATTATAAGTTATGATTCCTAAACAATCTAACTAAATCATATAATTTTATAATTTTAAATCTTATTATGAAATGGTTTCCACTATATAATCTTGTACATCTATTACTTGGAAATGATGGCCAATATGCCAAAATTTATAAATTTACAACTAGACCAAACTATTTCAGTTGTGTCGTGTTTATTATCATATTTACCTCTTGATAGTGTAATTAATCATGATTAAAAGGCAGTTCCATCTTAGGATGCCTTTCCATTTTTATTCCCTAGTATATAACCCCTTGGGCTATGATTATGCAAGTTGGGATGGGTATTTAAAGTGCCAGCAGCCATTCATACGGGTTACGAATTAGTTTTTGGTGGAATCAAACTATAAATATTAAAATAATTTATAAAGATTTATTATTTGGGTATTAAAATTATTATTATGAGTATTTTATTTAAAAAATCCAATTACAACCTAATGATTATTTTACAATATATCATGAAATTGATATTTTCGTTAACTATGCCCAACTATGTATATTTTATGGTAGAATAAAAAGTATATAAATAATTTATAATATAATTTCCAAATTTTGGATTGGTGTTCGGTTAAATAACTATTACATGTAAGGATGTTTGATACAACCTTCCATTATTACCTTGTGGCTCTAGATGCATTAATTACCAATAATTTTCCTTATAACTCATAATTTATATTCTTAATTTTTACTTTTAATTTATTATGAAATAAATGAGAAACAATGAAATGGTAATATAATACCTTAATTTTGTGTTATTAGTTTATTACCATCTTGTAAGTGTTAATATTTATTATTTCATGATATATTTCTTGTAATGGGAGTGTAGGCATTTCCCACAAGCTTCTTCTTCTATCACTAGATCCTAAATGATAGGTGGTAATCCTTGTGACCTTTTATGGAAATAATTATTATAAGTAGATAATTTATGTGTTAATATGGGGAAATAACTATATAGTTATCTCTCTCAAAATGTAAAATAATTGATTAATACTTATGATTTTTCTCAAATGTAAGTTGATTCACTAGTGTTGTTTGTCCTGTGATGAACTTTTAGATTCCAAAAACAACACCCAGATGAATGAGGGGTTGATTGATTAATTGAGACTTACTAGGGACATGAGTAT
The DNA here is from genome assembly GCA_963277665.1 of Viscum album. NCBI lineage: Eukaryota > Viridiplantae > Streptophyta > Magnoliopsida > Santalales > Viscaceae > Viscum > Viscum album. The sequence continues at coordinate 846,300,301 of OY728128.1, forward strand.
CATTTTATTTCTAGATTTAATATGTTAGATATTCTAATGGTATGGTAATCTTATATTTGGTTTGGGTAATTTATTTCTCCTTTCATAGATTCATGGTATTATTGGTCCTACATATTAATGGAAGATTAATGTTCTAGTTAAACTAATGAAAATTTTGTGAAGTATGCATTGTTGCACGTGGTTCCATATTTAATTATTTGATACTAAAAACCATATGAGTTTTGTGGAAATAATTAATCCTTTAGATTTTTCTCTTTAATAAGTATTCATCATTGAGGTAGAGTGGTCGGGACATTGAAGAAAATCTATCTCAACCAAATGATAGGGATGATGTAGTAAATGTATTGTGTGTTGTGACACTTCTATTCAGTTTTTTTGGGCTTCTATTTCTATTGAAAATGATGATTGTGGGTTTATATTAGAAGGATTTCCATGCATATATACAAGAGATATCTCATCCTAGTGATCTTTTTAGCGGATAGTTGCTTTGCATTCTCATAATATTTATTTGTGTAGTCATTTATTTTTTTCAAGGGACCTATGTTTATTGTACAATGAAATATATAAAATGTTATGAGTTTCCCCCCATAGTTAATGATAATTAAGAACTCCTAAGGTTTAGAGCATCATGGTTGTCATGAAAAATTGTATCATTCCATGTAAAGGGAGAAGAGTTAGGAAGGACCACTTATAAATGTTTATCATTACAATAAATTACCATCATGATGGTAAGAATGAATAGTATTATTGATTTCAGGGTAGCATGAAAATAAAATGGTATTTGTGTATGAAACCTTTTAATACATTGTTAGTGGTGTAATATTTCACTGGATATGCATAAATTATCATGGGATGTCTCGGGTGGTGAAGGAATCATGGTCAGTTAATGATGTTGTGTCGGTTGGTTATGCAAAGATCCTTTAAAATATTTTTTCAAAATGTGGTTACTATGTTCTTTCCTATATCTATTTGTTTTAGTTGGTGGTAAACCATGTTTAATACTTCTCCTTGTATATAACTGGAGTTTCATGTATTTTATTTATAATTGTTGATATACTTTTAGTGTAACTTTTACTTAGTGATGATCTTTCCCATTATCTTGACAACATTCAGGGTAGGTTGAGAGAGATTTAGTTATACAATGAGTTTAATAAATTAATTTAACACCTTAATAAATAGACTTCATGGGGGTTTTATATAGTTACATGGTTATTTAAATATGTGTAGATTTTTCTTCTAAATAGTAGGATTTCCATGTAGGAAGTCTATGGATTAACTCATGGACATCGACATATTCATTAACACAACCTCTATGAAAATACTTTTTAGGGCTTAGTCGGTGTTACGATATGTGGATGTACAATCCATTTAAGACAACCTGCATTCTTGTTTTGACGATGGGAATTTATTTTAAATTAATTTCTTCTAATTTTGTGTTTTGAATTTAGAAAAATGGAATCCATATTTGGAATCATATGGTCCAAATTTTGTAAATATTTACCTTTTATTTTTAAACATTACGAATAGTAACTTCAAAATTATTGTATTTATTTACCATGGATAATGGGTAAATCAGGGAAATAAGGGTAAATAAATATTATAATAATATATGACTACACTATCACATGTCATAATCCTATTGGATGAAATATTTCTAACCATGAGTATTATTGGGTCAATTTTAGGACTCTAGTGAGCCACTTGGGTGTGATAATAACCTTTTATAATTTTTAATTTAACAAAATGCGAAATATAACATAAATATGTATCTCCTAACTAAAAAAATTGGTTTATATAAATAAAATATTATACAATAAATATTAATTAAAAATCTAAAAGTATTTCTTATATCAGGGTATTTTACTTATAATTTTAATACATTATATAAAAAAATTAATTTATGACACAATGATGATGTGGTGATTACTTTATTATTGTAATATTTAAATAAATGATATTATAAATATTATAATAAATGTAATTTGAAAATTTTGATGAAATTATAAAATTTTATGGATTTTTGTGACATTTTACCTTTTAGTTAATGTAATTGGTTTGATGGAATCAAGATTCTATGAATATAAAAAATCATTTAATAAATAGTGTAAAAATTGACATGATTGAGTTTTTGAAACAAAAAATATTTAATTAAATGATATAACAGTATTAAAAATATAATATTCATCCAAATGACATATTCAATGTTAAAATTGTAATTAATTATCCAATTTTAGTTCTATTGTCGTTTTATAGTAACTATAGTAACCATATATTATGAAAATACAAGAAGACATGGTATGAGTTAATGTTTTTAACTAAGGGATAAAGCTAAAAGATAAGGTTAATTTTTAGATTTAAATTAACTTAAAACCTATTGGTTTAGTAGATTTATACCCATAATCATCTTATACTTGAAATGTATTATTTTAAACTATTATAAATAGAAAATCAATTTATAATAAAATAAAATATCAAGACTTTTCTAATGTGCCCCCTCCATCTTATAAAAGGACACCAACTCTACCCACTTACTCACAAATATCAAGCCTCTTGGATCATCAAAATTAGTCTCAAATAATCTCCCATAATCCCTTCCTTCATCATAGAATCATTACTTTGGGAATAAGGCAATTAAATAAAACATTTTGGCTCAAATCAAAAGGGGTTACCCGATTTAGAGGTAACGTCTCCTCTCAAGATCCTTTCCTTTATTTTCCTTCTAAAACAACAAATTTTATATTTTTTCCTTATTTCATAAAAGAAAAATATCCTAAATATAATAGAATTATTTAATTCTAATGGTTATAACTACACTTACACTCACCTCCATCTATTGGATATAGAACATATTGTTTCTGTGCATAGAGAACTACTACCTCAAGAAATGTTTATTATTTCATTTTCTCCTACCACCTCTCATTGTAGAAATTATAATGGAACTGTATATATATATGATATCTATTATATTTAAATTTTATATATTCTTTTATAATTTTTTTATAACATACCATTATGATTTCCATGTTCTGTAAATATGATATTTTTAATTGACGAAGTGTGGACTCCTACCCCCTTAAAGTAATTTGATTCGTTCCTCATATACATGGAATTTATAAAGGATGGTTTTATTAAACCTATGATAAATAAAAGAAATAAATATTATTCACAATTTCCAATATACATTTATATAAATTTATTATGATTCATTTAATAAGGCATATAAATTTAAGTAGTCTTCATGCATACGTTTGGCCAACCGTCTCCATGAACAGTGTATTTCATTTATTATCTTCAATATTATGGATTTTATAAATACATATTTACTATATATATGTGATATTAAAATGAGGAATAATATTTATAAGATTATGTAATTTTGACTACATGAACAATTTTCATCAAAATAAGTTCATTTTTGAATCACGTACCAAACATCAACAAAATGTCTGATATGAACTCAAATAATTAACTAATTGTTATAACATGGAACTAAGTGAAATTAAATAATTAATAAAATGTTAAAATTTTTTAAAACAAGTATAAATTATCCTAATTTTGTTATTTAGGAATATAAATAATGAAAGAAACAGGTCAGATTCGAGGTAAGGGAACCAGTTAACCGAATTTCTATTAGTTGGGTTGATCTTCTACTTCATGATTTTGGTGTTCCATGATGAGGGGAGAAATAACATTTGATATAATATATTTTATTTTTAATTTATTTATGTGTATTTATATTGAATACACACAATTTTTCTATTTTATTAAAAAATGATCTTTGTAAAGGAAATTTTAACTCAATCTCATTTCATTGACTTAAATATCCATGTAATTGGTTTTGTTTTCCCAGAATAAGTGGGAATAAAATCTGATTGTTTTATGCTTAATAACCACTTATATTGGGGGTATTTATATTTTTCACACATAATTTCATCATTGATTTAACCTTAATTTATGTATATGAATGTTGGTAAGGGATGTCGTCTCAATTTACAGTCTATAGATACGTATTTGTTGTTATGATCCAATTCACTTTTATATGGTGTATATACAGGCTTTTGACATATTATTTAATGAGTATCTTTATTCTCATGATATTATATTTTTTGTTTAATGTTATTATTTAATTATTTTTATACAAGCATTTATTAACTGGAAATAAATTTTTTTAACTGAACCATCATTTTAAATATTTTAACATTTTATTCTTCCAAATAATTTTTAATAATGTTTATGTTTTCAAAATGGTTTAAAGGATTTATTTATAGGTTCATGAGTGTCTTAAAGATTAAATTTCTATCAAAATTTTCATAGTGGTGTGGTACACTTTGATTCAAAAATAATCATTATGAACGTTTTAAAGGTGTTGATTATATCAATATTTTGAAATGATATCTTGTGATTGTAATGTGGAAATGTTATTCCTGCATTAAGATTATTTTATATGTTATTTTTTTATGGTTCTTAGGAATGCTTTATGTATACGAGTTGTTCCTTGATTAACTAGGGGTGGGTGATCCCATGATAGCTCTCCAATGCATTGGGTAACCTGACAGAGAAAAACTATAAGGTTTCTTCTAAGACACATAGGTATTATACTATTATAGGTATTCCAGGCATAACCATGAAGGTTACTCCCTATGTAGCTATGAAATCTACAATATAAGTATGATATGGATTCCATAAGTTAACTTTATGTTTTATGATTTCTATGACGTTTTTTAGTAATCGTATGATTACGTGACATAAGCTAATTAGTTTATGTTTTATGGGTGAATGTATGATTTTTTGAAAATTATTTGAGGGGTTTTAAATATTTATAGACTAACGGTTTTTTCCTTATTTTATATTCCTTATTGATCTTTTTATGCCCATACCTTGTTTTTAAATGTTTTTCATATCATTTTTAGGAGAAAAGATTCATGGATGGGATCATGTAAATGTTGTGATGTTTACGCTTGAAATGAGATGGTGTTCATTTTTAAAGGTTTTAATTTTCTTTTGAAAATAATTTATAATGAGTAGAATTGTCTACCTTATAATAATAAAGTTGTTATGTATAAGATATGGCCCAATTAGAAAAAGCTCTAAACCTAAAAAGTTCTTCAATATGATTGAAATTAAAATTATTGACTTAACTCAAGATTATGTAATGTTTATGGTAGGGATCTTATAGTTGGAATCAATGGTATCATTAGAAAACCATAAGAATTATGAGTTTTTGATAAAAACATGGTAAGTCTCTATATCTATTCTTTTAGTTAAATATGTGTTTTATAACTTTTTCAGATCAAGGAAATTCGGTTACAAATAGATGGAGGTGGATCTTAAACAAAAATATTATCTCTTCCTATGATTTTGTTGGAATAATTATTTCAATGTCATATTCAGATGATTTTGAACCTTTTTCTAACATACCACTCACTGGAAAGTAGACGTTTGAGATATCAAACACCTCCACTATACCATGATACCATCATGGACCATGGGCTCTAATTAATCAAATCATATTTTCTCAATATTCTCATATTTTTATGAAAAGTAAATATTGTCGAGGCATTTTTAAATAATTTACCTTACCAAACAATTTTTAAGCCTATTATGATTTTCAAAAATGTATTGTAGAAGGAGAAAATTTCCCAAACTATTTATATTTTCTTTTAATATTAATTCTTTTAACATATAATTATAGTATTTTTTAAAGGCCATTTATTGAATTTTTGATCTCATGCATGGTCTGACTATTTTATAAAAATCAAGTTTTTTCAGATGTTTTGAAATTATATTTTATACATGATTATTTTCTAAAACTATTTTTCTATGAACACCCATATGACCCATGTTTTAAAAGGGGTATTTGGATAAAAGTGTAATATTATTTTGAAGGATCTTTAAATTGTTTTTTCAATTGATATACCTTCTATCTGCGTGAACAAGATGACAATGAAACTAGGTGGACACCATGATCAACGTATATTGCTTTTTTAGTTAGGAATAGTTTTATTTTATCAGATATAGGTTAAAAATCCAAATATATATAAGACTTAATGAATTTTAATGTTGAGATAATTTTGAGTTGGGATTAAAATGACATGTATAAGACAACCATTGAGGTTAAAACATGTTAGGGTAATTCTTATGTTTTATAAAATGGGTTAACCTATAAGATGGTGACAACCTATCAGGTCTATCAAGGCCACGAGAATCAAACCCACTACCAAATGGAGACAAAGGTGAATCACCTACCACATGCCTATGTGGTGTCCCTAGTTAGTATGACATATTATTTTAGTTAAATGATTTTATAGATCAAGAATATGTTTATTTGGGGAAATTATGTTTTATCAAATGAATATCCTTAGTATAGAAAAATGATTTGGTGATTAAGTGATAAATTTTATTTTGGAATATGGTTGCTATTGTTGGAACACAATATTACTATAAGAAAATAGAATTCAATGGGATTTAATTTGAGTAGGAACGGTTGAAATTATTTTTGGAAGAATCTATGTTTTTATTGTGGACATATAGAGATTTTGGTTATTTATAGAAATAATTAACCTATCATAGAGAGTATATGACTAGGTTAATTACGTTTAAGTATGAGTGTTTAGTATGATTTATCATGGAAAAATATGAGATCAAATCTTTATGAAATTTGGGTTTCAATATTAGTTTTTATTATTTTGAATATTTTAAGGGCAATTTTTTATTTAATGGTCTTTGTTGAACTTTGGGAAATTTTTGATGAATATTGAAGATTAAGAGTAGTATTTATTTTTTAAAATGGATTATTATTTTTGGGGATTAACTGATCTTGTATGTACCATTTAGGTTTTAGTTAATGACTACAGACATGTGAAATATATAGTGCATCTTTTTTGGATTATGTGATTCTCTAGAAGTTGATTCTAGCTCTTCAGGTGTGACCAATTCATATTAAATACCCATCTTTTGGAGAAAAGATGAGTTGGTAGTAAATATTTATTAAAGAATGAAAATATAATTAAAAATTAAGTATGTTTTATTATGTTCATAGTAAATACCGTAAATAAATTCCTCAACACTATGAAAATGATCTAAAAACAAAAACATTTTATGTTTACTTTTCCTATTGTGAAATCAAGGACTGTTTAACCCATCACAAATTTGTGGCTCTCTAATTGTTAAATTTATTCACATCATGTTTTCTATGACTCTCCATTAGAAAAATATGGTTAGTTTTTCTTCTATATTCACATTTTCTTACATTGAATCCTAATAAGTGTTATCTTTGATGACCTCTGTACTTGTTTTTCTTTCATTCAAAGTGACATTTTTATTAACTCTTTTTCGGATGTGGGGTTTTCATTGAAGTTTTTGAGCCCAATTTTAAAATTTTAAGGAATTAGTTTACAAAGGGGAGGAAGGATGTAACATCCTGAGTTTTAAAAAAGAATCACTATGTTCAATAGAATACATGATATGCTACATCAAGCATAAGCAAATGATTAAAAATTATTATTTAAATGTTACTATTATAAACTAACTGTTGGAATGGAGGGACTGAATAATATCAAATGAATTATGGAAATATGGTTTAGAAATGTTTAAATAATTATTAAATAAATAAAAAATTTATTAGAAATTCAAATGAAAACCAAATGAATATAAAGGATGCATTTTTATGAAAATAGATTATGAAAAAAAGAATAATTCAGTTTATAAATTCATATCACTCATTATATATATTTATTTAATTAAAAATATATATTATATATTCATAGTAATGTTTCAAATTCATTTTTTAATTTTTTTAGATATTATATAAGAAGAAATTCAATTCATTGGATAAAAGTATTATTTTTTTCTAAAAATGCAATTTTACCACCTTTTGATGGAGAACCATTGTTAAATTTAGTTTTTGACAACTTTATATGTTATATTTGAAAAACATTACTTATTATTTAAAATTATAACATAAAAATTTACTTTAGATTACTTTTTTATATTTTTCTAATAAGAATAATATATTGACGAATTGTAAAAATATGCTAAATTATAATTGAAAAAAACTTTTTTCCATCGAGATAATTGATACAGTTAAATAATATTATATAATGGTTTTAAAGTATAAATATTATATATTTTTATCATTTATTATAACTTAGGACATTTTTATTAATTCTATATTGAATTCATATATAAAAAACATTTTAATCATTTATAAAGTTTTAACATTAAAAAAACATGCTTTCCCATTTTGACAATGAGATTTAATTTTAAATGAATTAAATCTAATTATAGGTTTTTAATATGGAAAACTGGATTCCATATTTGGAATCATAATTTACAAATTGTTTAAATATGTACCATTTATTTTTGGACATTATTAATAGTAACTATAATAGTTTTTTTATTTAACATGGTTAAAAATTAAATTAGGTAAATGAGGGTAAAAAATAATATAATAGTTTAAAACTAACCTAAAAAATGATATAATCCAATTTGATGAGATATTTCCAACCATTATCATCGTTGTGTCAATTTTAGGACCTCATGGTTCACTTGAGTGTGATACTGACCTTTTATAATTTTTAATTTAAAGGAAAGGGAAATATAACATAATCATGTATCTCCTAACTAAAACAATTTTATTTGGGTTTATATAAATCATATATTATACTATAAATAGTAACTTTAAATCTAAAAATATTTCCTACATCATGTTACTTTATTTATAATTTTTGTACATTAAATAAATAAATTTATTTGTTACACAATGATGATGCATTGATTACCTTATTAATGAAATATTCAAATAAAATATATTATAAATATTAAAATAAATTTAATTTGAACATTTTGATGCCATACACGAATTTTATGGGTTTTGGTTACATGTTATATTTGATTTAATTCATTTTTTTCAAAGTAATAATGTTTTTATGACTTTAAGAAAAATAAATTACTAAATAGTTTCAAAATTGACATATAGAAGTTTTTAAACCAAATACTATATTATTAAATGATATAATAGTCCTAAAAAGTAAAATTAGTTCAAATGACTTATATAACATCATATATATATTTAATGATCCACTTTTGGTTCTCTTGTAATTTTATAGTAACTATAGTATCCATATATATTTAAAATACAAAAAGACATGGTAAGAGTTAATTTTTTTAACTAAGGGTTGAAGCTAAATTATAAGGTTAATGTTTTACCTAATCATTCCTAAAACAAATTGGTTGAGTGTATTTAGACCCATAGTCATATTTTCATCAAATTATATCACTTTTAAACAATTATAATTCTTAAATCAATTTATAATAAAAAAAATTCAATACTTTCCTAAAATGCCCCTCCTACCTCTTATAAAAGGCCACCACCTATACCCACTTACTCACACATTTCTAGACCTTTTTATAATCTAAGTTCTAATAAAATAATATAAAAATATTCTAACCTTACTCCTAGAATACTTAATTTAGGAATAAGGCAATTTAGAAAATCCTTTTGGCTCAAATCCAAAGGAGTTACTTGATTTACTCATTAACATCTCCTATCAAGACCCTTTAATTGATTTTCCATCACCATCCTCCTGACACATATTTCTCTATAATATTATAAAAAATTATATACTAAATATATGATGATGATTTTATTCTAAGGTTTCTACCTATACTTACACACACCTCTATCTAATGCATATAGAACATATTGATTCTGGGTACATCGAACTACTACCTCATGAAACGATGATTGTTCAATTTTCTCCTACAACCTACCATGGTAGAAATTATTATGGAAATATAATTATATATGATATATATTATATTAATATTGTCTCTATTATTTTTTAATTTTTTATAACATACATTTATGATCTCCATGTTGTGTAAATATGATAATTGTGTTTGAGGAAGTCAAGACTACCACCCCCTCAAAACGATTTGACTCATTCCGGCTATACATGGAACATATAAAAAATTGTTTTTTAAAAATATGATACATACATGAAATAAATATAATAATTTAATTATAATATAAATTTATATCATCTTATCCTTATTATTTTAATTTTCCAATGAAATGAATGTATCGTTCATGTGTACGTAAGACCTACCATCTCTATGAAAGGTGCATTTAATTTCTTGTCTCAAAATATTATGGATATTATAAATACATATATAATGGATATATATGATATTAAAATCATGAATAATATTCTTCAGATGATGTACGTTTGACTACATTAATATTTTATATCAAAATAAGTTCATTTTTCGACTCTTGTATCGAACATCGACAAATAGTCCAATATGAACTCAAATAATTAAATAATTGGTATAACATGGTTGTAAGTGATATATAATGAATAATATAAATTAAAAATGTTATAAAAAGTATAAATTATCCTATGTTTATTAGTTAGGAATATAATTAATGGACAAGGCATGTCGGATTAGAGGTAAGGGAACTTCATAACCCAATTTCCATTATTTGGGTTGCACTTCTACTTCCTGATTTTGTCATGATATGATTATATAATTAATTAATTTTGATATACTATATTTTATTTATACGTGATGTATGTGTGTTTATATTTTATACACATAATATATATAATTTATTAACAAATTGATCATTGTAAATGAAATCACAATTCAATCTTATTTCATTGTGTTAAATATCCATGTCATTGGTATTGTTTTTCCAAGAATATGCGTCAACGAACTATCATTGTTTTACACTGAAATTAAACTTATATTGGTTGTATTTATATTTTTCACACATATTTATGTAATTGATTTATCCTTAATCTAAGGATACAAATCTTTGTAAGGGATTTCGTCTCAATTTATATTCCATTGAGACTTATTTTTTGTTATGTACTACTTCACTTTTAAATGGTGTATATACTGCCCATTGACATATTATATCATTATTCTAATTATTAATATTATATTATAGTTTTTGTTTAATTTTATTATTTAATTATTTTTATTAATGAAATTCTCATGTTGTAAGGGATTATTTAATTGAATCATCTTTTTAAATTCTTTAATGATTTATTATTCTAAATCATTTTCAACAATGTCCATGTTTTCAAAATATTTTTAAGGATTTATTTATATGGAAATATGTTTTTTAAAGTGAAAATTCCTTTCAAATGATTCAATGTGTTATGGGACACTTTTATTCAAAACTGTGCTTTTTGAATGTTTTAAATGAATTTATTCTATAAATGTCTTGAAAAGAAACATTGTGATTTCAATATGGAAATTTTATTTCTAATTTATTCTTTTTTTATATGTTATGATTATGTTATGGTTCTTAAGAATTGATTATTGATATGGGTGGTTCCATGATAATATGAGGGTGGGTGAGCCAATGATATCTCTAAAATGCATTGGGTAACATGATGGAGGTAATCGATAAGGTTTCTCCTATGTGATTTTGGAAATATACTGGGATGGGTATTCCAAATGTAACCATTAATGTTACTCACTATGTAGCTATAAAAGATAAAATATAAGTATGATATGGATTCCACATGTTACCATTATGTTTTATGATATTTATGATGTTTTTTAGGAATATTATAGTTACATGATTTATGCAAAGTAGTTTATGATTTATGGGTGAAAAGTATGATTTTGTTACAATGTTTTCTTGGGTTTTAAATATTCATACACTAGAGGTTTTATTCATTATTTTATATTCCTTTCCAAGATTTTTATGATCATCCCATGTTTTGAAATTTTTTCATTGTATTTAAAGGAGAATTGAGTCAAATATGGGATCCTAGAAAAGTTGTGATGTTTATGAATGAAATGAAACCATGTTTTTTTATTTTTATTTTTTGTTTTTTTGAAAAAAATGGAAATGAGTTGAAGTGTCTAATTTGTAATAATTGAGTTGTTATGTATAATTTATGAACTAATTCACTAAATCTCTAAACCTGAAAAGATCATCGATGATATTGAATATAAAACTATTGACTTAACTCAATATTAATTAATGTTTAAGGACGTGTCCCTTTACAAAATGTAATTATTATAGTTTAAAAATTTTAGAAAATATTTTTACGATTAAGAATACATTATTGTAAAATTTGTGTCTTAACTCAAACAAATTATATAATAATTAAATAATAATAAACTACATTTTTTATAAAAATAATATATTACCAATAAATTAATTATAAAATGATATTAAATAAGAATAAAGAGTAGTTAATACTAAAAAAATTATATTATAAATAGTTTTCTGTTAAATTGTTTGATATTATGTAAATATTGATCTATAAATTTTAGAAATAGAATTAAGAAAAACTGGATTTTATTTTTTTATTAATCATTAGAATATATTACAAATAATAACTTTTGGAATTTTTATGAAATAATTGAATATAAGGTGAATAGTGAAATATACCTTTGTTGTTAATATTATATATTTTAGGCTGTTATTAATCTCAAAGTATGATTTTGAAATTTATGAAAAAAAATTATACGATCAAATAAATATTTGATATATTTCATTATTATTTTAAAAATGATTTACGAATTTACAAACTAATATTGGACTTTTGAGAATTTCAGTCATACTTTTTCAAATATTGTTTTTAATACATTATAGATTTTTTTAAAGTTAATTTTCACCATTTCAAAAAATGAATCAAACAAAATTTATTTTAGATTTAGAATCATTATGAACAAATTATATAATAATTACCCTTTCACATATAAATGATAAATTCCTTTTGATAAAACTAGTTACTGTGATGAATATAAGAGTAATCAAAACGAGTAACCTTATAGGTAATGGGCCTAACAAGGAAAAAGTTATAATTGAGTGGAATAGGTGTTTCTTGTCCTTATCTATTCTGTTATCTATTATTTAGCAATTATTTATCCATTATCCTTGTGTGTGCCTTTCCATTTTTTATAATGTTATGTATTTATAAAAAATCATCTTCTTTTCACTTAAAATTTTTTCACTCTTCTCCTAATATCCCGTCACACAGAAAACCATTAATTATTTTCCCAAAATCTATCCATATATCTCTTAAACACTCCTATTATCTTTAAGAAGGTTTTTATAATCTCAAAATACAATTCCTTAGTTTTTTAATTCTCTTCTGAAGAAGATAATCCAAGAAGTGAGGTAATGTTAATATCCTCTCATTCTCCTTTTTATTTTATTAGGATATTTTCATCATCCTAAAATTTAATTTCACCATATTAAAATGGTTTCATTAGAATCCTTATTATACATGTATATTATTATAATTTTGGTACTAGCATTACCCCCCCCCCCAGTTTATTATAGAAAACTAAAATGGGAATCATGTTTTGTATGGACACATGCCTCCATGAATATACATTTTTCATTTTCATTCAAGTAAAAATGTGTATTTTATTAATTAATATTTCATAATAATATATTATATATATTATTAATATGGTTAATTTTCAATAATAATTATATATTTTATTTTTATATGGTAATCCATAGACATCGGTAAATTACAAGAAACTAGTCCATCATTGATTTTATATTAACAAAATGAAACTAAATATCTCATGTAATGAAATGGTAACATTATAGGTTTTTAGAAAACATAAATTATAGTTTTTTAAATGATTTGAAATTTTTTATTTTTATTAAAAAAAATCATAATGAACACTAATTTTATTAAATAATTTCAAAATGCTAAGGATTATTAACTCTTGATTTTGAAATGATAATATAAAAATCTAATATATAAAGATAATTATTATCAATGAATATTATAAAAGGAAATGTATATGAATTAAGTTATAAAATAGGTAATTAATATTTTTATATTTATTATACAAGAGGTTAATGAAATCCATGTAAATCATGTGTAATAGTAAGGGACTAGGTGACTCAAACTCCTTTAATTGAGTTATAAAATATCTTACTTAAACTTTTTGTTCCAGGACATTCGGTTTGGGATGATATAATATTTTTATTTTTTGGGAAACTATTTTTATTGTAAATCCACATTCATAAATTCTTTGTTTTAAATTTATTTTAACAAAAAAAATAATTCTTTTTAGAAAGTGACTCATAACTGAGGCTTTTACATATATGATTTCAAAATGATTTCAAGAAAATTCTTATAAAATTTTGTTTTTATTCTACCTTATATATCCCTAACTATTTATCTCCAATAAAGTTATATTTAGTTATTCACCCTCCATTCTTTGATTTTATTTTATTATTTTTGGGTGATAATGTTTTCAATATATATTTATTTATTTCTATTAGTTAGACAATTTGGAAATGTTTGAAAACCCATTATTATTTCCATAGATTCATTATTTATAGTGATTAATTTTAATTTATATGTTTGGTTTGAAAAAATATAATTTCCAAGGGTTCCCTATAATTTCAAAATTTAATTATTTCTTATGTAAAATTTATGTATTAATTATTAAAGGGTGGGATTTCACATATCCTTCCAATGAATAAGTTAAAAATTATATTTCATGAGAAAAATATTAATGGTTAATTTTTTGTTTCTAATGTGGGAATTAATAGGGTCACTCATTAAAGTAATTTTCCATGCTCTAATATATGTCTAATATTTGAATTATGTTTTTCTTTTTTATCATTTATACTCTTGATTTGGATCTTGAATGTAATGTTTCCTTGTGCTAATATTAATTCCATAATTAAGGGATGTTATTCATCATGATTATATACAATCATGATTAATGTATTATTTGAAATGCATATAAAATTTGTTAAATTTAATGTTTTTCTATGTTTACAATTTGTGAATTTATCTTCTTGCGTGATGTATATTTAATCTAACTTATGTTTATTTCACTTATGATTTAATAATATTTTTATTCTTATCATATTTTTAATTATTATTATCAACTCATACCTGATGAAATATTTAATCATACATTACAATGTATTTGAACACACCCCATTCATATGTTTTTACTCCACGAGTTATGATAATGAGTCATACAAATGACATTTCTAGAAGATGGTCTAGTATAGTGCTTTTAGATATTTGTGATCTTGTGTATTATTAAATAATATAATTATGTATCTATCCTCGAAATGCATTGAACCTTTCAGTTCATAATATATTATTATTAATGAAATGTAATGTTTATATCTTTTAAATGATTTAAAATAAATTATGTTTTTATTGGGTTGGTATATATGGTATTAGGGTAAATGTTTACTTATTTTTGGATATTAGATAATCTAATTCTTGAATTAATTTTAGATAACCTTATTCAAAACCATTATAGATTAGTCTAAGTATAGGATTACATATTAAGACGTTGGTAAAGTATATAGTAAGTGATTTTCTTTGAAAATAAATCCCTAAATTAATACTAGATAATGGATGAATTGTCTAGAAATTTTGTGCATAGGGGTAATTACCCTAATGAGAGTGTGTTGGGTCTTAATTCAACGATGACCTCATGCATTCCATAGTTTCATAACTACACACATGCATACATGCTATTGAGGGATATGAATTTTTTAATGTCCTATAATTTATGATCCATTATGATGGATTAATTTTTTGATTACATTATGGTGTTAGGATTAAAATTATATGAAAAATCGACAAACAGATTAATGAATCATGATATAGTTTTAACTAAAAAAATTTAATCCAACCTGATAGTGTCAAATAATAATATTTTTTATCACTAAAATAAATTTTCTTATATTTTTTACTTTTGATGTTTGGTGGTGATAAATCATGGTAACTCCTTTTTGGTTATAGTAATGGATAAAACCCTAAGGATTGATGTTAAATATTAGTGTGATAAATTATATGATGGTATCCCAAATTAGAAAACTAATAAATGGGAGATTAGGTATAAGGCCTAAAATCAATACACCCCCAACTATCTCATGAAATAAATAATAATGAGAGCCACATTGGGTTATTGAACACGCTATGGAGGGAGAAACTATTAATTGAGTATTTCATCCAGCAACATCCTCAATATATTATTGGCTCTTCAACCCCACTTATCATCATAAAATGGATCAATTTTATGGAAATTTTATTTTCTATTATCTAGTGATCATAACAATAGAATATTCTTCTTGTTTTTACCTATTTATAAGGATATGTCGATCAACAGTGATCTATTATCAAGAATACAATTAATAAAGAAGAATTATAATAAAAATAATGGGAACTATTTACTAAATTTTTATTTATCATTTACTTTCTTAAAAATCCTCACATAATAATGGGGAGGGAATATCTTTAATTGAAATAATAATTGGATGAATCCATTGGGACATATGATGAAACACCCACAACAACTGTAAGATCTGCATCACGGTTTCTATCTAATATATAAATAAAAATAAATAATTTGTCATGGAAAAAATCAATGTTTAAAAATATTTAACCATAAGATTCTTGGAATATATGAAGTGATTATTTCTATTTGTGCTTATAGTGGTGATTGAATATTGGGTTTATTTATTGTTTAGGAAGTGAAAAAAGAGGAAATAATTCTAATGGATTCCATATGTTATGTCACATGGGGGATGAATTTTCAACCTCTTACTTTATAAATGCATGATATGAAAAACCTGGGTTATTTCCATAAATGATAATGGACGTGTTTAACTATGGTAATATAGGCCACTAAGGCCACATCTAATAAATTATGATAAAGAGGCCAGTTAAAATGTCAAATGAGGAAAAGTTCCTAGTATAAAAATGATTTAATATTTGATATATAAATATTATAAGACTGATATTTCCGAGAGGAAACGTCCTGTAGATCCAATTCATCTACCAGTTGTTAAATTTTTAATGATTCTTGGTATGGATGGGTTATCCTTAAAAGGATACCATGTCAATTGTCTATAGAGTGATATGTCATTTCAAATTCCAAATCCTAATATTCTCAAGTATCAAAATTAGGATGATCTACACTTAGATAATGATTCTATAATATTGGTTCTCATACACATCGACATGAGAATGCTAACACAAATGATCAGTGATGATGTAAACATTGATGAAATGACAAAATGAATGGAAATATGATGAACTATTCCTATTTGAACTACATGGACTTCCCTAGAGTGTTAGGTAGGTTTCTGGAGTGATATAACACCTAGATCTATTTATATCACAAGATGTACATACATAATAGATCATTTTTAATTGGATGAATTAATGAAGTGGACAAGGAATATTTGAATAGGTTTTTTATCCACTCGTATACTTCACCATCAGTTGAACCAACCCTCATTATAATGAAGAAATATTTATCAATTGGACTTTTAATAAACTATAATTATCCTAAAAAGATAACAATTGTGAATAAATATCATTTAACCCATATCAAAGACATTTTTGATGAACTTAGAGGAGATAAGTACTCTATGAAGATTAGAATTTGTTCTAGATATCATAATTTAAGGGTAAAAAGTGTGGATATTTTAAAAATAGTATTCTGAATGAGGTATGGAAACTATAAGTTTATAGTGATTCTATTATAATTATAAAATTCCTTCTTCATGTTCATGGATATACTTAATATTATAATTAGATGTTACCTATATCAGTTTTTAGCTGGCTTTATTGACATAATTCTTCTATAATCACAGAGAATGGAAGATATTGAAGATCATTTTTGGATTGTATGATCTTAATAAGGGAGAATTATATTTTTTTTAAAAAAAATTAATTTTGGATATAAATAGATTCATTCATAATTTAGGCTATCACCATTAGTGGAATATCATTATATCCATCAATGATAGAATTTATCAAGCGATAGCCTAGATTGAACACTATAACAAAGATCCATAGTCTTCTTGATTTATTAGGATATTGCTGATGCATTGGGATAAGCTTCTCCTACATGTCAAATCTATAAAACATGTTTAAATAAAAGGGTGTGATATTGTTTTGGGAAGAGTATTGTGATGAAGTTATTAAGGAACTACTAAATATGTTGATCACTTCCCTAGTACTTATATTACCCTATAGTGGTGAATAGATTATTATATATAGTTATTTTTTGAAAACTTTTTTGGGTTTATTTATCATGTAGAATGAAAATGTAACAACTTATGACTCACAAAAATCAATAAAAATTGAGAAAAAATACATGAAATAAGATTTGGACTTAGTGGTGGTGATAATTGAATTATTGATTTAATAACATTATATTAATGGATAAAACTATGATATATATATAGAGAGTTTCATATATATATATATATATTAAAATGTAAATGTTAATATATAAACAAATTTATGCGGTCGGAAGTGATCAAATACAATGTCTACTCAATAAATTACCACCATTTGAAAGCAGAAAAGGTGGATGATGATTTATGTTCAGAAGATCATGCTATATTTTCATTTTTTTGGGTTGTAAAAGATCCAATTTTAATTGATTTAAAATGGATGAATCTTGAAGACATAAGGGAAGGTGATAAATCCTATCATTCCCCAGTGACAGCTCAATAATCCATTCACGTTAAGATTATAGATACCCATTGAGATGATTTAGAGATACAAAAAATATTATTAAATATTATGTAGCTCAGTATTGATTAATATTGAGTAATAAGTTTGGTAACCCTGATATATGTTCTAGAAAAACTAGAACATAAGTGGGTTATTTTTTATGGAAATCATAGCTTATCATTTTATATATTTCAAGGATATACCATGATTTATAAAGATATAAAACATAACATCTACAGGGATAGTATGAAGAGACATATTACAGATTACATATATAGATTCATGGTATTCAATCATGTAATGGATAAAAACATTAATGTGTATATTGAAACCATTACCCACACCAGTATGCAAATAAAAATAAATAACTATGTAATTCATCATAGGACTCCCAAAAACATAAAATGCCCTTAATGCAATTTGGGTTGTAGTCGATCATCTTCCAGAGTTAGTAAAATTTGATTCAATGAAAGAATATTTATCTCTTGAACATCATTTCATTTCATTCATAATTGAAGTCGTGAAGACACACGGAGAATAATTATCCACTAACTCTAACTAATATCTAAGGTTTACCTCAATTTTTTGGAGATTTCTTCAAAAATAATTAGATTCAAAGATGATTGTTAAAAATTAATGTCATCCTCAAATAGATGGTTGGTTTTAAAGGACAATTAAAACATTAGATTATAAGATATGATCATATTCTATAGATTTCCATGGATATTGGTATTAACACCTCCTAGTAGAATTCTCTTATAAAAATAGTTTCTATTATAGAATTCATATGGTATTATATAAGGCTCTGTATGGGAAAATATATTGGAATCCAACATGATGGGATAAAGTTACGGATATGATATTGATACGACCTAATCATGTCTAATAAAAAATTGTGAAGGTTCAAACCCTTAAAGGACATAATAAAGTGAAAATTTTAACAAATGAGTTATATAGTTATTGTTCAATGAGATCTAGAGTCTAAGGTTACTGAAAATGTTTTCTATCGAATATATATTTGGATGTTTGTTGTGATATTTTTTAATAATGGTAAGATATATTATAGGTATATAATTCCATTCAAAATCAATTATTTTTTCACAGTTTTATCTTTTCTCTTAGCACTCCCACCAAACCTCTCTCCCATACCTAATATGATCCATGTATAGCATTTTAGGAAGTATATACTAGACCATTAACATGAACAAAACATGGAGTCTCTACAAATAAAAAATTACTTCTCATTTGAGGAACATAGATGAGAAATTATGGGTCGAATCGATAATACAATTTAAAAATACCACTCATTTAGTCTATATTCTATATAGAAATAAAATTATTGAAGAATAAATGGGGGAACCTAAGGATGTAATAAAGAAAAATTACCATCACATGTTTTTCTCAATGTAATAAATTACAAGAATGAACTTATTTTAAGGGTTATATAATTTAATTACCTATTTTTTCACTATTTAATTAAAAACTACGCATACAACCTTTCTTTACACACCACAAAAACTAAAATGAAAACTGTGAAATATTTAAGTAAAATTGAAATATTATATATTACCCTTAAAGCCTAGCCATGGAACTATCTTCTATGAAAAAGACTAATAAAAATTTGAGACATGTGTATAATGAAATTTCAGACTACTGTTAATACTAATTAAATGAAATTAGTATAACTAAATCGACTAAGAAAATATTTTTTTGAATAAAATTATATTTTCCAAAATTATTTTTAATTTCATTATACTAAGTATATTATGTATAAATAATAATAAAACATATTAATAATGTGAATTATGAATTTCCAATAAATTTATTAGTAAATTTTATTAAATAAAAACAGATAATTCATAACATTTATACAACTTTTTTTAAATTTGAAAATTTTTTGGCTATATTTTGTGATTTGAAATAAATATTGAATTCTCCAATTATAGATATTTTATTTGTAAAAATAAACATCTTTTTAGTTAATCTTATTACTAAATGTTTAATATTATTGTTTTGGATTTTTTATAAAACATTTGAATATTTGGGGAACGGTGGAATATACCATTTTTTCAAATTTTGCAACTTTTATGCCGGTATTAGAAAAGAAAAATGAATTTTAAATTTTCAAAACCCTTTTATAGAAAATTATATTGTTTTAATACGTGAATATATAATTTAAATTTTTTTATAAACTCAAATTTTAAATTTTTTAATAATCTTATATTTTTTAAAATATTGTTTTAATAAATTATAAATTTATATTTTTATAATTAATTTTTATCATTTTGTAAAATTATATGAAAATGAATTAAAAATATATAATCTTTAGACCCAAATTTTATAATAAAAAAATTTATTTTTTCGCGTAAAGGATAAATTACCTAAGTACAAACTAGTTGTGATTGTGAGAATATGAATAGAAAAACTGAGTAACCAAAGTGGTAATTGACCTTACATGATAAAAACATGTTATAATTTAGTTTTAAATGTTTTCATATACCATATATATTCTCCTATATATTTTTTATCCATTTTTTATTCATTCGACATGATATTGACTTTGGTTTTTATAATTGTTTTTGGAATTTAAAAACAATTCCACTCATTTTAACTTATAGTAGGGGGATTACTCTAATAAATTACCCCAACATTGAAACCTCTTATTTTCATCCCAAAATCTTTCAAAAACATTTATATATACTCCTAGACACAAGAATGAGTTTATTTTATTCAAAATATAGCATACCCTAATGATTTAGTCACCTTCACAAAATAGATAATCTAATAAGTGAGGTATAAGTTCCAAAACACTCTTTCTTTATTGTATTTATTTATGTGATTTATTCTAAAATATATATAATTTTACAATATTAGAATGATATATTTAGTATTATTGTAATAATTTTATTTAATTATAATAATGTTTTAATAAATAACCAACTACCCCATTTTTATTAATAAAAACAAAAACAAGACTATTTTGTTTTGTAGACTACTGCCTCCTGGGATAATCATTTTTTAATTTCCTTCACATAAAAACAGGGATGGAATTTTTTATATATTTTGTTATTATATATGATATATATATTTAATATTTATGTTTTTTGTAAAAAAAAGTCATTATAAGGTAATCCATTCATAATAGTAAATAACTTGAAGCTATTTCATCACAGTTCATTCTTTCATAAAACACAACTTAAGGTCCCATATAATGAATTTATAACATTATATGTCAAGATCAAAAATCATGTTTAGTCTCCATAATATTTTAAAAATTATGTTTTCTGAGGGAGAAGTGAATATCAACACCACTTTTATAAACAACATTCAAAACAATCGGGATTATTAACACCTTATGATGTCAATATATTATAACCATGTAATACATAAAGTTAACAATTATTAATTTAGAGTTTAAAAGTAAAATTATATGATTTATTCATTAACATAGGTTATTAATATTATTATATTTATGATATATGAGTTTAATTAGGACACATATAAATCAATGTTAATGTTATGGGGCTTGGTAATTGTAACTCATATCATTGAGTTATAAAATTTCTTATAGAACATTATTGTCACAAGCATTTCCATTATGAATGTTGTCAGATTGTTTTGGAAACATTTTTAATATGGATACCCTTTCCTGTTTTTTTTTCAAATGATCTTAATATAAAAAATGATACATTGTAAAAAGATACTCAAAACTATGAATTTTATATCGATGATTTCAAAATATTTTAATGAAATCTCTTTTGCGAATTTATTTTCAATTTACACTATATATTCAAAACATATATATCAAATTAATTTATATTAAAATTTTACACTCCTTTATTATATAAATATGTAACTAGTTTTAGGAGATCAATTTTTTTTAACTTCATACCAATTTTTTCATGTTTCTATATTATTGATAAATGTTAGTAAACCCATTTTTATTTCCATGGTATCCCTATGAAAAGTGAATGATTTTAATTTTTGTGTTTTATGAAACCCTTTTTATATCCATGTGATCTATATGGTTTTAAAAAATACTTATTTATTATAGAACACATAATTATGGATTATTGATTGGTGGGGTCTTATATCACCCTCTAAGGCATTGGTTAATAGTTGATATCTTAGGAGAAATTTATCTACAAGTAAATTTTAGTTACTCATAAGCATGTGAAAAAAATGTTGCTCATAAGAATAATGTCACCTTTAATAATTTATATTCCATATTTGAATAATGTTATCATTTCATGTATTCTAAGGGGACACCTTTATATTTTAAGAAACAAAATTTATATTCTATAGAATGTTTGACATATAACACTGATCTTAAAAAATCAATGAAATAATATTATTTTAAATTTCGTAGTTAAATCCATGACTTTAAATTTTGTGGGTATAAATCATATCAAATAATTTATGAAATATCTATAAAATTACTTCTCAATATAAATTATTTATAACTTCTTATTTAACGATCAATCTTTTTTGAGTAAGGTAGTTTAATACTTATAAAAGGTGTTTTCCCCAAAAAAAATTATTCCTTTTCATAATGAATATTTTATATTTAATTCTTTCATATTTTTGAGAAAAATTTAAAAAAATAACAAAATAGTAACTTAAACAATTATCTTCTGTTATATTTTTTGATTTTACAGAAAATATTTATTTTTTAGTGTATGGTGGGCAATTTAGATTTTTTTAGAAGGTCATTTTTTCACTAAATAATGTAATTTGAATGTCCCGTTATTTTTTCAGATAGAATTTAGTTAAAATAATTAATAATTAGTTATATTTAATCAAATAAAAAAATTCAATCTAATTTATTACTTATTCAAAAATAATTGTATTTCTGTGTTTAAAAACGTGTTTTTTTCTAAAAAGAATTTGAATGTGCATAATATTTCTATATTTTAATTAATTATAAATATCTGTAATGGGGAATAATTTGAATAAAATTAATAGATAATATTTCAATATATATTTATTTCGAAATCATATAATAATTATTATTTTTTATATTGTTAATATAATAAAAAATTTCTTGAAAAATAAAGTTCATGAAACCTCGCATTTCATCACATCTACGGGTTTAATTTATAATAAATTTTTTTAACATCTATGAATAAAATTATGTCAATTGAATTATATATTTTTAATAATAATTATTTATATTATTTAATAATTTCAACTTCATGTTATTACCATAATGAATTTACAAAAAATGAAAAATTAATTATGGTGGTTATTGTAAAAAATTATTTACTTGGGGTTAACCTAAAATCAATAGGGTTAAAATGACAAGAAAAACTAGTTTAATTTTATTCAGTCTATATTTTATTCTTATATTGTATAATAGTCAATAATTTTTCATTTTTTAGCTTTCTTGATTGTGAAAAATGTGGGTACTTATTTTCTAATAAAAAAATTAAAGTAGACCACTCACCTCACTTATTAAAGGCTACCTCTTATCCTCTACTCTTTACACCATAAATGACATTTGACTCAAAAAATAACAAAAATAATTCTACCTAAATTATATCCATTATCCTATATACCTTATTTTTATTATAAATATATCATATAATTTATTATGGTTCTTACCAAAGGATGTTTTCTGATAAAGTAGGGTTATGCCTAACCGAATACTTGTATTTTATTTATTATTCCGCCTCCTAAAAATAATTATCAATAATGATTAAAAAATTATAACAGCATATACCATAATTATATATTTAATTTCAAGGATTTAATTGCATAAATCCTTCACCTCTTCCATCAAATGAGATACAAAATCATCATTCATGTGTATGGAAGACTACTACCTTGCAAAATGATAGCATTCATTTTCCATTATCACCTTTCATAGATTATTTTATTGAGGAAATTAAAGTATATATATTTATAATATTTACAACACAATTAAACCTAATTATTTATTATATTACACATATGATCATTATTTCAATTCCATGGTGGATATGATAACGTGACCCATTTTTATGGAAGACTACCACCACACGAAGAAATGTTATGCGTTATTCACTAATGCATCACCTGGAAGATAAAAATGATAATATATATATATATATTATATACATGAAATAATTATGATATTCATGGAATATTTATCTTTCTTAAATGTTAATATATAATTTTTACATTTACCTTTCCCCTCACTGATAAATGATAATGTAATTCATCTGTACGTGTGGACTACCAATTCCATAAAGTGATGTGATTATTTTCTCATCATCAAATCACATATGTGATATATATATATATAATTATATTATATATAAAAATATATTATTTATAATAATATTATAATTATATAAGGAGAAAATATTATTTATCTTCTTTCCAGAATGATCACTGAAAAATGGAAACATTTTTCATGTATACGTTTGGCCTACCATCTCTATAATTTTAAGGTAGTTCTATTTTCATAACCTTAATCCATGATTTATTTTAAATATATAATTTATCTATTAATATGGTTAATATTTTATGATTATTTAATTTAATATTTTGAATTAATGACCCCTTTTACTTTGTTCAACACACCGATGCTATTTTGAAACAACCAACTAAATGACCTCAAAACCCTTGACATGGACTTAAGTGTTTAATTATACTAATATGTCATTAAAAATAAATAAAATATAGGATTCAATTATAAGATATTGAAATGATAAAGGGTTTTTAATTTCTCGAATAATTAATTTAACAATTTTATATAGGATTTAATGGACAAACAAGGAATGTACGAAATCGATGTTATGGTTTCACATCTCACTTTTTAATTTTTGGTGACATTTATCATACTAATGACTTTTTTTATTGTGTGATGTATATAATACTAATTAATTTATTTTATGAATAATTTCACGGAAATTATTGGGTTCAAAAAAACTCTTAGGAGGTTATCCCTTTCATGAGGTTTTGATCCAATGATTACAAAAGTTGTCTGTGATTTCATCTCAATTTACTTCCATTGAGGAATATGTAATTATTAGGAAAAATTTTATTTTAAATGGTTTATATAATAAAATTTTTAGATATAATACCATTATTAATTCAAACATAATGGTACTATAAAATTATATTTGAAATATTTTATCCAAGGTTATTTGAATTGATTGTTACAAACTGGTAAAAAAATTCATAACTCAATTTCATTTCATTGGTTTACATTATATACATATATTATTTAATTATATATAATTTTATGTTTAATAAATATTAATTATATTTTGTTTTATTTTCACTTTATTTATATTTATTTAAAATTGATATCCATAATCAAACCATTAATTAATTCTCAAATTCAATGGTATGATTCTTATAAGGGTTATTTATCTCAAATTATTTTTCATTGAGACGTACTTTTATGATATGCACATATATTAATTGATGAAGTGTATATACTAACATATTAACATGTTAGGTCAAGAAAATCATTAATTTCCACCTATTTAATTTTTCATTTTACGTTAATATTTCATGGGGCTTATGATTGAGGAGTTATCAATGTGACAAAGGCTTTATGTTACAAAATTCTTAATTTCATGATTTTTTGTGTTCAAGGTTCCTTTGAATGATATAAAATTTACTTATTTCCCTTAACCACATAACTTTATGATCAATAGGTTATTAATGAGGATAAAATGTTTTATTGCCACTTCATCTATTATTTATTTAATAAATGTCATGAAATTCATTTTTAATTGATATTGATCATCTATTTTCATTTATATCAGGTATCTTTTTATTCCACATCAATGTTTTAGGAAATGTTTTAAAAATATATTTTATAAAAATATTTTATATCCTAAATCCATTTTACACGATCTTTTACTTTATTTAAAATAGATAAAAAGAAAATTTCATAACTCTTTGTTACAGGGAATATTTTGACTCCCTTATTAATTTTTTTTAAAAGAATGATTATTTTTATCATTAGTGACATGAACGATTTTTCCCATTTCCAAATCCATTATTTTCCTTTAATATTAATTTATATTCATTCAATGTTATTTAAAATGAAAATATTTTTCAGAATATTTTTTTAAATTTTTAGTGATTTTCAAAATGAGAAAGTTATTTTACAAAAAAATACAATTAATTGTGTTTTAATGGTATTTCTATTAATCAACATCAAAACACTTTTTTACATATGATTCAATGGGGATATTTTTTAATGATATCATCCACCTTATTTGTCTAGATAGATTAATATTTTATCAATGAAATTTTCAATGAATTTGTATCTTTTCCATTGATCAACCATTTTTCCAAGATATTTTCTTGAAACCCATTTCTATTCCATAGGTTAATCAAATATAAAAGATATTTCCATGAAACCCATTTATTTTCACCTATTTAATGATTTCTCTAAAATATAATTTTTGAAGTAGTAATTTTTTTTAAACATGTGAAACAAGAAATAAGTTTACATTGATTATTATTATGATTGAAAATTAGATGTTTCTATATATTTTATTCATGAAATTGTTGTTAGAAATTGTTTATGAAGAATTGCAATTCCATTATAGACCATGGGTGGGTTGTAACAATATAAAATATTGATAAGTTGGTTTTTTTAAAAAATGATGGGTGGTTACCTGATAAAACATAGATTGGTGGTTCCTTGATAAACCAAAGACAAGAGGGTCCATGGAAGCCTACTAATTTTCTCTGTGCTTTAGAGATGGAAGTTGACCATATCAGTTATTCCTTTTGTATTAATTTATATGAAGATAATTTACCAAGATAAAAATAGATTTTCATTTCACGTTCTATGGGTTCTAAATGTTTCCTTTGATCGAGATTAATAAGACATTACTCATGATTATTTATTCAGATGACTCTTGCATTTGTAAAAACCTTATTTAATTTTTTCATGTTTATAGATATAGGTATTGATGGGTTTTAATATTTTTTTTCTCATACACATTGATTATTTCATCAAACCCTTATGTTTTTCTTATGATCACCAATGAAATTCAATTTTTAATGCCTATGATTACCCTAAGTGAGCATTTGAGCTCACCATTCTGATGTTTTCTTTCCACAATTTTTTCAAGAATGATGCTTAATTAATTATTTCAAGAAGGGATTCACATGTAATATAGTAATTACATAATATGAAATAATAAAATATAGGTTATGTGGGAAAAATTATCATTTTCAAGGCATTGGTATTACTTTTTCTAGAGTTTTTTCTAATTCAAAAAAATCAATAATCCTATATGGTCTCGGGTAATATATGTGATACAATATTTACATTCTATGTTGTATGTTTTGGATAGTGAAACTTGTGCTTCCTTCATCAGAATCAAATATAGAAATGTAATGATCATTTTTTTTCACTGGATCAAAGAGTGTGGGTCTTGGGATATTATAGTTGTTATTAGATAAGTGTTTAGATAAAATAGGATACCAAAATTATTTCATGTGAATTTATCTTGATATTTTTTGGATAATATCATAGGTATATAAGATTGAGGCTGATCTTTAGTTCAAAATTCATAGGTACCCCCTTTCAAGATATATGTGATGAGATCATAAAGTGAATAATAACATTTTAAGAGATGTTTTATTGGGTTGAAACGTATATAATGTTTGGCTAAAAATGAAATATGAATTTATTTTTTATTGAATAAGTATTAAGAAATTTATAATAATTATGTCTTATATTATTTGGATGTTAAGGTAATTATTGGAACACATATTTTATCATAATGATAAGTATGGGATTGAAAAGGCGTTTGATGAATAATTGATTATTGTAATTTTAAAAGAAGATGTCTATATTTTATGTAATAAAATAAGAAATGAATTTTACAACCTTCGAATATAAAAAAATTTAATTCATGTGTTATTGCGGTTTTTTGGTATATATGGTTATTTACTTGTGGAATTATTTAGTTTTAACATCAGTAATTACTATTGAGTTTTGGATATTATTATAGGTTTATTAATTTTGTTAGCCATATTAATATATCCCAATCATTTTAGTTTTTCCTAATAACTAAAAATAGGTTTAATTGATTAATTATAAATTTTAGGGTTTTGTAGTCTCATAAAATCTTATTTTAGAGATTTATTAATGAAAATTGTTAGCTTGAATACTCATACTTTGTTGAATTAGATTATACTATTAGGGAAATTTATTAAAGGATTAATTTATTACTCATTAAGAATTAATATTTTTTTTGGTCATCTTATATATGGTAAATTAACTCTTAAACTATAATAAAATGATATTGAAACAAAAATTTCTCTAATTGAAATCATTTCTATTGATATCAACAATATTTGTCACACCTATTTGGTCTTCGGTTTTATGGTAGTCAACTTTCACATGATCGTTCACTTTTTAATGATTAATTATCTCTATCACTCACCATATTTATTTGGGAATTATGATATTATTCCCATTACAAAACCTCACATCCCATCTATTTTTTCTTATTTGTAAACATAGTTTTTTTTATTCCATATGACCTTCATAGATCCTTTTCTTTCATATCAATAGAATGTTTTATTAAGTCTTATAATGATGGAGGATTAAAAAAAGTATTTTAAAATGTTAGACCCTGAATTTTTAAGACCATGTTCAAATTTTAAGGACGAAATATCATAATGGGGGATGATGTAACACCCTTATATTTTAAAATAGAAACATTTTTTTTTGAATGTTTGACACAAAACACCAATCTTAAAGAAAGCATGAAATAATGTTATTTTTATTGTGATTGTGATAACCTAGATGTTAAATTAGAGTGTATCAATTGTGTTAAGTACTTTATTAAATATATATAAATTTCATAGTAAATATATATTATTGATAAATTCATAGTAAATAGTCACTCAATTTTTACTAAAGTAATTTTATTCATAAATTTGTTTCCCTCATAATGTATTTAATGTTATTATAGTGAAAACATATTATAAGTAATTTAATGATTTTTAAAACATATTTAGTAAAATTAAATTTATTTTTGATATTATTATATCAATATTTACTTTGGGTGAAATGTTTAAATTTTTTAGAAAATAGTTTTTTAGTGAATAGTAAAATTAACGATTTTTAAAAAATATCATTTATTTTCAAACATTTATTGACATTGAATTAGATTTTTTTAAATTTTATTTAAATTAAAATAATAATATTTTATTTATATTTTGTCCAAAAAATTACATTTAAAACACCTTTATATTGTATTTTACTGTATGTTTTTCTAGGGTAAAAATAATATTTTTCTGAAAATTGTTTTAAAGAGCATAATATTTTTATTTTTATAATTAATTTTAAAAACACATAAATATGTATGATTTGAATTAAATTTTTATATTATTTGTATATAAATATTAATTAATATTCATAAACTGATTATTATTATTCATAAAGTTAATAGATAATCATTTTTTTGTTAAAAATACATTTATTGAAAACCCACTTTTTCATCACTTCTCTGGGGTAAGTTTAAAATTTAATTTTTCCAATTATGTGAATTGAATTTCCTAAAATGGATTATTTACTTGGAATCAGAAACTTTATATTTTCAAATAAGTTCACCTTACTGTTTTGACCATAACAAATACTGAAAGATGTAAAAATTATTAATAGAAATTAATGTAAAAAAATATTTAATTTGAGTTTAAAATAAAACAATAAATATTTAAATGACCTAAAACAATGTATAAAATACATTATCAAAAAATATATTTACAAATTATAATTTTTAATCCTCCATAATGGTCCATTTTTTACCCTTTTTTATCTAAAAAATGTGTATAGACAATTATCTTTTAAAAGATTACAAGTGTGCCACTATCCACACCTATAAAAGGATGCCCCCTCTCCCCTCATCTTTAGACAATCAAAGAACTTCGGTCTGGCCAATCATAGACTAAAAAAATAATTACATCCCTTATCACTTCATTTTATATTTATTTTTATCCTAAAACCATCTTATGAAGGATTATGGTGATTACCTGAGGTGGTTGTCCGAAGAAGAGGTATCAATCTTAAACAGTCATTTTTATTTTATTTATAATTCCACCTCAATAAAATATAGTAAAATTATGATAATATAATAAAAAAATTATCTACCATATGCTATGATTTTGTTATTTTAATTTAGTAACAGAAATCTATCACCACTTCCATCAAATGGCATGAAATATTATCATTTATGCGTAAAGAGTACTACATCCCCATGAACCAACTTTATTATTTTTTCATCATCACCTCTCACTAATTATTGTAATCAGGGAATTAAATTATATATTTATGATATTTATAAAATTATTATAATTATAGAATAATTATATCACATATAAATTTTTACATTCTATTCCTTGGAGGATACGATAACATTATTCATGTGTACGGTGGACTGGCACCACACGTTATAATGTTTTTTGTTTTTCAATAAAAGTTTTTTGTGGATTCTAATAAGTATAAATTTATTAAATATATGTGACATAAATAACTTAATTATTAAATTAATTACATATTCATCATTCTAAAATAAATTAAAATACCATTTACTTTTACCTATCCTGTCATTGAGAAATGATAGGGTCATTTATGTGTACATGTAGACTACCTCCTCCATGAAGTTATGTGATTCTTTTCTCATAAAAACATCACTTTATTGATATATATAAGTATATAAAATAAAAAAAATATGTTATTTATTATATAATTACCATTATATACAAATAAAATATTATATATTTTCTTTCTTTAATGATCATTGATAAATAGAATTGTTACTCATGGGTACATATGATATATGGTCTCTATGATTCTAACATAGTTTAATTTTTAATAACCTTATTCTTGATTGGTTTTAAAAATATAATATATGTAAAAATATGATAAATATTTCATTATTATTATTCTCAATATTTTTAAATAATTACCTATTTTACCTCAATCCACACATGGAATCCAATTTGAAACAATGAACCGAAAATCCTCAAAACAACTGACATGGACTTAACTTATTATGTATTTGAATATGTAATTAAAAATAAGTAAAATAACTGATTGAATAATAAGGTATTAAACATATATAATTTTCTTATAAAATTAAATAATTTATGTAATCTTATCATACATGAGTTCAAGGACATATACGAAATGACTGGACTCAAGGTAATGGTTTCACATCTTACTTTCCTTCTTTAAGGCGCATTCCATATTCAAAACTTGTTTTTATTGGGTGGTTTATATATATATATAATTAATGTATTATATGATTATTTGCATGAAAATTATTTTGGTTTATAAATCCATATCATTTACCCAATTTGAAAAGGTTTTTATCAATATATTTCGAAATCTATAATGAATTTCATCTCAGTTTAATTTCATTCATGATAATTTTATTTTTATACACATAATTTATATTATATTGCATAAATATTTATCCTTTTACATAAAATATCATTAATTATTCATAAATAATTTTATTTTAACTGTCAATTTTAATTATTTAGTCCTTGTGGATTTTAATTTAATGTTACTCGGTGGTAAATATTTTCAAAACTCAAGTAATTTTCATTGGGTTATATTACTTATCCATTGTATATGATATTGTAATATTATGTGTGTAACAAATTTGGATTATATTATTCTTTATTTAAACTTTATTTATGTGAATTTACATTTCATACACCTAATCAATTCATTTATTAATTCATAAATTCAAGGTCCTTATTTTTGAAAGCATTATACATTTCATATTCCCTTTCATTGAGATGTATGTTTATAATATTTACTATATTCATTTTTGAAGAGTATATACTTCCATTTTAAAATTTTATATAGTTGAAATCTTATTTTTATAAAACATAAAATATAATTATATGTTATTATTCTATAGGGAATATTATTGAAGGAATTCCAATGTAAAAAATGCTTTATGTTACAATCTCTTTACTTTTGAGATTGTTTATGTTCAAGGTTCATAAAGAGGAAATGATTTTCTCTTATTTTATTAAGTTTTATATTTCTTCTAAACTTGTTATTAGAGTGGTTACCATGTTTTATTTCCACTTCCTCCCTCATTTATTGAATAAATATCAAGAAAGTAATTTTTAAGTGATATTGATCTTATATTTTATTTTACATCATGTATCATTCACTTCTATAAACATGTTTTATTGAAATTATTAAAAAATTATTTTCTAAAAATAAATGATTTCATAAATCAATTTATATTTATCTATTAATTTATTTTAAACATTTTTCAAAAGCAATTTCTTAATTTTTTTCCCAAATAGGTCACTTTTCACTCAATTTTCAAAATATTTTTTAATGAAATGTTTATTTTTATCATTTATTACATGGGCATATTTTCCCTCCATCGCATCTATTATTTTCTTTGATGTTAATATTATATGATTACAATGTTGTTTTAAATGAAAATTATTTTCAAAATTTTTTTGTCAGTCATTATTGATTTTATAAATGAAAATTTTATTTTCCTGAAAAATATTGTTGATAATCTTGTAATGGTAATTCCATTTATCAACATTACAAAACACTTTTTTAACATTTTTTATAAGGGGGTAATTGTTTCATGATTTAATACTCATTCATTCTCTAGATGGATTAATATTGTTTTGAAGATATTGTAAAGGATCTCATTTATTTTCTATTGGTTAATTGTTGGTATTGGGGTGCACGGTAGAAGATAGTGAGATGGGGAATTTAAAATTATTATCACTAGAGGGATATAATTTTTCATCTCTAGAGATCCCATCACAGGTACGATCTGAGGATATCATGTGGAATGTTATATGCACTAAAAAAAACTAAAAACATATATATTTAGTTCTAAATATGCGCTTTACATCTGTGTGTCATCAGCAATCACTACATAATGGATCCAAATTTTAATATTTATAGATCATCTAGATGTGCCTCCAAAATCCACAAGACAGTGGATTGACAAATTTAAGTTTCTAGAATTGGGATTTGATGATTCGTTTGATGTCTCCATGATCTCTGTATCAACCTACATTTGATGTAAATAGATGAGTTCGATCCAATCACATGGATTGAGATATTCTCACCATAGAAATATTGAGATGAGAGATATGAGTTGATTAAGAATGATTGAATAGTCACTGTAATGATCCTATCCTTTTCAATTTTTTAGGGTCCTTTAAATACACGTAATAGGTTCCCCAGCCCCAGTATATTTAATATCAAACAAAAAAATAATAATAAATAATTATGACAGAATAACAACATCCTAAATATTATTTATATTTTATCAAATACATTAAATATATATAATATATATTATCTGATAAACATGAGTAATTAACTCACTTCATAATTCCTACTAACACTAAACAAACCTAGAATATTAAAATAATACTCATTAGCATAATATTAATTCATGTATTTTGTAAAACACACGTAAATAAATCATAGAAAACTTTAATTTATTAATAATGAGTTTATTTCTCAATGATCAATAAATCATGGATAACATTTGGATCCTTTAGTGGTTAATCAATGACTGATAAACATATTCCCTAGAATAGGGAAGATTATTTAATGTTTTATTGTTTGTGAACATCAAGGATCATATCTCGATAGTAATGAATAGTATTTATAGGCCATGATCAGAGTCCAATAACAGATCAAGTCCCTTAAAGAGATAATGAATAGTCATAGAAATGAAAACCAACCTATGACCATGCAATGTGTAATATAATCTATTTGTCTTTTGATGCCTCATAATGTGGGACACACACTTGTGTAATCATCCTTTATTGATTTATTATTTTTCAATATAAATTGAATGATTAACATTTTACTACCATTGATATAGAATTATAATCGTACTATATTCATGATGAACCATGATTTAGATATTACTTCCTCCACTTATAAGAAACAAATTCTATATCGATCATTAAACCAATTTCAGAATACTAATAAAACAAACAACACAAACTATCTCACCACAATTTCATTATCATGGTTTTTAACATGAATCAAAGTATGTGATCAAATGGAAAAAAATAATAATGATATGATGTTAAGAGACCAAAACGCATGTCCATAGATAAGAACATCCAATGACACCCAAAACATGTAGTTTTTCTATAGGTCGGTCTGTCCTGAGGATATTACCTACCAAAGATCACCATGTCTAAACTTAATGAGAATAATTTTAAATGAATTCGATCCCCAATAAATTGATATCCAAATTTCAATTTTTTCCAGTTTGTATGATTTATATATACCATGATAAATATGTTAAGGATTAATGTTATAGTATCTCGAGGTTCTCATTATAGCCATGGATCTTCTACTGTTTGTTTTCTATATCAATTAGCATATGTACATTCCCATTTAATAGTGGACGAATAATTTTCAACACTAAAAAGGTAAAAGAATATCATTTTTATCTCATTGTATTCAATAAATGGAAATCAAATGTACTGATAAATGTGTGTCTAGGTTTACAACTTTTACAACACTCTCAATTTCACATGATCCAGTTCTCTAACCATTCTTTTTAACACTCACATGATTAAGATCATGTTTATATTGTGTCGCAGAATTATTTTTTCGGTTTTACATGTCCCCATTGCATGGCTGTTTTTCTATGTTCAGCCTCATCTTAATGAGTAAAACTCCTCATGAAATATAAACCCTAAGTGTATTTATGTTTTACACTATTAAAACATGACATCATGGTAGGTAAGAGTATAATAATTTAAATTATTATAACACTTTATATATAAGGTTTGATACCATAAACTGGAACAAATAGTTTCATATTTTACAGTACATCATATCTCCCCCAAAATAGGCAACACACGTAATATTTATAGATATTATACAAATAGATTGTATGACATTTTTTTCTAATTAAGTTTTCCAAACTGTGATATTAGATCACATTTAACCAATAAAGACCATTTTTGTCCCCAGAAAACTAGTATCCATTCCAATATACATACTAGATACATATCAGTTTTACTTGGTCAAGAACAATAAAATAATTCTAATTTCTCCCATTTCAGTTCTCTTGGATATAACATATATTTTCCAACTATTAAGTACATCCTGAAAATATCACATCTTCTACAAATCATGGAATATTTGATTAATCCATTGTTAATGCATATGGAATTCAACTAAATACCTTAATATCCTTATATTCCATGTCATTTATTCATGGAATTATTATACCATATTTCAATAGAAATTTTTATTATCAAATTTTAAAAACATTTAATGTCCAATAACATCTCATTATATATATATGATTAAATACGTCTAAGAAACCATTATATATCGCCCAGTAGATCTTGTACCCTATAAAATATGTTTCTCCTTTAACTATAACAACATAAAATTACATTTATTTTAATATTAACGAAATTTAAGACCAATATTCATTTTCTACATTATACCAAAATAAATTTACATTGAAAAATTTAATGCTCCCACTATCCTCTAGTAGAAACATGGAAAAGATTCATTCTAAATGAATATTCTATAATCTTATTTAATACATTAAATACAAAACTATATTTTAGTAATTTTCACCCTTGTTGGAATTATATGATATCTCTATGCCTTTTTGGTTGCGTCATATCAACACCATCAATGATCAGTGGTCATTGAATATAATGATCAATAAAATGATCATTGAAATTAGCTATGTAAAATTAAATTCTAATAGATTTAGGAAAAAGGAAATTGTTATACCAATTGATCATTATTGGTACAATGCTTGTACCACCCATTTATCATTATATCTGAATACACACTACAATATTAATAATTATAATCCCAGTGTACTTTGAGGCATGGAATCTATTATTAAATTTTTATTTCCCTTGTAAATCCTACCAAATATTTAAAAACGGCCTACTTGTTAGAATTATTATTCTTAATGAATAATTATACCCTATACTCTATGAATATAAATTAATTACCATGGTTTTATCCTTCTTATGTAGTATTTTCCTCTGGAACATTAATTTTCCACACCTCTGGTGGAACTTGTTCCTATCCCCAATATTTGTGCATCTCTAACATTGAATAATCCAAAGTCAGTACTTCTCCCAATATCTAAAATAGATATGTTAATGCTTTTATTTAAATATATTCTATAACATAAATGTATATTTTCTATGAAATGGATTGATATAATATCATTATAATACTTTTGGATAATTACTTTTGATGCTTGTTTTGTCCAGCATGATGTGTGTTTGTTTATATCATCAACAAACACTTTTCATCTAAACCCATTTTATTATGAAATAATGGATTTTTGTCATATGGTAACTCATATGATATGAATTTTTAATGATAGGTCAAATATTTTTATGGGATAATTCCTTTATTTTCAATTCATGTATTAAAAAATTGAAGCACTTTCAATGAATATATTTTTCAACAATGAAACTCCTTTTACATACATCATAATCTTGGTCTATATAAGGAGTTATGTTCTTAGAAATTACTCCATGCTGATTTTTTTATAACTTTTAACATGTAAGACTCATCATAAATCCTCCACATGGAAATCAATTCTTTGATGTGTATATGGTACATGACTTTTGGTACTACTTCACTCTACACTATATCAATCATTGAATACTTGGTCAAGATATTATTCGAAATTACAACCCAAAAAACTTATATATTATTACCATGTATATAGAATACATCAATTTCAAATTCCATAATAATAATACAAAGGAGTTTTGTTATGTATTTTTACTACTAGGTTACCCTTGGAATGGTTCAAGCAGTCCAAATGAATTAATTCTGAAAGATTTATAAATTGTATATATTTATAAAGGATTATTTTTTCAAAACCAAACAAGAATATAAGTCAAAAATACCAATAGTTTATAGATTTTTGTGTCTAAATACCATAATCTCTATTATCTTAACGTTTATTTTTAGTTTTACTCAACTATGAATTATCATCACACCACTATGTATATATGTCTTTCATTTTATATACATCCTATATTGCCTATGATTAATGTATTATTAAACTATTACGTCATTATTCAACACCAAAAACAATATTCATTTGGAAACTGTAATAATGTATCGTTGTGTCTAAATTACAAGTGATATAATTTTTTTATAATACTTATTAAATTTTCAACATGTGTCATTTAACATTGAAATTTTAGGTTGTTTTCTTCTCATCATTGACATGGGAACCACCATTTATCAACCACATGGAGAATACACCTTAATTATAGTAAAACAATTATAATTACTTGGTTATTATATTCAAATAATAATATGGGATTAGAATATTTTATTTTTTACCCAAAAAGAAAAACAGAAACATTATTTTCAATTGATGAATATTTATGGAAGAATAAGTGATTACATTGGTATTTAATTCTATTCATTACATTTATCTTCCATAGAAAAATTTCATGTAATGTCAAGCAAATGAACTCCTATTTAATACCTTTTTCTTTTGAGGACATTACAACAGTTCCTTTGTCATGACACTTTTTATTGGTCTTCTCACCTTATCTTTCGACTTTTTCACCAAATGAACTAATTAAAAATAATTGACTATTATTTCTATTTCATTTATGATCACACAAAAATAGTGACAAAGAATTTTCTCCATATAGTTTTTTTAATGTTATAGAAAAGTAAAGAATATTGGGTGAAATTATATGAGAACTGAATCCATTGAAACACCATGATGAATATTTCAATTTACACATATCAAGTTTACTCATCAGTCATTCATATATCGCTTCAAATTATCCTTGAAAACTTCTTAGAGATGAGTCAACATAGAAAATCATTCATTTCATGTAGCATTATCCACAAATCTTGTTTGACGTCTATGATATTGTTATGAAAACAGAATCATACTTTTCATACATGAGTCTACTATAGCAATTTTAATACCATCATTTCTGGAGGTGGCTTAACACATATTGGGGAAACCGACACCTTGAATTATCGATATCATAGTATTGTGTTCAAGTGACTATATACCATTTTTAAAAAACTAGTTGTATATGAAAATTAATTTTTCCAATAAATATTGATGTATGTCTTGTGGTATTACATTCCATATTCTACAAAAAAAACTAGCATATTAGTAATTTTATCTTTATTATCTAAATGACATTACCGATTATCTGTATTATTATATTTATCCGACTATTTTTTCAAATTCTATCGACACTCAATAATATATTTGGAGTAATATTTCACTTGACTATTCTAGTTTCATGTATCCTTGATCCTCCCCTAATTGTCTAAAAACTTTGGCTAAGACACTATGAGGAGATTCCAAAGAAGGAATTTTATAGGACAACATCACTAACTCATGTCTCCTTGATTGGTTGAGTAAAGTCAGAAATTATAAAATAATAAATAAAATTTAGTCAATTGATATCACTACTATCGTGTCAATATATATTTGGCTACTTATTTTCTATGAAAATTAGTTAAGTCAACCCATCACTCTCATAAGAAATCATGAGTTATAGTAGGCACCCTCAACATTGGTTGATCAAGAATCCTATACACCCAGTTTTGTTCAAAATCAAATAATGGTGTGTATTTGGTGGATTAATATTTCATTGAGGATTTTTTTTCATTGCGAATGAAATCCATTCCTATTAATATATTCATATGAATTTTTCAAGCTCAAAACTAAACACTAATAGAAAAACATCCATCCCTTCTTTATGAATTCTTTCTTGTTTATTATTTTATGTGTGTCCCACTCTCATGAAGATTCCTAAAATAATAATAAATCCCTAATAGATATAAAGTACCCTACTAGTCTTGAGAAACAACTTTTTGTTGATCTATATGAAATTAATGGATCAACCATGACCATGGGGTATCATACAGGAGTTTTAGTATGACTCATGATGAAACTCTCCCCCATTCATTATGTCCAATGCTCATCTAGATTTTTTCTTGACATGGCATGGTACGAAAATTACACTATCATAATCATAGTACATAAATAATCAATTGCATTTGAGGGGGTCAAGAGAGTAAAAAATAATGCTAATGATGGATGTGCATGAACTTATAAATTTTTGAATAAAAATGATTATACGTTGATCATCAATAAAAATAATTAATTATCTACAATCAACACACGTATATAATAAATAATTAAATTAAATAAACTAGATATACAAAGGGTGGTCCATTCTAAATAGAGGACAATGGATAAATGTAAAAGTGTGATTAAAATTAAATTTCAATAAATTATGTGGGAGGAAATTAATTAAATTAAATTAAATATTAAAATTCAAATAATTTAATTCTATTCGGTAAGTATTAACTTAATTTTACTTACAAAAAATTAATTAATTGATTAATTAATTTATTTCCAAAATTAAATAAATTTTTTGAGGTATTAATGTATTATATTTAAGTCAATAATTATTACTCTTCAATTAATTTAATTTAATAGAAATTTGAAATTTATTGACATGGTTACTTTTGATTCAATAAATTATTTTTGGGGTTGAAACCCATATTATGGTTAATGTGGGACGAGATGTAACTTTTTAGGCCCATTCTAAGATGTCTATACTGATTTTAATAGTTTTTTAGTTGAGGAAGACCTGCCCATACCCATATCGGTTCAGACAGACCCGACCAGGCCCATTTTAAGGCAGATCAGGTCCAATTGAACCTTTGTATGGGGTACGTAACAACATGCAGTATGGTACAAGATTGACCAGAACGAACATGAGGGGGAGGGGGATGGCTATCTCTATGATATTGTGTCATCTGGTGGGTGCGGTGATCCCATGGGAGCAACGGACGGCGGCTCGACATTATGTCCTAATATGGTAGGGAGGGATTCAATGGGTGTCCATTGGTGGAAATTAAAGGAGGGGCACTGGAAAGTGGAGGATGGAGTAGATACTGAATCAAGAAGAGTGATATCAGTTCGATCTGAAAAGGTAAAATGTCTACGGTTTGGATGGATGTCAGTGGGACCCTATAGTGGTGATTTGGAGACCATAGAAAAAGGTGATGGTGGACCTTGTCAAGGTGACATTTCCATCAGGGGAATGTGGATATGGATGGTGATTAGTGGAGTGGGAAAAAATTTCCATCATAGTAAGTGATAACAGTTGAGAGACATGTACTTTTGAATAACATGGGATAAAAAATTAAAGTGGGTTATTACGGTCCAATTTGGCCAAGTGACTACTATGGGGTGGTGGTCAGCTTGGGAGGCAGTAGCGCGGTGTCATCCTCAATAGGGTAGTGCCAGCAGAGTGGGAGGTGCAGCTAAAGGAGGGGGGTTGTGGTGAAACCCACCAGAGGAAGGTTGGTTATTTCCCTAGTTCAGATCAACAAAACTACTAGATGGGGTGGGACTCGTAAAGGATAGTCCTAACGAATTATCATCCAATATTTTATTCTACACCTTCCATATAATTTTTTATAGTTTTAATACTGGTTTGTAAGATAAATAGTAGAATTTTTACAAGAATGATATGTTGTATTTTTTTCAATTTTTTCTTCTTATATGACAAGATTCTTTTTCATTATTATAATATGAATTATATTATATTTTTAATTTTACTTTTTGATATTTCTAATAGGTGTAAAATATGTTTTTTGACTAAAGAAAATCCTGGTGACTAGATTCTGGTCAGATTTTGGTCGGATGCTTGGGATGACTATTATCAGCAAAGAATTTACATATGGACACAAAGTTAGGAAAATAAAAATTTATAGGTAAATTAAATCCATAGAAAATTTTCAATTTAAGTACCAAAAAACGCAAATGGTATATATCAAAAATTTTGAATGGCAATAACAAGGCTGCCTAAAATTGGATTGACACATGGTTAGATTCATTGGGACAGTAATAAATTCTAAACATAAATTTCATGATCATTTATTTTAATTATATCGTAAATAAAAATGATCCCAGAGATACCAGTTAGTGGTACTCGGTGCACAGTGGATGCCTGTGGGAAGGGAATTAAAATTATTATAATAGGAGATATGTGACTTTTCATCTCTAGTGAAACCAACCTTGGTATGGTTCAACGATATCTCATGGATTTTTCTATGCATACAAATCAAATCGAAAACATAAAACTTTTGATCTGAATCAGCAACCAACATCTTTTCATAAATGTTGTTCATTTCTCGAAGGATATAATGTACATCAATCTATATCATCCACATGTGCTTTAAAAATCTACATGAGTGTTGATCGTTTAATTCTAGGTGCTGGCACAGTGATCTAATGATGCCTTCATTATCACGATGATCACTACATCGACAGACATTTAATGAATAGAGATGATCTTGATCCAATCTCTAGGATTGAGAGATTCTATCTCTAGAAAGTGACAAAGGAGAGAGAAGCTTTGATTCTAAATGAATGAACACATGATAGAATGAGCCTCTCCTCTACTATTTATATTAGATATTTCAAATACCCAGAAAATTTTCCCCATCCCCCAAAAATTTAAATTGCAATAAAATTGAAATAGATAAATAATTTTGATGAATGAAATTCATCATAAATAATATTTACATTTTATCACATACATGTAATATTTATTACAAATTTTCTAACTAAAAATTTAGAGTGTTTAACTTAACTTGTAATTATTTCTAATATTAAATGAACCTCGAATATTAAATCAATATGCATTTTCATTACATTTATCCTTTTATTTACTCAAACACTTTTGAATAATTATTTATAAAAAAATCATCTTAATTATTCTTTATTTGAATAAAAATGAATTTATTTATTAGGTATTGATAAAACATGGATATCTCTTGGACACCATAGTGGGGCCAACCATGTCTGATATACATATTCATTGTATTATGGAAGATTCTTGAATGATATTTAGTTTTTGACTCTCTAGAACTATATCTTGATAAAATTCAATTGTATTCACAGACCAAGGGAAGATTCTTGCAACCCATTAGAGCCCCTAAATATAAAATAATAGAAATATCAATGACAACCAACCTATGAACACACACTCGGTCATATAATCTCTTATTCCACTGATGCCTCATAATGTGTTATTTCCCTTTATTACTTTATTATTTTTTGATATAAATTGACTTATTTTCCTCTTACTACCGTGGACATGGATTTATAAAGGTACTACCAACCTTATCAACCAAGCCTGAGATATTACTTCCTCAACTCAGAAGTGAAAAGTTCTATCTTGATCATCCAACCATTATCTTCCCACCAATGAAGAACCCAACAATAGATACATCACCATTATTTCACTATAATTTTTTTACTTATATAAAATTACATAATAAAATGGAACAAATTGAAAATGATACCAATTCAAGACACCAATACACATTTCCGTATATAAAAACATCCAATGACACCCAAAAATTGTGGTCTTCCTATTTGAGAATTTGTACTCATCATCTGACATACCATAGATCACTAAGTGTGATATACATGGTATGATGTCTCAATACTTATGATCCCTTAGAACTTTATTGACAAAAAAAATTTTGTATAGTCAGAATGACCAATCTAGACCATATGACAAGTGTTTAAGATTAATTTCACTATATCCTGAGGCTCTGATTATAGAATGGGAAACTCGATAACCTTTTAATATGAAAATTAATCTATACAAATTATCATTTAATAGTGGATTTAGATATGTGTAAATTAATTTGGTAAGAGTACCTGATGTTTATCTCATAGTAAATATGAAATGGTAATCGAAAGTTCAAATAATGTTGGATATAGGGAACCCACTTTTATAACAACAATCATGATTCAATGAGATTGTCATGGAACCTGTCTCTTTTCCCCTGGTTAATCATGATTCACATATATTTCTATGAAAACCATTTTTATTCCGCTGTTTAATCATATTTACAATATTTTTTAACCCTTTTTCTTCTCATTGGTTAAATAATAAATGAAAGAACATTTATTGTTGTTATGATTCAAAAGTAAATTTTTCAAACTATTTTATTCACAGTATAGTTCTTGTGCATTTTTTATGATTACGGGTGGTTATTTTATGAAACAATGATGGGTGGTTCCATTAAAAACCATATATATCTGGTTCTACTATAAACCAAGGAATGGTGATAACATTATTAGCCATGGACTGGTGGGTTAATGAAAAACCATAGATGAGTATTTTTATGATAATCTAAGGGATGATATGTCTATGATATCCCTTTAATGCATTGGGTACTTTGAATATGGATATCAACAATATTAGTTCTTCAATTTGAAATAAGTTATATTAATATATGTAACAATATTACAATATGTTTTCATTATGATTACATTGGGTTGTAAATGCTTCCTTGGATAAATATTGATACCACATGGATCTGGATTGTTTTTTCAGATGAATCTTTCATTTGTTAATCATTATTCCATTTTTTCACGTTCAATGCTCCATGTATTAATGGGTGTAAATGTTATTATGTTATTATCATGAACATTGATGATGTCATCATACCCTTATGTTATTCTTATGCTCTCAAATAACATTCAACTATTAATGCCTATATTTATCATTAATAATCATTTGAGTTCACCATTTTTATGTGTCCTTTTCCCTCTTCTATCATGAATGATGTAGAATTATTTATGTCTATAGGGGTTTCAAAAGGATGGTGATTATGATTAATTAATGTAAAATAAGAAAAATGGGTTCAATAAGAGAAATTCAAATTTTAAATACATTGTTATTACTAATGTAATATAATATCTTAATTCGACAAAACTCTAGACCTAAAATATACCTCAATATAAAGTTGATCCAATATTTCCTTTTGATTTATTATGATTCAGATAGAAAATTTTGAGTCACCTTCATTAGAATAAAATCTATAAATGTTGAGGTTATGTATTTAGCACTGAATAGAGAAGTGTGGGTATCAGGATATTATATCTACACTCATCAAATGTAACATAAAATTTATTTCCCCTTATTCGAATATATATTCCACAGTTAAATGTTTTTATTCATTTTGATATTATTCACTCATAAATCAAGGTTTATATTAA
This sequence comes from Viscum album, assembly GCA_963277665.1. NCBI lineage: Eukaryota > Viridiplantae > Streptophyta > Magnoliopsida > Santalales > Viscaceae > Viscum > Viscum album. The sequence continues at coordinate 846,344,906 of OY728128.1, forward strand.
ATTATTCTATGATATATTATATTTTTGACATTTACATGTTGATATTTATTTCTTGTATGTTCTTATCCCATATACATGTAATATCACATATGTTTTATTATTATCACTCGTGATGTTGTGATATTTATCTTATACTCATGGTTTTACATATTCTTAGTAACCCATCATTGATGAAATGTTTATTTACCAATAATATAGAGTTTTAGCTAACCCCATTATTATATTTTAATTCATAGGTTTATTCGGATGATGCTTACAAATTAGATGATTGCATGATGGTCTAGTATGTTATCTTTAAGGATAGGTGATCAAAAATCTTTCAAAAGAACATGATAATGTAAATAGTCAAAAAAATCTATCAGTTCTACGGATATTATTATTTATGAAATGTAATATTTATATCATGTAAAAGATATAATATAAAATAATATTTAAATTGGTTCACTATATTATAGACCATCAAATATATTCCATGATAAAATATTCTGCTTATGCATGTGGGGAAGTTGAAAAAAATGGTGGATGTAGTGTTTATCATAAACCTTGGAGGAATGAGATTATTATGAGGGAGGATGTCTATTAAAATTATTTTTGTTCAAAAGGAAAAGAAAATTCAACTGAGATGACCAATACAATATATGTGTGAGTTCCAAGTTGAAATTTTCATTTGCAGGGAACATTTTTTTTACTATGGAAGCCCCTTACCCAATCTAAATTATAAGAGATCAGGGGATCCTCTCTCAGATACACACTCACACACTCTCCTGAGTGAATTGAGAAACATTCTTTTTTCTACTATGAAGGTCCTACATGTTCCTTGTATACTTATATATGTTAAATAATATATTAGTAATGAATTTGAGTGTATGATTAAGGAAATAGGCATTTAAGTTGACTCATTTTTTGAAAATTTAGATGCTTGTCAATAGATCAATTTCATGGGTAACAAGGAGGGGCCTTGTATTATTGATGTAGTCACAGGAGTGAGATGATGGACTCTGATGTGAATGACCATGTGACAGCCAGGTGTAAATATGAATAGTTGATGGTCTTGTATAGAACAGTGGATTTAACCAATTTTTTCTGATAATGTCGAATCTAGAATTTACAAATTCCAAATAATGTTCAGTATCATCATGAATTTGGTGTCAATAATGTCTGTTGTAGTTCATGTGCCAATGTTGTTTTAAATAGTAAAGTCATTCATGGTATGAAATCAATATGAATATAACTACAGAGTGGTGTATAATTTTTATGACGCATTAGGATTTAGTAATATGTAAGGATCAAATGAGATTAATTAAGTAATTTATCAAGGATATAAATAATTTCGGTGGGGAGGTTATAAATACTCACAACTATACAAGTTATTGAAGTCTTTTGTAAATTTTAAAATTTTGGTCCAAGAATAGGAAATGTATTAGGAATTTGAATTTGGATCCACAATTCCACAGAGGGAACATCATTAGGAGAACGTTTTGTCAAATAGACAAATTTCTATGAGGTGAATTAGTTTTATCATCCTAGAAAAGTGTCAGATAATTATTAATTTCATCAATTTTTGTTTAAAATAATAATTTAAATCATATTGTTAATTAAATATACTGTGGGTATTTTAAAATTGGGTTTTAGTTATCTTGGGATCATCCATGCATAATGGGGATTCAGGGTTGTGTTGTAATTTTCATAATAGGTTGAGATTTAGGCTTTTGGAGTTAGTCGGATTTAAAGAGTTAGATGAGGATTATTTTTAAGACTTCAATTTTATTGGATGTATTTTTAAATTATTTTGGTATTGTTTTATGATTATATATATTTTTTGAATAAATGAATCCTTGATCGAGTTATCGAGAGAGTCATAATTGGATGAGGAATGGGTTGAATGAGTTTCCTTAGGCTCAATGATTTAATTATATTGTCTTTTTGTGGGTATACATTTTTTAATTGTTCTGTCATTTTGTTGTCTTTGGGAGTGAAATTATAATAATTTTGGAATTTATGTTTTTTTAATGATTTGAAATGTTAAAAGTAATTTTTAGTTAATTTTAGTTTACATAATATTTTTAGTTAATTAGGGATGATTTTTACCTTTTTCCAATGTTTATGTTGGACTTGTAGGACTCAATGAATTTTGAATGATTCTTCTATATTTTAAATGTTATAATGTGATATTTTATAAGTGAAAAAAAAAATTTGTTTCATAAACTTTATTTTTCAGGACAATGGATGTTTTTTCAATATCTAGGTCAAAATAGTGTTTTATATATTCTTCATTGTTTAGAAATATATTGATAACTGTTAACCCTTACAATTGGACCCCTCTGTGCATGAGGGAAACCAAGTGATTAAGTATACATATGTGTTTCCCATACATAATTATGATATTCAGAAGGTCCACTATATATTTATTTATAATGATAACATTAAATATCCCATTTATATTTAATGATTACCATGGGATATGTGTATGGGTAAACATACTTTATATACCATGAATTTGGATAAAATTAAAGCTACAAGATATTTGTATTTGTAAAAGAGGGAATATATAATGGTAACACTGAGTTACCTTGTAGTAAATATGTATAATTATTGATCATCGGTATTTACATAAGGGTTATTAGGGTTGGTGTGTGAAGGTAACAATGTGTAATGGTAAATTTGAAGGGTGGATAAGGGTAAATCAATACATACCCTTTATAAATAAGGGTAATTGCTTTGATATAGATCATTAATAAGGGTTTTAGTGTGAAATTCATGCATATTCGTCCCATGTGTGAGGGTATTGTATGTAAGGGTAGATACATAATTATAAAAGTGTCCATGAAAACTTCATAACCATTTTTTCCTTAACCTGATATTTTTTTGTAAAATTCTTGAATTTGGGGAATTTCAATTAATGCATGGGTTTTTAATGTGGTTTCCATTCCCACCTCAATAAAAGTGTTTTATCCTTTTATTCATGATGTATTAGAGTGTTGTTTGATTTAAGAGACTTTTTGAGGTAGATTTAATTCTATTTATTGATTCTTTCTCAATTTCATCCCTTATTCTGTCAATATTTATCTGTTTCTATTGGGTGAGGGTTTTAGATATGATTCCACAAGATAATGGTAGAATCATTCTGAATGAATGGTTATTTAAATAGCATTTCAATAAGAGATCTCAATAGGGGGATAATACTATGTTACATTTATATTTATTGAGGTATGTAAATGTTATTATATTATTTACTATTTTTTATTTTTAGATTAAATCAATCGATTTATTCCAATGATAATTTATTGTTTTTTGTATTAATGGTCTTGATGGTGGCCAGGGGTGGTGCACACACATTTTCATAAAGATTTGACATTAGAAAATCATATAGTGAGTAATTCATTGAATATTACTTAGATATAAATTATGAAATTAATTGAGTAAATTTTGGAGAATTTTATAAAAAAAAATTAATTATAAATCAAAATTCATTGAATTATGACCTCATGTTGATGGATAGTCAGTGAATGGTCTTAGATGATCTTTATTGAGGGAACCTGATCTTACATTAAATGGAATAACACAATAAATGAGGTAGGCAGTCCCCAAAAATCTCCATATGTCTTATGAAAATTTTTAGTTTCTAATCCGTTGATGTTTGGGGGACTAGTCATAAATTTATAGGATAACATATAAATACCCTAGTAGGGTTCGATTGAATTGGGTAGAGAATTGTGGCCCTAGTATGTGTAACTTTTAAAACCTCTTCATAAAAAAGAGTATGGTAATGTGAATGATTTTCTCATGCATTCCATGACATAACATTAATATAGCTTATATCCCTTAGTCTAGTTGATTAGAATGTAGGGTGATTTTTCTTGCCCAACTAGTCCATGAGAAACCCTAATGGTTATTCCCTAGGTAAATTATGTTTATAATGGTAATGGGATGACAGTCCTAGAGTGGATTGTATTGTGAGATGACCATTATTACATCTATATAGAGTGACTCTAGTATATATTTTCATATATGTCCCATGAGGCCTTGATGTAGACATGATGATGCTGAAGGACGATGTCACCTCTGTGTGATTGTCTTGGAACAAGATATGAGAATGAGATAATGGATCCAATATAGAGTGTCCTGAAATAGGTACGACTTAGGGGATCCTAGTGGATTCGCTATTGTTATATTAACCCTTGAGAGGGTTAGAGTGGAAGAGTAGGTATCATTAATATCTAGTGTCACGTTAAAACACTAGGATTAAAAGTTTGATCCTAGTATCGATTTAATGGAATTGATAGGTCATTTTTATGAATGGTTGACCATATTTATGTGTGATGGGTTAGGTTGGATGTTCAACCCCATTATTATATAGGATTACATGATATATATTTGAATTCAGGTTTTCCTAGGAAGAGATAATAAACAAATTAATAAATGTGATGGTCCGGTATGACGTACTATACCCCTCCCCCCACAACCAAAAATAATTGAGATTTTTGGTTATGATGAATGGTGGCATAAATTTTATATAAGATATTCCAAGGATAGTTTTCAAGATCTTGTGATTACACTTAGTACAATTAAATTCCAAGGAAGATTCCATGGATTTGGTAATTGAACTTGATAATAAGAGATTCAAGGGATTCTTTTCACGATATAGTGATTTTTACCAATTATAAAAGATATTCCTAGGATGCAACGTAGAATATGGTTCTTTCACCTGATATGATATAACTCAATTTATACTTACTAGGGTCATGAAGTTGTATATGAAGATAGATATAATGCCTTGTTTTCTTCCTAGATCTTGGAGATTATGCCTAATGATATATGTGACGCTGAGGAATCTTCCAAGGATATGGTGATTATGACTTGTGATAAATTGGATTCTAAAGATACTTCCTAGGACTTAGGGATTAAACATGATATATATTAGATACCTAAGATATTTCTTTGGAACTTTTGTTTACAGATTATATTTTAGGATATACATTTAATTCTTCCCTGTTTATAGATGTCACACTTCAAAATTAATAAATAATTAAATCAGATGGGTGGGTGGGACACAAATCCCCTAAAAATAATTAATGTAATGAATGAGATGGTTGGGTCTAACATACTTCCCCCGATGAGATGTACATATTTTATGATCTAGATGGGATTATATACCCCTCGAGTGATTATATATTCTTATGTGTGGATATTTTTGAGATTATAGGGTATGACATGTAGTTCCCTAATGCTATAAAACATATTCAAAGAGATATGAAATTTGATGAAGAATTTATGGTTGATCATGGGGTCACTATAACTCTTGGGATTTGATAATATTTAATTTATTAGGTTAAAATTTATAATTATTTTAGTATATTATTATTTTTCAAATTATATATATTTACTTGTTATATTAAGTACACCATTGGTGTTGCTGAATTGTACATAGACTCCACTTGAGTGGCCATAACACTTGGCTACATAATCAAAACTCATTATTTATATGTTCAAGATGGTTTGTGGTTGAATATTTCATGATCATGATAGAGAAACTAAACATGGATCTAGAGAGTAGGATCTTGATTTTCATCAAATATTGGAGTATATAAATTTTTAATTTGTTTATTATTTATATTTTATATTTATTTTATTAGTGGGAAATAGATGGGATTGTGTTCATGTGTTCTTATATTTTTCTATATTAAAATTTTTTATAACATATTTTTTGTTTATATTTTATTTTATTCTAATTGATTGTTATGAATGGTGTTTGGTTTTTTGTACTATTTGATTCTATGATAAAAGATATAGTTTCCCCATAGTTAACCTTTAGACCAATACGAAGATTCAGTAACCTTGGGCATGTATAGAGGTGTGCCCAACATCTTGTAGCACTCTAACCCAATTATTGTAGAGTTGGTCGGGTAAGAGAATTTCAATTTAGGCATTGATAAAATAGTTTTGTAGTTCTCTATTGTTATAATAGTTTATTTATAATTATCTTTTTTTTTGAAATTACATTTAAACTAAATAGTTTGTATGCCAATTGTTTCTGAAAATACATATGGGGAAATATTAATGAATGATATAATGACTATTTATCATATGGAGGGAGAATCTAATAAATGGTGGGAATTGATCAAGTATACAATTCCTTATGAAGTAATCCATGATATGGTGTGGAAGTAATTCTAGAAAAAAAATGAAAAGTATTTTTTTCACAATATCTGACATAAAGTGAAAATTTTGTTTCTTTCCCTTTTGAAAAAATGCTATGAATCCATCGGATCATGCAATGGAAAACTTCACAAGACATTCACAATACACATCATGATTTTTTTATCCTTGAATAATAATTTAAATTTTTTTTGGGGAGATAAAACCTACTCTGTAAAAATCCATAGAAATATGATACATTGATCAGCACGAAGAAATCATCTAATGTTCCCTCAATTTTAAAGGGAGGTTTTTGAATCTCAAGGGTATCATATGTATAATAAGTTGAAATTGGAGTTTAATATTCATAGTTAAATGGAAAAATATAACGGTGCTATGAAATTTCAACATCCCACTTTTCAAAAGTCCACAAATAAGTACCCTATTAATTTCTTAAGGGTGAAAGAAAATGGATTTGGTGTGGTAAGGAAGGACACCAAGCTGGCGATTGTCAATGGGGGAAACCCACAAATGTGATCTAGTAAATCAATGTTCCAGTAAACCCTCATAACATTTTTCATTATTCAGTAATAAGGAATAATTTATCTTTATATACTAATTCCCTAACCCAAGGGTTTTCAAAGATAAATGAAAACCTCCATGGAAGAAAGGGAGAGATTATTCCATCAAAAATGTTCAGATAGATCTCAACAATGAAGGAGTGAATGATACACTAGTTATTCAATTAAGAATATTAAATATTCTTTTTTATTCTAGTTATATGCATTCCATTATATCAAAAATGTTTACTATAACTTTTTAAAAATCGTCACCCAACATAGAAGTAGATATTTAAGTGAAATTGATAAAATAGGAAATAATTTCATCTTAAGTATATAACTCCCACTCTATAAAATTTTTTTATTTTCAATTTTTATTGAATCTTGAGATACTCCCTTTAGTGTAATTTTATGAAATTATGGGTGTGGATTCTAGTTTCTTATATATGGATGACATAAATTTCTTTGAGAAAGAATTCACTACCTTTATCCGAAATTCTCTTATTATTATATAAATGTAATAGGAAAAGGATGAATCTTACTTAGTACAAACATATAAATCATGGATATAATCACCCTATGAGAAAGCATATCTAGATAAAATAATTGGGTTTAATGAAAATATCATCATCAAATACATGACCATTATGATGAAATATGTTGATGTGCTTCCCAAAAAATTGTGTGGTCTTCCTCCTATAATAGAGGTTGAATAATCAATTGAGCTTATAAATGGGGAATTATAATTATCCAAAACACTATATAGAATTGATATGGTGTAACTTGAGGATGTTCAGAAACAACTATTATAGAATCATGATAAAGGTTTCATATTCTCATTTTTTTTATCCTTGGGATGCACTAGTCCTCCTTGTTAAGAAGAAGAATGGGTCAACATGCCTTTTAATTGATTACTGTGAGCTCAATAAGATCATGATAATGAGAATGTTTCCTCTTCCATGGATTGATATGTGGTTTGATTAGCTAAATTTATCCCAATAATTCTCCAAATAGGATCCTTGGTTGGGGTATTATCAAGTAAGGGTGAAGATGGAGGATATCCCCAAGACCACCTTCCATATAAGGTACGAGCACTATGAGTTAATAATAATTCCCTTCAGACTCAACAATTCTCCAAAAATATTCATGTCCTGATGAATATACTATTTATATATTACCTGGAGAAAATTTTTGTAATTTTTATAAACGATTTTCTAATATACAATAAAATAAAAGAGTATAAGGGGAATCTAAGAATAGTTCTAAAGAGATTACAAAAGGATAATCTTTATGAAAGGTATATAAAATAGGACTATTGGTTTAAAACTGACTCATTATTAGGGAATATTATCTCAAAAATGGGATATCTATGAACCCTTTATAGAAAAAAATATTAAAGGCCAACTGATGACAACATATATGATAGAAATATGTAGTTTCCTTGGATTTGATGTGTACTATCATCCATTTATGAGAAATTACTCATGATTTTCAATGCATCTGAAAACAATAGCTTGGAATGGAGTCAGTTGTTTTTTTAATATTTGATGTGAAGAGAGCATCATGGAGTAAAAAATAGGCTTATCATTTCACCAGTACTTATAATAACCAAATGTGGGGAAATTTTCTATCTGTAAAATGATGCTTTGAAGAAATGATTGGGTTTATGTTATTATATAATAGAAAATTAATAGCATATTATTTAATTAAATTAAATGTTCAAAAATAAAACTACCCAAATCCTCGTCAAGAGTAGGATTAATTTACGTTCACATAGAAAATCAAGAGACCAAATCTCTTTGGGAATAAGTGTGAAGTATATTCAGATCTCAAGTGCCTCAAGTAAATTTTCAAACAAATAGAGATAAATATAATCTATCATATATGGTTATATATAATTAAGGACTACTACTTCTCAATACACAACCATCATATGAAATATTATTATGTGGATAAATATATATGTAGAAAGGATAAAAATATTTTCTCATTGATGAGATTTGGGAAGGATGTGATCTTCTTTGACATGAAAATGACAGGTATATGAATCATAATAGAAAGAGTAGGATCAATAATTTCACAAATTATCTCACAACTATACAATTTGGAGAAGATAATGGATGCTCCGAAAAAATATTTGGTAATTTAGAAGAAATTGTAATCTCTTAGAAAAGTGAAATCCTTTATGTTCATTGTAAAGAAATGTGTTTTGATATTTGGGTCACAACTATGTACACAATAAAACCATGACTTAAATACGAAGTTGTTTGATGATGAACGTAGTTCGAACTTTTCCATACATGTAGGGAGAGAAAATATGTATTTTGATATCCAAGAGAACTAATAGTGGGAAAATATAAAGAAAGAGATAATGGAATAAACATCAAGATGTATTTTATGTGACTGTGATGGAGGGAAGGAAAAAAATCAATGGTATCATGAAACCATTACCCATACCTTTATGGAAAATAGAAAATCCAGGGAGTATGTAATTGTTCTTATGAAGAAATTGATAGAAAATAATTCTATACCGGTTTTATTGGATAATATTATAAATATTTTTCACTTCTTAAAAATTTGGGAGGAATTCTCACTTAATCAAATTATAATGACATAATTTATAGAAGTTGTTAGGATGCATGGAACACCACAATTGATTATATCTAAGAGAAACCCAAGATTTAACAATATGATCTCAAATAGTCTCTAATGTGATCTAAATACTGAGAGAAAAATCATCACTGATCATCACCAATGGATTGATGTCCAATCCAAGTAGACAATCTATAGACTCAAGGACATGTTTTAATCATTCTAAATTGACATCAAGGGAGAATGGTATCAATATATTCTTTAATTAAAGTTATCATACAATAATATATTCCACTTAATCATCTAAAAGTCTTCATATGTATCCTTATAAGGGATGAGAGAAGAATAAATACATATTAGGATGAAGTTGGGGAATGAAAATTGAAATGCCCTGAAATGGTCTATGAAATAGTGTAAAGGGTTAAGGCCATTTAGAAACACAACACGACTACATAGAGTATACAAAATGGATATATTGGTAATCATCTAAAAGACCTTGTGTTTCTAGTTTGACACATGTTGTTTCTCTGCATATCTCTTTGTAATGAATTCATGATGTTTTGGATGAAGGGAAATCATAGTCCAAGATATATCGATCCATTCGAGATCCTTGATGACATTGGAGTGGTTGGTTGTCTACTAGCACTGCCACCTATCTTATTTAAAATACTTGTTGTGTTTCGGGTATCACTATTTATTATATACATACTATACCCCTCACAAGTACAAAATCCAGAGCTGATACCCTTGAATAATGATCCTTCATATGGGGAGATGTAATTAAACATCTTATATAATCGACATAAATTTATACAAAACACGATAATTCACCTGGTAAAAGTGCTATGGAGAAACAAAAATTTTGAAGAGGTGACTTGGGAACCATAGGAAGATATGAAATAAAAAACCCCTTATCCATTTATTGTATGAAATGAATATTTGAAGGGATAAATTTTAGAAGGGGTAAAATGGTAATGACCTAAGATTTTATAAATAAAATTCCCATTGTTGTTGAATTAATCACATATTATTTATTGTGGTAATAGAAAACACATGTAATTCAATAGTTTTATTTATTCCAATCAGGATTAAAATACTACCAAGAATCATTATCATTTATTATATATCTATTGAACAATGATAAAATGTTTATTATAAATATTGGGTTTTTAAAAATTCAATTAATATAGAAAAAAGAAACGATGCACTAAAATTGTAGGATCGCACCCAGTAAATCCCAATTAATTTAGCTTCCAAGGGATATAGCTTCACTGGGATTTTCCCTTGTCCAAGAGTGAGCTCAAATCTAATATCATAAGAATGAGAAACCATTTATAGGAGAATTTCAAGATCATCAAGATCATGTCCCATCCCATGTTCGCTGAACCACCCCATGAATGTCTCATCATCACCAACCTTTTCCTAAGGGGATTTCTTAGTAAATAAACCTGCATTTATCAAGAACATAATTATATGAATATTTATATTTCATAGAATAAATGAATATATTTTCAACTTATTGTTGTTACATTAAAAATTATGTTGATACAATAATACAAAAATCATATTTTTGGGTAATTTTTTAGTATCATTAGACATCTTGTAGTGGATTAGAGAGTGATCCTATTCCATCATGATAATTTTTCAAAAATGATGTCTTGGAAGTTGTCCTTGACCTATGTTTATGATTACATGATTTAAATTATTTAATTATTTCCCATGTTTCCTTTATGAAATCATGTTATAAAAATGCCTCATTGTTCTTATTTATTATTTTCACCCCATTAATGTCCCAATGATATTATTATTGTCTAACATGTAATAAATTATTCAAGTTATAACATTTTTACTCCAAATATAGGCTTTACATCTGACCTAGTTCTTATGTTTTTCCATATCTTATCCCATTATGTTTTATGGATGGTCTAATAATATGATAGTGTTAAGGATGTTTTCAATAATTGTGATGTATTCCCTAATTTATGCTGTGATGTAATGTGCATAATTCCCAAGGATACTATAAATTTTGATCATATGGTTTTTATTGTGTGTAATATTATGTATAAATCATGAATTATTGTGTAATAAAGCGTAGGGTTTCTTTATGACAGATCAGTGTTCCTCTTTCCATACAGTTTATAAGGTCAAACAAAATGACCCAAGAAGTTTCAAAGAGTTAAATGTTGTAATGCTTGGACAAAGAGTTGAAAATGGAATAAGGTCACAATTATTTGAAAAATTGGGGTATTTTTTAATAGCTTATTTTTGGAGTAGAGACATGGTAAACCGATGTGAATTGAGGACCATGGAGGCTAGATTCCACACAGATCATTTCTAAGGAAACTCGCATATAGATTAGGGACATCATGTCTAAACATGATCTCCTAGTGTAAGGTTCATATATTTTAGACCATATAGGTTCTCGTGTGTCTCAAACCTACAATGGGAAACTTCTACCCAAATACTAATCTCATCTTATCCATAATCGATGTGATAAACAATGAGCGTTTAACCAACGTGCTCGTACCTGAGTGGTAAGGGATCTTGCTTGGCATCCAAGAGACTCGGGTTCAAAACTAGGTGGTGGAAAATATCTGGCATAATGTAGTACTCTTGTTGTAGTACTGTAGAAGTTAATGTTTGGTACTGTAGCAGCCAGAACAATTCACTCGATTTGGGCCTTCGGGCCACCGGTTTGGGCCTATAGTTCTCCAGGGCCTTCAGTTCATCTTAGGCCTTCGGGCCACAGGGCCTTCAGGTCACATAGACCATGGAGTAGCCCAGTTCAAACAGAACAGGCCCAGAAGAGGATCAGAGCAACAGGAGTAGCTGCCACTAGATGCAGAGCTAACCGGATTGGAAGAATGAGAGGGTATGGTAGCCGCCTTTGGGACCAGGCACCATGCAGCTCTGTACGGGGCAATGCTAGCCGATCAACAATGCAAGGTGGGGATCTAGGTGATCAATGACGAAGAAAGATGGGGAGGGTGGTTTATGTGGTCTAGGCCTATAGGTCATGTATTGGTCATGGTTTCCTCTGGGGCTTCAGGTCATGTATTGTATGTTTGTCGGGCCTTGTGCCTTGGGCCTACGGGTCATGTACGGGTTCCCCTTAAACCCTTAAAAGAGGGATTATCCATAATAATAAAAATAAGGCCTTCAGGCCATTCGGGGTGATAAACAATGAGCGGTATAGAGTTCTATTGGTTTAGAGGGGTTCCGTACAATAGGTGGAATTTGTTACTAACGAGGTAAAATTCCATGAGGGTTGATTATGACATTAAAGGCATGGATAGTAATAGTGTAAAGTTATATGGGAGGGGAATTACTACTTACCATATTCAAAACATAGTTTTTACACCCATGATGGTAAATAGTGGTGTGAAAATGTGGGAGAGACCGTTGACCACATTCAAAATAGGGGAGATTTCATCAACTTTCGAGGATCCTTCAAGTGTTAATCCAAGGATGGTAAGTGAGAAAGTGAAGAAAGGAACCATTTATGTTTGGTATACCATGTAGGTTATGACTATTATAATTATACAAATCAATTAATTCATTATTCAAGAAAATTTTAGTGGGGAATATTATAGAGGGAATGTTGAGGGCCCTGGGTACTATCCTATTATGTGCTTTAGTGCACTGGATGAAGATCCTAGTTGTCAATTATCATTAATTCACTATAGTGGAATGACCCAAAAATGATAATATTATAGGGTTATACCCTTGATATGAGATCTGGGCATTACTATGTATCCCATGAATGTTGCGAATCTAGCGGCACATAGTTATAGAATGTTGTGAGGTAGGAGACTGACACTAAATGTAAGGTGTTTTATCTGGTGAGGACATTAAATCATATCAGATTTTTCATATGGGGAATCCTATGTTTTTTCATAGGTTAAGACTTTAGTTTAACATTTTATGATAAGGATATTGTTGTTGGTCAACCCATATTTGAAATATGTCACATCCTAGTTTTATATAGAGTAAGGCTTACAATTTTAAATCAAGTGTTGAGGACGTCTATTTTTTTTCATCCACTATTTTTCATATGAGGAATTCTGGATTTTTATGAGGTAATGTTAAATATTATTTTTATGTTATGAGGATATTAGTTTTTGGTAATCCGATATTATTTATATAGGGTGTCTTATTTTCATATGGGGTAAGGTTGAAATTTAATGTTATATTCCAAGGATGTTGGATTTTGGTCATCCAATATTTTTCACGTCTGACATCCATGTTTTATATGTGGTAAGGTTAATGTTTAACATCTTTTTCTGAAAACATAGAGATTTTTTCATCCCATAATTTTAATATGAGACATCCCGGTTATGAATGGGTTAATTCTATATTTTAAATTCATGTGCTGCGGACATTGATTTTTGTTCAACTCATATTTTTCGTATGATGAATATTTATTTTATATGGGGTAAGTCTACATTTTGAAATCATGTGTTGTGGATGTTGGTTTTAAATGATACCATATATCCTATATAAAGACTTTTGGTTTCTTCAAGGGTAAAGCTGTAGTTTGACATCATGTATTCAGGGCATTGGTTTTTTGTCATCCCATATTTTTTATATGAGGGGTCTATGTTTCAAATTAGGAAGGTATACAGTTTAACATCATGTGTTGAGGATTTTTATTTTTCATAATCCCATATTCGACATATGTGACATCCTAGATTTATATGATGTGGGTCTATGGTTTAATATAATGTTATGAGGATGTTGGGATTTATATTTTAGAGTAATAAAGCCTGGACTATGGCTCCTACAAGTTTAAGTTCAGGAGCTTGGATCATCGAGTGTGTGTATCTTAATGGGGATTATGTAGATAAAATTATTGATAAAATAATGTGAAAGGAGACCCAGTGACACCCTCCACCACACAAACTTTTAAGAAAAAATAGACCCAAGTTGACATCATGATGTCGAGGTTGAAAATACATTGGGATGGTTTAATGGTGGTGATGTTCCAAGTACATGAGATCTAGGAATGGTCATAATGTTTAGACCATTCATGAAATAGTAAATTTTTTGATTATTAGGTGGTGAAAATAAGTCAAAAATCAATGTAATAGAGCTAAGAAGGCTCTACACCACACATAGAATTCCATAAACTTGTTTCACACTATTTATGGTCAAATGGTTTGGACACAAAAGAAACCTTAAAAATATGATGGTGTTAAATAAACGTCTGGGATGTTATATCCCGGTGTCCCTACATATCCTAATGACTTGGAAATCAATATATAAATAGTTTAGGAATTGGTATTTTTGAATTCCAATACAGATAAGGTGGCATACTCTTTGATTAGGAAAATAAATAACCTCATATATTTTATTTGAGTCATCATGCATTTGTTTCATAGGGTGAAGTAATTATTTAATATCGTGTGTTGAGGATGTTAATTTTAGTCATCCAATTTTTTGTGTAAGCCACCATGGGTTTATAACAGGTAGGGATTGTTTTTTGACATCATGTGTTGAGGATTTGTGTTAGAATTATACATCAAGGTGTTTTTTATTTTTTCCTCATCTCAGGTCATGAGGGTATCATGATTCCTTGGGCAGCCTAGGAATGTGATTGGGTCTTTCACATAGATAGGAATCTCAAAATGATATTTTTATGGTGTCATAATCTTGAGTAATATGGATATTTTTAACCTTATCTCACCTATATTAAGGGGTTTTGTAATTCATTTTTGGATGATCTAGAAGATAGTAGGTCAAGGTGTCACTATGTTTCCTACAAAATTTGGAATCAAACCGTATATAGTTCTAGAATGTGGAATGGTGGAGGACTAAAATGAAAGGGGTATCCTCTATAATGTGTATGGGATATCTATTTTGTAATTAAATAAATGTATATGTGGTTTAAGGTCATGAATATAGCACCAAAGGGAATTTGGAAAACATTTTAATGTCGTGATTTTTGGATTGGGGAAATTTTGATTTGAGAATGTTTTCATTATATGAAATATGTAAAAAAACAAGAAAATAGTTCTATATAATCCAAAATTCCAAACAAAAAGTTCCTGAAAAAACACCATATAAGGTAAAAATTATTGGACCATAGGTGTGATAAAAGGGAAAAAGACCAAACATTAGGTAACATAATTCCCCCTGGGGAAATGATTTAGGATAAATTGGAAGATGGGACTAAAGATTGGGTGTTTTTTGATCACTAAGTAACATATAAAATTCATAATTGTTTCACATGTTGTTATATAACACAACATTATAGAATACGAATACTAGAAGGCAAGAATTTTTTCTCAAGAGGACATTGAATCCTATCTTATTTTTATATGTTTCATTAGATGATAATTGCACAATGAAATACTAAAGATAAATTTCCTGATATAGGGATTGGTGTCTTTTTAGTTTAATTTCTTGCATCTCTTGATATGGTTTCTACTAGTTTATGGTCATAGAACTCAGACCAATTAGTGATTCAAATAGTTTAAGGTCATACAGCTCAATCTAGTGGGACTATAAATAGTATAATGTCATAATTCTTGGACCAAATGGAATAAAATAGTATAAGGTCACAATTATTAGTAAATATTTTATATTATTATTTGAATTTTTTAGTTCACCTATAATTTATGTTTCATTTTAAGGTCTTGTATATTTGACCACGGTTTTTTTGTTTTATGGTCATGTAGATTTGTCTAGGGATACTATAGTTTAAGGTCTAATATTTTTTACCATGGTGTTCATGCTATGTATTTCATGAGAAACATTCAGTTTTTTTAGGTGTGATACACTCTCTATCTATTATTATTAAAGATTATAATCCAATGTTATAGAATTTATGGATAATATGAGATCCTTCCCATTTGATCTACATCTTCAATGGATTTTTTTTAGTGTCATCATCATTCTGAGAGTCAATACCATATCATATTGGAGGAAGGATCATAATTTATCCTTCTTATTGAGTTATCTAGGCATCCTTTTCTAATACCTCATTGAGTTATGAAAGGGTTGATTCCTATTTTCCTTAAGAGATTAAAACTCAAATAGTAGACTTATTTTATTCTATATGTAATATTCTAGTCATAAACATCTATTTAGTTTGAAGGAAACTGAACCAAAATGGGTATGACTACCTACATTCCATACACAAAGGATTATGGGTTCACCTAGATAGAATTTCATGTTTTTATCTGATAGGACCAAATGAATTATTTAGATTATCTTTCGACCTCTTTTTCTTCTATACCACTATTGCGTCATTATTTTATTAAGTGTTTTATTTAATTTCTAAATAGTCTCATATTATAATTCATGTTAGTGAGATGTATCATTGGATTATATTTTATACTTGGAATAATGTTTCTTTCTATAGAAAACAAGGAAGTTGGTGTCATTTCTTGTTGAATAGATTGAGGCATGGCATCCTAATGTACGGTGCAAAAGCTCATGAGGTCATTCATAGAGCAGGGTTTAACTTATTTGAGGGGAGCTTCATTTTTCCATTTTGAAATGAATTGTTCTCATTTAAAATTAACCCACAGGTTGTATTTATTTTAAGAAGGTAGGGTCCCACAACGTTGGGTCCTATGGTGTAAATTGACTAGAATATTTTGTAGTATAGATAATATTTTGAAGTTGATGCTAAAAAATTAGCATATATCTAACAATACTGAAACCTCATGGATAGCCTATTGCATTTTTGAACTATTGACGGAAAATGTAACACAGAATCTAATTTTTATCAGAGAGATTCATTCCCACTTCATGGGAGCTAAATGATTTGTCATGGAGCACCTATATGACCTGAGGTGTCTCATATAATTTTATGAAACAAAGGTTAATTCCCTGAAACCCACATCTCTATAAGTTTTTCTCAAGTATATGGAAACTTGAGATGGTAAACATCATTGCATACCAGTATATTCTCTCATGATCATCTCAGTATTGTAGGAGAATTCAATATTAGAAATAATAAACAATATGAGTCATCTAATCATCCATTTCCTATACTATGGGTGGGTTTGGGGTCCTTGTCATAGAAGATCCATAATCCAGCTGATATTCGAATTGGTATCCATCATATGGGTTAGGGGGTAATGACCCTTTTATATGCCCCATGAATGACTTGGTTATCCCAGACAGGCTCTACAAGAGACTCATCCATTCTTTCTAAAGTGTCTTCTTAGACATTATACGATCAAGGAACATGTGTTGGCTTTGGCTGGGAAGGGATCTAGAAAATCACATGGTGAGTATGTACAAAAAGGGGAACAATAAATTATTTATAAAACAATGTTGTCATTCTTGATCTTCTTGATTACTTCTTTATATTCTCCCTTAGATTCTTGCAGTGCATGTCCTTTAATTTCCTTCTGAAGTACAAACGTGAAGTCAAACTACTGGAGAATTACTACCAAGCACACCAATTTTTCCATCAGTATGGGGTGATTGAGGAAGTACATTAGAGGTTCTACTAATGAAACTGAATATATCTTATGATGCTTAAAATAATGTTTCCACATCTACACTAAAAAAACAAGTGTGAGAGAACTCTTCCCCTTGGTGGAGTATATTTTCATTTTGTCGAGGTGTGTGTGGATGAAATTGTATAGGATATTTTCACTGAACAAGTTGTTTTTATAGGTGATAAGGTAACTAGAGGGCCATTATAGAGTGGTCACATAAAGTATTGAAGGAATTATCGAGATACATTTAAACAAAAATATTTGATGAAGTAGGTACCATTTAATATCCCCAATAGATGTCTAGAACTGCTTATCCCATTGGTAAAAGTCGTATTTTTTTCATAAGACTCAAAAAGGACTTACACATACCAGAAATGTTTAAAATAAATCATTTAAGTTAGTCTATTTTTTCATAGAGTCATCAACACTCTTTAATATATTTTTGGGGGTAGGAATTTGATTGATATACTTGATTTTACCTAGGTTAATCTATACACCTCTGTATCCTATAGATAATCATATAAATTATCTATAAATAACCCTATATGAACACTTCAAGGGGTTCATCCTCAGGTGTTTAGATAAGAAGAAGATAAATAAAATCTCAATATCCTTTAGATGTCCTTATCATTGGTGTGATTTCACTATTAGATCATTTGTATAACACTCCACTAAAAATTGAGAATTGTCTTAAAGATATGGTGCATTTACATTTGGTATGTGGCTCTAGAATTACTTATGCTGAAAGGAATCACCTAGTAGTAGAATATTCGTTATTGTTCCCTAATTTTGGTGGACTCCTAATCCTTATGGTCTATCTGTATATAATTATATCTTGAGTATCCATCCTTGAAGGAGATGGAATTGAACCCAACTATAGAATTAGAAAATAGCTCTGTCATTGCAAGGGGAAAATCAACCTTCATACAATGGTGTTTGATTTCTAGAATGTGAATGTAAACTCTAATATTTCCATTCTTCTTCTTGAATGGTAAAATATTATCTATCCACTAGGTTACTAAAAATCATAGAAAAAAATTTATCTTTGATTTTTTTTATCATCCTCATCCATGACTGTATAATTGTGAGAGTGGTGGATATTTATATGAGGTTGTTTGAACCAGTGATGACCCACTAGGAGGAGAAGGTGATGAATGAAAACATCATAATATAGTCTGGGAATGTCATCATAACTCTAATATAATACATCAAGGTCCAATTTCCAAAATTCCACATACTACTATTGTTCCAGTGGTGACATGGATATGTTGATGAAGGTTAGCCTTGGATCTTCTTTAGTACCAAGGTTCATTTGGAATAACTCATCAACTATGGAAGAAAAAACCTATCTATATAAAGGAAGATAAAATTTTAAATCCTCTTAAACTATTGATACAAGTGGATTATATAGAGTAGAACTGTTTTCTGACCTAACTGACCTAGGGGAGCACTATTGTCCGGTCAGACAAATATAGGGTCATTAATGAGGTGTTCCCATTATTCTGAAACTATTGTGGGAAAAGTTATAAAAGATATTATGTTAAATTTATTGTAGTGGTGTCCAATATTGATATTGAATCAATTGTCATTAGTCAAACACTATCGAGTTTGACCTGCTTTGTGGAGCATGCATAAATGTTGTGGATTAATTTTCATTGGGAATACTTCTTAGTGTATCACAACAGTTGGGAATTTAGGTATCTGTCAGGCATATATGATTTAAGAGTAAAAGGTAATTATTTATAACTTATTTTCCTTGCAGAAGATGAAACAATCCCATGTGGTATCTAATAAATTAATTGAGATAATAAACTATCGTTCATGTATACCCATGGATTCGTTATAGTGTCCACTAGAACAATAAGGGAATTGATGTGCTCAACCTCATCAACATGGTCCCTCTTGGAATCCATTTTTTATTAAACATCGTCTAGATATAGGTTCAAACAAGAGTCAATGGGGAACACATCACCCAAAAGTTACCCTACTCGACTATCAAGGGAGTACATAAGGCATTGGTGGTACTAAGAGTGAATTGTATCATGAAAGTGAAGCTAGGTCCTTCCCAACAACACATTGTAGGAAGTATTGTAACAACCCAATATTTTATGATAAGTGTTATTTTAAATTTATTTTATGTCATGTGTTTTATGCTACAACAAGATTATCTTGTGCTATATGCCACACTGTATTAGCTTGAAGTATATGCAACACTATTCTTTGATTGTGTTACAAACAATTTCATGTTCATTTTATAATAGTCATTCTATGCAACATTGAGTGTATATATATATATATATTGAATGTATATATGAAATATGGTTGGATTCTCTTATACGAAATAATAAAGGAATCTTGCACAACACAGAACCCTGACTTGGCTTGCGTTACACGCAATCGTGACCATCCTCGATAGAGTGTGTTGTACGCAATATCGGGTTTTACTAAACAACGATATATATTTATAATATTATTATAAACTATCCATTATGAATATTATTAACTAAATTTTGAATTTTATAACATTATTATTCATCTTACACATTTTATAGAACATGGTATAAGAAAAAAATAAATTTTTTGGGTAAAATAAGTATTTTTCAAAAAATGCAGTTTTGCCGCATTTTGATGGCGCACCAACTTTAAATCTAGTTTTTGAAATTTTTATAAGTTCAATTTTACAAAATAAAATTATTATTTTGAATCAGGATATAAAATTTTACATTGGATAAAATTTTCATATTATTCTGATAACTTTCATATTTTAATGAATAGTAAAAACACACTATATTTTAATTAAAAACAACTTTTTTCATCGTAATAACTTATGTGGTTAAATTATAATATTAAATGGTTTTAAAGTATAAATAGAATATATTTTTACCATTTAATATAATTTATGTCATTATCCTTGATTTTACATTTAATTCGTAGGTTAAATAAATTCAATCTTTTGCAATGTTTTAAACAAAAACCTGTTTTATTTCGACAACGGGATTAATTTTAATTTAATTTCTACAACATCTATGTATTGAATTTGGAAAAATGGATTCCAGATTTGGAATCAGTGGGTCTAAAATTAGATTAATAAACTACCTTTTATTTTTGGGCTTTATGAATAGTAACAACGGTAAATTTTATTTACCCTAGCAAACGGTAAATTGGCTAATTAAGGGTAAATATAATATTATAAAATTATCCTAATACTTGACTTAATACAATTGGATGATTATAATTTGTCTTAAGTAATATTTGGGTCGAAATGGAATCCATTAGAACCCACTTGGAGGTGATTAAAACCTTTAGTTTATTTTATTTAAAGGAAAGTGAAATATGTCTCACTCAACTTTAATAATTAGAGTATTTTTAATATATGTTTATACAGAATATAAATACGGTTATAAATACTCATTTGGAAAAAAAAATTCTTTGTCATCGTAATTTTTTTTGTAATTTTTAAGAGTTATTTAATTACCTTATTATCTTATACATTAATGATGCAGAAATTATTTATTTAGTGAAAAATCAATAATATAGTTTTTATTAAAATAGTAATACATATCAAAAGGACCAAAAATCTGAAAAACACATATTATAAGTTTATATATAAACCCTAATCATCCAAGGGCCTAATTGTGACCATTTGGATCCTTATTAAGGCGATTATGACACTTATATTATTTTATTTTAAATGATTCCAAAGTTGTCACCTTCATAATTTAATAAATATAACATTTTAAAAATTGTTATTATAAGTTGAATAATTCGAGTAAAATTATTATTGGGAAAGTTAATATATTTATCTTCATCATAGGATTTTATTTTTAATGTGTATGCTACAAATAAGTATATTAAATAATTATACAAAAATGTTGTAGTAATTATTTTATCAAGAGATAAACCAAATAAATGGTTTTAAAAATAATAAAATAAATATTATATGAACTATTAAATGTGATAAAATAATTTTCTAGATACATATGACCTTTTATTAATCTATTAATGCTTTTATTTCGAACATATATTTTGTATATATTTTATTTAAATTCAAATAAATGAATAGTGTCAAAATTGACACTATTGTTATTTTATAAAAATAACATATTCTAAAATTGGTTAAAAATCACAAAAATATTGAAAAATTATAAATTTAAATATATATGGTCTAAAATGTTATAAAGTATCCAATTATGGACAATTCACAGAAAATAAGTTATTATTTGTTTTAATTTAAAATTTAGAATGTTATTACCACAAATAAAATTAAATTGATTAAATAAGGATAAATGAAGTTGATAATGTTTAAAATAAATTCATAACATGTCTAAATTTTATAGGATGGTTCTATTACATCCATATCTCATCTAATATTCTTATATGAGTCATTTTGAATGTTTTTATGTGGGTTTTGGATTTAACATAAACTAATATTTCTTATATTTCCAAAGGTGTCCCTCTCCTCCCTTATAAAAGGGCACCTCCTCCCTCTCATACTCACACCAGTTTGAGCCTTCATGCTCTTCCAAACCCTGCCCATTTCACTTCCCCAATTCCCTAGAAACATCCTAGAGGTCATTGTCGTTTTCAAAGACCAATTTTAGTTCCATAAGAGGAGGTCTCAAAGAGGCTCTTCAAAGAAGAGGTAATGTTCGTTACCGATTCTTTCAACTTTATTTCTTCTTCTACTTCTTGTTCTGTAGATGTTTCATTATGAAGTAATAACATCAGTATCACTCATATACTGATACGTTATTATAAGTATTAAAAAACCCTATTTCAACATCTATCCATCCTACGGAAAACAAAATCACCGAGCGTGCGTACGTACGGAATACCATCTCCACACCGTGGTGTAATCTATTTTACACCACCACCTTACTTGGATGGGTATAATGGTGTAAATAATGAATATATATTATTATTGTAAAGTTATATTTATTCTGAAATAGTATACGTACAGTCAAATACAATTCCATGGGAACGATATCATCGCTCGTGCGTACGTACGGATTACCGTCTCCACGACGCGATGAGATTCATTTTCCAAGTTAAAAATTCAATATTGATTATAAAGTATATATAATAAGTAATAATGAAATATATGACATAATAATTCTACTGTATTTATGTACATATATATGTATTTCATATACTTAATTCCATTCAATTCATTATGGAAATGAAAACAGCGTCCATGCGTACGTACGACCTACCGTCTCCATGAACGGTGTAATTAATTCCATTTATCGATCTATTATATATATGTATATTCTGAATATATATATTATATAATTCATGTTTTACATTCTGGATGTAAGTAATCATGATCTAAGTAATCATATGAATAATTACAAGTTAAAACACGAATGACAAATGAAACGATTTTACCCAAAACGCTACTTTAACATTAATTTACAAAATAACGGATAATATAAAGTCATAAGTGAACTATATATGATATAATAACAATGAATATGATTCTGTAATAAGTCAATGACATTATTTAAATCATTATACAGGAGTTTTGGATACCTACGAAGCATATCGGACCTACGGTAAGGGATAATTTTGCAAATCTCATGTTTATCCGAGATTGCTTATTCGTAATTATTTACTATGGTTATTGCTATCATCCATGTCCATGTTTTATAAAAGTGTTTTCATGTATTTTTAATGTCCTTTTTACCCATTTTTTACTTTTACTACATGGTATGTAAGGAATCTTTCTTTTTTTTACGATACGAGGTACTTTTTTGACTTTTTTTGGCTAATGTACGAGAAGAATGTTTTTTTAACTTATACGGCATGAAAGGATTTTTACATTTTTATAAAGCCTTATTTTCATGAAGATTCCTCCACAATATTTCATGACTATTTTCAATAAAATCCTTTCCTTTTAAAAATGCATGAAATTTTGTGAGAAGAAAATGATTTTAAAGAAGAAAGGATATTTTCCTCAAGAATTCATTTCAAGTGTTTTATCAAAACCATTTTCCATCTAAGATGACATTATTTCATATGTGTATGTTTCAAGTTTAATGTATCAATGATTTACATGGTTTCACGTTTCTTATCATGAAATATCCATTTGTTTTATATGGATTATGTGATGATGGGATGATGTTTATGAAACCCATTTTATTCTTTCGGTTATGATGAATGTTTTAAGTTTATTTTGTGGCACAAGTAAGAATGATTTCATTATGTGATGGGTGGGACCTATATCTCCCTCCAATGCATTGGGTAGAGATTTATATCTCATGATATAGATATGGCTGGAATGGTAAGTTAATCTGTTTCAGTGTTAGATGACTGAAACGAGGAGTGAACTCGATTCAGAAAGAGACTTTGTCCACTAAGATGGTCTTGGAATCAATTCCTTGGATACTATGGAAATCATAACAAGTGCTAAATGGTTTCCACAATTACATGTTTCACTCACATGGTATTTTATCATGCTTAATGTTTCTTTATGATATATGCCTTTCGTACTTCCATGTTTTATGTCATTGCTCAAGCTTTGGATGTTTAAACATTATGTTCATGTTTTTAAGTTCAAATGTATATGATTTGTTTTATTTTATCCATGCATACCCTTACAGAGAATTTGAGATCACCCTTTATATGTTTTCTTTTCCCTAGGATATAAAGAAAGGTTTTAGGTAATAAAACAAAAGGGGAAGATCTTTATGGGAGATGTTGAAGATCTTTCACCATGATTAGATGATTGTGTTCCAAGTTTCCAAAGACACTAAACTATTATGGTCCTTGTGTGTCTATTTTTGTTATTTATTAAGTATTCTGCAAAAGTAATGTAATTTCCATGTACATCAAGCTTCGGGTTTCTACATTTGGTATCATAGGAAATGTTTAGTCGTCCTTTGGAAACTAGGATGTGAAAACGTTAGTGAGTTCCCCAGAGATATTTCATAGGTATGCCTAGGGATGTCCCTAAGGATAAGTATACGTATAGGATATAGTCCTAGAACTATTTTAATGATCTTATAATTTAACCTAAGATGTTAGATGTTGAAGGTACTCCCCCTTTATTATGTTGTTTTCCCTAGCATGGTATTTTCCTCTCACACTATTATTTTTGGGTTTTAGACGATGGTTGGAACCTGAAGGAACCGTGTTGATCTATGTAATGGACAATGCAATGATTGTCCTCCTGACCAAACCAATGTCATGGGATATGGAGTGAACAATCTTATTTCTATACATACACAATCTATGAATCATTCTGGATTTCAAAATGAGAAGAGAAAGGAGCAAAATTCTGTTGAATCCTTCATGAGGGAGCATCCACCTTCATTCAGCAGGTCTTCTGATCCCTTAGTGGCTGAAAAATGGATCAGTACTACTGAAACGATATTTTCAGTTCTACAATGTTCTGAGCATGATAAAGTCATCTTAGTGGTATATCGTTTGGAAGGTGATTCTGATCAATGGTGGAATATTATCAAGAATACAGGTCAAAGAGATGAAATTGAGTCCATGGAATGAGATGAGTTCAAGAACACGTTTTTTAGTAATTACTTCCCTCGTATTCTTCGAACAAAGATGGAAAAGGAGTTTCTTGAGCTTAAGCATAAGGATGATGAATATGGTGGTATATAAGAAGTGAATTTTACAATACTCTAAAGGTATGCATCTGGCTTTATCATCCAACCTGAAAGTAAAGTTGATCGATTTTTTAGTGGCTTAAAAACAAGTCTTCGAAGGGCATTAGCTATAAGAGACTTCAATAGCTATGAAGAAATTTTGCATTGTGCTATCAAGGTAGAACTGGAATTTGGTGTAACATATCCATCTCAGTGTTTTGACAAGAAACGGAAGATGGAGTTCAAGGAGAAATCATAGAACAATGGTGAATAGAAGATGAATGTTTCTTTATGCTCAAAGTGTGGAAAGAAGAATGGTGTATATTGCCTAAAAGGTACTAGAAAATGTTTTAAGAGTGGAAAAGAAGTTCATCGAGCAGTTGATTGTCGAAGTAATCTGAAAACGGTTTCTAATTATGTGAATAAAGAAAAGACTATAGAGAACTCTCCACCAACACTTCAATGCTTCAAGTTCATGGAAGTGGAGCATTATGGTAATAAATGCCCTAATCCACCGGTTAATGATGATCAACGTGAGCAACATCTTAAGGAAAAGGATAAATGGAAGTCTCATTCGATCACTATTTGTGATTTTGAGTATGAAAATGATGTTGTGTAATGATTAAGTGTTTATGTAATGGGATTTCAAAATAGTATCATGGAAACTCATTTATGGTATTGTGGAATTTTGGAATACCTATGTATTGGTTTTCAATAATTATATGGTACTGGTAATCATGAAAAGGTGATTGAAATATTTTTAGAAAACAGATGAAATGCTTATAATGAAGGGATATGTAGAAAATAATATGATAGTAATCATGAGCTCATTACTGATATAAGGACTAAGTGATATTATGGTTTGAGTATATATAATTCTTGGGATTTTGGTATGTGGAAAGTGTTAAAATTTAACAACATTCATGTTTTCACTAAGGTTCAATGGGTATTCATTATTCAAGAGAATACATGATTAAGGTATTCACATGTTTGTAATTTGACCAATGAGATATATCTTATGATATATTGGGGATAAATGATGGCATTCACGTGATTATTATGTGACATTTCAACTAATCATTTTCTTTATAATATGAGCTTGGACCGAAGTATTTTAGATAAGCCTAAAGATTGGAATGGATTATGTTCGACATAAGTTAGTATTGTTTAAGGATAGAACTTTTTTTGATATTATTTATGGGATGTTATAGTAATATATTTTTAGAAAAAGGACAACCTGCAGAACGGGTGACAGCCCATCATGTTGGACAAGGCTGTGGGAATTGAACCCACAACTGAAGTGTGAATGGACTTTATCGCATACCACTGGCCTACAAGATGTCCCTGGTTAGTAGAAACTAGTTTTATTTTATTAATTGGTATGAAATATGAAGTATAAGTTCATTTTTGGAATCGTATATGATTAACCTCACCATAGATGGATTTGTATATTTGATAACATTTGCTAAACTTTTGTTTGAAACAGATGGAATGTCCCATAATTCTATCACATGATCTATTAACACTTCACGAATAACAAATTCAACTTCATTTATTTAAGAGATGAAGTGGAAAATTGTTCAAAGCACGAACAACAGTGAGATTGTACCAAAATCAAGAAATTATTTCTTCTAATTCAAAATTTTCAACTTTCGGAAAATGATATTGAAAACCAAAAATGATGTCCTAGTGCTCTTATATCCGATGAATCAGATGGTACGTTAGAATATCACAAATTTATGGCTTTGTGATTGTTGGATTTTTCATAGCCATGTCCTCTACCACTCTCCATCAGAACTTCATGGTTAGATTTTTCTTCCATATCCATATTTTCACCTATGTTCTCCTATGTGGAAACTTAGTTATTAGTTAATTTGGGTAACCGTTACATTTCATACTTTAGTTTTTAAAGTTATGTTTTTGTATTTCGTTTTATGATGTGTGTTTCAATT
This sequence comes from Viscum album, assembly GCA_963277665.1. Classification (NCBI taxonomy): domain Eukaryota; kingdom Viridiplantae; phylum Streptophyta; class Magnoliopsida; order Santalales; family Viscaceae; genus Viscum; species Viscum album. Next base: position 846,372,208 of record OY728128.1, read on the forward strand.
AAAGTAGCTTTCAAGAAGAAAACCATGTATAACCCCGACGAATTTCGAGGGAGAAATTTATTTTAAGGGGGGTAGAATGTAATAACCCGATATTTTATGGTAAGTGTTCTTTTTAATTTATTTGATGTCATGGGTTTTAGGCTGCAACAAGATTATCTTGTGCTATACTCCACACTGTATTAGCTTGAATTATACGAAACACTATTCTTAGATTGTGTTACACACAATTTCAAGTTAGTTTTATAATAGTCATTCTACACAACATTAAGTGTATATATATATATATATTCAATGTATAAATGAAATATGGTTAGATTCTATTATACTAAATAATAAATGATTCTTGCACAACACACAACCCTGAATTGGCTTCTGTTACACGCAATCACGACCTTCCTCGATAGCGTGTGTTGTACGCAATACTGGGTTTCACTAAACAATGATATATTATTATAATATTATTATGAAATAGCCTTTATGAATAGTATTAACTAAAATTTTAATTTTATAAAATTATTATTCATCTTACACATTTTCTAGAACATGGTATAAGAACAAAATAATTTTTTCGATTAAAATAAGTATTTTTCAAAAAACGCAGTTTTGCCAACTTTTGATGGCGCACCCACATTAAATATATTTTTTGACATGTTTATAAGTTCAATTTTACAAAATAAAATTATTATTTGTAATCAGGATATAAAATTTTACCTTGGATAACATTTTCATATTATTCTGATAACTTTCAAATTTTAATGAATAGTAAAAACACGCTATATATTAATTAAAAACAAATTTTTCATCGTAATAACTAATGTGGTTAATTTATAATATAATATGGTTTTAAAATATAAATAGAATATATTTTTACCATTTAATATAATTTTTGTCATTAACCTTGATTTTACATTGAATTCGTAGGTTAAATAAATTCAATCTTTTGCAATGTTTTAAACAAAAACTCGTTTTCCTTCGACAACGAGATTAATTTTAATTTAATTGCTGAAACATATGTGTATTGAATTTGGAAAAATAGATTCCATATTTGGAATCAGTGGGTCCAAATTATATTAATAGACTACCTTTTATTTTTTGTCTTTATGAATAGTAACAACGGTAAATTTTATTTACCATAGTAAAAGGTAAATTGGGGAATTAAGGGTAAATATAATATTATAAAATTATCATAATTCTTGTATTAATACAATTGTATGATTATAATTTGTCCTAAGTCATATTTGGGTCGAAATGGAATCCATTAGAACCCAATTGGAGGTGATTCAGACCTTTAGTTTATTTTATTTAAAGGAAAGTGAAATATGTCTCACTCAACTTTAATAATTAATGTATTTTTAATAGAAGTTTATACAGAATATAAATTCGGTTATAATTACTCCTTTTAAAGGAAAAATGTTTTTCATTTTCATGGTAATTTATTTGTAATTCTTAAGAGTTATTTAATTACCTTATTATCTTATACATTAATGATGCAGAAATTATTTATTTAGTGAAAAATCAATAATATAGTTTGTATTGAAACAGTAATACATATCGAAAGGCCCAAAAATCTGAAAAAAACATATTATTAGTGTATATATAAACCCTAATAATCCACTTTCCGAATATTTGACCATTTGTATCCTTATTAAGGCGATTATGACACTTATATTATTTTATTTTAAATGATGCCAAAGTTGTCACCTTCATAATTTAATAAATATAACAATTTAAATATTTGTATCTTAAGATGATAAATTAGATTAAAAGTATTAATTTGAAAGTTAATAGATTTATCTTCATCATAGGATTTTATTTTTAACTTTTATTCAACAAATAAGTATATTAAATAATTATACAATACTATTGTAGTAATTATTTAATTAAGAGATAAACCAAATAAATGGTTTTACAAATAATAAAATAAATATTATATGAAATATTTAATGTGACACAATAATATTCTAGATACATATGACCTTTTATGAATCAACTAAATCTTTTAGTTCGAACATGTCTTTTGTAAATATTTTATTTAAATTCAAATAAATAAATAGTGTCAAAATTGACCCTATTGTTATTTTATAACAATAACATATTCTAAACTTGTTTAAAAATCACAAAAATATTTAAAAATTATAAATTTAAATTTATATGGTATAAAATGTTATAATGTATCCAATTATGGACAATTCACAACAAATAAGTAATTATTTGTTATAATTTAAAATTTATAATGTTATTACAACGAATAAAATTAAATTGATAAATAAGTATAAATCAAGTTGATAATGTTTAAAATAATTTCCTAACATGTATAAATTTTATTTTTTGATGAGATTACATCCCTATCTCATCTAATATTCGGATATGTGTCATTTTGGAAGTTTTTATGTTGGTTTTTATTTAACATAAACTAATATTTCTTATATTTCAAAAGGTGCCCCTCTCCTCCTTTATAAAAGGGCACCTCCTCCCTCTACTCCTCACACCACTTTGAGCCTTAAAGCTCGTCCAAACCCTACCCATTTCACTTACCCACTTCCCTAGAAACATCCTAGAGGTCCTGGTTTTCTTCAAAGTCCAATTTTCTTTCCCTAAGAGGAGGTCTCAAAGATGCGCTTCAAAGAAGAGGTAATGTCCGTTACCGATTCATTCAACTTTATTTCTTCTTCTACTTCTTATTATTTAGTTGTTTAATTATGAAGTAATAACTTCAGTATCACTCATATAATGATATGTTATTGTACTTATGAAACAACCCTATTTCACCATCAATCCATCCTATGGAAAACGAAATCACCACGCGTGCGTACGTACGGAATACCGTCTCCACGCTGTGGTGTAATCTATTTACCACCACCACCTTACATGGATGGGTATAATGGAGTAAATAATGACTATATATGATTATTGTAAAGTTATATTGATTCTTAAATAGTATACATACACTCTAATATAATTCCATTGGAATGATATCATCGCTCGTGCGTACGTATGGATTACCGTCTCCATGACGCGATGAGATTAATTTTCCATGTAAAAAAATCAAGATTGATTATAAAGTATATATAATATGTAATAATGAAATATATGACATAATAATGTTATTGGATTTATGTACATATATATGTATTTCATATACATAATTCCATTCAATACAATAAGGAAACGAAAACAGCGTCCATGCGTACGTACGACCTACCATCTCCATGAACGGTGTATTTCTTTCCATTTATCGATCTATTATATATATGTATATTAGGAATATATATTATATATAAATCATGTTTTACATTCTGAATGTAAGAAATCCTGATCTATGTAATCAGATGAATAATTAAAAGATAAAGAACGAACGGAAAATGAAACAATTTTACCCAAAACGCTACATTAACATGAATTTACAGAAGAATGGGTAATATAAAGTCATAAGTGAACCATATATGATATAATAACAATGAATATGATTCTTTATTAAGTCAATGACATTATTTAAATCATTATACAGGAGGTTTGTATACGTATGAAGCATATTGGACCTACGGTAGGGGATAATTTTTCAAATCTCATTTTTATCCGAGATTGCTTATTCGTAAGTATTTACTGGGGTTATAGCTATCATCCATGTCCATGTTTTATAAAATTGTTTTCATCTATGTTTAAAGTCCTTTTTATCCATTTTTTTACTTTTACTACCTGGTATGTAAGGAATCATTCTTTTGTTTACGTTACGAGGTACTTTTTTGAATTTTCCGGTAAATGTATGAGAAGAATACTTTTTCAACTTATACGGAATGAAAGGATTTTTATGTTTTTATAAAGCCTTATTTTCATGAAGCTTCCTCCAAAAGATTTCATAACTATTCTCAATAAAATCCTTTCCTTTTAAAAATGCATTACATTTTGTGAAAAGAAAATGATGTTAATGAAGAAAGGATATTTTCCTCAAGAATTCAATTCAAGTGTTTTATCGAAACCATTTTCCATCTAAGATGACATTTTTTCATATATGTATGTTTCAAGTTTTATGTCTCTATGATTTACATGGTTTCACCATTCTTATGATGAAATATCAATTTGTTTTATATGGATTATGTGATTATGGGATGATGTTTATGAAACCCATTTTATTTTTTGGGTTATGATGATTGTTTTATGTTTATTTCATGGCACAAGTAAGAATGATTTCATTATGAGACGGGTGGGACCTATATCTCCATCAAATAAATTGGGTAAAGATTTATATCTCGTGAGATAGACATGGATGGAACGGTAAGTTAATCTGGTTCAGTGTTACAGGACTGAAACGAGGAGTGAACTCAATTTAGAAAGGGACTTTGTCCACTAAGATGGTCTTGGCAGCAATGCCTTGGCTACTATGGAAATCATAACAAGTTCTGAATAGTGGCCACAATTACATGTTTTACTCCCATGCTATTTTATCATTCTTAATGTTTCATTATGATCTATGCCTTATGTATTTCCATGTTTTATGTCATTTCTCAAGCTTTTGATGTTTAAACATTATGTTCATGTTTTTGAGTTCAAATGTATACGATTTGTTTTATTTTATCCATGAATACACTTACTGAGCATTGGAGCACACCCTTTATATGTTTTATTTTCTCTAGGATATAAGGAATGTTTTTAGGTAAGAAAACAAAAGGGGAATATCTTTATGGGAGATGTTGAAGATCTTTCACCACGATTAGAAGATTACGTTCGAAGTTTCCAATGACACTAAACTATTACGATCCTTGTGTGTCTGTTTTTGTTATGTATTAAGTATTCCGCAAAAGTAATGTAATGTCCATGTACGTCAAGCTTCGGGGCTCTACAGTTGGTATCAGAGGAATGGTTTAGTCATCCTTTGGAAACTAGAATGTGAAAATGTTAGTGACATCCCTAGTGATATTTCTTAGGTATTTCTAGGGATGTCTGTAAGGATAAGTATACGTATATGATATAGTCCTAGAACTACGGTAACGATCTTAGAATTTACCCTAATATGTTAGATGTTTAAGGTACTCCCCCTTTATTATGTTGTTTTCCTTAGCATATTATTTTATTCTCACACTATTATTTTTGGGTTTTAGACGATGGCTGGAACCCGAAGGGACCGTGTTGATCAATGTAAGGGACAATGCAATGATTTTCCTCCTGACCAAACAAATTTCATGGGAGATGGAGTGACCAATCTTATTTCTATACTTACACAAGCTATGAATCATTATGGATTTCAAAATGAGCAGAGAAAGGAGCAACATTCTGTTGAATCCTTCATGAGGTAGCGTCCACCTTCATTCAGCGGGTCTTCTGATCCCTTAGTGGCTGAACAATGGATCAGTACTACTGAAAAGATATTTTCAGTTCTACAATGTTCTAAGCATGATAAAGTCATCTTGGAAGTATATTGTTTGGAAGGTGATTCTGATCAATGGTGGAATCGTATCAAGAATATAAGGCAAAGAGATGAAATTGAGTCTATGGAATGGAAGAGTTCAAGAACATGTTTTTCAGTATGTACTTCCCTCGTATTCTTCGAACAATGATGGAAAAGGAGTTTCTTGAGCTTAAGCAGAAGGATGATGAATCTGTTGGTATATACGAAGTGAATTTTTCAATACATGCAAGGTATGCATATGGATTTATCATCCAACCTGAAAGTAAAGTTGATCGATTTTTCAGTGGCATAAAACCAAGTCTTCGAAGGGAATTAGCTATAAGATTCTTTAGTAGCTATGAAGAAATTGTGCATTGTGATATCATGGTAGAACTGGAAGTTGGTGTATCATATCCATCTCATGGTTTTGACAAGAAATGAAAGAAGGAGTTTAAGGAGAAATCTCAGAACAATGGTGAAAAGAAGATGAATGTTTCTTTATGCTCAATTTGTTGAAAGAAGCATGGTGGAGATTGCCTAAATGGTACTAGAAAATGTTTTTAGTGTGGAAAAGAAGGTCATCGAGAAGTTGATTATCGAAGTAATGGGAAAAAGGTTTCTAATGATGTGAATAGAGAAAAGACTACAGAGAACTCTCCAGGAACACTTCAATGCTTCAAGTGCAAGGAAATGGGGCATTATGGTAATAAATGCCCTAATCCACGGGTTAATGATAATCAATGTGAGCAACATCTTAAGGAAAATGATAAAGGGAAGTATCATGCGATCACTATTTGTGATGTTTAGTATGAAAATGATGTTGTGTAATGATTAAGTGTTTATGTAATGAGATCTCAAAATAGTATCATGGAATCTCATTTATGGTATTGTGGAATTTTGGAATATCTATGTATTGTTTTTCAATAATTATATGGTGCTAGTAACCATGAAAAGGTGATTGAAATATTTTTAGAAAGCAGATTAAATGCGTATAATGAAGGGATACAGAGAAAATAATATGATAGTAATCATGAGATCATGACTGATATAAAGACTAAGTGATATTATGGTTTGAGTGTATAGAATTTTTGGGATTTTGGTATGTGGAAAGTGTTAAAATTTAACAACATTCATGTTTTCACTAAGGTTCAATGGGTATTCATTCTTCAAGAGAATACATGATTAAGGTATTCACATGTTTGTAATTTTACCAATGTGATATATCTTATGATATATTGGGGATAAATGATGGAATTCATGTGATTGTTATGTGACATTTCAAGTAATCATTTTATTTATACTATGAACTTGGACGGAAGTATTTTAGATAAGCCTAATGATTTCAATGGATTATATTGGACATAAGTTAGTATTGTTTAAGGATAAAACTTTTTTTGATATTATTTATGGGATGTTATAGTAATGTAGTTTTAGAAAAACGACAACATGTAGGATGGGAGACAGCCCATCGCGTTGGACAAGGATATGGGAATCGAACCCACAACTGAAGTGTGACAAGCCTTTATCGCATGCCATTGTCCTACATGAAGTCACTGGTTTGTAGAAACTAGTTTTATTTTATTAATCGGTATGATATATGAAGTATAAGTTCATTTCTGGAATCGTATATGATTAACCTCACAATAGATGGACTTATGTATATTTGATAACTCTTGCTAAACATTTGTTTGAAACAGATGGAATGACCAATAATTCTATCACATGATCTGTTTACACTTCACGAATAACAAATTGATATTCATTTATTTATGATATGAAATGGAAAATTGTTCACAGCACGATCAACAGTGAGATTGTACCAAAATCAAGCAATTATTTCTTCTAATTCAAAATTTTCATCTTTAGGGAAATGATATTGAAAAACAAAAATGTTTTCCTAGTGCTCTTATATCCGATGAATCAGATGGTACCTTTGATCATCACAAATTTATGGCTTTGTGATTGTTGGATTTTTCATAGCCATGTCCTCTACTACTCTCCATCAGAACTTGATGGTTAGATTTTTCTTCCATATCCATATTTTCACCTATGTTCTCCTATGTGGAAACCTAGTGATTAGTTAATTTGGGTAACCATTACGTTTCATACTTTAGTTTTTAATGTTAAGTTTTCGTATTTCATTTTATGATGTGTGTTTCAATTAAAGTAACTTTCAAGTAGAAAACCATGTATAACCCCGACGAATTTCGAGGGAGAAATTCATTTTAAGAGAGGTAGAATGTAACAAACCGATATTTTATTATATGTGTTCTTTTTAATTTATTTTATTTCGTGGGTTTTATGCTACAAAAATATTATCTTGTGTTATACACTACACTTTATTAGCTTGAAGTATACGCAACACTATTCTTAGATTGTGTTACACACAATTTCAAGTTCGTTTTATAATAGTCATTCTACGCAACATTGAGTGTATATTTATATATATTCAATGTACCAATGAAATATGGTTGGATTCTATTATACTAAATAATAAAGGATTCTTACACAACACGCAACCCTGACTTGGCTTGCATTACACGCAATCGTGACCTTCCTCGATAGCGTGTGTGGTACGCAATACCGGGATTTACTAAACAATGATATATTATTATAATATTATTATGAACTAGACTTTATGAATAGTATTAAATAAATTTTGAATTTTATAACATTATTATTCATCTTACACATTTTCAAGAACATGGTATAATTACAAAATAATTTTTTCAGGTAAAATAAGTATTTTTCCAAAAATGCAGTTTTTCCGCCTTTTGATGGCGCACCCACATTAAATATAGTTTTTTGACATGTTTATAAGTAAAATTTTACAAAATAAAATTATTATTTGGAATCAGGATATAAAATTACCTTGTATAAAATTTTCATATTATTCTGATAACTTTCATATTTTAATGGATAGTAAAAACACGATATATTATAATTAAAAACAACTTTTTTAATCATAATAACTTATGTGGTTAAATTATAATATTGAATGGTTTTAAAGTATAAATATAATATATTTTTACCATTTAATATGATGTATGTCATTAGCCTTGATTTTACATTGAATTTGTAGGTTAAATAAATTAAATCTTTTGCAATGTTTTAAACAAAAACTTGTTTTCTTTCGACAACAGGATTAATTTTAATTTAATTTCTGAAATTTTTGTGTATTTAATTTGGAAGAATGGATTACATATTTGAAATCTGTGGTTCCAAATTATATTAATAGACTACCTTTTATTTTTGGGCTTTATGAATAGTATCAATGGCAAATTTTATTTACCATAATAAAAGGTAAATTGGGTAATTAAGGGTAAATATAATATTATAAAATTATCCTAATACTTGCCTTAATACAATTGGATGATTATAATTTGTCTTAAGTAATATTTTGGTCGAAATGGAATCCATTAGAACCCACTTTGAGGTGATTAAGACCTTTAGATTATTTTTTTTAAAGGAAAGTGAAATATGTCTCACTCAATTTTAATAATTAGAGTATTTTTAATATAATTTTATACAGAATATAAATTCGGTTATAAATACTCATTTGAAATAAAAAAAATTATGGTAATTTATTTGTAATTTTTAAGTGTTATTTTATTACCTTATTATCTTATACATTAATTATGCAGAAATTATTTATTTAGTGAAAAATCAATAATATAGTTTTTATTGAAATAGTAATACATATAAAAAGGCCCAAAAATCAGCACAAAACTTATTATTAGTGTATATATAAACCCTAATCATCCACTGGACAAATTTATTACCATTTTGATCCTTATTAAGGTGATTATGACACTTATATTATTTTATTTTAAATGATTCCAAAGTTGTCACCTACATAATTTAATAAATATAACAATTTAAATATTGTGATTTTAAGATTATAAATTAGAGTAAAAGTATTATTCTGAAAGTTAATAGATTTATTTTCATCATAGGATTTTATTTTTAATTTTTATGCAACAAATAAGTATATTAAATAATTATACAAAAATGTTGTAGTAATTATTTTATTAAGAGATAAACCAAATAAATGGTTTTAAAAATAATAAAATAAATATTATATGAACTATTTAATGTGATAAACTACTTTTCTAGATACATATTACCTTTTATGAATCTATTAAAGCTTTTATTTTTAACATATCTTATGTATATATTTTATTTAAATTCAAATAAATTAATAGTGTCAAAATTGACACTATTGAAATTTTATAAAAATAACATATTATAAAATTGTTTAAAAATCACAAAAATGTTTAAAAATTATAAACATAACTTTATAGGGTCTAAAATTTTATAAATTATCCAATTATGGAAAATTAACAACAAATAAGTAATTATTTGTTATAATTTAAAATTTAGAATGTTATTACCACAAATAAAATAAAATTGATTAAATAAGGATAAATCAAGTTGATAATGTTTAAAATAAATTTCTAACATGTCTAAATTTAATTGGTTGATGATATTACATCTCTATCTCATCTAATATTAGAATATGAGTCATTTTGGAAGTTTTTATGTGGGGTTTGGATTTAACATAAACTAATATTTCTTATATTTCCAAAGGTTCCCCTCTCCTCCCTTATAAAAGGGCACCACCTCCCTCTCCTCCTCACACAATTTGAGCCTTAGATGTTGTCCAAACCCTGCCCATTTCACTTCCCCATTTCCCTAGAAACATCCTAGAGGTCCTTCTTATCTTCAAAGACCAATTTTCATGCCCTAAGAGGAGGTCTCAAAGAGACGCTTTAAAGAAGAGGTAATGTCTGTTACCAATTCTTTCAACTTTATTTCTTCTTATACTTATTCTTCTTAAATTTTTTAATTATAAGTAATAACATAAGTATCACTCATATACTGATATGTTATTATAAGTATGAAACAAACCTATTTCACCATCTATCCATCCTACGGAAAACGAAATCACCGCGCGTGCGTACGTACGGAATACCGTCTCCACGCCGTGGTGTAATCTATTTTCCACCACCACCCTACATGCATGGGTATAATGGTGTAAATAATGACTATATATTATTATTTTAAATTTATATTGATTCTGAAATAGTATACATACACTCCAATACAATTCCATGTGAACGATATCATCTCTCGTGCGTACGTACGGATTACCATCTCCACGACGCGATGAGATTCATTTTCCATGTTAAAAATTCAAGATTGATAATAAAGTATGTATAATAGGTAATAATTAAATATATGACATTATAATTCTACTGTATTTATGTACAAATATATGTATGTCATATACTTAATTCCATTCAATTCAAAAAGGAAATGAAAACAGCGTCCATGCGTACGTACGACCTACCGTCTCCATGAACGGTGTATTTCTTTCCATTTATCGATCTATTATATATATGTATATTCTGAATATATATTATTTATAAATCATATTTTACATTATGTATGTAATTAATCATGATCTATGTAATTATATGAATAATTACAAGTTAAAACACGGACGACAAATGAAACGATTTTACCCAAAATGCTACATTATCATGATGTTACAGAAGAACGAGTAATATAAAGTCATAAGTGAACCATATATGATATAATAACAATTAATATGATTATTTAATAAGTCAATAACATTATTTAAATCATTATACTGTAGGTTTGGATACGTACGAAGCATATCGGACCTACGGTAAGGGATAATTTTGCAAATCTCATTTTTAACCGAGATTGCTTATTCATAAGTATTTACTGGTGTTATTGCTATCATCCATGTCCATGTTTTATAAAAGTTTTTCCATGTATGTATAAAGTCCTTTTTACCCATTTTTGACTTTTAATACATGCTATGTGAGGAATATTTCTTTTGTTTACGTTACAAGGTACTTTTTTGACTTTTTCGGCAAATGTACGAGAAGAATGTTTTTTTAAATTATACGGCATGAAAGGATTTTTATGTTATGATAAAGCCTTGTATTCATGAAGCTCCCTCCAAAAGATTTCATTACTATTTTCAATAAAATCCTTTCCTTTTAAAAATGCGTGGCATTTTGTGAAAAGAAAATGATTTTAAAGAATAAAGGATATTTTCCAGAAGAATTCATTTCAAGTGTTTTATGAAAACCATTTTCCATCTAAGATGAAATTATTTCATAAGTGTATGTTTCACGTTTAATGTCTCTATGATATACATGGTTTCACCTTTCTTATGATTAAATATCCATTTGTTTAATATGGATTATGTGATTATGGGATGATGTATATGAAACCCATTTTATTTTTTGAGTTATGATGAATGTTTTAGGTTTATTTTGTGGCACAAGTAAGAATGATTTCATTATGAGATGGGTGGGACCTATATCTCCATCCAATGCATTGGGTAAAGATTTATATCTCGTGAGATAGAAATGGCTGGAATGGTAAGTTAATCTGGTTCAGTGTTACAGGACTGAAACTAGGAGTGAACTCGATTCAGAAAGGGACTTTTTCCACTAAGATGGTCTTGGCAGTAATGCCTTGGCTACTATGGAAATCATAACAAGTTCTGAATGGTGGCCACAATTACATGTTTTACTCCCATGCTATTTTATCATGATTAATGTTTCTTTATGATCTATGCCTTACGTATTTCCTTGTTTTATGTCATTTCTCAAGCTTTTTATGTTTAAACATTATGTTCATGTTTTTAAGTTCAAATGTATATGATTTGTTTTATTTTATCCACGCATACCCTTACTAAGAATTGGAGCTCACCCTTTATATGTTTTCTTTTCTCCAGGATATAAAGAAAGTTTTTAGGTAAGAAAACAGAAGGGGAAGATCTTTATGGGAGATGTTGAAGATCTTTCACCACGATCAGAAGATTACGTTAGAATTTTCCAAAGACAATAAACTATTACGATCCTTGTGTGTCTATTTTTGTTATGTATTAAGTATTCCACAAAAGTAATGTAATTCCCATGTACGTCAAGCTTCGGGGCTCTACATTTAGTATTAGAGGAAAGGTTTAGACATCCTTTGCAAACTAGGATGTGAAAATGTTAGTGACATCCCTAGTGATATTTCTTAGGTATGTCTAGGGATGTCCGTAAGGATAAGTATACGTATAGGATATAGTCCTAGAACTACGGTAACGATATTATAATTTAACCTAATATGTAAGATGTTGAAGGTACTCCCACTTTATTATGTTGTTTTCCCTAGCATGGTATTTTCCTCTCACACTATTATTTTTGGGTTTTAGACGATGGCTGGAAACCGAAGGAACCGTGTTGATCAATGTAATGGACAATGCAATGATGGTCCTCCTGACCAAACCAATTTCATGGGAGATGGAGTGCACAATATTATTTCTATACTCACACAAGCTATGAATAATTCTGGATTTCAAATTGAGCAGAGAAAGGAGAAACATTCTATTGAATCGTTAATGAGGTAGGATCCTCCTTCATTCAGTGGGTCTTCTGATCCCTTAGTGGCTGAACAATGGATCAGTACTACTGAATAGATATTTTCAGTTCTACAATGTTCTGAGCATGATAAGTTCATCTTGGCAGTATATTGTTTGGAAGGTGATTCTGATCAATGGTGGAATCTTATCAATAATATAAGGCAAAGAGATGAAATTGAGTCCATGGAATGGGACGACTTCATGAACATGTTTTTCAGTATGTACTTCCCTCGTATTCTTCGAACAAAGATGGAAAAGGAGTTTCTTGAGCTTAAGAAGAAGGATGATGAATCTGTTGGTATATACGAAGTGAATTTTACAACACTTGCAAGGTATGCATCTGGCTTTATCATCCAACCTGAAAGTAAAGTTGATTGATTTTTCAGTGGCATAAAACCAAGTCTTAGAAGGGCATTATCTATAAGAGAATTTAGTAGCTATGAAGAAATTGTGCGTTGTGCTATCAAGGTTGAACTAGAAGTTGGTGTATCATATCCATCTCATGGTTTTGACAAGAAACAAAAGATGGAGTTCAAGGAGAAATATTAGAACAATGGTGAAAAGAAGATGAATGTTTCTTTATGCTCAATGTGTGGAATGAAGAATGGTGGATATTGCCTAAATGGTACTAGAAAATGTTTTCAGTGTGGAGAGGAAGGTCAACGAGAAGTTGATTGTCGAAGTAATGGGAAAAAGGATGCTAATGATGTGAATAAAGAAAAGACTACAGAGAACTCTCCAGCAACACTTCAATTCTTCAAGTGCAAGGAAATGGGGCATTATGATAATAAATGCCCTAATCCATGGGTTAATGATAATCAACGTGAGCAACATCTTAAGGAAAAGGATAAAGGGATGTCTCCTACGATCACTATTTGTGATGTTGAGTATGAAAATGATGTTGTGTAATGTTTAAGTGTTTATGTAATGGGATCTCAGAATAGTATCATGGAATCTCATTTATGGTATTGTGGAATTTTGGAATATCTATGTCTTGGTTTTCAATAATTATATGGTACTAGTAACCATGAAAAGGTGATTGAAATATTTTTAAAAAGCAGATGAAATGCATATAATGAAGGGATATAGAGAAGATAATATGATAGTAATCATGAGCTCATGACTGATATAAATAATAAGTGATATTATGGTTTGAGTATATAGAATTTTTGGGATTTTGGTATGTGGAAAGTGTTAAAATTTAAGAACATTCATGTTTTCACTATGGTTCAATGGGTATTCATTCTTCAAGAGAATACATGATTAAGGTATTCACATGTTTGTAATTTTACCAATGAGATATATCTTATGATATATTGGGGATAAATAATGGAATTCACATGATTGTTATTTGACATTTCAAGTAATCATTTTCTTTATACTATGAACTTGGACTGAAGTATTTTAGATAAGCCTAAAGATTGAATTGGATTATGTTGGAAATAAGTTAGTATTTTTTAAGGATAAAACTTTTTTTGATTTTATTTATGGGATGTTATAGTAATGTAGTTTTAGAAAAACGACAACCTGTAGGATGGGCGACAACACATCGCATTGGACAAGGATATGGGAATCAAACCCACAACTGAAGTGCGACTGGCCTTTATCGCATACCACTGGCCTACAGGAAGTCACTGGTTAGTAGAAACTAGTTTGATTTTATTAATCGGTATGATATATGATGTATAAGTTCATTTTTGGAATCGTATATGATTAACCTCACCATAGATGGACTTATGTATATTTGATAACTTTTGCTAAACTTTTGTTTGAAACTGATGGAATGACCCATAATTCTATCACATGATCTGTTAACACTTCACGAATAACAAATTCATCTTCATTTATTTATGAGATGAAGTTGAAAATTGTTCAAAGCACGAAAAACAGTGAGATTGTACCAAAATCAAGCAATTATTTCTTCAAATTCAAAATTTTCAACTTTAGGGAAATGATATTGAAAAACAAAAATGTTTTCCTAGTGCTCTTATATCTGATTAATCAGATGGTACCTTAGATCATCACAAATTTATGTCTTTGTGATTGTTGGATTTTTCATAGCCATGTCCTCTACCACTCTCCATCAGAACTTGATGGTTAGATTTTTCTTCCATGTCCATATTTTCACCTATGTTCTCCTATGTGTAAACCTAGTGATTAGTTAATTTGGGTAACCATTTTGTTTCATACTTTCGTTTTTAATTTTAAGTTTTCGTATTTCATTTTACTATGTGTGTTTCAATTAAGGTAACTTTCAAGTAGAAAACCATGTATAAACCCGACGAATTTCTAGGAAAAAAATCATTTTAAGGGGGGTAGAATGTAACAAACCGATATTTTATGATATGTGTTCTTTTTGATTTAATTGATTTCTTGGGTTTTATGCTACAACAAGATTATCTTGTGCTATACGCCACACATTATTAGTTTGAAGTATACGCAACACTATTCTTAGATTGTGTTACACACAATTTCAAGTTTGTTTATAATAGTCATTCTACGCAACATTTAGTGTATATATATATATATATTAAATGTACAAATGAAATATGGTTGGATTCTGTTATACTAAATAATAAAGGATTTTTTCACAACACGCAACCCTGACTTGGCTTGCATTACACGCAATCGCGACCTTCCTCGATATCGTGTATTGTACGCAATACCGGGATTTACTAAACAATGATATATTATTATAATATTATTATGAACTAGCCGTTATGAATAGTATTAACTAAATTTTTAATTTTATAACATTATTATTCATCTTACAATTTTTTAGAACATGGTATAATAACAAAATAAATTTTTCGGGTAAAATAAGTATTTTTCCAAAAATACAGTTTTGCCGCCTTTTGATGGCGCACCCACATTAAATCTAGTTTTTTGACATGTTTATACGTATAATTTTACAAAA
Organism: Viscum album; assembly: GCA_963277665.1. Classification (NCBI taxonomy): domain Eukaryota; kingdom Viridiplantae; phylum Streptophyta; class Magnoliopsida; order Santalales; family Viscaceae; genus Viscum; species Viscum album. The sequence continues at coordinate 846,387,961 of OY728128.1, forward strand.
TAAAATTATTATTTGGTATCAGGATATAAAATTACCTTGGATAAAATTTTCATATTATTCTAATAACTTTTATATTTTAATGGATAGTAAAAACACGCTATATTATAATTAAAAACTACTTTTTTGATCGTAATAACTTATGTGGTTAAATTATAATATTGAATGTTTTTAAATTATAAATAGAATATATTTTTACCATTTAATATAATGTATGTCATTAGCCTTGATATTACTATGATTTCATAGGTTAAATAAATTCAATCTTTTTCAATGTTTTAAACAAAAACCCGTTTTCTTTCGACAACAGGATTAATTTTAATTTAATTTCTGCAACTTCTGTGTATTGAATTTGGAAAAAATGGATTCCATATTTGAAATATGTGGTTCCAAATTATATTAATAGACTACCTTTTATTTTTGGCCTTTATGAATAGTATCAATGACCAATTTTATTTACCATAGTAAAAGGTAAATTGGGTAATTAAGGGTAAATATAATATTATAAAATTATCCCAATACTTTCCTTAATACAATTGGATGATTATAATTTGTCTTAAGTCATATTTTGGTCGAAATGGAATCCATTAGAATCCACTTTGAGGTGATTAAGTCCTTTAGTTTATTTTTTTTAAAGGAAAGTGAAATATGTCTCACTCAACTTTAATAATTAAAGTATTTTTAATATAATTTTATACATAATATAAATTCGTTTATAAATACTCATTTGAAATAAAAAAAATTTCTTTTTCATGGTAATTTATTTTTAATTTTTAAGATTTATTTATTTACCTTATTATCTTATACATTAATGATGCAGAAATTATTTATTTTGTGAAAAATCAATAATATAGTTTTTATTGAAATAGTAATACATATCAAAAGTCCCCAAAATCAGCACAAAACTTATTATTAGTGTATATATAAACCGTAATAATCCACTGGCCGAATTTTTGACCATTTGGATCCTTATTAAGGTGATTATGACACTTATTTTATTTTATTTTAAATGATTCCAAAGTTGACACCTACATAATTTAATAAATATAATAGTTTAAATATTGTGATTTTAAGATGATAAATTCGAGTTAAAGTACTATTCTAAAAGTTAATAGATTTATTTTCATCATAGGATTTTATTTTTAATTTTTATGCAAAAATATGTATATTAAATAATTATACATGAATGATGTAGTAATTATTTTATTAAGAGATAAACCAAATAAATGGTTTTAAAAATAATAAAATAAATATTATATGAACTATTTAATGTGATAAACTACTTTTCTAGATACATATGACCTTTAATGAATCTATTAAAGCTTTTATTTCGAACATATCTTCTGTATATATTTTATTTAAATTAAAATAAATGAATAGTGTCAAAATTGACACTATTGAAATTTTATAAAAATAACATATTATAAAATTGTTTAAAAATCACAAAAATATTTAAAACTTATAAACTTAAATTTATATGGTCTAAAATGTTATAAATTATCCAATTATGGACAATTCACAACAAATAAGTAATTATTTCTTATATTTTAAAATTTAGAATATTATTACCACAAATAAAATTAAATTGATTAAATAAGGATAAAACAAGTTGATAATGTTTAAAATAAATTCCTAACATGTATAAATTTTATTGGTTTATTATATTACATTCCTATATCATATAATATTCTTATATGAGTCATTTTGGAAGTTTTTATGTGGGGTTTGGATTTAACATAAACTAATATTTCTTATATTTCCAAAGGTGCCCCTCTCCTCCCTTATAAAAGGGCACCTCCCCCCTCTCCTCCTCACACAATTTGAGCCTTAACACTTGGCCAACCCCTGCCCATTTCACTTACCCACTTCCCTAGAAACATCCTAGAGGTCCTTCTCTTCTTCAAAGACCAATTTTCGTGCCCTAAGAGGAGGTCTCAAAGAGGTGCTTCAAAGAAGAGGTAATGTCCATTACCGATTCTTTCAACTTTATTTATTCTTATACTTCTTCTTCTTTACATTTTTAATTATATAGTAATAACATCATTATAACTAATATACTGATATGTTATTATAAGTATGAAACAAACCTATTTCACCATCTATCCATCCTACGGAAAACGAAATCACCGCGCGTGCGCACGTACGGAATACCGTCTCCACGCCGTGGTGTAATCTATTTTCCACCACCACCTTACATGGATGGGTATAATGGTGTAAATAATGACTATATATGATTATTTTAAAGTGATATTGATTCTGAAATAGTATACATACACTCCAATACAATTCCGTGTGAACGATATCATCTCTCGTGCGTATGTACGGATTACCGTCTCCACGACACGATGAGATTCATTTTCCATGTTAAAAATTCAAGATTGATTATAAAGTATGTATAATAGGTAATAATGAAATATATGAAATAATAATTCTACTGGATTTATGTACATATATATATGTATGTCATATACTTAATTCCATTCAATTCAATAAGGAAATGAAAACAGCGTCCATGCGTACGTACGACCTACCGTCTCCATTAACGGTGTATTTCTTTCCATTTATCAATCTATTATACATATGTATATTCTGAATATATATTATATATAAATCATGTTTAACATCCTGGATGTAATTAATCATGATCTGTGTAATCATATGTATAATTACAAGTTAAAACACAAACGACAAATGAAACGATTTTACCCAAAACGCTACTTTATCATGGTGTTACAGAAGAACAGGTAATATAAAGTCATAAGTGAACCATATATGATATAATAACAATGAATATGATTCTGTAATAATTCAATAACATTATTTAAATCATTATACAGTATTTTTGGATACGTATGAAGCATATCGGACCTACGGTAAGGGATAATATTGCAAATCTCATTTTTATCCGAGATAGCTTATTCATAAGTATTTACTGGGGTTATTTCTATCATCCATGTCCATGTTTTATAAAAGTGTTTTCATGTATGTTTAAAGTCCTTTTTACCCATTTTTGACTTTTAATACATGCTATGTAAGGAATATTTCTTTTTTTTTTACGTTACGAGGTACTTTTTTTGACTTTTTCGGCAAATGTACGAGAAAAAGGTTTTTTTAACATATACGGCATGAAAGGATTTTTATGTTTTTATAAAGCCTTATTTTCATGAAGATCCCTCCAAAAGATTTCATTAATATTTTCAATAAAATCCTTTCCTTTTAAAAATTCAAGACATTTTGTGAAAAGAAAATGATTTTCAAGAAGAAAGGATATTTTCCTGAAGGATTCATTTCAAGTGTTTTATCAAAAACATTTTCCACCTAAGATGACATAATTTCATATGTGTATTCTTCAAGATTAATGTCTCTATGATTTACATGGTTTCACTTTTCTTATGATGAAATATCAATTTTTTTATATGGGTTATGTGATGATGGGATGATGTTTATGAAACCCATTTTATTCATTGGATTATGATGAATGTTTTAAGTTTATTCTGTGGCACAAGTAAGAATGATTTAATTATGAGATGGATGCGACCTATATCTCCCTCCAATGCATTAGTTAAAGAATTATATCTCATGAGATATAAATGGCTAGAATGGTAGGTTAATCTGGTTCAGTGTTACAGGACTGAAACCAGGAGTGAACTCGATTCTGAAAGGGACTTTGTCCACTAAGATGGTCTTGGAAGCTATGCCTTTGTTACTATGGAAATCATAACAAGTGCTGAATGGTTTCCACAATTACATGTTTTACTCCCATGCTATTTTATCATGCTTAATGCTTCATTATGATCTATGCCTTACGTACTTCCATGTTTTATGTCATTTCTCAAGCTTATTATGTTTAAAAATTATGTTCATGTTTTTAAGTTCAAATGTATATGATTTGTTTTATTTTATCCATGCATACCCTTACTAAGAATTTGAGCTCACCCTTTATATGTTTTCTTTTCCCCAGGATATAAAGAAAGTTTTTAGGTAAGAAAAAAAAATGAGAAGATCTTTATGGGAGATGTTGAAGATCTTTCACCACGATTAGAAGATTACGTTCCAAGTTTCCAAAGACACTAAAATATTACAGTCCTTGTGTGTCCATTTTTGTTATGTATTAAGTATTTCACAAAAGTAATTTAATGTCCATGTATGTCAAGTTTCAGGTCTCTACAAGTATCCTCGGAGATTAGCATAATTTTAGTGTTTGGTACCAGACCACTAAATTGAATCTATATCAAATCCTACCCTGTGGTTACTTATAACGCTTATTATAAACCTAAATTTTCAAGTTGGAGGGAGTCAGAAATACTTTTTTATGTCCGATATTATAGAGCATCTATGTTGGAAGAAGGTTGATCTTGGATGTATTATCCTCTAAGAATTGGTGGATTTTCATTCCCTTAAATTAGAATGTGATAAAAAATGAGTGTATGATCCATTAAATAGTGAAACCTTCACCTTCTCTGTAAAATTATACAATGGAATGACATTCCTCCCCCTCATCGTATTCTATGCAGTAGGCCTCAGCCGTAACCACCACAATATCAAGCTGAAGTCAATATTTTAAGGATTAAAACAGGGCCTCCAACATTTCCTTTGACATGAGGATCTCTATTAGATTCAAGAGTCACATGTGTATGCTAGTGAGATGGTTCATCATATCATACTTCTATGTGAGGGAAATATTTTTTCACATAGAGGGTTCTTTTTTAGTAGAGAATGTAGTGGATATCACTTTAGTAATTTCTAGAGACTAGTTAGTAATAGTTATATTCTACTATAATTTAGCTAACATACTCTGAAAATATGTGGTAGGGTTCTAATCAGTTGATGTCAGGCCCTTGATAGATGTGGTTGATCATGGTGCACTCATGGCTGAGCATTGTAGTCAACCAATTCAATAGGATATGGGGGTGTACCTATCAAATTGGATGGGGGACTATAGTAGAAGATCTATTTGTGAGGCTTGATACCTAGATTAAGTATCATGAGAATCCTGTTTTAATGCACTATCCTGATCGTTCATGTGTATTTCTTGTTACACACCTTCCATTCTTCAACATCAGCCTAGGGTGACTGAGGCATTCACATAGATTTCCTCACTGTTGTGTGTTGTTCAGCATTCCACTACCTCAACATAATTCATGAAGATGTATTATTTGTCCAAATCAGTACATACCATGGGATAATCTTCCTTATCATGAGGCATGATGTCACCAATTGTGTGGACTAGTTTTACCACTATTGGTGGACTCTGATTTCCCATATATCATCAATGTCTATTCTTTCGTGACTTGGGATGTTGTAGTGAAGATATGGATATAATGGTCAACGGAGGCGCAAAACCCAAAGAATTTTATTGTTTTATCAAGGATTCATAGATTATACCATGATTATGAATGACTTTTATGTGATCCATTCAGTCATTATACATTAGTGTTCAGTGGTTAGGAGCATGTTGCCACTCATCATAGCCTTTTTCTCACTATTGGGGTCAGTCGAGACATGTTTCACATATGAAAGGACATATACCAATTTTAATAAGACATTATCTATGTGTTCTTGGATAAAATCATTGAAAATAAATAATTCATTCATTTTATGTCTATGTATTATGTGATATGGTCAATGATATGCAGAAATAGTGAGTTTGGCCCCCTAGGGCCTCTTGCATTAAAATACATAAAGATATCATTTTCATATGTGTAAATGAAATATATAATGTCCTAAAAATCATTGAAGGAGTATTTATTCTTCCTCATTTCTACTAAATTCACCCTTGGAATCTAGACCTGGCAGGGGATGGATCCCCATTCTTACATTGAGGCATCATTTCGTATTGAGGTTTTGCCTAGTGGGCCTTCACTGGGAAAGGTTGTTCCTATTGGGGCTTTAGTTGGAGATCCTTTTTCCACAAATGGGCTGGTAGGTGTACCATCTCATGAGCCTCTCTATTCATAGTGTAATATTTATATTCATTTATGGTATTCTTTTTGGTATCCATACATGTAAATGGGTGTGACTATTTTTTTCACTATAAGTCTTCTTCTAGATACATAAATATTTAAAAGAACTCCTGAAATATTCCTAGGTTGTTTAGGGAGATGAGGTTAGGTAACTTATCATCTCTTAAATTCCTTATGCATTCAATAAGTACATGGTCATGGGAATGAGGAATTTCAAGTGAATACCTGATTCCCTTCCATCATGTGAAGAATTTGGGGACTCTCCCATCAAGCCACTATATTCAATTTAAAAGGTTATTGATTATTTTCTTGTGACTGGTAGAGTTTAAATAGTAAAATATCTTCTTACAGAGGCCCACTTGAAAAAAAAAACAATTATGTAAGATGACTATACTAGGTTAATTTTGGTCCATTTAGTGTTTGGACAAAGAATCATATCTTGGTGGATTCATTTTTTCTTTGGAGTCCCTACCATTAGGCCTCACTATGAGGCAATATGGTCCAACTTCTACTATTGGACACCTATTCCATTAAATTTTGTGAATCTAGGTTACTAAATTTTCGGGGATCTTGATCATGGCCAACCAATTTTTCCTATATCTTTCCTTCAGATATCATTTCCATCATTTTCATTGGTGGAACCTCATGACAGATAATTAGAGAAACAATCATGCTATCCTCACGAGTATTAATGGTCACCAATTTATTTCTATTCTCATCAACTCTAAGAGTTTCATTTTCGTGATCCTACATTGGATAATAAAACTACCCAAGATGGGTGGGTGGCTCATATCTCGATCATTTACTTTACCTCCAAGATTCTTCCCTAACCGGGTGTACAGGGTCGTCATGTTCAAAATTGGGTTCCTAGATAAGGAGGAGTATTTAAACCACAAGAGGAGAGAATAGGTACCATCTAAAATTGTAAGGTTCTGGGAACTACCCAATAGTAATCTCAATAGTGATCCCATAATATTCCTCAATGTCCTAAATAAAGAAGATATCTTTGTGTTTAACTCAACATTTATTTAAACCATAAATGGGTCTAAGAACATAGTATGTACATTTCCTTTAATGTTATGATGATGAGGAATAATGAAAACATGCTAGGGGGGAACCTGTGGCCTAGTTCCTCTCTCTAATGATGAGTACATGCACCTATCACAGGGTCTCATTGGTGCTTTATCATCTATTGAAGAGAGTTTCCCTATTTTTTTTCTTTGTCAATTGTCATTTTTCTCTGATCCTCTAGTGATCCAATGGTAGGAAAATTTATCCTGGTGGTATTCGGAGAGGAATATTGATATTTGTAGGATCGGTAGTATTGAAGGTCCTATCATTTCCATTGGAAAGGCATGAAATATAGTGTATCATACTTACTCCATCCTATGATTTGTTCATGTTGAGATTAATTTTTCAACACCAAATGAATCCTGATGAGAATCTTAATATAGTTCTGATGGAGATTCTGATGGTATCTATATAACTAAAAATGTTGAGCAATTTTGAGTGTTGCAATCTCAACAGTCCTGAAATGTTTTTGAATGGTATTGAAGTTCCTATGTATTATTTGTCTTGCAAGAGGATGGTCTCAAATGCGATGGACCTACACCCAAAAATTATTACCAAAAGAAACTTATTGGTCCTTAGTTAGGGTATCCATGAAGAAAATCAATAGTTACCAGTAGAAAACACATGACTGATATCTAGTCAGCAACACAGAGACTCCAAAAGTCCTATTGTTCATTGGCAAGTGGATGGTACTACTCTTAGTTTGGACAATCCCCAATTACTGTAATCCAAGATACTCATAGAAACACTGAAACATATTTTATCTATGAGGATTTACTAGGATAGGGGTGCTATGTGGTTAAATAACCACTACATGATGGAATGTCTCTTGAAGGCTGAGCTATAATTATGATCATATCTATATAGGACAGGGTGTTTACCATCATTTCATGTAAAAGGGAAGAAGAATCCCTTTGGGGGTCAAAAATGTTATCACTATCACTCAAATGAATCAACTCCTATATTTACATCTCTCTAACTTCTAGTGTGGAGGTGAAGAGTATGAGACCTGAAAATGATGGAGAAGGTTTCACTATGATTTATTTGAAGGAGGGAAAATTTTCTTCCACATGAAGGTTCCTATATATGGTTTTAGGGATATTTTTAACCTCAAAATCTAGTATTCTAAACTGCAATCGACATCCTTCTTCCTATAACTATGGATGTGGGGGACTTGGTTCCCTCGTCATGTTTTCCATCACATTGTAGTCTGATAGTTCAATGGTAATGAAATTATTACCATGGTTTTGACTCAAATGGTTTTTTTTGTGTTAGAGTATGTTTTTAGAGTATATTAGGTTTTCCCCATGTGCTTTGTGGAATCCACCATGACCGTAACCCCTACAAAGGGTGTTCTCCCTCCTACCCAGGCTGCTTATTTAGAGCAGGGCCTGTTTTGGGTTGTGGACTACCTCTACTCTGGTTGATTCTAGTGTGAGGAGTACCTCTTCACTACTATTACTCATTATAAGAATTCCCATAATGGATGTCAGTGGTTCCATCAACTGAGATAGTCAACCAGCCTACCTAAGAGGAAGATGGGGTCTTTAACCTAGACATGGAAAGATGAATCCCAATTGAGCATTTTTTAGGATATGATGGGATACAACAGTGGTGGATAATTAGGTGAGAGTTATAGAATATTACACCTATCAATTAATGTTATTTCTCTACCCATACTGTATATGTTTAGAGTTCTAGATTGTTGATGGTAGTGTAGGGATGGAGTCAAAATGCCCATCGACTTGTAGGACCAGTCAGTGTTGTCACTTATGATTCCTTATAGGATCCCTCCTAGGTATCTCCTGATAGGGAGTTGTGATGGGTATAGATTGAAACCCCATAACTCCTAATTATAGGGGAGTGAGCAATCAAAGATCCCCAGGGAGTGGTACCTATATCAATTTTCCATTGGAATGAGGGGGATTTCCCCCTGTGTGGCCCATAGGGGTGGTGGTATCAGCAAGGATTCGATGCCTCGTGATACTAGAAGGCCATATACCATGTGGGAATGACCTTTTCATGTATCAATAGAAAAGGGTGTCAATCACCCTCCTCTGGATGATCTATGAGGGAGGGATTGGGCATAGAAACCCTATATCTGATCATTTGGTTTCTATCATGGATTAAATATAGTCATGTGGGATTTATGCACTAACAATTACCCTACCAAAATTCTTATTGGCCTTAGGTATCCTATATACATTTGTTTGAGCCCTATATATTATGTGTAATTAGGTTTTAGTAAAGATACATTGAAAGAGATTCTGAGTGCCCCAACATCATCTGTTCTTCCACAAGAAAAAGTGGTATCCATGATCACATACTGAGGATTCCAAAGGATGTCAACATGATATTGCATGAGAGTTTCATGTTGCCCCCCCCCCCCCAACATTTATGGTGGGACCTGGTGCTGAATATTTTGATATGTTTACATGAAAATATGATTATTTCCTAATGTTAGTAGTCCCCATTATTGAAGGATAATATTATTCATGTTGATTTCACCATTTTTACGATTCATTTTTATTGGGGTGGTGCATTTTATTTTTGTCTAGTGGTGAAATTATCACATGTTTCCTCACATTCCACATTCAAATGTTGGGTGTATAAATCATATTAATTAGTGTTATTAGCTTGTTGATCAAATCCGGATAATGGGATATCGATACCTTCTTCCATGGATTCAGCGTTAAAGCTATTTTCATAGTATGGGTCTCCTATATAGATTTAATACATGTTTGTAATGAAAATTCACAATGACATCTTAAAGTGGACACAGATTATAAACCCTACATATTTCAGAACATGGAATCCACCTTTAGTTAGAGGAGATAGTAATGTTGGTCATGTTTTTGAATATCATGAAGTTAGGTAGGATGGGAATCTAAAAAATATTATCCATTTCAGTACAGTTTCATCTCATATATGAGGCATATTTGGTGTGGAACCTATGGCATCCAAGGTTTTCCCTAAGATTGTTGACACTAGGGGTTATGTTTTCTAAGATTTTTTACCTTAGTAATCCGATATATTATTGTATAAGGAAGTGATTCGAGATTGATTAATGGGTTAAATTTTCCTTTAGGGTTAGGTTGGTCATAGGTTAAAATTATTATGGGGATAGGTGGTTCATAGGTTTATCATCATGCAAGGATATGGGGTTCATAGATTTAACATATTGCGGGTACATGTCAGTAATAGGTTTAACATCTTGTGGTTGAAGGTGGGTTTTATGTTTAACAGCTTTCTAGGGTAGGTGGGTCACAACATTAACATCTTATATGGATGTGTGGGTCACAGGTTTAACATAATACAGTGATTGGTGAGTAAATATTTTAATATCTTTTGGGGGAGGTGGGTTGTAGGTTTAAATTTTTCTGGATACATGGGGGTAAAAGGTTTAACATCTTGTGGGGATAGGTGGGTTTCTACTTTGACATATTATGTGTATAGGTGGGTTTCAATTTTACATCTTATGTGGAATTTTGGGTTTCATGTTTTATGTCTATTAGGGATTTTTTGGTCACATGATTAACATCTTATGGTGACAGGTGGGCCATAGGTTCAACATCATTTAAGGATAGCTGGGTCACAAATTTAAAATTTTTTGTGGATAGGTGGGTTATATGACAAACGTTTTGTGGGGGAAGGTTGTTCACATGTTTTTGATCTTATAGGGTCATGTGGGTCACAATTTTAGCTTATTGTGAGGTTTAGGTTGGTGTATATGTTTGTCCCCTTGGGGGAAGATGATCACACATGAGGGTTTTAGTGGAGTGTTGGTGATCAAGATTAATCCTCTGGTAGGTAGGCTAGATATGTTTTTATGTATAATTTAACCTCATGGATGTGTTCTATGTACCCTATTAAGAAACTGGGATTAAACACACATAGTTTGATTAAAAAATTTATGGTTTTCTGAATGGACTGGTCCATGTATTTTAACATCATGGTGTAAGGATTCATGTGTCACAAAAATAGATTTAATGAGGTATGGTGTTGGGATTATGAATATGGGATACCAGAAGTAGAATAACATGGGGCGACGGGCTCAGGCCCATGATAAATTTCGTTTGGTTTATCATCCCATGATGATTATATTTGTGGAATCTCATTCTCATAACATAGTTTAAGGCTATACTTTAACATCATTTCTTGAGGTCGGTGTCATTCATGATTACATAATATGATTAGGAAATTGATTTAGGTAGTTTTATATCACGAATCTTGGTTGTGGTAGGGGCTTATTCCTAGGGATTCCATTTCATAGTGTGATAGAATTATCTAGAAAATGGCCTATCTTCTAGTATTGGTTTGCAATTTCCCGTGATGGTTCCTCTATTAGGGATTACATGTCCATATCTCAAAAAAATTTGGGTATTTTATGGTGTAAAAATATAAATGGAGTTGTGGAAAGAGTCTTTCTTGATGTTAAGGTTTCTATGCATAGGAGAAAGAGTAATTAAGCTTCCTACTTTTAAGAAAAATATCGGATATGTTACATGATGTTACTGAAATACAAAGGCTAGACATAAGGTTTATTGGTATCAGTCATAAATATTTTTTTTGTAATTGAACTAATTTTTTATTGGAATTGGGATTTTAGGAAGTTGAATTTCATGATAGGATATTGGTTGAAAGGATCCACCATGGAGAGGCCCACAAGATGTGTTTCATGAAAGATGGGACTTCTTAAATTTTTGGATATTATTAAATTTCAGGGGTCATGGGAAAGATAATGTTTCACTAAATAGGATGTTTGTTTCTCATAGTGAAGTATAGGTTCCCATGGAGATGGTTTCATGAAGGATAATTATCTCAAGAAACCCCATGATCCACAAAGGGATTTCCTATTATGTGAAGGTCATTGATGTTCATGAAATTAATCTCTACTATGGATTAAGATTTAAATGAACCCATGAGTGGTAGTTTCATGAATGATGGTTACCCATGGAAACCCATCTCTTCATTTGTTCATGAAGTATCTGGGAATCATGAATTCCAAGGTTTTTTTGGAAGGTGGAAGGACTTTTCCCCCTAAAAGTGGGATATGGGGACGTATTTATAATGGTAATGGGACATGTAGTGGAAGGGAATGGGTCATGAATTTAAAAATACTCATCCCTCAGAGTGACCTAACATCACCATCATCGGTGATCTGAACCTCGGTAGAGGTCTGAGGATCTACTATGAATATTTGAAAGCACAAACATTGAACTCAAACGGTTAGCTCATCCAGTTTGATGTGTGTTTTAATATAGATAATAACCGGTGACCATTGTATAAAGGGTCAAAATTTAAACCCCATTTTATAGTCAATACATTCTTCAATAATCAATTCAGGCACCATTCATCAAAATAAAGGTTCTAGCATAAAGGTTTAAAAATTTCAATGATGTCGCGATGATAATCTTGATATCATGCATTCAATTCGTGAAGGTGTTATTCGATTGATTACCCTATTAGATCACTTCATTATCTAGTATTCTAGAGGATAGTAAAGCTATCAATTCTGTCTGATGAATAATACAGGGAAGGAGCTTCTCCATTACATATATAGTTGATGTCCAAAATACCTAGTTAGGGTTCTTGACCCCATATATTTAACATCCACTAAATATTTAAAAATTAAATATTTATGATAAAATAAATACATAATAAATATTGTTTATATTTTATCACATGTTTATAAAATATATCTAATATATTAAGTGATAATCTTGAGTCATTAACATGAATCATATTTCAATCTAATATTAAAAGAACCATAAACATTAAAATAATATATTTCATTATAATTTTATTCAATGTATATAATTATACATTTATATATACATTTAATATATAAATCCAATAAAAATATTCTATAATCAAAAAATAATGAATTTATTTATCCATTGGTGATCAAATATGATTGGAAAACTCTCAGACCCCATGGAGGGGACCACCATGTCTTATATACCTTTTCATTAGAATATGGAATAATCATGAATGTGGAATTGTATGTGACCCACTAGGATCTTATATTGATAGTAGTGAATAGTCTTAATATACCAAGAGAGGAATTTATAAACCCATAAAGTCCCCTAAAGAGATAAGTTATAGTCATTGAAACAAAAAACATTCCTACATACACACACAATGTAATATAATCCATTTCTCTTGTGATATCTCATAATATTGGACCCACAGTTATGTTACTATCATCTCTTTACTTATTATTTGCTAACATTACGATACATAAATTCCATTGAATACTGTGGCCATAGATTTAAGAATATACTACCATCCTGATTAACCTTTCTCGAAATATCATATCCATAACTCAAAAGTGACAAATTCTATCTTGATCATTAATCCAATTTCATAACAACTATTTTTCACCCAACACATGCGACCATACCAAAAAATCAATTTCAAGGTATTTTCCTTGAATCAATGTACGAAATAAAATGGACCAAATTGATAATGATGTCAATTAAGGAGACCAATACACATTTCCATAGATAGGAACAACCAATGATACCTGAAATATGTTTTGTTCCAATTGAAAGGTATTTCCTCATGATCTCACCAACTCAAGATCAATAAGTGTGAAATTCATGAGAAGAAGTCTCAATGCATATGATCCCCCAACACTTGATGGTCACACATATTTTATATCCTATCATTATGATATATCTATACCAAAAGAAAGTACATTATGATTACTTTCATGGTATCTATAGTTTCTCATTATAGTCAGAGAACTGCTAAAAGATTTTGATATGATATGTAATCAATGTAAATTGCCATTAATATAGTGGAAGAATTAGTATCCACATTATTCTACTAAGATAAACACATTAATATATTAAAATGTAAACATGTCATGATAATCAAAGTAAATAAGAAAGTTGGTTCTAGGGAACCCACTTTCAATAATTGCACTTTATCTAGATCCAACTTCAAGCATGTTTCAACCTACTATATCGCACATGTGAATCATGCTTCTGGTGAGGTATGGATACTGTTAGGGTGGTCTACCAAGTTGTCCTATAAGGATAATCTTTTAAATTCATCTTCACCTCTCTTTGTACTATCTATCAAGAGAAGAAACAATTGATGTATATAAATTATTCTATAGTGTGACTTGGGATTCTTGGAATTAACCACTATAATTTTATTATCATAATAAAATGGAACTGGGACAGTATTTATAGGAACAACACCAATGTTTGTGAAAAATATGTGTGTCCAAACCCCCTCCATAATGGCATCAAAATCCTCTATATTGTTGAATTATATTGTAGAGTCGATGACAACTAGTCTATTTGAGCTTCTCTAACACACTACAACATCATTCAAACATAATACATACCCTAAATGTGATTTCATATCATCCGGATCTATCTATAAACCAGCGTCAATGTATCCTCTCACTATTAGTTCATTATATCCTCTATATAATAGGAACATATCCTTTGTATGACTATGGTAATTCATGATAGTGTTGATATCTTCCCAATGCACCTCTCTAAGATTAGTTTGATATATTCCCTCTATGATCACATTAAAGGAAATATCAAAACTAGGAAATATCATGACATATATGATAGATCTCACTAATAAGGAATAATGTATTCTTCAAATTATTTCAAAATCCTGCAATGTTTTTGGATACATTTTTTTGCAGAGATTGATACCATGTGACATTGAGAAAAACCTCTCCCTTGTATTGTTCCATACTATACCTTTTACATACCTTGTCAATATATGTACTTTGAATTATCTGAAGAATACATTGAGATCTATCTCAATAGTTATTGATCCCTCAAATATATTATTCTTCACCCAAGCCTTTAATGGAGAGTAATTCATTTGAACATTTTATAACTAACTATAAGACATGAACTCCATTTCCAATAATTAATTTTTCAACAAAATATAATACTATGAAAACATTGGAATTCCCATTAACCTTATTATTAACACATGACACACTTAAGTTCTTTAAAACCCCAAATAATCTTATAGTCTCATCAACATAAATTTCCATGATCGTCATGCCTTCTTTAATACATTAATAAATCTATATAGATTAAAAACTTTTTTGGAATTAATTTACTTTATATACTCTTTAGGGGCAGCCATACAGACATATACAACCAACATCCCATTTAGAAAAGAATTTTTTACATCCATTTTCCTAATTTCATAATCATGGGTGGTGGCTATTGAAATTAATATTATAATGGACTTAAGCATTGCTATAGGTGATAATTTTTCATCATAGTCTATTATTTGATGATTTATTGATACCTTATTCAACATGTATTTCATTATATGTATTGAATATACCATATATGTCCATCATTTTTCATGAATACCCATTTGCACCCAGTGGGTTTTACATCAGTTTGATAGTCTACCAATATCAAAACATGACTTTGAAACATGGAATCCATCTCAGAATGAATATACTATTTCTATTAAAAACATTATTTCCATTTAATACCTCTTTTTATATTATAGTTCCATTATTCTCATTGATTAATGTGTCACCTGACTCAACGAAAACACAAAAACATCTCTATTGTTACCTAAACTCTTGAGTTGACCTAGGCAGTGCTTATTTCATAGAAACATCGTCATCTCCCACTATCTATTATAGAGATTTTTCTTGTACCAAATATTGTTCTTTTTTAGAATCTAATTCATCAAATTAAATTTGTCTCCAACTATTTAAATTGTAAAAGTGTTCTCTTTATAGAAATATTCATTTTCATCCCAAAATAACTTTTCTATCATAAGGGTTATATAGGTAATATCCTTTATTTTATTTAGGATTACCTATAATGATTTCGTTCAGATTTTTAGATTCTAACTTGTAACTATTTATAGTCTTAAAAAATACTTGCATCCCCATACAAGAATGGGTGAAAGACAGATTTTATTTCCACAACACAACACATATGGAATCCTAACTATCCAATTAGTTGGTACTCAGTTAAGAGTATACACCACTGTCTACAAGGTGTATCCCGAAAATAATAATGGAAGAGTTTCCTAAACCATCATTGATCATAAAATTTCAAGAAATGTCTCATTCCTCATTTCACTATCACAATTCCTATGTTTTGTATAAGAATGAGTGTATTGGGATACTATTCCACACTTCTTTATGTTATCAATGAATGCGTGATTAATATACGCTCTCCCCCATTATGATTGTAGTGCCTTAATATTCTTACCATGATTGTTTTCTACTTCACATTGATTTTCATTAAACATTTTAAAAGAATATAACTCATACCACATTAAGTAGATATATCCATAAAAAATATAGTCTTTTGTAAATGAAATGGATTAAGAAAATACCACCCCTTGCCTATACTATAAATGGAACACAAAATTTTCTTTGAATTAATTATTTTAATTAAATAGATATTACTCTCATTAAAAAAGGTTTATTTGTCCATTTTTTCTTTTAAATAAGCATGACATACATCTAGGGGATTTAAATCAGGTTGGTACAAATACCATGCTTGTTGGAATTTCTATAAATTATTTTCATTTACATGAACATTCATGAAGTTCCATTAGGGGTGTTATATGAGTCATGTTCTCTTGTTTTATCATTTATTTCTATTAAAATATTTTTGAGTTCAAGTATATATAATCCATTTTGAAGATGTTTTATACCATAACATATGATATCCTTATAAAATAGACTATATTTATTTTCAAACATTAAATAAAATCCCATATTATCCAAATATGACAATGAAATTTTGTTTTTAGTAAATAAAGAAACATAATAAAAAAATTATACAAGATCTAAAACACCAGTGAAGCTTACAAGATTGTATCCCACTATAAGGCTGATAGACTCTCACAATTTACATAAATATTCTTCAATTAATTTTTTCTATATTTGAATATAAATATTAGAACCACATGTCATATAAAAATACTAAAATGTATATTAAGATATATTTCATTCCAAAAAAATATACCTAAAATAGAATCACAACCTTGCTTCTCTGACCCAACACAATACTTATTCATCTAATGGACTCTCTTTCCATGTAAAAGGAGGATAACCACTTACTCATTTCATTACCTCTATATCATTTACTTTTTTGAATGATGATGATTAGGTTTCTTTGAAATGGATTTAGCTTTAGACACCATATCCTTTCCATTCCCCACCTTGTTCCCCATAAGGACTAATGAATTAGCATTATTCATATCTTTATCATCTTGTTCAACAAAATCAAAAATATCAAGAAGTAACTTTTTCATGTTATTCATATTATTATAAAAAAACAAATGACATGATTCTTTGTAGGAAATAGGTACTAATGTGTTTAGTTTCTAGTTCTTGGTTCCATTTGAACCTAAGTTCTTTAAGTCACTCAATGTAGCCTCCCATATTTAGTACATTAGGTGATTCTTGATTCCCTTTTTCTAGCCTAAAACTATATAGTGAATTGGATATCTCATATTTTTCTATCCTTTCATTCCCTAGATATTGTTATTGGGTAAGAGTTTCCATATTTGCGCATCTTCATGCTCATACATATTCTGCAATTTAGTGACACAAATTATAACATGTTACATTATACATCATGTTAATCATAGAAATACCTTTTATATACATATTTATCTTCATTTAATTCTCCCTGAGGCATATTTTTTGGATGTTTTAACCCTATCACATAAATCATCCTTTCTTAGCATAGTACTATGCACAAATGGGCGCACCAATCCTAGAAGGTATGGAGAGTTGTGATATTTTATTTATTATTCTTTATTTTAGTGATAATGTTCTGGTGGTGAATCTAATTTACATTTTTTTCTACAATAAAAATCATTAGTAGATAAAACATTATCATGAAAACCTTTTAGATATTTTAGATTAATTCATTATTATATCATTAAATATATCCCATTATTTTATCCATCCTCAATATAAATCACTATTAGAATCAAAAAACATTTTATCTTTAGTATTCTAGATTAAAGTATCATTGAAACATATCCACACATTCTACAAACATTGGATATGACACAACATTGAGAGTTTCTAGGTAGGGTGTATACTGGAAAATCACATTAACTCACATTTCCTTGAACATTGAGTAAGGTCCCACATTATCGGAATCATCACCTTGATCCCCTCAAGGAATTTATTCAAAATAGATTTCAATTTATCTTTGGATATATATTTACTTCCAATATTAGTATAGTCAACACATTAAACTCATAAGTACTCCCTGATCACGGAAGGTATCCTCATCATTGATTGACATGAATACCATGAAACCTATTTTATTCAAATTTGATAAATGAAATCCATTACATCATAATATATCCTTGATTGGTTTTTATTATATCTTGAATAATTTAATCAAATTATATTAAATATATTCATTCTTTTTTACACTCATAACTGAACATGTGTTAAAAAAATTCCTTCATTGTTTCATTATAAAATTTATCTCTTTATAATTTTATGTGTTCTTGAAAACATGCAATTGCATAAAATAATGAATAAAAAAATAGAAATAAATTACTCAACTGGTCTTCAGCATGGAATAAACCGTACAATAGGGGAATTATACCGGAGTTGATTCTTGATTCATAATGAAGCTCTCCCTAGGTCATGTGTTTTCACTTCTCGATTGAGATAGTGCCTCGCCTTCACATGTTCCATGCCTTTCATCATTATCTTCTAATATTCAAGTTTAATTGCATGAAGATGAGGGGTTATTAGGAAGTGATAAATATATACTGAAATAAAATGATGGATACATATTCCCTTATACATATTTAAATGGAGAATATGATTCACAACCCATCAATAAATAATTATTACCTAAATTTCAAAAATTTCTAATAAATATTTTAATTAGTAAACCAAGACAATAAAATAGTTGATCATTGTTGGGAAAAAATCCCTCAAGGAATCATTGAAGCATTTTTGAGGTGATTGTGTTTTTTGACAAAGTGGACATATGTGTGGTGATTGTTGACAAAGAAAACCAATAACATACAAATTTGTTGACAAAGGGGATTTCATGGTGGAATGTCGAGTTCAAGAGCTGGGGTCAATGATCCATGTTTGATTCAAGAATGTCGAAAAAGGAATGGATGATCTGGAGGAAGTGCAAAAATAACATATACAAGGTGGCGTCGTTTTCAAGTGTTTTCCAAATTATTGGTCCTGAAAATCGACAAATGTAGAAAAGTGGTTTTTCGCAAAGGGGCTTATGTTCCTTGTACTTGAAGGAGAGAAAACTTGCACACCTGGTGTTTTTCATGATCATAAAGTCAAAATATGGCAAAGGAAAGAGGGTTGCATAGGTGTTGGTGTGGTCACACAGGTGACTTTCACGTCGTGAAAGGACCTGGGCGCCGGTTCCTTGGAGGATTGGAAAGCTGTGTTGCATATGTTTTTCAAGATCAGATCTTCGGAATATGGAAAAGGAAAGAGGGTCGTGTAGGTGACTTGCAAGGGAAGAGACCTGCACGCCGAGACTTGTGCGCCAAGGGGATACTTTCACGCTGCCGCATAGGATGACCAAATTCCTATAAATACAGGACCACCCCTCCTCATTTTTAATGGAGTTCAACACTTAGAAAAGTAATACCTCCCGTTGCACTGGTGTGGTGGTCATGCAAGTGGTGTGTGGTCGCGCAGGTGGACTTGCATTCCATTTTTTGATGTGGCAGCCCAGTTGGTAGTTGCGTGCCAATATTGTATTGGGCATAAAAGGGGTTGAGTCGCGCAAGTTTGGAGTTGCAAAAGGTTGTTCCGCACAAGTGACTATGGTAGACATGTGTGCCAGTTGTGAATTGTGCACCTATACTTGCACGTCGGAATAGAATTTTATGCCAAGTAAGGTTGATTTCTTGTAGTGATTCGAGGCTGCGTGGAAGTTGGATGATTACCTGATACCTTCGGTGAAAAGAGAGATTTATCTACAGGTGAAAGTTGGACTTCAATAGAGCATCTACATACAAAAGAGGATGTATTAATTAGTGATAATGAAGATACATACAAGTCTATACACTATGAATGGATCCTTTCCAGAGCATTGAGAAAAGGAAGACAAAGAAGGTGATCCTCTCCACCAGAAGTGAGGCAGATAGAGAGAAACAGGGAGTGACCCTTGGGAAAGCAGTGAGCTGACCCTAATCCATGTAAAGGCAGTGAGCTTGCGATAGAGTGACGGTGCCCGAACCATATAATCCACAACTAGTGAAGTTTAGTGGAATTTGGAATGGCTGACAACCTGTCGGTGTATGCTCGACGGACGTATCCCTTAGCGGTGAACCAAGTAAACATTTTTGTGTCATGTTCTTGCTTTAATTTTTTTTATATTGTGCAATAGGAAAGAGAGGGAAGAGTGTTTTTCTTAACAAAGAAAAAAGATCAGAACATGCTTTAACTTTAAATTAGTAATACCCTGACTCACCCCCCCCCCCCCCCTCTTAGGATATTCCACCTTGTGGACCTAACAATAATTTATCAAAACCATTCAGAATACCAAATAAATGTGTGATAAATTAAAAGTAAAAAATTTAATGTTGAATGTAATTAAACAAATTAAATGAATTAAATAGATAAAAAAAATTATTGTGTTGTATCCAAAATTTTAATTTATTTTTTATTCTAAAAAATAAATAAATCAATTATTTTAGTCTATAACAAAAAATTGAATTATTTATTCTAAATAATATTATTATTATAATTTTTAGACAAATAAAATATTAAATGATGTTTTTGGTTGAATTAAAATTATCCAGGGCCCAAAACCCCTCTTAAGAAATTTACAGGTCAAGAGGAAACCATTAAAGCCCATTATGGGAAGTGAAGAGACCCCCCCCCCCCCCAGGACCATTGCGGGTTGGGAAGACCACATGTTGGGCAGTTTCAGGTCTCTATGGGCTCGTTTAGATCTAATCGGGGTGATATATAGGATAGGGGATGTCATATAACCAGGATCAGCACATCTGCGGTATGTCATTTGGAAATGGTGTAGGATCAGGAGGAGAAATGGGTTACATTACCTTGAATGGTATTCAAATAGACTATTTTGTTGGAGGGAGTTGGTGTGTACTCATGAGGATGATGACACAGCTTGGATTAATGAGGGTTTGGTGGATCACTGGCTGGAATGATCACGATTGTCATTGGGAGGCTTAGTATAGTGTGTATCAACGAGGTCCAGTGATCTCATCCATCGATTGTCCGTCATTCCTGATTAAGATGACCTATAGGAATGGTAGTATCTTATTTGAATAGCCTGGGTAGTTATGGTGAGCGGTTTGGTGGAAGGGTTTTACGGTGATCGTTCTAATCAGGGAAGGAGTGACAGTCCCAAGGAAGGTGTTTCCTCGAAGGGAGGTCATCAAGGTTAGGTGACAACAACATGATTCTTTCAATATTATTCCTCATATTCAAGGGCCAAGTACGGGGATGTCTGGGATAACTAAATATGGAGGGTTTGGTCAGACCAAGGGGGTGTTGGATCAAGGTGGAGAGCTCATAGGGCATTGTAGAAGAGGTTGACTGTGGGAGGGTTTTGAGGGGTGAGTGTTGATTCCTTTAGAATCCTCTTACTAAAATTCCCATTTCTTTTAATTAATAATATTACATTATTCCATTATAGTATTCAAATTATTTGAGTCAAAAATACCCCACAATTTATGGTTTATGTTTCTCTCCATCAATAGTGACACCCCCATAACAATGGACCTTATTTACTTTTCTTATTTATAAAGAAATTATTCTATGTGAAGAAAACTACCACTAGAAAAAAAATCTTCTAGCCAGTGGGGTATTATCCATCATATACTAATTGAAATTAGACAAAATATTCCAAGTACTTCAGAACTCATCTAAAAAATATCATATGAACAAAATATATAAATATTTTTTTTATCAATTTAAACCACAAAATTCACATTTTTGAAATTCACTTAAATAATTATATGGCCATAACTTTTCTATATGGAATCGAGTCAATGAGTAATATGTTCTATTGAGACCTATTCAAATCCTCCATCATAATTTTATGAAAATTAAATTTTTGTTGGCTCAAATAATTTATGTTCCTAATCTGATACCAATTGATGGTACCGTGGAATGCAGTGGAAGGTAATGGGAAATGAATTCAAAAAAATTCATCCTTCAGAGAGATATAAATTTTTCATCTCCAACAATTAAATCCACGTTAGATGCTCAAATATTTCACATGAATATGTTAATGTAATATAATTAAACACCAATGCTTAACAAATTGAGTTGGACATGAGATCGAATGCAGATCTTTTCTGGTGACAATTTAATGGAGGATCTGAAGTTAAACCCCACTAGATAGTCTACACAAACATCAAGAATATACATGAACAACATTCATAAAAATATGGGTGTTATCATGGAACATCGACAATTTATTCGAGGTTTTGAAGACCACATCAATATCTTTACTTTGATCTGTGAGGATGTTCTCTGATCATTCATTCGATTAGAGCATTTTCTCTCTATGATTCGAGAGGAGAGATGATATCTTAATTCGCACCAAGGAATTTTACTTGGAATGGGATTCTAATATACTAATACATTGGATGTACAGACTACCCACACAGGGTTCCAAGACCATGTATATTTAATGTCTAGTAAATAAGTAATAAATAAATAAATATTATGGAATGACTTCTTTATAAATATTTTTTATATTTTATCAAATAAATTTAATATAAACTAAATATATTATTTGATAAAAAAAGATTCATTATCTTGACTTATAATTACTACTAATATTAAATAGACCTTAAATATTAAAATAATATTCATTCATACAATATTATTTCATGTATTTACTTAATCTCTTGAAAAACATGTAATAAATAAATTCAATCTAATTATTATATACCTGAGTATTATTGAATATTTTTATTTGTCAATGATAGATAATTCCTAAACAACTCTCGGACCCTATGGTGGGGTACCATGTACTATATATAAACTCACCATAATATGGAAAAATTCTGACTACACTATTGTGTGTTACCCTATAAAACCATTTATAAATATTAGTGAATAGTTTTTATAGACCAATAGAGGAGTCTAGTAACCCATAAAGGTAACTAAAGAGTTATGGAATGGTCATAGTAATGACAACCATTTATATGAACATGCATTATGTAATATAATCTCTTTGTCGTGAGATATATCATATAGAAGAATGCACACTTGTGTTGTCATCCTATATTTCTTTATTATTTGGTGGCCATTGTATGTGGACATACCTTCGACTGCCATGACCATTTTTTTACATAGGTATTACCATCATCATCAACTAGAACTAAGACAGAACTTCCTCAACTCAAACCTGAAAAATTATATCTTGATCATTCATCTAATGTAATACCACCAATGACGAACCCAATTGAAGCTACCTCACCCTGAATTCAATGTCATGGTTTTTTTCATGATTCTTGGTTTGAAATACTATGGAATACATTTATAATGATCTCAATTCAGTATACCAAAACACATGTTAGTGGATAAGATCAACCACTACCACCAAAAAATTGTGGTTTTTCTATTAGCAGGTATGTCCTGATGATATAATCAACTCTATTTAACCAAGTGTGAAATTCAAGAGAATAATTATGAATGTATATAATCCTTTGAACTTGATTTTCACACATTTTTTGTGACTTTTATGTGTGATTTTTCTAGAAAATATAATTTTACTTTAAATTTAGTGGACATAGAAGTATCAACACTATTATGTTAAGATAAACACATGTATATATCAATCTATATACATGTAATAAGAATAAATGAACACCCAAAAGTTGTATTAGAGTTCCAACATTTACTAATTAATAATCACATAGGATGAAATGGAATTAATTTTTTTAAATGATGGATGATGTTTATAAGATTATGATATTTGTAATGTTATCGGGTTCCACTAATCAAAAATACATGGAGTGATGCCACCTCATTCTCTACATAGGTAGGGGAGTCACACAAACTATAGTTAGACTTTACAAAGGTTCCTACATAAATATTTACATGGCTGGGGACTTCCAAAAATCAATGTTACATTTCATTGAGGATACTTCTTCAAGATTTATGTGGCCACGTGACTTCTATGATATAGATTTATGTTTCATGGAGGTTACCACCTCAATCTCTATGTTGTAAGTGAATTTCATGAAGAAAAGTTTCACTATAAGAAGGTTATCATATTACACTGGAAATTAACTTCTGTGAAAGATTGAGCATTATGAATGTATTTTTTACTTTAGTGAATTTATTATTTTAGTGATATTATATAGTTTTTCTATAATTTATCTTTCTAACCATTTTTATCAGTCTGAATTTTGAATTTTATATCTTCTAATCCATAATTCCATTTAGGATCTACATTAAGTGAAATTGTTTCCTTATAAATGAACAATGATTTTGGATCAGGGTTCTCAGTGTTTGGTTCATTTTTGGATGCATTTCCTTTAGCTCCATAATTGAGATTTTTAATTGAGTTATTAGACTAGATATGATATCAAATGGATTTTAAATTGATTTAAAATGGTTATATGAAATTAGGATGTGTTACCCCTTTGGTATAAATGCCTTAATGGGTCTATTACGTTCCATTTTTTGAATGAAATATTATCCTTCATTGTTTTTGAATGGTTGAACCATTTTTTAAAGAGTTTTTTGTGATATTTTTCATAGAGTATTGTTATGCGTGTTTCATGAATCGATAAATAAATGGGTAATCGAAAATTATTAAAGAGGCATGATAATGTTATTTAATTGTTTGGAAGGACCATTAAAAGTGGTTTTAAATAATTGAATGAATAAATGGGTTAATTTTAGAATATGTACTTAAGGGTAATGATTATTATATACCATGAGAATGATGATAAGTTAATGGTGCTTCACAATTAATTCTAATATGTTAAAAAAATGTTAATTATTTCTAACCATGAATATTTAATCATAATGGTCTAGGTGAAATGTTTTATCGATGCTCCTCATTCTTGTGTTGGTCTAGAATAATGCTCTAGGAACCACTGATGTTATGGTTAGTTGAGATGTTGGAATGATGGTGCTCTCCCTTGGGGTGTCTAGACTAAAGCTCTAGGTTCCCTAATGTGTGAATTGATTATATGATGGATTGATGCTCCTTGATCCCTTCATTGGAAATAGCATTACATATCACGGTTTGGGATGATGAACATGATGGTCCACATCACTGGTTGGGATGGCCATACATGGAATTTAGAATCCCCATTTTGAAAACATGGACTGACACT
This sequence comes from Viscum album, assembly GCA_963277665.1. Taxonomy (NCBI): domain Eukaryota; kingdom Viridiplantae; phylum Streptophyta; class Magnoliopsida; order Santalales; family Viscaceae; genus Viscum; species Viscum album. The sequence continues at coordinate 846,413,328 of OY728128.1, forward strand.
ACATGTATGAAAGAAATGTGACCCCTATGGTAGATTTATAAGACTCTCAACATGGATAGGTATAGTTTTGTTGGTTGCGTGACATGTAGGAATCCAAATTTTTTAAGTAATATATAATAATATCTGAATTGTGAATCCTGATCCTTTTATTAGCATGTTTATTTAATTCCTCTTGATATCTACATACACTATGGTTCGAATTATTCATCTCTTTAAAAACCATTGGTGGTGGCCTATTGAGTTAAAATCACACTGCTTCACGCCCAAATTTACCCAAGAGAAGAAGGGTAGAACGGTCCTTGTAGTGTAGCTTGGGTTGTCGATTCCGCAGAGACCTAAGAAGATACCTCAGATACAAAACCTAAGGGATGGATTTTTGGATATGAAGTGGCCAACATGGATTGATTTTGGATGGGTTTTAAAGATATCTAATATGTTTAAGTGTATTCAATTTAAAAGAATGAGCTGATCCTAGGTTATCGCTCGGGGTGGATTGGACATATTTTCTTTTTAATGATTTCAATTTCTTAAATTTGAGATGGGTTCATTTAAAGAGATAAAACAACATCATCACTTACTGGTTTAATGCCTAAACCCTCTAATACTAATCACCTATACACTTGAAGGATCAATGTTTTGATCACTTCAAGGTAAAGGATCGTATTCGTACTTGAAGTGTGTGGCCTTAAATTCAACAAGGATGATGGAGTTTAAAAATCATCAAATAAAAATCCCAATTAAAGAAGTGATTATACATTAATTAGGTGATAAATAACATCCAATCCAGCCCCTTTCTACTCACTTGGATCAACCCATATGTGGGTTATCCCTCCATTGATCCCATGGTTTCAATGGAAGCGGAAAGTAGACTCATGAGGGAGGAAATGGAGAAGTAAAGAAAACAACAAAAATAAAATGATCACTCCACCATTGTGTGAATAATTTCACAAGGGTTGGTGTGAATAAATTCACACCTTGATCCAACAGTATCAAAGTGATATTAATAACAACAGAATAAGAGTATAAGAAGAACTTTTATTAAGAAACTAAAAGTCAATTGAACAACTTACATGTGAAAGACAAAATTGAGGCAAAAAAATGTAGCATAACATTACAATTGAACAAAGCATCCAAGATCCTCAACTCCTTCACCACCAATGCCTTAAATAGGAATTTTGGGAGCCTTGTGTCGAGCCTCAAATAGTAAAAAGCATCTCAATTAATTTTGGTAGGTCATAGGTGGTGGAAAGCTTGTGGAATTTGAACTTTTCCACATTTGACCCGAGGTGGCAGCCATCTTTCCTTCACCGAACAGATGCATCTGGAAGACCTTCTAGACGGCTAAATCAGAGTGGGCCATAGAAGAAGAAAATTGAGCTCCAGATTTCTTCTAACTGCCTGTAAATTTGGGCCCATTTGGAGTTACGGATTCCAAGATATGATGAAATTAGTGGACTGTTTTTCTAGGCCACAGAATATGGACCAGAATTGTATCTCTAACTTGGGCCGCTTTAATGACCACTATAGAAGCAGAATTAGCATTTTCTCATGAAGAGTTATTTGTTCCTATGAATGTCTTCTAGCATATCACAAAATTTGGGATTTATTGGGCCTGTATGCTGGGCCCCAGAGTCTCATCAGTGGGCTAGTGTCCAATCTGCCTTCTCTAGAATTGCTTCCTTTCATCACAAAATATCCCCATCTTCTTCCATGAATTCTCCATTGATCCCTGAATGAAAAATGTTCAAATTTAAGTGTATATAATGTTACCAAAATATCAAATTAAAAAAATTGATAATTACATTCCTTATAATCAGATGACTCATTGGGCCTAAATTGGTGTATATTAGGCATGAAGTGCACAAATGATGATAATGGATGTTCATAATGAAAATGCACTAACTCAGGACCATAAGATCAAAAATGAACATTTAATACCATTAAAATGTAATTAAAATATATGTTTTTATTGGATAATCACACCCCCCAACTTGAGATTTGCTAGTCCTGAGCAAATAATTCAATGATTTTATTTGAATTCCTTTGTTCAACCACATTATAACAAACAGTGCTCACAATGTAAACTACACACAAATATATTTTTATAACCTATCAAGATAATTTAAAACAAGATGAATTTATTATCAGATCCCAATCCCAAGCTCATTCCTTTGATCAAATCCATCATCATACTTCATCCAACTCAATTAGGTGTAATGATGTGTTGTGTATCACAATAGATATGGGGGATCATTTTCATTCAAGGGGGAAATCATGGAAGCGCTAGGTGGAATCACATTTAATCCTAATATGAGTATTCTTCATTCTTTTTTTTTGATTTTTTTTTGAAATATTTCCATAGTAATTGAGATTGCAGTTAATCAAATTAACCCATGTTGCAAGACTTTGCCAATGACACCCAGACTCAAAGGCGGACATGCGCTAAAAAAAGCAAGAAAGGGACAAGATAAGAGATCTTGGGTGAGAGTAGAAGAATGGAGGTGAGGAAAGAAGGTTTTTTTTGGATCTAAGGTACTTACTTGGTCCCCGGCAACGGCGCCAAAATTTGGTTCACGCCCAAATTTACCCAAGAGAAGAAGGGTAGAACGGTCCTTGTAGTATAGCTTGGGTTGTCGATTCCACAGAGACCTAAGAAGATACCTAAGATACACAACCTAAGGGATGGATTTTTTGTCTATGAAGTGTCCAACTTGGATTTATTTTGGATGGGTTTTAATGATATCTAATAGATTTAAGTGGATTCAATTTAAAAGAATGAGCTGATCCTAGGTTATCGCTCGGGGTGGATTGGACGTATTTTCTTTTTAATGATTTCAATTTCTTAAATTTGAGATGCGTTCATTTAAAGAGATAAAACAACATCATCACTTACTAGTCTAATTCCTAAACCCTCTAATACTAATCACCTATGCACTTGAAGGATCAATGTTTTGATCAATTCAAGGTAAAGGATCGTATTAGTACTTGAAGTGTGTGGCCTTAAATTCAACAAGGACGATGGAGTTTAAAAATCATCAAATAAAAATCCCAATTAAAGAAGTGATTATACATTAATTAGGTGATAAATAACATTCAATCCAGCCCCTTTCTACTCCCTTGGATCTACCCATAAGTGGGTTAGCCCTCCATTGATCCCATGGTTTCAATGGAAGAGGAAGGTAGACTCATGAGGGAGGAAATGGAGAAGTAAAGAAAACAACAAAAATAAAATGATCACTCCACCATTGTGTGAATAATTTCACAAGGGTTGGTGTGAATAAATTCACACCTTGATCCAACGGTATCAAAGTGATATTAAGAAAAACATAATAAGAGTAGAATAAAAACTTTTATTAAGAAACTAAAAGTGAATTGAACAACTTACATGTGAAAGACAAAATTGAGGCAACAAAAATGCAGCATAACATTACAATTGAACAAAGCATCCAAGATCCTCAACTCCTTCACAACCACTTCCTTAAATAGGCATTTTGGGAGCCTGGGGTCGGGCCTCAAATATTACAAATCATCTCAATTAATTTTGGAATGTCATAGGTGGTGGAAAGCTTGTGGAATTTGAACTTTTCCACATTTGACCCGAGGTGGCATCCAGCTTTCCTTTACCGAACAGACGCGTCTAGAAGACCTTCTAGACGGCCGAATCAGAGTGGGCCATAGAAGAAGAAAATAAATCTCCGGATGTCGTCTAACCTCCTGTAAAAGGTGGGCCCATTTGGAGTTACGGAGTCCGAGATATGATGAAATTAGTGGACTATTTTTCTGGGCCGCAGAATCTGGCCCAGAATTGTATCTCTAACTTGGGCCGCTTTAATATCCACTATAGAGGCCGAATTAGCATTGGATCATGAAGATTTATTTGTTCCTCTGAATTTTTTCTAGCATCTAACCAAATTTGGGATTTATTGGGCCTGTATGTTGGGCCCCACAGTCTCATCAGTGGGATAGTGTCCAATCTGCCTTCTCTAGAATTGCTTCCTTTCATCACAAAATATCCCCATCTTCTTCCATGAATTATCCATTGATCCCTGAATGAAAAATGTTCACATTTAAGTGTAGATAAAGTTCCAAAAATTTAAAATTTAAAAAATTGACAATTACATTCCTTAGAATCATATGACTCATTGGGCCTAAATTTGTGTATATTAGGCATGAAGTGCACAAATGATGAGAATGGATGTTCATAATGAAAATGCACTAACTCAGGCCCATAAGATCAAAAATGAACATTTAATACCATTAAAATGTAATTAAAATATATGTTTTTATTTGATAATCACACCCCCCAACTTGAGATTTGCTAGTCCCGAGCAAATAATTCAATGATTTTATTTGAATTCCTTTCTTCAAACACATTATAACAAACAGTGCTCACAATGTAAACTGCACACAAATATATTTTTATAACCTATCAAGATAATTTAAAACAAGATGAATTTAAAAGCAGATCCCAATCCCAAGCCTATTCCTTTGATCAAATCCATCATCATTCTTCATCCAACTCAATTAGGTGTAATGATGTGTTGTGTATCACAATAGATATGGGGGTTCATTTTCATTCAAGGGGGAAATCATGGAAGTGCTAGGTGGAATCACATTTAATCCTAATATGAGTATTCTTCATTCTTTTTTTTTTGATTTTTTTTTCAATATTTCCATAGTAATTGAGATTGCTGTTAATCAAATTAACCCATGTAGCAAGACTTTGCCTATGACTCCCATACTCAAAGGCCTTAGGGCACCAAGTGAAGCCCACATACTCGAGCATCGTCTCGAGTTAACTTAATCAAAAACAAGGTCATATTACCATAATAGAGATATATTGAAAAACTCAGGGCTAGAAAACTCTGGAGTCACGATCCCCAAGTGCCGAAAGCCTCGCATTTTATCAATCCATTGCTCTTAACGCAATTTTTTTTATTTTATTTTATTTTTTTTAATAATTTTTTTAGTTTTTTTTTGAATACTCATATTATTCCTAAAAATAAAACCAGACTATGCTATTTATTATGGGACCCCAAAAATTCAAATTAGTACCCCATAGTCTAGAGGATGTGCATTGTGGCATTTTTTTTATTTGGATGAAAATATAAACGATGAAATATCACATTGGACAGCCACACTTTCCAAAATCTATGCTTTTAAACTTAATCATGAATTAAATTAAGATTCAAGTAAATAATAATTATTTGATATGTAGTTTTTATGTGAGCAAAGATGTTATTATATTAATGATAAAGGAATTTTACTTCTTTTTGTTATCATTGTTTTTTTAAACAAACATTTTGATTCCACACCCCCCAACATAGAGTGAAACTGTCCCTAGTTTCATAAAAACAAAATTTAGAATGGGGTAGAGGAATAAAAATGGGAGTTCAATAAGGAAATTGAAATATGAGGATCATGGAATTAAGTCACCTGGTGGTTGAAGTTTGATGTTCTTGCCACTCGAATTTATTCCTTTGATATCCATGTCGCTTGCAAAGTTCCCTAGTGGAAAAAGGAAAAACAAAACAAAAAAAACAAAAAAAACAAACAATATATATATATTTATATTTATATAATAAAGGAAGTAAAATATAAGAATATATATAAAAATTATAGAATAAGGAAGCACAAGAATCCACAGGTCAGTGGTAAGCGCGCGCCCTTGTCTCCCTTCGGTCCCGGGTTCGAGTCCCCGCGGCTTCGACGGTTGTGACGGGGTTTGCCCCACGGCCTATGGCGTGGAATTTTTTTTATTATTTTATTTTTATTTTTATCTTAACCTATAAAATAATAAAAAAAACAAAATAGACTGATGATACATTGTCTTCTTTTTAAATTTATGCGTAAGGTATTACTCAAGGATCACACCACGTGAAACGGATGAATATGGTGCTCCCCTTTCATACCCATCCATACTCATTATAGAAGAACAGGTCAACAGTTTATTATTATTTTTTTAAATATCAATATGTCTCATTAACCCTATTTATAATATAAAGTTGATTAAAACAATGAAATTATTGGAAACTGGAAAACCATGGGTTGCCTCCCATTCAGCGCTTTGTTTAACGTCGTTAGCCCAACATGGACCCTAAATCTATTAATTTGTTCCTTGTTTATAGGTTGGCTCAGTTAACTCAACCTCTATTTCCTGTTTATTGAATGATTCAATGAATGGTTTTAACCTTTGGACATTGACCTTGAAAATGTAACTACTTGTGGGATCTTGAATCTCTACTGCCCCATGGGGGAATACATGATGCACTATGAAAGGTCCTGACCATCTAGACCTTAACTTTCCCGGATGTAAATGAAGTTTTGAACTATACAAAAGAACAAGTTTTCCTGGTTCAAAATGTTTGACCTTGATATTCCTAGATTGGTAGGCTTGAACTCTATCTTTATTGATCCTTTAATTTTCATAAGCCTCCATCCTTAGTTCCTCCAGTTCATTGAGATCTAATTTCCTTTTTGTTCCGTCCAATGAGAGATCATAATCCATTTTCTTAATTTCCCAAAAGGCCTTATGTTCAATCTCCACTGGCAAATGGAAAGCTTTACCATAAAGAAAACTATATGGGGACATTCCTAAAATGGTTTTATATGCAGTTCTATAGGCCCAAAGAGCATCAAAGAGTTTCTCAGACCAATCTTTCCTAGGGGGTCGACAGTTTTTTCAAGAATTTTCTTAATCTCCCTATTTGCTTACTCAGCTTGACCATTGGTTTGAGGATGGTATGCAGTGGACACTTTATGAGAAATAACATACATAGACATGAGTGAAGCGAATGGGAGGTTGCAGAAATGGGTTCCACGATCACTTATGATAGCCCTATGAATTACAAATCTAGAGAATATGTTTTCTTTTTGGAATCTAATCACAGTTTTATGATCATTGGATTTTGTGGGAATGGCCTCAACCCATTTTGAGACATAATCAACAGCTAAGAGTATGTAGAGGTATCCCCAAGAGTTTGGGAAGGGACCCATGAAATCAATTCCCCAACAATCAAAGATTTCAACCACTAAGATGGGAGTGAGTGGCATTTGATTCCTTTTTGTGATGGACCCTACTTGTTGACACCTATGACAGCTTTGACAAAATGTGTAGGAGTCCCTTGAAAGGGTGGGCCAGAAAAGAACACATTGAAGAATCTTAGCAGATGTTTTCTTAGAGGAAAAGTGACCTCCACATGCCTCACTATGACAGAATTTAACGATGGACTCTTGTTCAAATTCTGGAACACACCTCCTAATGACTTGGTCAGGGCAGAACTTATAGAGGTATGGATCATCAAACACATAGTGTCTAACATCAGAAAGGAATTTCCTTCGAGCTTGAGTCCCTAAGAATTTTGGAATGACACCTGTCACTAAGAAATTTTCTATGTCAGCATACCAAGGGCAGTCACTCACAAAGTATAAGTGTTCATCAGGAAATGAATCAGACACAGAAAAGTGATTTGAGTTGTGTTTGAATTCCATCCTAGAGAGGTGATCAGCTACAACATTTTCAACTCCCTTTTTATCCTTGATTTTGAGGTCAAATTCTTGTAAGAGAAGTACCCACCTAATTAGTCTAGCCTTAGCATCTTGTTTTTGGAAGAGGTATTTTAGTGCTGAATGGTCAGTGAACACAGTGATGGGTGATCCTAAGAGGTAGGACCTAAACTTCTCTAAGGAAAACACAATAGCAAGTAACTCCTTTTCAGTGGTGGTGTAGTTGATTTGGGCATCATTTAAGGATTTTCTTGCATAAGAAATGACATAAGGAGTTTTATCACAACGTTGTCCTAACACAGCTCCAACAGCAAAGTCACTGGCATCACACATATGTTCAAAAGGAAGGTTCCAATTTGGAGATTTCATAATGGGAGGAGAGGTGAGAGAGGATTTGATGGTTGAGAATGAACCCGCACAGCTTTCTGTCCAAACAAATGGAGCATCCTTTACTAAGAGAGCACAAAGGGGACGAGATATTGAACTAATGTCCTTGATGAATCTTCTATAGAAACCATCATGTCCTAAGAAAGACCTCACTTCCTTGACAGTATTGGGTGATGGAAGGTGACGAATGATGTCAACCTTTGCTTTATCAACTTCAATCCCCCTACTCGAGACCAGATGGCCTAGAACAAGTCCCTCTTTAACCATGAAATGGCATTTTTCCCAGTTTAGGACCAGATTTTTTTCTTCACATCTTGACAAGACTCTCTCCACATTCTGCAGACATCCCTCAAAAGTATCCCCAAACACAGAGAATTCATCCATGAAGACCTCAAGAAAATCCCCTACCATGTCTGAGAAGATTCCCATCATGCACCGCTGGAAGGTTCCAGGGGCATTGCATAACCCGAAGGGCATGCGTTTGAAGGAAAAGGTACTGAAAGGACATGTGAATGTAGTCTTCCTATGATCCTCTAGGGAGACCTCAATTTGATTGTACCCCGAGTACCCAGCTAAGAAATATTATAAGGCATGAGCTGCCACTCTCTCAAGGACTTGGTCAATGAATGGTAAGGGGAAATGGTCCTTCTTGGTGAATGAGTTTTGTTTCCTATAGTCAATACAGACCCTCCATCCACTACTCACCCTTGTTGGAAGAATCTCTCCATCCTCATTGGTTATCAATGTGATTCCAGCCTTTTTTGGAACCACTTGGATTGGGCTCACCCATTCACTCTCAGCTATGGGATATATATGATACCATCTTTCAACAATTTCATAAGTTCTTTCCTTACTACCTCCAAGAGATTAGGATTGAGTCGTCGTTGAGGTTGACGACATGGCTTTGAATCAGATTCCAGAACAATCCTATGAGTCCCGATAAGTGGGCTAATCCCAGGAATATCAGAAAGGTTCCATCCAATGGATTTCTTATGCTTCCTAAGGACATCTAGAAGCATCCTCTCATGATTTTCTTCAAGAGAAGAAGAAATAACAATAGGATGTGTTTGATTTTCCCCTAGGAAGGCATACTTTAGTGCAGCAGGAAGTTCCTTCAATTCAAGATCAGGTTGGTTCAGAATTTCAACAGAAGATTGGGAAATTAGATCAAGATCAATTTCTTTTTTTTAGAGGTTCAGATAGGATTGACTCCTCACATGTAGAAGTTTCAGCTACTAGATCGGCTTGATCAGATTTAGGGAAGGAATTTAGATGGGTCTCTATGAATTTGGTTTCTTGAAAGGTTTTACTGATTGTTGGACCTAAGACTTCATCATAAGAGCAATTTGAAAATGATTCAAGCCAAGGAGATAAACTTCCTTCATATGAACAGAGGAAATCAATCTCATTCTGACTTAAACATTCATCAAATATTCCTTGATGTTCCATGGATTCATTATCAAAGATTCCAATCATGTTTACTTCATGAATATCCTCATCATCCCCTATTTGTGAGCTTGCATTATAGATGTTCAAGTCTAGACTCATGTTCCCAATGGTGATGGTCATGTTCCCATTTCGGACTCGGATAACAGAGTTGATTGTTGCAAGGAAAGGACGACCAAGGATGATTGGGGTTTGTTCCTTATTTCCTAAATTTGGATGGTTATCAAGGACAATGAAATCAGCAAGGTAGATGAAGTTTTCAACCTTTACCAGAACGTCCTTTAAAATCCCCTTTGGAACCCTAATGCTACGATCAGCAAGCTGAAGTGTGACAGATGTGGGTTGGATCTCTTCTAGGCCTATCTGGCATTACACCGCATATGGGATGAGATTGACACTAGCACCTAGGTCACACAAGGCCTTGACAACTTTGCCTTCTCCTAGTTCAACATTGATGTAAGGGCAACCTGGGTCTTTCAACTTAGGAGGAATGGTCCCATGAATGGTGGTACTCACATTAGCAGCCAAAAGGACTTGGTTTTTATGTGGAAATTTTCTTTTAAAAGTACACAAGTCCTTAAGGTACTTTGAGTATGCCGGTATATTTTGGATGGCATCGAGAAGGGGTATGTTCAACTTGACTTGAGAAAATATTTCCCTCAACGTTTCACTCAGTTCAGGCTTGGATTTCCCCCTCATGCGTTGAGGAAATGGTGCAGGTTGTGTTGTTGTTTGTTGAAGAGTTGTTTCATTCACATTGTTATCAGTTTTCTTAGTTTGATCTTGTGGTTCATTTCAATTTTCATCCAAGTTTGAATCTTCAGGTGGGTTCTGAATTAGTTTTTCAGGTTTCTCAATTGATTTCCCACTTCTTAAAACAGTCACAGCCTTTAGTTGTTCATGAGTTGTTTGAGCACAACTTGACTCTCCCCTTGAAGTTGAGGATGGAACCGCCTGAGTAGGCATGGGTGCCTTTCCTGTTTTAATGGTTTGAAGTTCTTTTTTTAGGTAGGATACTTCTGAGTTCATCCTCTCCATTTGTTTGCACAGTTGTTCTAGTAGGCTTTGTGGAACAGTTTGGGTTGGTTCTTGAGTAGGTTGGTTTATCCCAGGGGGATATTTTGGAGGTGGGATGGTTTGTTGAAAATGGACCGGTGGCTGTTGGTAATGGATAGGTTGGGTTTGGAACTGGTTATGGGTTTTGTAGTTCTGTTGAGGGTAAGTATTTTGCCCTTGTGGTTGGCTATGTTTTTGGTTATCATTCCATCGGAAGCCTGGGTGGTCATTGTACCTTGGATTGAAGGTGTTTTGGTATTGGGGATTTTGAAAGTTTAGGGCATTGACTTCCGCTGGGGGTCCTTCTAAGAGAACATCCATGATGGATGGAATGGTTGGGCAGTTGTCTGTCTTATGGTGATATTTGTCACAAATTGTGCAAACAGGGTCAACAGTTTGGATTTCATGTACTTTCCTAAGGTCTATCTCTTCAACCTTCCTAGAGAGTGCTATGAGTTTTGCCCTAAGGCTTTCCTCTTCTCTAAGTGTATGAATTCCAGTAGTTCTTTGTGGCTTTTCAGAATAAGGTGAATTTCCCCAAGTTTGGTTTTGTTCATCCAGACATTCCAGATACTCGTAAGCATCATTTGGGGCCTTGTTTTTAAAAGATCCATTACACATCATGTCAATGAATTGTTTATTACCCGGACCCAACCCTTCATATAAAATTCTCACTTGATCAGGTATGGAAAACCCATGGTGTGGAACCATGTTTAGGGTGTCTTTGAACCTCTCCCATGTTTCATAAAATGACTCTCCCTCTTTTTCAAAAACGTTTTGGATGCTCTTTTTAAGTGCAATTATTTTGTGATGAGGGAAGTATTTTTTGTAGAATTCTCTTTACAGTTGTTCCCAAGAGTAGATTAATGCAGGTCTCAAGTTGTTTAGCCAATATATAGCTCGATCCTTTAATGAAAAAAATAGCCTCATCTTAGAGGATTCTAGTTGATGTGGGGGACACATTGTTTCAACAATGTCGTTGAACTCTTTGACATGAAGGTATGGCATTTCTGACTCCATCCCATGAAAGGTTGGAAGGTGGTTTAGGACATGGGGTTTGAATATGTAGTTTGTTTCTCCTATGGAATTGTGTCTAATGCATGAGTGGGCATTGGTCCAAGATGGAGTGAGGTAGTCGTTCATGGTTTGATCAACTACATTACCTAAGTTTGGAGCTTCTTGGTTTTGGTTTCCCATTTGATTCCCCCCAGGGTTTAAAATTTGATTTTGTGGATGACCCTCCATTGGACTTGTTTCAAGTTATGACTTTGTGGTTTCAAGAATATTTGAATCTGATTTAAACAATCTATTAGGTGCACTTGACTCCCCTATCCTAGGACTTTCCACCCTAACTAGTCTGTTTGAGAAATCGCGTGTGTAGGCGGACATGCGCCAAAAAAAAGCGAGAAAGGGACAAGATAAGAGATCTTGGGTGAGAGTAGAATAATGGAGGTGAGGGAAGAAGGTTTTTTTTGGATCTAAGGTACTTACTTGGTCCCCGGAAATGGCACCAAAATTTGGTTCACTCCCAAATTTACCCAAGAGAAGAAGGGTAGAACGGTCCTTGTAGTGTAGCTTGGGTTGTCGATTCCACAGAGACCTAAGAAGATACCTAAGATACACAACCTAAGGGATGGATTTTTGGCTATGAAGTGGCCATATTGGATTGATTTTGGATGGGTTTTAAAGATATCTAATAGATTTAAGTGGATTCAATTTAAAATAATGAGCTGATCCAAAGTTATCGCTCCGGGTGAATTGGACGTATTTTCTTTTTAATGATTTCAATTTCTTAAATTTGAGATGGGTTCATTTAAGGAGATAAAAAAACATCATCACTTACTGGTTTAATGCCTACACCATCTAATACTAATCACCTATACACTTTAAGGATCAATGTTTTGATCACTTCAAGGTAATGGATCGTATTAGTACTTGAAGTGTGTGGCCTTAAATTCAACAAGGACGATGGAGTTTAAAAATCATCAAATAAAAATCCCAATTAAAGAAGTGATTATACATTAATTAGGTTATAAATAACATCCAATCCAGCCCCTTGATACTCCCTTGGATCAACCCATAAGTGGGTTAGCCCTCCATTGATCCCATGGTTTCAATGGAAGCAGAACGTAGACTCATGAGGGAGGAAATGGAGAAGTAAAGAAAACAACAAAAATAAAATGATCACTCCACCATTGTGTGAATAATTTCACAAGGTTTGGTGTGAATAAATTCATACCTTGATCAAACGGTATCAAAGTGATATTTAGAACAACAGAATAAGAGTAGAAGAAGAACTTTTATTAAGAAACTAAAAGTGAATTGAACAACTTACATGTGAAAGACAAAATTGAGGCAACAAAAATGCAGCATAACATTACAATTGAACAAAGCATCCAATATCCTCAACTAATTCACCACCACTTCCTTAAATAGGAATTTTGGGAGCCTTGGGTCGAGCATAAAATAGTACAAAGCATCTCAATTAATTTTGGTAGGTCATAGGTGGTGGAAAGCTTGTGGAATTTGAACTTTTCCACATTTGACCGGAGGTGGCAGCCAGCTTTCGTTCACCGAACAGACGCATCTGGAAGACCTTCTAGACGGCCAAATCAGAGTGGTCCATAGAAGAAGAAAATGGATATCCAACTGTCTTCTAACCTCCTGTAAAATTTGGGCCCATTTGGAGTTACGGATTCCGAGATATGATGAAGGTAGTGGACTATTTTTCTAGGCCGCAGAATCTGTCCCAGAATTGTATCTCTAAGTGGGGCCGCTTTAATGACCACCATAGAGTTCGAATTTGCATTGGCTCATGAAGAGTTATTTGTTCCTCTGAATTTCTTCTAGAATCTAACAAATGTTGGGATTTATTGGGCCTGTATGTTGGGCCCCACAGTCTCATCAGTGGGCTAGTGTTCAATCTGCCTTCTCTAGAATTGCTTCCTTTCATCAAAAAATATCCCCATCTTCTTCCATGAATTCTCCATTGATCCCTGAATGAAAAATGTTCACATTTAAGTTTGCATAAAGTTACCAAAATATAAAATTAAAAAAATTTATAATTACATTCCTTTGAATCAGATGACTTATTGGGCCTAAATTGGTGTATATTAGGCATGAAGTGCACAAATGATGAGAATGGATGTTCACAATGAAAATGTACTAACTCAGGCCCATAATATCAAAAATGAACATTTAATACCATTAAAATTTAATTAAAATATATTTTTTTATTGGATAATCACACACCCTGCTCGGGCCACCATGGCACTTTTGTACATGAGTAGATTCCTCTTGTTTTTAGGTACGGGTACTGGAAATAGGCCAGGATATTGGTTTATGTGATGGTTGATTGGTTTCAATAAGATATATTATTATTGGTTTGGGACTACAAATCATGTTAAGGTTTTTCACTATTTTCAATATTTGGGGTCTTGTTTTTGGAAACGCTAACATGTAGAGTATACATATCATTTTTATATAATGTCACACATGGGATATTATTTTATTTTTCAATAATTGTTTCATTTTATATATATACTATTCTTTATAGATATTTATTTAATTTCATATATTTTTATACTCATAAAAGTGGTAATAGTGTCTCCAATATTTCCCCATTTACCCAAAAAGTAGGTTGAAAGCCTCTGAATATAGGGAGTAATTTCTAAGTTCATGTGGTGCACCAGATGGGGGTAACAATATGACATGATCCTAGGAAGAGATGTTAAAAAGTAGTATCTGATCCAATTTAATTATTATTCTTATTTGGTAATGGTATACATGATACTATCATCTTGATTGATCTTGTTAATGAGCTCGTGTAGGGGTTCCTACAATGCCTCTTATAGGGGGAAATCTATTTTCCAAGGGTGGGAAATTGATGTTCGTACTTTTTTTCTTTTATCATTTATTAATTTTCCACCACTATTAGTGAAATTAAATTTAACGTTACAAATTTATGAGGTTTTTATATATAGACCCAATATGGAATGATAGGTTCTGAGTTCACTAATATTTATATAAACATAGTATTGATATTTCAACTATATGTTGCTCGTGATTGTGTTTTCACTGAGATTCATTATGCTAGTAATTTATATTTCATGGGCCTTCTACATTTCTTGGTCATTCATATCTTCATATGGTTATAAATTACTTATATGTGTTTTTATTTAAAATATTTGTATCCATTGACATTTTTTAGATAAATGTGTAAGATGTGACTCTTCATGACTAATTCCTATGGCGAGTTATGATTAATAGGAAGTTACAAATGACTTTTAAGAAAATTATTACTACTAAATAAGATTTTAGTAAGTAAATTATAATTCTTTACTGTTATAAATTGTGAATTAAATTGTATATAGTCAATACCATCAATATTGAAATTGAATAAAGATGATAATTTTTGAAACTTTGGGTAAATGGATTGTTTTAGTATGTGGACTCTTATGTTTAAAATAGTAATTTTAATTTAATGTAAATTTTTCTTTATATGTAATTTATAGAAACATGTTAAAATTATACCTTGTGTCGTTATCATCCACTATGTGTGGCTGGTTTGGGTTCTTATAGTGCCGTAATTTGGGAACCATGGTTATGGGTTGTGAGGAATTCATTTAATTAGATGTAGTGGTTGGTGGGATGTTTTATATTGTTCCTTCAGTTATGATCTAAACCTAATTTTTTTAGTTTCTGGATAAGAATTTGAATATGGTATCCATCGTGGGTTGTGATGTGTGGGTTAGATGTCAGAACATGAAAAAGGTTTCTTTTTTGTGATGTTAATAGTTTTTCTGTTTGTATGTGTGTAAACTAGATCAAAAGTGGTTTCCATAATGAATTATGAAAAATTTGGTTTTGAATGGGAGTAGGAAACATCCCTTGAGGTTTGGATTGTGTATGCTTCAATTTGTATCACCCATTAGGGGGAGTTAGTGTTTTTGGAGAATGTGTCTTAGGTTACAACCATGAGTCGGAGACATTGGGTAATCAAGGGAAACCACAATAGATATAATCCAAGTATCATATGTTCTTTCCAAATTTGAAGCATAGGTGTATGATTTCAATATGGAATCAATTCATGGTAGGTTATGTGTAGTTTTTTTTAAAAGGAATGGTCATTTCGTGATTTCTTTTATAAAGAGAGAACACTGATTTATTGTGTTAGAATTTAGGTAAGTTTTGAAGGGAAAGATCATTTTGATTCTTTGACCTATAGTTATAGAACATATTGATAAAATGATCAGTTTTTATTTTGGATGGATGATCCCATTAATGCTATATAATGGATAGACACTCTTAAACAAGGTATGATTCCAGTTTTATAGGTTGTCTTGGGGTTAAGCCTAAACTATTTAAAATCTAGGGTAGATGGATGATAACATTGAGGACACCAAGATCACAATATGGTTGATGGTAAAATTTGAATGGTTAGTTTCATGGGTGGCTCTTTTCACCTTGTTCTAGTGGTGTATGGATCATAATATTTTGGGTTGGGATTTTTGAATAGTCATCTGAAAGCATACAACATGGTGGTCTTTTGAGGTTGGGATTATAGGAATGTGTGGTAACTGAGTGATTTTGTTATGGATACATGGAGAGATGGATCAAGATTTAGTGGATGTTTATTTTAGTGAAATCAAGGTGATGTGGTATTTGACTTTTTGGTTTATGATTTGGTAGAAGGAACATTTATGATTTCATAACGAGTTGTTCGGGCTGTGGTGTAGGAACAAGATTATTGTTGTGGTTAGTTCCATAGATAATTTTAGTGCACAACATCATAGAAGAGATCCATGTGGTCATGGTGAGTTTTAGATAGAGTTCCCATATTGAATCAAGGGGATCTGGAGTTGAAAAGATTCTTACAGGTAGGGAGATCCAGGAACATTCTTTAGGTTTGACATGTCCCTGTAGAAAGAAGTGGAATAAAAATGGATATGGTTATGGTGGTTTTAATTCCGGACATCTCAGTGTACTCCTATTTTAGAGATGATCATGCCCAACATCTGGACATAATCATGAGTTCACTGAGATCGATTTGACTATACACCAAGGTATCTAAATTATAAAAAAATTGATGAAGGGCCTCTTTAGAGATTATGATCATGGTTCAGTGTAAGTGATCTTGTGTGGTTGGATGTTCCATATAAATAATCTATTACTATGGTCCTTAGGATAGACAATATTTCAATGAATTTCATTCTCACAATTCTAAGGTGTCGGGAAAGGTCCATGGTTGAATATTAATTTTGTCTCTCAAGTGAGAGTGATATGACCACATCCACATCTGAGGATAGACTATGATTTTAGTGTGGTTTATAGTGGATGGAGTTTCATGAGTTATGTGGTGATGGAAATACTAAAATAGTGTGGAGTGACATGTCAGTCATTGGAGTATGACCCTCATGATGGTAGGGCTGTTGAAGTGTGGTGATAATCCTAGATCAGTTGATGTGGCACCAAGATTCTAGTGAGAAACTGACAAGGGGAATGCCTAAAATTGGTAATTAGATTCTTGTAATCAAATTGATATGGGGGATCGTTTATAAGAAAAATGTAATCTTATATAAACTGGTTCTAAAATAGATGTACATGGGTCAATTAGAGGCGTGTTTTTTGGTTTTTTGGTCCTGTTGATTATTTTGGGATTGCAGTGGTTTGGATTTTGCAGTCTCATCTGGGGTCAGGTGTGGACTCCTTATGGAATGTTTGGATGGATGTAGGGTGGATTTGTGTGTGAGTGCTTCATGATATGTTAACATGGAAATATGCCGATAGTGGGAGATAATCATTTTATAGATGGTTCAGCCATGTGATAATTAATGTAACATGTACAGTGAGTTTTAAACCACATAAAATGTATCGTCTTTGAATAAAAGTTAGTAATTTAAAAAATGAAGCCATGATTTTGATTAAATTCCAATTTGTGATCATCTCATGCATGGATAATGGGTATGTTTCCTTTTAAATTGGTTTTATGATGACAAGGGTAGGTTCCAAAGTTGATTTAAATTCATTTGGATGGTTGGGCTTGATATGTTGGGATCTTCACTAGATACATTAGGGTGGTAAGATGAATAATATCATGTTGAACTACCTAGATTTGTTGGATAATCGAATTTACTATGAACTTATGTTTCATTTTGATGGCATTGGGTATGAACCAGATTGGTGTTTCGGTTTTGATAATGGGAATTGGGTGTGGTTTCGGCTGGTTGACCTCCTAGAGTTAGAGGTTATTCATTTGTTGTGTTTGATTATTTTGGAATCTAATAAATGGTGTTGAATATATGTGGGTACCATAATAGATCAAGTTACATGTATGGACAATATCCATTGGTTCTTGTTGATGATAAGTATTATGGTTTGGGGGATGTATAATCTTGACCCTTCAATGTTTCATGTCTTGTTTTAAAATTTATTTAATCTCTTTCGAAATTGTCTAATGAAATTACTCCGTGGAGTTCATAAGTCCCTTGGAGAATCTCATGGGTTTAGGAAATAAAAAAAAGGACAAAAAATGGGCCTTACAGAACATGGTTCATGGTTGGAACATGGTTTTTACTAACCATGTGCAATGATAGTGAGGCCATCAGTAGGTGGGAGAATGTTCTGAAAACCGTGTGAGGTGGTCTGAGAGACCATGTTACTAGAGATAACACATGAAGATTATAGAAAACATTGTCTATATATAGTAAGAAAAAACATATGTATTTCCAAGGAAACCATGCTTCTTCATTTCCTCTCAGACAGAGGAGACAACACTGTTATCACATGGTTTAGGAAATTGTACATTGAAACTGTGTACCCAATTAAATGTTATAAAATAACAATTCCTCAATCCCAAAAGTTATATCAGTTTCATCATATTTTTTCACCATTATCTTTCCCAACAATTTAGGGCACAAATATGGATCTCTTCACTACTTTTTGGGTGGTTCTCCTTCAATTCATGGTCATTTGGAGTTTCTTTTTTAGTGAATCAATTCTCCAATCAACTATCTAACATTATTACCTTCCATTATCTTGAAGAAACATTCTGTGGATATTATTATTCTTTTGTAGCTCATGAACCATTTTTCTATGGAGTTATTTTTCCTGTTATTTGTGTCCTTTTTTTTAAATCAAGTTTTATTTTTGTATGAATGGTTGTATATGAGATTTAGTTATGTTATTTTCATTATTCCTCCCACTATCTTTCTGATGGTTATGTGTATGTAGTGTGCCCATAATATTACTTTATATATTTTCATGTATTTTTATAAGGAAATTATTTTCATCCATAAATTTTTTGGAAGACTCTTCACAGAACTTTTGGGGTCGATTAATAATGTGATACTGTGCCTATGAATACCCGTCGGGTGTGCCAATCCTTTGACTGTAGTTTAACGAGATGAGAAATGTTGAGTGTGATAATTTAAAATATAAAATGGGTTGTAAATGTATATTGGTTTGTTAGTATAGTAATTATATTCTTGGAATGGTTTGAGGATATGTTTAATGACATGTTAAGAGAAAATTTGAAATGATTTATATTCTAATATTTTGTGAAATTCCTTAAAGGGAATTTGAAATGGTTTAAATGGTGTGATTTGGACTTGGATTCAGTTGAGCTTTTTAGTGAGGGATTTTTTTTAAATGGAACCTGAATTGAAATTACGTTGTGGAATTTAAGTGATTTCAATTGGTTGTTAAAAGGATTTCATTTTATGGTTTTAAATGAAGATGTGTTTCCCCCCTTTGGTGAAAATGCATAAATGAATTTTTTAAGTAATCTTTTTGGAAGTTCATGTCTTGGCCTTTGTTTGGTTTTCAAAAGAAGAACCATATTATAAAGGGTTTATTAAAAAACATTATGTTTTTATTAGAATAGTTGTTTCATTAAATGATAAATTAAAGGGGAATGTGAAATGGTTATAGGAGAATGTTAATGTTATCAAATGGGTTTGAAGATATTTTAATTATGGTGTTAAATGAATAGGTGGCCAAATGGGTTGATAATGGAATATGGTTTAAGGATACTGAATATGATAGACCATTTGAATATAGATAACTGAAAAGTGTTATACCATTAATGTTAGTATGTAAAAATTTTTATGTATATTGATCATTGAATAGGGGATCATAATGGTATGCTTGGAATGTTAACACGATTACCCTCAATCTTTGATATGGCTAGAATAATGCTCACCACTGATGTTATGGTTGGTTGCGATGTTTTAATGATAATAATCACTATTTATTAGGATAGAATGATGCTCTAGTGTAACCAATAAATCCCTAGTTTGTATGCTATACTAATTCTCTTAGCTCTTTTGGTTACACATGGTGTTATAGGACATGATTCTGTATGATGGACTTGACATTCCACAACATTGGTCGGGATGTTCAAATATCATTTTCTAAATATCCATTTTGAAAACATTGACTAATTATCCTTATAAAAAATACATGTGAATGTTATTGAATATATTTTAGACTCCTGGACTGGTCGTGGTAGGTTTGGTTGGTTAGGTGACATGGAGAAACATAAGAGCTTGAATTACTAAATTATTAATGCGTTATTTCGAAACATGATCCTTTTCTTTTTATGTTTATTTTTTCATTTAGTTTTCTACAAAAAATATTTTCCCAAATTAATATGTCTTTAAAAAAAATTGGTTTCCAAGTAAGTTATAATCAGAGGCTACTCGGGCCTCTATGGTACTCGTGTACCCTAGATGATGTTACTTGATTTCAAGAACATTTTTATGATAAGGACCCTAGATTTTTTTTATGCAAGGGATGTTCGGTTGGATCAATTGATTTTAGGATTGGGTTACAACATGGGACCCTGATTGGGATTACTTCCTTGTTTTAGTATTTTGGGTTTTATTATATGAATACCTAACATGTAGAGTATACATATCATTTTTATATCATGTCTTGCTTAGGTTATTATTGTATTTTTTCATGAATTGTTTCTTTTAATATTTATAATGGTTATTCTAAATATTTATATTATTTCTACTATTTTAATACTCTAATTATATGGTTTAGTATCTCAATAGACCTTCACTTCTAGTTGATAACCTCTAAAATATGGGGAGGCACAATTGAGGTCATGTAGTGTACAGGACCAAGGCATTGATACCATTGGCCTATGGATTGGGATTTAAAAAATTGGTATCATGGAAATTTTTATATATTAGTCTTTGGTCATTATAGATAAGAGACTAGGATATTGTCAGATCTTGGTAATTAGATCATGTTTGTTTTCTTATAGCCCCATGCATGGGGGGGGGGGGGAACTAAGTTTCCAAGGGTACGAAATTGATATTTTATCATTGTTCTTTTTTCAGTTGAACGATTTTACACCTTGAGTGGTAAAATCGGATATGATGTTATAGGTTTATGATGTTTTTATTTATTTTCCTAGAATGGAAAGGGTGGTTTTTCATTCATTCATCATTCTAGGCACGATGGATTGTTTATCCATCTATATACTAACTGTGATTGATAGTTTCCATGAATCATTATGTAGATAGTGCATTTACTATGGGAGTTGAATTTTTTTTTTGTGATTTATATATATATATGGTTGTAAATAATTTAGAGTGGTTAGTATTTAATGTTTATTCAGCTATTTATATGATTAAGTATAAGTGTATTTTGGAACTCTGCAGGACCAATTTCTCAAGTGACTTCCAGATAATGGGGTGGTATAAGTGAATTGTAAGTTAACGTTTATTGGTAAATAATTTTTGAGTATGAAGATGAAATGTTTTTTACCAGTATTAATTTTTATTGAAATTATATTTATTTAAAAACATGAATTTTGAAACAGAATAAAGTTTTCAATTTTGAAATTTTTTGTATATTTATGGTTTTGAAATGAATATACTTGGGTTTTAAATAGTAATTTTATCTAGAGAGAAATGTGTATTGATGGAAACATTAGGGTAATGGGAGTAGAGTATCCCATTTTTAGTTATATGAACCTATGTGTGGGTGGTTTGGTCATTGAGAGTGATGTAGTTTGAGAACTTTGGTTATGGGTTATGAGGACATGATTGAATTATATTTTCTTATTAGTATGATGTTTCTTGTCGTACAGTCAGTTATGTTGGGACCCTGAGGTTTTGTGGTTATAGTTGATTATTTTATTACGGTAACCCCGAATTGGGTTTGATCATGAAGATTTTATGTTGGATATTAGAATAGCTGTCTTTGGTTATGGTTCTGTTATTCGTGGATGTGTTTATATTGGTGTCGAACTGAGTGTAAATTGTTTCCTTGACACATTAAATGTGATATTTCATGGAACATGAGAAGGATAGATACGTTTTATTTGTTCCTTGTGTTAGGTTTAGTGTGTATATATTATTAGAGAAAATCAATGGATTTAGGGTATGTGACATGCATAGTGTCTATGAGTTAGTAATTTTGAGTAATTAAGAAAAACCATCATTAGGTCATCTCAAAATATCATGTGTTTTAAAATATGATGGATGGGTGGATACTTCGATGTTGGAATCAGTGCATGGTTGGTGACATTGATTTTTTCTAAATTTAATGGTTATGTTGTGGATTATATTCTAATGGTATCACCTTGAGTGTTTGTGGTTGGATTTAAGGGTAGTATTGATGGGAAAGATAGTTTAGATTCATGACCATTCTATTTTGGTGTTGTCTGATATGATGATCAGTGTTAAATTTGGATAGCTAGGAAAAGGGTTGCTATTGTTTGGGTAGACACATCTAATCTAAGAATGATTCTAAGGTAATGGGTGGTTTTTTGTTTAGACTGGACTTGTGTGAATGGTTGGGTCATTTGATGAAAATATCAAGGTTGTCTCAATCCCTATGAGATTGATGGGATAGGAGGATTGGTAAGTTTATTGAGTGTGAATTTGATTCTTGTTTAAGTGATGTATGATGCATAGTATTTTGAGTTAGGTTTAGTGAATTTTCATTAGAAATCATGAGACCTAGGGTTTGTATTGAGGTCAAGATATTAGAAATTCATGGGAGGTGTGAAACAATATTTGGGACACATTAATAGGTGTAATGAGAGTAATTTCTAATTTCATTTAGTGAAATTATGATGATTCATTCTAGATATGTGTGAGACCATTTGGTATTTCATTAGTGTGATAGAATTTGTAATTTTTCATTCATAATCATTCATGTCGCGGGGTGAGAAATCAAGTAGTGTAGTGATGCCAGTGACTCGTAGAAAATTAATATATGTATACTTTTCATATACCAGTGAGTTATTAGTTATTAATGGTTATAATTACCCTCATGGATCATGGTGATAGTGATTTGATTATATTCTTTTAGGTAGGGAGATTCTAAGACATCATTAGGGTTTTACTTGTCCCCATAGTTAGAGTTGGCATCAGAAAAGGATAAGGTTGTGGTGGTATTCTTTGTAGAAATTTGAAGGTACTCTCATTTTAGATTTGATCATTCCAAATATCATAAAATCATCTTGTGTGTGATAATATAGCATTGAATAAACATCATTTTATCTAAATAGAAATTTCGGCTTTTTGAAGATCCTCTTTGGATATTGTGCACATGGAGTGGTGTAACTGAGTTCATATAGTGGGAAGTGTTTTAGTGGTATTCTATGAGTAAGGTCCTTAGAATGGATGTAATTTCCATTATAACAACCAAGATTGATAAAGGGTTAAATAAATAAATGATATGACCCATGTCAACAATATTCACCTTTATTTTTGGGAGACTAACTAAATAGAGATCCATATTTAAGTATGTCTGACCTAGAGAAGTGATCTAGTGAGGTACATTTTCAGAAGTTTCCTACTTTGTGTGTGAGGGAGGAAAAATAACAATAGAAAGAACATATATTAGCATGTGGTGAAATTCATTAGTCTGATGACCCATTCAAGAATGTGGGTGGGACCTAAGAGGAGAGAACATGTCTACTAGGAAACTGGTGGTGTCTGGAGGTCCAGGACCCAATGACTAAGATTAGGTACGGTGTATCTAATGTCATCATGGCCCAATTGTTACATTGGTATTAGAGCAGGAACTCAACCATAATTACAGTGACACTTCCTGGATTAGATATAGGGTACACAATGTGGACTTTGTGCTCTATGGGGGTGGATATAACACCCTATAATTCTAAAGGGTTAAATGAATAAATGATGTGACTCATGTAAATAAGGTTCACCTTTCTTTTTTGGAGCCTACCTGATTAGAACTCTGTAGTTAAAAATGCTTGAGCTAGATTAGTTATCATGATATGTGATCTTCAGGGATGTTTCCTAGGATGTGTGCGAATGAGGACAAATAACACTAGAAAGAACATGTGTTAGACTGTGTAGAAAATAATTAGTCTGATGACCCATTCACGCATGTCAGAGGACCCTAGGAGGGGACCACATGTTGGTAGGGAAACCAATGTTACATGATAGGTCAGGACATGAAGAAAATTTTAAGGTGGGGGTCTATAATATTTTATCTGATGCCAATTGATACGTAAATGAATTATATGAGGACATTTATTGGATGTTTTTAATAGATATTAGTAAACATTTCTCTATTTTATATGGGTGAGAATGAGATTTCTATGTAGTCTTCTAGAATTTTATTATGACTAGATCAAGGTTCGTGGTGATTGTAGTTTCGTGATTTCAGAGGTGATGATTAAAATCCTATGGATGGGAGTGATATATCATTCATGTGAGAAAGAGATTCATGTTGAAATCAGTGTAAAATAGTTAGACTATTCATGGATCAGTTGACGTGGCACCAGGATTCTTGTGAGAAACTGAAGAGGTGAATGCATGAAATCCATAATTTAATTATTATGGGAAAGTTAATGTGGTGGATGATCGAGCTGGTCTTTGGATTCAAGAATGATGCGGCTCCAACTGCGATTCAATATTTTTTTATAGGGGTGTCAAAGGTGTTTTTGGGAAAAAATTTGGTTTTTTGGACAATAGAGTTTTTAACTGTGTACTCTTATAGTGAGACGGGTGTGAACTCAATTGGGTATTTTTTTTATAGTTTTAGGAAGGCTCTGAGTGTTATGGAATCATTCCATATTTTTATGGAAATACACTAGAAGTTGGATTCATACCATTTCGAGATAGTTCTCTCATGGATTTTCCAACTTTGGATAATTCAATGAACAATTTCATGAGTTTCAAACCAAATCCATCGTGTGGAAAGGAAAATTTGGTTGTACTTCATTAAATAAAACTAGGATTCTGCTGAATATCTAGCTTCATATAATTTAATTCATGAACAATTGGTATGTGTAATTTTAAAAAAAAAATTGATGATGAGGGTGGCTACCAATGCAGATTGACATTATGGTGGATGTTTGGGATTTATATGTTTGGAACTATGTCAGGAATGTTGTGTTGGTATACTAAATCTTGTGGTGGGGATCACTAAATCTCTTGCAGTTGACAGAATTTATTATAAATATGTTTTTCAATTGCATAGAATCTAGTAAGTACCATTATGGAATTTTTTTTCCAATAGGAATAGGTTTAGGCTTTCGCTGGTTGAGCCCCTTGAGTTGATGCTCTTTCCTTGGTTCTGTTTCAGTCTTTCATAACTCTTCATAGAATTTTATTTTAATAAATCTCCATATAATTTGAATATGAAATTTGTATTAATGTTACAGAATTCCAATATAAATACTTCACACATCTTTAATATGTTTTACTTACCTATAAAATTAGCGGGACACTTCGCTTGACCTAAAAAATACTACTTTTGTGTTTCTAAAATGATTTAATTTATTTTTCTTCTCCTTGAGCAATACAAATATATATGTTTAATAAGTATTCAATTAAAAATTTTCATCACTAAAATTTAAAAATAATTTACCATCATAAAAAAATTCACTATTCAAATAAACATTATAATATGGACATATGATATTTTTATCCCTATCACAAACTATTAAACTTTTTAAAATCAATAAATAGAAACAAGTTAACATTATCTTTGATTTAAATATCATAAGATTAAAATTAAAATTTTAATGAAAATAACCATATTTGGAGTTTTGGAATATTATAGATGATATAAAATCACACAATACTATATATAAAAATGTTTGAATGAATTATTAGCCTTATCACATTAGTTTTAACCATAATTAACACATTTTACCTATATTGTGGTGATGAGAATTTACTATGGTGACAATTCATAATGACTAAAAATGGAAATCACCTATTTACCATATTTTTACCTCCTAATTCCAAATATCTTAACAAAATTAAATATTAAATTTCTAGATGTGGTAGAAATTAATTTATGAACAAATTTCAAAACATAATGAGAAATAGTTTTTCAAGTAAAAGAACATTTTAAATATTAAAATCATTTTATAACAAATTCAAACAGAAAATATATTACAAAGAAGAAAATTTTATTATTCATAATATAAAAAATAGCATCACATTTAAAACATTTTAAGAAAAAAATGGATCTTAGTAAATTCATTAAACAAAAATTATGTTTTCAATAAAAATAAATATGTATCTTTGTTCACTAGGAAACCAATAATTTCATAAAAATCCCAAAATTTCACCCTAACATAGTATTGATATAATGATTTTATAAGAAATATTTTTTTTATCAAATGAATGTACAAAATGTTCATGAATATAATTACAATATTCAGACACATTAATAAATAAAAAAAAAATTTATAGAAAAAATATTTTTATTAATAAATTGACATTATAAAATAATTTATTTCATTTTTTAGGATATTCAATCAATAAATATGTTTTGAGTAGGTTTCCTATATATATTTCATAATTTTTATAATAATATTCATACCCAAAAATTTACCAGTTATTTTATAAAGGTCATAATAATATTTTTTTTCATTCATTTATACTCGGTGTTTCACATTGTACATGATATCGAACATTTTTTTAAAAACTCGTGGTGTTACATTCTCACTTATTTAATAAATCTCATCCCTTAAATTTATACTTATCATTAGTAAAAAAGGTATTGATATTCTGTATTTCCTTTACTAAAAACTAAAATAAAAAAATAGTTAATAATACATCCTCTTGAAAAGAGGGAATGAAAAATTGGATGTTCATCTGGAATAACACATAAATAGGTTTCCAATTAGGGGACATTAGGGTAATTGAAAATATTATCATATTGTAAAAATGTAATGTCCAAATAATGATAGGTAATGATAGAGAACATAAATTACCCAGACCATTCTTACATAGATATTACATATAAATAGATGAATATTTTTTACAAAACATACTGATCCACGGTAGATATGTATAGGTATAGTGCCTTAGAAAATATAGACAAATAAAAAAATGTTTCAAAAATAATAAATGTCATCTTAAAATATGTTTCTCATATAAATAACCATTCTTATACATATCATTTTTAATTCATTTCATTATAACATGGGTAAAGGAAACATTGTAAAAAGTGAGCTTAGATTCTTTGTAAGGGTAAAAAGGGAGGTATCAATTATCTTATATTAATAACGTAATCATATGGGTATGACAATATGATCATACCATTAAAAATCAACACCCAACATATCAACGATAATCATCATGGGACATTTCATAAATCTTGGTAGTTCATAAGATTGTATCATTGTAAAATCATAGAGCATGGTCCATGAGAGTATAAAATTGGTATAAGGCATAAAATTTTAGCATGAACCTAAATATATGACTTTGTGAAAATGTA
The DNA here is from genome assembly GCA_963277665.1 of Viscum album. Taxonomy (NCBI): domain Eukaryota; kingdom Viridiplantae; phylum Streptophyta; class Magnoliopsida; order Santalales; family Viscaceae; genus Viscum; species Viscum album. Next base: position 846,440,460 of record OY728128.1, read on the forward strand.
TAAATTGAAATAAGTTCACTAATTAAAATATGGGAATGAAATAATACCCTCAAATAAACTTATGGACATGAAAATGATTCCATGGATGATCTCATCGACATGAAATCTAGGGTTTCCCATAAACATATGGAAATTAAAACTAGGTTTATATATTAAATTGAAATCATTAAATAAGGTCCAAGAATCATATATTTAACTCAAGAGGTCTCTATATTTACCCAATTCATTGAAGGGAGATATATGTTCAAACAATCAAATAAATAAAGTAATACTTATTTTGACACAATATCATAAAACATTCATCCTCTCCAAACTCATTACAATAAAAGTAGTTGATAAAAATTTCACCAAAGAATAAACCATGAAAAATTAATTAGTTTCAACCACATCTTGAATTAATTAATTTAACCCATCGATAAAAATAATAAGGATCATATCCTTGGGTTAATACCCCATAAAATTACATTTATAACCAATATATTTTTTCTTTTATGAATATAAATACCATTAAAAGGACATTAAAACCTTCCTAAAGAAAAAATATTTTTTAAATTTAAAACCAAAATTTTAAAATAAAAAATATGAACACATAATAAAGAAACTATTTTATTTAAAAATAAAATTGTAAAAATTTATAGAAATATTCAAATTATTTATTTTTCATGACAGAAAAAAAGATTTTTCACGTTGAATAAGTTAAAAAAACATTCCCTCTATACTTTTATCAGAAATATCACAAAGTGCCTCGTTTGGAAAATGAAAAAAGATTTATTTCAAACCATTTTTTAAAAATACAAACATGATAAAAATGAATTTTAAAATAATATTATAATATCTAATACATTGTTGAAGACATTTTTAGAAAAAATAGGCAGGCAAGAAAATGGATTATCGACTAAATATAAAAATAATGTATATTTTTCTTAAAAAAGATCTTTTGATCAATTAAATATTTTATGTAAGTAAAATAGAAGGAAAAAATATAATATTAGGAAATAAACGTTGGAGAATAAAATTTAAGGGATTTTTCGGATAAGGATCATATAATTTTTTCATTGTAAATTCACATATAAACAATTCAGATTAAAATATGATTGAAACATAAATCCCTTTCCACAAATATCACCTTTCCCCGGTTAGTTTTAGTCCTTCCATGTAATAAATATTTATTTATTATACATGTATTAAATAAACATATTAATTTATATTATACCATGTCTGATTTATTTATGGAATCTTTTCACATATTTTTTAATAATTGTATATTAAAATAAACGTTCTAAGCGATAACTGCATCATTTTCAAAGAAATTTTCCATTATGCTGTCCTGATCATTATACTTAGATAGTTGATATATTATTTACTAAATTTTATTAATTATGTAAACTCTATATAGATTCACTATATAAACATTTACAATAAATCATAAAAAAATATGGATATAAAAATCAATTACCCCATTCATGGTTATGGTAGGCCATACGTACGCATGAACTTTGTTTTCGTTTCTTAAATGACGTAATTGAAGAATGGAAAATATAAATTCACCTTTCCTGAATAATTATTATATCATATATATCATATATATATTCCAAAAAATAATTATAAATATATTACAAGTAAAATAAAAATAAAAACAAACTACATCACTTTGTGGAGGTGGTAGTCCACATGTATACACGAGCGATGTTATCATTTCCCAAAATAATTGGATGATAAGAAAGTATACATTATATTATCATTTAATAAGAATAATTTTATCATAAATAAAATATGTGAACATTAAAACCATCTTAATACCAATTTATAAAATTTGGAGTTTAATGTTTAATTCTATTACTATGTGGATATGATAAGCCATATGTATGCACAAGCAGCACATTCACTTCTTGTTTGATGAAAAATATTTTGTATAATGGTGTTTTCATAATAATTATAAATTTTCATCATATTTATTATAAAAAATTAATTATATAATGATAAATATAATCTATTTATATTTGGTAAATAAGATTTTAATGGAAAGTGGTTAGTTAAGGAAGTTACCGCTTCTTTTAAATGACTCCATTAGATATCCTCTAATTTTCTATAGTCATGGAGTTTTTTAAAGACCAAAACCTATAATACGTTTATAGGAAAGTAGATATGGTAAATTGGATGAGTTTCTGCATTTTTAAGGCTCAATGTGGTGTGGATAAGTGATAGAGGAGGCGCCCATTTATAATTGAGGTGAGGGTTACTTTTGGAACTTCTCAAAAGACCAAATTATAATAAATTACTTCTTCATATAGATGGTTCCAAATGGATAATAAATGGACATGTTTAAAGTACTGACATTGGTTCCACATGTTAGTACCCTAATCTGGTCAGACACATGGCATTTGGTGCACCTCCGAGAGTGCTAGATGCTGCTTACTAATAGTGAGGGTCTAATATCGATCATGGGGAGACTATATCCTCTTTATCAAAGATACATAATAGTGGAAATAAACATGAATAACAATAGAATGAAACCATAATAGTTAAAATGTCACATGATGACCAAGTAGAGAATACAATATCAAAACATTATAGTAAAATATGAAATGCCAATGTATGTATCTTGTGTCAACATGAAACCCAGAAAGTAAGAAATGTAAAAACTCCCAAAGGGGTCTAGAAACCGCTCTAATTCCCTCATCCATGCTCCATCAAAACTCATCCATCTAACATAAGAGCTTTTCCCTTATCTTATCTATAAAACATAAAGTCTATTTAGGTACTGATCAAGGAGCTCATTAGGGTGTCAGTATAAGATAGTATTTCACCATCCATGACATCTAAAACAATATCAAGTCAATAATAGTGTATTTAGTTTCCTAATGAAATATGTTAAATTCAAAATACAATAGTTATCACATTATCATTTATTCCTTAATCAACCATGTAAACCCCTAGGTTCCGAAGGACAACCAAACATAAATACCTACTTCATCCTGTGATGTAGCATGAACCAGTTGACAAAATTAATTCATGTTTAAAAATAATGCAATGGGATTTCATTATACATTAATTTCAATTCCTTATCATAACTAATTGTAATCACGGTCCATTTAAATCTCAAGGGTGTAGAGTGGCATGTCCCACAACCCAGGGTTTTGGGGGTATCAATATCTATCCCATAAAATTTTCATGTATGCCTTGGGTCCTAGGATGTTATGTCTATGACCCCATCGGTATTTGGATTTTCAGTACATGTCCCACCCTATTTTCTCAGTCAATAACATTTGGGCATTTGTAGCACCAGTCCATGTCCCACACTTGTAAATAAACAATAAAATATATCACATGTACAACAATGCCACATAAATTAATTCCAAAATTAAGTAATCGACCCTAATGATTCTATATACTCATCATTTCATTAATTAACTCAACAATAAATTAATCATCTCAATTCCCTTAATTAATCCAATAATTAATTAATTACATCAATGATTTTATAATCATGACAACCATCTTTAATTAATTCAACTATTAAATGATATAATTCATCGGGTTTTGCGGAGGTTTTCAATTTTGAAATGTGTAATGGGTTACTTATATTTCTCGTTCCTACTCACCCTTACAGCGGCTTTTGATAATCCAATAAAAAATGAATTTTCAGTCAAATGGTATAATTCAATCAATTTATATATATAAAAATGCCCAATTAATAAATTTAATAGTTAATTAATTCACTTTAATCAATTTTTTAATATCAACAATTTCCATTAATTAATTCAATAATTAATTAATACAATTCAACAATATTAATATCTTATAATTTTTCAAAAATTAATTACATCAATTCAAATTTTTATAACCCCAAAAATACCATCAATTAATTAAACAATAATTTAATATTATTCATAAATCTCAATATTCCAATAATTAACTAAGAAATTAATTATTCCCTAAATCCCACTATTTCAATACCTCAATTATTAATTAAAAAATTAATTATCCCTAATTTCCCAATTGAATAATTAATTAAATACAAAAATAATTAATTCAATTAGAAAATTGAAATACTAAACAACACTATAATTTCTAAAATTATATACATATAATTGAAATTATAACATAGTTATTTGAATAATCGATCACCTACCATAAAGTTAACAAATAATTATCGCTATTAGAGATACCGTATTTGACAAGAATAATGATGGAGAACGAGATCTGGATCATAAATCCCAAATCTAGATTGAAAAATAAAGATACCAAAATTATAGATATAGATCCAAAATTATAGATCAATATCCAACTAAAAATAGAGAAGAACAGTGATTTAATGAGTGGAAGAATGATGGGAAGAGAATGGATATCACATGACATTAGATCCTTTTATAGAGAGGGGTGCAGATCATCAATTTGGGTTTCTGATTGTGATAAAAATTGTCTTATTTGATTGGAATCTATCATGGAGGTTCCAAAATCATGGAATGATATTAGCAGTCGAGGTAGTCCAAATATCGGTTAAAATGGGGGGATATAGAAATTTTAAATCAGATTTTTAGGGTATTAAAATCATGTGTGCACAATTTTCTTCTCAAGGACCCAATTTCCCATAATCTTACACCTCTTTTATGGGGTTCAAAGTTTCTCCTAATAGGTAAAATGGTTTGGAAAATCATATGTTTGCCAAAAAATCACCTTTTTGGGTTCACACGGCCCGCTAGGGTCAGGTACACGGTTTGGGAAAATTGTGCCCCAACTGTGAACTTCCCATACATTATAATAATTTACAAATTTCCACCGAAATAAACCAAAGGTAAAAATAAAGAAAAGTACTCCAAACAAGGTAATTGAGTTCTTGAAAATAAACTGGAGACGTCTCCATAAACGGATGGTATCTTACAACCTCCCTACCTTACAACAGCTCATCCATGAGTTGTACTCCAGAGCATATATAAGATTCAAATTCTAAAAGAATAGGCCATTTATCGCTAATATCAAATTCTCCCTCGCATATTTCATTATACACACACCCATGTTTCCACAATACATAAACTATCAGAACATTCTTACACATAACTCCTTATTACTATAATCCAACACAATTATCAGATCCTCCCCCAAGGACCCATAGGCCTCATGCTCAACATCAACCAAATCAATCACATGATAAGGGTTGGGGTGATACTTATAATGTTGTGACACATGAAAAACATAATTCATTGCACTGTACCTATATGGAAGATCTAATATGTATGCTACCAACCAGATTCTTTCCAAAACCTCAAAATATCCAACCAAACAAGGTGAAAATTTTCCTTATCTCTATATCCTATGATGATCCAACCACAGAAAACCTTTAAAGAATACAAAATCATCCTATAACTTCTCATTCATGAGACTTATTACCAACAACTCTGACTCACCGGCCTCCATCAAGCACAAAGGAGGTATGCATGACCTACCATAAAGATCCTCACATGGTTCCATCTGTATAGTTTCCTGGTAACCATTTTTTTAGGAAAACTACACCAAAGCATGGTGTTTTTATGAATACCCATTGAATTATAGAACATACTCTCAAAAAATATCCTCAAAACAAGTATATTACACATTGAATTCCCTTATATCTATGGGGGGAAACTCATACTCAATAAAACTTATGTACAAATCAATTTATATAAACCCTTCCCAATGAAAAATGTAAAATATGAATCATGATCATAGACAATATTTTGTGGAACCCCATGTAGATATACTATTTCCCGAACATAAAAATCTCTCAAATGATTCACTGAGAATGTCTCCCATATTGGAATGTAATGTTATAACTTTGTCAAATTATCCAAAATCATCCATATTGTGTCATTATTCTGATGAGTTCTCATGAGACCTACCACATACTCCATAATCATGTCATCCAACATCCATTTTGGAATATAAAATAGTTGTATCAATCCTCCAAGTCATTGATGCTCAGTCTTAACCTGCTAAAAGGTGTAGCATCATGTCAAAAACCGTGTAATCTCCATTTTCATTCCTAAACACCAAAAAATTCTTCTTAGGTAATAGTACATTTTTGTCACACCTGGATGTGCCTCCCACTTTGAGGCACGAAATTTACACATCAACTTATCTCACATACTTGTAAGAACACAACAAAATTTCTAATATAGATGATCTCTTCATCATCAAAATCTAATCAGAAGGTCACTCCCCACCTTCATGGAATTACATCAAGGTAAAATATTCAGGACCCTAATATTGCTTATCTATATGAAATATCAAATTTGTAGACTCTTATGAAATGGATACAAGATTCCTCTTCTCTTGACTGTCTGGATCCACTACATGTATCACGTCCAGAAAAGTCATCATCTTGAACTCATCACTATAATCTTGTACCACATGAGTCTGATATTTCCTTCTCAATGTGTTGACAACACTGTTACCCTTTCTGGGCATATATACTAGATAAAATTAAAATTAATTCATATAATCAACCAAATATCAATACCGAAGATTCAAATATTTCTATGAGAAGATATACTTCAAATTATTGTGATTCATATACACCATAAATTTTTATCCCAACAGATAATGTCGCAAACAATTCTAAGAAAAACCATTATAGGTAACTCGAGGTCATGGGCAGGTTATTTCATTTTTTGTGGCCCTACCTAATGTCACCAATATGCAACCACTTGATCTCACTATATCAACACTGCTCCAAGACCTACTCTTGAAGCAATAAATAACATTGTATACTCTTAACTGGGAACATGTGGAATCAGTATTGTTGTCGATTCCATCCATTTTTCAACTTATTGAAGTAATTATTGCATGGTTATAACCATTTAAACTTTTCCCCATGATATTTCCATATTGAAAGAAGAACATACAATCATGAAAAATACTGTATTAAAGCTAGATAATATTCATCTATCCCTAGAAATCTACATATATTGAATACAATCTTGGGCTACTTCCAATAAACAACTGTAGGAACCTTATCTGGATCCACTGACATACATTCCAATGAGACGATATAACCTAAAAAGTGCACATGATCAGTCAAAAACTGAGACTTTGATATATAGGTACATTGGAGATGCTCTCACAGTGTACTCAAGATAATGTTAATGTATTGGGAATGATCATCCCGATTCTTGGAGTACACCCTAATTTCATCCACAAACACTACGAAAAAATAATCTAGGAATGGATAGAATATTCTATTCATCAAAGAAATAAACACTATTAGTGCATTCATCCACCCTAACAACATTATAAAGAACTCATATAGCCCATACCTACTTCTAAAAGTAGTTTGAGGTATATCAGAAATTTTAACTCTCAATTTATGATACCCTAATCTCAATTTAATCTTAGAGAAAAAAACCATCCAAACTAGTAAAATAGATATTTGATACATGGAGAAGGATACTAGTTCATCACTATCCTCTAGTTCATCTTTCTGTATTTGAAATACAAGCATAGAGTCCTATCAGCTTTCGTTACAAACAAAATTAGAGAACCCCAAGGTGATGTGATTGAACAGATAATTCTTGTGTCCTCCAACACCTCCTATTGAGTCTTGAGCTCTTGAATCTCTATTTGTGCCATTTTTATTGTGGAATAGAATCTAGATTAACTCCAAACATAAGATAAATGTTTAATTCCACATATATCTTAGGGGGAACGTAGAGATGTAATTAAGAAACACATCTTAAACCCATAAAACAGTAGATTGAAATACATATTTCATTACACCTCTGTCACCCAGCAGTAGTCTTGAAACCTAGGTTATGATCTCTCCTGGTTGTGGATTAATTGGCCTTTCGTGGCCTGTATAGATTTCCCACTCTCCCTGGAGAATATATTTATCACCCTTATGTGTTTTCATAGTCACTCCTTTGTGGTAACAATCAATGTGGTCTCAATATGCTACTAATAATCGCATAACCATAATCAAGTCAAAGCCTAAAATGTAAAGGATGTAAAGATCCCATAGATAGAGATACTCCCCAACCTTGAGGGAACACCACTTTAATAAATAGATTTTTCTATATATTACCCTGAAAAGTGTATCTATCATGAATAACCCACTCATGAACTCCACCTCCATGTTTAAATAATTTAGGAGTTGTGCTGAAATAAAGGCCAGAGATACATCAGTATCCAATAAGTCTCTATATAACGTAGAAGTGACACGAATAGTACCACTCACTGTCGATGGTCCAACCCCACTATCAAAAACTCTTTGTTGAATGGAATACAAAGATCCTTCACCATGTCCCTAGGATTTTTCTATGATCCTGGATCTAGACCACCATATTGGTGTAGGTGATCTTTTCCTGAAGTACCTCATCTACTACCTCTACCTCCATCACCAATAGACTTCCACCTTCCAAATTGATATGGTGTAGAATATCCCCTTCTCTAACTCTATTTCTATATATATCCTCTATCACTACCTGTCTTTCATGGTTCTCTATAGAACCAGTGTAGATGTCCCATCCTACAACAAGATCAATACTCAACTGCGGGTCCGAGAAAATGATTATGAATGCGATGCAACCTACCACACTGGTGGAAAGACACTTGGTTAAGGACTTGAGTAATCAATCCTTCCCCTTGAAAACTCCTCTTCCCACTACGTTAGATAACACTGTCATAATGATGCTTCCTATCCTTATCAACTAAAGAAACCCACCCATCCACCACTGGAATCATACTTCAGGTTCCCCTCAAATATGAGATCCCTGTTCACAATTTCTGACAACTTCTTTAGCCTGTAGATATTTACATGGGACTTAATTTCACACTTCAGTCCATCTGAAAATCATTTTATTGATGTTTCCTCATCCTCTTCCAACATTGGAGAAATGTAATAAAATTATATAAAGCATCCAACAAATTTCATTACATAAATACTCACATATGTCAACCTCATGAACTAATAATCTTTTTACAACCTAAGCGTCTCAAGGTAAATGTGCTCCAAGAACTTCTCACAGAATTATTTCAACTCAACAGTCCCCATCGTTCCATCCCAAGGCTAGATGTCCCACCAATTATTTTATTTACCATATAATATACAATCATCAAATTTGACTCACTTCTTAGTATGAGTATCTATTTCGTCGTGTATAGTCTGGATGGAATCAATCTTGAACACATCTCTCTTTGGTCCACCCTATCTAGTAAATGTCAAAGGGAGCAGCAAAAAAAACTCCTTCATCAGATCAAACATACTTCTTACAACATTCTGTATGTCTCTTTCCATGAATTGAATAAACCGATCAATGTACTCTTGGAAATAATCTCTAATTTACTCACATGGGTCTATAGGTTCCTCAAGTTTAACTATTGGTAGATCATATCCCTCCATATCCAAATTTCTTTCTATAAATAGGCATAGTTTTGGGTACATAACTCTAAAATGATAATGACATCCCAAAGGACACATTTCACTACATCAACAGAATATAAGAAATAGAATATTCCATGATAAGAAATTTCCACAAGCCCCGCCATAATGTCAAAACAGAGGTGTTATCACTACCATCAACCATCACACACATAGGTCTTGGTTAAAAAAGGGTAAACTCATTACCATATAATGTTTCTATATTTAAATCATTGATTCTCATATTGCATCATTCCTTAATTATGAATTTCCTATTAGGGGCATTTTTGTTTATATTTCCCCAGTATAGAAAAAATGTTCATGCTCAAAAGCTTACCCAACCCGTTTCTCAAGAATGTTTAAAGTGATTCATGTCAAAAAAAACCAGAGTGCCTAGAATTATGCATGAAAACTCTACACTAATTCCATAACCAGATACAAGTCAAATATCAGTAAATCTCAAACATATTATCACACCACACCACATTTTCTTCACCCAAGGTGAAATAACTTCAACTATAACTAAAAATACCAATAACAATAATCCCACCATAGATATTTTTGATTTCCCCTGTACATAGGTCATCTAATCCCATGAATGATCTCATAACGATTTATTGAGTCTTTATAGTATTCTATCTAACTTTCCCAAATATTAAGAAAAAGGAAAAGAAAATAATTATCCTTTAATACCACATTATAATATCTTTTTATTGGTGTCCCATGTCAGTTCCCTGAGTTGGACAGTCACATGACCTCCAGAATGCCTCACCATACAACAGAGGCCTTTGATTAGAATCAAGGGTCTAATATTGATCCTGGGGAGACTATAACCTCTTTATAAATTTAAGAAAACTGTAGAAATAAAAATAAATAATAATATGATATAACCATTATAGTATTAATATCACCTGATGATCAAAGTAGGGAATACAATATCAAAACTAAATAGTATAGTATGTTATTCCAAAATATGAGTTGTGTGTCAACATGAAAATACAAATTATGAAACATTTAGAACTCCCTTGTGGGTCCGAAACCATGTCTTGTTCCCTCATACATGATCCATGCCAACTCAACCATCTAACAAATGTCATTTTTCCTTATCCTATCATTCAAACATAAATTCTTTTTGAGTTCATATTAGGTAGCCCATGTAAGGTGTTTGTATAACATAGTAGCAACCACCAATGGTGTCTAAAATAATATCTAGTCAATAAAATTCTATTAAATTGTATTAATAAATAAGTAAAATTTATAAGAAAATACTTTTCACATTATCATTTATTTGTTATTTAACCACGTAAAACCCCAGGTTCATATGGACACCATATTCTTAATACATTTTTTATCATCTTCTGATGTCTGAACCAGTTCTCATATTTAATTGAAAATTCATTATAATGAAATGGTATTTAATTATCCATTTAGTTTAATTCATTAGCACTTCTAATTGGAACCATATTTAAATACTAATCTAATGACCATATAACATCATGTCTATCACCCAATGGGTATTTGGAGTGTCAGTTTGTGTCCCACACCCAATGGGTATTTTAAGCATCATCCCCTATCCCAAAAAAAATTTAATGCATGTATTGGATCCTAGTATTTCATGGATCGGACCCCTGGTTATTTAGTGTGTCAATTCTTGTTCTGTACTCTTTTCTTTTTTCATTCACGTAAGGGTATTTGGAGAATCATTCTATGTCCTACAATTGTATTTTAGAAATCACATATATCACATTTAACAAAATTACACATTAATTAATTAAAAAATTAATTGATCCAACCAAAAAATTCCATATCCATATCATTCCATTAGTTAATTTAAAAATTAATTTATCATGATAATTTCATGCATTAATCCAACAATTAATTAATCACGTCAATGGTTGTATAATCATGGTAACCTCAATTAATTATTTCAAAATTTTATTATTCTAATTGAATTATTTTTCGTACACAACAATTGACCAATTAATTAATTCATCAATTAATTAACCCACATCATTCAAATTCTTAATATTAATAATTTAAATTAATTAATTCAAAAATTAATTCATAAAAGTAAACATTTTCAATATCCCATAATTAATTCACCGGTTATTTATTTCAATTCACAATTTCATAATCACAAAAAATGGAATTAATTAATTGAAAAATTAATTTATACTATTCCACAATATCAAAAATCCAATAATTAACTCATTAATTACTTATTTTTTAAATATATTAATTTAAAAATCTCATTAATTAATTTAATGAATAATTATCCATAATTCCAAACATCCTTTAATTAATTAATTACAAAATTAATTTATTAAATTAGTAAATTATATTTCTATAAAAATCTTAAAATTATTCAATTACATACAAAAAATATAAACCATGAATATGGGATTTGAATAATATAACACCTACCTTAACATTTCTGAAGAACACTTGATAATGTAAATCCCCAATTTGGACGGAATAACGACAAAGAATGAGATCTAGATCTTAAACCATAATTCAAGATCGAACAATCTAGATCCCACAATTCTATATATAAATCCAAAATACTAGATCTAGATCCATCCAAAAATATGGAATAACAATACTTAAATTGATGGAAGAATAATAGAAATAGAAATAAAACAACAAGTGATTATATCCTTTTAGCAGGAGGGGTACAGATCTCAAATATGATCTTTAGATTGCAAATAAAAGAGTTTCGAAGAGCTTTAAATCATTTCTAGTGGCTTTAAAATCATAAAATGATGTTAGGGGTCGAGTGAGGTCTGAATAGGGGTTTAAATTGCAGATAATAAAATTTTAATTCCCAATTTTGGGTGATTAAAATACCATATGCATAGATTTATACACGGGAAGAGGTTTCCCCAAACAGTGTTCCATAATCGTGAACCTCTTTTAATGGGTGCACAGTTTCTTCTAAATTGGAGAAAAGTTTGGATAACCATGTGTTGTCCATCTGAATCCCATCTGGTTGGGTTTTGATGGTTTATTGGGTTGGGTCACATGGTTTAGGAAAATCATGCACCAACCGTGCACTACCCATCCTTCCTAAAAAATTATCAAATTTCAACCCAAATAAACCATAGATACAACTCAAAAAAAGTAATCAAAAAAATGAAAAAAAGTACATGTAACCGAACCATATACATCTTAATAAAATATCGGGATATTACAAATAGGTATGATATTTTAGACATTATTGTGTACCATTTTTCAAATTTTTTGATATAAAGATTTTTTATATAATTTAATAAAATATTATTCTCCTAAAAAATCATTACTTATAATTTAGTCACTATTCTGTTACTTTGAATTCATAGACATATTTAAAAAGATTACATTAGAATATATTCATTTTCCCTAAAACTAATATGTTATTATAACCTATAAAATTTATGTAACACATTAAATATCACAAATCCTATTTCCTTTCATATTATTCAAATCATTTATATTATTTATTTATTAATTGACGAAATAATGAATCAGAGTTATGTATGTATTTATAGTTATTAAATAAATACTAAAAATTAAAAAACATCCATAATGAAAATAATATCAGTAAACACAAAATGAAAATTAATATTCATTCACAATATGTGTGTGTCCTTATTTGAACACCAATGATATATTAAAAAAAAGAGTGAAATTTTTTATCTTTATTTGATTTAAATAATATATAACTCATTTTCATGAAGAAGTCTCCATTAAAAAACTATTTTTCTAAAATAATGTTATGAGGGTCAAATTACCTTTACCCTATAAAAAATATTCATCTTTTTCATATGTTTTTACCCTTATATTTTGGTTTTAACCCTTGGCCAACCCTATTTCAACATATCATGAAAATGTTGTTTTTAATCATTGATGGTCAATATATATATAATAAATGGATAAATGGCCCATAAATAGACCATGTTTGATATTACATACAATATCCTAGTTGTTTGGATGAATTAAAACTTTTTGGGATGTTTATATCAATTAATAAAATATGATTTAGTTTATAGTATCATTACCTTAAATTTTATGGAAAATAAATTACCTTTATTTAAATAATATCACGAAAACTTTTAACCAAATATTTTAATAAATTAAAAAAAATCATATTCATATAAAAAATTAATTTATCCTATTCATAATATATAATTATAATACTTTAAATATTTTTTATTTCCTTTATTTTATTTTTACATTAATATTATAATTACTTTTTTAGTGTGGTATACGAATTTAAACTATTTATTTAATACCTAATAATTTTAAATAAATTAAAATCATAAAAATAAGATTATTATTCTTAAAATAACCCCTGATATTCCTCAAATTTGTATTTTAACTCATATCTAGGGCATGAAAACATATTTATTATATTATTTTGAGTTATCCAACTCTGTGCAAGTATTGCACAATAATTTGGAAAATACAATTATTATATAACTCATTATTTCATTTATGACCATAAATATAATCTATAATACATTATATAAAAAAATGATGATTTAGGACTTATTTCATCTCATATATTATCTTTAGAATTCAAAATTTGTCTTTTCCATGAAAGTGCATGATCAGTGTCGGCACTAAAAATGATTTTCAGATTTATCATCGACTAAATTTTATTTATATGTTTTTAACTATTTTTGTTGATAAATTTTATTTTATAATATTTTATTCACTCTATATGTTTCATAAATATTAATATTATGTTTGGGTCTTGGAGATCACATAAAAGATACTGTATTTTAAAAAATTTCACAATTCACTAAAAAATCAATTTTTCTTAGAAATACTAAAAATTATCCCTAATATAATTTTGATATGATGGTTTCAAAATGATATTTATTTTATTAGGTAATATTTATATAATTATCATAAATTAATTATAACATTTTTTCACAAAAAAAATAATAAAATCATTTTTTAGGAAGACATATTATTTGAGGTATAAAATAACATTACTAAAAATTGACTATTTATTTACTTAGACTTTTTCAGTAAAATTATATTGAGAATGAAATTAATATATATTTCCTAAATTAGATGACCATATTCATACCAAAAAAATTAATTTATACGTAATTATAATTGTTTAATGGTGTATCATGGTTCATTTAATATAGGTGTTTCGTTTAAGGTAATCTTTCAAAGAAAAAAAATTAAATAGAAATATAATCTTAAATATAGGGGTGTTATTTTAACCCCACATTAATTAATTACATATATATAATTTTTACTATTACTCAGTAATCAAAATATTTATTTTTTAAGAAAATACATTATTTAAAACTCACAACAAAATTTTTTTAGTAAAACATCCTCTTCAAAGAGGGTTAAGGAAGTACAAAGGTTATCTAGAATAACACATAACTTGGATTAAAAATAGGTTAACATTTGTGAGAAGTAAAAAAATTGATATAGGAGAAGAAAATAACATTGATATACTAATATAATGTATTAGAGAACAAGTTTATGATAAAGTTAACCATCACAATATAATAAATCTAGGTTGAGTTAAAGGAAATTTGATTTTTTGTTTTAAAAAGTAATTAGATAACATAGTTATTTCAATGTCCTTTTAAAAATTTCTAGGGATTAAATTACTCTCTAGGTAATGATCCCTAGGAAATAAACTTACTTGATTTCATTACATGTCAAAATAAAAATATCTTAATTTTGTTGTGCTTTGATAAATTTCAACTTATTTTCTTATGTCATGATTTGGATATTCATGAAGAATTTTTCATGTATTATTCAATTTTAATGAATCATGAGATCAATAAGTCATTTCATTGGCCACTCAATATTAACAAAAGTAATAATGGTTAGTAAATTTTATGATAAATAATATATTCAACTCAAAAGAAAATATCCAAATATTAATCAATTACACAAGTAGTTAACCATATGATCCTCAAAAATAGTATCGACCCTATTCAAATCTCCAAAATTATTTTATCTCATAATCTTCCATGATCAACATAATATTAATTTTAATCACTTATAATGTCTCATATAAATATTTATATACCTTGGTCTTATATTCTTTAATGTGTTAAAATAATTTCCCAAAAGATCACAAAAAATCATACATGCATCAAAAAGATAATTCAACCCTTATTAATTAAATTAGATCGTATGTTAGACAAAAATATTTCCATTAGAGGTTTGGGTTTATCCTTGCTTTGATATATGATCATAGGTTGATTCAAAATATAAAATATGGTTTCTTCATTCCATAATTATATATATATATAGAATCTATGTAGGGAGAGTTATTCAATGTTTAGAATCACATCAAATATCACTAAAGGTTATGATTTTCATAGGGAATATTCATACAAACAAATAAATTTTACCCCCTATTCTAGAGTAGAAGATAATTATGAAAAAACTATCTTGATTCAATTAAAATGTTGTAATTGGATTATAATCTCGTTTTTACTTTGACTTCAGAGGTTGTTATGGATTAATTTTTTAATTATCCTATGGATTAGGGAATTGATTCGCACTGTTCAGAAATTATATGCATTTATATCATGAAAGTGTGAGTATTTTATTCTTTTGATCTATCTTTAAATTCATTTCATTGACATGCCTCTTTATATTAAACCCATATTCATTATCTCTATGTTTAGGATTTGATGAAATGTATCAATTTCATATTCCATTTAAGAAATCACCTAGGTTCTCCTTCTTATATTTTTTGTAGTATAAGGATGAATATTCTTCTTCCCTCATTTAAAACCATTGTATCTTACATTAAGCTCCATAGTCCTTTTCTTATAACTATAACCTTGAGTGTTTCAATCTTCCATTTCCTCTTTTAGTAAACATCAAATGATTTCATCATTGATTCCAAAGAAAATTATGGTAAATTATTTTCAATGAATTCGTTTCAAACTAATAAAGAATCAGTAAATTTTAATTTCATTGATCATGATTAAACCTATGGAATACCATGCATGCATTGTACAATTTTCTTCATGGGTACCAATGGATTCACCCTAATATTTCTTCATCTCAAGGAATTATATTTCTATTTTTTTGTTGAATATGTGTTATGTACTTAAAACAAAAATATTCCCTTATAATTATCTCATTACATGAAGTCAAATCAATCCTCATTCCATGTATTTTTAATAAGATCCAATCATTGAGTTGTTTCACATTAAAAATAATAAATAACTATGAAAATATTTTCATGGTTGGAGAACAAATCAATAGAAAATATATTTTCTATCATGTTGATCCATTTCTCAGAAAATAGTGGATTAGAAGACCTATAGAATGATGGTTGTTTTTATAACATAAATGATTTAATAACTTGTTTCTCCATTGTTTGTGCATTCAAAATATCAACATGATCTATGTTACAACAAATAACAATGGATATTTGAATAAATATAATCACAAGATATGAAATACTATCTCTTAATCCATTTGGTTAGTTATGTGTATTGTCATTTATTTTTTCATCAAATTTGTTGTTCACACGATTCCTTTGGAATCCAACTATTTCATAAAACCAAAAAGCATAGTCTGAGAAATGATAAAAATAGGGGAAAACCAAATAATAATGAAAAATAATTTAATGTGGTGGAGTCTGTCCATTGGTTTGAGAACTCACTTCAAGGGTCTTCTTCAGATGGAGTACAAAGAATCTAGCCTCCATCGGTTCACGCCATTTGGAATTGGTTGTCTGAGAGGGTTTTCATATTCCATTGCTTTCGTGCTCGTTCATTTTTTTGTAGATGACTACTGGTTGGGTGGTCTTGCATTGGTGATGGTTTCCATCTTGATGTGTTGGTGGGGAGGGGTAGGCTCTATTGTTTTGTCTTGGTTTTTTTATCTTTTTTCATTATAGTTCTGGTTATTGGGGTTTCTAACTTTCTCTAAAAAATTCGTTTGATAATAGAAAACTAATTTTCATCCTAATTGTAGAAATTCATTAAAATTCAAAAAACATTAAAATGTTATCCAATTCACAGACCTAGCCATAGGGTTATTACTGATGTTTTCTCATAATAGTGTCCAATTTTTAAATAAAAATTTCTATGATACCTACTATAATGGCCCATAACTTTGATACATAGATATTCCATCTATGTAGATAAATAGTCGTTACATAATATAAGGATAAATTCTAGAATCATATAGGACTAGTTCCTCTGGAAACATGGACACATTAAAATGGTTCAACAATGAGCAATATCATTCCCCGCTAATTTCTTAATAAATTGCATCATTCGTAGAAATTTTATTTCTAAATCCATTATTCATATGCAATGGAAATGAAACATAATAAAGGGTGACCTTATATGCTCAGTAAGGGTAGACAAGAGAGATATCAATGATCAAAAATGCATTAAATGATATTAATGGTGTGGTAAAATGATCATAACATTTGATATCTACAACATTCATATCTTATATAATAATCTTGAGTGACGGAATTATTCTTGTATGTTCATAAGTCATGAATCATAAAATAATCAATGATCATGGGACAATAGAGCAAAACATCATTATAAGTCCTATAATTATGGAATACATATAAAATTATAAATTTTTGAACAGGTATAAATAAAATTAGGTTCACTCATTATATTATGGACATGAAATTAAGACCTGAAATAAACTTATGGGAATGAACCTAGGTCCATGAATGATCTTGTCAACATAAAATTCTAGTCTGTGCATAAACATATTGATAGGAAAACCATTCCCATGCATAAAATGGTGAACATTATATAAGGTTCATGCATAACATATTTTTCTCAAGAGTTATCCATATTTAACCAATGCATTGGAGGGATATATATAGGGAACACCTATCCCGTAAATAAAAATTTTAATATGTGTGCCAAAATATTATAAAACATTTATTCTCTTAGAACTGATGAAAAGAATGTATTTCACAAACATTTCATCAAACTATAATTTATTGAAAATGGAACATTTTTCATTAGAATAATGTGATCATAAACATTAATTGTTTACATAACGAATAGGTATGGTATCTTTATATCATAACCTCATTGAATCATAACATGAATAAAGGGATATTGTCTTTTATGATTTGTAATACCATAAAAATCATGTTAAAACCTTCTTGAAGAAAATACACATTCAAATTTAAAAATAATATTTCAAAACCTGATAACAACACATGTAATAAAGAAATAATTTTCAATGAAAATTAACCTATAAAATATAAATGTTTATTCAAATCATTTATGTGTTAATATGGCTATAAATTGCATTAATTTAGTATAAGATAAAAAACATCCACTCCATACTTTTTTCAAAAAAGTCACAAAGTATATTATATGGAAAACAAATAAAATATTCATTTAAACCACATTGTTGAAATTTAAACATTTATAAAATTGAATTTAAAAATCATTATATAATATTAAATAACTTATTTAAAAATGTTTAGAAAAAATTGATATGGAAGAAAAATATTTTCAACTCAGGAGAGAACGAAAGAAAATTTATCATAAAAACACATTTTTCATTAATTAAGTATTTAATATGTAGAGAATGAATACAAAAACAAATAAAATCTAAGTTAATTGCTGAATTATAATAATATTTATTGTATTATTCAAAAAATTATGATATAATTTACTAAATGAAAGTTCAATTATAAATATTCATAATTAATATAGGATTGAAACAAAAATTTCTTATCTCAAGTATCATCATTCCATGTTCACATCCAAACCTCATGTATAATAAATATATATTTACAATACATGTTTTAAATTTGAATATTCATATTAATAATACAATTTATTATTTATTTATTATATCTACTCACTATTTTATTAATAATGTGTTATTAAAATCACTCTTTTGTGTGATAACAACATTATTTACCAAGAATGTTTTTTTTGCAGTCTTGGTCCTTATACGTTGTTCATGGTTCCATAATTTCAATAATTTTAATCATTTTATAGACATAATATATATTCATTATATAAATATTTATAGTCATTTATATAAATTAGATATACAAAATTTAAATATATTGTTCACAGAGATGGTAGACCATACCTACACATGAACGATCTTTTCATTTTTTTATATTGGAATTAAATTAAGGTGAGTAATAATTCCCATTTATAGAATAATTATTATGACAAAAATATAATATATGTATTCAAAAAATTATGATATAATTTACTAAATGAAAGTTCAATTATAAATATTCATAATTAATATATGATTGAAACAAAAATTTCTTATCTCAAGTATCATCATTCCATGTTAACATCCAAACCTCATGTATAATAAATATATATTTATAATACATGTTTTAAATTTCCATATTCATATTAATAATACAATTTATTATTTATTTATTATATCTACTCACTATTTTATTAATAATGTGTTATTAAAATCACTCTTTTGTGTGATAACAGCTTTATTTACGAAGAATGTTTTTTTTGCAGTCTTGGTCCTTATACGTTGTTCATGGTTCCATAATTTCGATAATTTTAATAATTTTATAGAAATAATATATATTCATTATATAAATATTTATAGTCATTTATATAAATTAGATATAAAAAAATTAAATATATTGTTCACAGAGATGGTAAACCATACCTACACATGAACGATCTTTTCATTTTTTTTATATTGGAATTAAATTAAGGTGAGTAATAATTCCCATTTATAGAATAATTATTATGTCAAAAATATAATATATGTATTCAAAAAATTATGATATAATTTACTAAATGAAAGTTCAATTATAAATATTCATAATTATTATAGGATTGAAACAAAAATTTCTTATCTCAAGTATCATCATTCAATGTTCACATCCAAACCTCATGTATAATAAATATATATTTATAATACATGTTTTAAATTTCCATATTCATATAAATAATACAATTTATTATTAATTTTTTATATCTAATCACTATTTTATTAATAATGTGTTATTAAAATCACTCTTTTGTGTGATAACAGCTTTATTTACCAAGAATGTTTTTTTGCAGTCTTGGTCCTTATACATTGTTCATGGTTCCATAATTTCAATAATTTTAATCATTTTATAGACATAATATATATTCATTATATAAATATTTATAGTCATTTATATAAATTAGATATACAAAAATTAAATACATTGTTCACAGATATGGTAGACTATACCTACACATGAACGATCATTTCATTTTTTTTATATTGGAATTAAATTAAAGTGAGTAATAATTCCCATTTATAGAATAATTATTATGTCAAACATATAATATAAGTATTCAGAAAATTCATCCCCGTTACCTTTTATGTAAAATATATATGAAAACAAATCATATTACTTTGTGGAGGTGGTATTCCACATGTATGAATGAGTGATGTAATAATATCATGAAGGATTGGATGATAAGAAGTTATACATGTTATAATCAATCAAAAAGTTTAATTATTTCATTAATATCATATATAAACACTAAAACATTCATAATACCCATCCATATAATATGGTGATTGAAATTTAAAAATATTGCAATGTGGATATGGTAAGTCGTACATATGCACAGGAGATATGTTCACAACTAATTTAATAGTAAATAAGGGGAATAATATATCATACTTAATCATTGATTTACTTTCTTTAAATTGGGACTTTGTGGACTCCCTCCATCTGGCATCAAGGATATCTATTTTTTTCTTCGATTTTACTCAATCCAAATGTGAGAAACTTATACCTCTTTAATTGGTTAGGTATTCTCCTTGACCGAAATGGGATGATGAGATATAGGTTCCTCCATTAATATAATCCTCCTTGGATATTGTTTCATTTCATAGTTATACCTAATAATTTTTATTCATGTTCATAAATATCATTATCATCTCTCTATCTAGGTTATGCTAGAAAATTATGTTGATTCTGTCTTGATAGGGAAGCAATATTCAGTTAGAGTATATAGTAACGTTGGGATTGTTTTGGAATTTCTAGACATTTTATATTTTGTGAATATAAAAAGTACTCCCCTTTTAGGTTGGGCCATATGTTTAATGTCTGGTGGGGATAGGTGGGTCGTAGGTTTAATATCTTATAGGGATAGTTGGGTCCTAGGTTTATCATCCTTTTAGTACATGGGGGTAGAAGGATTTATGTCCTTCGAATATAGGTGATCTAATGTTTAAAATCTTATGAGGATAGGTGGTACACAATTTTAATGTCATGTTAGGATATGTAGGTGAAAAGTTTAATGTCTTTCTAATAAAAGTGTGTTTCTTATTTATTTTCCTACAAGGATATGTGGTTCACATATTTAATGTCTTCCATGGTTATGTGGTTCATGATTTTAATGTCTTTTCGGGATAGGTGGGTCTCACGTTTAACGTCTTGCAGGGATAGGTGGTTGGTAATGTGTTTCCCCCGGTGTAGAGAATCACAAATGAAGTTTCTATTGGATTGTTGGGACATCGAGAAAGATCCTTAATGAGGTAACTCAGATGTTGTGGTATGTCAAGATTGATCCTCATGGAGTTTCCATATCTACCGTTTTATGATACAAGGATAAGAACCAATGTAGTTCAATACCTCTCTTTAAGGTCCTAAAACAGGACTAGTCAACGCAGTTTAACGTCATGTGGTAAGGATGTGTGTGTCACAGAAGGATCTTCAATGAGGCATTTTTTGGGCTTAACCATATGGTTTTATCAGTATTAGAGATTCATCCAATGTTGGGTGAGGATGATAAACCCATAATGATCATACATGGGGAAACCTATGTTCATTACACGTTATAGGGATATAATTTAACATTTTATGCTACATAATATTTCATGTTATTTATTCCCAAATGACAACGATATGGAACTAGGATGTTTTTTTCATGAATATTTGATTTTTATGGGGATACACCTTGGGGTTACCTTGTAAAAAAAATAATAAGACCAAGAAAAAGGAATCTCTTCTTATATGTGTAAGTTGTTTCCCTCACTGATGAACCTTCAGGGATTATGTTTCCCCAACTCATAAACCTCTTAGCAGGGAATGGAATAGAATCAATCATGGGAGAGTAACCTTCCATGGTCCCAACATTAAGATTCTTGTTGTAGGGAACTACCAATGTAACTTTCAAATGATATTTGGTTTTTGGGTACTTAGGTGCAGTTGAGTGGCTTCCCAATGTCATCTATCAAAGATGTAGTAATTAAAAGAACATCATAATGATATTATGAAAATAAAAATAAAATAAATACATATAAAATGGTTTGTGTTGGTTTTATGTTTAAAAAATAATAATAAGAGTTATGTTTGATGAAAATTGTTTTTATTTTTTATTTTTTATTTTTTTTAAATAATATTTGATTAATAATACACAACGAGAATATGATTTTTAGAAAATATATTTTTAAGGTGTAATCGATGTAAATGTACCTAATAAATTATTAATTAATATTTATAATTTAAATTTATATCCACTTAATTATGATCCAATAATTTCTTAACCCCTAACCCTATGAGAATTAACTTTACCACAAATATTAAATGAATTTAACCATAGGATAGGTTTGGAAAATGAAATTGTTGCACCCTAATTTTATTTTAATTATAAGGATAGATTGTTGTTAGTAGTTGTCATGACCCGACCGTACCGGGGTCGAGCCCCAACTATCTCAAGCCCGCCTCCATAGGCCAGGGGCTGGCGACAAGCGTCGAAGGCGTAATGATCTCGGGGAGGCCTTCGCCTAAGTACCTGTACACACACACATCCCATTCGATGAAGAAGTGCAGAGTAAAAAATAAAACCAAAGGAAAAAAACCTATAACCCAACCACATTCATGAATCAACTTCTAAATAGAAAAAGTAATGTGCCAAAAAGTACTATCAAGGAAACTGAGCATAAAAAGGGAAAAATACGCACCCAACCAGAAAGGTTCCACAACCTGGCAATAGGTAAACAAAAGTAAACAACTGGAGAGTCCCATAACTTAAAACTCTACTATGTCCCCGGTACACGGTCCAAGATCATGTGCCCTCTATGGCCCTCCGTAGTCACGATCGACATGTTCGTCATCTTCAAGGGCACACCATGTGCGGGCAAAGCCCAAGAAGGTGTGAGTATAAAGATACTCAGTAGGATGACCCGAAAGATTGATGGAGAAAAAAATAAGGCACTAAATAGGTGATAAATAGACAGAACAATGAATAATGAAAGAGTGGAGTAAATAGAGTGCACCTTAACACAACAAGAGAAATGAAGCAGACTCGTCCAAATGCTAGGAGCTAGAAACGGAAAGCACGTGGCATACCTCGCACGTCTTAGCTCCTCCTAGAAGGATAGTAACTAATCCAAATGAGCAGGAACAAAAGTATGTTGTATATATATATATTACCAACAATAAACCCGAATGATTTCATATGGGGATCTCTTTATCCATACTTAGCCCATGAAATGTGGCCAACAGTTCTAAGGATATCCATCATTTAAGCCCAAATGTCCTTCATGTCAAAGCTATCTCATCGTTGAAGTGTTCAACCAAGTTTCCCTCTCAGGTAATCATAGAGAAAAATCAATATCTAGCCTCATAGAAAGGGCTATGTTTCAAAGAAGTCATCAGGTAACCCACTACCCAGCCCTGCTGGAGTCCAAAACCTTAGATCAACGAGTAACCCACTGCCCAGCCCCACTGGAGGGTAAAACCTATGTTAAATTAGTAACCCACTACCTATCCCCACTTGAGGGTAATCTCTGATACGTCGGTGGGTAACCCACTGCCCAGCCCCACTGGAGGGTAAACTCGGAACTGGTCTAATAACTCCGCACTCCTCATGCCATCACTGGGTGTCACTAACATCGCTATAGTGCGTTGGTTCGGAGTGCATAAAAAGAACATCCGACCAATGTGCCTTCATGTTTCCACATTTAATGAGATCTATAATTTGTCTCTATGCACCCAAATATATTACACCATTCCAATCCTCTAAGAAAAACACACGAGATAGACAATTTACTCACTTGAAACAAACTTCTGACGAAAGAGTGATTCAACACCGCTTTATGTCCATACAGAATATCATGAGGCCCACACCTCGGTCACAAAAAAAGTTAGACAAACTGACCCATTGAGATTCTCTCAAATAAACACACCAATTTGACAATTCATTCGTCACGAACGGACGTCTGATGATAATGTCACAAACACTACACGCAGCTTGAATGACGGCCCATGGGCCCATGCCTCAAGTCCGGCATCAATGATTGAAACCACCCTGGACGACTTCGACTTGATTCTGGGGTCACAAATCCACGGATGGAGCCTAAAACGTACTCCGGATGTGCTTGTTCCATTCGAAACAAAAATCCCAGTGAGGCTCTAAATAAAACTTAACGGTCATGTCGTGCCCCCGAGCCCCCGTCTCGTGAATTAAAAAAACTTCAAGACCATCTCAAAACCTCCTTCTTGATCTGAGGATCATGTTTCCAAATAAGACATGCAAATTCGATACTCTGTTTGAGAGTTAGAGGCGTTTTTACACCAACGGACGGAGATGGGGTGGGCTGGACTTGTTCGGCCGCTCCACCCCATTTGACCGACAGTCCACGGCTCGGTCGCCCGGACATCCCGGTCCACCGCGGATGGTGGTTCACCACACGGGCCACACTCCTCCACCCTGACCAGCTTAAGCTAGTCCAGCACTTTCCCATGGGGAATTCATTTCGGGGGTCTCGGTTTGCTCTCAGGGTCGCAACAACCCCGGTCTCGCGCTGCACGCCGACCGGCAAAGCCGACCAGCTCGGGACTGCTCGCTCGGACCGCCGCTGGGCTGGTCTGTCATCCCACTCACCCACGTCTACCGCCGAGGAGACCGCACCGCTGCTTGGGGAGCCCAATCCACTTCCTGGGGAGCCTGCGCCACCATCATCTCCCGCTGGACAGGCGTGCGGAGCCGCTGGACCGCCCTGGAACAACTGGAAAACATGGGTTTTGGCCGGAAAACATCACAGGGTCACCAGGACACCCTGGAACTCAAAAATTTGATCTGAAAGAAAAATTGGAAAGCTCAGATCAATCCCTACTCAAAAATGGAATTCACTCAATAATTAGACATCATTTATACGATATAAATTGAGTTCAAGGAGGATGCAGGAATTTAAAACAAAAAAGCAATGATCCTACCTCGCAGGGCGTAGCCCATCGCTTTACAAATGATCCGTTGGAGCCATAATCACCTTGGAAAGGTGGGAGAGGATCATGAAGAAGGTGGAGGTTCTTTATTGGTAGAGCTAACGCTATATATAATTTAAGGGAGAAGAGGGGGGAGGGTGGATGTGTTTAGGTAGGGAACTCAATTAAAAGTTAATTAATTTTAAACACCCACCAGTAGGACTATAACCGAACTCTCGACCGGGTCGAGGTTAAGCTGCTCCTAGGGTAAAATCCACATTATGATCATAATAATTTTCCCAGAATTTTAATCTGAGCCTCCTTTTATACATTATAAAGTTCACGCTCGAGGCCGCTAAATTAGGTAAGCTCCCCTGGTGGCATTTTCCACAGAAGGGTCGCACTTGCAAAAGTTACACCCCTCCTCAGGTAAATGATACGCTCCGGACTCAACAGTGCCCTCAGTTTTTACATCTAAGCAAAAATTTAAGAGTTATTCTGTTTTTTTGTCTTGTCTAGTGTGAATGCACTTAAAATTTAATTCCGACCACATCGGGGCTTGGAATCACATGCCTTCTAAACTCCCTGCTCTGAAATAACATCAAGAAAAATTCAAAGTCTCAAAGTCTCAAAACCTAGGTTCTTATAGTGGTAAATTAGGAAATAAATAAAATAAATAAATAATTATTAATTGAGTTTTAGGATTATATTTTATATTTACAAATTTATCCCATTTGGTTTTGTTTTATAGAATAATATTGTGCTCTCACAATTTACACAAATCTCAACCTCATGTGTTTTTGTGGTAATTGTTAAATGGATTTCATCATTTATTCTAATTTAATAACTCAATTCATGGATCATATTATTTGAATAAAATTATATCATTAACTCAAAAAAATAAAGCAATAAGTAAATTGGTATATAGATTACTAATAAAAACAACTCTTCCATGGGTGGTGTAGTTATCGTATAAACGTTTTGTGTGTGAAATGTTTTAGAAATGTTGTAAACCAATATTTATTTTATTAAGGATTTCTAGTATAACTTTTTTAAATAAATAACAATAAAATGGAAAAATATAGTGGAATTTAAAACAAAAAAAAAGATGATTACATGAACTAAAACATTATAACAAAAAAAGAAGGAAAGAAGAGAATTTAGGTGGATATCATTTCTTGATAGCATCCCTCTTTTAAAAATAACATGAAATGTAGGGTCACCAATTATATATTATAATAATTAAATAAGGAACTTCCAAACCCATTTAGAATGAAAAACCACAAATTTTTTGAGTGAAAGGGATGCTAGGATAAAATAAGTTTCAAGTGTGAGTGGGAAAATTCCGAAAAAAAATTAATCAAAATTAAACCCCCTTTTTGACCCCCAAAACGAATGAACCAGATGGCCTTAAAAAATGATGATATCTTTTAAATTGGATCTTAGATATTATATCAAAATATGGTTACCGTAAAAGAATAGGTGTAGATGTTAAGGACTAAATACTGAACTGGCTTCCAATCTAGGGAGTCTAGGACAACATTAACTTCATGTCCAATTTACTCCAAAAAAATATTGATTAAGCTCTTATGTCATGAATGAAATTTGCGTCTCATTAATTCAAGAAAAAATTTACAAAATTTATGTTTATATAAGAAAAAATATATTTATGTATGAAATATTACAATTCACTTTAAAGGTAAAAACTTGAATATTTATCAAATTTTCAAATGAATGACCGAATCCCAAATATTTTATAAATTAACAAATTTCACACAATTTGAGTAAATTATTTCATTTATTATCAATAAAAAATTCAATAAAATTGTGTTTCATCAAGTCTTCTTCACTTACCCTTTGGAACCGTTAGGTAAAACCTCTTATCATGTATTCCAAAAAAATTATGACAAGATATTCATATTCATATTCCTCAATACAAAATGGAAATATAGTCAAAGAATTAATTACATTAATATTCAATGTTAATAGATTTTAAATTCATTGTCTCATAAATTGTTTGAAAATAAAATTTTGTGAGTCTAATTACACTAGTCATTATGAAAGAAGTTATGGGTCCACCATTCCATTAATTCTCCTTGTGTGTGCGTGCCAACCATTTCAAGATCATATCTTCACACTTTATTCATTATATTAATGTGAAGTAAAATAATTATTTTTACCTAGTTTAATTCAGTAATATTTTTTCATATTCTTCTGCAATAACATTTCAAGACTCACTCAATTAATAATTATTAAAATTCAGACCTTAAACTCCCAACCCAGATATTCGCACGTGTTGTACATTTATAACTCCTGTATTTATTAATATTATTTTTATTGGATATTTTTTTGAGCACATATAACTATATAATATCATGTACAGTTGTATAATTCAATTCATTATAGTAATAAAATTGATCAAAATAGAATGGAATGTATTCAACAGCCATTGATATATAATGACTTTATTTCTACCTAACATGGAAATTCCTTAAATTGGGTAGGATATATTTCATAGTTCATGGTTAGGGAAAACATTGTGTGGAGAAATAAATGTCATATTTTTCCAAAAAAAAATATCACAATGAATGGTGTAAAAATCTAAAATTATTTCTACTGACACAACAAATCATATCATCAATTACATCCACTTTATAGAAATTGAAAATTGATGATTAAATCTTGGTCATGCTACCAATGGATTTTAAAAACATTCAATTTCTATATTATCCACAAGTAAATGAGAATGTTACAGGATTTTTTTTATTTTTAAATTTAATAGAGAACCAAACATATAACACAAAAAAAACACACAAATGAAAATCTTAAATAGCTACCCCAAAAATTGTTCCCCTCCCCTACACTTAAAATATAGCACTATCCTCAATGTGAACCAATGATATAATATTTTCATATTAAATTTATAATTTTAAATAGGAAAACTAACATAAAAGTGAAATGGTTTGCAACAACATTATATTCTCCAGGTATTATGGGGTTATTCAGTGTGATGAAATCAACTGCATTGGTAGGAAGTATTTAATTGTATTACTTTAAACATTTCCCATTAAATGTAAATATATTTTTATTTTCATCTTTGGTGATCTCCAATACACCATAAGGAAAACAATTATACATAAAATAAGAACCTAACCATCTGGAATGATGTTTTTGGGACATCAAATTCATTCATGAACTATAGCGTATGAATTTATCTCCTATATGATACACTATTTTTTGGATCATTCTATCATCAGAGGCTTTTTATATTTCATTATAGAGCCTATAGTTTTCATATTATGATGGTATAATATTGTAAAGATCATGAATTTGTATCTTCCACTGAATTATATGTTGGGCCAAATCCATATTTCGTTTCTCTAGAGCCCAGTATGTCTGTAGCTCTTTCTTTATTTAGAGATGAAAGGCTATCCCAAAAACAATCTGAAACTATGACATACTAATGGGAGTATTTAATATAATCCTATAATCCCATTGGGAATTATCCAAGTTCTTACTCTAATACTTTCTGTTCATCTGGATGGTTTTCTCCAAGATTGTTTTCAACTCACAATTTGAAATCTCAGCATGGCCATTTTTATGGTGGTGGAATGGTTTTGTTTTTTTGTGTCAACATAATAATTCAAAATAAGGAATCCAAATTCTGATTGTAAAAGTGTGTCCCTTAGTACCTAATGATGTCCTTTGGTACTGCACACCTATAGAAATTTGATCCTTGACAAAATAAAAAACAACATGAGAATAATTATTCTACATGGACTTGTCCTCCACTTGTTTTGGAATATAATAAATAAAAACCAAAATATAGAAAAAACCCAATGAACTAGGAAAAGGACCCATAAAAATCCCATTACATAAAAATTATCACACAATAATATGGGTTGTGGGGGCCTCTCATGTGTCCTAAAATTTATCCTAGTTTTCGGTAAAATAAGCATGGAATAAAAAACACATGAGCAACATAGAATAATCTATTTCAATATTATCCATAGTCTAAGAAAATCATAGTTAGTCATTGTGGTCCAAAGTGTCTAAAAATTAATTTTTATTGCAGAAATATAGATCAAAATCAAACTCATGATCAGAAAAACAACTCCTAATAACATTATTATTGCTCATGTACCAATGGTAGTAATCATCCCACACATTAAACCTAGACTTTAATTATAATTTTTGGACATTATGTTCCTATAATCCTGTAGTAATTTCAATTGAAACATGTTAGTTCAACAAATTTTCAAACTAAGGATGTGTATATAAGAGTACATAAATATTCTCATTGGAAAAAGTGTCCCAAATTGGTACCTAGTTCAATATTTCATCATCTAGTGTGTGATTAATCCTACTTATGTGGTCTACAACCAAGTTTTGTGACATGTTCTTATACATTATCTCAATATTGATATCTTAATTCTGGAGAATCTATCAGATAAGTCTATGATTTGATTCTGTTTTCTACTAGTGGTACCTCAAATCTTTTTGGTCATAATAAACAACTAATTTTGAGCCCAATAATTATGAATAAAAATTTTCTACAGCAATTTTGATAGTGAGAAAATACTTTTTCATGGTTTTCTAGTTTTATTAGTCTGAATAAAATGTCTTTAAGCATAGAAAATCACATTTCAATGACTCTCCAACCTCTTTGATAAGATAGATCCATCTGTGAAGTTTAAATCATCACACATAAGTGCAAATGGTGTCTCATTATGGGTTTTGTATGATCAGTGGAGTGGTCAGACAAGTCTTTAGATCATAAAATGATACCTTACATGAATCATACAAAATGATGTCAATGCCTTTCTTAAGTAATTGAGGTAAGGGTAGAGTGATCATGTAGAAATATCAGATGAAGAATCGATAAAATTCTGTATTACCTAGGGATGATCTAGCATCACACATACATTAAGGACAGGGAAATGATGAAATAATATCTACTTTATTTAAATCAACTTATATCCCATTTTTTAACACTTCATTCCATAAGACATTTCCATGATCTAACATGCAATAACACTTTTCTAGGTTGAAAACCAGATTATTCACAATATAATGATTCAAAACCTTTACAAAAATAAAGATACCTTCATCAAATAAAGACCCATACACTAAAAAACATCCATAAATACCTCCATGAAGGTCTCAATGAAAACTTAAAAAAAATACTCACCTTGCATCTCTAGAAGGTACATAGGGAATTGAAAAGTCAAAATGGAATCCTTTAGTAGGTAAATGTAACAAATGGAAAAATGAATGTTGTCTTCTCCTGATCCAATAGAGTAGTAGGAACCGAAATATATATGGAAAATTCATCCAAGAACCAATAGTGTGTCTTCCCAACTAGTCCTTGAATCATTTGATCAATAAATGGGGTAAAAGGTTCTTCTGAGTTTATTGACATAGTTTCATATAATCAATACACACAAGCCAACTATTTTTTACCCTCATTGGAACAAAATATTCTCTCTCATTTCTAAACATAGTAAGAATACTTTTCTTTGGAATAATCAGAATAATAATCACCCACTGCAAATCTTAAATGTGATTAATTATATCTTCCATAATTAATTTTTCAACTTCTTTTATAACAACTTATAGAATAGTTGGATTTTATATCTTTGTGGTTGCCTAACTAATTTTTACCCATACCCCAAAAGAATCCAATGCATGAAAATGTGGAGGAAAATTATAGATATGTCATCCAAGGTCCAACCAGTTGGCCTAATGTTCTGCATAAAATATTAAAAAAATTTCTTCGTGTTCAAATGAGTGGTTGTTAGCAATTATAACAGTTAATCTGTCACCCCTTAACAAGTGTGAGTATTTTAGATTTGGTGGTATTGGATTGACATCCATTGATGGGGGTGCTGTATGGATGTATAAATATAAGGAAATAAAATATGTTCATAATGAAAATTAGAATCATAATAAAAATCATCAAAATTATAGAATAATTCATCAAATCCATCAGCATACTCAATAACCATGTCATGATTGTAGTGATCGTGATCAAAACCAAAATATTAATCCATATAAAAACAAATCCAAGATAGGTTTGAAAATTAAAAACATGAATGGAAGTTCTCTTAGACATCAATCATGAACAAATTCTCACAATCTCCCTAATCATAGTATAATTAAAATCCATGGGGTTTTTACTTGGTGGTTAAAAATGGGAGATAACAAAATCAAAATGGTTCTCTAAGGAGTCATTTTTGGATTCTACAAAATTGAATGTCACAACTTCATATCTAACCTCCATGGAAATTGTACCCTCATGAAAATTTATGAATATTTTTGCTTTTTTGAGAAAGGAACAACCTATGATAATGGAATTATGATAATATACATGATCACCCTCTATGTTATGTACATAGATATCTATATTAATGATATTTATCTTACAAAAATAATTTCATACTCAAGGAATCCCACAAGATATGTTGTGTCTATATTCCCCAACTACACCACAACTCTCATCAGCTTCGAAACACCAACATGTGAAGAATAAATACAGATTGAGACATCACATTTATGGAAGCACCCAAATAAAAAAGAGCATTATAAAATTGTAACTCCCCTTTGGTGAATGGGAAGTTAAATGTCACTAGAACCTTTCACTTTATTTTCATTAGATGATTTTGTGTAATGGGTGCTGATAAATTTCTTCCATGATTAATCCTTTCATTTCCCATGATACTTATTCAATTGGTAGAATGTAATTTAAATAATTTTGAATACCTTGGGATTTTCTTAATGGCCACAATTAGATGGATGGTGAACTAGACACACCTTATTGTTTCCAGATACATTTTTTTCATAGCCTCTTCATCCATACTTTTGGATTAAAAATTTATATTTGGAAACGAAAGGGGCTTAGGAGGAACATCATCAATATTTTTCTTACCTATATCTTTCTCTGTGGGTAGCTCATTAGTTGGTCTTGAATGAGGCTTCCCCAGAGTTGTGGTGAATCCTAGTGGAATGGTAGGTGTATAGGTATCAGATCTTTGTTTCCCGCATATCAATGTAATGAAACTAACATTCCCCATTGGATTTGGAGTTGGTAGGAAGGATTATTTTTGACTTATTACTTACCAGTTCTTTTGAGGTCAGTGAAAATATTTCTCTTTTTCATCTTCAACTCCCTCAAATTTAAACATTGAATCCTTAGCTCATTCGTGAGATTATGAACAATTTTTTTAAAAGTTCATCATTATTAGAATCTACCATTTTCTTAGAATTATCTTGATGTTTAATTTTGGATTCTTGAGCTTCAAATATTCATTTGAATTATCAGAAACACTTTTTTAAGGTGGAGGATAATGGAAATTTTGTCGAAAAGGGGGGGGGGATTTGTTGATTTTAAATACCATACCTCATGTAATATTTATCCTTCCACCCTTGGTTATATGTTGGTAAAAATGAATCATAATTATTTTGCGGATGTGGTTGTTCTTTCTACTGGTATGGTATCCCAGGGAATAATTTTGTGAAATCCTCCATATCCAATAGTTTGGTTCAATAATCAGTTGGGTGGTCTGTTTTAGTGAAAATGCCACAAGGTCTTATAGGAGTTTGTTGGATTTCTTTTGAGCAAAAGAAATCTGGCCCACCATATTGATAAATTCTACTAACATGTTATTAGTTAAAGGATTTTAAATTTAATATGGACTAAACTAATGTACAACTCTAACATGTGGTGTAACTCAATTTATAAATTTTTGGAAGTTTTGTGCCATATTTTCGATCAACACACGTGAAGCTACTAGTGTTTTCTCTATAAATGGTCCTATAGTCGTGGAATCCATTATAATCCTTTCTATAGGGGTGAGTCCTTCATATAATTATTGGATGAGGAGTTTCTCAGTAATTTAGTGATGTGGTAAGCTTGCACAGACCTTCTTAAATCATTCCTAATACTCATACATTTACTTCCCTTGGACCTTCTTGATTCCTGATATATCTTTTCAAATTCTATTTCCCTTGGATACATGAAAAAATTGCGACAATAAATGTAATTTTAGATCATTCCAACATGTTACATCTTATGGGTGTAAATAATACATATAGTCTTTTTTAGTTATATCAATTGAGAATGTGAATGCTCATATTTTTATATTATCTTTAGAGAAATTTATTTGTTTTAGGGTTGAGAAAAAAATTGTACATTGTTTTCTATTTTTTATTAAATCCTCACCAGATAATCCCTGAAATTTGGGATGAATGTTAATTGGCCCATATTTTAGTTCAATCTCTCATTCAAGATTTTGGTATGATATAAAATTTGGATGATAGTTAATATCTGATGCATCTAATTCATGAATGGTTTTGTTAAGTTCATTATTATTGTTTTCAGCCACCATTTTCTTTTATGATTTATTCATAAGTTTTCTAATTTCAGTGTTCTCAGAATTGAGGAATTACCAAACTGATTGAATATTGAAACTTCCAACAAATGGAGACATCCTGTTTTGAAATAAACTCTTCCATGGGTGGGGTTGTCATTGTAGAAATGTTTTTCATGTTTAACGGTTTAAAAAAAGTATAACCCAATTTTGATTATACAATTTATTTCCATCCCAAATAGTGTGAGTATAGAATAATATTATTGAAAAAATAATAATTAAAATAGAAAATAGAAATTTATTATAAGAACAAAAACATTACGACAAATAAGAGGAATATAAGATCGTTTTTTAAGATATCTTAGCATGATAGCTTACCCTGTCAAATGTTGAATTGAAATGGTAATTCACAATTTATACTCTAATACCAATCCTATAAGTGAACGTAAAAACCCATAAAAATGATAAAAACACAAATTTATGTAGTGGGGGAGGCAAGGTTTAAAGAGATTTCAAGTGTGAATAGGGAAATTATGAAAAATGTATTCCAATGTTAACCAACTTTTTACAACCGAAACATGTTAAAGAGATATCTTCGCCTGAGGTTGATTTGTTTAAAAAAAATTCGATGATATGTCCCCAAAAATTGGGCCCAATACAAGCACTGATGAAGATGTTATGGACCAAATACTGAAGTGGTGTCCAATCTGGTGATTCCGACTCAGGTTTGACTTCGTATCTGATTTACTCCATTCAAATGCACAATTTTCCAGGTATGTCATGAAAAACAAAATCCCCACTAATTCAGTATCATATTAAAAAAAATTATTTCCACATAATATGATACAATTATGCACAAAATAGTACAGTGAACTTTAAATAATAAAAAACGAATTTTCATCTAATTTTCCAATTAATTCTCTAAACCCAAAATATTTTATAAATAAACATATTTAAAATAATTTGAGGTAACTAATTAATTTATTTTCAACAAAATTGGGTTTTATGACCTATTATTAGATATTATATTCATTAGGGGGACTATTCTTAGGATCAATATGACGGTAATGATCAAGGGTGCACATAAAGCAGAGGGTGTATGGGGTTAGGGACCTGAATGATGTTTCATGAAATTAGATGACACTACAGACAAATGTTCTTATCTGAGACATGGTATATAGAGTACTAAAACAACACATATCCTTGTTTCTTAGGAATACACAAATATTATGATATTATGCACATCGTAGGAGGGCATGAAGGTTGTTTCTCTTGAATGAAACCAACTAGAAATAAGGGATATTGTGTAAGGAGATCCCTATAATGGGAAAAGACACATTGTATCCCATTGGAGGATTTTCACACAAATTATCTACCTTGAAGAATCAAGGGTAATTTTTCACTTTCATAGAAGAGATTTTTACACATAAAAAATTGAATTCTTTATCTTCTAGATATACATCCCCAAGGAGAGGAATTTATGTTTTCATTATAATCAAAATATGGTTCAAGTGGAGGGAAACCATTTTGGTTGCACAAACATGGTTGTACGCTCCTTGTGACTTTTTTATGCATCCATGGATTCAATATCCATTGGTTTATCATCCTCATTCTTGTATTATAGAATGTGGTTCACAAATGTCAATTCTACATGAATAAAGCCAATACTTCATGAGAATATCATTTCAAAAATTACTAGGTTCTTGGAAGATACAAAAAATTATGGTCATTAAAATCATGTTTCAAAAACAAAAAGACTTTACACGTGATGAGAAAGTTGTCAACAAACTGTGAATTTTTCACATAACGAAATCATGTGTTTCGAAATGGTAATCTAGTAAAAAATGGAATTTTGTTTTAGGGAAAACTAACCATGTTGGGATTTTTTTTCCAAAATAAATTCCCCTATAGAATTTGAGAATATGGATGTTGAATTGGACGAGTTCAAAGGGAAAGAAATGAATTTAGGGCTCATTTCCATTATGTCGAGAAAATTGGAGGTCAGGTCTTGAAAATATGTTGCATGTGTGTGCTTCCTAGGGGACTCTAGAGAATAAATAGGTAATGGGGGAAGCTTGTATGATCACCATTCTTCCGTGCATGATTATTATTCTATTGTGTGTGGAATTCTGAATTTTGCGTGAACTTCCATGCACTAATTCATGACGTTTGCACAATAGCTTCTTATGTGATTGGAATTTATTAATAAAGACTCCAAATTGAACAAATTATGAAATTGATATCTGAATAGGGTCATATCCCATAAATTACAAATCAATTTTTCAGCCCAAATCAACTTTTCATGACCCAACCTTTTCAAAGTATCCAAACCTCTTAGAGATGGCCAACCCTATAGACAAGGATATCAGTGATCTGTTCATTGCTAACCTAAGGGAGTAAATTACAAATAACCCTAAGGTTCTGCATTCTAGGAGGGTTATATCTAAAATAAATTAAATTATAAATCTTGTAACTGGTGCCTAGAGAGGATAGTCTCTAAGAAATAGGATTCTTTTGTATAATTTCTGACACCTGGATGATGTGAAAATGCTGGAAATAAAAGGTAGCACAATAGGGTTCTAGTTTTCGATCCATGATGAATATATCCATCGGAATATTACTACAACATACCACATAGTTATGGTTAATGATGATGTTAGGGTCTACATCCTCAGTGTAAGGACCGAGATTGTGATAGGGGAGAAGTCAAAAAATGAGGATTTTTCCCCTTGATATGCAATCATCACTCAAACAAAAATTTAGGACAACAACAGAGGATTGTATGAATAATGGGATCTATGTGGGGGTGGAAACATCACTATTACTGTGTGTGTGAATACTTGGTATGCTTCACATGTTATTATTGTGGGGCCAAGCATCGACATACATGAATATGTGAGGCAGTGTGGACATCCTAATTTCATTTCTAATGTTAACTAGAGCTACTGCAATAGCTTCTTAATTTGGGGTTTTTTAGACATCAAAACATTTTATTACCACCATGGGGAGGTGGGAGTATCTGTGTATCCATTTCATTAAGGTTAATCTCACTAATGTGGTACACACATTATGTGTTCTTTCTAACTCCCAATGCCTTGGGGGAAAGGGCACAGAACCCTATCACAATTCATGTTCTTTTTAATGTGCTAACCATTGTTTTGAAGCATCATCCCCATTTTAATCATGAAATCTACTTCTTAACCTGGCTATCCATGTTCCTAAATGTAGCTATTTTGATTATTCTAGTGAATCTGAAGCGGTGTCTAGTATCATGGTCGAGGAGAAGGAAAGGGACTAACTAATTGACCTTAGAGGAAGGTCACTTCCATGAGTGGGACTATAGTATTAATGGATATAAGAGAGAAATATTATATCCAACATATCTTTAAACGTTATTTAGTGGGTGGTTAATTCTAGTTAGGTATGATTGAATGGGCGTGTATCCAGAGATAGTAGTACTTGCAGAAATGGTGTAATCTGAAAACTATGTGAAATTTGGAGTCCCTATGTGAGATCAAATATACATCTAGATCATTTATGCCATGGTAGGGGTGCATTCCTAGGAGAATATGTTTCATGTTTCTGTCCCTCTATGGGTGTGTCACAAAATATTTAATGTGTAATGTTTTCCAAATGATGTTACTCTTCTAAACTTTAGTATACAACCCTTGTCCCTTTACATTTAAAGGTTTTGATCAGTGAACCTTGATCAAACAAGGTTCAGGATCAACATTAACAATCACATGAATTTCTATTTTCACCATTTATGACTCTAGTTAGAGAGATTATTGAGAACATGGAAGGGAAAATGGAGCAGTGGGAATGTATTCAGACCTTCTGAGGTGGATTATTGGAATCCCAGATTGGCATCAACACCAATTGGGAATCGTAAACTCCATATTGTGTCACTCAAAAATTCATGATCATTCAGTAGCTGGTGAAGAGCGTTTATATGAGGATATGCAATTAAAGGATTCCATGTATCCTTCACCAAATCTTGGTGATGTTCATGAACTAGGACATAGGGTTCAACATACCTCCACTGACCAACTTAATAATCATAATTACCTCAAAATATGATGATCATTAGGGATCATCATACCCTATTCTAATCAAGAATCAGTTCATAAGGGGGATTACACTATTAGGTGAGAAGAAAGAGTATTCAGGCTATAGATCAGCTGCTCTTATAAGCGACCACCTATTTCTGAGGGACAAAACTGAACCATTTATTGGGTAATATTAGGGCTAAACTACACCACCATACCCTAGTGGATTTTGGCTCCCTCACAAGAATAAAAGAGAGTAGGATGACAGTTCTCAAACTAAGGAGGGTTTGGGGAAGAGGGTATAGTACCTTATAGAGTGGTCCATAGATTCCACTTACCCATCACTCTAGGAAGAATGGAATATGTTTGTGTTTTACTAGATGGTGAATAAACTATGGTAAAGGATAACCTGATATGATATTGAGCTTCTAGTGGTTCTCCTATCCGGAATGATAGACCATATGGACTTCGACAAATGATTCTCTTATATGATGATGTTCGATGCCTTCTAACACCACCAAGGGGAAGATAGGACTTGCACCACTCAATTATAGGAGATGTTTTTCATGGTTTCTGAGACAGTAGTGTCTATTGAGGGTCAAACCCATGATTCATCAACCTCTGTCATTTATGTAAAGGGTTCAAGTGACGAGGAGTCATGGGGGTCCAGTGCTAGTCATGAAACCTGTCAGCAGAGTGGAGAGGTCACCCCTGAGTGTGATGACATAACCAAATTCCTATTTGGTGAGTTAGGGTTATCTTAATCACTCATCCACTCCCCCTTAATGTTCTAACTGGATATTTTTTCTCATGCCAGACGTACCAGGGGAGACTAAAGAGGCCCTAGTTGAGGGGGGCATGAGTGTCTCAATGGATTCCCAGGATCCCACCATAGAGTATGATATATTTTTTCATGGGAACAACATCTACAATGGGTTTTTAAAGTTATTTTTCTGATTATTCAGCCTTTATATTTATCTATGGGTTGCCAGGCCCTAACATTTTGATTGTGGAACTCACTCTCAATGATGCTGATCACCCAAGGTGACTCATCCTTGATATCCCCACACTTGAGGGGGATATTGAATATCAATTCTCAATATTATTGTACTACAACAAAATTATATATATTTTACTTGGTTCATTTCATTAACATGATTTTTCATTGATCTTCCATTTGGATAGTATTGAGTAGTGTTGGCCATTGGGGTGTCAACCAAATCTGAAGTGTTTCTAGATGAGGAATTCCACGTTGAGGCCCCAGGGATGGATGTCATACCAAATAGAATATTTGGTAAGTTCTCTTCCATTTCAAAACTCATTTTCATCGTGATTTATATCCTTGGACAAACTGATCAACAACCTTCTATTTGAAACAGTTTGTTAAAGAGTTAACACCGTGTAAACAAGTGCAACTAAGGTAGTCAGGGAACCGTGCCTGAAAGATAATCAGACCCTTAAATATCTATCTATTCAAGGAGATTTTTGATTCAATTCCATAATAGAAACCCACTAAAATCATTGATACATGTATCGGGATTTTTTTCTTAATGATTGACTCTTCTAAAGTTACATACCATAGAGAACATCCTCTCTACATGGATAATATCCCATCCAAGTGGATTCCAAGGGAAGATCATTTTTCATCTATCCTTTTAGAGTAAATGCATTTTGAAATTTTAACCCTAAGGATTTGGATGAATTTAGAACTGAAATTGCTATGGAGAATCACATTATCTAATGCATGGAAAAGAGAACCATGAGGAATTTCATCACCAGCACTCAATGACCGAGATGATGAGTTGGAAGGGTTATCTTTGACATATGATATTAAAAATGGTAACAAGATTATTGGAGTAATATTTGTTTCACATGTTGTCTCATGATTATCTAGATGATTAGGTGTGTAGAGAGGTTCAAGTGTTCAATGTATCCTACCATAAAGAAAAAACTCAAGGTACTATGAAGTCTTAAGTATAAGAACAATATTTAGCATTACAAAAAGGGAAAGCGTCTGAGAATCTATCCATCATAAATTACCCAAAAGAGTTTATCAACCTGTTATGTGAAATTTTCGCAGCAAAAAAGGACAAATCTTTAGAGGTGACATTGATTATGGTTGAGTTCCGAGCTGAGCAGTTCTAGGGTTAAATCTGATTGTACAATCTATAATTGATGGATGAGGAGGAAGAGATAGATATTTCTAGTAAGAAAAAAGTTTTGTAGTCTAATATATTGATTTTTTCCAAGATTTATTGTTTAATTGATGAGGTAGATCCATATGGAGATCTTTTTCCCCAAAATAACGAAAAGGTCCTAATTTTTGTCTGAAACTTCTAAATTTTTGAAGAATTCCCATGTTAAAACCCCAATCACACTGAAATATGTTTTATTTTTTATTTTTTTCATATTAACAAGAAAAACCAAAATAGATCCCAAATACCACATGAGTCATGTTCAGTGTTTGAAATAATGGGCATGTAGAATATTGCACATTTTTATGAGAGTTCTAGACATGATCTGAATACTTGGTCCATATTTACCAATAGAAGTATCTTGGGTATAAAATTTATTCCAAGACATTAGGGATATCTTAATAGATTTTATGATTTCTTAATGTATAATAGAAAATTAATGGGGTAATCCAAAGGGGCGTTGAATTATACCCAAACAATAAGTGGTTGATGGAATGTGTAAATTGAGAAACTATTGTATTGGAACTATAAGGGGTGGCATGATAATAGAGGATAAATTCTGAAATTTTTTGAAACACAACTTCATGTATCACTCTGTAGAGGATGGAAAAAATTTAGGGTTGACTATGGACCATGTTCAAAACATTTTACCAATTTGAAAATATCTCGAGATGTCTTTCAGATAATGTGCTTAGGATGGTAGGAGATCTAGTGTGGCCAGGAAATATTGAAATTAAGGGGGAAATTTTAGAAAATATAGAATAATGGGGATATATTTCATGACAGACATGAAGTGTGGGGATGAACTGGAGGAAAATTCAAATAGTTTTAAAAACACATTGAATCCTTCTATAGTTTTTTAGAACATTGGGTAGGTGTATCAATCAGAGAAAATGATATAATTGTATTCTAATGGGATCATTGTCTCAAATAAAATGTTATGGATGATGAACATGAATTTTGTTATAGGTGACTAACACTAAATGGGAAAGGTGATTATTAGGTGAGGGAATAATATGCTTCACGGTTTTAGGTTATGCAATGAGGATGAGGGACACATAGTTTAATACCATATGATGAGGATGATTTATAGGAAATTTATTATCCAGTATTGAGGATAAAACTACATATAGTTTAATTCCATATGATTAAGATATTCACTTCCTATTTTAGTGTATTCTGGCAAGGATGTGTGAACCGATGTGAATGACACCCACCCATCAAAGGTGATGGGGGGATTAAGAGGGTAACACAAAGGGTCTACATCTAAGAGGACCTTGTGAGGAAAAGGGATATATGATTTGGATTCCACTTTTTCCTAAACTAATGTTCTCATTGAGGAAAGTCAATTCTTTTCTAGGTTCCATAGTGGGTCCCTTATAAGATTTCCCATGTCACAGGAGTGACTTGGAAAGTGAGAGTCTGAGGATTTCTCAAGCTTCCCCCACATGTTTTCAACCTAACAGACATTTCGTCCTATTTAATTTAGAATATTAACATCATAAATATTGTACCAGGATGTTTGAAATAGTTTTTTTAATAATTATTTGAAATTGGTGTTGAAAATAGTCTATGGTCATATTGATTAGACCATGGCTCCTAGTTATGGGTCATAGATCTTTGACCATGGTGCAGTAAATAGATTATGGCCATAATTTTTGGACCAAGTAATATATTTTATAGAAACAGAGAATGCATCATTAGACCTAAAGGGGCTCATTCGATAATGTTTTATTATGATACCATAGTGTTCAAAACCAATTTAAATGGTATTTCGATGAGGCCCTACACTTGGGAAATGAATCTGTGGTGAGTCACACATAGTTAACTGCCATATTCTTATAAAATTGAATATGTGTCTCAAATAAATGTATGTGGCCTAGGTTAGAGTTATCCCAAATTGAATTAGGATCCTTGGAGGTCGTTCCACATGAAGCATATATGTGACAACTAAAAATTAGATTTATGGTCAGGATTCTTGAACCTAATCTCCTAGTTTAAGGTTGTTGAGTTTGGACCTATGGGTGATTATCCCAAATGAAAATATATAGCATGGAATAGTGGAATCCAAACATGAATTAGGTTCCAAGGATGCCTAGAACAACATAAAACATTCCCATGGTGAATTTTTTATTTATATTCTTGCTTCTTGACCATGGTTTAATAGTTTCAAACATACAATTCGGACCGTAGGGGAATACACATGTATCATAATTTCTTGAGGAAAATACCCACCCAACTCTTATACCCATGAGATACATGAACAATGTGAGGAATAAGTAGTAGTACTGAGTTCCCATTAGGAACAAAAAAATGGGGGAAACATGATACACATAATTAATTCTCACAATGGTAGATTGCGGCATTCAAGACATGGATAAAAAAGTGGATGACCGAAGGGAAGGGATAAACTATTTTAAAGTTTGAAAAGAATTTTAAACAAATCAGATAATAAAATATGTGGAAAAAATTACATTAATTAAAATTTTTATGTTAGAAACAATTAAAATCCCATCTGTTATTAATGATTCACTGAGGCATGAGCCAAGGACGAAGGTTTTGCCAATGTGGAAAATAACCATTAAATTTAGGGAGCCTGTTCAGATTTATAGGATGATGATTATGCAAATCGAAGAAATAATGATGTTAGAAAATATAAGTAGAAAATTTTCCAGATTTAATAACCTAAGATTTATCCCACCATGCACTTGAACATGTTGAATGAAAATTTTTGTAGATTATGAGAAAGATTGAATCAAGGGGGGAATGAGTTGATGGTTGTGCTAGACCCAGGATGTGATATTGGAGTGTCACTATATATCCCATGGTAAGGTGAATCAATCCATACATAGTTTTAGAACTAATCATGGAAGCAGACCAATGTCTATTGGGGGAGTTTCATCTGTGGATTGGACATTGAATAATCTCATATTGTTCATATGGTGTTTCCTATTTCTGTTGCATAGGGTTCAATTTTTTTTAATATAATGCACTGAGGAAGTTATTTATTTCTTCCTATAATTTTCATTTGATTCATACCATCATTATTCGAGGTAAAGCTATATTTTGACATCATGTGTTCAAGAAATTGGTTTTTTAACATCCCATATTCTTCATATAAGTAATCCCTTTTTTATATTGATTGAGGATACTATTTAACATTATTTTATTAGAATTTTGGTTTTTTTATTTCATATTTTTTACATGAGGCATCCCAATAGTACATGGGATAATGATATAATTTAACATCATGTACTTAGGATGTTTTATTTTGGTCATAATTTATCTAGAATAAGAGGGACCCCAAGTGCACAATGATAAATTATATAGTTTAATGTCATGTGATGATGATGTTGTTTTTTGTTCATATCATATTTTTTATATAGGGA
Source organism: Viscum album (assembly GCA_963277665.1). Lineage (NCBI taxonomy): Eukaryota > Viridiplantae > Streptophyta > Magnoliopsida > Santalales > Viscaceae > Viscum > Viscum album. Next base: position 846,484,027 of record OY728128.1, read on the forward strand.
ACTTGGGTGTAAACAGGGTAAGGATAAAATTTAATAAATTATGCTAAATATTTTCATATTTTTTGATCTCATATAATTCATATAAGGCATCCAAGGTGTACATAGGTTAAGGATTTAGTTTAACATATTATGCTGATGGCGTTGGTTTTCTTCCATCTAATATTTTTCATATGCGGCATCATGAGTGTTCGAGGGGTGAGGATATAGTTTAACATATTCTGTAGAGGATGTTTGTTTTTAGTCATCCGATATTTTTCAGAAGAATCTTCTCAGTTTTATATGAATTAAGTCTAAATTTAACATTTTCTACTTAGGATGTTATTTTTTGTAGTTTAATATTGTACAACATAGACTATGGTTGCCACTAGTTTATAGTCATGGAGTTCGGACCAAGGAGAAGCTATTAGTTTATGGTCATAGAGCGTGGACCATAAGGTTTTGGAGTTATGATAAGGCTTCTGTGGAATGAATGAGTGATAAACTAATGTTAATAGAGGTTTAATGAAACCCATTTTTAACTAAACTAAAAAAACAACACATGAGTGTACATTATGATGTTGGGGTAAAAAGATCTCAAGATGAGTTTTAGGTGGAGGAAGGACATAATATATGAGATGCAAGAGTTTCATTGTATCCCATAGTAATGGGAATAAATCTATACATATTTCTTGACCATTGAATGATAAAAGACAATGCCTATAGTAGCTTTCCTCTCCAGTGAGGATGGGGGGGAAAAGGGAAGGGAATTGGTTTAGTGAAATACTAGGGGTGAAGAAAACCACATGAATAATATGATGAAAAGGTAGATGAACATTTTTTAAGGTTGTAATTATTGGAAAATAAGGGGGATAGATACTTCAAGGATGTTTAAGTGGTTGTAAAGACTGAAAAACCAATGTAAATAGGGGAATATTGATCCCCTTCACCTCAAAAATCTATCCTGAAATCATCTGTCTACAGTTTAATGTAATTAGACATATATGAGGGAGAGGATCCAAAATAGTTTTTTGATGAGTATGGGTCTAAGGTTTTGGATTCATTCATCCATATATATCTTATTGGCTCTAGGAATCCATCTATATTTTGTTCTAGAACATTTCATGGTCAGAGGATGATGTTGGTATGCTAGTTTCCTCTCCACCGAGGAGACTCAATCAGATAATATTAGTGTTATTAGGTATCCTACATCTGTTAAATATGCTAATGATAAATTTTAACATTTTTTACTAAGGTTTGTTTAATCAAAATCTTTCTATAGGAGAAATGTTGGGTGTACATCGGGTAAGATTAGATTTTAACATCATGTCATGATGATGTCTGTGGGGATTTCACATTGACCTTCCCATTCATTCCTTCTCCATGTTGGGTTAAATTCATATATCTATTTGATGGAGAGTGGAGGAATGTGATTTGGAATTATATCTAGAGATGATTTCTATAAAATAATTAATGGGTGATAGTTCCATAGGTAATGGGTGGTTTTGTGATGAATTCCTGGAAAGGAATGAAGAAACAAGGTCTAGGATTCACTATGTATCCCATGGGAATGGGAATAAAGCAACACATAGTTTTGGAACATGTCAAGGTAGAATAAAAAACCAAATTTATGAGTGTATATACTCTTCAAAGAGTATGGTATATTTTTTCTATAGATTAAAATCCATATAGAGGGACACTGGCTATACAATTAAAGGTCATGTAGCAAGGACCATGTGGAATTTAGAAAATAGATTAAATTCATGATACTAGGAAGGGGAAATGTTTGGATTATGTATGATTTCATGGAATGAAATATGTAAAAAAACTACATTAAACATGGGTTATGAAAACCTATATTCCACATAAATATGTCGAAACAATTTACGCATAGTTTTATGTTTAAAATTATTGGATCTTAAGTGGGGATAAAGGGACAAATATTTTTGAACATAAATCCCCACACCTCCATTAGGGGAATGGATAATGATGAATTGACTATTAGGCCTGAAGATAGTGTGTCAAGTAGACACTATGTTTTCCATAGTGATGGGAATAAATCCATGCATAGTTATTCAATGCATTATGGTAGTGTACCAGCGCAGGATGTTGGGGGATAACCTCCTTAAAAACAGAATTGAGGCACCCCAGGGTTGTCATGGGGAATCTCAAGTATATGACATGAGGTTAGGATATATTTTATCATCGTTTAATAAGAATGATTTTTTTTTTCATCTCACACTTGGTATGTGATTTATCATGTGTTTATTGCACAAGGTAAGACTGTAGTTTAACGTATGGTGTTGAGGACATTGGTATTTGTAGTTTTGATTTTCAAAACATAGACTATGGGGTATAAAAATAGTTTCTAGCCTTAATTCATAGACCAAATTGGATGTGTTTACTATATTTTTATGTAGCTTCCACTGTGGTTTATGTAGTTTATGGTCACATGTCATTCATCATGGATTTCTTGAGAAGTAACTGTTTTGAATATTTGGAATGGTGAAAGGTTTGATATGCTCCCCATATATGGTGATTAAAGAGTAAAATCCATTGGAATATATCTTATTGATAATTTAAGGAACTTCTTAATTGAGCGCCAACATCAGAATCTTCTTTCTATGTATCATCAGGGTTCTAAGATCCAGTACCGTGTTACATTATAGGAAGGAGAGGAGGAAACCCTTCCTGTCTACTTCTCTCTCTCTATCATTTCCAAGTACCAATTTATGATATAAAGGGCCAGAAGCCTATATTCATCAAGGTATTCCTACTCATATACATATAATTATATTATATTTAGTAGAATATTATTTGCATATGTAGTCATTTGGAGAGATGAAAACTAACCATAAATGTGTATGACCACCTCTGTTTCATACAAGAGGGAGTATACAGTCTCCTTGGTGGATTTTCTAGTATTAATCTAATAGAACCCAAGGGTATTATGATGATTATTATGAAAACTATTTTTGTTTTATCACACCATTTTATTCAATATATTATAGAGGGTTTTATTATATGAATGAATCTAATAATTTTCTGATTCATGGTAATGGAATTTATGGTTTGATGGGATTTTGTACATGGAATATAGATTCTTCTACTCTGTAGTCTAGAAGCTGGTGTTGTTGTCTATGAGAATATTTTGAGGCACCCCTAACCAGTGAAAGACATGGGATCTCATGAACTCATTCATCAACTAGGTTTTGACTTCCATAAGGGGAATTGTTTGCATCTGTTTTGAAAATATGTCATCCTATTCAAAATGAAGTATCACTATAGATTTTTCATTGGCATGTATGGTCCCACAACATTGATTCCCTATACTAAAAAGGGGAATGAGAATTTTTTACTACAGAGAAGCTCATATGGTTGATGTACAAACTTATCAAAGATCTAGCAAGCATGAAACCTATTGGAGCACTCAATTCATTCATGGACCATGATGGGAAATAATTAACCCAACCTCCAAATATGGTGTGAGTGCTTCAATCATGCTTAATGGGTCCCATAGTATTTGCTATGGAACTTCTAAATTACATGATATCTCTCATCTTCTTAGATGAAATATAGGATAATTCCATTCATCCCACACCTATAGAGTGCCTTCTCAAGGTTATTTTTCCTCTCAAGAGTAAGTTGCACTGTACACCAATGGATTTTCCCATGCTCAGCTAGGATTGGAAGGATATTTCCATGCTAAAAAAATGGAATCATCTATAAAAAAAATTATTCAACTTTGGGTGGATTTGAGGGCCATGTAATATATTTATCGTCATCTAGTAGATATATATATTGGTTTTCATCATCTAAGGTGGCATAGGAAATTAATCTCTAATATACAACCTGATTTTCATGTTCATCTTGGTTGGGTTCGGAAAGAGATATATAAAGTATTTCCAAAGTGTCATCATGAACATTCCATGATAAAGTAACATGGGTCATCTTTGGATGGTAAGGGATCTTTTCCATTTACTTATGGGTACATTTTATTAGAAGAACAAGGTATTTCTTTCTAGTGACATAGTTACACATGATCTATTTGATGACTAGCTCACATTATCCGTTAAAATAAAAATATGGGACATCAATCTCGAGGGTCAACTCAATACTTGTAAATAAAACATGATATTCTATCTTATTGTTAGTTAATCCTTCTAATAGCATGTATGATTATGAAAAAAAAATGTGTTTTAGTGATGAAAATTTTTCATAGGCCTTCCCATTTGAGATTGGGGACATTGAGCCTACTACCACCCAGACTCTGAGAGGCACCATCGAAATGAATCTTCCAACATATTATAGCCAAATATATAAATAGAATAGCTTCATCAAGAAAATAATCATATAGGGGAGGTTATTCAGGAGATGGATGTGTGGAAAAGAAGTCCCCAAATGTTTGGACTTTAAAGGCCTTCTGTGGGAAGAAATGATATAAAGCTATTAGAGGATTACCATTGAGTTCACCAATCATTGACTTATCATGGAGATATTGAAGATGTAATAAAATAATGTTAACTTGTGGAAACAAGTATATATCATGGTACCATAGGAAAAAAATTATTTTCTTAACTATAAAGACCAACATACAGAAAATCATCACGATTGTGGTGTATCCAGTCTCTATGTCAAGGAGCATGTGGTCAATATAGTGTAGACTATTTTTCTTACCATTGTTGTTTTTATATGCTTTAACAGCACCTAAGGAACAATCTATATTGGTCAAATAAAAAACCAAATACTTTCCTAATATGGGTGGAATTAGAACCATATGCTATAGTAGGTACGTCATATTATTTTCAAATGTTGTCTTGATATCCTCATTCCACTGGTAATCGATTCTTTTTTTCTTAAGAATCAAACAGGTAATACACATGTTGTCCAGATTTTGAAAAATCATCTTTTATAGGTTAAGTTGCCTTGGAGGCCTCACAAATCCAAGATATTTCATGTTGTAGGTATTTTATTGATAGAATTACTTTTCAATGTGTTTTTCACAATTACTTTATATCATACAATAATGCTGAAACATTTTTAGAGGTAACCCCAAAAAACACATTAAGGGAACATTATTAAATTTCTAGAGTTGATAAAGCTAAAAACATTCTCAATATCAAAGATATTTCCTTGAAATTTGTTGGATTTTCCCCCCCAATTAATCAACATTACACTCCACCAAAGTTCTGATAATCAGAAAAAATATGGTGTACATGGCCTGATGGAAAGTGGATTTAGAATTCTTCTAGTTGAAAGGAATAACCTGATTGTAAAAATTCCTTGACTCCCCTTTAAGGTGGTGTACTCAACATTTCTCTGGGCTATTCAGATCTGATTATACCTGGTGTATCCATCCAAGTAGATGAATACCAAGAACTGAGTTATAGAATAAATGTACAAATCTATCATTAAAATAAGTTGATCATACTTTGTAGAATAGAGGTTGACAATGTAAATGTCAATGAAGACTCTAACATTACCATTTTTTATTATGTTAGGGACAATGTTGGTTATCCACCTAGGGTACTAGACCTCCATGAAAATGTTGTCATTAATAATCTGTTCAGTCATGGCCTCAACCATAGCACCATGAGAGGGTTGTAACTTGTTGGGAGGCTGTTTGAACCCATAATGACCCACATTGTGGAAAATGTGATTAACTAAAACCTAAGGTTGTAACACTAATATATCATCATTAGATCATGTGAATACATCACTATTATATTTTAGGAATTCATCATACTACTTTTTTTCTATGGGGTAATTGTAGAGATAATCAATTTCAGCCTTGGATCTCCCTAAATACCAAGGTTCACCTAGGATAACTAATAAACAGTGGTGCTGAAACCCTCTTCAGATACAATTGGGGTTTCTTCTAAGTCATGTTCATTATATTATATAGTCAGATCAGAGGGATCATGTGACTCTTCAAAGCTATCTGATCCCAGTGTAAAAAAAATGCCTTCTCTAACACATACGGAATTCTTGATGAGGGTTTCCAATTATGGAGAGGCTATGGTGACAAAATCTATTGAGGTTATATTGTTTATTATATTTCTATAATGTCCACTCTTGATATTGAAGAAAGGGTGATGAGTCGACCTCCATTGATTCAACCCAGGTTTGTGTAACATGTGGTAATATCGTGAATCAATATCCATGGGGTGAACTTCTTAATAATTCATAGAAGAATGATATTCTCGTATCTCATGGGACTTTCCACTTTGGGGGTACAAGGTAATTTTTTAGTACTTATTTTTCTTGGAGATGATGAAATGCGAACCAAGGTCTGGGCTACTGGACTCTAACTAATGAATTGGGAGAAGAAATCTATACTTCATGTTTACACAAGGATCAATTATAGTGGTCATTAGATCATTAGGGAAATTAATGAACTTATACACATCAGTCTGGATGTAATTTCATTCCCTTTTGTAGTATGTAACATTTAAATATTGGGCCTCACAAGAGTCATGGGGGGACTCAACTCCCAAGAGTATAGCTACATGTCCATCTAGAGAGTATTTATGTTAATAGTGGTTTAAAGATGGTACAAATTCATGAAAATGAATTCAGGGACTTTCCAATAGAGTGTTGTCTGTATTATCCTATGAGACTACCATACATTCTATTTTTTGATATCATGCCACTAAATTGAGTTTCTCGCTGAATTTTTCCAGGAAGATTACATACACTATTATCAAACAATTGAATTGATATAATGGATGGATTCAAATATTCTTCAATATTTCCCTTGTTATAGAGAATATGGGTTGGAAGAGGGTAGATCCTAGATCTAATATCCACTAATAATAGGTGGATTTCTACACCATTGGATTGTCCTATGATATACAATGGGCATATGTTCCTATGAATGGAAACATCATCATCTTATCTATAAAACAAGATAATGGTTCAACATTCCTCTTTCTTATCGCCCTATTCATAGTAGAATATAGTGGAAGCTACATCATCCTCATACTGTAGTGGTATTTTCAATGATATGTAATGGAATAACACATTTTCATTAACTAGAAGAGAACATCAAGAATTCATAGGCTTGTGGGTATATTGTTGATGTGCTTCATCAAATAATTATTCCATATACATGGGTCATTATTTAGTATATGGTGAACTAGATGTCGTTAGCGGAAGAACTGGAGCATAGATAGTAATATAAATATTCTACTGTCATTTATCTTTTCCACTAATAGAAACTTATGTATGTATATTATTCTATTGATTTCGGGCCTGAGCTGGATATGGCTAATTTCGGAGAACACATTACTGAGCAACACTATCAAACAATATATTCATATGTGGAGGAATAAGTAATAAAGAAGACCAGGAGGTCTATTCGTGATGATCCCTATTCTAGACACACTATATTATATTAGTATCATGAACATCCTAGTTCAATGTGATATCATAAGAATTCAGGCATTTTTTATGACACCTATCTATCCTTTATTGATGTTAGCCAAGAGTGACTAGGTGTTGGAATAGAATTCATCATTGTGGTAATTATGAAGTGGTCCATTGGTTCAATAATGCTCACATAGTTTCATTCGTTATCCCCATATATGGAATAATTTGGAATTGGGTGTACACATGGTGCATCTTCAAATTTTAGAGGAATAAAGTCTGCAAGGATGAGATTAGTATTTGGAACTGGCGGGGGACTCTAATCGCCCATACACCTTCAACTTCTTCTCTTCCCAGACCTAAAAAATGTGGCATTAATGTGGAGAAAATTATTAGAGTATGTGTGGTTACCCCATGATTTTTTAGATTGTTCAAACAAGAATAGATGATAAAATGCATGCAAAAGATTTTCTAACGATCCAACTAGTCATTTTACTTCTATGTCGTGAATCTAGTAACCTGTTTCAATTCATTAGACCCTTCACCATATCTATCAGGGTCACTAGAGACATGTGTAACCTATTTCAATACATCACCCAATTTTAATAATCTAGGATCTACTTGGTCTAAGAGAAAATCATTTATGAAAATATAATCACTCATGGTGTGTCCATGGATCCTGTGATATGGGCAATGGTCAGTGCAACCAGTGAGTTTGGCCTCCAACAATCTCTCGTATTCTAAAAACATCAATATTCTCTTTTCCAAGGAATAGTATAAATATCCCAATACCTTCACATAATTTATTGAATAGGTATTGTTATATAATTCATTGAAAGTAACTCTAAGAGTCTTTCCCTGATGGGGTATTACTGAAATATTCTTTAATTTAGGAATCCATTATTAGAGAGGTTTTTTCTGGCAAGGCTGAAATGGATGAGGCTACACCTAGTGGGGCCTCACTTGGAGAGGATCATAATGAAAAAGGGATATTTTTACACCATCTTATTAGCCTCTACATGAACATTAGTAGCAATATCTACTTTTATGAGCCTTATCACTTGAGCTAGGTGGGGTAATGTATTCGGCTGTTATTTACTCCACTATAATGTTTCTTCAAGAGGCTGATAATTTGCACATATGTACATAAATCTGTGTGGGTAGTTCATGGATTTGAGGATTGGGACTAGGTCATATTGATGTTCTCTACAAAAACCATAAGAATATGATCCTGGAAAAATGAAATGTTAAGCGAATACACGAGTCCCTTCCATAAGGAAATGATGTTAGGGACTCTATCACCGGGCCTCATTTTTCAATTGAAGAGGTTGAAGAATCTATTATTGTGTGAGGTGAAGATGAACTGGTTGAAAAACTATCTACATAGGTCCTGTCAATTAGGGCCTTATGGCTGTATGACTATACCAGATGGATGCAAGTCCTTCCATTGTTTGGAAAAAACATCGGAGCTTAGAAGCTTCCTACTATTATGGATTCCCCATCATCAAACCACACCTTGAGTAAAAATGGGAAAAATTCTATAATAGGTCATCCATTCCAATTAAAGGGTTGAATATGGGATTTTAAAATTATTTGGATTCCCAAACATGGTACACCCATGCCAGGTATGACTTTACTTTGGGAAAAAAATTCACCTATATCATTTATGAATCCTAGTGATGGGAAACAAGAGAAGTTATCAAGTCATCATGGTAATGATTTTAACTGACCAATTCATTCGTCAGATTTTCCACCTATATAGTAGAACAACCTTGATCACAATGAAGATTATTTCATTTCTAAGGTGGGGTGGGAAACTCATATCTTAGTTTTTTTTGTAGCACTGAATTCTACCATTTCTAGGTACATGGGTCCACCAAGATAAAATTAGGTTTCCTAACTAAGAATGATAGGGTTCCACACAAGATGAGATATGGGTTCCATTCAAAGATTTTAGTGGTACGAGAACTTATTTTCAGTAAACATATCAATTATTATTTTATATTACTCAAGAATCTAACGAAAGGAATCTATCTTGGGGACCAACACAAATTTTGGTGCAACTACAGATGGGTCAGATGGCTCAACCTATCCCTTTCATTTGTCAATATATTGAACATATGATGGAAACAACTCATTAGGATTACTCACTTGGCCTAGATCCTATCCCTACTGACAATTTTAGACCCCTCTTATCATCCATTAGAGTGGCTTATACATGTCATGACTTGTATTGGTGATCCTATTTCTCTATCCATCTAGAGGGTTAGTGGTGATGACATTAACTATGGAAATGATCCTGGATAAAACTTCAGTATCATTAGTCTGATCAGAATGACTATCTCGTTTTCTCTATAGGATAGGGACGGAATATAGGGAATCATACTTCCCCGAGCCGTTAATATTTATGTTTTGATATACCCCTATCATGAAATTATGGATAAGTGTGATTCTCCTAACTTAGTTTTTTTGGAGAGTCTGTCGGTAGCCATGCAACATAGGAAGCTGGGCTACTAGAAGTGTCACAATATCAATTCTCTTTCACTATTAGTGAATGTAAAAATGGTTCTTTGGAATCGATAGGTAAGTCTTATGATGGTCCTTATGTTTTTGAAACATCACCAAGATGTTCTAGAGATATAAACCTTCCAAATAATTTTTGAAGTATTATGGGATGACAAAATCATGAGTGGAATGTGGTCAAAACTATACTAATTACTATTTGGTTGACATGAATTACCAGAAGTCCTCTTATTCATTACTAGGGGGTTGGTCTGACTCCTATTCCTACTAAGACCCAATTGGTGTAGGATATGATAAGTACTGTTACATTGACACAACACTGTTTTACAAATGATTTATTAGAAGAGGGGGCATTACATGGGTCCAATATTCACTACATGCCTGAATGACTCTTGAAGGTGGAGCCGGACTCAAGATCATATCCATGTAATATGGGTTGTTTTCCAATTCCACATGTTTGGTGGTAGCTACGTCCCTTTTAAGGATTATCATATTTCTCACCATCACCTGAGGGAATCAACCCAGATCATGACATCTATCCAACTTCAATTGTGTAGTTAGAGAGAATGGAATCCAATCTCAATGGAGATAGTTTCTCTATGAGTCCTTGGAATGAATCCATACCACACTAGACCTATAGGTATCTATATAAAGATCTTGGTATCATTTTCACAACAAATTATAACATTGTTAGCCTCTTTCAATGGGATTTATCATCAGACTCTTGTATCCAGGGTTATGGTTCCCTCATTGAATAAACTATGGATTCATAGTCTAAGAGGACGATGGTTACATAGTGCTTCCAAGGACCCTACATCTGATGAAATAATACTTCTCCAAGATCAATCTAAATAGAGTCCCTCGGGTACCTTCCATGTATGTTTCATCTTATGTCATGCATGAGACCCCCTCTACATGAGTTTTCCCTCCTACAACAAGATTATTCTTCAAAGCATGGAATATTCTCGAAATGGGAAGGAACTCTATACTAGTTGGTGGTGTTGTTGTGATGGCCTCTACAATATTATTATTTATTATGGTCTAGCACATAACAACTATTAGTGACACCAGTGACGAAGAGAGTCATCCTATCCTCCCTGATAGGTCGCATGAGTCTTGATCCAAGGTGGGTGAAGATGGATCCCAATTCACATGTTGTAGGTATGTGATGGGATATGTCATTGGTTGAAGTTTCCACTGAGACTATAAATGATTTTCCTATAATGAAATGTTATGGACCTACCTTAATGTCAGCATTAGGTGTTCTATACTGGGGCTGGCTAAGCGGGGATGGAGGCAACCTAATCATCGACCTATGGGACTGATCAGAGATTGAATTGATGAGGCTCACTATGAGCCCTCCTAGGTTGTTCCCCAGTAGTTTCCATTATATTTATGGTTCAAACATCCCATACCTCCTTGTAATTTGAGATTGATCCATTATATCTCACTAGGGAGAGTCTATCGAAGCATTTCACTATTGGAATGAGGGATGGTTTCCCCCTGTGTGTCCCTCTAGGGTTGTGGTGTTAGTGAGGTGACGATGTCTTAAGATCTTGTTGGGATTTATCCCTAGTGGGGATGAACCCTTCATACACATATCAACAAAAATATTTGCTGATATCCCTCCGTCTAATGAGCTAAATAGGTGAGATGGGATATCAGTTCATAGTAGCAAAAGACGTAGTGGATGTCATGGTTGGAATATATTCAAAGATGATTGTTGCTCTACCATTTACCATGAGAAAATTTCTGATGGAATAAAGTCAATAAACTCCCTTATCATGATTTTGTAATGTGTGTGTAATTCTATTAATTAAAATATATAGTAAAAAATATTCCCAATGCCCGAACGTCATCCGTTATTTCTAAAGAAGAGAAGGAATCCACAATGTTGATGTCAAAAACTGAGGTCTTCCAACATAATAAACCTCATGATTCATGATAGTTTCATTTTGTGCCCAGAACATTCCTTGTGGGTCATATAACTTAATATCTAGATCTTATGACATGTAAATCTGAAGGATCCCCAACATTACTAGTACACATAGTTAATGGAGAATTGTTTCACATCAGGTTCACCATTTTTATTTGGGGAATCCTAACATTAGAAATGGTTGGGCCTGGTGATTACCAAATCTTATGGTGTTCAACATTACTTCCCTACTCACTATTGTAGGAGATGATCTTCATTTTTGAGTTGAAAATTTCAATTTCTAATTCTTTCCATCAGGGATCCATGTTATAATTATGTCTAGATGTGATTTTATTTTCTTTATTTCCATGTATCCCCACATTCTATATGTGGTTGGATTCCCCCACATTAATCTATGATTCCATATCCTTGATCAAAATGGGCCGATGGAATGTCAGTTACTCCTTCCATGGATTCAACCTTGGATATTTTTTTCTAGTACAAGTGTCCCTAATTGATTTGATTTATGTTTGTGAAACTCATTCATGGTGACATCTCGAGGTGGACACCAGTTAATTACGATGATTCATTCTTGACATGATAACAACCTTCGGTCAAATTAGATAATCATTTTTGGAATTTATATGATTTTTTTCACACTGATTGTTTTGGGAATTGGAAAATTCTTCTTATTTTGAAGTTGGAGGCATCTCATATAAATAATTCTAGGCATGAAACCCAAGTAACCCAATTTAGATCATGAAGTCATTGACACTAGGAGCATAATTCATCCAAGGATTATTAACTAATTTCGATTTGATCATATGGGATAGATATTTGAGGTTGGGTAACATGTTTAACATATTGTAGGGATAAGTTGGTCGAAGGATTAATATCTTATGAGGATAGGCAGGTCACATGTTTAATACCTTATAGGGATAGGTGTGTCCAATGATTAATGTCCTATGGAGATAGGTGGTTCATAGGTTTAACATCATAAATGGAAAATTTGGTATTATGTTTTATATATTTTCGTGATAGGTGGTTTATATGATAAACGACTTATGGGGATAGGTTGGTGGTAGGTTTAACATCATGCACGTACAGGTGGGTCATAGGTTTAATGTCTTACTGAGATTGGCGTGTTGAAGGTTTAACTCATATGGGGATAAGTGGGTTATCTATTCAACATCTTGAATTGATAGTTGGGTAGTAGGTTTAACATCTCGGTAAGATAGGTGGGTTATAGGATTAATGAATTCTGGGGATATGTGGGTGGTTAAGTGTATCCCCATGGTGGAAAGAGATCACAATTAATGGATTTTTCGATGTTTGTGGCATTGGGATTGAACCTCAAGGATAATCCCAATATGTTTTTTTATATTAGGATTGAACCTCATGGAGGTGTAGTATATATGATATTAAGAAAAAGTGATTAAAACCCCCTATAGTTTGATACCCTAATTTATGGTCATGCGATTGGACAAGTTCATATATTTTTGCATCCTATTGTAAAGAAGCTAATTTTAGGGAAGGAACAACAACGAGGGATGGAGTGTGGTTTGTACATATGGTCAACCTAGTGTAAGAGTTTCTTACTATGGTACGAGAGTAGGTGGAATCCATGATGATTGTACATGGGTCACCATGTGCTTGTCAAATAGGGTAAGGCTACAATTTTAAATCCTATTATGAGGATAATGTGATGTAGTTTAACATCATATGACTGGACCATATATCTAGAATGTTTTATATCATATATATTATATTTTTTTGGGGATACACCCTAAGGGGTTCCATTTAAAGGAGAAAGGATGATCTGGAAATATGAATCTATACCAAGATAGGTAAGTTGTTTCCCTAGGTGATTCCACCTTTAGGGATTATATTTGCACATCACATATACCTTTTTGTCAGGAATGGTGTAGACTCTACCATGGAGGAGTGGAAATCAAGGGACCCTATATTAGGGTTCCTATTATTTGAAGTAAGAAAAATTATGATTTCTATTCGTAGGAGTAGTCAGTCGGATAACTATCTAGGATGCACTTGAAGCATAGGTGGTATTGTTGTCCAGGCCTCCATGTTTGTTGCATTCAATTAAACCACATTGTGCACAAGTGGTTTTTCCTAAGACATGGTCTCTAGTTTAAGACACAATCCAATGGGATTATGCGCATGAAAGTTATTTGATCACGGGAAACATAGGATTATGTGAAGGAAGGTTGTCTTGTACAAACCCACATAGCCTTAAGGTGTATTTTTTGAGGAGCTGCCCAGTTTGGTCAAAGAAACATTCAGTTCCATGGGAGGTCAGTCACACAAATTCCAAACCATTATGAATCAATTCTATTTTTAAGATGTTATAATATTTAGTTTTTTAGTATCTAGAGATGAGATACAGTGAAAGGTGAATCCACTTTGTAAGCTCATATTTCTCATTAACCAGGTTGTGAGATTATTAGATATGTGATTCAAGAGGAACTTTATACAATGATGAGTGGAACTGATTAGGAGATCCTTATTAAGATTTGAATGAACTATAACAATGTGCATGACATGGTGATATTCTTCTCAAAAGAAGAAACTACTTCTCAATTAGAACTAACAAAGAAGTTACACTTCTATTTTTAGAGGATTTACCTCAAGAATCAACTAACTAGTAATTTCAAGTATTTGGTGGAAAATTTGAGGCTGCCTCTATTCACTAAACCCTTCAAATAACAAGTTAAGAAGTTTAAGGAATTTACTCCAACCCTTTATAAGTTTATGGAAAATATGTAATATTTTGAGAAGTATATGGAATATTGTGGTGAGATTATCAAGGACTTAATAAATCTATTGAAGCCCTACAAATATCATCATAGAACATTTATTATTTCTCTAGCTGCTACTACTATCAGAATAGTCATGCCTACTTTTATATATTCTTCTACCCTTTTATCACCATTAAGCATGACCCCAACTCAAGATCTCAGCCATATTAGACCTTTCCTCCAACAAGAACTCATAAGTCATGCTTCCTCTTCTAGAAAGAGCCTTAGAATATCTATCTTTCAACAAATTCCACTTCAACCTTTCACTACCCTCACTATGCCTTCCACCACTACTACCTATACACCTTTTACACCTACCTCCTCTACTTCTGATGAGGTAACGAAATTTATGCAATATGATGTGAGAAAGAAGTAGTTTGATCACTTTTTGATAGGGATTTGATGTACTATATTTTTTGTACTATTTCTTTATCCATTGTACTGCTTGATTAATGGAATACCGTCTTCTATTTCATCTCATTGTTATTTCCTTATCGATTATTTATTTTTCATACAATGTTTCCTTTTTAATAATCTGAAAAGGGGTATAAGTAATACAGAATCTCTCTCATGGGGATCTTAAGATTAATTTTTAGGTTAAAAGGGAACATATAGTTGAACAAGACCATTTAACAAGTAACTTGTACATGTGTTTTTTAAATTTCATCACAATAATATGTGTAATATATTAAGTATATTTTTTCTCTAATCATCATAAATTAATTATTGTGGTATATAATGTAATGATTTGTGATAATCAAAAGAGGGGATATTATTGTCCTTATCATGACCTAACCCATGATGGGGCTCAAGCCACAACTACCCAAAGCCCACCTTTATAGGGCAGGGTAGGAGACAAGTGTTGATGGCCCAAAAAACTCAAGGAGGCCCTTTTTCTAAGAACCTACTCTCACACACACACACACAACCAATTCAATGCAAAATTGTAGAGGTAATGGAACAAAAAACACAACACTTATATAAATAAACCAAACATGCATGAACAACTAAACATTACAAGTATGGTACAATAAAAAGATAGGGAAAAGGGGAAAAATTCATGCCTAACCAGAAAAGGGCCACAACCTAGAAGTAATTGGAAAAAGATATAAATTTGAGAGATCCCCTCTCTTAGATCCCAATCCACGACCACAATACGCGGTCCAAGAACATGTACCCCTATGATCCTTTGAAGTCATGATCAACATTTCTATCATCTCCATAAGATACGGAACATGTAGTAAAATCCCATATAGGGTTGATTATAAAAAACTAAGTAGGACACCTTAAAAAGGTGTTGGGGGAGCCGTTAGAGATACTCTAAAAAGGAATGAAATAGCTATGACAAGGTATAGTAAAAGGAGTACAGATCAACCCACCAAGAGAGTGAAGTAACCTCGCCAAAACCCAAGGAGCTAGAAATGGGGATAAGATGATCTTATCGTCATGTATTATCTACCTATAGTATAAGATTAAACATGTCCAACCAAGATAATCTAGAGACAAAAATCACATGTCATACCCCATGAATCTTTACCTCTCTTGGAGGGAGAGTAGAAAAAACCCAAGGAGTGGGTACCAAAATTGGATATATATATATATATATATATATATATATATATATATATATAACTATGTGTGTGTGTGCTCAGTAAAAGTATCCCAAATGAGAGAGTAAGGGGATCTCAATCTCATATTTCAACCCAGCAAAAGGGTCACCAATCGTCCCAGAAGTAACCATATATGATTAAAATCCACCAAGTCGACTCTGAATTTCATGTCAAAGGGACTCAATCACTGCACCTTGATACTATCTTCTTTTGGGGGCACTGTTTCAGCCTCACGGTTTTAGGTTGCGTCATAGGGATGCATCTTGGTGGGGAAAGCATCCCTATTTCTCATGAGTTCAATGGTATGTCAAAACATGTCTCTTCACTGATCTTAAAAGTTGAGAGATAGTGTCTCAAGGTCGAGAACCAACTACCCAGCCCTACTAGAGGGTATGCTAGAGGGTAATCCTAAAAGTGTATTTGGTAAACATCACTACCCAACCCCACTAGAGGGTAGGTTCTGAAGAGTAAACGATAAACCTCTCTTCTCATTCCTACAAGAGGGTAAGTCCTAAAGAGTAAATAATGAACCTCAATACCCAACCCTGCTGGATTGTATATCATAAAGAGTAAATGATGAACCTCAATTTGGGCCCCTTTGGAGGCTTAGTTCTCAAGATTAAATGATGAACCTCACTACCCAGCCTTGTTGGAGGGTTAGTCCTGAAGTGTTGTAGGAGAAACTCACCCCGAGTCTGATGGATGGTAATCCAGTACTACTCTAGCCATCCATACTGGATGGTACATCTTCGAAAGTATCGAAGAACTATAATGAAGTCATCAGGTATCTCTCTATAAAGGTGACACACCTAGGACGTCATGAATTGTGTCTCAGAAGCCGCTATAGAGGGAACCAACACGTTCAAGATGGACGAACACTCGATATAAGCTAGTACTGGTCCAAAATATGAGTCCAAATGAAGGATATATGAGTGATAAAAGATTCTTAATGTGGTACAAGGAGCGTGTGGGGATCACACAATGTGTATACCTGCATCATCATCTGGTTGTGTACCAAACCATTCTTTGGTACTAAACTGTGAACAAGTACCCCTATGCATACCAAGGTAATCCCAGAGTATATGTCATGTCTAGTCAAATGGTCTATGTGTTCATGACTATAATCGTTGATTAGGAGGGGGATAACATAATTTCACTAACATGCCTCCTAAAATGGTGCAAAAACATTTGACTGCATCCCTTCATACATCTTCTCCACTCTCATAGGAAACGGTGCTGGTGTAAGCTGTGGATTCCCTTCAAACATATCAAAAGGATCTTCCAATGATACTCTTGTCATGTTTATAAATTTAATGAGATCATGAATAAGGTTATGCACATTCAAATGGATCACACCATTGTGACCCTTGCTGAAAAACATGGGGGATTGACTATTCATTAACCCCAAACAGACATCTGATAGAAAAGTTGTATGTCACCACATTTCACTTGAAAATAGTATTATGGGGACCTCTCCTCGACTTTATCTTAAACATATAAAAAGAGTCTTGATAAGTTAGATCAAGGACCAGGGTTGTGCCACCACTGATGGTGCATTAATCAGTCATCACACATAGGAGTGAAGGTGGATTAGGTATTTAATAATAAAATTAAATCTATCATTTCATTGGAATTTCATGGGACTAGGTTGACCGTTAGATAGGATTATCCAAAATGGTCTTAAAATGGCCACATCATCGATGGGGTTTGGCTACCACTGATGGCCCATGATTTGGATGTCCCATGTGGGAGTTATGAGAGTTTAAATAAATAATAATAATAGTACGCTTATAATAAAAAATTTTCTTTTTAATTTATTTTTCTTTTTTTCTCCCCTTAGTGCCCCCCACTCCCCGATTTCTCACATGGTCGTTGCCCCTATGCCCTAGTCGCTACCTCCGGCCTCTTACACCAACCACCTCAGCTCGGTCGGCACCACCTCGAAAAACTAGAGAAGCCTCAGACCTTTTGATCCAGCATAGAAAAGATCTATCACCCCCACCCAAATTGGAGCCACTCGGGCGTGTCGCCCTTCCATTGTGGGTCACCTAGTCGCCTCACTGGAACCGCTCTGGACTGCCTCTCTAGCCTAATTTCACCTCCAACAACATCAAAAATCCATCGCACATTCAATCAAAATTGGAATTCTGAAATTTTCTCAGATATTCGATCCTTGGGTCATGATATACACAATGACATTATTCACATGAGATTTTATTGTGGTTTTATGATTCCGACACAAATCTGTCTCATTCTAGGTGCCCGATTGAGCTCAAGTCACCCAGAAATCATCGAACTGTGATCCTCAAGGATGCCACAATGACAAGATAGATGAATAAGGGGGAAATTCACCATAACAAAGATTTTTATTCATCACCAGCCAAGCGTTATTAGTCGGCAATCAAGAACAGAGTACTAGTTTTAGAGGAATTGATAAGAAAAATTAAATTGGTACTTTGGATCATGCAGAGGTTTGACCAATGGCGCAAGTTAAATAATTTACTAAAAACATACTCATAGTTTAATTCAGGGTGTAATAAGAACAATATCGAGTCTTATCTGGATCTAATCGATCATTTTTTATGAAGATCATGCTTGTGCAATGATTGGAAGAAGCTGTTGTGTTCATCACGCTTTTATCCACCTAGATCCAAGGCTTTCATCGTTCGTCGTTCGTCAAAAGAAAGGAGAGTAGAGAAGAGGGATGTTGTCATTGGAAAAATTGAATTATGAAGAATGTTTTCTGAAATATGAATTTGTATCCATAAATTAGGTTAAATGATTTTTATCAATTAATTATATTAATTAATTAAATCACTTAAAATTATCTGCCAATGAGTGAATGATCCAGAAGACCCACGCGAACTTATTTTTTGTCACACCTAGGGTAAGCATCATGTTCCGAACCCATCTATTGTCTCATATTTCAGATATGATCATCTGTTTAAGATTTATCCTATTTTATTTGATTAAATGTGTGTGCATAATATAAAACATATTTAATATTTTTATAAAATTAATTATGGAAACACTGGGCATCATAATTTCACGTCGTCTCAGTGCCTAACTCTAGAATAATATTTATAAATATTTAAATGTTTTTTTGGAAGAAAAGGGTCCCTACATTATTTCTTACATTATGATTTTTATCCCCGAAATGAAAAACTAAAAAAACAACTCATGATACTGAGCTCCCTCTTATCTCTCCTGCTCCTAGTAACACCTGCACATTTTCCATGATGTAACAACACCCAAACCAAAGGGGTCATCTGTCTTCCTATGGTTTTCACCAAGAATAGTGTCTCGTGATTCCCTATTTTAGAATATTCATCTAGTGAAACACCTAAGGGTATCTGGTCACACATTATATCATAGTCGATGCATCACGACCGAGACTCTCTTATATTCTCAGGAAGGAAATGAATCCTCCCCGTCGAGTGAAAAAAATTGTACCCTCCTACTCCACTAGGGTCAGTTGTAGGTAAGTTGACTACTATGAAACATCCCAGATTAGGAAAGTTGGGGACATTCAACTAAGGGAATATGCTAAAATTATTCTCTTTCTCGGAGAATGAACTATCTCAAAGTTGTATTCCTATACTAATTTCAAACCAGTTTTGCTGCCTCAAGTTCATGTCTCTTGCAATGAAGACTTACCTGAGACTATGGTGTTCTGTGCAAACCACGATATGTTATCCCAAAAGATATTGTCTTCACACCCTCAGGTCGAAGACTACACCTTCTATCACCACAAATTGAGTCACATAGTCTTTTCCATGGGGTCTCCATCACCTCATCCTATAAATGATAACTCCTTGTATCAAGGTTTACATCAAGCATGAAAATGTATAAAAAAAATAGGGAAGGAGAGAAAACGCATCCAACCAAAAGAATCTAGACACGGAAAGAACATGGAATACACCACGTTTCATTACTCCCATCTATAGGAGAGTAATCCCCAAAATAGACTATTAGTCAAACCCACCAGTGGAATTCCAATTAAAAAAGGAAAATCATAAAATCATCATTGGCAATGTCAGGACCTCCTCTGACACTCCATCGCACAACCACTCCCTGAACACATAAGTTAGAAGGACTCATTCACAACACCTCAATTCTATCTGCTTTGGGTGGAACTAACCCTCCCCCACGTTTCTTCTCCCATAATGAAAATGTGTCTATGTTGGGTAATAACCCATATTCCTCATGTATTCAAATCTATGTCAAATTACACCGAAAAAGGGATACACTGACACCCGACATCACCCTGGTAAAACCTCAATCAGGGAGAAGGTAGAAAAGTGTACTTTACTGTAACACCCCAAGATTCCACGGTACGTTTCCGTTTGAATAATGCAATGGCGTGCATTGTACACAACTTTGAGATTCTAACACACTACAACTAATCAAACTAGCCGTTATGAATAGTAATACCCACTTTTTGAAATTTTATAAGTTCTATCTCTCAAAATGGACTTAATTTTTGGATTCGGAATATCGAAATTATCCTAGGGTGAAATTTTGGTACTTTTCAGATAACTTTCATATTTTGATTAATAGTGAAAATTACTAAATTTTAATTAAAAACAACTTTTTTAATCAAAATAATTAATAGTGATAAATTATGAATTTGAGTGGTTTTAAAGTATATTTAGAATATATTTTTACCATTTAATAAAATTTTGGTCATTGGACATAATTTCACAATTAAACCGAACATAAACAAATATCAATCTTTTGATAGTTATTATATCTTAAAAACATGCTTTTTGTTTTGACAGCAGGAATTAGTTTTAAATTAATTTCTGCCACTTCTGTGTTTTGAATTTGGAAAAATGGATTCCATATTTGGAATCAGGATGTTCAAATTGTGTAAATATGTAACTTTTATTTTTAGACATCTTTTAATAATTACTTCGGTAAATATTTTATTTACCATGGTTAAAGGGTAAAACCGGTAAATAAGGGTTAAAAATAATATTATAATAATAAAAAATTACCCTACAACATGTCCTAACCTTATTGGTTGATACAGGTTCGACCATGGGCATCTTTGGGTCGATTTTGGGACCCCATGGTGCCACTTTTAAGTGATAGGGACACTTTATTTTAATTACGTTAAAATAAATACAAAAATGACAAAAGCATATATCTTTTAGAAAAACAATTTTTACATAGAGTTATATTTGTTGGATTTTAGAATATAAATATTAATTAGAAATATTAAAATATTTCCTACATAAAATTATTTTATTTATAATTTTTAGACATTAAATAATGTAATTTATTGATGACACAATGATGATGCAGTAATTATCATAATAGTGAAAAATTAAAATAATTGATATTATAAGTACCAAAATAAATATAATTTTAGACTTTTAATAAACTACACAAATTTTATAGGATAATATGACATATTAGGATTGATTTAATTGACTTTTTTTGAAGCAATCATTCTTTTTTGAGTTTTAAAAAAATCAACTATTGAATAGTCTCAAAATTGACATAAAAGAGTTTTTAAAACAAATATTATATTATTAATTAATATTAAATTCCTAAAAATCTAAGGATCGGCCAAGAGGCTTATATCATGATAGGTGTATCATTAATGGACCACTTGGGGGTCTCTTGTATATATATAGCATGTTTATTAACAATATAATATAAAAATACAAAGAGACATTGTAAAAGTGAAACTAATTAACTAAGAGTTAATACTTAAAGATAAGGTTAGTATAATGACCCAAACCTGTCTAAATTATATTGGTTGAGTTTTTTTCGACCTATCCCCAGATTAAAATTTAAATAATCCACTTTGGTTCCATTAGAAACCGAATATTAATTTATTATAAAATAATATTTCCAGCTTTTCCAAAGGTGCCCCTCACCCCTCTTAAAAAAGGGAACTCCCCCTTCTCATTAAATCACACCTTCAAAGCCTTTTGGTTGGGCCAACCTCTGCCCAAATACTCTCTCAACATCCCTCACTTCATCCTATAGGCCTTCCTTTAGTCAGAAGGAAAACTTAAGGATCCCTTTTGATCAAATCAAAAGGAAGAACCCAAAGAAGAGGTAATGATTTCACCACACTTTTTCAAGTTCCTTTCTTCTTCCACTTCTTATTTCTTTGTTATTACCATTATAAAGTAATAACACCAGTATATTATAGATATTGTGGTGTTATTATAAATATGGTACAATGATATTCAGTATTCTATCCATCCTTTGAATAACATGTCACCATACATGAGTAAGTACGGCTTACCGTCTCCATGTCGTGGTGTAATTGTTATTCAATAAATTATTATATGGATGGGTATAATAATGATGTGTAATTCATGTAAATAATAAATTTAACATTTTAATAATTCTTTATATATGATATACCATCTAATTATATATTATTTTAATATCAAAAGAATGATATTGTCGCTCGTGCGTACGTATGGACTACCGTCTCCACGAACACGATGAGATTCATTCTCCATCATATCCATTCATGTATAATTATTATTTTATTATTTAAAAATAATGTTTAAGGACTTGATATCATTCTGGATATGAATAAGATACATCCTATCCCTGAAAAACATGTCTTACGTAACAAAACATATAAAAGAAAATGAGTAAGTTAACACCCGAAACAACGATAATACTAAGATATTATTAACAAATCAATGTTAAAATATCATATATTATATCATATTAATGTAAATGATTCTTTTATAATTAAATAACAATTATTTCACCATTATACAAGAGTTTAACCTACCTTCGACCAAGGAGAAAGTACAATGTAAGGGATTTCTTATCTCACTTTTAATACAGTGAGAATTCCCTTGTTCACCACTTATTTATTAAATGTGGTGTGTGTACTTCCCATGATTGTATTAATTGTGTAATATACTTTAATTTATGTATATTTACATCATCATTGAATGATCCTTCTTTCATGGGTGTATGTTTGGTATGTTACCAAATCAATAAGGGAATTTGAATTTTCAATTTTCACTCATTTAGCTTTACGCATACTTCATTGATTATTTTACTCCAAAATTATGTGTAGAATCACTATTAATTTTATTATGTCATAATTTCCACTCCCCTTTCTGTAGATATAATTTTTATACACATAATCACTCCATTTATAAATTCTCAATTGATCGTTATGAACTTGATAAGAGTAATTTTAACTCAATCTCCATTCGTTGAGTTAAATATCCAATTCAATGGTGTTGTTTTCACAAGAATATGTGTTAATGTCATATGATTTATTTACACTAAATATCCAATCATATTGAGTGTATTTATATTTTTCACACATAATTATGTCTTTTATTTATCCTTATCCAAATTATATGGTCTTTATAAGAGAATTTATCTAAATTTACATTCCATTGAGACTTCTTTGTTGTTATACACCAAATCACTTTTATATGGTGTATATAATGTACTTTGACATAGTATATCATGAATCCCTTTATTCTCATTATATTATAAAGTTTTTATTACCTCAATTATTTGTATTCATGTGTCTCTCTTTTGGTTAGAAACTCTAACTAAAATACATTTTTAAGTGTTTTAAAGATTGATTATTCTAAATCTTTCTCATCAATGTCCATGTTATAAAAATGGTTTTAAGGATTTATTTATATGGACATTAAAGTTTTAAAATCAAAATTCCTTTTAAAAGTTTCAAAGTTGTATGGGACACTTTGATTCTAAAATCTATTTTAAATGGATTCTTGACAAATAGAGTTACTTTTAAATTATTTCAAGAAAAAGGGGGTTATTTCACTCTAATTGTTTTGATGATTATTTTCATCTATGTCAATAACCTTCATCATTCTCGATTGAGGTTAATATGATACAATAAAATCTTCTATATTGTATCGAATGCATTATGTTTGACTGTGGATGTGTTATTTTTGTACCATTCATGGTTTGTGGATAAATTATTGACATTTCGTATGCTAGTTTTAGTACAAATGTTTATGTTATATTTAAAACTTTTCATATGAGGAATGCATTGGACTTAGTAAGTGACTGGTGGAGCCCGTTATAGCTCCTCGATGCATTGGTAGGTCTCATGAGACAAACTAGTGTCTAGGCATAAGGCCTTGACAAAATTTTATTTGTAGTCTTGGCACGAGGCCTTGGCTATGTGGTTATGATAGTCCGACATTATGCATTCCATCATTATGAAAGTGGTTATTGATATTGCATGTGATTATTCAATTAGTAGAATGTCCATGTGAATAAGTAAATGTCATTATTTCATTTTATTTTTTCCATACTATGTTGAAGTTCAAGCTTAAAAGGCTTTTGTTTTAGTTATACACTGCCTTAAATGTTTAATTCTTATTTATGAATGTTTCTGCTATATTGTTATCCTTACTGGGCATTTGAGCTCACCCATTTTCTATGTCTTATTTTTTCCAGGATGTGATGAAGTAAATTATGAATGAACTGCAAGGATATTATGAGGGGATAATAGTGTGGACTCTGGAGACCTTTTTTGTTGAAGTAGTTTTTCACTTTATGATGTAATGTAAAATTTTATGAATATATCTAGTGTTTCCAAGGCTACTAAACCAATCAGTCATTCGAGATTTGATCTTTCTTGTGATCATGCCAATGTTATGTAATAATGCACCAACTCTGGGTAACTGGGGTCAGGGCGTTACAGTTGGTATCAGAGGAAGTTTAGTACAAACCTTGGAAGCTAGATTTAGATAAACTCTGATTAGAGCATGTAGAGCTAATATGAACTATGAGAATTAGTATAGAAGAACTTCCTATAATTTAGGTATTGTAGAGATTTTGTGATTTTTCCGAGCAATACATCCCTGTCTGGATACGAGTAGGTAGAGGAGGCTCTGGCACAGATATACCTAGGGGTAAAACCTGAAAACACCGCTTTGAGCTAGACTCGAATGGGAACTGGTGCACGACAATGGGCCTTGCTGCACTCTTGGTTATGACACTCCCGAGGGATATTCTTAGGATAATTTACATTTTCTTTACAAACCGATTTGAATTATTATATATAAAATGAGATAAATGACCTTGGTTAATCCTAATGTGTTTCAAATTGATAATATGGTGACATGTTAATCTCTAAATGATTTTATGACTACTTTTACTCACACAATTCTTTTTGGTTTTAGTCAATGGATGGATTCCACGGAAGTCATAGTGACTTTGAGAATGATGTACATGGTGGGAACGGTGGTGGCAATGAGCAAAAAAATCGAATGTTGATAGGTGTAAAAGATATCATCTTTATGCCAAATCAATTTTCCAAAAATATGATCAACAATATATATATATTAACCAATTGCCCGACTCAACAAAGAAGAGAAAGGTGATTAATGATAAGATCTCCAGTAGTGGAGACCATGGAGAAAGAAATCATCAATTTCTATCATGCAGGAAATGCGGAAGGAGACACCCAGGAAAGTGTCTCAATCGGACAAAGAAATGCTTTACGTGCGGGAAGGAAGGACATAAAGTGAAGAATTGCCGAAGAAAAATGAATAGTACTATGGAAGAAGATAAAAATGGTCCCAAGAATCTATTTACAGTCATTTTCCATAAATGTAGGGGACCTAGCCATTACCCGAGTGAATGCCCTATTCTATAGGATATTTTCTTGGTCAAAGAAGAAGCTATGTGGAAATAAATGGTTAGAGAAATGTTTAAAAAGTATTAGTGCTCCTTGTTGATGGGTTTACTTTGGAATAATTTTATCTTTTATTTTGAACCCTATAGTTTTCCATGTTATAATGATATTTGAGGAAGAATTATCTTTTCTCTTGTGGATATATTTATAAATAACCATTTGGTTTTATATGATCATTGGGTTTGAGGCAATTATAAGTTATTATAATTTGTGATGAAAATTCAAGGTATGAGATACGATGTGTGGTTAAATTATGTTATGGTTATTTTGAGAAATTTATCTCATTTTGGTAATGTTATAAAATATAGTTTTTGAAAAAGGACAACACACAGACCGTGTGACAACCCGCTGCGTCGGAAAAATATGTGGGAATCGAACCCACAACAAAAGTGCGATTGAGATTTATCGCCTACCACTGGACTACGTGAAGTCCCTGGTTAGTGTGATGATTATTTTTTGTAAAATGATTTTATTGATCAATAATAATTTGATTTGGGATCTTGTGTCTTATCAAATGAATACCCTTAGTATAGGAAAATGATTTGGTGATTAAGTGATAAATGTTATTTTGGAAGTTGTTCACTTTGTCGTGAACACTATATGCCCAAGGAAAATATAATATTTTGGGATTTCATTTGAGGAGTAATGGTGGATTTTTATCTATGTTTTTATTGTGTATTTATATTGATTTGGGTTATTTATGGAAATGATTAGGTTAATTACTTTTATGTATGTGACTTTAAGAGTAATTAATGTTATTTGGAGATACAATTTAACGTGGAAGACTACATTATTATAAGTTTTGGGCTTCAATATTATTTTGGATTATATTGAATGATTTTAAGGACAATAGATTATTGAATGATATTTATTTAACTTTGGGGTATTGATGGTTTAATTTTAGAAATTAAGATTAGTTTTTTTTCTCTAATGGAATATCCATTTGGGGGATCATCAGATATTATACTAACCATTTTGGTTTTGATTAATCCTTAAAGACAAGGTAAATATATAGTTTATCCTATGTGGATCATGTATTTCTATAGATGTTTATTCAAGATCTTCCATTGTGACCAAGTCTTCTTGAATACTAATTTTTCAAAAAAATGAGTTAGTGGTAAAAATTTAATAAAGAATGAAACTCTACTTAAAAATTAGGTATATCTCTTTATGTTCTTAGTCAATATCATAGATTAATTCCTTCTCCTTATGTAATGAAACTTAAAACAAAAAATGTTGTCCGTTTACTTTTCCTACTGGGAGACTAAGGACTGTTTGTCCCAACACAAGTTTGTGATTTTCTTATTGTTAACATTCTCCTGATCATGTTTTCTATCCCTCTCCATCAGAACTGAACACTTAGTTTATCATCCATATCCATGTTTTCCAACATGGAATCCTAGTATGGGTTATCTTGGGTGACCTTTATACCTCTCTTCCATTCTTTTAAAGTGATATTTTTATTAACTCCTTTTCCGATGTGGGACATTCCATTATATTATCAAGCCCAATTTTAAAAAATTCTGAGGACACAATTTATTGAAGGAGGGGAGAATGTAACACCCCAAGATTCCATGGTACTTTTCCGTTTGAATAATGCAATGGCGTGCATTGTACAGAACTTTGAGATTCTAACACACCACAACTAATCAAACTAGCCGTTATGAATAGTAATACCTAATTTTTGAAATTTAATAAATTCTACCTCTAAAAATGGACTTCATTTTTTGATTTGGAATATCTAAATTATATTAGGGTGAAATTTTGGTACTTTTCAGATAACTTTCATATTTTGATGAATAGTGAAAATTACTAAATTTTAATTAAAAACAAATTTTTTAATCAAAATATTTAATAGTGATAAATTATGAATTTGAGTGGTTTTAAATTATATTTAGAATATATTTTTACCATTTAATACAATTTTGGTCATTGGAAATAATTTCACAATTAAACCGAACATAAACAAGTATCAATCTTTTGATAGTTATTATATCTTAAAAACACGCTTTTTGTTTTGACAGCAGGAATTAATTTTAAATTAATTTCGGCCACTTCTATGTTTTGAATTTGGATAAATGGATTTAATATTTGGAATCAGTATGTTCAAATTGGGTAAATAGGTAACTTTTATTTTAATACATTTTGAATAATTACTTCGGTAAATATTTTATTTACCATGGTTAAAGGGTAAAACCGGTAAATAAGGGATAAAAAATAATGTTATAATAATAAAAAAATTACCCTAAAACGTGTCATAAACATATTGGTTGATACATGTTCGACCATGGGAATCATTGGGTCGATTTGGGGACCCCATGGTGCCACTTGTAAGTGATAAGGACACTTTATTTTAATTATGTTAAAATGAATACAAAAATGACAAAAGCATATATCTTTTAGAAAAACAATTTTTATATAGGGTTATATTTGTTGGATTTTAGACTAAAATTTTAATTAGAAATATAATATGATTTCCAACATAATGATATTTTATTTATAATTTTTAGACATTAAATAATTTAATTTATTGATGACACAATGATGATGCAATAATTACCATAATAGTGAAAAAATTAAATAATTGATATTATAAATACCAAAATAAATATAATTTGAGACTTATAATGAAATACACTAATTTTATAGGATAATATCACATATTAGGATTTCTTTAATTGAATTTTATTGAAGAAATAATTCTGTTATGATTTTTACAAAAATCAACTATTGAATAGTCTCAAAATTGACATAAAAGAGTTTTTTAAGAAAATATTATATTATTAATTGATATTAAATTCCTAAAAATATAGTAATCGTCCAAGAGAATTATATCATGATAGGGGTATCATTAATGGGCCACTTGGGGGTCTCATGGATGTATATAGTATGTTTATTAACCATATAATATAAAAATACAAGAAGACATTGTAAAAGTGAAACTAATTAACTAAGAGTTAATAATTAAAGATAAGGTTAGTATAATGACCCAAACCTGTCTAAATTCTATTGGTTGAGTGGTTTTCGACCTATCCCCACCTTAAAATTTAATTAATTCACATTGGAGCTATTATAAACCGAATATGAATTTATTATAAAATAATATTTCTATCTTTTCCAAAGGTGCCCCTCACCCCTCTTATAAAATGGCACTCCACATTCTCATTAACTCACACCTTAAAAGCCTTTTTGATTGGCCAAACTCTACTCAAATACTCTCTCGACATCCCTAACTTCATCCTAGAGGCCTTACTTTAGTCAGAAAGATAACTTAAGAAGCCCTTTTGATCAAATCATAAGGAAGAACCCAAAGAAGAGGTAATGATTTCACCACCCTTTTTCAAGTTCCTTTCTTCTTCCACTTCTTCTTTCTTTGTTATTACCATTGTAAAATAATAACTCCAATATCTTATATATACTATGATGTTATTATAAATATGGTACAATCATATTCAGTATTCAATCCATCCTTTGAATAACATGTCACCATACGTGCGTACGTACGACTTACCGTCTCCACGTCGTGGTGTAATTGTTATTCAATAAATTATTATTTGGATGGCTATAATAATGATGTGTAATTCATGTAAATAATAAATGTAACATGATAATGATTCATTATATATGATATACCATCTAATTATATATTATTTTAATATCAAAAGAATGATATTTTCACTCGTGCGTACGTACGGACTACCGTCTCCACGAACACGATGAGATTCATTCACCATTGTATCCATTCAAGTATAATAATCATTTTACTATTTAAAAATAATTTTTATGTACTTTATATCATTCTGTATATGAATAAGATATAACCTATCCATGAAAAACATGGCTTACGTAACAAAACATATAAAAGAAAACTAGTAAGTTAACACCTGAAACAACGATAATACTAACATATTATTAAAAAATCAATGCTAAAAGATCATATATGATATCATATTAATGTAAATTATTATTTAATAATTCAATAACAATTATTTCACCATTATAAAGTAGGTTAACCTACCATCGACCAAGGAAAAAGTACAAAATAAGGGGTTTCTTATCTCACTTTTAATTCCGTGAAATTCCATTGTTCACCACTTATTTATTACATGTGGTGTGTGTACTGCCCATGTTTGTATTCATTGTTTAATATAATTTAATTTATGTATATATAAATCATCATTGTATGATCCTTCTTTCATGGGTTTATGTTTGGTATGTTACCAAATCAATAAGGGAATTTGAAATTTCAATTTCCACTCATTCGGCTTTACGCATACTTCATTGATTATTTTACTCCTAGATTATGTGTAGAATCACTATTCATTTGATTATGTCATAATTTCCACTCCCCTTTCTGTAGATATAATTTTTATAAACATAATCACTCAATTGATAAATTCTCAATTCATCGGTATGAACTTGATAAGAGTAATTTTAACTCAATCTCCATTTGTTGAGTTAAATATCCAATTCATTGGTGTTGTTTTTACAAGAATATGTGTGAATGTAATATGATTGATTTACACTAAATATCGAATCATATTGAGTTTATTTATATTTTTCACACATAATTATGTCATTGATTTATCCTTAACCAAAGGATATGGTCTTTATAAGATAATTCATCTCAATTTACATTCCATTGAGACTTCATTGTTGTTATACACCAAATCACTTTTATATGGTGTAAATAATGTACTTTGACATAGTATATCATGAATCCCTTTATTCTCATGATATTATAAATTTTTTATTACCTCAATTATTTTTATTCAAGTGTCTCTCTTTTGGTTAGAAACTCTAACTAAAATAAATTTTTAAGTGTTTTAAAGATTGATTATTCTAAATCTTTCTCATTAATGTCCATGTTTTAAAAATGGTTTTAAAGATTCATTTATATGGACATTAAAGTTTTAAAATCAAAATTCCTTTTAAAAGTTTCAAGGTGGTATGGGAAACTTTGATTCTAAAATATATTTTAAATGTATTCTTGACAAATAGTGTGACTTTTAAATGATTTCATGAAAAAGGGGGATATTTCACTCGAATGTTTTGATGATTAGTTTCATCTATGTCAATATCCTCCATCATTCTCGATTGAGGTTAATATGATACATTACAATCTTCCATATTGTATCGAATGAGTTATGTTTGACTGTGGATGTGATATTTTTATACCATTTATGGTTTGTGGATAAAGTATTGACATTTCGTATACTAGTTTTAATATGAATGTTTATGTTATATTTAAAACTTTTCATATGAGGAATGCATTGGACTTAATAAGTGATGGGTGGAGCCCGTTATAGCTCCTCGATTCATCGGTAGGTCTCATGAGACAAACTACTGTCTTGACACAAGGGCTTGACAAAATCTTATTTTTAGTCTTGGCATGAGGCCTTGGCTATGTGGTTATGATAGTTTGGAATTATGCATTCCATCATTATGAAAGTGGTTATTGATATTTCATGTGATAATTCGATTAGTAGAATATCCATGTGAATAAGTAAATGGCATTATTTCATTTTATTTTTTCCATAATATGTTGAAGTTCAAGTTTAAAAGGCTTTTGTTTTAGTTATACACTGCCTTAAATGTTTAATTCTTATTTATGATTGTTTCCACTATATTGTTATCCTTACTGGGCATTTGAGCTCACCCCTTTTCTATGTCTTCTTTTTTCCAGGATAGGAAGAAGTAAATTATGAATGACCTGCAGGGATATTATGAGGGGATAATAGTGTGGACTATGGAGACAATATGTTGTTGTAGTAGTATTTCACTGTATGATGTAATGTAAAACTTTAGGAATATATCTAGTTTTTCCAAGGCTACTAAACCAATCGGTCTTTCGAGATTTGAACTTTCTTATTACTTTGCCAATGTTATGTAATAATGCACCGACTCTGGGTAACTGGGGTCAGGGTGTTACATTTATAAAGTGCCTAAAAAGTTCAAATATATAATTTAGAAGGAATTAATGTCATGTCTCTTATCATATCATGCTCTGTAAGATCATAGACATCCAAATCTTTCAGAAATCCATAGACCCTACATCGAGCTTCTGTTGCCTGATGTGGGCCGCCTGGTGGTGGTGGAAAGACCTCATAACATCATTTTCCACCTACATATTCTCCTACTCCCATGTAATAAACGCCTTCCTAGGGACTACCCTGATCACAGTGTTGTCTTTGCCATGGTGGTACACCTACAACAGCCTAGTGTTCTCAGCACATCTAGTCAGGTAGTATCATTTCATGTAACCCCACCTATCAAATTTATAACATCAGCCCTCCCAAGGTAGTCCTCATGCATCATGCTTCCATTGAACAATATAACAATGCCATGGAGACTGATTATGGGGAGTCCTCCTACTTCAGGTTCTTTTTATCTAACGCCTGATATAGCACCCCAACAGAGGTGGGGATATACATGGGTACTAAGATAGCACAAAAATCTCTACAGAGTCCTTGATAAATCCTATGTTCTCAGAAGTACACATCATGGATCATGTCCAGACTATAGTGTGTGGGGTATCTGAACCTATATGGATACTCTGTCAACATCATCCCACCCTAATGAAACTGGAGGAGATCTTGAAGTCGAATGGAGTTCCAGTTGGAGGGGTACTACTCCTCATGAAAAAATATCTAGAAGTCATACCATGAGATTTTCCACTCATCAAGTATCTGAGTAACCAATCTCCACTAATTTCGAGATGCTCCATGGAAAAGGCTAGATAACAAAGGCACCATATGATCATCCAATGTCCATGAAAACCGAAGGAGGCAGACCATTGATTGAAACCAAACCTCTACTACCTGAGGGTCTGGCTCACCGTGAAACCTATGTGATCACTGTCGCTGGAAATAATGAAGTGTGTTAAGCCTTCCCACATCCTCATCATGATCTTCTAGGGTTTTCTACCACTCAACAGGTGCAGGTGCTGCTACCTACCCACCTAGAGGAAGGGGTTACATGATGGATCCTAAAATGAGGCCTTTTAACTCATGGGATTTTCATCAAGAATAGAAGTTGGTATCCTAGATGGATGCCGTCATGAAGACATCTGGAATGTTATCAAGAAGTAACACATTAAGATGATAATATATATATATATATATTGAAGATTATGGGGAGATTAATTAAGATTAATAGTCAAATAATCAATATTATATGATGCATGTTCCATTGTTCCCTACAAAAGGTGTCCAAGGGTTCCGAGTTGACAAGCTGGTAATCAGGGTCCTAGTGAATTGATACATCACTCGCCTATAACATCACTAGACTCTTAGGTCTAAGAGATGCTCTTAACACACTTTGATGTTGTTTAACTAAACCCAACCCAGAAATTGTTATGGAAACATCCCAACAATTTCCTAATGGTTGAACCTCTTATGATACCACTTTTTCACGACCTGACCTATGCTGGGGATCATGCCGCAACTACTCCAAGCCTACCTCCATAGGCCAGGGGTGGAAAGAAGCATCAAAGACACAAAAAACAAGGGGATTCCATTTAGTAAGAAAGTGTACACACACACAATAATAAAATAAAATGGAAAATGGGGAAAAATACACACCCACCAAAAAAGTGACAAAAACTAGAAGTAACTAAAAAAGAAAAACAGCTGAGAGGGCCTTGCTATGGGACCCAAATCCATGACCACCATACGCATTCTAAGCGCATGTATCCCTAAGCTCCTATGAATTCATGATCAAACTATCTTTCTTCTTCATAAGGAACCACACATGTGGGCAATGACTATGCTGGGGTGAGTATAAAAATACTTATTAGGACACCCCAAAAAGGTGAATGGGGTTCCATAAGAGCTACATTGAAAATGAAAGAAGTAGGTATGGAAAGTTATATTAAAAGTGTACAGCTCAACCCA
Source organism: Viscum album (assembly GCA_963277665.1). NCBI lineage: Eukaryota > Viridiplantae > Streptophyta > Magnoliopsida > Santalales > Viscaceae > Viscum > Viscum album. The sequence goes on from OY728128.1 coordinate 846,517,818, forward strand.
ATAATAGAGTGAATTAGATCATCCGAACACAAAGACCTATAAATGGTGAGAAGATGGACTTCTTGTCAAGTATTCACTACTAATAGTAGGAGAGTAGACCTATTCAATGATGAGAAGCTGGATACAGAACTCACATGGCTTACCCTGCACGTCATCGCCTCTCCTGGAAGTAGAGTAGCCAAACCCAAGGAGTGGGTACCAAAATAGGATATATATATATATATACACACACTTAGTAATATAATCCCAAAAGAGAGAGTAAGGGTATCTCCAACTCATAGCTCAGCCTAGTAAAATAGTTGGAAGTACTCTTAGATGTAAAAATTGAGGTCTATAATCCCACATGTCTACTTTGAATTGCATGTTAAATGGGAATAAATCACCGCACCTTGGTATTTTCCACTTTGGGTGGCACTGTCTTGCCCTCATGGGTTTAGGTGATGTCATAAGGATGATACTCAATGGGTAATGTTTCCTAATTTATCATGAGTTCAAAGGTATATCAAAACATGTCTCATCACTGATCTTCATAGCTAAGAGGTCATGTCTCAAGCTCAAGAACCCACTACCCAGCCCTATTGGAGGGTATGTTGGATGGTAAGCTTGAAATATTAAACAAAATACCTCACTACCCATACCTACTAAAGGGTAGGTCTTGAGAAGTAAAGGACGAACCTCACTACCCAACCCCACTAGAGGGTAGGTCCTGAAGAGTAAATGATGAACCACACTACCCAACCTCGAAGGAGGTTAAGTCTTAGAGAGTAAACGATGAACCTCATTGCTCATCCCCATTGGAGGGTAAGTCCTAAAGAGTCATTGGTGAACCTCACTACCCAACCTCACTGAATGGTAAGCCCGTACTAATCTATCCATCCCTATTAGATGGTACCTATCTAAAAGTATCAAGGAACTATACTATAGTCATCATTTATCACCTCAGATAGAAGACAAACACGGGACATATCACAAATCTATCTCGAAATCCACAATGGAGGGCACCCTCATGTCATACATGGAAGAACACTCAGGATAGGCTAATTATGGGCCAAAATATATGTTTAGAATAAGTAGATACGAGGGATATAAGATTCATTGTGTGGTTCAAGGAGCATGTGAGGCACACACAATGTGTGGCCCCACTTCATTATATGCTCACGTACCTAACAGTTCTCCTGTACTAAACTAGGGAAAAGTACCCCTAGGTCCACCAAGGTACTCCTGGAGTATATGTTGCATCTAATCAGAAGGCCGATGAGTGCATCATGATTGTCATTGATTTGGAGGGACAAAATATAATTTCACTGAAATGCCTCGTCAAACAGTCCCAGAACATTTGACAATATCTCTTTAAAAATCTTCTCCACTCTCACAAAATCTAGAGCTGATGTATCGTGTGGATTGTCTTAAAACACATAAGAGGATATTCCTCTAATATTCCTTTCATGTTTCCACATTTAACTAGACCAAAAATAAGGCTTTGAAAATCCAAACAGACACACCATTATTACCCTTGCAGAAAACAATCAAAATAGACTATAAAGTCTACCCAAATAGACATCCGATGGAAAAGTCATATGTCACCGCACTTTTCATGAAATAAATACCCTGGGGACCTCAACAAAACATTATTTTAAACATTTTAAAATAGTCTTAAAAATTTTGCTCAAGGACCAGGGTCATGCCACCACTGATGGCACGTTAATCAGACATCACACACAAGAGTTTTTGGTAGGTTTAAGATTGAATAATATTATTAAATCTATCATTTTCACAGGAATTTCCTAGGCCCAAGCTGTGAGTTGGAGAACATTATACAAATTGTTTTAAAATAACTACATCCTCAATGGGTTCATGCCTCTACTAACAGTGCGTGAATTTGATGCCGTACATTGGAGTTATGAGAGTTTAAATAAATAATAATAATAATAATCGTGTTATTATTATTTTTGTTATTTATTTATTTGAATTTTTTATCTCCGCTTAGGGTTTCCCAACCCATCTTTCCATTTATCGCCTATCCACTTCCCCTATGAACTTTTCACCTTCTGGCCGCCTCCATTGCGAAGCCTCCACTATGTGACCTCTGACCGCCAGCGTCAGGCACCTCTGCTCATGCCGCCTCTAGTGTGTATGTTTCCTCTAGAAATGGGGATGACATCATTTTTTATGGTTCAAAAATTCCAATCGGTTTCTAACGGGTTTGTTTGTAGAACCAAAAACATGCAATGATTATATATCCATTGGGACATACTTTCCAAAGGACGGTGCTCATTAGTTGTGAACCAATAAGGCTTAAGAATTTTCATTGGTCGAGAGGATGGGATTTTGGACTCATCACACATTTTTGAGGGGAATTATTGTCTATTTTTGGACTCTATTTGTAGATTTATGTTATGTTTTTGAATTCTTATTACATTACCATGTATGAAAATGAGATTTCTTTTAGATCTGACAATCAATGATTAATATGTATAAGATTTAGAGAATCTTGTATATGTATTTGAGGTTCTTCATAGATAGAGAATCATCTGTATTTGTTAGATATTCTTAATCAATGGTTTACTTCAATATATTATATAGAAATCTCTTGGTCATTATGATAACCATACTGGTTTTAGAGCCACTCAGTGGGCAACTTGATGTTTATTATCATTCAGAAGGACATGGATTATTTCAGAGTTGGGATCGTACCCATGGATGGGCTACCTCCATATCCTTGTTTAGAAAAAGGAATCAGAACCCACGTAGTTCGGTAATTAATATATAGTTTAACATCATATGGGACAGATGATAATTAATGGGTGATAGGCTTGAACATTAAAAAGGCTTCCTACGTACTCTACTTTTAAGGCAGAGATCGAAGTCCACGTAGTTTGAGTAAAGAAGTATGAGGTTTATGCATGGTTGATGGCTCAAAGAAAGATGTCATAATTACTTTTACGCTCTAATATCACGTGAGTCATGTTCAGTGTGAGAAACAAGAGGTATTGGTAAAACCTGAAAATTTTTCCATGAGAGATGAAATCATAAGAAATAATGTGGGGATTATGTATGTATGACTTCCAAAGATAGATTAGGAGTAGGATTTAATTTAGGGAAGAAACTTGGGAATAGGGTCCATAAAGGTATATGTACTTTGATGGAGATTCAGAGACTCTAACTTGAGGCTTACTCCTAAGGAGGATGCCCAAATCAAAATAAATTAAGACTGGTTAAGAGAAATTATGACTGGGGCTTATTTATGAGAAGGTGGCCCAGGTTAAGGAGACTTGAGAACTGGGGCTTATTCCTAAGAAGGAGGCTCGGGTTAAGGGAAATTGGAATTTTGGGCTTACTCCTAAGGTGGATGCCCATATTTGGGAACAGGGGGCTTACTTTTGAAGATGATGCCCAAAATTAAGGGAACCTGAACACTGAGGCTTACTCTTGAAAAAGAATCCTATATTAGGGGTCTTGGGGCTTACTCCTAAGGAGTATTCCCATATTTGGGAATTTGACATTGGGACTTACTCCTAAAAAGGTGGCCCATTTGTTAAGGAGACTTGAGACTTAAGGCTTATTCCTGAGAAGGAGGCCTAGGTTAATGGAATTTATGAGTGGGGATTACTCCTAAGAAAGATTCCCAAATTCGAGAAATTATAACTGGGGCGTACTTTTGAAAAGGAGGCCCAGGTTAGGAACTTTTCACTTTAAATTATGAGGTTGAATGAATGAAATATCTCACCTTAGTGATATAAAGATATATAAATCACTATGTTTTGGGAGATGCTCCACAGAATTCCTTTCAGATAAAGAATAAAATAACGTAACCATTCCATAAATGGTTTTGAAGATGGTTATAAAGGCTAAATCTTGAAGAGGAGATGTATATTTGAATAAATGAAGTGAATTGGCAGGAGGGGAACCCCAAATAGAGAGGTTCACAAATCCTTCGTGGGCATGCAAGTCCTGGCCGCACAAGTATACTTGCGCAACACATGGGTACTTGCATGACGGTCAACCATTAGGTTAATACTTGGGCAAGGCTAGGCTCAAGCCCTTAGTATTATCCCTAAAGACTGTAAAATGAGTGGTGTGCAGGTTCTATTGAAAGAATAAGGTGGCGCGCTAGTGTGGCCATTTCCCTTAATGGATGGCCACTTAGGCACGCAAGTGTTGATTATTTTCAACACTTAGGCCTTGTTACCCCTCTTTAGATCTTCCTCTCTAGGTAAGAAATTACCATAGAAGTGTTAGGAAGGCTTCGAGAAGAGACTAGGGAACCGAGAGCTCAAATCTGAGTTTCTGGATCTTTCGTCCTCGGAATTGGGGGCCCACAAGGGGTATTTATAGGCCTTTGAAGACCCTGGGAAAAAATAACATAGGGCACGCAAGTTACCTACGTGCCCAATATGAGGTGTGCATGTATACTTGCGCGACCTTGGTGAAACGTGCACGACCCCAGTGTAAACAAATTCTTGTCCTTTGACAATTTTTTATGTTTCTTCAAAGGATTAATCACTTTGGACTAAGTTATTTCCCTTTTTCAGTCGTTAGACTCTGTGACAGAAAGGAGAACCAAAAAAAGTCCCCCATCAAAGTTGGATCTGAATGAAGGAGGATGTGACTCTGAGGTGAAGAAGAAAATCAAGGAACTGTGGCGCACAAGTGTTGAGAATGAAGATGGAGGCACGTAGGTGTGAGTCGCGCAGGCTTCGGCACACAGGGGTGCGGCCTGGAATATATATATATATGTGGCCATTCCTCACACAAAGCAATCAATTCTCAAGGATTCCCACTCTCGCCACACAAGTTGCTCTCACCACGCAAGTATCTTTTTTTCCACTATTTCTTTGTGTCGCGCTTCTATAGATGTATTTTGACCAGCACGGTGATACATGTGCACCAAAAACTTGCGTGACATAGCTATACTTGCGCGCCAAAATAGGACTTGCACGCCTTAATGCCTTAGCCATTTTTTTCTAATTTCATCACAAATTTTATGAAAAATAAACTCACTTAAGAGTTTATTATTTGACCTTTGTGTAGATTCAATGGCTTCCAGAAGAATCGGAACTAATGATGAACTGGACAACAAGCGAATTGATGATCTGATGAACATTGTAGGTCGTGATTTCTATGATATCTGTGATATAACTCTTCCATATTTGGCCAAGTTCTTGAAGAACTATCACGATAATTTTCCACAAAGCATCTACTTACCTCTGTATGGGCATGGTCATCTGCAAGATGTCAACATTCCAGAGGCAAAGAACTATCTCCCATATTATTGGTATCTTAATGACACCAATTTTTCTTCATAAAATATCTCAAGTGGAGGAGAATTAATAGATATTAGAATAGTGGAGAAGGCCTATATAATGCATCATAGCCCTTTTGCACCATATCTGAAACCTCATAAGCCTGAGCTGCAACAACATTGTTATCCTTCAATCTTCCGAAACTCACAGATGCATCAATCCAAAGTCTGGAAGAACAGTTGGGACTTCCATCCTGGAGGAGGTGTGAAGACAACTTGGATGTGGGCATAATGGGTGTGAAAAACCTGTGAAGAGTTTGTTAAAGATTGGAAAGGAGCTGTGATATATGAAGTCGTCTGGGCTGTGCAGACATATGTTTATAAAAATGATGAGTTTTTGCAGGAGCTAATCAGCGGCTGGAGCCCAGAAACCAATTTGTTCCATCTGAATTGTGGAGAAGTAGGCATCAGTCTGTGGGATGTCCACAAGATCTCAGGGGCTCCGATTCTGCTGACATGTGTGATGAATTCATCCCTCCCAAGGCGACTTGGAATGATTCGGAGAAGGCTCTGGTTTTGGGTCGAGATTTATTAAAACTTTTCCAAAAGATCAAGAGTTCAAAGACCACCCTAAATCATTCTATAAAGGATATTCATCAAGAGGAGTCGATGAATATGATTCATATCAAGAAGGAGGAGAAGGATTAAAAAGAGAAGGGGCCCACCTGTACTCGTCCTACTACTTACCCCAGAAGAGAGAAGAGGGGTTCTCTTGGAACATTCTGGCCGACCCTGGAAGTAGGAGAATTTGAGAAGTGGAGATATGAAGTAAATGAGAGAATCCCAAAAAAGACCTGTCTGGTAGGCTTCTTAGCCTTGTAGATTAGTGTTTATCTTCTGCTAGTCAGGGATTCGAAGGGTGGCATCGGGCCAGGGACCTTTGTTGTGGCATCAAAGTTGGATGAGAAGAAAATGGTTGTGTTGGCTACCCCCATTTTGGAAAATATTCATAGGAGCTTACTCCATGTCATTAAGGGTAAGTCACCTTTGATAATAGTGGGACCATTCCATGTTTTTTGGGTATGGATCACCACTCACATCAGGACATATAATGTACAGAACAGAGTACAGGTTCCTGGAAGTTCCTTCAGGCCATTAGTGTAGGCATTTTCTGGAATTTCTCCATTATCCCTTAACCCCTAGGATATAAAGGTGAGGCTGAGCATGTATAAGGATTTCAATTTCTTTCCTTATAAAAACCTGCCAACCGGGCGGTTTCTTGATGATGGAACTACTGGTCTAGAATTGAGGGCATACATGCTAGCTTGAAGAGATGGTGAATTGGCCACCAGGATTGAAGGAGAGATTATATGTGAGGCCTATGCTCCATACAGATTTGCATGCCAATTCAAGTGTCTGCAGAAGACTGTTGTATCTTTCCTATGCATGTCAGGTCAGATCAGCATCCGATGGTTGCATGACAACTGTGGTTGCTAACATCTATGGAGAATACCGAGGTATTTTTTGATCTACCAGTTGACAAAGCAAAATGTAACTTGACTACATGGTATACCAAAAACTGGATAGCATCATATCCTGAAGTGGTGCTGAATTTCCCAGATTATCAGGTGGGGAAAAAGAAAATAATTGTAGCGAAATAAACCCTTTATCAGGATGGTGACGCTTCCCCACCTGAAGCTGATTCATTAGGTTCCTCACCTAGAGATAACTCACTATATTCCCAAGATGGGGATGATGAGGCACAACATGTCGCAAAGCGGCTTCGTTCTAGATATAATCCCCCTTCCAGAATCAAGAGACCAACTCCATCAACTCCTAGTGAGTTACTTCATTGGGGAAATTTAATCACCATTACTTTATAGAGCAAGAAGTCTTATTTTCTTATCCTTTATCTAAAGATGAAGGATCTAGGAAGGAGCTGAAGTCTAAAATTGTAGGACCCTCTTCACAGCCTTCTGGTACACATTCTGAATATCTATGACCAAAGGTTATCCAGACATGGAGATGTCTATATTTTGATGTTGAAACTTCCTTTCTAGATTTGTGTGAGGGGCTACAAATCCCTGGAATAGGGAATATTTGGGCTTCTTAGATATATGTTTCAAGGAAAACCACGATGAAGTGCGGGCTTACATCAAAGAGCTAGAGATGCTCATATATGCCACCGATTATTCCATTCATATCACCAAGCGGGTGAAGGAAATGATGGATCGTGGCCCATTGAGGGGACAGGTGGTTCCGGAGATGAGCAATGGCATGATTATGTGTCTCTTGAAGATGTATGTCTCTTTCCTTATTTTCATTGCAACTTGATTTCAATCAAATATTTTTTAGTAATGGAAATTATTTTCTTTATCCTGCAGCTTGCAAAGAAAGGAACTATTGACGTTCCATCACCACAGTATAGCCCTAGTGTTACTGCCATCAGGGCTAATGAATGTCTTTGTGAGTCGGGCGAGATATCTCCAGGCCAACAAGCCATGGAGGAGGTGTTAGACATGGATTTTCATTCTCCAATTCCTGTATTTTGAAATGATGATGTCAACACTCTTAAGAAGCCAAAGAACCAAAGGCATCGAAGGAATTAGTCCACAGCTAAGCACTTCATCAGTAGTGGTATGTCCTTCAAATAGTCGTGAGTATTATTCCATGAAAAGGTTACTCATACTTCTTGGGATTTCATGGTCTTCTTTAGTTTCCCCTTTGAGGGAGAGGATCAACCCTCCTATAAGAACAATGGAGGGTGATGGTGAGAAAATGTAAGGGTTGGTGTCCTGAGAACAAACTTTTTTGTACTTTGATTACATGAATTTTCAATTATTAAATATTGTTCACTGTTCTAAAAGAATATAATATAATAATAATGTCCTGGAATATTTGTTACATTGATAAGGTCGTGGCAGATTCCTGCTGTGATAAGAACCATGAAATTCTATAAAAATATTCTTAAATAAAGTTCTACAGTTGGATGAGATACTATGATAGGAAAAATAGTATACAGACCGTCATGTGCGTGTACTCGTATGAAGATGAGACTCTCTCTCATAGAGTTCCCACTTTGTAATCTCCAAGATGGGCGATTATGAGAACAGAGCTGCCAGTAGCAATTCTGCATGTCTTGGTGTCATCAGACATTGCTATCTACGAGCGTGTGTAATGGTCCTTATACTGGAAGATTATCATTAACTCATGTCATGACTCATGCACTTAGATTTACTTATGAAAACCGTCACGCAGACAGTTGGCAGGAAGTAGGGTGTGTTGGGTGCCTCACGAGTGACATGTTGTTAATGGATATGTCAAGGAAGGATTTGTCCCTTCCATTTATGGAAGTTGATATCTCGGCCCTTTGATTGAAATAGAACTTTCTCATTAAATTCCATGGCCATGGTGTGGACGACGAGTTTATTTGAGGTAGTCAAAGAACAAAAGATCAAGAATATAGGTTTATGACACTGCCATGAAACCTTCTTGATGCGATATCGAGAAGAAGGGATTAAATTACACAGTAATCATTCATATGAGGTGATACGTCAATGCGGAGTCAACTTCTTTCTCTTGGTTTCCTTGACCCATTGCTAGACAGTAATCTTGGACATTAGGCAAACTTGCCTAATGCCAATGAAAAAGAGGCCTAGAGGGTCACACAGTAAGTGTATTCGAGTATCTCAAGTAGAATAAAGATGATTACCGTACGTGGATTAATAATTATTCAAGGATGCCGAAATCGTTTTAATGATGGAGGAAGAAGGAAATTAAAAATAAGATATAGACACCTTGTATTAAAGATTACATGCCATGTAGTTTTTCCTGGAAAACAAGTACACCCCGTGTATTAATAAATACAAGCTGTGTAGTTTTCTTTATCGAAAAGACATGAATAAATGAAAACAATATATTCACGGCGTGTACATTTAATGTACACGCCGTGTAGTTCTCAATGAAAAACAAGTACACGCCTTGTATTTATTAATACACATCGTGTAGTTTTTCCAGTTGGTATTTTGAGGATATAATATTGTTTTAAATGATATTTATTATAATTAGTGTGGGCGCATGTCAAGGAATTAATTATTCGACATGGGGGTTTTAAATAAGAGTCAATGAAATAAATAAAACGCGTAACACATTTATTTATTTTCATAACTCTACAACCTCAAACCTGATTATAAATATCATCCCAACCCCAACTCTTTTTTGACTCACAAGAGAATAGTTGTACACAACAACTCCGAAGAATTCATTCAAGGCTGAAAGAACCTCTTCCTCCAAGAACTCTCTCAAGACTGAGAGAGATTCACTTCCATTGGATCAACACGATCTATGGCAGTCAATACAAGAAAATGTTTCTCCATGCTCGCACCTAGAGTCTCCTTTGGCGACCTCCGGAGATACGAGGTACACGTGTGGATCACCACTTGAGGAAGTATACAATTGGATTCTACGACGCAACAATGAATCACATTGGATTGTGATCAAGAACATCAATGAAGAAAGAACACCCAAAAGTTATTTCTTTACAATTGATTAAATTAATTATAATCAACCTGTACCGATCCTACTTTGTTGTTCCGGGACTTTCCTTTTCTTTGTCCATTTCTATGATTCGATTCGTGGAGACTTGCGTTTATTATCGTATTGATCCTGGATTGATCATTGTTAAAGACAAAAAGCCAAGTGGGCACATCCACCCATGCGCATCCGCTGTGCTCGGAACCTTCAAATGGTATCAGAGGGAGGTTACAATGTTTATTATAGTAATTTAATTTTTTTTATAATTTACGCATTTATATATGATTCAATTCAAAATAAATTTTTCTATAAATCTGAATAAACGACATCTTTTCTTCCTCCTTAATTTCTCGATTCACAACACATAAATGAACTTTAAATTTTAATTTTGATTAAAATAAAAATGAGGAACTCATCCGGAGGAGTCACTCTTTCTGTTTGTACAACATGGGATTACATAGCATGTATTTAAAACTACAGGCTGTGTACTTAGGTTCAACGAACCTGCACTGGTCCACCAAACCACACCGTGTGAATTGAATATGACTATGTTTTAATCACGCCGTGTTGACCAGAACTGATCGGTGCATGGAAATCGTAATACACGGTGTTTATGTTGGAGAAACACATCGTATAGTCGGTTCCGACCAAGGTGAAACCGTGTACAAAGATAAGCTGCATACCGCGTACACAGGATCGCTAGGCTGGTTACCATGTAATAAAGAAGTACATGCCGTGTATGATTTATCTACATGTCGTGTACTCCAAAATTTGCAAAGTACTGAAAACACGCTGAAGCCCCCGACGTGTACTTTGGATAAAGAGTGAAAAGAAATACATTCTATGTAATTATAAACTACACACCGTGTACTTTCCAGAAATGGAATTTCACCAAGTTTCCTCAAATGTAAAAAAGACCCATACAAGGAATATGGATGAGAAGAATCTCGAGGAGATTCAGAAATGAATTTAAAATAATGAATTGATTGATTTTAAGATCATAATTAATTGCATTCGAGTGCGAATTATCTTAAATAAAAGAAAAATTAAAATAATTTGAATTATAAATTTGCGTAAATGTCTTTGCATGTTATGGATGATCATGACCTAGACCAAAGACCATTTGTATGTCTATGGTTTCATTGAAATTTTTTTAATTTAAATTTGTTGGCCTGCGAGCCTTCTTCCAATAAAATGTAGGGCATGCGTGCCCGTGGTCTCTTTAATGTAAACCCATGTAATGGAGGATCTCCAAAGACATAGGAGATAGTTCAAATCCTGAAGCCAAGGTGAAATCAACACAAGAAGATACAAAGGAGTACATGTGGGAGCTGCAAAACATGAACCACCAACTTCAAGGTGTTTTTTCCTAGGCCAGGGTTAGGTTATCAAAACTGCTAGATAAGCTAACCAATAGAAACTCATGATCATACAATCTTATTCTATTTTTGCCTGAATTGCATGGTTTATTTATTATGTATGTGTTTTCGTGATCACATAGTTAATAAAATGAACAAGCATGCAATGATGGAACAAAATAAAAATTCGACTATGCGTAAACATTAACAGAACATGGTTACTCACTTAAGAAAGCATCACTTAATAATAAAAAGCATTTGATAATGCAAAAACTATGCATAAAGGATTAAAATCCCTCAATACAATATTAATTGAGTCATAGCCTTCTGTTACCTGATTAAGGGAAAGACTCAATAAAACTATGTGTTTGACCAACCATTGTTGGGACACTTAGTTTTATAAAGGAAGCCCTTATGAAAGGTTTCGGGTTGACTTAACCATATTACATCAGAAGGACTAGCCCTTTCTATACTTGATGTAATATTGGAGGCAAGATTTGAAGAAATCCAAGTCAGTATTTCAGGATTGGGGAGTCCACTCAATAGATCAAGTAACTGTAAGCTCACAGTTGGCAAAGACCTACCTACCTAAATACATTCCAATAGCTTGACCAACCCTTGTTGGGGTAATGTGAAGGGGAATATGGATCCTTGCCACTACAATGTCAAAAAAAATGGACAATCCGAGTTCAATGGTGAGGGCCATTAGTACTTTATAAAATAGTGGGAGACTTAATAAAACTTAATATTTCTCATAAAATGTAATCAAGAAAGTATTGATAAATCTACTCTTTAAATTTATAGAATCAAAAGGACAAACACATCAACCACATTTTCACTGCGATCAATTCTGGATAAAGACAACATCCTCATTGGCAGTAACGTTCAGGAATGTTTTAGGTTCCTTCGGGTTATCCTACACCATTAAAGAAAGTTTTACATGCTGGAGTCCTCACTTCCTGATTCCCCTACCCCAGGGGTGAGTGATGAAGATTTCCTAGTATATGATCAACATTTGAATGATGCACTTGACATTAAATTTTTGATGTTATCATCAATGTTTATTGAGCCCATGAAGTCTAATGAAGACATGGATGCCTATAGAATGCTTGAGAACCTCCGTGGTCTATACCTGGAGAGACTAAGATAGGAATGGTTTGAGGTCTCCAAGGCTCTATTTTAGAGCAATCTTGAAGAGGGTTCCCCAGCTGGGCCTCACGTAGTAAAGCTCATTGGATACATTGAGCGCTTGGAGGTGCTAAGATTTAAACTCCATGAAGAACTGGGTACCGATCTCATTCTTGCATCACTCCCCCAGAGCTTCTCAAAATTTGTTGTGAACTTCAACATGAACAACATTGAGAAGTCTCTGTCTGATCTTCTTATCCTTATTCACCAATTGGACAATGACATGAAGCGTGAAAAGCCTTCTGTCCTCATGGTTAATTAAAGGAAAGGGAAGGGGAAGTTCATTAATCCCAAAGCTTCTTCATGGCCTTCCATGAAAAGGAAGATCAAAGGGGAGGCAAAAGAACTGGATGTTGTTTTTTTCGCATGTGGCAAGAAGGGCCACTAGCAGAAAAACTACACCCAGCCAAGGAAGCAAGGGAAAGCTTCAGGTGAGTTTGTTATCGAATGAAATCTATCTATTTCTACTAATTGGGTATTAGATACTGATTTTGGTGCTGAAATCTATATCCAAATATAGGAACCAAGTAGATTCAAGAAGATTGATCGAGGGGAGGTAGATCTACGAGCAGTCAATAGAGCCAGACTTGTTGTTGTAGATATCGGGGACTACCAACTCACATTGCCTACGAGGATGGTCTTGGTTTTGAAAGGATGTTATTATGTACCCTCTGTAACCAAAAACATTATTTTAGTATCCAGATTAGATACTGATGTATTCATCTTCATGTTAGGAAGTGGATGTTGCTAGTTTTATCATGATATCATATGTTTTGGTAGGGCACATTTATATAACGGCCTTTATTTGTTAGAATACAAAACCCAAGTAATGGAAATCGATAACAAAGTTAATTCACATTACTCATACCACACCCTACTTTGGCATTACCTGGTAGGTCATGTCAATGAGTAACGTTTGACAAAATTACATCAAGATGGGTATTTAGATTATTTCGAACTAAAACCACGTGGTGTATGTCCTGAGTGTCTACAAGGAAAATGACCAAAGCAGCATTTATTGGGAAAGGTGAAAGAGCTAAAGAGCTTCTATAATTAGTTCACACAAATGTGTGTGGACCATTTTCGGTTGAATCACTACTGGAAATTGGATCTTTCCCAACACTTATATACACCCTTTCCCAACGGTTCTCCCAAACCGTTGGGAAAGGGGTGTTTTGAGGCCCCTTTCCCAACGGTTCTCCCAAACCGTTGGGAAAGACCCCCCCTTTCCCAACGGTTTGAGAGAACCGTTGGGAAAACTCACCCCAAATCCAACATTCACACCCTGGAAATTCAACCTATCCAAACAGTTTTGAGAATCGTTGGGATAGGTCTATCCCAACGGTTTTGAGAACCGTTGGGATAGCTTCTTTCATTTCTTCCAGGTCTGCTACCCGAGAACATTATATAAATCTAAATTTTAAATAATTATGATAATACATATATATATTTATGAAATTATGTTTACAAAAGTGATGTTAGCTTAGTGGTTAAGTCGTTCGATTATAAACAAGGGGTCGTGGGATCAAATCCCAGCGCATGTTTTTTTTTGAAATAAATTTACCAACGGTTTTATATCTGTTGGAATAGATTTTCATATTACTTATACCAACGGTTTTGTAAACCGTTGGGATAGGTCTATACCAACGGTTTTGGGAAAACCGTTGGTATAGACCAATCCCAACGGCTTACTTCGCAACGGTTCTCCAAACCGTTGGTATAGGCTATACCAACGGTTTGGAGGCCTATACCAACGGTTCCAAACCGTTGGTATAGGTTAGTATTCTACTAGTGAATCAAGGGGTGGGCTCTCATACTTAGTAACTTTTACTGATGATTTTAGTAGATATGGATATATATACTTAATGAGGTAGAAGTCAGATTCATTTGATCAGTTCAAAGAATACAATAATGAAGTTGAGAACTAGCTTGGTAAGAAGATTAAGAAACTCTGCTCAGACAGAGGAGGATAATATCCTAATCAGGACTTCATTGATTTCTTATGGGAGTTTGGGATTCTATCACAACTCACTCCTCCTTACACACCGCAGTGGAATGGAGTATGTGAATGGAGAAACCACACCCTGTTGGACATGGTGAGATCAATGATGAGTTATGCAAGTCTTCCATTATACTTTTGGGGATATGTATTACAAACAGCAGCACACATACTAAACCATGTACCAACTAAATTGATAAATGTTATTCCATATGAGTTATAGAGTGGACGCAAATCCATGTTATCGAATTTACATGTGTGGGGTAGCGAAGAATTTGTTATGGCCTCTTCAGGTAACAATCTTGCACCCCTAGGAACAAAGTGTATCTTTATAGGATATACCAAGGAAAAAAGGGGATATTACCTATACAACCCCTTAGAAAAAAGGTTAAAGTTGCAAGACACACCATATTCCTTTAGAGGGAGCACCTCTCCAAAAGAGATTGTGGGGGAGAGATAGACTTTGATGAAGTCAAGGCTCAAGATACACAGGAATTAGTAAAAGAATAGATTCCACAATGCCCTGTGGAAGAAAAATATGTTCTAGAGACACAAGAACTACGTAGGAGCACGAGAGAGGTGAGAGAAATAGAACGATGTGGTTTTCTTGTAACAGAGGATGGTGACTCATTATTGGTTGACAATGATGATCCTCTCACCTACAAGGAAGCAGTTGAAGGCACAGATGTTGCCAAGTGGAAAGAAGCCATGAATTCTGAAATGGATTCCATGTACCAAAACCAATTCTGGAATTTGGTAGATCCTCCAGTTGATGTAAAGCCTATTGGTAATAAATGGGTATTCAAGAAGAAAATGGACATGGAGGGGCAAGTCAGCACCTATAAGGCACAACTAGTTGCAAAAGGTTATAGACAACATCAAGGAATTGACTATGATGAAACTTTTTCACCAATTACAATGCTGAAATCCATCAGAATCCTATTTTCCATTTTCGCTTACCATGACTTTGAAATTTGGAAAATGGATGTCAAAACAAAATTCCTTTATGGGAACCTCTAGTAAGATGTCTACATGAAACAACATGAATGTTTTGTGACTCCAAAGGATTCCAACAATGTATGAATGTTTTAGAAATCCATTTATGGATTAAAGTAAGCATCAAGGTCATGGAACATTCATTTTGATGATGCTGTAATGGAATTCGGCTTTTTTAAGAATGAATTTGATCCTTGTGTCTACAAGAGGTTTAGTGGAAGTGTAGTCGTTTTCCTAATAGTATATTTTGATGACATATTACTAATTGGAAATGATGTACCTGTATTACAGTCAGTTATGGCATGGTTTCATAAATGCTTCTCCATGAATGTCTTGGGTGAGGCAGCATATATTCCTGGGATCAAGATCCATCGTGACAGATCCAAGAGAATTCTAGGCCTGAGTCAAAGTACATACATTGACAAGATACTGAAGAGATTCAGTATGGAACAGGCCAAGAGGGGATTGTTTCCAGTGTCACATGGCATTCATCTTTCCAAGAAAATGTGTCCCCAGACACATGAGGAAGAAAAATAATGGCAAGGATCCCTTATGCATCCGCGATTGGGTTAGTCATGTATGCTATGCTATATACGAGGCTAGATATTTCTTATGCATTAAGTGTAGTAGGAAGATATCAAGATGATCCAGGAGACTACCATCGGATGGAATTCAAGACTATCCTTATGTATCTGAGGCATAAAAAGGATGTGTTCTTGGTTTATGGAGGAGATGAGGAACTAGTAATCATAGGACATGTAGATACTAGATTCGAAACTGATCAATATTAAATGAATTCGCAGATTGGATACATCTTCAGTTTGAATGGAGGTGTAGTGAGCTGGAAGAGCTCAAAGAAAAGTGTGGTGGAAGATTTTACAGCGGAGTCTGAGTATATCGCAACTTCTAAGGCAACTAAAGAAACAGTATTGATGCGAAGCTGCATCCAAGAGCTGGATGTAGTACCGAGCAGTAAAGATCCTATCACACTCTATTGTGATAATACTACAGTGGTGGAACTTGCTAAAGAGACAAAGTCACATCAGCGGACAAAGAACATACTTAGGATGTATCATCTCTTGAAAGATTTTTCTCAGAAAGGTGAAGTTGCAGTGAGAAGTATTTCCAAAGAAGACAACGTGGAGGACCCCTTGACTAAATCCTTGACCTAGCAGAAACATGATCATCATGTAAGTTCTATCACACTAAAAGTCATATGTAGTTGTCTCTAGTCCAAGTGGGTGTTTTTAAGGGTTGGTGTCTTGATAACCAACTGTTGCGTACTTTCATTACATGAATGTTCACTTATTTTATATTGTTCATTGTTCTCAATGACTATAATATAATAATAATGTCCTGGAATTTTGTTTGCATTGATAAGGTCATGGAAGATCCCCTCTGTGATGAGAACCTTGAAATTATATAACAATATTATTAAATAATGTACTACGGTTGGAGGAAATACTATGATAGGACACATAGTATATAGACTGTCTTGTGCGAGTACTCGTAAGAAGACGAGACTCTCTCTCATGGAGTTCGCACTTGGTAATCTCCAAGATGGGAGATTATGAGAACAGACCCGCCAGTAGAAATTCTGCATGTCTTGGTGTCATCGGACATTTCTATCTACAAGCGTGTGTAATGGTCATTAGACTAGAAGATTATCATTAAATCATGTCATGACTCGCACACTTAGATTTACTGATGAAAACCGTCACGCAGATAGTTGGCGGGAAGTAGGGTACGGTGGGTGCGTCACGAGTGACATGTTGTTAATGGATAAGTCGAGGAATGATTTGTCCCTTACATTTATGGAAGTTGATATCTCGTCCCTTTGATTGAAATAGAACTGTCAAATTAAATTCCATGGCCATGGTGTGAACGGTGAGTTTATTTCAGGTAGTCATAGAATGACGGATCAAGCATATAGGTTTATGACACTGCCATGAAACCTGCTTGATGAGATATAGAGAAAAGGGGATTAAATTACATAGTAATCATTCGTATGAGGTGATACGTCAATGTGGCATCAACTCATTTCTCTTAGGTGCCTTGACCCGTTGCTAGACAATAATCTTGGACTTTAGGAAAGCTTGCCTAATTCCAACGAGAAAGAGGCCTAGAGGGTCACACACTATGTGTATTCATGTATCTCAAGTAGAATAAAGATTATTCCCGTACGTGGTTTAATAATTATTCAAGGAAGCCTAATCATTATAATGATGGAGGAAGAAGGAAATGAAAAAAAAAGATATACATGCCGTGTAATAAAGATTAGATGCTGTGTAGATTTTCATGGAAAACATTTACACATCTTGTATTAATAATTACACATCGTGTAGTTTTCTTTATGGAAAATAAATGAATAAATGAAAACAATATATACATGTCGTGTACATTGAATGTACATGCTGTGTAGTTTTCATTGAAAAACAAGTACACGTCGTGTATTTATTAATACACGCCATGTAGTTTTTCCAGTCGGGATTTTGAGGATATAATATTGTTTTAAATGATATTTATTATAATTAGTGTGGGAGCATATAAAATAATTAATTATTCGACATGGGGGTTTTAAATAAGAGTCAATGAAATAAATAAAATACGTAACACGTTTATTTATTGTCATAACTCTACATCCTCAAACCTGATTATAAATATCCTCACAACCCCAACTCTTTTCCGACACACAGGAGAATCATTGTACACAACAACTCTGGATAATTCGGTCAAGGATGAAATAACCTCTTCCTCCAAGAACGCTCTCAAAACTGAGAGAGATCATCTACCATCAGATCAACATGATCTAAGGCAGACAAATAAAGCAAAGGTTTCTCCGTGCTAGCACCCGGAGACTCCTTTGGCGACGTCCTGAGATACGAGGTACATGTGTGGATCACCGGTAGAGGAAGTCAACACGTGGATTCTACGACGCAACGATGAATCACATTGGAACGTGATCAAGAACATCAATGAAGAAGGAACACCCAAAAGGAATTTCTTTTCAATTGATTAAATTAATTATAATCAACCTGTAACGATCCTACTTTGTGGTTCCAGGACTTTCCTTTTCTTTGTCCATTTCTGTGATTCAATCCATGGAGACTAGAATTTATCGTCGTATTGATCCCGGATTGATCATTGCTAATGACAAAAAGCCAAGTGGGAACATCCACCCACGTGCTACTGCTACTCCCAGAACCTTCAGAAATCACAAGTTCATGCTGGCTTGGCTGCTCCTGAAGAGGAACCAGCGTCTATTCCCAATACCACTCCTAATGCTGCTGTAAGAAGAGAAGATCATGATTTTTTTAAAATAACAATTCCCCATAAGATGTTGAATGAAACATCAACTGACTTCCATTCTATGATACTTTAGCTTCAACCCCTTCACTAGAGATTTTGGCGGCCATTGCAACTAATGCTGTAATTTTATCTGAAGACGATGTCTGGGATCAGAGGCTGCAGCATCAAGGTCCCCAAGAAAACTTATCGAATACTCTCACTGGTGAGACTAACTAGGAATCTGAGATAACATTGGATGAAATGATTAAAATTGGCTCATATTTTGAAGAATTTTTAGATCATGTTAAATTACCATGTAATTTAGAATATTTTGGACATAAGTGTTATCCTTCGTCCTGTTAAAATAACTTCTTATTACATCTCTGATCATGAATGGTTCAAATGTGAAGTTCAATCTGAACAATCTGTTGAACTACCAATGCCTAAAGGGGGTACAGACAACCCCACTATTACAGAGACACTGGCTCAAGTGGAGCTGAACCCAATAGAGCTTCCTCAAACTCTTTATGAAAATCCTGTGGAAGCTAGGAAAGTTGGGGACTAGCCTTCTCCTACTATTGTTCTACCGTCTGGTATGAGATAAAAAAATTTGTGGTTGTACTTAATTTGAAGGAAAACTAGTTAACTTTTTTTATTCTTTAAAACTAAACAAAGCTTTCAATTGATTATGCAGGGCCATGAATTTCAGTGGCTAGATCTGGAGGTGAAGTTTCAGCCTCTGCCCCAATGGGAATAGAAAGTGAAGAAAAACTAGTCAGGGGGGAAGTAAAAGAACATGGCACTTCCCTAAGTGCATTAATCCCGGATTATATTCCCCCCTGTGACATTGATGCTGAGTCGGACCCAAAAGTACAAAAGGTGCTCCAATTTTCATGACGCATGGCATGGTAGAATATTTGGAAGATCATATCTAAAGTTCCTCTTGAAGAGTGGTCATCGATGATCCCCCGACTGTCATCCATGTTCATCATGTTGGGACTTGGCTTTTTTGGATATCAAGAGATCCATGCCATAGTGAAACAAGTCATCCTAAGAAGGGAGCAGTAACAAAAGTACTGTCATGATTTGACCAGGGTGGGTTTGTCATCCAATATCAGCGAATTTGAGGTTGTGGTGTCCTGAGATGAGGCTGATCATGCTCTCATGTTGAAGGAGCTTATGTATAAGATCAAGGATAATGTTTTCCATTAGATTCACCTTCAGAAATAGTTAGATTCTATTACTGGGGAACTTGACCAGCTTAAAAATTCATTGGAAGGAGTTCATACGAATGGCCTGAAAGCCATTGTAGATGCTAATAAAGCACTTCATCAAGCTGAAAAGAGTGAATCTGGTCGAGCGCATGAGCTTCAAGTGGCTGCTGATGAAGCTTGGGATGTTGTAAATCAAATGAATATTTATCACTACTACAAATACAGACATTTACAGTGCTAAAAATGAGCTTTAACAGCACTAATAAGAGATGTAAAACTCAGCGCTGATAAAGGGGTACTTTGTCCGCGCTCAAAAAGCACTGATAAATGAAACCATTATTAGGGATAAACATGCGCTGATAAAGGTAGACTTTATCAATGCAAAAGGAGTGCTTATAAATGAGTGTTTTATCAGCCCTCCTTTAGCGCTGATAAAATTATCCTTTATCAACACTTTTTTAGCGCTGATAAAGTTTTAGTTTATCTGTGCTTTTTTAGCGCTGATAAAAGAACGATTTATCAGTACTAAAAAAGCGCTGATAAATTTCCTCTCTGCTGCTATGAAAAAATCTACAGAAGCACACCCGAACACCTGCAAAAAAATAAACATCTCAATAAACTAATTAAAGCAAGTATACCCATACAAAATTAACTCATAAATCAAATGCTAATTAGACCAATTATACCCATACAACAAGTATACCCATAAACCATTAACACTTAATTCATAAGTTAATTAAGTACATGAAGAATTAAATTCAGAATTCAGGGGGTTGGGGGTATGTTCAAGGGTTTGGGGTGGCTGTCCAAGGGGGGGTAGGGGTATCTGGGGAGCATTCCATGGGGCTCGGTTGGTGTTCAAGGTGTCGGGGGGGATTTACATGGGGTGGGGGTGTCCAGAGGGGTGGGGGTGTCCAGGGGAGGATTGGTATCTAGGGGGTGGGGGTGATCCAAGGGGTGGATTGGTGCCTGGGGGGCTTTCTAGGGGGTGGGCTGGTGTCCAAGGTGTCGGGGGGGCATTACAGTGGGTGGGGTGTCCAAAGGAGTGGGGTTGTCGAGGGGGTGGATTAGTGTCCAGGGGGATGGGGGTGGTCCATGGGGTCGATTGGTGTCCGAGGGGGCTTTCTCGGGGCTGGGCTACTGTCCAAGGTGTCGGGGGGGGGGCTTTACAGGGGGTGGGGGTTTCCAGAGGGGTGGGGGTGGATTGGTGTCCGGGAGGGCTTTCCAGGGGGGTGGGCTGGTGTCCAAGGTGTCGGGGGGCTTTACAGGGGGTGGGTGTCCAGAGGGGTGGGGGGTGTCCAGGGGGATTGGTGTCCAGGGGGTGGGGGTGGTCCAGGGGATTGGTGGAGTTTACTCGTACACGTCACCAATGACCCTTGGATCGTTCTTATAAAATAACAAGGCAATCCGACTGCGTTTGGTCGGATTTTCATAGGTCAGTTGTTGTTTTCAATTAAAATTGTGTCCATTTTAAACAAAAGAGATACCCTTTGAGTGCTAGTGACCACACCTTGCCTCATATTGATGAGGGGTTGACTCGTACACGTTACAAAGGAACCGTGGATCGTTCTCCTAAAGGATCAAGACAATCCGAATGCGTTTGTTCGGATTTTCATAGGTTAGTTGTTGTTTTCAATTAAAAGTTTGTCCATTTGAAACAAAAGAGAGACCCTTTGAATGCTAGCAGCCACAACATGCCTCAGATTGAGGTGGGGATGACTCGTACACATCACAAAGGACCAGTGGATCGTTCTCCTGATATATCAACATAATCCGAATGCGTTTGGTCGAATTTCCATTGGTTAGTTGTTGATTTCACTTAAAATCGTGTCCATTTTAAATAAAATAGAGACCCTTTGAGTTGTACCGGCCACACCGTGCCTTAGATTGAGGCAGCTTTGACTCGTACATGTCACCAATGCCCCTCAGATTGTTCTTATAAATGATCAAGCCAATCTGAATGTGTTTGGTTGGATTTTCGTATGTCAGTTGTTATTTTCAATTAAAAATTGTGTCCATTTTAAACAAAAGAGGCCTTTTGAGTGATACCGGTCACACCGTGCCTTGGATTGAGGCAAGGTTGACTCATACACACCACAAGGGTCCCATGGATTGTTCTCCTAAAGTATCAACACAATCCAAATGTGTTTGGTTGAATATCTATAGGTCATTTGTTGTTTTCAATTAAAATTGTGTCCATTTTAAACAAAAGAGATACCCATTGAGTGATAGTGGCCACACTGTGCCTCGGATTGAGGCGGGGTTGACTATTATATGTCACAAAGGACCCGTGGATCGTTCTCCAAAAGGATCAAGACAATCTGAATTTTTTTGTTGGATTTTCATAGGTCAGTTGTTGTTTTCAATTAAAATTTCGTCCATTTTAAACAAAAGAGACCCTTTGAGTGATAGTGGTCAGAACGTGCCTCGGATTGAAGTGGGGTTGACTCATACACTTCACCAATGACCCGTGTATCGTTATCCTAATGGTTCAACACAATCTAAATGTGTTTGGTTGGATTTACGTAGGTTCGTTGTTGTTTTCATCTAAAATCGTGTCCATTTTAAACAAAAGAGAGACCCTTTGAGTGGTCTTGGCCACACCGTGCCTCGTACTGAGGCGGTGATGACTCGTACATGTTACAAAGGACCATTTAATTGTTCTCTTAAAAGATCAACACAATTTGAATGCGTTTGGTCAAATTTTTGTAGGTCAGTTGTTGTTTTCACATAAAATCGTGTCCATTTTAAACAAAATAGAGCCCCTTTGAGTGGTACCAGCCACACCATGCCTAAGATTGAGACGGGGTTGACTCGCACCCATCACCAAGGACCCCTGGATCGTACTTATAAAATATCAAGGCAATCTGAATGTGTTTGGATGGATTTTCGTAGGTCATTTGTTGTTTTTAATTAAAATTGTGTCAATTTTAAACAATAGAGACCCTTTGAGTGCTAGCGGTCTCACCGTGCCTCGTATTGAGGTGGGGTTGACTCAAACATGTCAAAAAGGACCCGTGAATAATTATCCTAAAGTATCAACACAATCCGAATGCATTTTGTCAAATTTCTGTAGGTCAGCTGTTGTTTTCACTTAAAATCATGTCCATTTTAAACAAAATAGAGACCCTTTGAGTGGTACCTGCCACACCGTGCCTCATGTTGAGGTAGATTTGACTCTTAAACGTCAAAATGGATCCTTGGATCGTTCTTATAAAATATCAATACAATCAAAATGCATTTTGTTGTATTTTCGTAGGTCAATTCTTTTTTCAATTAAAATTGTGTCCATTTTAAACAAAAGTGAGACCCTTTGAGTGGTAGCGGTCACACCGTGCCTCAGATTGACTCAAAGATGGCTCGTACATGTCACCTATGATCCATAAATTTTTCTCCTAAAGGTTAAACATAGTCTGAATGTGTTTGGTCAGATTTTAGTAGGTCAGTTATTGTTTTCACTTAAAATCGTGTCTATTTTAAACAAAAGAGAGACCCTTTGAGTGGTACCGGCCACACCATGCCTCAAATTGAGGCAACGAAAGATCTCACACGTTACCAAGGACCCTTGGATCGTTCTTATAAATTATCAAGGCAATTTGAATGTGTTTGGTCAGATTTTTGTAGGCCAGTTGTTGTTTTCAATTAAAATTTTGTCCATTTTAAACAAAAGAGAGACCCTTTGAGTGATAGCGGCCACACCATGCCTCGGATTGAGGCAGGATTGACTCTTACAAATTAAAAAGGACCCATGGATCATTCTCCTAAAGTATCAACACAATCCGAATGTTTTTGGTCATATTTCCGTTGGTCAGTTGTTATTTCACTTAAAATCGTTTCCATTTTAAAAAAAATGGAGAACATTTGAGTGGTATCAGCCACACCGTGCCTCGGATTGAGGCAGGGTTGACTCCTACACGTCACCAAGGACCCTTGGATCGTTCTTATAAATGATCAAGGAAATCCAAATGCATTTGGTTGGATTTTTTGTAGGCCAGTTGTTGTTTTCAATTAAAATTGTGTCCATTTTAAAAAAGAGAGACCATTTGAGTGATAGTGGTCACACCGTGCCTCAAATTGTTGCGGGGTTGACTCATACACATCAAAAAGAACCAGTGGATTGTTCTCCTAAAGGATAAATACAATCCAAATGCGTTTGGTCAAATTTTCGTAGGTCAGTTGTTGTTTTCAATTAAAATCGTGTCCATTTTAAACAAAAGAGAGACTCTTTGATTGGAACCGGGAACACCGTGCCTCGGATTGAAAAAGGGATGGCTTTTACACGTCACCAAGGACCATTGGATTGTTTTCTTAAAGGATCAAAACAATCCAAATGTGTTTGGTCGAATTTTCGTAGGTCAGTTGTTGTTTTCACTTAAATTCGTGTCCATTTTAAACAAAAGACAGACCCTTTGAGTGGTACCGGCCACACTGTGGCTTGGATTGAGGCAGGGATGGATCTTACAAGTCACCAAGGACCCTTGGATAATTCTTATAAAATATCAAGGAAATTCAAATGTGTTTGATCAGATTTTCATAGTCTAGTTGTTGTTTTTAATTAAAATCGTGTCCATTTTAAAAAAAGAGAGAGACCCTTTGAGTGGTATCGGCCACACCGTTCCACAGATTGAGGTGGGGATGGATCGTACACATCACCAAGGACCCTTGGATAGTTCTTAAAAATGATAAAGGTAATCCTAATGCATTTAGTCTGATTTTCATAGGTCAGTTGTTGTTTTCAATTAAAATTGTGTCCATTTTAAACAAAAGAGAGACCCTTTGAGTGATAGCGGTCACAACATAACTCGGATTGAGGTGGGGTTGACTCTTATATCTCTCAAAGGAACCGTGGATCTTTATCCTAAAGGATAAAAACAATCCAAATGCATTTGGTCAGATTTCCGTAGGTCAGTTGTTGTTTTCACTTAAAATCGATTCCATTTTAAACAAAATAGAGACACTTTGAGTGGTACCGGCCACATCGTGCCTCAAATTGAGGCGCGGTTGACTCTTACACATCACTGAGGACCCTTTTATCGTTATTATAAAATATCAAGGAAATATGAATGTTTTTGGTTGGATTTTCATAGGTCAGTTGTTGTTTTCAATTAAAATTTTGTCCATTTTAAACAAGAGAGACCCTTTGAGTGATAGCATTCACACCGTACCTCGGATTGAGCCAGGGTTCACACATACCCATCAAAAAGGACCCGTGGATCATTCTACTAAATGATCATCACAATTCAAATGCTTTTGATGGAATTTACGTAGGTCATTTGTTGTTTTCACTTAAAATCATGTCCATTTTAAATAAAAGAGAGACCTTTTGAGTGGTACCGGCCGCAACATGGATCAAATTGAGGTGGGAATGGCTTGTACACATCACAAAGGACCCTTGGATCATTCTTATAAAAGATCAAGGAATTATAAATGCGTTTGGTCAGATTTTCATAGGTCAGTTGTTGTTTTCAATTAAAATTGTGTCCATTTTAAACAAAAGAGAGACCCTTTGAGTGCTAGCGGTCACACTATGCCTCAGAATGAGGCGGGGTTGACTATTACATGTCACAAAGTACCCATGGATCATTATCTTAAAGGATCAATAGAATCCGAATGTTTTTGGATAGATTTCCATAGGTAAGTTGTTGTTTTCACTTAAAATTGTGTCCATTTTAAACAAAATAGAGACCCTTTGTGTGTTTCATCATTCTTGCATGTTGCTGGTGTATATCATCTTTTAAAATTGGAAAATGACTCATAGAAGAAAGGATGTTTTATTTAATAACAATTACAATTTTCCTATAAACATTTACATATTACAATGTTTCATCTTTTGATCCCCTTAACCCCTCTCAAAAATGACCACCAATTGTACATGTCCCCAAGTCAGATCTTCATTTTATTTTTGTACAATCTTCCATCAAGTATGCGGCCCACTCATTTTTGAACACATCTATATCATCTTTTGTGTATGAGGCTTTTCGGTAGTCATAGTAGAACTGAAAAATATAAAAATAAAGAATTAATAAATAACTTAAATGAACTAGTAGTTGTTTTTGAAAAATCCTCTTTAGGAATGATAGTTTGGTGATGAAAAAAGATCTCTTTCATAAATTTACAAACATAATAACTGCAATAATTATAGTTTGATTGTTTTGGACACTGCAAAAAAAATTGATCATTTGGAGAATAAGTAACTTGTGTTCAGATGTGTTCGGATAGTGAAATTTTATTATATATACCCTGATAATTCTCCAGACGTAGAACTTACTCACCTCCCTATCCATAGCCCATGTCCTCATTACTTTTTTTAGATGCTAATGATACACCACCCTATCATAACAGAATCCTAATTAAAAGATAATATAAATTATATTACATGATGTTTAGACCTAAAATGTAAGATGTAGTGTCTTACAGATTCACAAACTCCATCATGTGTAGTCGGTTTCATGGATATCCTAGCTTTGAATCCAGAAAATAAATCTTCGGAGTATCCATGTTCACCGAAATTAGCAACCAATGTTGCCTAAAAATTCAAAAAGGAATAAGTAATAAAATAAGTGAAAATATAATTGATATTATTTAATCGTAGAGTATTACCCCTGCATGGTGGGTATTAGGAAAAGTATGTCATCTGTAATCTTGGTTTCAAATATTTTCAGCAAGACGTTCACTATTGCATCCCTTTTTGATGGCTCTATTTTTGTTAGGTGTGTTGATGTGATATGAGGACTAAAATGACCAAATATTGGCTCATGGGAAAATTCTTTCAACTGTTTTTCATAAATGCGTCTGTCAACATTATAAAATGAATTTAGTCATAATTCTCACATTAGATCAGCTTTTTGAAAATCAATTCGTGGAGCCATACCTCATAAATACATTTACAACTGTGATGCCTAGACAATCATTTTCAAGGTTTTCCTTTACATTTTCAGCAGCAATGAAATCTTGATATTCCTCTCCGTATATATTCTCTTCAAAAACCAATATATGACTATTACCATCGTTTATCTTTGTATCCACATGAGTCATCAATTCTAGTAAATGTGGATAGAGAACATGTGGTGTTATTGTGCTTTCAGTAGCTCCTTGGGAACGGTTGGTCGATCCTTTAGATTGTTTTGAGCCGACATTTGTTACCCCCTTCCCTTTCTCCGTCTATAACAACAATCAATGGTTCATACCCTTTTTTCATTAATTGTTAAGGGTTTACCTTGAAAAAAAAGGAAATAAATACCTCTTTGTCTGCATGTACACTTACAAGTTGTGATGGTCATGCAATGACTGTCCCAATATCCATTTTGACCGTATGAATATCATCGTCATCAAGTGGAATAGGTAGCTCTGCATTTGGCTCATGAGCTACAGCAATCATCACTTTTAGATGATCTTTTGGAAGTGGTCTATTTTTCAGTGTGGCATCTGGGATATTGAACATTATAGCCCTCTCTACAAGGTGATAGGTGGGTGTTGGAAGATATAAATCACAATCATTATCACCCTGTAAAAGATTAGTACAAAGAAATTATTAGTGTTTGTCTGATTCACATTTCATGGGAACAATTATTAGAATATTGATTACCACGACTAAGATAGTTTTTTGAGGTGAATGGCTCACCTCAAAGCTGGTGGGGGTGGGGTGAGATGTTCATGCGCTGGTTGTTCCTGATTTGTATCTTCCCTTTTCTTCCCACCCATAAAATTTTCTAGCAACTCCCCCTGCCATTGCAATCGTTATTCAAGGGTTGCTATATTTCTCTCATTTGTTCTAATTTTTCATCTGTATCATCCATTTTTTTCTTCTTCTCAAAATAAACTCGGGGTTTCACCCCAAACCCTGCACCTCTGACACGAACGTATTTTTACGGCTGCTTCAAAGTTGTCGACAATAGGCCTATATCCACTATAGGAGTAGCTGATTCATGTGACTATTGGATATAGGAAACTAAATAATTATTTTTATGTAATAAAAATTTTAAAAAAATCTTTTTATAGTCGTGTCATACTTACACATATTTCCCACACTTTTTATGTGTTCTCATCTACTAGCTTCCCTTCTTTGTTCACACGTGCCTCCTTCTATAGCACATGACATGGGATGGAAGTGCATTGGTTTTAGACTCATCAATCTAATATAAACATAGAAAGATAATTATGATGTTGTTTATTGGAACCTAACAATATTACTGTAAATTTAAAATACGTACCATTTTCTTTTCTAATGAAGCGTACCCCATCCTTGCTTTACGATAGGGGTATGATGGTTTTGATGCAATTTCCTTATTCTCAATACAGAGTTTCTATTTCATAAATGAAATATTGACAATCAAAGTGATGAATACAGGTATCCTCAAACAACATATTATCACCCACAATATACCTAAAACTTCTCATCCCCACTATTTCTAATAAATGCATCCCATGCTTCTTGTCATATCAGGTGAGCGTAGACAATGGGTGGGTGCGGGTTTATTTTACCTTTAGAATCATTCACGTGACATCTTGTTAAAATAGTGTGAAAACCTCGATGAATATTTCCTGCAAGCCTTAGTACATAATCCTTGTGTGAATCGTCTACTATAAATGTACTCTGCAAGAGATTGAGAAGTTTAAGACATTGTTTCATTATTTTATTTTCTAGTAAATTAAAGAAATAAATTTATAATGTTGTCGTAATTTCTTCCCAGATCACACCCTTCAGCCCAGACACAACATGGTTCCATGAATCTATATCAATCGTCATGTGTTTCCGAGTGACAAATCCAATGTAGCTTCTAAACATAGCCTTGATGGGATTCACATGTTGGCCTCGTACATTCCATATGACTTCAAATTTGATGCCTTTGCTTTTTGCCTTAATAATTTTGGCTAACACCATCAAAATACGATGCACCGGTGTTTTCTGTGACGTCGGTCTTTCATTCCCAACCATTTCATTGATATCAACATCATCTATGTATTAATCTGGAATGGTATCAATGACATGTGCTGATGGTTGTTGGACCTCAACACTAGGAGCAGCAAGAGACGCAACAGTAGGAGCAGCAGCCATCGTAGAAGGAGTAGCAGGAGCCACAGTAGGAGGAGCAGTAGGAGAAACAGGAGCCATAGCAGGAGCAACAGCAGTAGCAGCATGAGCTGCAGGAGAAGCAGGAGAAGCAACAGCCGTAGCACCAGCAGCATGTGAGACTTGTTCAGCCTCATGGTTAGGAGCACTAGAATGTGCAGAAGCTATTATCTGCAAAAGTGGTTTAATAGTTAATTCAGATTACATAAATTCAGTAATGATAAGATTATAACATGAGATAACAAGATCTATATTAAAAATATATAACCTGTTAACTAAACTCTCTTTATTTTTTTTCAAAGGTTTAAGGGATTTGACACCTCTATCGATTATCCAAATCCCTTCATTGTGGTCTCCTCTAACATACAAAACATCATCTTTATTGGGACCACTCTGAAATGATTGCGAAGTACCACTAAAAGGATCATCCTCAACTAAATTTTCATTAGAACCTTCAATTGTTTTGGACAATAACAGAGCAATTGACCACTTTCAGTTTTCAGGATTTGTATCATAAAAAACTTGTATCGCTTGTGATTCCATTATAAAGTGTTTGTCTTTGTACCCTTCTTTACTAAAATCAACTTTCACAAATCCACATTCATCTATTTTAACACCACTATTGTTATCAATCCACTTGCATTGAAAAATTGGAATTTGGAATTTTGTATAATCCAACTCCCATATTAGTTTGATAATGCCAAAGTATGACATATTTGCATAAATTGGATTTATGTCCTTACTACCAGAAACATGCATCGCTTCAGCCACTAGTGTAACTCCACTATTTTGCATGGTACTATCTTCATCATGTTCATTTGTATAGAATGTATAACTATTAATTACATAACCACTATAAGATAATACATACACACTTGCTCTAGAGGCCAGCCATCGAAGTCGTTTTGAAATTGAATTCATATTTTCATCCA
The DNA here is from genome assembly GCA_963277665.1 of Viscum album. Taxonomy (NCBI): domain Eukaryota; kingdom Viridiplantae; phylum Streptophyta; class Magnoliopsida; order Santalales; family Viscaceae; genus Viscum; species Viscum album. The sequence goes on from OY728128.1 coordinate 846,547,638, forward strand.
ACTTCTTAAAAATATGGTTCTGAAACCATCCTATAAACTGGTGATTATGTGTATCTGATAACAATTTTTCATCCCTTGATGGATTCAACTACCTAAGAATTTCTTTGTGAGTTTCAATATATGGAGAAACCTCCGAACTATTATAAAAAACATAATGATGAGCATGCTCCCGATCTGTAATACTTATTGTCACAACTTATGTTCCAGAAATTCCCTCACCCTCAATGCGTCCAGTGTGATGAGATTTTGGGAGACCAGTGCTTTCCACATCAGTTAGGTATTCAGTACAAAATTCAATGGATTCCTAATCAATATATTGCTCCTCTATAAAACCCTCTGGCCGACTTCAACTTTTGACATACCCTTTCAAAATCTTCATATATAGTTCAACAGGATACATCAATCTATAGTGCACAGGACTACAAAGTCGAATCTCTGTCACCAAGTGAATCATCAAATGAACCATCATATCAATGAATGTTGGCTGGAAGAATATTTCTAATTCAGATGATATGATGACAATTTCTTTTTCCATATGTGGAAATTTCCCTGGGTCTAAAACATTGCTACATATAGCTTTGAAAAAGAAACAATGTTTGGTTAACGTATGATGAACATTCTTCGGCAAAATGTAATGTAAAGCTATAGGAATTATATCTTGCATCAAAACATGGAAATCATGTGATTTCAAAACATTTAACTTCAAATAATTCATTGACACAATGTTTTTTATATTTGATTAGTACCCCTCTGGAACATTTACATCAATGAAGAAGTTGCAAAACTGATATCTCTCCACCCTAGAAAGAGTATAAGCAGCTATAGGAATAAACATTCAATTTTCACCCTTCACGGGAGCCAACTATTCTCGTATTCCCATGTCAACCATGTCCAACCTTTCCTTAATTCCATATTTTGTTTTTCTAGTGGCATTTAGCAACGTTAAGATAACACTGGGACATGTATTTTTTCCCTCATGCATCACATCAAGAAAATTTCTGGCGTACAAACAATTCTAGTATGATAATTCAAAAAAATTGATCTCTTTTTCCAACAGATTTCTGTAAGGTTTTTCGAAAATGGTTTACCAAAAATAGTGTTCATATATTTTAATTTCTCATACATCTGATCACTTTTTAGTGGAGATGGTGTTGTGCATTTTTCTAAACTTCTATTGAATGGTGTCATCCAGGATCGGTACATATGTCGACGAGGTAGAAATCTATGATGTCCTAGAAACACAGAATTCGATGAATGTTTCAACCTAATTGAATTTGTATCTTCTTCTCACATGGGGAACCATTGAGTTCATTTAATGCTATAGCATGACAAATTTTTATAAGCAGGGAAATCATTTATAGTCTCATACAACATCACTCTCAATGTGATGTATTCACTTTTATAAGCATCATACAACATTACACCTGTGTCCTACAATAACTTCAAATCCTCGATCAAAGGAGCCAGATAAACATTAATATCATTACCTAATTGTTTTGGTCCTGATATAATCATAGATAAATGATGAATTTCCGCTTCATGAATAACTAGGGTGGCATGTTATAATTTACCAACATAACAGGACATGTACTATGAGTGCTGGTTTGAAAATGAAAAGGATTCACTCCATTTGTAGATAATGCAAGACGAAGGTTTCTTGGCTCTTTTCCAAATTCAGGATACTCACGATCAATTTTCATCAATTGAGGAGAGTCACCCGGATGATGTAATAACCCATCTTTATTTCTTTTATCTGCATGCCACGACAATTGTCTTGTAGTTTCTTCACTTCCATATAGAAGCCTAGACCATGGAATGATTGGAAATTACCATAGAACTTTCGTAGGATTGGATTTATCATTCTTGAATCGAGAAGCACCACACTTTGGGCATTCTGTAAGTGATTTTTTCTCCTTGAGAACCAATATAAAATCTTTTGGTCAGGCTTCTATTATTTCAGAAATCATTCCCATCGAGCGTAGCATTCATCTAGATTCATATGTGCGGCTTGGGAGCTCATTATCTTCCATGAGCATGTCATTCAAGAGAGAATGTAGTCCCGTAAAACTGAAATCACTCCATCTATTGACTACATTCAATTTATACCACTTCAGTACAGCTGACAATGTTGTATACTTAGTGCAAGAATCATACAATGACGTCTTTGCACAAATCTTTATCTTCTCAAAAAATTTTGGGAAATCACTGAGTTTATCTTGAATTGTCTTTGTCATTTCCTAAATACGATCTTCATTGTCATTGACATCTGTAATCACATCCTCCATATGTTCTTCTTCATTATCCATATTTGTATTCATATCTGACGATCCATAAAATGCAGTTTTATCCCAGCCAGTAGCTACATTCGCTTTTTCTCCGTGTTTATTCCAACATTTATAACTCCTATCTTTTCCTTGACATATCAAATGTTCTTCCAACTCCTCTTGAGTAAGTAGTCTAGAATAACAACAATGTAAACATAGACAAAGGATTTGAGAATGATCCTTTGCGTGATCCTTTCCAAACTTGATGAACTCTTTCACTCCGTTCTTGTACTCTATTGTTAAACAATTAGCATCCATCCAATCTTTATTCATCTTCATCCTCTTTTAATCTCAAATATAAATATTTGTAGCTCAAGTACACAAAACAAGACTTCCAAATAAATTATAATAGAAACACTTCCTTATAAAAATAGTGATTAATAGAGCCTAACCATTAGTATTTAGTTATCTTCATTAAATAGAATTACTTTAGATTCATTATAGTTTCCTCAAATCACCCCAGACCAAACACAAGAATAATCAAGAATGATACATCTACCACTCCTAGGTCTCTACCCTACATTCAATATCATCATGCCTAAGAACCCATATATCCACACATACACATGTCACAAACACATAAAAAACCATATCCACATCAGAACCAAAGTACCAATATAGATTTCAATCAGGTTACTCGACTCAAGTGGTGGTGTGTAAGAAATAATAAGAAAATATAATAATTATATAGTCACACATAAATCTGAGTAACATGTACCAATATGGTATATTAGTATTTACATATTTCCAACAACACATACATTCAAAATAAAAAATATGGAAGATATGTAAAAACTGTCTTAAATGAACAATGTATATAAAACTCTTATATAAATTAGTTGGCATGAACAAAATAACTCTATAATCAATGTCATGTAATAAAAAAAATTATATCATAGTAACATGTATCAAAATATATGGTATGTTAGTTTCTAGTAATATGATCATCACACAACTCAATAAGTAATCTTGGATCAATGTGTGGACACATCCCACGACTCAGGTCATTGAGACTCAAATTCCCATTGGGGAAAAATTCATGTCATAGTATTTTTATGTTAGTATTTTCATTAAAAATATAGTTCTAGGAGATTATATACAAACATTCTTATCCAAATTACCACTAAATACCGTGGCTTCATATACTTCAAATCAAATAATCAACCACACATGGTTAAATCAATCATTACAAATAATTTCATTTATTACATTCAAATACCCAATTTTAGTTTTAAACATGAATTTTCATTTCAAAACCAAATCACATGTTTTCATAAAATCTATTCCCTTTTCAAATCATATTATATTCTGATCATTTTTTTAAAAATCAAGGCTAATTATTTTATAAAATATTCCCACTAAAATATATTGTTTCTCAAATCATTCCATGACACAAAAAACAACTAAGAAGGGGATGTATTTCAAAAATACTTGCCTCTAAAATCACAAATAAAATCCACTTTAACTCAAATAATATTAAATTATTTTTATAATTCATAATGAATAAATCAAGAAAAAATGTTTCAATTGTGTGGAAGAAACATTGTGGAACCACCTGCCTTTAATTATTTATCAGCCCAACTTAACACCCATAATGGGATCTTTCAATGCATAATAAAGGTGTAAGAGATCAAGTAGTCAAACCTATAATCAAGATTGAAAAAAAAGAATATTATATTCACTAAAAATATGATGATCTATCACTCTATATGGAGGATATAAGTGGAGATAGAGTATTTCCAATCGATGAGAGATCTCATTATCATAGAGAAACCAAATGCATCCACTAGAGCTTCTATCTAAGAAGAAGGGAGTTTGGAGGTGTTAAAATGACTCTTGTAATCCTTAAAGAATGAAGATTTCAAATTAGAGGTGTGTAGGAGAAAAAAGAATATAAAATGGGGCTCATGAAATTTAATACTATAAAAAAAGATACCACGTTGAAACCTCCCATGGACACGATACAGAATGGATTTAGACAACCATACTATGGTGTAGTCTTCTTGTCATGAACTAGTCCAGTTTTCCTTCCCACTTGACACCTGACCCAACTCGTGGGAAGGTCCAAAGGAAATTTCCAATCCCCATGGGTTGTAACTAGTTCCTAGGCATTGAGTAACACCTTTGGGAATGGTTTTTTCATGTAAAAAAACATTAATATTACATAATAATCAAACACCATATCATAACCAAATTTCACAATATAGTAGACCAAAAGATAACACTGCAATAGGGGATAAGAATTTAACAATATCAACCAAAACCAAAATAACAAAAAAAAGGTAAGGGAACCAACAATACAACCAAGCCTCCATGAAACATGAGGGTCAACATCCCCATTCCAAAACCAATAATAGTCACCCAAAGGGGAACTACTAGCACATATATCCACCATCACCACCAAGGGAACCTTGCCTATAACTGGGTAAATCATAATAAGGTCTACATAAACCCGAGGGTGTATATAAGGTGTGTTCCAACATACCTAGTAGGACATAACAAAAATAGATTCCATGTAATGACATTATGATATACATTAACATGTTATTTTTTAAGAAAAACGATGATACAATTTAAATAAAACACTCATTGAAATAAAAGAGGAAGTAAACGTGACAGGATAATGGTAATAATAGTATGAGAACTATAAAAAATCTCTAAGTTATTAGGGTTACTAGGGTCCTAGGATCCTCTTACTCTTGGTGGTCACATATCTTAGACATCACTACTAGAATTTTTACTTTTGGAGGCGGGAGACCTATAGAGGCCTCCATTTGGAGGCCGCTAATTCTATCAACAGCGGCCGCCAAATTGCAGCCGCTGCACATTTTTTCCCATTTCCCGACCCCCCCCCCCCCCAATTACACTCCCCGAACCCACACCCCGACCCTCCCCGAACCCGAGACCCCGACCCCGCGACCCCGACCTCGGCGACCCCGGCCCCGACGACCCCTCCCTAACCCTGCGACCCCGACCCCACCGACCATCCCTGACCCCGGCGACCCCGCCGCCCGCGACCCCGCCCCCGGCGACCCCGCCCCTGGCCACCCCGACCCCCGGTGACCCCTGCGACCCTGAATCCCGGTGAGCCCTGCGAGCCCCGAAGACCCCTGGCTACCCCGGTGACCTGAACCCCGACGACCCCAACCCCCAGCGAGCCCCGATGACCCTGAACCCGCGTTGCGCCACCCGCAACCACGGCGACCCCCTGCGCCACCCGCAACCCTGTGCTGCGCCACCCACAACCCCGCGCTACACCACCCGCGACCCCGAAATCCTGTGTTGCACCTTCAGACCGTCCTGACCCAACCCCGCGTTGTGCCACCCGCAACCCTGACAGCCTGCGATGCACCTTCGGACAGTCCTTCCTCCTTCGTCCCATCTCAGCCCCACTGCATCCCTCAGGCGAGTCCTCACATCCTGCCTCTGTCAGAACCTTCCGGTTCATCATGCCTTTCCATGTAGAACCCTCCGACGCTTCGTCCAGCGGTTCCACCGCTTTCGATTCTGTCTGTCGAACCCCAGTTGTCCAGTCGTTGCGCCGTCATTAATCTGCAGTCGAGTTGCACCCCGTTACCCGTGGTCGAGTCCTCTACAGGTAATGTTTTTTATCCTTCAAATTTAGCTTCGAAGTAATTGGTTTTTAAATTTAATGATATGTGTTTATTTATAATTTAAATAAGATATTTCACTTTTGATTTCTATTATAATTACATATATGGATAAGAGATGGATTGATATGCAAGATAGGTTTTCAGCTAAATATTTTGAGGGGATTAAGCAATTTATGGATTTCACCAACAGATTTCCAAGTGATATGTTTAGTTGTCCATGCAGAAAATGTGCAAAGAGATATCTCTTCAAATTAGATAGTGCTAGAGAACATTTGTTTTTGAATGGGTTTTTGAAAAACTATAAGACATGGACACGTCATGGAGAAGATTCTGTTTCATGTCATCACTTGGAAAGTATTCATATGAATGTTGATTCAAGAACAGTTGATCCGATGAACATAATGCTCAATGATATGATGTTCCAGTTTCAACTTGAAGATAGTAATGTCGTAAATGACGACGTTGGATTGAGTAATCCCTGTTCTTCTGCAGATGGAGAAGCATTGAAATTATTTGAAATTCTTGACGATGCACGTACTGAATTATATCCTGGATGCAATAAATTTAGTAAAATTTCATTCATCGTTGAATTGTTACACTTGAAGGCTTTGAACCAGTGGTCAGACACCTCATTCAACATATTGTTGGTATTGTGGAAAAAGTACTCCCTATTGGAGCGAAGATTCCTGAGTCATTCTATCAAGCTCAGAAGTTGACCGGTGATCCTGGTTTTACATATGATACAATTGATGTGTGTCGCAATAATTGTATGTTGTTCAAAAAAGAGAGTGCACAATTAAATAATTGTACTGTTTGCTATACATCCAGGTGGAAGACCAATGAGATTAATCAAGGTAGTCAGATTCTTCCTGGGAGAGTCTTCAATCAAGGGAAACAAGTTGCCGCTAAACAGATGCATTATTTCCCACTAAAACCGAGACTAAAGTGATTCTTCATGTCAACTAAAATTGCTAAATTGATGACACGGAATTCAGAGAGAAAGAAAGAGGTTGATAAATTAACTCACCCGGTAGATTCTTTGGCATGGAAAGAGTTTGATCAAATACTCCCAGACTTTTCCCGAGATGATCGTAATATTCGACTGGGTTTTGCATCGGATGGATTTATCCCATTTAGGTCCATGGTTGGTGCGACACATAGTACATGGCCAGTGGTGTTGGTTCCATACAACATTCCCCCATGGGTATGTATGAAACAACTTTTTTTGTTACTGTCAATTCTAATTGATGGACCGAGAGGACCTGGAGATAAAATCGATGTTTACATGCAACCTTTGATTGATGAGCTAAAATAATTTTGGGCCGATGGTGTAATGACTTTTGACTCGGCAGCTAATGAAATTTTTAGACTTTGGGCCGCTTTGTTATGGACAGTTAATGATTTCCCAGCGTATGCTAACTTATCAGGTTGGAGTACAAAATGAGAATTTTCTTTCCCTTGTTGTAATTAGAGTAAGAAATCTATATGGATTAAGAACTGTAGAAAGTTGGCATATCTTGGTCATAAGAGATTTCTTCCTCCATTGCATAGGTTTAGAAAAGACCGTGTATCGTTTGATGGGAATAGAGAGTATGAAACATCACCAAAAATACTGTCTGGGGTTTAAATTTGTGCACAACTTGATCAAGAAAAAATCCTTACAATTTATGATTTTCATGATTTATTGGCTCCTACATTGCCTTTTATTCCTACTGCAAATAGACAGCGTAGTCATAATTGGATGAAACAGAGTATTTTTTTTTTGAATTGCCTTATTGGAAATATAATATTTTAAGACAGAATTTGGATGTGATACACATTGAAAAAATGTATGTGATAATATATTGTGCACCATTTTAGGCGTCAAGGGGAAATCAAAGGATAGTGCTAATAATCAACGTGATTTTCAAGAAATGGGATTAATAAAACCATTAAATTTACAACCAGGTGAAGGAAATCGTGCATACATGCCTGCTGCATAGTACACAATGAGTAAAAAAGAGAAACAAACATTTCTATCAATTTTAAAGACTGTTATGGTGCCAGATGGTTATTTCTCTAATATTTCCAATCATGTGAATATGACGAGCATGACATTACAGGGGTCGAAAAGTCACGGTAATCATATTTTTCTTCAACAGATAATTCCTATAGCAATTCGTAATTGCTTACCTACCCAGGTTTTTGAGCCGTTAATTGAAGTTTCTAATTTTTTCAGATAGCTCTGTTCAAGGAATCATCGCTTGAGTGATTTGGAAAAGCTACAGGATAAGATTTTAATTTCACTATGTCACCTTTAAAAACTGTTTCCACTGTCTTTTTTTAATGTCATGGTTCACTTGACCATTCATTTAACTGGTGAAGTCACTGCTGGTAGTCCCGTACAATTCAGGTGGATGTATCCAATAGAGAAATACTTAAATATATTGAAATGATATGTGTGCAACAAAGCTGATCCGGAAGCCTCAATTTCAAAGGGATATTTAATGGATGAGTGTATTAATTTTAGTGCTTCATATATTGATGGGGTTGAAACAAATATAGATAAACCCTCCCAGAATGACGAGGGTCCAATTAGAGAAGGAATAACGTTTGATAAGCATAATGATGAGTGGGTTCAAGCTCATCAATATGTGTTTTTCAACAATCCATCAGGTTTTCCATTGATACAGTAAGTTTCATAGATGGTGTGTATTTTGTTTCTATATTTATTTTATTTCTTACCTTATATTGTGTTGTGATTTAGGATGCATATCGCTAAGTTGAAACGTGAAAGGCCCCGTGCAACTGACTATCAAATCAAAAAACATCATTTCAACACATTTCATGAGTGGTTCAAGATTCATGTACGTATAATTGATTTAATATTTTTATAGAGATACCTAGTTATATTTTCAAAATCCTTTATCCATTAAACTATATATGTGAAATTTTCATATTCAAATGTTACGTGATTTAACCCATCCTGTGAGTGAAGAACTCAACCAACTAGTCGATGGTCCATTTATTACAGCTCGACGCTACAAGTCTTTGGATGCTAACGAATTCTGATTTCGTATTAGCAACGTTGACATGAACCGAGCCACATAAAATAGTGGTGCTGGTTGTTCTTTTGTTGATGTGGGTTATTATTATGGATTGCTGAGAGATATTATTGAGGTTGTTTATAGTCGTGGTTTGAAAAACATATTGTTAAGGTGTGACTGGGTTGATCTTGTTCGAGGAACGAAAGTTGATAAATTCCAATTTACATTAGTAAACTTTAACAATATGCTATATAAAGATGACCGAGTAAGCACTGAGCCCTTCATACTAACATCACAGGCAGAACAAGTTTTCTTTTTCGACATTGATTCTGATTGGAATGTTGTGGTGAAAATGTCTAGAAGAGGGGGTTTTCTGATTGACCAAGAAGAACCTGACGTTATCGCATTTCCTGATCAAACACTTGACCAAACAACAGTAGCTGTACGAGATGAATATATACCATGGGCCAGAGAGACAGTTGAAGGAGATACGATAGACATTCATGATTAGTGAAAATTGTAATTATATCCCCAGTTATTGTTTGTAAAAATATTTATAATTTGTATATATATAAAAATTGTTTGATTTAACTATAGTTTCTTTTAATGTAGGTATGTCATAGGGTGGCCATAGTGGTACACCTGATGTTGTCGGTATGTATGTTTTCACTTTTCTAAATTAATTGATTTTAATTTTCTATGTATATTTCCCTAACTGTTTCTAATCATTAATTTATATTGTAATATAATTCTGAATTTATGTTTATCAGGATCTAGTGCATCTTCTAACAGACGTAGTGGTCCTGGTAGAGGGGTTCGATCCTAGAACTCTGGATCCCGATTGGATGTGTTATTTGACGACACATTTCATCGATTTGGAGATGGTGCTACTGCATTGAGTCGTCAGTTTGGGCATATGATACGAGACTCAAACAGATTCCCTCTGACAACTCATGACTAGAGTTCTTTCCCCCAGGATACGATGGATAGATTATGGAGGGAGGTTTAGGTAAATTCAATGTTTAATTTTTCATGATATATTTCTATTATTATTGTCCCATCTACTGACAATTTTTTTAACAGCATAATATGAAATCCTATCCAGATGAGTTTCGGGGTGTATTTATGTCCAAATGCCTAAAATTATGGAAGGATTATGTCAAGGGTGTAGAGAGATCACTGGACACCATTTGCGGGTGTGCTAGACATTCTACAGCGAGTCCCTCCAGGCATTCTTCCTGCACAGTGGCTGGATTTGGTTGCATTTTGGTCGAGTGAGGCAGTGATGGTAAGAATTATTATTTTTTATCTATAAATGACTAATTTTTCAAATGTATACTAAGTAAATACGTTGAATGTATACCGAGTCTTCTCGTCATTCACATAATCAGGCGATGCAGGGCACGCCTTCCAGACTTGGCACTCGACATGTGTCACAGCTCAGACATGATGTAAGTTTAGAATTCACTATTTCATTCATATATTAAAAATATTGTAGTATAACATGGTGAACCCCTTTATTATAGTTACACCAATGCGGCGAGCAAATTGATCGAATGTCCATATGGATGAGGACTCTTAGGGTGGTTGATCCTGATGTTGCCGGTGTTATAGTAGGAAAAGTATTTAATAATAAATGTATTTTTATTTTATATAAATTATTAATATTTTTTCATTGATTCATTATATGCTACAGGCTCAGTTTGACGCTCAGTTAACATAGTTTCCAGAGGAGAAACGTCGTCGTACTGTGCATAGAGATAAAATATTTCACCGTGTCATGGGGCGTGATGTTCATGGTTATTCTTTGACTTATGTCAGTGGTGTATTACGACGTGCAGTTGTTAGAGCAGATGTGATGGGTTCATGCAGAGAGTCAGGGATGCGCACACAGGCTGAGATAGATTCTTCAATGCAGGATATGAAGCACAATTTTGATGCATAGTTTCAGCTGTTATATGTAGAGTATGAGGAGAGGTTGTCACAGATGTCAACACGTATCGATGATATGACGACGCAACAAGTGGTGCCACAGGTAAACAATAAAACAAACCATACTCAGATTGACTTTTATTAATATGTTTAAGATACGTAATATTGATATATATTATAGGCTCCGAATACAGCTGGTGGACATCGCAGTGATATTGGTCATCCAGATGAGAATGGACCCCATGCATGAGGTACTTTCAGTTGTATTGATGAATTCTTTAGAAGTTTTTATATCCATGGAGAATATAATTTTCCTTTTTTACCAAGATTTGTTTTTTTAGTATTTCTTACCTAAAACCACCGTGAAACATTCTAAGTATTATTCGTGACGTGTACGCGCAGACGACACGTCAATCGGATGTGCGGTTTGCACGGTACAGCTCAATATTCGTGTATTGAGTGATGCACATGCTTCATAAACGCGCGTGGGCGGTCCAAAAATTCTGAATGAAGTCGGAATGGCCTGAAATCAGACGAAAAATATGGGTGAGTGATTTTTGAAGTGGTCGAGCAGAGAACACATCAATCAGACGTGGCGTGTGCCCGAGGTGACCGAGAACGCAGTTCTGGTGTCACAAACGGCCAAAATGGGCGTAAAATGATGGAATTCATAGAGGAAGACCTCATATTGACTTGAAACCACTGTGAAACATTATAATTATTATTCGTTACATGGAAGCGCAGATGGCACACCAATCGAACGTGCGGGTTGCGCTGTATGGCGCAATATGCGTGTTTTAAGTGATGTGCGTGCTTCATAAACGCGCGTGAGGGGGGTCCAAACGTTTTGAACGAAGTAGGAATGTCTTGAAATCAGACAAAAAATATGGGTGAGTTATTTTTGAAGTGTTTTTTGTAGACGGCACGTCAATCGGATGTGTCGTGTGCCCGCGGTGACTGAGAACACAGTTCTGGTGTCAAAAAACGGCCAAAACGGGCGTCAAACGGTCAAATTCATAGAGTAAGAACTCATATTGACCTGAAGCCACCGTGAAACATTATAATTATTATTCGTGATGTGTACGCGTAGACGGCACATCAATCAGACATGCGGTTTGCGCGGTACGGCTCAATATGCGTGTTTTAAGTGATGCGTGCGCTTCATAAACGCGCGTGAGGGGTGTCCAAACCGGCCGAATGAAGTCAGAATGCCCTGAAATCAGACGAAAAATACCGGTGAGTGATTTTTGAAGTGTTCGAGTAGACGAAATGTCAATCAGACGTGCCGTGTGCCTGCGGTGACCGAGAATGTAGTTCTGGTGTCATAAACGGCCAAAACAGGCGTCAAACGGTAAAATTCATAGAGGAAGACCTCAGATTGACCTGAAACCACCGTGAAACATTTTAACTATTATTTTTGACATATACGCACAGATGGAATGTCAGTCGGACGTGCGGTTTGCGCGATATAGCTTAATATGCGTGTTTTGAGTGATGCGCGTGCTTCACAAACGCACGTGAGGGGGGTCCAAATGGGAAAAACGAAGTCTTAATGGCCTGAAATAAGATGACAAATACGGGTGAGTGATTTGACAAGTGTTCGAGCAGACGACGCATTAATTGGACATGCCGTGTGCCCGCGGTGACCGAGAACACAGTTCTGGTGTCATAAACGGCCAAAACGGGCGTCAAACTGTCAAATTCATAGCGGATGACCTCAAATTGACCTGAAACCACTGTGAAACATTCTAATTATTATTCATGACGTGTACGCGTAGACGATACATCAATCGGATGTGCAGTTTGCATGGTACAGCTCAATATGTGTGTTTTAAGTGATGCGCGCGCTTCGTAAACGCGTGCAGGGGGATCCAAATGGGCCCTATGAAGTCAGAATGGCCTGAAATCAGACAAAAAATATGGGTGAGTGATTTTTGAAGTGTTCTAGGGGACGGCACATCAATCAGACGTGTCGTATGCCCGCGGTGACCTAGAACATAGTTCTGATGTCATAAACGGCCCAAACGGGCGTCAAACGGTCAAATTAATAGCGGACGACCTCAGATTGACCTGAAACCACCGTGCAACATTCTAATTATTATTCTTGACGTGTATGCATAGACGGAACGTCAATCAGACGTGCGGTTTGCACGGTACGACTCAATATGTGGGTTTTAAGTGATGCACGCGCTTCATAAACGCGCGTGAGGGGTTCCAAACGGGCCGAACGAAGTTGGAATGACCTAAAATCAGACAAAAAATTCGGGTTAGTGATTCGTGACGTGGTCGAGCAGACGGCATGTCAATCAGACGTGCTGTGTGCCCGCGGTGACCGAGAACGCAGTTCTGGTGTCATAAACGGCCAAAACGGGTGTCAAAAGGTCAAATTAATAGCGGATGACCTTAGATTGACTTGAAACCACTGTGAATAATTCTAATTATTATTCGTGACGTGTATACGCAGACGGAATGTCAATCGGATGTGCAGTTTGCGCGGTACGACACAATATTCGTGTTTTAAGTGATGTGTGCGCTTCAAAAATGCACGTGAGGGGGGTCCAAATGGAATGAACTGTCACATACATAGCTTATTTTAAATGTATTTTTATTTTAATTTCCATTAATTCTTTGTTTTGGGGGGTTTCCAAAGTTTTTATGGAAAATAGGTGAGTTTTCATGAATTGGGCCAAACCGTGAGCCCAATTCCAGATTTAAAAATAAATTTTGTTTCTTTTATAACCTATTCATTTTTTAATATTTTTCACTCATTCCAACTCCTAAATGTCCTCCCCTAATATATTAACACCACAATTAAAATTTGGAGCCTTTGGAAATCCATAACCAAGGTGTATATGAGTTTTTATTTAAGGGATTGGGCCTGCCCGAAAGCCCAATTCCAGTTTTAAAAATAAAATTTGATTAGTTAATAACTTATTCATTTTTAAGGGGTTTTCGGTGATTCCAAGCTCCAAACACGCCCCTTGAACCCAGACGCGCGTCCAATATCCTCCCACACTCGTTTCAGCTCCTTTTCATCACGGTTTAGGTCGAAAGTTCTTAAGAACTCAAATTTCGGGCAGATTTATAAAGGTAATTTGTTTCCTTCATAACTCCTTCGATTCTTACTCTTTTTCCCCCATTCAAATTCCTAAATGATCTACCTATTCTTTTTAGAACCGAACTTGAAGGTTTGAGTATTTGTGAAATCAGCTACTAGTATTTGGGGGGGGGGAGATTTCTACAAGATATTTTAAGTAAGTTGTTCTCCTCCTTTCTTCTTTCAATTTGTTTAGGGTTACATCCAATTTAGTTAGGGTTTCTTGCATTATAATTGCGGTTCCTAATGTCCAGGAAGTAGGGTTTAAAATTTAAGGTTTTATATTGTGTTTTATGGTCTGAAATTCTGGTTTTAGGTCTGGTTTAGCTTTCTTGAGGTGCGGCGGTGGTGCGTTTGAGTTTTCGCACAAAGGATTTAAGGGTTTCCTTGGTTTTGGTAGGTGATTCCATTGTGTATGAAATCTTTGTGAATTGGATACTATTTTTATGTTATTTGCATACTTATTAAATTTTATTATTTCTGAAAAATATAGTTTTAGTGGTGTTTGTATTTAAAATGAATCCTAAAGACCAATTTCATGTGAAATTGGGGGTTTTTCATAGAAATGTATTATTAGTTTAATTGGGGCTACCCTATAAGTAACTAGTTGATTTTATTGAAGTATAATAGGGATAAAAATACTGTTTTTAATGATTTTCCCTTGTGTTTTTTGCTGAAAAATCTGGTTTTAATGGTGTTTGTGAACCACATGAAATTCTAAGAGTTGTGTTGTGTAATAATGGATACTTTGCAATGATGTCGTTTCTTGAACTATATAGGGTTGCCCTAAAAATGATGTTGTGTTTTAACTGAAATGTAGTGGGATCTCCTTTATGTTTTGGAAACTTAAATATGTGCACATAGTATGCAAGTGAGGTTTATAAGGTGTTTTGTGTCCGAAACACTATGAGATTTTTGGGGAATTGTTTTATGAAAAATCTAAGTGTTTTGTTGCGTGTTTTAAGTGGTATAAAATGTGATAGCTAATGTATTGGTTATGATTGACCAGTAATGGTGTTTTATATGAAAATTTATTTATGTTGCATGCTGAAATTGATTGAGCACAAAAGGGGAAGCCCGAGTACCTAGGTGGGGCGGATTTGTACTAGTACGGCTAGTGGACCGGATGGGTTTTGTCCCTGTTTCACTTAGCATTTGGATAATGACAACTCTATCTAAACTATGTGGATGATTATTGGGGACCACTCGGTTATGGGTGTGTTCCCTACTAGTGGCTCGTGCACGGGAAAGGATTTTTCTATGGTTACTTTACACCGAGGTACGAGGTACATAGGGCCCAAGACAACCTAGTGCCTAGGGGTGTTCCCAATGTTGTTTCTCATTGGATTTGTAGTATCTACCCATGTCTTAGGGTGTGTTTGGAAGTAAATTACAGTATCTAACATTTATATTTTAATGTGTTAGTATTCTAAAATTTTTGGATTGAAAACTATTTTCAATTAGAGGTTTCATTTCTTGAAATTTGAACACTACTTTTCCTTGCGTTTGAAAACTGCTTTCTTTTTCACATTGTATTTCTTACTCTTTGGAATCATTGGGTGGTATCCTACTGGGCTTAGGCTCACACCCTACTTACACCCCTTGGGTGTAAGTAGACTTGTTTATGTTTGATTTAGTTAAAGGAAAGGCTAAGGGTGATGGCGGTTCATGGTGTTAGTTCCCATTCTTGGTGCGGAGTTGTGGAGATAGCTTGGGGGCGATGACCCCTAGTCGTGTGGAGTCCTTGGGGCTATCTTAATGCTATAATTAATTTTATTTGGACCACTTGTATAATCTTTAAACCAATGTACTCAGTTTTGGTTTTCACTTAAGTCTTGTTTGGCTCAAAAATTTCAGATTTATATTATGGATTGTTTTTTATGTTTTATGCTTTCATACTCAGGTAAATCGTTCCCAAACCTATATTAATGATACCCGGGCACTTGTGCCAGCCCGTGGGGATAGGGAACACCCTTCGAGTCATTTCACGGGCTGGGTTTGGTTCCATTTTTGGCGGTGACCAGATTCGGTTCGTGACAAAATGGTATCAGAGGAGGTTCGCTCCTTGGGTCATGTTATTTGGGGAAGAGTCAGCATAGTCTGGAGCTAGGATTTTTGGGACTTGAAATTTCAGTCATGGGTAGTGTGCCTGGCCAGCACACCTCATGAAGGGATTCAAGTCACCATGGTATATATGGATTTATTTGAGTGCTTTGGTTTTCTTGGTTTAATGATGACTATGGGAAATGAAAAGAGAGTTGGGAGAATAATCTCAGTGAGCTCGCAGGGCCTGGCAAGCCATGTGGAGCCATGGATATTTCCCTAGAATACTCTCTGTGACGGCGAAGTGATTGGAATATGGCTGACAACCATATGTCCAAGTCACCCACCGAAACTAGTTTCCTCTTGCATTGTTTTGTGCTTTAGTTTTGAAATCTTAGCACTTTGGTTTTAAGGTGACTTGGTTTTAAGAAGCGTAACATTTTTATGAAATTATTTTCAAATAAAGAGGGAATGGTTTGGTTTATGAAATGGTGGAACTGAATTTTCAGAATTGTTTTGAAATGTAAAATGGTGCACTTACACCTCTTTGAAAGCAGGAACTATATTGAATTTGTTTTTTTTAAGCGTTTCCAATAGAGTTTTCTAAACAATTAGAGTGTGTTTTAATGGGATGATATGTTTCGAAATTGATGTGAATAACTTAAAAGTGAGTTCTTTTCTAAATGGTTGTGTCCTTATGAAATGTTTTGTAAGATGTGAATTGGGATTTCGATCTCATTGTTAGCAGTTTTGAGAAAAAGGTTGGGTTGGTTGACCATTTTGTTTTTGAAAAGTGGAAGGAAGTTTTGTTTTACCCTTTGGTATTTCCATTAGTGACCACATGCATGGGGTTATATGGGATGATGGATGGTTGATGGCACGACTGGATGAGTGCTGGGATGGATATGAGGAGGGTGCCCGGTGTGGCACAAAAACATGCATGTGTGAGGCCCATGGGGTACCATTGGTGGATACGCTTACTGCTAAACTGTTTTTTTTCAAATAATTGGTTTTAAAGAAAAACATGATGTCTTGATGAATAGTTTGGTATGGTTTGTATTATGGGTTTTTAAAAATGTTGATGTTGTGGGAGGTTTTGAGTTCAAGAACCCCTTCTGTTTGAACTGTGTTTTGGGTTTGTGTTTGGTCAGTAAGTTGTGTTGTAGGGACGATTAGTGATCTCTTTTGAAAAAAAAAATTTGGGATGCCTTTACGGTGGTTCCCTCAATGTGTTTGGATCTGGTTTGTGGCATGTTTTGACCAATGGACCAGCTTGGTTGGGTCCGTGGGTTCTCTCCTTGGATAAGGTACGCCCCCATTAAGGGTTAATGCACAACTGAAGTGCATCCAGTTTTGTTTCACCATTGGAAAATCCTCCTGTTGATCAATATAAATAATATTTTATCGAACATTTCTTTTATTGAGTCTACACCCATTCATTTTGCTGATTTGTGGATCCTCTTGTAGTGGGATAGTGCTTGGGGAAGGTTGAAAGAGACCTTAGTTTCTTAAGTTTCCTGATTCACCAAAGGTGGGAGTGTTCTTTCGTTGTTAGTACAGATGAGTGTCTTGATGGTGTCTAAGAGGGCCTCTGGGTTCTTTATAGTTTCTTTGAAGAAAGAGTTATTATTAAACAACCAATTTTGAGATTTAGGTCATGATATGATATTGTGTCCACTTTTTGGACTTATCTGTTGTTTAGGGACTTTGAATATGGTCCCGTTCCAAGTATTGTTTCTATCAATTGTCAGGGTCATGTTCGGTGACGCATTGTGATGTTGTGTGCACTTTTGACCATAAAGGTGAAGGTCACACAATCCTTTAAGGTTCTATGTTATGTTGGGATTGTGTCTCCCTTGGGAAAAACAACAAATCCTCTATCTTAGAGGAAGGTGTTTATACGTGTCTTTCCCTTCTATTGTTTCTCACCCAAAGAAACAAGGTGCGATGTGTGTGCATCTTCTGATCCCTTGTTTCAATGAAATGTTTGGTTTTGGTAAAGTGGGTTATGGAGTGTGTTATGTCTTGATAAACCCATCAGGGTATGCAGTGTAGTTGTTTGTGGCACCGAAATAAGAAGTTCCACATAGGGGTTTCAACAGCCTAACTACGTGGCCGAAGATGCTTCAATGTTTTGAGCTCCAGCCATAGGTCCCGGAGAGAAGCTGGCGTGTAGTCAGGGGAAACACCAGTGTCGTTTAAACACTTGTACAAAGTCCTATCCTCAGTATGAAAGATAGGAATAGTTTAAACCTATGGTTTCATCATCTTCCTTCTGTTGTTCTCGTTCGGTGGAAATAGGTAGAGGGCCTTGTACCCATGTCATCGCCTAATATTTTTCCCTCCCACGTTGGTTTTCATTGAGTCATTGGAGAATGGTTGGAAATTTGGCTAAAAAGTTTGAGCACACATTTTGTGCATGATTAGTAGTGTCAGTGTGCTAGGAATCCACGTTCAAATAATGATCAGCATAGTTAGTGCATGGTTTCCCAAACCGTGCGGACTGACCCTGCACCCTTTCCAAATCATTAAAAAAAAATTGGGTCTTTTTGTGTCGGCCCATGCTGGTCAGTTAAGATGGTTGGTTTTTGTGGTGGGAATACCCACTGTGGGTATCATGTATATTATTTTGTAAATTTTTAATTTATGTATACCCCTTGTACTAGGGAGTCTATTTGGGCCTCCCCCTATTAGTGTCTTGATTCTGTCTCGGAAAAAAAAAATTTAAGTTGTCTCTTATGGTGGGGAGCCCATTTGTGTCTCTTCATACGAGTAACTCATATTTTTCCTTGGTTTTGTATGGGAATTAGGTATTATCATTTGGAGATATCTAACTACCTACATCTTTCTTTGGTAAAAATTGATATTGGAGAGTGACCAATGGTTTATTTATAGTCGGTAAAGTGTAACCATGTTCGATGTTGTCGTTTATTTGGGTAAATTGATTGAGTGTTGTTCAGATTGTGTTAGAGGAGTTTTCATTTGGGATAAAGCTTGAATGTGCTTTATTAGTTCAGGAAAGTGGTGTAAGTCAGGTTTGTGAGAGTATTCCTTCTTTCATTTATCACTGGAGGTTTTATGGCCTTTGGGGGTGAAACCTGGCAAGAGAGTACCACTTGGTTTCTCAGTTGGGTTTAGTTGTTGCTTTGGCCTTACTGTGACTTTCCGGGGCGGAAAGTTTTTATGGTGGGGAGAATTGTCACATACATATCTTATTTTAAATGTATTTTTATTTTAATTTCCATTAATTCTTTGTTTTGGGGGGTTTCCAAAGTTTTTATGGAGAATAGGTGAGTTTTCATGAATTGGGCCAAACCGTGAGCCCAATTCCAGATTTAAAAATAAATTTTGTTTCTTTTATAACATATTCATTTTTTAATATTTTTCACTCATTCCAACTCCTAAATGTCCTCCCCTAATATATTAACACCACAATTAAAATTTGGAGCCTTTGGAAATCCATAACCAAGGTGTATATGAGTTTTTATTTAAGGGATTGAGCCTGCCCGAAAGCCCAATTCCAGTTTTAAAAATAAAATTTGATTAGTTAATAACTTATTCATTTTTAAGGGTTCTTCGGTGATTCCAAGCCCCAAACACGCCCCTTGAACCCCGACGCGCGTCCAATATCCTCCCACACTCGTTTCAGCTCCTTTGCATCGCGGTTTAGGTCGAAAGTCCTTAAGAACTCAAATTTCGGGAAGATTTATAAAGGTAATTTGTTTCCTTCATAACTCCTTCGATTCTTACTCTTTTTCACCCATTCAAATTCCTAAATGATCTACCTATTCTTGTTAGAACCGACCTTGAAGGTTTGAGTATTTGTGAAATCAGCTACTGGTATTTTGGGGGGAGATTTCTACAAGATATTTTAAGTAAGTTGTTCTCCTCCTTTCTTCTTTCAATTTGTTTAGGGTTACATCCAATTTAGTTAGGGTTTCTTGCATTATAATTGCGGTTCCTAATGTCCAGGAAGTAGGGTTTAAAATTTAAGGTTTTATATTGTGTTTTATGGTCTGAAATTCTAGTTTTAGGTCTGGTTTAGCTTTCTTGAGGTGCGGCGGTGGTGCGTTTGAGTTTTCGCACAAAGGATTCAAGGGTTTCCTTGGTTTTGGTAGGTGATTCCATTGTGTATGAAATCTTTGTGAATTGGCTACTATTTTTATGGTATTTTCATGCTTATTAAATTTTATTATTTCTGAAAAATATAGTTTTAGTGGTGTTTGTATTTAAAATGAATCCTAAAGGCCAATTTCATGTGAAATTGGGGGTTTTTCATAGAAATGTATTATTAGTTTAATTGGGGCTACCCTATAAGTAATTAGTTGATTTTATTGAAGTATAATAGGGATAAAAATACTGTTTTTAATGATTGTCACTTGTGTTTTTTGCTGAAAAATCTGGTTTTAATGGTGTTTGTGAACCAAATGAAATTCTAATAGTTGTGTTGTGTAATAATGGAGACTTTGCAATGATGTCGTTTCTTGAACTATATAAGGTTGCCCTAAAAATGATTTTGTGTTTTAACTGAAATGTAGTGGGATCTCCTTTATGTTTTGGAAACTTAAATATGTGCACATAGTATGCAAGTGTGGTTTATAAGGTGTTTTGTGTCCGAAACACTATGATATTTTTGAGGAATTGTTTTATGAAAAATCTAAGTGTTTTGTTGCGTGTTTTAAGTGGTATAAAATGTGATAGCTACTGTATTGGTTATGATTGACCAGTAATGGTGTTTTATATGAAAATTTATTTATGTTGCATGCTGAAATTGATTGAGCACAAAAGGGGAAGCTTGGGTACCTAGGTGGGGTGGATTTGTACTAGTACGGCTAGTGGACCGGATGGGTTTTGTCCCTGTTTAAATTAGCATTTGGATAACGACCACTCTAACTAAACTATGTGGATGAATATTGGGGACCACTAGGTAATGGGTGTGTTCCCTACTAGTGGCTCGTGCACGGGAAAGGATTTTTCTATGGTTACTTTACACCGAGGTACGAGGTACATAGGGCCCAAGACAACCTAGTGCCTAGGGGTGTTCCCAATGTTGTTGCTCATTGGATTTGTAGTATCTACCCATGTCTTAGGGTGTGTTTGGAAGTAAATTACAGTATCTAACATTTATATTTTAATGTGTTAGTATTCTAAAAATTTTGGATTGAAAACTATTTTCAATTATAGGTTTCATTTATTGAAATTTGAACACTACTTTTCCTTGCGTTTGAAAACTGCTTGCTTTTTCACATTGTATTTATTAATCTTTGGAATCATTGGGTGGTATCCTACTGGGCTTAGGCTCACACCCTACTTACACCCCTTGGGTGTAATTAGACTTGGTTATGTTTGATTCAGGTAAAGGAAATGCTAAGGGTGATGGCGGTTCATGGTGTTAGTTCCCATTCTTGGTGCGGAGTTGTGGAGATAGCTTGGGGGCGATGACCCCTAGTCATGTGGAGTCCTTGGGGCTGTCTTAATGCTATAATTATTTTTATTTGGACCACTTGTATAATCTTTAAACCAATGTACTCAGTTTTGGTTTTCACTTAAGTCTTGTTTGGCTCAAAAATTTCAGATTTATATTATGGATTGTTTTTAATGTTTTATGCTTTCATACTCGGGTAAATCGTTCCCAAACCTATATTAATGATACCCGGGCACTTGTGCCAGCCCGTGGGGATAGGGAACACCCTTCGGGTCATTTCAAGGGCTGGGTTTGGTGCCGGTTTTGGCGGTGACCAGATTCGATTCGTGACATGAACAAAGTCAGAATGTCTTGACATCAGACGACAAATACAGGTGAGTGATTTGTGAAGTGGTCAAGTGGATGGAACGTCAATTGGTCGTGTCGTGTGCCCGCGGTGACCGAGAACGCAGTTCTGGTGTCATAAACGGCCAAAATGGGCGTCAAACGGTCAAATTCATATCGGACGACCTCAGATTGACCTGAAACCACCTAGAAACATTTTAATTATTATTCGTGACATGTACGCGTAGACGTCACGTCAATCGGACGTGCGGTTTGCACGGTACGACTCAATATGCGTGTTTTAAGTGATGCGTGCACTTCACAAACGCACGTGAGGGGGGTTCAAACGGGCCGAACGATGACAGAATGGCCTTATATAAGACCAAAAATACGGGTGAGTGATTAATAAAGTGTTCGATCAGAGGGCATGTCAATCAGACATGTCGTGTGGCCGCGGTGACCGAGAACGCAGTTCTGGTGTCACAAACCGCCAAAACGGGAGTCAAACGGTCAAATTCATATCGGACGACCTCAGATTTACCGGAAACCACCGTGGAACATTTTAATTATTATTCATGTTGTGTACGCATAGACAGCACTTCAATCAGAAGTGCGGTTTGCGCGGTACGGCTCAATAAGCATGTTTTAAGTGATGCGCGTGCTTCATAAACGCGCGTGGGGGGGGGGGGGGGTCCAAATGGGCCGAACGAAGTCGGAATGGCCTTAAATCAGACGAAAAACACAGGTGAGTGATTTCTGAAGTGGTCGAGCAGACAGCACGTCAATCGGACGTGACGTGTGCCCGCGGTGACCGAGAAAGTAGTTCTGGTGTCATAAACGGCCAAAACGGGTGTCAAACGGTCAAATTCATAGAGGACGACCTCGGATTGACCTAATAACACCTTGAAAAATTCTAATTATTATTATTTGCATGTACACACTGACGGAATATCAATCGGACGTGTGGTTTGTGCGGTACGGCTCAATATGCGTGTTTTAAGTGATGTGCGCGCTTCGTAAACGCGCGTGGGGGGGTTCAAATGGGCCGAACGAAGTCGGAATGTCCTGAAATCAGACGAAAAATACAGGTGAGTGATTTTTGAAGTGTTCGAGTAGACGGAACGTCAATCGGACGTTCCGTGTGCCCGTGGTGACCGAGAACGCAGTTCTGGTGTCACAAACGGCCAAAACAGGCGTCAAACGGTCAAATTCATAGCGTATGGCCTCATATTGACCTGAAACCACCGTGAAACATTCTAATTATTATTTGTGACGTGAACTCATTGACAACATGTCAATATGACATGCAGTGTGCGTGGTACGGCTCAATATGCGTGTTTTAAGTGATGTGGGCACTTCAAAAACGCGCGTCAGGGGGGTCCAAACATACCGAACGAAGTCAGAATGGCCTGAAATCAGATGGAAAATACTGGTGATTCATTTCTGAAGTTTATGAGCAGAAGTCACATCAATCGGACGTGTCGTGTGCCCGTAGTGACCTAGAACGCAGTTCTGGTGTCAAAAACGGCCAAAACGGGCGTCAAACGGTCAAATTCATAGTGGACGACCTCAGATTGACCTAAAACCATTGTGAAACATTCAAATTATTATTCATGACATGTACGCGCAGACGGCACATCAATCGGATGTGTTGTGTGCACGGTTCAGCTCAATATGCGTGTTTTAAGTGATGTGCGCGCTTCGTAAACGCGCATGGGGGGGTCCAAACAGGCCGAACGAAGTCGGAATTGCCTGAAATCAGACGACAAATTTGGGTGAGTGGTTTGTGAAGTGGTCGAGTAGACGGAACGCCAATCGTATGTTCCGTGTGCCCGCGGTGACCAAGAATGCAGTTCTGGTGTCAAAAGCGGCCAAAACGGGCGTCAAACGGTAAAATTCATAGTGGACGACCTCAGATGGACCTGAAACCACTGTTCAACATTCTAACTATTATTCGTGACATCAACGCTTAGACAGAACATCAATCGGACGTGCGGTTTGCGCGGTACGACTCAATATGCGTGTTTTAAGTGATGCGCGCCCTTCAAAAAGGAGCGTGGGGGTGTCCAAACAGGCCGAACGAAGTCGGAATGGCCTGAAATCAGTTGAAAAATACGGGTGAGTGATTTCTGAAGTGGCCGAGCAGACGGCACATCAATCGAACGTGTCGTGTGCCCGCGGTGACCGAGAACGCAGTTCTGGTGTCATAAACGGCCAAAACGGGCGTCAAACGGTCAAATTCATAGCGGACGACCTCGGATTGACCTGATACCACCGTTCAACATTCTAATTATTATTCATGATGTGTACGTGTAGACAGTATGTCAATCAAATGTTCGGTTTGCGCGGTACGGCTCAATATGTGTGTTTTAAGTGATATGCGCGCTTCGTAAACGCGCGTGGGGGGTCCAAATGGGCCGAACGAAGTCGTAATGGCCTGAAATCAGATGACAAATACGGGTGAGTGATTCTTGAAGTGTTCAAGTAGACGGCACATCGATCGGACGTGCCGTGTGCCCGCGGTGACCGAGAACGCAGTTCTGATGTCATAAACGGCCAAACGGGCGTCAAACGATCAAATTCATAGTGGACGGTCTTGGATTGACCTAAAACCACCGTGAAACATTCTAATTATTATTAGTGATGTGTACGCGCAGAAGGCACGTTAATCGGACGTGCGGTTTGCGCGGTACGGCTCAATATGTGTATTTTAAGTGATGTCTGCGCTTCATAAACGCGCTTGAGGGGGGTCCAAACGGGCCGAATGAAGTTGGAATGGCCTGAAATCAGACAAAAAATATGGGTGAGTGATTTGTGATGTGTTCGAGTAGATGACATGTCAATCGGACGTGCCGTGTGCCCGCGGTGACCGAGAACGCAGTTCTGGTGTCATAAACGGCCAAAACGGGTGTCAAACGGTCAAATTCAGAGCAGACGATCTCGAATTGACCTGAAACCACCGTGCATCATTATAATTATTATTCGTGACGTGTATGCATAGACGGAAGGTCAATCGGACGTGCAGTTTGCGCGGTACGACACAATATTCGCGTTTTAAGTGATGCACGCGCTTCAAAAACACGCATGAGGGGGGTCCAAACGGGCCAAAAGAAGTCGGAATGGCCTAAAATCATACGAAAAAATGGGTGAGTGATTTTTGAAGTGGTCGAGCAGACAGAGCGTCAATCGCTCGTGCCGTGTGCCCTCGATGACCGAGAACGCAGTTCTAGTGTCAAAAAACGGCCAAAACGGGCGTCAAATGGTCAAATTCATAGCATAAGACCTCAGATTGACTTGAAACCACCGTTCAACATTCTAATTATTATTCGTGACATTTACCCGTAGACGGCATGTCAATCGGACGTGCGGTTTGCGCGGTACGACTCAATATGTGTGTTTTAAGTGATGCGTGCACTTCACAAACGCGCGTGAGGGGGGGGGGTCCAAATGGGCCGAATGATGTCAGAATGGCCTGAAATCAGACGACAAATAGAGGTGAGGGATTTGGGAAGTGGTTGAGCAAACGACATGCCAATCGGAAGTGTCGTGTGCCCGCGGTGACCGAGAACGCAGTTCTGGTGTCATAAACAACCAAAACGGGCGTCAAACAGTCAAATTCATAGAGGACGCCCTCAGATTGACCTAAAACCACCGTAAAACATTATAATTATTATTTGTGACATGTACACGTAGACGACATGTCAATCGGATGTGCGGTTTGCGCAGTACAGTTCAATATGCGTGTTTTAAGTGATGTGTGCGCTTCGTAAATGCGCGTGGGGGGTCCAAATGGGGCGAACGAAGTCTGAATGGCCTGAAATCAGACGAAAAATACGGGTGAGTGATTTTGAAAGTGTTCGAGTAGACGGCACATCAATCGGACGTGCCGTGTGCCCACGGTGACTAAGAACGCAGTTCTTGTGTCATAAACGACCAAAACTGGCGTCAAACATTCAAATTCATAGAGGAAAACCTCAGATTGACCTGAAACCACTGGGAAACATTCTAATTATTATTCGTGACGTGTAATCATAGACGGAACGTCAATCAGACATGCGGTTTTTGTGGTACGACTCAATATGCATGTTTTAAGTGATAGGCGTGCTACGTAAACACGCGTGAGGGGGGTCCAAACGGGCCGAACGAAATCAGAATGGCCTGAAATCAGACAAAAAATACGGTTGAGTGATTTTTGATGTGGTCGAGTAGACGTCATGTCAATCGGATGTGCAGCGTTCCCGCGGTGACCGAGAATGCAGTTCTGGTGTCATAAACAGCCAAAACGGGCGTCAAACGGACAAATTCATAGAGGATGACCTCGGATTGAAGTAAAACCACCGAGAAATATTCTAATTATTATTCTTGACATGTACGTGCAGCCAACACGTCAATCGGGCGTGCGGTTTGCGCACAACGGCTCAATATGCACTTTTTAAGTGTTGTGCGCGCTTCCGAAAGGCGCGTGGGGTGGTCCAAACTGGCCAAACGACATCAGATTGGCCTGAAATCGGACAACAACAACTGGTGAGTGAATTGTGAATTGGTCGGGTGGACGGCACGCCAATCGGAGGTGCCGTGTGCCCGCGGTGACCGAGAACGCACTTCTGGTGCCACAAACGGCCAAAACGGGCCTCAAACTGTCAAATTCATAGCGTACGACATCGGATTGACCTGAAATCAGAGGGGGAACACTGTAATTAGAACCATATAATAAAAAATTTTATATTTTTAAAATGATAATCGAAATTATGAATATATTATAAAAATCTTATACTTTCGATCTGTTATAGTAAGTTTGTTTTGAAATATGTTAATTTGTTTCAATTATATGTTTATAGGCTTTATTTGGTATTAATTTTATTATTAAATTTTGATATGTAGTTATATTTGATGAGGGTTGCAGAGCATGGAAGATGATGATGAGATTTATGTGGTATTCATTGTATTTTTTTTATATTTTTTTAAAAAAAATTAAAAGCTAAAGCGGCCGCCAAATGGCGGCCGCTGTAGCATGTGATCGGGTCAGCTAAAGTGGACGCCAAACGACGGCTGTTGTGGGTCAGCCCTACAGGGGCCACCAAATGGCGGCCACTTTTGGTCATACCTGCTGGCCTTCAGCGGCCGCCAAATGGCGGTCGCTGATAGCAAAAGCGACGGACCAAAAGCGGTCGTCGTTTGGCGGACGCTAGCCGGCCGCTATAGACCTTTAGCGACAACTTTTGGTGGCCGCTAAAAGTCATATTTTTACTAGTACATGAAGGTCCTATTTGACCCTCCAATCCCTAGCACATGAATGTTTATTTAGTGTTGTTGTGTATATCCTTAATAAGGAGACCAATCATCGGCCTGACTAATTCACCTAATATACTGGACCTAGTCCACCCACCTAGATAACTAGGATTCTATTGTGCTCAATTACAACCCCTATATAAAATTATATCTATTTTATACAATCACACATCCAATAATAGAAACACACATGACAAACAACCATTTGCAAGATTCAAATCATAATCAAACCCCTACGCACAACAAAAAAATTGGAAAACATGTTTCCCACAACCCAGAAAATTTATAAAACCATTTTAGAACCCCATAAATAATATTAAACACCTAAAACAATGTCATATAATGGAAAAACCTACCTATTTCTTGATATCTTCACAAAACCAGAATGGAACCACCAAATGAACTAAGGAAAGGCCCTAAAGATGCAATTAAACACTATAACCATAAAGATTTAACCCAAATAAATGCGATTAAATCCAACCTCGGTCAAAACCCTTTCTATAGAAAAATAACCCAAGAGAGATAAAATTAGTGACAAAGAAAGGAGAATAAAAGAGAATATGAGATTCTTACATAGAGATTCCTTGTAGATAAAGGTCTAATCACCCTAAAAATGGAGCCCAAGGGAAGAGAGAAAGGGAGGGAGTTTCAAATGAAATAACACAATCAATATCCATTAATTATTCAACCAATAACAAGAACAATTTTAAAAAATATTTGGTAACATTCCTTAAATGGAGGTCCGACAAACCTAAGAGGGTGTTGCGGGCAGCAGAGGTCTGACAATGAGAAGCGAGGGTGGTGGAGGTCCTGCAATGAGAAGCGAGGGCGGCAGAGGTCCGGAAACGCAAACTCAGCGGGTGGCTGAGGGGATTCGAAGGGTTCCCAGTACCGCGAGAGCTTTAGGTCACGATAAAACGAGGGCACTATGCCGACTAACTTTATAAAAAAAATGGACTAAGGTTTTTTAGCGCTCTTTTAGCGCTGATAATGGTACTCTTTATCAGCGCTAAAAAAAATGCTGATAAATCATTCTTGTATCAGTGTTAAAAATTGTAGCTCTGATACATAGACTCTTTATCAGTGATTTTCTAGAGATGATAAAGGGTCGTTTTATCAGTGCTTTTATAGCGTTGATATAAGGGGTGATTCCCTTGCCCGTTTTTGTAGTAGTGTATGTTGACAGCCTTTTGTAATTCTCGGAAAAGAGAAGAGACTCTAGTCTATGGATTTACTTCTAACTCTTGTGCATCAATGAAGAACACTTTCATATTCTGTCATTTTTTCTTGTATTCTTTTGCTACCTATATTAAATTTCACCTAAGCCAATGGGCCTTGTAAGTATAGTTTGATTTTTTCTATGATTATTATGAATAACCCTACAAACATTGAATCTTTTTATTTCCTCAATATTACCTAAATAATATGAAATGTATTTTTAGTGAGCTGGAACATGACTTTTTTTCATACTTCCCATGTCTTTTGTAGGAATTTTAAAGTCATGCACGTCGGACATAGAATGGCTAATGTTTTATGGTTGAAATAGCTTAGACTGAATGGATTAAAATTGACTCAATTCCTTGATAATTTATCTAAAAACATATTACCACACTAAAGTATAAGGGAAAACTTGTAAACTATGAATTAATAAATTTTTTGTAACACCCCAAGCTTCCACGGTACACTTCTATATGAATAATACAGTAGCATGTGTTGTACGCAACTTTGAGTTCTAACACACACCACAACCAATCAAACAAGCGTTATGAATAGTAATACCGACTTTTTGAAATTTAATAAATTTTTTCACTCAAAATGGACTTCATTTTTGGATTCAGAGTATCAAATTTATCCTAAGGTGAATTTTTGGTACTTTTCGGATAACATTAATATTTTGATGAATAGTGAAATTTACTAAATTTTAATTAAAAACAACTTTTTTAATCGAAATAATTAATAGTGATAAATTATGAATTTAAGTGGTTTGAAAGTATATTTAGAATATAATATTACCATTTAATAAAATGTTGGTCATTGGACATAATTTCACAATTAAACCGGATATGAACAAGTATCAATCTTTTGATAGTTATTATATCTTCAAAACATGCTTTTTGTTTTTACAGCGGGAATTAATTTTAAATTAATTTCTGCCACTTCTGTGTTTTGAATTCGGAAAAATTTATTCCATATTTGGAATTCGGATTTCCAAATTCTGTAAATAGGTAACTTTTATTTTTAGACATTTTGAATAATTACATCGGTAAATATTTTATTTACCATCGTCAAAGGGTAAATCCGGTAAATAAGGGTTAAAAAATAATATTATAATCATACTAAATTACCCTAAAATGTGTCCTAACCATATTGGTGGATTCATGTCCGACAATGTCCATCTTGGGGTCTATTTTGGGACCCCATGGAGCAACTTGTAAGTTATAGGGACACTTTATTTTATTTAAGTTAAAATAAATACAAAAATGTCATAAGCATATATATTTTAGAAAAAAAATTTACATAGGGTTATTTATATTGGAATTTTGACTATAAATATTAATTATAAATATAAAAAGATTTCCTACATAATTTTATTTTATTTATAATTTTTATACATTAAATAATTTAATTTATTTTTGACACAGTGGGGATGCAGTAATTACCTAATTAATGAAAAATTAGAATAATTGATATTATAAATACCCAAATAAATGTAAATTGTGCCTTTTTTTAATACCAAAAATTATCTAGGTTAATATGACATGTTATGATTGTTTTAAATAAGGTTTTTAGAAGTAATCATTTTGTTATGATTTTTAGAAAAATCAATTATTGAATAGTGTCAAAATTGACTTAAAAGACTATTTAAAACAAATATTATATTATTAATTTATATTAAATTACTAAAAATCTACGGTTCTTCCACAAGACTTATATAATGATAGGTGTATCATTAATGGACCACTGGGGTGTCTCTTGGATTTATATAGTATGTTTATTAACTATATAATATAAAAATACAAAGTGACATGGTAATTGTTTGACTAATTAACTAATAGTTAAAACTAAAAGATAAGGTTAATATAGTGACCCAAACCAGTCTAAAACCTATTGTTTGAGTGGTTTTCCACCCTTCCCCACCTTAAAATTTAAATAACCTACTTTTTATCCATTGAAACTGAATATTAATTTATTATAAAATAATATTTCTCGCTTTTCCAAAGGTGCCCCTCACCCCTCTTATAAAAGGGCACTCCCCCCTTCTCATTAATTCACACCATAAAAGCCTTTTGGTTCAGACAACCCCTACCCAAATACTCTCTAAACATCCCTCAACTCATCCTAGAGGCCTTCCATTAATCTGAAATCCAACATAAGGAGTCCTTTTGATCAAATCAAACGGAAGAACCCGAAGAAGAGGTAATGTTTTCACCACCCTTTTTCAAGTTCCTTTCTTCTTCAAATTCTTCTTTCTTTGTTATTACATTTATAAAATAATAACTCCAATATCTTATATATACTGTGATTTTATTATAAATATGGTACAACCATATTCAGTATTCAATCCATCCTTTGAATGACATGTCACCATACGTGCGTACGTACGTCTTACTGTCTCCACTTCGTGGTGTAAATGTCATTCAATAAATTATTATTTGGATGGGTATAATAATGATGTGTAATTCATATAAATAATAAATATAACATGATAATAATTCTGTATATATGATATACCATCCAATTAAATATAATTTTAATATAAAAAGAATGATATTGTCGCTCGTGCATATGTACGGACTACCGTCTCCACGAACCTGATGAGATTCATTCTCCATCATATCCATTCAAGTATAATTATCTTTTGATGATTTAAAAATAATGTTTAAGGACATGATATCATTCTGGATATGAATAAGATAAAACCTATCCATGACAAACATGGCTTACGTAACAAAACATATAAAATAAAACGAGTAAGTTAACACACGAAACAACGATAATTCTAAGATATTATTAACAAATCAATGTTAAAAGATAATATATGATATCATATTAATGTATATGATTTTTGTATAATTTAATAACAATTTTTTCACCATTATACAGGAGGTTAACATACCATCGTCTAAGGAAAAGCAAAAGGTGAGGGTTTATTTCACAATCTCTTCATTATCAGAGGTTGTTTATATGTAATTATCTACAGGGACTTCTTTATCATCCACATCCATGTTTCTTAAAGATGTATTTCAAATAATTCATACTATTTTATAGAATATGGTTTAAATTCATTTATACCCTTTTTTGACTTTTTACAAAAGATTTATAAAGGAATCTTTCCTTTGTTTTCCAAACAAGGCCCTTTTTAACCTTTTTGATAGAATTAAGGTAAGAATGTCTTTTTTAACTTATACGGCGGGTGCGGATATTTTCCGCCATTATAAAATCATAGAAGATTACCATACAATCTTCTAATAATATTTTCAAAGTAAAAGTTTTTTTTATAATTATGTGACTTTTAAATGATTTCCAAAAAATATATATTTCTCTCAAATAGTTTTGATTTCATCTATTTCAACATCATTTGATGGATTTTAGGTTTATTTGACATTTATTTATTATGATACAAATCTTCTATATTCTATTGAAGGTTTTGTGATTTGTTTGACTGTGGATGTGTTATTTTTATACCATTCATGGCTTATGGAAAAAGTATTGACATTTCGTGTGCTAGTTTTAATACGA
The DNA here is from genome assembly GCA_963277665.1 of Viscum album. Taxonomy (NCBI): domain Eukaryota; kingdom Viridiplantae; phylum Streptophyta; class Magnoliopsida; order Santalales; family Viscaceae; genus Viscum; species Viscum album. Next base: position 846,579,452 of record OY728128.1, read on the forward strand.
ATGTTTATGTTATTTTTAAACCTGTTCATATGAGGAATGCATTTGACTTAATAAGTGACCGGTGGAGCCCGCTATAGCTCCTCGATGCATCGGTAGGTCTCATGAGACAAACTAGTGTCTTATCACAAGGCCTTGACAAAATATTATTTGTAGTATTGGCATGAGGCCTTGGTTATGTGGTTATGATAGTCTGGCATTATGCATTCCATCATTATGAAAGTGGTTATTGATATTGCATGTGATTATTCGACTAGTAGAATATCAATGTGAATAAGTATATATAATTATTTCATTTTATTTCTTCCATATTTTTCTGAAGTATAAGTTTTAAAAGGATTTTGTTTTAGTTATACATTACCTTAAATGTTTAAGCTTATTTACTAAAGTTCCCGCTATATTGTTGTCCTTACTGGGCATTTGAGCTCACCCCTTTCTATGTTTTATTTTTCCCAAAGATGTGAAGATGTATTTTATGAATGACCTATCGGGATAGTATGAGGGGAAAAGATTTTGGTCTATGGAGACTATATTGTTGTATTTTTTCATTTTATGATGCAATGTAATGTTTATAAATGTACCTAGTGTTTCCAAAACTACTAAACTAATCAGTCTTTTGAGACTTGATCTTTCTTGTGATCATGCCAATATTATGTAATAATGCACCGACTCTGGGTAACTGGGGTCGGGGCATTACAGTTGGTATCAGAGAATTTTAGTACAAACCTTTGAAGCTAGATTTAGATAAACTCTGATTAGAGCACATAGATTTAAGATGGACATTAAGGATTAGTATAGAAGAACTTCCTAGAATTTTGGTATTGTAGATATTTTTTGAGTTTTCCGAGAAATACATCCATGTATGGATACGAGCAGGTAGAGGCGGCTCTGGCACAGATGTACCTAGGGGTAAAACCCAAAACACCACTTTGATCTAGACTCGAACGGGGACTAGTGCACGACAACGGGACTTGGTGCACTCCTGGTTAGAACACTGCTAGGGATATGCTTAGGATAGATCTCATTTTCTTTACAAATAATTATGAATGGATTATGAGTATATACATCCTCAAAGGGAAAATTTTTATGATTATGGATTATATCCATAAATAGTTCAATTTATGTTAAGAGTTTTATGAGTATGGAATTATGTATTTTGATTCATAATCGAATCTAGTTTATGAAATTTTTTAGAAATGGCGCCTTGTGGAAGAAATGGAAACCATATCAATGCACGCACTCCATGTAGGTATTTCGCTCTGGCTCAAGATAATTATAGTTGAGCTGGTGATGCAACTGGTGCTGATTATCTAATCACCATACCGGGACAACTCACTCAAGTTATGAATAATAACATTACCCGTATGGAGCACCCTGATCCGTAGCATGGAGGATCGATGTTAGATCGCTTCATGAGGCAACAACCATCAATGTTCAATGGGAATACAAATCCCTTAGTAGCTGTGCAATGGATAAATTCCATAGAGAAAATATTTCAGGCTTTGTGGAGTAATGAAAGGGAAAAAGTTATAATGGCAGTTTTCCGCCTCACTGGAGATGCTGATCAATAGTGGTCATTGATTCAAAACATGAAGGAAGATGATGAGGTATCAAATATTGAATGTAGGGAGTTCAAATATCTATTTTTAGAAAAATACTTTCCTCGTGTCCATCGAGAAAATATGTAAAGGAAATTTTTGAGTCTGAGACAAAAGGAGGATGAGATTGTCGCATAGTATGAGGCTAACATTATGAGGATATCATGGTATGTTGTAGATTATATACATAACCCAAGAAGTAAGATTGATCGTTTCTTTGATGGGTTAAAACCATTTCTCTGTCGATCAATAGTCTCACAATCCTTCTCGTCGTATGAAGGCATTGTCTCATGTGCTATCAAGACAGAAAAGGAATTATCTAAGTCTTATGACATTAAAGCAAAGCAAGAGAAGAAGAGATCTTCTAATCAATCTGGGAATGGAAATAAGGGGATGAAGGGAAATGTTGAATATCCATTATGTGGTAAATGTTGGAAGAAACACCTCGGTACTTGCTTAAAAGGAATGGGAGTCTGTTACAAGTGTGGTGAAAAAGGCCACCAAGCTCGTGATTATAAGGGGAAGAAGGAAGCTACCAATGTCCAAGGCTAAAATTTCAGGGAGATGGGAAATTATGCAAATGAATGTCCTAAGCATCAGGGGAACTTACCTCAGAGAATTCCAAGGGATCATGACCAAGATTATGCTATCACTACTGCTGAGGTAGAAGCTCTGAAAGATGTGGTGGAAGGTAATTTAATGGTTTCCTCAAGTTTAGAAAAAGCATTATTTGATTCTGTATCATCGCATTGTTTCATATCTTCCCAGTTTTCTAAAAAAATTAGATATTTCCAATTTGATTTAACAATGGAGTTGTCAATTAAAACTCCTAAGGGAAGTATCATTGCAACAAAGTTTTGTGAATCAGTCCCCATTAGAGCTCAGAAATGTTCTTTATCTGCTGATATCATCGTCATACCTATGATTGAGTTTGATATAATCCTCAGTATGGATTGTCTTTCAGACCATGATGTGAAGATTTATTGTAAGAAGGAGGTTACGATTTTTGATGATGATGATAAGGAACACCTTATCTTTAGATCATAATCGTCACCACCTAATTCTTATCTAGATCCACCGCCAGTAGCTCAACTAAATTCAAATATTGGGGAGAAAGAGAATGAAATGACTGTGGGTGAGGAAAGGAATGTTCAATTAGAGGATGTACCTATTATGAAAGAATATGTAGATGTTTTTATGGAATATTTACCTAGACATCCTCCAGAACGATAAGTTGAGTTTTCCATTGATTTAATTCCTGGATCAAGGCCTATATCGAAGTCCCCTTATAGAATGGACACTATAGAATTAGTTAAACTAAAGAAACAACTAGAGGAATTGAATAATAAGGGATTTATTCGCCATATTCTTTCTCTATGGGGAGCCCCTTTTCTTTTTGTTAAAAAGAAAGATGGATCTATGAGGTTATATATCGACTACAGGGTGAGAAATGCTATAACAATAAAGAACAAGTATTCCCTACCTCGCTTTGATGATTTATTTGACCAACTGCATGGAGCTCAATACTTTTCAAAGTTTGACCTTCGATCTGGATACCATCAGTTGTGTCTGAATAAGGAGGACATTCTAAAGACAGCATTTCGAACAAGGTACGGGCATTGCGAGTTTACAGTAATGCCTTTTGAGATGACTAATGTACCCTCTGTATTCATGGATCTAATAAATAGAGTTTTCAAGGAATATAATGATGATTTTATGGTGATATTTATTGATGATATCTTGGTATACTCCAAAACATACGAAGATAATGAAAATCACTTGAGCATTATCCGGAAGACTCTGAGAAGACATGAATTATATGGGAAGTTTAGATAGTGTGAATTCTGGCTTTAGGATATTTCTTTTCATAGCCATATTGTCTCTAAAGATGGAATCTATGTTGATCATTCTAAGACCAAGGCAATCCAAAAATGTCCAGAACTTATGATTATAACTGAGGTACACAGTTTTATTGGTTTAGCAGGTTATTATCGACATTTCATCCAGAATTTTTCCCAATTGGCTAACCCATTAACAAAGCTCACACATGAGGGGGTTAAATTAGTTTGGAAAATGAGTGTGAAGAATGTTTTGAAAAACTTAAGAGAATATTAGTCAATTCTCTTATATTGAATCTACCATCGGGGAATTATGGGTTCGTTATTTATATGGATGAATCGAAGAATGGACTTGGTTGTGTCCTTATGAAGAATGATAGGGTTATTGCCTATGCATCACGACAGTTGAAAATTAATGATAAAAACTATCCTACTCATGATCTCTAGTTAGAATCTATGATATTTTCTTTGAATATATAGAGCCACTACCTCTATGGTGAAAAATGTGAGATTTATATTGATCACAAGATTTTGAAGTATATTTTTTCACAAAAAGAACTCAACATGAGGCAAAGGAGATGGCTTCAATTACTCAAGGATTATGATTTTACGATACTCTGCCACCCGGGGAAGGCAAATAAGGTGGTAGATGCTTTGATCATAAAAGATCATGGAGTTTTGAACAATATTTGAATTGAAAGGGATCCAATTTTCAAGGATATAGTGAAGATGGATATGGGAATTACCATGGAAGGTGAAACATCAATACTTTTTCCAATGGTTGCCAAACCATCTTTATTAGAAAGGATTAAGAGTTCTCAGACTGATGTTGAAGAATTTCAAAAGAAGATTAAATATGTGAATGATGAGAGATTGAGAGACTTTGTGTGTGAAGATGGAATTTTGAAATTTGGGAAGAGACATTGTGTTCCCGATATACCTGATTTAAAAGGAGAATTGTTAGACGATTCTCATAGATCCAATTTATTTATACACCCTGGGAGAACCAAAATGTATAGAAATTTAAAGGAACATTTTTGGTGGGACAACATGAAGAGTGAGATTACTGATATTGTGTCAGGATGTATGGTTTTTCAACAAGTGAAACCTGGAAGGCAACATCCTGGAGGAGTCATGAAACCTCTTCCCATACCTAAGTGGAAATGGAATAATATCACTATGGACTTTGTCATGGGACTACCAAAGACTCCTAGAAGGAACAATTCAATATGGGTCGTTGTTGATCATCTTACCAAGTAAACACATTTTATTGCTATAAGGGAAGATTTACCACTTGAATGTCTAGAAAGAATATATATTAATGAAGTTGTGAGACTTTATGGAGTACCCCTATCGATTGTTTCGGATCGAGATCCCTGTTTTACTTTGAGATTCTGGAAGAGTCTTCTGAATGCCTTGGATACTGAACTGCATTTGAGCACTGCATACCACCCTCAAACAGATGGACAATCAGAATATACTATTCAATCCTTAGAAGACATGTTGAGATACTTCTCGCTTGACTTTTAGGGTATGTGGGACCAATATTGACCTCTAGTAGAATTTTCCTATAACAATAGCTTCCATTTGAGTATTCAGATGGCACCATATGAAGCATTATACAGAAAGAGATGTCAAACACCAACCTGTTGGGATGATGTTGGTGAATGAAACCTTGTAGGCCCAAAACTGGTGGATGAAACAATGGAAAAGGTCAAGGTAATCCAAAACCACATCAAAGCAGCTCAAAGTAGGCAGAAGAGCTATATCGATAACCGAAGGATGGATTAGTAATTTTAGGTAGGAGATCACGTTTTCTTGAAGGTATCTCCCTGGAAAGGAGTTATACATTTTGATAAGACGAGTAAATTGTGTCCTAGGTACATTGGACCTTTTGAAATTATAGAATGAATTGGGGCTGTAGCTTACCGTTTGGCAATGCCGCCAAGTCTCTCCAAAGTTCACGATGTGTTCCACGTATCACTGTTGAGGAAATACATGCCTAACCCAACGAATGTACTAACCTATGAGAAATTAGAACTGGAACCCGATCTTTCTTTTTGCGAAGAGACCACCAGGATTCTTGATACAAGAGAACAAGTCATGAGAAATCAGATGACTCGTCTGGTAAACATTTTATGGAGAAACCACAAGATGGAAGAGGCAACGTGGGAACCCGCAGAACTTATGATTAAGAACCACCCGAGTCATTTTATACAGTAATTTTCTAGAAATTTTGAGGATGAAATTATTTGAAGGAGGGGAGAATTTAACACCCCAAGATTCCATGGTACGCTTATCTTTGAATAATACAGTAGCGTGTGTTGTATGCAACTTTGAGTTCTAACACACACCACAACCAATCAAACTAGCCATTATGAATAGTAATACCCAATTTTTGAATTTTTATAAATTTTATCTCTCAAAATGGGATTCATTTTTGGATTTGGAGTTTCGAATTTAGCCTAAGGTGAAATTTTGGTACTTTTCGGATAATAATTATATTTTTATGAATAGTGAAAATTACTAAATTTTAATTAAAAACAACTTTTTAAATAAACATAATTAATAGTGATAAATTATTAATTTGAGTGGTTTTAAAGTATATTTAAAATATATTTTTACCATTTAATAAAATTTTGGTCATTGTACATAATTTCACAATTAAACAGGACATGAACAAGTATCAATCTTTTGATAGTTATTATATCTTAAAAACTCGCTTTTTGTTTTGATAGTGGGAATTAGTTTTAAATTTATATCTTCCACTTCTGTGTTTTGAATTTGGAAAAATGGATTCCATATTTGGAATCAGGATTTCCAAATTTTTTAAATAGGTAACTTTTTTTTTAGACATTTTGAATAATTACTTCGGTAAAAATTTTATTTACCATGGTTAAAGGATAAATCCGGTAAATAAGGGTTGACAAATAATATTATAATAATAATAAATTATTCTAAAACGTGTCCTAACATTATTGGGGGATACCTTTCCCACCATGGGAATCTTTGGGTCGATTTTGGGACCCCATAGAGCCACTTGTAGATGATAGGGACACTTTATTTTAATTAAGATAAAATAAATACAAAAATGACATTAGCACATATCTTTCAGCAAAACAATTTTTACATAGGGTTATATAAGCTAGATTATCGACTATAAATATTCATTAGAAATAGAAAAATCTTTCCTACATAATTTTATTTTATTTATAATTTTTAGACATTAAATAATTTAATTTATTTATGACACAATGGAGATGAAGTAATTACCTAGTTAATGAAAAATTAGAATAATTGATATTATAAATACCCAAATAAATGTAATTTGAGAATTTTTATAAATAACAATAATTTTATAGGTTAATATGACATGTTAGTATTGATTTAATTGACTTTTTATGAAGTAATAATTCTGTTATGAGTTTTATAAAAATTAATTATTGAATAGTATCAAAATTGACATAAAAGAGTTTTTAAAACAAATATTATATTACTAATTGATATTAAATTTCTAAAAATCTAAGGTTTGGAAAATATACTTATATAATGATAGGTGTATTATTAGTGGACCACTTGGGGGTATCTTGGATTATATAGTATGTTAATTAACTATATAATATAAAAATAAAATGTGACATGGTAATTGTTAAACTAATTAACTAAGAGTTAAAACTAAAAGATAAGGTTAATATAGTGATCCAAACCAGTCTAAAACCTATTTGTGGAGTTTTTTTCGACCCATACCCACATTAAAATTTAAATAATCCACTTTGGAGCCATTATAAACCGAATATTAATTTATTATAAAATAATATATCTTGCTTTTCCAAAGGTGCCCCTCACCCCTCTTATAAAATGGCACTCACCCATCTCATTATTCCACACCTTAAAAGGCATTTGGATCTGCAATCCCCTACCCAAATACTCTCTAAAATTCCATAACTTCATCCTAGAGGCCTTAATTTAGTCATAAATCCATCCTATGGAGTCCTTTTGATCAAATCAAAAGGAATAACCCGAAGACGAGTTAATATTTCCACCACCCTCTTTCAAGTTCCTTTCTTCTTCAACTTATTCTTTATTTGTTATTCCCATTCTCAAATAATAACTCAAGTATCTTATATATAATTTTATTTTATTATAAATATGTTACAACCATATTTAGTATTCTATCCATCCTTTTAATGACATGTCACCATATGTGCGTACGTACGGCTTACCGTCTCTACGTCGTGGTGTAATTGTCATTCAATAAATTATTATGTGGATGGGTATAATAATGATGAGTAATTAATTTATATAATAAATATAACATGATAATGATTCTGTATATATGATATACCATCCAATTATATATTATTTTAATATCAAAATAATGATATTGTCGCTTGTGCGTACGTACGGACTACCGTCTCCACAAACGCGATGAGATTCATTCTCCATCGTATCCATTAAAGTATAATTATCATTTGATGATTTAAAAATAATGTTTAAGGACTTGATATCATTCTGGATATGAATAATATACAACCTATCCTTGACAAACATGTCTTACATAACAAAACATGTAATAGAAAATGAGTAAGTTAACACCCGAAACAACGATAATACTAAGATATTATTAAGAAATCAATGTTAAAAGATCATATATGATATCATATTAATGTATATGATTCTTGTATAATTTAATAAAAATTATTTCACCATTATACTGGAGGTTAACATACCATCGACTAAAGAAAAGTACATTGTAAGGGTTTATTTCACAATCTCTTCATTATCCGAGGTTGTTTATACGTAATTATCTACTGGGACATATTTATCATCCACATCCATGTTTCTTAAAAATGTATTTCAAATCACTCTTACTATTTTATTGAATATGGGTTAAATTCATTTATACCCTTGTTTGAAATTTCACAAGAGGTTTATTAAGGAATCATTCTGTCGTTTTCCAAACAAGGTCCTTTTTAACCTTTTTAACAAAATTAAGGTAAGAATGTATTTTTTTAACTTATACAGTGGGTGCTGCTATTTTCCACCATTATAAAATCTTAGAAGCTTCCCTGACAAAATTCTATGAATATTTTCAAAGTAAAAGTTTTATTTTATAATTATGTAACTTTTAAATGATTTTAAAAAAAGATATATTTCTCTCAAATAGTTTTGATTTTATCTATGTCAATATCCTTTGATGGAATTTAAGCTTATTTGAAGTTTATTTATTATGATACAAATCTTCCATATTGTATTAAAGGTCTTGTGATATGTTCGAATATGGATGTGTTATTTTTATACCAATCATGGTTTATGGAAAAAGTATTTACATTTAGTATGCTAGTTTTAATAGGAATGTTTATGTTATGTTTAAATCTGTTCATATGAGGAATGCATTGGACTTAATAAGTAACGGGTGGAGCCCGTTATATCTCCTCGATGCATCGGTAGGTCTCATGAGACAAATTTGTGTCTTGGCACAAGTCCATGAAGAAATCTTATTTGTTGTTTTGGCACAAGGCCATGGCTATACGGTTATGATAGTCTGGCATTATGCATTCCATCATTACAAAAGTGGTTATTGATACTGCATGTGATTATTCGACTAGTAGAATATCCTTGTGAATAAGTATATGGCATTATTTGATTTTATTTTTTCCATATTATTCTGAAGTTAAAGTTTTAATAGGATTTTGTTTTAGTTATACATTGCCTTATATGTTTATTCTTATTTATGAAAGTTTCCTCCATATTGTTATCCCTACTGGGAATTTGAGCTCACCCCTTTCTATGTTTTATTTTTTCCTAGGATGTGAAGAATTACTTTATGAATGACCTGCAAGGATAATATAAGGGGATAATAGTGTGGTCTATGGAGACTATATTGTTGTAGTTTTTCATTTTATGATGTAATGTAAACTTTATGAATGTATCTAGTGTTTCCAAGACTACTAAACTAATCGTTCTTTCGAGACTTGATCTTTCTTGTGATCATGCCAATGTTATGTAATAATGCACCGACTCTGGGAAACTGGGGTCGATGTGTTACATTTTGAATATGAGGAATGATATGAAAAAGTGATAAAAACATTAGAAGAATTATTTACCTAGAATGAAGTCACCACTATTTAAGAAACCTAGTAGGGGGTTGAATTATACATGGCCTCTTAAGGGCATTGGATGCATAGTCAAATAGTAGCATCTTTTGGATGACATGTCTGTTATGTAGAATACTTATGAAAGGACGCGTAAGGGAACATGATGCATAGTCTGGCAAAAGAACTCTCAAAAATTTACTTTTCTACTGCTAAAAATCCAGTGAATGTTTATGGAGATTCAAATTTTACAAACCATAGAGTTTTCTGTATAGAGAGAGGTACTTTAATATTGAGAAGATATTTCCAAAAAAGATTGTATAAGAATTGGATGAATTTCACTCCTACAATGGTCTGACCCAAACACAGGGAAAGTAAATATAAACCATAGAGTTGAATACTTTCATATCAGGAAAAAGAACACGGGACAAATATGTTAAGGATGTCTATTTTTTTTTACAGATCCCTACATATTTTCGTTAAGATAACTAAATAAAAAAGAGGTTTTCTTACCAAGAATGAAGTTACAATTATTTAACAAACCCATTAGGGTGTTGAATTATGCAGGTCCACCTAAGGGAAATGGATACATAGTCAAATAGTAGTATCTTTTGGCTAACAAGTATGTTATGTAGACTATTTTTGCAAGGACGCCTAAGGGAACGTGTTGTATAGTCTGGAAAAAGAACTCTCAGAAATTGGACATTTTGTGACCAGAAGTCGGGAAAAGGGTTATGAAGATCTGGAATTATTTAAGGATAGGAGTATGACAGATAAAAATGGGCATTTTTCAATGCATGTAGAGATACACAGACCAATGCTAACCATAATCATGTTGTGGCTGGGTCCTGAATTGAGGTGTTGGACTTCACTACGTATCTCATAAGGATGGGAATCAATCCATACATAGTTCTTGAAATATAGTTTAGTGTCATGTGGGACGAAATTATGGGAGATCATAGTTTGGGGTCATAGAGCTCAGACCATAATAATGAATACATCATGTGTGTTTTCACAGGGACTTTTCAGCCAGGGGACTGAAAGTAAAATTTGGGGTTAGGACCGAAGACTTTTGGTTAGATTCGAGGGACACTCGAACATCCAAAATATCCCATAAGGATGGGAATAAATCCATATGTAGTTCTTGAAATACCATTTGTACAGATTTGGTTCGTACAAGTTAAGGGTGAAATGTGACTTTAGTGTAATGATGGTTTGACCCAAGATAATAGGTTCGAGCATTGCCATGTATGCACGTAGTCTTTAGAATCAAAACATGATTTGATATCAATGTAAATATTTATTACCTTTCAGGTGAGGGTGTCAAATAATTTTGTAGTTTATTTTCGTACAAGACAAAAGTGCAAACAGTTTAACATCATATAGAAAGGACGATGGTGAACCAATATAAAAAATATTGGTTCTGAGGGTGGATTCACAAATAAACATCGTATGAGAAGAAGGTGAAACGATGTGAAGAGACTGATTTTGGGCTTGACCTCAGAGGGTTGCCTATGTACCCAACCTAGAGGGCAAAGATCAAAGTTCGTGTAGTTCAATTAAAGAATGAATTGGTAATCAAGTTGTTCTTGAGGAAAACGACCCAAAACAAAATGGTGTTGGGAATTATGCATGGTTAGAGGCCCAGAGAGGGTGTTATGGTTGAAGTTAACTCTATGCTCTTTTGATTCATACTCAGTGTGAGAAACAAGAAGTAGAAACAACCTTAACGATGCACAGTTTAATGTCATGTTGGATATATAGAGGGACTATGCAGTTTAAAGTCTTACAGTGAGGAGTAATGGTGCTACAGAGTTTAGTGTCATGTAGAAGAGAAAAAATACAGTTTAACATCATGTAGGACATATTAAGGGACTTTTTTCTGTTTTATGTCATGTAGGATGAATGAGAAGTATAGTTTAACATTATGTAAGACAAATATAGGGACACAGTTTAACGTCATGTTGGACGTGAACATAGTTTTGTGTCATGTTAGACAATAAGGGTGTTGTATAGTTTAGCATCTTGTAGCTAAAACGATGGGGACAATACAGTTTAATGTCATGTTTGAAGAAAAAGGGACTTTTCATTTTAATGTCATGCTGTAAGGACAAAAGAAGACACAGTTTATCGTCATGTTGGACGTATTGGGGACTTTTCACAGTTTAATGTCATGTTGGACGATGGCACAATTTCACGTCATGTTGGACGATTGTGTGAGTAGTTTAAAGTCATATGCATGGACCAACGATTATGCAGTTTAGCGTATTGCTGGACGTATTAGTATTTTTGTTACAAAAAATACTTCTTCAGAAATCTTTCATTGGTTGGAGTAGGGTGAGTTCTCCATCCATTAAGATTAAAGAATAAGCTCCATTGGAGTTGACCTTATGTATTGAATAAGGTCTTTCCAATTTTGGTTCCAACTTGGGAGGTTTTTTTCCTAGTATCATTGGTCTTCTGAGAACCAATACTAATTCTCCCTGAATGAATTAATTAAGTATAACTTTCTTGTTGAAAGCGCGTGCTATTCGATTCTGATAGACCTCCAAGTGGGGCAAGGTGCACAATATTTTCTCGTATAATCGTTCCAATTCATCCAATTGCTTTTGATATTGTTCATCTGTAGATGACTGATCACAAATGGATACCCTGAGTGAGGGTAATTGAACCTCAATAGGGAAGACTGCATCTGTTCTAGATACCAATGAATATAGAGTTGACCGCATTGCAGTGCGGGCGGTGGTTCGATAATCCCATAAATCATGAAAAAATTTATCAGGCCATGAATTTTTACCTTTATCCATCATCTTTAGCAGTGTATTTGAATGGGTCTTGTTGAAGGCTTCCATTTGGACATTGGTCACTGCCTGATACCGAGAGGAATGGTTGGATTTGATGTTGTATTCTTGATACAACTTCTGTACCTCAGATGAATAGATGTTGGTGCCATTTCCCATCAATATGGTATGAGGGACACCAAATCTGGTTATGATGTTAGACATAATGAGGCTAAGAATGCTTTTAGAACCGACTTCCTTGAGAGGTATTACCTCTTCCCATTTGGAAAAGAAGTCAGTAGTGGTAAGAATGTACTTAAACTACTTGGATATAGCTGAAGGATAAGGTCCTACTACATCAATTTCTCATGTGGAAAATGGCTACGAGTACTCAGCTGTATGAAGAAACTCTGGGGGATGATGAATGAAATTGGCATGTATTTGGCAAGAGTGACACTTCTTTCTGAAATCAACCCAATCTTGTATCATTGAAGGCCAAAATAATCGAAGCCTTCAAATTCCCTCAGATAGTATATTTCCGGACAGATGGGCACCATAGACTCCTACATGCACTTCTTTAATGACAGTAATTGTCTCTTCACCATCAATGCATTTGAAGAGAATTCCATCAAAACCACTTTTGTAGGAAATTTTATCTAGGTGATCTAGGCTATCATAAAGAGTGAAATTGACCACACGTCACCAGATTTGTTCTTTCCAAGCTCTATCAGGTGTAAGTATTCCATTTTGAAGGTATTTCCTGATAGGTGTCATCCATCCCGTAGTATCGCCATATGGTTCATAAATGGGACAAATTTCATTGATTTCCTCTGTTTTGATGTGAACATAAAATGAAATTATTCGACTGTGGGAAATAATGATGATTGTCTCATCCCGATTTGGATCTACTAGAGTTGTTGCTATATTATCCAGTGCATCAGCATGGGCATTTTTTGATCACGGGACATAAGAAAATGTCGGTTCTGAAGGAAATTCCTCCATTAACTATCATACGTAATCATACAAAGGGATTAACTCTTTTTTTTTCTGATGGCATAATCCCCATTGACTTGTTTGATTACCAGGTCCGAATCACCTTTCAATGTTAAGTGATTCACATGTACTTGAAGCACCAACTCCAATCCAGTGATGAGATCTTGGTATTCTGCTTCATTATTTGTAAAGCCTCCCAATAATGAGAAAGAATAGGGTAACATTTCCTTTTTTGGAGAAATGAGCACAATTCCAATCCCAACATTATTGAATTTAGGATCTTTTATTTTCCTCCCTGTTGGACTTCTGGAAGCACCGTCAAAGTACATTTCCCATGTTTGAAGACTATCTTGAACAAAAAAGACCTCCTCATCAGGAAGTTCAATATTTGGAGATGTATCTTCTACTAAAGGGTGTTTAGTAAGGAAATCAGCTAAATCTGGTCCCTTTATTGCCTTTTGAGACACATATTGGATATCAAATTGCTGCAAAATTACTGCCCACCATGCTAGACGTCCTGTAAGCATTGGACGACTAAGGATGAATTTAAGTGGATTATTGTGAGATACCAATTGGACCTCGTGATGTTAATGGTAGTGTATTAACTTTGGAATGCAAATATTAACTATAAGAAGCACTTTTAAATAAATGAATATCGGGTTTTGTCTTCAAGCATATTCCGACTGAGATAGTAAAGGCTATTTTCATTCCCAACATCATTCATAAGGGCAAGGAAGGCTCCCAATGATCTCTCTAAGGCTGTAACATAAAGAATAAGTGGTTTTACTTCAACAAGAGGCATTAATAATGGTGGACTCAAGAGATATTTCTTGAGAATATTGAATTGTTCTTGACATTCTTCAGTCCACTGCTATGTGACTCCCTTCATCATCAAATTGGTGGAGGGTAAACTTTTTCCTACCAAATTGGAGATGAAACACGGAATATAATCCAAGTGTCCTTGAATTACTCTCAATTATTTCAAATTCCGAGGAGGTGACATACCAATTATTGGCTTTTTCTTCTAAGGATTGACTTCGATACCACAATGGTGAACAACAAAGCCGAGAAATTTTTTTGAGGTTACCCCAAAAGCACATATTAAGGGGTTCATCTTCAAATTATGTTGCTGAAGTTTGTGGAATATGAATTCTAAATCAGCCAAGTGATTAGAACATTATTTGGATTTAACCACAAAATCATCCACATAACATTCAACAATATTCGCTTAAAAGGGTTTGAAGATACGATGCATGGGACGCTGATAAGTTGTGCCAGCATTCTTCATGCCAAAGGGAATTACCCGATAGAAAAACACACCCTGAGGGGCTCTAAAAGCTCCATATTATTCATCTTGTAGAGGCATTTGGATTTTCTTATATCCATAATATCCATCCATGAAGGAAAGTGCTTCATAGCTAGCTGTTGCATCAATTAAAAGTTCTGTAATCGGAATTGGAAAATCATCCTTAGGACAATGCTGATTAAGATCTCTGAAATCAATGAAAACACTAATTTGTGCATTCTTCTTTTTCAAAGAGACAATATTAGCCAACAACATGGGATATTGAACTTCTCTGATGAATTTAGCTTTGATAATCATATCCACTTCAGCTTAAATTTTAGAAGCAAAGGTTGGGTGTGTTATTCTAGCGGCTTGTTTGAATCCTCGATGTTCTTCTGGAAAACTCAAATGATGAGTAGTAACATCAGGATCAATCCCTATCAGCTTTGTATAGTACCAAGCAAATATATCTCGATTTTACTTTAAAAATGAAACATACATCTTGTTCTCTTCAATAGTCAGGGCCGCACTAATTAATGTTGGGTGTGGATCTTCTTTTGTACCCAGATTTATTTCACTATGTTCATCCACAGTGGTATAGATACCCTCATCAAATGTTAGTGTAGCACCCCTGATATCTTCCTCGACTTCTTCTATATGTGTTATTTCTTCTGTTTCTACTCACATAGTAGATGATGAAGCAGAATTTTCATGATCTGAAGAGATATTAAAATTTGAACATCTTGAAGAAGAAGCTTCCATTTCTCACCCTATTGATGATGAAGGGTCTTCCTTGGGCAATAAAGAAGAGATGATGGATTGATAATCCACATCATCATTCACCTCTAACATTGTTATAACTTCTTCTATTCTGGTTGGTGCAGTATAGACTTGCTGGATTTAGCGGATGAAATGGAGACATTTCTATTTAAGATTTCATCATTTCTAGGAGAAACACCACTTTCTCCCATGATCTATGGATTTATTTCCCTAATTGGAATTATGGATGTTTCCATAAGAGTATATTGATTTGGGTCTATCCTATCAATTTGACTGATAGATAAAACGTAATTTGTACTCACATGTGTGAATGGGTTTTCTGGAATCTTTTTCAAACCATATGGAGCATTAAATTTGGTAACCTCCTTTTTTGTGGATTTTTCCTTTCCCATCATGTGATAGAATTCCACCTCAATGTATTGAGATTAACATGTCTTGAATGGGGCCTTATCTCCATTAAATTTCCTAATTTGACCATTAAAACAATATTTGAGACATTGATGGCATGATGAAGGGATAGCCGTATGTTGATGTAGCCAGGGTATTCCAAGCAAGATGTTGAAGTCTATGTCATGATCAACACCCAGGAAATCTTATTTGGATAAAATATCTCCAAACTGAGTTCTGAGTGTAATCTCGCCCAATGATTCTTTTTCATTTTTATCATATCCTTGTAACATCAGAGTATGAGGAGATAAATCAGATTCTGTGAGGTGCAATCAATGAAGTGTACAAATGGGGATGAGGTTGACTCCTGAACCATTATCCAAGAATTCTCTTCAGATGTCTACACCATTGACCTTTCCAGATAAATACCATGTTATAATATGTCTATGCGCACCATTATCTTCATCTTCATCTGTGAGAGATATCACTGCATGGAATTCTACAGGACCATTATCAACATGGTAGACTTCAACCGCAACAATTTAGGTTTCGAATTCCTAAGGACATGACAAAGCCTCGATGGGTGCATCTCAAATATCCTTTGATAGATTCAAGGCATCCAGAATTGATAACATGGCTGATACTTGGGCCAAATGTTTCAAGACATCATATTTTTGATCCAAAGGTCTGTGTTTCCCAATAGGAACATGTGGTTTCGCAGGTACCTTAGAAGTTGATGCTTTGGAAGTAGATGAATCTTGTATTGGGGTAGGAGTTGTAAATACTCCTGGATTTGGAATATTAGACCGAATAGGTCTATTTACTTTCTGAGGATAAGAATATCGAACCTCTAACCGTTCCTCTAGAATAATTGTGCCAGGACTGAATATGCTATTGGTGGAAGAATTTTCTTGTTCTTATTGAGCCCGCTGAAGGGCTCTACCATGAGTTTCTATTACATATAAAGTTATAGCTGGGGTAGAATTAGAATAGTGGCTTATGGGATATCCATGTCTTCCTCTATATCTCAGACCTCTAGAATTTCCTCTAATTCCTCTATTTGATAGAGGGAACTCATGCTCATCAAAATCAAAACTTTGGCTGGCATAAGGATCTGTTAAATGGATCATGTTAACGGAAAAAAATGAATTCTTCTTCTGAGGAAGACTCTCCCTGATTATCCAATTTAGGTTGTGCCATTTGGTGGGGCGGTGAATGTTGTGTGGTTTGGTGGGGTGGTGCCCGTTGTGCCGTTTGGTGGGGCTGTGCCCGTTGCTTTGAAGTAGATGGCATAAAATCTTCCAGAGTCAAAGACAACTTGGGCTTTGACACGATATCATCTTATTCTTATTGTTCATCTTTCTTTGAGTTATGTCATTTCATTGAGGATTTTACCTCTGATGAAGAGGGTTTTGTTGTGCCATTCATAGTAGAATACACAATTGTTTTCTTCACTTGCGTTCGGAAAAATGGAATGAGTTCGGTTGATCATTTTTATGGCCATCCAATCATTATATTTCTGTGTATTTCTATTTTTGACTTCTTTCCACTCGACATCTTCCTCTGGATTTGTAGCAGTAACACATGCTACTGGAGCTAAAGAACCTTTCAATTTGACTTGTCCCGAGTCCACCATCTTTTTCATGAGGTCTTTGAAGACAAAAAACTCTAGAATGGGATGCCCCAACATCTGATGAAATGGGAAATAATTGGGAAGGTCCTCATCTACTTCCTTGTTCGGCCATTTGGGCCATGTAAACTGAACCAAATTATTTTCCAAAGCCGAAATGAAGTAACCAGAAACTTTTTCATTTCAGAAAGAATAAAATTTTCTCTTCAATCCTCAAATTGTTTTCTTCCTTGATCTCTTTGATCATCTTGACGAAATGTACTCTATTGTTGATGCTCAAGATGTGGAGGCCTTCGAAAAGATGAAGGTTTTGATGTAGAATCTGGTACATTTGTTTTTTTAAGCATAACTGTAGTAGTCTCTGCTTTACCCATTCTCTCCCCTGGAGCTGATGGAAGTACATGAGCTTTATCCTTAGTCTTCATAAGAGAGTCTTCAATCGACTGAGCGATCGAAGAAATGTATCAAAACCCTCCTGTGTATTTCACATGGATCAACGGTGTGTGTAATTCATCACGCAGATTTTCCACACATATTGGAAACAACTCTTCCTAAGGGAGTGCTAAGATCAGGGAATAAGTTAATCCCTTCCAACGAGCAATGAAATCTGAAACCCTTTTATTCTCCCTTTTCTTATAATTTGTAAGATCAAAAACTGTTGTTTTGGGAAAAGTTGAGATGAATTGAAGAAGGAATCTTTGATGGAGACCCTCCCACCTGGTAATTGATCGAGATTGCAAGTTTGTATACCAGACAAAAGCAGGCCCTTATAATGACTGTACAAAATACCTATGCTTAACTGCTTCTTGTTGCTGAGGGGTTCCCATCATAGGATCGCAAAGAGAAACAAAATTTGTTAAGTGTTTCTCTGGGTCTCTTTAAAAATTAATGATTGGGAATCTAGTACATGAAATATTTGATTGGGGAGGAATCACATCAACCCATTCGGGGTAAGCTTTCTTTTATGGTTGAATTTTTTAACGCTTTCCCTCTATAGCATCCAACAGAGCTTTTAATTACTCAATAGTAGTTATTAACTATTGAGAAACATTAGATTGATCTTGGACCTTAGTAGGTGCAATAATTATATCTTGGACAGGTGTGGTGGCTAGTACTACAACTGATGGTAACACCACCGATTGTTGTTGTGCATGACCCATAGGTCTTGACCTGTGAGGGTGTACCGGTAATAGAGGATACTCTTGATCCATCTCAGTAGAAGAAACAAATTCCCTTGGCTGATTGACTCCAGAATGCTTAGGAGGAAGACTACCTTGAAGTAGTTCTCCATTCAACCTCCTTAATTCCTTCATTTCCTCCTCCTATTGTGCAAATCTTTACTATAATGAGAACGATTGGAATTCTCAAGGGAATGGTGGAATGTATCCGGATTCTATGATTTCTCCTTGTTGGATGCCTTTAAGAGAGGGGGAAGTTGATTATTTGAAAGAATACCTAGATTTTGGGTAAGCCTTTGATTTCGTGTACACACACCTTCTTCATTTGCGTCTGTGTGTACAACTTCTTGAGCAGGAGAATCCTCATCTAATCCCTCTGAGTGAGCCTCATCTGGGGAATCAGCAACAATGAAATTGTTGACATAAATGGATGAATAATGCATTTCATCCCTTCTATCAGCATTTCTGCGATATTGTCTTCTTCCATGTCCTTGATGAGACATTGCCTTTTATTGATTTGATCCCTTAGGAAATTCTTGACGAACCATAATGTGGAGGGAATATCCTAATAATTAAGCTCTTTGTTCCTCTTGGGGATTCTTCCCTAATCGAGAGAAGATTGACTTTCTCTGAGGAAGATATTGAGGATTTGAAAAAGTCCCTTGTCCTTTGGACTGGGGCTATTCCTGCTGTTCTAGCTCAAATCCTCAAATCCTATTTGTTGATTCTGAGGGTTGGGTTAAAAGAGTCCCCAGTTTGGCAAGCTAGGGTGGCTCTTGAGCTTCTATACCTAAGAGTTTCTTAAAAGATATCCTAATCTTGCTAACATTAGTCTAGAAATTAGGTGGATGCATCAACCTATATCCACTCAAAACACCTGGTTCAAATGAACGTTTGATGATTTCTGACACTTCTGTCACCTGATGATGTGCAAGCTCTAAACTAGAAGCCTGTTCGATATTCTCATTTTCCTGATGCGAGAGTAATTAAACAACATTTTCTTTCTATGCCTGATTTTGAGAAGAACTAGTTGAGCCATGTTCTTGAGTGAGCCATTAATTACAAACAATGCCAATTGGCTATGACCGGCCATGGTAAATAACATTGCATGAAACCGTTTTTTGCGGGCTTTGTTGGACGGAGAGTACAGTGAAATGTAGTTTTCCATTAACACCGCATCCCCTGATATGAATACCATATCAGGCATTGGAAATTAATAGGTTCAATCTTCTTAGTGAGCCAAGGCATGAACACTGAAGGGCTCTCTACTACTTTTCAGCTTTCGGATATCGAGAAATTGAGAGAGATGCCAAGTCAATTTGGCATTATAACCCTTATATTATCTTGACATGATTTTTATATTCATCATAAGACAAATTTTTTTTTCAATTGACAAAGAGTTTTCCACATGTTGAGAAGAATATCTTGAATACATTCTTCCGTAAAAATTTCTGGAATATCATACTGAGAGTAAGCCAAAGGCCAAAACATGACTGGCACATCACCATTCACCAGTTGTATTCTCATATTCAGCACTTCCAATTTATCATTCAATAAAAATTATTCTACATGATTAGACCATATCTAGTGGTTCTTTCTTGCTTCATCAGATTCAACAAGATCGGTAGAGAATTCACTTATCAAACTAGAAGATAAATTACCGAGGGGTGGTTCGAAGAATGACCTACACCCCGAGATATCTTCTGATTAAGAAATCATTTCACCTACTAATGGTAAAGCAACAGACATGACTGGCCTCACATTTTCAAGTGGCTCAAGATAAGAAGGATTTCTCATCACTACATTTTCCTTAGAAGAATTTTCCAGGATATGTGAATTACTACTACGGAGAGGACTTTCGCAGCTAAATTCATCATCATGGGGAGTAACACCATGGTGGGTTATAGAAAAAGATGAAACCTCTTGTTCTTTAGTCTTCTAGCCACATAAGGGGTTATCGTGGCTCTCATCTAAAGATGATACTTCGAGATCGACTGAACTATCATCAAGCAAGCCTTCATGGGGAAGTGTCTGATGAAGACCTTTGGAATTCATGTTCCCACTATTGGGAACTGAGAGAGTATAATCTTGAGTTGCAACATATAATTGACTGAGTGCATCAAGAACTATAGCATTGAGTAAATCCTTATTACATATTGGCCCTTGATTTCTTGACTGTAGAGACCCGAAGTTTGATGTACATGGACATTACATTACTTTTGCGGAATACTTAGTACATAACAATAACACACACACAAGGACCGTAATAGTTTAGTGTCTTTGGAAACTCGGAATATGATCTTCTAATCCTGGTGAAAGATCTTCAACATTTCTCATAATGATTCTCCCCTTTTTTGTTTCCTTACCTAAAACCTTTCTTTATATCCTGGGGAAGAGAAAACATAAAAGGGTGAGCTCAAATGCTCAGTAAGGGTAATCAAAAGAAATATCAATCACATCATACACATAAGAACATAGCTTTTGGAAATCTTAACCTGCAAAAGAGCTCATAATATCATAACATGGGATAAATCATAGAAGTGAAATGTAATCCCAATAATCACAACATAAGATATGAAACTTTGTGGCATACACACATAATCATAGATAATCATTTCTCGTTAGTCAAGACTCATTGCCAAGACTATCTTAGTGGACAAAGTCCCTTTCTGAATCGAGTAATCCTCATTTCAGTCCTGTTTCACTGAACCGGTATAACCTACCATTTCAGCCATGTCTATCTCATGAGATATAAAATCTTTACCCAATGCATTGGAGGGAGATATAGGTCCCACCCATCTTATAATGAATCCTTTCTTATGTGTGCCACATAATCATAAATCATACATCATCGCATAACACATGTAACAAAAATGGGATTCTTGAAACATCATGACATCATAAAACAAATCATATAAGGTAAATGACTTCATAAAAATAATTCCCTCACAACATAGTCAAATAAATGTAATAATAGGGACAAAAATAGAACCCTTTATTATCTTAGATGGAAAATAATTTTGATAAAACACTTGAACTTCATTCTTGAGCAAAATATCCTTTCTACTTCAAAAACACTTTTCTTTTCTTAACATGTCATACAATTATAAACTAAAAGAAGTTGATTAAAAATAAAATCTAAAACTTGTAAAGGAATCTTCTTGGAAATAATGTTTTAAAAATCCATTCATGCTGTATAAGTTAAAAAAAACATTCTTCGTACTTTTTTCGGAAAAGTCAAAAAGTACCTCGTATGAAAAAACGACAAAAGATTCATTTCATATTCTTTACTAAAAACTCACCGAAGGGTAAAATTGGATTTAAACTATTTTAAGTGGATGGAAACAATATTACATATTGAGGTAACATGGATGTGGATGATGAAATACACCCCAGTAAATACCAAAGTATAAACAATCTCGGATAAAAATGAGATTGTGATATTTCCCCTTACCTTAGGTCCGATTTGCTTTGTACGTGTCCGAAGCTCCTGTATAATGATTTAAATAATGTTATTTACTTATTCCAGAATCATACATATTTATATGATATCATAAATGGTCATATTCTTAGCTTCTTGTTAGTAATATTTCATTGTTACTTGTTACTCGGGTCCTTATTGCCTTTTGTTCTTATGCGTGTTTTGCCGAATAAATTCTTATTCTTCTTTTAAGGTTATAGATAACTTACATAAAGAATGTTATTAGTGTAACATATATCATATTTATTCATTCAATTAATTTATATAATTACTATGTAATGATGATCATGTAGAACGAGTCGCATCACATCGTGGAGACGGTATTCCGTACGTACGCACGAGTGATGATATCGTTCCTATGATCGTGGAACTGTATTGTAGTATATATATATTATTTCAGTACCAATATTACTTTATAATAATCATAAATAGTTACTCATTACACCATTATACCCATCCTTGTAAGGTGATGGTGGAAAATAGATTACACCACGGCGTGGAGACGGTATTTCGTATGTACGCACGCGCGGTGATTTCATTTTTCCGTAGGATGGATAGAAGGTGAATTAGGGTTGTTTCATATTTATAATAACATATCAATATGTATGTAATACTGATGTTATTACTTTATCATGAAACAACTAAAGAAGAAGAAGTTGAAGAAGAAAGAAATTGAAAAGATCAGTAATGGATATTACCTCTTCTTTGAAACGCCTCTTTGAATCCTCCACTTAGGGAACTATGATTGGTCTTTGAAGAAGACCAGGAACTCTAGGATTATTCTAGGGAAGTGGAGAAGGGATTTGGGCAGGGTTTGGCCGAGCTTGAGTTCTCAAATTGGTGTGAGGAGGAGGGGAAGGAGGTGCCCTTTTATAAGGGAGGAGAGGGGCACCTTAGGAATATCTCAAAATATTATTTTATATTAAAGTCAAAATCGGTTTATAATGGTTAAAAAGGGTCTTATTTCGAAGCTAAAATGGGGATGGGTCGCAATCCTATCAACCAATAGGATTTAGACAAGTTTAGGGTATTATTGTAACCTTATCAATTAGATTTAACTCTAAGTGAAATAATTTAACTTTTACCGTGTCTTTTTGTTTGATTTCACTATATGGTTAATACACTTACTATAACATTCCAAACGAACCCCAAATTGTTTATTATTAATATATATATACTTATCTAAGTCATTTGGCCTAACCTTAGATTTTTAGGAATAAAATAACAATTAGTAATATAATATTTGATTTAAAAACTATTTTGTGTCAATTTTGACACTATTTGATATATGATTTTTGTGAAAGTCATAACAGAATTATATATTCGAAACAAGTTGATTAAATCAACACTAATATATCATATTAACCTATAAAATTATTGGAATTCATAAAAAGTCTCAAATTACATTTATTTTGGTGTTTATAACATCAATTATGTCAATATTTCATTAATAAGATAATTACTGCATCATCTTTGTGTCATAAATAAATTAAATTATATGATGTCTAAAAATTACAAATAAAATACCATTATGTAGGAAATCTTTTTATATTTCTAATGAATATTTATAGTCGAATTTATCTTATGTATAACCCCATATTAAAAATGTTTTATTAAATAAACATTGATTTTAGCTCTTTTAACTCTTCTTTGAATTAAATAATAATAAATGTACTAATCTAATCCAAGTGGGCCTAAATGATAATATTTTACACTTAAGGTTGTTTTTGGTCGAGATACACTTGTCCAATAGAATTAGAACATGTGTTAGGGTAATATTAATAACATTCTTACCCTTAACTACCGTATTTACTTTTAACCGTGGTAAATAAAAGTAAAAAGATACTATTCATTAAAAATTAGTTTCATCTCATTGAACCACATTTTACTTACTGACATCAACCATGTCTCTCGAATTTTTGAAATTCCATTCACAAAAGCGGTAAAATTAAGTTTTATGAAAAATTCAGTTTTTTTTTACTACCACTTAGTAGTTTCACTATTCATCAAAAATTGATGTTTTTCAGAACAATGCCAAAATTTCATCCTAAGCTATATTTCATATTCCGAATTAAAAAATGAAGTCTAGTTTACCAAATTCATAACATAGAAGTTTCATTAATTAATTTTATAATTAAATCCCGTTGTTAAAACAAATAGCGTGTTTTTAAGAAACAATATCTATCAAAAGATTGACACTTGTTTATGTCTGGTTTAAATGTGAAATTACATCCAATGACCAAAATTGTATTAAATTGTAAAAATATATTCTAAATATAATTTAAAACCACTCAAATTAACAATTTATCACTATTAATTATTTCGATTAAAAAAGTTTTTTTTAATTAAAATTTAGTAATTTTCACTATTCATCAGAATATGAAAGTTATCCGAAAAGTACCAAAATTTCACCTTAGGCTAAATTCGATACTCCGAATCCAAAAATGAAGTCCATTTTGAAAAATAAAATTTACAAAATTTCAAAAAGTGGTTATTACTATTCACAACGGCTAGTTTTAATAATATTTTAATAGCATATCATTGTTTAGTGAAACTCGGTATTGCGTACTACACACGATATCGAGGAAGGTCGCGATTGCGTGTAATGAAAGGCAAGTCAAGGATGCGTGTTGTGCAAGCTCCTTTCGGTGTAGAGTACAACACAAGACATTAATGAAATTAATAAAAATATTTCTCATAAAATCTCGGGGTGTTACATTCTACCCCCCTTAAAATGAATTTCGCCCTCGAAATTCGTCGGGGTTATAAATGGTTTACTATTCGAAAGTTTCTTTAATAGAAACCCACATCGTAAAAAGGAATACCAAAACCAATCTTTAAAAACGAAATTATGAAACGTAACGTTTACCCAAATAAACTAATCGCTGGGTTTCCACATAGGTAAAAATATGGATATGGAAGAGAAATCTAACCATCATGTTCTGATGGAGAGTGGTAGAGAACATGGCTATGGAAAAGCCAGTAATCACAAATCCATAAATTTGTGACGATCTAAGGTACCATCTGATTCATCAGGTATAAGATCACTAGAAAAACATTTTTGGTTTTCAAGATCATTTCCCTAAAGTTGATGGAATTGGAATTAGAAGAAATACTTTCGTGATTTTGGTATAGTCTCACCGTTTGTCGTTCTTTGGACAATTTCCACTTCATCTCTTAAATAAATGAGGTTGAATTTTTCATTCGTAATGTGTTAGCAGATCATGTGATAGAATGATGGGTCATTCCATCTGTCTCAAAGAAAAGGTTAGAAAAGTTATCAAAAAAATACATAAGTCCATCTATAGTAAGATTAATCATATATGGTTCCTAAAACGGGCTTATACTTCATATATCGTACTGCTTAATAAAATAAAACTAGTTTCTACTAAACAGGGACTTCCTGTTGGCCAGTGGTAGGCGATAAAGGCCAGTCGCACTTCGATTGTGGGTTCGATTTCCACAGCCTTGTCCGACGCGATGGGCTGTCGCCCGTCCTTCAGGTTGTCCTTTTTCTAAAACTATATTACTATAACATCCCATCAATAATATCGAAAAAAAACTTCTATCCTTAAAAAATACTTACTTATGTCCAACATAATCTATTTCAATCTTTAGGCTTATCCATAATACTGCAGTCCACTCTCATAACATAGTGAAAACGATTACCAGAGATTTAATACCATCGTTGATCCCCATATATCATAAGATATGTTTTGTTGGTCACATTCCAAACATTCAAAGGCCTTAATCATGTATTCTCTTGAATACCTTAGTGAAAACATGAATTCAGTTAAAATTTAACACTTTACACATACCAAAATCCTCAAAATTCTATATACTCAAACCATGATATCACTTAGTCCTTATATCAATCATGAGCTCATGAATACTGTTAAACATTTCATTTTCTCGTTTTCCCTTCATTATGAGCATATCATCTTATTTCCAAAAATATCTCAATCACTTTGAATACCACATTAGACCAATACATAAGTATTCCAATACTCCATGATACAATATTATTTTGGAATCCCATTACATAAACACTTGATCATTACACCACATCGTTGTCATATTCAACATCGCCAATAGTGATCGCATGTGACTTCCCTTTGTCCTTTGCCTTCAGTGGTTTCTCATGTTGATCATCACTAACCCTTGGATTAGGGAACTTATTAGCATAATGCCCCATTTCCTTGCACTTGAAGCATTGAATTGTTGATGGTGCATTCTCTGCAGTGTTTGCTTTATTCACATCATTAGAAACCCTTTTTCTATTACTTCGACACTCAGCTGCTCGATGACCTTATTTTCCACACTTAAAACATTTTCTAGTCCCTTTAAGACAATCTCCACCATACTTTTTTCCACACTTTGTGCATAAGGAAACATTCATCTTCTTTTCACCATTATTTTGAGATTTCTCCTTGAACTCCATCTTTCGTTTCTTGTCAAAACCATGAGATAGATATGTAACACCAACTTCAATTTCTACCTTGATAGCACAACGCACAATTTCTTCATAGCTACTGAAGTCTCTTATAGCTAATGCCCTTCGAAGACTTGGTTTTAAGCCAATGAAAAATTGATCAACTTTACTTTCAGGTTGGATGATAATACCAGAAGCGTACCTTGCAAGTCTTGTAAAATTTTCTTCATAGGTACCAACAGATTCATCATCCCTTTGCTTCAGTTCAAGAAACTCTTTCTCCATCTTTGTTCGAAGAATATGAGGGAAGTACTTACTGAAAAACAAGTTCTTGAACTCGTCCCATTCCATAGACTCAATTTCATCTCTTTGCCTTGTATTCTTGATAAGATTCCACCATTGATCAGCTTCACCTTCCAAATGATATACTGCTAAGATGACTTTATCATGTTCAGAACATTGAAGAACTGAAAATATCTTTTCAGTGGTACTGATCCATTGTTCAGCAACAAGTGGATCAGAAGACCCACTGAAAGAAGGTGGACGTTGCCTCATGAAAGACTCAATAGAATATTGTTCCCTTCTCTGCTCATTTGGAAGTCCAGAATGATTCATAGCTTGTGTAAGTATAGAAATAAGATTTTGCACTCCATCTCCCATAACATTTGTTTGTTCAGGAGGACAATTATTGCATTGTCCATTTCATTGATCAACACAGTTCCTTCGGGTTCCAGCCATCGTCTATAACCCAAAAAGAATAGTGTGAGAGGCAAAAATCATGATAGGGAAAACAACATAATAAAGGGGGATTACCCTCAATATCTAACATCTTAGGTTTAATTCTATGATCGTTAGCGTAGTTCTAGTACTATAACCTATACGTATACTTAACCTTAGGGACATCCCTAGACATACCTTAGAAATATCTCTAGGGATCTCACTAATGTTCTCACGTCCTAGTTTCCAAAGGTTGACTAAACTTTTCCTCTGATACCAACTGTAGAGACCCGAAGCTTGATGTACATGGACATTACATTACTTTTGCGGAATACTTAGTACATAACAATAACACACACACAAGGACCGTAATAGTTTAGTGTCTTTGGAAACTCGGAATATGATCTTCTAATCCTGGTGAAAGATCTTCAAAATCTCTCATAACGATTCCCCCCTTTTTTGTTTCCTTACCTAAAACCTTTCTTTATATCCTGGGGAAAATAAAACATAAAAGGGGGAGCTCAAATGCTCAGTAAAGGTAAACAAAAGAAATATCAATCACATCATACACATAAGAACATAGCTTTGGGAAATCTTAACCTGCAAAAGAGCTCATAATATCATAACATGGGATAAATCATAGAAGTGAAATGTAATCCCAATAATCACAACTTAAGATATGAAACTTTGTGGCATACACACATAATCATAGAGAATCATTTCTTGTTAGTCAAGACTCATTGCCAAGACTATCTTAGTGGACAAAGTCCCTTTCTGAATCGAGTAATCCTCATTTCAGTCCTGTTTCACTGAACCGGTATAACCTACCATTTCAGCCATGTCTATCTCATGAGATATAAAATCTTTACCCAATGCATTGGAGGGAGATATAGGTCCCACCAATATTATAATGAATCCTTTCTTATGTGTGCCACATAATCATAAATCATACATCATCGCATAACACATGTAACAAAAATGGGATTCTTGAAACATCATGACATCATAAAACAAATCATATAATGTAAATGACTTCATAAAAATAATTCCCTCACAACATAGTCAAATCAATGTAATAATAGGGACAAAAACCGAACCCTTTATTATCTTAGATGGAAAATAATTTTGATAAAACATTTGAACTTCATTCTTGAGGAAAATATCCTTTCTACTTCAAAAACACTTTTCTTTTCTTAACATGTCATACAATTATAAACTCAAAGAAGTTGATTAAAAATAAAATTGAAAACTTGTAAAGGAAGCTTCTTGGAATTAATGTTTTAAAAATCCATTCATGCCGTATAAGTTAAAAAAAACATTCTTCGTACTTTTGTCAGAAAAGTCAAAAACTGCCTCGTATGAAAAAACGAAAAAAGATTCATTTCATATTCTTTACTAAAAACTCACCGAAGGGTAAAATTGGATTTAAACTATTTTAAGTGGATGGAAACAATATTACATATTGAGGGAACATGGATGTGGATGATGAAATACACCCCAGTAAATACCAAAGTATAAACAATCTCGGATAAAAATGAGATTGTGATATTTCCCCTTACCTTAGGTCCGATTTTCTTTGTACGTGTCCGAAGCTCCTGTATAATGGTTTAAATAATGTTATTTACTTATTCCAGAATCATACATATTTATATGATATCATATATGATCATATTCTTAGCTTCTTTTTAGTAATATTTCATTGTTACTTGTTACTCGGGTCCTTATTGCCTTTTGTTCTTATGCGTGTTTTGCCGAATAAATTCTTATTATTATTTTAAGGTTATAGATACCTTACATAAAGAATGTTATTAGTGTAACATATATCATATTTATTCATTCAATTAATTTATATAATTACTATGTAATGATGATCATGTAGAACGAGTCGCATCACATCGTGGAGACGGTATTCCGTACGTACGCACGAGTGATGATATCGTTCCTATGATCGTGGAATTGTATTGGAGTATATATATATTATTTCAGTATCAATATTACTTTATAATAATCATAAATAGTTACTCATTACACCATTATACCCATCCTTGTAAGGTGATGGAGGAAAATAGATTACACCGCGGCGTGGAGACAGTATTTCGTACGTACGCACGCGCGGTGATTTCATTTTTCCGTAGGATGGATAGAAGGTGAATTAGGGTTGTTTCATATTTATAATAACATATCAGTATGTAAGTAATACTGATGTTATTACTTTATCATGAAACAACTAAAGAAGAAGAAGTTGAAGAAGAAAGAAATTGAAAAGATCGGTAATGGATATTACCTCTTCTTTGAAACGCCTCTTTGAATCCTCCACTTAGGGAACTATGATTGGTCTTTGAAGAAGACCAGGAACTCTAGGATTATTATAGGGAAGTGTACAAGGGATTTTGGCAGGGGTTGGCTGAGCTTGAGTTCTCAAATTGGTGTGAGGAGGAGGGGAAGTAGGTGCCCTTTTATAAGTTAGGAGAGGGGCACCTTAGGAATATCTCAAAATATTATTTTATATTAAAGTCAAAATCGTTTTATAATGGTTACAAAGGGTCTTATTTCGAAGCTAAAGTGGGTATGGGTCGAAATCCTATCAACCAATAGGATTTAGACAAGTTTAGGGTATTATTTTAACCTTATCAATTAGATTTAACTCTAAGTTAAATAATTTAACTTTTACCGTGTCTTTTTGTTTGATTTCACTATATGGTTAATACACTTACTATAACATGACAAACGAACCCCAAATTGTTTATTATTAATATATATATACTTATCTAAGTCATTTGGCCGAACCTTAGATTTTTAGGAATAAAATAACAATTAGTAATATAATATTTGATTTAAAAACTATTTTGTGTCAATTTTGACACTATTTGATATATGATTTTTGTGAAAGTCATAACAGAATTATATATTCGAAAAAAGTTGATTAAATCAACACTAATATATCATATTAACCTATAAAATTATTGGAATTCATAAAAAGTCTCAAATTACATTTATTTTGGTGTTTATAACATCAATTATGTCAATATTTCATTAATAAGATAATTACTGCATCATCTTTGTGTCATAAATAAATTAATTTATTTGATGTCTAAAAATTAAAAATAAACTACCATTATGTAGGAAATCTTTTTATCTTTCTAAAGAATATTTATAGTCGAATTTATCGTATGTATAACCCCATATTAAAAATGTTTTATTAAATAAACATTGATTTTAGCTCTTTTAACTCTTCTTTGAATTAAATAATAATAAATGTCCTAATCTAATCCAAGTGGGCCTAAATGATAATATTTTATACTTAAGGTTGTTTTTGGTCGAGATACACTTGTCCAATAGAATTATAACATGTGTTAGGGTAATATTAAAAACATTCTTACCCTTAATTACCGTATTTACTTTTAACCGTGGTAAATAAAAGTAAAAAGTTACTATTCACCAAAAATTATTTTCATCTCATTGAACCACATTTTACTTACTGACATCAACCGTGTCTCTCGAATTTTTGAAATTCCATTCACAATAGCGGTAAAATTAAGTTTTATGAAAAAATCAGTTTTTTTTAACTACCACTTAGTAGTTTCACTATTCATCAAAAATTGATGTTTTTCAGAACAATGCCAAAATTTCATCCTAAGCTATATTTCATATTCCGAATTCAAAAATGAAGTCTAGTTTACCAAATTCATAACATAGAAGTTGCATTAATTAATTTTATAATTAAATCCCACTGTTAAAACAAATAGCGTGTTTTTAAGAAACAATATCTATCAAAAGATTGACACTTGTTTATGTCTGGTTTAAATGTGAAATTACATCCAATGACCAACATTGTATTAAATTGTAAAAATATATTCTAAATATAATTTAAAACCACTCAAATTAACAATTTATCACTATTAATTATTTCGATTAAAAAAGTTTTTTTTAATTAAAATTTAGTAATTTTCACTATTCATCAGAATATGAAAGTTATCCGAAAAGTACCAAAATTTCACCTTAGGCTAAATTTGATACTCCGAATCCAAAAATGAAGTCCATTTTGAAAAATAAAATTTACAAAATTTCAAAAAGTGGTTATTACTATTCATAACGGCTAGTTTTAAAAATATTTTAATAGCATATCATTGTTTAGTGAAACTCGGTATTGCGTACTACACACGCTATCGAGGAAGGTCGCGATTGCGTGTAATGAAAGGCAAGTCAAGGATGCGTGTTGTGCAAGCTCCTTTTGGTGTAGCGTACAACACAAGACATTAATGAAATTAAAAAAAAATATTTTTCATAAAATCTCGGGGTGTTACATTGACTGTGTTTAATGGGTCTTTTTCTTAGACACCTTCTTACTCACTTCAGGAACCACTTTTCGACAAAAGTGGTTATTATGGGTAGGTGTATGTGCCTGATCATGATAAATAGTCAGGTAATGCTGATTATCTCTACTCAAATCAGGTGTATGTGCCTGACTTGGTTGTCCGTATGACATGGGGGAGTATGCCCCACAACCCTCTTGGACTGGAAGAGAGGTGTGTGTCTGTTCCGGAGTGAAATATTGATGTGTCACTCCACTAGTAGGGATAGATTTTCATTTCTTTCCCTATTATGCTGTTGTAGTTGGTATAATATCCTGGTAGGCATCCAGAATATGAGGAGGGCTTTGCTTCTACTCATTCACCATTGTTAGAATGTGTTTGGTGACTTCATCTGTCAAAATGGGAATATACGTCCATTCTGTGCTTGGAGTAGGTGTGTGTTCGGGCTCCTGACCTCTTTTTCCTGTCAGTCAATTCTGACAGTACTCATGTATGGGGGAAGAGAGGTGAGTCTACCTTATGTTTGTCATTGAGGCTTTCCAATTGACTTCTCCGGATGCTACCAAATGAGACTTCAGGTAGGCTTGATAAATACTAGTAGGTGTATGTGCCTTCTTATTGCACTCCGCCAAACGTGGTTGATAAAATTCCTTCAATAATGGAAGACAAGGCTGCTGGAAGGATTGATGAGTGCAAGCAGGTGTATGTGCCTGTTTACCAGTTGTCAACACATTGGGTTGGCATGCTTCATCCTATGTAGTCAGACGAGCCTGTTGTCGAACTAATGATTTGAAAACAGGTGTATGTTCCTGTACACAATACTCCAGCATAATTGGCTGGTGGGATTGGCTTGTTGCTGCCAGAGAAGTCTGCTGGGCATTGGAATTAAAACAGATGGGTATGTGTTCCCACTCGTTACATTCCACCAAGTTAGGTTGGTGGACTTCTCTGGAAATGGAAGAGATAATAACCTTCTCACTCTTGACCGATCATCGCCTCTGGTGCTTCGTCTTGCCTGCTTGGGTTTGAGGAACCTAAGACGAATGCCTAGAGACGACACCCTTATCATGTTGAGGGTGCAATTCCACAGAAGTCTGGCAGTGATTATTGGAGGGAGCCCTTGGGAAGGACTCCTATTTCCTTGAAATATTCCCTTGAGTGACCTTCTCATTCACCTCCCCGGAATATGGGAGGGAATAGTGGTTGTGTTCTGGGGATAATGACCCGAAACGGTTAGAAATGGTGGTTGGTACCACCTTCTTCATGATCACTGGTCGTCGCTGTCTAGACAACCAGGGTGAATTATTGATTTGGAGGGCTTGTCGAGCAGCCTCCATAGTAGGAATGGTACTGTGTCTATGGTATTTCTTAACTAGTGAATTTGATACCCAGCGTTGAAGACACTGAGTATTTGATGTCATCCTCAGAGCCGATGATGATCCAGCAGGAGTAGAAGCAGAGGTATTTACAGAAGATGCATTCACAGGTGTGAACTTTAGAGAAGTCATTTCTGTAATTCATAAGAACATGGAAAAGAGTATATGTTTGATATAATAGAAATAATCAAGATAATTTCGGCCACTACATATTTTGGATAAGCATATATGTTATTGATTGTTTTTTTGGCCCTATCGTTAAGTTTAAATAGGGGCCTAACAAATAAGTAAAACATCATTTTAACTTGGTTAAGGTTTCACGTCGGGTTCACCAATTTTTTGTTTCCTTTGGAAATGGAGATGACCTCATTTATTTAAGGGTCAAACATTCCAATTGGTTTCTAATAGGTTTGTTCGTAGAACCGGAAACATCCAATGATTCTATATCCGTTTGGACCTACATTCCAAAGCTAGGTGCTCATTAGTTTTGAACCTATGAGGCTTAAGAATTTTCATTGGTTGAGAGGATGGGAGGATGGGCTCATCACACCTTTTTGAGGGGAATTATTATTTATTCCGAGACACTCTTTATAGATTTATGTTATGTTCATGAATCCTTATTACATTACAAAGTATGAAAATTATCTTTCCTTTAGATCTGACAATCAGTTATTCACATATATAAGATTTAGAGAATATTTTATATGTATTTGAGGTTCTTCATTGATAGATAATCATCTTTATTTATTATAGATTCTTAGTCAATGGTATCCTTCAATACATTATATAGAAATCTCTTGGCCATTATGATAACCATACTGGTTTTAAATCCACTCAGCGGGGCCCTTGAAGTTTATTTTCATTCAGAAGGACAACTATTATTTCAGAATTGGGATCGTACCTGCAGATGGGATACCTACGTATCTTTGTTTAGACAAAGGAATCAGAAACCACGTAGTCTGAGAATTAAGATATAGTTTAATGTTATATGGGACAGATGAGAATTAATGGGTGATAGGCTTGAACCTTAAAAATGATTCCTACAAACTCTACTTTTAAGGAAGAGATCAAAATCCACGTATTTCAAGTAATGAATTATGAGGTTTATGCATGGTTGATGGCTTAAAGAAAGATTTCATAAATACATTTATGCTCTAAGCTCACGTGAGTCATGCTCGGTGTGAGAAAGAAGATGTTTTGGTAAAACCTGACAATTATTCTATGAGAGATTAAATCTTAAGAAATAATGTGGGGCTTATGTATGTATGACTACCCATGGTAGATGTGGATTATGATTTACTTCAGAGAAGAAACCTGTGAACAGGGTCTATAAAGGTATATGTGCTTTTATGGAGATTTGGACACTCTATCTTTGGGCTTTCTCCTAAGGAGGATGCCCAAATCAAAAAAAATTATGACTGGTTAAGAGAAATTATGACTGGAGATTATTTCATATAAGGAGGATGAGGTTAATGGGACATGAGAACTGGGGCTTATTCCTAGGAAGGAGGCCCAGGTTAAGTGAAATTCGAATTTTTGGCTTACTCTTAAATATGATGCCCATATTTGGGAACAAGGGGCTTACTCCTGAAGAGGATGCCCAAAATTAAGGGAACTTGAAGACTGGGGCTTACTCATGAAAATGAATCCCATGTTAGGGGACTTGGGGCTTACACCTAAGGAGGATTCCCATATTTGGGAATTTGAGATTGGGACTTACTCCTGAAAAGGATGCCCATTTGTTAAGGAGACTTGAGACTTAAGGGTTATTCATAAGAAGGAGGCCTATGTTAATGGAATTTACGAGTGGGGATTACTCATAAGAAAGATTCCAAAATTAGAGAAATTATAACTTGGGATTACTCCTAAAAAGAAGGACCAGGTTAGGGAACTTCTCACTTTAAGGGACGAGGTTTAATGAATGAAATCTCTCACCTTGGTGATATAATGATATATAAATCACTATGTTTTTTGAGATGATCCACAGAATTCCTTTCAGATAAGGAAACCAACTAAGGAACCATGCCATAAATGGTTTTGAAGATGGTTCTAAAGGCTAAATCATGAAGAGGAGATGTAGAATTGAAGAAAGAAAGTGAATAAGCAGTAAGGGAACCCAAAATGTGAGAGGCGTGCAAGTCCTACGTGGGCGCAAAAGTCTTGGTCGCGCAAGTATACTTGCACGACACATGGGAACTTGTGTGATGGTCAACCTTTAGGGTAATACTTGGGCGAGGCTTGGCTCAAGACCTTAGTACTATTCCTAAAGACTTTAAAATGAGTGGCGGACAGGTTCTGTTGAAGGAATAAGCTGGCGCGCAAGTGTGGCCATTTCCCTTAAGGGCTAGTCAATTAGGCGCACAAGTGTTGATGAGTTTCAACACTTAGGCCTTGTTACCCCTCTTTAGATCTTCCGTTCTAGGTATGAAATTACCTAATAAGTGTTCACAATTCTTCGAGAAGAGACTAGGGCACCGAGATCTCAAATCCGAGTTTCTGGATTTTTCTTCCTCGAAATGGGGTGCCCACAAGGGGTATTTAAAGGCCTTTGAAGACCTTGGGTGAAAATAACTTAGGTCGCGCAGGTCACCTGCACTCCCAATATGAGGCGTGAAACTATACTTGCGCGACCTTGCTGAAACTTGTGTGACCTAAGTGTAAACAAACCCTTGTTCATTCCTTTGGAAATTTTTGATGTTTCTTCAAAGGATGAATCACATTGGACTAAAGTATTTCCCTTTTTCAGTTATTAGACTCTGTGATGGAAAGGAGCTTCAAGAGTGTTGCCTTTGGACTCCTTCCTCTGCCACCTCTACTTAGGAATTTCCACCTCGAATCACAGAAGTCACATCCAACCACTGGATCCACCTCTCCCTAGATTCATTACCCCCACCCCAGCTGAACCCTGTTGGGTACCTCGCCCTGTCGTCGTGGGTCGCCTACTCGCCTCACCAGAACCACTTTGGATCATTTCCCGACCAAATCGCGCCGCCAACACCTTATAAAGGCAACCGCGCATTCAATACAACCTAAAAATGTTAAAAAAATATCATATCTGTGAAACTTGGGTGTCCTAATCCACGTAGTTCCAGTATATTATCGCTATTCCATTAATATTGTATGATTCCGACATGAATCTATCTCATTCTAGGCACCCGATCGAGCTTGGGTCACCCATCAATCATCAAACCACAATTATCGAGAATTCCTTGGTGACAAACATGAAGAAGAATGGGGAAATGCATCATAAAATAGGTTTTAATTCATTACCAGCCAAGCATTCTTGTACGATGATTGAAAATGGGGTACTGGTGTTAGAACAATTGATAGAAAAAGTGAATTGGTACTTGGGATCATAGTGAGGTTTGATCAAAGATGTAGGTATAAGAATGGAATTACAACATTCTCAAAGATTATTTTGGGGCATAATAACACCAAGAACGAGTCCTACCTAAATCTGATCAATCATTGTTGATGAATATCGTTCTCATACAATTATTTAATGAAGTTAATGTGTTCATCGCACTTTGATATGCTTGGATCCAAGGATTCTGTCATTGTTATTCATTAATTTCCATTCATAAATGGAAAAGATAGGGGAGGAGAGGGTTTTCATCATTGGAAAAATAAAATTATGTGGCAATTATTCTAAAATAATAATTTATATCCATAAATTAGTTTTAATGATTTTTTATCAATTAATTAAATTCATTTATTAAATCACTAAAAATGTTCTGCCAATGAGCGAGGGATCCAGGATTCCCGTACCAACTTATTTTTTGTCATTCCTAGGTCAAACACAGTATTCTAGATCTACATATGGTCTCAGAATTCTAATATGATCAACCCCTTAATAGTTATCCCATATTCATTGATTAACTGTACGTGCGTAATATATAAAATATTTAATATTTTTATAAAATTAACACTATGCACAACGGGACTGCGAATTGCACATCGTCTCAGTGCCTATCTATGGAATAATATTTATAAATATTTCAAAGTCTTATTACAATAAATTGGGTATCTATAGGCCTTATCTAGTTTTAATGCTCAAAAATCATGTTTAACTAGTCTTAATTGTTATTTATTAAGATACATTGTGTTTCATCATGTTAAATTATAATATTATCCTATATTGTTAGTGTTTACATCATATGATATAATTTTTGGTTGGGGTTAAGTGTAAAACCCATATAAGTTTGAGTTACTAATACATGGCCAACCATTAGATAAGTCGTTAATACCTTACATACTAATACTTGTAACACTGATAGACAAGTCACTGATACCTGACTCACCGATAAATGAGCTAACAATGACATAAGATACTGGTGACTAACCAACAGAGTGACTCATATTTTTGCTGAGTATGAGTCATCAATTGATTGACTCACCGACCTCTTGACTCACTGATAGATTGAGTTACATATATTTGAGATACTGACCCATCACCAATCAACAACTCAATAGGCTGATTGCAAGTTAAGGATGAAAGTTTGACCTACCGATAGATTGATCTAATGATTGTATGATCTACCGAAAGAATGGATCTACCGATAGAATGAGATACCAATAGACCAACTCAATGAAAACATTACTCAATGGCCATATGAGTCACCGATAGTCTATCCTACTAACAGACTGAGTCACTGATGATTCGTCTCTTAAATATGAACTTATTACTAATGTTCATATTTTGGTTATTTAATGATACTAATTTTATTAATGATATTTTGAAGACAATATTAATGACATTGTTAGTGCATAGTATGAGGTACAAGGAAGTCCACATGGTTTGGATCATTCTCCTTGTTGGCACTGCAATGTATAAATTAAGCACTTGGGTGAAAAAGAAAAGAGTGGTTGGTGAATAGAAAGATGCATGACTTCAAATCAAGCTCTACAAACCATTTGTGCATATGAAGAGAAATTTATAAGACCCAAAACATAAAAAATCTATATAGCAATAAATTAGATGATAATAATACTTCGAGGAATCTTCTACCTCATTGGGAACAGAAGAAAGAAGAAAAAACAACTCTCTGTTTTTTCTATCTATTTCTCTAAGACAACCCCAGATTCACATCTACTATCTTAAAGTAGTATAGATGTTTCATGGAATATCACAAATAGCATTCTAAACCATTATTATCATTTTTCTCTTCCATTGTACATTTTTTATAGTTTGAGAAGTGTGTATCTCTATTTTATAAACACACACTGACTCCAGACCCAAATTGGATGATAGTATGATATCTTCACAATCCTTCACATTTACACTCCCATATATAACAATGGAAGAGGTCCCTATGTGGCCTGTTTTTTTGTACGCTCCCAAATAAACTGTGAAAGTTTTATATTTGACCTGAATAGATTGTATACGATTGTTACCCCAATCTACAGTGTGGATCATGTTTATTTAATATAAAATTCTTGGTGGGAGGTGATTGTTTCGGTGCGTATGTGCGTCGGGTTTCTGTTCCGACGCTGTTCTGCCAGGACGCGTTCGCGTGTGCGCCCGTCGACCCGAGGGGATGGGAGCGTGGCTTGTGGCCCCGCAGTCCCACTTTCCAAAGGCGGGCGGCATCCGTCCCTTATTCAGGGACGTCTGCTCCTTGATCGAAACCGGGATGATGGGATATCGGCTCCTCCTTCCGTGGACGTCTCCTCGGAACTCGTCGCCTAATCTGGGTCTCCCTCATAGATTTAAGAATGTTCGTGAATCTCGTTCCCGACGCCATATCTTCATGGACACCAGTTAATTACGCTGCTTCCCCCCGGACGCTCCAAGGAGTCTGGTCGGGGCAGCAACCCACGGTGAGGAGACCGAGTAGCTCTGGGTGTTGGGGGCGTGTCTTAACACTGCGGCTCTGCATGTCTTCCTTCCGTCCCTAATAGGGCTTCTCGAAGGCGTGATGGCCTGAGACATCCCGCGTTGGGTGCGGGGAACTGTGTTACCTGAGGTTTCCCTCAGCTTCCCATGTTTAACATGGGGTATGCCGCGAGTTTAACGTCCAGCGGGGACGGCATCGGACTGATCAACACGAGGAGTGGATCAGATGACAGAACCCCTTGCGGGGAAACTCCGATGCTGGGGCCAGCACATGGGCAGCTTCCTGAGTGAAGTGGAGTGGAATGAAGTGGTATGACCCCACCGAGATGTGGCGGCCCGGGTAAGGATCAGGATGGATGATAGAGTGAAGAGCTTGGACCCCGTAGAGGCTTCCTACGTACCGCGCGTTAGCGCGGATCAAAGTCAGTGTAGTTCAGATATGCAGTTTAATGTCATGCTGGATGATGGCAAGCCGACTCATGAGGAGGTCGAGGCTGTCGGGCGGAGGATTGAACCGAACCACCTCACACAGAGGGGGATGGAACGGCCGGGTGGATCACAGTTTCACGTCATGCTGGACGCTGGTGTTTGGGGCTTACACCCTAAGGAGGCCCATATGTGGAAAAGCTCAGTTGGAGAGGGACTTGGGACAAAGGTGAGAGACCTCGACCCCTGTCACGCTCTCTACTGGCTTCGGCAGTGGGGAAGCGCAATGGAGATACACATGTGCAGTCCCCCACAAGGGCGTATTCATAGGTGAATTGACGCGAATGTGAACCCGGGAGGGGTCCACTGATGGATGAACCGGCGTGAATACGACCAGGACGACCAGGTGGTGGTCTTGAACCTCAGGGAGGCTTCCTACGTACCCTGTTTAGGAGACAGGGATCAAAGTCCACGTAGTTCATTCTGTCAGGACTTACGCACTGAGGCATCCTGAGTGCGGCAAAGCTCAGTTGAAGAGGGACTTGGGCCAGAGGTGAGAGGCACCTCGTTACCTGTCACGCCCTCCACTGGCTTCGGCAGTGGGGAAGCACAATGGAGATACACATGTGCAGTCCCCCACAAGAAACTAGGGGTTTGTAATACCCTACCCCCGTGGGCGAAGGCCACTCCAATGAATCGTCCCTAAAGAGGGGCAATCCCAACATCCCTGCAGAGACGAGCGGGTGGGGGCCACATCCAAACCGGGGGGGGACCCTGCGTGCGAGGCACCGGATCGGATGAAGCGGACAATTTAACGTCTTGCCGGATGAAGTACGGTTTAACATCATGTGTTGAGGACGAAGCGGATGGTTTAACGTCTTGCCGGATGAAGTACAGTTTAACGTCGTGTGTTGAGGACGATGGATGCTTGGCAGTTTAATGTCTTGCAGCGCGGACGAATGCTGAATAGTTTAACATCTTGTAGCTCGGACGTGGTGCAGTTTAGCATCATGCAGGACGGAGTGCAGTTTAACGTCTTGCGGGACGAAGATGCTTGGCTGTTTAACGTCTTGCAGCGCGGAAGTGGTGCAGTTTAGCGTCATGCAGGACGGAGTGCAGTTTAACATCATGCGGGACGAAGATGCTTGGCAGTTTAACGTCTTGCAGTGCGGACGTGGTGCAGTTTAGCGTCATGCAGGACGGAGTGCAGTTTAACGTCATGCGGGACGAAGATGCTTGGCAGTTTAACGTCTTGCAGCACGGACGTGGTGTTGCCGCCGATGGGTCCGTGTCACTTCACGCGAGCCTGGGGGGGCACACGGGAAGACAACGCACGGTGCGGGCACCCGGGATGAAGATCATCGGGCGCCACACGGGCGGGTACCCTCAGGGGGTCAAAGGGGGCGACCCTGGCGGTTTGCGCGCAATAGAAGAGATTGGCGCGCAATACCACGGGTCGGCACGCAATTGGGCGGGCTGGCGCGCAATTGGGCCAGCTTTTTGTGCGCAGAAGATGGAGAATGCGCGCACCGGGCCTCTGATAGCGCGCGGGGGCAACGACCCATTCTTTAACGAATGGCCACTTAAAAAAGGGGGGGTGCGCGCAATCGGGCTGGATTGCGCGCACCCGGGGGCAATTGCGCGCAAGAGGCTTCTTTTGCGCGCGAAGGCCTTTGGGTGAGGAGTTGGTCAAAGGAAAGAGGCCTAAGGGGTTACGCACGAAGGCGAACCCCGGGGCTTGCTTGCGCGAAATAAAGGAGGTAACCTGAAGATCGGCATAGCGCGTGATGGGGGTGGGATTGCGCGCACGAGCGACTCTTCGAATTCTGGCAACCTTCAAAACGTTGGGGGTTGCCTTGTATTTATAGGAAATCCCGGGCGCGCGATTCGGCTCGCGGCGCGCAATTCGGCTCGGGCACGAAATAGGGGCCCAGCGCGCAATAGGGCCGCGCACGGGCATCGGGCGCGGAAAATTACACGCCGACTCAGCCCATTGCGCGAATCCCGGAAGGATTGCGCGCGCATAGCCAATATTGCGCGCGAGGCTCCAATATTTCGCGCAAGGCCTTCGGGCCTTCCGAAACATGCTTCTGACTCCAAATATGACCTCTCTTTCCTTACCCGGAACTTCGTTTGAGGAGAAACGGACTTTTCCGGCATCTACAAAAGCCCCCCCTCGGAATCTGATCGGCGAGAGGTCGCAACGATCGGGTTCCGAGGGAGACGCCGGGATGCCGAAGTCCTGGGCGGGAGCGTGCACAGGCCAGGATCAGCGAGCTGTGCGCTACGACTGCTGACGAAGAGAGGGCATGCAGAGAGTGAGAAGCAGCTCTGGAGGCCGCCAGCCAAAGGGTAACGGCGTTGGAAAGATCCATTCAGCACGCTAATCCCTAGGGTCTTTGTTTTTGCCATTCCCAGAACATTTTGCTTTCGCTGCTCAATACTTCGATCCATTTGTATGAATCAACATATTTATCTGCATCTTTTGGCTTAACGTGCTCAACCACAATTCATTGTCTTGCGGGAGCGTTAACCAAGCTTCAGGCATCCACAATTGGGCCTGGATTTCTAAGGAAAAGAGGGAGGTCATTCCTAGGAAAGGAGACCTCAGACCTAATCAATGTACCATCCCCCCAACTTGTTCCGACACACGAGCGGGACAATGCTAGGGGCGTTGAGATTTTATCCGAACATAGGGAAATGAGAAAGGGTGAATCGCATGTCCCGAATTCAGAAATCCACAACGGTCAGTCTTCCAGGAAATGCCCAAGACGACAAGCGGACAATGGATCAATCGACCATACTACTGCAATAGACGGACCGAAGGACATCATTCATATTGCAGGAGGCGGATCACATGTCATCATCAATACCGCTTTGGGGGTTCCTTCAGACACAAGGGTGGAAATCCGGATCAAAAGAGCATGCAAAGCGTGGGGCGAAGTGATGATTTGTTCGGACAGAATCTAACACTCCCAAAATTGCGCCGCTGTGGGGAAAGCGTATTAGGTGGATGCTCCAATCTAGCCGTGAATCACCCCAATTCTCAGACAGAACCTCTTTGATGAGGAAACTGTCGCTTCCCATCATTACAATGGGGAATCCCGAGCTGAATCAGGGATAATATCACAACCGGACCACTCTACCAGAAGCCAGGCCAGACGGCCGGCGACGAGGAGGGGCGGAACTTAGCGATCCCTGAGGCTGGACCCGAGTCGAGATGCCCGGGCGTTCCTACGTACTCCATCAGGCTGGAGATCAAGCCACACATAGTTCTGAGAGTGCAGTTTTAACGTCATGCGGGACGTA
Organism: Viscum album; assembly: GCA_963277665.1. Lineage (NCBI taxonomy): Eukaryota > Viridiplantae > Streptophyta > Magnoliopsida > Santalales > Viscaceae > Viscum > Viscum album. The sequence goes on from OY728128.1 coordinate 846,621,903, forward strand.
GAACCCCGTTTAGGGAGATCTTAGTTTAAAGTCGTAGAGCTCGGACCATAGGGGCAGATCTTATTTTAAGGTCTTAGAGCTCGGACCATAAGAACCTCAAAGTACGCCACATCGTGGTCCAATCCCATGGATATGCGAAGATGCACTGAGGGACAGTGTCAAGAGTGCCGAGGTTTTGCCTGGTCAGAATGGGAGGTGGAAAACGTAATGTGAATCATGCGGCCATTCACTCAAGGACTGGGGGCACCGGCGTAACGATATGGGAGTACTGCCGACCGTGGTGGAAAAGCAGCATCAATATCGCACTGACCGTTGATGGAATGAGGCAGCAAACGAGAATCAACCGCTCAAGCACAAGATTCATATCGATTTTCTTCCCAAGGCCCTTGGGGGCACCAGCCCGGATCGGCGGGAGAGCACTGAGGCATTGTATCCAGACCGCTCACGGGGGTTCCACCCAGGGCGTAGGTGATGGGTCCGAATGAAGGAGAGCATGAAGCCTGAAAAGTGGAAGGAACCTGACCAAGCTGAACCTGACCCTCCTGGAAATAGACCAGAGTACTCTTGACACCGGTGGACCACTGCAAGGGGTCGAGGGACACGCCTTGAGGGTGACCCGAAGGTGGCGGATTCCCAAGAGAAGGGGGAATCTTTAAGAGGTGGGGGCTGGACCCGAAGTTTCAAACATCCGGGCGTTCCTACGTATCCCATAAGTATGGGAATCAAGCCACACGTAGTTCTTGAAGCGCGACGCAACACAATCGGGCACCAGCGCGGGGAAGGGTGCGGGTCTGGCCCTCGCACCCAGGAAAAGCGGTATTTGATATTTCTTGTTTGTCCTTAAAGGTGGATGGTTTTTCTTTGTGCAGCGACATGCCTGTGATTAAGAAATCTCTGGCGTCGCCACAATAATCAAGCCATGAAAGGTATTGATAAATGGCGTGGTTATTAACTAGCGCCCAACGTGTGTGTCCCTTGAGGAGAACATCACGATGCAGTGCCGTTTCTCGTCGGGCGGCCAAGACGGTCACAATTTACGGTCGTGTGGTGAGACCAGGCAACACAGTTTAAGGTCGTGTGGCTCGGACCATGGAGGAATCCGCTTATTGTGATACGGCGGACCCAGCGGAGGTGGGCACACATCCCAGCCCTGCGGTCACGCACAATTCTAGGAGAAGGATCCTGGGATAGGGGCCTGCATATGTCTATCAACCGAGGGGCAGAGATGCTAGCCTCCAGCTATGCTGGGCCCAGAACGCGATTGTTCGGGCGACTCCTTCCTCCTCATGGGGACGAGGGTCTAGCTACACATGGCCCTTAGGGAGGACATTAGCATATATCATTAGTGCTCATATCGTGGGAGCCTCGAATGGCACCATTACCCTGGTTGGCCTGCCTAAAGTGTTGAGGTGTACTGAGGGTCAGTATGAAGAGAGAGTGTCGAGTTTCCACTACAACGCACTGAGGCGGAGTGTGATAAGGACTGCGCAACCAATGTTCAGGGCCTGAAAGAGTTGACATGGCGATCAAGAACGTTGCTGACCATATTTGCAACACAACATCTGATCGCGTCAGCCTAGGATGAGGCAAGCAAACGAGCATCAACCGCTCAAGCGCAGGATTCATATCGATTTGCTGCCCAGGAAGGCCCAAACAAGAGGAAGCGCGAGGCCCGACAAGTAACACAGGACTTGTCGGGATTGAACCCGACACTACAGGTCATAGACCGGAGTACCCCAAAACATGCTAATAGATCACCGAAAAGGGTAGGAGGACTCACCTTGAGAGCAACCAAAGGACGGCAGATCCCTGTGATCAAAAAAGAGACGGGGCTGGACCTAGAACACAAGCGTCCAGGCGGTCCTACGTATCCCATACGGATGGGAATAAAGCCGTACGTAGTTCTTGAGAGGCAGTTTGACGTCTTGTGGGACGAAGTGTAGTTTCACGTCATGCGGGATGATGGAGCATGCAGTTTAACGTCCTGCAGCGTGGACGAATGCAGTTTAACGTCGTGCGGGACGATGGACGCTTGGCAGTTTAATGTCTTGCAGCGCGGACGAATGCAGTTTAACGTCGTGCGGGACAAATGTTGAACAGTTTAACGTCTTGTAGCTCGGACGTGGTGCAGTTTAGCGTCATGCAGGACGGAGTGCAGTTTAACGTCATGCGGGACGAAGTGCAGTTTAACGTCATGCGGGACGAAGTGCAGTTTAACGTCATGCGGGACGAATGCTGAACAGTTTAACGTCTTGTAGCTCGGACGTGGTGCAGTTTAGCGTCATGCAGGACGGAGTGCAGTTTAACATCATGCAGGACAAAGTGCAGTTTAACGTCATGCATGACGATCAGGTGACAGGCGCAGAGCCTCAAGGATGGAGAGACTTGCTGGGATGTCGGCCAAGTGCTTTAGGACATCATACTTTCTTGCCAAGCGTGAGCCCCTGGTTGCAAGAGGTTGCTCTGTGGTTGGAGGCATGACGGGCCTTGCCGGTTGGACCGGCGACCGACTGGTGCTTGGCGCATCTAGCTGTTCACTGGTTGAAGCCCGGGAAGTAGTCACCGTACTGGGGCCAGGAGGCCGGGATGGACTCGTGGCAGTACGGAGCTGGTCGCGGTGCGGCTGAGGCTGTTCTGCCTGGTCCCATACCACAAACAGTGGCGGAGGCGAATCCGTCATCCCCGGATGGGGGGGCTGCGCGCGCTGAGCTCGGTTTGGAGCCCGCTGCCTAGTCTCAGTGGAGTGCACGGACTGGCTGGAGGTACCAACTGTCGTTCCCCAGTGACTCCTGTTGTGGCGGTTCCTCCGACGGTGGCGACGACCGGGGACACTAGGGAGGTCCACCTGGTGTTCATCAACATCGGGAACCGAAAAGGGATTTACCAGCTCGACGGTATTAACCGAAGCGTACCCAACACTATCATCGGACGAATCATTCATCACTGGGAGGATCCGAGGAGGGACCCCCATCTCCGGGGGCATGAAATCGCCGAGAGCGCGGGATAGCGGCGGAACTGGCGGGGCGCGCTCTTCCTTCTTGCGCCGCCGCCGTTTGCTCTTCTAGGAAGAGGCAGGCTGGGACGACGATGCCGGAGCAGCACCCGCAGATTCTGGGGGCTCAGGCTGATTCAAGCGTGCACGGATAAATCCATGGGCGCGAATGATCGTTTTGCGAGCCATCAAGTCGTTATACTTCTTTGATCCGCGGTCGGAGACCAGCTGCCATTCGTCCTCGTCGCCACTATCGTCATCTGATCCCACGAACACACCCGCCACTTGTGCTGGAGCTGGGCCCAACCTGATTACATTGTTGTTAATCTGGTCTTGGAGCCAGTCCTTATACACGTAGCACTGCCGGATGGTGTGCCCCAGGGCCCGATGGTAAGGGAAGTAGCGGGGGTTATCCGTGAGATGTGCCTCCTCTGGCCTCCAACACTCTGGCAGTCGCACAATCCTCTGCTCCAGGGCGCTCCGGAAATAACCGAGGACCTGATCCTCGTGAAATGAGTAAGTCAGGTATCACGGGGCCCTAGGAGCGTGGTCTTGAAGAGGGGCTGGAGGGGCCTGCCGAGGAGGTGGACCCTGATTATCTCTCCTAGGTTGTGGCGGTACATTACGCGGAGGGGCCGACCGGTTCTGGGGCTGCCGCTGCTGGGCCGGGAACTGAGCCCGTGGAGGCGGATTCCTGTGAGGCTGTGGATCTGGCCTCACCGGTAGTAGATCCAACTGCCTGGGGGCCTCTATCTGGGCAACAGCAGCGGGCTCAGCCCTGCTGACTCTCCTTGCAGAGATCATAGGAGGCAGCGGGTGTGCCTGGCTGGCCTGTTGCAGGGCTTCCTCAAGACGTTGAGCTTTGTCTGTGAAGTCCCTGAACCCTCCGGGGTAATTCTGAGTGATCAAGGAAGGGACCAGCTCGGTCTTGACGTTCCCGACGCACATTTTCAGCAACTGCTCCTGAGTCAATGGCATGTCAAGGGAATACGTGAGACCCTTCCATCGGGCGACGAAATCCGCGACTCCCTCATCAGGCCTTTGCTTGCACTTGAAGAGGTCTGCGATACTCGTCTTCCAGGTCGTGGAACTGAACTGGTAGAGGAACTGTCTACGAAGGTCCTCCCAGCTAGTTATCGACCCGACGGGGAGCTGGCTGTACCAGACAAATGCTGGCCCTTCCAGTGTCTGGACAAAGCAGCGAAGCTTAGCGGCCTCCTGCTGCGCTGGAGTTCCCAACATAGGCCCGCACCTCGAGTTGAAATGGGCCAAATGCTGTGGCGGATCTCCAGTCCCATTGAAGTGGGCGAAAGTGGGGTTCCCGAATCCCGGAGGTGCCGTCATGTCATCCACCCATGCTGGGTATGGCTTGCCGTCCGGTGGGATCGCCACATGCCGAGTCTCCAAGGCTTCCAAGCGGGCGATGAGTGCCACCATCGGATCGTCCAGCCATGGGTTCCAGTCCTGGTGAGGATCTCTAACCACGAGCGTATTGCATGGCTCCTCAATCGGGTCGTCGACCGGGTCGTCGAACTCAGCAGCTCGCTGGATGGCGGGCGGAGCGGCCCTTGGGGCAGCGGGAGGAATCTGAGCGGGGTCTCTCAGGTAGTCACACCATTCGGGAGGGTGTGTTGAAACATACCGCGCCCTCTTGCCATAGGCAATGGCCTCTCCCCTGTCGGCAAACACGACATAATCACGGTTGCCCGGGAGAGTCTCATCGAGGAGTTGTTGTTCATGTCCCTGATGTCCTGGCCTAGGATCACCGTAGTCAGGCCGCCGCTCTACAGCGCGCTCGGCGAGGAGCAGGTCAACTAGCTTCTTCTGCTCGGCAAGCTGTTGACGTAGCGTGGCCTTTTCGGGGTCCTCCTCTGCCCTCTGCATGGAGGCAGATGGGTCGGCGGGCTTTATAGCCCCGCCGTGCTCTTTACCTTTGCTGACGTTTCGGCTTAACGTCAGTGATTCAGTGGGTGTGGGGAGACCCAGGAGGTTCCTCTGGTGACGAGTAACTCTCACCAATGGATCCAACAATGGCTTGTCTTCGGGGGGAGAGCCCCCGTCGAGAAGTTCCAAGCCGTTCCCCTCTCCCGACAGGTCGGCCATATTGACCGTTTCCGTCCCTAGGGATGTACCCTCAGGGCCACCCAGCGAATCGGGCTGTCGGCGAATCGCACTGAAGAGTAGGGCAGCGTACTGCCCCCATCCATAGATATACACGTGGGGGGTGGCTTCCTCGATAACCTTGTGTAGTACTTGAAAACACTCAACGCATCATTGTTGGAGGGCCTTATGGTACCCAAATGACCCGGGGTGCCGAACCGCGAGGAGCGTGGCCAGGTCAATCTGACGGCACTGCTCACCAATATCCTCCAGGTGCGCTTGACTCCCGGGATATGGCATTTGTAGGTGGTGAAGACGGGAGTGAGTCTCTCAGAGAGTTCGGCGGAAGCATTTGAACTCATCCGGGGTGAGCGATTCTGGTGCATCAAAGTCCGGTCCTGCGACTGGCCAAAACTTCTCAGGGAAGTGGCCCTCTGCAAGGACGGTCCAGAAGCTCCATGACTCAAACTCGGGACCCAGGTCTTCTTGGTCCCCTTCAGTGACTGGAAATGGATGGGGAACCGGCAGTGGTGCCGAGGCGGGCCACCGGGCCGGCGGGCTGGCCGGCGGTGAATACGACGAGCAGGCCGATTGGCCTCTATATCCTGGGCCGCCCTCTGAGGGTTGCGGTGCCCCAGCTACCACATCACGATAGGACAGGCCAGCGAGCGAACATCCTGCCATATCATCGGTGCTCGCCGAGGGTGCACTAGATCGTGGCTCGACCGTCGGTCCCCAGAAAAGGTCTCCGGCTTCTCCGATCGAGGCAGAAGGCGCTTCCGGAGGGGCCGGTACCAACCGCAAGCTTGATCCTTGGGGGTCTACCAGGCCCTCGCTACTCCGGATATACCTTCGGAGAGAAGCGGGGATCACATCGATCTCGCTCTCGGGGAGTACGAGGCTGACGTGCCGCATTCCTACCCCTTCCCCTGACTGGCGGGATCGGGGGGAGGTCTCCTTCGCCGAATCATACTCCGCCTCTGTATCAGAGAAATGAACCGGTCGGATCTCTGTCCGGAATTCCCTAACATTCCTCCCTCTATGTCGACGCCTCACCTTCCTGCCCCTGGGTGGTTCTTCGGGGCATGGATGATCTCTGTCCTGGCGTCCTCTGGCCGCACCGGGGCTGGGGCCAAGAGGACTGGAAACCAAGGTGCGAGGAGCACCGGGACAGATATCAAAGGGGATGCGGGGAGAGATGATTCCGGGCAGGCCTCCGGGCCGGGATCGGAAGGTGGGATCACCCATGCCTCTTGGATCGGCCACACGGAGTAGACCCTGCTGGTGAATAGCGCTACCGCGAGGTGGTCCGCGGTGGCTATTGCCTATACTAGCAACCGGGAGAGTCAACCCAACCTGCCTTTGGGGCGGTCGGGGCCTCGATCCAGGTCGGGCATAGAAGTGCCCCTGCTCAGGATGCGTAGGGGCCTGGTGACTGGAGCCAGCAGTGGCTCGGGCCAACGCGGCCGCTGTTTCTAGGGCCCCAAGGTGGGAATCCTCTTCCGCTCGTGCCCGACATTGGCGTCGGGACAGATGAGTCGGGATTAGCGGCGCAGGCAGGTGGAGAGCCCGTTCTTCTACTTGAGAAGCCTGGCGGCGGTGTCGACGTGGCCTGGCAGGAGCCCTTATCACGGATCCCTGGAGCGAATCTCGGATAGGGTGGTCCCAGACATCCTCCACCTCATCCGCATAGGCGAAGGAGCTGTCAGAGCGTTCCGAGGATAAAATCCCGAAGCGGTTGGATGTCGAGGTAGGCAGCAGTGCCTCCCTGCGCGGCCCTCGGGGGCGGCGTTGGTGGCGAGGTGCAGCTTCCCCGAGGTCTAGGCGGGCCATGTCCCTGCTGGGGATGACTCCCTCTTCCTCATATCTCCGCACCAAGTTGTTGATCACCCTTCTCTGGATGACCTCTGAGGGTGAGAGAGGGCGTGGTTTCCCCGCAGTTGCGGCTTCTGGGACGGCTGTGGAACGGGCGGGACCGCGCGGAGTAGCCGCGTCGGTGTTTCCCCTACCCCTGCGCCAGTGGGCGGGCGGTGATCGGTCACTGGATCGGGCGACCTGATTCCTGAAGATAGGGAGAAGAACCCATTAATACTGAATGGAAAAGGACTCAACAATCAACCATTAGTGCCACGACGCCTTCCGTGGGGGGGAACCCAGGCCATCGACGTCGTGAGACGGAGTGCCCGATTTCCCTTCCCCAGCCCCTGGCGGGTTCCGTGCCCCGGTGCTGAATGCTCGGTCGGGCAACATGCTAGTCTTCCAACACCTCTGAAAGCTATCGGTCTTCGTATTGAGGAGAAGAGATTCACGCCGGGTTCACCATTTTCTGTTTTGGTGCGGATGTGCGTCGGGTTTCTGTTCCGACGCTGTTCTGCCAGGACGCGTTTGCGCGTGCGCCCGTCGACCTGAGGGGATGGGAGCGCGGCTTGTGGCCCCTCAGTCCCGCTTTCCAAAGGCGGGCGGCATCCGTCCCTTATTCAGGGACGTCTGCTCCTTGATCGAAACCGGGATGATGGGATGTCGGCTCCTCCTTCCGTGGACGTCTCCTCGGAACTCATCGCCTAATTCGGGTCTCCCTCATAGATTTAAGAATGTTCGTAAATCTCGTTCCCGGCGCCATATCTTCATGGACACCGGTTAATTACGCTTCTTCCGCCCGGACGCTCCAAGGAGTCTGGTCGGGGCAGCAACCCGCGGTGAGGAGACCGGGTAGCTCTGGGTGTTGGGGGCGTGTCTTAACACTGAGGCTCTGCATGTCTGCCTTCCATCCCTAATAGGGCTTCTCGAAGGCGTGATGGCCTGAGGCATCCCGCGCTGGGTGCGGGGAACTGCATTACCTGAGGTTTCCCTCAGCTTCCCATGTTTAACACGGGGTATGCCGCGAGTTTAACGTCCAGCGGGGACTGCATCGGACTAATCAACACGAGGAGTGGATCAGATGACAGAACCCCTTGCGGGGAACCTCCGACGCTGGGGCCAGCACATGGGCGGCTTCCCGAGTGAAGTGGAGTGGAATGAAGTGGCATGACCCCACCGGGATGTGGCGGCCCGGGTAAGGATCAGGATGGATGATGGAGTGAAGAGCTTGGACCCCGTAGAGGCTTCCTATGTACCGCGCGTTAGCGCGGATCAAAGTCAGCGTACTTCGGATATGCAGTTTAACGTCATGCTGGACGATGGCAAGCTGACTCACGAGGAGGTCGAGGCTGCCGGGCGGAGGATTGAACCGAACCACCTCACACAGAAGGGGATGGAACGGCCGGGTGGATCATAGTTTCACGTCATGCTGGACGCTGGTGTTTGGGGCTTACACCCTAAGGAGGCCCATATGTGGAAAAGCTCAGTTGGAGAGGGACTTGGGCCAAAGGTGAGAGACCTCGACCCCTGTCACGCTCTCTACTGGCTTCGGCAGTGGGGAAGCGCAATGGAGATACACATGTGCAGTCCCCCACAAGGGCGTATTCATAGGTGAATCGACGCGAATGTGAACCCGGGAGGGGTCCACTGATGGACGAACCGACGTGAATATGACTGGGATGATCAGGTGGTGGGCTTGAACCTCAGGGAGGCTTCCTACGTACCCTGTTTAGGAGATAGGGATCAAAGTCCACGTAGTTCATTCTGTCAGGACTTACGCACTGAGGCATCCTGAGTGCGGCAAAGCTCAGTTGAAGAGGGACTTGGGCCGAAGGTGAGAGACACCTCGATCCCTGTCACGCCCTCCACTGGCTTCAGCAGTGGGGAAGCACAATGGAGATACACATGTGAAATCCCCCACAAGAAACTAGGGGTTTCTAATACCCTACCACCGTGGGAGAAGGCCACTCCAATGAATCATCCCTAAAGAGGGGAAATCCCGACATCCCTGCAGAGATGAGCGGGTGGGGGCCACATCCAAACTGGGGGGGACCCTGCGTGCGAGGCACGAGATCAGATGAAGCAGACGGTTTAACGTCTTGCTGGACGAAGTACAGTTTAACGTCATGTGTTGAGGACGAAGCGGACGGTTTAACGTCTTGCCGGACGAAGTACAGTTTAACGTCGTGTGTTGAGGACGATGGATGCTTGGCAGTTTAACATCTTGCAGCGCGGACGAATGCTGAACAATTTAACGTCTTGTAGCTCGGACGTGGTGCAGTTTAGCGTCATGAAGGACGGAGTGCAGTTTAATGTCATGCGGGACGAAGATGCTTGGCAGTTTAACGTCTTGCAGCGCGGACGTGGTGCAGTTTAGCATCATGCAGGATGGAGTCCAGTTTAACGTCATGTGGGACGATGATGCTTGGCAGTTTAACGTCTTGCAGTGCGGACGTGGTGCAGTTTAGCGTCATGCAGGACAGAGTGCAGTTTAACGTCATGCGGGACGAAGATGCTTGGCAGTTTAACGTCTTGCAGCGCGGACGTGGTGTTGCCGCCGATGGGTCCGTGTCACTTCGCGTGATCCATGGGGGCCGCACGGGAAGACAACGCACGGTGCGGGCACCCGGGATGAAGATCATCGGGCGCCACGCAGGCGGGTACCCTCAGGGGGTCAAAGGGGGCGACCCTGGCGGTTTGCGCGCAAAAGAGGAGCTTGGCGCCCAATACCGCGGGTCGGCGCGCAATTGGGCAGGATGGCGTGCAATTGGGCCAGCTTTTGCGCGCGAAACATGGAGATTGCGCGCACGGGGCATCTGATAGCGCACGGGGGAAACGGCCCATTCTTTAACGAATGGCCACTTAAAAAAGGGAGGGTGCGCGCAATCGGGCTGGATTGTGCGCACCCGGGGGCAATTGCGGGCATGAGGCTTCTTTTGCGCGCGAAGTCCTTTGGGTGAGGAGTTGGTCAAAGGAAAGAGGCCTAAGGGGTTACGCGCGAAGGCGAACCCCAGGGCTTGCTTGCGTGAAATAAAGGAGGTTACCTGAAGATCAGCATTGCGCGCGAAGGGGGTGGGATTGCGCGCATGAGCGACTCTTCGAATTCTGGCAACCTTCAAAACGTTGGGGGTCGCCTTGTATTTATAGGCAATCCCGGGCGCGCGATTCGGCTCGCGGCGTGCAATTCAGCTCGGGCGCGAAATAGGGGCCCATCGTGCAATAGGGCCGCGCACGGGCGTCGGGCACGGAAAATTACGCGCCGACTCGGCCCATTGCGCGAATCCCGGAAGGATTGCGCGCGCATAGCCAATATTGTGCGCGGGCCTCCAATATTTCGCGCAAGGCCTTTGGGCCTTCCGAAACATGCTTCTGACTCCAAATATGACCTCGCTTTCCTTACCCGGAACTTCGTTTGAGGAGCAACGGACTTTTCTGGCGTCTACAGTGATCACCAAGTTGGGAGGACTAGGTCTCGGCTTGATATTGAACAACTTTTTTAATTCTACGTGTGCTTTCATGTTTTGTTTTCTCCATATTTTTAATCATTTTAGGAAACCTAATATAGATTTTATAGTAAATCATAGATAGTTTTTATATTAGAATTTTTTTGTACACTAATTTAAAAAGTTAAAATAATAATGTATATTGTTTTTACTGAGAAAAAATACAACATTGATTAATATTTCGAACAAATCAAACTTTTATAAATATGCAACTTTGTTTAATTGGTCTATTTTGTTTTAAGTTGGGGAACATTTAAATAACTTTTAAATAATGGTTTTTTGACAAAATTTTTTATGGGAACTCAATTCACCTCCCCAATTTAGAGTCCTACTCTGACCAATAATCATCATAAAGTATAAATAATAACTCACTCGCACCTCTAATGCTCTCACACGAAATAAAACATTTCTATCCATCACTCAATCACCATATAAATCAAACACCACCCATAAAGAGAAACAATACTAAGGGGGAATAAGTGGTTCTCACATGCCCACATGTTTAGAAGACTATTTAAAAGGACCAAACGAGTCTTTTACAAACCCAGGAAGAGGAAAATTCTCTATAAAACAATTTAAAATAATTTAACAAGAATTTAATAAAACATTACACCAAAACCACCCTTGAAATAATTTTACAAATTAGTTAACCTTTATAAAATCACTTTATTGATTAAAACATTATCTAAATTATCTTATACAATAAAAAAATTGGTTCAAAAAATGTTAATCCTCAGATTTATTGTAATGAAATCTTGACATATTTTATCAATGATTGGAATTTCAATTAATTCTTGAAAGGAAAAGTAAAACTATTTGTCCTTTTGATAATTCACATTGATTACCAAAACACTTTAAAATCGTTGAATTTATTTGTAAATATAATTCATGAAATTTCTCATACACATGGTGTGAATGGTTTAATAAAAAATATTTTTAATATGTTTCACAGTTGTGAAGTCCTTGGATTTGAAATGAAAATCACATAAAACTTGATTTACCATTCCAATAACACATAAACACATTTAATGTTATTAATTGATATACAAAACATGGATCTAAATATGAAACTTATCATGGTTCTCAAATTCAATGGGAAACACAATGGGTGACCAATCAAAAATCATTGGTAAATTGCTCGTAAATTTAAATATAGGATGAACAGAGCTCCAAAAAATAATCAAATTCCCTAGACATAAAGAAATCACTAGAAAAAAATGGTCAAACCTTGCCCTTGGGTTCAACAATAGTAGTGTCGACGGTGGTCTTTAGACAGAGGAAAGATGGCGGTGGTGGTGTTCAGCAAGACCAGCTATGGGAACAGGGTTTAGAGAGAGCAGTGATAGTGGTAGTGGAGTTCAGTGAGACCAATGAAGATGGTGGGAATAGGGTTCTCTGAGAGTTTCAGTGTGACGGTAGTGCAGTTAGGTAACATCGATAGAGCTATGGTGCAATGGCAGCAAGTTTTTGTGAGGGCAGGGGCACGATAATAGTGGGGTTATGGAAAACCAAGATGTTGTGTGAGAGAAGACATCCGGTTAGGGTTCTTTTAAAAGAGGTGACAAGGCTTTTATCAACGCTTTTTAGCCTTGATAAACTTTTACCTTTATCATTGCTAAAAAAAAGTGTTGATAAAACATGCCTTTATCAAAAGTAAAATTATAATTGTAATAATGAATTTTATTTTCATCACTTTTGTAGCACTGAAAAGGGCTTATCTTTATCAATTCTAAAAAAGCACTTATAAAGATATAAGGTTAATAATTTATTTATATTAATATATATATTACAAAAAATTATATATATAGTAAATAAATAAATATTTATTTATAATTATATATATAATAAATATTTTTAGAAATGTTTTTATAAATTTTTATAATTATATATATTTATATATTTATAAATTTTATTATTTTATTATTTATAGTTATAAAATTGTTATAAATATGTTAGTTATATTTATAATTATAATTATAAGTAAAAATAGATGTATTTAAATAATTAAAAAATTGTAAAAAATTATTTAATTATATTCATTTATAAAAATATAAATATAACAAAAAAATTATATTTTAAAAATTATTTTAAAAATATATATTCATTTATAGTTATAATTATAAAAAAATATATATTCATTTAAATAATTATAAAAAAATTATAAGTTTTTATTAATTTTTTTTATATATAATAAATATATATAATATATATATTTATTATATATAATTATACATATAAGAAATGTATTTAATAAAATTTTATAATTATTTATATTAATATAAAATTATTTGCAATTATAACTAGAAATAAAAATATATTTATTTTAATAATTATAAATATAAATGTTTTTATAGTTATAATAATAAATAAATCAAAACAATTAGAATAACTATATTTCTTATATATATAATTATATAAATATATATAATTAAGAAATTTTTTTATATAACTATAAAATGATAAATTTAATAAATTTATTTATTATAATGTTATAATTCTTTAAATAAATATATATTTATTTAAAATTATGACTATTAATATATATATTTATTAATATTTATAAAATTATATTTATTTATAGTTATACTTGTAAATAAATATATATTTACTTAAATAAACATAAAATTATAATAAATAGATTTATTATATTTATAATATTATAAATATATATAATTAATATATTTTTTGAATAAAGTGGCATATTGGGCCTCAACCCTTCATAAAAAATAATTAGTATTTTTATTATATTTGAATTTTTTTATAATATTTATATTTATTTATAATTATAATTATAATTATTTGTAAATATTTATACATAAATTTATATATTTATAAAATTATAAATATAATAAATATATTTATTATAATTTAATAATTATATATATATAATTCTATGTATAACTAATTTTATTTGTAAACATTTGTATATGATTATAAATATATATATATACATATTAATATATTAATATGTATATATTTATAAATTTATAATAGAATAATTTATTGTAATTTTATAATTATTTAAATATAAATATAAATATATAGTTATAGTTATATTTAAAAATTGTTTACATGTAATTAAAAAATCATAATTATAAATATAGTAAATACAGTTGTTATTTAAATATTTTTATAGTAATTTTATATGTATTTATGATAACATAATAAGTTCATGGGTATTACATGAATGAATCATATACCTATTAAAGTATCGATCATAAAAAACAATTCATCACAGGTATGGAAAGCATGAATAATAAGGGTGTCAATGTATAAATGAATATTCATGATTAATACATAACATATGAATGAATCATCATAATATAGGTAATCTAACATTTATCATCCCACAAACATATCCATAGATAAAAAGATGATCATATAACATCAATTATAATCATGATATATATATATATCAAATTCATTGTAGACATGTATTTATTAAAATAAATATATTTATTTATTTATAATTATAACTATATAATTATAACTAAATATTTTTATTTATTTATAATTATAACTATATATTTAAAAATAAATATATTATAAATAATTTATATATAGTTATAAAATATATTATTATACTTATAATAAATATATTGATTATTTTAAAAAAGTAGTAATATATTATAATTATTTATAAATATATTTTAAAATACTATAAGTAAAATGTTTAACACAAGATATACATATATATAATAATTATTAATATATATATTAATATATCATATTTCTATTAATTTGAAACATTTATTTTTTAATTAATGTACATAAATAAACATTATTTTCGAATATAAATTTAAAAATTATATATTAATATATATATTATTAATAATTTTTATTAATAACTTTTATCAGTGCTAAGAATAACACTGATAAAGGATGAACCTTTATTAGTGATTTTATAGTGCTATTTAAAATTACCATTATCATAGTGCTTTGAGTTAGCACTGATAAAGTTGAGGCTTTTATGAGCAATTTATTATTAGCGCCAATGAAAGCAGGTGCTTCCCTTGCCAGAATCAGTGGTAGTGGTCGTTCATTGTTCTGTTACAACCTTTCATGGTTAGAAATAATAGTCACTTTATAGTTTACATATGATATATATATGGTATTTTTAATGTCTTTATGCTTCTTGAATTCTTATATAAATCATACCTCAATGGGTTCTATTTTATGGGAATACTATGACATCATTTGTTGACATGTAGACTACTGCCTCCTCAAAGTGGTGTGATGTGTTCACACATTACATGGAATGTATTAAAGATGTATTAGATAAACATATTTGATCTATATGACATAAATTTAATACAATATTTATAATATATATAAATTTATATGTCAATTACTTTTCAATTTCTTCAAAGGATAACAAAATTGAGACAACTTACATGTGTACATATGGCCTACCGTCTCCATTAATAGTGTATTTCATTTCATATAACAAAAAATTATGAATTTATCTAAATACATATATAATGAATATATATAATTTTAAAATAATGGTTTACATTTAGGAGATGATAAATCATGTTCTATATTATGGAAACAAAAAATAAAAAGTCTAAACATACTCAAGAAAAAAGACAATTAATACACAAAATGAAGAAAATGATGAATGGTTATTAATGAACATGTTATGATATGTTATTAAAGGATTATATATGATATTATAAATATTAATATGGTTCTTTTTTAAGATATTAACATGCTTAAATCCATTATATGGGAGGTTAAAGAGAATTCAACGAAAAAGAAGTATAAGGTAAAGGATTTTCATCTCACTTTTTACATCTGTAAGATAAATGTTACATTCACCAATTACATATTTTATATTGTGTGTCTACTTCAAATTTTGATATATTATATCATTAATCATTTTATAATCATGGTATAAAATTTTTTACATTTAATTATCTCATCAAAGGGTGTTCAAATTCAAAATTTTCTACGGGTAAAAGTTATCTTGAAATCTCAATATCTTTTGTGATTGTTAATTTCCCTTCAAATAGTCACATTATTGTAATCATTTCTCATTAGTTATTAAATTTATCTTGAATAACCATCTTATTGTGTAATAGATATAATTATTTTTTGAATGGTATTCCATTTTTATCCAATGTGTTTACTTTGATAATTATTTTTCCAACTGGGTAAAATTTATAAATTTTTATCTGATATTTAATATAGATATTTGACAATAATTAAAATTATTTATTAATTAAATAGATTATTATAAATATAATGAATGATTTTGACTGGTATGACATAGGTTGGGGACCAGTTAATTCAAACTCTGTGGGCTGAGGATTAGTTAAAACATGCCCTAAGGGTTGGGGACTGGTTATTGGGTTATACCCCAAAACAAAACATTTTTATTTGGATCCACATTCCTATCTCATTATGTGTACATTTTAATAGTAAGCCCTCAATTATATCCCAACCCTAAAAAGTGGGTTCCCCATTTAGAAACACAAAATTCTAAATTTATTTCCATATATTTGTGTTCTTTATGGGAGAAAATAATTTTATAGATACCGTTTATCCAATATAACCCATGTATTGATTGATCATGATAATAAATTCTCAATTCAATGCCTTAATTGATCCCTCTAAGAAAAAGGAAACATTTTAATCCTATTAAAACATTAAATAATCAATTTTATTTTAAGGTATATAATATCTCCAAAAAATATTAGAGGTTTCTATTAGGGTATTTATTATGAAATCTATAGAATTATCCCATATTTTTCATCATGTGGATCATAAACAATTTTATCTTAATATTTTTTACATGAATTAGATGTCAGAAGATTTTCATATTTCTTATAAATAAATGATAAATAGTAATTAATTGTAAAAATTCACTTTTCCGGTGATAATTTGGATTTTGATGACCCAACATGGGTTACTTCCCCTTTAAGAGTATATCGTATTCAATCATATTACATTATACCAGTTATAAAATACAATGACTTACAATGTAAAAAATAATGCAATGCAAGAACAAAAGGAATTAAAAAAAATGAAAAAGATAATTTGTAAGAATAATAATGATCTAATCAATTATTATTTTATCAAATATAGTTTTTTTCCCCAAAACTAGCCCCAAAATGAGAAATGTTCAATAATATTGTTAACCACCCCAAATGATATCAAAGTTGAAAAATTTATTTAAACAAAAATTATTGACTAAAAATGTCCGATATAGTATAAGTACAAGTTTTATCACATGAGCAATAAGTAATCTAATAAGGATGGTAAAAATGAAATGTGAAATCACTAAAACTTGTTTAAAATTGTGGTTTAATATCCAAAATAAATATAAGATTGAATTAAAATAATGAAAAAATTGAAGGAACATAAATATCCAAGTATTATATTAATTTTGAAATAATAATAATATCCCAATTGAAAAATAAAATAAATTTAATGGTTTCATGATTATTATTATATTTCATATCAATTTATTCAATTTTTATCAACACTAAATTAGTATTTCAATTCTCAATCATCAAAAGAGCTATCAAATAAATGTAAATTATGTAGGAATATTAATTATAATAGATGAATTTTAATCATTTTTCATGAATTAATTATCTTAATCATATAGAGTTTCAATCATATATAACAAATTTTTTGAAATTTTAAAATGAAAAATGATCTTCAAAAAAAAAATTTAAATATGACACATCATAAATAAAATTAATGATTTTATTAATAAACGGGTGGAAAAGATATTGAAAATTTAAGGTGATCAGAAGTGATAGAGCCCAAGGTATTCCACATACCCAATGTTCTTAAAATTAATTTTTAGATATCTTATACTTGAAAAATGATTATGCATTTCATATTCATAGCCTTTAGAATGAAGGAGGTATACCACCTTATTTTATTTACATTAGGTGTCTTGATTCAAAACATATTGGTTTATCAAGATATTTCATTCCTTGATCAGATAATAAATTGATGATTAAAAGGTAGAGTGACTTGAAAAGATAACCAAAGGTAATTCAGATTCCAATAAGTATAGGGAGATGATTTTGTAGTTATAATGTTCCATCCCACTAATTATGGATCGGGATTCTATAACGAGTGAGTTTTCTTCCCCGATTGATTGTACAAAATTCCATAAAAACAATTCCTCACATATCATTTTATTTCCCTAGTATGAAAGACACTATTTGAACAAGCACCTTTAGTATTCACATAGAGGCCTACCCTTAGTGTATTCCAACACAACTTGTGTCCATTCTCTATGTTTTATCTACCCATTAGGTCCTGATAGTAAAATAAGTAAATTTTCTAGAAGTTAATATATATAACTATCCCATCAACAAATTATCCAATATCATTGATTGATTTTTAAATGAGCGGTACTAGTATGAGTTCCATGGTGTATAGGATCATTGTGCACATCACAAAATACCCAATAGGCTATAATAAGCACCACACTATATCATAGAAATTTATGTTATGAAGCATTTACGTTGTCTATATATAAAAAATAAACTTATTAATGTAACATTGATAAATGATAAATCCCATGATTCCTGTAATGAACCACCTGATAATGAAATATTTCTCCCTTTCTAGATAAATATGAACCTTGATCTTTCTATTTTAGTTTGTTAAACATAATAATTTACAGTCCCGATGAATACATTTATGTGTAAACTAATTGAAATTTGAAATTAATCTAAGTCACAAATTCCACTCTATAAAGCTATATTAGGTAGGGTTAGATATGCTACATAATGAATTTGACTAGAGGTATAAGCCATTTTGGACATATAAGAGATAAATAAGTTCAATCTATTAACCATATCCAACAAACTGGGGTGAAGACATAGCAATCAGTCTCATCCACCCATAATAAGTTATAGGTGAATCCATTTTGGTTATTATTGAGGATTGTTTTGATGAAATTTATGTGATACATTTCCAATAATAAGATCATACTTAGTATTGGGAATCCTATAAAGTATATTGGATTCCCTAACTGGCTATCATCCTGTAGTGAGATTTCACCACACCTAATTATCATAGGAGAGTGATATAGAATAGTATGAAGTATCCATTTGAAGCTAGTATAAAAATGATATGTCAGAGAACCCACATACTAAAAGGATATCTGTGTCCTTTCAAATTTTTCTATGAAACATATTTCTCAAAATGATTTTCCTTTAATAATTTCCTAGGATATATTTTCCTACATACCTTCCATATAATCTAAGAGACTCCACATATTGATATCTCCTTTTTTATATTTTTTATCTATACAAGACAAACTCATCTATTACCCACATAATAGTTACCTCATAGAAACAAATTAAGAATGTTTTGAATGTTCGTGATGATGTATTTTAGGTTAATCATAAATGGAAATTCATTTATTGGAATAGAAGATACAAATATGTAAATGATGGTGGTCCTTCGACTGAAGAAAATTAATAGGACTTTACAATTGATGACATGAACTATAATTTTATTGATAAATATGTCAAAGTGATTGATACATATCCTCCAAATATAATATTAATATCTGAGATACTTCCTGAGGGAGTTTTTTTAAATGAAAACCTTTCTCTAAATGATTTTTAATCATCTAGCCATGCATCTAGGAGAAATGCACACATTACATCTAGTGAATTTTTTTCTAATCCACATTACATACATACTCAATATTCTTTTGACTCCCATGATGGAGTTATATATTCAATTTAAATATTATATCATATCATCAACACAAAGTGGATAAGATATACCTATGAATTTGTATCTTCCTCTAAAATGATTTACTTTACCTTTTGATATGGAATTATTGAGTTTTGTAATAATAATGTTTTATTCTGAGATTAAGAGGTTGGGAGAGAGAGTATCACCTTGATATAATTCATGTTATGGCTTAAAGAAAAAAATCCTTCCCATTAGCATGAATGAGAACCATGGGGTGGATTATATGCAATAGAGTATGTTATATATCCACTCTGATTGTAATGAACTGGTCTAGGGAACCACTAGAACTAGAACATGAACCAATTTTCTACTACCTAAAACTATTTCTTTAATCCCCATCATCTGAAAACTAGTTTCTAGGAGTCATTAGAATTCAATTGGGAATGGTTTTTCCCAAGAATATATGTCCAAACAACCAATTGAATCAAAAAAATTATCTTGAAACATATTTATATCATAAAAACATACCAAATCAAATAATAATAATTAAATAAATAACTAATAATAATGTATTAAATAAAAGTTAAAAAAACAATAAATCCTCTATACATCAGTTTTCATCTCCAACACTATAGAGATACACCAAATTCCACCTTTAGATTACTTTTATTTGGAAAATAGAAGATATCAATACCCTCCATCCATAAGGTATAGTAAAATTATAATTAGTGAAGGTTAATTATGTATAACACTACACACCTTACATTCCATAAAAGTAAATGGAAATGTACTTTAAAAATCATGTCATAGGTACCATAGGATGAATGTGGTAAAATAAATAACTCACCTAAAATCCCCATATAAACATATTCTTAATGAGAACTTGGTGTAGAACATATTACTTATAACTAAAATTATATAGAAGTGAGTGTAAACCATCACAATATGCAACTACAAACCTTTTCATAATACAAACCATTAATAAAGTATATATTTTAAAATATTTTGATATATAGTACTACAATATAATGTTTTTAATATTTTTAGGAAAATAATTGAATAAATTTCATATGTTTTTCTTTATTAAAATAAACTAGCTATGCTCATTTCAACAAAATAATGTAATGAAATTCATAAAATTGCCCATTTTTATAAGATATGAAGAAACCTAATGACAATAATTTTCAAATATAATTAGTTAAAACATTACCCATTTATTATAACATATATCAATATCCAATTCAATACCAAGCACAATGAAAGGTACTCATTGGGAAACATATGAATGAAAATTCTAGGTTACCCATATAATGATTATTTAAAAATAGTGCACACTAAACCTATCATAAAAATTTCCACCAAAGGATCATAAGAATAATGAGATGTGTGATTCCCCCTAATTATGTTATGTAAACCAGTCCTAAGCCCTCCCCCTGTAAGAGTAGAGGAATATCCAAATGTGTGATTACCCAAGACAAATCAATGAAAAAGATTGATATCAAATGCTCATATAATAGTTGAGGCACCCATTTTTTATGTTTGTCAAAACATTTCAAAGGGATAATAATTATTCATGAAATAGATTCATAAACCTTTATTCTTTTTCAAAACCCTTCAATAAAAAAATTTCTATAAACAAATCATCAGTTCTTTAGAATCATCCATTATTTAACACCATTAAATGAGAAACAATTTTATTTGAAAATACATTTTAATTGCATTTCATTAATCAAGGATCATTCTAATAAACATTTGAAAATAAATTTTTAGAAACCAATGCAAACATGAAATTTTTTAAACAAGTAATTTCTATGAAAGTACAAAAATGATATCCATTTAGGGATTTCTCCCCATTTTAAAAGACACCTTAAAATACGAATATAAGCCATCTAAAATTTTATTATTTCTCAAATGAGGAAAATTCATTTATAAACCGCACATTTTAAGATAAAATACAACTAATAAATTTATCAATACTTTTTTTTCAAATTTTCCCTTGGCATATCAAGTGAATATCTATCAAAATTCTACTTAAAAACTGAAATAAATATTGATAATTGTAAATAACAATTTAAAACTAAAATTGAAAAAATTTGAATGATGTGAACATGAAACTATATTCATGAAATTATTTTTAAATTTTTAAAAACCATTTTTAAAAATATGAAAACTATAACTAAATACATTTTTCATTTTAGAAAAGTAATTCAAATATTTAATTCAAAAATTAAATAATTTAAATTTAAGAAATTGATAGTTTTATGAATGAATTTTAGTACATGGGGAAAACCTACATGAACCAAGAGTGGATGGAAACCCCTTAGAAATGTAGAGTACAGGACCCCAAAGGAATATCACATGCCCTAGATATCATAGTCATAATGAAAATTATATGTTAGAACACTTTTGGATTCATCATGGTGTATGTGTATCAAGAATGTGGTGGAAACAAGAGGGAATATAAGAAGAGGAAAATTTAGAACCCTTAATTGAATAAGAATAACTTCCAATCAGAGAATAAAAATGATAACTGAGACCAGATGTGATGGTTAGGAGAGTGTTGAATATGGAGAATCCCCCATATGGTTGTACATTACATGCAAATGAGTAGGGGAAAGGGGGATAGGTCTGATCATGAGGTGTTCCTCCCTAGGTATGTTGGTGTCCAGTAATAGGATAGGGTGGATTCTGCATGTGAGGTCTCCATTTGGGCTGGTGTATAATGTAAGAAGAAGATTGGGGGGAGAGATGATTTTTGATATTCATCCTCCCATTATTATTATTTAAAAACATTAATTATAAATTATTATAATTCCAATAATTAATATTATAGAACTCATTATTATCATATTATTATTATTATTAATAATACCTTTTTAATCAATATATAATGTCCAAAAATAAAAAGAGAAACTAAAATTATAAAATCCCCAAATAAATCTATTATATAAGAGTGAAAGGACAAGATATGAAAATTATCTCAACTATAACACTTTCTGCATTTAGAAAGCCTTGTTAGACCAAGTAAATCAATGGAATGTATAAGATTAAACCTCTTCAAACATAGATCAAATATAAACCCAAGGAATATAATGAAACAAATTTATTTGATTGTACCATTAAAATTTTTCCATCACTAGAATAATATTTAAGGATTCAATGGACAATAAAAGGAATTCACATAAAAACATATGGTAAAATGGGTTTAAACTAGGAATATAAGTGAATCATGTTCAGATTAGATATGATGGACTCCCCACCATATTATAATTCAACTAAAACATCAATTCTTTCACAAATATCTAAACGCTCTCAATGAACAGACAATGATTGAACCCCATCAAATGATAGAATGAATCAAAAGTGATTTTATTGTTTGTGTTTCCTCATTATCTGGATGTTGATTCCTCAATTACCTAATCCATGATAGACAACATAATTAGTCACATGTAGATACCTCCAAGGTGCCATTACTTATATATCTTAGACCCCACACTAGAAAAAAAGACCTAGAAGGGTTACCATATAAAAAACAACAATGATATATCAGGAAATATTTCCATATAATATAATAACATGCTTCTAGAATACCAATTCCAAGTGAATCTAGAAAAACATCATAGAAAGAAACACCATCTCCCATTTGTCCCAAAACCTATAAGAGATTTCCATTATACATCCATCCAAAATCAATATCCAATAACAAAACCATGTCACCCCAAAAGAGATAAATGACTAATTACTATGTCGTGAGAATCCAAATAAATTGACAACCCTCAAAGAGAGTCCAATTATTTTCAAAGAACTATTACCCTCAACCTCAATAAAATTCCACAACTTCTCCAAATATCACTAAACATAAATCCCAATAGATTATCACCCAATTAACCATCTATCTAAATAGAAAAAAATCAATCACAAATATGATACCTAAAATTAAGGCTAGCTAAAAATATTACACATATCAATGCTTGACCTACTAAAAACCCCAAAATAAACAATAACATAATTCATAATACAATAAGGGGGAAATAAATTGTGGATAAATTCAATAATTTTAACTACTAAAAACATTACAAACAAAAAAGCCACTAACTACCAAAAAACAGTCATAAAATTCCTCAACGAACCACAACCTGACTAAAGAAAGACTTATACAAGGGCTCACTCTTAGGGATATAATTCCATCTATTCAATGAGAAATTTCAAGGGAAAACTCAAATTATCATAGGATACATGCCTAAAAATAAAAACATCCAAACATAAACCAAATAGTTCCAACATAAAGTATAGGAAAACCTAACACACACAACCCCTTCTGAATAATATAATTATAAAAATCATATTTGTAAGATTAAAATAATAAATTATATTTTTTGAAATCACATTCATGGAAAATGTTAAGAATTAAAAAAACTATTTTCCTCCCTTGAAAACACTTCTCCTTGTATTTAAAACCAATAACTTTTAAGTCATAACATATAAAATTTATTTTGATTTTTTAAAAAACTCTAAAATACCAAGAAGGCTCGATAATGGGCATAAGACCCATGACCCCAAAATTTATTCAAAGAAAAATAAAAGTTGCAACAAAAAAACAGGGGGAAAAGCTACAGTCCAACAGACCACGCCAACAAGAGCAAACAGATCAAATAGAAGATCACCATTTTCGAGGACGACCTCGACCCCTAGATCCCCCTCGACTGGTCGGGAGGCGACCACGCCCACTCTGATGTCCAGCTTCCATTGCCATAGTCAGTTCCTCCGTATTTTCCATAGGGGAAGCTTCCCCATGCAAGCCAACATCAGTGCAAGTGTCTTCCTTGTGATCCGCAGCAGCATGATACTCTTCATGCACCGACCGAACCTCCTGTGTATCCTGGACCACCTGCATCTCAAAAGAAGAGCAAGCAGTATTATAAGCAGTGGATTCCACTACCACTGGGATCTCCATCCCCTTATCATCAGCAGGTATCAAAGTGCTATCTCGATTATTGCTACATCCTGCCT
The DNA here is from genome assembly GCA_963277665.1 of Viscum album. Taxonomy (NCBI): domain Eukaryota; kingdom Viridiplantae; phylum Streptophyta; class Magnoliopsida; order Santalales; family Viscaceae; genus Viscum; species Viscum album. The sequence goes on from OY728128.1 coordinate 846,646,047, forward strand.
TCTTAATCCCTTCCATATTTATCATATCAAACTCCGGAGTATTGATCGACTCCAACATAGAAAAGAAATTAAATACCGGCTTTGGAGATTTTGGCTCAGCACTCAAAGTATCCTTTGGAGCAGCCTCCATATCAGCAACATGCAGAGTTGAACTCTACAGAATATCCTCTGTCCCAATATCAGCATCACCCTTCAATAATAAATCATAATGGTTAACCTGCTGGACCACATCCTCTCCTACAGTACCACTATCCACCATCACAGCACCATCCAGCCGTGCTCCCACAGTAGTTACCTGGGCTGGATTAGCCCTCAACTTCTTCGACGTCACCAATTGAAACCCATCTTCATCAAAGATCTTCATCTTACCCTTCATACAAGCCGAATCCACTGCAGCACGGTCAAACTCAGCATTGAAATCATCCTGAACAACAACCTCATGCTCCGATTGGACCCCTTCCTCTTCCTCAACAAGCATATGTTCACCCTGCTGGGAATCAACCGCAGCCTCCTGCTGAACTTCAGTAACCATTGTAGCAGCATCCGTATGCACTAGATGACACCCTTCCCCCTCTTCAGCAATATCAGCCCATGACCTGCAACCATCACCCCTGGTAATACCAACAACAGATGGTTCTAATACCTTATCCACTGGTCGGTCATCAACAGCAGTCGGCTGGCCAACAGACTGCTTACCCAAACCAAACTGGACAGCCTCAGTAAATGAGGCAGGGCCTACCTTTGGAGGCTCCTTTACTCTAGAAACCAACTTAGAACCAGCCTGCACCGCCGAGATCGTTTTGCACTTCTCAGAGGTATGACCCACCGACTTACAAAATGTACACTTCAAATTCCTACGACATTGCATAGAAGTATGACCAATACAAAGACATGATTTACAGAAAATAGGCAACCACTCATATTGAACAGCAAATTCCAGCTTAAACTCCCCAGCAACAAGGAAAACTTTGTCAATCAGGACCTGTGCTAGATCAATTTCTACCAAGACCCTAGCAAAATGGCCAAATCTAGGATGCTCAGTCTCCTTATGCACCTTAATTGGACTCCCAATGGCTGAGGAAACTTCCCATAAGACTGAATGATGCCAAAAAAACCAGTTTAAACCCCTAATGCGGACCCATGTTTGAGTGGAATAGTTTTTATTGGCAAGGGGATGCGATAAAGGATCCCACTGTTGTACCATTATATACCCAGGCTTCAAAGAAACATGTCCAAAGCTCCAGGATATATTCAGCAATTCCTTCGAAGGAAAAACAACATGAAACAAACCTCTTCCGATGGAAATCAGACGCCTATCCGAGAACCCCCAGCTTCTGGCCAAGCAATTGCGCACTTCATCAACCCTCACAGGAGCTTCGCTACGAGTTCTCGACAATCTAGTGAGCAGTGAGAACCTACATTCCTCAAGGAGATCCTCTAGAACGTTCGTATTAGCTTCAACAAAAGCAATAGAACCATTCTTGGTGATCCTCTTATTTAGAGAGGATGAATCAGATAGGGATTCAGAGAAAAACCTGTTTCGGGAAGCCAGACCATCATTCTTCCGCCTAGGGTTTAGCAGACAATCCTTCGCCGGCAAATCAATAGCATCACCCGGAGCGACCACCTTCGATGGAGGAATGGAGACATCCTTAGGATCAAAATAGCAATCCAACAATGCCACCATCAATCACCGAGTAGAAATCACCGAGGAATCACCTCTCGAGAGCTCTCCTGCATTTCCCCCCATGAGAAACTTTATCCCTAAAATAGAATAAACTAATTTTGATAAAATTTTATGAAATCTCCTTTCTATATTGAACAAACTCCATAAGGAATAATTTCCATCCAAATCCAATTTGAATGAGAAATCATTTCTTTATATTTATAAAACTTCTATTAATAATTTTCAAATAATTCAAACATTCAACCAAAAATGGCACACCACAAATGAAATAAAAAATGAAGGCACGTCACAAACCTTAACCAAATATGGTCAAAGAATATCAACATATTACAAGAAACCATATTTTTTTAAAAAATAAATATTCCTTTATGAAATCATTCACTAATTTTTCAAACACTAAAAGAATTTGTTAATTTTTTTTCCCAAATTCCACATTTAAACCAACCATTTTACAAATCAATTCACAAGAGGAAACCATTTTTTAAAATTCACACATTTTAATTTCAAATTATAAATCTCATATAAAAACCATATTCAAAATTATGAAGTCCCTTTAAAAAATGTAGAAACCCTGCTTTAAATTTATTTTAAAATTCGACATGAGAATAGATAATATTATTAATATACATAATGAGATAAAAATTCAATTTTATCCAAAAAAATTATTAAATTCAATTTTAAATGTTTAAAATTATTTTTAAAACCCATCAAAATTAAATAAAACATTGAAAACTATTTCTATGAAGAAATTTCCATTTAGAAATGATTAAAACCGTAGATGCTCACATGGAAATCACATCATGAGTATCGAAAAACCATTCCAATTTGATTTTATTTTAAGGTAAAAACTTGTTACTCATTTAACATCCTACTTTGCCACTTCAAAAATGTCTCTTTTTTGAAAACCCAATAATTATTTTAAATTAAATATATATATTTTGTAACTGAAATCATTATCATTTTTAAAATAAAATTATTATTATCATAAACCAAAAAAAAACTCAACTCAATAATATCACATAACAAAAATATCAAATGGTGGACTAGTAACTATGTAAATATTATGCACGTGGTTTAGTATGACATTTTCCAATCATGAAACTACCGGTAAAATCCATATTGAAATTTGTACTCATGCTCTGTATGATTTTCATGGATGTATAATTCCAATTTATGAATATAATTAAAAACCCATATTGATCGCCAAAAAACACATAAAACACTCACATAGATCAACAAAAAATTAAATAAAATTGATATCCATGAAAACAAATTAAATAAAAATATACTATTCAAAAATAGAAACTAGCCTTCACAACATAACTCAGGTTTCCTCATAGGTGGTGATGATAATGTAATGTCCCATGACCTAACTATTGGGTCCTTCCAACAATATCTATAATCTAATAGAATCATTAAATAACAATGGAATCCATCATTTGATATAATTCATATTGTACTTCACAAGGGTTCCATAAAAATAGGTACTTGAACTAATCTTCCCCTGTCCTAAAGGGATTTTATAATCACTATGAGTGGGAAACTAGTTCCAAAGAATCATAAGAAAACACTTATAATGGTTTTACCCAAAAATATAATTAAAATTTGTAGCATAAATATAACAAAAAGAATTCGTGACCCACCAGTATATTATATATATGTTACAAATTGAATAAACTTCTATAAAAATAATAGATAATAAACATGTAAATATAAGTAATAAACAAATTTCTCCACTCACCTCTGGTCTCCCTCCCCTCTAATGCACAAACAAACTAAAATCAACCTCCAAATTCTATTTCATATCATTATAGTAAATAACCATACCCTCTATCTATATAAAGTTAAAAAATCCAAATTTTCAAAGGTAAATTTTATAAAGGGAAACTCATCAATCATTCTTTAAAATTTACAGGGGAATTTTATACAATATAAGGTAAACAAAATATCTTGGAGTTCCATCAAAATTGTTACCAAACTGATCTTTCACTATCCAAAAGGGTGATTTTAAGCCCTATAGGCTGTAATCAAGTGTTTTCATATCATAAGAACACACATGGTAATGTTTTCACCTAGTAATTTAAGTATAAGTTTTACTATAAAAATAAAAAAAATCAGGAATGAATCGTTTGTATATCGTACATCCATGCCAAATAGAATAAAAAAAAAATAATAGATAATAAAGTAGTAAATGAAACTAAACAAACAATACATTCACTCTTCCCCATTCACCCTCCCCTGTAATGGAAATAGGCAAAAAAGCTTCCTCTAGATGCATTTTTTTGAGGCACTAGCAGATATCACTACCATCTATATTTAGAAATCAATAAATGCTTAATTGTAAAAAGTAAATTATGTAAAGTTCCACAAATTGTATATTCTATAAAATTAAAATGTAAAGTCCTACCAAAATCATGTTATAGAAAACATAGTATTAATGTATTAAAATATACAACTCACATAACATACAAATATAAATCAACACTCAATGTCTATTCTAAGGCATAATTAAGAATCCATAAGTAAGATAATATAGGAATGAGCATAAATATTCCTAGTATTCCACCACCCTTATTTACATATGAAAAACTCTGATAAAATATTCATTTTAATGAATGTTTGAAATAAAGTACATAAACATAGTTATTGAATATTTTTATTGAAATATTAGAAAAACTTTTATACTATCTTATAATTAAAATAAACTAACTATGATCATTTCATAAAAAGTGAGGAATAAAATGTCTTTTTTTATCATTTTGATATAAATCATGGAAATAACGTCTTTTAATCAGATACATAACAATATCATGAAAATAGTTTTCAATAAATATTATGTAGACTATTCACCATTTATAAAAACATTCATCAATATCCAAATAAAAACCGAGCACAAGAAAATGTACCCTAATGGTAACATAGAAATTTCCTAGCTAGGTTTCTCATATAATGATAATTAATGTCTACTATGAACTGAAGATATTCGTGGCATGTATAATAAAATATAAGAGGAATACCCCGATATGGGCTCCCTCCCAATGATATCATGTAAACCAATCCTTGACATTCCCACCAAAGGAGAAAAAAATACCCTGATGTGTGATACCACTAACAAATCAATGAAAAATTAAAATACCAAACCCCAACATAAATACCCAAAGAATCCATGTATTATGATTATTGAAGTTCCTTAGGATCGTATGAACCACTTTGGGGGTTGAATCAATAGTGAACATTTAACAATTTCAAATTCTTGAAAATTTTACCCAAAACCTGTTACCATTATTATCATTATCAAAATTTTATATCAAATTCAAAATCAAGAAAAAATAACAATGTAATGGAAGGTATAAAATTTTTACAACATTTGGACATAGTGTATGAACCTATATCCATTCAATGGTGACTATTGTCATTCCATGAAAAATTCAAAATTACAAAGAATATTATAAAACATGATCCAACTCATGTTAGACTTCTTCAATCTCCGGATAGGTATGATAATAATAACTCCTATTAGTTTAAAAAAAATATTACAAAATTAATCCCACACAAATATTTAAAACTTTTAAAAATTGGTTCCAAAATGATCATTTGTAAATCTGTATCTAATTTCTTTTTTTCATTGAATGTATGTCTGGTGCGCCTACATTCATTCAGTATTATCCATTTGGTTCAACCCAATAATACTATGCCTATTTTATAACTTGAGTTTAGTCTTCTAAAAAACCACTACACTGAAACTCTACTGGGTAAATCTATTCATTATTATATATCATTAAGCCCTTTCTGATTCCACTGTTTATTAATCCTCTATCTGGTTTATCTAAACCATAACATTAGTCTATAAAAGAATATCTGAAAAATATCTTTAATTTATCTCCTCTTCAACTAAATCAGTTGGAATATCATATTGTCATAAAAAAATTAGTGTGTAATATTTCCATTTTTTCGAAAAGTTTTACTTTTTCATAATATTATTTTAAACTATTTATAGATTCTACCAAACTAGAAAATATAGAAACTTATTTTTTTATTTTTTTAATAAATTTTGTTGGATACTTATCAAATATTCTGGAGTCTCCCAAAAGATTTTTAAAATATCTATCATCTACAACCTTCTTCAAAAATACTTTTACCCAATCATTAAAGAAATAATTAGAACTTCATTATACATAGATAGATAATAAATCCTTGAAATATCAACACATCATCATCAATCATGGTATATTTAAAAAGATTTATGAAAAGTATATCAAAATCATTGTAGGGTGGAATTTTTTCACATTAACATCTTTAATAACTCATATATTTCATAATAAATTTTAACTTATCTTTATTTATCTAACTCTATTAAGTCATTATACCTTAATTGAAAATATTCTCTTGATAAAATTCTCAAAATATTATTTATAATGGATCTTGATCTGATGGACTCGATCTTTTGGCCTTCCTTCAGTAGTGAACTTCATAAATTCTAAACATCCAACTTCATACTACAGGTCACAAATCATTTATATTTAAAACACATAATTTTTTTTTGGGAAACATGAGCAGTTGTTGGTGGTTAACTATATTACTATAATATATAAATAATTTTTTTTAATTACGACTTCTCAACCTTGGACTTTATACTTCTATAGCTTTATCCCATTTTTCTATCTGTTCATCAGCATTTAATGATCTTTTTCTAGTGAAGTGAATTTGTTAACTAATTTTTACTTCTCGTCTCTTTAGTAACTTCATAACAAAACATTCTTAACTCCAAGAATATCATTCTCAACATTTAATGAATATTACTTAAAAAAATTATTTTCAAAGAAAAAAAAATTATAAAAACATCACCACGAATCTTCAATTGTTTCTTTTGGATTTATTTCAAACATTCATGAAATAATTTCACAACTCCTTTTTAAGAATCTATTTTCTCAATTTTTTACTCTCAAATTTTATAAAATTAATGCCTTTCAAAAATATAATTTCCTAACATCGTGTTACTTGATAAAGTAATGTTTATGATGATATTTTATCCCTCTATGATGAGAATGTTTTTTCTATGTAGAGATAAAATCCTCTTAAATTTTATATTTTCTCTTTTTTCTACCCATTTATAAGAAAAAAACATATTCATGTTCATATTAGGAAGACTTATAAACTATTTTACAACGTTTTATCTACATAACCTCTTTCAAAATATAATCTGAAGTATGGTGGGGTGGGGATATTCTTCACAAATTTTTAGAAGTAATTGGAGGAGGGTTAAAATGTTATTATAGCCTCATTTTAAAAAAATATTTCTATTGGAATAAAACTGGTGAAATCATATTCATTTTGATACATTGTTGAAATATAATCAATAAAAACATCTCCATCAGAAACTTTTTATTTTATAAAGTGATACATTATATCAATGTGTTTTTATCTAGAATGTTATACTGTATTTTTGGAAAGGTCAATTACACATTGATTATGAAAATTATTTTTCAATGGTTTACATATTCTCACTCTCAAATAATCTATCTGAACATTCAAACAAAACATTTGTGTATAAGCATGGGTGGAGGAAACATAATTTGATTCTATTTTACTCAATGTAACTAAACATTATTCTTTAATATTATAGATTACACAATATTCATTAATAAAAAAGATTATATTGATGTATATTTTCTATCATTGCGACATCCAACCTAATTAGCATCAGTGTATCAAATAATGTTTAAATAAAAACTTTTTTTTATAAATAATCTAATAGGAATATGTTCCTTTAACATAACTAAGAATTATTTTTTCTTTTTGATTATGTGATTCCATTATAACAATCTGATGAAATTCACATAAAGTAATAATATAAATGATCTCAATATGATAGATCGAATTTCTATAAAATTCGTTAAGTTTTTCTAATTCACACAATTCCATGATTCATATTTACTAATATTTATGCCAATATAAATAAGATTAGAAACAAATTTTCAATATTCCATGCCAAAATTTTGTAACAACTCTCTGTAATACTATTATTATGATAGAAAAATATATATTTTCCTATATTAAACTTGTAGCCCTAGAAATAAATTCAATTCTATTAGAATGAAATTTTAATTATTATCCTGAATTTTTAGGCAAACTCTTTAAAAAAATTTCCAATCTCCTTAAAAATTTATAAAATCAATGTTAATAATAAAAATAAGATTACCTAGTTTCATCTCTATCATATCCAAGTATTTTTATATAGTCAATCTATAAAATTTCAAATTCAATAAGAAACATTCTTGTTTTGATTATCAGGCTTGTTGAGCTTATTTTGGTACATAAAAAGAATTATTCTACTTATACAAATTAGTTATATCTGTATCATGTAAGATATCACATTTTTTATCAATATAAACTTATTTATCAATTTATATATTTTAGAAATATATCTAGATATCCATGAAATAATATTTCTAATAATAGTGAGCACAAACAACCAATAACCCTCTTAGAGTTTCCAATCTCAAAAATGAGGGAAATATTTTCATTTTAATATAAACCTTCAACCTATGAGTAACCATTAAAAATAATACTATCTTTGTTCCATTAAATTTATCCTTATCTATTTAGTTTTTTTAATACATGATTTGTTCTTATAAATTTATTTCCTTCCAATAAAGGAACATGTTTCTATATATCATGTTTCTAAATCTCATCCATCTCTTCCTTCATTCATTATTCCCACTCATTATATTCAACTTCCACTAAAACTAATTTTGGATAAACCTGAGATATATGTGATGTTTGATTTTCTAATCACAGTTTCTTTCTTATTTGAAGTATAGATTTATTATTTCCAATGGTGTTATCATATTTAACCATTTTGGGAATGAAATTTAATATAATGTCTACACATTTCACTATTATCATCACAAGATTCATTATAAATATCGTATACATGTTTCAGATGGTTATCATCATCCTATTCATTATCTTTATTGGATGTTTTTATTTATCCTCTATAACTTTTCAAAAAATATTTTCAAGGGATTTGGATTCTTAATAACATTCACCACATATGAATCCACAAAATTTTGTTTACATTGATTAAATAATTTTAACTTCTTTAATTGGATGAATAACTTATGAAAATTCCTTACTCTGTTTTCAAATAAATTTTTAAAAAATTAATATTTTTTTATCATTATTTAGTAAATAATCAGAAAAAACATTTATTTTTTTACTAATTTGTTATTCATATAACACTTATAAAAATTATTCATGTAGAATTTAGACTAAACCATAAATTTATTTGTATTTTAACAATAATACAAATTGATTCTCTTTAAAAAAACAGAGTAATTTAATACTCATCAACTTAACTTCATTCCATTTACACTAATGTTTTATTTTTTACTTTCCACCAATAATTTTTTTTTGAGAGTATCGATCACTATATTGGTGATTTATTATATTTTTACTCTAATAGTATTCAAAAAGATTTATTTTTTATTCCATTTCATAGTGAATTCTCAACATCAGTATATAATAACCCATTTCTATTACAACTTTCCTTATAAAATATCTCGCAGTGTCAAAATTATTTTATTTATCATTAATAAATATTATGTTATTCATGAAATTTAAAACATCAATTAATATAATAAAATAAAAATAACCTTTTATTTTTTGATGTATCATCATCCCACAAAGATTAGAGTGAATAATATCTATAGTTTTGGTATATTGGATTTCAACTTTCTTATATTTCCAAAAAAATTCCTTTTTTATAGGTTGTTAAAACATCATCATATTTCCTATTCATTTTATGTTAGATTCTTATATAAATTTCCATATAATGTGTGCTCATAATTTTTAAGCTATGAATCCCAATTCATCAATTTCACAACCTTTTTTCATCCTCATCACTTAGGTAATAAGAGTTACAGGGTTCTCTAACATAAAAATGATTTCCAGCTTTTACTTCCCCCTCATTAACGATTTTTACACCTATTAAAATTCTAATGATACATCATTTTTTCCTAAATATAAAATTATTACATGAATAAAATATTTTACTAATATTAATTAAGTTTTCTTTTATGTATCAACGTATAAAACATCATTATATTTTAGTTCTTGAGCATTAATATCAGTTGTTGCTATTCCTTTTATTTTTAAAAAACTATCTTGGTCAAATGTAACTAATTCTATTTCATGTTCTTCAATATGTTATAATATTATTATATCAATGGTTATATTTGAGGGACATACACTCTTAAGAATCCATGGTAGGTTTTTTTTATTCTTTTTGAGCTATCTCGGTAATAAATGTTTTTCTTAAACTCTAATCTTTATAATATCTTATTATTTTCTAGAAGAGTTATCATATATTATTCCATAATCTTTCCTTATTGGTCATATCTTATATAAACTTATTCTAGTAACTAAACTGATTTTTTATTAGGAACTTTCTAACAACTTGTGATTTTCCTATCATTATTCCTATTTTCAGGAAATTTTATCTCTTTTATTCCACTACTATTGACCCTTAATTCGTGATTATTTCCAATATGATGAATGTTATTATAATATTTATAATATTTTTTTCCATAAATTCCTTATCACCCATAAAAACCATTGAACTCAATATTTTATTGAAGTTGGATATTTCATTACAAATAGTACATTGAGGTTCATATGGTCATTCTATTCTTATTTCCTTCTAATGTGGGGAAGCATTTTTATTGAGTTTATTTTCAACATTAATTGATGTGGTAGATTTTTTTCATACTTTATAAACCATTTTTTCCCAATTATGTATCCAACACCTATATACTTATAATAATCAAATGATATTTTATTCCTTTTGGACGTAGATGTCACCAGATTCATATAATGATATTTATCAATAGCTTTTAAAGATTTATCTTTTACATCGAAATAACTATATAAGTTTTCTGTCACATTGTTTAAGTTACATTAAATATCAAAAAAATTTAGTTAGAGTTTACAAACCTCTTCTTCAATAGTATAAGTTTTCTTACTAATATCTTCCATCGTATTTCCTTATTCAACAACTTTTAGCTTGAGTTTTTTGATCTCCTTGATATAAAAATATTCCTATTTGAGAACATATTTTCTTCCTCCATTACTCAATTCACTTTCCTTACTCATCATTCTAATCTATTTCTTGAGTTTCCTATTTTGATCAAGATAATAAATGAGTTTTAATCTCTGCTGATAGTCCCTATAAGATACTTCTTTTTATTCATTTTGACTAATAGAATTATCTTCCTTATTTTTAATATTAACAATGTAATTTATCAAATGATTTAAATTTTCATCCCTTTAGGAACTATAATCTGTATATTCATACACAACTTACATACCCAACATATTTTTATATTTTTTATAATGAAATTTTTATACAATCTGGTGGATTTATCATATTCTTTGGAAGTTTCTGTCAAATTCTTACATTGAAATTTTTATTTAGAATCATTTAAAAATTCTTAGACATTATTCTCAGGGAAATTTCATAAAAAGGCCAATTCCACTACACTCAAAAACATTTAGGTAAGATATATCCTCTGAAAATTCTTCTAACATTCCTATAATTTTTATAGATAAGATACATGATTATATCATTTTCATTGGCATCAACTTGATTTTATTTTAATCCATTGATTTCCAACAACTCATGATAAACATTTTGTATTTTAATCTTTATCATAACATGAAACTCCACTTCATCACTTATCATCGTCTTGAATGGGGAAACATTCTTATCTCAAGAGAAATCGGAATGTTATAAAATTTACCAAGAAATAAATCAAATTTATCTTCTAAGTTAGATATTTAATTATCAAACCTATCAGGTATGCTTCTCATGAGTTTCTTTAAAGTGATAGAATCTTCTAAGACTCCTCTAAATCCTCTTATGTTGCAAAAAAATCAATAACTCTTGCAAAATTCAGTTCAATAATTTCATTATATTCCATTACATTTTCTTCGAACGTACTTCTCTATATTTGTAACAATGTTTCCTTCACTTTGGTGTTACTTGAAATGATACATTTGAGTTTGTTCAACGTTATTTATGTTGATTTTAGACCCATAAACATCATAATAATTTATCAACAAATCCATAAGAATAGAATTTATAGCTTTACCATCAACCTAAATATTTCTTTTATTATAGAACATTACATGATAATTTTTCCTAATGGGTAGAAACTGAGTTGTAGTTTCACCAATAACCTCTAGGAAATGCGATAGCAGATTGGGTACCATTATGTTTTTTCAACCCTATTAAATTTTTACCTCGAAGGTATAAATACATCTTCTATTTTCTGAATTCATATTTTCCATGATAGGGATCAAATAGAACTATTTTACCATGATACTGATTGATGGTTCATAGGAAGGTTAGAACCATTGATAGGGAGTTAAATTAGTATTTAACTTTAAAAAATTTAAAATTCCTTGAAATTAATCCCTGAAACTTGTTAAAGTAATTATCCATAAAAATATTTTATATATAAATTCTACTATAAATAACTGATAAAAAATTAACGACTGTAAATAATTATTTATATGGTGTGGCCTTAGTGTGAGAACCAAGATCCTTAATATTGAGACTCTAATCAGTTTGGGAAGTTTACGATTATTAGTACATGAATAAAACCAGATACAAATAATTTTATACTAAATCTATATCATGATAGATATTTTTATTTGACACCAATCAGTACAAAATGTTATTATTGTAAAACTACACCACAAATAAATTGAGTAACTTCATAAAATATCCCCTAGAAATTTCTTCTAAAAATCACTATTTAATTTCATATGTCCCATGAATGATTATATAGTGAACCTTCTGTTCTTTGGTATTCTATATCTAGTGTTTCTAATTGAAATTGAACATGTTTTACAACTTGAAATCTATCCACTAAAAAATGTGCACCTCAAACTCTATTCAAAAACTTTGTACCTTATACTCTATATAGTAGCACTATTTTATGTCACTTCATGTTAAACCATTTTCTAATTTCTTTTAGAAATAAAATATTTTAAAATAAACTCTGAATAACACTATCTGTTTTTCTCTACATCCAAAAAACATGCTAGAAACTCAAACTATCACAAAAACATCAGAGTGTCAATTTTTCATATGGGTGAACAGTTTTAATTGTATTTACTATAACTACACCCTATTAATAGGTGCTCCCAAAGTTGTATAGGTGGGAACAAAATATTTTTATATAAAAGAATGAATATTTCTAGAGGTTTAAAATATATTTTAGAGTCTTCTTTAAGCTTCTGGAATTCTCTAGTCTTCACAAGATTCATTGAACATCGTTAACCACAAATGTTTAAAAACTAATTAAAACTTCCTTAAACATGGATTTATAACATAAAAATAGAATATCAACACAACATCATCAATCTTGATTAATTTATAGAGATTTATGTATTTCCACTCATAATCTCAATCTAGTGGAATGTTTTTCGAGTTAATTTTTTGGGAACTCTTCTGTCTAATAACAAATCTTCACTTCTCTTTATATGGATAACTCAGTAAAGTAATCCTATATTTTCTCAACTTCTTCACAAACATAACTTCTTAGAATAATTTTTCAATGGATCTTCATCTAATGAAATTAGTATTCTATAATTCCTTTAAAAGTACACTTTATAACTTCTCAACATCGAACATCATAAAAATGTTTTCAAAAAAATCAATTTGAACATCATATAATCTATTTTTCTATAAACAACGTTTTTTAAAGATAGATTACAACATCATTTCAACAACTAGATACTTTTTTCATTTATAATGTATATTCCCAGTTCCCTACTCGTATCTTGACTTCTTACAAACTCTTTTTCTATAACATCAACTGTGTTATTTCTCGTTTCATTTTCATTCAGATGGTATGTCCACTTGGAAATAACTTTTCCCCCTCACACTTCATACCACTATATCCCCATACACTTTTATATGTTTTTTATCTGTATATAATGATATTTCTCGAGTAATTTGTGTCCTGTAAAAAAGTTTGTACTTATCTTCTCTTTAGTAACATTATAACAAAACATTTTTAACTCCCAGAAACACTTTATCACATGTTAAGAAAAACATAATTTGAAAAATGTGTTTTCACCAAATAAAATTTTTTTTTATAAAAACATCACAAAATATCCTCAATTAAAAAATACTTCCAAGGGATAATCATGATTCAAGATACAATTTACTTACTATCAAAACCATAAATTGAAACCCAATTTCCATAATCAAAACATTGTTACTATGAAATCATCATTTATTTATCACATTTCAAGGGTAAAACCATTTTATATCATAATCCATCACATATAAATTTTATAAATCAATGATCATTCAAATATCCACTTAGTAAACAAGTTTAGAAACCAACGATCACATATAATTTATTAAAAAAGACTTCTTACAAAACCACTAACTTGAAATCCATTTTAGTATTTTTACTCATTATATAAAACATCATTAAAGTTAAAAAAAGGGTTTTTAATATATCTGAGGACCCAAACAATTTGAAATAATTTTTATACCAAATATTTTACTAAATTAATCATTTTAAAAAATTTATCAAGACCTGTAATTCCATGTTTTACCTAGATTACATATTGAATATCTCAGAAAATTTAACTTGGAACCCCAAATAAAAATTTATATTCCTAAATTCCATTTTAAAATTCTAAATGGTCAATTAGAAAAGTATTGAACCTAAAACACTATTCTAAACAATATTTGAAAATTTATAAAACCCTCTTCTATCCTTGAATACGAAAATTTACCATATTTTTTATTTCAGAAAAGATATCAACATATATAATAATACTATTAAATAATTAAAAAACAATTCTACACCTAAGAAAATTATAGTTTTGTAACCTAAAATCAAGACATGGTTAAAACCAACTTGGAACAAGATAAGATAATCAAACCCTTTAGAATAATGATTTGAGGACCCAAATGAAATATTTCATACCCTATATATCAAAGGCATAATGAAAATCAGGATTCAAAACCCCTTATTGTTTGACATGGTGAGTGGAAAGTGAGGAAGAGAGGAAAACAATATGTAATAGTGGAATACGAGAAGCAAGAACCCTTACTTGATCTATAACCACTTTCATTCAAAGTTTTTATTACCTAAAATAGAGATCAGATGAGTTTTTGGGGAGGGAGTCACATGTTGAGAATCCCTCCCTATATTGTCAATGTCAAAAAAGGTAGGAGAGGAAAGGAGAGAGGTTTGAGAATGATGGTTTCCTACCTTGTTTAGGTTTCATTTATTTGTAGTAGAGGGGAAGAAGTCATGTGTGCAGACCCTTTTGGGGCTAGTGTACTATGTAAGAAGAAGATATGGGAAGACTATGCTAACTTTGGGTCCATTTCATCTCATTTATATTATTTAATAACAACAATAATAAAATTATTATAATATATATCATTAAAATAATAAACCTCATTATTTCCATATCATCATTATTAAAAAAGTCCTCATTACCAATAAATAATATCCAAAAATAAATAGAGAAAACATTTATAAAATCCTCAAATAAATAAAAAAATAAATAATTCTTATTCATTTGAGGATGGGTCTGGTAGGAGATGATTGAGTATATCTTTGAGGATTTTCTCCATTACTTTAAAGGGGAAGATATATATAATGATGGGTGATTATTAGCTAAAGGAACATGGGTACTCCACCTAGGGAATAAGGATGAGAGTTAACTATCATGTAATATTGTGTATCATTCCCCATTTGAATAAGTTCTATATAGCTTTAATGGATAATTTTTTGTGGATCAACCACGATGTGAAGTAAAATGGGATTAGAAACCCATAATTCCATAGGTCACTAACCATTTTGATATTTTTTATATGCTCCATTATCACATACTCCTTTTTAATTGATTATAGGAAAAATTAACATTACCATCAATAGAATTTAAATTTTTTTATTAAAATATTTCTCATGCTAGTCCCTTAGATCCCCCACCCCTCATATAATTCCTTTAATATTTTTGTATTAATTAAAGTGAATAACTATAATAGGACCAGTTATCTCGGCATCACATGTGCGATATCAATCCTTAAGTTGTATATTCAGATTCCCCGTGAACTTATACTCCTTAATGAATTCTTAAATGAAGTTTATAGTCTTATTTGTATTTTTTAACCACATAACTTGGGATATTATTTTATTTATCAAATTTTATACTAGTAATATCTATGATAAATATATTATATTATTAGACATAGTCAAAAAATTATCATCATCACATCTCTCATGTAGACTAGCATGAATTTGATTTATTTTTATTATAAAATATTCTTGGCCATTATGAGTGTTTCTCTAGGTATTCACCCATTCTAAGAGACCAACATTCATCCTGCTGATATCTTTTTGAATAATTACCCAAAAATTAACTTGGATGGGTTCTATAAAATAAAATTTCATAAATGGTCAAGGATCCATGTTATATGTCCAAATATTTGAGGGGAAGAAGTGAAGATTTAAAAAAAAGATGAACTTTGATGCTTAATCTCTAGGAGGTATTGGTTATGTATGACCTAATACTATTCAGTAATAAAATAGTTATGTAATTTATAAATTCCATAAATATTGGAAAATAAAATATATAGATGAATCCATGTCCTCTAGTTTCCATTTTTGTTGTTAGACCATGTGAATCTATAATCTCATTATCCAAAATCCTAGAGATTATTTCCTGATATAAATTATTTAAATTCATTCATTGGTTTCCTTTGTAAAAAACCTCTATCTTTATTCTCATAATAGGTTAGGATTATATTGAAATAATCTCTTATGAACCAAACAATGGTAATTTGGTTAAGGTATTATAGAATTTTCAATATGTGTTCTCTCTTATGTATATCACATCCTGTATAAAATATGGATATATTCACTAAATAAGAGAAATGGTTGACCTCAATCATGATGTACTAATATGAGGTGTTTATATGTTTCACCAAAATATTTATTTTCCAGAAAATCTATACATGGTTATTGGTTGGGGTATCAAACATGTATTTCCTATTAACTATATTAGATGAAAAATCTTGTATGGACCCTCTTCTTTCTTACTGTTGTATAAATAAATAAAGAAATGAAATTTATTTTATTTTAAAATATCAATTTAAATGAACTCATACTTAGTTAAGGATTCAAGTTACAGAATATTACCAATGGTTATTGAAATTATGTTGATGATTTTGTGAGATACCTAGAAGATTTTTATCAAGAAACCAATGGGATAAAGAAGAACTGTTATTATAATATTCAGATCTAGATCTGGTAGACACACCTCCTATGACATATAAGGAAGATCCCTCAATACTTGTTCAACCTCTTTATGAGGAAGATGGAAATAATATTAATTAATCTATAATAAAACCACTGAAAGAATTAGGAAAGATATCAAATGAGATTCCGTATAAACATGAGCTAGATACCACTAAGGTAACATTGGGATACTGAATAAGACACCTTCCATTAATTTTTTCTGGATTAACACCTTCATGGATATGGCTAGTCATATAACTCTAATATATTGAAATATAATCTTTTTAGGTAGGATAAACACCCCCATGTTATGACGCATTTTATATGATATCTCAATGTTTGCATCATTAGGTGTGGAATTGGGCCTTCCAATACTTGCCTTTGAGATACTATCTATCAGGGTATTAAGAAGATATTAGGGAGGACTCCATTCATTTTTTTTCATAACCAACTTCAAGGGTTGAAACAACCCTATCAAGATATTACATAGGAATACCAACATATGAGGTAATAGTAAGCTTTGAGATTTTACAAGGTCTACTTTGGGTAATTTAATTACAATCTCCTAGGGGAGGATAAGTAACCCTATATCTTGATTCAAGGGATTATATATTAGGTAAAATATAATTCCAGTGATCTTTCTATTTTATCTGTTAGATATATTTTTTATGAACTATCTATGAGATAGTTTCATAGTGGTTGATATTTCACCATTCATTGATCTTCATGACACTACCAAAAATGACATCTGCTAGTAAACCATAGTGTGATAGTCATCGTAGAGATTTAGTTAAATTGAAATACATTCTATACAAAATTATTTATCCACTGGTATTATATCATGCTAAGAACACTATTTCATTAACCTATCAACAAATATCACTAAAAAACTACCTCTCATAATATCTTTATGATGTGGCACTCACTATCAATTGATTCATACAAACTACATTATGGTGAGTCAAAAACCATGTTGTGAGTTCTCTGTTATCAATTTTCTTGTATTAATTTTCACATCTTCATCACACTATAAATTATCCTCAACCTTCAACTCGATTCCCATTCCCCCAACTAGCTGAAGACTCTCTACAACACCCTCACACTCTTTTCTTGACCATCAACTAAGTATTTACATATACATGTAATAATAACAATAATATTTTAAATAATTTTCTATGACATTGATAAATTAATATTTTTGGTTAATATGTAATATAAATGATAATTTTATATATATATATACAAAATTATTAACCAAATATAAGTATAATAAATTATTATAAAATATATTAATATATATATATATTTCAATATTTTGCATGTATGAATATATAAATATTAAAAATGACTGTTAAAATAATAAATTTGTTATATAATATAAATAAAATATGTTAATTTATATAATTATTAAACTTATATTTATAATAAAATTAAAAATATAAAATATTAAAAAACTTCATTAATTATATACACTTTTCATTTATTAAAAATGACACTTCTTCCCACATAAAAGGGGAAACAATTATTCAAACAAACTTTGGGATTCATAGTTAGTAATCAAATTTAGTGGTAGATAAACAAAACGAATTTATTTTTTAGAAAATCATTGAAACCAATGTTGGAATCAAAAGATAACTTTTACATATCTGAAACCAATGGAGTATACCGTGGGTAACATTTTTAATTGCCAGGAGGGGGTGCATTTGTAACAACATGATATTTAAAAATATAATTCCCATCAATTAATTTGATATAATTGATAGATTTTTGAATCACACAACATTATAAACATGAAAATATTAATTATATATGATAATATTTAGCACACTATATGGTATTTAAATAAAATATAATTTTGAAAATAATTTATCTGTAATTTTAAATGAAAAATTGATCTTAAAGAACTATTTCAACATGATTTATTATGAGCATTGTTTTTTCATATATGTCTTATTTTCAAAATAATTTTGATTATTTATATTATTTAAAATTACAATTTAAGTATGTTTAATATGAAATAATTTTTTATCAATCATTTAGAAATAAAAATAACAACATATGAAGGTGAAGAGAGATGTTTTTATGAAAAAATACTTTTATACATGGAATATGTTTTTATATTAATAAAATAAATTAATCACTATTGGTGAATTATTTGAATAAAATTTAGATATTATATATTCAATGAGATAAATTTATATACATATAATTATGACTACTATTAAAATAATAAGAGTATGTTGATTTTATTCTTTTAAAATAAATTTTATCTAAAACATGTTTTCATTGTGTTTTAAGGGTTTATTATTAAATTAATTTTCTATAATTATAAGAATTTAAATTTATAAAATAGTCTATATATCTTATATCAAAATGTTAAAAATTTTCAAATATGTCAATTTAGTTTTCCTTCAAATGGAATATTAATTGGGGTAAAAATTCATTACTACGGTACATGTTTAAAGGGTTAATGATTGGTTAAACTAAAGAAATAAGGGTTCAAATAACCTAAAAATTTATATAAATCAACTTTTTGGATTATGTATTGACCCTAAAAATACCATAATCAAAATTGAGATAATTTTTAACAATGTTTCTATGTAACTAAGAGTACATTATTATTAATATTAGTATATTACAAGTGTGTCACTCCCCTCTCTTATAAAATGGTGCCTCATATCCTCTCTTATTCAGACATTCATTAGTTACATAGCTTAAAATAACCCTTCCCAAATAACTAATAGATATCCCTATCTACATTATATATGTTATAATTTATTTTAATGGTCAATCCAATGGTCCTTAATGAGATCTCCTAATAATGTTTCTCAATTAATGGGCAATTGTCTAAAACAGATCCTTTCTAATTTATTTTTTCTTCTAATTACATAAAATATATTGTACCCATAAAGAAATAATTAAATCAGTATCCTCAATATAATAATTTTTTTATTATCCTTATTAAAATAAAATTTTCTACCATCCTAACATCAAATGTAAAATGAATGTCTCACCCATGTATATGTGCAACCTACCACATCCATTAAGCGATGTAATTTATTTTTCATCACTTCCTATCATATATATATATATGATTTTAATGATTATATATGATTTATATAACATTATAATTATTTAATAATGATAAAAATATTATCTACCATCTGAAACTTTGATTCATTGAATGAAAATAAAATCACTTGAGCCTACAGGTGAACTACCACCTCACAAGGTGTTGTAATTCATTTTTTATTTCAAGATTACATGGATGGTATGAGGATATATTTAATGAATAGATATAAAAATTGGTATATTTTTATTATTTTTCAATGGTAAAGTATTATTTACCTTTATTTTATTTTTTTAATATGAAAATGAAAGGAGTGATCATGTATATATATAGACTACTGTCTCCATGAATGGTTTATTTAATTTTTATATTACCACCTTTCCTAGATGGATCTAAAATAGTATATAATGTATAAATATGAAATATATATATATTTGTGTGAAATAATTATAATTAGGGTTATGATTAAAACATGAATATGGTGCATGACCAGAACATCCAAACCAAAATATGCGTGAAAATAGAATTGTGAACATTCAGAATGATGATTTTAAAGAGTAATTTTTAAAAAAAATGAATATGAAATTATAATTGAATAATTTATGTTATGATAATTATGAAAATTAATCTAATATAAATTTATAAAAAAATTCTAGATTTATTATATAGTATTTTAATAAGATGTATTAATAATTCCATGACCCAATGTATGTGTTTGTGTCATACTCTCATTTTTTTTCAGAATTGCTTATGTTTGAATTTCAATTATGGGAAATTATATGTTATTTATTTCATAAAACCTCATATATTTTATTATAATCTATTTGTATCTAGTTTTTTCAATTTTTGTACAATTTTCACCTATTTGGTAGTCAAAAAGACTAAAAGGATATAATTATGAAAAATGAACTTATTTATACTTTTAGGTTGGGTATTTTTCTCCACCATTTCTCTGTTCAATAAAAAATTGTATTTTTTTATTCAATATATACATTTTTGTAAAATATAACTTTTCAGTATGTTATAATTTATTTAAATATATAAAAAATTATCTTTTGAATGGTTTTTTAAAAAGGATATCTTTTGAAATTTTACAAAAGTGTAAAAAAATTTATCTTTTATAATGTATACCATTAACAGATTTTACCATCATCAAGTACTATATTTTTAACAAATATTACTTTATAAGTTTTAATGTTTTATAGATAAAATAATATTCCCTTTATTCTTGTAATTTTAGATTCTAATAATTTTCAAATGAAAAAGTTATTATCTATGGATTTTTAAAAGATATTTTAAATTCATTTGTAAAAGATATTTCTTAACCATGTCAACATCATTTTATGATTTGTATGATTCAATGATTATATTATTTTATAATATGATACAATTAATTATTATGGATTTATTATGATTACATGGTGATTAAATTTTTTTTGAATATTGTTTCTTTTATATGGGTATTATTATGATAAATATTGACTACTTTTATGATATTGTGGAAATAATATGTATAAATTACCATTATGATACTATTGGTTCTATTATATACCTACAATTAATTGGGTAAAATGATATGGATATGCAATGATATGATGATGATATATGTGGAAATGATTGTGAATATATAGGTTCACATATTTATGCATCATTATGATTGATGTTGGTTATGCTCACAAGATTACGTATAGATATAATTGTTAATAACTGTGTTCACAAGATTATGATATCCTAGGATTATGATTCCATATGCCTATGTTATGTATCATTAATGATGATTTATTCTTTCATACCATTATTAATTATGATTCTGATTTTTCCATGATTTTGGTGTTATGATATAATCTTTTCAGGGAATTCATCTTTTACATTGAGAACAGACACTTGATTATGTTATCATACCCTCATAATCATATTATGATCACATATGATTACTATCTTCCTTATTTACACTTATTGATTATTAAAGAATGATTTTTCTTGTCATTCACTTACTCAGGTTATAAATGAAGGTTCTAATTATGTTAAGTCTACAAGCGTAGTAAATATGAAGAATGATTATGGGAGTCATTGAAAATTGTTCAGAAATAATTTTATTGTGTATCTTATCTCTAATGAAAATAATAATTTATGATTATTATTCATGTAATGTTGTGATATGTAATGTAAATACATATAGAATTATATTGTATATGTGTAAGGTTTTTTTGGTTTTTCTCAGTTGGTATCAGAATATGGATTGATTGTTTGGTGATTAGGTTATGAAGAGTATGATGATACAACTAAAGACAAACTATGAAAAGACAAAATTTATATAAGATTAACCTTATCTGTTCTATAATAATAATAATCTATGATAATTTAGGACATATTTTAAATTATTTTATTACGATTTCTTACTCATTTTATTTTATCTAATTATTTATGTTAGATATTAATTTATTCAATAGATTTAAGTAGAAGTAATCAAGTTATAAATAAAAGTAAAAGGTAAACACATTATTTTACTCATGGGAAACCAATTGAATTAGAAGATATGATGAAATATCATATAGAAATGATCACTCTACTATCTCAATCTATAAGAGTTAACATGAACCATATGAAGCATCCAAATTCACCATAAGAAGAGAAACATGTTGTTAAAAATTTTATGTGATAATGTACCCCAAATATTTATGGGTATTATGATCCACAAGTTTTTGAGAAATGGTTCAATGCGATGAAAAAGATATTATAGTTCTATAGTTATCAATTATTGATAGATTATCTTTGGATTTGTATCATTTCGAAGGTGAAGTGGATCAATGGTGGAATTTCATCAAGAATAAAAGGCATGAAGAATAAATTAAATCCTTGGAATGGGAGTAGTTTTAGATGGTATTTATTAATAATTATTTTCCTCAATATCAATGTACTAAGATGGAGAGGGATTTTATAGAGCTGAATCAAATGGTTGATGAGTCAATTAGTGCATACAAAGAAGACAATACATGACTTTCAAGGTATACATATGGTTTTATCATTGACCATCTAATCCAAATTAATTGACCATTTATCAATTTAATACCATGTCTTTGAATTTAATTAGTCATAAGACACATTGGTAGCTATTAATAAATCATTCACATTTCTCTGATGGTACAATAGAAGAGTGGGAACTCCTATTATTTTCTCTGGGTTAGTGTTAAGTAATGAAAAATAAAGCATTATTAAAAATAAAATGGTAAATCCCTCTAAGGAATGAGATTCTAAACACATACATGCACAAATTTAGAGGAAAGAACCTTTAAAATTTTCTAAAAGTAAGTGGGAAACGTTTTAGGTGTATAAACATTCTTCATTGGGTTAATGGTTGGGTACGAGGGATGCAGAGGTCAGTAAATGAAATTGAGGAGATGACTAATTGCAACAATGAAATGTTATGTTTCATATGAAATGAGATTAAAAATTATAATAATTGATTACCTAATTCAATAATTATTGAGTATATTATGACTTAATAACTCCCTATGAAAAAGTATTAATGGAAAACCTATATTATCACAATAGGATAATTGGGTTCATAGAACAACATGGTGAAAGGTATACATATCATCTACTCAAAAAATTGACAAATTATTATTTTATTTTGTTTCAAA
This sequence comes from Viscum album, assembly GCA_963277665.1. NCBI lineage: Eukaryota > Viridiplantae > Streptophyta > Magnoliopsida > Santalales > Viscaceae > Viscum > Viscum album. Next base: position 846,669,786 of record OY728128.1, read on the forward strand.
CCACTAATTTATATCTAAATAAATTTTTAAGGGTATCACAATATTACTTGAAGGGATATACATTAAATAATTAGTGAAAAACCTAAATGGTATGATGATTGAATCTCAACATTATAACTCCTCTCTAATAGGATTTTATGGGAATATGGTTCCTTTTAATCTTGTTAGTTTTCATATTGTTTAATTTTAAGTGATTTTATACATGGATTAGCACCCAAGTATAGTTATTATATCAATTTACGAGGTAAGGAAGTTAGCATTAATGTCTCAAATCAGTCATTGGTCATTTATCAGTTGTAGGATCATTATGAATATCAAATGGATATTAATAACATAATATGGGCTGTAATGCCTATTCCTAAAGGGTATTTATCTAAAATGGTTGTGAAGAATCTCTACATTGACGATACACCTATTTTTAGAGGGTATGGCGATGTATTTTCTATGTAATTTCATTATATTCCCTAAAAATATTAAATTTGGTTTTTCAATAGATCTCATATCTAGAAAAACACATAATTGAAAGACTCCTTATTGAATATCCTCAATTAAGATACATTAACGGAAATAAAATCTATAAGATTGTATATAAAAGGGATTAATATGCTCAAGTGTTTCATTATGGGGAGAAATTATATTTTTATTATGAAAAAGGATGAGTCAATGAATATTTGTAATAATTATCAAGAATATAACAAGATTTCTATCAATAAAAAGTATTGTCTCCCCCACATTGGTGAATTTTTTGATCAAATATATAGAACTAAATAAATTGAAATTATTTAAGTTAGTTATGGATATTATCATTTGAGGGTCAAGAAGGAGGATATACCCAAGATGACCTTCTGTATGATGTATGGTCATTATTAATTTATATTAATTTGTTTTAGATTAACCATTGACCCCACTAACTTCATGGATCTAATGAATATGGTATTTAGAGATTACCAATATAAAATTTTCAGAGTATTATTATATGGTATTCTCATATATTCCAGGATAAAGGAATTTTATGAATATCTTTTACGGATTTTGTTCATGATCCTGAGGAAGGGGAAACTATAAATTTTCAAAATGTGAATTGTTTCTATATAAAGTACCATCCTTTGATCATGTGATCATAATTCATATTATATCTATGGATCATTCAATTATATAGGTTATATAATAATAAGTTATACAATCCATGATAACTGATATCTGTAGTTTTATGACACTTATAGGATATCATCAACACTTTTTGAGAAATTTCTCACAACTATCTAATCAAAACACTAAATTAACTAAGAAGGGTGCCAAATTCTTTTTGAATTAATGAATTTGAATAAAATATCAAGAAACTAAGGAGGTGGTTGGTTAATGCACATTATCTACCACTACCATATAGTGGATAAGGGCTTGTGTTATACAGTGATGCATTATAGAAGGGATTATTATGTGTTTTCATGTATAATGATATTTTGAAATATTATTCCTCATTATAATTGAAGATTTATGAAAAAAATTACATGAATATTGATTGAGAGATAGAAGCGTTAAATTTTTCATTGAAAATATAAAGGAATTATCTATATGTTAAATTTTGTGACATATAGACTGATCAAAATTAGGAATTATATATTTTCTCAAAGAGAGTTAAATATATTCGAAATGTTATGATTGAGGTTGATTAATGAGTATGATTTCATTATATATTACCTCCCTTGGATGGTGAACATGGTCAGTGATTATTTGATTTATAAGAACCAAGGATGTTTTTCTACAATGATAATTAAAAAAGGTCCAATACTTACATATTTGTAATGGATACAACTTGAAATTATTAGTAAAATGGAAATATCTATTTAATTTATATGAATGATGAACCCTTTATTCTTGTAATGATTAAGTAGAAGTATCAAGAAGATATATATCTATATATAATAATGTAACGATTTCTCATGTTTTTATCCTTGACGATGATAGAATGTTTGGATTTATGATTAGGATATGTATCTATTCAATACAAGAATTGAAGAAATATTTATTAGATGAATTACATAGCTCGGTATTCTATATTAATCATTAAATAATGAAGATATTTAATGATCTAAAATTTAATTTCTGGATTGAAAATAGGAAGATAGATATTGCAGAGTATGTATCTCAATTCTTGATGTGCCAAAGAGTTATGCCAGAATAACAAAAATCCAAGGAAATGATGCAAACATTGACTATTCCTAAATGGAAGTTGAAAATATCACCATGGATTTTGTCATAGGACTTCCCAAGACATCAAAATTATATAACACTATTTGGTATATAGTTTATCACCTACAAATTGGTTTATTTCATTATTATCATATAATATATCTTTCTTGATCAGTTTTCTAGGTTTTACCATAAGGAAGTAGTGATATTTCAGAGTATACCATATGTAACTATATCTTATCAGGATCCATTATTTATCTAAATTTTTTTTAGAAGTCTTCAGTATGAAATAAATACATATTTGATGTTTATTACTAAAAATAATCCTTATATGGATAGTTATTTTGAGAGGACCATTCAAATCCTAGAACACATGTTCAGATCATTCTCACTATATTTAGAAGGAGGTTGGGATCAACACGTTCATTTACATCAATTTTATTACAAAAATATATTTAATTTGAGCATTAAAATACATCCTGATGAAAACCTCTATAAAATGAAGTACAAGAATCCAGTATGTTGTGAAGAATTTGGAGAATGAAATCATTTGGTACCAAAACTATATGAGGAAATGAAAGATATTGTTAAATCCATTTAAGAACACATTATGAAAATTATGAGTCGATAGAAAAGTTATGATGATATTTTTTTATTATATCTAGTGTTTGAAGTTAGTGACGAGGTATTCCTATGGATATAACCTTCTAATAAAGTTATGATATTTGTAGTAAAGGAGATGTCAATTCCCTTATGTATTTCTCCCAATGAGATTCTTGATCATATCATAATAGTATCTTATCGATTATCTCTTCCACCATACAAATCCCAATAACATTATGTGTTCTATGTATCTATCCTGAGTAATTTAATTCATTATCCTTTACATGTTCTAAACATATAAGTTGTACGGTTGATCCATGATCTCTCTTATTAGAAACAACCAATGGAAATTTTTTATCATAGATATAATGTGTTATAGAATAAGACTACTCACATAGTTAATGTTCTCTGGAGAAACAATAAATTCAAGGAAATTACATGGTATCCTGATGATGTTATGGGGAAAATTTATCCTCATCTATTTTTATCATAGTTCTGGAATTTAATGGGTGAAATTCTTGTAATGGGGTATAATGTAATACAAAGAGATTTTAGAATATATTTCTCTTGAAAACAATCTGTGTGTCTGATACCTTGTGAATCATGAAAAATTAAAATTATGGGAATAATTTTTATGAATTATTAAATAATGAACAATATATGTTATCAAAATAAAATATAATTTTTTAAAATTATTTCTAAATCACTTATGAAATACTATTGATCCTGAAAAACTATTTTTTAAAAATGTTTATGGGTATTATTTTTTAATAATGTTATTATATAAAAATTAATTTATTGTATGAAAATTATTATTTATTATTGTTTAAAAATGTATAAAATGAATCCATTGGTTATGTAGTTATTATAAATATAAAAAATAACATTATGTTAAAAATAGATTTTTTTTATGAAAAATTAATTCGATGCATTCAATGTGTTTTTGTCTTAAAAAACTAAATTAATCACTATTTTTGAATGATTTTAATTATATATATATATTTTATTTTAAATAAAATAAATTTACATTCAATTAGTGATAGATAAATTGGATAATAATTTCTGTACATTCATTTTAAACAGGAAATAAATAGTTTTTCTTAAAATTATTATCTTCGTGTCTTAAGAGTTTATTTTCAAAATACTTTTTTCCGTATATATGAATTGAATTTGATAAAATAGTTTCTCTATTTTAATTCATTAAGTGAAAAAATTAGTTATTTCAAATTCTTGTTTGGTCATAATGAATAGAAATTGAGGGAAAAATTCATTAATATGGTAATGTTAAAACGGTAAATGAGGGGTTCACACAAAGTCATAGAGGTTAAAATTACCAAAAAATGGATAAATACTATTGGTTGAATATTTATTGTGCATATATCATCCCATATTAGATATTTATATAATTTTTAGCAAAATTTTGAGGAACGTAACCTTGTATTATTTTAATGATTAGAATAATTATAAGTCCGTCCCTCCCCTCACTTATATAATGGAATCCACTCTTCTCTCATATACACACATTATTAAGCCACTTATCTCAACCAAATATTGAATAAATGTCTTCTCAAATTACCTAGACACATTATAGTGTCACGGTTCTTCTTATAATACCAACCTGAGGGTCCTTAAGAATAGATTGATAAACTATTTCTCAAAGAAGGGGTAATTGTTTTACCCAACTCCTTTAAATTTATTTAATCTTTTACATCCAAAAAATATATTGAATCAATATATAAATAATTACATTAGTATACTTATTATATTAAGATTTTATTATGATAATGGAAATACCATTCTATACATATTTTACATCAAATATAAAATGACAAGATCACTTTTGGGTACATGAAAACTTCTACTTTCACGAAGTGGTGTAATTCATTTTTCATCACCACCTCTAATATATTATTATATTAATTTAATTAGTTATTCTATATTACATTTATGAAATTATTTTGATTTGGTAAAGATAACATATTATATAACTTATGACTCTCTTATTCTGTGTAAGATGATAACATCTCTCATGTGTACATGTGGACTACAACCTCCACAAAGAGATGTTATTTTTTCATTTCCATTTTACATGGGTAGTGAATATTTCATAAAAAAGATTAAGGTATCCACCATTTGATTCCCTAAAAATCTTATTATTGGTTCGTAGGGGGGTTCCCAATCCACATGGGATGGTAAAAACATCTAGGGAATCAGATATGAATAATGGGAACAATTTTCCCCCTGATTAGAGTAAAATAATTAGTATAGAACTAATAAAAAATCATAATGAAACATTCATATATCATAAATACCTTAAAAATTAGATATTTAGAAATAAAATATAAAGAATTAAATAAATTTAAAAAAATAGTACCTATACTAAAACCCAATTTCCCTCCCATGTAATGAAAAATGAAGCCACCTAAAATTCCCTCTTGTCATCTCAGGTATATGGATACGCTACATAAATAAAAAGAAATAAAAAACAAATTTTCCAATGGAGATCATATAAAAGGAAAAAAATATAAATTCTAAAAAATTAAATGTTTTTCAAATAAAATAATGTAAAAGGAACCACATGTTAAATTTATAAAAATAAAATTAACCTCACATAAATCACGACTCATAAGTGTTTCCAAAAACAAATAAAATCCCTCAATAGAAATGATATATAGGCATGACATAAATCTCATCATGAATTCAAAAGTTAAACCAAATCCCCTGAATAAAATTTAAATTAAATATCTATTAAGTGATAGTTCATAAATATTAATTGAAAATAGTTTTTCCATACGTAATTACATTTTAAATCATTAAGAACTCAAAATGGTTTTATAAACTCTCTTCTCAAATTATATTAAATGAAACTAATTACAAAAAATCATTTAATGGGAATATTCTCCATCTTGTTATATTTTCAAAATATCAATTTAAATCATTTTTAAATGATTTTAATTTGAACTAACACACAGAGGATGAATAATAAGAGAATAGAAAAAAACCATGTCATATCTATAATAATGAAAACAGAAAAATCCAATATTAGGTTCTTTATTTTATTAATATTTTCATAATTTATTATATACTCTCTTTTCTTATTTTATATAAAATATGCATAATTTTTGTGAAATACTCATGTTTTAATATTAAATTTAATTTTTGAGAATTATTTGAATTAATCAAATTGAGTCAGTTTACTATTTTAGTTATAACTCTCACCCTACTTTTAAAAATTGCATTATTCTTGGTTTTTAGGGTTCCTTACTCAAATTAAAACATTTCATTAGAAGGTAACTATAGTGACCCAACATTTTCATACATTACTATTACATCATTTCAAAGATAAATAACATAATAGTATTACACAAATAGGATAAAAAGGCTTAGTGTCTTGTAAAACTAGGACCACACATAACTAATACAAAATATCGCATAAACATTTATTTAGTTTCTTCTTCTCTGCTTCTTATTGGCACTTGTCCTCTCCTTAGAACATATATCCACCTAATGATATACATCAAAAGAGGTGATCTAGAATCCTAGTAAGAGGATAGATAAGAAAAATATATCATGGGGTGAGCATAATCATAACATAGGAAAAAGATCATGAACATGAGAGGAGCCTAAATAAAAGACTTGAAATGTGGAAATGCATAAAAAAGAAACATCTTGTCTTAGTGGTTAACTACCACACATACTTTTTAACCAAGCTAGAATATTTTTCACACATCATTTCACATTTACTCATGAGATTAATCACTTTACCAAATTCATTGGAGCACTGTACAATTCCAGGTGCACTCGTCACTTTGAAACATTCATATTACACTATATAATTCCAGACGCACTTGTCACATCATAAAATTATCATTATCATTATTGCCACATAGAACACATATCAAAATTGAACATAACAAATCCATGTGAAGGAATTGGTTTCATCTCATGATAATACATTCATAAGCTTTGGGTTCCCAAAAGAAAGAGGGAACAACATACTTAATACAAGAACCATCAACCATAAATGAGAGGTAAAAGTTGTGTTCTCAAAAGAAGATTTCTTTTGGAAAACATTTTTATTGACATAATCATTAGTAGAAAACATATATATCCAAGAAAATTAATGATAATTATAAAAAAATAATCTTTAAGGAGTAACCATATAAAAAATGGAGTGAAAGAGGGAGAACCCGAAGTATGAAAGTTGGGTTCCAGAATTTCCCCTCACCTTGTACCTGAATGCTTCCTTCTCTTTAATATCTTGTATAATGAAACTATATTAATTAATTAGAAATCCATAACCATTTTTACATTAATAGGGTTCATTATGGTTTCATTATGTCATATTATGTTCCTTTGGATGACTTATACAGTATAAAAACATTGTTCGGGGATGTTCATTTTTATGGTTTTTCTTGGGTGGTTCACTTGTATTCTTAAATTGAAGTTTTGGTAGAACATAAGTAAACATAAAAAAATTATATTATATTCCATTAATGATATTACAGAAGTTTGAATGATCTTATAATGAATTATATTAGATCCATGTGGATGAATCATTAGATAAAAATTTAGTGATGGTTATTTGGGTCAATTTGGGCAGTTTTTGCATCACAACGAACTTGTTTTAACTTATCACTTAGTAATATAGACATAGCTTATTTCCAGAAAATTAAATCGAAAATAATACATATAAAATATTTTGGTTCAACCATAAAAATGGTTTCATGACCAATTCTGAAGGTAGAAATGGAAGAAGAAATCATGTCGTTCTTGAAGGTGATAAATTAACACCACACGAACAACATTCTCATTAATAAAATAAAATGGAGAGGGAAAAGGGTTTGGATGATATAATATCCCATTAGAATCATAAAAATACATTATATGTATAATAATTTAGTTAAAATACCATTTTTATGAAGATAGGTGGGGAGAGATCAAGAAATGAACTTGAACTTTATTGGAAATTAAAGGAGAAGTGGGAGAGAAATTACCTCTTAAATCCTCCTCTTGAGATCCTCCTTAAGGAAGCTAGGCTTGACATTTTTATGATACCAGAAGCTCTTGGACATGGGAAATGGGATAGGGAAGAGGTTTGGTCAATATTTTATAGAAGGATTGGAGCTTGAGAGGTGTGAGGAAATGAGGGTGTGAAGGGTGACTTTTATAGTGGAGGGGAGAGGGGTTTCCTTAATATAAAAATCATTAGTTTATTAATTTCCCCTAAGACAAGGAATAGTGAGTCTTGAATGACCAAGAATAGTAATTTTATCCTTTTATACCGAACCAAGTGGGATTACATTTGTAGAACATCATCGATGACTCAATTAATCCATTATTTAGCATTTATTGTGAATTATCGGATTCTACTATTCATCAAAAATTCAAGTATTTCATAAATATCCCAAAAATTTACCCGAACAATTTTTCTATGTGTAAAATCCAAAAATGAAATCCATTTTTCAAAAATAATTTTCTAAATATTATTAATTTAATATTTATTTAAAATCATATTGTACTTAAAAACAATTTTTAAGATTAAAACTGATTTTATATTGCATTAAAAAATTACGTAGGGTCTTATAAAATTATCTAAAAACTATAATAAATTGAATTTATAATTTATGAATACATTTTAATAAAATAAATTTTCTTTTAAATTATTTTATTAATTATAATTAATTATTTATGACTTAGAAAACACCAAAACGTTTACTAAGGTCAAATTGTCACTTTCTAAGATGTCTAAATTTTATATAATTATTCGTGGGTAAGGTTACTCTTTTGTTGGATGATTTACTATTCATAAGGGTCATATTACTATTCAAAAGGGTAGGTTACTATTCATAAGGGTACGTTACTATTCAACGAAAATTATTTTTGTTTCATTAGACTCCAAAAATCAACTTGAACAAAACTGCGTATATTGGACTGTCAAAATTATCAATACAGAAGTGAAAAAATTATGGTTAAAGGTCACTTAGCACTTAGTAGTTCATTATGTTGTTCTTTGATGTTATTTTATGAAATAATTATAAGAAGGAAATTTCCATTGAAAATTATTGGGTCGTTACATTCTCCCCCCCTTAAAAAAATTCGCCCCCGAAATTTCACATTACACAAAAAGGTGAGGGTACTTCCCCTTAATTTCCTCTTATGGTTCCCAAGTTGCTTCCTCTAACTTATGGTTACTCCACAACACCTTGACAAGATGCTTTGTCTTGTTGCGTAAACCCTTATATCTCCGATCCTGAATCTTTACTGGATGCTCCTCATAGGAGAGATCATCTTCCAGCAGCACTAACTCTGAGTTTAGTATTTGTGAGGGGTCTGGTATGTACATCCTCAGTAGTGATACATGAAGCACATCATGAACATGATCCATATTTGGTGGAAGTGTAAGGTGATAGGCCACAAATCCTATATGATCAAGGATCTCAAAGGGGCCAATATACCTTGGGCTTAGCTTCCCTTTCTTCCTGAATCGCATGACTATCTTCCATAGAGATATTCGAAGGAAGTCTTTATCTCCAACGTCGAACTCCAAGTCCCTTGGACGGTTGTTAGAATAGCTCTTTTGCTGACTTTGAGTAGCTTTGATGTGTTTCTAGATGACTTGAACCCTCTCTGTGATCTCTTGAACAAGATCCGGTCCAAGTAGCTTTCTTTCTCCAACTTCATCCCAACATGTTGGAGTTCTACATCACTTTCAATATAGAGCTTCATACGGAGCCATCTGAATACTCTAGTGGAAGCTATTGTTGTATAATAACTCAAACAATTGGATATGTCGATCCCAAACACCTTTAAATTCAAGAGATCATGCTCTTATCATATCATCAAGCGTCTGAATAGTCCTTTCAGACTGGCCATCAGTTTGAGGGTGATAGGTCGTGCTGAAATTTAATTCAGTACTCAATGCATGTAGAAGGCTTCTCCAGAACATAGATGTGAATCTTGGATCACGGTCAGAGACAATTAAGAGTGGAACACCGTGCAATCTCACCACATCCATCACATATATCGTTGCAAGTTGATCATGCGAGAGATATTCCAGAATAGCAATAAAATGGGCAGTCATGGTTAGTCGATCAACCAAAACCCATATCGCATTATTTCCTTTTGATGTCTTCGGGAGACCTGTGACAATGTCCATAGTAACATTTTCCCATTTCCACATGGGTATAGGCAATGGATGTATAATACCCTTGGACTTTTGTTTCTCAGATTTAACTTTCTGACATACCAAGCACGTGGATATATATTCTGCAATCTCTTTCTTCAGGTTATCCCACCAGAAGTGTTCTCAGAGTTCATGGTACATCGTGGTACTCTTTGTATGGATAGATAATGTTGAGCTATATGCATTATCCAATAGCTTCTTCTTTATCCTGGGTGATGAAGGCACACAAAGTCGTGTTCCAAACCGAATCTCACCATCATCGTCGATATAGAACTATTGAAGCTTCCCTTCCTTTACTACATTCACCCTATTTTGTATCTCCACATCATCCCTTTGTGCTTCCTTAAACTTCTCTTGGATGGATGGTTGCACAATATTTTGGGAAAGGTTGGATTTATCCCCTTCCATTATGATTTCCAAATCCATTCTTTACATATCTAAAAAGATAGGGTCTTTCTCAATTTGTAACATGGATAGAGTAGCAGGTTCTTTTCTGATTCAAGCATGAGCTACCTTGTTCGCCTTTCAAGGATGATATTGAATAGAGAAATCGTAATCCTTGATTATATCTAACCATCTCCTTTGATGCATGTTGAGCTCCTTTTGTGTGAATATATACATTAGGCTCTTGTGGTCAGTGTATATGTCACACTTCTCACCATAAAGGTAGTGCCACCAAATTTTCAAGGAAAAAATCACGGCATCCAGCTCTAGATCATGCATCGGGTAGTTCTTCTTAGGTATCTTCAACTATCATGAGGCGTAGGCCATCACATTGTCATTTTTATGAGTACACAACCAAATCCTTTCTTTGAAGCATCACTTTATATCACAAAACATTCTCCACTTTTCGGTAGTGTGAGTACAGGTGCAGTGATCTGCCTTCTCATTAGATCCTCGAAGCATCCCTCACATTCTTCCATCCAGACATAATTTACCCCTTTCCTTGTTAACATAGTTAGCGGGCTTGAGAATCGTGAGAAGTTTCTCACAAAACGTCGGTAGTACCCAGATAATCCTAGAATACTATGGATTTATGTGACACTAGAGGGCTTGGGCCATTCCTCAATCACCTTTGTCTTTAAAGGAGCCACATAAATTCCCTCACTTGTGATCACATGTCCCAAGAACGTGACTTCAGTATTCCAAAAGTCACACTTTTTGAACATGGCGTACGACTTCTCATTTATCAATGTCACCAACACAAGTCTTAGATGTTATTCATGTTCCTCCTTGATCTTGGAGTAGATGAGAATATCATCGATAAACACTACCACAAATTTGTTGAGGTAATGTATGAAGAATCTATTCATCAAATCCATGGAGATTGCAGTGGAAATAGTATGTCCGAAGTGCATCACTAAAAACTCATAGTGCCCATACCTTGTACGGAAGGAAGTCTTCTGAATATCATCCTTCTTCACCTTACTTGATGATATCCAGAATGAAGATCCACCTTTGAGAAGTATTGAGCTCCTCTTAACTAATCGAACAAGTCATCAATCCTAGGGAGAGGATACTATTTCTTTATAGTGATCTTGTTGAGTTACTGATAATCGATACAAATCCGCATTTTTTCATCCTTCTTCTTCAAAAACATCACTGTTGCACCCCAAGGTGATGCACTAGTGTGTATGAACACTCTGTCCAGATGCTCTTGTAGTTTCTTCTTTAACTCCTCTAGTTCGATAGGAGCCATCCTATATGGACACTTCGAGATAGGAGTATCTCCATATATGAGTTGAATTAAGAACTCTACCTCACGATCCTGTGGAATTCCTGGTATCTCTTTGTGAAATACATCACTTTATTCCATCACGATGAGCATTTCCTCAAGGTTGGAACTTTCCTTCGACTCAACCATTTGGGCTAGGTATGCTTCTTCATAGGGAATCAACACCCTTACCATTGAAGGAATTTTAAAAGGATATTCATGATCTTCCTTGAATTTGCAAAGAATAATGGGATGGTTCATAATATAAAAAGATATTTCCTTTTCCCAACAATTGATATGTGCTCTATATAACGAGAGTCAATCCATTCCCATTATAGGGTCGAATTACACCAAGGGAAGTATTATGAGATTTTTCGGAAGAATCTTCCCACATACGCCAATAGTAGAAGAGTCAAACACTTGGGTTGCAATGATTTCACCACTTTGTGTTTTTACAGATATCTCTACTTCAAGGTTTCGGGGCATCGATTCTATAGTTCTAGCAAACATTCCAGATATAAATAATTGTGTAAAACTAGAATCAAATAATAATTTTTCAATTACTGAGTGAATAGGATGTGTACCTTGTATGACTTCATTATCATGCTCCACCTCCACAGAAGTGATGGCATAAGCCTTCCCTTGTTCCTTAGGCTTTGGTGGTTGATGACATTGATTACCCTCGAGAACTCGAGGTTTAGTGCACTGGTTTGCATAGTTCCCCAGCTATTTATAGTTTTAGCATTGAACCATGAGTGGTTTTATCCTTTCATTGGCCACATTATCCTTATTTTTGTGTCTTTTCGACACTCTTGATCATGATGTCATTATTTCCCACACTTGATGCATTTTCTCGTCCCATTAAGGCAGTTCCCATGGCGAAACTTCCCACATTTTTGGCATATGGGTCATTGATTTTACTTCCCACATTTTTCAGTAGACCCACCATCATGAAACTCCATCTTTCTTTTCATATCACCATATCCATGAGACCATTATCCAAACTCTATCTCCACTTTGAGAGAACACCGGACAACTTCTTCATAACTCACAAAGTCTCGAATTGTAGGAGCCTTTCTAAGGCATGGTTTTAATCCACTATAGAATATATCAATTTTCTATCATTTTTTATAACAAAACCCAAAGCATATCTTGCGAGCCTTGGGAAATTCGCTTCATAGTTTCTGACATATTTTCATTCTTTTTGTTTAAGCTCTATGAATTCTCTCTCCATCTTCATGTGAAGAGTTTGTGGGAAATACTTATTAAGAAACATTATCTTAAGGTCTTCCCATTCCATCTCTTCAATTTCCTCCCTTGGCTTGGTGTTCCTAATCAAAGCCCACTATTGATCGGATTCTCCATCTAAACGAGAAATGACTAGACTCACCTTCTCCATCTCAGAACATTGAATCACGAAAAAGATCTTCTCCATAGAGTTTACCCACTGTTCCGCAACTAGTAGACCGGAAGATCCACTAAATGTCAGTGGTTGTTGCCGCATAAAAAATTCGATATCTAGTTGATCCCTATTTGGTGAAGGAGGAAGTTCCCAATTATTATGGTTATTATTCATAACCTATGATAATTGGGTAAGAATATCCATGATGTTTTTAACTCCACCTCCCAAATCATTGGGGATGTCGTTCAGGCAATCGTTCTACTAACCCTCGCATGAGTTGTTGGCCTGATTTCTCCTAGTTCCCACCATTTTCTAAAATAGGAAAAGGTTAGAACAAAACATAAGTAATAAAGTCATGAATAACTTATTCATTTAAACAATTTATACAAAAAAAATAACATATGGGTTCCCTAGGTAAATATTCTTGTGTTCATATTTTTACTTAGTCTCATGCTGTAGATTTTCTCTAGGGTTCACTAATCCTAATTCCCAAATTAACTAAACCTTGCCTCTCATACCAAATATAGAGACCCTGCATTTTCTTAAATTACTACTAAATCATTTAAAAGATAAACAATATAATAGTATTACACAAAGATGATCCAAAGTCTTAGTGTCTTGGGAAAACTAGGACCACACATAACAAATACAACATCTAGCATTAACAATTATTAAATTTCTTCTTCTCTAGCTTCTTATTAGATCTTGTCTTCTCCTTAGTACATGTAGCCACCTGAGGATATACATCAAAAGGGGTGATCTAGATGCCTAGTAAGAGGATAGATAAGAACAATATATCATAGGGTGAACATAATCATAACATAGGCAAAATATCATGAACATGAGATGAGAATAAATAAAAGACTTGAAATGTAGAAATGCATAAAAATGAAACATCATGTATTAGTGGTTAACTACCACACATACTTGTGAACCAAGCTAGAATCTTGTTCAAACATTATTTCACATTAACTCATGAGATTCATAACTTTACCCAATGAATTGAAGCTCTGTATAATTCCAGGCACACCTATCACTTTGAAACATTCATATTGCGATATATAATGTCGGGTGCACCCATCACATCGTAACATTATCATTATCATGATTGACACAAAGAACACATATAAAAAGTTAAAATAACTAAACCATGTAAAGGAATGGGTTTAATCTCATAATAATACATTCATATGCTTTGGGTTCCCAAAAGAAAGAGGGAACAACATACTTAATACAAGAACCATCAACCATGAATGAGAGGTAAAAGTTGAGTTCTCAAAATATGAGTTCTCTTGGAAAAATTTTTGATTGACATAAAATTTAGTAGAAAACATGTATATCCCAGAAAATTTAAGATAATTATGAATAAATGATCTTTATGGAGTAACCATATCAAAAATGGAGTGAAATATTGAGAACTCGAAGAATGAAAGTTGGGTTCGAGAATTTCCCCTTACATTTTACCCGAATGCTTCTTTCTCTTTAATGTCCTGTATAATGACATTATATTAATTAATTATAAATCCAGAACCATGTGTACATTAATAGGGCTCATTATGGTTTCATTATTTCATATTATGTTCCTTGGATGACCTATATAGTTTAAAAACATTTTTCGGGGATGTCCGTTTTTATGGTTTTTCTTGGGTGGTTCACTTGTATTCTTAAATAGAAGTTTGGTTAGGACATGAGTAAACATACAGAAATGATATTATAAGTCATTAATGATAGTACAGATGTTTTAATGATCTTATAAGGAATTATATTATATCCATGTGGCTAAATCATTAGATAAGAATTAAGTGCTCATTATTTGGGTCAATTTGTGCGTTTTTTGGATCACAACAAACTTGTTTTATCTTATCACTTATTAATATAGAGATAGGTTATTTAAAGAAAATTAAATAGAAAATAATATATATAACATATTCTGTTTCAACCATAAAAATGCTTTCATGAGCAGATCTGAAGGTAGAAATGGAAGAATAAATCATGTTGTTCTTGAAGGTGATAATTTAACACCTCACGAACAACGTTCTCTTTAATAAAATAAAAGGGAGGGGGAAAGGGTATTGGATGATATAATATCCCATTAGAATCATAAAATTTCAGTATATTTATAATACCGGAGTTACAATACCATTTAGATGATGATAGGTGGGGAGAGATCAAGAAATGAACTTGAACTTGAAATGAAATTAAAGGAGAAGTGGGAGAGAAATTACCTCTTAAATCATCCTCTTGAGATCCTCCTTAAGGAAGATAGTATTGGTATTTTGATGAAACCATAAGATCTTGGACGTGGGAAAGTGGATAGGGAAGATGTTTGGGAAGAGATTAGATAAGTATTGGAGCTTGAGAGGTGTGCGGAAATGTGGGTGTGGAGGGTGGCTTTTATAGTGGAGGGGAGAGGGGTTTCCTTAATATAAAATTCATTAGTTTATTAATTTCCCCTAAGACAAAGAATAGTGAGTATTGAATGACCAAGAACAGTGATTATATCATGTGATCCCACAACAAGTGGGCTTACATCAGCAGAACATCATCGATTACTCAATTAATCCATTATTTAGCATTTATTGTGAATTATTGGATTCTATTATTCATAAAAAATTCAAGTATTTCAGAAAAATCCCAAAAATTCACCCTAACCATTTTACGACATGTAGAATCCAAAAATTTAGTCCATTTTTTAAAAATGTTTTTCTAAATATTATTAATTTAATATTTAATTATAATCATAATTTATATAAAACAGTTTTTAAGATTAAAACAGATTTTATAGTGCTTTCAAAAATTACGTAGGGTCTTATAAAATTATATAAAAACTATAAGAAAATTATTTGATAATTAATGAATATATTTTAATAAAATAAATTTTATTTTTAATTAGTTAATTAATTATAATTAATTATTTATGACATAAAAAATACCAAAACATTTACTAAGGTCAAATTGTCACTCTCTAATATGTCTAAATTTCTAATTATTCATGGGTAAGGTTACTCTAATGTTGGATGATTTACTATTCATAAGGGTCATATTACCATTCAAAAGGGTAGTTTACTATTGACATGGTTATGTTACTATTCACTGAAAATTATTTTTGTTTCATTAGACTCCAAAATTCATCTTGAACACAACCACGTATGTTGGATTGTCAAAATTCTCAATACAGAAGTGAAAACATTATTGTTAATGGTCACTTCGAACATAGTAGTTCATTATGTTGTGCTTTCATGTTATTTTATGACATAATTATAAGAAGGGAATTTCAATTTAAAAACATTGGGTCATTACAGTAACTTTTTCCAAATCATCTATTTGGAGGATCATATAGTCCACACAAGAAGACCCAAAGAATCTGTGATCAAACTGGACCATCCATGAAGACTGAATTACTGGGATCAATCCAGAAGTCGAATTTAATTTATTCTCCTCTAACATTAGGAAATAAATTCAAGGATTAATATATAAAAATTTCATGGCCCAAATCCAAAAAAATGGGGCTAAATGAATCTTTGAAGTCCATACCGTAATTCTTTCCCAGAATTGACATCATCACACAAAATTTGATATTTCTACCGATAGAGACATATATTCGAGATAGGATGTTTAAGTTTGAATGAGTAGATATATTTGGATGAGTTTTTTGTACAAATCATTAGTATTTGATGGATTATTCTTCTTCAAAAATACATTCACATTTCGACCATCAAAAAATCATTGATACAAATGGATAGTTTAAAATTATTTATGAAAACCACTATAAATTTGGATCCATATGTCCAAATGCCCCAATATTTTGAGAGACAAATGAATAAATTAATATATACAACTTTTGAAAATAATATTTCTATAGATTAGGCTTCTTGAATATGAAACTGGTGATTCTAGTGTAGGGTAGTTTTGGAATGCAAATAGCCCACAACATTGGTCTATAAATACATCCCCCTCATCTTCTTGAAAGAGGATGGAATTTTAGATGACATGAGCATACATTGGCATGAACAATGATTTTCCAAAGGCATTGGAGGACCTTCCATACTCATGTTTTCTCTTGGTATACCCTTCCTCTTCCCTTTTTTTTTCATTTACTTTTGTGTTACTTTCATTTGTAATTGCATAAGTTGTTTTTCAATTTCGTTTGAATTTTAATGCATGTTTTTTCTTCATATTCTATTTTAATAATCCAACCTCTATTACTAAATACTAATTATCTTAAAATATTTGATATAAATTCGAAATCCCTTCCATTCATTTGCTTCCCCATTCAATTGAATGACATTTTTTAATTCTCTTCATTGTTCATGTGTGTGTATTCATCACACAACTCTTTTCTTATCCCGTTCTTTTCATTCTGTTTATAATTAATCACCATAAACACATATTACTAGATTAATAACTATATTAATGGATGAGTAAATATACAATTGGGGTGAGAAAAAATTTAGGGATGTTAAGTGATTGTGTTTTTTTTCACGATTAATATTATTCAAATTAATATTGTGTATGTTGGACTGAACATATCATGGATTAATGAATTGTTTTTCTTAACATGTAGTTTCCATGGATTGTTGGAGACTTAAAAAAATATAATCAATATATATTGATTGATATTAGTAACCTTTGTTATGATAAATCTTGGATTAAAGCCTTAACACTTAGGAATTCCAATCAACATCATCTTGTGAAGTGGGTGTTAATTTAATATTTTTTTAAAGGTTGGGGCCGAAGCCTCAATTTATTATTTGAAAGCAAAGACATATTTAGACTGGGTAGAGTGAGACCCATTACATAGCCCGAAGGCCCAAGGCCATGTGGCCTGAATACAAGACTTGAAAGCCCATTTTTTGGCCCAAAGGACCCCTCGGTGAACAGTACTGCTACAGTACACGCGCTGCTACTGTATCGCCACCACTATAGTATCTACTACAGTCCCTCCGCTGCTGCAGTGCTGCCGCTGCTACAGTTCCACCACTGCAACAGTACCTACTATAGTACCATCGATGGGAATTCGACCCGAGTGATGCTATACAAATTAGAAAAGCATCAGAACAGTTAATGGTCGATGGTTGAAAATAGACTGTTCTTTCAAATGGAATCATTTATGGGGATGGATCAATTAAATAGTCATTAGTTTTTGGTTATTTTTAAAAACAAAAAAAACACAAAATTAATTTTTTTTTTGAAAAAACCCACATAAAGAAAACCTCGTATTCTCATAAAAATCATAAAAGAAAAAAAAGGAAAAACTCATCTAACTATTTCTTCCCAAATATCATTGAATGTCCTATAGACTCTCAAACAATCCCTCAGATTTATTTGACCCAGAAATTGAGAAAATACTTTTCCAAATTAGGAGGAACATTAGGCATAATCAAATAATTCAAGAACCAATCCATGTCCAATAAATTGAATTAGTTATGGATAATCCTGGGGAACAAACATTTAAAGAACCTGCTTCCCCTGATATGAATTGCCCACCCCTTGGTATTCAATATCCAAATATATAGGCTGACCTTTAACTCAAATTGAGATTTATTCATCTTCTTCTTCATTTCCACAGGCTAGCCAATGAGAATCCATATCTTCATCTTATAGAGTTACAAGTGGTGTGCTCTATAATGATGCCTCGAGGGATTTCTAAGGAACAAAAAAACTTCAAGCATTCCCTTTTTCCATAGCTTACTCCACCATTTCATGGATTTACTACCTCTCTCCTGGTTCCATAACCACCTATAATGACATGATGTGACAATTCTTAGAGAAATTCATTCCAAATTCTTGTACTGCATCTATCCAAAAATAAATAAGTGGTATCCATAAATTACCAAATTTATCATGTCATGACCCCCTCCCCACAAAGTGTACCCCTCCTGGGCCGGCAATGTGAGAAGGGAGATAATGACCGCCGGGTCCCGCCTCCAGTAGGCCCCGGGTTGGCGACTAGCACCGAGGGTATAATACACACACAAATGGGAGGCATTACCCTCTAAGAGAACACATGCAGAAGAGAGAGATAGAATAGAATCCAACCAACTCCAACTCATAACTGAAATATAAAAGAAACCCAAGTACATATATGAAATTTCATTCAAAAGTACTAAAACTGAAAGGGAAAACTAAAAGTACCCAAAAGAAAGTAAAACGGCAGCGACTACAAGCCCGAACAGCTCCTCCTCCAACCACAAGCTAGTAGTAACCTGCTTGATCTCCAACCTGCTCCAAGTGACCTAAAAAATAGTTTATATATACATAGGGTGGGTATAACAGTATACACAGTAGGATCCTCCCCAAGCCTCTCATGAAAAAGTAAAGAAAGCATGCTAAAGCCCAGTGAACAACAAGTGAAACTAACTCGTCACCTAAATAGGTATACTATGTTCCCAACCTCACCATGTCTACTCTCGCCAAGTAACGCATAAAAGAATATAGCACATAGTAATGAATATCAAGGGTACCCCGCTACTACTTCCCCACTGGTTTGCCGCTTTTCCCCAATGACATACGTCCTGTGCATCACTCTCCAAAGGCTTGCCCGCAGACACCTGGGCTAAGCTCCACAACCTGCACCACGTGCACCACAAAGGCTTTCCCGCAGACAGCTGGGATAAGCACCACACCATCCTCACAACCAAAGTAACCAGGTAGTTTCCGGGAGCCACCACAGCTCGTATAACATGTATCATACGTCGAGTATTATACCTCAAACCATCACAGCCCATACGCCGAGTAATGATCCTCAAGCCATCACAGCCTATACACGTTACACCTATAGTAGTCCATAGGATACTATATCCAGAATATATGTGTGTGAAATAACCACAAGCCATTACAGCCCTCTACACACATATATGGGTAAAACTAACCATTGTTCCAACCAGCACAATGATCTACTAAAAGAAGAGAGCGGGGCCAAAGGGGGTAGTCAGCCATTCAACCTCCCATCAGAATGTTGGGGAAAACACCCCCCCCACCCAGGGCTCAGAATCCCAGGGGTGTCAGTTGCCCTTACCGACAGGGTGGAGTAGCGTATAGAAACGCAAAAAGAACAGAATATATATGACTCACAACCACACTATGGGCATTTCCTAGTCATAGGCACAACTACAGCTAACGTCTCTCAGACTCCAGGCTGCTACTTCTAAGACTAGTCATCCTATAAGCACACAACCATTTGAAGAGCTTTATTAGATTAATCCATTCTCATTTTATCAGTTCCATTGTACGTTAATTAATTTGTTAATCATTAATTAACCATAAACAATTTACCACATTAAACTAAATTGGCATTACATTTAAAAACTGCTCCTTTTTAGGATTCACATCACTATTAAATTCCAGTTTCTCTATCCCTGTGGATTATCACCATTTAAACAAACTTTCATTATGGAATTACTTTCCCATATTCCCACGCATTCTAGAAAATCATCCTATGCTACTAAACACAAAGGGGCTCAACACGGCGAGTAGATATACTACCCGTCGAGTCTTTTCCGCATATAGCAAGAGCATAGACCCATCCTCCATCGAGAGGCTAAACACGGAAAGCACGTGGCATACCCTGCGTGTCTTCGCCTCTTCGGAAAGAGGTTAAGCAATACTAGATGCCTTGAGCAGTGGGGAAATGTAAAGCAGATAAAAAACCCAACCAAACCACCAACATCAAACCATCACATTCATCTCATACCATAATCCTTGGTGTCCTCCCCGACACCCACATGCATAAACCGATGCATCTCGCCACACTAGGCGTCATCCGCTGCCACAACCACAAGTCCCCATACCTCCACATATCACAACAGCCATCCAGGCTCACATCAAATCACAAGCAGCAGGAAATCAATGCTCACAAAATGGGCTATCGGCCCTTTAACAAGGCATTCAACCTTCATAAAAAATAGGGACTCATAGATCCAAACCACAAGGCATTCGACCTTACAAGCAAGTGGGTGACTCAGAACCCTTTTGAAATTATCGAACTAATAGTTCTTTAATCCATTTTGAATTAACAGATTCATTAACATGCCTCTTTATCTTTAGCCAATTATTTAACAAATAATTCCTTCTTTACATTTTTTATCAATTTCCATCATGAATGGGAAACTAATTAAAGAAAATCATAGATATCACTCTATATAGGAAAACATGAAGAAAACCGTTATCACTGTACAAAGCAACAGCATGAGATCAACCAATTCTTTTAATCTAGTTCAAGTATTTAATTAGGTCAATTTCATTGTGATCCAAAGGACTAAATCATGATAATTCTACAGTTGCACATAAACAATTAGAGAATCCATGAATCCCCTACCTTAAACAGTTCCTCACGTTCTTTATCCACACAAGAGGTCATGATCCTCCCCTCGCGACAACTGCATCCACCGGAGGATGCTGCGGTACGACAGTACCAACCAACCCCAAGAAAACACTTTAGAATCTTGGAAATTACATGGTATAATTATTGAAAGGAGGATAGGAGAAGATAAACCCCAAAAGAATGATGATAAAACATACCTTATATGGAAGAATGATGGACACATCTTGGTAGCATCAAACAGAGCGGAATTGATCCGAGTAACGTTTGATTGTGAAACTCCTACGGGAAGGATTGAAAGGTTCTAGCATCTTGTATATGAGAACCAGGAGGAAGAACAACGAAGAATGATATCTCGTTCCTTTTAAAAAAAGATTAGAGAGGCGACGGTTTAAGATCTGATTTATTCTCCATTAAAAACGGATCGCATTAACCCACACGGTTTGACCAAGTAAAAACATTCCGGCCTTAGGAATAATTAATATAGAATTTATGGCCTTTGAATCGGCCTTAAAGTCCTTAAAATAAGGTTTTAAAAATATTTTACGTCAAAGAAAACGTCAAATTTACGAAGCTGGAAACACTATTCACATACTAAAAATTTGGCAATGTATGGAATCGGTAGCTGTCATGAAGTCTGGAAACACTGTTCATTCGTGAAATTTGGCAATGTATGGAATCGGTAGCTCTCATGAAATCTAGAAACACTGTTCATTCGTGAAATTTGGAAACGTATGGAATCGGTAGCTCTTATGAAGTCTGGAAACAGTATTCATTCGTGAAATTTGGCAATGTATGGAATCGGTAGCTCTCATGAAGTCTGGAAACACTGTTCATTCGTGAAATTTGGTAAAGTATGGAATCTGTAGCTCTTATGAACTCTGAAAACACTGTTAACTGAACCTCACCGATAGAAACACTGTTCATTGAACCTCACCGATAGAAACACTGTTCACTGAACCTCACCGATAGAAGCACTGTTCACTGAACCTCACCGATAGAAGTCCACCGATAGAACCTCAGTGGAATCGGTAGCTCTCATGAAGTCTGGAAACACTGTTCATTCGTGAAATTTGGTAAAGTATGGAATCTGTAGCTCTTATGAACTCTGAAAACACTGTTCACTGAACCTCACCGATAGAAACACTGTTCACTGAACCTCACCGATAGAAGCACTGTTCACTGAACCTCACCGATAGAAGTCCACCGATAGAACCTCACCGATAGAAACACTGTTCACTGAACCTCACCGATAGAAGCCCATAGATAGAACCTCACCAATAGAAACACTGCTCACTGAACCTCACCGATAGAAACACTGCTCACTGAACCTCACCGATAGAAGCACTGTTCACTGATCCTCACCGATAGAAGCCCACCGATAGAATCTCACTGATAGAAACACTATTCACTGAACCTCACCGATAGAAACACTGTTCACTGAACCTCACCGATAGAAGTCCACCGATTGAACCTTACCGATAGAAACACTGTTCACTGAACCTCACCGATAGAAACACTGTTCACTTAACTTCACCGATAGAAGTCCATCGATAGAACCTCACCCATAGAAACACTGTTCACTGAACCTCACCGATAGAAACGCTATTCACTGAACTGGAATATTTGGCAATGTGTTAGCCGAGCTACTGCTAGACTGCGGCTACCAGTATACCGAGCTATCAGTACGCCGCGGCTACCGGTAAACCCAGCTACTGGTAAGCGGTGGCTACCGGTAGGCAGCAGCTAGGGGATAAGTCACCTTGACCTCCCGGAACACCTCCAACACCACATTTTCACAAAGTAATAGACCAGGGAGGTCCGGGCCATTACATTAGATACCTCTCAAAACATTCTCGTCCTCAAGAATTAAAAACCAACTCAGAGGAACAGAGGGGTCCGAACAACCACCCTATAAGATACCTCTCAGGGGAAAACCACCATGAGTTGTTCGAAAGCTAGAACAAAGCTACGATATCCTAGAATATGTAAACAAACAATCCGTATCCAAACAATTCAATCATAACATCACACAAAAAAAGGTACATAAATAAAACATGAAAGGTCTAACCATAAAGGAAACGTCATTACACGAAAAGAATTAAACATTAAACAACTCTGGGTACTGGTCACATATCTGTGACTCACAATCCCAAGTACTCTCCTGCATGCCACCATGTCACCACAGGACACGAACTAAAGGAATAGAACGCCCACGCAACACCTTCTCCTTGCAGTCTTGGATCTCCACAGGTCGCTCCTCGAAGGTTGCATCATCGTCAATATCGATCTCTCCCCAATCGGTAACATGAGATTCATCATGAAGATAACGACGGAGCTGTGATACATGGAAAACATCATTTATCTGACTCATCTGAGGGGAAGTTCTACTCGATATTCAACAGCTCCAACACGAGCCAACACCTCGAAAGGCCCAACAAACCGGGGAGAAAGCTTACTTCCATGACCAAAACTTCACGGCCCACGGCGGGGAGTCACCTTTAGAAACACATGATCCCCAATATTAAACTCTAAGGGTCTCATTCTTTGATCAGCATATGATTTCTGACGATCCTGTGCTGTCTTCATCCTCTCACGAATCACCTGAACCATCTCTGTTGTTTTCTGCACTAGTTCTGGTCCGAGAATTGCTGACTCTCCGACCCCAGTCCAGCACAACAGAGAATGGAATGGCCGTCCATACAAGGCTTCAAACGGCGCCATACCGATGGTAGAGTGGAAAATATTATTGTAAGAGAACTCTACCAAGGGTAAGTGCTTCGTCCATGAACCTCCAAAATCAAGAACACAAGAGCGCAACATGTCTTTAAGAGTCTGGATGGTTCGCTCTGTCTGACCATCCGTTTGAGGATGAAAAGCAGTGCTAAGGCACAGTTGAGAGGCAAAGGCATGCTGGAGACCTCTCCACACCCTGGAGGTAAAATGAGGATCTCGATCAGAAATGATCATCCTAGGTACTCCATGGAGTCTCACCACCTCCTCTAGATACTGCCTCGACAAAACTTCTACTGAGCCCGACTCCTTGATCGCTATAAAGTGGGATGATTTTTTTAAATGATCCACTACCACCCATATAGCATCATGTCCTCCCGGAGCTCGAGGTAAACCTGTAACAAAGTCCATTGAGATGTGCTCCCACTTCCACAGAGGAATCTCTAAGTGCTGGAGAAGACCACCAGGAACACGGTGTTCAGCCTTCACCTTCTGGCAGACTAAACATCGAGACACACATTCTGCAACTGTACGCTTCAGCCTAGGCCACCAAAACTAACTCCTCAAGGATCGTTACATCTTCGTCACACCAGGATGTACAGCCAAGGGTGAACTATGGAACTCTCGGAGAACCGTCTCGCGCATCGCCAAGGGAACAAAAAGCCTTCCATGATACAACACTCGGTGTTGTTCATCCTCTGACCAACCATCAGGGGCCTCACCACATACAACTCTGTCTCTCCAAACTTCCACCTCTAGGTCACGCAACTGAGACTCTTCCACCTTCTGCATCAGGGATGACTACACCGTCATCTGGAAAAGACAACCTGTACCCCTAACTTCTCCCATATCAAGATGCAAAGCTGATATCTCTTCCATCACTCTCCAAGAATCACCAGATTCACTCACAACATCATTACATATCATTATGCTTAGTGCGTCAGCTACAACATTACTTTTTCTAGGTGTATACGATATTTCAAAGTCGTATTCCTACAAGAACTCCATCCACCGATGCTGCCTCAAGTTCAAGTCATGTTGGGAGAAAACATACCTCAAACTCTTATGATCGGTGAAAACCACAAAGTGCTCACCAATGAGGTAATTTTTCCACAACTTTAGAGAAAAAACCACGGCTGCCAACTCAAGATCATGGGTGGCATAGTTGCATTCATGGGGATGCAACTGCCAAGACCCATAAGAAACAACTGACCTCTGCTGCATGAGAACACAGCCTAGCCCCAGATGTGAAGCATCATAGAAAACATCAAACTGGACTCCCTCCGCTGGAAGACAAAGGACTGGAGCACTTACCAACTTCTCCTTTAGATAATCAAAAGCTATCTGACACTGATCAGTCCATATGAATGCTTGATCCTTCCTGGTCAAAGCTGTCAGAGGAGTCGTAACTCGGGAGAAATTAGCTACAAACCTATTATAATAGCCTGCGAGACCAAGGAAACTTCGCACCTCTAACACGGTCTTGGGGGCTGGCCAGGACACCACTGCTTCTATCTTCAAAGGATCCACAGCTAATCCCTATTGGGACACAACATGTCCCAAGAAACGAACTTCTTCATCCCATAACTCACACTTGGACAACTTCCCAAACAACTGATGTTGGCGAAGAACTCCTAAAACGACTCGTAGATGCTCTGCATGCTCCTCTTCATATGTGGAGTACACAAGGATGCCGTCGATGAAAACCACAACAAACCTGTCCAAGAATTCATGGAACACAACATTCATCAACCCCATGAAAACAGCTGGAGTATTCGTCACGCCGAATGGCATTACAACAAACTCATAATGCCCATGACGACAGCGGAAAGCAGTCTTTGAGATATCCTCATCATTTACACGCATCTGATGATATCCTGACCACAAGTCTATTTTTGAGAACCAACTTGCACCCTTCAGTTGATCGAATAGGTCATCAATCCGTGGGAGAGGATAGCGGTTCATTATTGTCACTTTGTTTAATCGACGATAATCGACGCACAACCGCAAAATGCCATCAGCCTTTTTCACAAACAAAACCGGTGCACCCCACGGTGACACACTTGGCCGAATAAAACCACACTACAACAGACCGTCGAGCTGAATACATAGCACTCGTAACTCAGAAGGGGCCATCCTATACGGAGACATAGAGATAGGAGACGCTCCTGGCTGTAGCTCGATCCCAAACTCGATCTCTCGTCAAGGGGGTAAGGATACAACCTCTTTTGGAAAGATGTCAGGGTACTCTTCTACGACCCTAGGAAACGCCAACTGTTGAACCTCTGAAGAACTCAGCATCATCCCAGCCATCATGGATGATAAGGATGGAACTCATCTATAACTCATCTGAGGATCTCTCTCACCAACAAACACCACTTTCTCTCCATCTTCATCAAAGAAAACGACCTTCTTCCTGTAGCAATCCACAACATCCTTCACCAAATACAACCAATCCATGCCAAGTATTACATCATATGGTTGTATTCTCAAACATAGGAAATCTCCCCAAGAGTGGTGTTCCCCCAACACTAGCTCACAGTCTCTACAAACTTCAAACAAGTCAGCTCGACCTCCAACTGGCGTAGTCAACACCAAGGTCACTGGAAGCCTCTCTACCTCAAGTCCCAAAGCATGGACAAGGGTAGGTGATATGAAGGAGTGTGTTTCTCCTGAATCAAACAAGGCATACACCAAGGTAGAAAACAAGCAAATGGTACATCGAACGACATCTGGTTCGCTTGGGGCTGGCAACGCTAGAGTATGGAGCTGACCACGAACTCCTCCACGGCCTCTCTGACCCTGATGAAGACCACCACCATGGCCGCGATCTGCTCTCTGAGGACGGGGAGCATCATGGGGCTATCCTCTTTCTACTCCATCTACCCTCTGGTGATCTAAAACTGGTGCAACCTGCTGCTGCTGCCTCGGCTGGAACTGCCTCAACGGAGGAACCTGGAGTGGAGCGCCTGGTGCACGATGACTGCTCTAAAAAGTCGGGCACTCCCGCTGCTGATGACCCTGAACAACACAAGAAAAACAAGCGCCTAATCACTTGGCATAGGTCTGAGAGTTTCTGTCTTCGGAGAAACGAGACGGGAAGGGCTGGGACCTACCCCCAGGTGAACGGAAACTCTCTTGTCCTGAAAACCGGGAACCCCGAACCACAGCTCTGCTTCGTGAGGAATCATGACGATTCCCCTCTCGTGACGATACAGTCCTGGCCAAAGTCCTCTCAACAACCTCTTCCCTCTCCAGCACCTCAAGATATGTTTTCAGCATAAATGGGGTGACCTGGTGCTGGATCTCTGGACGCAAAGCCTCCTCGAAATGCCTCGCCCTGGCCTCATCATCTGGTAACAGTTCTAAAGCATATCATAGAAGGTTCCTGAAACATATTCCAAACTCTCGAACACTGGCGCTCCCCTGTCGAAGGGTGAGAAGCTCCTGGCGACTGGACACCTTTGTAGTCGACGAAAGAAACTCGACTCTAAACCTATCTCGAAACTCCTCCCATGAGATTGTTGACTCCTCACGATCACCGAGGAACAAGAACCACCACTGCCTCGCTGCTCCATGCAACATCGTCACAACCAAGGACACCCAGTGTTCCTTCCGAGCACGAATCGAACTGAAGCCTATCTCGATCTCCTCCAACCAGTCTTCTGTGACTGCATCTGAAACGGATCCCTCGTACTTCTGTAGACTCTGGCACTGAAACTCTCGAAGTTTCTTCCTCCAAGTTTCATCGTCGTCAACCTCTACTCGGTGGCGATCTGCAGGAATAGCCTGATGGGCATTTTCTGCACAAACCTGACGAGGATGTCGACCTGGAGCCATACCTGCAAAATAACAACTGTTAGAGCTCTTAAGCCTGGAATATGGAAGACTAAACATTAATTAATTAATTGTTTTGTTTTATTTATTTTAGGTTACCTATCCCAAGGTCTACCCATTCAAACACAAGCGAAAATAATAATGATGCATCATTCTTTCCTAGGTCTCTACCGTGCAACTGGTATCACATTGTTTAGTAGCCATTGTAAGCTTAAAGTTCCGTCCAACAGATTATAGGGGGCCCTAAACGCCTATGTCTCTGCCGGTCTCCAGTGTTTACCCCACTTTCTAAACATGAATGACACTGTTTCCCTACCATCCCATGCATCCTCACCTGTGCCTAACTCCAAACTCCATCCTATCCCTCAACCAGACCTCTAATACCACTCTGTCACGACCCCCTCCCCACAATGTGTACCCCTCCTGGGCCGGGAATGTGAGAAGGGAGATAATGACCCCCAAGTCCCACCTCCAGTAGGCCCCGGGTTGGCGACTAACACCGAGGGTATAATACACACACAAATGGGAGGCATTACCCTCTAAGAGAACACATGCAGAAGAGAGAGATAGAATAGACTCCAACCTACTCCAACTCATAACTGAAATATAAAAGAAACCCAAGTATATATATGAAATGTCATGAAAAAGTATTAAAACTGAAAGGGAAAAATAAAAGTACCCAAAAGTATGTAAAACGACAGCGACCACAAGCCCGAACAGTTCCTCCTCCAACCGCAAGCTAGTAGTAACCTGCTTGATCTCCAACCAGCTCCAAGTGACCTAAAAAACTGTTTATATATACATAGGGTGAGTATAACAGTATACTCAGTCGAATCCTCCCCAAGCCTCTCATGAAAAAGTAAAGAAAGCATGCTAAATCCCAGTGAACAACAAGTGAAACTAACTGGTCACCTAAATAGGTATACTATGTTCCCAACCTCACCATGGCTACTCTCGCCAAGTAACACATACAAGAATATAGCATATAGTAAAGAATATCAAGGGTACCCCGCTACTACATCCCCACTGGTTTGCCGCTTTGCCCCAATGACATACGTCCTGTCCATCTCTCTCCAAAGGCTTGCCCGCAGACACCTGGGCTAAGCTCCACAACCTGCACCACGTGCACCACAAAGGCTTGCCCGCAGACACCTAGGCTAAGCACCACACCATCCTCACAACCAAAGTAACCAGGTAGTTTCCGGGAGCCACCACATCTCATATAACGTGTATCATACGTCGAGTATTATACCTCAAACCATCACAGCCCATACGCCGAGTAATGATCCTCAAGCCATCACAGCCTATACACGTTACACCTATAGTAGTCCATAGGATACTATATCCAGAATATATGTGTGTGAAATAACCACAAGCCATTACAGCCCTCTACACACATATATGGGTAAAACTAACCACTGTGCCAACCAGCACAAAGATCTACTAAGAGAAGAGAGCTGGTCCAAAGGGGGTAGTCAGCCATTTAACCTCCCATCAGAATGTTGGGGAAAACACCCCCCCCCCCCCCACCCAGGGCTCAGAATCCCAGGGGTGTCAGTTACCCTTACCAACAGGGTGGAGTAGCATATAGAAACACAAAAAGTACAGAATATATATGACTCACAACCACACTATGGGAATTACCTAGTCATAGGCACAACTGCAGCTAACGTCTCTCAGACTCCAGGCTGCTACTTCTAAGACTAGGCATCCTATAAGAACACAACCATTTGAAGAGCTTTATTAGATTACTCCATTATCATTTTATCAGTTCCACTGTACATTAATTAATTCTTTAAACATTAATTAACCATGAACAATTTACCACATTAAACTAAATTGGCATCACATTCAAAAACTGCTCCTTTTTAGGATTCACATCACTATTAAATTCCAGTTTCTCCATCCCTGTGGATTATCACCATTTAAACAGACTTTCATTATAGAATTACTTTCCCATATTCCCAGGCATTCTAGAAAAGCATCCTATGCTACTAAACACAAAGGGGCTCAACACGGTGAGTAGATATACTACCCGTCGAGTCTTTACCGCCTATAGCAAGAGCATATACCCATCCTCCATCGAGAGGCTAAACACGGAAAGCACGTGGCATACCCCGTGTGTCTTTTCCTCTTCGGAAAGAGGGTAAGCAATACTAGCTGCCTTGAGCAGTGGGGAAAAGTAAAGCAGATAAACAACCAAACCAAACCACCAACATCAAACCATCACATTCATCTCATACCATCATCCTTGGTGTCCTCCCCGACACCCACATGCATAAACCGATGCATCTCGCCACACTAGGAATCATCCGCTGCCACAACCACAAGTCCCCATACCTCCACATATCACAACAGCCATCCAGGCTCACATCAAATCACAAGCAGCAGGAAATCAATGCTCACAAAATGGGCTATCGGCCCTTTAACAAGGCATTCAACCTTCATACAAAACAGGCACTCAGAGCTCCAAACCACAAGGCATTCAGCCTTACAAGCAAGCGGGTGACTCAGAACCCTTTTGAAATTATCGAACTAATAGTTCTTTAATCCATTTTGAATTAACAGATTCATTAACATGCCTCTTTATCTTTAGCCAATTATTTAACAAATAATTCCGGCTTTACGTTCTTTATTAATTTCCATCATGAATGGGAAACTAATTAAAGAAAATCATATATATCAATCTATCTAGGAAAACATGAGGCAAACCGTTATCATTGTACAAAGCAACAACATGCGATCAACCAATTCTTTTAATCCAGTTTAAGTATTTAATTAGGTCAATTTCATTGTGATCCAAAGGACTAAATCATGCTAATTCTACAGTTGCACATAAACAATTAGAGAATCCATGAATCCCCTACCTCAAACAGTTCCTCATGTTCTTTATCCACACAACAGGTCACGATCCTCCCCTCGCGACAACTGCATCCACCGGAGGATGCTGCGGTACGACAGTACCAACCAACCACAAGAAAAACCATTAGAATCTTGGAAATTACATGGTATAATTATGTAAAGGAGGATAGGAGAAGATAAAACCCAAAAGAATGATGATAAAACATACCTTATATGGAAGAATGATGGACACAGCTTGGTAGCATCAAATAGAGCAGAATTGCTCTGAGTAACGTTTGATTGTGAAAATCCTACGGGAAGAATTGAAAGGTTCTAGCGTCTTGCATATGAGAACCAGGAGGAAGAACAACGAAGAATGATATCTCATTCCTTTTAAAAACAATTTAGATAGGTGACGGTTTAAGATCCGATTTATTCTCCATTAAAAATGGATCGCATTAACCCACGCGGTTTGGCCAAGTAAAAACATTCCGGCCTTAGGAATAATTAATATAGAATTTATGTCCTTTGAATCGGCCTTAAAGTCCTTAAAATAAGGTTTTAAAAATATTTTACGTCAAAGAAAATGTCAAATTTATGAAGTTGGAAACACTATTCACATTCTCAAAATTTGGCAAAGTATGGAATCGGTAGCTCTCATGAAGTCTGGAAACACTGTTCATTCATGAAATTTTTCAAAGTATGGAATCGGTAGCTCTCATGAAGTCTAGAAACACTGTTCATTCGTGAAATTTGGCAAAGCATGGAATCGGTAGCTCTTATGAAGTCTGGAAACACTATTCATTCGTGAAATTTGGCAATGTATGGAATCGGTAGCTCTCATGAAGTCTGGAAATACTGTTCATTCGTGAAATTTGGCAAAGTATGGAATCGGTAGCTCTTATGAACTCTGGAAACACTGTTCACTGAACCTCACCGATAGAAGTCCACCGATAGAACCTCACCGATAGAAACATTGTTCACTGAACCTCACCGATAGAAACACTGTTCATTGAACCTCACCGATAGAAGTCCACCGATAGAACCTCACTGATAGAAACACTGTTCACTGAACCTCACCGATAGAAGCACAGTTCACTGAAGCTCACCGATAGAAGTCAACTGATAGAACCTCACCGATAGAAACACTGTTCACTGAACCTCACCGATAGAAACACTGTTCAATGAACCTCACCAATAGAAGCACTGTTCACTGATCCTCACTGATAGATGCCCACCGATAGAATCTCACCGATAGAAACACTGTTCACTGAACCTCACTGATAGAAACACTGTTCGCTGAACCTCACCGATAGAAGTCCACCGATAGAATCTTACCGATAGAAACACTGTTCACTGAACCTCACCAATAGAAACACTGTTCACTGAACCTCACCGATAGAAGTCCACCGATAGAAACACTGTTCACTGAACCTCACCGATAGAAACACTGTTCACTGAACTGGAAAATTTGGAAAAGTGTTAGCTGAGCTACTGCTAGACTGCGGCTACCTGTATACCGAGCTATCAGTACGCCGCGGCTACAGGTAAACCCAACTACTGGTAAGCGGTGGCTACCGATAGGCAGTATCTAGGGGATAAGTCACCTTGACCTCTCGGAACACCTCCAACACCACATTTTCACAAAGTAATGGACCAGGGAGGTCCGGGAAATTACATATCACTACATGAGTATTGGGAGATGTTCAAAAATCTTGTGCCAACCAGTCCACATCACCAAATCCCTGACCAACTCTTAAACCAATACTTCTATAAGGGGTTAATATCTTTAGAGAGAACTCTCATTGATGTTCTAAGTGGGAGTGCTCTTATTGATAAAACTACAGAAACTGCAAGAGATTTCATAAGAAACATGAAAAACAATACACAACAATTCCATAATCGAGAACATGATAATTTCAAACAAGATCAAGATAATTAATTGATAGACCCGAACAAGATGCAAGAGTGGATGAGTGAGCATACATGTCTTCTGTGGAAACTAGTTGTGGCTTCCAAATCCCCAACCTTGTTATCTGCATAGTCTATATTCCTAGGACCTATCAAGAACTGTGGAATATAAATCTCCCCATCCAACTGACACATGTCCACAACTTTAAGAGGATCCCTCTAATTCATCTGGACCAATAGAGCTCAATATATCATTTATTCAGAGGAACACCAACCCTCAACAATCAGGTCAGTTCATTAGAAACTTCAACCAAACCCACTATGATCCATTTTCTTCTACCTTTAACCAAGGCTTGAGATATGATAATCCCATTTCTCATCCCCCTCAATCCCCTCCAAAAAATACAAACCAATTCCAATATGGTCAAGGTGATGGTAACACCCAAGAACCATACCCTTTTGTTCCTCAACCTTAAAGGATCAATCGTCTTATTCATTCTCCTGGATTCCACTATCCTGGGGAGCCTTCCCAATTGTCAAACCATAAAAATCACTTTCCCAAGAACAAAAATCAAGGTAATTCCAAATCAATGAAAGCCTTTTCTTCCAAGAAACCATGGGAAAGTGAAGTGTAAGATCTTGACTCATTCACCCATTCTATACTCAAAAACATTGAATCCCAAATTGGTCAAATTTCATCCCACCTGAGCCAAAAACAATAATAAGATTCTTCCCAAATCCTAGCCCAACCATTACCCAACCCCAAGGGTAATATAAGTGCAGTTTCACTTAGATCGAGAAAGAAAATTTCTATGCTTCAAGATAAGTCCTCAAACCCCATTTAAATTTTGACCAATAAAATGAAATGAAAATGAAGCATGAAAAGGAATCTGAATCCATTCCCTCATATCCTTCCATTCCACATAGGAATCCAATTACCTTTCCTCAAGAAATTTCTAAAACAAGGAAGTCCTTTGAACCTGACCATGAAATGCTTGACATGATTTGACGTGTTGAAGTCAACATAACCCTCTTAGATTACATAAAAAAATCCCTAAGTATGATAAGATTCTTAAGGAATTGTTCACCCATAGGAGGAAACTTAGGACCTTCGAAAATGTTTCCACCCAGTAGTCTATTATGATAATGATGAATGATCCAGGGACCTTTACAGTTCCATGCCAAATTTGAAGTTTCAACATTGATGATGCACTCATAGACCTAAGAGCTTCAGTTAATGTCATTCCCAAATCCATATTCTCCAACCTTGGTCTGCGTCTCTTAAATCCAATGGGTGTTTTCATTCAATTGGACAATTGAAGCACTTCTATTATTAAGGTTAAAATCGACAATGTCCTTCTTCGTGTGAATGATCTTATCTTTCCTGCTGATTTCTATGTCCTTAACATTGAAGCCGAGATGAACTCTTCTTTATCTCCCCTAATTCTAGGAAGACCATTATGAATGACACAGATAACCATGATTGATGTCCATTTACGCATATTGTCCATGGAATTTGTTGACCAACTGGTCATGTTCAACATTTTCCAGTCCATGTGATACCCATCTGAGGATCACTCTTCATTCTCAGTCCAAGCTTCTGAGAACACTTCTAAGAGTAAATTGAACCCCGATACATCAAATTCTTCATGTTATAATGATAACGAATCTTGTGAAATATGCACCATGATTAACCAAGTCATAAATGGTGATGTTTATGTGGACTATTCATTCATAGACTCCATCAATCTAGAGGAACTTGAAGACTCTCTTGAATCCATAATCTTCTCTAATTTATACTGGTCCCCCTTGGACAGTGTTAAGGAAAATTAATCTAAAGAAACAGAAATCCCTTCTTCCATTCCTGATTTGTCTAACCCACAAATAAAATGTGATACTGATCTAAAAACTCTTCTTAAACACCAAAAATATTCAATCCTTTTCCATGACCACTCTTATCCTGTCATTATCTTTGCTTCACTTTCTAAAACTGAGGAGTCCAAACATGTTTACGTGTTAGAGAAGAACAAAAGGTCCATAGGTTGGACCTTATATGACATACCAAGAATCAATACATCTCTTTTCATGCATCACATCCATCTTGAGGAATCATCCACACCAATTAGAAAACCACAAAGAAGACTAAATCCACTCATAATTGAGGAAGTTAGGGAAGAGATCACCAATATTCTTAAATCTAGTATTATCTACCCAATTTTGATATATAATGGGTTAGTCCAATTCAATTTGTACCTAAAAAGTGTGGGATAACTGTTTTCAGAAATGAACATGTTGAGGTAGTCACAACGTGAGTAAAAAAATAGTGTGTGTGCATAAATTATAGGAAATAGAATGTTGAAAAAAGAAAATATCACTACCCTTTTCTATTCCTTGATCAGATGCTAGAATGATTATCTAGAAAGTCACACTATTTCGTTCTTGATGGATACATTTCCTACTTCCAAATCCCAATCGTACCTCAGGACCATGAAAAGGAAACTTTCACTTTCCCATTTGGAATATAAGTATATAAGAGAATGCCTTTTTGCCTTTTTAATTCTCCTGAAAAATTCTAGAGGTGTATGATGGGTATCTTTTCGGAATTTATTGAACACTACATGGAAGTCTTCATGGGTCTAATTTAGCATTTATGGTGAGTCATTTGAATCTTGCTTGAATTCACTCTCTTTAGTCCTTCAAAAGTGTTTCAAGTGTAGCCTTGGGTTAAATTTTGAAAAATTTCACATCATGGTTTCAAATGGAATTGTTCTAGGAAACATAGATTCAAAAGATGAAATTCAAGTCAATCCTGACAAAATTTATGTGATTAATCACTTCATGAACTCACCTCTGTTTGATACATCCATTAATTCCATGGTCATGATAGTTTCTATCAGCGATTCATCCCTAAAAATAGTAGAATTTCCCTCCCCCTCACTCAGTTTCTCCAAAATGATGTCACCTTCAATTTAGATGAGGTTTGAAAGAGAGCCTTTATTGAACTCAAAAAGGCTCTTACATCTTCCCTGATAATCCAACCCCTCAATTGGTGTTTACCATTTGAGTTGATGTGTGATGTTTCCTATAGAGACGTTGGGGTTGTTCTTGGTCCAAGAAGAGAAAATAATCCTCATATCATCTATTATGCCACAAAAACATTGGATGAAACTCAATATCACTACAATGTGACTGAAAATGAACATTTATTTTTGGTTTTTGCTTAAGATAAATTATGTCCCTATCCCTTAGGTACCAAATTCATCATCTTCATAGACCATTTTGCTATAAAGTAATTACTCAATAAATGAGATTCCAAACTGAGGCTAATAATTTGGATCCTAATTCTACAAGAGTTTGGCCTTGAAATCAATTAGAAAACATGAAACAAAAAAAATGTTTCTGATCAACTGAGTAGAATTTCTAATTATTCTATTTTCTGAAATAATTGATCTATAATTTCCAACTGAGAACCTTTAATCTCTCACTCCAAAAATACCATGGTATTCTCAAATTGTAAATTACTTCGTTTCTGGTGTTTTTACTAATAAATTTTCAAAAGAACAAAAAATTAAGATGAAAAGTTATTCAAAATTATATTTTTGGGAAGATAATGAACATTAGAAATTTTGGGTAGACCTAGTAATTAGGAGATGTTTTGATGAAGATGAACATTCATCCATCTTATAAGTCTGTGACTCGCTTCCTGGAGGTGGCCATTTTGGACCACAAAGGACCTCCCAAATGTTTTGAGACTCTAGATTCTTCTATCCTTCACTCTTCTAGTACTTTCATGAGTTCATTCAATCATGTCCCACTTTCCAAAAGTTTGGCACAATTTCAAAGAGAAATGAAAAGCCCCTAAATCCTTTAATTTTATGTGAGATCTTTGATGTTTGGGACATCGATTTCATGGGACCATTCCTCCCTTCCAATGTATTCTCGTACATTCTTATTATGGTTGATTATGTTTCTAGGTGCGTCGAGGCCAAATCCACTTGAAAGGATAATTCACATACTATTAGTGAGTTCTTAAAGACACACATCTTCCACCGATTTTCCACACCATATGGGTTGATAAGTAACTTAGGATCCCATTTTTTTAATAGAACAATGTAATATATTTTGAAAAAGAATGGGGTTGTACATAAAATTTCAACATCATATATCCCCCAAAAAATGTAATTTCTGAACTTTTTAATAGAGAAGTGAAAAGTGTTCTTGAGAGAATTGTAAAACCCACAAGAAAAGACTGGCCTGAAAGACTAGGAGAAGCAATTGGGGCTTATCTAACATCCTATAAAAC
The DNA here is from genome assembly GCA_963277665.1 of Viscum album. Taxonomy (NCBI): domain Eukaryota; kingdom Viridiplantae; phylum Streptophyta; class Magnoliopsida; order Santalales; family Viscaceae; genus Viscum; species Viscum album. Next base: position 846,706,826 of record OY728128.1, read on the forward strand.
ACCCATTGGGATGTCTTATTTTTAGGCTAGATTTGGTTAAATCTTGTCATTTTCTTATTGAAATGCAACATAAGTAATTTTGGACTATGAAAACTAGTAATTTTGATTTTAAAAAATATTGTGAAGAATGATTGTTGCAATTGGCTGAACTGGAGCAGCTTTAACTTGATTCTTTTGAGAATTCCATTCTGTATAAAGAAAAGGCTAAGGTGCTCCATGATAAAAACATCCTATGAAAGGTATTTCATGAAGATGAACAGGTAATTCTCTTCAAATTGTGGTTTCAACATTACCCAAGAAATATTAATTTCTATTGGTAAGGTCCTTTTGTTTTTTCTAATGTTTATTCATTTTATGTAGTGAAAGTCCAAGACCCCTCTTCAAAATTATATTCACAGTTAATGGACATAGGTTAACGAATTACTATAAGAGAGCGCACAATCTTGGAAACACCCAACATCCATCAGATCCAAAACTTCGACTGACCCACCACTATATGGAGACGACGACCCACAAAATCCAAACCAGGAACACCTCTTTCACTTTAACTCTCTCTCTCTGTCTCTTCCTCTCTCACCCTCATTCTTCTTCTTCCACACTCTTTCATTTTTTACCACTTTCTTCATCAAACCCTTTTTTTCACTCTCTCTTTTTGTGTGGGTGTGTATGTTTGAAACACTAAAAAAAATTAAAAAAAATGAAAAAAATAAAAAAACAGTTCTACTTACTCAACATCCACTTTTGAATTTTCTTCCAACCAATTTTGAGAGTCAAAAGACATGGTTTCATGTATTTTTTCATCATATATTTGGATAAAAATTATTGTGTCTAAACCCAAAAATATTGAATGTTTAATTTTTTTATTTGGAAAATGGTTTTCCCCAACTATGAGGAACAAAATAAGCTTTCATTCCATTTTCACCTATGACTGTTTTTTCATTTTTTGTGTTTTCCCCCCGATTGTGAGTCTTGAGTTTGTAGACATTCGAGCTTAATTTTCAACTATGGTGTTCTTGAATATGATAGAGGTCCTTTATAAACCTAATAAGAATCAATGTAGCCAAATAGCATCCCATTAGTCATACATTAATCATCCTTTTGAAATCCCCTTCGTGCCAGTGTAAAACTTTTCTTTTACAGCCACATTAAAAGCCCAATACCTTATCCCACCGAATATCTACATGGATTTCTATTCTATAATTTTTGTAAATTTAATTATGGGGGAATGGATTTCATTTTGGTTTACCTTTTTTGATTTCACCATGTTATCATATTCTTGAGGGAAAGCATAATTTCAGTGTGGGGGAGAGGTTATAATTTAGTGAGGTTTGGGGATGTATATTTTTTTCTTATTCAAATATTATTAAAATGTGTTCAAAAAAATGAAAAATTAAAAAAAAAAGGAAAAAAGAATGGGTTGTTTCTTGGATGGTTCCCAAATCACATTTCATCAACCGTTGATATTATTATAACAATTACAATTAGTGTTGTGAGGAGATCAATCATGTGTTGAGATATAAGTGTGAGATCTGTTACAAGTTCAACTTCTGAAATAAAAGGAAAAAAAAGAACACTTATGTGATTGGGGGAATTTTTATATTTTTTGAATATTTTATCATCTCATTCCCTTCAAATTTTCTTCCACTGTTGTGTCTTTATTCGGAGAATTTTTCCCTTGTAAATATGTGTTTCCATTTATTTCTATGTTTTATTTCAAAACAAATTGTGCATTGTTTTAACCATGATGATTTTTTATCCCTATTATACTCTCTTTTGGATATCATTTTCTCACCATCCCATATCCATAGAAAAACCCATAAAAATACATCTTGATTCTTGTCCACTTTAGGTTATGGAATGGAAGATGAGAGCTCGTTCAAACTCTAATATTTTCAATTTTGTTTGGTGAAAGAGTGAACCTCCTTAGATTAATTGTATCATCTTGGGAGTTGTGAGTTTTGAGTGCCCAGATTTTCCATTTCTAAATTTGATCAAGAAAAATTAATGGTTTTGGAACATTATTTCTATAGACATTTGTGGGGGAATTCAATATGGAATAGTAAAATGTTCTAAACCTCCCCTAAGTGGGGAAAATTTTAATTTTTGTTGGTGAGTAAAACTGATTTTGTTATGTTTTCATATTTGTTGCACATGAGGATATTCACAAGACAATGTGTGGGGAATTTGACTTTATTACTGTTTTAATAACTTATTATCTACTCCCTTTATTTATTTTTTTATGAAATGTGCATAATTTGTTTGAAATACTCATGTTTTAATATTAAATGTAATTTTTGAGCATAATTTGAATTAATTAAGTCAATTTGTTTACTATTTTACTTATAACTATCACACAACTTATCGAAATTGTATTAGTATTTCCTTTTAGGGTTCCTTACTCCAATGACACCATTTAATTAAAAGGGACCTTTGGCCAAATCATCCATTTGGATGGCCATATGGTCCACAGAAGAAGACCCAAAGAATCTATGAAGAGACTAGACCATCCATGAAAATTGAATTTCTGGGCTGACTCCAGAAGTCTAAATGTATTTTTTTCCTCCAAAATCCAGATAGCAATTCAAGGAGTCAGGTATAAAAATTTCAAGTCCCAAATCCAAAAACAAGGGGCCCAAATTATGATTTGATGTCCATCCCATAATTCTGTCTGGGAATTGAGATCAGCCCACAAGATTTTATATTTCTTCTGATAGAGACATCTATTAGAGCTTGGATTTTTCATTGTGAAAGATGAGATATATAAGGACGACTTTGTTGAATAAAATTTTCATACTTTGAGTTATCTTCCTATTCAACAATCTATTCACATTTCTGTCATCGAAAAAGAATGTATAGAAATGGATAGTATAACATTTTTTATGAAAACTGCCATAACTTTTCCTCCTTATGCCTAAATGCCTCCAAATTTTGAGATACGACTGAATATTTTGATATCTACAACTCTAAAGAAGAATATATCTTTGTATTCCGCTATATGAAATATAAAAGTTTCGATGAAAGTGTAGGGGTAGTTTTGTAATGTAAACAGCCCAAAACATTAGGCTACAAATAAATCCCCCTCCTCTCTTTGCAAGAGGTTGTCATTTCCGAAGATAAGAGAAGAAATTGTTATGAACAATTCATTGAAAAACGCTTCTGAGGAATTTCCATACTCAAGTTTTCACTTGAGATCCCCTTCCTCCTCTATTTGTTTTCATTTACTTTTCTGTTCCATTAATTTTTAATTGTGTAAGTTGTTTTGAATTTTGTATGAACTTTAATGAATGTATCTTCTTCATATTCTCTTTTAATCATCCATCCTATGTTCTTAAATATTAATTCTCTTAAAATTTTATAAATAAAGTTGATATCCCTTCCCTTCTTTTTCTTCCTCATTCAATTGAAAGACCATTCTTAATTCTCTTCATTGTTCATGTGTGTGTGTTTGACGCTCAACTCTTTTCTTACCCTGTTCATTTCATTCTATTTATAATTAATCACCATAAACACATATTACCATATTAATAACTATCTGAATGTCTGAGTGAATATACCACTGGGATAAGTCAAAATTTAGGGATGTTACATGATTGGGAGTATTTTCTCGATAAATATTCTTCAAATTAACATTGTATATATTGAACATAACATGTCATGGATTAATGACATGTTTAGTTTAATGTGTGGTTTCCATGGATTATTGGAACCATAAGTACACTACCATAAACATTTAATGATTGAGATAAGAAACCTAAGTTATATTAAGGCTTGTATAAAATCTTTAACACATAGGAATTCCAATCAACGTCATCTTGTGAAGTGGATGTTAATTTAATGAAATATAAAGAAAATCTCAAGGATATTGGAAGCTTAACTCTCTAATAATGATCTCACCCAAATCATTATAAAAATGATAAATCAAAAACCAACCCTTAATAACATTATTTATGCTCTACAAACCCCCCCAAACAAAATACAATCTAATAAAAACAATCGACTATAAAAAATTATCATCATCGAGGATTCAACCTGAGTGTTGCTATACACATTAACAGATCATCATAACCTTGAACAGTCGATTGGCACAAATCGGTCATGATTTTAGTACTGCACATATCAAATAAATAAGGTAATCTAATGAATACATAAAACGCAAATATTTTAATATAATAATCATGGGATGAGATTCATGGGATCTACCCTAGGCTAGTAAGGCTAGGTAACCTTGAATATATATTTCACAGAATCGCGCCAAAAGGTATAGTGTCACATCCATAGACTTTGGGGGTAAACATAATTCTCTGTTATAACTAGTTAAAAGGGATCCTATCCAATATCATTTAGAATACCGTAGAACTTGGGATCCCATGATTAAAGAAATAACAGTGTTAGAGAATAATCAATAAGCACAATTGATGATAAGCATAAACTATAAACAAAGAGAAATAAAATAATCATAGGTCAAATTAAAAAACACACCCTCACCCCCACCTCCCTCCAAATAAAAAAATTACCATGAGTGAATAATCATCACATGATTTACAATACAAATCATGCCTTGAGAGACATAATTCAAGTCAAATAAAGCCAAATGGGGTTTAAGAGGTTATCATACATGCACACATAATAAGAAAAATCTTAAATTTTTTAAATGTTCCATTCAAATATATTTTTGAAAAAAAGGGAGAGATAGTCCACTTTTATAGTTTTACTCATATAAACTTTCAAATTTATATATATCTATTAATATCTTAGAAGAACTCACGTTTTATCAACTGAATTTGTATAATTGTATATGTGTTTGTGTGTATTCCCATGTATATATTTAGTATCATTATATAAAAATATATTCATTTTTAAAACTGCCATTATCCTTGAAACTTAATTTCAAAATACTCTGCTGATATAAGGAAATTCATAAAAACCACTTAAAAACAATTTCATAATATTTTTCAAAAACTAATAATGAAAAAATCCATTTAAAAACATAATTTAAGTATTACATAATGATGTAAAATTTCCAAAACAAAGATCATAAATTATTTTTGGACCCAAATGTGGTAAACCCACTTTATATAACATAATTTAATTATAATAATTATTTAAAAACTTTTTAAATACTTCAAATTCTTATTTTACATGAAATTCCAAGAAAGGTAATTATGTAAAATGAAAAACACCTTGAAAGCTTTATAAAATACAATATTTTTTATCACACATAAGAATAATTAATTATATATAACATCTAAAACATCCTGAAATAAAGGGTTCTAAAATTGAAATCTTAGACATGAGAACCCTACATAAAATGTAGTGGAACAAACCTACAGTGAGCCAAAATGTGATGCCCTCGATGGTAGAAATCCAATCAGAAAATAATGGACCAAATTGAACCTAATAATCAAGAAGAACATAAAAAATTAGAAAACACAGAATCCCAATACTTCATTAGAACAAAAAAATAATGATAGGGGAGGTGGGAAACATGGAAACAATGGAAGATGAGGGAAGATAATATTTTTATTAGGGGTATGATCTATAATTTCTATGATTGCAACCGAAATAATCAAATAAATGGGAGACCATGTGAATGGGTACTGCATGATGTGGGTAATTTAGGGGGAGGGGAGTCTGATGGGTTGGGGAGAAAATGACTTTGTAAAAATAAATAAAATATAAAAGAAAAAATAAATAAATAAAAATAATTTTTTTAAAACATGGATCGACACAAGATTTAACCAAATGGTTTAATAAAATGTGAACCATACTAGACTCCCAAAATCTCTGTTCATAGTTTCTCCTAGTATCCCACATGGTTTAATAATCCAAGCTCTAACCATGTTAAAAGGAACTCTCTTGATATAGAACCAGCCATGCTTTCTCTGTGTGGTTTGGAAAACCGTGATCGTTAATGGTGTAACCCTTTAAAACATTTAAAAATTAAATTTTTCCTAACAAAAAACTCATGGTCTTGTGAAATAATATTAAATTAAATAATTTAAATAAATATTGATGATAATTATCCCCATAAAAAATCTTTCATTCCCCAAAAATCCATTAATAAAGGTTGGAAATAACATATTAAAATGATTCCTCAAAATCAAAGACGAACAACATAAAGAAACTTCTAAAATATCTTAGTTGAACTTAACCACTTACATGTGAAATAATTTATATAGAACACTGAGACCATTCAAGGTCTCCCAAACATTTACAATTAATCTAAAATTTTGGGTCAACCACACTCACTCTCCAAATGATTCATCTCCCCAAGAGAATCATTTCCACTAAACACTCTATGAAACTCTAAAAATAATTATAAGTAATCTCAAAACAAGAACCGACATAGGCCTCAGACCCAGCTCAATAAACTCAAAAGGTTAAATAAAGACCTCATGTCTAGAAAGATATGTCATAGAGAACCAAAAAACAATCATCACTCTCATGTGATCAACTACCTGAAGACCACATGTCTTGATTACCCATGCACAGACCCAAAAATCACCCATGCTCAACCCAACAATGAAAAAATATCAATACATCATTCCCAAAACACATCTCATAAAAAGCATGATCATTTACAATTATTATTCACTAAAATAAAAACCATTATCTCATAATAACTCCCAATAATTTACCAAATCATTAACTAGATCAAAGGTACCTCTAAAGGATCCTATCTTGTCTGATTCCACCGAAAAAGAGAACCACCAATGTTAAGAATCACCCCCAAAACAAATGATCCAGGATCACCCACAAAATTGAACTAGGTTTTTCTAAGATACCTATAAAAAGGCTAGATAAGAAAAACAAAAGAGGGAGGAAATGATTCTAGAATCATATATCCAAATACAAGATCAGGAAATATTCTATACTTACCCCTCGTCTTCAGGTCTATGTAAGACCACCAACTAGAGGAACTATAAATAATGAGAAATTGATTTTTATAGAGGGTCATCCCTTAAAACAAACAATCCATTATTTCCTATATGATTTAGAGAGGCATAATAAAAATAAAATGAAACACAAAATAAACTAGTTCATGACATAAAGGATCAACCAAAAATCCCTAAAAAGTGAAATTTCCAAAATTCTAAAAAAATAAAACACAACACTTCCCAATGCCACATTTTAAAACACTATATTTTCTAAAACATTCATTTTTGAAAATTTTAAACATTAAATTTAAAATATAAACCCATGTTCCACTTTCAAAATAATTTCAAACGGTTTTTAATCCCTTTTTAAAAAAGGAAAAATCATACTTTTAAAACAGTCTCCAAAAAATACTTTAAAATATAAGACTTTATGAAATTTACTCTTAAAACAAAATTCAATTTATATGGTATAAAAAGGAAAAAAACCTCTTTTTTAAAAATCATCCACTTTTTAAAAAAATTAAAATTTATATTTCAAAATAAAAAGAGTCCCAATGTTTTCAAATAAAATCAAATATTTTCAATATATTTTCTAAAACCGAACACTATTTTCATAATATATATTCTCAATTTGCTAAAAAAATGTAAAATTTATTGATTTAAGAAAGTTCACAAATGAAAAAAAACATTGAACACATATGAAATCCAAGAACGATGTAAAACTATCAAAATAATTACTTGAGTTTACCCCCATCATTGGTTAGTACCCGAAGAAGTCTAAATATTAAAACCATTTTTGGTGCAGGATCATACTTGACCGGGTAACATGGATTAAAGGAAAATGGGCCAATAGACCAATAATTTATAAGATATCTATGATCAACAATTTTTTCACTACATAGTATTTCATTCCATGAAACACAACCTCAATCCACAGATCACATTTCTTTTTTATCAAAAAATCCAACCCGAACCTCACAGAAACTCATTCCACATTGTGAGCATAAAACATCATCAGAAACAAGAAAATAAAATTTCTTGCTCAAAATATAAATACCAACTACCCATTTTTACTCATTTTTCATCATGGTACATGGTGATCAATTCCTTTAAAAAACCATCCACTCAAGTCCCAATGAAAAAAAATCAAACTTGATCCTACCATGACACTATAAATAACACATGGACTACCCATGGAGGAACTAAGGTTCTAATGGAGAAAGGAACCAAACTTCTATGATAACATTTATCACAGTCCAGCCCAAATCCTCCATTTATAAAATGACCAGGAAAACCAGTGAAAGGGATCAAGGGTTGTTATATATATTTGAGGGATGGGAAAAAGAATTAAAGCATAAGATACATAGTGTGAATTATTAATTCCATGAATCATAGTAAATACAGTAATAAAAAACTAATGAAAAACTACTATGACCCATCGATATATCAAACATAAATTATAAATTAGAGATGTAGAAATAAACTATAAATATAAAATAAATGTAAGAAAACATCCCATTCCCTCACCCTCAATCTCTAACACTGGTAATGAAAACTGAATTTTCCACTATTTCTCTTCTATACTCCCATAGATAAATCCACCCTCTATCCGTAGAAATAAATGAAAGCCTAATTAGATATATGAAATCATATAAAGGGATACCCAACATATATTTTATGAAGGTAAACAAAGGTCCTATGAAATTAGTAAAAATGCACCATAGTTTGAATGTAAGTCAAATAATCCAACACAAATAAATCCAAATAGGATTCAAGAGAAGTTTACACATATACAGTCATTTGAAAAACCTATAAAATTTCTAAACTGGCCTTTTCATTAAAATCCTGAAAACCAAGAGACAAAATCAACTTTTTCTAGTTTTACTCATATAAACACACACACACATATATGTATTTATCTCATTGAAAAAATTCACATAATCTCATGTGAATTTTTACAAACATATGTATATATATGTGTGTTTGTGTGTACCAATGTATATAAGTAGAACCATAAAATATAGGATAGAGAGAACGGTTTACCCTCACGTGACTACCAAAATCATTGTGCACAACTTCTCTTAAGAGCTCACATGGTTTAATAAACTACTGGAAAACCATTCCAAATTGAATTATATTAATATAGAACCAATCAAACATTTTCCACATAATTTTTAAAAAAAATAGACAATCATGTTCCCCTTAACCGTTAAAAAATAAAATTTTATTTCCCAAAAATCCCAAAAATTGCCAACATCATGAAATAATAACAAATAATATTACATTAATGAATTAATTCACTCAAAACATAAAATTATTATTAACTTAAAGGAATAAATTACAAAAGTATTCGGGGGAATATAAAAGTAAAGGCCAAGAGCATCGCCAATGGAAACATCAGCACCCCTAAGGGGAAGAGATCCAACACAATCGAACAGTCTGATTGGGACCCCAAATGATGCCTTAGTGTCATGAAAATCAGCCATGCAATTACCTTCCCTTCATGTATGAGAAAGAAATATTTCATATAGATAGAGGTATTTTCATCTACAAATAAAATATGAAATGTCCAAAGGAGTATAGACGATACATTTCAATGAGTTCCAAATAACCATAGAACCATTTCCCATAATATCCAAAGTGATTTCCTTCGAGTAGAAAATCTCAAGACCATTGAACATGGAATCTACTTTCACCTTGAGCGAATTCCCATATTCATAAAGGTTTTTTAATTCTAATAACAATGATCCCCTTGATTCACAAACCACTCATCCACCCCATATAAAACATCGGATAAAAGATCCATTTGTATTTATTTTGAGACCAATAGAAGGGGGAATTAATTTCACCCACTGTCACCCCACCTAGAGTCAAGATGAGGTGTATTGAGGTTTTCTGGCGAATATACATCTTAAAGAGGGTGTTTTCTCCCAATAACTAAAAAGTCATGAAAATTACATCCCCAAACATTGGGTTTTAAACATATCGGACACATATAGGGGTGGACTTATGTCCCTCCTAGTTCAGAGCCTCTCATAAGATCAAATAGCATGTCGTTAATAGAATGGAATGATCCCTCACATTTTGCATGTTATTATTGGTGCCACTAAACCACTATTGTAGGAACTCATCTTGGGACACTTTCAAAGATTCGAATCCAAATAAATCCACTATTTCACTCTATATTATCTGGGACCACTCTCTTTAAAGAAAAAGATGGCATGTGGACTCCTCCTTACGAGCCTTGTAGTAAGAGTGTCTTTAAATGAAGTCAATACATTTCCATTTAACCACCATGTCTATAGGTAGAGAATTGTTACGACCCCTTAAAACAAAGAAACTGAATTTTGGTGGAATTTTTTTTACACCATTTAATCTGACCCCACTAATCAGTATCTTTCTAAAGTGTCAAGACCTTCCAATACACCTTTTCTTAGAATAATCGACAGGGAGTACCCATGAAGATAAATGCATCCAGAGACTCCTCTAGGTGGATTCCATCAAAAACCATTTTTTATTTTGGATCGATGATCTCATTGACAAATGAATCGAAGGCCCTGGAATATTAGAACATTAGATTGGGTGCAGGGAAACATGTTTAACTGATGATCTCACTAACTCAGTTGAAGTTCTAGAAACATATATTTCCGCAACCAAGTATCCATCGATAGTGCCATTGGAGTTCCATAATGTGACCATGAAGGGACTTCTAGAGGTTTGTCGAGTTCCCTCTATCCAGAAAAAGAGTATAACCATATATTCCATTGATGAATTTACAATATAATGAGCATCCTTTAATAGTTTCCAAGGATAATTTCCCTTTAATTGAATGTATTGATTCACTCATATTTCACACACCAATTCTCCCATTCTTCATCGATATCCCAAGGCTCTTTTAGGAGGCCTAATGTCACTTCCCATCCCCTGGGAATCCAAGAGGAAAGAATTTAAAATTATTTCAATCTCCATTATAGTTGTTTTATGCACCATAAGAACTGAATGGATGTGTGTGGGAATCGATGTTAGCATTCATTTGACGAGTGTGATTCTACCACCAAAGGAGAGAAGCATTTTTTCCTATTTTTAATTTTGTTTGTAATATTACTAACCATGGCATCAAAGTATATGATACAGATTCTTTATGGAGAAATATGTGCCCCCATGTACTCCATAGGGATGGTCCTTCTATTAATTCTCAATAGTGATTCAATACTGCCTCAGTGACTCTCCACACACATGTTCAAAGAGAACACATGGATTTTTTCCTTATTGATGATTTATCAACTCCATTTGGTATATTCCTCTATTATTTTTTTAAAACCTACAATATATGCACTGGAACCATTAAGGAAAAATACCATTTCATCAACAAAGAAGAGTTGAGAAACCCTAGTGAAGTGATAACCACATGTATAAGGCATGATAGAGCACTGCTAAATGTTAGATCTCACTAGTCTTCATATATAATCATGGGCCCTAATGATGATTCATGGAGAAATAGAGTCTCCATGCCTTAGACCCATGTTTATTTTCATGAAACCATGTTGCCTCTTCGTGAAAGTGTTATTGAAACACGGAGAGTTGAAGTAGTGAAAGAACATATTGATAAACCATTCAGAAAATCCCATGCTTCCCATGAACTAAAGGATGAAGTTCTATTATAGATGATCATAAGACTTATACATTTCAATATAAATTACTATATTAGATCCCATCACCTTCCTATAAATCCCAGTAACCATTTCATGAATAATAACAATAGCTCCTTGAATTGAACAACCTTGGATAAATGCATGTTTTTCCCCTGACACCAATGACTGAATGGACTATGAGACCATTTTATTAATGATGGTAAAGAAAAATATGTAGGAAGCATTATATTGAATAATTCTTATATATTGAGTGATTGATGATGGATAATTCACCTTTAGAATAAGAAAAATAGTGGCGACACTAGAAACCAGAGGGTGGGTCCCCCTAATATGAAATCATGGATTTCTTCAATTAGACTCTGTGTGATATTATCCCAGGTGCTCATGTAGAAGGACCCCATGAAACAATCTAGGCCACTGTCACTTTCTTATTTGAGAGACTTTATAGAATCCCATATCTCCTCCCCCTTTGGAATTCTCTCTAGTAGATCATTAACATGGGAGGAAATGATGTGTGTGATAGAGTTGGTGATATTAGCATGAACACATGGGAATACATTCTGTAAAATAGGGTTAGGAATAAAATTAAGAGAATTAAAATAAAAGGAAATCATACCATAGATCATCACATGATCCTTTGTTAATGATTTTTTGTTCATCTGGATATTAAGAACCTTATGGGGTCTCTTCTCTTTTAGGAGGGCGTGGAAGAACCAAGAGTTTAGATCACCTTATTTAAGCCATGTGTTGTGTCATCTTTCAAGAAGGATTCATTCTCACTGCAAAAAAATCTATTTAAAATGATGATTCTTGAAGCCAATAAAAGTAAACTAATCTTTATCCCAATCTTCTTATAGACCCAGTTACGATTGCTCAATCTCCCTTTTAGGTGAGTCCAAGTAGTTTTAATCATATTGGATGGAATTGACCCAAGCCATAAGATCATTTTTAGTTGATGAAACTTGTTATGAAATTTATTCTAGTCCCTTCATTTCATGGGTTTCTCCCAGTACCTACTAACCATTGAAAGGTAGTTATTTAGAGTCATCCAATGACTAGAAAAAAATAAATGGTAAACACAAGCTTGGCCTGATTGGATTTGAACTAATAGGGGGAGTGTTCTAAAAGCACACAATCCATGTGAGTGATATCTGTGTTAGGGAAGGCAGAAATAACATTAATATTTCCAAGGATGTGGTCCAACTTACATCATTTCAAACAAATACCTCTTTGGTTATTATACCATGTAAATTTTTCCCCAAAAAACCAAATTCCATGATCTAATTCTGAGCTACAAACGAGGAGAACAGAATCATGTCTATGTAGGAAGAGAAAGTCCCACATTTTTTCTCAGAGACATCTGTAATGGATTTAAAATAACATCCAACAAAACACACATCATACTTTGAATTTAATGCTTTGAGATCATTCCATAACAACTGATGAAGCCTTAGATCACATTTTTCATACATTAAGGAGAAAAAAAATCCTTCTCACCAACCACAATATGGACCGAGATATGTTGGTCTGAAGCCCCCATCTTATCAATACTCACTGATAACTTCCACAAAACCCATATGTACAGATTCAATGGATTATCTTGCATAAAGTCAATCATGAAAACCCTCTTGGCGGAGTCCCCAATATTAGAGGGATTTGTTTTAGTCTTCATAACAATAATAAACAAATCCTTATTCTTGGAATCATCATTAGAGATGTTGTCTTACTTTAACCAAGCTCCCAAGCTCCAAGAATTCCATACAATTTGAGATATCATCGGAAAATGGGGTTCCTGAAACTTTTACTAGACGATTTAATCCTCTCATTGCATGAACTATAAACCACTAAAAATCTTCTAGACTGGGATCTTGGGTGGACTCCTTTGAATGTTGAATAATGATAAATGGAGATTGAAGCATTTTCTCATCTACTAGAATTCCAAACCAAAAGCTTCTCTTTGCCGAATGGGGATGGGATGGGCCGGAAAAAACATATGATAATTCCATGAGGTTGTAATAGATCATAATCAAGTAATCAACAGATGAAGCATCACTAATAAAAGATTTACCTTTGGACTAATTTCATGACAAAATAGGATCACTAGAGATTAGGGGAGGGTGATGCGGAAAAGGGTATGGTGTGAGGGTCAATCAAGGGGATCTAGAAAGGGTAGGAAAAGGGAGAGTAGAAGTAGGAATGGATGGTGGTTTTGGTAGGAACGGGATGAGGCCCAAGCATAGGGGGCTGGTGGGAGAAAACAGGGGAAGGGAACAACTATGAGGGGGGATAGGATAATGGGGGCCTAACCCAGGGGAACATCCGACTGTACATAGGTCACCAAATCTGAATCCTTAGGCAATTGATCAGGACCCAAAAACGAGGAAGAGGATTCTCCTCTAAATAGTGGAATCTTCTAACACTACGATGGGCAACACTAAGTATGATTTCTACCAACTAACACTAAGTTCCAATATAGGTGATATCTTGTACAAAAGTAAGGCACCATAGGATAAGAACTCAAAAATTGAATCCCTTATTTCTCCAGCATGCCTATGTTATGAAATGGAATCCGTAACCCCGGAATCCTTCACCAAAATGCCTTAATCGAAAACTCATGGTAGTGGTGGTACTTCATAGACTAGTGGGAATGGTGAAACCTCCAATGATTCTGTGATCTTGGAATAAGGTACCATACCTTAAAAAATCAGCACGAGAGGATAGCCCCAAACCATGCCATAAGAGTCCATCCGAGCAGATCTGAGGCCTCCCCCAAAGTAAACACAGTAAAGGATAGCATTGGAGTCCCATTGATAAATCCATATCTACAAGAGATACCTGAACCCCTTTAATACGGGATGAACGGGGTGGGAGACCCTAGGATTGTCTGAGAAACAATTCTTTCCATGACTACCTTGCAGGAGGGTCATGACCTTTTTGGATGAGATCTTTTGAAAGGGAGGCAGAAGACGTTGCACTAGGTCCATTAATAACTGGGGGGGGGGATTTTTTATATGTGATTTAAAAAAAGAAAATTATGAAAAACGCATTAGGTTAGTTTCTTTAAAAAAAATACTCTACAAAGGCAGCATCGCCGATGCCGCCATGGCCTAAACTTTCTATAAAAGCCCCCCCTCCTCACTTGATCCTTGCCTTCATCTCCCCTATATTCTCTCTATCTCTCTCTAAAAAATTAATTTTCTATACATGTTTTTACAAAGAATCATTTCTAGGTATGTTTTTTTATTTAATTTAATGTTTTAATTTATTTAATTTAATTATTTTTAGTTTAAAATATTAAGTTTTTTATGTAGTTTCGGTAGTTCTTAATATTTGGTTATTTAATTTTTGTAATTAGTTATATATATTTTGAAATAATTAGTGTTAGGAAGTATAGTTTAAGTATATATTTAATTAGGATTAAGTATTTTGAAATTTTGGTAGCTTAAAGATTATGTGGTTATCTAAGAAATTAAATTACTATCTGGATACAAACACGTGAATGTGGCTTCGGCACATATGTACATAGGGGTAAAACCAAAAAACACTACTTTGAGCTAGACTCGAACGAGAACTGGTGCACAATAACGGGCCTTGCTACATCCTGATTTGACACTCCGGGGAGATTTTCTTAAAATGATTCATATTGTATTTATAAACTACTAAAATATATAAGAATAGAAAAATCAAATCCTTATATTAATCAATGATAAAATGATAAATGTGATGTTATAGAATGAAATAAATATAAAATAATTAACGAATTAAAGTTATTATTAGTTAATTATAATTAACT
This sequence comes from Viscum album, assembly GCA_963277665.1. Taxonomy (NCBI): domain Eukaryota; kingdom Viridiplantae; phylum Streptophyta; class Magnoliopsida; order Santalales; family Viscaceae; genus Viscum; species Viscum album. The sequence continues at coordinate 846,722,149 of OY728128.1, forward strand.
AATGAATATGATATGATTAATGATTAAAGAATAAATAATTAAAGAATAACTTCATAATGATTAAATAGCCGTTAAAGAATGACTGATTAGTTAAAAACTGTATTTAGAAAATCAGTTTAAAATGAAAATAATAATTATTTAAAATTAAATGGAGAATAAAATGTTTTAAAATGTAAAGATTATGTAGTTTAGAAATAATATTTATTATTATACATAATTATTTATAGAATAATTAATAAATAACATAGGATTAAAACATGGATCCATATAATGATTAGCTAAAACTGCTGATGAACATATAAAGTGAAATGAAGAATAACAGACACATTAAATAAAAAAGCACCTGAAAATTGAATTCTAATAAATATCATATGGTCAAACATCAGTTGCATATTTTAGGGTCTTGAATGTCACCCTAAAATTACATTCTAATAAATATCATATGGTCGAGCCTCACTGTTAATTTTTGTTACACGATCCTAATTTTGATGAAAGAAAATTTTTTGACATTGAGAGTCATGCTTTCCTATGTGTACTACTATAGAAAGGTTATTCAAAATGAGTAAGGAGATACATACAGTACACAACCAATTACGGTGGGTAGTATAGCTGATTTTGTAACCATAAGTGACCTTCAAGATAGAATTCGTGGTTCCTTAAATATCTGACCCGATCAAGAGATAATGTCTATGAGATATAGAAATTTTCAATTTCTGACCACACTGTGTCTTCTAGCTTTTCCACTGGTTGCTAATGCGTAGTGGGTCCAAGAAATTAATTAATTTTCTCAATGGTTAGATGGTACCATGATGGAGTTATATGTTGATGTTGCTACTGTACAACAACAACATCCACTCGTACGAAGACATAGAATTAGAAGAGTGGTTGAAGAATGTCCACCACCTAAAATTGTTCTTATTCCAAATGATGTAGTAGAAGTGAAAAAACAAGATGATCTCCCAGATATACATGTCAATCCACCTTCTAATGAACAGTTTCGTAATGATGTATTAGATGATGACAACCATGCTGATGAGGAGGTACCAACAGAAGATAGGGAGGAGGTTTTCAGAAATGCATTAGTTGTACATCAAACTCGGCCTATTATAAATCATCCACCACTCTTTTCATCATGGTTAGAAGAAATGAAACACATGCCTGAATTCGATAAATCTATTCTCACACCGAAAACTGAGTTCCAATAAGTTGTACTAGAGAGGTTTAGTGAGGTGGACAAACTCTTATATATTGGAAGGAATTTTCCTAGTAAATAAGCCTTAAAAAGCACGCTATAGAGATTTCATATTGAGAGACACTTCAACTATGTAGTTCACGAATCATGCAATAGTTAATATGTAATATGGTTTTAGATTTATGGGGATGATTGTATATTTTTCTAGAGGGTGATACTGGACTTTACCATAGTAGGTTGGAGAATCTTGAGGATTGAGGCAACTCATACTTGTGTTCAGCCAAACCTCACACAAGATCATACCACATTGGATACCGAATTTGTGTTATCTATTGTTGTTGAGATGATTAGTACATGTCATGATGTTCCAATAGCCCTTTTTCAAGAGATGATTCAACAGACATATGGTTATAAGATGTCCTATAATAAGGAAGGGACGGAAAAATAGAAGGCAATTGTAATGGTCTATGGTGATTGTGATGACTCATATCAGGTGTTGCCACAATTTCTTTCCATACTGAGGAATCATAACCAAGTAGTCTTCCATCTAGATACAGACGAACATGTGTCTCATGGTAACTGACTTGATCCATATCGTGTTCAATTTCATCAGTTGTTCTAGGAATTCTATCCATGTATCTCCGCATTTCATTTTTGCAAATAGTTTATTTAGATTGATAGAACTTTTCTGTATGGAATATAAAAGGGTGTATTGATGATTGCAGCAACCCAAGATAGAAACTGATCACCTCTTCTGCTTGCCTTTTCCATTGTAGAGAAATAAAACAATGAATCATGAAGTTGGTTTGTAGCATGTATCAACAACCATTTCACCAACATTTGGGGTGTTTGTTTTATATTTGATTTCCATTGAGCAATTAATGAGGCAATCAATGTGGATCCTGATACATTGAGATACCCAAATTCACATCATCAGTTCTACATTAGACACATTGCTACCAATGTGCATAAAAAATTCCACAATGAACGGATGAAGAAGGAAATCCCAAGGCCTGGTATGCATTCTATTCGTTCTGTTTTACTATTTCAATATAAAAATTAAATCAATTTATGTGAAATATTATCTATGATTTTTATCATGTGAGTTGGACCAATGGCGGTTTGAAGAATGTTTTTATCAAATCCATCAGGTTAATTAAGAAGTTTTTTATTATATGATGCGGATTGCAAAATAGAAATGGACATTGGAATACAATGGGGGGAAGAGGTACAGACAGAAGACGACAAACATTGTGGATTGCATCAATGGTATCTTCAAAGGCCTTCTCAAGATACCTATAACCGCCTTAGTTCAGGAGAAATTGTATCAATGCGTGATGTACTTTGTGGATAGACAAAAACTAGCATCAGAAGGAATACAACAGGGGCTAAGATACAAAAGACACATTCAACTAGAGATTGAAAAGAATATTGAAGAAGCTTGTGGTTATCACGTCTATCTTTTTCAAAGATATGACTCCTGATTTGAAGTTCAAGAACGTTCAAACCCCACCAAAATCATGTTAGTGAATAAATGGTGGTATTACTTGAAACAAGGCAATGTCAATGTGGAAGCTTTCAGGCCCTATGGATTCCATGTACACACACAATCGCAACATTTTCCTCTGTGAACATCTCATGGGGAGCATATGTTGATCTAGTGTACCAGATGGATACCATCGCTAACTGTTATGCTGCCCCATGGACACCTATTAGGGAGTATAGTTATTTCCCAACGCCCGAATGCCAGAAAATAGTGATACCTGACATGAATCGGTTACTTCATCATGGGAGACCAAAGGTGAGTAGGATGCATAATTAGATGGACTGGCCTAAACAACATGGACAGAGTTTGCGATGCACGATATGTCATAAAGTGGGTCCTAACCGGAAACGATTCCCTAATGTTGTTGGGTCGAGATCTTAGTCTCATCCATAATGATGTATTGACTTCATTGTGACATTACCATATTGTAAACTAAATGTTGTTATCTCTTCTGTTTTCCTCAGTTTTCTAAACGCCCAAAATATCTTCCCTTTTCCATGGTTTTTGGCTAAATTATGTGTGATATTTTAGTAAAATATTCTATAATGAAATTATAATATCATAATGATTATCATATGTTATATATAATTAGATAAATTCCAAAAATATCATTAGTAATTGACATGGTTTATCTTAATCCAATCCATAAGAACTTAATCATAAAGCTCCTCCAAAATATGTCAAAAAAAATTCAAGGCCAAATTTTTTAGATAATAGAACTTATTTCATAATAGTATTCTTACTTTCATGAAATAACATTCTCCTTATTCCTTAAATAAAATCTGAAATAACAGAATTTATATCATAAATCCAAAATCAGAACACTTAAACCATATTGTAATGTAAATGTTATTAACCCAGAAACATGTTTCCTAATCCTTAATATTAAAATTTTATACCCTAAACCCTCAAACCTAAACCCCAACCCAAAAACATCTTCCCTTTTCCATGGTTTTTTGTTAAATTATGTGTGACATTTTAGTAAACTATTCTATAACAAAATTATAGTATCATAATGATTAGAATAAGTTACTCAATTCATATAATTAAATAAATTCCAAAAAACAAAATTACAAATTGGCATGGTTTATCTTAATCCAATCTATAAGTAGTTAATCGTAAAGCTCCTCCAAAATATGTCTAACAAAATTCAAAAAAAAAATATTTTAGATAATATAACTTATTTCATAATAGTATTCTTGATTTCATGAAATAAATTTTTCCTTATTACTTAAATAAAATATGAGATACTAGAATTTATTTCATAAATCCAAAATCAGAACACTTAACCCATATTGTATAGTAAATGTTATTAACCCGTGAACATGTTTTCTAAACCTTAATATTAAAATTTGAAACCCTAAACCCTCAAAACTAAACCCCAAACTTATAACATCTTCCCTTTTCCATGGTTTTTGGTTAAATTATGTGTGATGTTTTAGTAAAATATTATATAATGAAATTATAGTATCATAATTATTAGAAGAAGTTATATATAATTAGATAAATTCCAAAAATATCATTACTAATTGACATGGTTTTTCTTAATCCAATCCATACATAGTTAATCATAAATCTCCGCCAAAATATCTCTATCCAAATTCAAGACCCAATATTTTTGATAATAGAACATATTTCAAAATAGTATTCTTGTTTTCAATAAATAACTTTCTCCTTATTCCAGAAATAAAATCTGTGATAATAGAATTTATTTCTTAAATCCAAAATCAGAACACTTAACCCATATTGTAATGTAAATGTTATTAAGCCAAAAACATGTTTCCTAAACCTTAATATTTAAATTTGAAACCCTAAACTCTCAAACCTATACCCCAACCCAAAAACATTTTCCCTTTTCCATGGTTTTTGGTTAAATTATGTATGATATTTTAGTAAGGAGTTCTATAATGAAATTATAGTATTATAATGATTATCATAAGTTATTCAATGCATATAATTAGATAAATTCGAAAAACATCATTACTAATTGACATGTTCTATATTAATCCAATCTATAAGTAGTTATTCGTAAAGCTCCTCAAAAATATGTCAAACCAAAATCAAAACCCAATAGTTTTGATAATAGTACTTATTTCATAATATTATTCTTTCTTTCAAGAAGTAACTTTCTCCTTATTCCATAAATAAAATATTAGATAATAAAATTTGTTTCATAAATCCAAAATCAGAACACTTAACCCATATTGTAAAGTAAATGTTGTTAACCCAGAAACTTGTTTCTTAATCCTTAATATTAATATTTCCAACCCTAAACCGTCAAACCTAAACCCCAACCCAAAAACATCTTCCCTTTGCCATGGTTTTTGGTTAAATTATGTGTGATATTTTCATAAACTATTCTATAATGAAATTATAGTTTTATAATGATTTCCATAAGTTATTTTGAACTTGATCCTTGCATATGTATGCATTATCATTATAAGATGGATGGGTCTCTTTTATCACTCAATTTAATTGGATAAAATGAATAAATATCTCACGATATGATTATGGAATGTGTATACGTCATTTTGAATAGATATGGTCACATCTGGATAATTTAATTTGATTATTTCTAGCTATGCTCATATGATTATTCATGAACCTGATTGTGAATATCAATGTTTACAATATTATGATTTCGTCTTCTTGTTATGCCACATGAATTATTTATAAATTAGGAATAATTATTTATGATTTGACCCCCTTTGTAAAGACCCTTAAATATCAGGGATTTTTTTTAAATTCTTGGGGATTTTATGAGTGCACAGTTTCTGACGGCACCTGATTCCGAGCCCCGGTGTGCCCGGAATCAATTTCTGAAGTTTAGCTCGAGTACGTTCAGTGAATGAGCGAGCAGGTTTTTCTAACTTTTGAACCGGTGCTCGGAATCGATATCTGAGGGCGCTGTTGAAACCGCAATGCCGATAATTGCTTAATAAGACCCTTTCAGGAGTTGCGTTTTCTTGGGTAGGGTTGCTAAAAAAACATGTAATAATTGAAGAGTAAATTAAAAATTGTGGAACACTTTTTATTTTTCTTTTTAGGTGGTTAAATCCTAAGGATGGAAGTTGGGTGGAGCTAACCACCCATGAGGTAGTTTTGTAGGACCTACTAAAATCTTAACACTTGGTAGGATATTAGTGAGGTGGGGACCAGACGAGCTCCACCACTTCAAATTCCCTAAACTCCCTCTTTATGTTGGAAACCCCCCATAAATGTTTAACACACCCACATCCCCCTCTTTATGACATGTCAACTCTCATAATTAAATTGATTGTTTAATGCCATTCTGTTAATTTAATTTTGAGTTTGAATTTTTTATTTTTGAAAACGCATGGCATTTCATAATAAAATAAGCATTCCATATTTTATTCGGGTTGGAGGTTGTGTGTTGAGTTTTTGGGAAGAAAAAACTCTAAGGTTGAAGAACTTCATCTCCTTCTTGAATAATGCCAAGTCTACGATGAAGAATTCTGTCACCGCAAGGGGAGATCGGTGTGTCATCTCCTCTCCTCTATACAGCCGGTGAGTGACGCCTTTTCTGGAGAATGACGATGCTCCCACCTTTTATCCTCTTCCCACGTCAATGAAAGGGGGATGCCACATCCTTCATCGGGCGAGCACTGACGACGTTTAGGGATCCCCCTTCTGCGACGCTGTCTTCCATGACAACAATTTCCCTCAACGATCACCATTCGATGACTTCTTCGAGGTATGGGTTTGAATTTAAGTCCATGTTTATTTTGGCATTCAATGTTAAAAATTAAGCCGCCTGTTATCAAGATTACAAGAGGAGGTCGGACCGCACGAACACGGCCAAACCTCCTCCCCTTTTGGTTGTTGAATATTGTGTGGTTTGGAATGAAGGCAACGCGGTGCTATCACACCACGGGTGAATGAGTGAACTGTGGATGGAGCAGGCCACAGTGAAGAAGCGCGGCACCGTCGCGCCATGCCAAAGCCGAAGAACCTGCGGCCAAGGTCGAGCCGCGGTGGAGGGGTGTGACACCGTCGCACCGTGCTGGATGAACGAGGTTCGCTACCTAAGGCTGCGGCAGTCACCAACAGGGGCGGCCGAGTTCCCCAACTGCCGTAACACCAAGATCAGTGGCCTATTAGCTGCGGCGGAAGACCAGGAGGGTGGTCGGAACCACTGGCCACCGACGCAAGCAGGGCGGGACCGCGGGGTCCCACGCGGCACAGATGGTCGGACGTTACGGCCAGCCAGATCCCGAAAAACAGTGGGTTTGAACCCCCAGTCTACACAGCAGGGCAGAACCTGTGGGGTCCACCATTCGGTTTGAAAAGGGTGGCAGCATCCCCCCTTCCGTGCTCGCGTGGCGCATGGCGGTCGCGCCGGGCCGCCCGTGCCGGGCCTGGTCCCCACGTTGGTCCGGACCGTGCTGGCTGGGTCGGGTCCTACCAGTCGGGCCGCGCCGGCTTGGCCGGGCTGTGCCAGCCAGGCCGGGACATGCCCTAGTGGGCCGGAACTGGACCCGGGTCAGGTCGACCCAGTTCGGGGCTACCCTGGGGGTCTCGGGCTGGGTCGGTCCGGGCCCAAAACCCCCTAAAATCAGACAGCTCCGTACAAAGGCCCAGAACATGGGGTATAGATCTCTGATCGATGCACCATTAGTTACGATGCGATCCTTGGATTGATACGGTCGTTTTGGTATATTACACTCAAGGTTTTGAAGACCATTGGGTATGGCCGGGTTGGTTTGAACACGAAACAAACCGGGCCTTCGGAGCGGAAACACTTATAACATAAGTTCCGGACGTCCGATTGACATGTCATCGACATTGTTGGATTCCTCTTATTGAGAAGTTTCTTTTGGCTTACTCCAATCGAGGTTTTGATGTAGTTGGAGTATGGTCGGGATGGTTTTTACTTAAAACCCAACCGGGCCCCTGGGGCAATAAAGCCCATAACTTTCAGACCGGGCGTCTGATTGACGCGCCATCTATCACATGGAGTTCCTTTTGATGAGACGGAACATTGGGATACATCAACTATGTAATTTGTGTTATTTGATTTATTGAATCCCCTTGGCTCATGGTGTAGACCCTCTCGGAATCGAGCATTCTGTGTGCATGAACCCTAGAGCTGGCTGCGACTGCGACGACGATGACGACTATACTGGGATCCTCTGTGGGTTTGGCAGCGACGACGACCATACTGGAATCCTACATGGGTTCAACGACGATGACTACTGTTCTTGTATCCTAGGTGGGTCTGGCAGTACGTGACTACTGTTCTTGTATCCTACATGGGTCCGGAGGTATTTGACTCTGTACTTGTATCCTACGTGGGTCCAGCAGAGTGGCTGGTCTTGTATCCTTTGTGGGTCTGACAGATTAGCTGGTCTCGTATCCTACATGGGTCTGACAGCATAGACTAATCAGTAGCTACAACTAATCATCTCTATCATCTTACGAAGAAGAATACCTGTGTGTGCTGAGTCTTGACTTTCAATCATTATCTTAGATATGATTTTTTTGCTATCCTATGTGGATTTGGTTGTGTAATCCTGTGTGGATAGGTTGTTCTTTCCTATGTGGACTAGGTTGAACATTGGCTTGGATGTTGGAGCCGAACTGGAATTGATGACTTAGGTATATGTATGGGCATATACCTATGTAAATTTGGTTGTTACTTCATGATTGTATCTTTCCTTTGTGGATTATCCTTCGTGAATTATGGGAGTCTTTCGGGGGTCTTGAGATCCCTACTGAATAGCCTATACTCACCCCTGCATGGGCTATGCCCGCACTATGTTGTTTTGGATGCAGACAACGGACAATGCTGATCGTGGTTGAGGCTTATAGAGTAAGTCAGTAGCTGGAGGTAGACCACTAGGCGGGACGTACACGGAGCGGACGGCTGGACCCGAGGAACTGAGTAGACGCTTTGTACCCACCCTTCAGGTGGGATTTCTAGTGGATGACTCAGCGTTGCAGCTTTACTTTTCAGTTCCTGTACTTTCTTTTCAGTTTTACTTTACTTTCAGTTGGGTTTGTATTCTGGCCCATTTACATTCCAGCACTTATAATTTTACCATGTTTACTTAGTGTTTACTATAGCTTGCTTACTCTATTGTGTTTTTTTACATTATAAAGGCAATGCCTTCCATTTTTATCAGGATTTACGCCTTTTGTGCTAGTCACCAGCCCCTGGCCTATGAAAGGCAGGCTTGGGGTAGTCACAGCACAGGCCCCAAGGACAGGTTGTGACAAATTGGTATTAGAGGAGTTCGGTTCTACCATAGAACTCAGGACTCTGATCTTTCTTCTTTGTGAAGCAATAGTGTTATGGGTATTCAGTGTGGTTATTAGTCCAGGGAGTCCAGTGTTGGTGCGGTGGCCGACATATCCATACATCAGGACCCTGAATTCTGATTTCCAACTCAGTGTATGAAAACAGTGATTGCATGTGTGTTTCAAAAGTTTTCTTTGTGATTACTTTGTTTCAGCTCACCAAGTATACTGTATCAATTGTGGAACACCTATTTCTTTTCAGGATGGCCCCACGATGGCAGCCAGATAGGGTTCCATGATTTGTACGAGACGAAAGCCCACCGAGCAACGGGGCCTTGGTGCAGGGCCCTATTACAGCGGGGGCACCGGCTGTACCTCTACCCGTCGAGCCACCAATGCCACCAGCCCCAGCTGCTGAGAGTGGACATCGGCTTAGTGCATTGCACGAGTTTTAGTGTCAGAGACCACCCATGTTCCGTGGGGAGAAGAACCCTTAGGAAGCCAAGGATTTTTTGGAGGCTGCTGTATGAGTTTTCAGGTTAGTAGGGACACCGGCTGACCTCATGGTGATCCTTGCAGCGAGTCTCCTGCACGCAGCAGCAGGCAGATGGTGGAGCCTGATTCTCTAGGTGCATGACGATGCATCTCTTCATTGGACTAACTTTGAGAGCCTCTTCTACTCAGAGTTCGTTCTAGCCACCCTCCGTGCGGTGCACATTCAGGATCTACTACAGCTGCGGTAGGGCATCATGACAGTATCCCAATACTCAGCAAAGTTTACTGATCTCTCATGCTACTCTACAGACATGGTATGGGACCCATCCTTCTAGGTCAGGACCTTTGAGTAGGGATTAAGGCATGAGATCAGGGCATCTAAGATCTCCCTTAGCATTCTGACGCAGGTAGGAGTACTGGAGCAAGCACTTCTCATAGAGAGCTTTCTTGCTGAGCCTACACAAGCAGCGAGACCTACCGCAGGGCAGCATGTAGCTGAGTCTTTTGTAGCTGGTAGTCAAAAGATGTCATAGGGGTCCAGGAGGACCAGACCACTAGGCAGACGACCTCAGGACACTGGCTCAGAGGTGCGGGCCACATGGCGCAGAGCCAGTCTTACGAGGAGTAGACGGTGCTACATATGCGGCGTGTAGGGCCACATGGCTCAGGACTGCCCGACCCGCCCTGTAGAAGTGCAGAAGACAGTTGAGGGACCACCCATGCAGAGGAAGTGGGTCGACCGTGGTGGTCTGCCGGGAGTAGGAGGATGAGGCAGAGGAGCTGGCCTAGCAGCAGGTGGTGGGTGACACTTTGAGGCTTTACCACCACAACCACCATAAGGTCCACCCCGACCACAGGGAGCTGGCGGGCAGAGGTAGGCTCAGCTTCAAAAAGTGGATGCCTATGACCATGACGCACCAGCGATGATACGAGGTACTATCTGTGTCTACTCCACCCTTGCTGCAGTTCTTATAGAAATAGGAGTGAGTCATTTGTTCATTACTGTTTCCCTTGTTCGGAGCTCGGAGATTCTGACGGAGCCTTTGGCTCAATCCTTACGGCTAGAGACTAATACGGGAGTAGACTCGACAATTACGCACGAGTGCCGACTGTGTGAGATTACTCTAGGAGCTGATAGCTTCGGCTGGGATCTTCTTGTAGTAGCGTCGAGGCCTTACAATGTCATCTTGGGCATGGATTGGTTATCTACAGTCCATGCTTAGATCAGCTGTATTAGGTGAAAGGTGCGGTGTGTCCGCACCGATGGGAGAAGGTTCACCTTCACTGGCGAGAAGAGAGCCTTTGCAGCGCAGGATGGACTCATTAAGAGGAGAGGGCATCCGATCACCCATCAGTTGGCTAGCCTCATCCTAGGAGCAGCAGACGTGCAGAGTCCGAGTTTTCCTGTAGTGGTTGATTAGTATGCAGATGTTTTTCCTGCCAACGTTCCAGGACGACCTCCTCCCAAAGAGGTAGACTTTTATATTGAACTGTACCCCAGAACAACCCCGATATCTACTCTAGCATATTGGATGGCTCCCACAGAGCATTAAGAGCTACGGGTACAGCTGGAGGACTTCCAGTGCAAGGGATTCATCCGACCCAGTGTTTCACCCTGGGCTTCCACAATTTTGTTGTCCAAGAAGGCAAACGGGAGTTTGTGACTGTGTGTTGATTACTGTCGCCTGAACCAGGTGAATATGAGGAAAAAGTATCCGCTACCAATGATTTATGACCTCTCCGATTAGCTCAAGGGATCATGGTGGTTCTCGAAGATAGACTTTATGTCAGGCTATCATCAGCTCAGATTTCGAGATGAGGATGTGCGGAAGACGGCCTTCAGATGTCGGTATTGACACTATGAGTTCTTGATTATGCCTTTTGGTGTAACCAACACTCTATAAGTGTTCATGAGTCTCATGAATAGGATCTTCCAGCCTTACCTCGGTCGAATTGTCATAGTCTTCATTGATGACATATTGATATACTCGACCACTAAGGAGGAGCACGCCTACCACTTGCGGGTTGTACTAGACACACTCCGAGGGCACCATCTTTATGGTAAGCTCTAAAAGTGCCAGTTCTGGATATGTGAAGTCCACTTCTTAGGGAACGTCATTTCTGAGGTGGGAGTTTCGGTGGATACCATGAACAACAAGGCAGTGCTAGCATGGGAGCCACCCAGGAGCGTGATAGAGGTGTGGAGTTTCCTAGGACTGGTTGGATACTACTGAAGGTTTGTTCTGAACTTCTCCAGAGTTGCAGCACCACTTTCAGCTTTTACGAAGAAGGGGAAACCCTTCGTGTGGTCAGATAGATGTCAACAGAGCTTCCAAGAGCTGAGATAGAGATTGACCAGCGCACCTATCCCGAGGATACCAGAGGATGGAGTTGGGTACATTGTATACTACGATGCATCAGGGACCGGACTCGAGTGTGTCCTGATGCAGGAGAAGGAAGTGATCACCTATAGATCACGACAGTTGAGGCAACATGAGAAGAACTACGATACCCATGACCTGGACTTAGCAGTAGTGGTCTTCGCTCTGAAGATTTGGTGACACTATCTGATGGGAGAGCACTTTACAGTCTACTCAGGCCACCAGAGTCTTAGGTACATCCTCTCCTAGAAGGACCTGAACCTGAGACAGTAGCGATGGATTGAGTTCCTGTAGGACTATGAATTTGAGATCGTCTATACTCCTGGAAATGGAAACGTGGTAGCCGATGCTCTCAGAAGGAGGACGGGCATTCAACTACATGAGGAGGTGACAGGGCATCTATTCACTTTGCAGATATCCTTCATGTATAGATATGGATCAACCTTTCTATAGTCACTCACAGTCACTCCTCCACTACTACAGTGGGTCAGAGAGGCACAACGTGGGGACATTGATTATGAGACGTGGCGTGCACTGATATCCTCAGGACAAGAACATAAGGGATTCCTTGTGGGAGGAGAGTACATCGTCCTTTTCAGAGGACGTACCATGGTACCAGTTGGTTTACAGGAGGAGGTGTTGAGAGAGTTTCACACATCACCTTTGGCGGTACATCCCTGGGTAGCGAAGATGTACAGGAATCTCAGACGACAACACTGGTGTCCGGGTATGAAGAAGGCTATGGCAGAGTTCGTTTCTCAGTGGCTCACCTGCCAGCAGGTGAAGGTGGAGCACCAGGTACTAGCAGGCTTGGTACAACCCTTGGAGGTTCTGAAGTTGAAGTGGGACGGCATACTATGGATTTCGTGACTGGACTTCCACGTACTTCTAGAGGCCACAACTCCATTTGGGTGATCGTCGAACGACTCACCAAGTAGGCTCACTTCATACCTATCAGATATCAAGGCTCAGTGGAGAGCCTGGGAAGCCTTTACGTTCAGAAGATCATATTGATACATGGTGTTCCAACTTCTATCGTCTCTAATTGAGATGCTCGTTTTACTTCCCGACTTTGGAAGGGGTTGTAGGAGGCATTTGGGACGCAGCTACGTCTGAGCACTGCCTTTCACCCTCAGACAGATGGTCAGACAGAGAGGACCATTCAGACTCTCGAGGACATGCTCTGTGCATGTGTCCTCAACTTTGGACACAGTTGGGAGGATCGCCTACCCTTTTTGGAGTTTTCAAACAACAACAACTACCACTCTACCATCCGGATTGCACCATACGAGGCATTGTACGATAGACCTTGCAGATCACCTCTGTACTGGACTCACCCTAGGGAGTCAGCACTTGTGGGACCAAATATGTTCTGGTCCATGACAGCGAAGGTCCAGGTCATCCAGGAGTGGATGAGGATATCTCAAAGAAGGCAGAAGTCTTATGCCGATAGAAGGCAGAGACCACTAGAGTTCAAGGATGGTGACCACATTTTCTTACGGGTCTCATATCAGTGTAGATTGCAGAGATTTGGTCAGGGCGACAATCTATCTTCGTGCTTCATCAGACCATATTAGATTCATAGCAGGACAGGAGAGGTGGCTAATCACCTGGATCCACCACCTCAGTTGCACAGGGTGCACGACGTCTTCCACGTATCTCAGCTGAGGATATACGTGCATGACCCGACGCATATCATAGACCATGGGGATCTGGACATTGAAGATGGGGTGACTTTTGCGGAGGTCCTAGTGGAGATTGAGTATCGACAGGAGCAGGTCATTAGTGGGCGGTCGATTCCTCTTGTGTGCATCAGGTGGCAGCATGGGAACCTCTAGAAGAGCACTCGGGAGCAGGAGGCTCAGATGCATGCTCACTACCCTCATTTGTTCCCCTAGTTTGTGATATATCATTACGGGGACGTAAAGTCCTATGGTGGGAGTAATTTAAAGACACATAAATTTCAAGGAATTTTTTTTCATAAATTATTTTGGATTTTATGAGTGTGAATTTTCTAACGGCACCTGATTCCGAGGCCCGGTGTGCCCAAGATCGATTTTCGAAGTTTAGCTCGGATACGTTCAGTGAACAAGCGAGCGGGTTTTTCTTACTTTTGAACCGATGCTTGGAATCAAAATCTGAGGGCACTGTTGAAACCGCAACTCTGATAATTGCTTAAGAAGACACTTCTGGAGTTGCGTTTTCTCGAGTTCGGTTGCTAAAAAAACATGGATTAATTGAAGAGTAAAATAAAAATTGTGGAACACTTTTTATTTTTTGTTTTAAGTGGTTCAATCCGAAGGATGGAAGTTGGGTGGAGCTAACCACTCATGAGAGAGTTGTGTGGGACCCATTAAAATCTTAACTATTGGTAGGATATTAGTGAGGTGGGTCCCACATGATCCCCACCCATTAAAATTACCTAAATTTTCTCTTTATGTTGGAAACCCCCCATAAATGTGTAACACACCCACCTCTCCCTCTTTATGACATGTCAACTCTCACAATTAAATTGATTGTTTAATGAAATTGAATTATTTAATTATGAGTTCATATTTTTATTTTTTGAAAATTCATGGAATGAGTTAATAAAATAATCATTCCTTATTTTATTCAGGTTGGAGGATGTGTGTTGAGTTTTTGGGAAGAAAGTACTCTAAGGTTGAAGAACTTCATCTCATTCGCGAAGAACGCCGAGTCTATGATGAAGAATTCGGTCACCACAAGGGGAGATCGCCATGTCGTATCCTCTCCTCTCCACAGCCTTTGAGTGACACATTTTCCAGAGAACGACGATGCACCCACCTTCGATCCTCTTCCCACATCAATGAAAGGGTGACTCCATATCCTTCATCGGCCGAGCACTGACGATGTTTAGGGATCCTCATTCCACGACGCCGTCTTTTGCGACGTCAATTTCCTGTAATGATCCTAATTCGATGGATTCTTCAAGGTAGGGGATTGAATTTATGTCTGTGTTTATTTTGGAATTCAACATTAAAAATTAAGCTGCCTGTTATCAAGATAACGGGAGGAGGTTGGACTGCATGAACACAGCCGAACCTCCTCCGCTTTTTTGGTTGAATATTGTGTTGTTTTGAATGAAATAAATGTGGTGCCGTCGCACTGCGAGGGAACAAGGGAACCAAGACCGGAGCAGACCGCGATGATGAATCACGGCGCCGTCACGCTGTGCCGAAGCCGTAGAACCCACGACCAAGGTCGGGCTGCGGCGGAGGGGCGTGGCACCGTCGCGCCACGTCGGACGAACGAGGGCCGCGACCTAAGGCCGAGGTGGTCACCAACAGGGGTGGTCTGGCTCACCGGCCACTGGAGCACCAAGGGTCGTGGCCTTTTTGTTGCGGCAGAAGACCAGGAGGGCGGCTAGAACCACCGACCGCTGGCGCATGGAGGGTGGGACCACGGGGTCCCGCGCGGCACAACTGGCCAGCCGTAACGGCCGGCCAGATCCGGAAATAGCAGGGGTTTTAACCCTCAGTCAGTATAGGAGTTCGGACCTCATGGGTTCTGCCATTCGGTACAAAGGGGTTGGGTGCTTCCCCCCTTTTGTGCTCGCGTGGCGCGCAGTGCCTGCGTCGGGCCGGACCGGCCATGCCGGGGCGGGCCGCCAGCGCCGGGCCAGGCCGCCCGCGTTGGGCCGGGTCGTGCCGGCGGGGCTGGGCTGTGCCAGCCGGGCCGGTCTGCACCCTAGGGGGCCGGACCTAGACCCGGGTCGGGTCGACCCGGTTCGGGCCGACCCAGGGGGTCTAGGGCCAGGTCGATCCGGGCCCCAAACCCCCTAAAATCGGACATCTCCGTACAAAGGCCCATAACATGGGCTACAGATCTCTGATCGATAACCAGTCAGTTGCGATGTGATTCTTGGATCGATATGGTCGTTTCGGTATATTTCACTCATGATTTCGGTGAACTTTGGGTACGACCGGGTTGTTTCGAACACTAAACCAACCGGGCCTTCCGAGAGGCAACACTTATAACTTGAGCTCCGAATGTCTGATTGATGTGCCACTGACTTTGTTGGATTCCACATAGTGATAAGGTTCTTTTGGATTACATCTCTCAAGGTTTTTTCGCAGTTGGATTAAGGTAGGGTTGGTTCTGACTTAAAAACAAACTGGGCCCCTGGGGCGAAAAAGCCAATAAATTTCAGACCGGGCATCCGATTGAAGCACCATCTATCACGTTGAGTTCCTTTTGACGAGATGGAACTTTGGGATACATCAACTCTAGACATTTTGTCAGTTGATGTATCAACTCCCCTTGGCTCATGGATCGGACCCTCCCAAAATCGAGCATGCTGTGTGAGGGAACCATAGAGCTGGCTGCGACTACGACGATGATGATGACTGTATTGGAATCCTGAGTGGGTTCGGCAGCGATGAAGACCATACTGGAATCCTCCATGGGTTCGATGGCGATGAATAATGTTCTTGTATCCTAGGTGGGTCTGGCAGTACGTGACTATTGGTCTTGTTTCCTACGTGGTTCCGTCAGTATTTGACTCTGTACTTGTAACCTACGTGGGTCTAGCAGAGTGGCTGGCCTTGTATCCTTTGTTGGTCCGACAGCTTAGCTGGTCTTGTATCCTACATTGGTCTGACAACTTAGATGAATCAGTAGCTTCATCTGATCATCTTTATCATCTTATGAAGATGAAAACCTGTGTGAGCTGAGTGTTGACTTTCAATCATTATCTTCGATATGATTTTTTTGCTATCCTGTGTAGATTGGTTTGTGTAATCCTAGGTGGATTGGTTGTGCTTTATTGTGTGAACTAGATTGAACTTCGGCTCAGATGTTGGAGATTAACTGGAATTGATGACTTAGGTATATGCATGTTCATATACCTAAGTAAAGTTTGTTTTTACTTCGTGATTGTATCTTTTCATTGTGGATTATCCTTCATGGATTCTAGAAGACCTTCAGGGGTCTCGGGGTCCCTACTGAGTAGCATATACTCACCCCTTCACGGGCTATGCCCACACTACATTGTGTTGGATGCAGAAAACAGACAGTGCTGATCGTGGTTGAGGCTTGTGGAGCGAGTCGGTACCAGGAGGTGGACCACTGGGCGGGACGTACATGGATCGGAAGACTAGACCCGAGGAGTTGAGGAGACTATCTGTACCCACCCTTCAGGTGGGATTTCCAGTGGACAGCTCGACGTTGCTGCATTACTTTTCAGTTTCTGTACTTTCTTTTCAGTTGTACTTTACATTCAGTTGGGTTTGTATTCTCGCCCATTTACATTCCAGCACTTACAGTTGTACTCAGTTTACTTAGTGTTTACTTCAGCTTTCTTACTCTGTGGTGTTTTTTTACTTTATAAAAGCAATTCCTTCCCTTTTTTTCGGGATTTACGCCTTTGGTGCTAGTCTCCATCCCCTGGCCTATGGAAGGCGGGCTTGGGGTAGTCATGGCACGGGCCCCAAGGATGGTTCGTGACACCCTTATTAATAGTTTTTTGAATATCTCAATATTTTGGTGTTTTGATCTGAACCTTTCTAGTTTTAAATCGTCTCTATTGAGAACATTCACTAGAATATGTTACTATACAGTTAGGATAATTGTATCCTTATGATTAATATCTCCCATTTTTACCCTTATTGAGTGTTTGAGCACATCTATTATGATTCTTATCTTCCCTAGGTTATGAAGGAAGTATTCAATAATGATAAGACTATAAGGGTACTAAATATGAAGAATATTTATGGGATATGTTGATCATTTTTCGTAAATAAGTTGATTGTATATCTAGTCCCAAAAAAACTAAACCTTTATGTTTTTATGGTTTATAATATTGTGATATGTAATTTTAATAAATCTTTAATGGTGTATTATGTATTTAAGTGTATCCTGAGTCACCTAAAAATTAGTTAATACATATTTCCATGAAAATTTATAATCTATTTAATCAGCCTTTGATATCAATAAAAAAATGTGTTTGTTTTTCTTTTTTTCATAATTTTTGATTTTTTAATGAAATATAAAGAAACAAAGGAAGATATTAACATAAAATATTTATATTAATATGTGTGTGAAACATAATTTTATCATGTCAATATTATACACTATGGCCTCAATGATAAAGTCCTTAATTTATTTTAGCTAGAGAAAATGTACAACCATGGAAATAATTAAGGCTTTTATTTCACATGGGTTAAATGTGGAAACATTGAAATATTAGAGGCATTTATTCCACATAGATTCAATTAGAAAAATTTCTAATTATGAATACATTTATTACACATGTATTATTGTTTCACGTGATAATCTATTATACATAGAAACAAATTATATATATTTATGTATTTTGGGTGGTTGGATGAGTCTGGCAATGGGAATAATCCCTCTCTATTATTATTCTTCACATGATTAAATTGTAATATACAATATATGGTTATAGTATACATTACCGAACCCATTTAATTTTTGAGTTTTTTGGGATACAAAAATATAAAATTTTAATGAAGAATGAATGAAATCTATTCCAAGATCAACCAAGAGAGGAATTATAAGTAAAAACCCCCATAATTGAATACCACATAATCCATAATTTTGGTCATATTTTTTATTGATTTTTATTGGAGTCCCTATGAGAAAAGAGATAGTTTCTTACCCTTAAATGTATCCACCACCCATTAGAATCATTAAATTTTTGGGAAAGACCTCATCTATGAAATTGTGTTCTATACCCACTTACAGTAATAGGAGAATTAGATTGATTTTTTGCTATAATATTTCTGAACATGATATGAAAAATGAGACCCTGAAAAATTTAGTTATAGGACCCCTTCATTGAATGAAATATTCTATTATAGTTGTAACATTTGATATATTAGGAAATGGAAAAACCATATGGATTCCGCAAAATTTAATAATATGATTTCATACTCCTTCAACAATAAAATTTCCGTATGAACATAATCATATGATCTTTTAATGAAACAAAATAAACATTCTAATCCATACAAGATATTTGATCTACTTATATCTTATATCACAAAACATAGGAACATCAACATGGAATTATGCACTAAAAGAAGGAAACCACCATGGGATTCATAAAAACATTTCCCCTATTTATATTAATGACTCTATTATATTTCATTTGATATAATTTTATGGGTCAATCAAGATAATAATTCTCCACTTATCATCTCATGATTAAACTATATGTCATATACAAAATTATACTCCTTATTATTTAAACATATCATCACATTCTCTAATAATTTTTGTTATCATTGATTAGGGACAACTTAATGTCATATTTTAAGTAGATTTTATCATTCAAATATTATTGTAATATATATATATATCATAAATGAATGAATGATAAATATGATATATATTATTATAAAACTATAATACAACCCCATTTATAATATTCCTTACATAAAGTATCTCATGTGTCTAATACCTAGAGTATTTATATAACCCTCATACTTATTCTACATTAATTTATTTTTCTGCAGAACATAGATATTATTCCATATAGACACCGGATAAATATTTTCATCTCCCCAAATGAGGATATCTTGAATGAGATGGAATTTTCAAAGTTTTTTCTTGGACCTTGGGTGAGATGAAGTTTCTGTAACATGAGAAATATCTTAATTTTTATCACAATATAGATCAATTGTTACTAAAATTAAAAGAACAACCCCAAGTCCACAGATTTCATTTTTAATCCAACCAAAATCCTCTAATGCATCCAATGTAGTAATGTTTTTTGCCTCTATTGTTTAATCTACCATGGTGTGTTTTTTGGAAATTTTTCAAATAATATCTCAACCAATCAAGTAAAAAACGAAGTTAGATTGAGAACTCATATCAACCTTATAAATAAGGAAATTAGATTTAATGTATCCCATTAAAATAATATCATTCACACCTCCAAATACCAATAATATTTCCTTAGTTCTTTTTAATTACATAATGATATTATTAACAATAACCTACCAACTCTAAACTATATTGTATTGGTATCTACTTGTTATAAGAAAATCATAATTAGTACTGTTTGAGTACATAATAATAAATAATTGATAGAAAATATAGAGGTTTTATAAGGAATCATATCCACATATTTTAACTCCTTATAATAACCTTGAAACATTCAAAGACCCCTTCTTTGAAACACTAATAAATACTCCCTCTGGGATTCCACCTTGATAAACCACTTTATCACTTTTCCAAGATATGTATTATTGAATTAGCCTATGTTACCTTTATAATAAATCTCTATAGATATTTAGACAATGTATTAAGGATAATTCACCCCTATCATTCATCGAGAAATATATTCCCAAAACAGCATTATAGAATGTAATATGACGATATTTTTTTAATGTAGTATTCCATCTAAACTCAATATCCTAAATACCACAACACTCCCTCAAACACTTTTGTATAAAAATAATCATCTGGGTTTTTATTAAAAAGAAACACTTTTGTAACAACCTGAGAATTCAAGTTTCGTGTAATGATATGTTTCCCTTTTTTTTGGACCATCTTTCCCTAAAAAGAAAATGAAAATAAATGAAAACCCATAACAACAAGCATGAATGAAGTACTCCTTTATTAAGAAACACCTTGACGATTACAACTTCCCACGATCAAACATCCCTAACCAAAGATCCCAACCAAGAACCCAATTACAACGACAGGAAGATTTCTTAGAACTACTAGGAGCCCGAGAATGCGGTAAGGATTTCGAGAATCCATCATAAGGAACATAAGTATGGCTGACACCACCGCGACCGTGCTCAACACCAAGGGGAGCACACGAACCATCTTCCGTTCTTCTTCGGTCACTTGGAGTAATGGACACCCGAGACCAAACCCTTTTATAAGCACCAAAGATGACCGTTGGACCTCAAACGGCCACCAATCCGACCATTGGGTTTCCCAAAGAATCGAATCATCATTTTGACCGTTGGAAATAAAATGATCCGAATGATAAATGTGTAGTTTGGCCTTAATATTTTAAAATGACATCAATGTTAATTATCTCTTGTTTTCCAAAAATAAGAATTTTATTTTATGTTTCAAATGGAGAAAAAAAAATTAGTATTATTGACTTCTTCCACTTTACATTTTAATCTGAACAATTAAACTTTTGTTTCTTCTAATTATATAAAAACGTGATGGATTTCTTTTATGAGTTATATATTTATTGCATTAAATTAGATATATTAACCTTTATTAACTATTTTAGAAACTACGTCAAATTATGGTTTCCTTCACTTGTGTGTTTCGTGGTGATAAAATTTTCATCAACACACTTGTATGTGTGATAAAATATAGTTTCATTAAATGATATTAATTAATTCAGAAAATTAGGATAGTTAACTAGCAAGGAAAATTAAAATATATATACTTGTGTTATGTTTTTATTATTCAATGTTATCGATCATTATTTCTCATAATGAAATATTATGTAGTTAATAATTAAGGATTAATAATAATGACAATCTAATATTAATTTTGATGTTTCAAAAATGTATACATATACATATAATAAAACATTTTGATTAAATCAATATATATATATATTTTTTTAACCAATGATATATTTTAAATAAGAGTGGTTTAATAATAATAATATAAATTAGTTTTGATTAAATTAATTGACAAAAGACTTTTTATTAAAATAATGAATGTTAATAATTGAGTTTAATAAATTAATTAATAAAGCGATTCTTTTTTTAGGAAAAACTGTAGAAAAACCGTGGTTTAAACCACGGTAGTTTTCCAGCCGTCCGATCTGCTCCCCCTCTGATCTTGTCCGTCGTTTTTTTAAAGACCGCATCAGTTCCAGCCGCTGGATCAGGCCGTTTTTAATCTCGACCGCCCACTTTATTTTCTCATTTTCTCCTCCGCTTCATCTTCTTCCCCGCGATTTCCTCTTATTCTTCTTTCTGTCGCTGTACCAGTAGCATAGGGGTTGCTTTCGGCGAAGAAGTCCCGAGCCTCTCCCTCCTTTCCACAGGTCGACACCGACCCCTCGCCCCGCCCGAGGTCTCCCTCTTCTCCTTCTTCGTTTTTTTAAAAGACCCCCTGTTGCACCGAAGGCCGAAGGGCTGCGTCCGATCTCCCTTGATCTCTCCCACCTCCAGACGACGCTGGCAGAGCTCCGGTCTTCCTTCCTCTCCTCTTCGTCGTGTACTGGTAAGGGAGAAGATTTGTTGTGTTTCAGTTTCAGGTTAGTTTTTATATATATATATATATATACATATATATGTGTTATATATATTTGAAAACATCCTATGATTTTGCACCCTGTATTACTTGCTGGATCTTCTTCCTCTCCACCTCCTCGTCGATCAGGTAAGGGTGATGTCTGATGATTCGGTTGTGGTTCAACCTTGAGTTCGTTTTTTTTATATATTCGCATGTATATATATGTTATGTATATATATATATATACAACCGGTGGTTCTGCACTGGATTTCATTTTCCGCATCATCTCCTCTCCATTCTGGTAAGGGTTAGTCGAGTTTTGTGTTTGTTTAAAATATGCTTATATAGGTATATATGTGAAACCAACCATTTCGGTTTTCTTTTATAATTTACAATTGATGCTTTTTACTTTTATAATTTACAATTGATGATAGCCAGAGGATGAAAGGAGTCCTAAGAAGATTATTTTCTTCGGTTCAACGTGCGAACCCTTTTTTTTATCAACTTGGTGTTTCACGGTTATACATACATATATAATTTGATATAACTTTCAATCCTTTGTTTTTGGGTTTCTAAAATATGATTTTTAGTTCTAAACTAATGTTTTAACGTGTAAAATACTTGAAAGGGGCAAGTGTGTTTTTGTGTTTTCTTTTACTTCGGAATATAAATATGTATATACATATAAATCATTATGAAAGTGAATTTTTAAAGAAACGACATGTTTTCAAGATAGAAAACTCCAGTGAAAATTTATATGTAATTAAGGCATGCTTAAAATGTTTTTTGGAAAATTCGGTGCTTGACCGTTGTAAACAGGAAGGAATTGGGGAGTGAACCCATCCTTCGTTAAGTGGGTAGGCCCAGACAGCCTTCAACGATTTCATGTGACCTCAGCATGATGTTTTAATTTTAAAAGCTTGCGTATTACTTTCACAGACACTAGATTATTTTTATGAAATTTTGAACGTAGTTATTTTATAAAATGATATAGTAAGTAATTTAAAACTATGTTTTAAAAATGATATTTATTGAAAGTATTTTTTCAAATCGTGAAACCGAGAACTTTCATTTATCACTGCTTGGGGTAAATGAGGATTTTTGTGAAAATGGACTCCTTGAATTTTCTTTTTAAATATATACATGTATTCATAAGTGTGTACCCATGTCTGCTTAAAGTGCTAATAAAAGAGTTCTTATAAGACAGTTTTGGGTGAAAACCCTCAAAATCCATTTATCAGTATATGTGTAAACGAATATGTTTTTGGATACTATGATGTTATGTAATGTTAAGTAATATGTTCGTTCTCTTGAAACCCATGCTTTTAAATGCAAGGTAACTTGTTAGGTGAACGAATTTTTTGCATGCATGTCATCAGGTTATTAATGTTTAAATGGTCCTCATGAAAGAATAAGTATGTGAAAATGGGGTTTAATTAAGAATGCATGAAACCCTATGAACGAATGGCCACGTCAAGATATGTAAGGGATGTATAGGACTACATGTGACGGGTGCGCCCGGAATTATATAGCGCTCCAATGCATTGGGTAAAGCAAGAGTCTCATGAGATGATCATGTGCGACGGTCTTGGAAAGTTAGCCTTGTCTTGAGCAAAGGAAACGGGGTGGGCAGTGAGCCTTGACCCGTTAAGTATGTTTTACGGTCATGATGAAAAGTCATGACAAAGTCCAGGATTATATATTCCCTCTACATGTAATGATAAAGGTTAATCAGGGGTTTGTTCAACTAACAGGACAACCCCTAGTTGAAAGCTCCCATGATCATGAAACCGTACTTAATGTGACAAGAACTGTTTTCATATAGTAAACTGTTAAATGAACTGCATCCTACTCACGAACCATGATATGCATGATTTCCTACTTAGCCATAGAAATTCCCTTGGAATTAAAGTAACCTTGTTTTAACTTTATGTATTGCTTACTCTGTTTATATTGCGCACTCTGACCATGTTTACATTAAAACTTATTTCAAGTACGTGCTTCTTGTGTAAGTAGTTTTCAAACACAGATGGATTTCATGTTTTAAGAAATAACGAGGTTTTGTTTTAGCAAAGTATGTTTTATTCTTTTCAAAAGAACTTAAGAAAGGAATTTTATAAAATGTTTTAAAACCCCTTACTGGGCATTTTTGCTCACCCTACGTTTTATTTAAAAATTTTCAGGCACGGTTGACATTAATGAAGCTAATAAAAAGCAGCTGGTTTCCCAGAATCCCGACCCTCGCGATCCTCTGTTGTGATGAGAAATGATATTAAATCTTGAAATGATGTAATGTTAAGTATATCATGT
Source organism: Viscum album (assembly GCA_963277665.1). Taxonomy (NCBI): domain Eukaryota; kingdom Viridiplantae; phylum Streptophyta; class Magnoliopsida; order Santalales; family Viscaceae; genus Viscum; species Viscum album. The sequence continues at coordinate 846,746,543 of OY728128.1, forward strand.
CTCATTAAGCACCCCAGTTTTGGGGGTCGCTACAGTTGGTATCAGAGGATGGGTTCAGGAAACTCTGGAAAACCAGGTGATATAAATATATTGCTAAGACTAATTAAGTAAAAACATTGTGACTTTCAGATGGCTGAAGTACCTACTTACCTTTTGTCACTTCCCACCGAGGCTCTAGAGAACATTATGTCTCTAGTTAGCCGTGAAAACTTCCTGAACTATGCTCACATTCGCATGACGTGTAAGCACTTTTACGATGTGTCGAACTCATCTAGGGTGCTTAGTCTCCACCGGGGAATGGGGATGGATTATCTCCTAATGATGATGACCCAGTTTCCCTCGTATGCACGTCAAGGAAGGTATCACGAAGGACTCTTACACGTGTTTACGGCGGGCGAGGAGTTTGGCACAATGCTAGATAACCCTTTCCAAGAAGCTGCTGCTGCCGAAGATCTTCGAGCGGCTTATCTGTGCCAGGTCCTGCACTATGGCTTCTGGGGCCAGTTAATGGACTTCGGAGCGTTGGAGAATGAGTCCACACGTGTGTCTCTTAGGCAAGAAGTGTACACCGATGTTTCCCAACTCCACACCCCCCACACTAAACTCAAGAGGCGATATAAATGTCCCCATGAATTTAGTCCTGTATGTTCATCTTGTGTATGGATTGAGGAGTTAGAGAGTTTCGCCTCTCTTTATGGTGTCCTTCTGGAAAACTCAGACTTTAATGTGTAAACCTTCTTAATTAAAAAGTTTATGATCTCTTTCTTCTTAGTGTTGTTAAGTGACCTCTCTTGTTTATCTTTTCTTCCAGATGGAAAGTCAGATGAACCTCTCGTCTCTACCTGACGAGTTAGTAGAGGTTGTCTTGATCAGAACTTGTATGGTGGACATTCCCTCTTTCCTCCACCTACGAGGGTCCTACCAACGTTTTCTAGATATAGAGAATAGACCGGAAATTCTCCGTGCATGTCAGGAGAATGAACATGTGATTCACCTCCTTGCCACCACCCAGCTTCCCTAATATAGGCGAAGGGGGAGATACCATGAAGGGCTTTTTCAGTGTTTCTCTATGGCACGAAATTTCTCCGCCAGAGCTTGCTTTCTCATAGCAGCTCAGGACGGAAACCTCAGAGCCGCCTACATGTTCCAGATCCTGAACGTCAGCCTTCTAAATCGCGTCGTCCCCCTCAACTACCTCGAGTGTAATGAAGTTCGAAGGGTTACTAGGGAATTTGTCTGCTCGGACGGTTCAGATCTGTTTATTGCACGGGCCTCCCTGTGGAATCCTGTGTGTAGTGCCCATGAGCAGGAGTACAAGTCTTATTGCTCAAAGTGTATCTGGGTCAGGGAAACAGCGGAGCTGTGTACCGGTTTAAGGGTTCCGTTAACCGAGCCAGGCCTTCAGTTTTGGTAATGTTGTGAGACCGAAGTCTTTTTCTTGTCTTTTTACGAATAGAATTTCAAGGACGCAATTCTTTTAAGGGGGAGATAATGTAACAACCCGAGAATTCAAGTTTCATGTAATGATATGTTTCCCTTTTTTTGGACCATCTTTCTCTAAAAAGAAAATGAAAATAAATGAAAACCCATAACAACAAGCATGAATGAAGTACTCCTTTATTAAGAAACACCTTGACGATTACAACTTCCCACGATAAAACATCCCTAACCAAAGATCCCAACCAAGAACCCAATTACCATGACAGGAAGATTGCTTAGAACTACTAGGAGCCCGAGAATGCGGTAAGGATTTCGAGCATCCATCATAAGGAACGTAAATATGGCTGACACCACCGCGACCGTGATCAACACCAAGGGGAGCACACGAACCATCTTCCGTTCTTCTTCGGTCACTTGGAGTAAGGGACACCCGAGACCAAACCCTTTTATAAGCACCAAAGATGACCGTTGGACCTCAAACGGCCACCAATCCGACCGTTGGGTTTCCCAAAGAATCCAATGATCATTTTGACCATTGGAAATAAAATGATCCGAATGATAAATGTGTAGTTTGGACTTAATATTTTAAAATGACATCAATGTTAATTATCTCTTGTTTTCCAAAAATAAGAATTTTATTTTATGTTTCAAATGGAGAAAAAAAAATTAGTATTATTGACTTCTTCCACTTTACATTTTAATCTGAACAATTAAACTTTTGTTTCTTCTAATTATATAAAAACCTGATGGATTTATTTTATGAGTTATATATTTATTGCATTAAATTAGATATATTAACCTTTATTAACTATTTTATAAACTACGTCAAATTATGGTTTCCTTCACTTGTGTGTTTCGTGGGGATAAAATTTTCATCAACACACTTGTATGTGTGATAAAATATAGTTTCATTAAATGATATTAATTAATTCAGAAAATTAGGATAGTTAACTAGCAAGGAAAATTAAAATATATATACTTTTGTTATGTTTTTATTATTCAATGTTCTCGATCATTATTTCTCATAATGAAATATTATGTAGTTAATAATTAAGGATTAATAATAATGAAAATATAATATTAATTTTGATGTTTCAAAAATGTATATATATACATATAATAAAACATTTTGATTAAATCAATATATATATATTTTTTTAACCAATGATATATTTTAAATAAGAGTGGTTTAATAATAATAATATAAATTAGTCTTGATTAAATTAATTGACAAAAGACTTTTTATTAAAATAATGAATGTTAATAATTGAGTTTAATAAATTAATTAATAAAGCGATTCTTTTTTTAGGAAAAACTGTAGAAAAACCGTGGTTTAAACCGCGGTAGTTTTCCAGCCGTCCGATCTGCTCCCCCTCTGATCTTGGTCGTCGTTTTTTTAAAGACCGCATCAGTTCCAGCCGCTGGATCGGGCCGTTTTTAATCTCGGCCGTCCACTTTCTTTTCGCATTTTCTCCTCCGCTTCATCTTCTTCCCCGCGATTTCCTCTTCTTCTTCTTTCTGTCGATGTACCAGTAGCATAAGGGTTGCTTTCGGCGAAGAAGACCCGAGCCTCTCCCTCCTTTCCACAGGTCGACACCGACCCCTCACCCCGCCCGAGGTCTCCCTCTTCACCTTCTTCGTTTTTTTTAAAAGACCCCCTGTTGCACCGAAGGCCGAAGGGCTGCGTCCGATCTCCCTTGATCTCTCCCACCTCCAGACGACGCTGGCAGAGCTCCGGTCTTCCTTCCTCTCCTCTTCGTCGTGTACTGGTAAGGGAGAAGATTTGTTGTGTTTCAGTTTCAGCTTCGTTATATATATATATATATATTTATACATATATGTGTTATGTATATTTGAAAACATCCTATGATTTTGCACCCGATATTACTTGCTGGATCTTCTTCCTCTCCACCTCCTCGTCGATCAGGTAAGGGTGATGTCTGATGATTCGGTTGTGGTTCAACCTTGAGTTCGTTTTTTTATATATTCGCATGTATATATATATGTTATGTATATATATATATATAAAACCGGTGGTTCTGCACTGGATTTCATTTTCCGCATCATCTCCTCTCCATTCTGGTAAGGGTTAGTCGAGTTTTGTGTTTGTTTAAAATATGCTTATATAGGTATATATGTGAAACCAACCATTTCGGTTTTCTTTTATAATTTATAATTGATGCGTTTTACTTTTATAATTTACAATTGATGATAGCCAGAGGATGAAAGGAGTCCTAAGAAGATTATTTTCTTCGGTTCAACGTGCGAACCCTTTTTTTTATCAACTTGGTGTTTCACGGTTATAAATATATAAATAATTTGATATAACTTTCAATCCTTTGTTTTTGGGTTTCTAAAATATGATTTTTAGTTCTAAACTAATGTTTTAACGTGTAAAATACTTGAAAGGGGCAAGTGTGTTTTTGTGTTTTCTTTTACTTCGGAATATAAATATGTATATACATATAAATCGTTATGAAAGTAAATTTTTAAAGCAACGACATGTTTTCAAGATAGAAAACTCCAGTGAAAATATATATGTAATTAAGGCAAGCTTAAAATGTTTTTTGGAAAATTCGGTGCTTGACCGTTGTAAACAGGAAGGAATTGGGGAGTGAACCCATCCTTCGTTAAGTGGGTAGGCCCAGACAGCCTTCAACGATTTCATGCGACCTCAGCATGATGTTTTAATTTTAAAATCTTGCGTATTACTTTCACAGACACTGGATTATTTTTATGAATTTTTGAACGTAGTTATTTTATAAAATGATATAGTAAGTAATTTAAAACTATGTTTTAAAAATGATATTTATTGAAAGTATTTTTTCAAATCGTGAAACCGAGAACTTTCATTTATCACTGCTTGGGGTAAATGAGGATTTTTGTGAAAATGGACTCCTTGAATTTTCTTTTTAAATATATACATGTATTCATAAGTGTCTACCCATGTCTGCTTAAAGTGCTAATAAAAGAGTTCTTATAAGACAGTTTTGGGTGAAAAACCTCAAAATCCATTTATCAGTATATGTGTAAAAGAATATGTTTTTGGATACTATGATGTTATGTAATGTTAAGTAATATGTTCGTTCTCTTGAAACCCATGCTTTTAAATGCAAGGTAACTTGTTAGGTGAACGAAGTTTTTGCATGCATGTCATCAGGTTCTTAATGTTTAAATGGTCCTCATGAAAGAATAAGTATGTGAAAATGGGGTTTAATTAAGAATGCATGAAACCATATGAACGAATGGCCACGTCAAGATATGTAAGGGATGTATAGGACTACATGTGACGGGTGCGCCCGGAATTATATAGCGCTCCAATGTATTGGGTAAAGCAAGAGTCTCATGAGACGATCAATGTGCGACGGTCTTGGCAAGTTAGCCTTGGCTTGAGCAAAGGAAACGGGGTGGGCAGTGAGCGTTGACCCGTTAAGTATGTTTTACAGTCATGATGAAAAGTCATGACAAAGTCCAGGATTATATATTCCCTCTACATGTAATTATAAAGGTTAATCAGGGGTTTGTTCAACTAATAGGACAACCCCTAGTTGAAAGCTCCCATGATCATGAAACCGTACTTAATGTGACAAGAACTGTTTTCATATAGTAAACTGTTAAATGAACTGCATCCTACTCACGAACCATGATATGCATGATTTCCTACTTAGCCATAGAAATTCCCTTGGAATTAAAGTAACCTTGTTTTAACTTTATGTATTGCTTACTCTGTTTATATTGCGCACTCTGACCATGTTTACATTAAAACTTATTTCAAGTACGTGCTTCTTGTGTAAGTGGTTTTCAAACACAGATGGATTTCATGTTTTAAGAAATAACAAGGTTTTGTTTTAGCAAAGTATGTTTTATTCTTTTCAAAAGAACTTAAGAAAGGACTTTTATAAAATGTTTTAAAACCCCTTACTGGGCATTTTTGCTCACCCTATGTTTTATTTAAAATTTTTCAGGCACGGTTGACATTAATGAAGCTAATCAGAAGCAGCTGGTTTCCCAGAATCCCGAGCCTCGCGATCCTCTGTTGTGATGAGACATGATATTAAATCATGAAATGATGTAATGTTAAGTATATCATTTCTCATTAAGCACCCCGGTTTTGGGGGTCGCTACAACTTTTATTTCATCATTCAACCAGATATTCTAACTTCAAGAAGATTAATAAAATCCATAAATGGATCATGGAAAAATAAAAACCTTATAGTACTAAATTGGTCTTTAAAACCTTGAATTTTTAATATATAAACACTATCAACTAAATTCCCATTAATGAAAGTGGTTTTTAAATCCCTATGATATATCATATATTCAAAATGAGCATCAACTAAAATTTATATCTAGATATACTTTATCATAAATATTGGATAAAAGGTTTCTTTATAGGCAATACCATGAATTTTTTTAAATCCATTTTCCACAAAGATGGATTTATAGGAAAACACTCTACCATTCATGTAAGATTTCAAACAAAAAACTACCTCACAACCTATGGGTATTAACACTTCGAGTTCATCTACTAACTTCTAAATATGGTTAGTTTATGTAGATTATATCTAAAATTTCATCAAATTTATCCATTTCTCAGTATGAGAACTCCAAATAGACTATTCATATGTAATAGGTTCTCCATCCAAGAACATTTCTTCTTAATCATTTGATATAATAAATTCAAATATCTCTAACTCTTTATGAATATTATAATACCCTTAATGTCCTTATATAACTTGAGTCGGTACTTCATCCACATCAATTTATGGAATTGGATCACCTTCCACCTTATGAAAATTTCATATTATTTGGTCCTGAACATATCAATGTTTAATTTTTCTCCCACTGACAACTTGATTCATGTGATCCATATCAATGAAAATTATATATCAATTTAAAAAAAATTCATCAATAATGTTATAAAAATAATATCACATTGTTTTCTTATGATAAATAACAAATAATATCTTTTCTAACTTAGGGTATGTTTTATCAAAAAAAAACATTGTATATATTCTTTGCAACCCTAAATCTTTATAAATTTTAAATTAGGATGCTTCCCAGTCCATATCTCATATGGTTTCATATTTGAAAATTTAAATGGAATGTTTTTAAGTAAGAATATAGTAGTATTTTGAGAGTATCCCTAAAATTATATAACAAGGTCACACTATCTCAACAATGATTAACCGATTTATAATAAGGTATGATTCATCCTCTCAAACACACAATTCCACTTCAATTTTATGGAATGAGTGAGTTGTGAAACAATTTCACAATTTATCCTGAGATAAGTTAATTACTAATTTCCTTGATCTAATCAGATAATCCAAATATCATTGAGCAGTTGACTTTGTACTAAAATTTTGAATACCTTGAACATTTAAATGGTTTCAAAATATGTCATTTGACAAACATATAACCATATAGGCAAATTTCTTCAGTAGATCTATATCCTCCACGTTATTGAGTAATAATTGGTTCACATACATCACTAGGTATAAGATCCAATATTCCATTTGATCATTCACCTTTTCCATTACAAGGTTTTTTGTTTACTTTTCTTAATAACCATGATTTAGGACTATTGGATTACTCATAATATAATGAATAAAAAAATCCATCTCTATGGATTATTTGGATTTTTTCCTCATATATATGTCCAAACAGACAATGAAATTGGTATTTGGGATTAGAATCAACTTTTAACTTCTTATATAGATTGTTTTAGATTGGATTGTCCATATTCCAAATGTGAACATTTATCATATGTCCAATTTTATCAAATATTTAATTCACGTTTATAGAATAACTCATGTCCTTAATAATGAATGAATATCATTTTTCTTCCAAACATGATATAGAAATCAGATTATTGTTTACTGTATGAATATAAAAATTGTTTTATAATTTTAGTTTTAATCAACTGTCTAAACATGGATCAAAAGCATCAACCTATAATGTAAAAAAAAATTCTAAATTTTCAATATATAGATATAATTCACCAATTATCAATTCTGTTTTATTTATAAATTTTTATTTATCAACCAAAATGTGTGATACATACCCAATACCCAATACCCATGAGTTTAAAATTGAAAATTTGATTTCTATAACACGTCAATACAAATTATCTTTATGATACTATTTCGGAACACCATTCTACCTTATATACCAATATATAATTATAATATAAATATCATACTTATATGAAATCTAAAAATGATAACTATGATTCATGACATAATCACTAAAAAAATACATATCCATTCATGATTATTTATATATATTCATCAAGTTATTATAATGAATGTATTCCAACTACAATTATGAGCCCACAAATAATTAAATTTAGTGCGAAAACATCAATATATCCCTATGTTTTAACTCCACATTAGTTATCCTCTCAATGAATATATATTTAGGTTATTCATTATGCTAATCATATCATATATTATTAACGTATAATTAGGTGGAAAACCTCTTTCACAATTCATCATATGAATTAACCTAAAATTATTCCTCTAGTATCCCATCTCTTAGGGTTTACCAGTTAACTATCATACAAATACCACAATGGGATATGGTTACCAGACTCTTATGGTTAAAAATCTCCACCATGAATTACAAAACATAATCCACGGACACTCAGATTTATCATGAACCTACTTGATTGAATGATTGAGTCCTTGAGATGTGTTTTCATTATAAGTAATATCACATATAGTATTCTAAGGGTTTTCTTGGTCTCACTATTAACATATGCATCATATTAATTATTTAATTATTTACTCCCATGAAATCATTATATCTCATGTAATTATTATGGTAGGATAATACCTGTAATATAAATTATCAAAAATATTAAAGCACAGATAATATTAATGTCATATCAAAAATTATATAAATTAATATTTAAATTATAATAACATAAATAAATAAATATTTCAATTATTTAACATGGGATATAATAATATCAAATACTCTTTCTTAATAGTCCAAATTTATATAGATTTTTCCCCAAATAAGAAATTGTTTTTGATAATTTTAACAAAAAAATCATTTTCATTATAATTATATTCAAAGTAATTAACACCATGGTTTAGTCTTCTCGATGGTTAAAACTCTTCCTATGATAATTCCATAACCATTGTATATAGAATAATTCACTTGTTGATCAAAATAGTTCATAATTTTACTACAATAGAGGTTGAATTATAGTTTATAAAATAAAACATATATTTTTTTAAACTACATTATTTATGCTAAATGGATGAACATTCAATCCAAAATATATTTTTAGAGTAATGAAAATTTTATACCACTGCTAAATTTTCTTATGTAGTACATAAGAGAATAAAGATACATGTAAAAACATGTTATAATAGAGATTATAGTGAAAGTAAAATATTAATTACAAAATATTTATAAAATATTTTCACTCTATAAACTTAGGTGTAAAGGAATTTCCAAACCCTAACTTTGAATATCTTTGGTTTTCACATAATGATAATTTTTTCTGGTATACAACGAGAAATACCTCAATATATCGATCAGATACAACTCTGTCATTTTATCCTAATAACCCCTTTATTAGTAAGAAAATCTATTACTCATTATTCCAATAATTGGATCCCCCAATAACCATGATCGAATAAACAATTAAAAATATTGAAATTCTTAAGGAATATAAAAAATATCATCTCATGGATGCCTTATTTCATTCCCTGACCTGGCGTGTCATATTTTATTTTTCTTTATAACGTTGTTTTTTTATTTTTTTTATTATTGGGTCTAATATTAATATTAATATCATTATTATTATTATAAATATTATTATTATTTTTTAATTCAATTAGAATGAAAAAAATACACCCTAATCTAACCCATCCCCTCTTATTTTCATGGTCGACCCCCCCCCCCCCCCCCCCCATTCCCCCTTCCTATTGCGCGATGTCGACCCCCCCTCCAATTGGATCCCTAGCTAACCTCCACCTCTCCCCGCCGTGACTGCCACCGACCACTTTCCTATAGCTCGCCTCTGACTGGCCTCCTTCAAAAGGTGGCATAATGAAATTTTCAGCCCTCATCCTGTCGGCATTGCCCTCCCCTTTTGGTGAATCGACCTTCGGATGACCTTTCCTCGGCAACTGCACCTTCTCCCTCCGGTGTCCAAACCACTTTCCCTTCGGGTAATTCCACTTCTGGTTCTCATTAGGGGTTTTATTTTTTTCAGAGGGTATGAGTTTTGTGTTGGGTTTTAATTTTGTTGGCTAGATTTCATTCTTTTCGGTTTGGATGAATCTTGATTTTTAAGGTTCGCTTGATGTGCGATTATAGTGTCGCACCAATTTCCAGATGTCTCTCCATGATATGTAGGTGAATCCATTCAGAAACCTTGTTTGATAAGTTATTTAGTTGGTTTAATTATTTTAGCCTGCTATAAGATTTTTATAAGTGATGAAAATAATGTTTGGAAATGTTTTTAGTGTACGTTTGTTTCTAAAAAATGTATTCTGCGCATTTTCTTGGTGTGAGGTCGTGTTGTGTTTCCATGGGTTGTTATATAAATTGGGTAATCGGTTATTTCAATTTTTTGAATGGTGAAAATATTGTTTTAAAAATGGTTTATAGACAAGAATGATTTTATGATGGGAGGATAGGCTCGTTGTCTGGTTGGTCTTTATTGGGTGTGTTTTTTGGTGTTATAAAAAGGGAATTGGAGAAACTATGCACATGGTGTGAAATATGTTTCCAAATTGTTTACGTGTGAGTATGGGTTTTAAGTGTTTTTTGGTGTGAATTTTTATGGTTATATCTTTGTTGTGTTTAATAAATTGTTTTATTAATTTTTAAATGATATGTGTAGTGAGTTAGACCTCGCTAAGATGGTTTTGATCCGCGAGTGTCGAGGTATCCTACATGTACATGCATTGGGTAAGGCATATATATATAAATTTCCTCTTCGTAGATATTCCATAATGGCGCAGGGAATATGTTCAATGTAGCTAGGGGTGTATATATATGTGTAAATGCATGTGCGTGTATGCACCATGTGCTTGTTTGAGTGGTCATCCAGAAATGGACACATGTTTGAGGTAGGTCCCCTATGCCCTGATATTTAATTAGAATTTCTATGATTTCTTAGTGTTTTATTAAAATTTCCTTTTCTTCTTCTACATAAAATACATATGAAATATAAAAATATATGTTTGTGTGTGTGTGTGTAAATGGTTTTGTTTCTTCAAAAGTTTTTTCTTTAATGTTTCACACATAATGTAGGTATTTCGAAAGACACATGGTCTTTCGGATGATATTATTGTAAAAGTGAAATGACAGGTTTTCTTCCAAAGAAGATCCAAAATGATATTAAAAATAGATTTTGGGTGAATATTTTTTCGAAAGAAAAATCTCTCTAATAAAGTTATGAGGCCCGTTTGGAACCTTGAAAATAAATATTGAAAGTGAAAACCTCCTATTAGGGGATGCCCCATTATTTTGGAAACATTATGTGTATGTTAAATGTGTGATTTTTTATATGTACCTAATGAAAGGATTATGCGATGTTATATGATATAAAAAGGGGAATGAGCTTAAGGAGGGAGAATGGTGGTGAGAGGTTGAATGGATTTTGGATAGAGAAAAAGTTGTGTTCACTAATGTGCTTTGATACAACCTCACCACCCATTGAAATATGACACAATAGGAAACTTGGGTATCTAGGTGGGTGGGATAGGACTAGTACGCTAGACGAAATAGAAGGGGATCGTCACGTTTTCATCTAGCAGGATTGACGCAACAACACTAAATAGTCATTTGAATGACTGAGGTCATGGTTTCTAAGCCATGTTTTCTGAGGGCTGTGGTTTCTAAGACATGTTTTCTACGGGTCCTAGTTTCTAAGCCACGTTTCACCACGGTATGAGGTATCTAGGGTCCCACTTGTTCTAGATACCTATATGGGATGACCATGGTGCTCGTTTGCGACATAATGCTTGTGATGTAATTTTTCATTTTAGTTGTTTCATAATCGATGTCTTTTTGTGAAAACAATATTTCAATCTAAATAGGTTTCATTTCATTTTGAAACGTTAATGCATGCCTGGAACCTATTCTGAAAATGTAGTGGGAGATAAATTCTTTACTTGAAAAATGAAACTCATTACTTGAATTTGAAAATAATTAATAATATTATTTTTTCACATCCAATTTTCAAACTAGCATGTTTTGGATTTCATATTAATGGAAAGGGCATAAGGAGTTTCTTATTCTTGGCATTATTATTGAGAATCTCGGTGCTCAAGCCTACATTACTTTTTAGTCTCAGGTTTTAGTTTTGGATCACTCATGCTTGGTTTTATGTTTAGTGGTGACCCATGGGGTCGCTTTGAGGTATGTCTCATTGGTTACCTTTATTTTATTTTCTACTGTTAGTGTTTACATGTTTTTTCGGATTATTTCAATTTATCTATCTTTTATTTTCTAGGATAAATTTTTCCCATCTGCTTGTTTTGATGCCAAACACTAGTTTCCAATCTGTGGTGATCGGGAACACACTTCGGGCTATGAAACTGACCGGCTCAGGTGACAGGTTCAAGGTCAACCTGGGTTGGTTCGTGAAAAAATGGTATCAAAGGAGTTTTATCCCATTTCTTTTTGGGATATCAGATATTTTGGATTTAGGATTGTCGAAATCCAAGTGGTTAATTATGGGTATGTGCCTGATCACCACCTATTCGGAATGACGCTTGAATTGCCAGGGTGGTACAGGATACTCTTGCCTCAATGTCTGTGGCTGGATCTCAATTGTTATCAAGTTCATTAGTCCTATTTATCTGTTTTTAGTTAGTTTTGAGATTTTGTGGTCATTCTGGAGGGGTGCATGTCCTGGAAATCCATACACAGACCATGCAATCGCCTCTGATGACTTCTTCTGTTCTCACCCAGTTGGTGCACGGTCCGCAAAATCGTGTGACCAAACATTTTATAGGAGTTTTTTATTTGAGAATTTTTATTCTTGATTTATGGAGTGAATTGGTTACTTTGGGATGTTGTGTGAGATTCGTTTTGTTTTGTGGTGTTTTTATTAGGTTGAAAAATGAGTGATTGGTCTTTTGAAATTGGATTTCAAAAATGAAAATCTTGGTTTGTTTAAAAATTTAATGAGTTTTTTTAGGGATTGATAGTGTTTTAGAAAATAAATTGAGATCTTTAAATGTTTTCTTTTAGAAATTAGAATGTTTTGTTTTGATTTGGTATTCCTATAGATTCCTACATGTGTGTATGGATGTAATTAGATGTCGACGGTTGTTGGTATGCATGGATTGGTGCCCAAGTTGGCACAGGAATTTATACATGTAAGGTTTAATGGAATATCAATAGTGGGTTCTTGGTTTTAAAGGCTTCGTCTATTTTCCAAAATAATTTTTAGATTAATGATGTGATGGGATTATTTTTGTTTAAGAAATTTTAAAAACGGAAGTGGGATCTAAAAAAAGGGGGATTTCCATCATTTAGATTGTCTTGAAATGGGATGGTTTTGGAAATCTCCATTTGTGGAAGTGGGTTATAGGCATGGTTGGTGAGGTTTCTTTGGTATTACTTTGGTTGATATTTTATTTGGTTATGGTTTGGTTTTGTGATGTATTGTCCTAGGGGATGAGGCATGTTTTCGAGCTACTGTTTCAATGTTGAAATGATGTTTTGAGTTTGAGTTAATGATATTTTGTTAAATGTGGAGTCTTGTTTTGTGATGTGATTATTGTTTAATGTATGCCACCCAGAAATGTTAAAAGGTCCCCGAGGGGTCGTTTTCATTTGTTAGTTTTTCCCAGACTCCTAGTGGGGTGGTGGGGTTTTATTCTTTTCCATGTTGCTTGTTTTCTCTTTGGGGGTTGAGGTTCGATACAGGTTGCTGTGTAACATGAGGAAGAAAAGTATTTCTTCCAGTCTATAGGAAATACAGATGTTTTGAAGGGAACGTATCCCTGGTTTTGTATTAAGGGTCATGTTTGGGCTTGGGAAGGTGATTTCTACCTTCTCCTAGCAAGTTGGCTCCACAGACTGGGACAAATTACAAAAATGTTTTTCAAGGTGCTCGTGAGGAGTTCCCCTTCCGGTGTAGAGAGTAAAATGGAGGAATATGTTTTTGTCATGGGTCTTCCATTAGTTATTTTTTTCTCATTTCTAATACCACACAATCATTTGTTTCCAATGTGGTCTATTTGGAAACTCAAAGTTGTTCATCATAATCTTATGAAGGCTTGTCAAGAGTGTGGCTATTTATGTCACCTAGGGAAGTCTGTAATCGGTCTTTCATGAAGATGAAGTCTCAGTTGGGGTTGTTAGTTTCTGAATGTGGTGCATCAGATGCTCTAATACTTCAGAGCTCCAACCATAAGTCTCGAAAATATTATTTTCATACAGTCAGGCATTTTTTAGGTGTGAGGGATGCACATCCAACCTGTTGTCTATTGTCGGGGAATAGACTAGTTATGTTTTCGCTTCATGTGGTTGTCTTTTTGTTCGGAGATATTTTTTTGGAGGTCTTGGTGGCCTCTTCACGATGTTTTCATGGTTTTGTCTCATGGGGTATAAAATCTCTAATGGATAGTCTTTCCCTTTAGTGGTTTTCGGTTTTGGGTGTTTCCTGTGGGAGATGCTTGTTTCCTATGGAAGTGGTGAATTTGAAGTCAATGTTCGTTCTGGGTTCCTCCTATCTGGACCCCCTCTACTGTGTAAGAGGCCACCCCATTTTAGTGGGTTCATGATGAGGAATTCAATCTGTATTGATGAAACTAAATAGAGAGCACCCATATAGGTGCTATTGTACTACACAGTTTCTAATATGGTGGGGAGACCCACTATGGGTCTCGCCAATGTCTTCCCTCAAGCTGGTTGGGTGGAACTCGGAATGTTGAGGGGTCACACTAGTTTCAGGGGTTTTGTTTGGTTTTCTAATTTTTCTTGATTTGGGAAATCCAGTATTCGGCTAGAGTCTTAAAATTGTGGGGAGACCAACATAGGACGAATTCACAGAGAACTTAATCATCAAGGTTTTCTTGTCAGGGAAACTCTTTGCCTCTACTCTAACGACCCTGATCAATATAGAAAATCGGTCATATATAAAATGTACATTTGAGGTCTCAAGAGGACTCTAGTGATTTCTATGTTTGGGGTTGGGGTGTTCCAAGTTGTGGTTGTGTTTTGAATTGTGAGTCTCATATCGTTGGTTCTTTTTCCTGGTAGTCCGGGTCTCAAGGTTTCCGGTCTTGGGTGGAAAATGAGTGTTCTATCCTCAAGTGGTAGGGTTTTCTTTTGTAAATCATTGCATCTTTCATTCAATATTTGAATTAAAAAGTCGTTTGAGACTTTATGGGGGCAGAAAGCATCATAGTGGGGAGAATTTCAATGCCCTGACCTGGCGCATTGTATTTTATTTTTCCTAATTACATTGTTTTTTTGAGAAATAATAATAATAATAACATTATTATTATTATTATTATTTTATTGTTATTATTTTCTTTCAATTGAATTATAATGAAAAAAATAAACCCTAATCTATCCCATCCCCTCCTATTTGCACAGTCGACCCCCCCTATTTCCCCCTTCCGGCTGCACGACCTCAACTCCCCCTGCTCTTGGACCTCCAGTCGGCCTCATCCTCTCCCCACTGCGACCGCCACCTACCTCCAAGAAGCTAGCCTCCTGTCGGCCTCCTTCCCTAGGCAGCGCACCGAAATCGCCAGACCCCTCCTGCCAGCGTCCCTCCTTCCATCGAATCGACCTTCGAATGACCTTTCCACGGCAGCTGCACCTCCTCCCTCCAGCGGTCACACCTCTTCCGCTACAGGTATGTCCACTTCTGGTTTTTCTTAGGGTTTTTATTTTTTTCAGAGGGTATGAGTTTTCTATTAGGCTTGAATTTTGTTCGGTAGATTTTGATCTTGTTAGTTTGGATGAATCATTACTTCTTAAGGTTCTCTTGAGGTGCAATTGTAGTGCCACCCCACTTTTCGGATGTCTCTCCACGATATGTAGGTGATTCCATTCAGATACTTTGTTTGATGAGTTAGCTAATTTGTTTAATTATTTTAGCATGCTATTTTATTTTTATAATTGATGCGAATTATGTTTGGATATTTTTTCAATGTGTTTCTGTTTATAAAAATAGGATTTTGTGTATTTTATTTATGTGAGGTTGTGTGGTGTTTACATGGGTTGTTTTATATATTGTGTATTGTGTTATTTAAATTGTTTGAATGGTGAAAAGATTGTTTTGAATTTTTTTTAAAAACATGAATGATTTTATGAAGGGGGGCTAGGCCCATTGTCTTGGTTGGTCTTTATTGTTTGTGTTTTATGGTGTTATAAAAAGTTAATTTGAGAAACTTTGCACGTGGTGTGAAATGTGTTTTAAAATGGTTTTAGTGTGCATTTGGGTTTAAATATTGTTTTTGTGTAATTTTTTATGGTTCTATCTTTTTAGTGTTTCATAAAGTGTTTTATTAATTTATTAAATTATATGTGTAGTGAGTTGGACCTCACAACGATGGTTTTGGGCCACAAGGGTCGAGGTATCATATATGTACATGTATACGGTAAGGCATATATATATATTCCCTCCTTGTACATATTCTCTCATGGCATAGAAAATGTGTGCAATGAATCTAGGGGTATATATGTATAAATATATATATATACATGTGCATGTATGCACCATGTGTCTGTTTGAGTGTTTTTTTAAAAATAGAGACATGTTTAAAGTATGTCCCCTATGGCATGATCTTTAATTAGAATTTCCCTAATTGCTTAGTTTTTTATTAAAAGATCATTTTCTTTTTCTAAATGAAATACATATGCAATATATATATATATATATACATATATATATATTTGTGTGTGTGTGTGTGTGTAAATGGTTTTGGTTCTTGAAAAGTGATTTCTTTAATGTTTTGAACATAAAGTGTGTATTTCACAAGACGTGTGGTCTTTCGGCCGATTTTGTTGTAAAATTGAAATGAAACGTTGTTTTCCAAACAAATTCCAAAATGATCTCCAAAATGGGTTTTGGGTGAACATGTTTTCTTAAGATAAATCACTATTGTGGAGTAATGAGGCCCGTTTGGCACCTTGAAAATGAATAATGAAAGTGAAAAACTCCTCTTAAGGCATGCCCCATTATTTTAGAAACATGATGTGTATGTTAAATGTGTGATTTGTGATATGAACCTAATGAAGAGACTTATGTGATGTTATATGACATTAAAAGGGGAAAGTGATTAAGGAGGGAGAACGGTGGTGGGATCTTCAATGGATTTTGGATAAAGAAAATGTTATGTTCACTAATGTTCTTTTGTAAAACCTCACTACTCATTGAAATAGAGCACAATGGGAAACCTAGGTATCTAGGTGGATGGACCAGGACTAGTACGCTAGCTGACAAAGCAGGGGTTCTTCCAGGTTTCGTCTAGCAGGATTGACACAACAAAACTAACTAATCATATGAATGACTGAGGTTCATGGTTTCTAATCCTCATTTTTTGAGGGTTGTGGATTCTAAGACACATTTTCTAAGGGTCTTGGTTTCTATGGAATGTTTCACCGAGGTACGAGGTCTCTAGGGTTCCACTTGTGCTAGCTACCTATAGGGATTTCACATGGCACTCATTTGAAACATAATGCTTGTGATGTAATTTTACATTTTATTTATTTCATACACGATGCCTTTTTGAAAAACCATATTTTAATCAAAATTGGATTACAGTCATTTAGAAACGTTAATGCATGCCAGAAAACTATTTTTAAAATGTAGTGAGAGAGAAATTCGTTACATGAAAATGGAAATTTGTTACTTGAATATGAAAAGAATGAAAAATATTATTTTATTACATCGTATTTTCAAACTATAATGTTTTGGATTTCATATTAAAGTAAAGGAAATATGGAATTTTTTATTCTAGGAATTCCTACCAAGCATCTCAGTGCTCACACCTACTTTAATTTTTAGTTTCAGGATTTAGTTTTAGATCGCTCGAGCTTGGTTTTATGTTTGGTGGGACCCATGGGGTCACTTGGAGGTATGTCTAGCTGGTAACCGTTATTTTATTTTCCGCCATTAGTATTTACCTGTTTGTTTAGTTTATTTATATTTATCTTTCTTTTATTTTCTAGGATAAATCATTCCCAACTGCTTGTTTTGATGCCAGACACTAGATTCCATACCGCGAGGATTGGGAACGCCCTTTCGGCCATGCCGCGGACCAACTTGGGTGACCGGTAAAAGGTCGAATCATGTTGGTTCGTGACACCTTAATAAAAAGTCCCTCAAAAATATTATATTAAAGTTTAATCAATGTAACAATAAGTTAAAAACTCTTCCCAAAAAAATTGGACACCCTTGGTTGAAAAACATTCCCCTTCCTTGAATATTTCTTCTATTTGTACGAAAATACCCCAAGTTCATAACTATAAATATATAAGGTGGTTGTAATTACCTCGGATAAACTTCCTCTTTACTTGATTTCATTTTCAATAACTTATTCTTCTTCTCATAGGATTCTAAACAATTACAACATATCTAAATTTCTTCTGGTTTGAATAGAAATTGATCTTATGGTAAAATTATATGTATAAATCCAATGGAATAAATAATTTTTCATCCACATATCATGTCTTCCCTAATACAAAATTCTATATACAATAGTTTCGATATAATTTTTTTGGTGGACTTTGTTATTCTTTGACTTCTCGTTTTCAATAAATATTCATCGGATAAATATACAATCATCAGTCCAATGTTCCAAAAAAATTATTCATAATTATATATTTAATTGTTATTTAACTTTTCCAAAATGAGTATGTCTAATTATAGAGAATAATTTCATCTAATAAATTGATTCTTATACAGCAGAAAAAAATTCTTCAAATAAAATCATATATATAGGGAAGATTAAATGTTAGAAAAATATAATTTTTTAAAGAAATGCATTTTTATATTCAAAATATGTTTAGAATGTGTTGAAATATATTATCTTGACACAAAAATCCACCCCCTTTTTAAAAAAACTTAAAATATTTTCTAAAATAGAAAAACAAAATAAAGAAAAAATTACACAACTTGTATGATACCACATTCCTTTTCCCTAATGGTTATTTATTTATTTTTTCAATTTTTTTAGCTTAAGAAATCCTTCCTTCTGGAACATTTATATTTTTCTTCTTCAAAAGTTTTATACCTTTAAATAAAATGACTTAGACTGGTTCTCATCAAAAGTTCTACACCCTTCTCCCCACTTTTGATTTTAAAAATTAAAGATTTAGATAATGTTTTCATGAAATGTTTGGAAAAAAATTTCGTATGAAAAAAATACTAATGGAATTTTGAATGAAATTAATAAAAAATTTATATATATTCATAACCATTTAAATTTGTTAAATAAATCAAATATATTAAGAATAATATG
Source organism: Viscum album (assembly GCA_963277665.1). Lineage (NCBI taxonomy): Eukaryota > Viridiplantae > Streptophyta > Magnoliopsida > Santalales > Viscaceae > Viscum > Viscum album. Next base: position 846,765,448 of record OY728128.1, read on the forward strand.
CATTAAAAATATATATTCATAATGAATATACTTGAGTTATTCAAAAATGATTTTCAAGAGTTGAAGAAAAAATATTATTCATTCTTTATGAGGTTTTTAACGATCATATTCCTCTTTATGATATCTTATTTATATTTTTCTGAATCTTCACTCACTAATTTCAACATTGAAAATACTTCCTTAAGAACCTGAAAAATATTATTTTCAGACATAAAAACAAAGATCTCATATTATAAAGATTAATATTTTGAACTATTAGTTTGAGTCTCTTTAAGAACTAACAATGTATTCTTAAAATTTAGACCTTATTATTCTTCTAGAGTTTGAAATTGTTTGTTTTCAACTTGAATAACTTCTTTAACAACTCCTTATTTATTAAAAATCAATTTTTCTTGTAAAACGTAATAAATATTTTTTCCTTTTTTAAGACTCCTCATCTTGATTCATAATAAGGAATTTGAGGTTATAAATTTGAACTAAATATTAAAAACTTTAAAAGGCATTAATTTTTCTAACATGATATTTTTTTAGAATATAATTTAACTACTTCTATATATTGATCAAAATTATTAAATATTTTTCATTATTCCTTAAAAAAATTAAAAAATCATTAAACTTTATTCATTTATATTTTCAAATTGATTTTAAATATTTAAATTCATCTTCATTTTGGGTAATAAGTTCATAAATATGTTGTACTAACTTCCAATTTTCCAAAATTTCAATTTTTCCATTAAATTTTGTTCACATGGATTTAAAATATAGAAAAATTGCAATAATAGCATCCAATCAATGAATTACCTCACAAGGGTAACATATATTCATTTCTATTCATTAGATAGAATTACATGGAGGGTAATTTTTAGAATAAAAAAGAATATGGAAGAGTAGGTCTTATTGGACTTGATGATCCATATTTTTTAGAAACACCATCTTTATCTGAAATTGTTATATTCTGAACATCATCACCAACATCATCATATTGGGGTTTTTATAAATTATAAAGAGTATAATTTTCTTCATTTTCTTATTATATTGATTCTTATTTTTCTTCCATATTATCCGACAAATTATTTTTCATAGAATTCTTACATAAATCTGTTTTTGGGGATTCAAATAAATCATCAAGATATTGGTTCAATTTTAGCTCTTTAAAAATTTAATATTTCTTATTTAATATTTTATTTCATATTATAGGAGTTAAATATTTCATTAGGTAACATCATGACATGCCTGACATTTCTTTTTCATATTGTTCTTAAAAAACTGTAACATTATTACTTTTTCCTAAGGCTAATATTTCTAGATAAATGGTAATAAGATGTTATTGAAACTATTTAGAATGTGGTCAATCATGATGACCAGATAGAGTACCCTTTCCTTTTGTTTCTACTTCAACTAATTACCAAATTAATTCTGTTCGTTTAAGTAATTACTTAGAAAACACTTATTTTTGTTCCTTTTTATACTTTCTCTTCATCTTTTCATCCACTATAAGAACATGAAAAACTATTTTATTAAAGGAAAATGCATCTTCTTTATCCAACCAAAACAAAGGTTCATCAATATTTTTATCATATTTATTATTTATAAAATCATAAAACAATTTTTTTGATATCTTCTTATATTTATTCCTTGAAAAATGAGGTTATTGAACAACTTTTTTTTCTCATCACAAATTTTTCCTCAAGTTTCTCAATACTTTTTCATAAATATATTTGTCTAATTTTTTCACAAAATACTTTTCAGTTGAATAATAAACCATAATCATCTTATAAATAGTTTCTTATCTAATCAAAGAAACATTCCCTCTAATATTTTTAGCAACATTCATTATTTTCTAAATATCCATAAAATTTTCCAAACATTTTTTGATATATACAGGATAAATTTAAATCATATCATTGATATTTAAATAATTTATAGCATTATAAACGTTGTTTAAATAATTCAACAAATTTAATTTCCTCATATTTGACACAAAATCTAGGATATAAACATATTTCACATTTAATGTGTCCTTATCACCTTTTCTAGGGATAATAAAAACTTAAGCTTAGATTTTAGCAAGTTTATTTTCCAAAATGAGATATAAAAACTTATAAAAATTTTCATATGTTGAAAATATAGATTTTTCATCTTTTAGCATCTTAAAAAATCCATGATTCTTATGAAATTTATATTTTACTAAATTAGCTTCTCCATCTAGAGTAATTATATGTAATTTAATAATAATCTTATTTAAGTACATGTAATCTTTTCTAAATAATTGAAAAGAAACAATATTAAGACTATATTATCCACTAAACTCTACATAAGTGAACACATCTCTTACCAACTCAAGGTAATGTAGAATTCAATCTTCTTATTATATGTAGGTTAATTACAAACATTGAAATAATATCTTCTTTTTAAGCATAGATTCATTATTTTCAAACCAATATATTTTAATCATCTTTTCCATGAAAGTCATCTTTCTAGAAAATTAACCTATATAATCCATTTAATCACATGTTTTAAAGGATCATAAAAACGAAAAAATATTAGATCGATGAAAAATATAAGGGAAATAAAACTTTTTAGAAAAAAATGTTGATAATAGAGAATTGCCCACAACTTATATACATAACCTCTCAAGAAACATTCTTAAAATTACTTAGATTCTATTATTTATAATGAAAGTCTATTTTAGATTAATTGCGCATGACAATCATTAAAATATTTTAATAAAAATTTTAGATCTCATGATTTTTTTTATTTTTTTATCAGTCTGACACTTTATCCAATAAAACATAAAATTTTGTAAATAATTTACAAGTAGTAGTTAAACAACATCAAAGTAATACCAAAAAAATAATGATATAAAGTTAAGATTTATAATTTACCTTTTGGAGTTAGATTTATAAAATATATTTTAAAATGTTATTCAAAAATATATATTTCTTTGGATTATTAAAAAAATTCAAATAAACAGATATTAATGAAACATATTTATTTTTGAAAAAATAAAATAAATGTTCTGATAAAATTTTCCAACATAAAAATTTGTGTAAAAAATTCAGAAAAATAATTTTTCTAAAAATATTATTACAATATTTTTTTAGAAAAAAAATTATATTAAATTTAGACAAGAAAGAATTATATTTTTTAAAATATATATACCCTGTTTTTTAGGAATTTGAGTACTATAATGATAATGTTTAATCAAGAAGTAGATCTGAATGATAATTTTATATAGACCGTTCCTATATTCTTTTTAATGTGTTAAAATCTATCATAATTTAGGGGTTTTGAAAAAATATCACAATGTTTTTCTATAATTTTGATGAATTATAAAATGATATCTCATATTTATGGATGGTTATAAAGGAAATAGTGTCTTATATATATGTTATTAGAATTTTATTGATGGTATAAGGTTTTATTTAAATCTATAGAACTTGTGTTATCATAAAAATTAGAGTTTTACTAAAACTCTTGCTAAAATTAATGAATATGTGTTACATCCACAATACATGATCCAAAATCTTCTAGTAGCCACATATTCTTCTTCAGTAGTATGATGTTTTATATAATTATTTTTAAAAGAACTTGAAATTAAATCCTCTCTTATGAAAATACAATTTCTAGATGAACTATTTCAATCCATCTTACATCTACAAAAATTAGAATCTAAAAACCTTTTAAAATGAAATGAATTTGTATAAGTAATAAAAATAAACTAATATCTATAGTTCCCAAATGATAATTAAAGAGTCATTATATATCCATAATTTAGGACTCATTTGGATCTTCTTGATATCTTTCTCACAATTATATAAAAACACTACATTTATTAAACTAGCTATATGATATAGTAAACTATCAATCATAATATAATTTTTTTGATAAACTAGTTTCCCATATTCGATAATATCAGTAGTTATTGACGTCTTGATATGAGTAATAAAACATTTAGTAATATCATATCCAAAATTTTTATGAGCATATTTTATATACTTTTTTTGAGATATAAATGTTCATTCTATATTTTGAGAAATTTGAAAATAAAGGAAAAGAGTTAATTCTCCGATCATGCTCATTTCAATCTCTGATTTAAGAATATTCATAAAATAATAAGTATGTGTTTCTTTGATTGAACTAAATATAATATCATCAAAAAGACATTAATAATAATGATATCATTTTAAAATTTATAAAAATAGTTGGATCTATAATTCTTTTAAGAAAATTGTTTTGTAATAAAAATCATGTTAATTAATCCTACTAGGATAATTGTGATTTCTTATATCCATAAAGTACCTTAGTAATTACGAAAACATGATTTGGAAATTTTATGTTTTCAAAACTAGGTGGTTTTTCTAATAAAACCTTATTCTTATATATATTTGCTATGGAAAAAACACATCACACCCATTTTAAAAAGATTGAAATTTTGAAATGATGGATATGATAGAGTTATATGAATTGCTTCATTTCTAGCTACTAGAGAATAAATTTATTAATATTATATTAATTCTTATGTATTATAACATTTTCATATAACTTTATAATTATATCTAACTATAAATCCATTTACATCACATTTTTTTAAAACAACCAGTTCACACCAATTAGGAAAAAATATTTAGGACATTTAACCAAATTCCACACATTATTCCTTTCCAATTCATTGAGTTTATCAAATATTTATTTTATCAAATATTTATCAACTAAAGCCTCAACAGGAGTCTTAAGATTAAATGGTGATAGAAATTCACAATTTTCACATTCATTTCATAAAAGAAATCTAGTTCTAAATAGATGTTCTATATCGCTAATTATATTGTAACTATGATGAGTTTTAAGTATTTCTCAATTCCTTGGGTTTATGAACGTTTATATTCAACAAGTTGAATATATTTTTTAGGTAATAATTTAGAAATAATTTATTTATTTGTTCTCTCATATTATTATTTTTAGAAAATAGAATGAAAAATATTTTTGTAAACAAAATTTGAATATCTGGTTTCAGGTTGTCTGAAAACTAAAGGATCAATTTCGAAAAAACATGAAATGTTCCATCAACAGTACATGAATTTTTATTAAAAATATTTTAATTATTATATTTTATATAAGAGACTAGAAAAATTCCTTCCATATATATTGGAGAAAATTTATATAAATTACCATTAGTATTCAGAATGATTTATTTACATCCAAAAACTCTAAGGTAAGAATGTTTCGGTTTTCTTCATATCCACAAATCAAAATGATTTTTATTGATAAAATTTCTACGTATAACACACTTTATTTTATAAATGTAATTAATAACATTTTCAACCCAAAAATGTTTAACATTTGAGTATTCACTCAACATGGTTCTAGTAATCTCTCAAAGAACACTATTTCTTCTTTCAACTAAACCTTTTTTTGTGGTGCTCTATGAGCCTAAAATTTATGTATTATAATATTGGCACTATAATGGTCACTATGAATAGTTTCAAAAGTAGTATTTTATCATTTTTTACATGGGATAAAACACATTTAAAATAGAAAAAAAGGATTCTGACTTTTTTTCAAGAAAATAGTCCACTGTGTTTCTAATATATTCATCTGCTAAAATATATACGTGGTATTTTCCACCAATTATTCTAGTTTATGTAAGAACGAATAAATACATGTTCAATAAATATAAATCATCATATTTTAAAAATTCCCTAATATATTTAAAACATGAATTATGTTTCTTCATAAATCAACAAGGATTTGTACGTTTTGAAGAATTAAATCTTATCCATGATAGATCTCTAACTATTCGTTTATTTGAATGTCTGGAAAAAGTTATAAAATATTAATTTTCTAAAATTCAATGCCACAACCATGATTAATCCTCCATTATACATAGGGAATATAGATATTGTCTCCTAATATCTTATATATTATGTGTTTAAACATTCACATTCCTATAAGCAGAAAGAATTAATTTACCTTTTGAAATTTGAATAGTAAATTTTTCATTCATAAATTTATCATGGTAACCATCATCAAATAATTGACTTGTCCTAATAAAATTATTCTTAAACCCCATAAAAAATAAAAAAAATTAAATTAAAGGATTTCTAAGTAGAATAGTATTACATATACAATAGATTTATTATGATCATTATCACCAAAAGTGACTTTCCAACATTTAATTTTTATAAGCATCTAGAAAAATTTCTTATTTTTGTTCATATTCCATGAACATCTACTATTCATGAACAATGTATTTTTGTTATTGGTAATCTTTTTTTTTGGAAAATATAAACGTTAGTTTTTTTCACCCAAACATTCTTAGGTCTATCATTTTTAGAAAATAAAATTTTATGAATCAACATATTTCTAACTTTTCTTAGTTGTTATACTATAAAATATTTGGAAAAGTAATATTTTTAAATCCAAAGTATTGTACATTATTTAATTAATACTCATTTTTCCAATGTCTAACACTTTTCCATTTAGTACAAAGTGGTGCACCTTTTGGAACAAAATAGTTATTTTGAAAATGAGGTTTCTGTTTTATAAAACCAATCCCAATAATACTTCTATGTGGTTTAATTTGTATGTACATGTTATCAAAATTTTCTTTTCTGAAAATTAATGTTGATAATGTTTTTTTTCAGACTCATAATTTTAAAATATAGTTTAACTAAATATTCATCATTATAATTTTTTTAGAATTATATTAATCTAACTCATTTTAAGGTCATAAATTTCTATAGAACCTATATTAATTAATTAATTTTCCTTAAAATGTTTTGATACATCATCTTCATGTTTCTTCGAAACCAAAAAAAATCTCAAAAAGTAGAAAAATGAGAAACTTCATCAAATATAGGTATAATAAAATCATCTTCATATGAATTATCTCTTTCATTATTATATTAAGTGAAAAATTCATCCATAGAGTAAAGATAATTTTAATATAAAGTTATCATTTTAAGGGTTTTAGTGGATACCTTTTCCATGAAGCATTCATTTATCTTTTGAATTTTAGTATAGAAACATAAATTCTATTTATCATCACTACTACTTTAAGTAAAATTTTCATAAGAACTTTTTCATCCACATTCACTCTAAATTTTTGATTATTTCAAACTTATATTTCCTTTATAATCATGTAACTTTGTAGAAAATATTTAATTATGATTCTTTCTCAAGAGTCATGGAAAATCAAGTCTAATATAACCTGGTTTCTTACATTAATAGAATATCATCTAAGAAGAATCATTCTTATCAACCATTTCATTAATATTTTTCATATATATATATAGTTAAATATTTCATTCCAACTATATTATTCATTATCTTTTAACGGTTATCAAGTTCATTATCACTCATTTGTAATGAACTAATTTTAGTATCAACCTTAAATTTCTTCTTTTTTGAAAATTTAGAAACATTCCATATTGATAACTTTTTTTAGAAATAGATGAATTATTTGAAATGGATACTCCATTTTAACTTTATTACTTTGAGGCATCTCTTTGAAATAATTCTTCATATTTCTTAAGAATTTTGATTAGATCATCCAAACTATGATATATCATGTGCTTTGTATCATTGAGAGTTATCCCCTTTGATTCCCAATCACTAGGCATAATCTCAATAATATTTTCAACTAAACATTCATCTATAATACCTTTATTTCGAATGATTTTTAAAGATTTATGATTGTGATAAATTTTTGATGCACCATTGCAATAGGTTTTACATATAGATTTTCAAATCTTTTATAATCATCTCTGATAATTTCAGTTTTGGTTATGATAACTTTGGTTTTCCCAAATTGGGTTACTTTCAAATTTTTCTAAATACTATTCACATCATCATATGAATAAATATGGATATATATGTTTCTCATCAAAGAGCATAATAAAGTATTTATAACTAGATGGTTATGTTTATATTCCATTTTTTGTCATATTTAAAGGTAAAAAAACTTTTTTAGAGTCTAATAATTACCAGTTAACATGAAAAAATTATCAACTCCTTTGTTGAGAATAAATGTTCTTATATGATCTCTGCAATACACATAGTCAGCACTATAAAAAATTGGCTATCTTATTGTATTAAGTTTTTTTAATGTCCCAACATTTAATCCTTACTTATTTATAAAATAATGAATACACTTTCTATAAATAAATGTTAGTGTAAAAATTTTATAGTAAATATAACATATGATATAAAATGCATCAATTTATAAAGAAATATAACCTGAAAAAAGTAGTATAATCATCTATGACACCAAATGTATGAACTAAATAGTATATAATTTCAATAAAATAGAGGTGAATATTAATTTTTAAAATAAATCTAAAATTTTTAATAAACATCTAATATAAGTTAGTTTAATGAAATATTTTTCCAGAATATATTTTCAGAGATAAGAAATGTTTATAATGAATAAACCTTCCTTAAGTAATTCACATGCGAATAAAGAAACTTGTAAAAATAAGTTATAATACTAATTATAATAATAGTTTGTATGAATTATAATATACTTATAAAATATTTACACACTTTAACTTTATTTGTGAAAGAATTTATAAACCCTATCTTTGGGTATCCACTAATTTCACTAATTTGTATGGTTTGTATTTTATATAAAATGAAATATCTCAATATTAAGATCAGAAACAACACTCTATTCCTATTCCTGAAAACCCTTATTCATAATTTCAGATGAAACTCAATATTTATATCCATGAAATACATAGATCATTTAGATCAAATAAACAATTAAAAATATAGAAATTCCAAAGGCATTTACAACATATCATCTCACATATTCTTTAAGAAAATGTCTCTAAAAAGATGGATATATATATATAGATATTTAATTCATTGAAATTACATCCAGTCAATCAATCATTAAAAGGGGGGGGGGTTAATGGCTAAGCTAATGGTGTTGAAGGTGGCTAAACCCGATTCACGATAATTTTCTATATGTACTTATGTACTTACCAATGTTTGAAAAGGTGTTTTTATTCACAAGGAATACACAACTGAGGAGTGACTCAGAATGTTGCCAAGATATCTGTATCTTTGGTTTAATAATCAGAAGTATAATAAGTCAATTTGTAATCTTTAACACCCGCTTTGAATCCAACACTTCATTTAGTATCTGTTTGTGGGAGATTAACTCCTACCTTCCTACAACTCATGAATTTTACAATGAAGTGATCTCATATTAATAAGGAGTTACCAGATCATCCCAACAACTTTAGATAGTATTGGTTTCAAAATATTCCACCTTCTCAAATTTTGGTCCTAGTATAGTCAAAGTCCGCACTTTTATATCCACAAATCTCAAAATTTGTTGTAATAACATCAGAAAAACATCAACTTTATATCAAAGAATTCTACTCATCTTATTCATAGTATTCTCATAGGTTTCTACCCCATTATAGTCTATATGAATTCTACCAGATGGAATCTAAATTGTTTATCTAATAAAATTTTATCTATTCATCTATTGGATTTAATAAATGTTTATCCAGTGATCATGTCTATCTTTTTCGGATTACCTTCATTTGATAGTTTCAATATAACTTCTCATGGGGTAATTAATAATAATTCTACTTCATGAAATCTATAAATCTTATTCCAATGAAATCTGTAATCATTAGTCTAATTTTCGAATACTTTTTCATCTGATTAAATATTTAATTGGTATTCCAATGTTCCAAAACATGTTTGTTTGATTACAAAAAATAATTTTAAATGATAAATTGAAATGTTTCTATCTGAAAAAATAGTTTTTATAAAAAATTATTCATAGATATAAATAATTATAAAATGTAGTATAATATTAAATTTAAAATAAATGTAATTTTATTTTAAAAATAAGGTTTCAATGTGTAGAAAGATATTATTTCTACTCAACATTAATTTCTTGAAAGAAATCATAATTACCAAAATACAGTGGAAACATTCACTATAGTATGGTCTGTTCTTGGAGTGCATGTAAACATGGTAAAAAATCCTATTAAACATAGTCTATAGACATAGTATAACGATTCAATGTTTTTTAATTTTTTCAGATAGATATAATAAATTTAAATTTAAGGTTAATTATGTCATGATCAATCAAAAATATGAACTCAAACACCCATTTTTAAGTAGTTTATGTAATGGTTTGGTATAATGATGAACTAAAATTATAATATATAGGGGAAATATAGTGGTTCTAGAGATGTTTCCAATTTGGGCTTTATAAACCAACCTTTATCGGATTGATTCATCACTAACCTATACTCTAATACAACTGATGGTTTTTGGGGATATTACATTATAAAATTACATTAGAAGAATGAATGATGTAATGTTCCTACTTGGGTGACACTAAATATGTTCCTTGAGCTGGTTCACCTCATGGACTTAGGCATGCCTTCCTATACTCTAGAGGTTACTAAAAAGAAGAGAGGGTCTAAAGATAGTGAAATAGATATACTATACACTTTAGATTATTAATAAATATTTCATAATAAAATATCAATAAATATAAGTGTAAAATAAAAACTAACAACAAATATACAATGAATAAATAACCATATCTGAACATGCTACAATGTACAATAATAGGCATATAGTAGTTAGATATAACATGCCTAGATAGAAATAGAATAAATGATTAAATTAATATAACTTTGGAAGGAAAAATCTATACATGAATAGAATCTACCCACAATCTCCCATGTCTAGTGTTACTGCATAATAAAAAAGTAACACATAGAAAGGTCTATGCCCTACCCTATAGTTATGATTTCTGTTAGGGTACCAATTGGGGGCCAAAACTGGTTGTGAGGTAAACTTAATAGGCCATCAAAAATTGTGTATAATGCAATCTAGTTTGTGAATATAAAATAACGTAGTGTGAACTCATAATTAATAATAAATGAGTAAATAAATGTAATTAAGAAAGGATTAGGTTACTCAGGGATAGCTGGATAACCATACGTACTTTCGCCTAATCTGAAATATCTCTGAATATTATATCATGTGTGTGCCTATATATATATGCATATATATAATCATATATATGAATAGATATACATGAATTGCTGACTACCTAATGCATGCGATCAAGGCATCCACATATATTAGTAATAACAAAATAAAGGTATTATTGTATAATAGAAGGCACAAGACCATGAATTTGAACAAGGGATACGAAGAATCAGACCTGGCCATCCCAATAACTGATTTGAAACTTCATGTCCAACATCCTCATCATAGGGAATGAAAAATCCTTTCCATCCACCCAAATGGTTGTGAAATTCCATGTCCAACAATCAGACTAAGGGGGAATGAAACTTCATATCCAAAAACCCTAATAGAGGTCTCTCAATTGTAATCATTAAGAATGTAATCCAACATTATATATGAGAACATAACAAAGGAGTTTCTTAAATATGTATCTGATATTTCCCAAGACACATGGTAACTACTTTAACTAATGATCATATACAAGTTATTCCTACTGGTAATCTAAGATTCCCTCAAGTATGAATATAAAAGCGTTGGTAATTCACATTCAATAATTAATATTTTCCATGAGAAGTCATTCGTGCCACAATATAGTCATGTTTAAAGAATATAATCTTCATATAGTCAAATGAACTATGCTACCATATCATTTCATTTATAGAAAAATAGGAAGGAAATGGGAAGAACCCATGCCACATATTAAATAGGCAGATAAAAAGGTCTAAGAAAATTTAAATTTCTATAACATAGATTATTTCTGTTTAATGCCATTGAGCCTTACTATTGATAAGAATTTGGATGGTTATGGAATATCAAAAACACATGAAAATTCATTAATTGCATTTTGAAACATTTACAAACGTGTAATGAATTAAGAATTAGGTATTTCATACATTCTATTATACAATTCATTTAAATTTTAATATGATCGGTTGGATACATCAATAATTAATGAAAATGCAATCACACATTAGTGTTGTTTAGTTCATAAGAACATTGGGTCATCTTTGTGTCTGATTGAACCTACCCATGCGGTGGTTCGGGCTATTATAATCAATATCCAACCATGTACAAGCACACTAAGGCATATATAAACGAGGCATGGGTGATCCATTAATGGTATTTTATATTATTGAATCATGTCATGTAAATATTTGGTGTGTGGTATAATGAATCATTTTAAAAATGAAGAAAAATTGGGTGAAAACATGTAGACTACCTACCTTAGGCTTAAGAAGCTTCACTCTCCTATTATTAATATTTTATTCAAGAGGAAACAAAAGAAATAAAAAAAAGATAAATTCCATAAGAATAGGGTATATAATATCATATGGAAGTAATATCCAATTGGAAAAATGAAAATGAAAATGAATCAAAAATAAAGATAATCGAGAGTCTAATGAAGGGAGATCGAACTTTACTGACAGATCATGATTCTAATTCCAAACAATGGATATACCTCTATTCTAATAGAATATGGATAGGGAGAGATTCCATATATGAAGGGGCACTCTGAATGAAAATGGGGATATATGAGTGGAGTAAACATAAAAGACGTAGGGTAAAAATGGTAATTTCCAACCCCTTTTAAATTCCACATGATTTGGAAACATGGTTTTGAAAAATTTACACCAACTGTGTGATGATACTCTCCAAAGGGACACCCCCTCACGTGGTTGCATAATCCCTTCACAATCCATGAAATCCCCTCTATATTTTTTTATAGAAAACTCATAGTTCCGTGTTTCCTTAGGTAAATAGTTTTAAAAATGGTGTAAAATCATTTGGGGACCACATGCTTTATCTTCAAGGTTTTGAGTCACCATGTGAAAACTTTGAGCCTCCCATGTACGTCTAAAAAATATAATTTTTTGGAGCTAGATGCACTAAAAACACATCTAGAATCCAAATATATATTTAGGTACATAAACCCCAGCAAAAACTTCTCTTTTAAGTGATCTAACTCTCATAATTCCAACACAATTATAAATTTAAAATTTTCACCAGACACAAAATAAAAATTCCAAAAATCTCTAGAAAAATTCAACTATTCAAAACATGGGATGTTACAAATTTTCTAGCATAGAACCTCTCACCCTAGAGAAACCATTGGATTCAAAAAAATCCTCACATGAACTACATGGGTCCTGAATTCTTGTATAACCTACCACTTTTCATTTCCCACACCCAATGTGTTTACAAGAACTACTTTAAACACATGGTACATACAGAACTAAAATTATAGGTAACACTTATATTAAAAATTGAAACATTATGATGGTACATACTAGAGATATAATAACCTGATACATGTTCAAATCTTTATCTCTTTCATCAGCTAGACTATTATGCTCCATAATATAGGCTACATCATACGATAGTCATTTATAATCAATGGTACTACCACCATTTTAATTTCTAATCGAAACATGGACCTAACATCATAAAAATTCTTCTAAAATTATTCTTAACTCATGACACCTGCTCTCACATGAACACTCTGATCCTGGTCCTCAATTATATTGAAAAGGTTGAATCCCAATTACTCATGCTTTGATAGGTTAGAAAAGATTTTCCATAAGAATCCCTATCTGAATCTTGCATTGCATTCATTTCCTCTAATGAAATATTCAATTCAGTTTCACAACATCCATATTCAAATAAACTTAAAAATTCATTTCAAACTTCCTTTAGATTACTATTATATAATTATCATAGCCTTAATTTTAAACTCATTATAAAAACCGATTCTGTAACCTTTTTTTTTGTTCCACTAAGGTCATTTTTATCATGATTGACTGACTTATAGTGACATCTCTCAAACAAAAAATTCCCTATTTACTAATGCAATGGAATCAATATGCCTAAATGACTATCTAACAACCAAACTCAAGATAGACTCTTCTCACATGAGGGTCTTTTCATCAACCAGAAGGTCATTTGATTAGCTCGACTTATAATTGACGTTGTCCCAACATACTCAGGATAATGTCAAGAAAGGGTAAATGACTGTCTCTAAATTAAGATTACACAAAAACATTATTGAGGATTACTGTTAATACGTCTGTATATTTATCTCAATAACTTCTCCACATAAATAGGTTTTACATTCGTTAAATCGACCACTGGTGTCAGGCCTCTTGATAAAGTTTGACTAGGTCTAACTATGGATCAATAACCTAACAAAACCCTAAACCCATGATTGTATATCTGTTGGTACATTTTTAATGGCCATTCCCATAATCTACATGTCATATAATTCATGATAATCATTTGATGGCTCAACACTCTATTGATATTTAGTTACCAAGGTCAGTCGATCAACTCTAGACTAAACTATTGAAAAATGTATATCTTAACATTATAAGAATTATTTTGAGGCTCCATCACTTCTCTATAAATTAAAAGTAACCCATGATCATTCTAAACAACCACTAAACTATCATCCTAGAACTTGCCATTCCTCAATGGTTAGGTTCCCACCTGACAATCTAGCCAGCGTATTCACCTGCAAGAATAAAAATATCATTGAACTGTCAACCCCTTGATCATTTATTATATGTATGACTATATCAAGTGTCTGTAATTTTTTTAATCTCACCCTTGAGTTTTAAAACACATCATCATTTTTGGAACCTAAAATCTTTGAATTAACATATTCACCATATTCTAGAAGTCGTTCTAGGATTTTCAAATCAATCATTTATGGTCTTTTCCCATATACATGGAAGGAAATTCTCCCCATCATAAGAGTGTCCTAGATGATATTTTATATCAATGGTAAACTCATCCTATGACACACACTCTATACCATCAAACACGGTTCCTAGAAATGGACAACGTTGTTATACTATGTGATAAATGATATGAGAGTAACCAACCACTACTCAGTGTGCCAGAATAGGTTCTCTCTTAGTCACATGTGTCAATATCATCTCGATTAATATTCATGACCATCATTAGTGCAACATCCCAGTATCAGATTCCACTAAATGCTGCCCCAAGACTAGTTGGCCAAAAGGCATCAAGTGCATCTCGAAAAATTCTAGAGTATAACCACTAGTAGAGAGGGCCTAGGGTGTGTTTGTGGGGAGACTATGTCATCATGTCAAAGTGTAACACAGTGGAATAAAAATAATAATAAATAGAGGAAGTGGATATAATAACTGAATATCCAAAAAAATATAACATCTAATTCAATTACATAACAATGTTGAAATGGAATCTCATATAAAATGATGATCATGTCATGTGTATACAAAATATCCAACACAAGTTTATATACCTTAGTATAATACATTTATCAAAATAACAAAAAGAACAAAATCACTATATTTGGATATAATCGCGATCCATAGCTGGGTCATGTGCTCTCATGGTCCTAAGCATGGTGGAAAGTCAAAAATCTAACTATGGGTGCTTTCCCCAGTCCCTAATGATATCCATATAGTCTGTTCGAGTACCAAAAGACTTCCCAAATAGGTTTTATGATTTAATCCCAATATGTCACCACACAAGGTATATATAACAAATCCTTGTTGTGCAATACAAGCTATAACATGGTGAATAATATTATAGGTATGTCAGTGATGAAGGTAATGTTCCCAAGGAAAAGGTGAACAAGGAATTTATAGACACCTTGGGTGGTAAAGAGAAAAAGGAAGTAAAAAATAAAAAATATATCTTATAAACAAATTATCATGTTACCCAAAGTCATTCCATATAACCTATAGAACAAGACAACCACATTTGAGTCATATAACTTGAAATGTCACATTTACCATGGTCATTCCATATAATCAAAAGTGATAGACCCTACAATGCTTGGTCCACTGTATTTTGAACCAAGGCATAGTCATTGAGTCCCATGACCATCTCAATGGAAATTTGGTTAGGCTTGAATTGGGGCCTAAAGAGAATTTTTATGGACCATATCCACTATAAGCCCAAAAAAATAGATCCAAGGGGTATCAAGGCCTATGGAATACCAAGGAATCAAGACCCAAAGAGTATTATCATACAAGGAATCCACTACTTCTATCATGATATACGGAGTTACATCTAAGGAATCTAATGGAATTATTCAAAATTTATTCCATTTATCAATTCACAATTATTAAATTCAATGAGATTACCAAATCATATATAAATTCAAATTTATTTTCAATCAATGAGTTTACCAACTTGTATAACAATTATTATAATATCCATTTAATTAGTTACTCATTTAACATCATTTAACATATGTAAAATAAGGCATATCGTCTCCTTGTTATCCTAGTTCAATTTATTTTAATTATAATCAGGAATCCTATAAATAGGAAATCTCTTACACACACCCCTTGGGTGGTTCAAAAATGTAAAGGGGTACACCCCATGGGTGGACTAGGTTGGGAAAAACAACCACCAACTAAAGTAAAATGATCTTAAGAGAATCCCTAACATGTTCGATTACATTTAATTCAATCATTAAATTCATTTTAGGGGAGACGTCATAAATTCTAGTGTGATGGAACATGGAAACTATATCTATAAGGCACAAAACCATTTGGGAAAATTATATAACACCAACCGTAGGTATGTACTGGATTGATCATCTAGTATCAACGCCTGATTTGACTCATATGGAGAGATAAATGAAGAACTGATGAAAAACCAAAAAATATGGCATACTAGCTAATATTGAAATAGTGCATCTAATATCAAGGTAAACAAATAATGGCATAAGAGGTTTGTAGTACTTACTGGTTTGGATCCAATGAGATAATTGGTGCTCAAATATGAGTTCTTGTTGACGAAAAGGATAGAAATATATGAATTTGGCTTTGAGGATATCTCATAGGGATCATGGATTTCTAACATGATATAACTAGAATAGGTTTAGGTTTTAATGATTTTAATGGAAAAAAATCATTTTATCCAAAATAAATGGGTTGAATGGTAAAGCCGCATGGTTGAAAAAACCATTCCCAAACTGTGCACCCTCTTCTATGCTAAGGTGGAACCAGCATAGTCACTTCACATGGGTTGACTAACAGTGTGAACACCATGAATTTTGGTTCTACTACACGGTTCTGCGAACGTTTCAAAAAACTTCCATTAAAATTGATTTCGGCATTCAATACGTGGTGGTTCATTCCATTTAGCATAATTTTATGGAATTTTTCGAAGAATGCATATTTTTATGGAGGTTTTTTTCTTTAGCGGTTGTTTCGCATTAAAAAAGAACTATGATCTAGCGACGGTTTTTAACCGTTGCTAAACTCTGAACGTATTACCAAAAAACCCACCACTAAAATGAATACAACCACAACTAAGTAGAATTTTTCCATATTATGCAGTGGTTTTAATAGTCACCATAAAATATACCATAATATAGTAGTAGTTTAAAATGTTGTGAGAAAAGACTATATATAGCGGCAGTTTTATCCACCGCTATATCATGAATTACAAAAAAAGGTGAAGGTTCTGTAGCCCCAGAACCAGTAGACAGAACAACAGAATAGTAACATTGAAAATTTTTCCAGATCGTCAAATTTATCATCAACGTACAAGGAAAAAATACATGTTAAAAATAAAGAATCAATGTACATTGATTCCCACCGAATCATAAAGAATCAACACATTGACCAAGGAAAACAACACATTGAAAGAAATAATACATTTCCAATATTTTGAAATAATCAAACAAGACACAACACATTAAAAGAATCTATAATACATAAATACATTGAAATAATTAACACATTGAAATAATCAATAATACATTTCTCAATAAATTGAATGAATTAATACATTTCCAAATACATTAAAATAATCAATACATTTCTCAATAAAATTTCTCATTGAAAGTATGTTGATTCATTAAATTATTACACAAAAAATTTCCAAGGAAATGTAAATTTAATACATTTAAAACTAGCTATAATGAATCAATATTCTTTCATTAAAATGAGTTTTCACATGATAAAACTAAATCCACCAAAATTAAAAAGAAGATAAATTAATTTAATAATAAAGAAAAAATTCACAATATGAAACCATCAATCATGATTAGACTTTTCATCAAAAATGGTCATTAATGATTCATATCCAATAAGAAATAAATATCCAAAAGAGAAATCCCCCTTAATATTCATAAATGATCTAAACTTACACAATTGAGGATTAAAACTGACTTCGATTTATAAAATGGGTCAATAATTTATGAAATCCTAGGACTTCCAGCACTGATCCCACCCCTTGATGAGATCATGAAAAACTACACAGATTCTTCTATTTCCCTTGTCTAACAAGAATCCACAAAGTCCGAGTTACCCGATTACATCCCCAGGACCAATCCAAGACTAACAAAATAGAGCTTAAAAAATAGGTTTCATGCACAAATAGAGCAAAAAAATCTCCCAAATTGGATATCACACAACACATCAATATTGAGCTCTATAAAAATAGGTGAAAAAATAGGATACTAATCAAACATAGGGTTAGATAGTTAGGGGTTATCCAATATGTTATAGGTTTGAGATATCATTATATGGATAAGTGATATATGACCTTAGTTTGGTTAGAGATAACATAGAATGATCCTTGGTCGGTAGGACTGGGTCATGATGTGATATTTGGATAATGGTATGAAATTTAATATAATGGCTATGGTCATATGAAGATTATGATCTTGGAGAAAACTATGGGGTTTTTTGTCATGACTTGCCCTATAGGGACCCTAGTTGGGACACTAGTAAGCTGAGAGTGACACCACATGTTCACCCCAATAGTTGAAGGTCAAGAAACCAGCATAGAGTAAGAATATCATTAAATTGGTAGAATTTATCCTATTGTACGTGAACACAAACACACACACACACACACAACTCCATGAAAAATGCCTAGGTATAATAAAACAAATCCTATCAGTGTAAAATATTCATGAAGTATCCTCTAAATAATACGTTAGAATGAGATAGATAAATATCCAGAAAAGGAAAAGGGTAAAATACATGCCTAACCAAGAAGAAGGAAAGTAGGTCCCAATATAGAAACAACTGAAAGAGAAAATAAGAGAAGTTCTCAACTCAAGATCCTTATGTCTTACCACAGAACATGGTTAGTGCATTCACTTACTTCTATGTTCTATAGATACTAGGACTACTAAGGACACTATCTACCAATTTTCTGTATAAGAAAATAATCGAGCATACAATGCCCATGGAAGTGTGAGTATAATCATACTTAGTAAGGAACCATGAATATCAAGTGGGAAATAGTATATTATAATAATCATATAAACTTATATATAAAAGAGATAAAAGAAACTAAACATCATATATGATCATAAATAAATTTCAATCTCAATGGCCAGTTGAAACAAAAAATATATATACATGGTTATACGACACATATATTGGGCACCCATTGACACGATTCCATATAAAATATAAGAAAAAGATAAAAAATACTAACATTATACATACTGATACATGAACAAACCCTCTCCACTAATCATTACTCAATGATGAACTCTGTTAATCAACCTCTTCATCTCTATCTCTACTTCCTTCTACTGGTTCCTCTAAGACAATTATATTAAAAAGTAAACAATTTTGAATATTTATATTTAAACTTAAAATCCTAAAAAGTTTGTGAACTAAATGATTTTGATGTTGTGTGATTTACCTTCTCACCACCATCCATCACTGAAAAATCCCCAGGGCCAGATCTGGTCATCTTTTGATATAAATCAAGTAACACATTCTTCAAAATTGAAATCTCAGTCACCTATTCCATAATTGTGTTTTTCATAGAATCTATATTTCTATGAGCATATTGGGGTAGAGAGTTACTAAAAATTCGATTAGATGCACTTACAGTCCATATTTTCCTTCAAAAGACCTCAGATGGTAATGGTCCTAAACCCATCCTATGCACTCGACAAAGATGCTCCTTCCTAAGGACATTACCAAATGGTTCATCCCGGGAGACTGAGTAGGACAGTGTGGGATTGAGATCCAATAGTTCATTATTTTTTACCTATCAATCAAATATCAGTCATATTAGAAGCAGTATATATTAACATAGTGACAACTGATAATAAGTTATTATAATGAAAAATGAATTCATAACCCATCTTATTTGGAAAGATCATTAACAATACTCCCATCCGTTTTTATGAACATTCAACCACACTTCTATCCATAATTCTTGGTGGCCAAAAATCAATGATTACATCAAACAAAGATAAATAAAAAATTTAAAATATTAAATAGAATACATTGTCTAATAAATATTTAAAATAATGAAAAGATTGCCATAGTCTATCGACTTCTAGAAAGGATCATTAACCCCACATGTGAGTATAACATTTATCTTCATCATTCCTATCAGTTAAACAAAGAATATTAAGTTCATAACATATATTTTGAAAACATCATTCATATTTTTTTAAAATGATAGAAAATACACAATAAAAAAACAAAATACACATAACAATGATAATGAATTACTACACAAATGACATAAGTGGTTGATAAATGAATAGATAACTGCACATACAATCATTTTCTCCTTCAATCATGTCATTTTTATGCTCCATCATTACATCATCTAATTCATCCACTCTTTTAAGACTAATATTTTCAATATCATTATTGAAAAATAAGTCCACTTCTTGATATTTATGGTATTCAATATCAGAGGTCAAATCATCCAATTCATCACCCATATCAAAAAAGTATCTTTGTTTTGCATGAGCAACTAAACTTCTTCCTTCATTTGCAACATATTTCACATAATATACCATTTTTTCTAATGATAATAAGATATACGGATCAAGAAGTTCATGGTCACCAACATCTATCAAGTGAGAGAATTTCACGGAAGTAAATTTCACGGAATCTCTATGAACACCCTTGATAATATCTACCAAATTGAATTTGAATTAAATAACTTAAACATGTATGTGGTAAATTAATTGAATAATATTATTCAACATTCTGTAGTATTCAACTTCAGAAAACATAAATATGCCACTATAATATTGTTTCAAACCTTCTTCCTGATCAAATTTGTGAAATCTAAATCCATTCATATTGTAAGCATCAAATATTGTAGCTTGTTTTAGAGGACCATGATCAAGAAACATCAAACCTTCTAACAAATCTTCTTGAATAATAGTATTCATGATCTAAAAAAATTAAAATACATTATTATATTTACAAAATATATGTATCAACCTAATATTTGTATTGATTACAATATTTATGAACTTACACATTGTGCAAACCATTATATAACCTCTTTATGAACATATTTTCTTATACCATTCTAATTTCACGTTCATCCTCTTATTTGAATGTTTTTTTGTATCATATACTCTTTAAAAACGGATCTGCTATTTCATTATTCATCAGCACATATCTATGTTCTTGTAATAATTTCATTTATGTTAGTGTAACATTTGAGCTCATCCCAAATGATTGGCCAATAGAAAGAAGGATTTTAGATTTCACATGTATTTTAGATTGAGCCGATGAGTCATAAACCTGTCAAAATCGATTTAATATTGTCTCAATATCATACAAGTATCTAGAACAAATGGTAAGAAAACTCCTCTTCCAAAAAGAGTTTTGAAATATAGCCTTCAGGTTGAGATTTATTTTTTACATATGATTTTAAATTCCCAATATATTTATGAAATAAAATAAAAAAAATAATTATGTATTTAATGAAGTGCCAAGAATTTTTTACTAATACAAAAAACATATAAATAAATTACCTCTTAATTGGATATATTCATCAACAATGTACAATGCCTCCTAATTTAGATTCCTCAAAAAAATTAATAGTTAAATGCATCATGATAATAAAAAACGACACAAGAAAGATCATCTCCATTTACCATAGTTTCAATATAAATATCTCATGAAGGTTTCCAAGATAAAATGGGTGTATAGTTCTCTCTGATAGTTATCTAAAAAATGTGTATAATTGGAGTACAATAGCAGTTATCTTTTTTGGTAAAAAACAACGAATTGGAAATGGAAGTAATTACTATAACAAAACATGTGAATCATCGATTTTCAATCACTGTAACCTACGATGATTTAAGTCAACACACATTGAGATGTTACTTGAATACCCAACAGATACCTTCATATGCTTTAAAATTTTAAGGAATGTATATTTATCCCTATTTTCAATTTAAAAAAATGCCAAATCATACTTTCTATTCTAATCTGTCCAGAGATCAGGCTTTATGTTTATTTCTGGTAAGTATTTTTGAGAATTGAGATGATGCTTCAACATTCCCTGTACATTAAGAAATGTGAAGATCAAATAGTCAGAAAAATTATTCTCAATATTCATCGCAACAATATTATGCAACAAAAAATTAAATTCTTAATATGAATGATTGAAGAATATACTCATTTCTGCTTTTTTGTGTTCTGATTTCACATGATGATGCACTTTGAAACCGTTTCCCTATTTCATTAAAATGATACACCATCCCCAATTTTGTTTCCACATTATCAAGTTGTTTCAATATTTCATAACCTTTTACCAACTTTTTAGGTGGTCTATAATCAATGAAACCATTGAATTTTGACATGTTTAGCCAAAATCTAGGAGATGCATTGTGAAATCTTCTATGACACAAGAAGCAGCATTTTTTACTGTGAGGTAGCCATTCGGGTTCATACTCATGTTACAAACAGGAAAATCCAAACCTGTTTAAGTGTTCCAACAAGATAAATTCCAAATTCTAGAGAAGTCACTAATGGTCCACTTTAGAGCATCTTTCATTTTGAACATTGTTATATAAGATTCATCATATGTCTCAAAACTATTGCTCTATAACTCCTATAATTCTTCAATTAAAGTCTGAAAGTATACATAAATATCATTTCTAGGAATATTTTGTTAGGACTAATCATTTAAATGATAAAAGACATTTTTTACATACACATCTACGAAGGCAGATTATAAGGGACCAAAATAACCATCAAAATGCTATAACTGGTACTCCAAGTCACAAATGGGTAGAATCCATCGAAAACTAATTCCAATTGAACATTACTAGGATCATATGAGAAATTTTGATTTAATGAATCAAATGTCTACCGTAATTGTAAATCTTTTGGATGTCGCATTAACACACCATTATTATTATCTACAGAATGCCACTTAAAGTGTTCAACTATTTTCGATGACATGAATAATCTTTGTAATCAAGGATTTAAAGGAAATAATGCAAAACATTTTTATTTGTGTTCATTTTTTTATTCTTCATGGTTGTATGGTGATTTATACTTCCAACATCACCCATAGACTACCATCTAGAAGAAGAACAATTTTTGCAGTCCTGTCTGCTTGAATCCTCTCCCCAATAATGCATACAATCGTTGGGACAGACATGATTTTTGGTATAATTCATACTAATATTGTTATAAACTTTTTTCATATCATAAAAAGACTTAGGTATCTTTTCTTCTGGAAAGTAATCACACAAAAATTCCAAAATCATGGACATCGCCTTATTTGTTATTACACATAGTCATTTGATATGGTACAACTTCAACATAAAAGAAGGTTTTGAATATTTTAAACATCCAATATACTACTATAGATTTCCATTTTCAACTAAATCATGAAACACATCTAACTTCTTTGTGAAGTTTTCTCTTACATTAGTCCACACATAATCAATAGGATGATCCAATGATATGTTACAATCTTGGTCTGGTTGTCCTAAATTCTCAAAAACATCACTTGTCATGTTGATATTTCTAGCACCCTCAACTGGTATTTCGGATAGGTTTTTATGTTTAGTTTAGTGTCTTTCAATTCCGAATTCATCATTTATATGATTTTTCATTTCATTTTCAATTTTCAAAAATGTAGGGTGCTCATTCTGTGGATTAACATCAGTACTCAACTTTTCTGTAACGTTCAATTCTCCATACAAAATCCAACAAAATTATTAAGCAGGGAACTGCTTCAATATCATGTGTTAATAAAATTCATCTCTCTTAAACCATCTTCTAAATTTTCATTTATGAAATGGAGATCTTATTCTCCCATCAATGGATCGATTGGAAATTGAAAAATCTAAAAACTTCTCTAAACTGTTAGCATACTAGGGCGTGTTTCTCAGTAATGTGATCCACCTTTTCTCCATATATATCACAATGTTCATACATATTATTAAAAAAATTTAACTCACATAACTATTTCTAAATAGAACATGAGATTCATATATACTAGTTGAAAAAATATGAATAAGTTAAATAAAGTTTTTCTATATAAATACAAATGAAGGGATCATAAATTAATTTTCAGGAATCCAAAAGTTCAATCCCCAAAATTATAAATAATTATATTTATGAAGGGATCAATCATGTAACATAAATTCCTTGAGGTTAAATAATTTTTTGTATAAAATTTAGAGAGCGTTGAAAACATAAAAGAACATTTTGAAAACATTTTTAACATTGACTTAAAATAAAGAGAGACTATGTTTTATATAGGATTAGGCACAAATTAGTCTCTTACAAGACATAACCAACATTTTCCTTTTGTAGGTTCAAGAAAAAACCCAATATTTTCTAAGGTGAAGCCCTATCCTATCACTCGGTCTGTTTTCAGTTGTAGACAAAACTAGTCTATTCTACATGATGGAAAAAACCTTTTTGTTACATTTTTATCAGGTAATAATAACCATACACTAACTTTTAAATGTATATATAACCATTTGTGAAATATAAATTATAGACACTTTTGAAAAATTGTAAAAATATTTAGACTATTAAAATATTTCGATGAAGAAACCGGTGTAGTGTAGTGAACTTTAACCCTTATTTAATTGATATAGATCAAGTAAATATACGGAAACTAGAAATTCCTCAAAAAATTAGTATAATGAATCTATGAAGTTCTAAATTTCTTTCTTATTCTTTATCCAATTCTTTCCTTCGCTTCTATTCAAAGAAAAAAAATCAAATGGATAATATTATTTAGAAAGACATTAAATCTTCTATACAAGGGTGTTTCCTGATTCTTCATCATACATTTAAAATCCAATAGTTAAATATAAAAATAGAAACATATTACTATTTAAAGTATCATGCTCAAATTCAAAAATACTCAATGTATTTCATTCTTAGTATTGTTGTCTATTGATAGAGGCTTTTTACCAATCAAACAGATGAGAGTCATTACTACTTAAATATAATAGGTAAATTTTAGACCTATATAGACCATGTAAGGGTAAAATAACTTTTACATAGGCTGCATAAGTGTACCTCATAATTTTTATAACCTGTGTAAAAGTAACCTTTAAAATATACTGATTGCATAATGATAAGTTGCATTTTACACAAGCTATATATAGGTAAATTATAATTATATGTAAGTTCAAGAACAAAATATAAGCGTTGCATTAGGGTAACTACTTAACTTGTGCAATGGTAAGATTTTACTTAAAATGGTCATATAAAGGTAACTAGAAAAGTCATATAATGGCTATCAGATGATACATAGTGGTAATAAGCATTTTTTAAATCACACATATAGGAAAAAAACATAAATTCCATACACTATCTAATGGTATATAGTTCGCTACCCATTGGTAACTTACATTTTCTTCATGTTGCAAAAGGGTAGCTTAACACTTACGTAAAGGTAAGAAAAACATGCATAAAGGTAATAAACACTTGTTTTAATGTAAGAAAGACTTTTGTAAATGTAAATAATGCTGACATAAGAGTAAAAAAAAGAATAAAAATCATGTGTAAGGGTAAAAAGGTACATATGTGAAGGTAACACACAAACTATAAATTCCATGTAAGGGTATCAAAAATAGTTACCTAAGGGTAAAAAACATTAAACTAAATATGTAAAGGTATAATATAATTTTTGTAATGGTACACCAAATTTAAAAAAGGGTAACATGAACTTTGGACGGTTTACATAAAGGTAAAAAATAATATTTATAAAACTAAATTTTCATATGTTTCAAACAAAAATAATTGAAAAGAATAATAAAAATAATATGAATAAATGGTGAAAATTTAAATAAAAATTAAATTCAATAATATTATCATAAAAAACCATACATAAAAATAAAACAATTAAAATTTAATGATATAAATAAACCTATGTCAATTGATAAAAACTATTTTCAATCTAATGTAATTTTATTAAAATATCCAATTTATAAAAAACCAAATAAAGATGATGGTATTATAATTATAATTCTTCAACTAAAGTAAAACATTAATTCCCATAATCATAAATGATAAGATGTTGGGGAATGAAAACTAACTCAACAAGAGATGTGCTCCATCATTGAATAACATCCCTACTCAAAATTCTAGGAGGTATTATCTATAAACACAAAACATATAATTAAATAAATACATAATTCTATATGGATAACACATAAAAGGATACCCAATTACTTATAAAAGTTTCAAATCATATCAAAAAACCAAATAAAAAAGTAAAATCAATATGTAATTCCTAATCACCCTTGGTAAATTGAATTTTTACACAGTAAAGAGCTAGAAAAAAAATCCCTTTCACTTACCACTCGACCATTGAGGGGTAGTAAGGTAGGGTTTGGGATCATCAGGGAGGGGTGCTGAGGTGCAGAGAGTGATGGAAAGGTGAGGCGTGGAGAGGGCCGATGAGTGGAAGCAATGGGTGGCGGCAGGCGACGATGAGGCTAGGTCTTCAGGGAGACATTGTGGTGGGGGTCGGGGTTTCAGGGGTGTTGTGGGTGTCGGGGGAGGGGGAATGTGTCATGTTTTTAAAAATGTTAACTTTTTATCAGATTTTTGTAAACAACCAACACAAACTTATTTAAAAAAATTAGTGATGGGTTTGTAAACGATATCTAAGTGCTCAGTTTGGTGTAGTGATAAAATGGTCATGAGTAACCATGCTACCTTCCCCACACATTTTCTTCTTACTGTGGGGTCATCCTATTTTTTCAAAAAACCGTGTCTTAGGCTCTAAAAAGGTTCCAGACACACCCAGTACACTCATTAACTCAAAGGGTATTCACATTAGGCCATAAAAATAATTTACGATGAAATTAAAAAGTTCTATATCTTTTAAGAAAAAATGAGATCATATAATATTCCCCCTTAACGAATTTAGACCCCAAATTTCCCTCTAAATGGTGGTCATGAATGGATCAAGAATAAATTCTTCTAATTATTATTTACATTGAACTCTTTCTCCCAATTCTCATCATGTAAATGGTCATGCTTCTATGGAACTCGTACAAGAGGAAGTGACTGGCCTTGGAGAACCACCATTCTTCTATCAACGAGATGAATAAGTTTCTCGTTGAATGATGAAAATACTTGCAACTACACCCCATATAGATGTAGAGCGTCAGATGGGTCTGAGTGATAGTAGCGTAGCTAAGATAAATGGAAGATTTAATAAACTTTCTGGTACCTACGAGGTAATTGCAACTGATATTCTATCGACCTGAATCTATCCAAAATCTTGAACGTCCAGACATATTATGCTAAAATCATACCCTATATCTTGATCTATCTGTGTCCTATCCTTAGGTAGATACGTAAAAAGACCTAATAACCAAACTCAAACTCTATAATCCATCTATGGATATCATTGTAATATTTTTTTCAATATTATGTAGTATCCATCAGCTTTTATATTAACTGGACCCATTCAGAAGTCTCCTTCTTGAGACATGGCCACAATAAAAATTCCCCACCTACCTTTAACTAGCACAAGGTTTATTGACATGGACTACCATAAAAACCCTCATAATGTTCCATATGCTCAGTCTAATGGTAGTTATTATTGTATGAGAATTTAACTAGGGGTATATTTCTGTCCCAAGAACCCCCAAAATCTAGGACTCATTCTCGCAACATGTTCACAAACACCTGTATCATATGCTCCAACTAGACATTAGTCTGAGGGTGGTATAATATTCTTATAGGAACCTATTTACCCAATTCCGTCTGCAAAAGTTTCCATAAACGAGACATAAACTGAGAATCCCTATCTAAAACAATCGTACAATGGACAGAGTGAAGTCATATTATCTCATAGATATAAAAACTCTTAATATGATCCATGTTGATGGTTTCCTTTATTGGAATGAAATGTGAAGCCTAAATTATCCTTTCAACAAAATCCCACATCTAATCTCTACCAAAAGGTGACCTCAGAAAACCAGTCACAGAATCCATCCCAAAATCATCCAATTTCATCTCAGAAATAGAAAACTGCTATAAAATCTTGACTAGCCATAACTATTCTTCCTTTACCTACTGATAGGTGGAAAACCTCATAAAAATATTAGATACATCATGTTACATTACAAATCACTAATAATGGAAAAATAAATCACAATACATATTGGTAAAACAAGCATTCTGTTCCCTAACTAATGCATGAAAATCCCACATAATCTCCTCTCATATTTCCACTGGAACCCAAACACGACTATGGATATGAAGGATCTCATCTTTTCATAGGGTCTCACCAGGAGGTGGGTTCTCACCTTCCACACTCTCCCATAAAACTAGTCCCTCTGAATATGATAGATTCATCATCCTCACTCTATCTAGTATGGTAGAGTTCACAACAAAGTATGGATGATAATCTTCCCCTGAATTTTCTGCACCTCCATATTTATCTCAAATAACAATACTATAAGCTTTCACTCGCTAATGGCTTACTGAACTTCTTTTATTTGAGCCCTAATGCTCAATAAATCAACCATTACATTTCACTTTCCATGATTATAAGCAATATTTTTTTTCAAAATATTATATGTACTCAACCCACCATTATTTCCATAGATTTAGATCAATCTATTTTCATACGTATTTGAGGCTATTGTGGTCTGTCTGTACCACATAATTCTCTCCACATATTTAATTTCTCCAACATTTCAAATCATGGACAACTGAATCTAACTCATTATTGTTCATCCAGTAATTCCTATTTTTTGGCCTCAAATGAAAAGACTCATACACCACGACCCTATCTTTTACATTAGAGCTACTCCAAGATCAATACCTAATGATTCACAATACACATTGTAGCTCCTTCCCTTATCTAGAAGAATCAGGACCAGTACAGAATTTTATATTCATTTCATCTCTTGAAAGTTTGTATCATAGGTATAAGACCATACCTACATCACACCCTTCTTAGTCAATCCCCTAAGTGGTGCTGCAAGGTGTGAGATGTCCTTTATGAAATTCATGTAATATCTGGCCAGCCCTGAGATACTTCATATATCAATGAAGTTCTTGGGATGCTCCCAATAAACTATATCTCTCACCTTATTTGGGTCAACTGGTACTCCTTTCTCTGAAATAATATGACCCATTAATTAAATCTTATACATATAAAAGTGGAACATAGTGAGCTTAGAATATCACAAATTCTCTCTCAGTGTATCCAAAATTATCATAAGATAATTGGCATGGTCATGTCGCTTGTGAGAATCCACTAACATATTTTCCATAAAAATCACCCAAATATCCAAATAAGGATTCAAAACATGGCTCATTAGTGCCATGAAATCCTTTGGCTCATTCATGACACTGAACAGAATAACCAGATACTAATATAGACTATTTCTACTATGAATGGTTGTATGAGGTATGCCATCATGTCGAACACACACTTGGGGGTATCCATATCTCAAATCAATTTTCGAGAACACCCAAGCCCCTCAAATACTATAAAAATATCATTTATCCATGGTATGGGATACCCATTTAAAGGTGAAAATGGTTCAATTTCTGGCATTCCACACATATTTTTAAGGGTACCATCCACCTTTTCCCAAAAAAACCAAATAATCCCATAGAGAATTATTAGGTCGTATAAACGCCTTTGCCTCCAAGTACTGCAGTTGCCTATTGAGATCCTTGAAGTCCATCATATTCATACTATAAAGTGCAATGGATATTGGTGTAGCTCTTGGAACTAGATTAATGTAGAAGTCAACCTCTTTCTTCTGAGGTAAACCAGAAAAGTCATCAAGGTACACATCCATGAAATATCAACCACTAGAGGAAAGTCTGCCTGACATTCTCCTTGATCAAATCTATATAAACTAGAAATATGGGATTTTATCCCACCCATTCCACAATGTTGTGCACTATTTCTACTCACCTTGACATCCTATTCACCCTTATAAATAAACACACTAACCTTTGGGGATATGAAAGTCAATTTCTAGTGATTGAATCCAATGTTGGATCGATAAGATACTAGAGAGTCCATCTATAGTATGACGTAAAACCTAAAAATATCGAGGAATAAAATATTTCATATGAAGTGAATCCCACCAATATCATGGGGGAACTCCCAAAACTGATGCACATCCTCCATTCTAATCTCTAATGGAGTGAAAATTATCATAACATCCTCTGAAAACTGGTCAACAATCCCATGGATTTCCACTATATGTATTGATATAAAACTATGAAATGCATCTGTATCAAAAAGAGAATATACAAAAATAAAATCTACTAATATTTTACCTCTCACCATAGATGGTATCAAACCTAACTCCTTGAGTGTATGCGGTATCTAATATATCTATCTTTATCTGTGACTCAATAAAAAAATCTCTCTACCTAGAGTAGGCCCAATCAATTGTATCATTAAAACTGGTGTGTTGATATTTAGGCCACAACCACCACCACCTCATCCTGATCAATCCATATTTCCCTATCCCCTTTGGTGATGTGAAGCTGAGAAAACCACTCCCAAACCTGGTTTTGAAGAAGACCGACTAATACTCACTGTTAGAGGGAAGGTCCTATAGAAACTCGATAACTTTGTAAAGAATTATGAATACTTCATAACTATCATAACGACCAATTCCAGACGCATGAAATCACTATCCCAATATACTCTTAGAGACCCAGGGAAAAAATTAGTAATAGAATCCATTTTTTAAACTCCTCCAACCCTTGTCTTGTATCCTTTCATTCTGGTTCAAAACATCCCACTGACACATTGCTTCTCTCTAATGCATGTAAGTCATGAACATCACTCTCTTATTCGTAGGTTCCTCAGGATGATAAATTATTGAAAAATTCATCTCAATAAATATCTAAATATCCTATTTTCCAACATCCCCTAAAAATGTGGGAGTGTTCAATCACTGCAACACATGTGTCAGCTCATCCATAGATGAGGTAGGATGCGGTGCTCCCTAAAAAGTCTGCATGCAGTGGAAAATCACTCTCATAACTATAGCGTAACACCTATGTTTAGTATAACTACTGGTGCCTCAACTGGAAATAGAAGAGGATCCACTAGTATCCCATGGAAAAATGGCTCTAAAGTGTGGTTATCTCCACCTTTCTGATGTATGACTAGAGGTCATCATGGTGGCATGTCTATATAATGAAAAACAAATACCTATAAAAGATTTGATATCAAAATCACAAAACATGATGAATAGGATAGTTTAAACACATCCTATAAATAGTTTATACCACATAAAATTCTCATAAATACAGGACGTGTGAAAAGAAATAATCCCAAACATCATTATATTCACTACCTATATCCCACTCAAAAGTGGTATCAAGTTCAAGTCTCCATTTCATAGTTTCAATTTCCATTTCATTTTCAAATTCGCATGACATTTGATTTTAAATAGTTGAATCATATGGTTCACAATTTCTTATCCGGAAGGGCCCATAATCTATATGAACTGAATTATAGCATCCAAATAACTCACAACATAAAACATCCCAATCTATATAGATCTTGGTCTATGGCTAAACCTTCCGCAATTGGCGACATAGGGTGTCTATTTTAGACTAATCAAGAAAACAATACTTAGGATACGATAGTAACACTAAGAAAAACCATGTTTTCAAATTCAATACATAGAATATCTTTCAAAATAGTATTTATATCTACCACATCACTTATCAAAATATAATGCAAACATGAAATTCACTTTATATGATATGGCATTATGCTTGTCTTGTGATTCCTATAAAGTGTCTAATATGATGCATGAGTCGGAATACCCTCATATCAACAATTTTGAAAAAAATATAATCCAAATTTATATCAATGATAAAATCAAAATTCAACTACATCACCCAATAGTGGAATAAAATCAACTATAATAGTCCAAATCTAGAATAGAATAATTTCAATTTGATGCAATTTGTCTTTTTCCCACACGTGGGTTAGCTACTGCCATGCCCAACTCATAACCAAATTATTTTTCCTTCATAATCCCTTTTCTATTAACCTAAAATTTTTAGGTAGAAAATAAATACCTTTTATATCATTAAGTAACGTCCTAGACCTAGATTCCATGGAATGGTGACCCGAGCCTGGTTGTCCATAAGGCCTTAATTGCATCTCCCTGAATGCCAAAGACTGCCGACTAGGAGTGAGGGACTATGGTGTTTCTGTGGGGAAAATATTCACTCATTTTAGAGTTTAAAATAGTTGAATAACAATAATAATAAATAGCATTAGAGTATATAATAATTTAATATCAGACGGAAGATAACATCCTAGTCAATAATATAACAATACCAAAATGGAATCTCATATACACTGGTGATCACGTCATGTGTCTAAACAAACCAAAATAGGTATAAAAAAATCAGTATGATTCATTTATAAAAATACTAAAAATACCAATATCACTGCCTCCAGATATAGTCATTATCTGTATGTCAGTCTCATTCTCTCCTGCTCCAAAACAAAGAATTAATTCAAGCATCAAATTGCAGGTGGTTACCTCAGTCCCTACCAACAAAACCCATAGAGTTTGTATGGTTACCCAATTTTGTTCTTGAATAGGGTGTGAGATACAATCCTAGAAGTTCACCACCCATGTTTTCTAGAGAAAATCATGCTTTTTTAGTAAAATATAAAGTAGAGTTCATAATTCAACAAATATGGAATTACTGAATATAAAGTGTCGAAGGAAACATGTAAAAAAACAAGTTATATTGTAAAACCATAAAATTCTCCATTGAAAACAATATTAAATCTCTTATCACAAGGAAACTATAGAAAAAAATTAAGTAAGCACAAGGACCATGCTGTATACACAATATATCATATTTCATATAACCACATTGTATAACATGTAGATCAAAAAAACTATTGAAAACACATAAAACCTAATATGAAATATATACCATGGTTGTTCCATATAATTAGAAGTTTCAGTCCCCGTAAGGCCAGATCAATGGTATAGTGAACCAAGGCATCCTCTTTGAGCCTCAGTAGCATCTCAATGGAAACACGGTAAGTCTTGAATTAGGATCCAAGGAGATTTTTAATTGACCTTGTCCACCAAAAGCCCAAAAATACCAGATCTAAGGGGTAAAAAGTCCCATGGTATCCCATATAATCAAGACCCAATGGTAAATATCATGCAAGGAATCCACTACCGCTATCAATATCCGAGGGGTATCATACAAGGAATCTAATTGAATCATTTAACGTTTGTTCCATTTATCAATTCACATGAATTCAATTCAATGAGTTTACCCAGTCATATATCAATGATCATTTAATTTCTATCAATGAGTTTATAAACTAACATGATTTTTTTTATAAAAATCCATTCATTAAATTAATAATTTCAAATCATGTCACAAAAGGAAAAGAAGGAATATTATACCTAAATTATCTCAATTAAATTCAATTCATTTATAATTGGGATTCTTAAAATTTTGTAGGCTCCTACCCACACCCCATGGGTGGTTCAAAAATGTTAAAGCAAGGGCACACCCGATGGATATCCCAGTATAGGGAAATAACCAATATCAAAACTAAAAGAAATATAACGGTATCCCTAACATGTTTTGTTACATTTAATTCAATCATTATATTTATGTTCGAAGTGATAATGGAATTTCTAGTGTTCTGACACATAACAACTTTCTCTATAAATCACCAAACCACTCAGGAAAAATATATACCACCAAATGTAGGTTTTTAGTAGAGTTTTTATCCCGAATCAAATCATGATCGGACTTAGATTTGGAGAAAAACAAAGAACGGATGAAGAACCTGAAAATACGGCATATTAGCTCGAATCAAAATACTACAGTTGATACCAAGGAAAATTTAAAATACCACAATGGAGTGTATTACTTACTATCATGGATCAATATGAAGATCGCCACTCAAATATCAATTCCTATAGAATAATAGGATCTAAAGTGGTCAATTTGGCTTCAAGGATCTCTCAAATAGCTTAAGACTATCCAATGTGAGAGAAATAGAATATGTTTTATGTTATCATGAGTTTTTAGGGAAAATTATTCATTTTACCCAATATATCTTTTCTGTATGGTTTGGCCGCATGGTGAGACAAACCTTGCTACAACTGTGTGCCCTCTAATGTGCTAAGGGGGAACCCGTATAGTAACTGTACACAGTTTGAGTTATAGAGACCTTACTTTTCATAAATTATATTTAAATAATTTTTATGATAAACAACATAAAAATATTACACCATGAGGATACAAAGGTTTAGTGTCTTGGTAAAACTAGGTCCATACATAACTTTTATAACATAAAACATAAAAATTTATTTAATTTCTTCTTCTCTAGCTTATTATTGGCCCTTGAGTTCTCTATGGCGACATGTAATCACTTGAGGATATACATAAAAAATAATTGATTTAAAAGGATAATAAAATGATTAAATACAACATGGGGTGGTCATAATCATTATCATTACAGCATTGGCATAGGATCATAAACATGATATGATGAATAAATAAATGGCTTAAAAAGTGGTAATGCATAAAAATGAAACCTTATGTCTTATTGGTTGACTTCCATACATAGTATTGAACAAAGATAACAGCATGTTCACACATATTTCACTTTAACTCATTATATTAATCACATTACCCAATTCATTGGAGTGTTTTATAATTCCAGACACACCTGACACATAATAATATCAACATTGCACTATATAATTTCAGACCCACCCATCACATCATAACATTAACACTATCATGCATTCCACATAGAATTTAATTAACCATGGAAATAAATAAAACATTTAAAGGAATTGGTTTCATTTCATAAATCATAATTTCATAAACATTGGGTTCTTAAATGAAAGAGGGGATAACATACTTGATACAAGGACCATCAACATTGAGTGAGAAGTAAAAGGTGTGTTTTTGAAAGAAGGGTTCTTTTGGAAAAAAATTTGATTCACATATAGTATAGTGTAAAATAGTAATATACTAGATAATCTAAGATAATGATGAATAAATTATTTTTAATTAATAACCATACTAAAAAGGGAATGAAATAGGAAAACCCGGAAGAAGGGAAGTTGGGTTTGAGACTTCCCCTTAGCTCGTGTCTGAACGCTTTCATCCCTATAATGTCCAATATAAACACATTAGTTTTATTAATTAACACTTAAATAGACTTTTATACATTGAATTTATTCATTATGGTTTTATAATGTTTTTTATTTTACTTTGGATGAGTTATAGAGTTTAAATTCATTGTTTGGGAGTGTTCTTTTCCATAGCTTTCATGAATGGTTCACTTGTACACATGAATGCATGTTCATGTCGAATTTGGATAAACATAAAATATATATATTACATAAAAATAATTATATTAAAAGATTTTAAATTATATTATAAATAATTTTTTTATATACCGTGAGGATGAATCATTAGTTAAAATCTAATGATGATCAATTTAGGTTAATTTGGGCAGTTTTGGATCATAATTTTTTTTTGTTTTATCATTTAGTATTGTGTATAAAAGTTGTTTCCACAACATAAAAGGGGTTATAACATAAATATTGAAATATTTTTTCAACCATTTAATAGTTTTATTTACATATTTGAAGGAGTTTACTAAAAATAAAGGTTCATCGCCCACGATGATGGTAAATTGGCACATCATGGGTGAAGATTTCATTTGTTATTAAAAAAAAGTGAAGGAGGGAGGGAGGAGTATAGTGAATAATATTAATTAACATTTTTCAATAATATTATATTAATCATAATGGATTTATCATGACATTTAGATAATAGAAGTTGAGGATAAGAGAAGAAAAGAAATGAAATTGGAAAAAAAATTGATGGAAAAGAGAGAGAGAAATTACCTCTTGAATTATCCTTTGGAGATCCTCCTTAATGAACCTAGTATTAAACATTGTAGGAGACCAAGAGCTCATGGACGTGTGGTAAGGGATAAAGAACATGTTACGGAAGAATTTGGAATGGTCTTGAAGCTTGATAGGTGTGAGGAAATGAGGATGTCGGGGTGGTATTTATAGTAGAGGGGTGGGGTGTTTTCCCAATATTTAATTCATTTGTTTATTAATTTCCCTCAAGAAAATAAATAATGATGATTCTATGAAAAAATAAATTAAATAGGGCATGCGAGTTAATGATTTGGGAGCTTTCATCACTCATGATGTTTGGAATAGTGGATTTAATTTACAATGTATTACTACATTAAATTACCATATTTTAGTATTCACCAAAAATTCATGTATTTCAAAAAAGATTAAATATTTCACCCTAACCATTTTCAATGTGTTTAATTAAAAAATGAACTCAATTTTTTGAAAATAATTTTCTTAATATAATTAATTTATTTTATAAATGAAATCATAATTTACTTGAAAAATACAAAATTTAAAATTGAAACTACTTTTCTAACACTTCTAAAAATTAATTAAGGTATCATAAAATAATCATATAATCGTAAGACAGAAAAATACTTTTTTATGAATAAATTTTATGAAAATAAATTTTCATTTAAAATATTTAATTAATCATTTAATATTCATGACATAAAAAAATAACAAAAATATAAAATAATTATATCATATTTTCACTTATAGGATTGATAAATTATATTTATACTATCATTGGTAAGGATCCTAGTCACTTGGCTGATATGACACTCATAAGGGTTGTATAACTATTCATAAGGGTATTTTTATATTCACTAAAAAAATATTTTTCCTTTTCGGACTCCAAACATCTTACTGATTGCAACCATGTATGTCAGGTTTTTAAAATTCAAATAACAGAAGTGCCCAAATTATGTTTAAAGGTCATATAGAATTTAGTAGTTCATTTAATAATGATGTGGAATTTTTTTTCCTATGTGATTTTTTGTGATTATACTATATGATAATACTATGAATGGGAGAAATTGCATTGATAAAATTTTGGTTGTTACATTCTTCCCCTATTTTTAAATTTCTCCCTCAAAATTTTGATTTTCCTAAATAGGTGAGGGTACTTATCCTTTATCACATCCTCTGGTTCCCAAGTTTCTTCTTCATACTTATGGTTCCTCCACAACACTTTGAAAAGTTGGTTTGTCTTGTTGCGTAGAGCCTTATCTCTCTGGTACAAAATCATAACTGGTTTATCATCAAAAAAGAGACCATGTTTCAGCTGTACCGCCTCTGAGTTCATTAGATGTGAAGGATCTGATATGTACTTCTTCATCCGTGATTCATGAAACACATCATGAACTTGATCCATATTCTATGCAAGGGCAATCCAATATTCCATGGCTCTTATACGGTCAAAGATCTCGAAGAGGCCAATGTACCTTGGGATTAACTTCCCTTTCTTCCCAAACCACATAACTCTCTTCCATGTTAACATTCAACGGAATAATTTATCTCGAACATTGAACTCCAAGTCCCTTTTATGGTTGTCCAAATATCTCGTTTTCTGAATATAAGTAGCTTGGATATGTTATTTGATGAATTGAACCTTCTTTGACATCTCTTTCACAATATCAGGACCAAATAGTTTTTCTTCACTAACTTTTTCCCAAATGTTTGGAGTTCTCAATTGAATTCAATATAGAGATTCATATGGATCCATTTGAATACTCGAGTGGAAGATATTGATGTATGATAACTCAACCAACAAGAGATGCTGATCACATTCACCCTTGAATTCTAGAGAAAAGGATCTTAACATTTCCTCAAGTGTATGAATAGTTATTTTATATTTTCGCTTAGTTTAGGGGTGATAGGATGTGCTGAAATTCAGTTTAGTACTGAAGGCAAGTTAATAATCCTCCATAACTTAGATGTGAACCATGGATCACAATGAAAAACAAGTGAGTGTGGACCCCCATGCAGTCTCACTACTTCCTCCACATATATATTTCCAAGTTGTTCAAGAAATAGTTCTTCTGGAATAGTGATAAAGTGGGAAGTCATGGTGAGTTGGTCAACCACAACCCATATTGCATTATTTTAATTGGATGTATTTTAGAGACCTATGAAAAATTATATAGTGACATTTCCCATTAACACATGGTTATAGGCAATGGATGCATCATCCTTTGGTATTATATTGCACTATTTTAACTTGCTGACATATCATGAACCTTGAGATATAATCAGCAATCCACATCTTCATGTTGTCCAAGAAATTGGGCTCTCGGATATCACAATATGTCATGGTGCTACCAAGGTGGATAAATAAAGCTGAGCTATGTGTATTATCAAATGGATCCTTATTTTACCTAGGTGATGAGGGAACAAAAAGGCATGTTTCAAACCTAATCACACCATCATAGTTGATATTGAAATTATGTATCTTACCTTCCTTTATAGTATTCACCACATTTTGTATCTCCAGATCATCCTTGTGTACCTCCTTAATATTCTCTTGGATAGATGGTTGTGAAATCATTTGGTAAAGGTAGGAAGTATTCCTTATTATTATGATTTCTAAATCCATCCATTTCATATCCATGAATATAGGTTCTTTATAAATTTGCAACATGGATATAGTAGTAGGATCTTTTATGCTAAGAGCATAAACTACCTTATTCACCTTTCTAGGATGATATTGAATAGAGAAATCATAGTATTTGATTTGATATAACAGTATATTTTGACACATGTTGAGCTCCTATTGTGTTAATATATACTTTAGGCTCTTGTGATCAGTATATATGTAACACTTCTCACCATATAGGTAGTTCCGCGAGATTTTCAAGGAAAAATTCACAGCTTCTAGCTCCAGATCATGCATCAGGTAGTTCTTCTCATGGATCTTAAAATGTTGTGATACATAGGTATCACATTATGATTTTTCATCAGTACACAACCCAATACATTCTTGTAATTATCACTATATATCACAAAACATTCTCCAATTTTTAGTAATATGATTACAAGTGCAGTGATCAGTCTTCTCTTTATCTCCCTGTAAATTTCCTCACATTCTTACATCTAGACTTACTTCACCCTTTTCTGTGTTAACTTAGTTACCATGCATGACAACTATGAGAAATATCTCACAAAATTTCATTAATACCTATCTAATCTTAGAAAACTATGGATTTATTTGACACTAGAGGGTCTGGGACATTCCTTGATCACCTTTGTTTTTTATGGGTCAACAGAAATTCCATCACTTGTGATCACATGTACCAAGAACGTGACTTATTTCATCCCAAAGTCCCACATGTTGTACTGGGTGTAAAACTTCTTCTTTCTCAATGTCATCAACACAATCCTCAGATGTTCTTCATGTTCTTTCTAGATCTTGCAGTACATGAGAATATCATCGATAAAAACTAACATAATTTTTTCAAGGTAATTTATAAAGACTTTGTTCATCAAATCCATGAAGATTGAAGGGGAATTATTAAGTTAAAAGGGAATCACCAAAAACTCATAGTGACCATACCTTGAATGGAAATAACTCTTCTGAATATCTTATTTCTTCACCTTTAACTGATGATATCCATAATGATTATCCACATTTGAAAAGTATTAAGATCCTTACAACTGATAAAAAAGTTATCAATCCTTGGAAGAGGATACCTTTTCATTATGGTGAATTTTTTGAGTTCCTAAAAATTGATACAGAGCCACATTAATCTATCCATTTCCTTCACAAAGATAACTAGAACACCCTAAGCTGATGCACTATGGAATATGAAACCATTGTCCAAATTCTCTTGCAGCTGCAATTTGAACTCCTACAGTTCGATAGGATCCATCCTATAGGGAAAATTTGAGATAGGAGTAGCTCCAAGTATGATATATATTGAGAACTCTACCTCATGATATGTGGGAATTATAGGTAAATCCTCAAAAAATACATCACTTTATTCCCCTACGATGGGAATTTTCCGTAGGCTGACACTCCCTTTTAACTCAACTATTTGAGTGAGGTATGATTCTTTACATGGAATCAAAAACAACACCATTGAAGGATTCTCCAAATGATATTCGTGATATTATTTGAATTTGTAGAGGAGTATGGGATTGTTCAAAATATGAAAGGATATTTCCTTTTCCTAGTTATTGATATGCAATCCATGTAACAAGATTCAATACATTCCCATTATAGCATCGAATTCCACCTAATGAAGTATCATGATATTTTAGGGAATAATCTTCCCACATACACCAATAGGAGAAGAGTAAAACACTTAGGTTGCAATGATTGCACCACTTGGTGTTTTTACAGATATATCTACTTCAAGGTTTTTGGGGTTTGATTCAATAGTTCTAGAAAAATTCAAAGATATAATGGAATGTGTATAACTAGAATCAAATAAGGGATTGTCCATTATTAAGTGAATATTAAGTGTACCTTTTACCAATTCATTTTCTTGGTCAACTTTTGTAGTAGTGATGGAATAAGCATTCCCTTATTCCTTTGTATTTTGTGTCTGCTGATGCTGATTACTCACGAGGACATGAGGTTTAGTTCTCTAGCTTTATTGTGCCCTTTCTCCTAGCAGTTGTAGCATTGGACCACTGGTGGTGCTTAGAATTACTCCACCAAATCCTCGTACCTTCTCATGTCTTTTCTTCACTCTTGAGATTGGTGGAATTTTCCCCCACACATGAAGAATTTCTATTTCCCTCTGAGGAAATTACCATGATTCTTCTTCCCACATTTTTGAAATGTGGGTGGTTGAGTTTTCCTTTGACCCTTATAATTAGATCCTCCAACATGAAACTATATCTTTCATTTCTTATCAACATAGCCATGGGACCATTCTCGAAAATCCATCTCCACTTTGAGATCATATAGAAATACTTATCCATAACTACCAATGTATTGAATTGAAATATCCTTTCGAAGTTGTGGTTTTAATCCACTATAGAATCTATCAATTTTGTTGTCATTGTTGATAAAAAATCCAAAATAGAAAATTGAAAGCCTTGTGAAATTTTCTTCATAGGCCGTGAAAGATTATTTATCCTTTTTCCATAACTCTTTGAATTCTATATCAATATTTGTACGAAGACTTCAAGGAAAATAATTTTTAAGAAACATTATCTTAAAGTCTTCCCACTCTATCTCTTTAATTTTGTCTTCTGTCATGGTGTACATATTCAAATCCCACCGTTGTTCATAATATCCATCGATATGATAAACGGATGGAGTCACCTTCTCCGTATTAGAATAGTGAAGCACCAAAAAAATATTCTCCATTGATATTACCCACTATTCTAAAATAAGTGGGTCATATGATCCCGTAAACATCAGAGGTCATTGCTGTATAAAACACTCGATAGCCAGTTTCTCCCTCTTAGGTGAAGGAGGATGTTCCACATTATTCAGGTTATAATTTATAAGATGAGAAAATTGGGTAAGCATTTCCATGGAGTTTTAAAATCCACGTCCCAACGCATTGGGAATTTCATTCAAGAAATCGATTCATTTTTCCACACATGGGTTGTTGGTTGGGTTTCTCTTCATTCACACCATTTTGTAAAATAGAAAAGGTAATAAGAAAACATACGTTAACCAGATATGAATAAATAATTTATTCATTTGTGTTATTAAACATAAAACCTTATCTTATGGGATACCTACTTTTTGAAAATCCACTTGTGTGCATACATATACTTAGTCTAATACTAGTGTTTTTACTCAGTCTCTTGAATCATAATTCCTAAATTAACTAAACCATGCATTTGATTCAAACTATGGAGACCCTATAATTATTATATTAATTTTACATCATTTTACTAATAAATAACATAAATAAATTACACCATGAAGATCCAAAGGTTTAGTGTCTTGGGAAAACTAGGACCATACATAACTTTTAAAATGTAAAACATAAACCTTTAAATAATTTCTTTTTCACTAACTTCTTATTATCCCTTGAGTTCTCATTAATACACATAATCACTTAAGGATATACATCAAAAGGGGCGAAATAAAATCCCTGTTAGAGGATAATAACATGAGATAATAAATAATGGGTTGATCATAATCATTATCATCATAACATAAGCATAGGATCATAAGCATGATAAGAATAATTAATAAAAGGATTCAAAAGTGGAAATGCAGAAAAATAAAACCTTATGTAATGGTGTTTAACTACCACACATTGTTGGGAAAAAAACTAGAATCATGTTAACACATATTTAACTATAACTTAAGAGATTAATAACATTACCCAATTCATTGGATCATTGTATAATATTGGGTGCACCTGTCACATCATTACTTCAACATTACGCTATATAATTCTAGGCACACCCATCACATCATAACATTAACATTATCATGCATGAAACATAGAATGTATATACATTTTGGACATAAATAACAAATTTAATGGAATGAGTTTCATTTCAGAAATCATAAATTCATAAATATTGGGTTACCAAATGAAATAGGGGATAACATACATGATATAAGAACCATCAACCTTGAGTGAGAAGTAAAAGGTGTGTTTTTGAAAGAAGAGTTTTTTAGAAAAACATAATGTTTGACAAAAAATCAAGTAGAAAACATTTATATCCATGAAATGGTAGGATAATGTTGAATAAATTATTTTCATGGAATAACCATACTAAAAATATAGTGAAAGAGGAAAACCTGGAAGAAGGAATGTTGGGTTCGATAATTTCCCTTACCTTGTGTCCGGACGCTTTCTTCACTTTAATGACTTATATAATCACATCAGATTCGTTAATTAACACTTAATAAACATTTTAAAAATATAAATGATTCATTATGTTTGTATGAATATATTTTATGGGATTTTTTATGAGTTATAGATTTTAAATTCATTGTTCTTTTTTGTTGTTTTTCATAGTTTTCCAGAACTACTCACTTGTACCCATGAATAGAAGTTTGCGTAGAGCATGGATAAAAATATAGAATGATATTAAATGATATTAATTATATTACATGAGTATATATTATCTTATAATGAATGTTTTTATATTCTATGAGGAATAATCATTAGTTAAAATTTTATGATGATCGTTTAAGGTTAATATGGGCTGTTTTTGGATCACAACAAACATGTTTTGTGTCATCAATTAGTTTTATGTATATAAGTTATTTTTATAACATAAAAGGGGTAAAATAAATAAATATTAAACTATTTTTTCAACCATTTAATGGGTTTATTAACAAAATTAATGGCATTTAATGGAAATGAAGGTGCATCTCCCACGATGATGGTAAATTGACACACTAGATATAACGATTTCATTTTTATAAAAAAAGAGAGAGAGGGAAAATATTATAATGAATAATCTTTCATTAACATGATATAATACCACTATTTAAGTAATAATAGAGTTATAATGACATTTGGAT
This sequence comes from Viscum album, assembly GCA_963277665.1. NCBI lineage: Eukaryota > Viridiplantae > Streptophyta > Magnoliopsida > Santalales > Viscaceae > Viscum > Viscum album. The sequence goes on from OY728128.1 coordinate 846,809,106, forward strand.
AATATAATATGAGGATAAGAGAAGAAAAAAATGAAGTTTGAAAGGAATTTGAAAGGAAATAGAGTGAGTGAAATTACCTCTTGAATTCTCCTCTTGGGATCCTCCTCCAAGAACGTAGGATTTGTATTTGGATGAGATCAAGAGCTTCTAGTTGTTCGAGAGGGAATATTTAAGCGGTTTGGGAATAATTTGGGCAAGGCTTGAATCTTGAGAGGTGTGAGGAAATGAGGTTGTGAGGGGTGGTATTTATAGGGGAGGGGAGGTGTGTTTTCCCAATATTTAATTCATTTGTTTATTAATTTCTATCATGAAATAAAATTTTGATTATTACATGACTAAATAGAGTAAAGTCCAAATTTGTGTTTGTGATTTGGGTGCTTAAATTACTCATTATGTCATGAATAGTAGATTTAACTTATAATGTAATAAAATCTTAAATTGTCGTATTTTACTATTCACCAAAAATTTAGGTATTTCCGAAAAATATCAAAAATTTACCCAAACCATTTGTTAATGAGTATAATTCGAAAATGAACCCCACGTTAAAAATAATTATCTAAATATGTGTAATTTTATTTTTAATTAAAATATTAATTTATTTTAAAAATACAAATTTTAAAATTAAATGTGTTTTTATCAAACTTTTAAAAAATAATTAAGCTCTCATAAAATTATCATATAATCATAAGAATTCAAAATATCTGATTACGAATAAATTTGTTGAAAATTAATTTTATTTTAAATTATAATATTAATCATTAAATATTCATGACATACAAAAATACCAACACTATAAAATAATTATATCATATTTTCACTTATAGGATGGATAAAATATATTTATACTATAATTGGTTAGTTTCATATTCACATGGCCAATTTTGTATTCATAAGTGTAATATTAATATTCAAAAGTGTAACATTACTATTCATTAGGGTACGCTACTATTCATTGAAAAATTATTTTTCCCCATCAGACTTTGAACATCTTACTGGTCACAATTATGTATGTCAGATTTTTAAAATTCAAATTAGAGAAGTGGAAAAATTATGGTTAAAGGTCACCTAGAATTTAGAATTTCATTTAAGAATGATATAGAATTATTTTTCCTAATGAGATTTTATATTATTATAATATATGATATTACTATATGAATGTATAAATTTCATTGATATTGGGTTGTTACATGACTAACCATGCACAAACTGTGAATTTTGGGCCCGCTAAAAGTTGCATGTTCCTCACATAGGCATGTGCCTCCATCCAAGTGATTTCCTAAAATTGTGCATCCTGTAGCACCTCACTATCCATACCATTATGTTTAGGAGTAGCTATGACACCTAACCCGCAGGGTTTTTACTAACCATGTGGCCTTCCTTTTTCCTAAATACTTGGGTTACGGGGTCCAAACAGTCCCCATAAACACCCGGTACACCCATGGCCTCAAAGGATATTCAAATTAGGCTATAAAAACATTTAAACTAAGATTAAAAAGAAATGTACCTTATTGGAAAACCATGGATATTATATTGATCATTAGGCATAAAGTAAAAAAACAACTCTGGATTGGTATTGTTATCGCACTCGATCCATTTTACAACATTATCCTAGACATTAGAATAACTCATCCTTCTTACAATGGATACGGTCTACATAAATATCTCTAAGATTTAAGATCCAGTTCACTATAGTCTATATATTTCCCATGACATATCCTTATTGAAATCATGATCCTTTTTAAAAGCAGTTTTGAAACATGATAATAAAGGTGTTACTTGACCTTCTTTCTAAAATAACTTGTAGTTTACGACATTACCTCTTAACTCAGTGGTCACGTAATATAATAATTCATACTACAATGATATATTAATAAAATACAGCTGATACAGATTCCTATTATGAGATATCGTGCACATGAGACAACTAAGAGTTATTTTATCTAATTGACAATTAACAGGATGACTACACTCGAGTCATAAATCATTTGAAAAGAGAAAGGTCGCATGACCACCAAAGAGGTTCACTACAACCAAGGAATTTCTAACCCACTAAACTAGATCATTACACGATGCTTGAATTCTTCACAAGGTTTAACCTACCAAACAACCACCCGCCGACACTGGGGTTTTTTCCTCACTAAGAGTCCCACTCGGGAAAAATGGTACACAGATAGTGCCGCAATTCAGAAAAATTTAACAGGAATTTAATTGTTTTAACTTACCTTTTGTGGTTCTAACTCATTATGTTTGGCCCCTTACCTAGGCACAATGATTTCAAATTATAATTAGGTCATTCCAAGAAGATTACATGTCTTACCATCCAACTTTCCAAGCATACTATAATGATAGAGGTTCAAATGAGACCTACGGACAACATCCACATTATCATCGATATAAAAACATAGGGAAACATTTTAACTACCCTTACATGAGGATTAAATCTATGAACACCCCTAATAGAAATAATTTAATCTCCTACATCAATTTAGATTTTATTTTTTGGCATTTAAAAGGATTAATATTAACAACTTCAAGTCTAAGTCATATATGAAAAAGTTATTGGTACTTTGTTTATCCAACACCACAAGGAACACCTGAAATTTATATCAAAATTCCTTTAAAAAAATATTTAATCACTTTTTTATACTTAATTTCTCATATAATGTCATAGTAAATGAAAATTTCAATTTCACGCTATATAGGAAAACACCATCTAGGATGTAACTAGAATTTTAATTAAATAATTCCTAATAATCATAAGAAAAAAGGACTACTGTGTATTTAATTATTTAAGGGGAATCTGTTCAATAAGGATCCACCATACTTTTATACACAACATAATATAAGTTGATTCTAATATGTTAAATAACCACCCTTTATTTATCAATATCCCACCACCACAAAGTTAAGTCCCAAGGCATATAAAAAGAAGGGTACCTATGGTTGTCCTGTCAATTTATCAATATTTTAAAACACCCATAGTGGGTTTATCACATAAGAACATAATGTGAATATTGAACGTTGTTGGTCAAGTCCAGTTTATCTCCTATGAAACATGCCCCAACTGACCTACTTGGGTAGAGTTGTGAATTAAGGGATTTAGTTATATGGGTACTCATGCCCAGATCATATAAGTACAAGCCTTTTCAAATTTATATACCATGTTTCAGTTAGAAGGATCACCATTCACAAATTATAAAGGTACAATCCTTTTATGTTTCAATTAGAACTTCATGTTACTAAATTTTTTTTTTCACCATTGGTCTCATAATATAAAAAGTTAATATATGATATTTTGATTATATGGTTTAACCTTACCAATTTACAATGGTTTATAAACATTATAATCTGTTATTGGAAACCATTTAATCACAACCATAATTGTTACAGCTCCTGAAACCAATGGTCCATGAATCAAACATATCATAATTGGTTAATTAAGGTGACAATATCAAGGTATATGGTAAAACACTATTTAGTTTGATGCAGACACTTTTGTAACCAATCATATCTCATAATTATAAAAATTCATATAATGATACTACATAATCATAGAATACATATAGACATAGAAATAACACCACTAATAGGATATACATGTATGCATGATGATAATCACCTATGAAGGGTATATAAATAACCATGTTAATATATTACATAAATAACATCCAAAAAGTACCAAGAATCCATGAAATTCTACCAACATGGTTTGGAATATGCATGGAATCTGAATATCTATGTGCCTATAGTGAAGAATGAACACACTTAAACTCTTTTCATTCTAGTCCAAGTGGTTAATCTCATTAATCCATAAATCACTAACCATATGAAGTATAGAAATTACCCAAGGTGAAATAACATTCAACTATAATAACGAGTGGCATGAACAACATGCTCCTTCTTGGAAACATGATCTTTCCCCCATCCATGGGCACTGCAGACCCACACACAGGCTACCTAATAAGTGAAGACACATTTATATAATCCTATGTACCAACCGATAGAGTAAGATGAAGGAAAAAAATCATTCAAAACACTTTATAATGTCCCCACCTAGGTATTACAAAAAGGGTTCCACAGGATGGTTCACCACAAGACCTCAGTCGTACCTCCCCATATGCCAGAGGCATCTGACTAGAAGTGAGAGTCCAAAGGTGGTATAGGGGGGATACTATACCATCTTGATTAGTACAAAATGTAGTGAAATAAATAATAAATAAAGATAAGGGAAACATAAAAACTGAAAACAATTAAATAATTAATAAATACCCACGCATGAACCTGCTATAATGTATATCAATAAACACACATTTGGTAGATACAATGTAGATAGAACGATAGATAATAAATAAATAAAATATTTCAACTCTGGAATGTATCATGAGTTCATTACCTAATTCAAACCTCAATATCCCATGGCTAGTACTAGTCCATAATGGGAAATAACACATAACATCGTCCAGGACCTAACCTACTGTTAGAAGGTCTGTTTGGGTACTAATCAGCAGCATAAAAAGGGTGTGAGGTAAAATCAGTAGGCCACAACCAATGGTGTCTAATGTATTCCAAACAATGAATATAAAATAATAAATTATTATTGTATAATAAATATGTAACAATTGAGTAAATATTATCAAGTTAGGATCAGGTTCATCCAAGACACTTGTTCAACCAAACAAGCTTCATCCTTAGTTGAAATTTCTATGAACATGCCATATTGTACATATATACATTTATTTAATCATATTTATACAAATATATACATGCACTAATGATGGACCAAGGCATATGATTAAGGAATCTAGATATAATAGTAATAAATAAATAGGGTTCTCATTGTATAAAAGGAGGTAAAATCCCACGAATCTGATTAGGGGATAAAAATCATTATGCCCGACCATCCCAAAAATAGATGTGAAACATCATGTCCAACATCCTCATCACAAGACTTGAAATTTCATGTCCAACCACCTAAATAGATTTAAAACACCGTGTAAATCATTATGGACCAAGGGGGTATGAAACATTATTCCCACCAACCCTAACTGGTTTCTATAAAAAATAATCACGAATAAGATAATCTCAGTTTTCTTATGACCATTAACTAAGTCACTCCAGGAATAGGAATATAGTATTTCCCATGGAACTATGTAATTAATTTGAGCTATGAGCCCATCCAAGGTATTCCTACTTTGGAATACAAGTATTTTTAAGGATTAATATAATTGTGAAGGAAGTTATTTTTTAATAATTATCATTTTACAAGATAATTCATTCATTCCCTAGCATAGTTATGGTCATGGAATATAATCTACGCCATAAATAAATCAACTACTAAAATTGAACAAATTCATTTTTTATAAAATTGTAATTCCTTGGGAAGAACCCATAACATATATCAGATAGGTAAATAAAAATTTCCAAGTGATGTCTACATTCAATATCACATCTCAATTCAGTTTAATACCATTGGAAATTACCCTTAATAAGTAGTTTATTGGTAAAGGAACATCCATTCCACATTACAATTCATTAATTCAATGATGAAACATTTACAACCAATTAATGAATAATTGTCAAGTATTTCATACATTCTATTCTTCAATTCATTCTCATTTTAATAAAATCATTTGGTTACATTAATAATCAAGGATAACCAATCACACCTAGTGGTGTTTTGGCCTAACAGATAGTTGGTCATCGAGGCGTATGATTGAAAGCACACATGGGATGGTTAAGTTTGTGTTCATCAACCTCGAACCATCTAAAAGTTTATAAAACAATATCTATATAAGATATAGTTTATCCATTATATGTATTTCATATTTAAGAAGAAATGGGTGGAAATTTATAGTGTGAATCAGAACAATTAATTTTATAAATGATGAAACCTTTAAAGAAAACATTTATACTACCTACCTCATTTTTATGATGCTTCACTCGCCCATTATCAAGAATTGATCCTATATTTAATGAAATAAATTAAATAAATAATAAAATTCCCTAAAAATAGTGCATATGTTCTCACATGGATGTAGAATATAATATAGAAAAATAAAATGAAATAATAAGACAGTTGATTTTGAGACTAATTGAGGGTGTTCAAACATTCATAATGATTATTTATTATGATTCCACATAAAGGAGACACCTCCATTCATATAGAAGAGGGAGAGGGAGATATACTATGGCTGGAGGGGGTGCCATGGGGGAATGGAATGAGAGAGGTCAAGAGGAAACATAAATGTGGAATTATAAAAATGTTAATTATTAACCCCTTTTTATAGACTCATAGTTTGAATGCATGTTTTGGAAAACTGTGTGCCAACTGGGTGGTGCTACTATCCAAAGGGACACCCCTCACAGAGTTATGTGCATGTTTTACCAAATTTTCTATGAGCTGTGTAATAACCTCTCCAATTATATGCATAGAAATCATATGCAATGTGGACTTAGGTGTATTATTTCAAAAATCATAGGACACCCATTTATGGCCACATTTTTTAGGTTCATGGTTTTTACTAACAATGTGTAAACTATTTACAAACCATTACCTTTACAAGCTATGTATTCAAATAATTCAACTTTGAAAACTCATATGGACCTCCAAGACATCTTTTGGGACTTAAACCACATCCAAAAATATAACCTTTTTGTAATCCAACTCTTGGAATTATAATCCGAAGCATAATTTACAATTTCCCCCATACACTAAATTAAATGTTCAAAAACCACTACAATCATTCCACCAATTTAAACATGGAATGAAACACATGAAAATAATAAAACATCAACTGAGAGAGGAATAAATAATATGAGATAAGAAAAAATATATAAAATAGAATACCTCAATATCCATGATTTTTATCTTCATTAGATGTGAGTTTCCTGATATTCCCTAAGAAAAAACAGATAATTTATTTTCTTTTGAAGTATCCACTAGAAAATGGAATCACTGAACACATTGGTCTCTACTTTACAATAGTGTTTTTCCACCTCCTAATTGAAGAAAAATAGATACAAGGGAATGAGAAAGACTTTTATATAGTATAAGATTGACACCATTATCACACATAATGTCCAACAAAAAACATTTATATGCCTCTTTCATTAAATTAATGATTCTCTTAGAGTATTGATATTTCTTATGTTTGAAAAAGAACAAAATTTTTGGATTTCACCACATTTATTGAACTGATTGTTAATCTCTTTGGATAATAAATGTACTATTTACACACCATCATGTGATGTGTTAATGTTCTAGAATAAATATGATAATAAATATTAGAGAGTTGATCAAATGATATCATATATCATACTTCATAGGTAGTTAGATGTAGGAAAAACCAATATGGGAAGATAACCACCATTACATGGTCACATTCACCAGGACATGGTGACTTATACCACATCATAGTGGGAGATTTAGTACATAATAATCAATCATAAAATCATGGTGTTTGTTTTTTTTATATTTTTTATTTTTGTTCACAATTTCTAGAAAAAGAAAAATTAGATACTTCTCATGTTTTTAGAACAAGATTTTTTTACAATTATAATAAAATAATGGGAGGTGTGTTTAATTTATTTGATCAAAGTAATTTTAGTGATTAGAAGAAACACATTATGGGTTATCTATATTACAATAGATTACATCATCCACTTTGGATGAAATAAATATGAAAATAGTGTCAGGTGATGATTAACTCGTGCGAGATTATTAATATTTTGGAATAATATATAAAAAATTAAAAATAAATATCTTTCTCAATATTAAGGGATAAGTTACCATCATAGCTATTATAATTAATGTATCAAACATGAATAAAAGTATATCTATATTAAACCTAATATTCTGTATGCATAAATTATTCAAGATGAAAATGAGTAAGTAAATATATAGTTGATGACATCAATAAATTCAATAATATTATTAGTTTATTGATTTATTTATAAATTTAGTATTCTGATGAAATAATGTTTTTTCTTCTCTTATCTTCATTGTCTAAATTTTTTGATGTGATAATAATTATGGTGCAACATTATTTTAGAATAACTAAGTTGAAGTTAAATAAGGATTTTGATTGAATATTAAATTATGATATTCATTGAAGAGAAATGCTTTTTTGAGGATTATCTTGAATTTTAAAAATATAGTAATATATTTCAAAAATAAAAACATCTTAGGTTGATCAAAATAAATATTACAGATCCAATCAAAATAAGAAAGTATTTATGTAACACCTGGGTTTTTTCATGTCTTGGTTTTGATCCGGTTCATTAGAAATTCCAATACTTTTCATGGATTTTAGGTGAGATGGATGTTGAGTTTTTAACTTAAATATATTCATAATCATCCTACCATGGGTTTCCCAATTCTTGTTTGGGTTTTTTTGGAGAAAAAGGTGGTTACTTCAAGATTTGGGCCAACTATGATCCCATTTCCATATTTAAAACAAAATTTGTTTCTTTAATAAATCATTCGTTTTTCAACATTTTTTACTCATTTCTCTACCCAATTTTCATCCCCTAACCTAGTAAAACCACCAAATCCTTTTATACCCCCTTAGGAATTCATAATCACAGTGTATTTGGGTTATTTATTTTGGTATTGGGCAAACCCGTGATACAATTTCCAATTTAAAAAAAAATAACTTCTTTCTTTTATAATTTTTTTTATTTTTTATAGTGATCACACCTATAAATTGATCCCAAGAACCCAAGGTGAACCTCCAATTTCCATTTTACCTCTTTGAATATCATATTAGTCTCAGATTAGGGTGAAAATTCTCAAGGATTCTCAAATCATATAAATTTGGTAAAGTAATTTTGTTTCTATGATGAATCGTTAATTTTTTTATCTTTTCCCCCCAAATATTCTTTAAATAGGTATTCCAAAACTATGTATCCTCTCTAAGAATATCCAAGCCATTCCATTAACTCCAAGGGTTTAGATCTAAGGGAGTATGAAGAGTTCTCTAGTTTCTAAGGTGAGATTCCTTCTCTACTATCCCCCCTTCATTCTCTTTCCACTTTATTTTGGCTTAATATTCTCCCATGGTCATTAAAGTCCTAGGGTTATGTTATCCCATGATATTTGATGGGGGTTTGGTTCATTTAGGGCTGGTATTCATAGATCTAGAGTGTTGGGAACTACGACAAGTGATATCGGGTGTGTGCTTCATTTCCGCAATGTTTTTAAGGTAGGATATCCCTTTCACATGTCATTATCATTAAAGTTTCATCATTTTCTTTTTGTTATCACATGATATAAATGTTTATTATTTTTAATCCTTTTTATAATTTTCTTGGTGTGAAAAATCATTGTTTAATCCTTTATGTGTGAAATGTAGTGTTTTTTTATAAATGTGTACACCACTTGATTACTTAAATGTTTTTTCATATTATGCACATATTTTATGGTATTTTAAACATGGTTCAATAGCTTGAATAAATGTATGACTTGAAAATGGTATTTTAGTCCTATTCAAGTTCTTAAACATGTTTTTTTGTTTAAAATTGCATGCCATATGATCAGTAAATTTCTCGATAAGATTTTAAGTGCTTAGTGCGATTTAAAATTAATTTTTTGAATATATAAATACATTTAAAACATTAAAAATGGGGTTTTATGGTCATTTTGTAGAATTAAATAGTAGTATTCATTTTATAAACAAATGGGTTTTTGGGGGTAAACATGTTTTGGCCCGAGTTGTACGAAAATGTCAAAATTTTCATCCTTATAAAAATGGTGGTGATTTGGATGTGTAACTGAAATGTTTTAAGGGATTTATGAAATTATTTTCTTCTATAAATGGTGTTTATACACCTATTTATTAAAATTTAAATTTTTTCCTTTGTAAAATGTTAGTTTTGAGAAATGCTTCAGGCACTTTTGGCATTTTTCTTGTAAAAACGGTTTACATGTGTATTAAATGTTGTATCATTTAGGGTCATTTTATGGTCTTTGAAATTGATTTATTAAATGTATTTGTTTGTGATATTTTTGATGTGTGTATTATTTTTAAATGGAATATTACTGATCAAATTGTATTTTATATATGTGTAACTTTTTTGAGAATAAAAAGGGAAAACTGGGGTATCTTGGTGGGCAGACGTGTACTAGTATGCAAGTGAACCAAAGGGGTTTTGTACCTATTTCATGTAACATGTTTGTAGATGAAAAAACTAACTAATGTATGATGATGATTGTGTTGGGGAACACTAGGTTATGGATGATTATATTACTAGTGTCTCAAGTTCAATAAAATGAATATTTTTTATGGTTACTTTTACACCGAGATACGAGGTACTTGGGGCACACAATGAACTAGTGCCTTGGGGTGTTCCTGTGACATGTTCTCATTGGCTATTTTGTACTCACCATCGGCATATGATGTATTTGTTGGTAAGTTCAGAATTCTGTTTGTTTTCATTAAATATTTACATTCTTTAAATAATCCCTCTTAAAAATTATTTTCAATTTGATGTTTCACCTCTTTGAAATATTTTTACTGGCCTTCTTGTTTATAAAACCTACAAGTTTTTGTCTTGTAATTTTTATAGTATAAAACCTAATTTAGAAAAAATGATTCTATATATTTTATCCGAAACTTTAAATTGATGTTTCTTTTATTTAAGATGATATGAATTGGGAATAGAATATCTTGCAAACCTATTGTTCTTTAATACTCATGCCTATAGTTTTCTTCTATTTTTATTCCTTGTGTAAGTTTTATCATGATTTTGACCACTTTGATAAATGTGTATTCATTGTGTTGGAGAGAGACCAGTGGGGTCACATGGTATTAGTTTGGTCTTCATGTTTGATCTTTTGGTTTTATTGTTTAGTTGTACCTTTATTTTCCTATATAAACATTGTTCAGCTAAATTTTATTTAAATGTATGTTGGGATGTCCATTTCTTTCCAGTATTTATTTCTTGATTATATTTGGGAGAAATAATTTCCTTGAGTAGTCTGTTGATGCCCAACACTAGTTTCCAGCCTCTAGGGATTAGGATCCCCCTTCGGCCCATACCACATATCAGTTCTTGTGCCCGTATCAGGGTTGACCTAGGCTGGTTCATGATAAAATGGTATCAGAGTAGGTTGGATCCTGGGTGACCTTTTTTAAAGAGCTTCCATTGTTAGGTGGGGATGTCAAGGTAGATGGACTATGATTATCATCAATTTATTGGTAGGTTTAGGAATAGATTCATCAACTCTTTCTCGTTCCAACCCAAGATTGTCCATTGGAAGTCTGGTTTTATTAATGTCTTTGGTTCTTATTGATTTCTTAGTGTTGGGATATAACAAGGGGATTTAGACTAATAGTATTCATGATCTAGTAAGGCCTGTAAATCCATGTGGAGCTAGGGCATGGTTCTAAAAAGACACTCAGAGTGGGTGGTGTGTCTGACATATGACAACCAATCATATGGTCAAGTCACCCACCGACAATAGTTCCCTTTTGTGGGTCTCTTGGACTATTATTGAATTCGGGATTTTTTTGGAAAATCCTTTTGTGAGAATGCTGAAAATGGGTTTTAAAGGAATGGTTGGTTATTGAAAAATGGAAAATGGTTTTTCAAAATTTGTTATAAGAAAAGTTTTGTAATGTTGGGTTTTGAGAAAAAAATCATAGGGATAAAGAGGAAATGATTTAACAAGATTGAATTTCTATAATATAAAATTATGGTTTCTTGAAATGAAATGTTTGTAAATCTTGGATTATTTTTAAGTTATTTTGAAATTTATTTTAAATGGGTTTTTTTGGGATGTTGAAAAGTGTTCGAATATGATGAATTGTTTTTGGAAATTTGGTTTTGAGGGGTTGGTGTTTTTCTAGAAATGGGGTTTTTTCCTTTTGGGTTTCCATATTATGAAAAGAGACCATGATTAATTTTTGAAAATGGGAAAGGAATATTTGGAATAGAATGGATGTTTTTGAATTTTTTATTAAATTAAATGGATTGGGTTTTTAATCAAATGGTTTTTGATGAAGTGTGGTTTTTTTTATGAAATCTGAAAATGTTATTTGATTTGGTGGTTAATGTGACTTTGGAAGGTACATGATTTTTTTTGGAGTGGTGATTTTTTTATTTTATCATTGGTGTTTTTATGGGTTCTCACATGCATGGTTATATATATATATATGGATGAATGGATGGTATGAAAACGTGGTTGGGTTCCCTGGGTGGCACAAAAACGTGCATATGAGTGAGACATGATGAAACACCATTGATGAATGTGAAAATCCACCAAGATGGTTTGTTTTTCAAAAGTGTTTTAAGTTGAAAAATTCTGGTGTTTTTTATAAAATTAATGTTATGTGAATAGAGTTTCCTATATCATATAAGTTTTGTTCATTTGGTATGTTTCCTTGCGATATGGAAGTCATACTCTTGTTGTGTCTTGATATGTGATCTTGTTGGTGGATTAGTTTTGAAGGAATGTTTAGTTGGTTTCTAAAGATGTGTTTTATGTTATGATGTGGCCACAGATGGTTCTCTATTGCCATTATTTACAGGTGATCATCATAAGGATTAATTCAAATTGTTAAATCCTCCTCTTTGAATGATGCCTCAGCCTGTTTGTTAGAATTGAGTGATTTTAAGACATGATTCAAAGTGATTTTCCATTATGGTTCCCCTTTGAGTTGGGGTAGTTGTGCTTGGTGAGGTTGATGTGTTTCTATATTTACCTTTTCCATTATTCTCCTCATTTTGATTCAGATAAAATAGTGTTGTGTATCTCCATGTTCTTGTTTGGGTAAAAGTGTGTTGTTTGAGGAAAAGAGTTTCATGGTGTACCTTGATCTATTGTTTCAACCTAGGAGTGTTATGTGTAACCATGTGGAACTAAGGGAAAGAGTTCAAGTTAGGGATTATCAAATCCTAACATTATGGAAAGAGATGCTTCATCCACCAGAGCCCTAGCCATAGGTCTCGGTGTGAAGCTGGCATGTAGTCAAGAGTCCTTGGATTGTGGGTAGTATTGCTAAGCTCATGACTCTACCATTTTAGTGAGGTAGTTCCTTTATTTATTTTTTTGGTTTTAGTGGCCTAATGATTGGGCTTACTTACCTCCCCACTCATAGTGTTGGGGGTTTGGATCTATTGAGAGAGTGTTGGCCCACTTCTTGTCCCCTCTATTCGGGAGTGGGGGGGTTTAAATATTCATGTCGTGTTCTTCTTTACATGGGTTGATAGGTTGTTGTGGTAGAGTTTTAGTGGGATTTTGTGGGATATACCCATTCCTATTAAATTTTTAATTCTCTTTTGGTCATTGATAGATGTTTCATAGTGGTGGGGAGAACCACTATAGGTCCCGTAGTGTTTCCACCTCAAAATTTGTTTATTCCTAGTTATTTCGTAATGGTGGGGAGTCCATTCCACAATCCCTTAGATTAATTGGTTTTTATGAGTGATATTTTTATTGGGTTATCATTGGGTTCATTGGGAGAAGTCTCAACAATATGGTTCTTGGTTTGGTTGAAGAGGTAGTGACTTGATCTTTCAGTTGATTCTTAGGAAGTGGTTGGGAGTTAGTGTTTTGGTTTAGGTAAAAGGCTTATGTTATGTTAATGGTGGATGAGGTTCCATTGGATTTAGAGTCTAGACCATATTGATAAAAAATCTTTAGGGTTTTTTTAATCATCTGGAATTTTTTGTGTCTTTCTGGGGGCATAAAGCTCTAATGGTGGGGATAATTGTCACACCTAGTTTTTTTTCATGTCTTGGTTTTGATCCAGTTTTTTTGAAATACTGATACTTTTATATGTTTTTGGGTGAGACGAATATTTATTTTTTACCTACCATCTATTTCTAATAATCCTACCATGTGTTTCCCATAGCTTTTTGGGGAGTTTTTGGGGGAAAAGGGTGGTTACTTCAAGATTTGGGCCAACCGTGAGCCGATTTCCAAATTTTAAATCAATTTTTTTATAACTCCTTAATTTTTTTTTAAAAAAGTCACTAATTACTCTTCAGAATTATCTTACCATGACCTATTAAAACTAAAATATCCTTTTGGACCCCCTTATAAATTCATAATCCTGGTGGATTTGGGTTATATATTTAGGTATTGGGCATGCCTGTAATTCCATTTCTTGTTTAAATTTTTTTGTTTCTTTTATATCCTATTAATTTTTTATAATTTTATGTGATTACAACTCTCAATTGAGCCCAAGAACCCTAGGATCACCGACATGTTCCATTTTACCTCTTTGGAGCTCATATTAGTCTCAGATTTGGGAATGTTTATCAAAGATTCTCAAATCTTCCAGAATTGGTAAGGTAATTTTTTTCTCTCATAAATCATTAATTTCTTTCAATTTCCCCCCTAAATCTTCTTTTATGTGTTATTCCAGAACTATGTATCCTCTCCAAAAAGTTTTAATCGATTAAATTTTCTTTTATGGTTGTAGATATAATGGAAGATGAAGTGTTCTCTAGTTTCCAATGTGAGATTCCTACTCATTTCTCCTTCCTCTTCCTTATCATTCAAAATTATTTTGGTTTCATCTTCTAAAATGGTTATGAAGGACCTAGTGTTATGTTATAAACTTAATTTTTATGGTTTTTTTGTTCATTTATGTATGGTATTCATAGATCTAGAGTGTTGGGAACCACAAAGGGTGATATCGTGGGTGTGGTTCTTTTCCTCCAGGGTTTTGAGGTAGGATTTCCCTTGAAAATGTCTTTATCTTTATGTTTCATAATTTTCTTACTTTTATCACCTGATATATTTGTTTAGTATTTTTTCAGCTTTTGTATAATTTTATTGGTGTGAAAAAATGTTGTTTAAGCCTTGTTTTGTGAAAAACAGTATTGTTTTGTTATGAACTTGTACACCGCTTCGTTACATAAATGTTATGATTTCTTATGCACCAGGTTTATAGTATTTTTAAGATGGTTAAGTATATTGAATAAATTTATTTCATTATAATGTTATTTTATCACTTTTTAAGTGCTTGAAATACGTTTTTTGTTTAAAATTTCTTTCCATGTGTTCAGTAAATTGCCTGGTTATATTTTATGTGCCTAATATGATTTAAAATGAATTATTTGAATTTAATAATACATTTTCAATATTAAAAATGGTATTTTTTGGTCTTTTATGGCTTCCCAAACTAGTTTTGATTTTATAAACATAGGTTTTTTTGGTGGTAAACATGTTTTGGCCTATGTTTCCAGAAAATGACATGTTTGGCATCCTTGTAAATATATTTGTGATTTAGATGTGTACCTGAAATGTTTTAAGGCATCTATTAAAGTGATTTTCTACTATAAATTGTTTGTATAAACCTATTTATTAAAATTTAAATTTTTACCTTTGGAAGATGTTAGTGTTTAGAAATGCTTAAAGGCTCGTTTGACATTTTTCTCGTAAAAATTGTTTCTATGTTTCTTTCATGTTGTATTATTTGAGGCCATTTATGGTCAATAAAATTGATTTATTAAATGGTTTTAGTGATGAAAATATTGGTTTGATATGGTATTGGTTGGTTTTTGACTTAAAAGACGTTTTTAATGGATTTTATGTGCAAGGCCTCGTTATACTTCTTAAAATTGTTTTATGAAAATTTAGGTTGTCTATTGATCCATGAATGAAATGTGAGACATGTGTTTGGACTATTTTATGTGTGTATGCTCTTTTAAATGTAATATTCATTAGAAAATATTATTTTAAATATTTTTAACTTGTTTGACCAAAAAAAGGGAAATCCTGGGTTTCTAGGTGGGCAGACATGTACTAGTATACTAGTGATCTGGAGGGGTTTTGTCCGAGTTTTGCATAGCAAGTTTGATGATGACAACACTAACTAAACTATGATGATGATGTTGGGGACCAATATGTTATGGATTATTCTCATACTAGTGGATCATGTTCATTAGAACAA
The DNA here is from genome assembly GCA_963277665.1 of Viscum album. Classification (NCBI taxonomy): domain Eukaryota; kingdom Viridiplantae; phylum Streptophyta; class Magnoliopsida; order Santalales; family Viscaceae; genus Viscum; species Viscum album. Next base: position 846,825,011 of record OY728128.1, read on the forward strand.
ATATTTTTTATGGTAACTTTTACACTGAGATACGTGGTACTTGGGGCCTACAACGAACTAGTGCATAGGGTGTTCCCATGACTTGTGGTCATTGGAAATTTTGTACTCACCATTGGTATATGCTGTGTTTAGTTGGTAACTTCAGTAGTTTGTGTATTTTATTTAAATTCTTACATTCTTTAAATTATCCCTCTTGAAAATTATTTTCATTTTGATTTTGCACCTCTTCGAAAAATTGTTACTAGAATTCTTATTTAAAAAACATGTAAATTTGTGTCTGGTAATTTTTATAGTGTGGAACCTCGTTGGGAAAAATATATATTTATATATTGTATCTAAAACATTAAATTTATGTTTATTTTATTTTAAAGGACGTGCATTGGGAATAGAATGTCAGGCTGACCTAATGAGTTTCAATACTCATGCATATAGATTTCTTCTGTTTTTATCCCTTGTGAAGGATTCATCTTGAGTTAAGTCACTTTGGGAAACAAGTATTCATTTTGTTGGTGAGTGACTAGTGGGGTCACATGGTGTTAGTTTGGTTAGTTAGTTATATTGTTAATTTGTAATTTCAGTTTATTGTATAAATAATGTTCAGTTCTATTTTATATAAATGTATGTTGGGTTGTCCATTTCATTCTACTACTTAGTTCTTGATTATATTTTTTATATGTCAGCACCTTGAGTATTCTATTGATATCCAGAACTAGTTTCTAGCATGTGGGGATTGGTAATGTCCTTTTGTACATGTTAGAGATTTGTTCAGGTGCCTGGTTCGGGGTCGACCCGGGCTGGTTCGTGATGATGTATGTATTGTGGAATGAAATGACAATCATAAAATCTATTAGGAGAATTAAAATTATCCAAAATTAAATAATAGGAAACTATGATTGAAATATATGAGTATTCATTTAAAATGAATTTTGATATTCCTATGGTGTCTCATATATTGGATGACCATGACTCTTTTTAGTCAACCAAATATAAGAAATTTCTAAAATATTACATGTAATAAAATTTTAAAAATGTATGTATTTTTTTATGATAAACTACTTGATATTTTTAAAAATGTGGATTCACCTATTCAAATATAAATTAGAAATATTTATATAGTAAATTCTATCATATAAATTTCTTTATTTTAAATTAATATAATTTTTATTGTATAAGTCTGTGATAATATGTTTTTTATATTAGTTAGCTAATATTAGAAAATCATAAAACCAGTTATGGTGATAGCATAAAGAGTTACATATAAAAAACATTACATGATAGAAGATTTATAGAATGTGGCAAGATCTTTGAATTCATGAATATGTAATTCTAGATTGGGGAAAAAAATTTCAAAAAGAATGGAAGTTTTATTCTCATAGGAAATTTTGATGTATTTAAAATCAATTTATGTTGGTCTTTCTAAGGTTTTCATCTTGAAAAATAAATATAAAGTTGTTTTTTTTAAGGAAAAGGAAAATAGAATGAAAAAAATAATTATCTTATCTTTTATAATGTAAGGAGAAAATCACTAGTATATTCTCTTAGTGGATCACTATGTTATGTGACATTCATTGATAACTCAATAAGGAATGTATGTGTATGTTTTTGAAAAAATAACTTTTATGTTCTTACACTTTCTAGAAATAGAAGTTCCTTATCTAAAACAAAACATGTATGATAGAAAATTATTTGAGATCAGATAATGGTGGTGAGTATAAAAGTCAGAAACTTAAAAAAATGTTCAACTAATTAAATTCATATGGCTATGAAAGTTCCTAATAAACCATAGTCATTTTTTCTAAATACATGAATAGAACACTAATGAGCATGCTAAGTGTTTGAGACTATATGTTGGTCTTCCCAAGGTGACTTTGGATTAATTATTCAATTGAAAAGTATACATAATAAATCAAGGAACACTTATTCCCACTGAAGAGGAAACAAAAAATATTATATAGATTATAAAATTGATTAAATTAGCATAGTTCAATGTTTTAGGTTGTATTTCTTATGATCATGTTGATTTAGATGATAAAAATAAGTATCATCCTTAATTATAAATTTTTTTCTTCATTTGTTAAAAAAATAAATAATTTTTTTATCAAAACTATTATGATAGAATTAAAAAATGGTTACATCCTTTGGGTTTGATGTTGTAATTATAGAAAAATCATTATGTATGTTTGTTATTATTGAAATTTTCTGAATTAAAATCACCAAAGGTTGATTATATTTGATATATAAGGATTTATTTAAAGATATTAATTCATAGGGATAGAATTTTATTGGTTTAAATGAATTTATATGATGAATAAACACAATTGAAATGTTTCCTGTTATTTTCCATTTTTTAAGGTGTGATGGTGGATTTAGATAGAGGTAGAGATTATAAGGAATTATCTGGATATGGTGGTGAGTAGATTGGAGATGAAATACCTCAATAAAAATACCTTGACTCCATAGTGAATTTATCCAAGCCTTATTGGAGATGGAAATTAATGGAGTGATGATATTAGAGAAATTTGGTACACCATTTCGTGATAGGTGTATTTTGGTTTGAAAAGGTGAGGTGGATTGTGGCATTGGTAAAGATTATTTAGTTGAGAAAATTACCTTGGAAAAAATGCTGAGGAGGAAGAAACTATAAAAGCTAAAGTTTTATTAGAATTTAAACATAAAATATCATGTTATACACTGATATTATAAAATGTTATGAAATTTTATTCACCTAGAATTTTGAAAACTATGGTGACAATATTTAATGTCAAACTTGGAGGAGATGGGGATCACACTAGAGTATATAATTTTTTGTTTTTGGAGGTTCCCTATGAAACATAGTGTATAAAAAAAACTTTTTTAGTTGAGGGTGTTTAGTATTTATAGAATACCTATGAAAAATATGCTTCTTGAGAGAGCCATATCTTAGAGTTGGGTTTTCCAATTATCATTTTTTCTGGAATATTTTCTACATTGAAAGTTAGTGTGTTTGAAGGAATATAGAAGTGTGATTCATTCGGGATGTCACACTATACCATGGTGATTAGAGAAACATGTAAATTTCAACCTGAAACAAATCTTAAAATATGATTTTGAGATTGGTCCACATCACGATTTTTTATACGCTAGATGTTATGGTCATAATTTCAAAATTACAAATTCTATTACTTTTTAGTAGTTGTGATTCATATTTAAACAATCATATTAAAATATAATGGTGACTAATTGATGGGAGATTATATAATGGAAATATTTTTTGAATTGGAAGTTAGTAGTAAATATTTATTTTTGAATTTTTAATTTAATGATCAAAATTATTATAGATATAGTGGGGAAGGTTCTGTAGAGGAAAAAGGTAGAAAGACATATAGAGAAAAGAGATTAATTTCATTGAATACCATGTAGAAAAATCTATTGGTAATGGTATAAATTTATTATCTTCATTTATATGGTAAATAATTTTAATATTGTAATTCATTGGATATAAATATTGAAAGAAATTTTTTTTGATCAGTGACATAATATTTAAATAAAAAAACAAATAATCATAGATAACATCCTTATTAAATTGTGACTAAGTCTTAATTAATATTTTTTAAAGAAACATGTGAGTCATCTATATTCCTATAACCCTATTGAAACAGTGATTGAAATATAGGAAGAGTTCATGTACCTTGGTGGAGGATTGAGATCATTATAAATTCGTAACCTCCTACTAGTAATTTAGTGATTAATCAGTCATATCAACACATCATTAAATTTTTCTCTATTGAGAAGACTTTTTTATGTGAACTAAGTAAAATATATCTAATCATGCTCTTTATTTTTCTAAAATTACTGGTGATTCAAAATCATATTCATGTTTTGATTACTAACATGAATGTATGAACTAATTTGGTTTAAGAAAATAATAAACACATGTCATCAAAATCCACCCACCCCAACCCCTTGGGGTGATCAAACATAGGGTATGACAAGAGGAATAATTTACATTAGTTTTTTATTGAATCTATTTATATATTTTATAAGTCATAGAGAACATTGAAAATGAATATGGAGTACCCTAATTTTCTGGATTCAATTAAATGATTAGAATAAATAGTTTTATATCTTATATTTTATCTCTTAGATTTTCTATATATTCGATTTTAGTGTTTGAGATACAAATAAGTTATCCCACATGGAAGTTAAATATTGAGTATAACAAATGGTTTTAAATGATGATGTTAAGGGACATCATGCCTTATTATAATAACATTCTAAATTCATATAAATATGAATGTATTATACTATTCAATTCCCAAAGGTATTTGGGATAATCTTGTTAATAACATTGAATGTGACACCAATGTTAAGGAGTAAACTCTACAAGTCTTATCAAATAGTTTTGATGATATGAATATGAGTTCCAATTAAAACACAGATGGTTTATTTAACTATATTTATGAAGTTATTATTTTAATTCATGGTTTTATTTAGGAAATCAAATATCTTGACATAGTAAAGAATATTTTCAAAATAACACATCCTATATAAAATACAAAAGCATCATCTCTTTAGTAAATTAATCTTGACTTGTTATCTATTGATGACTTTCATAGAAAACAGGTTTCTTATGAAATGAGGTTAAATCTAAATATATCTTTTGAACATTCATATAATGAAATATCATTCAAATCTATTGACAAGTACAAATTTTAAGAGAGTGAAAATTATGATAATGTAAGTGATGATTTCACATCACATAATACATGGAATTTTAAATGAGGAAAAGGAATATTTTAAGGCAATTTACCTCTATATTTTTTTCCATGAAATGTTTGGAAAATTTATTCAATTTTTCAAAAGAATTTGAATTTATAAGTTGGTTAGTATGAGTTCTCAAAAAAAAATTTATATATGGAGTATTTTATATTCTATAAATTCAAATTAAAAAATTATTTAATAGAGTTTTATTTTTATGAAATAAGAAATTTGATTTTAATAAGACCCATCAAAGGATATTTAAACTAAATTTTAATTTTATGTCAAATATATAATGACATATTTTGTGGAAAAGAGAACGAATGAATAAAAAATAGTAATAAACTAAAATGGGTCTTATACCTTTATGTGGAATTTAAAGATGAACCTAAATATATTTATATATAAATAAACAAAACATATAAATTTAATGTTTATTAAAAGAATCCACATTTTATTTTGTCGAAAATGAAGCTAAAGTTGATCATTTTGAAATTTATAAGTAATAGATTGAATTTTAAAAAATATATTAAGATAGTGATATTTATTTAACTAGAAAGGAGAATTTCAAGAAGAAAACTTTGTATGAATAATTTGTTTCTTGGAGAAATAAACATAATTCAGAAATCAAAACATAATGTACAAAAAGAAACGTCATTTTTGTTATTAGTTTGATAACATTTTGAAATAAACGGATGATTGAGGTACATGAACCTTTCAAAAATATTGAGTTCTCAAAGGAAAAATAGTATTGGAAAATATGGTATTTCCTTAGTTAGTGAATCATCAAATAAAAGTTATGTAGTCATGAATATCATAGAGAAGTATTTAGAAGAAAAAAAATTCAATCAATAAGAAATTATCAATAGTAAAGGAATTACATAAAACATGAATAAATTTAGAGAGAAGATAGTAAAATAATTTTACCATTGATGAAATTTTAGTTCAATGGTTTTCCTGGATAGACTATGTCTTATTATAGAGATGATAAAATCTATCTAAGAGGATAATACATTTCAAACCATTAAAAAGAATTTGGAACATACTCTTTACATAAAGGAATAAATTATTTCTATGGTTACTATTTTAATTTTTCATGATTCATATAGAAAGAAACTTTTATTAGGAAAATAATAGGAATATATTCATATAGAAGATAAATTCATGTTGATGAAGGGTAGTATAATTTAGATCCATTAGATTATATGTTTTTTTATTTTGAATAAGAATAATTTGAATTGATGGATTATAATGAAAATTAGTCGATGATATCAAAACATATCTCAACTCCTTTAGGAATTTATTATAAGGAAATTAGGAAGATTGAAATAGAAAACGTTGTAGAAATAACATTAAAATCAATAAGGAATAGTACTACCAAGATTTCTTATATAGGTTATTCATCATATATTCTATTAAATAGGAAATTGTTGAATAATGTTAAAGGAATAATTTTTTGAACTATTTTATAAAAAAATTAAATAATTGAAGATAAAAATATGTGTAAAATTTTTATTTCTTAGAGATGAGTTGATAAAAACTTATGTTATTTATTTTAATGGTTGTTAACATAATTTATTAATTATTATTTAACATTATGACATAGGTTTTGAGGTCAAATGTTTTTAGAATATATGATACAACATAAGTAACATATAGAAATTCTTGGATGAATGTTTGTTAAAATAATTTAAATATATATCCTGTTGATACCAAAACAATTGTTCTATTAAAAATGGATGAAGAAATAAGAATTTAAAAGTATAGGATATTACATATTCATCAAAAAAGTATCTATAACATGTTATGATTCAACGAAGAAGTGGATATTTCTAACCAAATGGTAGATTAGAAATATATTTTAGGATCCCACATGTGAGTAAATATTTTTCAAAATCTATATCTTCTAATTAATAATATAGTATCCGGTTTGATGAATTTGATCCACATTAATGTGTACAGTACGATTGGTAATGAATGAACCTCTAATGATAGGTATTTAATCAGATTTTTTGAATGATTATAATAGGATGGGGTGTGATATGTTTTTACATTCAACAATATAAGTGATGGGTTTCATAAAATTCTTTCGAATAAGACCTAATAATAGAACCTGAAGAACTATGAAAATTATAAGTTTCAATAATTTAATAGAGTTCACATCTTATGATGTTGAAATTACTTGGAAATTATAGTATTAATCGTGATGTGTATTTAGTGACAACATCTCAATAAATGGGTTTTTAGAAATAAGAAATCATATAGTCAATAATATGTAAAACAAATTATTTATAGATAGTGGATCCTCACATTAATACTATAAATAATATATTAATTATTTTGTATATAGTAAAAATATAGTACAAATCTATAATGGTGTATATTAGATTCCATAACAAATATGTGATTGAAAGAAACCATCATTAATCATCTCGTAGTATTTTGAAAAAAGTGTTTGATATTATATATAAAGGGTAATCATGAAAAATATTGTGATACAAAGGATACTATAATTTTCTCTTATTACATAAAAAAATATTAAATCCTACTAATGTTTAAATAAGAGGATCATAAATATTATAGAATGTAGTTATGTAATGGTTATTGAGAATGAAATCAAAGTAAATACTGGGAATCTTTTTTAATAAGTGTTTGAAGAAAGTGAAGAAAAAAATATGTATTTAGTAGTAACTCAAGATTTTAAAGTTTATAGTTATTATGAGTTTGAATATATATAAGAAAATTATTAATATATGAGTCAACCAATGTCTCATTCAAGAAGTAAAAGGCCTCAGGTTTATGAAAAAAATGTCATTAGAGACAACTATTCTCTAACTAAAACTCTTTGGATGAAGAGATTTGGGAATAATCTTGTATTTTTTGACATTAACCCAATTCATTTGAAGAAGAGGTAAATGAATATATCATGGGTGAAATCCATGAATGTCAAATTGGATCAAATTAATAAAAATTAAACAAGGAAGATTATGGACATACCTGAAAATCATAATTTAATTGGTATAAATTAAGTCTACAAATAAAAATATAGAAAAAAATGTAAAGGTAATATGTAATAATGTATTATTGGTTTGAAAGGGATAAATATTAGTTAGAGAAATTGATATCAGTAAATCATTTTCACTCGTGGAAAGAATGGAGACTATTGGACCATTTCTATTAATTTTCATTCAATTAAATTTAAAATTGTTTCATATAGATGTCAAGACTACATTTTTAGTGGATTCATTAATAGATAGGTATCAATCAAACAAAAAGTTGACTTTTTTCTAATAAATTATGTTATTAAATATTTTATGTTGAGAAATATTTTTTATAGAATAAAGATATCACCTCATTCTTAGTATGTAAGGATAAATACATTCCTAAGGTAAATGAATTTCAAAATAGTAGGGGTTGTTCAGGACCACTATCTAAAAAATTTATAAGATGTTTAATTCATGCTATTAGTGTATGTTTCTAATATCATATTTAACGGATGAAAATAGGGTTATATTTATTAATTTACAAACATTGTGATTTCAAAGATTTAAAAATCAACGATTGGAGAGTTGAAATATTTTACGGTGACGAAATTTCATGAAAATGAAGGGAATACATTCATTTCACATATCATTTTTGAAATGTAAGTCTTAAAGACATTAAAAATTGATTATTTTAATCTTATTTCAACTCTTATGGAAGTTGGAACAAAATATAGTATGCATGATGAAATTCAAGGGGTATATTCAACTTTATATTGAAGGATATTTAGCTGTTTACTCAACCTTATTATAACTAGAGTGGATATTTTCTTTGTTACATGATTGGAAAAAAGTTTCAATGTTTTAATGAAAATGAAAAGCTCATGGTGGTGAGAAGAATAAACTGGCATGTTCGGTGAACTTTTAATTATGGTTTTTAATTTAAATATGTAAAGAAAATGTATTTATTAGAATATTTTTATGATCATTAGATTGGTGATATTAGGGATATGAAATGAACATGTGAAGGATCTAAATACATTAGGATTAATTTTATTATTTGGAAATGTAAGAAATAAGATTTTGTTTCTTTAAGCATAGTGGACCCGAGATATGTTTCAATATCCAAAGTGTGTACATAGATTATCAAGAGGAAGAAATTATATGAATACATCATTAAAGATGTACAATATCCAATATTTACTCAATATAAAAAAAATGGTTCTATTTAATAGTCTACAAATCTAGTTCAGCACTCTCACATGAAGAATATTTATGTTTCATACCATTTCATAAAAGAGAATGTTGATAATAATATAGTGAAGATGGAATTTATTGGAACTCAAGATAAAGTGGATAATATCTTCACAAAGCCACTAGGAGATAATATATTCAAAAGCAATAGTATTAACCATTCAATTAAACCAATTTATGATAACTAAGTGGGTAGAAATATAACCCTCTCCCCATTTAACTAAATTTTCTATATATATATTTGGTTTTCAATTTTATACTCTTTTTGGAAGAATAGAGATATGGGGAGATATTATCTATGGGGTATAAGAATAAGAGGAATATTGATCATTATTTTTGGAAAATATTTTATTATTTAATTTATTCCCTTTTATCCTACAATGTGTATTGTCTCTTATAATCTTATAGATTAATTAAAGTCACCTTGTTAAGATTTGAATTATTTCTAGAATATTATCAAGAATAAGTTCCTATATGGTGAAATGGTTGGAACATTAAAACATTATTTCCATAGAGAATAGTCTATAAAATCCAGAATTTTAGAGGATCTTGGATAGTGGAATAAATTTGTAGAGAATATATCTATATCTTGTGGTTGTTGGATTTTATGGAAGTAAGCAGTGTCAGTAAAATCCAAAGGGGGAATGTTACAACCAATGGTTTATATATTATATATATTAAAATTCATTGAAGATATTTGATATTATTGAAGGTTGATGAAGGATAATCACTAAAGGTTGATATTATTGTATATTAAAGAATTTATATAAAAATATTAATTACTTGCAATATAATTAAATGATTTTAAATGATGTTGAATGATGAAGAAAAAAATGAAAATGTTTCCCAGAGTTTTCCATGTTTTTTGGGTATGATTCTAGATTTACAAATATTTTTCGATTATTCAGAATTATTTGTATATTATGGTGATTTTTTGTGAATAAATACTTCCTAGAACTCAACAAGACACCATAGGATGTCAATCCAGACACAAGTGGGCATCAAAATGGTTATAGTGATGATTTGGTGGGTGTTTTTATTCCATTTAAAGATGGAAATTTTTTAATTGGAAATAGAGGATGGCCATGCCATACAAGATGGTGTTTCAATTGAGAAATATAAAAGTGAGAATTAGTGGGGATGACTATACCTTAGCAATCAATTTTTCAATAGAATTGATTTATAAAATATTATGGTATTCTTAGAAATTTATAAACTTTTTGAAATCCATTTCACATGAAATTTTTAAAGTGTTAATAAATTTTAATGTAAAATTTGGATGATATGGTGACCACAAGAGACATGAGAACATTTTAACATTGAAGTTTCCCTATGAAAGATGGTGAATACCAAAATGGGCATAGGAGAGAGTGATTTTTATTTTTATAATCCCTATAAAAAATGAGTCGACGGAGGGAACAATGTTGTGAAGGTGGGAACTTCCGGTAACATTTTTTCTATAGATTACGAAACAAGGGTAGTGATCGTGTTATGAGGCATTTCAAATGGTTTTTATATTTTGAAGTCACCCTATATCACGTTGTTTAGAGAATACTGTCGTGGTCACCTTAAAGTAACGCCTAAAATGGAGGTTTATACATGGGATTATGTAATGGGGTTTCAAAATATATATTTTACACACATATTTAAAGAATTAGTGTCCTTATAACTAAATTTAAATTGTGGTACAAGTTTAAATGACCTAATTCATATCCAATGGTAATTATTTTTGGGGAGATAATATAATGTTCACATTTTGAGAACTAACAGATGGTAGATAATATTTATTTCTGAATTTTTATTTTGAAATTCCAAATTCTAGTGGATATAAAGGATAGGGATATATAGATAAGAAAATAATAAATAAAAATAGATAAATAATATATTTTTCACTAAATATTAGGTAGAAGAAAATATCAACAATAGAATTCATTTATTATGTATATTTATGAAGTAAAGTATTTCCATATTTGAATTAATTAGAGATAATGATTTGAATAAAAGATATTTCATTGAACATAATAGATGAAATATTTAAAATAAGTAATATACTGTCTTGGAAAACTATTTGAATGATTGGTGTTGAAATATTTATTAATATTTTGGAAAGTGATTTCTGTGTCTTATCTATTAGATTAACCCTCCTAAAATTAGTGATTAGAAGGGAGGAAGAGGATGTGGACCATTTTGGAGTAATGACTTCTTCTTAAATATGTAACCCCATACTATTAATGTATTTTATAATCAGGAATATCAAAAAATCATTGATATTTTTTCCTTGAAGTATACTTTTATAATAAAATCTCATAAAAATATAGTATTCATACTCTGTTTTTCAAAAATTGGTTGTGATTCAAAATTTCATTGATGCATTATTTTCAAAAAATATGACAATAACTAATTTAGTTTAGAGAATGCAATATATTCAAATCACCCTAATTCAACCTACCCCTACCCAATATTAGATTGTTCGGTGAGACCATATGGTATAAAGAAATCAAAATAATCAGTAATGTGATATTTAAAGATCATGTTCATTATAAGGGTGAACATGTTATTGAATCTAAATGTGGGAAAATGAAACCTTATCTCATTATAAAATTGATCGTAATGAAATCTTTGAAAATTTTCTTGTTTTGACATAAAATAAGAAATATAATTTAAGATTCACTACATCTCATAGTTGGTTAACCATCATACACATGCCTATGTGAGTGAATTTACCTAGTTTTTGCAAAAAAAATTTAAAAAGTGATCGAGAGATTGGGTTTTTTTACATTTTAATATAGTTGAATGATTATTTCAAATGGAAACTAGTAATAAAGGGTGTAATTTTATCAATTCATATAATTACAACTTGGAAAAGGGCATCCTTATCACAATGGAAGGAAGCATTGAACTATAAATGAGTATATCATACCAATGAAGAAGATGATTGTATAAAAAGATACAAGGTGGGATTAACAATAAATGTTTTCCCTTAAAAATAATTTATTGATTAAAATAATTTTTCTCATTAGTTATTTGGTAAAAATTATTTATGATTTTGTTGAGCATTGCTAATTTATAATGATTACTCTTTAAAAAACTAGTTTTATGAATTACTTTTGTCTATTGATATTTAAATGAGGATATCTATATGGTGTACCCATAATGTTTTGAGGAATCTAGGAAGGATGAATTGGTATGTTTAACGAGTTTTTGTGAAGACTAAAGTAAACACCATATATGTGGAATAAAAAATTCACGTCATTAATGATAATGAAGGAGTATTAGATATATGAAATAAAGAAATATTGTTATTTCAAATATCTTGACAATTCGTATATAATATTGTGTTTTCATGTGGATGGTGTTCTCATTATACTATCTATTTAATGAATGATAAATGATTTTAAGACTTATTTATCAAATAAATTTTCATATAAAAGATTTTAGGGATGTGAAAATCATTATGGGGGTGAGAACTATTTGATTTGATGTCACCAGAATTTTATGACTATTATATATATCCTATGTATATAAGGTTTTTAGTAGGATTACTTTTTGTGATGGAAAATTCATTTCAAATTCCCATGTGATCCATATCAAGTTATCAAATTAGTAATCACTAAATTCTAATGAAGATAATGACTATATGGAAAAAATTCATCCAGAATTAATAGTATGAAAATGAATGTTTTTCATGGTTTTTAAATGACCTGACATTACCAAAGATTTAAGAGTTATCTATAGATTCATTGAAACTTTAAGGAGGTATCATTTAGAGGTAGTGATGTGTATTCTGAGATACATTAATGTTTTAATTATAGGTTAATATTATAGGAATATATTAATTTAGACTACAGTGGTGATGCTAGTAGTAAAAGAAGTATTACATGTTATGGTTACACCGATATAGAGTTGATTTGAGTCGGATGTTAGGATTATAAAAGATAGTGACATTTTAAAATTTAAAGGATTATTGTGTTCTTATAATATAGGAGATTAAGGAGATGATTAGTTGAATAATTTTCTAATTTATCTAGATAAGGATAAAGGATTAATTTTCTTTTTGTTATATTTATAGTGAGATTCAACTTTTAATGAATCTTGTATTATATTCTAGAATAAATTATATTCAATAAAAATATCATTTTATTCAAATACTATTACATTATATATTTTTATAATGGATAATGATTCATGAAATCATGAATTTTAAAAACATTTGGTCCAAGATGATGGTGATATAAAAATTGAGGAATTTCCCCCTAAATTGGTATTAAATACTGAGAAATTTTTTAATAGTGTATCCTAGTGATTTTCTAATAAATGAAACAATTTTAGAAAGGAAAATATCATTTTAATTAGTCTCTAAATGTGGGATTTCTTAGTTGGGTGTGGAAATTTATTGGATCAAGTTAATATTCTACATGGATCCAACAATGATAATGTAATTTATTTATATCACTTGTAATCAATGTACAAATATTTAATAAATCAATTTCATGTAAAAAAATGTGGAAATGTGGAAAATAAATAATTTTATTTCACATGTATTAGTATATATTGTAGAAATGTGTTACATGTGAAATAAAGAATATTTATTTTTTTGTGGTCATATTTCATTACCCCCCTCTAAAGGTACCCCACCTAGGTCGATAATGAAGGAAGAGAGATAATGACCCCTAAGTCTCGCCTCTAGTAGGACTCATGATAGTGACTATAATTGAAGGTATACAGATCTCGAAACTGATAGGAATTATACTACATAATAATAGGATCAGGATATAGGATGTTAATCATCAACAAAATCCATGACATAACATCAGACAATGAAAACCAAAATAATCACATAATACAAGTATAAAGTAATATAGTACATATAAATGTCTACCAAATAAAAAACAACAAAGTAAAATATAATTATGTGACACAAAAATTGTCTATAAATGTTCACATAGTCTTCTATGAAACCTAAAAATAGTTTCAAATACATGGGGCGAGCATACAAATATACTCATAAGGAAACCCTGACACTCTTATCCACATGTGAAATAAGAATACTAATTCACCAGTGAATAAACAAAAAAACTAACAACACTAAAAAGTTAAACTAACCATCCAGCATCACTAGGGATTCCCCACATAATAATGCATCGATGTACACAAACATAGTATATAGCATATCAATGATAGGGTTCCCCACACATATTTCCCTTTGATTTTACACTCTCACACCACAATATCATATGTACTGGTTCGCCTACCTTTTTTTGTATAACATCACATCACATCATATCACGTCACACCATACCTGAAGATACCTAGGCCATCACATCACATCACATCTCACTCAAAGACACCTAGATCATCACATCACATCACATATCATCTCATAATGAATGTATCAGTGTTTCTTGAACAAGAAAGACATCAGTCTTTGTCCCTCCTCCTTCCATGCATGACCCCCACAATATTTCATATCATCACATCTCATTTAAGAACATCTTTTCCAAAGACACCAAGGCCATCACACCATATCACATGACATCTTAGCAGTGAACATTTGACTTTTTCCCATCATAGTGGTTGTATGTAAACATCTTCTAGAAGAGGGAGTGGGGAACATCAAGTAGTCATCCATCCATCCTCACCATCAAGTTATTAGGAAATACAACCCCAAAAAATATTTGGCTTTCATCACAAGGTACTCAACAGGGGTGACATTCTTATAAAAATCATAAGGAATACATAATGTGTATAATATCATATAAAATAGACCTAACCTATGGGTTCACAGTATGGTACTAACAAACCCACAACATTACCAACAATACTCAACACACAACTACTTTTTCTTCCACCACTAAATGAACCACACTACACAACAAGGAATATTGAATAATCCAATTTTCATATTATTTCTCAATTTTAATTTTTTTTTTAAATTTCACATTACCGACTACTTTTTGTTAAATCATCCAATTAAATCCATTTTTTATCCCATTTTTTTAATTAATTTATCATGTTACCTCATATTCAATGATATATATTTAAAAAAAGTCCAACATTAATTCATTCATTATCCAATTAATTCTTATAAAATTATTCCATTACTACTCAGGAAACTATCACATCACAATACCACACAAAAAACAACCCAACTTCCCAAGGTAATAATCCCACACATCACCACCATTTCATAGCCACAACCACATTCCACATACAAACCGTTCTCTACATGCCACATCCAATTCACATCACATAACCACAAAACATCACAATCAAACATCACCTCCCCTAGATCCATAACAAAAAAGCACCACAACCCACAAACACTCATCATACATCCACATAACACAATAATTTTTCGTCATCACACAACATTTTACATATTTTTAATGGTTTTTTCATTACTTTCACTTCTTTATTTTATAGGAATTCACACACAATACATATATCTTTGTACAACCAATTTATGATGAAATAATAAGGTTTTCAACATTTTTCCAAGGTTGTTTGACTACAATAACACATCAAGAACTTTATAACATATATTAATTCATCGAAAACACAATCTTAAAAACATTTTTTAGTGGGATAAATATCCCATACCATAATAATATCAATAATAATATCAATAATAATATCAAAATATATAAGGACATGTGAATCCTTCCATTCCCATTAATTTCAATTAAAAAATTATTATATTTAATTGGAAAATGGAAATAATCTTCCCATAGAAAATAAATTAATACTCATCCTTCATGACACATGAAATGTGAAATGGGGGATCCCTTATCTCAAATGGAGCATTCATATTAATTTCTCATGGTTTAAATAAGAGAAATTCCCACAATGAACGCCACAACGAGGGATATAACCTCTTTCTTTAAAAAAATAAACAACACCCATATCATACCCTTACTAATGAAACACCCCAAACAAATGATTTATTAGATATAATCCCCACATTGATGAAGAAATAGGGATAAATCCAAGAAAATTTTTGGAAAATAGAAAAGGGGAACTCACATAAACCATCATGGATTGATGCTCTATAGCTGAGGAAGAAATCCACATAAATGGGGATTAAAGGATATTGGGACTCCCTTAGGTTTACCAATAAATGAGTTAAAGTGCATCAAATTGGTATTCTTTGATGGTATCTAAGAATTTATACACGGTCTAAAAGATTGATGTCTTGGACACCACCACCCAAACCATGATACAACCACCCCTAAAATAGATAGATCCACGGTGTGGCCACCCAAACCATGTTGTAGCATGAATGGCCAATCGTCTAATAAGAAAAAAGTCTATATTTCTTTCTTAGATTCAATAAAATAAGGAATATACCATAGTAAATACTGATCCACTATGTTTCATGCTCTTGAAAACTAATAAGGTGATATGTTGTAGCCCCATTCCTTGGTGTAGTGGTACAAAAATTTTAGGAACCACTAAAAGAGAACCCCTGAAACTTCATGAAATAATCAGGGTCTTCACACCATAGTCTTCACCTACATAAAGGTCATGCACCATAGACAAGCTTCCACAGTATAGATACACCCAAATTAGTATTAACATCGAACATGATCCACCAGAGCCAACACATCACAGCCTAAAACCTTATTCCATAGACTCTCCATTATAGAATAGCCAATATGCACCATGTAATAGACTTAATGTGATATTAACTAAATCCCCTCCCCATCCTGAACACATCCAAACACCATGGGATATCCTTAGACACATCCATCAGCATATATCCCATAATGTAATAGAATTGAACGTACAAACTATAACATCAGATACCTATCAAAAAATTACCATCCTCAAGAATAATTACTAACTCAGAAATAAAAGAGAAATTTTTTTCAAGAAACCATCTCAGGATGTACCTCTCAAGGTTCTCATTTCAACTAAACATAACCACCATCTAAACACACCAAACCTAGAAGAAAATGTTCACCAAACATCCCATGAAACGACATTACCACACCACTCTACATCAACTGAAATGAACAACCTTTTCACACAACCAACATAAACACCATACCATCCCAAAAAATGTAAGAAAATTCTAACCACTACCACCACACATCATGTTCGTAGGGAAAAAATCAAGTAATTCCATCTTCCTTCTCAATATATTTCATTCTTTGTGAAGCACTGACTCACCTGCATGGTTTTAATCTGGTAAAAGTGCTATGTATCTTGATTGGAATATAGTTTTTTGTTATCCATGTTCCATATGATTTATCACAAATTTAATCAACTAGAATAAGCAAGTCTATTAAAACATCAAGGTCACATAGTCATGAAAAATAGAACAAGGAAAACTAAGTCATGTAAAAAACATTTAAGGGTATTATGAAGAATTTACATCCCACATTCCCAGGTATTCTCATTGATGCCTACAAGAATCCACATCACATGAACCAAATGAATATATATTATTTACATAAACTTCTCTTAATGATCCTGGAACTCCACTAGCCAGTCCACGAACATCACATCACCCTCAATATCAAACTCTCCCTAATCAAAATCAAGGAAATTATCATAAAGATACCAATGATGCTAAGAGGCATGGAAGAATTCATAAATATGGTACAGTCATAAAACCATTGAATACAGATAAACCAATCGACCAATATTCCCCAACACATTGAAAGGACCAAAAAATTAGGGGGAGATATTACTCCCCCTGTCAAACCTCTAATGCCCACATCAAAGGAAACCCATCAAGAACATATGGTGTCCCTCCTCAAACTCTAAGTGACTCCTAATATGATTGACATAGACCTCTTCTAGTACTATTCTAATTTTATCATCTCATAAAGAATCTTAACCTTCTTTTTCATTATTTTCACCTCATCAAATTTGAGAACTACTAACTCTATAGCCTATGTTTAGTATAAGGGAGAACAATTGGGTCGCCCTTACAAATCCAAAAATGGGTCCATGAAAATGGATATGTGAAAACTATTATTATAATATAATGAAACATAATCCAAGTGATTTACCGAAGTTCCACAAAGTATAGAATGCATGGTTGTAATATATCCTTTAGTGTGTGGATTATTCACTCTATCTTCTCATATTTCAAATTGTGGAAGGTAATGATGATGCATAGTTGAGTTCCAAAAATGTGCTATAATCCCCTATGGAATCATGGAGAAAAATAATAATTCTGATCTATGATAATGGACCTCGAGGCTCCATGAAACTGCACAACCTCATATATATACCTCCTTGCTAAGAAAACCATGGATCCCAACTCCTTGATTTCTTGGAAGTGGTCCAATTTAATCAACTAATTTTTGATTACCTAGATAACATTGCAACCTCCCAAAGCATGGGGTGAACCTATAACAAAATCCATCAATATTTTATCAAATTTCAAATTAGGACAATCAAAATTATGAATCAAACATCCCCTAAATTGATTCTCAACCATCAACTACTGGAAAACTAAACCCCAAGACACAAACTATGGAACCATCAGTTTCATCATTGGCCACAAAAACTACATCATAAATCTATGATGCATCTTGTAAAATATAATTTGTACCACAAAAGGGGAGATATGAAACTAATGAGGTACTACTTTATGAATCACTACTAAAATAAATATCTATCCCTAAATAACAATTGTTTCTTACCCTCATTTGATGATCCCTTTGTAATATCTCCATGGCCAACATGATCGTGACTCACCATTGCCTCTAAGCCTCCCCTTTGATACTCTTATACTTATTATATCAACGTATACTACAATGTTATCTGAACTAAGAAGAATACACCATCAACCACCTTTCTATCTAAGTATGGGGCTCCTAACTCCTTAATTTCTCTCTAAGCATCTTTAGGCTTTTGAACCACACCATTCTGTGACTTCCTAATCAAAGCATTGAGCACAAAAAATTCATTTTTCTAAAGTATGAGGGATATCTAATTCATAATCACGAAGAAAATCCATCCACTTTTGTTTCCTTAGATTCGAATTTCACTGACAAAATCTATACCTCAATATCCTACAATAAATGTAAACCACAAAGCGCATCATAATGAGGTAATATCACCACAACTTTGGCACAATCACATCCACTTCTAGATCTAAATCAATGGTGGCATATTTTCCCTCATTGGGACATAATTTCATAGAAACATAATATATTACCACTTAATGCTACTTCAAGACACATCCAAATCCTAGATGGGAATTTTCACAGAACAACTCAAACATCATGACCTCCACTAGCTATTAAATCACTAGATAACTGGCCAAGTTCACCTTTAGGTAGTCAAACACTATCTGAAACAGATAATTCCAAATATAATCTGAGTCCTTACTTTTCTTAGATTTCAATGGTGCCACAAAACATGATAAATAAGACAAAAACCTTTGATAATAGCCTATGACACCCATTAATCAACCATCCATAGACACATTCTTGGGTGTTTGTCAATAAAGAATGGCTTCAGCCATCAATGGGTCTATAGAGATTCCCGAATGAGAAACCAAATTCCCAAATAAATGCACTTCTCACTTCCAAAACATACATATGGACAACTTTACATAGATCTAGTGGCATCAAATAATATATAATACAGCTATGAGATAATCCGCATGCTCCTCTAATGGCATCAAGCTGATCAATATGTCATCAATTAACATGACTATAAAATGGTATTGGAATTCATAGACCATGGAGTTCATGATCCCCTTTAACACACTTAGTGTGTTTATGACACATCACATCATGACTAGAAAATCAATGTACCTATACTTACATATGAAGGAAATGTTCAAAAGATCATCTCCCTTCATCCTCTATTGGTGAAATATTGAACATAGATCGATATTATAATACCAAATCACCCCTCTTATCTGGTCAACAAGATCGTCTATCCTTGAAAGAGGGTAACAATTCTTGATCAACACCTGATTCAACATACGGTAGGATATATATAACCTCAACCTATAATCCACCTTCTTGGAAAATAAAACTAGAGCACCCCATGATGAAACACTAGGATGGATAAAACCCTTCTACAGAAGATCCTCTATCTTAATCATCAACTTCTATAACTCATAAGGTTCCATCAAATAAGGATCCATCAATATTATATAATCATCATGATACAAGTATATCCCAAACGAAACATCAAGTTGGGGGGTAGTGTCCTAACCCCCATAGGTAAAAAATCCGATAACACAATAAAAACTCTCAGAACCTCCACTATCCAAGTACCTATTAATTCTATAGAAAACTCATTCATTACAAAAATAGGGTATCCCCACATCTATTACCCCTTGAAAACACAGTTCACTAAAATAACGAAACACTGGATATCCACATCAAAAAAACACAATTTTCATGAAGAATAATTTTATAAAATTATGCACAGAATATGACC
Organism: Viscum album; assembly: GCA_963277665.1. Lineage (NCBI taxonomy): Eukaryota > Viridiplantae > Streptophyta > Magnoliopsida > Santalales > Viscaceae > Viscum > Viscum album. The sequence goes on from OY728128.1 coordinate 846,845,401, forward strand.
AATTGATGTTTATACTGAAATAAAAAAAATTTATTTGATGAAAGTATGTATCGCCACATCACCGATGTAGCCCCATCATTATTCAACACCCTCTACACACATGAAAAAAGATGTTATATCCTTTTATTGGTGTAGTTAACACCATGGGAATGTGAAGCCCATATAAGTCTGGCTCTATAGCACAAAATATAGAGGGTGAAAAAAATTAGTGTGCAACTCCTGTATAAAAAATCAATAAAAATTGTAGATGATGACTACTCATACCTTGATTAATCTATGTCCCCTCTTTTACTACTACCTCCACTGTGTAAAACATACCACACCTAGCTCTTCTATCTCTCTCTTTTTGACCACCTCCTTGGCCCTTCCCAGTTTGAGGTCACTAAACCTGAGGATTTTCTTAATATTATTCTATGCATTCTTCATTTTTTTCTTAGAAGAGTATATGCTTACTACCCTTACTGATAAAATGTCCTCATTATAAATTATTGATGAGGGTGATGCTAATCATAACTTCCTACTCAAAAATATTCTCAAAGATCCATTGGGACTGATCCTGATGATTACTATGCCCTATACAGATAAAACACACTAGGCTGAATCCCCTGGAAAGGGCATGGAAACCACTTACATTAGAAGGATGGAAGGGAATCTATTGAGGTTTATTTCCCACTGTTGCAACCTTAATGGACCTAGTTCATGAAACATGATATTGAAAAACCTTCTCCTCGAGGAACTCTAATGGTTTCCTTATCTTGTTAAACCTCATCATGAGTGAATCCACAAGATCACCTTCACCTTCTCTAAAACCTATAAATATGTTTGAAACATAAAAGGAGTAACTCCATACTACATCGAAGGATGATGTTCCTCCTCAAGACATCTCACATATGACTCCTCCTCTAAATAGTGATCTAGTAAAAAATAAAAAATTTATTTTAACATGATCCTAAGCTCCCGCATAGACATACACCCTATTAAAGAGAGAGAAACTATTGCATCTTCACTACATTCATGGTTGATGAAAGGAACTATTCTAGAAAAACATTCTGATGGTGCACCCATGAAACATCTATCTCATTCTGATAACCAAGAGACAATATCTACCATTGATTCATAGCCCCTCACATATGACTAATTCTTAAGGGACCTAGTACTCCACCAGGGCCAAAATCAAAATGAATGTGATCTCAAGATTCTCTAACTAGCACTCTATATCAATATTGGAAATGTTTCCTCCACAATTTCTATAGCAACCCTATCCTTTTTCAAATAACATTACATGATTTCAAGCATAATTATACATCATATTACAAGCTGAGGACCATTAAGTCTAGTTTCTTGGAAGACTAGGTATATAAAACATAAAACATGTGGCTAAAATAAACTCTTCTTTATTAAATCTCCATAAAAGCTCTTAACTTTCTTTGATCCATTACATCTCTTTACGGTACCCTAGGGAACACATGAACAAAGGGATGAGGCAAAAATCCCTATAATGGAATGAACAAAAGAATAAAGTTTAAGCACGTGAGCTAGGAGGCATGACATAAAGATATAAAAATCATGAAACATATGAAATCATAACATATAAACATGGGATCATATAAACGTGGAATCATATAAATGTGGTATAATCATAAAAAATGTCTTTAGTATGATTCAAGGCTAACCTCTAATCTTGTTTCCCATAGTAGTACAGGTCAAGACTAACCGCCAATACTATTTCCAAATGTTGTATGGGTCAAGGCTAACAGAAAATCCTGTTTCACATCACATCTCATGAGACTTAACATTACCCAATGCATTTGAGCGCTATCTGGGCACACCCATATCAACATTTTCATGAATATTATATCCACATAAATATTCATACATAATAACCCATACATAAATATAAGGGTACCCATGGAAAGAATTGGGTACCACAATCATGACATAAAGCATAACTAATGGTCATATCATGAAAATTTCCATGAAAGAATGGGATTAGAACATACATGGACGTTAACAAGGTAAAATATTCATATAACAGGGTATGTGATGTCAAATAGAAGTGACAACATATATGAAATGTATTAGAGGAACATTAGTATTGGAACATTTTTTTGTGGTTTTAAGCGAAATACTATAGTGATTTTTAAATAGAAAAGAAGAAAAATATAAAATATAAAACCAGAATTGAACCAATAAGGTTATCATAATAAAAAAGATTATTTTATAAAGATAATAGTGGCTTAAAATATAGTATATCATGCAATTGAAATTGGGTAAAAATTTTGGAAGTTCCCTGAAAATAGGTTTTCTTATCAGAATGTTCTAAGGAGGGAATATTTTAAAAAATGTATATCCCCATAAGAGAGTGATGATTGGGTCTTCATAAATTTATTTTGTAAATGTAAAAAAATTTATAGTATGTAGATAAAAATATCAATAACTCTATATTGAAATACTGAAAGATAAGGGAACCCGAAAGAACAAAGGAGGTTCGAGTAGAATTCGTTTTAGATTATCGGCGTGGTATCGGGTGTAACTAAGAGGGATTGATGATAGAAAAAAGTGGTTTCTAATCACTTATAAATCATGAGGTAAGTATTGGGAAGGTTCAAAATCATACCCCATCATTTGGGATTACACATAAAAAGGCATAGAATAGAGGACATCTCGATTAAGAGTAACATGGAGGGGATCCATTACCTTATGTCAGATGGTGATCATTGCTTGAACTTAATAACCATAATAAAAAAATAGGTTTTAGTAATTAATAATTACATAACCTCATATATATGTTTAATATATTTATTATAAAAATAATAAGTTCATTCTTGTCCTTTTTATGTGTTATGATGTTCAATTTTATAGTTTGGGTCCCTTTGTTTCCTTAACATTCATTACCGGTTTACTTATGAACGAACAATCTTGTAAGATGAGAATGGTTGTCTAGAATTGAAATTTTATGTTATTATTTAACATCCAATAGATTACATGGTTATAATAATCCATTTGGTTATTGAGAGGGAAGATTAATTATTATATAAAACCTTAGTGATAACCGTTTTGGTTAATCGGTGGGTTTGATTACAATGAACATGTTTTTCATAATAAAAAAATAAAATTCGTAAAAAAAGGATTAAAAAAATGTAACTAGGATATATTAAATATATAATAATCTCTTTCAACCATAACACAAATGGTATCATTGACATAATTAAATATGACAACAGAAATTGATAAACTGTTGTCCTTGAATATGCCAAATTAAAAAATCTCAGACGGTGTTCTCATCTCTTTCAAATAAAAGATGAGGAATAGAGATAAGATAATTAAATATACAATTAGTATAAAAAAAATTCATTACATGTGTGTTACTAGATTTATCATACCATTTGGGTGATGGTTGGTGAGTAAATAAATAATAAAATAAAAGAACATAAAATAAATAAAAGAATTGTAAAGAAGAATTTACCTCTTGAGTCTAACTCCATTGAGAACCTCTTAAGGGAAGAGATTTTGGTATTTTGAAGAGACTAGGGGCCTTTGTACATGGGGTAGGAATTTGGGTATTGATTTGGGCAGAATATTGGAATGGAACAAGGCTTGAAAGGAATGGAGAGAAGAGGGAGTGAGGGGTGGTTTTATAGTGGAAGAGTGGACGATTTTTCATAATATTATAATCATTAATTCATTATTTATTCACAAAACCATAAATAGTAAGTATTCCATGACCAAGAATAGTAATAAATTCTTGTGATATCGATCCAATTGGGCTTACATCAACAGATAATCATTAATGAATCAATAAATCTATTATTTAGCATTTATCGTAAATTATCGTATTTTACTATTCTAAAAAAATTCTAGTATTTCAGAAAAATCCCAAAAACTCGCCCTAACCATTTTTTACATGAGATTCGAAATATTAAATCCATTTTTCAAAAATAATTTCATAAATATGATTAGTTTAATATTTAATTAAAATCATACTTTTTTATTAAAAAACCAATTATAAATATTCATTTACTTATTCTAAAATATAGGTACATCATACTTTTACTTGAATATTATTTTTATAATATCATAGGTAAGGTTACTATTCATTAGGGGATGTCACTTTTCATAAGGATATATTATTATTCATAAGGGTAGGATAGTATTCATCAAAAATTATGTTTTTCTTATCGAACTCCATGTAACATACTGATCACAACCAAGTTTGTCATATTTTTGAAATTCCGAACACAGAAGTGTCAAACTTATGTTCAAAGGTCACATAAAACTTAGTAGTTCATTAGGTTGTGTTTTCTTGTGATTTTATGAAATAATTATAAGAAGGAATATTCCACTAAAAACTTTGGGTCGTTACATTCATACCCCTTATGAAATTTTTTCCTCGAAATTTCTTTTTACATTCTAGGCCATAAACCGGTGTGCGTACTTTTCCTTCATTACCTCCTCCAGTTCCCACATTGTCTCCTTGTACTTATGGTTCCACCACAGTAACTTGACCAGGTTAGTAGTCTTTTTGCATAGAACATTATCTCTATAATCCAATATCTTCATCGAGTGCTCCTCATAGAAAATATCCTCCTTCAACTATACCACCTCAAAAGAGAGAACATGGGAAGGGTTTGGTATATACATTCTGAAGAGGGATAAATGAAAGACATAATGTAATTTCGACATCATAGGTGGAAGTGCCAGTCGATAAGACCCAGATCCGACTCTATCAAGGGTCTCTAAGGGGATAATATAACTGGTATATAGATTTACATTATTCCCAAACCTCATGAACTTCTTCTATGGAGATATGATTAAAAATAACATGTCTCCAACTTTGAACTCAAAGTCTCATCGATGGTTATCTTCATACATCTTCTGCCGAATTTGGGCTTCCTTCGTATGCTACCGAATGGTTTTCACCTTCTCCACCATTTCTTCAGCCATTTCAGGTCCTAGAAGCTCACTCTCCCCATCTTCATCCTAACACAACGGTGTTCTGCACCTTTTCTAGTAAAGGTATTTGTATGTTTCCATTCAGATGCTCGAGTGGAAATTTTTGTTGTATGAGAATTCAACCAGTTGAATATGTTGGTTCCAATATCCTTTTAATTCCATAAAACATTCTCTAAAAATGACTTCTAGTGTCTAAATAGTTTGCTCAGATTGGCCATCGCTTTGAGGATGATTGGCTGTACTGAAGTTTAATTCAGTGCCTAGAGCATATTTGAGATTTTTCTAGAACATCGAGGTGAGTCAAGGATCATGATTAGATACAATAGATAGTGGTACTCTAGGAAACCATACAAATTCTTTTAGGTAAATTTTTGCATGTTGATCCAATGATAATTAATCTCAAATCATGATAATGTGAACTACCTTTGTAAGACGATCCATAATAACCCATAGAGCAATGTTTCCTCTTGATGTCATTCGAAGTATCATGGAAAAGTCCATGGCAATGTTCTCCCACTTCCATGTTGGTATGGGAATTGGTTGCATCATCCCCTTGGACTTTCTCCTATCAGACTTCACTTGTTTAAATACCAGTATCTTTGATGTATATTCCAAAATCTCTCTTTTCATACTGTCCCACCAAAATTTTTCATGGAGATCTCGATAAATAATTGTGCTCCCTGGGCGGATAGAGAAGGTAGAGCTATCTGCGTAATTCATAAGCACTTTCTTTATATCTAGATGGTGTGGTACATATAATCATGTCCTAAATATTACAAATCCTACCTCATCAATAATGAACTCAAAGGATTTCCCATTTCTGATAGCTTCCACCCATTTCTAAATTTCTACATGTTTTCTTTGAGCATCCATTATTCTTTTCTAGAGGGATTGTTGAGAAATCATTTGAGAATGGATTGATGATATTCCTTTCCTAATGATTCCCATGTATATTCTTAATAAATATAAGAAGATCAGATCCTTTTCAATTCTCATCATTGATAAAGGCATGATATCCTTCTACATCGAGCATCGCCACATTTTTTGCCTTACCAGGATGGAAGTGGACTGAGCAGTCATAATCCTTGATGATTACTTTCTATCTTCGTTGGTTCATATTAAGCACTTTCTGTGTTAATATATATTTGAGACTCTTGTGATCAATATATATCTCACACTTCTCCCTATAGATATAATGCCACTACATTTTCAATGCAAAGATCACCACCACCAACTCCAAATCATGCATAGGATAGTATTGCTCATGTATTTTCAGTTACCTTGAGTCATAGGCTATCACTTTATCATTTTACATCAGAACAAAACCAATGACTTTATTTTAATCATCATTGTACACCAAAAATAGTTTACCACTTATTGGGAGTGTGAGTACTCATGCAATGATTAGCCACTTTTTCAACTCCTTGAAATAGTCTTAACATTCCTGAGTCAAGAAAAATTGTACTCCCTTCTGTGTCAGCTTGGTCATTGGGTTTGAAAATTATGATAATTTCTTCACAAATCATCAATAATACCTAGATAGACCCAAAAATATGCGGATATACATTACTAAAGTTTTCATGAGCCACTCTCCAATTTCCATTATCTTGGAAGTGTCCACAAACATCCCTTTTCAGGTGATAATATACCCTAAGAATGATACTTCCTCCATTTGGAACACAAATTTAATATACTTTGCCTACAACTTCTCCCATCAAAATGTATTTAACAGTATTAAAATTCTCCTTATGTTCCTCATGTCTATTGGATTATTTCAGAATATCGTCGATAAATATTACCATAAATTTGTTGATATAGTCTCTAAAGACTCTGTTAATTAAATCCATGAAAATTTTTGGAGCATTAGTGTGTCCGAAGGGCATCACTATGAACTCATAGTGTCCCCACATCGTTCGAAAGGCAGTCTTGAGAATATCTTCATTCTTGACCTTTAGTCAGTGATATCTCGACTGAAGGTACACCTTAATGAAATAACTAGCCCCACAAAGCTGATCAAATAAGTCATCTATCTATGGCAAGGGATACTTGTTTCTTATCTTGATTTTAATGATCCCATGAAAATCAATGCAGAGTCACATTGATCCGTCCTTCTTCTTGATGATGGGGACTAACGAACCCCATGGTGAATCCCTCGAAAAAAAAACACTTCTCTAGATTCTCCTATAACTACTTCTTCAGATATTCTATCTCTACTGTGTCCATTCTATAAGGTGTCTTTGATATAGTCAGAGATCCAGGAATAAATTCAATTGAGAAATCAACCTCATGATTAAGAGGAAGACTCGGAAACACTTCAGGGAATACATTAGGGTAATCCCTCATGATGGGCATGTATTCAAGCATGATTCTCTCCTTTATCCCAATCATTTGATCTAGATATTATTTCTCATAAGGTAGAAATATCCAATCATGAGACGATGATTCTGAAGGAGAATCATCTTCCTCATTACACTTGTAATGAAAGAGAGGATGCTTTTAGATGTGAAGGGTGAGCTCCCATTACTGACAGTTGATGTTGGATTTTTATAAAGATACCCAATACATACCCAAGATACTGTAGAAATCAACTAAAGGAAGAATGAAAAGATTTTATGGGAGGTTCAGTCCACAATCCTTAACCGGGGAGGAGGTATAAACCATGGACACAATAATTACCCCATTTACTGTTCTCATATATAACTTTTACTCCAAATTTTGAGGTGTTATTTGAATAGTTCTACTAAAATTAAAAGATATGAAATAATTCATAGAACCAAAATCAAATATTAAGTTCACTATTCTAGAATTAATAACTAACATACCTATCACCATATCGTTGTCCAGCTCCACCTCAACTGTAGTGATAGCATAATCCCTTCCTTGTTTCCTTGGAGGTTTTTGTTGATTTACTCCGACAAACCTTGGATTAGGGAAATTATTTTGATGATGCCAATGTTCATTCTAGTTGTAACACTACACCACTAGATGAGCCTTGATCTGAAACTTCCATTATTCTTAAACATTATTGATCTAATAGCGATTCACTATTAAATTCCACCCATACACAACAGTTCTAAACTAGTTTTGTAATGAATATTACAAATATAATAATAAATTTCAATTAATTTTTTATTCAATGAATTAATTTTTATCACAATTAAAGGGTGAAATTATAATTTTTTTATATTTTCATAGAAGGTGGAGGTGATTTGGGGGCTCCATAGATAATCCAGAAGGAAAATGGGCGAAAACTACATGAGTTCCATGAATACCTGTCCAATGTTGGGTATAGTATCAAAACTATGTACATCCAAATGTTATGAGAATTTGGGGGCTAGTCCAAAACTCAATTTTATACAACTCTTATTAAGACACCCAATCCATATTCTTCAATTAAAAGGCCAAACCGAAGTGATTGGTCCAGGCCACTAAATCTTCACAGAGTCAAAAGTTGTGTGTTGTGTGCTGTCCGTATCTCAAGATTCAGGTGCCCAAATGAAGCCAAATATTTAGTGGAGATACCCAAGGTGTGGGGGAAAAAATTTATAGTTTTGTAAAAAAAAATATTTAAGACTTTCTGGAGGCATAAAACAAATGGACAATTGGTATTACACAATTTGTCTTCCCAAAACCACTTCCCATTTTTTTCTATAAAAGAACACCATGCGTACCTCATTAGGGGAGTTAGAACTAGAGGTAAATCTCTACCATTTTGGAGACCAATAGCAGTATCCTACTCATACTAGAAGTTCTGGGGGACCCTATCCTCGTAGGGGGGTCAAATATGAAGGCGGAGTTCCACCCGAGCCTCCTCCTCCTCTCGATGTCGAGCTAAACGGTGCATGTTCGTTTCGAGGGAGCTACACACACTTGGGAGGGAGTTACAGAACTAGTTTTTCTACTAGTTTTGTATAATTTTAGTGTTAAATATTTCACTTATTTCTTATCTTGACATGCTTCACCCCTGAATACATTTTTTTATATAATTATGTGAAACACTTTTTATTTTAACCCCGAATGGGTTGAAATTTTAAGTGGGAATCTTGGGTTGTTATACTTGGACAACACAAGAATCCTTAATCTCTCACACATATATGATATTTAAGTATGATTTTTTATCCCTTTTTCTATAATTGATAACCAAACCTTGATATCATGATCATTGTGTCAATGGTTTCTTCTTTGTGCATTGTTTTAAGGTGTAAAAGGGTAGTCAAGATCTTGACAACCTTCAACAAAATAATTAAACTAAACCATGGGAAATTTTCAAAGAAATGAACTATAAAAGATGTGTATTGAACATGAAATGAAAATTTTATTTCATTATTCTAAGACACCACTTTATTTATCAACTATTAAACTCTTTAATTAATTTATTTTATTTTTAAAACTGTTTTCAAAACCACCCCCCTCTTTTAGAAAATTTTATTAAAAACACAAACTCAAAAACTATTAACACTCCTTGAGAGATGAGCTAGGGTAATAATTATTCAATAAATCAATATTAAAATCATAATAAATTTGATGTGTCATTAAAACATAGTAAAATTTTGGCACCATTTTTGGGGAGCACTTTGGTTTTTAGGTGTGTGTTTTTTATAAGATTTTAGTAAATTTTGTGAATATTTATTTGTTTTATCTTATACCATTACCTATATTTTCATGTTCTGATTTATTTATTATGTTGGTTTTGTTCATGCAGTGTTCTAATCCAGAAGATTTACCACCTTTTGAACCTGAACTAGAGAGGATCTTACGTCAGCGACCCCGAGATGCACAAGAGAACCCTTTAAAGAGGACACACAAGACAACAACGTTCTTCTTGATCCTTAATCATCTTCTTCTGGAACCAACATCAAAAATGAAATAAAATTTTATAACATGGATGAAAACAATAGAACACTAAACATACTACCCACATCTGATGTCGATATCCAACCCACATTTATTCAAATTCTAGGCGAGCCACCCAACTTCGCACTAAAATCTAGTTTAATTCATTTATTACCAAGATTCCATGGACTGCCTATAAGAGATCCACACAAGCATATAAAATAATATCATTCTGTGTGTTATACATTAAATCCTAAAAATGTGGATGAAGAACAAGTAAATATTATAGAATTAATTTTTCATTATAAGTCACTACAAAAAACTGGATTAATTATGTTAATTCTCCAATAAGTGGCTGGGTGAACATGAAATGACGTTTTCTTAAAAAATATTTCCCAGCCTCTCAAACTTCAACTATATGAAAGAAATTTGTGGGATATGAAAATCTCAAGGAAAAACACTTCATGAATATTGGGACAATTTTAGAAGATTATGTTCAAGTTGTCCACACCACTAAATAAGTGGCCAACTTTTAATGCAATAATTGTATGAAGGTTCGATCCACAATGATAGAAACATGATTGATGCTACAACTGCTGTTGCACTGGTAAATAAGACCCCAGTTGCTATAAGGACCTTAATTGAGAACCTGGAGCAAAACACTCTAAAATTTGGTTCAAGGTCTAATGTACTCATTGGAGGTGTCCATGAGGTGAAATGTAATGAATTCGAGAAGAAGGTGGACACAATGTTTGAGGTGGTAAGTACCCTTCTATGATAACTTGCTCTCTCCCAAGGTAAATATCAATCTTCTCCTCCCATCCATTGTGGAATCTACTCTTCTGACACCCATTATTATGACAAATTCCCCCAATTGAGAGAAAATTATGATTTGTGAGGCAATCTTCTCTGGATGCCCCTATAACCAACCATTTAGTCCAGAAAAATACTAACCACCAAAATTTGTGTGGAATGAAAACCAAGGTTATAGTCAAGGGGGTATTCAAACTACCATCATCAACCCTGGAACCAACATGGTCCGAGTAATCATCCACCACCACAACCCATAAATCCTCAACCACCCCAAAGTCCTTTCCAACATCCAACTCCCAAAACCAAACATAGCCCAGAAGATATGATGAAACAAATGGCTTCCAAAAATCTCCAATTCCAAAAAAAACACCCTAGCATCCATACAATACCTCAAAACGCAATTCATCCAACTAGCTAACTCAGTGGAGGAAATTCTAAGTGATGGGTCGGGTAAACTACCCTCTCAACCAGTATTTAACTGTAAGGATAAAGGCAATGTTAGCTCCATCACCCTTAGGATTGGAACTCATCTTAAAATCCAAATGATCCCTCCCATATAGTCATCCCCTCATGAGTAAATCACCATCCCAACCAGTGCAAAAAATGTCCCATGAGAAGAAAATATGTGTCTTGTGATAATTCCATCCAAAAGAAAGAGTGTGTATGTTGAAGAGTATTCTATCCCAACCATTCGTCTTCCATTTCCCAAATGACCACCTAACCAAGATAACAAAAGGAAACTAAACTTCATAAGGAAATATTAGAAAACCTTTAAAAAAGTGCAGTTTGACATTCCTTTGATTGATGTCATGATGAAAATTCCAAGATATTAAATGTTTTGAAGGATATGTGTACACATCGAAAAAGAATTCATGGTTATGAGAAGGTAATATTGGGGAGGAATATCTCAACATTGATATAACCATCACTACCTACCAAATTCAATGATCACAGAACATTCTTGATTCCTTGCACTATAGGGGAGTATTCATTTTCTAATGAAATGCTTGATTTAGGTGCTTCAATAAATGTGATTCCTCACCCCATTTACTCTTCATTGCAAATTGGAGAATTGAATTTTATTGGGATAGTCTCTTAGCCAGCAAATCGGAGTACAACACACCCTTATGGTGTGCTAGAGGATGTTCTTGTGAGGGTTCAAAATTTAATTTTTCCTGCTGATTTTTATGTCCTTAAAATGAAAGATGATAGGATGAATGGACATGACCCAATTATATTAGGGAGACATTTCTTTAAAAACACCAAAGATATATTTAATGTCCATAATGATACATTATCTATGGAATTTGTTGGTGGCATAGTGCATTTCAACATCCTTGATGACATGAAGCACCCCTTAGAAGAACATTCCTCTCTCTGTGTTAATTCAATTGATGTACTCTGTTCCCCTAAGAAACAACTTTTCCCCCAATCCCCTTTCTGAGTTTTCTTTAATGAAAGAAATTTTCAGAAATGAATCATGAATTGATTGTTGTAGTGGCCTATAAAAATGTAATGCATGTTTATTAATTGATGATTTCATGAAACTGAGGATCCAATGACCATCGATGATATTGATAAGCTTTAAAAATATTATTACTCTATTGGGGATGATAAAATTTTGTAGTTAGATGAGATCTATGACCTCTCATTTTCACACACACTCCCATCAATCCAAAATCTAATTGAATTGGAACTATAAAAATTGCCTCAAGATTTAAAATATTCATATCTTGAGAATGAAAACAAGTTTCCTGTCATCATTTCTAGTTCACTCCCTCATGAGTATGAATTATGATTGCATAAACATTAGAGGGAGTATAAAAAATATTTGGGATGGAAATTTATTGAAATTCCTAGCATTATACCATAAATTTTCACACAACATATTTTTTTAAATGATTAGGCTAAACCAGTGAGGCATGCACAATGTCGACTAAACCCAAACCTCCTAGAAGTTGTGAAAAAATGAGGTAATAAAATTATTGGATAATGGAATCAATTACCCCATATTTGATAGCCAATGGGACAGCCCCATTCAAGTAGTTCATAAAAAACATGGCCTTGTAGTAATAAAAAATGAAAACAATGAATTGGTTCAAACTCATGTGTAGAATAGTAGGTGTGTCTGTATAGACTATAACCGACTAAACCAACACAATAGGAACGACCATTTACCTTTTCCATTCATTGACCAAATGCTAGAGAGGCTAGCGAGTAAGTCCCACTACTATTTCATTAATGGGTATTTTGGATACTTTCATATCCATATTTCCTCAAGGGTTAGGAAAATACAACCTTCACTTTCCCCTTTGACACATTTTCATTTAGAAGCAATGCCATTTGGTTTGTGCAATGCTCCGGGTTCTTTCCAGCAATGCATGGTTAGTATTTTTTTGGATTACATGGATAATTTCATGGATGTTTTCCTAGATGATTTCACTATTTATGGATCCTCTTTTGATGAATGTGTAAGTAGTATTGGTTCAGTTATACGTCACTGTATTGAAAATAATCTTGTTTTAAATTATGAGAAATGACATTTCATGGTGTGACAAGGTATTTTTTTGGAGCATGTAATTTCTTGGGATGGTATCCAAGTAGATAAATTAAAAGTGGATGTCATTTTTACCCTACCATTCCCCAAAAATGTATGGGATGTGTGGTCTTTCCTCGGTAATGTTGGATTTTACTATCGTTTCCTTCATGACATTAGTAAAATTGAACTCCCCCTCTCCTGATTACACCAAAAAGAAAAATAATTTGTTTTTATAAATAATGTGAGGAATATTTTAATAAATTAAAATTGAGTCTTGCATCACCCCCAGTAATCCAACCACCTTAGTGGTATTTACCATTTGAGCTCATGTGTGACACCTCTAACTTTGTATTTCGGGTATTCTTCTCACAAAGGGTCGATCGAGCTCCACTTGTCATTGCCTATGCCTCACGTAATTTGGACCCTGCCCAAGAGAACTACACAACAACTAAAAAATAATTCCTTGCAACTATTTTTGCCTTTGATAAATTCAGGTCGTATCTTTTAGGGTCTAATGTCCTCAGGTTCTCAGACCATACATCCCTCCGGTATCTCCATATGAAACCAGACTCCAAACTACGTCTCATTCGTTGGATGCTCCTCCTTCAAGAATTAAATCTAGAAATTGGAGATAAGAAGGAGAAGATAATGTGGTGGAATACCATATCAGTAGGATTCCCCTATCCCCATACATTGACTCATCCTTTTGTACTTCTATAAACAACATGTTTCCAAATGAACAATTGTACCGGGTGAAAGATGTTATTCCTTGATATTCTAAAATTGTAAATTATTTTGTATCATCTTACATTCCTACTCATTTTACTAAAAAACAAGCTAGTATTCTAAAAAAACAAGTCTCGTTAGTACATTTGGGATGACACCTACCCATGGTTCACATGTAGTGAACAAGTCCTTAAGATTTGGGTACCTGATAATGAGTTTAAGTATGTCCTTAGATTCTGCCAAACTCATGCTTATGGGGGCCACTTTGGTCCCCAATGGACTGCTCACAAAATCCTTGATTCTGGTCTCTTTTGGCCAACAGTTTTTTGAGATGCCCACATTTTTTTTAAATCATTACCTTGTTTTCAAAGAATGGGTAATGTCTCTAAAAGAAATGATATGCCACAATATCCATTTCTCTTTCATGACATTTTTTATGTTTGGGGTATTGACTTTATGGGGACATTTCGCAATTCCTTTGGTAACTTATACATTCTTTTGGAAGTTGATTATGTGTCAAAATGGGTAGAGTCATGAGCTAAAAGGACTGATGATTATAAGGATGTTGTAAAGTTTTTGAAAACCCAAATCTTATATAGGTTTGGCTTATATAGATTCATCATCAGTGACTAGGGTTTTCATTTCTTCAACCGAACAATGGAATCACTTTTTCGTTGGTATGGGGTCATACATCGACTATCTATTTCATATTACCCAAAGTACTATGGTCATTATAAGGTTTCAAATAGGTATGTAAAACAAATTCTTAAAAAATGGCTCAACCCAAAAAAATATTGGAGTTTTAGAATCGATGATTCATTATGGGCTTACCATACTGCCTTTAAAACTACCATTGGAATGTCACCTTACAGGCTTGTTTTTGGAAAACATTGTCTCCTATCTATTAATATTGAGAAAAGGGACTACTGGTCCATTAAACAATGCAATTCTAACATTTATAGTTCTAGTTATTAAAGGAAGTTGCAGATTTAGGAGTTGGATGAAATGAAAAGAGATGTATATAAAATCTCCAGGATTTATAAGGAGCGAACCAAGGCTGCCCACAATCATCTTATTCTTCATCATTATATGCACATTGGGTAGAAGGTCCTCCATTATAATGCAAGGCTGAAGATGCATCTAGGTAAGCTTCATTCCTGTGGGTTTTTCCCATAAAATGTTATTAATGTATCTCCATTTGGTGTTATTCAGGTTCAAAATGAAGAAACCAAGAAATCCTTCACTATAAATGGGGAACAACTGAAGCACTTCCATGAAGCACTTCAGGAGTTCCTAATGGAGGAACTCTATGTTAAAGAAGCAATATAGTAGTGAAACATACAAGGTTTTATCATTCCTTATCACATTCTCAATTATTATAGTGAGGACATTGCACATTCTAGGTGTGTGTGTGTCTGTGGGGGGGGGGGGGGGGTGGATACATTACTGACTTTATTAGGATTTTCATTGTATTTCTTATTTCTTCTCTTTTTCATCTTCTTTAGGGTATTTTCACTTTTCCCCATCATTCTGGGTTCGTTAGGATTTTCATTGTCATTATTCTTTCTTCACTTTTCCACCTTCTTTATGGTATTTTCACCTTCCCCCACCTTTCCAGGTTCACTATGATTTTTATTACCTTTCTTCTTTCTTCTCTTTTTCTCATTCTTTATAGTATTTTTACTTCCCCCCTTATGGTCACCAAATCATAGAAATTACTGAAAATGCATGTTAAAATTTTTAATTCCATATTGATTTAACATTTAATGAAAAAACTATCTCTGTTAAGAATTGAATGTTTGTATGAATTTATCATCAGGGAGATATTATTAGCGAACTGGTTTTATGTTAATGATATAAATGGTTGTATCAATCTGAAACTTTTGTGAGGATTGATACCCCTTGTGAGAGTAGTTTTTCGGAAAAATATTTCACTAATATCTCTACACATATTTCCACCAAACCTCAATGTGTGAATATTTCGTACTTAATAGAGTGTAAATATACGTTACGTTAATATTTTCAGCTTTAAATGATATTTCCATATGTTTGTTCTTTATCTGATCTGTTTCATTACTATTCTAGATTGACCTATGTGTGTGGACCTAATGTTTGACTATTGTAATCCCTCAAAAAAATTGGGTTGTGTATTTGGAATTTCAGAAACCACTCCTCCTCAACCTTTGATCTTATTATAACTATTACAATTATTGTCTTGTGGAGATCAAACAAGGGTTGAGAGATGAGTGTGATATTTTTTCCAATTGAAACTTCTAGAAAAAAATATAATAAATGGGGGGAGTGACGAATTGTGCAACATATGGGGATATCTAGGTCAGAAGCATATGGTTTGACTTCTAGGGATGATTAATTGAGTGGTTTTTGAAATATTATTAGAATGAATTTAGGGTAGGTTCAGTAAAAAATCATTTAAATCTAAATAATGTTAAAATAACCTAAATTTCTTGTATAGAAAGTGGAATAAATAGCATGGAATGGTTTTCACACACACTGATGGAGGGTTAGTGTATTGGTTGACTTTTTAATTTCTTGATCAATTTGGTTTCATGAATCTATTTGAATTTCATTGTGATATAATTTACGAGACATCATTTTCTATTTCCTCTAATAAGAACTCCTTGGTGTGGTTCATGTATTGATCACATTAATTTAATAAATAAAAATATCATCAAATGTTAAATATTCATGATTTTGGGAATATATACATGCATAATTTTTTTAAATATTTGACTTTTCTTAGGAGTGAAAATGTTTAGGTGTGAGGGTCTGATCACATAGTGATTCACTATTCAATCCCACCCTTACACTTCTATTTTAAACATGTTTTGTAATGAATCTTCCAAATATAAAAATAAATTTCACTTCCTTTTTTATTTAATTAATTAATGTCTATCACTGTTAAAAATGTAAATTATACTTGTTTTTTATATTTTCATATAAGGTAGTGGTGATTTTGGGGCTCCAGAGATGATCTAGATGGAAAATGGTTCAAAACCACATGAGTTCCATGAACACCTGTCCACTTTTGGGTATAGTATGAAAACACCAAAAACCCAAATTGGATGATATTTTGTGAGAAGATCCAAAACCCAATTTTCTAAATCTCTTATGATTCCACCAAATCCTTGTTCGTCCATTAGGAGGCCCAAACGAAGTGATCTTTCCAGGCCACTGAATCTGCAGGGAGTCAAAGGTTGTGTGCTATGTGTTGTCCATATCTCGAGATGTAGGTGTAAAAATGAAACTAAAGGTTCATTGGAGATATCCAAGATACGGGGGAATAACTTTATAGTTTTTTAAAAATCTATTTAAGATTTTATGGTGGCCAAAAACAATGGGAAAATTGGTTTTACACAATGTGTGTGCCCAAAACCACTTCCCATTTTTTCTATAGAAGAGAACCATGGGTACCTCATTTGGGGAGTTCAAACTAGAAGCGAATCTTGGACATTTTGGAGTCCTATAGGAGTCTCCTCCTCATCCTAGTAGTTTTGAGGGACCCTATTCTCATAGGGGGATCAAATATGATGGCAGAGTTCTACCCGAGTCTCCTCCTCCCGATGGCAAGTTAAATGGTGGACGATAATTTTGAGGGAGCTACACACTTGAGAGGGAGTTACGAAACTAGTTATTCTACTAGTTTTTTATAATCAGTGAGTTATATATTTCTCTTTTTTCTTATCTTTACATTATTCTCCCCTGATGAATTTCATTTTATATAATTATGCGAAACACTTTTTATTTTAACACCAATTGGGTTGAAATTTCATGCGGGAATCTAGGGTTGTTATGATTCGATAATAAAAACATCCTTTCTCTCTCAGATATATATGATATTTCAGTATGCTTTGGTATCCCTTGATCTATAATTGAGAAACAAAACTTGACATCACGATTGTTGTGTCAAGGGTTTGTTCGTTGTGCATCGTTTTAAGGGGTAAGTGGGTAGTCAAGATCTTGACAACCTCCAACAAAAGAATTAAACAAAACCATGTGAAATTTTCAAAGAAATGAACTATTCAAGATGTGTATTGAACATGAAATTCTCTCCTTATCTCATAATTCTAAAACACTATTTTTATTTATCCATAATTAAACTCTTTAATTAATTCATTTTATTTTTAATACTGTTTTCAAAACCACCCTCTCTTTTAGTAAATTTTATAAAAAATACACACTCAAAACCTATCAATGCTCTTTCAGAGATGAACTAGGGTCTTCTCTAGACTATAAATCAATCTTAAAATCATAATCAATTTGATGTATCATAACAACGTGGTTAGTTAGAATTATTTTTCATATCCCTTTGGTAGTTATTAGCCAGATGACCAAACTTTCCACATTTGAAGCAATTAATGATTCCCTTTAGAAAGTTCCTAGGATGCTTCTTCCCAGAACATTTAAAAGGGGAAACTTTAGGCTTCTTTATACCATGGAACTTTTTTGTTGAACCACCCATGTTAATTTCCATTTTTCGCTTCTTTGCCCAGGGCTCACGAGACCACTGAGAGTCTCCAATGTCCATTTCAACCTTGACGGCACAACAGAAAATATCTTCATAAATGTCGAAGTGCCAAATAGTGAAAAATTTGGGTAGACTCAGCATTAATCCTCTAATTAAGCGATATATATTTATTTCAATTTTTTTTTGAAAAAAATGAGCCTTACGTTGCAAGCCTTGTAAATTTTTCTTCATATGCCCCGATAGAATCATCTTCCTTCTCCTTGAGTCTGAGGAACACTCTTTGTATCATGAGACAAAGGGTTCTAAGAATAAATTTATTTGAAAACATCCTCTTGAATTCCTTACAATTCATGGAATCAAATTACTCTTGGTAATTTGTATTCTAGATCAATTCCCACCACTAATTAGATTCCCCATCAAAATGATAGACTGCCTATACAACATTCTCTTCTTTTATGAACTAGAGGACATGGAATATCTTTTCAGTGGAGTTAATCCATTGTTCCACAAGGAGGGGATCAAAAGATCCACTAAACATGGGAGGCCTTTGTCACATGAAGGATTATAAAACAAATTTCTCTTTCCTTAGAGGAGGATGGCGTTCTGCATGATTCAAGTTATTATTCATAAATCAAGCCAGCTGAGCAAGTACTGTCATGAAGTTTTGAGCACCCATCCCCATCATATTAGGAATATCATTTGGGTAATGATCACATTGATTTTTGGAAAAATATCTTCTATTTCCTACCATTATCTATGAAAAATAATCTATAATTAGAGGGCTTGAGTACTTAGATATTGATCATAAAAAGGAATCCTTAAACATAAAAGGATAATCTTATAAAGGATAAGTATATCCTAACTTGTGGTTCCTTAGGATTAAATCTAGGTTATCCTCAATCTATTTCATAACATATATTACTATGGTATTTTTTGGAAAATTAATAATTGTTTGAACAAAGTTCATTAATCTACCAAATCATATCTCATGGAAGTGTCATAACCAAGAGTACAACAAGGAAGATTGTTGTGCACAAGTTCCCGTTCGAGTATTGATCAAATAAGTGTTTTCAGGTATTAACCCTAGATACATTTGTGCCAGAGCAGCATCTACCAACTTGTATCCATACATGGATGTATTTTCTTAATAAACTATTTACTCAATACTCAAAAAAATTTAGGAATGTTTTCATATACATTGTTTTATCATTAAGGTTCTCACTAAGGTGCTCTATTCATAGTCTCCAAAAATAACTAACCCATCCTCTGATAACAACTATAGTGACCATAGAATTTTTTTCAAAACATTACATGATTTAAAGAACAATTATACATCAGAGTACAATCCAATGATCGTTAAGTCTAGTTTCATGGAAAACTAGGTACAGGAAACATAAAACTTATAACATGGGTCTAAAATAAACACTTCTTTATTTAATCTCTCTAAAACATTCCTAACTTCCATTGATCCCTTACATCTGCATAGGGTACCCTAGGGAACACATGATCAAAGGGACGAGCTAAAAATATTTGTAATGGAATGAACATAAGAATAAATCATAAGCACATGAGCTAGGAGGCATGAAATAATGATATAAAAATCATGGTACATATGAAATCATAACATATAAAAATGGAATCTTATAAACATGGAATTCTATAAATGTCGTATAATCATAAAATATTTCATTAGAACGAGTTAAGGATAACCACCAATCTCGTTTCCCAAAGTAGTGCGGGTCAAGGCTAACCACCAATCCTGTTTCCCATTGTAGTACGGGTCAAGGCTATCCGTCAATCCCATTTCACATCACATCTCACTAGACTTAACTTTACCCAATGCATTGGATCACTATCTGGGCACACCCATATCAAAATATGAATGAATATTCTTTCCACATAAATATTCATACATAATCAACCATACCTAAATATAAGGGTACCGATAGAATGAATTGGGTACCACAATCATGACATAAATAATAACCAATCGGTGTATCATGAAAGTGTCCATGAAAGAAATGGATTAGAACATACAAGGTATTTAATAAGGTAAAATAGGAATATAAAATGGTAAGTAATAAATTAGAAAAGTGACAACATATAAGAATAGTATTTGAAAAGCATTAGCATTAGAACATTTTTATGTGGTTTTAATGGAAATACTATACAGCATTTAAAATAGAAAAGAGGAACATATTTTATATAAAAGAATAATTGAACCAAAATTTTTTTAATAATAAAAATACTGATTTTATGAATAAAATTGTGGCTTAAAAAATAGGATAAAGTGCACTTGAAATTGGGTGAGAGTTCGGCATGTTCCCTTAAAACAAGATTTCTTATCGAAAAGTTCTATGGAGGGAATATTTTAAAAAAATGTATATACACAAAAGAGATTGATGAAAGGGTATTTTTAGCACCCCAGTTTGTGGTATATGGCCTTTGTTTATGCATTTTTATGTGTTTAAAGTCCATGGGATGATTTGGGAAGAGGTTGGGAGAGTTTGGAATTGTTTTGGATGAGTTTGGAGGCTTTTATAGGGGTGCACTATTTGATCACGGTTAGTGGAAACCATGTGGATTCTCTAAGAAACCATGCAAGGGAGATAGAAGGAATCCCATAGCCTACACATGGTTTTCAAAACCATGTGAGAAAACCATGTGGACCCTTTCTCCTGAGGCAGTAGCATGCGCACGGTTAGCGTATGATTTTCCAAACCGTGCGTACTAATCGTGTAACCACCTAAAATAGGGTTATAAGTTCGGGCCTCCCTTGGGATAAACCTATTTCACTCCAATCTTCCTCCCACTCAAGCCTCACTCAGAATTTCAGGTTCTCAGGGGTTGGATGGGCTCTCCCACTCAGTTTGGAAGGATTTTGAAGAGTTTTTTTGGTGGTTTGAAGGTGGTTTCTCCCGAGTATGTATCCCCTCTTGTTTCTCTTGTGTTTTCCTCTAGATATGCTCTTCCATCTTTCTTGGTTCTCTATATCTACACTTTTTTTGTGTAGATCTAGGGTTGTGGTTGCCTTGGATGATGTTTTTAAGGCTTGTGAAAGATAGGGAAGGGGATCTAGAGATGTTCTGGTGGTGAGTTTGTCAGATTTGAGGCACGGTTGTTCGTGGGTCGATTTCTCAGGAACCCTAAAGGTAGGCGGATTCTCTATCGACTCTACTTGGTTAGAGATAATGGATTTGATTACAATTAATTTTTTATGTTTGAAATTAATTTTAGTTGATGTGCGTAATTGGTTAGAAATCCCTTGGGTGATGTTTTGGGAATTTTTGGGGAAATTGGTGTTTTATGGTGAAATGCTATTCCTGTGGATTTTAAAATGGACATTTTAAAATGGGATGCTATGGTTGATTTGTGAAAATGATTTATGGAAATGGTTTTCAAAAAAGGGGTTGTTTTATTGAAATGTTTTTTTCATGGAAAATGGTTTTCAATAAATGGGTGATTTATTAAAGTGAATTGATATGCAATGGAATTGGTTGATTGCACGTGGTTGTGACCATGGTGGGTTATATTATTTTAATTGGCTTGTATTGAATGTTTTGTGGAAGTGGTGAAATGTACCACTATAAAAAGGGGATGGATAGTGGATGGAAGGGCCACCATCAAGGATAAGTGGATGGGAAGTGGTGCTTGGTCTGAATGAGTTAACGGGTTGGACGGTAGATCCACCGTTTGGTTGTTGTGGTTGTTTTTTTGTGCATTTCTTTACAAGATAAAATTATTGTGCTAATGTGTAAATGATGAGATGGTTTGTGGCATGTTTGGTTGAATTTCCCTTGGTTTCTTGGGTTGGATGTGATGGCTTGGTAAGTGAACGTTTGGTTTATGAAAATGGTTGAACTTGTGATTTATTATATATAAACTATTTTACATAAATGTGCTAATGGTTTAATCCTAGTGGCATGTGTAGGGAATTCATTTGGGGAAAACCTACAGAGTATTAGTACTCACCCCCTGCATTGGCACATTAGTGTCTTTGCAGATGTTGTATATCATGATGTGGGCAAAGGTAAGGCATCTCCCTCCGTTAGTGGTGCATTGTGATGTCTTGGTGGATCTTGGAGCTTGGAGCTTGGTGTGGAGCTACGGTGGTGTCATGGCTCTTAGTGTTTGTTGTTTAGTTTCACCTTGTAATCTGATATGGTTGGTTGTATTGGATTTGGTTTTATTTTGGAACAACTTGGTTGTCTTTTGGGAATGCATTATTGGGTAATTTATGTGACATGCATCATATAGTGGTTGTTAGTGGATGGTTTAGATGGTTTGGATGGTTTTGTCTTAAGGGAAAATTGTTCTCCAAATTGATCTTGAAACCCTCAGAATTTATTTCCTGCCTTTGGCATTGTGGGAATGTTTCTTAATGCCAAGTATCCCTCACCACCTACTCAAGCCAATGAGGTAGGGGCGGGGTGTTACAAGTGGTATCATTTTGTTGAGTCCATTGGAGTTGATTCTCCGATTTGGTGTTGACAGTCATTGTGATATATTCCTTGGGTCAGCATGGTAGAAAGGCATAGGATTATCAGAACATGGAATGTATAGTACAAAAGGACGTATCTAACCCTTTTATACTGAAATTCATGTTACCAGGGAGTTGGGTACAAAAGTGTTTTAGAGACACATATAGGCATTGGATATCTAATTGTCGTGGGTGTAGCCAATGAGATGATCATCACATGCATGGTAGAAATGAATTCCCACTTGGATTCATATTTCATTGAGGTATAATGATTTATAATATGGTTTGAATGTGTGAAATTTTAATGAGAGTAAATTGGTATTTTGAAAATGGTTTGGTTTTCAAAGTGGTGAAACATGGAACATCTAGGAAAGCTGGAAAGCCTTGTTGTGATTGTGTTGTGTAATGTGATTTGAAATGGGATTTAGTGATTTATACGGAAGGGAGACTCATGGTTTTCTATTTTTTGTTTATAGAAATGGCACTGGGTAGGCATCCTAGAGACCAAACGGAGGGGGCTGCTGAGATTGTGGTAGAAGCAGAGCCTCTGGTGAACCAGCAGCTAGTGCAAGTCATAGTGCCAGCTTTCCAAGATGTGGAATGTGGAAATAAAGTGGATGAATCAAGGAATGTGGATCATGCAGTTTAGTTTCAAAATCATAATCCACCGATCTTCAAGGGTGATTCAGAGCTGGAGAGGGTAGAATCATGGTTCAATAAAATGAACACGATCTTCGAGTTCTTGGGAACACCGTTAGAGTTAAAAGTGAAGTTGGACACGTATATGTTGGAAGATCATTCCCTTCAGTGGTGGGAGTTGGTATTCCATGTGGGGACGGACCAAGGTATGATGTGGGAAGGATTTGAAGAATTGTTTAATAAACAATTCTACCCACATATGATCAGAATTCAGTGTAAGAATGATTTCTGTAGTTTGAAGTAAGTGCTTATTTTTGTGACGTAGTATGCAGCTATGATTATGAACATAGTGAGGTTTTCACCCGATGTGGCGGGTAACATGTTGTTGAATGAATGGATCATTGAATATGGGTAAAGGTATGAAATCTTTTCAAAGATAGTGGTCTTTTGTATTGATGATTACACATAGATGGTGAACAGAGACTCAGTGGCTGAGCAGAATTTGTTGGCGCTCTGGGAGGAGGAAGCATGGTGGTACCCATGGGGAATAGTGGGAAATCTAATGCTGGGTTCAAGAGAAGGAGGGACACTTATTCCTAGGGCGAGAATATGGAATATACTCTAATGGAAGGATTGGTAAATCTTCGTCCGAATCCCCAGAGAAAGCCATGATGTTTTCAGTGTGTTTCTACAAGCCACATCAAGCGTGATTGTACGTCACAACCACGAGCATGTCAAAATTGTAAGAAGATGGGGCATCTGCAGCGTTATTGTTGGAATGCTCAAAGGTTGGGTGCGTGTGACACTACTCAAGGATGGCATACATCATATGATTTGACGGGACAGGGATAGTATCAAACCATTCATCAATAGAGTAAAGTTGGTCATGGTGATTCTTGGAATACCATGACACCTCAACAAAGAAATAAAGAGCAGAGTGTGGAAAGAAAACATGTGTTTGGAGCTGAGTAGGTTATGGTGGATAATCAGTAAGAACCATCCACGGTGTGAGGTACTATTCTTTTAAATTCTACCTTAATGCAGGTGTTGTTTGATACAGGTTCTTCACACTCTTTTTTTACTACACATGTGGTTGATTTGTTGTGTTTAAGGGTAGAAATGATGCCCTTGATTTTAAAACATCAAACTATTCTGGGTCAAAGAGACTGTCGAGCCTTCTTTTGTTGAGAATGGTGTATCGTTGTGGGCAAGGTTGAGGTAATGTTTAATTTCTCAATGTTTGAGATGGATGGGTATGATGTAATCTTGGGAATAGATTGGCTGGTGGATTTTAAGTCACACATTGACTGTAATGCGCAGACAGTGGCATTTACAACACACGATGGAATTAGACATTTCTTTAGAGGAGAGAATCATGAAAGGCAGGTTGAAACGGGTTAGAAAAATTAGAAGTGGGTATGTTATCATATCATTTGGCAGTGTTGTCATTGGAATCGTTAGAGGGTGGTGAGCAGACTGTTCTTCCAGTAGTGGTAGATCAGTTCATGAATGTTTTTCCTAAAGAATTCTCTAGGTTACCTCTTGTAAGAAAAGTGGAGTTTATGATTGATATCCTTCCGGGGACATGTCCTATCTCACTTCCATCTTATCGGATGATAGTAGCTGAATTATAGGAATTGAAAATCATGTTGGAAGAGTTTGAAAACAAAGGGTTTATCCGGCCTAGCACATCTCCGTGGGCAGCTCTGGTGTTGTTTGTGAAAAAGTTGGATGGAACTTTGAGGCAATGTGTTGATTATCGTAGACTTAACCAAGTTATGATAAACAAAATATATCCACTTCCAAAAATTGATGATTTTTTCGATCAGTTGAGGGGAGCCTAGTGGTTCTCCAAGATCGACCTGAGGTCGGGATATCATCAATTGCAGGTGAGGAAGGATAATATTCCTAAAACAGGGTTCAGCATTCGATATGGACATTATGAATATGTGGTTATGCCCTTTGGTCTAACAAATGAACTAGCACTGTTTATGGCATTGATGAATCGAATATTTTAGAGATATCTGGATTCATTTTTGGTGGTGTTTGTAGATGATATTCTGGTGTATTCAATGACAATGGTGGACCATGAGCATCACTTGGCGACACTGCTGGGGATCTTGAGGGATCAGCAGTTGTATGCCAAATTTTCAATGTTTGACTTTTGGATACAGGATGTTTGTTTTCATGGACATGTGATTTTAAAAGAGGTGTTTTAGTGGATCCATAAATGATAGATGTCGTTATCTCGTGGAAACCACAAAATAATGTGTCTGAGATACGGAGTTTTCTTGGTCTAGCTGGGTATTATCGGCATTTTGTTGGTGATTTTTCACGGTTGGCTTTGCCGATGATAGCTTTGACAAGGAGGAATGTTCTATTCTAGTGGAATGAGCAGTGTCAGCTGTGTTTCGAAGAGCTAAAGGGTCGTCCTACATCAGCACCAATCTTGGTTTTGCCAGAACCAGGAAAAGGTATGTGGTTTATTATGATGCATCGGGATCCAGGTTGGGGTGTTTTCTCATGAAAGGGAATCATGTGGTTGAGTATCGCTCATGGTAGTTGAGGGTTCATGAGAAGAACTACCCAACTCAGGATTTGGAGTTGGAAGCAATGGTCCAGTCTTTAAAGGTGTGGTGTCATTATCTCGTTGGTGAGAAATTCACGGTATATACAGGTCATAAGAGCATAAAGAACATTTTCTCACAAAGGAATTTGAACTAGAGGCAAAGGAGATGGATGGAATATCTCCATATTTTTGATTTTGACATAATTTACGCACCAGGTAAGAGAAATTTGGTGGTGGATGTATTATGTAGAAAATCATATGCTCAGATGGTGAAGCAGGCATCATACTAGTGGCAGTTGATGTCGGTTATAGCCTATATGCGGTTGGAATGTGAGGACATGGGCGATAGAGCAGTCTTCTTTCAGGTTTTGTTGATTCTAAACTGGTTGGCCTAGTTAAAGAGGCACAAATATATGATTCTGAGTGTGTGACCATCGGGTCTAGACTCAATGGTGGGGAGATCATTGAAGGTCGGTAACTGAAGGGAGATTCAGTTTTGTGTTTTCAAAATCAGATGGTTGTACCAGTTGCTTCTCTGGATGATTTTCTCAGGGCATATCATCATTCCAGGTGGTCTTTTCATCCTGGAATTCATTAAATGTATAAAGCGCTGAAAGTGCTGTTCTGATGGGATGGTATGAAAATAAGAGTGTTTGAGTTTTTTTCAAGATGCATGACTTGTAAGAAGGTCAAGGCAGAGCATCAGAGGCCAATGGGAATGTTACAGTCTTTACCAATCCCTGTTCAGAAGTGGGAGAAAATAGTGATGGTTTTTTTTCACAGTTCTACCATGAACGGTTAGAAATCACGATGACATTTGGGTGATAGTGGATCGGATAACGAATTCGGCCCATTTCATCCCGATTAGTGAATCTCATATGGTGGAGGATCTGTTAAAAATCAATATCTGGGATGTTTTATGGAGGCATGGTGTTCTATTTTCGATCGTATCCGATAGATACCCGAGGTTTATATCTCGTTTATGGAAATCCTTACAACAAGACCTTGGGACACAGTTGACTACGAGCACGGTGTATCATCCTCAGACGGATGGTCAATCCGAGAGGATGATACAAACTATGGAGGATATGTTGTGGGATTCTGTCATGGAATTTGGTGGCTTGTGGGAGGAGCACTTGTCGTTAGTTGAGTTTTTGTACAATAACATTAATTAGGAATACATACAGATGGCTCCATTTGAAGCATTGTATGGGCAACAATATCTTTCACCACTATTTTGGGTGGAAATGAGTGAGTCCTCCATGGTTTGACCGAGCCATGTCCATGAGACTATGGAGAAGATCAAGTTGATCAGGAATATAATAGAGAGGTCTTACAGTCATCAAGAATTGTATGCGGATCAACGTCGATGACCATTGTCATTCGAGGTGAGTGATCATGTTTTCTTGAGGATCTCTCCTAGGTTGGGACATCGTTGGTTTGGAAATCAGGGAAAGTTATCTCCAAGGTATATTGGACCTTTTGAGATTCATGTTCGGGTTGGTGAGGTGGATTGTACTTTATCTTTTCCACCTAGGTTCAGTGCGGTGCAAAATGTGTTTCATCTGTCGCCGTTGAAAAACTATCAACCGGATCATGACCATGTGATTCGATGGGATCATGTTGATCTAAAACCCGATGCTTTGTTGCTGCATGTGCCAATGCAGGATGTGGATAGGTAGGAGAAAGTATTTCATGGTTAAATCATCGGTTTTTTTCGTGTTTTCTGCAAACATGGTCAGATTCAAGAGGAGACTTGGGAGTGGGAGAAAGAGATGGTCGAGCAATGGCTAGAGTTCTTTCAGCAAAGGGCGGGTTCACTACATTCTGAGGATAGATGGTCCAATGGTGGGGAGAATGTAGTATCCCCGGTTTGAGTTATGTTGACTTTTTTATGCAGTTTTATGTTATTAATGTGCATAGGATTAGTTGGGAAGAGGCTGGGAGAGTTTGGACTGGTTTTTGATGAGTTTGTAGGCTTTTAAAGGGGTCCACAGTTTGAGCATGGTTAGTGGAAACCGTGCAGATTCTCCAGGAAACCATATAAGGGAGACAAAAGGCTTTGCATGGCCTGCACAAGGTTTTCCAAACCATGTGAGGAAACCAATCAGAACCTTTCTCATGAGGCAGTAACGTGAGCACGTTTAGTGCACGGTTTTCAAAACCATGCGAACTAACCTTGAAACCACATAAAAATAGGTTTATATGTTATGTTCTCCCTTGGTAATAAACTATTTCACTCCAATCTTCATCCCACTTGAGCCTCACTTGGGATTTTGGGTTCTCAGGGGTTGGAGTGGCTCTCCCACTCGGTTTGGAAGGATTTTGAAGAGGTTTCTTGGCAGTTTGAAGGTGGTTTCTCCCAGGTAAGTCTCTCGTGTTTTTTCTCTTTTTTTTCCACTAGATCTGCTCTTCCCTCTTTCATTGTTTTCTAGATCTACAATTATTGTGTTTATATCTAGGGTTGTGGTTTTATGGATGATTTTTAAGGCTTTTTAATGATAAGGAAGGGTATCTAGAGAGGTTTCGTTGGTGCGTTCACCGGATTTGACGCACGGTTGTTCATGGGTCGATTTCTCGGGAACCCTAAAGGTAGCTGGATTCCCTCACGACACTACTTGGTTAGAGCTAAGGGTTTTTTATAAAATTAATTTTTTGTGTTTGAAATTAATTTTTGTTGATGTTCGTAATTGGTTAGAAATCCCTTTGGTGATGTTTTGGGGATTTTGGGGAAAAGGGTCTTTTATGGTGAAATGCTATTCTTGTGGATTTTAAAATAGAGATTTTAAAATAAGATGCTATGGTTGATTTGTGAAAATGATTGATGGAAATGGTTTTCAAAAAAAGGCATTGTTTTATTGAAATTTTGTTTTTCAGGGAAAATTGATTTCAATAAATGGGTGATTTATTGAAGTGAATTGATATGAAATGGAATTGGTTGATTGCATGTGGTTGTGACCTTGGTGGATTATATGCTTGGCATTGTCTTGTTTTGAATATTGTGTGGAAGTGGAGAGAAGTGCCACTATAAGAAGGGGATGGATAGTGGACGGAAGGGCCACCATCAAGGATTGGTGGACGGGAAGTGCTACTCGGTGTGAATGGGTGAACGAGTTGGAGGTTAGCTCCATCGTTTGGTTGTTATGGTTTTCTTGTTGTTCATTGCTTTGCAAGATGGAATTTTTGTTCTAATTTGTAAATAATGAGATGGATTGTGGCATGTCTTGTTGGCTTTCCCTTGGTTTCTTAGGTTGGATGTGATGGCTTGGTAAGGGCTTGTTTGGCTTATGAAAATGGTTTCACTTTTAATTTATTTTATATAAACTATTTTCTATAAATGTGCTAATGGTTTTATCTTAGTGGCATGTGTAGGGAAGTAATTTGGGGAAAACCTACTGATTTATAGTACTCACCACCTGCTTTGGCATGTTGGTGTCTTTGAAGATGTTTTATAGTGTGATGTTGGAAAAGGTAAGGTATCTCCCTCATTTAGTGGTGCATTGTGATGTCTCGGTGGAGCTTGGATCTTGGAGCGTGGTGTGGAGCTGTGGTGGGGTCATGGCTCGTAGTGTTTGTTGATTAGTTTCCGGTTGTACTCTGATATGGTTGTTTGTATTGGTTTGGGTTGTATTGTGGAACAACTTGGTTGTCTTTTGGGAATGCATGATTGGGTATTTTTTGTGACATGTATCATATAGTGGATGTTAGTGGATGGTTTGGTTGGTTTTGTATTAAGGGAAAATTGTTCCCCAACTTGATATTGAAGCCCTCACCATTTATTTCCAGCCTTTGGCATCATGGGAACGTCGCTTAAGGCCAAGTGGCCCTCACCACCTCCTCAAGCAAATGAGGTAGGGGTGGTGTGTTACAGTATTAATAAATTAATTTTTTAAAAATATATCAGTTATAATATGAACATAAACATATAAGATAACTCTATTTTGATATAAAGAAATATTAGGCAACTCAAAAGAACAATGGAGGTTTAGGTAAAATATGTTACGAATTATCGGCTTGGAATCAGGTGTTCCTTAGATGGATTTATGGGAGAAAAAAAAATTATAATCATTTATAAATCATGATTTAATTATGATGAAGGTTAGAAATCACACCCCATCATTTGGGATTACACATAAAATGGCATAGAATAGAGGACATCTTGATTAAGAGTAACATGGTGAGGATCCCTTACCATAAGTCTGATGGTGATCTTTTCTTGAACATAATGACCTGAATAAAAATATTAATCTTATAAATTAAGAAATTAAAAACATTATCTACATGTAATCGATTTATTAGAGCCTATTTAAGTTCATTCTTGGCCCTTTTGATGGGTTATGATGTTCAATTTTATTTTTTGGTTCTATTTGTTTCCTAAACTTTTATTGCTTGTTTACTTATGAACAGATAATATTGTAAAAGGAGAATGGTTGACTATAATAGAAGTTTTATTTTATTAGTGAACGTACATGATATAAAATGGTTATAGTAATTCATTTGGTTTTTTTAGGGAAGATACATTATTATATAAAACTGTATTGATAACCATTTTTGATAATCGGGGGGATTGATTACAATGAACATCACTTTCTTTATAACATAATACCATTTTTAAAAAAGGATTAAATAAAATTTACTAGAATATATAACATATATAATAATCTAGTTCAACCATAACACAAATGGTTTCATGACCAAAATTAAATATCAAAAAAAAAATTGATAAATAGTTTTCCTTGAATTTGTTATATTAACACATCTCAAATAATGTTTCCATCTCTTTGAAATAAAAGATGGGGAAAGGATAGAAGACAATAAAATATCCCATCACCATAAAAAAATTCATGTACATGTATGTTACTGTAGTTATCATACCATATGTGTGAAGGGAGGTGAGGAAAGAAAAAATAAATGAAACAAACTTAAAAGAAATAAAAGAATTAGATAGTGGAATTTAACTCTTGAGTCTAACTCCTTTGGGAACCTCATAAAGGGAGAGGTTTAGGAATTTTGAAGAAACTAGGGGCCTTTGGATGTTAGGGAGGATCTTGGGGAGATATTTTGGAATAATATTGTCAAGGCATAAGGCCTAAGAGGAGTGGATAAAAGAGGGAGTGAGGGGGGGTTATAGTAGAGGAGATGAGGGTTTTCATAATATTATAAAAATTAATTTATTATTATTTCTTCACAATACAAGAAATATTAATTATTACATGACCGATAATAGTAATAAATTCGTGTTATTTCGAACCAATTGGTCTTACATCATTAAATCATCATTAATGACTCAATAAATCCATTATTTAGCTTTTATTGTAAATTTTCATATTTTACTATTCACAGAAAATTCTAGTATTTCAGACAAATCCCAAATACTCACCCTAACCATTTTTAACATGTATAATCCAAAAATGAAATCCAGTTTTCAAAAATAATTTTCTAAATACGACTAATATAATATTTAATTAAAATCATAATTTATTATTAAAAACCAAATTTTAAAATATTTATTTTCTTATTCTAAAAAATTGGTACATCATACATTCACTTGAATATATTTTTATACTATCACAGGTATGTTTACTATTCATTAGGGTATATCAATATTCATAAGGTATGTTACTATTCATAAGGGTAGGATACTATTTACCAAAAATTACATTTTTCTTATCAGACTCCAAATAACTTACTGATCACAACCATGTATGACAGATTTTTGAAATTACAAACAAAAAACTTAAAAAATTATATATAAAGGTCACATAAAACATAGTAGATGATTATGTTGTGTTTTTATGTGATTTTATGATATAATTATAAGAAGGAAATTTACATTGAAAACTTTGGGTCGTTACAATTTCCTAAAGTATTATTCTGAAAATCACATTATTTTTTCGTGCACTGATCACTGTCCCCAACCAGATTAACACTATGATTATCAAGCAGGTCAGCCTATTGAACCTCCAATTCCTAAACCATATATGAATGATGTCTAGGAGCCATAGATGAAGGGTAAATAAGGATTTCCAAAACTGGAGTTATATGTAATTTTATTAAGAATTATTTAATTCATTTTAACTTCTTGGAATCAAAACCATCGAATTCAAACAAGAAATAAAGTTATAATGATCCATGTACCTATCATAGGTCTCTATACAACAAGAGGTTCAAAATCACTTGGTTGTTCAGTCTTGTCAATTTCCTTGATTTAGATCATGAAGGGGCCCTAAAATACCATGTCGTATACACTCTTCCCTATCCTAGATCACACACCATGATTAATTGACATCATTTCCATACCAAACCATGAAATCCTCAGTGTTCTTAAATCTAAATTCCATCCTCTATCTCAAATATGATCTCTGATATCACTTTTTTGTGACCCCTCCCTCAAAAGAAACACCTCCTAGACTAGAATTGAATGAATATAGATAATGAAAATAGATTTATTCTTATAGTAGTCTTTGAATTGGATACTAAAACCAAGGGTATAAATATCTCTCATATTGGAGGCATTACCCTCTATAAAAATTGGATTCAGAGATATGATAAAAAAAATCAAAAAAACACAACATAACAAAAAATAAAGAAAACAAAAAACATTCCAAAATAAACAT
The DNA here is from genome assembly GCA_963277665.1 of Viscum album. Taxonomy (NCBI): domain Eukaryota; kingdom Viridiplantae; phylum Streptophyta; class Magnoliopsida; order Santalales; family Viscaceae; genus Viscum; species Viscum album. The sequence goes on from OY728128.1 coordinate 846,878,056, forward strand.
ATAAACTGATAAAAATTAGATAGATTTCCCAAAATTAAAATACCAAGAGGAAAATCTAAGGCAATGATACATTAATTATCCAAAGTTCATATATAGTGATGTCCAACATGGTCTACATATTACTCATAAATTCCTAAAAAAATAATATAAATTTGGTGAGAATAAATATTTATTAAAGAAACTAAAAGTATCTTGGGAAAATGTTAAAGAATAATACTAATCCACCAGTGAGTAATTAATGGAATTAACAACACTTAAATAGGTCAACTGACCATCCCATGTCACTAGGTCTACCTCACCAAATAATGTATCCATTTATAGTAACATAGTATGAATCATGTCGATTATAGGGTGTCCTACACCACATTCCCCATGATTTTACACTCTTACAACCCCATCATCATATGTATTTTTGCATCCACCACTTTTTTATAACATCAAATTACATCACATATCAAATGAAAATACTTGGTCCATCCATCAAATCACATAAAATCTCACCCGAATACACTCGGTCCACCACATCTCATCTCATCTCATAACCAGAGTAGAAGGGTATCATGAAAAATAAGTAAATAAACCACATGCCCTCATCATACAATGAACAACCCCCACCATATTCCAACTCATCACATCTCATATCAACACATATACCCTAAAGACAGATGCGTCATTACACCACATTACCTCACAACTAGATAGTGCACTTTTGACATTTGGTCATCACAGTCTGTGTATTACAATGTCTCTTAGATGAGATAATAGGGAAGACTAGGTATCAATGAATCCATCCTCACCACCAGGATGTTGGGAGAACACACCCCCCCAGAGTATTTTTTCGGTTTAATTATTTCAATATGGGTGGGGTGTTTATCAAAATCCCAATGAATTCACATTATGTATAATATCATAAAACACATGCCCAACCTATGGGTTCAAGAAAAGGAACCAACCAACTCACTACATTACTACCAATCCTCTCCATGATTCCACATTCATTTACCCCACTAAATGCACCATACCACACAGCAAGGCATATGACCAAATAAAATTTTCATCTTCATTATCAATTTTATCAAATTTTCATATTCCAAATTATTAAACATCATTAATTAATGTTTCCATCCAATACATTATTTCTAAACCAATTAAATATTCATCATCTTGCCTCCCATTAATCATTTTACATTAAATACACATGTCCCACTTTAATTCATTAATTATGCAATTCATTATTATCAAATTATTCTCTTACTTCTCAATTAATTGTAACAATAGAACACCAGAAAAATAAAAACCCAACTTTCTTTTCTAATAAACCCATGCTTTACCACCATTTCATAGCCACATCCACTTTCCCCATCTCAAATGTTCTATACATTCCACATCCACTTCTCTCCCATAACTAACCCATGTCACAAATGTACATCACTACCCCACATCACCAAAACACATTACCACAACACACCAAAACTATAATAAACACAACCACATACCACAACACTTTTCAAACAATCAAATAACATTTTACATATTTCTTAAAGGGATGTTCATGACATCTAGTTATGTATTTTTCTAGAATAGTTAAATAAGTCATATATCCAGTGCAAACAATTGATTTGTTGAGTGTAAGTTTTTAAGATTTTTTTCATGGTGGTGTTACAAAAATCACACCTAAAACAATTCAAGTTAGATATTAGTTTAGAAAAAAAATTCCCAGTAGCATTGATTTTCAGCAGGGAAGATAGCCTATAAAATCATAATATTAAAAATAATATCAACATCTTTAAAGACATGTAGATCATTCACTTCCCAATAAATTTAATTTAAATACTTCATTATTTTTATTATATTATATAAAACCATATTCTAATAGATAAAAAATGGTAATAACACTAAAACATTATACGTATTTTGAGAAATGAGGGATCCCCTACCTCTGAAAAAAAAATTCTAACTCATTATGCATGGTGGAAATCAGATCAATTCTATTACAGAATACCACAACAATGGAGAGAACATATACCATCCTATTTAAAAATAACAATATCATTTTATTAAAGATGGAATACCAAAAATACACAATTTACTAGACAACATCCCATACAAGATAATGAAATATGGTGAAAATAGGATAAATCAGGGAATAAAAAATAGGGGAACTCACCAAAAAACCACTGATGGATCCCCCAAGGTTGGAGTCAAAATACACTGAATAGGGGATTAAAGTGATCCTTTGGAGACACTTGGGTCACCTAAGAAAAGACAGAAACACCAGAAAATTGGATTTGTTCAAGGGTCTCTAGAAAATTATACCCATCATGGGAAATAGAAGACTAAAAATTGACATCCAGACCACAGAGAACCGTCCTTAAAATAGTGATGACCATGCTGCGGCAACCCAAACCATTATACATCTCTGGTTGACATCTATAATCTGATAAACATATATATATATCCTTTCCATAGGTCCTATAAAATTAAGAGGACACCACAACCCAGCTTATTCAACTACACTCTAGGCCCTTAACAACCAAGAAGGGGATTCACTATAGCCTCACTCCATGATGTAACGGTTCCAAAATTAGAAAAACCACTAAAATCTGAATCCTAGAACACAATATCACATTCAAGATATCCATGTTGTAGTTTACGCTTTCTAATAATGGATACACTTCAAACAAGGCTCTATGGAATAGATACCCCCAAATTGGTAGTAGTAATGGAAAAGGCTCCATCACACTACAGCCAACCACTTTACACCTCAACCACATCTTTAGGGAAGATACACCATTATGTACACTATATCTTTTCCAAGATAGATAGTGGAACTCCCCCCTTCCCCTCCCAATACCTCTAAAAACCTCAAGATCTACCTAGAAACAACTATCACAAGAATTCACACAAAGCAACAAGTAATATGGTCTAGGAAATTACATGGGACTAGATTGGTGCAGTGAAAAAACCTATATAATATTATTTAATATATAGTGAAATTGTCTTTCTTCTCACTATAGGTATATGGTATGTTTCATAAACCATGAAAAATATCAATTTTGGGTTTCATTTAAATTTTATAAATTGTATGTCCAAAATTAAAAATAATTCAAAATTTTCTACCCAATGTTGGTTACTACATCATTAGTAGTCATAAAATAGTTCATTCTATATAGTTTGGCATGTTTCACCAAAATGTGTATAATATTGAGAAATTATTATATAGTGTTCTCAATTATATATTTGAGTCAATAAATATTATTTTAGTACTTCCAAACATGAGAAATAATATTTAAGTGTTACATCATTGTAATACAATCAACAATTTTTTTGATCTACAAAACAAAATATTTTGTCTTTGATAATGATAAAACATCAAAGAAATTATTAAAAAATAGTTCCCATAAATTTTTCACCAAACTTTTCATTTACAACATTAATTCATAATTTCATTAGAATTATAGGAATCCCTAATAAAATATCCCCTAAAATACTAAAAAAATATAAAACTAAAACAAGTTTTTTGGAATTAAATAAATTTCATAACCAATATATAATAACATTTTCAATTATTATAGTCATTTTCATTTTATTCCAAAAAACATTCCTCTAAATAATAATTCAAACATCAATTGATAATTTAAATCAACTATCCCTATGATTCCTCATCTCTATGTAGGCATATTCCTATCCCTATATATGTTATTTTACACTAAATTATTTCAAATAAATCTTTTATATTAGAAATTTAACAGAATATAAATTTTATTTTTAATTACTTTAACATACAAGACTAATTCTTCCTCTAATTTTTTCATGACCATGCATACTAAAAAACCAAACAAAAATATATCAGAAAATCATTTTGGTTGTTTTGGGTGGAATCAATTGATTCCCATATATAATAATTTAATATACACTTAAATATAACAAAATATGATGAAAGTCCATTGTTATATCTAAAACTCCACAAAATACCACCAACAATACACTAGATTTACACTTATTCAAACATATACCAAACTAATCTATTACATTAGTCACTAAAACATCAGTTTTTTTCACAATAATTAGAATGATACACTTATTTTTGGGTAATATCTACTACCTTTTATCTAATACTCTAATACACATATATTGAAATTTTATTCCCTACCTTCAATGAAAAAGATTTGAAGATCCAAAGAACCATAATTATTGATCTTATGTTATAAATATATTTATTTCAATTATTCAGTAATTAAAATTATGTTTCCCATGGATTATATATCAATTTATATTATTATATATAAAAATTCAAGATCAAAACATAACCCTTAATTGTAACTCCATGAGAATCATTTTTTAAAAGAATAAACAAAAAAATCTTCGATATCATATACAACATGCAACACATAGCCTATATAAACTATGATATTTTACAATTTAAATATGACTTTTATAACATAGCTACCAAATTGGTTTTAAAGAATAAGACTAACTAAGTTATGAAAGGTATATGGTTGAATCACGTATAAAATAAATTCAATAGTATCAATTTATTAGAAATTATAATAAAAATCATTTTAAAGTAAAAGAAATATTTTTATAAAAATATTATTTTATTCATGAAATGAGTATTTATCATGATAAATTTAATTATCGCTATTGTTGAATAATTTTAATTAATTTTATGTATTATAGATTTGAGATAACTAATTTTCATTCATATAATATGTTTTCTAGGAATGTTGTAAGAATGAATCAATTTTTGTGCATAAAATGTATATTTCTTTAATGAACAATATTATTGTCTATTACCCACATGTTTTTCAAATATTATTTCCCATATTTAAAAATATATAATTTAAAAAATTATTTTAATTGTTTAAATCAATAAGAAAAAATTATACTTTAAAAGTTTCATTTTAATTTTCAATGTTATAGTATTAAAATTAGATATATTATAGTTTTATTAATCCTATTTAGGTCATTATAATCAATTTTGAGGTTGAATCATGATATAAAAACTTTTTATTCCTATAAAAACTTTTTCTTTTGAAAATCAGTTTTCATCGCACTTTTGAGTTCAATTTTAAATTAAATTCTCCCACTATCAAAAAATTTTACATGTTAATATTTATTCTATATTTTTCAATATCACAATGTATTTTTATTATTATGGGAAAATTAATTTTTATTTAATATGAATAATGACTATAGTAAATACTTATTACCAGAGTAAGGGTAATTAAAGTGAAAAATAATACGAGAAGGACTAAAAATTGACCCTAAATGTCTTGATTTATTCCCCCCAAAGATACCCCTCCTAGGCTGGAAATGATTAAATGGAGATAATTACACCCATGTCCCGCCTCTAGTAGGCCCCAGGGTGGCGACCAACACCAATGGTATACAATATCACACAATGTGAGGCATTTCCCTTTTTAGAAAAATGTGATTTGGTGATAAGATGGTCCATACCAAAAACAACTCCAAGACACACACACACACATATATATAAGAAATCCTAAATCCATGACACATGAATGTTTAATGTAAACTTCTAACAAATGAAATAAAAACTCTAATGCATGTACCCAAAACTACAATAAGAAACAACACAACAGTTGTCCCAAATACAAGCTAGTAAAGTCCAACACGGTTTTCTATGTCCTCCTAGAAAGCTTAAAATATTTTTATATATGTATGGTGATTATACAAGTATACTCAGTAGGATAACCAAATTCTATCCTGCACAAGTGGGAGAATCATACTAATGCTCCCGCGAGAAAAAAATAGAACCAACAACACTTAACAATGTAAATTAACCATCCATCCCTAACCAAGGAATGCCCACAAAGTAATGAAAGTCATGTCAAGTAATATTTTATGAAAATTGATGATTTCGGTACCCTATAAAACTTTCCACTGGTTAAGCCACTCTCCCCTCATGAAAAACATCCTCGCGCTCCCACCTCTTCCAAAATAACCACATCACAAACCATCCACACACACTTGGTCCCCACAACAATATCTCATCTCGTCACCTAATCCCTGAGCCACATTACAACACACCAAAATATTCCTGGCCCACAATCCAAACCACATATTGAAGACACAATGTAAAACACAACACATCTCATCTCAAAGACAACTTGGAAAATCACAACATGCACACACACACTTGGGCCCCACAAACCAAAAAATTCCCGAATGATCTTAGGTTATCACCTCGTAGAAGGAGCATGGAAGAGTGGGTGGCCAACCATCCATCCTCCCATTAGGAATCTTGGTAAAGACACTATCCCCCATGATGATGGGGGTATTCGACACATAGTGCTTAATTAGGATGGGTGCATATAGAAATCACAAATTAAATACATGTATATATTGATATAATTCTAGACACTCTTGCCCAACCTATGGGTTCTAAAAAAACAACCATCTCACAAAACTGGCAACTTTGGTGTTGCCTTTAAATGTATGTCTCCACACATCAAGCCATAAATCAATTCATATTTCCAACCAATTTTAATTAACTGATTTGTGTTCTGTTAACCACACCTACACAAGACAATTCCAGACATTATTAATCCAATATTTATTCATTTATTCCATTACTATTTGGGAAACTAACAAGAACAACACATAGAAAACCACACAATAAAGATCACAAATTGAGAAACTCAGTTCAAAGTACCCATACTAACCAAATCAAGTCCCTAACTCTCTATTAAATCCATCAAAACTACTAAAGAACAACCCAATTTCATCCCTGCTACACAACACTTCTTATCCATTCAATAATAATAAAATCTCAAACAGTGATTCCCTTACATGGTCAGGTTGATTTATCATCAATAAGTTCATCCGGCACACTGTCCAAATGAACCAAAAAAACTCACATGTGTTTCATAGATGTACCACAACACAAACCAAAGTGTATCCCCAAATCAGAACATGGCCATTTCAAATCCCATATTCCCTACACACAAAACCACAATATCTCACACAACACATTTCCCCACATACCAAAGTATAACACAAATCTCGATTTAAGGAGGCATCTCTTATTAAATTCCACTTGTTAATTTAGGGGTTTTCAAAGAATTTGGGTAATCCTGTGGAATCGGTTTATTTTACACGTGTACATGATTTAAAAATTTAAATATTCAATAATTTAACAGAAATAAACCAAAATTAAACTTGTTTAGTATGAAACCAAGGACCACCAATGGTCATGATTTTTAACAAGGAATTTAGCCCATATAATTCACAACAACATCCCAAAAAAATTACAAGAAGATCATACATCACTTTTTCTCACCCCCAGTATATTGATATTAAATAGATTCAATTATCATTATTTAATTTTTATTCAACAATATTAACATTGGAAACATTCATACACCCACACCACATGATACAAAAATAAAATGGGATGAAGGAAACCTACTTTTAAGATAATGCGATCAGTACTTACAGATTGCACCAAGATAGGGGCACGTATGCTGTAAGAAACTCCAAGGAAAACAAAAACCAATAGGTGCAGCACAATGGAACGAATTATATGGGGATTAAAGTTTTTTGATACTCATACCAAGAGAGAAAATGATGTAAATAACGAGTATTAAGGTGTTTTGGCCATTGGAATATCCAAAATAGGTCCAAATTTTAGATACTTCTTTAATTTTCCATTAAAGTCGTATCTAGTCAATATTATGCTCTTTGACTAATTAAAATCCCCAAGAGTATTATGAATTTAAAAATATGAATCATATCCCATGAAATGACTCTAAAAACACTTAAATATTCTATTGAACTCATTTTATTTCAATGAAAGTAATCAAAAGTTCAAAACTGGAAAACTGGAAAAACTGGAAAAAAGGGTAAATTGTTTGAATGAATCATTTTTAGATGAGTCACCATTGTGAGTCACTATTGTGAATCACCAATTGAAGTCACTATTAGAGAGAAACTATTTCGATTCACCGTCATGATTCACTATTAGGTGAGGCACTGCTCGATGATGGGCTACTCACAAGTCACCGTTCATCGGGTCACCATTTGGTGAGCTACCATTTGACGAGTCATAATTCATTGACCTATATTTTGGAGAGTCACTGTTCATGAGTCTCCATTAAGAGATGAACTTCTCATGAGATACCTTTATATGATATAAAATTTGGTGAGTCACTCTTTGTCGAGTCACCATTGTAAAATCTACCATTCGACGAGTCTCTGTTTTGTGAGTCACTATTAGATGAGTGATCGTTCATTTAACCACCATTCGGCAAGTACCCACTAGATGAGTGACCATTCAGTGTGTCACCATTCAGTGAGTCACCACAAGAAAATCACTTCTAGTGACTCACTACTGGGAGTCACCACCAAGCTTCACTTCAAGGAGTCACTTTCAGGATTCAATATTGGAGTAGTTGAAAAACTGTGAAAACTATTCTAAGTATTGAAATAAAACACCTAGACCTTCCATAACACTTCAAACACTACATTTTTACAAAGTACTGGTTCATAGAAGTCTGGGACATTACATCAGATACATCTAAAACAATTCTTTTCCTATAAAATTCAAAACCAACCTGGATGAAAAGAGTAGAGTGGTCCAAACAACCACCCCTTGAGATACCTCTCAAAACTCTCGACACTCCTCACACACTACCACCAGTTGAACATGCCAACCCAAACAACCAAAATAAAATCCATGTAAGAACAACAACCATGTCATCATAATAACATAAATCAAGGATTTCTATCCTCCATGTCAAGATACAATCATCTCTGGGTGACACTGACAGACCTGCATGGGTTTAATTGCATCACAGTTAATGCATCATGATTAGGGATCAGGTCTCAACCTCTTCATGTATTTGAACTTTGTTATCCATTGTACCACAAACATCTCAACCATGGTAAAACATCCCATTTCATAAAAAAAAGATTCAAACATTTCATCCCAACAAAAAATATAACAAGGTAAAACAAAAAACAACTATGGGTACCAGGAATGCATATATGATTCTCATTCCCATATACTATCATATAGGCCACCATGCCTCCAAAACACGCGCACCAATGTAATAGTTCGCCTATGAAATACCTTATTAATATGATCCTGGATCTCTATAGGATTCTCCACATTAATTATTTCGTTTTTAATATCCAACTCTCCCCAGTCATTGATGTGGGAGTCATCGTAATGATACCGATGAAATTGAGAGACATGGGAGACATCATGGATCCTCTATAACTATGGTGGAAATTCCAACTTGTATGCCACTTTTCCAACTCTCCCCAACACCTAAAATTGTCCAAATAAACCCGGTGAAAGTTTCTTCCCTCTACCAAACCTCCACTACCCACATCGGTGGGAAACCTTCAAGAACACATGGGCCCTAATCTCGAATTCCACGGGCCTACATATGTAATCAGCACATAACTTATGTCGGTCCATCACTACATTCATCCTCTCACAAATGATCTAAACCTTCCTTATAATTCTCTACACTACCTTGGGACAATGAACAGTTTTCTCCCCAACCTCTGTCCATCACAACAGTTAACAACACGGTCTTCCATAAAATGATTTAAATGGATCCATCCCAAAGGAAAAGTGAAATATTTTATTATAATATAACTATAACTAGGGTATGTGTCATATCCAAGACCCACCAAAGTATAAGACGCATGCTCACAAAAAATATTCTATTTTCTAGACAGTCCATTATTTCTATCCATCTGTCTGAGAGTGGAAGGCGATGTTTATGCATAACTGGGTACCTAAAGCATGCTACAATCCCCTCCAGACTCGCATGGTAAAACATGCATCATGATATAAGATTATGGACCTTGTAACTTCATGAAACCCCAATACTTCAAGAACATACCTCTTAGCCAATGAATCCATTATGGTCAATTCCTTGATCGCTAAGAAGTGAGTTGTTTTCATCATTTGATCCACTATCAACCAGATAACATCATAGCCTCCCTGAGATCTGGGTAACCCTATGAAAAATTCCATTTAGATGTCATCCAACATCCACTGAGGGACATCCAAGGGCTGAAAAAAAAACCACAAGTAACATTCTGCTCAACCTTCACCTACTAGAAAACTAAGCACCTTACCACAAACTCAGCCACTACATGTTTCATCATGGGCCACCAAAACTATATCTTCATGCCACGATACATCTTAGAAACCACTAGAAGTACCTCTAAATGTGAGTTATGAAACTCATAAAGGACCACAACACACATCGCTGCCGGAACAAACAACATTCTATGGAACAACATCCATTTTTGACCATCCACTGACCATCCCTCTAGAGCATCACCATAGACAACATGATCGTGATACACCTATGCCTTTGAGTATCCCCACTGAGACTCCTCCACCTATTTCGTCATAGAATACTGCACCTTTTTCTGAATCAATCATCCTATATCACCATCCACCCTTACATCCAAGTGAAATGATGCAAACTCCTCCATTTCATCCCTAGAATTAAAAAAATCCCACACAACCTCCCATTGTGACTTCCTGCTCAAAGCATCGGCCACAACATATAAATTTCTTTATGTGTAAGAGATCTCAGAATCATATTCCTGAAGAAAATCTATCTAACTACATTGTTGTATATTTAGATCTTGCTGGGAAAAGATATACCTCAAGCTATTGTGTTCCGTGAAGACCACAAAGCACTCCCCAATGAGGTAAGGCCGCCACATCTTTAGTGAAAAACAATTCCTAATAACTACAGATTGTGGGTGGCATAGTTATTATCATGGGGGCTAAACATCCCAAACAAATAATAGATCACTATCCACTACTGCATCATCTTGAATCCAAAACCCAAATGGGAATCTTCACAAAACACATCAAACATCACCATTTCCTTAAAAAATCGGATCATTGGGGCACTAACCAACTTCTACTTCAGCTAACTGAGAGCTTCTTGGAATTGATAACTACAAACAAAAGGTTGTTCCTTTATATTAAAAGCTATCAATGGACCTCAAATCAATATAAATTGGTTCAAACCTCTGATAATTGCCCACAAGACCATGAAAACTACAAAGATCTTCTATATTCTTGGGTTCTTTTAAATAAAAAAACACTTAAACCTTCTATGGGTCCAATGTTATACCTTTCTGAGAAACCACAAGACCAAGGAAATGTACCTCCCATATCCAAAACATTCACCTGGAAACATTTACATAGAGTTGGTGGAATTGAATATCCTACAGGATGGTTTTAAGATTGTCAGCAAGTTCCTCCTATAAATTCAAGTATATAAAGATATCATCAATGAATACGATGATGAAATGATCTAGAAACTCAAATAAAGTAGTGTTTATGAGTCCCCAGAATATAGTTGGTGTATTCGTAACACTGAATAGCATGACCACAAACTTAAAGTGCCCATACCCAAATCTGAAAGCAGTGTTTGGAATATTTCTTCCTTAACCCTTAACTGGTGACATCTTGACTGTAAATCAATCTTAGAAACCCAATTCACCCCTATCAGCTGGTCAAAAACATCATTTAATTGTAGAAGGGGGGTAATGGTTTTTTACTGTTACCCGATTCAACCTTCGGTAGTCTATACCCAACCTCTTACCACCATCCTTCTTCTTGGAAAAAACACTAGAGAACTCTACATAAACACATTGGGGAAAATAAATCCTTTATTAATCAGATCATCTATCTGAATCCTCAACTACCTCAATATATAATGTGTCATCCAATAAGAATCCATCAAAATGGGAGAATTATAGGGCTATAGGTCAATTCCAAACTCGACGTCACGTCGAGGGGGTTGAGTCATAACCTCCTCAAGGAAAACATTCGAGAAAACTCCAATGACCCTGGGGACTTCCACTATCTAAAATTACACTAATTCAACTAACAGATCATAAAACAAGGAATGAAGAGGTTCCATATTCCAACATCCCATCAGACAACCTCACTCGCTGACGAATGCCAAACGCTGCCCATCCACATCTAAAAATGAAAATCTCTTCTAGAATAAGTCAAGGAAATCATTAAAATAATACAACCAGTAGAAGATATGAATAACATTGTATGGATGAATCTTTATAAATAAGAGATCCCCACATTACTGATGCAGTCTCATCATAAATCTAAATCCCTGGAACACATTGAACAAGCTGGAATGACCTCTGACTAGAGTACTTGACACTAGGGGAGCATGAATTCTATCTCTGTATATTCTTATAAAATGGTCTAGTGTGGGTGAAACAAATGAGTGTTAATATCTTGAATAAAACAATTCATAATCAAGGATAATAAACAAATTTATCATACCCCCAATGATATTTGGTCTTACCGAAACCAATGCCTATGCTGCATGTAACTGACAATGCTAATCTCTTCAACCCCTCGGTTGATGAACACCTCTATGAACATTCCTGGGATGAGGTCCCTAATGAACATCCTGAGGAAGGTCTATACTTGCTATATCTACCCTCGATGGAGCATGGTCTTGTTTTCCCTAATGCTAAAATGGCCTAGTTGGAAACTGTTATTGATCTTGGTGCTCGACCATCCCAACTCCACCATACTACTCTTGAACAGCTACTAGGCACTAATTCTGAAGATTTATATAGAGTTAATATATAAAAAACCTTTATTCCATGTGTATGGGAAATTCATGGGAACCGCTAGCACTGGGAGGTTAGAAGGTATGTTATTCAGGTCAAATCCTTTCTGGTCGAATCCTTCAAGGACCTAGCGTGTGAGTCCTACTGCTGGTAACCTCCCCTATCGAAAAACCCTACTAGTTACACTCTTACAATAGAAATCCTCATGAGTGCATTATTTCTTTCACCTCTGCGTTCTTATGAACCTTCAGGTATTTCAGAAATGTAGAGGGAGTAACCACATACTAGATAGAGGGATGAATTTCCTCTTCTATGAGTCTCACACGAGACTCCACATTCGGCAATAGACTAGGGAAAAAATTAAGGAGATCCTTGAACATAATATCTAGATCCCATAATGACATACTCACCGTATAGAGGGAGATTATTCCTGCCTATTCTCATACATTTTAGTTAATGAAAGTAATTCATATCAGAAATCCTTCTCAAAATCAAGCCACAAAATGTCAACCTCCTTCCTCTCCACTTGGAACAACATCCACAACTAACGCGCAACTCCCCGCATCTGGTTCACTTTTATAAGAACCCAATACTATAATGGGGAAAAGATCAAAATAGAGGCCATATCAAGCTCCATGATCAAGATCTTAGTTTCTATGTCTTAAACACTACCCTCGTACTTTCCCAGGGTATGCTGTTGTAAATCACATAACGTTTTCTACCACTGGTCATCTTCCACCACTTGAATGACCCTCCTCCAGTCAACTAAATAAACCAGCTGAGCCTCAAATGCCTGAGCTACATGTCGATGATGACCAAGTTCTATTTCTAAAAAGTATAAAAAGTAATTAATAATCCCAATTATTATGTAATTTTATTCAAAATTCATTTTAATTAATTCAACTCATTTTCTATTATTCCTGTCAAATTTACAAAAACACCCAATTCAAAAAAGAACACAAGTCATTATAATTCAAGAACTTATCCTTGGGTATCTACCCCAAAAATAGTGTAGAATCACTTGGTCGTACAATAGGCTCAGAGTCCTTGAATCATTTCATGGGGGTGGATAAATCCTATGTTTTTACCAGTCTTTTCTAGACCCTGTCATGCACCAAGAACGTCTGACTTTAATTCCATAACAACCCATGAAATCCTCACTATTTCTAACATAATACTCCATCATATCTCTCAACCATTAACTCTAATACCATTCTATTGTGACCCCTCCCACAAAATATACCCCTCCTTGGCAGGTAATGAAGAAAGGGAGATAATGACCCCCAACGTCCCACGTCAAATAGGCCCTGGGGTGGCGACCAACACCAAGGGTATAAGATCTCACAAAATAGGAGGCATTTACCATTTATGAAAACAATATCAGGAGATAATATGGTCCATCCCAAAAAAATCCAAGACACATATATATAAAAAATCCCAAACTATTTTATTCGCTCTTAACTAATGACAAACATCCTCTTGCTCCCACCTCTTCTGAATGAAAGATGTAATAGTCCTCTTGTATGAATCAAGGCCCCACAACCACATATCATCCCATAACTTGGGTACCAAGCCACATCATATCTCACCCACAGACACATGGGCCACAAAATTCACCTCATCCCAAAGACAACTATGAAATCACAACACATCTCATCCCAAAGACCCCTTAGAAATCCCAACTCATCCACACAAACTTGGGCCCCATAGACGACAACATTCCTGAATGATATTGGGATATCACCTCCTAGATGAAGGGGTAGGGATGAGTGTGTGACCATCCATCTATCCTTCCCCCCGGGATGTTTGGGAAGGACACCCACCCCTTTGACAATGGGGGTGTTCAGCGCATATTTCTCAACTAGGGAGGTGTGCATATAAAAATCACAAAGAAAATATATGTATATATTGATATAATACCAAAAAATCTTGCCTAACCTATGGGATCCCAAAAAAACAACCAACTCACAACACTACCATCATTGGTGCTAACTTTAAATGCACGTCACAACACATGAAGCCACAACCCAATTTGTATATCCAACCAATTTTAATTAATATATTTCTGTTCCATTAACCACACCAAAAAATGCCAATTCCTAAATTTATTAATTCACTATTTATTAATTTATTCAATTAATACCTAGGAAAATATGAAGAACAACACATATATATCCACACAATAAAATTTACACATGGAGAAACTCGTGGTGTAGTACCCGTATAAGCCAAAACAAGTCCCAAACTCTCAACTACATCTAGAAACACTACCAAAGCACAACCCGATTACAGCCCCACCGCACAACACTACTCATACATTAAAAAATCATACAATATTTCATGATGAAATTCCATTACAAGCTCAGGTTGATGTATCATCTACAATTTCATCAAACACACCCCCAAACTGACCCACAATACACACTAGTTCTTCACAAACGTACCACGACAAAAACCAGAATGTATCCAAACATCACAACAAGGAAACATCACATCCCATCTACCCCCACACACAAAAACACACTACCAAACACAACACATCAACCCACATACCAACTAATAACACAAATCTATGTTTGATTAGGCATACATTACTAAATTCCATTGGTTAATTCAGGGGTTTTCACAGAAATTGGATAATCCCTAGGAATCTGGTTATTATCCCAGTGAACATGATTTAACAATTTCAATATAAAAGAGTTCAATATAAACCAACCAACATGAAAATTGTTTATTGTGCCACCAAGGACCACCAATGGCCCTGATTTTCAGTGGGGTATTTAGCCTATATAATTCCTAACAACAATAAAAAAATAAGAAGAAGAAGATCACACATCAATTTTCCCCACCCCAACATATTGATCTCAAAACAATTGAATTATATTTATTTAAATTGGATTCAACTGTATTCACATGGGAAACAATCATACATCAACCCTAAATGATACATAAATAAGAGAGATGAAGGAATCCTACTTAGAAAAAAATGTGATTGAAGAATCCTAATTGAACCCAGATAGGGGTGTGTATGCAGAAGGAGTCTCCAAGGAAAACAAAAACCGACTGGTGCAATACAATGGAATAACTCTTGTAGGGAGAACGGTTCTGATCCCCTCATAACAAGATATAATAATAAGGATATAATATATAAAGAGGTGTTTTTTCCCTTGGATGATCTATAATAGTTTTTTGGTTTAGATATATCTTTAATTTACCATTAAGTCAAGTCTAGTCAAGATTATGTGATTTAATTAATTAAAATCCCTTGGACTATATGAAATTTAAGGATATGACTCTTATCCCTTGAAATGGCTCCAAACCCACTTAAATATATAATTAAACTCATTTTACGTCAAAGAAAGTTATCAAAAGGGAAAACCATAAAACTGGAAAAAAACATGAAAAATGGAAAACTATTAGAATGATTCAATGTTAGATGGGTGACCATTGCGAGTAACCATCATGATCCATTGATGGAAGTCACCATTGGTGAGATACTATTGTGACCCACCATTGCAAGTCATTGTCGCGAGTCACTGATAGGTAAGGCACCACTTGTGTGTCACCATTTAGAAATTCACTATTTGACAAGATACCATTTGATGAGTCGACATTCAGTGATTCACCACTGAACGAGTGACCATTTAGGGAGCCACCAACCGGCTAGCCACCACTAGACGAGTGGTTGTTCGGTGAGTCATTGTTCGTTGAGTCCATACCAGCAACTCACCATTGGGAGTCCCTATCAAGATTCACCACTAGGAGTCATTGTTGCAGAACTTGAAAAAGTGGGAAAACATTGAAATGTGTTGAAATAAGTCACTTTGACCTCCCAAAACACTTTAAACACCCATTTATCACAAAGTATTAGATCAGAGAGGTCTAAGGCTTCACACTAACACTATCCTTTATCATATTGGATGAGTTTATTCCAAAAAATGTAAACCCAATATCTAATCTATAGCCACATTGTGTAAAATTTTATTGATTCTTCCATTTATAATAATTTAGTAAAATATAAAGGAAAACAAATCACTTTTTTCCTTTTTATGACTATAATACTTTTTTATATGGTTAAAAATGACTTAGGTTTGGTTATAAATATTAATTTGAAATTTAAATTATTTTTTTCATGGTGATATATTTATTATTTTTTAAATGCAATATTTATCTTAAATTCTTATGAAATGAAAAAAAAATATTTTTTTAAATAATATAAAAATAAAAAAATGATTTTAAAAATATTAAAAAAATATATAAAGTGAATGGTTTATTTTTTCACTTATTTTATACAGAAATATTAAAAATTAGTAATGTTTTAAATATTCATATTCAAATTTCATTTCTTTTTAGTTTTTAAAGTCGAATTAAATAAAATTTCCAGAAAATAAAATTAATAATATTTTATGAAAAATAATATTTTATTAAATGAATTAAATTACCTAAAAATACAATATTCAGGTCAATTATTTCAATTTGTTTTCGAATATAAACTATAATATGTTTATTATCCAAATTTCCATTTATAGTAAGTATCATGGCCCCAAAAAAGTAAAATCATTGTTATCACAATAACTTTAAAAATGGGGTAATGTTAGTTAAGACAAATAGATATAGGTAAAAACCTAATCTAAACATATCAAATTTATATTTAATGATATAGTTTCAACAAATATTCATACTCTATTTTAATAATTTAAATTTGGAGTAATTATAATATAAAAATTAATTTAATACTTTAACAAATTTCAAGAGTTCACCTCCACTCATTTATAAATTTAAACCACCCACCCTCTCTTCTTCACACTTCAACGTCCCTTTATTCAGTTCTTCCCCACCCAAATACAATCCTTACTTACGTACACACTTTTTATAGGACTTGTTTTTATATATATCTAATCTATGAAATATTTAGGTATAATCTTGAAGATGTTTTTCAAATAATATGTAATGTTATTAATCATGCATTTTTGTTTAATTTCTTATCCCAAAGAATTCAAATATTATTAAGACAAGATAATATATTAAAATATATGTCTCCCATATAATGATATTTAATTATGACAATTTCTAAACCTATATCCATCTCATATTATAACAAATGGGAATAAAACCATCATTAATGTGTACGGTGGACTATAGCCTCTCAAAACGAGGTAATTTATATTACATCATGTCCTCTCATAGATTTATATGATAATGGATTTAATATAAATATATAAATATATATATATTTATTTAATTAAATATTTATCATTCCATAAATTTAATGTATCATATATTTTATACCATTCCCCTCATTAAAACATGATAATGTCATTAGTCTATATGTAGAGATTACCACCTCCACGATGTGGTGTGATTAGTTTTTTTAATACCTCATCACATGGACGGTATATATAAGTGTATTTATGAAATAATATGATATTTTGTATATAATTACCATTTTATAAAGATAAATTAACACTTACATACTTTCCACCATGATTACTGAAAATTGGAGCATTACTCGTTCGTACATACGACATACAGTATCTATGATGTTAACATACATCATTTATCATAACTATTTTTCAGGGATGATTTTAAATGTATAATTGATACATAACAATTATTATTATTTTATTGTTATTATTCTATATATTATGAAATAATTACCTCTTTGAATATATTCATCATTCAAAATTCATTTTAGACATACCAGCTAAATATAATAAAAATTTCTAATGTTAAATTAAATGATTTTTTAATTGAATATAACATGGAAATAGATAGAATAAAAGGAATTATAAACAAGGAAAAAAATTAAGAAAGTAAATAATTAATATAATTATATTATTCATGAAAATAAATAACATACATGATGAGTTGGAGTCATGGTAAGTGATATTATTTTAAAAACACATTTTGTAGTTTCAATTCAATTCATTTTATTCCATTAATATGTTCTTATTAATATTTCAATAACATTATTATTTATACTTCAATGGAGGATAAATGTAATTTTTTAACATATTTAAAATTATTTATAAAAATTAAAAAAATAATATTGTATGGTTTTACGTAAGGGGAACTTTACTTTAAAACCCTCGTTTTAAGTGTTTTAAATATTTATTTTCTAAATATTTATCTTTGATTTCCATATACATAATATTAATTTGTCAATATTTTTATATAGACATAAATTAATTTTAAATTTCATTTAATGTCTCTTTTTTACTTTCTTTCAAATGATTTATAAATCAAAACTTATTATATATATATTATAAGTAATGTGTTTACATTCATTAATAATAAAAAATTAAAGTTTTATTTTAACACATTCTATGTCAACAGATTTTCCTACCCCCACAACCATTATTTGAAAATTTTATTTCTTTATAATATCATTTTCCTCAATGAAAAAACTTATTTCCCTTTATTCAAATTTTTTTAAAAGGGTTTTTAAATAGAATGTATATTTTGATATCTTGAAATATGTAGATTATGGGATGAAAAGATATCTCAAAACAATCATTTTTTGGGTGATGACCATTATCTATCTAACTCAAATTCTGTCTCTCATTAATGTTAGTAAATGATTAAGAATTAATTATATATGTCTCTCATATATATACCAATTTATTATCACTTCCATTAAAGGGGTAATAAATTCTTTATAATCATTTCCCAAATCCCCCCTTTAAGAAATCACTTTTGATTATGATATCCAGAAAGACTATGAAATCCATTTTCATTCCAAGTGTAACTGTTTGGCTTATTCCTTATGATTAATTTAATTCCTTGTCATATATGATTGTGAAAATATTATAATTGGTGAACCTAGATAGTTCTCCAATCAATTGGGTATATCCTTAGTCTCATGAGACATTATATATTGAAATAAGGACTAAACCTAATCTACTATGAGACTTTTTCTACCATGTGATTTTTTCTAAGTACTTAGCCCTGACTCATTCTTATGTCATGTTTTTTTTCAATTCCATATTTCTTGTGTTTCATGATCTTATGATATAATTTTCTTCATGTTATGATTCCACGTGATTTACTCAATAAATTATGTTTAAAGGAATGTATATTCTTATTCATAAGGATAAAATTAATAAATTTTCTAAAAAAATAATTAGTTTTAAATGATTGAAAAAAAGACTATAATTTGTTTTAATTTTTCCTTTAACATTTCTTATGAGATTTTTTATGAAAATTATTTAGTGGAAAAGTTTAAATATTAGGTAATTAAAGGTTTAGATGAGCCCAAAGTTTAATTTTGAAAAATGAAAAACTTATATGGGTAGTCATGAACTAATAGGTTTCTTTATTTCTTTGTTACATTTCCCTTTTTGAGCTTTTTGTGTTCACCTATCGTTTTAAAAAAAATTCCACCGGGTTTTAAGGATGAGTAGGGACAACAATGAGGTCAAGATAAAAAATTTGGAAGAAATATTAGGAAAATAAGACTTTTTTATTATAAATGATTGATTTTGTAAGATAAATGGATACAAATAAGAAGCATACACTTTGTGTTGTACTATTTATTTATGTAATGGTGATGCCTTAATTCTCATAAAATAAAAACAATTAAGATCCACAAATGTATGAAAATGTTCTTTTGACTTAAAAATCAAGATTATGTAATGTTTAAGGGTTGCTCCTTACATTTATAATCTAATAAATGTTTTGGATAACTTTTGATATTATAATGTTTTTAGGTTAGTTTAATTTTGGAGTTATAGATATCATCATGGGTTAATGAGTTTAATGTTGATTATAAGATTCTAATATTAGGTACCCCTTTGAGGTTTTAAATGGTGGGATTTTATTTTTAGAAAAACAGGAATTATCTTTTTAAAGAATAGATGATTTTAATGTGGATTTATGGTGATTTAAGTTTTTTATGAAAATAAATTGAATATCATGGTTATTGTATTATTAGGGAATATAATTTTTTGGTATCATATATTAAGATAGATTGATGTTAATTAGAGATAAATTTTAAATTTTTTTGGAAGAATATATGATCAAATCATTATATCCTTTGGGGTTTGATCTTAGTCGTGAATTTTTTTGAAGAATATTTTGTTTAGTTATTTATCAAAAGATATAAGTTGATATTTGGGTGTTATTGTTGAGCAGTTGGTTATTAATGTTGTATTTATTTATATGGTGGTTTATTAAATTATATTTTTCTAACTGTTTAAGATATGGTTAATGTATTAATAAAGTTAGAAGATCTTGTAATTATTTTATGGATTATGTGATCCATTTGATATTTATTTTAGTGCTTCAAGTATGGAAAAAAATATTCTTTAATCATTTGGTGAAAAAGATGATATTGTGGGGGAAATTTATTGAACGATTAAATTAGACATGTCAATTAATTTTATTTCGTTATGTTCTTAATCAATATTGTAAATTAATTCCTTAAATGAAGGATAATGTTCCTGAATTAAAAACATTTATCCTATTACCTCCATTTCAGATGAATATGCAACCTTCTTTACACCTCATCGATTTATGTTTTTTTTGTTGTTAACTTTCTATCAATAATTCAGTTTATTTTGATAAATGATATATATCACTATCCACAATTATTTATACATTATGTTTTTTCCCATGTCTATATATTCACTTCCAACTATTTCTCTCCTATTTTTAATCCTAGTTATGTGATAACCTTCACATTTCCTTTTCCCTTTTTTAAATGGAAGTTTATTTAACCCTTACTAAGATATGGAATTTCAAAAATGTTATTTCATATTCCAAATTGTTTTACTGATCCTGAGTTTAGATTCAGAGGATAATTTTCTTATGCTGATAAAATGTAACACCCTGAGATTCACAAAAATATTGTTTGATAACATATATAACACGCTATACTGAGCCAAAATTTTCCATGAACTATTACTATTGAAATATGATTGATAAAACGTAGAAATTAAATTGTAAGGTATGAATAAGAAT
Source organism: Viscum album (assembly GCA_963277665.1). Lineage (NCBI taxonomy): Eukaryota > Viridiplantae > Streptophyta > Magnoliopsida > Santalales > Viscaceae > Viscum > Viscum album. The sequence continues at coordinate 846,899,638 of OY728128.1, forward strand.
TTATAAATTTTGAAAATTATATTTATTACACATGCATAATATTAATTAACCAGTTATCAATTTATTGGGAATGAAAATAAAAATCACTAGAAGGTAAAAGAAATTTTTTTATAAAACAATATTTTATGTGTGCAGTGAGTTTTTATATTAATAAACTTAATTAATAAATATTTTCTAAAGATTATAATAAAATTTAAAAATTACATATTCAATAAAAAAGTCACAAATATAATATGTTTTTTAGACATGGATAAGAACAAATCCAAATTTGTGGTTAAATATTTATTTTTTAAAAAAGTATTTTCATCACATTTTGCATACCAATTTTAAAATTAATTTTTTCCACTTTTAGAAAGTTTATTTTATAATATATAATTCATTTTTTAAATAAAAGTGTAAAAATTATTTTATAGTTAATTCTTGAGACTTTTCTGAAAATATCATTTTTTTAATGCCACCCTAATAACAAAAAAACTCACTGATATGCTATGGATCCTTTCCTCCAACTAACTTCATTGAAAAAAATTCCGCATACACCCAAATTTATATGTGAGGTGTGAGAAAAACAAGTCCATTAGGATCCCACCATGTTTTTCACATGAAATTTTTATAATATAAACCTCGTATTATAAAATAAATAAATAATACTCATTTGATACATTTTCCAAAATTCATTTAAAACATAGAAATTGACAATCTTTAACAACTAATAAAACATTTATAGACTAACTAGTTTTCAAATCATTTCTATAATAATAACTTTTTCAATGAATTCAACAATAATATTACAAAGAGTATCAATAAGGAAATTGAAGTTTTTTTAAATTGGGAACAATTTAAAAATGATCCTCTCATGATTTATATGATAAATTACCTCCTAGTGTACACATTGCCCTAAAAAAACAAGCCTATGGGGTAAGAGTACAGTCTTGAGAGTGTTTCCCTGCTTTAATAATATTAGGCCCTCAGGTGTGCATATTACCAAAGTAAAATAGGACTAAGGGGTAAGAGTCCACTCTTGAAAGTGTCTCTATGCCTCAATAATGAAAAATGGCTTATGATTTTCCAACAAAAAATAATTCAAAGGTAATTTCACATATATATAATCATTGAACCTTTGAAATTGTATAAAAATTCTTTAACATCCATTTTGATAAAAAAGATACCAAATGGGGGATCCTTTCATAATTTTTTCATAAAATAACAACATTTCTAAAATCATGCATTTAAAATCCATTCCCAACCCATTTCCAACATAATCTCCCAAACCATGCTTTCAACCCAATATTAATCCAATTTATTATTAATTGGTATTCAAGTTTCATCGAATAATCCATTTCATGAAATCACCATCCATGAAACAGTTGAAATTTATACTACATAAAGGGATCTTCAAGATATATAGAGAAGGATCTAAGAAGAAATAATTAGATAATTAGAACTATAATACTCGATTATAAACATGGATCCAATGGAAACCCATTTATTTTCTTACTAATCAATAATAAGAAATAGTTGGAGAAGATAGATATATGCCAAAACAAGGTTATACTCACTGAATGATTATCTTGACTTTGATGAACACTTTGATCCACCAAGGATTCATGTTGGAAGAGACCAAGTCACACAAATTGTTTCCCAAAATTTTAATAGTTCAATACTAGGTTTAGGGAGGAGGAATAAAAAATAAAAAGGAGGCTTCAAGGAAAAATTAATATATCCCAATTATTTTTTTCATCCATATCAGCATCACATAATAGTTAGTGTCTAGTCACCTATGGGCTAGTGGCATGTCAACAATAGGATGGTGGAACAACTTTATGTTGTGTTAGCCTATTCTAGTCTTCCAGATGGTTGATTCACCGCTTGTATCCTGAAGATCTATATGTCCATTCCCATATTCACTCCAAACTCTTTAGGAATATCCCTGGAACTATATACTGACTAAAAAATAACTAAAAACTATTATAGATTCTAAATAAAATAAGGTATGTGAAACCAGAGAGGTATCATACCAGAAATCAACATTGTGGTGTTATAATTGATGTGTTCTTCATTTATTTTTGTTAAACCCAAACATATGGAAGATCATATGGAAAAAATTACTCTTGGGATATTAATTATATTATGTTTGGATAACTGTTTTCCACTATAATAATATTTAGTGGTATAAACCTTATTCTATATAAATTTTATTTAGGTTTTATATAAATAAAGAAACTAGAAAAATGGGTTTTTGCAGAACAAGAACATTTTTTTTGGAAAAAATCACAGTTCTTAAATTTTTTAATGACAATTTTATTTTATGTGAGAAAATTTTAATTATGTAAATATTATAAAACCATCTAATTTTTTGTGAAAAAATATTCAGGGGAAATAAAAAAAACAGAAAAGCATTGTTTAATTTATGTTATTTTTAAAATTAGACTTCCTTAAGAAAACCATGATGAAGTTTGGTATATCCACACTTTGGTCTTAGAAGTAAGATATATAAAGGCACATCCAAAAATGGATTGGTTCTATGAAAATGGATATGGTTTTCCTTAGAAATAATTTTTTATAGGGGAATGAATGTCACAGTTTCATTGAAAAAACCCCCATAGTTTTTTAAAATTTAATGAAAATTTATTATTCTTATAATTCTCAAAAGAACTTGTAGACTCTATCATAGAGGGATTTTTCTAAATCTGAGAGGGGTTTTAAACCCTAACAAATGGTTTAGTTCATGTTATCTTGGTCTAAAGTGAATTACATGGTTCAATAATTTTTAATATGTTTATAAATTATCAATTAAGGGTAAATATAAAGAATATTACATTGATATATGAAATTTTAAAATTGAAAGTCCTTTTTTAGAAATTTATTTAATTGGGAAATTCTTTAAATATAGTTAAATATATGAAACTTAATCTTTGTAAAAAACTTATGTAAAATATGAAATTTTTATATGATTATAATATTTTCATAAATAATATATATTTCAAAATATGAAGGAGTTCATATTATATTTATCATACAAATATTAAATCATCATATTTATATTTAAATTTATTTCCATAAATCATGTATAAATTATAGTTTTTATAGTTTCTTATATATGGAATTTTGCTAAAAAAATTTCTCGTGACTAAATTAATTAAATATTTATTTATTTTGTTCATTATCGACATTATTTATTAATATAGTAATTATATTGGGTAGGGTTTATTTTATAGTTTAATGAATTAATATTCTCTTTATAAGTTTTACTTCATGAATATAACAAGATCAATGTTATTTACAATGAAAGATTTAATTACGCTCAACCATGACTAAGCTTTTTTTATGGGTTGTAAAAAATGAATTATTGGTTTATTTTCATTTAAAAATAGTATGTGTTAGTATTGTATTTAAATTGAAGTCTCTATTGAGTTGTGTTCCATGGATAATAGGAGTTTGGGTCAGTATAATCACTATCTTAAGGGATTGGGGTGATATATAAAAGTATTGGTTGACTTCAGGTTACCCCAGGGTTTATCTTATAGAGATATTAGTTTTTTATGATTCTTACTCTTTATATCAATGGGTTTCATGTAGCTTACATATAATATAAGTTCATATATATGTTAATATAATTAGATTATATTTTTAAAAATGTAATAAAAATTTTGATTTATATAAAAAGTTATGCACTAATATGTTTTGAATATATTGAATTGGTTTGAAAGTATAAGATACTAAAATTAAATCATTAGAAGAATGTATACATAATGTGAATTAATGAGAAAATATGGTGAGATTTAAATACCATTAAAAGTACAAAGTGATAGATTTCTTTCAAATAAAATTATTCAAGACATTGATCATCTAATCCAATAGGTTACATCAATGAAGGGTTTTCAACGATTATCTAATATAATGAAAGAAATTTATGGGTGACCCTAATTGGATTTTGTTCTTATATTTAAAAAATACAATTTCATACACTTAAATGTGAAAGATGAAAGGTTAGAATACCAGATCAATATAGTTGGGGTAATTCGTTTTTTGGATTTGGGAAAGGTTATTTTTGTTTAACTATCTAGGAGATGTATTTGAAACAATTGGCATGATTTGTTTCCTAAAAAGAAAAGAAGTGATAAAAACTCCAACATGGAATTAAATCATCTGTGAAATTTGGATATCATCCCACTAGTGAAGATGATGTAATATTAAAATTTGTCACCATTTTAGACGCAACATATTTAATAGAATTCCTTATTAAATAAATTTAAAAAATCATACTCAAATGTTAAAAAAATATTATAAAAAATAGATTCATTATTATTGAACATGAATTTGAGATCAATAATAGAAAAAGAAAATATTTAAAAAATCATCATCTTAAATTTGTATAGGAACTTAAGAATTATTCTTAAGTAATAAATAGAAGTTTTTGTGTTATAAAAACCCTTCCCAAATAGATAAATATTTAATTTGTTCCATAAATTGATCTAAATTATTATGATAAATATAATATAGATTTTATTTATGGTATGAAAGGTCTCATTTAGATATATATGGTCAAAAGAAACTTTTGTCTACAGTCATGTAAACTATATTATTAGGTCTGTCAATTAATTTTGGGGACTATTATCTAGTTTAGAATAAGATATGCCTATGTAATTCATTATCAAATCATTTTCATAAAGGTTCAAACAATATAAATAAGTTTCAAAAAAAATTACTTGTTCTCCTCAATATGTTGAGGATAACTAAGAAATACATGGTATTTATAGACTCTATTAATTTTTTGATAGATTATAAGGGTAAAATTTAACATCATAATTTTATTATTAGGTGATTGAGGAGTTATACAAGGATATTAAAACTGAAAAGGGGATTTGAGAGAATTAGTGTTTCTATTAGAGATAAAGTTGTCCACAATACATAAAGTGGTGTGAGAATATCCATTGAGAGTTCACATCCAATATTAATTTAATAAAAATAAATTTTATTATTTTTATGTATATATAACACCAAATATATATTTTATAATTTTTTAAATATACAAGGGATAAAAATTAAGAAAAATGTTCATGACTCATATAGTTTTAATTATAATAACTTAGAAAAGGGTTGATAAATAGAGGAGTAAGGAATCAGAATCAAAGATGTGAAATTTTTATCTTCTTTCCCTATTATATTAAAAAATGAATTTTTATAAACAATTATTTTTTGACAAACATGATGTCAGAGGTAAGTATTTTTTAGATTAATTATTGTTTGATGAACTTTTAAATAATAAAATAATAAATATGGAGAAATTTGATAGAATACATTATCTATCAGTACAACCATGGGGACTATGCAAGAAAACCATGTAGAAGTTCAAATTTTCCCAATGAATGTAACACAGTCTCATAGATAACCATGTTGAACATGTGCTCAACTCATGAAATTTAAAAAAATTGTGATATTATCAATTTTAAAAACCCAGGTATAATTTTTTTTTGTTCTAATGAGATTTTAAGATCCTTGGTGGTTGTTCACGAGGTGCTCTAGCTAAGTCCCCCACTACCTTGATATTATTTTTCTTATTCATGTAATGACTCATGTTTTCTAGGTATTATGTTTTATATGTTGTATATATTATATTTGAGATCACATGCTGTGAAATCATGTAATCCTAAGACATGATGTGCTTAAAATGAATGTTTAAAAAATATTAGTTATATTAAATAGAACACATGCATTTTTTTCATGGATAAGTGGAATAACATTTAAATGGGGACCCCAACCAAAAATTTGAGGGAACTATTGGGTTCATAATGTGATGTTTACCCTAGGCGAGACATAACCTCGGTAGACATAGAGAGTTTGTGTAAAATTTATCATGGGGATAAAAATGAATAAAATAGTCAATAAAATTATTTCATTTTAATTCTAATGATGAAATGGCTAGAGAGTCGTTAAGTAGACTGTTATGATGGAATTATTGGGTCATTCACCTAACCCTATATCCATTGCGAAGCCATTGTATAGAGCGTTGTAGGATATCTCTCATGAAAATGGTAATTGTATCGTAGATCAATGATTTATGTGAAATATAACCACAGGATCTCGCCAACAACAATGATGCTACTTCGTTATTCATCTGTGATTGATCAAAATCAATTTAGGGAATTGTTTGATTTCGTTTCTTTCTCAGTTATTAAATTATTTTACAATCATAGATCAATCAACCAACCAAGTGATTTTTATATTAGTCATTTGTGAGATGGGATCTGTTGGGTGGATTTGTTTTGGTAGTTTCTATTGATCATCATCAATTATTCACTTGTTGTTCTAATGGTGACAGGTCTAGGACAAAAAGAACATTGGCAGAGGATCGTTCCTCATGATTGTGGTTTTTCTTTTCTCCCATATTTCATTGTTCATCATGGTTGTTCTTCGTTGACCTATGGTTCAACATCCACCGATAAATCAATAATTGTGCACCTTTTTCATGGCTCAATGATTCGATATCATGGATATAGACTTGGTACAACGTGATGGTAGTGAAATAGTGGCAGAGACATGAGAATCAGACTGACCTAGAAACCCATGATTTGAGTGAGGCATTAAAGTAGAGATGAGATGAACATAATCTATTTTCTGAATGGATTCAAAGGCTGGATTATTACTAATGGCCATATAGAGGTTCATTTGAGGTGGAACCTTGATTTCCAACTTCATTGAAGATGAAATCTGAGGTGACCAGGGCACAGGTACACCCAGAAGGACGAAAATGGATTTCAAAAAAAACCTGATCCACACAACATGAATATAGGATTACATAGTGTGTGGAACCATCCTTGTAGGGTAGAGGGTTTCAAAAAATACATAAGTATCATACTGTTTTGACCCTACCATACTATGTGTTTTCTACTTTGGAAAACTCAGTGTATACCTCTGAGGGTACACAGAAGTGGGATTGTGTACATGGGTATGGACACACCATCTACTCCCACATGGACATGGATTTTCCACGTGTACACATTCATATCTATATACTGGTACATGGGAATAGTAAATGGGAATACTGTATGTTGTGTACTCTTACATAGACATGGACACGGGACATGGTCCATTTACATGGGGAGGACCAAGTGTCAAGGGGACATGGAATGTCACCCTACTACACGTTGTGTACTTCCTGTTTTATTATCATGGATCCCTTTTCCACTGTATTATGGAAAACAATATGGGTGTGTTCCCCATATTCATTCCTTTAGGGTAATTATGGAATCTCCACCTACACATAGGATAATGATACCTTCAGCCGGACTTCATGGAGAGAGTTGTTGGAATCCATCCTTGAGGTCTAGAGAGATATCAACTATTCATATTCTTACCATAAAAATATTTTTTGGTATCATCATGACCAAAACTATGCCAAAACCAATCCACTATATATCATTTTAATATATATTGAGTTGCTGGTATACCCTAGGGACTTGGGAGTGATCCTCACTTTTGCATCATAACTCCTTGTACTTTTATCATGTACTTAAAATGGAGAGACCTGAAGAGAATTACCTCTCAAATATACACCATTAGTGATTCTGGACATAAGATTTTTTTATATGGGATGAGTGCTTTGTGGAACCTTCAAGCTAGAATCCTAGGATAGCGTTATGGTTGTGACTTCCTTTAGATTTTGTTTCATTGTCAATTATACATGGATATTCTTGTTATATGTTTTGTAGAAATATAACTCTGTAGAGATGAATATATTCTTCTGTTTTATGATTTTTGGGCTCAGGGCATCCTACTGGGTACTGTTATACTCACATATGCATGATCTTTTCCCATGCGTGTCATGTCTTATGCAGATGAACAAATTTTTAAAAGAGTCCTAGACGGACCAAGACATAATGGTATTTATTGTGATTGTACATACTAATGTGTGTTCCTATGGTATCTTGAAAATGATCCGCAACATTACTTTTAGGGTGGAATTTTTTTTAACTCTTTGTGATGGGATTTTATTTTCCCCTATTTAATTTCTTTTACTTCATGTTGTCCTCAAGTTGTGGAATTTAGATGAGTGAATGAATGGTTTTTTAGTTGATTGGGATATTCCTACTTGGTGTTAGTATCCAGACCCTAGATTATTGGAGGTGATCTTTGTGAGTCTTGACAGTGAGCCAACTAGAATGGTTTGTGACATAGTGGTATCATATGATTCATTTATAACATAGTTCCTGAGTCTATGATATTGGTTTGGGGAAACATTGTTAATTGTTTCATGCATGTATTTCAGGATAGATACTACAATGTTCATGAGGTAATTTACGTATCCATTCACTAGGACTCTGATCACCTTCCTTTCTACTCGGTACATGAGAAAATTGGTTCCATGGAAAACAATGGTACATGCCTCATAAAATAATGGGTTATGGTATCCATGTGATTCTTGAGTCATTTATCTAGAAATACTTGACGATATTAGTACATCTTCTCTATATCAGGATTCCTATATGATATATGTAAGATAAGATTTAGTATAAGGTCTACAAGTATGATCCCCTTAGTTAAGAAGCATCAATACATGGACTAATTCTAGAGAAACTACCTCAAGTTGTTAAACCAGATATACCATCAGATGTTGAGAAGAAAATGGTACCCAAAGTACCAGGGGATGAGCTGCATAGGTTGAGATCACTTCACAAGTTTTGGGGATAAAGACACCATAGGTTCCAAGGTGATCCAAACCCACGAGATGCAATGTAGTGGCGTAAGGCGATGACATAGTATTTCCATTTGGTCAGGACACCAGATAATAATATAATCCTGTCAGTGGGCCTTCTCCATGGCTCATTAGGATGATGGTGGGAGTTAGTGACCCATTCATACAATGAGGTGAATCTACCATGGTTATAGTTTGAGCATCTTTTCAGACCTGAGTTATTCAAAACAATACTAAAGGTTGTACATATCCTGGAGAATCTATATCTCTAGCAGGGTAGGATGACAATATCTAAGTATTCATTGAGGTTTACCAACCTCCCTAGGTACTCGATGGATATAGTACCTACCTAGTTATTCTAGGAATAGACATTTGAGTGAGGGATACATATAGACATCCAAGTAAATTTTATTCCTCTTTGAATTCCTACCTATAATGGGGTGCTAGAGGGAGCTTTGGTGGTTGAGAGTTTCTTATCAAAACAGATAGAACAAGTGGTTTCTCGTAGTGGGAAAGTAGGAGTAGAGACCATTGAAAAAGGGATTCTAAATTAGTTTTAGGTACATGGTTATTTGAGACATTTCAAGAGGAGGTCCTAAGATATAGATTCTATGGTTTCGTGCTCTCAGGATGGGTCCAGTTAGCTCAGATAGAGGTGATTATACTCCTGTAATGATAGGGGGCATCTGGCATGATAGTTTCTGAACTTTCATATTATTTATGTTCCATTGAGGTAGAGTCAGTGACATAAGAAGTAATGTTCGTAGGGAGGAGGATATGGAAGAGGATATGTAAGATAAGTGGGATGTGATAATTGATTTTAATTTTTACCACCACCACCCCTAGGTATTCCCTGCTAATCCTAGAGATGTTATAGGACATGGGAGGGGATAGATACAGGAAGTCCAAGTTTTCAACCCATAGGTTTGAGAAATTATATTAAGTATGATCTATGTATTTTCAACCTTAACTATAGTAATTATAGACACTAGTTCCATTCATTCTTTTCATTCCACATATCATGTTCAACGTGTAGATATTCCAATTAATTCCTTGGCTCAACCCCAGATCATAGAGACTCCTACTGAAGATGAATCGAAAATCACACACAAGTGTAGATAGTGTGAGGTGGTGATAGTTTTTGTTGGAATCTATTTGTAGAATCCATGACACCATATCATTTCATCTTAGGTTTAGACTAGTTATTCATAGTTCTTTCCTAGATTAACTATTTTAGGAAACTTGTAAGGTGTGTCTATAGTGATGTGACTAGGTTCTCCTATTTTGACGAAAAGGTAACAAGGTAGCATAAGATAGACTCATACATAGGTGGGTGAATCTAATTACTCATAAGTTTGATATCTTGAACCTAGGGTCTATGGATATTATGAGTTCTCATTTTCCTGATGTGGTGGAGGAGTATGTGTAATTATTCCATGAGGATGTTTTATGTCTATATCCCCACCATGAGATAGATTTCTATAATGACATATGCCTTAGGAATACACCGATATCTATGCCATCATATTAGATGTCACATATGTTATTAATATTTTCACATGTTATTATATAATACCATTACTGATTTTATATGAAGTGTGCAGAATTTGTGTGAAATACTCATGTTTTAATATTAATTGTAATTTTTGAGAAATATATGAATTAATCAAATTGAGTTAGTTTGTTATTTTTCTTATAACACTCACTATTCTTATCTAAATTGCATGATTCTTTATTTTTTACAGTTCCTTACTCAAATTATTACATTTCATTAGAAGGGATCTTTGGCCAAATCATCCATTTGTAGGGTCATGTGATCCTCACAAGAAGACGCAAAGGATCTGTGAAGGAACTGGACCATCCATGAAGATTGAATTACTGGGATCAATCTCGAAGTCCAAATTAATTTATTCTCCTACAAAAAATTTATTCCAATTCAATGGGTTGTGTATAAAAATTTCAAGGTCCAAAAACACAAACAAGGGGCCAAAATGATGCTTTGTAGTCCAACCCACCATTCAGGTTGGGAATTAACATCCGAACATTATTCATGATATTTCTCATGATATATTAATCACATCAAGCTGAGAGTTTTTAGTGTGAATGATAAGATATAGGTGCTCGACTTTGTTGAATAAAGCTTTTGGATTTAAGGGCATTTTTTTATTCAAAAACCCATTCACATTTTGGCCATCTAAAAAGCATTGATTGAAATAGATAGTTTAGTATTGTTTATTAAAACTTCCATAACATTGGCTCTATATGTCCAAATGCCTCAAAATTTTGAGATATAACTCAAAACATTTATATCTACAACTTTTAAGAATAACATTATTGCATATTATACTCTCTGAAATATCAAATTGGTTATGCAAGAGGAGGGTTAGTTTTGGAATGCAAAATAGCCCATTACATTGGGTTATAAATACATCCCCCTCTTCTCCTTGCATGTGGTTGGAATTTCAGAGTTGATTAGAATCAATTACCATGACCAATGATCTTAAAAATACCTGAGAGGACATGCCAAACTTAATTTTTCACTTGAGAGACCCTTCCTCCTCTCTTTGATTTCATGTTCTTTTCGTTCATTTTCAATTGTAATTTCGTAAGTGTTTGTATTAGTAATTTTTTTAATACATGTTTCATTCTCCTTATTTATTTATATAATCCACCCTTATTTTGTAATATTAATTTTCTAAAAATTGTTTAAACCAAGTTAAAATGGATTTCTATTTTTCTTCTTCATTCAATCAAAATTATGTTTGTAATTCTCATCACCATTCATGTGTGTGTGTGTTCGACGCAAAAATCATTTCTTTTCCATTTCATTTTCTTATATTAATAATTCATAATCATAAATATAATAAACCAGATTACTATTAATCTCAATTTTTGAGTAAATGTATCATTTGGGTGAGTCAAAATTTAGGGAAGTTAATTTATTGATATTATTTGCTCGATGAATATTCTTCAAATGTACATTATGTATGTTGGACATAACATGTCATGGATCAATGACTTGTTTTGGTTAACATTTGGTTTCTATGTATTATTGGAACCATAAATACACTTCCATAAACATGATATGATTGATATTATAAACATAAGTTAAGATAAGTATTGGTTTAAAGCCTTAACAATTAGGAATTCCAATCAACGTTATCTTGTGATGTGGGTGTTGATTTAAATTCAATATAAAGAAAATCTCAATGATATCACTAGATTAACTCCAAAATAATGAACTCACCCCAATAATTATAAAATTGTTAAATAAAACACCAACCATTAATCTATACATTTAACCTATCAAAACAAACCCCCCAATCAAAATCAAGTCAATTAAAAACAATCGATTATTAAAAAGTATTATCACTGAGGATTTGACTCGAGTGATGCTATACACATTAGTGGAGCACTAGAACCTTGAATAGCTATAGGTGAAAATTGGTCATGTGTTTCAAATACTATCTTTCTCATGAATGGTGTAATAAATTAGTCATTACATTTTAGTTATTGTAAACAAATAAAAAAATTAAAAAAATAATAATAATAAACAAACAAAGAAAAACCCATCTTCTCATAAAAATCATAAATGGAAAAAAGTACAAAGAAAAAACCATATTCCCCTTTATTCCAAAATCTATCTGAATTCCGTGTATCCTCCCAAATAATCCCTCAGATTTGTTTGACCATAAAATTTAGTGAACACTTCACCAACATAGGAGGAACATAAGAGATAATCAACTCATTCAAGAACCTGTCCTTGTCCAACAAATTGATTTATATATGGCCAATCCTAGGGAACAAACACTTAAAGATATGTATTCCCCTTATATGAATTACCAACACCTTGGTATTAAATATCAAAAATAGAGGCTGAATTAAAACTTTATCTGGTCTGATTCATCTTCTTCCTCACATCCAAAAACTAGTCTGTGAGGATCCACATCTCCACCGTAAAGAGTTCCAAGTGGTGTGATCTACCATAAATCCTTGAGGGGTTTATGAGGAACAGATAAAACTTTTAGAATTCTCTTTTTCCATAGCTCAATATTCCATGTAATGGCATTACTACCTCCGTTCTGGTTCCATAACCACACGGAATGACATGAAGTGAAATTTCATAGTGTAATTTGTTCCTACTTCTTGAACTACTTCCATCTGAAAAGAAATAAGTGGTATCCATAAATTCCCAAATGAATCACTCCATGAGTACTGGGAGAGGTTCAAAAAGATTTTTGAAACCTTCCCACACCACTAAATCTCTAACCAACTCTTGATCCAATACTTTTATGAATGGTAATTGGGTATTAGTAGAAATCTCATTGATGCCGCCAATGGTGGTGTCTTGTTGATAAAACTCCTACAGCTTCAAAATAACTCATATGAAAAATGGATGAAAACAGAAAAAAATTCCATACTCGAGCACATGAACACATCAAACAAGCTTAAGATAATCAATCTATAGAGATATACAAGATGACAGAGTGGATGATTCAACTTATAGGTCTTTTGTGACAACTAGTTGTGGCTACCAAAGCCCCAACCTCATCTTCTCCACAATCTCTGTTCCCTAGACCTAACAAGAACTATGGAATTTTTAGCTCCCCATCTCATCCAACTGACACATTTCCACAACATCAGGAGGATCCACCTGATTCATTGGACCATTGGATCTCAATGCAGAATATGATTAGAGGTATTCCAACCCTCAACAATAAGGTTAGTTCATTAGAAACTTCAACCAAACCCACTCATAGCTCTTCTCTTCTACCCTTAACCAAGGATTGAGGTATGGTAATCCCATTTCTTATCCCCCTCAATTCCCTCCTCAAAACCCAAACCAATTCTAATATGGTCAAAGTGTCAGTAACTTCTAACAAACTTATCCTTTAGTTCCTCAACCTCAAAGGATCAATCCTCATCTACTTCCTCCTGGATTAAACTATCCTAGAGAGCCTTATCAATTCTCAGACCAATAAAATCTATTTCCCAAGAACCAAAATATAGGCAATACCAATCTAGGACATGCCTCTTCTTCTAAGAAACCATGGGAAATTGATGTGAAATATCATTCCTTATTTACCCATTCCTGCCTTAAAAATATTGAAACCATGATTGGAAAACTTGCATCCCACATGAGCCATCAAAAACAATATAATTCTTCTAAACTCTCAACTCAACCATTACCAAACCCTGAGGTTTATGTAAGTGAAATTTCAATTAGATCAAAAATGAAAATTTCTATGCCTCATGATATGTCCTCGAACCCCCTTTAAATTTTTACCTAGAAAATGAAAAGAAAAGAAAAATTGAAATGGAATATGAATCCATTCCCTCACCTCATTCCATTCTACTTAGGAACCCAATTCCTTTTCCTCAAGACATTTCTAAGACAACGATGTTCTTTGATCCCGATCCTGAAGTGCTCGATATGTTTAGACATGTTGAATTCAACATACACTTCTTATATGCCATAAAAAATCCCTAATTATGATATGTTTTATAAGGAATTATGCACCCAAAAGAGGCAACTAAGGAACTTTGAAAATGTTTTTACCAAGAAATCTATTCCCACAATTTTCAAAGATCCTGGGACATTTACGGTTCCATGCCAAATTGGAAGTTCCATCATTGATGATGCACTAATAGACCTAGGAGCATAAATTAATTTCATGCCAAAATCCATATTCTCCAACCTTGGTATAGTTTCCTTACATCCTACAAATTTTTTCATTCAATTGGAAAATCGAAGCACTACTAGTTTTGAGGGTATATCAAGGATTTCCTTGTTCGTGTAAATGATCTTATCTTCCCCGCTGATTTCTACCTCCTTGACATGGAAGGTGAGACAAACTCTTATTGATGTACCCTAATTCTAGGAAGACCATTCCTAATGATAGCGAGAACCAAAATTTATGTCCATTCATGAATCTTATCCATGGAATTTAGTGACCAAATGGTCAAGTTAAACATTTTCCAAGCCATACGATATCCATTAGTGAATCAATATAAATTCCCTATCCATGCTTCTGAAAGACTCTCTGAGAGTGTGTTGAATCGCAATCTATCATTTTATTCCCATTGTACTGATTGAGTAGTTTGTGATTATTGCATCCTCATTGAGCAAGTCATAAATGGAGAAGTTGATGTTGACATTACAGATAAAAACTCCATCGATCTAAAAGATCTTGAAAAATCTTGGAATCCCATCTCTCCACTGATATCCACTGCTCCATATTGGAAGGTAATGATTAAAATTAACCATCATGATCATTTGATGATTCAAATCATATTATCCAACATTCTACATTTTTTATCCATGATTCTAAAAAATCAGTTTTATGTGAGGTGAAACTCGAATCGATTTCTTTATCTTTTCGTGATGGTAGTGATGTTTATGATATACATTCCCTAATTAATAAATTTATCACCGGTGATATTAAAAATGACCCTTCTTTTTCAAACAATATTGATATAAAGGATATTAAAAAATTTATTATGTCTTATGACTCCACTGGTCTTAATTATTGTACTGTAATAAGTGATGAAATAAATGTGCTAAAAACAACCCAGATCTCATACTCTGATTTCATATTATCTGGAGCTTTCATAAACATACCATCAAAATTGAAGCATCTTCCTAAAATGCCAAGCATATAAAACCAACACCTTGTGGATAAGATCATTCCTTAAATTGAAGACCAAAGGGAGGATAGCCATATTCTCTTTCCACTCCCAATGAAATTCAGGAAAAAAAAACAAGGGATGGAATTATCCAACGAATCATCAAGCCTCCCAAAGGAGACGTTTTCCTATAATGACTCTGGTGTTGAGAAAATATGGTGACCACCATCGGACTATGGGCAGTCAACTAAAACTGTCTTCCTATAGACAAATAAATGTTGCACTTCTTTAGTGGCGAACCATGTTTTCTTTTACTTTTGTGAAATTTTAATTTATTTTTAGTTTTTCATTAGATGAATAATGATTTTTATTTTTCAGGTGACATTCCACATGAGGCACATCAACATCCACTGACCCACCACTGGATGGAGATAACGACCCCCCAAATCCAAACCAGGGGAACCTCCTTCCCTTTAACTCTCCCCCTCTTCTCCTATCTCTTCCCTTTTCTTTATCTTCCTATCTCTTTTATTTTTCATACTAATTTCCACATCAAAACCATTTTTTTCTCTTTCTATTTTTTTTGGCTGCGTATTTTAAACACACCAAAAAACAAAAATAATGAAAAAAAAACAGAAACAGAAAGTGTCATACTTACTGACCATCTTGTTTTGAAATTTTTTCCAACCATTTTAAGGAGTCAAAATACATTTTTTCATCTAAAAAATTTTGTATTTTCATCATAATTTTGGTTAAAGAATCATATGTTAAAACCAACGAATTTGAATGCTCAAATTTTTATTTGGAAAATGATTTTCCCTAAACACGAGGAACAAAATTAGCATTCCTGAAATGTAAACCTATGTCCATATTTTCAAAATGTGTGTTTTTAACACCCAATTGTTAGTCTTGAGTTTGTAGACCTTCGAGTAGAGTTTCCTACATTGGTGTGCATTAAAATGATAGAGGCATTGTCTAAACCTCATGAGAATCACAATAGCCAAATATCCTCCCATTACCCTTACAAGAATCCTACTTTTGATATCCCTTCTAAGAATATGAAAAAATTTTCTTTGATAGCCACATTATAATCCCAATACCTTTTCCCACCCAATTTCTACATGGATTTTCAATGCATTATTTATTTAAATTTAAGTGTGGGGAAAATGGATTTCATTTTAGGTTCCCTTTTATTGATTTTCAAGATGTTATCATATGCTGGATAGAAATAATCCATTTTAGTTTGGGGGAGAGTTTTTCACTCAGTGTGTTTTGGGAATTTATATATTATTGTGACATATTGGTCAAATTCTATTTACAATTCATCAAAAGAAATCCAAAAGAATTCAAAAAAATGGTTTTTCCATGGGTAGGTAAAAAATCACTCTTCTGAAACCATTGATCTTGTTACAACTATTACAATTAGTGTCGTTAGGATACCAATCATGGGTTGGGATATGAGTGTGAGATCTTTTTCAAGTTCAAATTTCAAAAAAAAAATGAAAAAAATGAAAAGAAAAAATGAACTCTTTCATTATATAGTATTATGTCATTGGGAGAAGTTTTATGTTTTGTAAATATTCCATATTCTCATTCCCCTAAAGTTTCCTTCCATTTTTTAGTCTTTATTAACACAATTTTTCACTTGAAAATATTTGTTTCCATTTATTTCTATGTTTTATTTCAAAAATATTGTGCTTTTCTTTTTCCATGTTGGTGTTTTACCCCTATTTCAACTGTTTTAAATACTAAATTTATACCATCCCATAGCCACGGTAGAAACCCATAAAAATAAATCTTGAGTATTTTTCAATTTATGACCGGGAATAGAAGCTGATATCTCTTACAAACTCTGTGATTTTTTCTTTTTGTTGGTGAAAGAGTGAACCTTCATAAATGAATTTTATCATCTTGAGAGGAGTGAGTTTTGAGTGCCCACATTTTCCATTTCTAAATTTGAGCATGAAAAATGTATTATTTCAGTACAATTTGTTTTTTGGAATTAAATATGGATGAGTGAAATATTCTAAACCTCCCATGATTGGTGAAAAAAAAATTTAATATTTGATGTCGAGTGAGAATGATTTTGTTATGTTTTTATATTTATTGTACATGAGGACATGAGCAGGACTAGGTGTGGAGGAGTTGATGTTATTAATATTATCATAAATTATTATATACTCCCATTACTTATTTTATATGATGTGTGAATATTTTTTGTGAAATACTCATGTTTAAATATTAAATGTAATTTTTGAGCATTATTTTAATTAATCTAATCAAGTTAGAATAAAATTTAACATATAACTATAACCCTACTTATCAAATTTTGATTATTCTTTCTTCTAAGGATTCCTTAATATAATTGAAACATTTCAATATAAGGGATGTTTTTCCAAATCATCCATTTAGAGGGGCATATGGTCCACACAAGAAGACCCAAAAAATCTATGAAGGAACTGGACCATCCTTGAATATTGAATTAATGGTCTCAATCCAAAAGTCCAAATTAATTTATTCTTCCCCAAAATTATAATACTGATTCAAGGAGTCATGTATGAAAAGTTCAGGGTAAAAATACACAAACAAGGGGTCCAAATGATGCTATGAAGTCCACCCCACTATTCTCGTCAGGAATTAACATTTGGGCTCTATTCATGATATTTCTCATGATCTATTCATCACATAAATCTGATATTTTTTATTGTGAAAGGGGATATATAGGCGGCCAACTATTTTGAAGGAATACATTGTATTTTATGGCCTCTTCCTATTCAAAAAACCCATTCACATTTTGTACGTTGAAAAAGCATGGATAGAAATGGACATTATAACATTATTTATTAAAATCGACATAAATTTGCCCCCATTAGTCCAAGTGCCTCCAAATTTTTAGAGCCGACTTAAATATTTAATATCTAAGACTCTAAATAATAATAATTCTCTATATTCATCTTCCTAAAATATCAAATTGGTGTTGTAAGAGGATGGTTAGTTTTGGAATGGAAACAACCCACAACATTGGGATATAAATACATCTTCCTCTTCTCCTTGAATGAGGTTGGCATTTCAGAAGAGAGGAGGATCAATTGGAATGACCAAGGCTCTAAAAATGGACTGGGAGGACATTCCAAACTCAATTTTCTAGTTGATAGACTGTTCCTCCTATCTTTGTTTTCATGTTCTTTCCGCTCATTTCAATAATAATTTCATAAGTGTTTGTATTTGAAATTCCGGTTTAATACAAGTTTCTCTATCATTATATCTTAATATAATCCACCCCATGTTTTGTAATATTAATGTTCCTAAAATATTTTAAACCATGAAAAAATCCATTTTCTATTTTCCTTCATCATTCAATTGAAATTCTATTTTTAATTCTCATCACCGTTCGTGTGTGTGTGTTCGACGCACAACTCCATTATTATCCCTTTATTTTTATTCTATTTTTAATTCATAGTCATAAATATAATAAAATATATTACTATTAATCTCAATGTATGAGTAAATATATCATTAGGTTGAGTCAAAATTTAGGGATGTTAAGTGAATTAGAGTCTTTGTTCGATGAATATTCTTCAAAATAACATTGTGTATGTTGGACTTAACATTTTATGGATTAATGACTTTTTTTGTTTAATGTGTGGTTTCTATGGATTATTGAAACCATAAATACACTACCATCAATAAGTTCTGATTGATATTAGAAACCAAAATTATGTTAAGGCTTGGATTAAAGCCTTAACACTTAGGAATTCAAATCAATGTTTTCTTGTGAAGTGAGTGTTAATTTAAATGAAATATATTGAAAAGATCAAGGATATCCGAAGTTTAACTTCCTAATAATGAACTCACCCCAATATTTATAAAATTTTAATATCAAACACCAATCATTAATCACTTCATTTAATCAATGAAAACAAACCCCCCAAACAAAATACTATTAATTAAAAACAATTGACTATTAAAATGTATCATCACTGAGGATTTGAACTGAGTGATACTGTACACATTAGCAGAGCACCAAAACCTTGAACGGTTGATTGGTGAAAATTGGTTGCTCATTCAGTACCCCTTATAGCTTTGTGAGATGAGGGTGTAGATAATGGGCATAAAGAGGAAGAGATTTGTTATACACAATGTTTCAACATGATCATCCCTTATTTTGTTCTCCAAGGTGGAATATGGAAGATCGAGGTTATGTGTGGACTAACAGAACATAAACTATGTTATCATTAAGAACAAGTATCCACTACCAAGGATCGATGAACTCTTTCATCAGTTGAGAGGGGCATGATGGTTCTCGAAGGTTGAATTCAAGTCAGGATATCATCAATTTCAAGTACAGGATGAGGATATACTAAATTTAGAATTCATAAGACAGTATGGTCAAAATTAGTAATTGGTGATTTACTTTGGCATGATGAATTCCCCAGAAGTGTTCATGGGACTCATGAACTCGATCATTCAACCATACTTAGACCAGTTTGTGGTGGTCGTCATCAATGATATCCTTGTGTACTCAATGTTCGTGGAGGATTATGCAAAACAATTTTGGATGGTTTTAGATGTACTCCAAGGAAACCACTTTAATGGGAATCTATCAAAGTTCTATTTTTAGATTTAGATAGTGAACTTTCTAGGAAATGTTATATCAGTAGATGGAGTTGAAATAGACCCATTTAAGGTTGAGGTAGTGTTATCTTGGGATCCATCCAAGATCGTGAGGGAGGTTAAAAGCTTCCTTATGTGGGCAGGATATTACTAGAGATTCATACTCGACTTCTACATGATATCATCTCCCATGAAATATTTTACCGGGAAGGGGAACCGTTTCATGTCAATAAAAAGGTACCAATAGGGTTTTCTGAAAATTGAGATAGAGATTGATGTGTTCTCCCATCTTGGGATATCTAGAGGAGGGTGTCGAGTACATATTGTTCTATGTTTCATTTCAAACTAGGCTTGGTTGTGTTCTAATGTAGAGGTAGTCATTGATACCATGTGGTTATTATCAATTGAGATCAAATGAGTAGAACTATGGGACCCATGATCTCGAGTTTGTAGCGGTGGTCTTCGCACTAATGATGTGGTGACACTACTGGATGGGAGGGTGATTTATCACCTATTCTGAAAAAAATAGTCCCAAGTATATCTTCTTATAGAATTATATAAACTTGATATAGAGGTGGTGGCTAGATTACCTACTAGATTTTGACATCAAAATTGTCTATACTTTTATGAAGGGTAACATGGTAGCAGATTCTCTCAGTAAGATATCATGTTCCCAGTTTCTAAACAAGGTGTCAGAGTAGTTATACTTGTTATTGTTATCCTTTTTGGATGAAGATGGAGAGGATTACCTTTATTATATGGTTTTTTAACCTTTCAATTTATCATTAAGTCATGGAGGTATGAATTGAGGATACCGATTTTTAGATCATATATACTCAAATATCCACTGGACATGCTCTTGGTTGATTTTATAAAGGCTGGGAGCATGTCGTTCTTTTCAGGGGATGCAAAATTGTACAACTGATTATGTGGGAGGAGGTTTTTATATATTTTAATAAATCTCCTTCTGTGATACTTCTAGGTCTAGAAAACAAGTATCAAGACCTCTGACATTAGTTTTGGTGGCTAGGGTTATAGAAGGTAGTTATAGAGTTTGTTTTTCGACAACTTATTTTCCAGCAAGTGAATGTGGAGCCCCAATTTCTTGTGGGTTTAGCTCAAACCATTGAGGTGAGAGAGTGGAAGGGGTATGAGATATCTATTGGATTCATTATGGGATTACCATGTTAATCCATGGGACATGATTCTATATGGATGATCATAGACCAACTCACCATGTCATCCCACTTATTATCTATACATAAGAATAGTTCAGTAGGGAGCTTGTGACACCTATACATGTTGGAGATAGTATAACTCCATTGAGTTCCATAGATGATCATTTTTAACCCTGATTCTCACTTCACATACTAGTTTCGGAAGGAATTATTAGAGGATTTTAGGACTCAATAACTCTTGAGAACATCATTTTATCCCCAAACTGATTTCCATAAAAAGTGGATCATTCAGTTCATAGAGGACATACTGCGAGCTTTTAGGCTAAACAATTTCCATTGTTGGGATGATCACCTACCACTAGTGAAGTTTTCATATAATAGTAGTTACCATTCCACATTAATTATTGCACCATTTCAGGCTTTTTACAGGTGACCCTATAGGTCACCAATTTTCTGGAATGACCCTGGAGTGTCAGCACTTACGCACCTAGAGTTAGTGAAAACAACTTCGAAGAAGGTGTTGTTCATCTTGTAGTAGATGAAGACTGTATAGATCCATTATAAGCCTTATGAAGACAAATAAAAGAGGCCTTTGGAGTTTAAGTATGGAGACCATCTGTTCTTATAAGTTTCACCACGATGTGGATTATAGATATTTAGATGGGGTGATAAGAAATATCCGATGATCATTGGCCCTTTCCAAATAATATGAAGATTTGGGGAGGTGGAATACTTCTTACCTCTACCACTATAATTATATTAGGTACACAACAACTTCAATGTTTCATACCAGAGGATGTATGTTCATAACCCTTCACATGTTATCAACTCGGGCAAGCTAAACAAAAAATATGGAGATACCTTTGCTGAGTACTCAGTAGAGATTGAGGATCAGTAGGTGAGGATCCTTTATTGGTGATTGATTTCTTTAGTGTGTGTTTAGTGAAAGAACATGAATCTTCAGAAGAGTACATGAGATTGGGAGGCTCAAATTTTTTCTCAGTACCCACATCTCTTTATGTATGTCATTTTTTGGATTTTTGTGACATAAATACCCAAGGTGGGAAGAAAGTAATGATTTATAATTTTCAGGTATTATTTTTGGATATTGTATTTTTTTTGTTACTAGGTGCTGATATATAATTTCATTCCAAGGTTTGGTGTGGCTAGAATAAATGTTTTAAATATATTAATTATATTAAATAGCATGTAGGAAAATTTTCCCTGATATGATATAATAAAATCAATAATATGGACCAGATCTATAATATGAGTCAACTGTTGAGTTCAGAATGGGGGGTTTACCCTAGGAGTGACATAACCATGATCGAAAGTCATCTTGGTCATGGAAATTAGTAAATTAATTAATAAAATTATCTAATTTTTATTTCACTAATACAGTGACTGAAATGTCTTTATGTAGACTATTATATGAGAATTCTAGGGTTATCGTCCTAACCCTAGAGCCAATAGAGGGATGTTGGAGAGGTAGATAGTAGATCTATCTCAAACTAATGAAAATTAGATCATAGATCTATGATAGACATTCATGATAATCAGAGGTTCTCACAAACTACAATTTCAACACTTCGTTATTCATCAGTAATCGATCCAAATCAAGGTTGGATTTTGTTTGATTTGGTTTCTATCCTTGTTCTACAATTATCTAATGATCACAAATCAATCATCCAATAGATTAATCTATGGGTTGGTCATTTATGAGATGGTATCTATTGAGGGGATTCGTTTTGGGATATTGGATTGACTATCATTTATTCTCCACTTATCATTATAATGGAGATGAATCGAGGAATACATGAACATTGGTCAAGGTTCATTCCTCATATTTTTTGTTGTTCTATTCTCCCATATTAATTCGTTTATCATGGGTGTAATTTGATGAAATTTGGTTATAAATCCACTGATAAATTTATCATTTTTCTCTTGTTTCTTGATGTAATGATTCAATACCATATATCTGGGCTCCTCATGATGTGAAACAGGTACAACTGTTACAGCGGTGGGCAGATCATACCAGATTGGAAACCCTCTACTCGAGTGAGGAATGTAATCAGTGAAAAGAATAATGAAATCTATTTTATGAATGGATCCTATGTTCATATTCCGATTAACATCCATGGTGAGGTTCGTTTGAGTTAGATCCTTGATTTACAGCTTGATTAAAGCTAAAATCCAAAGTGGTAGTAGCATAGACACATGTGGAATGAAGAATGACAGTATCTAGAAATACATGATATGAATAGAATGTAACATAGGATTACATGGAGAGTGGAACCCATCTAACAGTGGCTAGTGTTTTAAGAAATAGATATGTATCACATGGTGTGCGACCTTATCACATGGTTTGTGGATCCCTTTGGTGTGCTCAATGTGTACATTAAAGGGTACACACACATACAAGATGAAGTATGTGGCCATGGGCATGACACGTACTCCTACACAAACATATATTGGCCAAGTGTACATGGGCATACCCATGTACTGGTACACAGGAAGGGTACACAGGAAAACCATACATCATGTACTATTATATGGGCACAGAGATGTGACATGGTCCATTTACATAGATGTGGCCTGGGGTGAAGGGGACATGGTGTGTGACCCTAATACACACTGCATTCATCCTTTTTTGTTATCCTAGAGACCTTTTACTCTTTATTTTGTAATATTTTCATTTGGGTGTGTTCTCCATATCCATTCTCCAAGGATTAGTATGTAATCCCCTCCTATACATAAGATAGTAATCCCTTCAATAGGAAATCTTGTATAGAGTTATTAGAATCCCTCTATTAGGCTGAGAGAGATATCCTATATTCATCTTCATTCCCTAGTTATAGTTCTATGTATCATCATAACTAAAACTAGATGGATGTTGATCCCCTACTTTGAAGGTAAATCTAGATTGGGTTGATGGTATACCCCATGTCCTTGGGAGTGATCCCCATATGTGTATCATATCTCTTTTGAATTTCAGTATGTACTTTTAATGGAAATACCAAACAAGCATAACCTATTGGACGTACATCATTAGTGCTTCTAGTCTCAATAGTGTAATCTCCCATATGAGTGACTTTTTTATAAAATTATAGCTTAAACTCGATGTTGTAATTCTGATAGTGACATATTATTAGACTTTTTTTCTTTGTTGAGTATATCTTGATGTTCTTGTTATATCATTTTTAATCTAATACTTGTTTATATATGAATGTATTCTTTTTTTTATTTCAGGATGTTTTAATGTTTATTGTTATCCTCACCCCTACATGGGATTTTCCATCATTTTCAAGTCTTGGGCAGAAAATCGACCATTTGACTGAGTCCTGTACAGACCAGGACAAGATGGTGCTTAGTGAGACTAGACAGAACGAGGTGTGATCTTGCAGTATCTTGAAAGAAGTCCCTAGAAATTACTTTCAGGTTGGACTTGTTTTTAGATTCTTTTTGGTGGGATTGAATTTTTCCCTCTTTAATTTTTTTTACTTCCTATCATACACTAGTTTTGGGATTTAGATGTATGCATGCATAGTTATTCAGTTGTTTTTTCATGTCCACAATGTATGGGTTGAGAGATGTGTGAGTGTGTAAAGGTGAATAGGCTAAGGCCTCCCATGTTAGTGATATTATAAATTGGTTCTAGTCTCTATCCCCAAGCCTATTAGAGTAAATCATGGGGATTAATGGAATGATTGCCATTGGTATGGGACCTAATAATTCCATCTTGATCAATACATGATTTCACAAGGAAAATAACTATAATCATTCTATTTTACAATAATTCTCTTCTTTTCTTCTTTTTCTCTTCCTTTTATTTACCATAATCGGTCATGTGGGATAATTATATGGTTAGTGTTCATTAATACATCATTGGATATGGTTTTTAGGTCACACAAATCCTCTTCTAACCAATTTTCTCTTCTCTAATCGATTCATTCCATTTACATTGGGTTTGATTGTTGATTCTATGTTATTTCATCTTTTTGACATAAACCATAATGCTTGGTGTTTTAATATATTATCATGTCAATATACATTTTATCTAAATCATATTTGATGAATTTTTAAATGGATTTAAATATCATTACGATGTATGTGTTTCAAATAAATAGTGTTTTCCTAGTAATTTAGTGTTTTCATATTTGAATATGTTTCAAGTGAAATAGGAGTTTGATGAAATGTATTTTAATTTTTTTATGATATAATTTTTTCAAAAGAGATTTTTTAATTTTTTGGTGGTTTTTTCATAGGTAAATTTCAGTGGTCTAAATTTTATAATGGTTTAAATTAAATATGTTTGGTATGTAAATTATATGTTGATTATTCAACACTCTATTTATTATACCCATTGTATTATTGGTATAATTATTTATTTTTTGAAATGTGGATTTATTTGATTTTGATATTAAATAGGGGTTGGTTAATCAAATATTTATGGGTGTTAAGATGAGAGTTTGATTCCTTTAATTTGTTGATTGTTCAATGTTTTGGATTTAAATAATATTTCATCAAAAAACATGGGGAGCTTATAGGGAAACTAGTAATGAATAATACACATTTTAGATAATGTGCTTATATTTTCAATACTTTAAATTATGAAATATCTAAGGTATTTTCCTCTCGATGAGGCTTTAATAGAAACTGTTTATCCATTAGGGTCACATTATAACACCAGTGCCATGGTTCGTTTAAAGTTGTGTTTGAGGGTGTATCTTTAAGATCTATGTGATTATACCATGAGGCATGTTTAATTATTATGATGTATATTATTCTGATGATTCCTTATTCCTTTCATTTTATTGGTTATGCTTTATCAATTTGAAACTATTTTAAAGTTGTATAAATATTATTTATTTTCCTTATAATCCTTAGGTAATAAGGGTAAATTTTAATAATTATTTTCAAACTATATATTTATGGTTTGTCTTATTACAGGAATTTCATAGAATATTGGCAGTATCCTAGTGGTCTTTCACTCACAAAACTCATACACACTTTGTTCTATATAAATATTTGGTCTAACTTGATATATGGAAGGGGTGAGGTTCTTCTCCTTTTGGCATTGTTCCTTATATGTCTCTTCATAGATATTTCATGATGTTAATGGATATAAAGTTACATAAAACACATAGAGATTTGTTAAATTAGATATTTTAGATATTTTGATTCTTTTATAAGTGTATTTTATAATATGTTCAAATATACAATATCAATTATTTTGATCTACACTTATCTTTTTGATATGTTATGTATTATTTTTATCACTTGTTATTGGTAATATCTTATTAAGGTTCACTCCTTTTATAATGGTTTATTTTTTCATGTTTCTACTATATTGTAAACATGTTTATAATTTAATATTTATGTCTAATATACCATCATTTCATGGTTACTTTTCATAAAAAAATATCTGATTCACTCTTTTATATGAATTTAGAAGGTGAAATCATTCCAAATGTGTATTTGAAACCTTTATCATATGTTATAGTTCTATGGTGATTAAGAATACACTTTAGTTCCTATGGGGAATTAACTCAAGAGTCAAGATAGAATTAACTATGTTATTTCACTAAAAAATGATATTAAATCACTCTCTAGGTAAGTTATTTGGATGTAAAGACTAGACAATGATAGTCATGTAGGGACACAAGGGGTATATATAAGAAGGACTATCTAGTGAATACTCTTAGTAACAAGCCATAATTTTACATGGGATATTAGAAAATTGTATTTTTATTTCATATTTTTTTATTAATTATTTTTGAGATATCTCAATTTAAATTGTTGATGTTATGCTTTTTTACCTATGTGTTAAAAGTAGTTTTGAGAAAAATCAACCTTCAAAGTTAAAAGTGTGATAAATTATACATATCATGTTCATACATCTTGGGAAACATACCATGAATGCGTAATATTCATCTCACATTGATAAAACTAGTGTTTCTTATATGTCCATACCCATAGTCTTGGGACCATGCATATAACCTTCTTTATTATTTTTAATCATTTAATTGAATTTGAAGGGATTTTATTATGTATTAGTTTTTCTTGGTTGAGTTATTATGATTTTATAAATTTTTTAATGTACGTTACATTTTGATTGAGTTTTATTATCCTTCTTTATAATATAAATATTCCTCCTAATGGTAAACAAGATAATCCTAGAGAGGGGTCTATATAAAATTTTTCATAGGGAAACTATCCATCTCACATGAATCTTTTTGATTTGGTCAAATATACCATTTATACCCTATGTAGAGAAGGTGATCAATATCATTACCAACCAATAGATTATATTAAATAGTTTACCAAGTATAAACAAAATGATTTCCATTATAATCAAAGTATTCAATAATATAAATTACGGATATATAAAATTCACTGAATTTTTTTATTTCCTATAGACACTTGAGACATATAAAAGTTAAATTAACCTCTTATATATTAGAAGTTACCATAAAAATTATGGGAATAAATTTTATATTCAAGATAAAAATACCATACCCAGAATGTTTTCAATGATATATTCAATAAAAATTCAACATGATATTTTGAAAATGGATAATACCGTGGATTTTGTGGATAATTCTCAAGAAAACCATTTTTTGATGGAATACACAACCCATTTTTATATTCTAGTTCAGTTTGCTCTCGAACATTTTTATAATGACATTTTAAAAATTCACTAATTTGAGATAAGATTATGAACCAATATCAAGTCTCAAATTATTATATACTGTCTGACCTAATATGATAATATGGTTAATAAAGTGGTAACTGTTAAGGGTAATATGGTAGGGATAAATGGTAATGGTGGTTCTTTAGTTGTAGTTGGTGGATGTTATAGTACTTTATCTATTCGGATTAGAAAAAGTGAGGGGTCTCCATAGGGACGCAGTATGCATGTTTAATGGACATCTAACCTCCTTCCTTTAGTTCTATAAAGGTGACAACTAGTTGTATTATTTAAATATAGAGATATTAATCCTTTATAAATGATATTTTTGAGATAAATTAAATAATACTCATTGTTATTGGTGAATATTCAATCTGTAGCATTTCTAGAATCATCTTCCTCCTCCAAAATAATGTTTGTTATGATATTTCATGGGGTTCATAGATTTAGTGAAAATGTGCCTATGGGATCAGATACCCACACTTAAACATGGGAATAATGGATTCATATATTAGTAGAATCTCAAAAATCTAGTAAATATCAAAGTGGTCATGAATCTGGGTGATTATATCTAATAGAGTATAATGTAGCAAATTTAGAGTTTAAATTTTTGAAAATTTGAGGTACCATGATTGTTTCATCTTCTATGGATTTGGATTTTTTTAACACAGGTTCCATGCATTATTTTATATCATCTAAACCAATTGATCAATTCTATTTTTGAGTAAATCGTTTCCCTTATCCTATAGATATCACTTATTTATTAGGAAGTCATAAGGTGAAGGTGTTCAAATTTCTTTCTTATTAAGGGTTTATTTCTTTTTTTAACGTTATTTTATGCTTAGTTTTACTTAATTTGGTTGTTTTTATCCTCATACATATGATGTATTTTATGACTATCATGAAATCCCATGTTATTTTCTATCATTAAAAGTCCAGGTTCCTCTCCTATGATGGAAACAATATTTTATTCTAATTTTAGTTGGATCCATTTTCAATTAGAGTAATCCATATTCTTTAATATTTTGTTTTTTTAAAATTTAAATCATTAATTTTTTTCTAGAGGCTATAGAAGGCAGACTGGGATAATATGTTTTTGTTTTCATGGATAGAAATACAATGGTTTTCTATTAAGATTTCATTGGATTTCCACTAAATATGGAGTTCTAGTTCTCTATTGACTATGTCTTTGGATGAATTATATTTTCTTTTCATTATGTTGAATAAAACTAACTTAATTGAAGGAATTGAAAGTACATGTTTAATATCTCGAGAGAAAGGGTATAATTTACCTAAGTATTTCACCATATAATGGTCCGGTTATTTTCGTAATGAAATATTATGGGTGTCTCTATAATTTTTTTGATTATTGAAATCTTAATCATATAACTTTGAAAAATATATATCTATTTACTCAGATCATCTCTTTGGAGAAATGTGGTTTTCAAAAATTGATCTCAGGATAGTATATCACTAGTTAATGGTGAACATGGATGATATTCCTAATAACTCCTTTATGAGTAGATTTGAAAATGAGGAGTATTACACAATTCCTTGAATACTCCTAAAAAATTTATGGATCTAATATACTATACCTTCCATGTATAAGTTTTCATTTTTTCAAGGTATTTTTAAAAGATATTTGATTTTTTATAAATATAATAAAGAACATGAAGATCATATTTAGATCATGTTATAAGTATTTAAATGTAATAAACTATATGTATTGATACCAAATTTATAATTTATAATTTAATAAAACATGTAATGGGTTGTGTGGTCTCTTAAAGGAAATTTTAGTGAACCATAAAATATTACTGAAGTTATGTTTTTGGAAAACACTAAGATTTTTTTTAAATCAAAAGTTCCATGGGTATAATATGATACTATAAGTGATTTGTTTAGAAATTTTTAATTATTTCCAAACCCTTAACTACTTTTATATAAAAGGAATTGATAATTTAATTGAATGATGAATTATAGATATCTTTTAATGATCATAAAAAGTGTTTGGATTTCACTACTATCAAGGTCCTTCATGTTCATGTTCAAGATTACATTATGTATTATGAATTCCATAGGTGTGGGTTTAGTATGTGTTTTGACATATCTTGATCATGTAGTGGAGAATATGTATCTCCAACCATGCCCTCATGAGATTAATTACCCCACCGATGATCTTGAGTTGCCGATCATGGTATATGTGTTGAATTTTTTTTGATATTACTAATTGAGAGAGAAACATATAATGTATACATATTATTAGAGCCTAAAATAATTTTTTTAGAAGTATCAGAATATTAAGTAGAGAAAATGGATGGAGGATCTCCATACATATAACATTGATATGGATTTCACATTGAGAAATGTAAATGTAGCTACTTATCCAATTAGTATAAAATTTTAAGTGAAAGAATTGAAAAATCACAATGGATAGTGGTATTTGATGAACCCTTTTATAGTATTTCAACTAGATTTACAGGATGAGTTGGATCATCTGATCATTTATATTGTGAATGCTTCACTATAATTAGTTGATCAGATTTGGTAGGAATAGATATCTGATTCAAAGCACCAATATGTTATGAAAATTTTACATTATAGAGATGAAATTAGTTATTGATCTCTGTAACGGCCCGAAATTTTGAATAAATCTTGTTTCCTAATTTCATGTGTTATTTTATTTTATTTTTATACTCAACAAAAATGTTTTATTTGATAAACATGATTATAATTAAAATGAGATCAGTGGGGTTTGACTATTATATAACCATCGGTCAATATGACCGCTATGAACAAAATGTTTTGATTATTGTCTCTAAATATATGTAATCTTGGTTAATTATTATAGAAAGAAGATTCGATGGCCTCACCTAGTAGTCTTGGACCGATCGAAGCCCATCTAACAGAGCTTGGGAAGGAGGTAGCACCATTGGGCTTTGCTCTGGATCAAATCCAAGCTGAACTTCATCATGTGAAGTTGGAACGGAATCGCCTTCGTGAGAAGTTCAAACTGATAGAAATTACTACTCGGGCAATGTTGACTGAGCCGCCCCAAGCTTATATCACCCTAGCACACCTTACTCTTAGGTCCTATGCTGGTATTATAAGGGGCTATGTAACGAGACCGTAACTACCTTGTGTAATACTTGTTTTAAATAAAAATTGGGATTTCTTCTTATGATGAAGTTTATGAATTTTGAAATGACCGGATAAATATAGTATGCATATTTTTGATGAATTTTAGAAAAAGGATATTTTAAAAATGGTTATGTAAACCTTAAATAATTAAAAATGTGTGATGATTTTCGAAAAATGGTCTTCTACAATTATGTCCAGTACGAAATTTGGAGTCTAATAAGATCAACTTGATTTTTGATGAATAGTAAATTATGAATAGTGATTTTATGATTAGGATTAGTAATATGACCAAATGGATTAGTAATCTAACTTAAAGAAAGTTTTAAAATAATATAGGCACCTTGATTAAGTAATGTGATTCAATAAAATGGTTAAATAATGGTTTCATAAATTATTATTCAAGTATTAGTTTTTTTCGGGTGAATAGTGTTTTTTAATTAAAAATTTAATTAAAATTATTTAGAAAATTATTTTTATAAAACAGATTTCATTTTTGAACTCAGAGCACCGATATTATGCTATGATAATTTTTGGGGTTGTTTTCTGAAAAAAATGAATTTTCGGTGAATAGTGTTTTTATTTAAAAATTAAATTAAAAATATTTAGAAAATTATTTTTATAAAATGGATTTCATATTTGTAATCAGAGCGTTGATATTTGATTATGGTGAAATTTTGGGATCTTTCTGAGAAAGTTGAATTTTCAGTGAATAGTAAAAATGCAGTTTTAGGGTTTCGGTATGTTTAATGACATCATAGCTGTGTCATGGTGATGTCATGAGTTATTTTAAGGGTTGTCCGGCCAAGGGTGATGAATTATGGTTTTGGGGGCCCCATGTGGCCTAACTCCATGATAAATGCCAAGGGAGAGCACATTGGTTTGAGAAAAGCACATGTGAGGTGTCCTTTGGCCATTAATGCCTTGTCCCCTCACTTTCCCTATAAATACCAAGCCCTCCTATCATCCATTCAACTCCCCACTCATTACCAACTAATTTATGGTCTCATTACCTCCCAAGGAGCCCTCCCAAGGTGCCCCCAAGCCCTCAAGGTCCCAACCTTTGAGGTTTAAGAGTTACATTTTAAGGTAAGGGATCCGACCTCTCTCTTTCTTTTCAAGTAATCTCTTTTATGTCATTTCTTTTATACTCCATGTTCTTAGGTTGTAGGATGTTCTTTTATATTCATCATACTTCCTATTTCATGTTAATATGATGAGAGACCCCCCCTTTCTCTCATCAATTCGTTTTAAGAATGTTTAAGTGGCGCCGTTAGGCTGCCGAATTTTTAAGGGATTCTTTCACCTTCCTCGTTTTCAAGTTCTATTTTCATTCAAGTCTTTCATGTTCCTTTTTATTATGTTGGGGTATGATCTATAAATTATCATACTGATCTTTTATGACCATATGATGAGAGACCCCATTTGATCTCTTCAATTCCGTATTTTTATGTTTTAAGTGGCGCCGTTAGGCTGCCGAATTTTTAAGTGGTTCTTCACCCTTCTAGTTTTGAAGTTCTACTTTCATGTCAATTCCTTCAAGTGCCTTTTTGTTATGTTGGGGTATGATCTATATACCTATCATACTGGACTCTTATTTTCATATGATGAGAGACCCCATTTGATCTCTTCAATTCCATATTTTGAAGTTTTAAGTGGCGTCGTTAGGCTGCCGAATTTTTAAGTGGTTCTTCACCCTTCTCGTTCTGAAGTTCTACTTTCATGTCAATTCCTTCAAGTTCCTTTTTGTTATGTTGGGGTATGATCTCTATACCTATCATACTGGACTCTTATGTTAATATGATGAGAGACCCCGTTTGATCTCTTCAATTCCGTATTTTGAAGTTTTAAGCGGCGCCGTTAGGCTGCTGAATTTTTAAGTGGTTCTTCACCCTTCTCGTTTTGAAGTTCTACTTTCATGTCAATTCTTTCAAGTTCCTTTTTGTTATGTTGGGGTATTATCTCTATACCTATCATACTAGACTCTTATGTTCATATGATGAGATACCCCATTTGATCTCTTCAATTCAGTATTTTGAAGTTTAAGTAACGCCGTTAGGGTGCCGAACTTTCATAAGAGAAATCAAACTTTTGTCTTCCTTCCATGTTTTTCATTTCAAATGGTATGTCCTTGAAATTGCACCACCATGTCCATATATACTTCTTATTCTGTCCCTCTACTATTTTATGGGTCAATTATGATTGCTCGACCCATGTTCCCTCTCTTTTCAAGGTTTTCTAAAACCTTGTAACATAGCCGTTATGCTGCAGAATTTTCGTCTCAAAATGCCTCTCTTTTCTCAAAATTATTTTATGTTATAAAGTGAATACTCAAAACACCTATTTCTACAGGGGTATTCACATATATATAAAAATTTTGTATTTTAAATTCTGGGATTTACATACATGATACCCACTTTCCCTTTCCGTGGGTTTAAAGTAACGTAAAGATCATGTCTTTAAAGCAGTTTTTAAAACGTTATGATTATGAAATGAAACCCATTTATTTTATGCTATATGGGTTATTTATGAAATGTTTGATGATGATATATGTGGATCACATGATAATAAAGGCAAATTTAAGGGTGCGCCCTGATAGCGCTCCAATGCATTGGGTAATGATGTAACCACTAGAGATTACAATTTCCACGATACCTTGGTGAATAACCTTGGTAATTTTCAAATGACACCTTGGGGATGGACCTTGGTGATATGTTCATGATTGTCTATGTTAAATGATGTAGCCACATCTTCAAGTTATGAAAATGTCATTTTTATTATGATATGCCACATGATTTTTTCTTATCATGCTTTAAAGTTCTTGTTCATGACATAGTTGATGTATCTCAAGTTCACATGTTAAATGTTTCCCTTGTTTCCCTTACTGGGCCTTATGCTCACCCTTTCTTTTGATGTATGATCCCAGGTTATGTGATGCCGTAATGAACCTAGGATGAACATGAGGATAAGCCTTTCAAGTATTTTAGAAGAATGTTTTATGTTTTCATGTTTTAAGTTCCTGGTTTCCAAGACACTAAACCTTAAAGATCCTCAGTTTTGTATAATGTAATGAAAGTTTATGTGATAAAAAGGCGGGATGCAATAGTTGGTATCAAAGGATGGTTTAGTTATTTGTGGAAATTAGGATATGAAAACTTTAGGAAGAAGCCTATAGAAAAGTTAAAATATAGGAAATATTCCTTGTATTTTGGTGAGTATTGAGTAAGGGGTTGCCAAGCAAATACATCCCTGTCTGGATATGAGCAGGTAGAGGTGGATCTGGCACAGATGTACATAGGGGTAAAACCCAAAAACACCACTTTGAACTAGACTCGAACGGGAACCGGTACACGACAACGGGCCTTGCTGCACTCTTGGTTACGACACTCCCGGGGGATATGCTTTGGTAAATTCATAAGCTTAGTATGAACCATTGTTAAAGGAACAAAGATAAAATAAAATGAAGATTCACATAAGAATATATGATCATGGATAACCTAGATGGGAACCTAGGGGATCACAAGTTAGGGTATACTTTTCAACTACAAGTTATCCTTATATGCTTTAAGTTTCTTTTCATGATTATTGGCTAAGTATTTAAGCCCCTAATTATAGTTTCTTTTCTTAGTTAATGGCGGGAAATGGAAGAACATGTATCAACAACCAATGTGATAGGAAATGCTATGATTGCTGTATTAATATGACAGAGATGATTAGGGGATTAAAATATGATTTTTATTTTGGAATACATTCACTATTTTAGGGGACCCTATATGATCGAGGTAAATAGATTACAATGGTATTTTCATTGAGGAGTAAGGTTGACTTATATTTTGAAGAGTCGATGAATTTAAGGTGGACTTATAGTAATTTAGGTTACTTACAGGAATGATTAACCTATCTTGGGTAAAATATGTTTAGGTTAGCTACTTTTGTTATAAGATGTTAGGAGTGGTTGATGTTGTTTGGAGATGAACAATGAAGTTTATTTTGGAAGACTATGTTATCAAATCTATCTTGTATTTGGGTTTCAATCTTAGTTTGGTTTATTTTGAGGAATTTTAAGGACCGTTATTTATGGAATGGACTATGATGAACTTTGGGTAGTACCATCGAACTTTGAAGATTTAAAAGTAGTTTCCATTCCAATGGGATTCTTTCTTTTTGAAGAGTTGTTTTACCTTACCCTTTCGGTTTTTGGGATAATGTTTAAAGATAGAAGAAATAGACAGTTGATCTTTTGTGGATTATGTGATTCTCTAGAAGATGATTCTTGTGTTTTGATGAGACCAAGTAGTTTTGAATGCTCATCGTTGGGAGAAAAGATTAGTTTTGGTAGAAACTTATTAAAGTATGAAACTCTACATGAAGGTAGATATATTTCCTTATGTTTTTGTTCTATGTTGTAAATGAATTCCTCAAAGTTATTAAAAGGAACGTAAAACAAAAACGTTGTTGGTTTACGTTTCCTACAAGTTAATCAAAGATTGCTTACACACATCATAAGTTTGGGATTTTATTATGGTTAACTTTCTCCTAATCATGTTCTCTATCACTCTCCCTCAGAACGTGACCCTTTGTTTTCTCCTCCATGTCCATGTTTACTACATGGAATCCTAGTATGAGTAAACTCGGGTGGCCTTTGTACTCCCTTTTATTTCTTTTAAAGTAATAATGTTACTGACTCTTTTTCCGATGTGGGACTTTCAATGAAATTTCAAAACCCAATTTTAAAAAATTGTGAGGACGCAATTTCTTAAGGAGGGAAGATTGTAACGGCCCGAAATTTTGAATAAATCTTGTTTCCTAATTTCATGTGTTATTTTATTTTATTTTTATACTCAACAAAAATGTTTTATTTGATAAGCATGATTATAATTAAAATGAGATCAGTGGGTTTTGACTATTATATAACCATCGGTCAATATGACCGCTGTGCACAAAATGTTTGGATTATTGTCTCTAAATATATGTAATCTTGGTTAATTATAATAGAAAGAAGATTCGATGGCCTCACCTAGTAGTCTTGGACCGATCGAAGCCCATCTAACAGAGCTTGGGAAGGAGGTAGCACCATTGGGCTTTGCCCTGGATCAAATCCAAGCTGAACTTCATCATGTGAAGCTGGAACGGAATCGCCTTCGTGAGAAGTTCAAACTGATAGAAATTACTACTCGGGCAATGTTGACTGAGCCGCCCCAAGCTTATATCACCCTAGCACACCTTACTCTTAGGTCCTATGCTGGTATTATAAGGGGCTATGTAACGAGACCGTAACTACCTTGTGTAATCCTTGTTTTAAATAAAAATTGGGATTTCTTCTTATGATGAAGTTTATGAATTTTGAAATGACCGGATAAATATAGTATGCATATTTTTGATGAATTTTAGAAAAAGGATATTTTAAAAATGGTTGTGTAAACCTTAAATAATTAAAAATGTGTGATGATTTTCAAAAAATGGTCGTCTACAATTATGTCCAGTACGAAATTTGGAGTCTAATAAGATCAACTTGATTTTTGATGAATAGTAAATTATGAATAGTGATTTTATGATTAGGATTAGTAATATGACCAAATGGATTAGTAATCTAACTTAAAGAAAGTTTTAAAATAATCTAGGCACCTTGATTAAGTAATGTGATTCAATAAAATGGTTAAATAATGGTTTCATAAATTATTATTCAAGTATTAGTTTTTTTCGGGTGAATAGTGATTTTTAATTAAAAATTTAATTAAAATTATTTAGAAGATTATTTTTATAAAACAGATTTCATTTTTGAACTCAGAGCACCGATATTATGCTATTGTAATTTTTGGGGTTTTTTTTCTGAAAAAAACGAATTTTCAGTGAATAGTGTTTTTATTTAAAAATTAAATTAAAAATATTTAGAAAATTATTTTTATAAAATGGAGTTCATATTTTTAATCAGAGCGTTGATATTTGATTATGGTGAAATTTTGGGATCTTTCTGAGAAAGTTGAATTTTCAGTGAATAGTAAAAATGCTGATTTCATGAGTTATTTTAAGGGTTGGCCGGCCAAGGGTGATGAATTATTGTTTTGGGGGCCCCATATGGCCTAACTCCATGATAAATGCCAAGGGAGAGCACATTGGTTTGAGAAAAGCACATGTGAGGTGTCCTTTGGCCATTAATGCCTTGTCCCCTCACTTTCCCTATAAATACCAAGCCCTCCTATCATCCATTCGACTCCCCACTCATTCCCAACGAATTTATGGTCTCATTACCTCCCAAGGAGCCCTCCCAAGGTGCCCCCAATCCCTCAAGGTCCCATCCTTTGAGGTTTAAGAGTTACATTTTAAGGTAAGGGATCCGACCTCTCTATTTCTTTTCAAGTAATCTCTTTTATGTCATTTCTTTTATACTCCATGTTATTATGTTGGAGGATGTCCTTTTATATTCATCCTACTGACTATTTCATGTTAATATGATGAGAGACCCCCCCTTGCTCTCATCAATTCGTTTTAAGAATGTTTAAGTGGCGCCGTTAGGCTGCCGAATTTTTAAGGGATTATTTCACCTTCCTCGTTTTCAAGTTCTATTTTCTTTCAAGTCTTTCATGTTCCTTTTTATTATGTTGGTGTATGATCTCTAAATTATCATACTGATCTTTTATGACCATATGATGAGATACCCCATTTGATCTCTTCAATTCCGTATTTTTAAGTTTTAAGTGGCGCCGTTAGGCTGCCGAATTTTTAAGTGGTTCTTCACCCTTCTCGTTTTGAAGTTCTACTTTCATGTCAATTCCTTCAAGTTCCTTTTTGTTATGTTGGGGTATGATCTATATACCTATCATACTGGAATCTTATGTTCATATGATGAGAGACCCCATTTTATCTCTTCAATTCCGTATTTTGAAGATTTAAGTGGCGCCGTTAGGCTGCCGAATTTTTAAGTGGTTCTTCACCCTTCTCGTTTTGAAGTTCTACTTTCATGTCAATTCCTTCAAGTTCCTTTTCGTTATGTTGGGGTATGATCTCTATACCTATAATACTGGACTCTTATTTTCATATGATGAGAGATCCTGTTTGATCTCTTCAATTCCGTATTTTGAAGTTTTAAGCGGCGCCGTTAGGCTGCTGAATTTTTAAGTGGTTCTTCACCCTTCTCGTTTTGAAGTTCTACTTTCAGGTCAATTCTTTCAAGTTCCTTTTTGTTATGTTGGGGTATGATCTCTATACCTATCATACTGTACTCTTATGTTAATATGATGAGAGACCCCATTTGATCTCTTCAATTCAGTATTTTGAAGTTTAAGTAACGCCGTTAGGCTGCCGAACTTTCATAAGAGAAATCAAACTTTTGTCTTCCTTCCATGTTTTTCATTTCAAATGGTATGTCCTTGAAATTGCACCACCATGTCCATATATACTTCTTATTCTGTCACTCTACTATTTTATGGGTCAATTATGATTGCTCGACCCATGTTCCCTCTCTTTTCAATGTTTTCTAAAACCTTGTAACATAGCCGTTATGCTGCAGAATTTTCGTCTCAAAATGCCTCTCTTTTCTCAAAATTATTTTATGTTATAAAGTGAATACTCAAAACTCCTATTTCTACAGGGGTATTCACATATATATAAAAATTTTCTATTTTAAATTCTGGGATTTACATACATGATACCCGCTTTCCCTTTCCGTGGGTTTAAAGTAACGTAAAGATCATGTCTTTAAAGCAGTTTTTAAAACGTTATGATTATGAAATGAAACCCATTTATTTTATGCTATATGGGTTATTTATGAAATGTTTGATGATGATATATGTGGCTCACATGATAATAAAGTCAAATTTATGGGTGCGCCCTGATAGCGCTCCAATGCATTGGGTAATGATGTAACCACTAGAGATTACAATTTTCACGATACCTTGGTGAATAACCTTGGTAATTTTCAAATGACACCTTGGGGATGGACCTTGGTGATATGTTCATGATTGTCTATGTTAAATGATGTAGCCACATCTTCAAGTTATGAAAATGTCATTTTTATTATGATATGCAACATGATTTTTTCTTATCATGCCTTAAAGTTCTTGTTCATGACATAGTTGATGTATCTCAAGTTCACATGTTAAATGTTTCCCTTGTTTCCCTTACTGGGCCTTCTGCTCACCCTTTCTTTTGATGTATGATCCCAGGTTATGTGATGCCGTAATGAACCTAGGATGAACATGAGGAGAAGCCTTTCAAGTATTTTAGAATAATGTTTTATGTTTTCATGTTTTAAGTTCCTGGTTTCCAAGACACTAAACCTTAAAGATCCTCAGTTTTGTATAATGTAATGAAAGTTTATGTGATAAAATGGCGGGATGCGATAATCTCGGTCTCGTAATAGATCGCTCTATATTAGGTAGTCCATAATGGTTCCTATATATTTGAGATAATAGGTCATGTGTAATGGAATCCATTATAGTCTACCCCCTCATCCAAGTTCCACTGATATGTTATATAACCAAAATTATTATATTTTTGTCTAGGGATGAGGTGTGGAAATTTTGAATTCATATCACATTGCCTCACTTCCCAAAAATGAAAGGGTAGGGAATGTAAAAATTATTATATTTTTGGAACCCCTTATTATTCGTATTAACAAGTGGGATGTGGTTCCTATGTATTTTATAATTAGATAATCGTTATATCCTCATGGAATGAATGAGATATGGGTTATCACTAATTAGTTAACTAAATAATCTCATTTTCTTCCAATCATGGAGAGTATAAAAGTACAGGATCATGGAAACCATTACATGTAGGAAATTATGAATTTTTAAAGTGCCCACCAATATTATGAGTTCACTAATAGTGATGAATATGTTAATCAACTTTTACATTTTATTTTCCACCAAGGAACAACCATCATTTATTTAAACAGTTATTTAAAAGAAACTATTCAAAATTCATTTAATAACTTAAATTTTAAAAAGCCAAAGGGAACACTGTATTTAGAAGGTACACCAATCAAAAAGAATATCTACATACTTTAAATGATCCAGTAAAACTCATGACCACATAATCCACTAGTTTCAACATACTAGAATCAAATATCAGCATTTATTCTTATACTTGTGTCGCACAATATATCTTCAAAAATTTTGTAATATTATCTAAAAAATTTAATATAATAGAAAATATAAAAACCAATATAGTATTTAACTAGAGTATACTTCCATAAATACTCTATTATTATTATTTTTCTTCAATCCCTACACACACAACTGATATTATTTTATATAGTAAGAAACCTGAATCTTTATTTTTCTTATCCTCTCCCTAATAAATAAAATTATTTATTAATATTTTACTATATTATCTTCAAAAACCATTCATTCATATAATTAATCTTCAAATTTTATCAAATATAATTTAATTTCAAAATCAACTTCAAATACAACTTCCTATCCGACTTATCTTCAACTTCTCCCACTTATTTCTTAGCCATTTGATTAAACCTGGCCTTTTAGTCACCATTGATGTGTTTTGGGGGCTTAATGATTCAACTTGGAGTAAGCCTAGAATAACCAATTCATTAACGTTAGTAAAATAATGAAATTATGTATTTTGGACTCCCTTGTGGCAAAACCATTATAATGGTTTGAAAATTTCTTCACAACACAACATGAAACATTGAGGTCTGATACTAGATTTATCATTTAATTTTTTGAAAACTTCCAGGCATTATATAGAATTAAAAACTCTTTTGTGGAATGGCCATTGAACTTCTCCATTGAAAATAAGCATAAAAATATCATGGCCACATGAATTATGGACTAGTCTATCTACCCAGATGCAATGAAATCCCTTATAGTGCAATCATAGTTCTCTCAGCAAACTATTCGAATAAAAAAATCTTTCCTTGAGTATTTTGGTGTGATCACCATGTCACGAAACACATTCTCAATGAATTATTTAATTTCATACTTCAATAATAGTGTGATAAAAACCATTTTTCTCTGATTAACTTTTACTAAAAATAATTTAAACATATCAAAAATACATTGTTTTAAGA
This sequence comes from Viscum album, assembly GCA_963277665.1. NCBI lineage: Eukaryota > Viridiplantae > Streptophyta > Magnoliopsida > Santalales > Viscaceae > Viscum > Viscum album. The sequence continues at coordinate 846,940,608 of OY728128.1, forward strand.
CAAATTCCATTATTGTGTGATTCTTTTCATATCCTCTTCAATAATTATAAAAATCTTCAAATCACTCCCAAATAATTTATGTAACTTCACCTAAAATGAAACATCATGAATTAATTTATTTTTAAGTTTATTTTTCATTGAATAATTTTTTCAATGCATTGATAATATTAGACAACACGTATCACATACACGTCACTTTACTCTAACAGACACCCCATTTGATACACCCCTTTTCTTGGGAAAATATTCATCATCTCCAAAACTCATCTTCTTGATAAACTCCCTAATCTTTATTTTCTCAATAAACAAGACCAATGTATTTTATTTTAAACCATTAAAACCATCATATTTTTTTTCATCAATTGAACATGAATCACCCTTTGAACTTATTAAAGAATCATCATTCAATCATTCTAAGCCTATGTGATCATAGTCGATGTAGGAAAATAATATGAGTAATAAAAAAAATTATGTTAATGTAACATACATTGACTTATGATAGCTTCATCCTCTATTTATATATATAATTATTTCAAAAAACATTACATGTCCACATATTCATAATAAAAATTAGAACAATACACACACTGAATTCATAGATTTCTCTTTTCCAAAACTCCCACTAAATATATATACCACCTTAATAATATATATCTTCTACATTAATAAATATATATATATATATATATATATATTAATTTATATTCTTATCTTATCCCCCTTTGGAAAAAATATAAAAAGAATAAATGATAAATGGGACATTATAACAATATCGTATCCCTGAATATATTGAGGTTGAACTCCCATCATCAACCTCATTTTATAAAATGAATCCTTCAAACATCAACTTGATAAACTGATACTTTATAAAATTGTTCTTTGATCGATTATTCTAAATAAAATTTCATTATAGATTAATGTCACTTTAATTATCTCATCTTATGGGTAGTAAAAAATTTACCCCATTATTGATATTATCCAATTGAGTTTTCATCCACATCAATTGTGTTCATTATGGGGATAAAACAATAGAATCCACCTCAGCATTATAGGTTCCAATAACAGTGGATGTGCCTATTGGATAGTAGCGAATTCATAAGTTTGTTGCAATCGAAAAATAATCCAAGATGTGAATGATGAGGAATTCATGACCAAAATAATTAACTTGGAAATTAACGAACATAAACTATGTAGCCAAGAAGATAATAACATAACATATATTATTCATTTAATTTATGTAAACAAATAATTAACTATAATTGTAATTCTTTCTCTGTTCAATATTTGGTAGGTGAAATATTTTTTTACTATCATTGTGATGATAGGATTCAAAGGTAGGATCCCTATAGTTAGGATGCACAATTGAACTATGAACCTCTAAACATCATTGTATAAATATCGCGATTCTCGCATGGAAGATTTTATTGCTTTCATTATTCATTGATGATCACTATAAGAATCACATTGATGTTTGGAAGATTATTCTTATTCTATCAAGAGTCAATAGGGTAGAGGAGGAGGATCAATATCTATTCATGAATAAATTATAGGACAACATATCTAAATGGATTGGGAGAATTATCTATTGAATTTTGTTGGGCACAATGATAATTAGGGTTACGAATTTTATAATTGGGTTTAATTAGATAAGGGGTTTTAGAATAATAATTTTACATGGGAACTTATCATTCCCATAATCCTTGATAAACCCCATATATAAATATTAATATGATTAATTATTTATTTACTTGACATGCTCTAGACACAAGAATAATCAAATATTATTTCCAAAAAAAATTAAATTAATATCTTATTAAATAATATTTAATACATTATTTCTCATTCGTCATTGAGATCGATATGTTAATACTTATATTTATTTATTGAACCATGAATATATACAGTTTATTTCAATAAATAAATACAACAACATTACTCATTAATAAATAAAAAAAATATTATGGTCACTAAAATAGAGAATATTTTTTTAGGAATATCCAACTCACATTTATTCTCTTTAATAACTGGGGACTAAATATTTGTTATTAATCCGAACATGAATAATTTTTTAACAATGTAAATAAATAATATTAATCCAACTTCTCAAATTCATTTATTTTAACAAGGTTCAAGATACACATAGTGTGTGACCATTTAGTTCTCTTTCCTAATTCCATTAAGAAGAACCACCTAATTTACAGTGGTACATTCTAACAACACTCCAATGAACCCATTGAAAAAGAAGATAATATTGTAATTAAATAAAACCACATACACATGTACACTCTATTCGAACAATATCTCTAATAAAGAAGGTTTCATACTAATTTCATTATATGATGTGTTCAATTTCACTTTCTTTGACATTATATAAATGAATGTTTTGATATAATTCCATGTCCATGGACTTAATTAGAAAGTCTAATTCCCATAAAGGGCCTTATAGATAAATTTCTATTAAAGAATAGAATGGAAAAATACTTTATCATATTATTCATTAATGAAATTTATTTTGTGACGAACCATTTTACTCATCTTCATTATGAACATATTTAATCATTATTTATGGTAATACAAAAAAGTATGTCACTCATGATATTAATTAATAATAATCTAAAAGTCTAATTATTATAATACACATCCCTAGATAGGAATATCCAATGACACATATACATGTGTATTTATTACTAGTTGATTAAGTTCCATATCCACCTTTCATGAGATTACCAATGTAGAGACCCGAAGCTTGACGTACATGGACATTACATTACTTCTTCGTAATACTTGATACATAACAAAAATATACACACAAGGATCGAAATAGTTCGGTGTCTTTGGAAACTCAGAAAATAATCTTCTAATCGTGGTGAATGATCTTTAAAATATACAATAAAGATCTTCCCCTTTTGTTTTCTTACCTAAAAGCTTTCTTTAAATCATGGGGAAAAATAAAAATAAAAAGGGGAGCTCAAATGCTCAGTAAGGGTAATCATGGATAAAATAAAACATACCATATTCATTTGAACATAAAAACATGAACATAATTTTTAAACATCAAAATCTTTAGAAATGACATAAAACATGGAAGTATGTAAGGCATAGATCATAAAGAAACATTATGAATGATAAAATAGCATGGGAATAAAACATGTAATTATAGAATCCATTATGAACATGTAATGAGTTCCATAGTAGCCAAGGCATTGCTGCCAAGACCATCTTAGTGGACAAAGTCCCTTTCTGAATCGAGTTCACTCCTCGTTCCAGTCCTGTATTACTGAACCCGTTTAACTTTCTGTTCCATCCATGTCTATCTCATGAGATATAAATCTTAATCCAATGAATTGGAGAGAGATATAGGTCCCACCAATCTCATAATGAAATCATTTTTACTTGTGCCACAAAATATACTCAAAACATTCATCATAACCCAAGGAATAAAATGGGTTTCATAAACATCATTCCATCATAACATAATCCATATAAAAAATGGATATCATTTCATAATAAGAAAATTTAAACCATGTAAATAATAGAGACATTATACTTGAAACATACACATATGAAATAATTTCATCTTAGATGGAAAATGGTTTTGATAAAACACATAATGAATTCTTGAGGAAAATATCATTTATTCTTCAAAATCATTCTCTTTTTACAAAATGTCATGTAATTTTAAAAGAAAAGGATTTTGTTGAAAATAGTCATGAAATATTTTGGAGGAGGCTTCATAAAAATAAGGCTTTATAAAACCGTAAAAATACATTTGTTCCGTATAAGTTAAAAAAACATTCTTCTCGTACTTTTACCGGAAAAGTCAAAAAGTACCTCGTAACGTAAACAAAAGAAAGATTCCTTACATACTATGTAGTAAAAGTCAAAATGGGTAAAAAGTACATTTAACATACATAAAAATACTTTTAGAAAACAAGGACATGGATGATAACAATAACCCCAGTAAATACTTACGTATAAGCAATCTCGGATAAAAAAATGAGATTTGCAAAATTATCCCTTACCTTATGTTCGATATGCTTCGTATGTTTCCGAACCTCCGGTATAATGATTTAAATAATGTCATTGACTTATTACAGAATCATATTCATTGTTAAGATATAATATATGGTTCACTTGTGACTTTATATTACCCGCTCTTTTGTAAATTCCATCTTAAAGAGTGTTTTGGGAAAAATCATTTCATTTGTCGTCCGTGTTTTGACTTGTAATTATTCATATGATTACTTAGATCATGATTACATAGTTACAGTATATAAAACATGATTTATATATAATATATATTCAGAATATACATATATATAATAGATTGATAAATGGAAATAAATACACCGTTCATGGAGACTGTAGGTTTTACGTATGCATGAACGCAATTTTCGTTTCCTTATTGAGTTGAATGGAATTAAGTAGATGACATATATATATATACATATACATAAATTTAGTATCTTAATAGTGTCATATATTTCATTATTATTGATTATATATACTTTATAATCATTCTTAAATGGTTAACATGGAGAATGAATCTCATCGCGTCGTGGAGATGGTAGTCCGTACGTACGCACGAGCGATGATATCATTTCCATAATTATTAAATTGTAGTGGATGATACAATATTTCAGAATCATTATGATGTTGTAATAACTATGTATAGTTATTATTCACACCATTATACCCATCCATTTAAGGTGTTGGTGGAAAAACAGATTACACCACGGCGTGGAGACGGTATTCCGTACGTACACACGCGTGATGATTTTGTTTTCCGTAGGATGGATAGAAGGTGAAATTTGTTTGTTTCATATTTATAATAACATATCAGTATATTAGTGATAATGTTGTTATTACATTATAATGAAACAACTAAATAAGAAGAAGTTGAAGAAGAAAGAAGCTTGAAAGAATCGGTAGAAGAAATTACCTCTTCTTCGATATGCCTCTTTGAAACCTCCTCATAGGGCACTAAGTTTGGTCTTTGAAGTAGACCAGAACCTCTAGGATTTTTCTAGGGAAGTGTAGAAGAGAAATTTTCTGGGTTTGGCCGAGCATGAAGACTCAATGTGGTGTGAGGAAGAGAGGGAGGAGGTGGCCTTTTATAAGGGAGGAGAGGGAACCTTTGGAAAAACTAAAAATATTATATTATTATAAAGTCATATTCGGTTCTTAATAGCTCCAAATTGATTTATTTCTAAGAAAAGGTTGGGATGGGTCGAAATACTCTCATCCAATAGAAATTGGACAAGTTTAGTTTACTATTTTTACCTTATCATTTAGATTGAACTTTAAGGTAGATAATTTTACTTTTACCGTGTCTTTTTGTGTTCTTACACTATAAGGTTAATAAACATACTATAACAAGCCAAACGAACCCCAAGTTGTTTATTATTAATATATATAACCTTATCTAAGTCATTTGACCGAACCTTCGATTTTTAGGAATATAATAACAATTAATAATATAATATTTGTTTTAAAAACTATTTTATGTCAATTTTGACAGTATTTGGTAATTGATTTTTGTGAAAATCATAACAGAATTATTAGTACAAAAAAAGTTAATTAAATCAATAATAACATGTCATATTAACATAGAAAATTATTTAAATTCATAAAAAGTCTCAAATTACATTTATTTGGGTATTTATAACATCAATTATGTCAATATTTCATTAATAAGATAATTAATGCATCATCATTGTGTCATAAATAAATTATATTATTTAATGTCTAAAAATTACAAATAAAATACCATTATTTATTAAATAGTTTTATCTTGTTAATTAATATTTATAGTAGAATATATCTAATGTATAACCCCTTATTAAAAATTATTTACTTATTACACTTTGATTTTAACTATTTTAACCCTTCTTTAAATAATTTAATAATAAATGTCCTAATCTAATCCAAGTGGGAATGAATGGTCATATTTTATTCCTAAGGTTGTTTTTGGTCGAATTACACTTATCCAATAGAATTAGGACATGTGTTGGGGTAATAATAATATCATTTTTACCCTTAATTATCTTATTTACTTTTAACCGTGGAAAATAAAAGTAAAAAGTTACTATTCACAAAAAAATATTTCCATCTCATTGAACCACATTTTAGTCCTTGATATTAACCGTGTGTCTTGGATTTTTTAAATTCAATTCACAGAAGTGGTAGAATATAATTTAAATTAAAAAAAGTCAGTTTTTTAACTACCACTAAGTGGTTTCACTATTCATCAAAAATTGATGTTTTTCAGAAAAATACCAACAATTTAGCCTAAGAATTATTTGATATTCCAAATTCAAAATTGATGTCTATTTTTCCAAATTCATAATATATAAGTGGCATTAATTAATTTTAAATTTAATTCCCGTTATCAAAACAAATAGCGTGTTTTTAAGAAACAAAAACAATCAAAAGATTGATACTTGTTTATATCCAATTTCAAAGTGAAATTAATTAAAATGAACAACATTGGATTAAATGGTAAAAATATATTATAATTACACTTTATACCCAATTAAAAAGATAATCTAAACATATAAATTATTGTGATGAAAAAAGATGTTTTTTAATTAAAATATAGCGTGTTTTTAATATTCATTAAAATATGAAAGTTATAAAAGTAAATTTTTATATACTGATTCCATATAAGAATTTTATTTTGTCAAATTGAACTTATAGACAATTCAAAAAAAAGATTTAAAGTGGGTGCACCATCAAAAGGTGGCAAAACTACATTTTTTTGATAATTCCTTATTTTACTTGAAAAATTGATTTTGTTCTCATACCATGTTCTAGAAAATGTGTAAGATGAATAATAATTTTATAAAATTAAAAATTTAGTTGATACTATTCATAACGGGTAGATCATATAACATATCGTTGTTTAGAGAAACTCAGTATTGCGTACAACACACGCTATCATGGAAGGTCGTGATTGTGTGTAATGCAAGCCAAGTCAGGGATGCATGTTGTGCAAGCTCTTTTTGGTGTAGCGTACAACACAAGACATTAATGAAATTAAAAAGAATATTTTCCATAAAATCATGGGGTGTTACATTCTACCTCCCTTAAAAGAAATTTCACCATCGAAATTAGTCGGGGTTATAAATGGTTTACTACTCAAAAGATTGTTTAATAGTAACCCACATCGTAAAAAGGAATACCAAAACTTGGCTTTAAAAACTAAAGTGTGAAATGTAACGGTTACCCAAATTAACTCATCACTAGGTTTCCACGTAGGAGAACATAGGTGAAAATATAGATATGGAAGAAAAATCTAACCATCATGTTCTGATGGAGAGTGGTAGAGAACATGGCTATGAAAAAGCCATCAATCACAAAGCCATAGATTTGTGATGATCTATGGTACCATCTGATTCATTGGATATAAGGGCACTAGGAAAAAAAAATTTGGTTTTCAAGATCATTTACCTAAAGTTGATTAAATTGGAATTAGAAGAAATACTTTCGTGATTTTGGTACAGTCTCACCGTTGGTCGTTCTTTGGACAATTTCCACTTAATCTCTTAATGAAATGAAGTTGAATTTGTCATTCATGAAGTGTTAGCAGATCATGTGATAGAATGATGGGTCATTCCATCTATCTCAAACACAAGGTTATAAAAGTTATCAAAAATACATAAGTCCATCTATAGTGATATTAATCATATATGGTTCCTAAAATGGACTTATACTTCATATATCATACTTCTTAATATAATAAAACTAGTTTCTACTAAACAGGGACTTCCTGTAGGCCAGTGGTATGTGATAAAGGCCATTCGCACATCGGTTGTGGGTTTGATTCCCACAGCCTTGTCCGACGCGATGGGCTGTCGCCCGTCCTGCAGGTTGTCCTTTTTCTAAAACTACATTACTATAACATCCCATCAATAATATTGAAAAAAGTTCTATCCTTAAACAATACTAACTTATGTCCAACATAATCCATTCCAATCTTTAGGCTTATCTAAAATACTTCGGTCCAAGCTCATATTATAAAGAAAATTATTACTTGAAATGTCATCAACCAGGCATGTGAATACCATCATTTATCCACCATATATCTTGTTGGTCACATTACAATCATGTGAATACCTTAATCATGTATTGTCTTGAAAAATGAATACCCATTAAAACATTGTGAAAACATGAATGTTGTCAAAAGATAACTCTTTCCACATACCAAAATTCAAAAATTCTATATACTCAAACCATGATATAACCTTCTCCTTATATCAGTCATGAGCTCATAAATACTATCAATCATTTAATTTTCTCCTTATCCCTTCATTATGCACATATCATATACATTCCAAAAATATCTAAATAACCTTTCTTGAATACTGGTACCATTGATCATACACATTCAAAACTCAAGGAAAGACAACAGTGTAACAATCTTTATATGTCTCTTTATTCCATAGTACCATGAGATTACTTATACAACATTACACTTGATAACCATGTAATCATTCCACTACCTTCTTAAACCATTGACTGAGCTTCAACAATTCTTTCATCTCACATATCATTTTTAGTCTCTTCATCATCATCAACATAAATACTACCCATACGACCATACTAATTCTCTTCATGAGACTTTCCCTTAGGGAATTGGTTTGCATAATGCCTATAAATTCCACATTTAAAACATTTAACCATTGTTGATGTCATAGCAATAACATTATCCTCATCCATGGTGTTGACTGAACCTTTTCTTTTTCACTTACTGGCTTTGTGTCCTTCTTTTCCACACCCAAAGCATCTTCCAGTTCCCTTGAAACAATCTCCCTGATGCCTCTTCCCACATGATTTACATCAGGGAAGTTGAACTTTCTTTCCTCTATGATCATCATGAAACTCCATCTTTCTCTTACTATCTGAGTCGGGAAACTTACCAAAGTTTAGTTTATTGATCATATTATGAGATTGCTGATTAGGCACAATAACGATGTTTGGACTTCCAAATCCTGTTTCATTTGGCTTCTCATGAAGAATATCATTCCATTGTCCATCATATCCACCATTATCATGAATCTTCTTGTTTCCAGCCATTTTCTAAAACCCAAAAAGAATTGTGTGAGAGGAAAAAATCATAATAAAGGGGGAGTAACTTCAATATCTAACATCTTAGGTTTAATCTAATATCATTACCATAATTATAGGACTATAACCTATACTTATACTTATCCTTAGGGACATCCCTAGTCATGCCTTAGAAATATCTCTAGTGATCTCACTAACTTTTTCACATCCTTGTTTCCAAAGGTTGACTAAACCGTTCCTCTGATACCAACTGTAGAGACCCGAAGCTTGATGTACATCGAAATTAAATTACTTTTGTGGAATACTTGAGACATAACAAAAACAGACACACAAGGATCATAATAGTTTAGTGTCTTTGGAAACTCAAAAAATAATCTTCTAATCGTGGTGAAAGATCTTCAACATCTCCCACAAAGATCTTCCCCTTTTCTTTTCTTACCTAAAACCTTTCTTTAAATCCTGGAAAAAAATAAAACATAAAAAGGGTGAGCTCAAATGCTCAGTAAGGGTAAACAAGGATAAAATAAAACATACCATATACATTTGAACACAAAAACATGAACATAATTTTTAAACATTAAAAGCTTGAGAAATGACATAAAACATGGAAGTACGTAAGGCATAGATCATAAAGAAACATTAATAATGATAAAATTTCATGGGAATAAAACATGTAGTTGTGGCATCCATTAAGCACATGTAATGATTTCCATAGTAGCCAAGGCATTGCTGCCAGACCATCTTAGTGGACAAAGTCCCTTTCTAAATCTAGTTCACTCCTCATTCCAGTACTGTATGACTGAACCGATTTAATTTGTCGTTCCAGCCATGTCTATCTAATGTGATATAAATCTTTACCCAATGCATTGGAGGGAGATATAGGTCCCACCTGTCTCATAATGAAATCATTCTTACTTGTTCCATAAAATAAACATAAAACATTCATCATAACCCAAAGAATAAAATGGGTTTCATAAACATCATTCCATCATAACATAGTCCATATAAAAAAATGGATATCATTTCATAATAAGAAAAGTGAAACCATGTAAATCATAGATACATTATACTTGAAACATACACAAATGAAATAATGTCATCTTAGACAGAAAATGGTTTTGATAATACACTTGAAATGAATTCTAGAAGAAAATATCATTTCTTCTTCAAAATCATTCTCTTTTTACAAAATTTCATGCAATTTTAAAAGAAAAGGATTTTGTTGAAAATAGTCATGAAATATTTTGGAGGAGGCTTCATAAAAATAAGTCTTTATAAAACCGTAAAAATCCATTCGTGCTGTATAAGTTAAAAAACATTCTTCTCATACTTTTACCAGAAAAGTCAAAAAGTACCTCGTAATGTAAAAAAAATAAAGATTCCTTACATACCATGTAGTAAAAGTCAAAATGGGTAAAAATTACCTTAAACATACATAAAAATACTTTTAGAAAACATGGACATGGATGATAACAATAACCCCAGTAAATACTTACGTATAAGCAATCTCAGATACAAAAATGAGATTTGAAAAATTATCCCTTACCTTATGTCTGATATGCTTCGTATGTATCCAAACCTCCTGTATAATTATTTAAATAATTTCATTGACTTATTAAAAAATAATATTTATTTTAATGATATCATATATGGTTCACTTCTGACTTTATATTACCTGCTCTTCTGTAAATTCCATGTTAAAGAGTGTTTTGGGAAAAATCATTTCATTTGTCGTCCGTGTTTTGACTTGTAATTATTCATATGATTACTTATATCATGATTACTTAATTAAAGAATATAAAACATTATTTATGTATAATATATTTTCAGAATATACATATATATAATAGATTGATAAATGGAATGAAATACACCGTTCATGGAGACGGTAGGCTTTACGTACGCATGAACGCTGTTTTCGTTTCCTTATTGAGTTGAATGGAATTAAGTAGATGACATACATATATATACATATACATAAATCCAGTAGCTTCATAGTGTCATATATTTCATTATTATTTCTTATATATACTTTATAAGGATTCTTAAATGGCTAACATGGAGAATGAATCTCATCGCGTCGTGGAGACGGTAGTCCGTACGTACGCACGAGCGATGATATCATTGCCATAATTATTAAATTGGAGTGGATGTTACAATATATCATAATCATTATGATGTTATAATAACTATGTATAGTTATTCTTCACACCATTATACCCATCCATGTAAGGTTTTGGTGGAAAAACATATTACACCACGGCGTGGAGACGATATTCCGTACGTACGCACGCGCGGTGATTTTGTTTTCCGTAGGATGGATAAGAGGTTAAATGTGGTTGTTTCATATTTATAATAACATATCAGTATATTAGTGATACTAATGTTATTACATTATAATGAATCATGTAAAGAAGTAGAAGTTGAAGAAGAAAGAAGTTTGAAAGAATCGGTAGAAGAAATTACCTCTTCTTCGATACGCCTCTTTGAAACCTCCTCTTAGGGCACTATTTCTGGTCATTGAAGTAGACCAGAACCTCTAGGATGTTTATATGGAAGTGTAGAAGAGAAATTTGTAGGGTTTGGCCGATCATGAAGGCTCAATGTGGTGTGAGTAAGAGAGGGAGGAGGTGGCCTTTTATATGGGAGGAGAGGGGCACCTCTGGAAAAACTAAAAATATTATATTATTATAAAGTCATATTCGGTTATTAATAGCTCCAAATTAATTTATTTCGAAGCTAAGGTGGGGATGGGTCGAAATCATCTCATTAAATATAATTTGGACAAGTTTAGTTTACTATTTTAACCTTATCATTTAGATATAACTTTATGTTGGATAATTTTACATTTACCGTGTCTTTTTGTGTTCTTACACTATAAGGTTAATAAACATACTATAACAAGACAAACGAACCCCAAGTTGTTCATTATTAATATATATAACCTTATATAAGTCATTTGGCCGAACCTTATATTTTTATGAATATAATAACAATTAATAATATAATATTTGTTTTAAAAAGTATTTTATGTCAATATTGACACTATTTGGTAATTTATTTTTGTGAAACTCATAACACAATTATTAGTTCTAACAAAGTTAATTAAATCAATACTAACATGTCATATTAACATATAAAATTATTGGAATTCATAAAAAGTCTCAAATTACATTTATTTGGGTATTTATAACATCAATTATGTCAATATTTCATTAATAAGATAATTACCGCATCATCATTGTGTCAAAAATAAATTAAATTATTTAATGTTTAAAAATTAAAAATAAAATACCATTATGTAGTAAATAGTTTTATCTTTCTAATGAATATTTATAGTAGAATTTATCTTATGTATAAGTTTTTATTAAAAATGATTTCTTTATTACACTTTGATTTTAACTATTTTAACCCTTCTTTAAATAATTTAATAATAAATGTCCTAATCTAATCCAAGTGGGCCTAAATGGTCATATTTTATTATTAAGGTTGTTTCTGGATGAATTACACTTATCCAATAGAATTAGGACATCTTTTACGGTAATAATAATATCATTTTTACCCTTAATTATCCTATTTACTTTTAACCGTGGTAAATAAAAGTAAAAAGATACTATTCACAAAAAATTTATTTTCATCTCATTGAACCAGATTTTAGTCCTTGATATTAACCGTGTCTCTCAGATTTTTGAAATTCAATTCACAGAAGTGGTAAAATTTAATTTAAATTAAAAAAAAGTTAGTTTTTTAACTACCACTAAGTGGTTTGACTATTTATCAAAAATTGAAGTATTTCAGAAAAATACCACAAATTCAGCCTAAGCATTATTTGATATTCCAAATTCAAAATTCATGTCTATTTTTCCAAATTCAGAAAATATAAGTGGAATTAATTAATTTTAAATTTAATTCCCGTTATCAAAACAAATAGCGTGTTTTTAAGAAAGAAAAAAAATCAAAAGATTGATACTTGTTTATATCCAATTTCAAATTGAAATTAATTCCAATGAAAAACATTGGATTAAATGGTAAAAATATATTATAATTACACTTTAAACCCAATTAAAAATATAATCTAACCATATAAATAATTGCGATGAAAAAAAGTTTTTTTTTCTTAAAATATAGCATGTTTTTATTATTCATTAAAATATGAAAGTTATCAAAGTAAATTTTTATATCCTAATTCCAAAAAAGAATTTTATTTTGTCAAATTGAACGTATAGACAATTCAAAAACAAGATTTAAAGTGGGTGCGCCATCAAAAGGTGGCAAAACTACATTTTTTTGAAAATTACTTATTTTACTCGAAAAATTGATTTTGTTCTCATACCATGTTCTAGAAAATTTGTAAGATAAATAATAATGTTATAAAATTAAAATTTTAGTTGATAATATTCATAACGGGTAGTTCATATAACATATCGTTGTTTAGAGAAACTCAGTATTGCGTACAACACACGCTATCGTGGAAGGTCATGATTGCGTGTAATGCAAGCCAAGTCAGGGATGCGTGTTGTGCAAGCTCTTTTTGGTGTAGCGTACAACACAAGACATTAATGAAAATAAAAAGAATATTTTTCATAAAATCTTGGGGTGTTACAAACAAGGATTAACTTCATGATAATAATCCTCATTGTATTAGGATCCACCTACTGCTAATAACTTGTATCATTTGTGCCATGTCAGAAAATATCATTTTTCCATATAACATATATTAAAGAATAATTTCATAGAACTTCCTAAATCCATCATATAAATTAATTTTTGTGAAATTTAAATGAGAGAGGAACCCTTAGAACATTATCACTAAGATTACATGTAAAATAATGGTCATCATGTGATATAATATTAATTAATATTAAATTCCATGAATACATCGTTAATTTGTCATAATTTGAAGATAGTTATAGGGGCCAACTCCAACAGAATTACACTTTCACAAGATCTAACTACTAATGAATCAACTTGTTTGAATCCATGATAAATATGATTCCATTTAGATTTGGCTATATTTACCAACACCACTTTTCTTTGTATGGAGGATCTTCTTACTATGACCTTGTCTCCTTAAGAAAAACCATTTTGATAAAATATCACAAAGTATAGAATTTTTTAATCTATCTTCCATAACATCTTAGATAATTACAAAGTTAAAAATCCCTATGACAGAATTGAATTTCAATATCAAGTTACAACACAAAAATCTAGAGAAAATAATTGAAAAATTTTCTTCTAAATCTGCATCCAAATCTATAATGTACTCGATAAAATGTCGATATAAAAACTAAAAGCTATGATAATATTTAACCATTTCGATTAACTTATATTTTATATTATTCATAATAAAATTGATGAAAATAACATTATATTTATATCCCTTGAAATGTATTATTCTCATTTCTCGAATTTATTAAAAACTTATTTAGTTTTTTTTTTCAAATTCACATTTAGATAATTCATAAATCCATAAAATATTGTTCTCTAGATCACCTTATATATTTTCATACATATATTTATTGATAAAAAAGGTCTATCCTTTATAGATATAATTGAATGTACGATATATTTACAAATTACTCTAGGCATGCATAGTATGTACATCATATGAATACAATGAGACATTGGAAACAATTTGGGAAAATTGTTCCATATTATATTTTTTTAATAAAATTTCAGTTTTTTACTATGGATTGGATTAAGAATGCCTTAAATATAAGATATTATATCATGTTACCATGAACATGGGTTGATACATTAGTGATTCTGGAGAAATTATCATTAGTCTTAACATAAGACTCATTATTATTTTTCCATATATTGTTAAACATATCTATCTAGAAAAAGTGTAGTGATCCCACTAACCTCTTTTAGACACATGAAATAATTTCATTTTAAATGAATATTTTATGATCATTTATACTTGTTTTTATCCATAAATTGGCTGATTAAACATTATCTCCATATTTTCATTCTTAAATGTCACCAACCATTCTAGTCACATCATATAGACATGTTCAATAAAATTACATCCAATGGAGGTGCCTTTGAAGTCCAATTTCTAATACAATGATCATAGTATATGAATTTCCTAAATCAGTGTGAGATCAATGAGAGGGGGAGTGGGTGAATCTATGATCTATTTCTTTTTTTTTAATTTTTCATTTTTATTTAAACAATTATTTCTCATTAAATCTTCAATCCACTCTTCTTGTGTCTCCCATATTTTACACAAATAAGGTTGTAAATATAAAGATAGAGAACACAAGTATTTATAGGGTTTGGTAAAATGAACTACTTCTTGCTATGGGGCTATTCTCTTCCACACAAATTCTACACTATAATATTGTAAAAAAATTCAATATTTGATACAAATTCACATTATATCTCTCCCAAATCCCCATATGATGTTATTTATACTCTATCCCATAGTGTTACCAAAATCAACACTGGTCTACTCCAAATTCTACACTAGAGACTTCTTATCATTAATGATATAAGATACTTCTTACTCTCAGCCTCAACTGATAGGATTTAACCTTTAGTCAAGTTTTGATCAACTCTAGGATGATCTGTTGATCCTACTCTAATGGTTTTTATGGATTGAACATTCCTGTGTATTTTTTAAGAACTATTAAATTATATTGGACTTGCTCAAAGATCATTGATCACCAATATTGGATCAGTTTACTCAGTGAAACAATGCTCGGGCTATGCTTCTTTTTGTCTAATGAAGTCTTTGCATTGATAGATGTGTGCAAGATGTGCATAATTGTTTTTCATTTTTTTTATATAGGAAAACTGTATCATAATATTGGACTCCATCTTCTTGAATTATAAACTCAATTCAGTCATTCTCACTTCATGAATGGATTGAATTTAATCCAAAACAATAATTTTATGATCTTACTATTTTGTGTTTTATTAAAGAATTGTTTCATGTATCTCAATTTTTGATGCATGGGTTTCATGAATTTCGTGGATTGCATGCGTTTCATAGGTTGAATTCTAATTTATCCATCTTCCTGATTCACATGACTAGTGAGGATTTATATGAATTTATTACTACCTTTGTCTCTTGACTAATTCCACCTATGCTTGATCAGAAAGGGTTTATACTAATGTCTCATCAAGGGATTATCATGAAAAGATGACTTTATTTAGGTTTCGCTAAAAAAACATTGTAAGATATGAGGTATTTTATGAAATATCCTTCGCATGAAAATAGGATTTTTTGTGAGTTCCTTTCATGTAATTTCTCAAAAACCAATGCTTCTTCATGTATATGCTTTGCATGACAAGTGGTGTCTATTGTTTTTGGCCTCAAACTCTTTGTAAGACATAGATGTCTTACATTTCTCTTTCACATGAAATAGGTTGTGTCCAAATGTGGTTCATTCTTTATTTACACGATCCAAGTATATAGGATCATGTGAGATATTCCATATATTATTTGAGAAACTAGAGTTATTTTTGAAATATCCTTCGTGTGATTTTTATCATGTGAGTACTCTGTTTTTAGATACGAGAGATCCCCATCTCAATCTCTCAAGATTACATGCACACTAACTCTTGGAAATTCCTTTTTTTATGTAGGAGAGTTGACTCCCCCCATATTCTATTTGTAAGTTGGGTTGAGTTCCCATTCAAACTCTCAAATATTGTAGGATCTTATTAAGGTTGAAACTCATAACTTCTCCAAACATTGTTGAAGTGTTCATACAATCATATTATCACTTATCTTTATCATTAAATTCCTTGGTGTTTCACATTATATTATTTTATTCATGAAGAGAAATATATAAATGAAATTAAATTATCATTAAAATATTTGTGAAGATAGAGGCTTATTCTGATTTTTTGTCTTCCTACGATGGATTCGGTGACAATCTGCAAGTCACCGTGAGATATCACATGTTATTTCAATGAATCATTGACTTCTATACAATATTTCACATGATAATAATATTATAATGTGACAGTATCATGTGATAGTCTCTAGTTCTTGAGAAATATTCTTGATACATCTTTATAGTATTCAATAGAGTGATTACATGGCTTTCCTTGGTTTGGTCTCCCTTGGTTCGATCTCCCTTGGATCGATCTCCCTTGGATCGATCTTACTTGTCTCAATAATTTAGCATTTTGAGTGGAGATGATCAGTTTTAATGATCTTATATACATGTTTTTAGATCGAATATAGTTGAATATGAATTGGTTAAATCATGTATATCTATATAGGATTCTAACAGATGGACCAGATTACTCAAATCAAGCAGCTTGTCATATATATGGATTTTAAGTATGAGTTAACAGTAGCACGGAAACCACATCCCAAATTGATAATTATCTCAAACACTTCTCTGTTATATTTTATAATCCATTCCATACCAATCCAAGGATAGATAACGGGGGTCAAAACATGTCGCACTACACCCACACCACCAGGAATTATCCATACGGTCTTCTGGCCCAAACCTTGCATGCATTTGGGCATGCGTTCTGTGGGATTTATAAATGGGACAACCCATTTATACATAGTGGTCACTAGTCTCCTTTTCCACACATGGGATGGAATATTCTCTTTCCTTAAGCATGGTTGGCCTCTAAGCCCCATAGTGGTAAACTCAATCTTAGCTAAGGCTGGCCAATGGGTTTGCCTGATTTTTATCACAAGGTCTTAATAAAATATTTTTAAATATTCTAATAATGGAATAGAATTATACAACCCAATATGGTATAATTATATTAATATAATCAATTTAGATCCCATCACCAATTCCCATGGAATAATATTCTCTTATTCAAATATTAAATAAATCTCATAGTTTCAATGGACATCAAATTCATCTCATCGAAACATTTCTTTACAAAAATTAATATTTTCATGGTATTCATATATTAGAAACTCCTCATGAAATAGTATTCATATTGAATTTAATTCAATGAAATTTTTCATCCATTTAGATATTTTTAGGGCCTTCACTTCTTTCCTAAAATTTTGCATCAATGTGTAATCTTTAAACATCTATTGCACGAAACTTAAGAAATTTGAAACAGTTCAATAATTGTGAAACATAACCTTGTAGATTTTTTCATGAATTAAGTCCAATTACATTAGATTAATCCATAAAAATTCAACATGAATCTCCACTTATACTACCGAAAAATATTTACTTGTTGACAATAAAGGAAATCAAAGATCAACATTATCAATGATAAGTATAATTCAAGTGTATTTAGGAATGGTGACTTGGTATAAACAATAAATATATATAGATACCATTATTATAAACCCAATTTATGGTTTCTGTTGAATAACCACCAATGAATTTACACCAAACACCAACATACAGAATGAATTTTTGAACATAGAATCTATCATGGAATTTATAAAATCTTTTTATCATAACTAGTTGAGCATTAGTAGTCCCTAATAGATTTATTATTCTTATATAATTATACATCACTCAACATGGTGAATATAAAACCTCCTATATAGTTTAACAATCCTATATATTATGTGTTTATAAAAAAATTCCTCCAATTAAAACTTCTATAGTACAATGTTTTCAGATAAACTTGTGCATCTCGAGCCAAGGATCAACTAAATCATTTCTCGATCCCAATATCTCAAAAGTGATACACTTCATACAAAGATACATGATTTAATACTAATATAATATTACAATATTAGGGTTTTATATATCATTAGTACCAATAATATCATTAGAAGAGATATACGTTTTATTTTCAGGATGTTCATTTGAAAATGTCACGGCATTTACAAAGGGATATCATCATAACACCTGAGTCCAAGATATAATAGAATTTCTTAATATTGTAACTTCTCTAATATCCATTATTTATTATAGTGGTAAAATGGTTAGTTTTTACACTTCTATTTTCAAAACATATCTGGAAAGGACTCATGAATGAATATAATATATATAAGGCTCATCATTACTCAAAATTTATACTTCCATTATAACTATGATGTGAATAATTTTGTGTGAGTTTAGGGAAACCTTCAATATACATTAAAAGTATAATGAATAGTAGTTTAAGATATACTATGACATTCCATCCTATAGGATTGTATATCCTTTACAAAAATCATTCATTACTTCATATAGTATCAAAAAAAATATTAAAGGAATAAAAATGATTATATAAGTTCACCAATAACTTCCCCATGGAATAGTTCATTACACCAAGATTGTAATGACTATAGAATCTCTTGGCCTTCCCTTTATATCTAAAGGTTTCTTAGTTTAAAATATAAGTATGTCATATACCTAAGAGTTTTAGATCCAAATATAGTAAACAACATAGTGGGTATATGAAAGCATTGTCGGGATATGTAAAATTGATATATATTTAAAGAAGATTTTTTAGACTTTGGAGGACCCTAGGTCATATCTCAAGGAGATTTGGTAGCATATAGTGTGTATTTTTAATAAATATTACTAATAGAGGGGGTGATTTTGAAAATAGATTTAAGAAAATAACATAACTTAAAGAGTTTAATAGTTGATATAATAAGGTGTTGATTTAAGAATTATGATAGAAGGAGATTAATTCAATTTCACTAAACATCCTGGAAAGTTCAATGTTCTGAAAATTTCACATGGATATATTTAATTCAATGGTTGAGGGTTGTCATGATCTTAATTCCCCTCTTGCATCTTAAAATATTGCATAAAGTAGAAACCCTTGACACAACAATTGTGTTGTCAAGGATTGGACTTCAAGAATATGTTAAATGATTTCAAATAATACTATGGTTTTTTATTATGTGTGAGAGAAAGAGGATCCTTATGTTTCCTAATTGGAACAACCCACGTTTCCCACTTGGAATTTCAACCAAATCAGTGATGAAACGAAAAATGGTTCACTTAATTAAACCCAATAAATGAATCCATTGGAGAAACATGTTTAGATAAAACATAAGTAAAATAATCCATACATAAATTACACAAAATTAGTAGAGTATCAAGTGTCGGAACTCACTCCCAAGTATGTGTAGCTCCCTCTAAATGATCGTCCGTCATTTAGGTTTCCATTGAGAGGAGGAGAAGGATCGGGTGGAACTTCACCTTCATCCTTGATACCCCTATGATAATTTGGGACTCAATATATTCTTGTATAACGAGAGAATTATTTTGGGTATGCAAAATACTAGATCCTTTCCTCATGGCCGAACCTCAAAGTGAGTAGCCCAAGATTCCATTTTATAGGCAATTTGGAATGTTGTTTTGGACAGATAGATAGTGAAAAACCAATTGTCCCACACTTTTCGACCAATTTATAGTTGAATTATGCTTCGGAAAAAAATAAACATGTTTCCCCACCTCTTGACTATCTCTACCGAAAATTTGGCACCATTTGGAAAACTATATCACAAGATATGGACAGATCACCACACACGCTTTTGACTTCATGTAGATTCGGTGTGCTGAAAAAATCAAGTCAGTTGGGCCATGATATGGACGAATTAGTCTTTGATTTCATCATATTAAATGTATACCTTCTAAAATAGGACTTGAAAAAAAATCATCTCATTTAGATTCACAGTTAACTAGAAGTAGGCGGTTGAGTCCACTGGTGTGCATGGATCCTGCGCAGTTTGACCCATTTTTCATAAACATCCTGATGGGCCCTCTAAATCACCTCCACCTTCAATTAAATTATAAAAAAAAGTATCATTTCAATTTTTAACAGTAATAAACAAAAAATAATTTAATCAAACAGGAAGTACAATTTGTTATTGTATTTGTAATTTTCAATACTATACTAGTTTAACACAGTGGTGTAATGGTTAAAAGGAAACAATGAATCATAGTGAGATCAGTATGTACATCACAACTTGTTATTTTTGATGAATAAGATTTATCATTCCACTAATGGTATGAGGGTTATAATAATAGTCATAATTTATTTTCGATGATGATTAATTTTTTATTGAACTATGAAGTATAGTGTCCCATAAAAACCTTCATTTTGAAATAAATAATGTATTGTTTTGTTCAATAGAATACTAAGATAAATGATTTGTAACACGTAATACAGATTAAAGTTCACATAAAATCTATCTTCTAGTATATCATAAATCATGTGTTTATCCTTATTGATTTTTGAATAACCCTTTCTCAACTACATGATGAAAACGCCTTCATCTTGAAGTCATTTTTTCTCACTACTAATATAGGAATATCCCTTTATCATCCATTCAGAAAACCATCTAAACGTCATTTAATGTTACTATTAACTTCTCACTAATGACATAATAATCTCCATTTATCAGCCACCAGAAGAATAAAATTTACTTATTTGGGTCTTATTTGAAAATAATTTTTTTAAATACCTAATAAGTGAAATAAAAATGTTATATGTCATGATGAATACATATATGAAGTAGAAGAAATTAATTTATTATTATCTAATTCAATGTAGTTTCTTTTCCAATGACCATTCTATCCACATGGGAAGAAAATATCCTAATGCTTTCCCCACTAAATCTGAATATTTTATCTATTTGAAAGGAATTTAAGAGGAACTATTAACCTAGCGTCAATTGTAGAAGTTAAACCTTGCCATTAATATTATCATGATAAGGGTTGTAGAACCAAGATACTGACAACCATTTTATCCCAAAATATTCTTAGTAAAAAATATTTATGAGTTACTCATATGTATAATTTATATTAAATATAAAAACCTTCTATTTATTACTCAATAATTCATGATTAATTACATAATATTACACTTCATATAACCTAAAAGATCGATAAGTCTGGTGTTTTTTAGAATTACTTACATTACATAAAAAATTACAATAGGTAATACATCGTATTTATTGAAAAAAAATTTAACATGATAATGTTATTCATTCATTCTTAACACTACATGGGATAACATGGGGACATACATAAAAAATTGTGTGAGTTATAATTCCCTGTAAGGGAATAAACAAGGAATAACATAAAGAAAGAAGTACATTTTACATAATAGGTGTATTAATGGGGCATAAAAGGAGTTTTAATCATAAACATGAACAATGAATCATGGTATAACATGATAACATAAAGGCAAAATGAAAAATGTGAAAATAACTTAAAACACTGCATGATAAATATAGTTCAAGGCTAACTTCCATTCCACCATGATGTACAAAGTACTATGATGGATTTGGTCCACTCCCCAATCCTTTTTATGACATCAGATGAGTATAATACATTAACTAATGCATTGGAGAGCAATATAACTATGGGGCACTCTTTTTATTTATTTCATTCTCATTACTGAGAGTTCCATATAGATCATACAACATGGATTCATTCATCATCATATTTTATTCTAGGATAAAGAACTATGGAATAAATATATTTATTTCTTTGATCATTGAAGTATGAGTTCATAAATGTGAACACCCATGATAAGAAAATGGTATGGGTATTCACTACACATTTTTTTGGTATGAAAAATATCATTGAAATTTTGGCTGCATAATAATGCCACTTAAAAATTCAAAAAATGGTTTGATGAGAGAGAAAGGGGTCTCTCATAATTTCATCATAAAGTGGATAATAATATGGATATGGAAAAAAAATATCCTAATATTAGACATTAAAAATATAGGGAATAAAATAACAAATAAACATGAATAAAGAAGAGAAGGAAAGGGTCTCTTAACTTCAGAGTGTGACTTCAAATGCATGGGAGGAGATTTATTAAGTGCTTGGGGCACCATAGGAGGACTATAGAGAGGGGGAGGTTGTAGTAAGTATGTGATAAAATGATTTTTAGTGAATATAAAAGGTAGATTGTGAATTTATATAATAAATGAGAGGGGAATTATTTATCATTTCCCAAACATAGGTTTTAGACTCTATATCATAAAATAAACAAAATCAGAAATAATCCCATGGTTTTTGTCCATGGTTTTTACCAAATGAGAGTGATTTAAATTATTTTATAATTACAAAGGGACTAACTAAATAAAATAATACCCTTTCTGATGTGAAAGTAAAATATACTCTTAAAGAAATGATTTTAAAAACCTTAAATTATTTTAATGGTTTTGGAGGATTAATAAAGGATTTATAAAATTAATAAAATTAATATAAAATATCATTATTTTAAAATTTAAACATATATTTTTCCGTTTATTAAATTTATTGTATTTATTACATCATTTTTATGCCATTATTATTTCATAACAAACACGTTACATTTTTACGGTATTTAATTTTTACACGATAATTCATCTTTCTCAAAAAATAATAAAAAATTCAACATTGGATAATCACTATTTTATGATTCTATTAATAATCACCATTTTATATAAATAATTTTTTAAATATGTGAATTTTCACTTGTAAAATAAGAATCGATATTTATAAAAAAAATTTAGGTTTTTTCACAATAAAGGTTTTCAAACCAATATAAAAATTACATTTGACTTCATAAAAATTTTATGATAATTTATATTTAATAAAAATTATTTCAAAAAATTATTTTATTAAAATATTATTTATTTCAAAAATCTATTAATTCATAAAAATAAATGAATTAATTTAAATTTTATATTACTCAAAAATATAATTTTTGTTTTATCGTATCAAAATATATTATTCATTAAATTGGTTTCTAACTAATTTATAAAGATAAAAAAAGAAGAAAAAAATATAATAATTGTCTAAATTTAAATAAAATAAAAATATTCATATATTTTTGGTTTCATTATTTCATGTATTTGATAACTTATTTTTACACTTAATTAACCTGTTTTTCTTATAATTGTGGTCATAAATATTTGTGGTAGTTATTATTAATTAATTTGACATTATTAACTAATATTAATTATGATGATTCAAAATATAGAATAAATTTTATCAAAAATAATTCACTGAGTTGGAAGAGTTTAATTTAATATAAAACCCACATGTATTATTGAAATTAGTCTCTTAAAGAATGAATTATTTAACAGAAAAGATGATTTCCCTTAAACACGATAACTAGTAATCATCAATATATGAATTTTAATATATAATGATTGATATATAATCTAAATAATTTAATTTAAATAATTTATATTTATTGGTTATTTTAATTAATTATAATGGAGGATGATTAGGCATTTTAAAATAGTTTTCAAGAAAATGCATTTTTCAGCAAAAAAATAAACTTAAAAAAAATCCAGGACAAAGGTGATTTAATTTTGATTAATTAGATAAAATATAACTAAAAAAGTCATATTTTACCTTTTAATAAAATTAAAAAAATAATTTTACATGTAAATTAATTTATTTACCAAAATAAATGACAATTTTACATAAAAAAGTATTTTTCACTATTCATTGTAAAAATCAATACTTTCCAAAAAATCTCCACTTTTCACACTATGTTAATTTTGATATACTGATATAAAAATGGATATTTTTAAAAAAAATAAATGTTGTAAATGTTTTTGAAAATAATTATAATATTTTATTTCAAAATGAATAACTTTTTTGAAAAAAATTTATTTTGAAGAACAAAATGTCATTATCAAAAATTGATTGATTATTTATTAATAATTTCATATATATTGGAATTGTTTAAATATTTAATAAATAATTTAATCCTACTCATATCCTGAAATTTAATGGGAATGTTCAAATGGTCATATTTAAAAAAACATTGTTTTTTTAGTTCGTTGTAGCGTACCACATACTCTATCAAACATAGTCTTCTCTTTTAAAAACTATGGATGTTATATTTTTCTTTACATTATGAAATTATTCCCTCACAATTTAAAATTGAAATTATTAATAAATGTTTTGACACTTGGAAACAATTTTCTGGAAAACCCACATCATCAAAATTCTTAATAAAACATCCTTTTAGGAGGAGAGGAAGGGAAGTATGAAGGACATCACATAGAAAGGGTTCAAAATAGGATAATAATAGAGGGAATTGAAAGCATAGACATAGAAGATAAAATTAACAATAAATAAAAAAATGAGTGTGATAGAAAATATGGCCAGGGGAAATTCGATGACAACAAAAAAATTAATATGTGATGGGTAAAATAACCATCAATTCAACAGAAATGATTGTAATATGAAAATATTTTAATTTTAAAATTATTTTACTGGAGTTACTGAATTCCATTACAATATAAAAATTTTAAATAAATAAATATTATTTTTCAATTAATATAATTTCATCATTTAATTAATTTCCACTACAATCTAAAATTTTTCCTCAAATGATGAGATCTAAAAATAAAACAAATTATCCCTAATGAAATAGAATAAGATTATAATGAATCAAATAATCCACCAAATAATAAAAAGTTATTCCTTTATTTATATTCATTGACTACAAGAAATAGAAAACTTGGGATGCATAATTTTAAACTATTAAACACATAAGAAACTAGAAAATTAAAATTAATGGGAAAACTTATAAATGATTTTTACTCCCTAGATTATGAATTATTAGGCTTCAATCTAAGTTATCCATTTTTAATTTCCTAACATAGACTCTTATAGATATTCTTGTTCCAATAATAATGTTTTATAATGAGCTTGTCATTTTACCAAATCATATCCTTGGAGAGTGTTGAACCAGTTCTGAATTAATTTCCATTATCATGCACTATTGCCCCATCGATTCTAGATCAACATGGTGTTTTTTTACACCTATGTACATTTATTACACTACCACATCCAGTTTTATTATCCATATAGGGTTGTATTTGCATGGTAAACCACTAACCCATTACATAACAAAATTTTGGTTCGTTTTCTTATACATTTTCTTATCCCTAAGGCTTTCAGTAGAGTTTTCTAAACCTGAACTGAAATATAACAAAAATTTTCTTTTGATACCAACTATAGAAATTCTTCTCTTTGATACACATTATTTTTTCATTAATTAAATGAGACTACAATTAATATAACTTGGAAGATTTAAAATTGAAGGGTATTTGGGAATTAGGGATATTAAATAACAATATAAAATAGGTAATATGTCATCTTTATTGAAAAATTACTTAACATGACCATATTATTCCTCAAACTTAATATTTCATTAGATAACCTGGGGATATACATAAGAAAGGGATGATATTTAAATCACGGTAAGGGAATGAAGGTGAATAATATGATTAATGAAATACACATTAGAAAATATTCATTTCAATGGGGTATAAATGGAGTGAGAATAAAAAACATTATCAATGAAGCATGATATAGCATTATAACATAAATTTAACATGGGAAATGTGGAAATAACTAAAAACACCACATCATAAACATAGGATAAGGATAAATACAAAGACATTATGATTGATAAATTCACATGTTGAATTATATTCAATCCAAAATAACTTTTATGATATCAATATAGACTAAAACATTACCAAATGCATTGGAGTGCTATATAATTCTGGGAGCTCCCATTACATTCAATTTATTCTAATGGTTTTGTGATCAACAAATATCATACAAATTGGGTCCAATCATAATTATATTTAATCTCATGATCAAAGAGTGTGGAATACATACATTTAATTATTCTATTAAATAATTATGATTTCATAAGGTTTATCACTATTAATAGGAAAATAGTATGATTATTCACTACACGTTTATTTAGAATGTAAAATCCCGGTGAAATTTCAACATCATAATGGTGTTACATAGAAATTCGTAAAATGGTTTGATGAGAAAAAATGGGTATATATTCGTTTTTATATCACATTTAAATAAATAGTAATATGAAAAAATATATCTAACAATAGTAATTATAAATAGAAGTCATAAGATAATAAAGAAACCTGGATAAAGAACAGAATGAAATAATCCCTTAACTTGAGAGTGTGACTTCAAATGCTTGGTATAAGCTTTCATGAGAGCTTGGTGCACCTTTGGAGGAACATAGAGAGTGGAGGATAGAGTAATAATGATTTCCATGTATTTTTAGTGAATATAAATGGGATCGTGGGTTGGTTTATATAGGAAATAAGTGTGGAATTATTTATCATTTCCCCAAAATTGGTTTTGGACACTATAATAAAATTACCAAAACCACAAACCTTTCCATGGTTTTATCACATGGTTTCTTACAAAGGGGTTTTTCTTTCATTAATTTATAAGGCCAAGGTCCTAACATAAAAAATAATACCATAGATGATGTGGAAGTGATCCATAATCTTAAAGAAACGATTTTAGGACCATAAAATATTTTAATGGTCTTAGAGGATTCATAAAGTGTTTATCAAATTAATAAAATATACATAAATTCAATTATTTTAAATTTTAAACATATATTTGGAATTTTATAAAATTTATTTTATTTATTACATAGTTTTTGGGTCATTATGATGTCATAATACACACCTTGTATTTATATGATATTTAATTTGTACCTGAAAATTCATTTGCCTCAAAAAATATAAAAAAATAATTGATGGATAATTTTTATTTTATGATTAAAAAAATAATATTAATTTTATCTAAATAATTTAATAAATATGTGAATTTTTACTTTTAAAATAATAATTGATATATATTGAAAATTGTGGGTTTTTTGCAATAAAAATTTTCAAAACCTTATAAAAATTACATTTGACTTTATAAAAATAGTATGAGAATTCATATTTAATAAAAATTATTAATAATAATATTTTATTAAAATATGATTTATTAAAAAAATCCATTAATTCATCAAAATAAATTCCTTTATTGAAATTTCATATTACTGAAAAATAAAATTAGTGTTTAATCGTATCGAAATATGTTGTTTATTAAATTGATTTATTATTCATTTATAAATTAAAAAATAATGAAAAAATATAATCATTATTAAAATGAAAATTAAATAAAAACATTTACACATTTATGGTTAGATTGTTTCTATTTATTGCTAAATTAATTTGACCCTTAATTAACATATTTTTCTTTAATCATGGTAATAAATATTGACTTTAGTTTTCATTCATTAAGATGACATTATTACCTAATATTAATTACGATGATTCCAAATGTAGAATACATATTAGAAAAATAAATTCACATAGGTGGAAGAATTTAATTTATCATTAAACCTATAAGTACAATTGAAAGCAATTTTCCGAAACATATTTCTGATGGAAAATAGGATTTCACCTTAACCCTATAACTTGTAATCTTAATTATATGAATTTTAATTAATATAGATATATATATAATATAAAATTTTCAATAAAATCTTTTGTCATTATTTTTTATATTAATTAATTATAAAAGAGAGTGATTAGGCGTTTTAATGTAGTTTTCAAGAAAATGTGTTTTGCATCCTAAAAATAAATAGATATTAAAATACAGTTAAATGAAGAATTAAATATAAATAATTGAATTGAATATAAATAAATAATAAGTATGTTAATTTAAAATAAAATTTAAGGAATAAATAGACATTTATATTAATTAAATCATCAATATAAATGACAATTTTACATTAAACCAATATTTTCACTATTCACTGAATGTCTATATTTTCAGAAAATGTCAAATATTAATCCTAAGTTAATTTTGATATTATAATATAAAAATTTATTATGTTTTACCAATAAAATTTATAATTATTTTATAAAATAATTATAATTTTTAATTTTTAAATAATAATTATTTTTGAAGAAACATTATTTTGAAGAACAAAAAGTAAATATCAAATATTGATTGTTTATTTACTAATAATTTCATATATTTAGGATTTATATATATATATATATATATCATAAATTATCTAATCCTACTAATATCATTAAATTAATGGAATGGATAAAAAATATTATTTAAATAATTCTTTTTTTTGGTTTGGTGTAACATATCACATATTCTATCAAACATTGTTTTATATTTTAAAAAAATAGGGTGTTACATCATAAATGGATGAATAAGTAGAAAATTGAAGTTAATAATGAGAATATTAAATTAACACAAAATTTATTAACCATTTGGAAGTCAAAATAATAATAATTAATCAACATACTTCGGTATATTGAACACTATATCAATAGTTATGTACATTATTTCAATTTACACTAGAATAATGTTGTGAAAATATCATTTATCAAAATCATATATTTCTCCTTATAAAATATATGATATTATTATATCAATGATCCAAACCATGGGTAATGAGCCAATGATTACAAAATTTATTGAAAATAAAAGACCAAAAGTACAAGTGTCAAAAGAGATAAGGATTAGGGATATGTGAAAACGCCTCAATTCCAATAGGGATTCGTCTATGGGATCATCCACAAATCTTCCCCCTATGATGACGACCCATACTCCATGTTTTGGGTTACTATTAGTAACCATCAATCTCCTTTGATAGGATTCGATTTTCTATCATACCTGGGACCTATATGACTGATTCAATAGTCTCAGCACCTGAAGATCTTCTACTAATGAAGAGAGCACCGTTCACACTTCAAAATTCATCACTGAAGAATTCCTTAATTTGAGACTTGTTTAAAATATTAGATAGGATAATAGTATTCTTACCAGAATTCAAATCCTATTACACTACATCAACCCTAGAAGTGTCACCCCTCCCCTATCCATCATTTGCATCCTTAACAAGAATGTCCATATTCTTTTCCCCAACCATTTTAAATTGTTTAAACTTTACACCGATATCACATATTTTCATCCCATTACGACTGAAAGAGTTCATCATTCCCTCCGGATCCAATTGCCTATTGGTTGTAACCTGAGCTTCACATTCCTGATCAGAAACCATATGCTCATAATAAAGTTCACGTTGCATGGAAGTAGCATTTTCTTCATGAGAAAGTTGTAAATAAGATTCTTTATCAGGATCTGCAGCAAAGTCACCAGGACGGGACCCTTGATGAAGTGTTGCAGGATGTGAATCAACCTAAAAGGTATAACAATTTTGGACAACAGATTTACCCACAACATTCAACTCATACTCAAAATCAACACTACCACTCACGCAATCAGCCTCATTTAAGGTATATGCACATACCTTCCATATACCCATTGGGATTTCAGGGTCAAGGGAGAGTGTTTCATTATCATCCTTAGCATTAACCTTGGATAAGGAATCACCTCACTTCAATCCTCACACTACACCTTTTGGTGGAAAGGACATGATCTTCTAAAACTATTTGTATTGAGCAATATCATGACCAAAAAACATACAAAATTTTTCAGAATTCTGGGAATAATCCACACTCAATGTCAATATAAATTTTTTAACTATTAACAATGAGATTCACACAATCTATCCTAGGAGTACAAAATTCAATATCAATGATAATCATTCCATAAAAACCAAATTTTCCTTTAATTGTGTTATCAACATGGTTGAGAGGCACACAAATATAAGAGGTAATGTCCTTAAAATTTTGAGCAATCAAGAAAACCCAGATAAGACAATGAAATTTTATTCAAAACTGAGCATTACTGTGCTACTGATAATGTGGATTAAAGATGATATTCAATTTCAAAATTCATAGAATATCGGGATTCAGGTTAGAAAAATTAGAACCCCAGGAAGTAGAGTTTCGAGTTTGTGATTAAAAGATAAAATCGAAGTATCCCTTACCAATGGGGTGATATTTTAGCAATCAAAACCCCAAATTTAACAAAGCATACATTTTAGGTCATCCACAGTCAGGGGTTTATCACCCATTGGAAAAATCATCCTTCCAATCAGAGAAAACCAAAAGGAATATAACCGTTCATTGAAGGCTTTTTGATTAACAAGGATAGATATTTCCTTTGTTAGAGAAAATTTGAGGTAGATTCCAATATAAAACATCAGTTTAATAATCTATAACATGCTTCAAACAAAGGACCTACTCAAAAGAAACACTATTCCCAAAACCCCTTGATACTATAGCATTAACATTAGTAGGATCAAAAGCCATCTGTTCTAAGACCCCTATAAACTATAATCAATACTCCCCTAAAAAATCCCCAAAAAACATATCCACGAGAGTCACCGATATTGTGGAGAATAGAAGAATGAGATACTAACCAATATTCTAGCACATATATGATATTATATTTTACTGTATAAACATACATTTACTTATGTTTAATTTTATTTTTTCTAGATATAATGTATATTTCAATGCAATAAAAAATTAGAAAATCCCCATGTATATCATGGGGGAATCCTTCTCTCTTTATCTAGCTCTGTGAGGAGGTTGAATTGGTATAGTGAACTCTAGAACGTAGTATTAATTTTTTAATTTTACTACTGTGTGTAAAAAAATTGCACCGTTACACCCAAGATTTAATTATTCTAAGTAAGAATTATATTCTAAAGATACAATAGTTTAATGAAAACTGTCTTATTCAATAATGTGATTAAAAACATCCAAAAATCATTCCCCTATTTTTTTATTCTTGCAGGACCATCTTAATAATGATTAAGGTATAATCTAATTGAGGTCTCTAAATGAATAGGTAATCATCTTTATTGACTCTTTAAATGTTTATTTCATCTAATAATTCCTCTAAATATATTGTACCCATCCTACCATAATGAACCTGGAATCATAAATATATCTATATTTTATTATGATTACGGGGAATCATTTTTTCATATTCTTTCTATCCAATAGAAAATGAAATCATTGCTTGGGCGTACGTACATCTTACTATCTACACATAGTAGAGAAATTAATTTTCCTCCCCAATTTACATGGATTTCTATAATAATGCAAAAAATTATTAAATATTATGTTTATAAAATAATTATTATTTTGAAAATATAATTTTTCATATAACTTCTTTCCCTTCTACCTTTTAAAAATAACAATGTTGATCGTGTGTACGTGTCGACTTCCAATCCATGAAGCGATGTGATTAATTTTTCATGTTAAAATTTCTTGGATAATTATAAATATGTATATAATGAATATATATGATATTTATATAGATATTAAAATTATATATTTTATTTAACCTTGATAAAGATGCAATGACTCTAACTGCTGAATCGAAACATATGAGAAAAAAATGTAGTTAACCCCTAAAATGACGATGATAACGAATGATTATTAATGAATGGGTGATTCAATGTTATAAGGGGGTCATATATGATATGATAAGTATATATATAGTTCTATTAATGAATTATAATAAATATATCTTTATTATAAAGTAAGGGAAAATCACTTATGAGGCTGACGGAACTTGAGGTAAGAATTTATTTTACAATATTCTCTTTATTTGGTATTATTTTTGTTTATGTTTACATAGGAGTAATTACATAATAATTATATATTAAAACAAATATTTTTTATTTTAATATTTTCATTTCTATGGTTTGTTGGAATTATTTACTTTTTTACCTTTTTATCACTCATAAATACAAAAAAATGCTTTTAAGGAAAACTGACTTTTTTCTATTCATTGAGAAATATTTTTATTTC
The DNA here is from genome assembly GCA_963277665.1 of Viscum album. Lineage (NCBI taxonomy): Eukaryota > Viridiplantae > Streptophyta > Magnoliopsida > Santalales > Viscaceae > Viscum > Viscum album. The sequence continues at coordinate 846,973,132 of OY728128.1, forward strand.
ATCTCCATATTTTATTTTAAAAAAGTAAATAATTTTGATTAATATTATCCAATTATTTATTAAATTTGTTTTTAATAATTTGTAACAGTATATAATAAAATTATAAAGGGATTTTTTATTTCTTACTGAATGAGGTAATTTTACCAAAGGTGTAAAGAGAAGTTTTTTTAATATATACCACAGTAATAAATTTTTCCCCATTGTGGATATTAATAACCATGAATATTACATTCCATGTTTCCATGGATAATATTTATGAATTTTTTTTCCTAATTTTTTTGAAATTTTTATATTTTAACATAAGTGATTTCAAAATCAAAAGGGTATTTTCCTTAATAAATCATTCGGTGATCATTTAAAAGGTGTCTTCATCAATATAAATATAATTTTTTTAAATATTATAATTTAATGTGGTTATAGTATAAAGATATCATCCTACATATTACTTCATATGGATTATGATTAAGCTGATCAGTTTATTCACTGAGGGAAATTTAAATATTTTTGTATGTTAGTTAATCAATATGAATGTTTATATTGATTATGTATTGAATTTTTATTTATTTAATTGATATGATGAATATATTGAACATAATATATGATGTGATAGGCCTATTATAGATCAATATTTTAATATACCAAGATTTTAAAAATAAATAAAATGATCGATAGAGTACAAGATACGCAACACTAAGTTAAAAGGAACAACAAATTATAATTATTTGAATGATACCAACTAATTGTTAAATTGGAGGGAATGATTAATTTTAAACATATTATTAATTATATATTAGCCCAACGCATTTTAATTTTTTTAATTATTTATTTATAAATAATAAATCTATTTTTTGGAAAGTCATTTTATTCTTAAAAAATTTCTTTTCTTTAAATATCGGGTTTCTATCTTTTTATGAGTGATTATTAAAATTAATTTTTGGAAATTTCAGATATTTTATTTAAAAATATTAATTATTTTATCGAATTATTTATATAAAAATTAAAATAGTATTAATTTTTGATAATTTTTCGAAAATATATATTTTTTGATGAATAGTGAAAAATATAAATTTTTATTAAAAATATTGTTTTTTAATTATTTAAAAAATAAATTTATATTTTGAGTTAGTTTTAAAAATTAATTAGTAAATTTTTATCCAATTATGGTTATTGAAATGGATTTTACACTTAAATTAATTATGAAAACATTTTATATTTAAAATGGAAATTTTCTGAAAACACATTTTTCGTTACATTTTTCGGTATCATTATTAAATAAAACTATACAACTTATGTGTTTTTAATTTTGGAAAATTGATTAACTATTTAAAATAATAAATTCCAAATTTATTAAATATGTCTATTTTATTCAAAATGAAATGTAAACTTAGTAATTTTTGTTACATCGTTTAAAGAAAAATCATGTTATAAAGGGTTAAGAAAATATGATAAAGACTAAAAAATGACCCCAAAATATTCCTAAATTTTATTTGATGAGTTCATTTCATCCATACTCATCCTATATATGGTTAAATTACCTTTTTCTATTTGTATAGTATTATGAAACTTATACTATTTTATGTAAAAAACTGTCAAAAATGTCAAACTCTTGTTTTGAATAATTATAATATTTTTTATCATAGGGATAACCAAAGGGAAAAAAAGATATAAATGATATATCTTCATCATGGTAATTTTTTTTATATTTTATGAAATATATTTTTATTGTAATGTCTTACACAATGTTGACACAAAAATTATTCAATTAATGGAAAAATAAAACAAATGATATTAAAAATATTAATTGTATTATAATTTGAGATAATTAATGTGATCCCTAAATTTTATGGTTTAACATGACATGTAATAGATGTATTAAAATATTTTTTATAATTATACTTGTATTCATGATGTTATTAATGTCAAATAAATGCATGGTTCGGCGAATTTACATAATTGGTAGTTTATAATAAATCTTTTTATATTAAATGATATAAAATTCCCAAAAATATTTGATTTAGCTAAGTTATTCGGATATGATTGATAATACTAAAAATGGTACTTTTATTGTATTGTTTCCATTTATATTATCTATCCTACCCCTCAACGAGTAAAAATCATAGGTGTCATGGTATGTGTGAAAGGGGTTAATCAGGGGTTAAAACCAATTAATAAGTGTAAAAACATAGTTAAAAATTGAATAATTTCTATTGTATGAGTGTATTTCTACCAATTATACTATTATATTTAAATAAATTCTTTTTGATCTGTTCTTAATTAAAAATTAATTTATATTAATTTAATATTTTGAAATACTATTAGAGTGACCTTCCCCTATCTTATAAAATAACATCTCTCATCTTTACATTACACATAAATAACCACTTGGTTCGTCCAATTTTTCACCAAATACCTTACTATAATTCCTATTCTCCTTCTTAGGGTCTTTATTTATTCATAATACCAACCTTATAAGTCTTATGTTATTAATCAAAAGAGACTTTCCAAAGAAGAGGTATTATTTTAACTCCATGTTTTAGTTTTATTTCTTCTTCTGCCTCATTCAATTATTCTTCAACCATGCTAAAATACAAAAAAAATATCCTTTATATAATTATATTATATTATTTTATTGTAATCACATGTATTCATATCCAATGTATATCAAACGGGATAGTAATTCATCATCCGTGTGTACAGAGGACTATCGGCTCACAAAGTGATGTAATTTATTTTCCATCACTAATATCTAGACTAGTTATAATGATGGAATTAATTTTTTTATATGATATTAATGGAATATTTATAATTTTTATAAGTTAATATATCATTTACCTTTTTAATTTTCCATTCACTGATCAATGATAATGTTTTCATGTGTACGTGTGGACTCCCACCTCTATGAGGCAATGTGATCATTTTACATCACCACATCACTTATGCGATATACATATGTTTATTTATGTAAATAAAATTATATTTAAAATATTATTATGATTCTATAAATATAAAATAAGACTTATATTCTTCCATTAATTATCATTGAAAAATGTAAATGTTACTCATGTGTATGTATGGTCTACCGTCTGCACGAGTGTAACGTGCTATATTTTTCATTACCATCTTTTATGATTGATTTTAAAAATATTATTTATATATAAAAATTATAATTAGGTTATTATTATTATTCTATAGATGATGGGATAATAACCTTTATGACCATAGTCAACTTACTAAAACAATTTTGGACTTTTGTAACAAATATCATCAAGAAATACGATGTGAATTTAATTAATTAAATAATAATATATAGCATGGTAAGTGATAAAATAAAAAGTATAATAAAAAGTAAAAAGGTTTTTAATCAATTAAATAATTAATCTATGTTTATTATTTAGGAATATAAACAATGTATGTGACGATTTGGACTCAATATAAGGGAATTTATTTTAAAAATTCTCAATTAATGTTTCTATTAAAACATTCCTTTTTCTTCCTTATACAAATTCTTAAAATTATTTTATGCATTTATATATAATGATATATGTTATTTTTAAATGAAATTTTCTGTTTCTTTTGAATTTATTTTAATGTTTTTCAAAATGAATCTTTTTTTGAATTATTTAACATACTTTATGAAAAGAAAAAAATGAATGTTCTATTTAAAAATATATATAGACAATGAATTTTTCAGCTTCCATGTCAATTATTTGATTTTCAGAATCCTTTATAAGATTCCATTTTTTATTCAAATAAAAACACACATTCCGTTTATTCTGGTAATTTTAGATTTGAAAATTGATTTTTTATATAAAATGGCTACATCAATATCCAAAAATGTTTTCTTAAAGGTGTAAAGATTATTTTAAAAACTAGACTATATTATATGTTATGATTATTTTATGGTTCTTGGGAATTTTTTATGATGATGGGTGGTTTTTTTATATACCAAATTTTGGTGCTCCAATTATAACTCTCTAATTCATTGTTTAAAGGTACAGAGTGAATTGATTATGTTTATCATGAGAGATTGTGGGAATATAATGTGATTATTATTCCAAGTATATTTGTGATGGTAATTTCAGGTGTAATAATGATTGTTCCTCATATTATAACCATGATAGTTATTCCTTGTTTATGTAATATTGATTCCTCAAGTTACCGTCATGATTTATCAATGATCTATATGATTTTTAGGGAAATATTATGATTTAACAAGGTAAACGAAAGTATATCCTACATTGTAATGCTGAAAAGTATAAATTTTTGAAAAAAAAGTTATTCTAAGTTTTTCATTAAAAAAAATATACCATTTATGTTTTATTTTTCTTTTAATTTTTATTATGATATGTTTTATGAATATTTTTGGGTATAGAAAGAGATTTATTATGTCCATATTTTTTTATTTTAAGCCCAAATTTTATTTTGAAAAAGAAAACATTTTATAGGTATTCATGGACTAAAATATTCCTTCTTTATTTTTATGTCACATATATGGATTTTTTTTATCATACCATATTTTATAATTTTTTTCAATGTCCTTATGAATGGGTAAGGGAATGTAATAATTCAAGTTAAATTTTATTAAGATTTTTATTGCAAAGAAACCATGTTTTACCTTAGAAAATTTATATTGGAAAAATAATGGATACTAAGAAGAATTTAACACTTTGTAATATACGGGAATATTATAAAATTTTTATGATCTAACTCTCTAAAACACTAAACCTAATGAACTTTATTAATAAAAATAATGAAATATTTTAGAAATTAAATATATTAAGTTATGTTTAAGGTCAGGTCCTTATAGTTGGTATCAAAGAAAGGTTTTGATAATTTTATAGAATAATATGTTATTAGAGAAAATGTTAATAATACTATATCACAACAATGGTTACTATGTTATAAATAATAATAGTAATTTTGTATAAATTTAAAGAGTTTTAAATAACCTGAATAAGGATATATGTAACACCCCAGGTAAATAAAGAATAGACATTTTCATATTTATCCATATTTGTGAATAAAATATTAATATGACTTTAAAGGGGATGCAATGCTCTATGGCGTACCCAACACGCAACAACGAGTTTCTTGGGAATCTTATGTTGCACTCTAATAATAAAATAATATTATTTTAAATAGTAGTTAACATGTAGCTGTTGTATTGGAGGGAATGGATAGAAATAACTAAAATATGATTATATATGTTTTTTTAATGTTTTTTACATTTATCCAATAAAATCTAAAGGCTTAAAATACGGAAAGAAATCAATTCTAGGCTTTTATACCCTAATTTTCACTAAAGGTTCACTTATCACCTTTTGATGGCGAACTGTCATTAAATATAGTTTTGATCACTCTTATACATTATTTTGGACCAAATAAAACTCTTATTTAGAATTTGGACATCAAAATTTACTTTGTGTAAATTTTTGGTATCTTTCTGATAAAGTTCATTTTTTTAATGAATTGTGTAAAATGTTGTATTTTAATTCAAAACCACTTTTTAATCTAATTTATTTATATGATTAGATTATCTTTTTAATTGGTTTTAAAGTGAAATTAGAATATATTTTTACCATTTAATCCAATTGTGGTCATTGGAATTAATTTCACTTTGAAATTAGACTTAAACTGGTGTCAATCTTTTGATACTTATTGTTTTATAAAAACACGCTCTTTGCTCTGAAAGTGGGAATTAATTATTAAATTAATTAATGTGACTTATATGTTTTGAATTTTGTAAAATACACTTCATTTTTGAATTCGGAATATCAAAAATAGCTTAGGGTGAATTTTTGGTAATTTTCTGAAAAACTTCAATTTTTGATGAATAGTGAAACCACTAAGTGGTAATTATAAAAGCTGATTTTTCGTTTAAATGAAATTCTACCACTTATGTGTTTTGAATTTCAAAAATCCTAAATACATGGTTGTCATTAAGAAGTAAAATGTGGTTCAATGGGATAAAAATAATTTTTTGGTGAATTGTAACTTATTATGTTTTTAATCGCGTTTAGTGGTAATTAGTGTAGTTTAAGGTAAAAATAATGCTTTAATAAAATGAAATAAACTTGACACATGTCCCAACCTTATTGGTTGTGTCATGGCCGACCAAGAAAAGCCATGGGTCAACTTGGGGACCCCATGGATCCACTTTTGTTTGGAAATGACATAAATTACTTTTTATTTAATGTTAAAGTGAAAATGACACAAACATAATATGTTTTACGAAAACAATTTTTAAGTGGGGTTATACAAGTCCAAATTTTGATTATAAATAGTCATTGGAAAGCTAAAAATATTTCCTACATCATAGTAATTTTTTTATAATTTTTAGACCTTAAATAAATTAAATTATTTATGACATTATAATGATGCAGTGATGACATCATTATTTAACGATTAAAATAAAATGGAAAGATAATGTAAAATCTATGAACTACACATGTCCAAAACCAATTGGATGAGTGTATTTCGATGTATTATCACCTTATACAAGCATTATATCAATGTGGGACCTTTTGAAACCGAAACAGATTTTCAAATAAAGTAATATTTCTTACTTTCCAAAAGTACCCCTCCTCTCCTCTTATAAAAGGCCCCCACCTCTACCTCTTTTCCCACACTCCTCAAGCCTTTGGCTCGGCCAAACCCTGCCCATTTACTCTCCCCACATCCCTCTACTCATCCTAGAGGATTACCTTTGGTCAGAATCCTTTCAAAGGAAGCCTTTAGGCTCAAATCAAAAGGGGTTACACTTTTAAAGGTAATTCATTCTCTCATGTTCATTTGTTTTATTTTGCTTCTCCAACCCCCTAAACTCTTTTTATTTATTTATTTTGTAACAAAACCAGTATATTAAATATGCTAGGATGTTGTTATAATATTTATTCAATCTACACTCCCACACAACTACATCAAATGGTTAAATAACATACGGTTTCTGTGGATGGCGAAATTCTGCCTCCCGAAACGATGATTGTTCAATACACATTTAATACCTTCAAAGGTGGCCATTATGATGTAACTATTTTTATATATGATATATAATATGTTTATGTTTTCCTTAAGCTTCTGTTTTTTTCATTTTGATCATACCTTTATGGTTTCCATTATGGGTAAACGCGATATCTTCATTTAAGGAAGTGCGGACTACCGCCCGCTCAAAGTGATTTGATTCGTTAAATACCATACGTGGGACGTATAAAGGATGTAACTATGATATTATATATGATATTATACTGGAATTATAATATACCTTTATATCATTATTATTCAATTCTATAAAATACGAAATAGAAATGAAAGTAGCGTTCATGCGTACGTACGGCTTACCGTCTCCATGAACGGTGCATTTCATTTCTTACCTCTAAATGATTATATAATGTTATAAATGCATGAATGTACTGGATATATATGACATATATTATATCTAAATCATGAATACAATTCTGGATATAATAAACATTTGACCACACGAACAACATGTAATTGTAAGAAGTCCAATTTCGACTTAAGAACCAAATATCGGCAAAACAAATATTATTAACTTAAATGATTACATAATGTTTATGACATGGTAATAAGTGATATAAAAGGAATAAATAACTTGAAAAATGTTCTTAAGGAAGTAGAAATTAACTCAAGTTTATTATTCAGGAGATTAAAGAACGATCGAGTCAAGTCGGACCCGAGGTAAGGGATCCTACAACTCTCTTTCTTTTTAAGTACATTCTTTTATGTAATTTCTTTTAAGCTCATCTTTCTTATGATTGGGATGTTATTTTATATTACTCCTACTTTAATTTTTATGTTCATGTGATGAGAGACCCTATTCTCTCTCATCAATCCTTTTGGAAGTTTTATGTGGCGCCGTTAGGCTGCCGAGTTTTCGTAAGGGATTTTTCATCTCACTTTTATCCCCGTGAGATTTATGCTACATTTGCCACAATTTCCTTTGAGTGGTGTATGTACTGCCCATTATTCTACTCTTTGTGTAATATACTTTCGTTTATGAGTATTTACATCAATGATTTATTGCCCTTCTTTCATGGGGTGTATGTTTTGAAAGATACCCAAGTCGGTAAGGGAACCTTTCACCCTCCTCTTTTTAAAAGACTTCTTTTATTGGGTCTTTAATTTACATATTTTTATGTTGGGATATGTTCTCATATATCCTTAATGATGTAAATTTTGTGTCCAAGTGATGAGATACTCTTTTTATCTCTCATCAACTCATTTTGATGTGACGCCGTTAGGCTGTCAAGGGAACTTCTTAACCCAATTTCGATTTCTTTGGGTTCAACTTGTAGTAATTGAATATGTCATCCATTGAATATGTGTGAATGACCTTTTATTGTTTTACACTTAATATCCACTTATATTGGGTGTATATATATTTGTCACACATATTTTTGAGATTTATTTGTCCTTAATTTAAGGATACCTTCTTTATAAGGGATTTCATCACATTTGACATTTCTATTGAGGGTTCATTGTTGTTATGCACCAATTCACTCTTATATGGTGTATATACTGTCCTTTGGAGTATTATTTCATGAATCCTTTTATTCTCATGGTATTATGAAGTTCTGACTAAATGTTATTCCTCAATTATTGTATTCAAGTGTCTCTAATTTTGGTGAAACCCCTTTTACCAGAATATCGTTTTAAATGTTTTAATTATTTGTTCTTATTAATATCCATGTTTTCAAAATGGTTTTAAGGATTTATTTATATGGATACTAATGGTTTAAAATGTTAAAAGCTTCAAGGTGGTATGGGACTTTGTCTCAATCTCCTTTCGTTGAGGCATATTTTATTTTATACACAACTTTCTTTTATATGGTGTATAAACCCCTTTGACTTTTACGTTTATTCAAAAGGAATCTTTTTTACGAAGCGTTTACTAAATGACAAAAGGGAATGTTTTTGACGTACGTATGCGGAGACAATGACTTCTCCGCCGTCGTGACCGTTATTTGAGTTTCGGCTTCCTCTACAAGCCATACCTTTTTTTTAAACGAAAAATAAATACCATGTTTTACTTTGGTATTGAAAATGGCTTTCATAATGTTTTTATTATATCAATGTGTTGTATTGATATCTCGTGATTTAAATGTGGAAATGTTATGTTTCCTTTATGCATGTTTTATGTGATATGATTATGTTATGGTTCTTGGGCATTATTATGAAGACGGGAGGTTCCGTGATAAACTAAGGGCGGGTGAGCCCGTTATAGCTCTCCAATGCATTGGGTAACGCAAAGGAGTGAAACGTTAAGGTTTCTCCGAAGAGATTTTAGGGAATATACTGTGATGGGTATTCCAAACGTAACCAAGAGGGTTACTCCCTATGTAAGAATGTTATGAATGCCTCAAGTTACCTTTATGTCTTTTGATTTCTATGATTTATTCATGATTTGATGAGGTAGGTTAAAGTGCCTATGTTTTATGGGTAAATTATGATTTCATTCTTCTTTATATATGAACTCATGTTTCCTTTCCATATTTTTATATCCCTTACTGAGCTTTTTATGCTCATCCCATGTTTTTGAAATGTTTTTCAGGTCAAGGGAAAGGTACATGATAAGATGATAGAGTCAAGGATGTGTTAAGAAAGAATCCATGTTTTATTTTCAATATGTTTCTGTTGATGGGAAGAATGAATACGGTCTTTTATGTAACCACTTTGTTTAAATGTGGAATGTAATGCAAGTTTCATGATCTAATTCTCTAAAACTCTAAACCTGAAAAGATCCTCAATGTGTAATCTTGTAATAACTCAAGATTAAGTAAGGTTTAAGGCTGGGGCCTTATAGTTGGTATCAGAGGTCGGTTTAGATAACTTTAGAGGTTAGGGTATTCTCTAAGCACAAGTGACATTACCATAATGGTTAGGATTTCAGAAAGAGTACTAGTTTTAGATAAAGTGAATGAGAAGGTATATATTAGTTTTTATCTTACTCATTAGTACATGATGGTTATATTGATATACTCACACTGACCTTTTTGGTTTTAGTAAATGGCTGGATCTAGCAGGCACCAATGTGACAATGGGTTTGAAGGAAACTGTGGTGGTTCTCTGATTAAGAGACTGGATGAGATGGGGGATTCAATGAGGATTCTCATGGTTGTTCTAAACCAACTATCAAGGAGTCATGATCAACCACTTCAACCTTGGTGAGTTCTCTAATGCATCATGTACGAGATGGCCAACTCGATGTGGAAATTCAGGTAATAATTATTAAGGTAACCATTAGGGTTTATATGATCCTTACTTTTGAGGTAATTATGGGTTATTATATGTTATGATGGAAAATGAAAGGCATGAGATAAACTTGAGGTTAAAATATGTTATGATCATCTTTGAAGATTTTATCTCATTTTGGGGATTGTTTTAAGAATTATATAGTTTTCAAAAAAGGACAACACGCAGACTGTGTGACATCCCGTCGTGTCGGATAAAGCTGCGGGAATCGATCCCACAACCAAAGTGCGACTGGTATTTATCACCTACCACTGGACTACGTGAAGTCCCTGGTTAGTTTGACTGATTCTTTTTGGTTATATGATTTTATGAATTAAGTGTAAGTTGATTTTGGGTTATTTATGGAAATGATTAACCTATCATGGAGGATATGTGATTAGGTTAATTACCTTTCAATACGAGACTTTAGGAGCAACTGATGTTTTTTGGAGATAAATGTTACGATTTAACTTGGAAGACTATGTGACTAAATCCTTCGAATATTTGGGTTTCAATCTTATATTGGTTTACTTTGAAGAATTTTATGGACAAATTGTTTATCGGATGGTCCTCGTTGAACTTTGGGTTTTGTTGGAAAAATTTTGGAGATTAAGCATGGATTTTTTTTTAATGGGTTATCGTTTTCTGGATTATATGACCTTGTACTAACCTTTTTGGTTTTGGTTCTGGTTAAAGCCTAAAGACATAGGATGTACATAGTTCTCTTTTGTGGATTAGGTGATTCTCTAGAAGTTGATTATAGTACTCTTAGTGCGAACAAGTCTCCCTAAATACTCGTCTTTTGGAAAAAAAAATATGAGTTTGATTAAGGAATCTAGTAAAAGTTGAAAGTCAACATGATAAGTGATTATGTTTCCTTATGAATAAATTCCTCAATAAAAAGTTACTTAAAACAAAAATGTTGTCTATTAACTTTTCCTAATGGGGAATCGAATACCGTTTAACCCATCACAAGTTTGTGATTTTCTCGTGGTTAACTTTCTCCTAAACGTGTTTTCTATCACTCTCCATCAGAACATGACCCTTTGTTTTTTCCTCCATGTCCATATTTTCATACTTGGAATCCTATTATGGGTTAACTCGGGTGACCTCTGTGCTTATCTTTCTTTATTTTAAAGTGGTTGTTTTACCGACTCTTCTTCCGATGCGGGACTTTCAAGGATGTTTCCAAGCGCAATTTTAAAATTGCGAGGACACAATTCCCAAAAGGGGGGAAGGATGTAACACCCCAGGTAAATAAAGAATAGACATTTTCATATTTATCCATATTTGTGAATAAAATATTAATATGACTTTAAAGGGGATGCAATGCTCGATGGCGTACCCAACACGCAACAACGAGTTTCTTGGGAATCTTAGGTTGCACTCTAATAATAAAATAATATTATTTTAAATAGTAGTTAACATGTAGCCGTTGTATTGGCGGGAATGGATAGAAATAACTAAAATATGATTATATATGTTTTTTTAATGTTTTTTACATTTATCCAATAAAAGCTAAAGGCTTAAAATACGGAAAGAAATCAATTCTAGGCTGTTATACCCTAATTTTCACTAAAGGTTCACTTATCACCTTTTGATGGCGAACTGTCATTAAATATAGTTTTGATCACTCTTATACATTATTTTGGACCAAATAAAACTCTTCTTTAGAATTTGGACATCAAAATTTACTTTGTGTAAATTTTTGGTATCTTTCTGATAAAGTTCATTTTTTTAATGAATAGTGTAAAATGTTGTATTTTAATTCAAAACCTCTTTTTAATCTAATTTATTTATATGATTAGATTATCTTTTGAATTGGTTTTAAAGTGAAATTAGAATATATTTTTACCATTTAATCCAATGGTGGTCATTGGAATTAATTTCACTTTGAAATTAGACTTAAACTGGTGTCAATCTTTTGATACTTACTGTTTTATAAAAACACGCTCTTTGCTCTGACAGCGGGAATTAATTATTAAATTAATTAATGTGACTTATATGTTTTGAATTTTGTAAAATAGACTTCATTTTTGAATTCGGAATATCAAAAATAGCTTAGGGTGAATTTTTGGTAATTTTCTGAAAAACTTCAATTTTTGATGAATAGTGAAACCACTAAGTGGTAATTATAAAAGCTGATTTTTCGTTTAAATGAAATTTTACCACTTATGTGTTTCGAATTTCAAAAATCCGACATACATGGTTGTCATTAAGAAGTAAAATGTGGTTCAATGGGATAAAAATAATTTTTTGGTGAATAGTAACATATTATGTTTTTAATCGCGTTTAGTGGTAATTAGTGTAGTTTAAGGTAAAAATAATGCTTTAATAAAATGAAATGAACTTGACACATGTCCCAACCTCATTGGTTGTGTCATGGCCGACCATGACAAGCCATGGGTAAACTTGGGGACCCCATGGATCCACTTTTGTTGGGAAATGACATAAATTACTTTTTATTTAATGTTAAAGTGAAAATGACACAAACATAATATGTTTTACGAAAACAATTTTTAAGTGGGGTTATACAAGTCCAAGTTTTGATTATAAATAGTCATTGGAAAGATAAAAAGATTTCATACATCATAGTAATTTTTTTATAATTTTGAGACATTAAATAAATTAAATTATTTATGACATCATAATGATGCAGTGATGACATCATTATTTAACGATTAAAATAAAATGGAAAGATAATGTAAAATCTATGAACTAAACATGTCCAAAACCAATTGGATGAGTGGATTTAGATTCCTTATCACCTTATCCAAGAATTATATCAATGTGGGACCTTTTGAAACCGAAACACATTTTCAAATAAAGTAATATTTCTTACTTTCCAAAAGTGCCCCTCCTCTCCTCTTATAAAAGGCCCCACCTCTACCTCTTTTCCCACACTCCTCAAGCCTTTGGCTCGGCCAACCCCTGCCCATTTACTCTCCCCACATCCCTCTCCTCATCCTAGAGGATTACCTTTGGTCAGAATCTTTTCAAAGTAAGCCTTTAGGCTCAAATCAAAAGGGGTTACACTTTTAAAGGTAATTCATTCTCTCATGTTCATTTGTTTTATTTTGCTTCTCCAACCCCCTAAACTCTTTTTATTTATTTCTTTTGTAACAACACCAGTATATTCAATATACTAGGATTTTGTTATAATATGTATTCGAGCTACACTCCCACACAACTACATCAAATGGTTAAAGAACATACGGTTTCTGTGGATGGCGAAATTCTACCTCCCGAAACGATGATTCTTCAATACACATTTAACACCTTAAAAGGTGGCCATTATGATGTCACTATTTTTATATATGATATATAATATGTTTATGTTTTCCTTAAGCTTCTGTTTTTTTCATTTTGGTCATACCTTTATGGTTTCCATTATGGGTAAACGCGATATCTTCATTTAAGGAAGTGCGGACTACCGCCCCCTCAAAGTGATTTGATTCGTTAAATACCATATGTGGGACGTATAAAGGATGTAACTATGATATTATATATGATATTATACTGGAATTATAATATACCTTTATATAATTATTATTCAATTCTATAAAATACAAAATAGAAATGAATGTAGCGTTCATGCGTACGTACGGCTTACCGTCTCCATGAACGGTGCATTTCATTTCTTACCTATAAATGATTTTATAATGTTATAAATGCATGAATGTACTGGATATATATGACATATATTATATCTAAATCATGAATACAATTCTGGATATAATAAACATTTGACCACACGAACAACATGTAATTGTAAGAAGTCCACTTTCGACTTAAGAACCAAATATCGGCAATACAAATATTATTAACGTAAATGATTACATAATGTTTATGACATGGTAATAAGTGATATAAAATGAATAATGAACTTGAAAAATGTTCTTAAGGAAGTATAAATTAATTCAAGTTTATTATTCAGGAGATTAAAGAACGATCGAGTCAAGTCGGACCCGAGGTAAGGAATCCTACAACTCTCTTTCTTTTTAAGTACATTCTTTTATGTAATTTCTTTTAAGCTCATCTTTCTTATGATTGGGATGTTATTTTATATTACTACTACTTTAATTTTTATGTTCATGTGATGAGAGACCCTATTCTCTCTCATCAATCCTTTTGGAAGTTTTAAGTGGCGTCGTTAGGCTGCCGAGTTTTCGTAAGGGATTTTTCATCTCACTTTTATCCTCGTGAGATTTATGCTACATTTGCCACAATTTCCTTTGAGTGGTATATGTACTGCCCATTATTCTACTCTTTGTGTAATATACTTTCTTTTATGAGTATTTACATCAATGATTTATTTCCCTTCTTTCATGGGGTGTATGTTTTGAAAGATACCCAAGTCGGTAAGGGAACCTTTCACCCTCCTCTTTTTCAAAGACTTCTTTTATTGGGTCTTTTAATTTACATATTGTTATGTTGGGGTATGTTCTCATATATCCTTAATGATGTAAATTTTGTGTCCAAGTGATGAGATACTCTTTTTATCTCTCATCAACTCATTTTGATGTGACGCCGTTAGGCTGTCAAGGGAACTTCTTAACCCAATTTCGATTTCTTTGGGTTCAACTTGTAGTCATTGAATATGTCATCCATTTAATATGTGTGAATGACCTTTTATTGTTTTACACTTAATATCCACTTATATTGGGTGTATATATATTTTTCACACATATTTTTGAGATTTATTTGTCCTTAATTGAAGGATACCTTCTTTATAAGGGATTTCAACACATTTGACATTTCTATTGAGGGTTCATTGTTGTTATGCACCAATTCACTCTTATATGGTGTATATACTGTACTTTGGAGTATTATATCATGAATCCTTTTATTCTCATGGTATTATAAAGTTCTGACTAAATGTTATTCCTCAATTATTGTATTCAAGTGTCTTTAATTTTGGTGAAACCCCTTTTACCAGAATATCGTTTTAAATGTTTTAATTATTTGTTCTTATTAATATCCATGTTTTCAAAATGGTTTTAAGGATTTATTTATATGGATATTAATGGTTTAAAATGTTAAAAGCTTTAAGGTGGTATGGGACTTCGTCTCAATCTCCTTTCGTTGAGGCATATTTTATTTTATACACAACTTTCTTTTATATGGTGTATAAACCCCTTTGACTTTTACGTTTATTCAAAAGGAATCTTTTTTACGAAGCGTTTACTAAACGACAAAAGGGAATGTTTTTGTCGTACGTATGCGGTGACAACGACTTCTCCGCCGTCGTGACCGTTATTTGAGTTTCGGCTTCCTCTACAAGCCATACCTTTTTTTAAAAAAAAATAAAAATAAATACCATGTTTTACTTTGGTATTGAAAATGGCTTTCATAATATTTTTATTATATCAATGTGTTGTATTGATATCTCGTGATTGAAATGTGGAAATGTTATGTTTCCTTTATGCATGTTTTATGTGATATGATTATGTTATGGTTCTTGGGCATTATTTTGAAGACGGGTGGTTCCGTGATAAACTAAGGGCGGGTGATCCCGTTATAGCTCTCCAATGCATTGGGTAACGCGAAGGAGTGAAACGTTAAGGTTTCTCCGAAGAGATTTTAGGGAATATACTGTGATGGGTATTCCAAACGTAACCAAGAGGGTTACTCCCTACGTAAGAATGTTATGAATGCCTCAAGTTACCTTTATGTCTTATGATTTCTATGATTTATTCATGATTTGATGAGGTAGGTTAAAGTGCCTATGTTTTATGGGTAAATTATGATTTCATTCTTATGTATATATGAACTCATGTTTCCTTTCCATATTTTTATATCCCTTACTGAGCTTTTTATGCTCATCCCAAGATTTTGAAATGTTTTTCAGGTCAAGGGAAAGGTACATGATAAGATGATAGAGTCAGGGATGTGTTAAGAAAGAATCCATGTTTTATTTTCAATATGTTTCTGTTGATGGGAAGAATGAATACGGTCTTTTATGTAACCACTTTGTTTAAATGTGGAATGTAATGCAAGTTTCATGATCTAATTCTCTAAAACTCTAAACCTGAAATGATCCTCAATGTGTAATCTTGAAATAACTCAAGATTAAGTAAGGTTTAAGGCTGGGGCCTTATAATATATTTGTTTTTTCCTCTCATAATATGTTATATCATTATTTTATTGATTATATCATCATAAACTTTTTGGTTTTAGAAAGTTTCTAGATCAAGCATAGAAATATATAAAACTGGATGCGAAGGAAATTGGAGTGGTTGTTTGAATGAGAAACTAAATGTAATGGAAGATATAGTGAGAAATCTTATGTATATACTTCCCAAGATATCCATAGTGATGATTGAGAACCTAAACCTTGGAGATTACCCTAAATCATCAAATATCAAATAAATGAAGCCTCTTGGATGTTAAGTGATACTGATCACAAAGGTAAATATATTCAATGACCTAAGGGTCATGAATGTAGAAAGAATAACCTAGAAAAATGTATTAATAGTATGGGAAGATGTTTTTTATATGGTATTGGAGGTCATAAAAGGAAAAAATTAAGAATTAAGTTATCTCCATAAAGGGGAAATGAGTTCTTCCTAAGGTATTAATTTAATATTTCAAATGTGTGGATAATGGTTATTATGAAAATCATTATCCTATGGTGAAGGCTCATTAATGGGATCTAAAATACTGTAAAAATATCTTTTTGGAAATACCTAATTCCATTACTATAGAATATGTGAAAACTATAAATGAAAAATGAATGATTTGGATTATTACATGGATTATGTTTTCAAATTATTGAATCTTATAACATGAATTGTATTTTTTTAGAATATTAGTATTAAAGAATAATATTCAAAATCATAGTTATAGATTAAAAGAATGCTAAATGATTAATGTGTCTATATATATGGGATTGAAGAGTTATGGTATATTTTAGGATGATCATAAGTTTAAAATTATTAATACTCTTCTTTTGATAAGATTAATTTGTAGGACTTATATTTAGTTTTGATTGATCTTTGAGGTATATAAAACCCTTAGGATTATCATATGAAAAAAACATTTTGATGAATAATGCTATATTCATTTTTTAGACCAATGTTTGAAGGTATGGATAACCATTAATATTTGTATGTCTATTTATTTTAAGGTAATTATGGGTTATTAAAATTTTTGGTGTGAAAAATGAATGGTATGAGACAACCATTTTGGTTAAAAAAATTAATTTAATATTGAATATATTAAGGTTATTTTTGAGAATTTTTATCACATTTCTAGAAATTTTATAATGATTATATTAATATAGTTTTCTAAATATGAAAACTTGTATGCCAGAAGACAACCTATCACATCCAGAATGGATGTGAGGCTTGAACCCATGACCGAAGGGTGATAAGGGCGCGTCACCTACCCCTAGCATAAGTGATGCTATGATTACTATGATATTGTTTCTATTTATTTAAATGATCTTAAAAATACAAGTTAAGTTAATATTTTTGAAAATAAGTTTTATTATATAAATAACAATTAAATTTAATGTTATTTAGTGATTATGTGATTAATTTTATTTCATAGAAAATTTCACTATTTTGGGAACATTATATAATTAAAGTAAAAATACTATTATCTGATTTTATTATAGGAGTCAATCTTTTTTGTGGAATATATGATTTTAAAGTTTATTTATATTGATATTAATTTTCTATGTAAATTATTAGAATATCATAGAGATTATATGATTGAGTCATATACTTTGTTGAATGATATATTAAGAGTTATTGATGTTATTTGGAGATAAATGATTAATTAGTAGAAGAAGACTATATGATCAAATGCATTTTATTTTTGGGTTTTAATTTTAGTTAGGAATGTTATGAGGAATTTTAAGGATAGTCATTTATTAAATGATCAATGTTGAACTTTGTTTATTACTATATTATTTTTTAAATTAAATTAGTTTTTCTTTATATAAATGTTAATTAGTTTTTGGAAATATATTTTCCCTTTGTAACCATTTGGTTTTTATTAATGTATATAGATAGAAAGAATATATTGTTACCTTTTTTTGGGTGATGTGATCCATTATAAGTTTATTATAGTTCTTTATGATTGAAAAATTCATCTTGAATACTCATTATTTGGACCAGAAGATTATTTTGTGGTCGAAATTGATTAAAATTTGAAATTCTTTTTTACAAGTAAGTGTATTTCATTATTTTCTGTGTTTAGGAAGTTAAATAATTCCTCAAATTTACAAAAATTATTTTCAAATAAATTTTTTTATCTTTTTTTACTTTTCTTATCGAAAACTCCATAGCCATTTAACCCATTACATAGTTACAGTTTTGTTATGGTTAACTATCTCCTATCCACATTATTTATCACATTCTATTAGACTTTCGAAGTTATGTTTTTCAACTATATCCATGTTTTCACTTCCCACTAATGTTATCCTATTTTGAAACCAACTATGTTTTATTCAGGATGACCTTCATACTTACCATTCTCTCTATTCAAGAGGATTTTTTATTGGCCCTATTTACGATGTGAGTTTTCAATGAAGTTATTTTGAAAAGTAAAACCCTAGTTACCATATCTGATTTCAAATTGGGAGGTTGAGTTTTCATAAATGGAAAATAACATAATATTCCTACATTTTAAAAAGAAATAATATGCTAAATAGAGTACAAGATACTCAAAACCAAGCTTAAACGAATAATGAATTATATTATTTAAATGTGGTTTTTATTATATATAAAGTAAAATAATGATAATAAATAGTATTAACTTTATTGTGAAATATAATTTTGTCCATCCCATTTCTAATGTATTAATTACTCATTTTTATATAAGTTCCCTCTTTTTAATGGTCATTTTATTCTTAAAATACCATTTTCTTAAAAAATTGGTTTTCATTCGTTTTATTATCAAATATTATGATTAATTTTTTGAAATTTTGAAAAATATATTTGGAAAAACTGGTTTTCTTTTTATAAATAATCATGTCAAAATTATCTTAGTGTGAATATTTGATATTCTATTGAAAATATTGGTTTTTCAATGAATAGTGAAAAATACCTATTTTTATAAAAATATTATATTTAATTTTTATGAATTTAAAAAGTCAAAATATATTTTGAATTAGTTTTATAAACTAATTATTTCCTTTTTATACAATTATTATTTTCTAAATATATTTTATAATTGAATTTTGTATGAAATCATTTTATATTTTAAAAGATCATTTTTCAGAAAAGCATTTTGTTGTCATGTTTGGAAAGTTTGATTTAAAATTAAAATCTGATAATTATAAGTTTTTAATTTTTAAAAATGGATTCCATATTTTTAATTAAAGGGAAGAAATTTGTTATATAGTTCCATTTTATTGAAAATTAATAGTAATGTTAGTAATTTTGGTTACTTCAGTTAAGGGTATATTAGGTATTTAAGGGTTAAAAATAAATTGATGAAGACTATACAGTGACTCCTATACTTGCTGAAATTTTATTTTATGTGTCCATTTAGTATATAATAATTAAATATTTACTTATATGTCCTTTTTTCAATTTAGGTATGATTATGACCCTTATAATATTTTATGTATTGAAAAGTCTAAAATGTCACACACTTGTTTTTAGTAATTATAATATTTTTTTATCAAGGGTATTAAAAGAGGATATAGTTAATTATAAATATTGAGATGAAATTAAAATTACAGATCTTCTTCATTTAAAATTATTTTAAATTTTTTAGTAAATAAAAATTTAAATCAAATTCTTACACAACACTAATGCAATAATTATTCAATTAATTTAAATATTAAATAAATGATATTAAAAATATTAAAATTATTTTAATTTGAGATAAATAATGTGACCATTGAATTTTATTCATGAATATCATATATTAGTTATGTAATTTTTTTTAAATATAACTTATTTTTTTAATTTATTAATGTCCAAGTAATGAATAGTAATACAAATTGAAAGTATTTATATTTTATAATAAATAATATTTTAGAAAGTGTTATAAAATTTATAAAAATATTATATCCATCCAAGTGATTAGGAAATATTTTATAATATCAACCATGGAATATTTATATTACTTTTTCCTATTTATAGTAACTATCTTCACCCTCAATGAGTAAAGATCTTTGTTGTCATAGTTACTGTAAAAGGGGTTAATGAGGGTTTAAAACCAAACAATAAGGGTATAAACATAGTAAGAGATTAGAAAAATTTTATTTTATGCATTTATATCACTCCTTATTCATTCTATATTTTAAATAAATCAGTTTGGACCAATTTTTTGATAAAAATTAATTTATTTTAATTTTATATTTTGTGACATTCCATGAATACCCCTCCGCTCTCTAATAATAGGACATCTCTCCTTTTCTATACTTAAAACATAAAGAAACAACTTTTTTGACCAATATATATAAAAATAACTTCCTAGAATACATACCCTCATTCAATTGGTCTTGTTTTAGCTAGAATACCATCCTTATAAGGATTAAAGATTCAATTAAAGAATATTTTCCAAAGAACATATATAGTTTGAACAGTATGTTTTAGTTTTAGTTATTCATACATCCAATTAAAATATTAATTAAACATTATAAAAGAAAATATTAGCACACTATCTATACTAATATTTAATTATTTTAATTTAATAACCTATATCCAACTCTGTCCTTCATCAAAACGGATAGGAATTGATCATTCATGTGTAAGGTGGACTACCACCTAACGAACTGATATAATTCATTTTCTATCAACATTTCTCATGACTAGTTATAATGATGAAATTAATATTAACATATGATATTAATTACATATTTATCATCCTTATAAGGAAATATATATTTACCTTCTCACCTTTAAATTCATTAGAAAATGATAACGTTGTTTATGCTTATGTGTGGACAACCACCTCTACCAAGCGATGTGGTTAATTTTTCTTCACCAGATCACATATATGAAATATATAGGTATATTTAAATAAATATTTAGATATTTTTTAAATTATTATCATTTTATAAAGATAAAATAATTTTCAAATTCTTTCTATAATACAATTGAAAAATGGAAACGTTATGCATGCATACGTATGGGAAACTGTCTCCATGAATATAACGTAGTTCATTTTTCATAACCATATTTAATGATTGGTTTTAAATATAGGATTGATTTATAAAAGTGATAATTATTTCATGATTATTATTTTTTATATTATTTAATAATATCCACTTTGATCATTTTTTATTTACAAAAACAGTTTTGGACTTATGAAATGAATATCATCAAACCATGTCGCGTGAATTTAAATAATTAAATATAAAATGGTAATATAAATAATTAAATGAATTATAAAAATGAAAATGGTTCATAATAAAGTAAATTATTATCTTAATTTAATTATTTAGGAAGATAAATAACTTGAATGATGAGTCAAATTTAAGGTAAGAGACACTTTTTTAAAATATACTTTTAGTATTTCCTTATAAAAATCATTTCATATTTAGAATTTTAAATTTATATTATATGATGTATTTATATAGATATAAGTGGTTTTTAAGTTAAAATTTATTTTTATATTGAATTTCATTAAAAAAATCAAAAGGTATTTTTTATTGAATGTTTTAATATCCATTACCAAAAGTCAAAAATGAATGTTCTATTTTAATGTATATGATGAAAAAAAAAATTCCTACTACAATAAGCTTTATTTTATGTTTGGAATCCTTAATAAGATTCTATGTTTTCTTCAAATATAATCCATATTTCCCTTTAATCTGGTAATTATTGTTTTGAAAATTTGGTTTTAATTAACAAGGATATACCAATATATGAAAAAATTTTCTTATGGGGGAAAATTTTATTTTAAAAAATATATGTTTTTATGTGTTATGATTATGTTATGGTTCATGTAAATTGGGTATATTGTTGTTTGGATCCTCTAAATAATAAGGTTGGGCAAGCCCATTATAATAAAGGGGTGGAGTTAAATTATTAGTGTTCTCCTATAATATTATGGAAATATATTGTGATGATTATTCCAAGTATAACCATGAGGGTTATTTCTTGTGTAATTGTGATAGTTACTCAACGTATAACCATGATTGTTATTGCATGTGTATGTAATAATTATACCGTAAGATTCCTATATTATTTATCTATTATTTTTATGGTGTTTTATATAAATCTTATGAATTCACAAGGTAAAGGAAAGTATATTCTACATTAGAAGGTTAAAAATTTAACATTATGAAATGAAAGTTATTATGAGTTATTTATGAATTAAAATAATCCTTATGAGTTTTATCTGGTGTAACAAGACCATTAAACTATTTTATACATTTGGATGTTAATCCATATATCATATTCTGAAGTTGAAAAATAACCACTGGATCTAGGTTACTTGATTTTGGGTGTTATAGTGGGTATCAAATGAAGTTTAGTATATTCCTCGGAAACTAGATTTAGGAAAACATATTTTAGATAACATAATATTATAAAATAACCTCAGGATAAGTATAAGTTTAAGACAATATCATAATGTTTATGTAAAGTCAATAATATATGTTTTTCCTAGAAAATACATCCTTATAAGGATATTTGAAAGTTGATACAGTTCAGGCATAGATGATCATACTCGTAAAAACTATGAATATGTTGGTTTGGTTATTTTCTATATTTTCACTTGTGCACAATGAGTGGGTATAAATCTATACTTTCATCTAGAAAATACTAGGGGATATTCTTTGGTTAATTTATATACTATTCCAAACCCATTATGAATTATTTTAAAATATGTTTATTATTTTAGGATATTTCCAAAGATACTGGGGTTATGATTTTGAAATTAGTTATGTAAAAATTATCAATTTTTTTATGTGTTACACTATATTTAGAATTATAATTTAAAATTTTATGAGACAATTCAATATATTCCATTGTTTATAAATGGTGTCTATCAAAATAAATTTATACCATATTAGTGCGTATAATATATTTAGCGATTTACCTCTTAAGAAAGATATTTAATCTCAAGATAGATCTAGGGTTAGAAGAGAATTAATTATAACTATATTGGGGTAACTAACTCAGGTTATGACCAATAACCTTTCCCATGTATAGTATCATGCTTTTCCACAATATGGTGTAATAGTTTTAGACTATTTCATGAATCAAAAACCTTCATCATTTAAGGGATATACTAATCCATTAATGAATAAGAAATGTATCAAGTACACGTATAAGATATTTACTTCCATAGGATTTAATGAAAGAGATAAATTTATCATAATAACTTATCATATTAAATGAGATATTAATAAATGGTGTCCAATGATCCAAAATACTAATGATTTGGATGGAATAAATAGTATGGTTTATAATACATTTAAGGATATATTATTCAAAAAATAATTTCTTCATGAACAATGAGATTATATGGATATTAAATTCTTTATTTTTTTGAAAAATGATGTTGAACATGTTACTAAATATAAAGTTAACTCTCAAGGATACAAACTCATTTAGTGTATTTTATAAAAAATAAAAGAATTAATATTGTTCATTTATTTGATGGGATAAAGTATATAATTAAAAGGGAATTAGTCTCTCTAAAATTTTTAATATATAAGGGTATACTACCAAGTACTATGAAGATAGAAAAAAAATTCTCCAAGCCTTATTTTTTCTTGGAAAAATGACGAAATTTTAAAACTCATGAAAAGGAATTATGGAAAATGGTAATAGAGGAACTATAAAAATTCTAACTTGTAATAAATGTGGAATAAAAAATCCGGGAAATTCATGAAGGGAATGAAATTTTTCTTTAAGTGTCGAGTGAAATTCCAATAGGATTGTGATAGAAAATATATTAAAGAATATTCCACTGATAAATACATCAAATTTTAAAAGATTGGGAATTATTTAAATAAATTCTCTAACAATTAATGGAATTTTTAAAAGAAAATTCCAAAGGAGTAAATCCATCCATATGAAATCACTATAGTTGATGTTGAAGTTCGTAATGATTTAGTGTAAGGTGCATTTATAGTATCATCAAATTTAGATAGTGATTTTTTCAATTATGGGAGTTATAATTTTTTATGTATTCATTAATTTTCAATAAAGTTAGATATTTCTTCAAAACCTAAAAAATGTAGTTGTCATGAAACAATGCTAGTGAAAATATTATTGTAATAAGAATATTTCACTCAGTTTCCATCAGAAAGCATAGACTTTCACTATTTGAGGACATTTTCATAATACATATAGTTACCCTTGAAGTAATCCTTGGAATGATTGGATTTAAAATTATAATATGAAAAATAATTTTTGGGAGTATGATATTATGATTTTTGATGGAGATATGGAATCCATGGTCTTCATATGGGACACTATATAATCTAAATCATTTCTGAATTCAACAATAATAAATATTATTAATGAAACTATTTGAGAAGAATAAAACCCCACCTTTTTAATTGGAAAGTTATCCCTAGTGTAGAGGATGTACCAATTGTAAAGGAATACATTGTTGTTTTTTTCGAACAACAATATGGAAACTGACTGG
The DNA here is from genome assembly GCA_963277665.1 of Viscum album. Taxonomy (NCBI): domain Eukaryota; kingdom Viridiplantae; phylum Streptophyta; class Magnoliopsida; order Santalales; family Viscaceae; genus Viscum; species Viscum album. The sequence goes on from OY728128.1 coordinate 846,997,954, forward strand.
AGCATGATGTTGAGTTTTCTATTGATATTACCCTTGATGAAAAACATATATCTGAGACTCCCTTCAAGATATCCATAGTGGAATTAGTGTAACTAAAAAAATAACTATAATATTTTTATGATAATGGATTTATACTCCTCGATGTTTCACTATGGGGAGACATTATTATTTTTTTAAGAATAAATCTTGGTATATTAGGTTGTGTAGTGATTATTTGTAAATCAATGACATTAATATAAAGGAAAAGTATCTTATTACCCATTTTGATGACTTATGGTATCAACTTCATGGATCCAATTATTTTTAAAATATTTCTCTTCATTATGTGTTTCATAAAATGAATGTAAATAAGGATGATATGAAAAAGATATCATTTATTATGTGGTATAGACATTATGTATTTATAGTAATTCCTTTCAGATTGACTAATGTAACCTCTATTTTTATAAAACTGATGAATAAAGTATTCAATGATTATCATGATAATTTCATTATGGTATTTATTTATAATTTCTTAATATACTCTAAAATATATTAATATTATATGATTCATTTTCATATCACTCCTAATACTCTCATAAATAAGTATTTATATGGACAATTTAGAAAATGTGAGTTTTGAATTTAATAAGGGTCTATTTTTCATATTGTATCTAAGGATGGAATATCATTTGATAATTAAAATAAATATTTAGTTTTGGAATTATCAATGCTAATGAATATAATCTAGTTCTGTAATTTCCTTGGATTATTAGGTTAATATAAATTATTAGTTCAAAATTTTGGTTAATTAGTTAACCTGTTAACCAAGTTGGCACATAAAGAGGTTAAGTTCATATATTCAAAATAAGATACGTTAACATCTGAAGAAGTAAATAGTATATTGGTTAATTTTCTAATATTCACTTTATGACCAGGAAGGAATGGATTTCTAAAATATAGTGATGCATCATTGAAAGGACTTGGATATATATTTATGTAGAATGGTCAATTTGTTGATAAGTCATCAAGGTAGTAAAAGATTCAGGAATTATTTTCCCTACCATGATCGTGAGTTAGAATACATAATATTTACATTGAAAATATAGAATAATTACCTTTATAGTGAAGTATGTGAAATATATATAGATCACAAAATATATAAATACATCTTCTCATAGAAATACCTCTACAAGATTAAATTTCAATGGGTAGAACTACTTAAAGATTATCATTTCTCAATAAACAACCACCCGAGGAAGGAAAAAAGGTATTTGAAAATTTTATTAGGAAATATCTTGTTGTTTTTCATAAAATTAGGATTTCTATGGATCCAATACTCTTGGATTTAGTAAAGTTGAACAAGGGAATTTTTATGGAAGTGGAAACATCACATATATTAAAAATGATTTCCAAACCATCCTTATTAGAGAAAATATAAACTTCTTAATTGTATGATCAGATTATTTTAATGAAAATTAAGTTATGAATTATGGTAAGCTGGTATACCTCATCTATAAATATAGTATTTTGAAATCATTAAAGAGGGTATGTGTTTCATCCATTTCAGATCTGTGAAGATAATTATTAGACAAAGCTCATAACTCAAATTTATCTATAAACCATGGTTGCAAAAAATGTATTAGGATTTGAAGGAACACTATTGTTTGGATAATATAAAATGGAAAATAATCAAATATGTATCAATATATTTGGTTTTCAATTGGTAAAATATGAATGAAAACATTATAAAGGATTATAGAAACTACTTCTTATTCCTGTGTGAAAATGGGATGATTTTACTATAAAATTTGTAGTAGGATTGTAGAAGACTCCTAGAATGAATGATTCCATATGGTTTATTATTGATCATCATACCAATTAAAAATATTTCATTTTTATAAGGGAAGATCTACCTCTTGAATACCTCATGCAGTTATATATTAATAAATTTGTGAGCCTTTATGGTGAAACTATTTTGATTATGTCTAATCATGATATGTGTTTACATCAAAATTATTAAAGATTCTTCGTAAGGATCTTGATACCAAGATACATTTTAGAACCGCAAATCATCCAAAAAATAATTGGAAATATTAAAGGAGTATTATGATAGTATAAGTCACATTTAGGTCTTTTCCACTTAACATCCAAGGTAAGTGGGATCGGTATTTAATTTCGGTGGAATTAGTATATAATAATAGCTTCCATTTATGAATTCAAATGGAACCATATGAGGTTTTTTATGGAAAGAGTATTCATACGGTAACTTTTGGGGATAAAATTATTAAAAGAATACTTTATTTCTTGAATCTTTTTGAGTTGATAATAGTGAAATTGAATACTCTTCCGAATCATATTAAGGTAGCACCATGTAGACATAGAAATTGTGACGATATCCAAAGGAATGATTTAAAATTTAAAGTGGGAGATAATGTTTTATTAATAATATATCTATAGAAAGGTGTTATATGATTCAGAAAAAATGGAAACTAAATCCTTAGTATATAATTTTTTTTGAAATTTAAGAAAGAATCGGTGTTGGGGATTACCACATGGAAATTCCACCTAACCTCTCTATATTTCATGATGTTTCCATTATCTGTTTATAATGTAAGTACATGATATATCCAGTGGATTTTCGCACCTATATATAAATATAGTTTTAAATCTATTTTTCTTACTGTGAATATTTTATCTAGATTCTTAACAAAAGAGAAATAGTGTTATAGAATTAGGCGACTTGGATGGTAAATGAACTTTTGGAAAAATCCAAAGATAAAAGAGGTAAAATGGTAGACTAAATAAATTATAATAAATAACTAAATAAATATGTTCATGATGTGACATTATAGAATTTTAAAGTATTAAATTTTTGAAGGGGGTTCAAAGTAGCACCCATGATTCGATTATAGAAAGATTAACATTCTAAAGAAACAATAGTATAATACATATAGATTAATTAGAGAATATGATTAAAAACAGAATAATAAAATTTTATAAATTTAATTTGATGAATTTTTTTTAATTTTTTTGAATTAATCTTGTAAAAATTATGTTTGAGTGAATTTTTACGATTTCTTTGAAAAATAATGTTTATTTTTGGTGAGTACTGAAGGTGGACTACCACCTCACGAACTGATGTAATTCATTTTCTATCACCATGCATCATGACTAGTTATAATGATGAATTTAATATTAATATATGATATTAATTACAAATTTATCATCCTAATAAGTAAATATATCATTTACCTTCTCACCTATTTATTCATTAGAAAATGATAACGCCGTTCAAGATTACGTGTGGACAACCACCTCCACCAAGCGATGTGGTTAATTTTTCTTCACCAGATCACATAGATAAGATATATAGGTAAATTTAAATAAATAATTTTATATTTTTTAAATAATAATCATTCTCTAAAGATAAAATAATTCTTAACTTCTTTTTATAATGACCATTGAAAAATGAAAACGTTACTCATGCATATGTATGGAAAACTATCTCCATGAATATAATGTAGTTCATTCTTCATAACCATATTTAATGATTGGTTTTAAATATATGATTTAATTATAAAAGTGATAATTATTTCATAATTAATATCTCTTATATTAATTAATAATATCCACCTTGATTATTTTTTATTTACCGAAACAATTTTGGACTTATATAACAAATATCTTCAAAAAATAACGCGTACATTTAATTAATTAAATAATTAAATATAACATGGAAATATAAAGAATAAAATGGATAATAAACATGAAAAGGGTTCTTAATAATGTAAATAATTAACTTTATTTTCTTATTTTGGAAGATAAATAACTTGCATGATGAGTCATACTTAATGTAAGAGACACTTTTTTAAAAATCTTCTTTTAATGTTTCCTTATTAAAATTAATTCATATCTAGAAGTTTAAAAATATATTAATAATGTATTTATATGGATATAAGTGTTTTTTAAATTAAAATTTATTTTTATATTGAATTTCATTAAAAAAATCAAAGGGTATATTTTATGGAATGTTTTAACATCCATTACAAAAAGTTAAAAATGAATGTCCTATTTTAACGTATATGATGAAAACATAATTTCTGACTACCATAACCTGTATTTGATGTTTGGAATACTTAATAAGATTCTATGTTTTCTTCAAAAAAATCCATATTTCCCTTTAATTTGGGAAATTTAGTTTTGAAAATCGGGTTTTAATTAACAAGGATATACCAATATATGAAAATGTTTTCTTATAGGAGGAAATATTATTTTAAAAAATACATGTTTTTATGTGTTCTGATTATATTATGGTTCATAGGAAATGGGTATTATGTTTTTTGGATTCTCTAAATAACAAGGTTGGGTGAGCCCATTATATTAAAGGGGTGGAGTTAACTTATTATGTTTCTCCTATAATATTATGGAAATATATTGTGATGGTTATTCGAAGTATAACCATGATGGTTTTTTCAATTGTAATTATGATAGCTACTCAATGTATAACCATGATTTTTATTCCATGTGTATGTAATAATTATCCCTTAAGTTACCTATATTATTTATCTATTATTTGTATGGGGTTTTATAAGAATCTTATGAATTCACAAGGTAAAGGAATGTATATTTTATATTTTAAGGTTAAAAAAATATATATTTATGAAAAAAAGTTATAATGAGTTATTTATGAATTTAAATAATCCTTATGAGTTTTATTTTTCCTTTAATATTTCTTATGAAATGTTTTATTGATAAAATTTGGAAGATAAGATGATTTATTGGGTAATAAAATGTTTATTTTTAGCACAAGTTTTATGTTGAAAAGGGAAATTTTTTATAAGATTTCATGGACTAACAATTTCTTTTTTTCCTTTTATGTATCTTATTATGATTTTTGTTTCTATCCCATGTTTTTTAAATAAATAATAGAAATTAATGATGGATAAGTTAAATGTATTTTTTAATTTGAATTTTTTGAATAGTTTTATTGAAAATAAATCATGTTTTACTTTAAATGTTTTATATTTTGAAAAAATGGATACTGAGTAGAAGTGTCCACATTCTAATATATGAGATTATTGTAACGCCCCGACCCCAGCTACCCAGAGCCGGTGCATTACTTCGTAACATTGGTATGATCACAAAAGATCAAGTCTCGAAAGACCGATTAGTTTAGTAGCCTTGGAAACACTAGATACATTCATAAACGTTACATTACATCATAAAGTGAAAAACTACAATAACATGGTCTTCATAGTCCACACTCATATCCTCTTCTGACAATCCCTGCAGGTCATTCATAAAATACTTCTTCACATCCTGGAAAATATTAAAACATTGAAAGGGGTGAGCTCAGATGCTCAGTAAGGATAACAATATTGCGGAAGATTTCATAAATAAACATAAACATTTAAGGCAATGTATGACTAAAACAAAAGCCTTTTAAACTTGAACATTAACATAATATGGCAAAAGTAAAATGAGATAATGCCATTTACATCTTCACATGGATATTCTACTGGTCGAATAATCACATGCAATATCAACAACCACTTTCATAATGATGGAATGCATAATGCCAGACTATCATAACCACGTAGTCAAGGCCTCGTGCCAAGACCACAAATAAGCTTTTGTCAAGGCCTCGTGCCAAGACACTAGTTTGTCTCATGAGACCTGCCGATGCATCGAGGAGCTATAGTGGGCTCCACCCGTCACTTATTAAGTCCAATGCATTCCTCATATGAATAGGTTTAAACATATCATAAACCATAACATAATCATATCACATAAAACATGCATAAAGGAAACATAACATTTCCATATTTCAATCACAAGATATAAATACAACACATTGATATAATAAAAATGCTTTCAAAACCATTTTCAATACCAAAATAAAAGAAATTTAAAACTTTTATTTATTTTTCATTAAAAAAATGATGGCTTGTAGAGGAAGCCGAATCTCAAATAATGGTCACGGTGGCGGAGAAGTCGTTGTCGCTGCATAAGTACGGAAAGAAAACATTCCCTTTTGTCGTTTAGCAAAACGCTTCGTATAAAAAAGATTCCTTTTGAATAAATGTAAAAGTCAAAGGAGTTTATACACCATATAAAAGAAAGTTGTGTATAAAACGAAATATGCCTCAATGAAAGGAGATTGAGACGAAGTCCTTAAAAGATCATTTTTAAAATAAAATAGATCTATTATGTGTATTCACTATAGGTACACATAAAGAATGTAAAAATACAAGATAGGACATAATAATATCATGAAGTAATTTGAAAGTAGGAGATTAACCCAAAGAATTGAAGTTGGGTTAAGAAGTTCCCTTACATAGATCATTTATAAATAAAATAGATCTATTATGTGTATTAACTATATGTACACATAAAGAATGTACAAATACAAGATAATACATAACAATATCATGACATAATTTGAAAGTAGGAGATTAACCCAAAGAACAGAAATTGGGTTAAGAATTTCCCTTACCTTGTGTCCGACTTGACTCAACCGTTCTTTAACCTCCTGAATAATATACTAGAGTTAATATCTACCTTATTAAGAACCATTTTCAATTTCATTATCCTTTTTATATCACTTATTATAATGTTATTAACATTATGTAATTATTTAAGTTAATAACGGTCGTTTTGTCGATCTTTGGTACTTGAGTCAACAATAAACTTCTTATAATTACAAGTTGTTTATGTGGTAGAATATCCATTATCTCCAGAATTATATTCATGATTTAGATGTCATATATATCTTATATATCCAGTATATACATTCATTTATAATATTACGTAACATTTAGAGGTAAGAAATGAAATGCACCGTTCTTGGAGACGGTAAGCCGTACGTACGCATGAACGCTACATTCATTTCAATTTCATATTTAATGGAACGAAATCATAATGATATAAATGTATAATATAATTCCAGTATAATATACTGTATAATACTATTTACTCCATCCTTTATACATCCCACATATGGCATTAACGATTCAAATCACTTTGAGGGGCGGTAGTCCGCACTTCCTAAAATGAAATTATCGCATTTTACCCATAATGGAAATCATAAAGTATTCTATAAATGAGAAATACAGAAGCATAAGTAAAACATAAACATATTATATATCATATAAAAATATTGACATCTTAATGGCCACCTTTGAAGGTGTTATATGAGTGTTGAACAATCATCGTTTCGTGAGGCAGAAATTCGCCATCCACAGAAACCATATGTTCTTTAACCATTAGATGTAGGTGTGTGTAAGTGTAGCTCTAATACATCTTATAAAAAAATCCTAGTATATTTAGGATACTGGTGTTGTTACAAAAGAAATGAATAAAAAGAGTTTAGGGGGTTGGAGAAGAAAAATAAAACAAAACAACATTAGAGAAGACATTACCTCAAAATCGGGTAACTCTTTTTGATTTGAGCCAAAGGCTTCCTTGGGAAGAGTTCTACCCAAAGTGAGGCTTCTAGGATTAATAGGGGAATGTTGGGAGAGTATTTGGGCGGAGGTTGGCCAAGCAAAATGGCTTGAATGTGTAAATGAGGTGGGAGAGGTGGGGGCCTTTTATAAGTGGAGAGGAGGGGCTCTTTTGGAAAGATTGAAATGTTACATTATTATACAATGATTTTCTGATTCTAAAGGTCCCACACTTATATAATTCGTTCATAAGGTGATAAGGGTTCGAAATATCCTCATCCAATAGGCTTTGTACAAGTGTACGCTTTGGATTTTACATTATCTTTCCATTTTATTTAAATCGTTAAATAATGAGGTCATCGCTGCATCATAATGATGTCATAAATAATTTAATTTATTTAATGTCTAAAAATTATAAAAAAAAATACTATGATGTATGAAATCTTTTTAGATTTCTAATGATTATTTATAGTCAAACTATGGACTTGTTTAACCCCACTTAAAAACTGTTTTAGTAAAACAACTCATGTTTGGGTCAATTTAATTTTAACATTAAATAAATATATATTAATGTCATTTTCCAACTAAAGTGGCTCCATGGGGTCCCCAAGTTGACCCATGGGTTTTCTTGGTCGGACATGACTCATCCAATAGGAGTAGGACAAGTGTCAAGCTCATCTCATATTATTAAAACATTATTTTTACCTTAAGCTACACTAATTACCTCTAATCGCGATTAAGAACTTAAAAGTTACTAATCACCAAAAATTATTTTAATCTCATTGAACCACATTTTACTTATTAATGACAACCATTTATGTAGGATTTTTGAAAATCAAATCACAGAAGTGGTAATATTTCATTTAAACGAAAAATCAGTTATTTAACTACCACTTAGTGGTTTCACTATTCATCAAAAATTGAAGTTTTTCAGAACAATGCCAAAATTTCACCCTAAGATATAATTGATATTCCGAATTCAAAAATGATGTCTATTTTACAAAATTCCAAACATATAAGTTGCATTAATTAATTTTATAATTAATTCCCGCTGTTACAACAAATAGCGTGTTTTTAAGAAACAATTTATATCAAAAGATTGATAATTGTTTATGTCCAATTTCAATGTTAAATTTATTCTAGTGACCACCATTGGATAAAATGGTAAAAATATATTCTAATTATACTTTAAAACCACTAAATAGTATAATTTATCACTATAAATTATTTTTATTAAAAAAGTTGTTTTTAAGTAATTTTCACAATTCATAAAAAAATTAGAAGTTCTTAGAAAAATACCAAAAATTCAACATAGGCTAATTTCGATATTACGAATACAAAAATGAAGTCCATTTTGAAATATAAAATTTCTATAATTTTAAAAAGTGGTTATTACTATTCATAACGGCTACTTTGATTAGTTGCGGTGTGTTAGAACTCGAACTTGCGTACAATGCAAACTATTGCATTTTTGAAAGAGAGGCGTATCGTGGAAGCTCGGGGTGTTACATTCTCCCCTCCTTCAATAAATTGCGTCCTCGCAATTTGAAATTTTTCTTTGAAAATAAAAGGTTGAAAAGAGAAAATACCTTTGAGGAAAACCCACATCGGAAATAAGATTAATAAAATTTAGCCTTAATAAGAGGGAAAGGGAAATGAACAAGTCACCACCCAATTATGATCTCGATTAGGAGAACATTAGTGGAAATTAGAGACATATAATTAGAGGAAAAACGTAAATATTTGTAGGGAGCGATTGGGGTCATCAATCACAATCAACTGCCAAATTGAGGGCCTCAAAGCCTTCAATCTATGTTGATTTAAAATATCACCAGTTCAACAAGACATAAGGTATTATGATAACATATTTTTTTGTTTTAATATCCCTTTACTAAAGTTTAAGAATTAATTTATTCATTGAATAAGAGATATGTATATATATATTTATGCTTGACAATTAGAGTTTCAACCTTCAACTCATCTTTCACTCAAAAAGATAATAGAACACAAAAATATTATACTTATCCTAATTGTATAATGTTCCAAATGTTAACACATACCATTTAGATTAGTAAAATTATTTTGTAATAACCAGGGACTTCCTGTAGGCTAGTGGTAGGAAATAAAGGCCGGTCGTACTATGATTGTGGGTTCGATTCCTGCAGCTTTGTCCGATGCAACGGGTTATGCCCCACCCTGCAGGTTGTCCTTTTCCTAAAACTATAGTATTATAATATTCAAAAATAATCTTCATAAATTTTTAACCTTAAACAATACTATCCAAAGATCAACTTAATCCACTCCAACCTTTATAGTTATCCAAAATACCTCTGTCCAGACATTCTCTAAAAAGTCTCTTAATTCCAAAATCAATTTATCAGATTCCCCAAACAAAGAAAAGTTTCTCTTATTGTCACATACTAAAAATATGATTACCTTAATCATATTAAAACCTTACTGAAATAAACAAGTACTGCAGTACAATCTTTATATATATCACATTATTCTTATAACCAGAATATAATCCTTGAGTCCAAAAGCACCAATACATTAATTATTCCACTTCAACTGTAGTCACAGCATAATATTGGCCTTGATCCCTTGGCCTTTTCTGAGGTAAGTTTCCTTGACGCTTAAGACATTCATTTTCATAATGACCCATTTCTCTACAATTGTATCATTCAACTTTGATAGCCTCTTTCTTTCCCTAGCAATCACGAGCCTGGTGACCCTTTTCTCTACATTTATAACAAACTCCCATTCCTTTTAGGCAAGTACCAGGGCGATTCTTCCCACAATTATCACATACTGGAAAATCCTTCTTTCCCTTTTTCCCTTTATCTGTCTCTTGTTCCACCGTTATCTTCTTCTCTTGCTTTACTTTATTGTCATAAGACTTAGAGAATTCCTTTTCTGTCTTAATAGCACACGAGACAATATCTTCGTATGATGAGAAGGATTGTGATACCAAAGCTCGACGGAGAAATGGTTTTATCCCATCAAAGAAATGATCAATCTTACTCCTTGGGTTACGTATATAATCGGCAGCATGCCTCGCTAACCTTGTAAAGTTAGCCTCATACTTTGCGACATTCTCATCCTCCTTCTGCCTCAGACTCAGAAATTGCCTTTCCATATCTGCTCGATGGTCACGAGGAAAGTATTTTTCTAAGAAAAGCTCTTTTAACTCCCTCCATTCCATATTCGATACGTCGTCATCTTCCTTTGTTTTTTTGAATCAGCGACCACCACTGATCGGCATCTCCAGTGAGGCAGTAAACTGCCATGACAACCTTCTCCCTTTCACTACTCCCCAAGGCATGGAATATTTTCTCTAAGGAATTTATCCATTGCTCAGCTACTATAGGATTTGTACTCCCATTGAAGGTTGGTGGTTGTTGCCTCATGAAACGGTCTAGCATTGATCCTCCACGTTGCGGATCAGGGTGCTCCATACAAGTAAGGTTATTATTCATAACCTGAGTGAGTTGTCCCAGTATGGTATTAAGTTGATCAGCACCAGTTGTATCTCCAGATCCACAATAATTATCTTGAGCAGGAGGGCAATCCCTACACGGAGTTCGTGCATTGATACGGTTTTCATTCCTTCCACTAGGCGCCATTTCTAAACAATGTCATAAACTAGATTAGTTTATGAATCGAAATACATAATTCCATATTTGTAAAATACTTTACATAAATTGAACTATTTATGGATATAATCCATAATCATAAAAAGAAATGTTTCCTTTGAGGAAGTATATACTCATAACCCTTCATAGTGGTTTGTAAAGAAAATGAGAATTATCCTAACCATATCCCCCGGGAGTGTCGTAACCATGAGTGCAGCAAGGCCCGTTGTCATGCACCAGTTCCCGTTCGAGTCTAGCTCAAAGCGGTGTTTTCGGGTTTTACCCCTAGGTACATCTGTGCCAGAGCCGCCTCTACCTACTCGTATGCAGACAGGGATGTATTGCTCAGAAAACTCACAAAATATCTACAATAACAAAATTCTAGGAAGTTCTTCTATACTAATCCTCAAAGTCTATCTTTGGGCTATGTGCTCTAATCAGAGTTTATCTAAATATAGATTCCAAGGTTAGTACTAAACTGCCTCTGATACCAACTGTAACGCCCCGACCCCAGCTACCCAGAGCCGGTGCATTACTTCGTAACATTGGCATGATCACAAAAGATCAAGTCTCGAAAGACCGATTAGTTTAGTAGCCTTGGAAACACTAGATACATTCATAAACGTTACATTACATCATAAAGTGAAAAACTACAATAACATGGTCTTCATAGTCCACACTCATATCCTCTTCTGACAATCCCTGCAGGTCATTCATAAAATACTTCTTCACATCCTGGAAAATATTAAAACATTGAAAGGGGTGAGCTCAGATGCTCAGTAAGGATAACAATATTGCGGAAGCTTTCATAAATAAACATAAAAATTTAAGGCAATGTATGACTAAAACAAAAGCCTTTTAAACTTGAACATTAACATAATATGGAAAAAGTAAAATGAGATAATGCCATTTACATCATCACATGGATATTCTACTGGTCGAATAATCACATGCAATATCAATAACCACTTTCATAATGATGGAATGCATAATGCCAGACTATCATAACCACGTAGTCAAGGCCTCGTGCCAAGACCACAAATAAGCTTTTGTTAAGGCCTCGTGCCAAGACACTAGTTTGTCTCATGAGACCTGCCGATGCATCGAGGAGCTATAGCGGGCTCCACCCGTCACTTATTAAGTCCAATGAATTCCTCATATGAATTGGTTTAAACATATCATAAACCATAACATAATTATATCACATAAAACATGCATAAAGGAAACATAACATTTCCACATTTCAATCACAAGATATAAATACAACACATTGATATAATAAAAATGCTTTCAAAACCATTTTCAATACCAAAATAAAAGAAAATTAAAACTTTGTATTTATTTTTCATTAAAAAAAATGATGGCTTGTAGAGGAAGCCGAATCTCAAATAATGGTCACGGTGGCGGAGAAGTCGTTGTCGCCACATTAGTACGGAAAGAAAACATTCCCTTTTGTCGTTTAGCAAAACGCTTCGTATAAAAAAGATTCCTTTTGAATAAATGTAAAAGTCAAAGGAGTTTATACACCGTATAAAAGAAAGTTGTGTATAAAACGAAATATGCCTCAATGAAAGGAGATTGAGACGAAGTCCTTAAAAGATCATTTTTAAAATAAAATAGATCTATTATGTGTATTCACTATAGGTACACATAAAGAATGTAAAAATACAAGATAGGACATAATAATATCATGAAGTAATTTGAAAGTAGGAGATTAACCCAAAGAATTGAAGTTGGGTTAAGAAGTTCCCTTACATAGATCATTTATAAATAAAATAGATCTATTATGTGTATTAACTATAAGTACACATAAAGAATGTACAAATACAAGATAATACATAACAATATCATGACATAATTTGAAAGTAGGAGATTAACCCAAAGAACAGAAATTGGGTTAAGAATTTCCCTTACCTTGTGTCCGACTTGACTCAACCGCTCTTTAACCTCCTGAATAATAAACTAGAGTTAATATCTACCTTATTAAGAACCATTTTCAATTTCATTATTCTTTTTATATCACTTATTATAATTTTATGAACATTATGTAATTATTTAAGTTAATAACGGTCGTTTTGTCGATATTTGGTACTTGAGTCAACAATAAACTTCTGATAATTACTAGTTGTTTATGTGGTAGAATATCCATTATCTCCAGAATTATATTCATTATTTAGATGTCATATATATCTTATATATCCAGTATATATATTCATTTATAATATTACGTAACATTTAGAGGTAAGAAATGAAATGCACCGTTCTTGGAGACGGTAAGCCGTACGTACGCATGAACGCTACTTTCATTTCAATTTCATATTTAATGGAACGAAATCATAATGATATAAATGTATAATATAATTCCAGTATAATATAGTGTATAATACTATTTACTCCATCCTTTATACATCCCACATATGGCATTAACGATTCAAATCACTTTGAGGGGGCGGTAGTCCGCACTTCCTAAAATGAAATTATCGCGTTTTACCCATAATGGAAATCATAAAGTATGATATAAATGAGAAATACAGAAGCATAAGTAAAACATAAACATATTATATATCATATGAAAATATTGACATCTTAATGGCCACCTTTGAAGGTGTTATATGAGTGTTGAACAATCATCGTTTCGTGAGGCAGAAATTCGCCATCCACAGAAACCGTATGTTCTTTAACCATTAGATGTAGGTGTGTGTAAGTGTAGCTCTAATCCATCTTATAACAACATCCTAGTATATTTAGGATACTGGTTTTGTTACAAAAGAAATGAATAAAAAGAGTTTAGGGGGTTGGAGAAGAAAAATAAAACAAAACAACATTAGAGAAGACATTACCTCAAAATCGGGTAACTCTTTTTGATTTGAGCCAAAGGCTTCCTTGGGAAGAGTTCTGCCCAAAGTGAGGCTTCTAGGAGTAAGAGGGGAAAGTTGGGAGAGTATTTGGGCAGAGGTTGGCCGAGAAAAATGGCTTGAAAGTGTAAATGAGGTGGGAGAGGTGGGGGCCTTTTATAAGTGGAGAGGAGGGGCTCTTTTGGAAAGATTGAAATGTTACATTATTATACAATGATTTTCTGATTCTAAAGATCCCACACTTATATAATTCGTGGATAAGGTGACAAGGGTTCGAAATATCCTCATCCAATAGGCTTTGGACAAGTGTACTCTTTGGATTTTACATTATCTTTCCATTTTATTTAAATCGTTAAATAATGAGGTCATCGCTGCATCATAATGATGTCATAAATAATTTAATTTATTTAATGTCTAAAAATTATAAAAAAAAATACTATGATGTATGAAATCTTTTTATATTTCTAATGAATATTTATAGTCAAACTATGGACTTGTGTAACCCCACTTAAAAACTGTTTTAGTAAAACAACTCATGTTTGGGTCAATTTAATTTTAACATTAAATAAATATATATTAATGTCATTTTCCAACTAAAGTGGCTCCATGGGGTCCCCAAGTTGACCCATGGGTTGTCTTGGTCGGCCATGACTCATCCAATAGGAGTAGGACAAGTGTCAAGCTCATCTCATATTATTAAAACATTATTTTTACCTTAAACTACACTAATTACCTCTAGTCGCGATTAAGAACTTAAAAGTTACTATTCACCAAAAATTATTTTAATCTCATTGAACCACATTTTACTTCTTAATGACAACCATGTATGTAGGATTTTTGAAAATCAAATCACAGAAGTGGTAATATTTCATTTAAACGAAAAATCAGTTATTTAAATACCACTTAGTGGTTTCACTATTCATCAAAAATTGAAGTTTTTCAGAAACAATGCCAAAATTTCACCCTAAGATATAATTGATATTCCGAATTCAAAAATGATGTCTATTTTACAAAATTCCAAACATATAAGTTCAATAATTAATTTTATAATTAATTCCCGTTGTTACAACAAATAGCGGGTTTTTAAGAAACAATTTATATCAAAAGATTGGCAATTGTTTATTTCCAATTTCAATGTTAAATTAATTCTAGTGACCACCATTGGATAAAATGGTAAAAATATATTCTAATTATACTTTAAAACCAATAAATAGTATAAATTATTACTATAAATTATTTTGATTAAAAAAGTTTTTTTTAAGTAATTTTCACTATTCATAAAAAAATTAGAAGTTCTCAGAAAAATACCAAAAATTCAACATAGGCTAATTTCGATATTACGAATACAAAAATGAAGTCCATTTTGAAATATAAAATTTCTATAATTTTAAAAAGTGGTTATTACTATTCATAACGGCTACTTTGATTAGTTTCGGTGTGTTAGAACTCGAAGTTGCGTACAATGCAAGCTATTGCATTTTTGAAAGAGAGGCGTATCGTGGAAGCTCGGGGTGTTACATTATTATATAAGAGTTATGGCCATTATATCAAAAAAATATAAAACTAATGATAATTAAGAATTATATAAAATTAAATCAACTTTAAAAATACTAGATTATGTTTTGTTTGAGGCTGGGTACATAAAGATAGGTATAATGAAAAAAAACCAGTTTGGGTATTTTTCATATTTTTTCCTTTTTTTAAATGATTTCTTGGAATGAGTTCATGAAGGTGAGTTTATAATCTCTAGAATTATGGATTCTATCTTTGTGAAACTGATTATTTTTATACATGTGACAATTTATTATGTTATTCTATCCATGGATTTTGTCCCCTTTTATGATATTACTTATAATGAATATTTGATTATTATTTTTGTATACTATATTATACATGATTTAATTATCCAATTATAGCTTCTAATATAGAGTTTCACATACTAATCATATGATCTCAACCTTAAATATGTTTTTTTTCCTAATATACCATGAAGGTATTAATGAATAAATTCTGGGATATATTAGAAGATATAATATGGCCTCACAAGAATTTTAATGTTTGTTTTCATGATTTCAAGTGTAATTTGAGAATAATATATTTATCTAGTGGCACAAGACCATTAAACTATTTTATACATTTGGATGTTAATCCATATATCATATTCCAAAGTTGAAAATAATCATTGGATCTAGGATACATGATTTGGGGTGTTATAGTGGGTATCAAATTAAGTTTAGTATAATCCTCAGAAACTAGATTTAAGAAATCATATTTTAGATAACATAATCCTATAAAATAATCTCAAGATAATTTTAAGTATAATAAAATATCCTATAGTTTACATAAAGTAGATAATACATGGTTTTCCTAGAAAATACATCCCTATATGGATATTTGAAATTTGATGTAGTTGGGGCATAGATGATCCTACTGGTAAAAACTATGAATATGTCGGTTTGGTTATTAAATAGATTTTCACTGGTGCAAAATGAGTGGGTATAAATCTACACATTGATTTATGAAATACTAGGGGATATTCTTTAGTTAATTTACAATCTATTCAAAACCCATTATGAATTGTTTGAAAAAATGTTTATTATTTTAGGATATTTCCAAAGATACTGGGGTTATGATTTTGAAATTAGCTATGTATAAATATTCAATTTTTTAGGTCTTACACTAGATTTAGAATTATAATTTATAATTTTATGAGATAATTCAATATATTCCATTGATTATAAATAGTGTCTATCAAAATAAATTTATACCATATTGGTGTGAATAATATATGTAGCTATTAACCTCTTAATATAGATATTTAATCTCGAGCGAGATCTAGGGTTACAACAGAATTAATTATAACTATATTGGGCTAACTAACATAGGTTATGACCAATATCCTTTCCCATATAGAGTATCATGCTGCTCCACAATATGGTGTAATAGTGTTAAACTATTTCATGCATCAAAAATATTTATCATTTAAGGGTTATACTAATCCATTTATAAATGATAAATGGACTATGCCTAGGTATAGGAAATTTATTTCCATAGTATTTAATGAAATAGATAAATTTATCATAGTAACTTGTCATATTAAATGAGATATTAATAAATGGTGTACATTGATCCAAAACACTAAATAGTTGAATGAAATAAATAGTATGTTTTATAATACATTTAAGGATATATTATTCAAAAAATAATTTCCCCAAAGGCAATGAGATTATATGGAGAGGAAATTTTTTATTTTTTAGATAAATGATTCAGAAAATGTGATTTAATATAATGTTAACTCTCAAGGATACAAACTTATTTAGTGTATTATATACACAATAAAAGAATTAGTATTATTCATTTATTGTTGGGATAAAGTATAGAATTCAAAGGGAATTAGTCTATCTAAAATTTTTATTATATAAGGGTATACTACAAAGTACCATAAAGGTAGAAAAACAATTCTCAGAGCCTTATTTTGTTCTGGGAAAAAAAGAATAAATTTTAGAACTCTTGAAAAGGTAATATGGAAAAAGGTAATAAGGGAACTATGGAATTTCTAACTTGTAATAAATGTGGTATAAAACATCATGGAAATTCATGAGGATAATAAAATCTATATTCAAGTGTGGAGTGAAATTCCAACAGGATTGGGATAGAATAGATATTAAAGAATATTCCACCGATCAATACTTCAAATTTAAGATATTGGGAATTATTCAAACAAATTCCCTAACAATTATTATAATTTTTAAAAAAATTCCAAATGAATAAATCTAGTCTTATGAAATCACTATAGTGGATGTTGAAGTTCATAATGATTTAGTGTTTGGGGCATTTATAGTATCCTCAAATTTAGATAGTTTTTTTTTCAATTATGGAACATATAATTATTTTATATCTTCAATATTTTTCAAGAAAGTTAGATATTTCTTTCGAACATAAAAAAGTTAGTTGTCCAGAAACACTTCTATTGAAAATATTATTGTAATAAGGATATGTCACTCAGTCTCTATCAGGAAGCATAGAATTACACTATTTCAGGACATTTTGATAACACCTATAGTTACCTTTGACATATTCAATGGAATGGATTGGATTTAATATTATAATACGAAAAATAATTTTTGAGAGTATGATATTATGATTTTTGATGGAGATATGGAATCCATGGTCTTCAAATGTGATACTATGTCATCTAAATCATTTCTGAATTCAACAACAATAAATATTCTTAATGAAATTCTTAGAGAATAATAACAAACCTGCCTTATAATTGGATAGGTATCATTATATTAGAGTATGTTCCAATTGTAAAGGAATACATTGTTATTTTTTTCGAAGAACAACATTGAAACTGACTAGAGCATGATGTTGATTATTCTACTGATATTACCCATGAATAAAAATGTATATCTAAGACTCCATTCAAGATATCCATTGTGGAATTATTGTAACTGAAGAAAAAACTATAATATTTTTCTGATAATGGATTTATACTCCTCAGTGTTTCACTATGGGGAGACATTATTACTTTTTTAAGAATAAATCTCGTTATATTAGGTTCTGTAGTGATTATAAGTAAATTAATCACATTAATATAAAGGAAAAGTATATTATTCCCCATATTGATGACTTATTGCATCAACTTTATGGATCGCATTTTTTTCAAAAAATTTATCTTCATTTATGATACATAAAATTAATGTAAATAAGGATGATATGAAAAAAGATATCATTTATTATGTGGTATAGACATTATGAATTTATATTAATTCCATTCAGATTGACTAATGTAACCTCAATTTTTATAGCATTGATGAACAAAGTATTCAATGATTATCTTGATAATTTCATTATGGTATTTATTTATAATTTCTTAATGTACTCTAAAATATATTAATATAATAAGATTCATTTTCAGGTCACTCCAAATACTCTCATAATTAAGTATTTATATGGAAAATTTATAAAATGTGAGTTTTTTATTTAATATGGGGTTTCTCCATATTTTATCTAAGGATGGAATATTGTTTGATAATAAAAATAAATATTTAGTGTTGGAATTCTCAATGATATTGAATATAATATAGTTATGTAATTTCCTTGGATTATTAGGTTAATATAGATTATTAGTTCAAAATTTTGGTTAATTAACTAACCTGTTAACCAAGTTGGCACATAAAGAGGTTAAGTTCATATGTTCAAAAGAATATAAGTTAACTTTTGAAGAAGTAAATATTATATTGGTTAATGTTCTAATATTGACATTATGAACCATAAGGAATTTATTTCTGATATATTGTGTTGCATTATTGAAAGGAATTGGATGATTCCTTATGTAGAATGGTCGAATTGTGAACAATTCATCAAGGTAGTAAAAGATTCAGGAATTGTTTTCCCAACCCATGATCTTAAGCTGGAATACATAATATTTACATTAAATATATTGAAGAATTACATTTATGGTGAAACATTTGAAATATATATAGATCAAAAAAGATCTAAAAAAATTCTAACATAAAGAACTCTACACGAGGAAATATCAATGGGTATAACTACTTAAGGTTTATGATTTCTCAATAAACAACCAACCAAGCAAGAGAAAAAGGTATTTGGAGAATAGAGTATGAACTATCATGTAGTTTTTCATAAAATTAGTATTTTTAAGGATCCTATATTCTTGGATTTAGTAAAGTTGAATAAGGGAATTATTATGGAATTGGAAACATCACATCTATTCCAAATGATTTCCTAAACCATCCTTATTGGAGAAAATATAAACTTCCTAATTTTATAATCAGATTATTTAAATGAAAATTGAAGTTATGAATGATGGTATGTTTGTATAACTCATATATTAATATGTTATTTTGAAATTATTAAAGAGGTTATGTATTTCATCCATGTCAGAGCTATTAAGATAATTATTAGACAAAGCTCGTAACTCAAATTTATCTATAAACCCTGGTTGCAAAAAAATTAATTAGGATTTGAAAGAACACTATTGTTTGGATAATATGAAATTGGAAAGCACCTAATATGTATCAATATATTTGGTTTTCAATAGTTAAAGGATGAATGGAAAAATTATAAAGGATTCTAGAAAATACTAGTTATTCCTGTGTGAAAATGGGATGATTTTACTATTAAATTTGTAGTATGATTGTAAAAGACTCCTAGAAAGAATGATTCCATATGGTTCATTATTTATCATCATAAAAATTTAATATATTTCATTGTTATAATGGATGATCTACCTCTTTAAAACCTCATGAAGTTATATATTAATGAATTTTCGAGCCTTTATGGTGAAACTATTTTGATTATATCTAATCATGATATGTGGTTACATCTAAATTTTCAAAGATTCTTTGTAAATATCTTGCTTCCAAGATACATTTTAGAACCAAAAATCATCCTAAAAATAATTGGAAATATTAAAGGAGTATTATGACATTATAGGTCATGTTTAGGTCTTTTTCACTTGACTTTCAAGGTTAGTGGGATCAGTATTTAACTTCGGTGGAATTTGCATTTAATAATAGCTTCTATTTATGATTAGAAATGGAACTATATGAGGTTTTTTATAGAAATAGGATTTATACTCTAAATTTTTGGGATTAAATTATTAAAATGAAACTTTTATTCTTGTATCTTTTTGAGTTGATAATAGTGAAATTGAATACACTTATGAATCATATTAAGGTAGCACCATGTAGATATAAAATTTACGTCGATAATCAAAGGAATGATTTAGAATTTGAATTGGGAGATAATGTTTTATTAAACATATATCTATATAAAGGTGAAATCTGATTCATTAAAAAGGTAACCTAAATCCTAGGTATATAAAAACGTTTGAAATTTAGAAAGGAATCAGTGTTGGGGATTACCACTTGGCAATGCCACCTAAGCTCTCTATATTTCATGATGTGTCCATTATCTATTTATAAAGGAAGTTCATGATAGACCGAATGGATTTTCACACCTATATGTAAATATAATTTTAAATCTATGCTTCATACTATGAATATTTTATCTAGATTCTTAACAATAGAGAAAAAGTGTTATAGAAAGAGGTGACTTAGATGTTAAATGAACTTTTATAAAATCCTAAGATAAAAGTGGTGATTTGGTAACATAAATAAATTATAATAAATAAATAAATTAATATATTCTTTATGTGACATTATAGAAATTTAAATTATCAAATTTTTGAAGGGGCCGAAAGTACCACTCGAGATTCAATTAGAGTAAGCTTTATATTCGAACGAAAAAATAGTATAATACATATAGATTAATTAAATAATATGATTAAAACCACAATACTAAAATTTTATATATTTAATTTGATGAAATTATATTATGTTGTTTGAATTTATTATTTAAAAATTATCTTTCAGTGATTTTTTACAATTTATTTGAAAAGTAATGTTGATTTTTGGTGAACACTGAAGGTAGACTACCACCTCATGAACTGATGTAATTCATTTTCTATCACCATGTATCATGACTAGTTATAAGGATGAAATTAATATTAATATATAATATTAATTACATATTTATAATTCTAATAAGTAAATAATTCATTTACCTTATCACCATTAAATTCATTAGAAAATTATAACGTCGTTCACGCTTACGTGTGGACAACCACCTCCACCAGGTGATGTGGTTAATTTTACTTCACTAGATCACATAGATTAAATATATAGGTATATATAAATAAATAATTTGGTATTTTTTAAATTAATATCATTATTTAAAGATAAAATAATTTTTATCATCATTCTATAATGACCATTGAAAAATGGAAACGTTACTCATGCATAAGTATGGAAAACTGCCTCCATGAATATAACGTAATTCATTTTTCATAACCATATTTAATGATTCATTTTAAATATATAATTGATTTATAAAATTGGTAATTATTTCATTATTAGTATTTTTTATATTATTTAATAATATCCACTTTGATCATTTTTGATTTACCGAAACAATTTTAGACTTATATAACGAATATCATCAAAACATATCGCATGAATTTAATTAATTAAATAATTAAATATAACATGGTAATATAAAAAAAATGAATAATAAACATGGAAAGGGTTCTTTATAATGTAAATAATTAACTTAATTTAATTATTTAGGAAGATAAATAACATGCATGATGAGTCATACTTAAGGTAAGAATCACTTTTTAAAAAATGTTCTTTTAATGTTTCATTACAAAAATTCTTCCATATAAATAATTTTAAAACTATATTATTGATGTATTTTTATGTATATAAGTGGTTTTTAAATTAAAATTTATTTTTATATTGAATTTCATTAAAAAAATTCAAATGGTATCTTTTATGCAATGTTTTAACATCCATTACCAAAAGTCAAAAATAAATGTTCTATTTTAACGTATATGACCAAAACATAATTTCAAACTACCATAAACATTATTTGTAGTTTGGAATACTTACTATGTTTCTATTTTTTCTTAAAATAAAATACATATTTCCCTTTACTCTGGGAATTTTAGTTTTGAAAATTGGGTTTTAATTAATAAGGATATACCAATATATGAAAATGTTTACTTATAGAGGAAAATATTATTTTAAAAACTACATGTTATTATGTGTTATGATTATCATATGGTTCATATGAATTTGGTATAATGTTGTTTGGATTCTCTAAATAAAAAGGTTGCGTGAGCCCATTATATTAAAGGGTGGAGTTAACTTATTAGGTTTCTCCTATAATATTATGGGAATATATTGCGATGGTTATTCCAAGTATAACCATGATGGTTATTTCAAGTGTAATTGTGATAGTTACCCAAAGTATAACCATGATTGTTATTACATGTGTAAGTAATAATTATCCCTCATGTTACCTATATTATTTATCTATTATTTTTATGGGGTATGATATAAATCTTATGAACTAACAAGGTAATGGGAAGTATATTCTACATTATAAGGTAAAAAAATAAAACATTATGAAAAACAGTTTTTATAAGTTATTTATGAATTTAAATAATCCATATGGGTTTTATTTTTCCATTAATATTTCTTATGAAATGTTTTATTGATAAAATTTGTCAGATAAGATGATTTATTGGTTAATAAAATGTTTATTTTGAGCATAAGGTTAATGTGGAAAAGGGTAATTTTTATAATAATTCTTGGAATAATAGTTTCTTTTTTTCGTTTTATGTCCCTTACTATGAATTTTATTTCTTTCCCATGTTTTTTAATTAAATAAAAGAGATTTATGATGGATAAGTTAAATGAATTTTTCAATTTTAATTTTTTGAATATTTTTGATGAAAATAAATCCTGTTTTAAATTAAATGATTTATATTTTGAAAAAATGGATACATAGTTGAAGTTTCCACATTCTACTATATGAGATTATTATGTAAGAGTTATAACCAAAATAACTAAAGATATAAAACTAATGATCATTAGGAATTAAATAAAATTAAATATACTTTAAAAATACTATATTAAGTTATGTTTGAGGCTGGGTACTTACATATATGTATCATGAAAAAAACTACTTTGGGTATTTTCCATATGTTTTTCCTTTTTTAAAATGACTTCTTGGAATGAGTTTGTGATAGTGTGTTTATAATATCTAGAATTATGGATTATTTCATTATAAAACTTATTATTTTTATACATGTTACTATTTATGATGTTATTCCATCCATGGATTTAGGCCCCTTTTATGATATTACTTATATTGAATATTTGATTATTATTATTTTATACTATATTATTCAAGATTTAATTATCGTATTATAGCTTCTGATATACACTATCCCATACTAATCATATGATCTCACCCTTAAATATGTTTTTCATTCCATAAAATACCAAGAAGGTATAAATGAATAAATTATGGTATATATTTGAAGATATAATATGCTCTCACAAGAATTTTAAGGTTTGTTTTCATGTTTTCAAGTGTAATTTGAGGATAATTTATTTATCTAGTGGAAGAGGACCATTAAACTATTTTATTCATTTGTATATTAATCCATATATCATTTTCCAAAGGTGAAAAATAAGCACTGCATCTTGGTTAATTGATTTGTGGTGTTATAGTGGGTATCAAATGATGTTTAGTATAATCGTCAGAGACTAGATTTAGGAAAACATATTTTAGATAACATAATCCTATGAAATAACCTCAGGATAAGTATAAGTATAAGATAATATCATATAGTTTAGTTAAATTAGATAGTACATGTTTTTCCTAGAAAATACATCCATATATGGATATTCAAAAGTGGATGTAGTTAGGGAATATATGACCCTACTGGTAAAAACTATGAATATGTTGGTTTGGTTATTAACTAGATTTTCACTGGTGCACAATGAGTGGGTCTAAATCTACACATTCATCTAGAAAATACTAGGGGATATTATTTGGTTAATTAAATTCTATTCAAAATCATTATGACTGGTTTGAAAATATCTTTATTATTTTATTATATTTTCAAAGATACTGGAGTTATGATTTTGAAATCATAAATGTATAAATATAAAATTTTTGTTAAGTGTTACACTAGATTTAGAATTATAATTTCTAATTTTATGAGATAATTTAATATATTCCATTCATTACAAATAGTGTATATCAAAATAAATTTATACTATATTAGTGCGAATAAGACATGTAGCGACTTACCCCTTAAGAAAGATAATGAATCTCGAGTAAGATCTTTGGATAGAACAAAATTAATTATAACTATATTGGGCTAACTCACTTAGGTTATCACCAATAACCTTGCTCATATTGAGTATCATGCTACTCCACAATATGGTTTAATAGTGTTGGACTATTTCATGAATCAAAAACCTTCACCATTTAAGGGATATACTATTCCATTAATAAATGAGAAATGGATCAATTCCACGTATAAGATATTTATTTCCATATGATGTAATTAAAGAGATAAATTTATCATAGTAACATATCATATTAAATGAGATATTATTAAATGGTGTCCATTTATCCAAAACATTAAAGACTTTAATGAAATAAATAACATGGTTCATAATACATTAAAGATATATAATTCAAAAAATAATTTCTCATGATAAATGAGATTATATGGAGAGGAAATTACTAATTTTTTGGAAAAATGATACAAAAAATGTCACTGAATATAAAGTTAACTCTCAAGGATACAAACTCATTTAGTGTATTATATATATAATAATAAATTAAATATTGTTTATTTATTTGATGGTATAAAGTGTATAATTCAATGGGAATTAGTCTCTCTAAAAATTTTAGTATATAAGGGTATACTACCATGTACCATAATGGTAGAAAAAACAAGTCTCCAAGCCTTATTAATTCTTGAAAAAATACAAGAAATTTTAGAACTCTTCAAAATGAAATATGGAAAAAAGTAATAATGGAACTATGGAATTTCTAACCTTTAATAAATGTGGAATAAAACATCATTGAAATTCATGACGAGAATGAAATTTTTCTTCAAGTGTGGAGTGAAAGTCCAATTGGATTGTGATAGAAAAGATATTAAAGAAGATTCCACTGATCAATACATCAAATTTATGAAGATTGGGAATTATTCAAAAAAATTCCCCAACAAATAATGGAATTTTTAAAAGAAAATCCCAAAGGAGTAAATCCAGTCTTATGAAATCACGATAGATGATGTTGAAGTTCGTAATGATTTATTGTAAGGTGCATTTATAGTAGACAGAAAATTTAGATAGTGCTTTTTTCAATTATGGAACTTATAATTCTTTTATGTCTTCAATATTTTTCAAGAAAGTTATATATTTCATTATAACCTAGAAAAGGTAGTTGTGAAGAGACACTACTAGTGAAAATATTATTGTAATAAAGATATGTCACTCATTCTCCATTAGGAAGCATAAACTTACACTATTTGAGGACATTTTCATAATACCTATAGTTACCCTTGACATAATCCTTGGAATGTATTGGATTTAAAATTATAATATGAAAACTAATTTTTCAGAGTATGATATTATGATTTTTTATAGAGATATAGAATCCATGGTATTCATATGGGAGACTATATCATCTAAATCATTTATGAATTCAACAATAATAAATATTCTTAATGAAATTCTTAGAGAAGAATAATAAACCAAACTTATTATTTAGAATGGTATCCTTAGAGTAGAGGATGTACAAATTTTAAAGGAATGCATTGTTGTTTTTTTCAAACTACAACATGGAAACCAACTATAGAATGATGTTGAGTATTTTATTGATATTATCCTTGAATAAAAACATATATCTAAGACTCCCTTCGAGATATCCGGAGTGGAATTAGTGTAACTAAAGAAAAAAATATTAGATTTTTCTCATAATGGATTTATACTTCTCAGTGTTTCACCATGGGGAGAAATTATTTTTTTTAAGAATAAATCTTGGTATATTAGGTTGTGTAGTGATAATAAGTAAATAAATGACATTATTAAAAAGGAAAAGTATCTTATTCCCCATATAGTTGACTTATTGTATCAACTTTATAGATCCCATTATTTTTAAAATATTTCTCCTCATTATGTGTGTCATAAATTGAATGTAAATAAGGATGATATGAAAATGATATAATTTATTATGTGGTATAGAAATTATTAATTTATAGTAATTCCATTCAGATTGACTAATGTAACCTCTATTTTTATAGAACTGATGAAGAAAGTATTCAATAATTAGCTTGATAATTTCATTATGGTATTTATTTATAATTACTTAATATACTTTAAAATATATTAATATAATAAGATTAATTTCCATATCACTCCTATTACTCTCATAAAAATGTATTTATATGGAAAATTTAGAAAATGTGAGTTTTGTATTTAATAAGGGTCTTTTATTCATATTGTATCTAAGGATGGAATATCATTTGATAATTAAAATAATTATTTAGTTTCGGAATTATCGATGCTAATAAATATAATCTAGTTGTGTAATTTCCTTGTATTATTAGGTTAATATAGATGATTAGTTAAAAATATTGGTTAATTAGCTAACCTCTTAAGCAAGTTGGAACATAAAGAGGTTAAGTTCATATGTTCAAAAGAATATAAGTTATCTTTTGAAGAAATAATTAGTATATTGGTTAATGTTCTAATTTTAACTTTATGACCAGGAAGGAATGGATTTGTGATATATAGTGATGCATCATTGAAAGGACTTTGATGTTTCCTTATGTATAATGGTCGAGTTGTTGACAATTCATCAAGGAAGTAAAATACTCAGGAATTGTTTTTCCAACCCATGATCTTGAGTTGGAATATATAATACTTACATTAAATATATGGAAGAATTACCTTTAAGGTGAAATTTGTGAAATATATATAGATAACAAAAGATATAAATACATCATCTCACAAAAAGACCTCTACATGAGAAAATGTCAATGGGTCGAACTACATAAGGATTATGATTTCTCAATAAACAACCAACCTAGGAAGGAAAAAGGTATTTGGAGAATAGCGTAGGAAATATCATTTAGTTTTTCATAAAATTAGGATTTTTAAGGATCGTATATTCTTGTATTTAGTAAATTTGAACAAGGGAATTGTTATGGAAGTGGAAACATCACATCTATTCCAAATGATTTCCAAACCATCCTTATTATAAAAATATAAACTTCCTAATTTTATGATCATATTATTTAAATGAAAATTGATGTTATGAATTATTGTAAGTTGGTATACCTCATCTATAAATATGGTATTTTGAACTCATCAAAGAGGCTATGTGTTTCATCCATGTCAGAGCTGTGAAGATAATTATTAGACAAAGCTCGTAACTCAAATTTATCTATAAACCTTGGTTGCAAAAAAATGTATTAGGATTTGAAAGAACACTATTGTTTAGATAATATGAAATGGAAAATCACCTAATATGTATCAATATATTTGGTTTTCAATATTTAAAGGATGAAATTCAACATTATAAAGGATTCTAGCAACTACTAATTATTCTTATGTGAAATTGGGATGATTTTACTATAAAATTTGAATTAGGATTGTAAAGGACTCCTAGAAAGAATGATTCCATATTGTTTATTATTGATCATCATAACAATTAAATATATTTCGTTGTTATAAAGGTAGATCTACCTCTTGAATAACTCATGCAGTTAAATATTAATGAACTTGTGAGCCTTTACGGTGAAACTATTTTGATGATATCTAATCATGATATGTGTTTACATCAAAAAATTTAATGATTATTCAGATGGATCTTGTAAACAAAATACATTTGAGAACCACCAATCATAATAAAAATAATTTGAAATATTAAAGGAGTATTATGAAATTATAAGTCACGTTTATGTCTTTTCCTAATTACATCCAAGGTAAGTGGGATAAATATTTAACTTCAGTGGAATCTGCATATAATAATAGATTCTATTTATGAATTCAAATGGAACCATATGAGGTTTTTTAGGGAAATAGGATTCATAATCTAACTTTTGGGGATGAAATTATTCAAAAGAAACTTTTATTCTTGGAACGTTTTGAGTTGATAATAGTGAAATTGAATACTCTTCGGAATCATATTATGGTAGCCCCATGTAGACATAAAATTTGATTCGATTTCCAAAGGAATTATTTAGAATTTGAAGTGGGAGATAATGTTTTACTAAATTTATATCTATAGAAAGGTGTTATGTGATTCAGAAAAAAGGGAAACTAAATCCTAAGTATATAAAAACATTTCATATTTAGGAAAGAATCATTGTTGGGGATTACCACTTTGCAATGCCACCTAACATCTCTATATGTCATGATGTGTCCATTATCTATTTATAAAAGAAGTACATGACAAAAATAATGGATTTTAGCACCTATATGTAAATATACTTTTAAATCTATTTTTCATACTATTTATATTTTTTCTATATTCTTAACAAAAGAGAAAAAGTGTTATAGAAAGAGGAGACTTGTATGATAAATGAACTTTTGGGAAAATCGTATGATAAAAGAGTCTGTGTGGTAACCTAAATAAATTATAATAAATAACTATATTAATATGTTCATTATATGACATTATTTAAATTTAAAGTATTAAATTTTTAAAGGGGTGAAAGTAGCACCCGAGATTTAATTTTAGTAATCTTTACGTTCTGAAAAAACAATAGTATAAGACATATAGATTAATTCCAGAATATGATTAAAACCAAAATAATAACATTTTATAAATTTAATTTGATGAAATTATTTTAATTTTTTTGAATTTATCATGTAAATATTATATTTGGGTTAATTTTTACGATTTCATTGAAAAATAATGTTGATTTTTGGTGAATACTAAAAAATACGAGTTTAACAAAAAATACCACTTTAATGAAATTATAATAATATAAGTACAACTTGTAATATTAAAAAAATTATATAAAAAATATACATTCATTAAATCATATTATTCCTATAAAAAATCATTTTTAACATAGAAATATATTCTTAACATTTTGGAAATCTAAATAATGTTTATGTTAAAATAAAAACTACTTTTGGTTATTCACTTTTAATTTAGTATTTCTAAGTTTTTTTTACCATGTTAAAAATAAAAATAATTCTCATTTTATTTAAAATAATCCAATTAATTCTATTTTATTAAATATTATACAGTATTTTTCTGTAAAATTATTGACATTTAATATAAAAAAATTTCTACAAATAGTTTTATCATCGTTTTGTGCAGTTATATTAAAATTAAATTCTTCTACATTTATGAATTGAATCTTGTATAATGGATTAAATTTTTATTATAATATTAATTTATATTATGTATTAAGTTAAACATAATTTTTTTTTCAAAATGAAATGTAAAATGAGTGAAATTTTGTTACCTCGGTTATTGTTTAAATGTGTATACTTGATCGTTAAACTAAGAGATAAGGGTGAAATTCCACATAAACATGTATAAATATTATTTTTAAAATATATATAGAACTTATATTTTTTAAAATTTTAATTCCTAAAATTTTGTTCTACTTTCACAAAAAAAATTACTTTATATAATTCTAATACATTAGGTAACTCCATCTATGTCCCTCTCCTCACTTATAAAAGGGAGCCACATCTCCTCTCTTATTCAAAAACCATGATCAATCAATATTTTACAATACCTACCCATGAAACATCCTATAATTGTTCCATAATTTCTTCATCCTCTTATATTATTTTAATACCATCCTAATAATGGTTAAGGTATAATCAATAGGAGGTATCTCAAGGAAGAGGTAATTGTATTTACAGACTCTTTCAAAGATTATTTCTTATTATATTTCCTAAAAATCTATTTTACCCACCATAAAACAATGAATCCAGTATCATAAATACACTTATATGTTATTTTTATAACATGGAAACTGATTTTCAACTTCTTTGAATCCGATAGAGAATGAAAACATCACTCATGCATACATACGACATACCATCTCCAAGTAGCGGTGTAATTCATTTTTCATCACCACATTACATTGATGACAAAAAATATTTAAATGGTGATTATAAATTAAATTTATAAAATTGTTTTGATTATGGAAATATATTGTATCATTTATCTTCTTAATGTTCCACTTGTTAAAAATGATAACTTCAGTCATTCGTACTTGTGGACTACCACCACCACGAAGTCATGTGATTCATTTTTCAAGTATTTATTTCATGTATGATTAAAAATATGTATAAAATGAATATGTATTATATTTATATTATTATTTATATTATATATATGATAAAACCATGATCCATAGGGAAGTACCATAACTTCTAAATCGAAACATACTAGAAAAACGAAGCATTTAACACAAGAAATGATGATGATAATTGAGGATTGTTAATTAATAGGTGTTGAAATGTAATAAGTGGATCATATATGATATTATAAGTTTGTATATCATTATATTATAGAATTATAAAAAATCTAAATTTATTATACCATAGGTTAAAATAACATACAAGGCACGTCACAGATGAGGTAACAATTTATTTCATGACATCAACCTTATTCCGGATTGTTTATGTTTATGTTCAAATTGGAGGAATTATATGATATTTATATCTTAAATTTTTTTTTATTATTATACTGATTTTATGGTGTTTTCAAGTGTTATTTATTTCTTTACCTTCTTTGGTACTCAAAAATCCTAAAAGAATATTTTTAAGGAATACCATATTTGTTTTTATATTAAGTTGGGAATGTTTCACGTTCATGTATATATTTTATATTAAAAAATTATAGAATTAGTTTTTTATATTATAAAATGATTTATTAAAGTCATTTTTACCCTTGTTTTAATTTATTTATAAAAATTAAAAGGAATATTCTAATAATTTTCCAAATAAGGTAGTTTTTACCAAAGGTGATGGCAAAGTTTTTATATTAACATATACCATATTAATGAATGTTTCCAGTATAATGACTATTATTTTCTTTGAAGAATCTATTACATGTATCCATGGATCATTCCAAATAAAGATAGTTCCTAATATTTTTTAAATTTTTGGATTTTAATATATGATTTCAAAATGAAAAGTTTATTTTCCTCAAAAAAAAATTTAGTGACCTTTTTAAATTATTTTCAACAATATTAACATCATTTGATTAATATTATGATTTAATAAGGGTATAATTTAATGATAACATGCACAATATTAATTTGTATGGATTAGGATATTATTTTTTAATTTATTTTCAGGGGACATATTAAAATTTCATATGCAAGAATCTCAATATTATTTTTTATGTTGATTATGTATTGAATTTTTATTCATTTAATTGATATGATGACTAAATTGGTCTTATTATATGATGGGTGTAAGACATTACAGCCCATTGATGCATCGGTAGGTCTTAAGAGATAATCAATTTTTTATTTTTCATACAATTAATTATTTATATATAATGTCTTGGAATGAGGCCTTGATGGTGAGATTATGATGCCCGACATTATGCATTATATCATTATGAACTAGTTGTTGTTATCCATGTGATTATTTTTGATTCTTTGTAAAAAATATATTAATTACTATTTTAATAAAGTATTTATATGTAATATTTCATTATTATTTATCTCATTCATATTATTAATGACTTATTTATCCTATGATAACTTCTGTTGTACTCTTTTCATTACTGAGAATCTAAGATCACCCTTAGTTAAGTTGTACATTCCCTAGGATACTACGATGGGTTCTAGGAATGGATTCATAGATATAATAGAAGATATAATAAAGTTATCATAATAATTTTATGTTTTATTTTATGGTTTCAAGTGTAATTTTTGAATCATCTATGCATTTAGTCTCCCAAGACTATAAAATAAATTGATCCTTAAGGACATAGTCTTAGGTATCTTGTTTCGGTCTAGTAAAATAACCACCAACTCTGGGTTATTAGTGTCAGGGTGCTGCATGAACCATTATTGGAAATATGTATGGGTGAGCACATGGTATTTTTCATAAATGATCGTTGTGTTACGATTATTTTTCTTTCTATACTCAACATTAATTAAAATTATTGTTTAGTATTTTTTATATTGATTAAAAAAATATTTTATATAATAAATATTTTATTATTCTCAAATAATTTAGTATAAAAAATATCCCACGTCATTGGTTTCATAATATCAAGTCATGTAGATATTCTATGAGAAAGGATCCATATTTCCCTTATCATACCCCAAGTTAGGTCTTGGTCAATTACTCAAAGGTATTTTATTGGGTATGACTTTCCCAACTACACTAACTCATATATCTTTTAGCCTTTGTGTGGACTCCGAAATCCTATAATTATGTTACTGGTTTTCCAAATTACTTTCTTCTAAATATAGACAATGTCCTGTGAGGGCTTGTCATCTTGATTTGAATTGGGTAAATTCAAACCAAAACAATCTTTAAAACACCCTATTAAATGGTAGTGTTTCATAGAGAGTTCGTTAAAACACTACAATCTAGTGGTTCCATTATAAATCAAGTAGTGTAAGCCCGTAGGGACATAATATTTTTTTTAATGATTATTATCATTATGCATTATTATTTCAATTTTATCTTTTTATATTTTTTTGTTAATATTAAGTGGATTTTAATTAGATGAGTAACCATTTCTTAGATGAAATTTAAGAATATCCTAATTTATTTTAATTGCATATTTCCTACTTATTAAATTGTTTATTAATAACTTCAATAAGGAATCCATAAATAATTAACCATGAAATTGACCGAAATCAAATAATAAATTTGTGGTACCAGGAGATTTTATAATTGTTTTTATCTTGAAGGTGATAAAATAACCCTTTAACCTTGGGAATAAAATCATGGAACAATGCTTGGTTTGAGTTACAGCATTCCACATTTGATCTTATATATCATCTAAATTAGTTTCTCATTGGTTACAAACATGAACTACCTCAAATCACATGGAAGATCCATGAATTATATAATAATTACTCACACATAGGTTAGGTTAACCAATGTGTTGATTAGGGGTTTACAAAAAATAAACTCCAAGAAAGAAAGTCCTTGTATTATAAGGAGGGATAACCTATCCAATCTACCAATAAATCATTATGTTCATATACTATCTACTCAAATGATTTGTAAAATAAATATATTTTTACATAATTAAATTTCATGTAATATCAGTGAATGAAACAATGAAAAATTTAATTTATGTTTTGTGTAATGATTTTAATGAATGATGAGTTATCAATACATTAAGACTATAAATGGTATGTAGTTTTGAATAACACACAAATTTAATTAAGAAATTAATTATGATATAAAACCTATCACATGGTGTGTAATGCCAATAAATGGAAAATAAGAACATGTTGATTAGGTTAAAATGTAATAATCAAATAATTTTACATTCTGTATAAATGCGTAGTATACTTGATTTGTATAGGCTAGTGACACATTTTTTATATATCATTATCATATATCCATGACATGCCCCTGGGGACAAGTGGAGTAACATTTTCACAGATAGTAATGGAATATAGGGTGAATAAAAGTGTTACATATTGTATAACCTCCAAGTTTCATAGTTTCTAGTCATAAATGTCGTGTAACAAATACCTAAGGAATATTTGACACTTGTACTACACAATGTTTAAGAAGGTTACATGAAATATAGATTGGATAACTGTGTTCTAGGATAACCCTATCAATACATGATGCACATATAATGCAATATACATGTTAATAACTATACGTGGACCCATTTTTCTCATAGCCCTCCTAATGTAGTGGACATGGGTACATAGTGTGCACCATTGGGTTACACATCATATTCACTTATGTTATATGTCTATAATCCTCAGTAACTCTGGATGGGTTCTCTGCATGTACTTCATATATAATTAATCTAGTTTTGAATATATGTGAGAGAATGGATAAGGGGAATGAAGGATATTGAAATTCGTATTTAGATAACTATTAGACTACAAATGAAAACAAATAATAAATTTCTAACTCAATTAGAGATCAATAAATAATTATAAATTATTATGTGACCTCTCTAATACCAATTATATGTTTTTGATGCATCATAAGAACCTCTTGGGTAAGAAAAGAACGAATTTTATTATAATCAATGAATAATTTGATATGTTCATGAAAAATAATAGCATCAAAAATGAAATTAATTTGATTATTAGTAAATATAAAAAATATAAACAAGAATACATGATGATCAAATATGATTTATAATCAATCTATATAAATAAATAATTATTCTACAGTTGAAATATTTCTTTGTTGCAGATTTATTTGAACACATTTTTCATGCCCTCATTATAGTGATAGGATTAAAGGGTAGAATACCTCTAATGGTGATCTATACATGTACCATGAACCTCTGAACATTTTCAGGAAAATCCTTGGGTTCTATCATGGAATATTCATATTCTTATATCATTTATTGATGAGATCCTTAAGAACTAGTATGAGATTATAAGTATTATTCCTATTCTCTCTAGATTTGAGAGGTTGGAGATAGAGGATTTCTCTCCATTGTTGAGTGATTTATAAGAGAAGATATTTTTAGGTATTGGTAGAAATCTATCTAGACTATCATTATATATAATGACGATTATAGTTGAGAATGTTATAATTAAGTTTAAATAGTGCTTGATTCAGATAATAGTAATTGTACATGGGCCCTTATTATTATCTTAATCCCTAGTGAAATCCATGTCTAATTAATAAAAATATTTATTATGTATTTACTTGAAATAAGTTAGACTCATTGAAATATAATTATTATTTCTCACTATTCAATTAATCTTAGTCTGTCAGTCCTCAAAAATATTTATTAAACCTTTAATAATTACTATTTATTTATATAATAAATATCCCTTCATTACTTACTAATAAATGAATAGATGTTATATTTAATAAAATATAGAATAAATATTTATTTAATATCCAAATCACATTTATTCTATTGAATAATTGGTGACTTAATATTTTTGATCAATAAAAACATGAATAATTATTAAACTATATATAATAAAAATATATATTCAAAATGTTAAATTCATTTGGAATTTAACTGATTATATATATATATATAATTAGTAGGTGACCCTCTAATCCATTTTCTCAATGTAATTAGGAAAAACCGCCAAAAGTCCAAGGTTAGGATCTGGAAACACACTAAGGAACCCATAAAGAAAAAATTTAATGTTCCAATGACATGAAAACACCCTTATTCATAGGCCTGTCTATATAACCCATGGATTATCTTTACCAACATAGGTTACCTTCCACCTGAGTGTGTAATCCTTCTTAGAGAGAATTCCCTTGGGAAACATTATTTTAGACCCCCTTGATCTTTTTTGGCCTGACCCCCATTTTCCAGTAAAATTTACTAGCATTGGATGATGGAAATACAACCTCATGTGAACATAAAATATATATTATAACTAATTTATCATGACATATCTAATGAACTATGTATCAAAGTACTATCACCATCCATTATTTCTGATTTATCTTTCTTTAACATTCCAAAAAAGAAATTTTTAATAGAACGCCATGTCCATGGACTTATTCAATAATTTCTATTATCATCAATGGTCATGAGATATAAAATTACATTATAGAACTGAAGGTAAAAATACTTTATCACGTTATTAATTAATGAAATATCAATCATGAATCACCCAATATTCTTAACTTCACCATGAACACATTTTTTCATGGTTTATAGAAATACATCAATGTATGCAACTCATGATTGGCATTAATAAAAATATTAAAGTCGGTAGATCGTTTTACACTTTTAAAGATAGAAATATAAATAGACACCTATAAATTTTAATTCTTTAATAGTAGTCTGAGTTCTCATAACCTTATATATTGAGATTACCAAGAATTGACATTATGAGAAGAAGTATCAATAAATTATAATTCACAACCTTTGATAGAAGGTTTAATGTGTGTCATGTTTGATAATATCTTCTTTCAATATAACATGTATTTAAGAATAATTTCATATAATTTCTAGTTTTTCATCATATATGGAAACTACTATGACCTTTTAGTGTGACATATTCTCTTAATAAATTATTATATAGATGTTGCATAGAAGATAAATCATCACGTGAAATATATTAATTAATATTCATTTCCATAAATATTTTGGTAATTGGATGTATATAGTTGTTCGTAATAGGGAACCAAATCCAACAATTAGTACCCAAGGTCATCAAATTATACTTCTTTGTGTACCAGGTCACACATCATTCTCTAAAAATGAAAAATACCCTGGATGTTGATATTTTAACATCAATATATCATCCCAATACAAATCTTTATGTATAAAGATATCGAGCCTTCCAATTCTATTATATTTAAATCCATGATTAATTATGACTTAAAATTATTTAAAGATCTTATTTTTAGTAATAAGATGTAATTTTTTTGTGCACTTAAAAATCCAGAACATAATATAATAATTTATAGAAAATTTGGTCATGAAGTAGTATAGTAGAGAAAATCCCAATATATTTTCTAAATATATTTAATTATCTTCTTATTTATTTTTGTCCTTTTATATATTGGTTCATAATAAAATTATGGTACAAACTACTTTAATACATCATACTAAAATTTAATATAATTTTTTAGTTATACTTAACATGTGAAAGAAATATATGATATTCCTCAGGATAAATTTATAAAACTAAGAACCATTTCCTCTCTCCAAGAATGAATATCTAAAAAATATTCTTTATTTCAAAATAAATAACATCACAAGAAAATTCTCCATTTCTTTTTTTGGTTATATCATCAATATAAACATTAATAATTCAAGTTACCACATTGACATATTTGATGTAAAGGTTTTGTCCACTCTTAACTTCCTATATTTTTGTACCTTAAAGCATGAATCCATATTTGAGTGTAATTACCTTAGGAATATATTTAAACCATAGAGTGTTTTATTGAAATATAAAATATATCGTTCATATTTTATCGGAAATAAATTTTTATGTTTCTCAATATACACTTTATCCTCCAACTCTCCATTAAATAAGGATGACTTGACATCTATTTGGATAATTTTACTATCATATTTTTGCAGTGATAACAGTATAAATCCGAATTGATAAAAGCCTAAATGTTAGTATAAAATTTTATTAAAATTTCATTTCTTCAACTTGTGAGTATAATCTATAATTATTTCTTTTTTTTCAGCAACACTCTTTTTTCATTTAATTTATTATAGAATACACACTTTGTTCTAAAAACACTATTTTTAGTTTTCTTGGGTACCAAATCTCAGGTATCATTCTACTTGATCTAATCTAAATCCTTATTAATAGCATTAATATACTCATGATGCATCAAATATTTTGTTACATCATATGGATAAACCTAATAATGTTTTTTCATATGTATAGTATTGAAAATTTTATCTTTGTATAAATTTTTTTCTTTTAATATATAATGATAGTCTAGACATCCACTAGATTTATTAATATGATATGAGTTTAAAAATATTATTTTTCATCACTATACAAAGTATAATAAATTTTTTAAAATGTGATTAATTTTAGTTTTAATTATTTTCAAAAAAAGTATCCATATTCTCAACCAAATTTTATTTACCAACATAACTTATATGTCCATAATAATGATGTGTACATTCATTCTCTGAGTGTTCCATAACTTTCACAATAAAACTATCCAAAATATTCTTTTTATTTATTATATAAATGATTTCATATTGTATTTAGAGGATAACCATGTAATGGGGGAATATTTCTTCATTTTCTCTGGAGATTCTCTCATGCTTATCGAGGAAGAGAGGCTATATACTATTAGTTAAGGTGGAGAATATATATATAGGATTTTTTGTTATTATATTGTATTTTCTTTCTAAAACATATAAATTTTTATAAGGTGCTACCATTGAAGATGACGTATTATCTCCATGTACTAGAATTGGGAGGGATACTATTGGGTGTGTTAACATTAATGGTAATGTGATACCACCAGGTTATACTCTAGGTGCCACTACATGAGTGCCACCATTATAGCTCCACCACTATAGTGCCTCCACCAGGAGCTATTTCCAGGTTCTAACATTAGGTTCCACCATCAAATACAACTGTTTTTTAATACCAATAGAGTGATACCATTAGGTTCTATCACCATGGTGCTACCCCCACTTGGTACTATAAGGGTTCTTCCCTTTAGGTTTTACTGTTCAGGTGCTACTATGTTCATGTGATCACCTGATGAAAATAGAGTTATTATGAGTCACATTGTATTTGGAGTTACCATGAGTTAAATATGATGATGAAAAGTAATGTATTATTATTAGATTTAAATATCATGATATAAAATATCGTGATTCATTAAAACAATCTATTTAATGAATACCTAAAGAAAAAATAAGTTCTATCCAATGAAATTGTTCAGTTATATTAAATAATGGATGAAAAGAAGAAATAAATACTATTAAATTTTGATGTACAAGAAGAAGAAAGGTTTACCAAATTAGTTATGAATTTCACCTTCATGAATTTTTTTTTAAAGATAGTCAAAATAAATCTTAAAGAAGACATCATGTAAATATTTACACTCTGAATAAAAATATTTTTAATCACATTACATGAATAATTAAATGAAAGATTATTTTATGTGACAAATTTTTCATTTATCATAGAAATAAGGTGATTCACCTTTAAGATAAATAATATTAAGATTGAAGCTAGCATGGTCACATTTTATTACATGTATTAGTTGATACACCCATATGTTCTTAATGTTAAATAAACATTGGTTTAAAGGAGGGTTAAGGGGTTGTGTTATTTTTTCATTCCCCAATGATTTTATGAATAGTTATATAAGTCATTTTTTATGTATGTTTTGTGATGACTAGAACTGATGTTTCTAGTAGTTTGAGTTAAAATATATTTATATGGTATCATAAATATATTGATTAATAATAAATAGACAATATTTACTATCTAGGATTGATAAATTTTTATCTAAGGTTTTCAAATAAATGTTGAATATGATGTAATTTTCAAGGATCGATTAAGTACAACTGATAGGGTTGAATCAGTGGTACACATTTTTTAAAAATTATTTTACTTTTGAATCAACCTCTATGAGTAGATAATGTCTTGATCCCTCATATTTAATTCTCACCCTCACCCTAGAAGTATTAATAACAAATAGATCACAATACATAGGTATTTACATGGTTTGGTACATATACCTACTCCAAGCCATGTTGGTTCCACCCCTGATGCATATTCTTCACTATAACAAAAGGGGATTATAATATCAATTGGTTAGACCCCCCCCCCCCAAT
The DNA here is from genome assembly GCA_963277665.1 of Viscum album. Lineage (NCBI taxonomy): Eukaryota > Viridiplantae > Streptophyta > Magnoliopsida > Santalales > Viscaceae > Viscum > Viscum album. The sequence continues at coordinate 847,037,752 of OY728128.1, forward strand.
TATAATATTATTATACACCCCATATTCAATCATACATCAATAGTTGGGATGACCCACAACTTCACCTTCTTCATAGTAATGGGTTAGGCCCCCGAAACAAAATCTTCTAGAAACTAATTAGAACCCCCAGTTATCATCTTCTTAATCAGATGGATCAATCCACTATATAAATTTCTATCGAAGATCCTCCTACATGATCTTTGTGAATCAAAATATCTATTTATAAAATTCAAGTACCTTTATAATTATATTGGTCTATCTCAAAAAAAATTTATCATTGTTTATAATCTTCTTCCTCAGTGCCATACTGCTCGGGATATGCTTTATTCTGATTCTAATGTCCCAACCACACTAAACATTGAAAATTTACATATGAATAATTTATCAATCACTAATTTAAATTAAATCCCCACTTCAGTATCAATACACTTTACACTGATTATGTGGTGTATATTTCACGTTAAACTATGAAACCATCTTTCATGAACACAAATTCATTGATGACTCACACTTTATGCATGTGTTAAAATTGCATAAACTACATCTTCACTGAACACTGTGTGTTTATATAAATTATCAAGCTATACATATTACATGCATTCTTTATTTCATGTGAATTACTATGTAGAATAATTCAAGAACATTAAACTACCTAATTAAATTATTCACTTTCACTTATGTTATATACTTCCAAAGAACATATATAATTTATATCAATAAAAAATTATTACCTAGAAGTATATCATGTGATAATATATCATGTCGTCAACTATTCCTTCAGGCATAAAAATATAGTATGACTACCCTCAGTCTTCTATGTGGAAATTAATCACATGATGAAACTGTTTCTTGTGAAACACACTCCTTAGAATGAACTCAACCCCATATACAATTTCAATGAACCACAATACATACATGTGAAACTCCCATTCTACATTATAACTTCATGTGTGATTCTCTGGATATTCATATATTGAGAATATGTGTTTCCTTATTCTTCTTTTCATAACCACATACATGAGTTTTTATTTTTCATCCTGTAATAATGTTAGTCCATTTAATATACTTCTCATAATTATATTGCATAATCAGATCATCTTTGTGTGATCTCGATGGAAAACTCCCTCCACAAAAGCATGAAAAATCAGGCATGAATGCAAAGTGTTTTGTCTTCTCTCTTTCTATCTCAAATTTCTCGAACAAATATGTGATAATATCATACTAAAAATAAGCTAATCTGGGGGTATTTATAGATAAAAACTCATCCAAATTAACTCATGAAATCTACCTCACTTCATGTCCACTGCATCAACTCATATGAATTTCAAATATAATAAATCGCTATATTTGAATATGAATCTTGATACATTTGAAATCCTCATTGTTTTTCATCAGTTTGAACTTCATTTAATGACGAAAATGACGTTTCACATGAAATTGGTCATTTTTCGATCTAAAAAAACTAGACACATAGCTTGATTCATCAGATGTACAGCATGTAGAGAACATCATAAATAGAATTCCTTCGACGAAGCTTGATAAATAAGACAAACTGACACATGTCATTGTATGGTCTAGATCAATCCAATAAAACAACATCTGTTATTTAGGTAAATTTTTAAATGGGGTAATAGTAACCTACAGTAGTGAGTCTCATATCAGGCATAAACTTGTCTTTGTACTCTTTTATAATACAAATCGCTGCATGGATGGCCAATGGTGAGTACTAAGGTTCTCTCCTGGTGCCCTCTGGCACCACCTAATATCGGTATCCTACTCTACCAATATTCTACCCCCCAAAGGTGTCATTGATTTCTCCCCTTCTCCTCTATGTGGGTGTGATTCACTAACTCTCTACTACCATTCTGATTGGCTAGAGGCCATCTTCCCACTTAAGGAGTGTCTATATTACCCCAACTTATTATGGTGTCATAGCCCCTTATTTTTTGTGTACTCTTCCAAAATAAAGAGTTATCCAGTTAAATACCATAACACTCACCACCGAGCCACTCAAATATATTTCTATTCCATATATTGTACAAATTATTTCCTCTTAACATAAATATTTGGCAATTAGAACATCACTTCAATCATTAAAAATAAAGACTATGTTGACTATCATCTTCACAGTCTATTGAAAATAATTTCAAATTCAACCCAAATGAACCGATTGGGTTCAACAATCTCTCCCTTTTGATTTTTTCAGTACCTATTTAACTCCAAAAGTTAATGATAAATTTTCTCCCTCTTAGAAATAAAAAAAGGTTTATTTAGGAGTTATCACTTAAACCAACTTCTCTTACACTTTAGTTTCTTTTTAAAGAATAAAACCACACTAAACAAAATCAATGAGAATTTTTTTAATCAACACTAAGTTTATGTCAAAAAACCATATTTATAAAACAAGTGATATGTCACCTAACCATCAAAGATGTTCAAATTCTATAATTTGATACCATTCTAAAACATGCATCAACAACTTCATTACAATAGAGATTTGATCAAGATTGGTAATATATTTATTATACCAATCTCAATAAACACATTAAATTTTCCAAGTGAAAAAACATATAGCTCCCTTTTTTAGATGAATATAACTCTCTTATAATAATAGTTTTTAAAAAATATTTTCATTATGAATTTGAGAGTGATCATAAATTTATCATAATTGTGAATATTTGATTAATTTAAATCATCTATTATTCCTTTCAATGGATACATCCATATCCATTAATTCCCTTCATGTAGTACAAAAGTATTTATATAAGAGTATAAAGTGGAACCAATTTGTTCCTCAGAAATAGCACTCAAGTTGAGAGTTTCATCTCTACCTTGCATTTTCATATTTACTTTTGACCTCAAATTTGAAAACCATCAACTTCAACTCTAGGGATGTTAGTATTTTCATTTATTTTTTATGTCATTTCTTATTTTATCAAACCATTCACACTTCATAATTTTAATTTCATCATTTGTAGATAACTCTTCATTAAATTTAAATTCATTAACTATCACCACTTTTATGTTTTCATTTTCATTATGTGGAATATCACATGATACAAAAACTCAGAATTTCTCAACCTTTTTTCCTTATTGAAAACATGTACCAAAAACTTCATGTAGTAATTTATATAAGTCTTGTATTAGTATATTAGATGATGTATTGTTCATATGATTATCTTCTTGATAATATTATCACATTTTCTCAACATTAATCCCCTTTTTTCAAGAATTTTTCGTGGTAGTTAAATGTTATTCTATCATGAATATGATTTATGACCAAACACTTCATTTTCCCAGAAATAACCTCTAAACCTTGATCTTCAAAAATGATAGTAGTTTTTCTATAAATATTGTAGTTGTTTCATTTTTGTAGATTGTGGATGTATCTTCTTAGGAGTAAACCTTCTAAAAGAATTACTCCACCATTCCATTGGGGAATATATTTTTTTATTTTTTTTCCCTTTTTATAGTTGGATATGGACTTTTCATTCCAACCATCATAGTTAAAAATAATAAATGTAAGTTGAGATTATTTTGGTCCAGAATTATTCTTTTTCTTGGGACCCCTCTTCTAACTAGATTTGGAAGATTCACCCTTAATATCAACAAATTCAATGATGTAAACTTTTATCTTCTTTAATTAACATTGAGATAAAATGAGTGTAGATTGTGTGCCAAATAATTAATCCTATTTTTGAATAAGTCTTTCTTCATGATCATTAATTATCATCTCAAATATAGCTAATTTCAATAATTTTTGTTTTCTTCATCAATAAGTGAAAATTATTCCTTGCCTAGCGCCTCCTTCCATGAATTTTTCAGCTTTTATTACAACTAATTTATCATCATATTATTTTCTATTATTTTATAAATATTAATATCTTCTTTCTTGAAACATTATTTATTCTAAAAGGAAATCTTTTTATATCTTTCCTTAGCATTATCTTTTCCTTCTTAAGTTGTATATTTTTCACAAGAATAGCATTCTAATTTTATTATATTTTACATTCTAAATATGTCCCCTTATCACCTTAATTACCTTAAAACGAGTCTCTATATTTATATTCTTTTCCCATAAATCATATATGATCCTTAGAATATCTCCCCTCTTCTATCCCACTACTTTATGATTAAAATTCATCCATTTATTTACTCATCGAATTTATCTTCTTGGAAGTGAACCTTTTATTTTTTTTCTTCTACATCATGTTGTAGGAAATATTATCCTCTTCATCAGATCTAGTTTCATTAATCTTCTTCTTTGGAAAATTTCTTAAAAATGACCATTGTTCTGGAAATTCTAGCACTTTTGTGGTTATTTTTCATTTCTATTCTATCTGCCCCTTTTGAACATTCTTGTAAAAAATTCCAAAATTTGAATGAATTCCTCTTAAGTTTCATCATACTCATAATTTATTGATAATGGTTCTTTCTTATTCTATTTTTACTTTCTATCATGGATTTGAAGTCCATATTATCCCTTTTATTTTTATCAAATTATATTACATTTCCAATTTCATATATTATGCTAATATTATGATGTTTAGATAATGATATATCTTATATCTCTTCTAGAGTTGAAACCTTTGAGTTGAATATATCTATAAAATTTTTCATAAAAATCTACATAATAGTGGGATCATCCATATTCTCACCAAAACCTCTGATATTGATGATTATATCATTTACTCTTGTAAAGTATTCACCAAAATATTCATCATTGCCTATTTTGAAATCTTTAAAATTGATTCTCCATATTATCAACTTGGTTTCATTTAATTTTAGATTTTCTTCATAAATACTTCTCAATTAATCCTAGGTATATTTAGATGTTTGGAGACTCATCACTTTAGTTTATACATTTTCTGATAAATCCATCTTGAATTCATTCTGAACCTTTCCATCAACTTCTATATTTATCTTTTTACCTTGATTCAAAGAAAATTCTTCATAAATAGGTTGGAATCCCACTATTTTGGCACTTATCACTTCCAATCCAAGAAATAAAAGGTAAGGAAGTATCATTTTAATCTAGTAATGGTAGTTCATGTCACCAAAAGTATAAATTCCTCAGATATTCTCTAAATTAAAATTTTCATTTTTTTATAGTTTTTCTCAAATATATATAGGTGAAATTCCTTTAATACTAATTATAGAATCCAAGGATTGGATAAGTATAACTGAGAAGGTTTGAATCATAGTTACACCATTTTTATCAATTCTTTTACTTTTTATTTAACCTCTAGGACTTATTAACATCCTGATCCCTCATCTTTAAACAGTATCCCACGCTGTAAGTTTTAATAAAAAATAAATAATAGTACATGGTAGTTTACAAGGTTTGGTACAAAGACCTACTACTTTCCATGTTGGTTAGACCCCCTATATGGATTTTTCACTATAATAAAAGGTTATTACAGCAATAAATGGTTTGAACCGCAATTAAAAGCAGGTTATACCCCCTACTACAATCACGCATCCTAAGTTGGTTTGACACCACAACTACACATTATTCATAATTATTTGTCAGATCACCCAATAAAATTTTTCCAGAAACTAGTTAGATCCCCCAGTTGCATCATTCTTCTTTATATTGATCTATACACAGTAGAACAACCTATTCAAGACCCTCCACTGTGATCTTTTGAGATTACACTGGCTCGTGTACAACTTCAAGTACCTTTTTACTAATTATGGTTATTATCAAAAAAATCACAATTTATAATCATTTTCCTTAGTAAAAAACTAGTTTTTATATGTTTTTATCGGATTCTAATATACTGGCCTCACAGAACACTGAAAACAATGATATGAATTCCTTCTAAAACACTAATTGAAATTTGTTCTCTAATTCAGTATCAACACACTGAACACTAATTATGAAATGTATATTTCATGTATACTTCTTAAACCCTCATGCATGAATACAAATACATGGATGTATCAATCTTCATGCATGTTTAAATAATGCATGGAATTATTCTTCATAGATTATTGTTTATTAATAGAAATGTTGAAGCTTTGTAAATTACATGCATGCGTTATTTCATGTGAATCCATATATCGAATAATGAAAGAAAATTATACACCCTCATTTACTTCTTTGCAAATATTTTATTTTTATACTTCCAAATAAAATATACAACGTACATCCTTCAAAAATTATTTCCTTCAATTATATCATATGAAAATGGCTAATAGCTTTAACTATTCCTTCAGGCATGAAAAACACAGTATGAGAACCCTTAGTATTTTTTATGAAAATTAATTGGGTGATACCACTTTTCCATATGCAACCCAATCCTTTTAAAGAAATAAAATACATGTACTACTTCACTCAACCTCAATAAATTCCTTTAGAACTCCCATTATGCATTATCATTTAATGTGTGATACTCATACTCTTTGCATATTCCTGAATACACACTACCTTTTTCTTCTTCACGTAAATGTATATGTGAGTTCTTATTTTTCATTCATGTAACATAGTTAGTTCATCTAATAAAACTCATGAAATAGCCTCATTGAATTATATCATCATCATGTGATATTGAAGGAAAATTATTAGAATGAAATCATAAAAAATATTTTGTGAATATAAAAATCCTCAGATTCTCTATTTCTCTCTCAAATGTGAGATCATATAATACTAAAACTGAGTTCCTAGAGGTTATTTATAGATAAATATTCCCCAAATTAACTTAGGTGAACATCCTCCCTTCATATACACCAACTCATCTTGCACATCTTACAATGGAATAATATCACTAGATTTAGATAAAAAGCTTGCTTCATTTCAACTCCTTACTATTAATCCTCAGTTCGAACTTTGTTTATAAAGACATATGAAGTTGGATGTGAATGTGATCATGTTTAGATATCATGTAAACAAGATACCCATCTGGATTCATTGGAGGTGTGGCATGCATAAAATTATATGAAAAGAAGTCATCTGATGAATCTCAATGAAGAAGACGATAATCGAATGTGATTGGATGGTCAATATCAATTCAATCCAATAGTGTATATTAATTTCATATATTTTTTAATATAGAAATATTAACATGATATAATGAGTACCACATTAGATATCAAGACTTCCTCATTCTATTTTATTGTAAAAACTCCTCCATGGACGTCCAGTTGTGAGTATCGAGGTCCGCTCTTAATGCCCACTAGCATCATCCTATACCAGCATCCTCTTCTTTCTTTGTGATGCCCCTCATGCTGGATCCACTTTATACATTGTGAATTTTGTGGGAACTCTTCTCAATCCCTCTTCCACTATGTTGGTTTCCTAGGGGGAGACTTCCTTCCTATGTAGTGGATGTAGTCCCCTAGGCTGCCAAGCATGTGGTATGCCTTATTTTTTGGTCCACTCTTCTATCAAAAGTTTTATCCAATTTTATTCCATAAAACTAACCTCCAATATACTCAAATATCTTCATATTACATATGTTATACACAATATTCCCTCCTTTACATAATGATTTTTCATTAAAAAATCACATCAATCATCATAATTAAAGCCACATTAACTCTCATCTTCCAAATTTATGGAAAAAAATTTCCACGTCAAGAAAAATGAAACACTTGGGTTCCTAATATACGATTGTGATGATTTAGAGAGTGGTTCTGGTTATGTGTAAGTGGTTACATGAGGTTATGATCATGTAAATTAAAGTGAATCCTTTCCGTTATAAGAAGAAAAAAAAGAATAAGAATATCCTAGAACACTAGACAACTATATTATTATCTATAAGAGGAGGAAATATCTATTTTACCTTTATCATTTGAATTTTTTATTAGTAAATGGTGAAAAAAATAGTCACAAACCTTATAATGGATTTATACGAATTTCCCATCCTCACAATGGTTTATTATGTTTTTAGTGGATCATATGATCATCGTTATTAATGTATCATGCCAATTACTTTCTACTCACATGAGTAGTGAATCTGGTAAATTATTATTTCCCTATCTATGTTTTCTGGTGTTTGGATTAAAATCCAAATTAAATCTAACTAGTAGTGAATAATTTTTTTTTAAAATAAAAATATACAATTTCTAAATTGTTACCCCCCCCCACCAGACACACACTCTCTCTCTTAATGATTATTTGATCTTCTGTTTCTATAAGTTGTATCAATGGTAGGTTCCCACATTTGGTGTTTTTCTATTGAATATATTATTTTATAAATAGTTTTTGTTTTACTAATATCATTAATGGTTAATTTAAATACGATGAATAATAAGTAGATTCCCATTTTTTTGTGTAGAGTGTTAATATTTAGAAGGATAAGATATATTATTATCTATTTTCTATAATTTATGAATTTCTAATAGAAAAAATTGATATATTTGGTCCCTGTACTGAACATATTTTCATTAATATTCCATAAAAGAGGAATTTAGGAAATTATGGTCATGTTAAGAACAATATTCTATCTTTTATTTCTGAAGGTAAATTTATGAAACTAAAACAAATTAAAATATAATAATAATCAGGGTAATATCAAAAATATATATGAAATAAAGGCTAAGGTGAAGTGTTAAAAGTTACAATTATGGATGCTTAAATATTAGGATCATTGAATAAATGTTGATGAAATTTTATATAGTTTCTTTATAAGTATTGATGTTGTTGTGAATACCATCATAGTCTATAGTGAAAAATTGAAAGATTCCATTATTGGTGAAAATATTTTATGTATCATACAAGATAAATTGGATGCCAAGGTATTGGACTTGGAAAAAAATAACTATGTGATATTCCATTTGATGATCAACAAGGTATTCTAATTTCCAATGAAATTTGGAATGATGATGTTGTTAAGAAAATGTTAAAGTATAAAAACATTATTTTAAATTCTCTAAATCTAAGAAAGAAATGAATATTTTTAATGAGTATTATAAAGCATTCTCTTTAAAATTAGACTCTGATATGGATATAAAATTTTCAAAGATGATTTCAATAATATTGAGAGATGTGAGAAGAGGGAAGTGAATTTTTAAAGGTATAATACCACTTAAATTAATTAATTGTGGGGTTGTTGGTCATTTTACAATAATTCACCTAAAATGAATGAAGATGAGGTTAATGGAGAAGAAGATAAATATTTTAAATACTATTTTAAATGAAATCCATTCAAGAAAAGATTCACATTAAAAATTAAGGATGATTTTTATCTAGGTATGAGGAAAGTGAAATTAGTAATGAGGATGAAGTGGTTTATACAATAATTGATTTTGGTGAAAAGATTTATATTATGAAAGTTAATTATGAACACTTAACCTATGATGAAGGTAGTGACTTTGTAAGTGAAGATAATGAAACTCAAATATATTCCATGCTTAAGATAGAATTTACAGAATGTGTTTTGAAAATTACAAAACATTTAAAGGAAAATTTGGATTCGAAGAAATATTATTAGACTACTAATATTATGTGAACATCCCATGAAGAAGAAAAATATATGTTTTTAAAGGAGATTAATAATTTTGAAAGAAAAATTAACACTATGATGACCTTGGGTGTCAAGATAATATAAGAGTTTAAATGGTTAGAAAGATAGTGTGATGAAATTCAAATAAAAAATTTAAATAATGAGGAAGAACTAATCCTTTCCAAATTTCTATTTTAAAATTATATTTAAGAAATTAGAGAATGATTAAATAAGAAATAATTTTCAGAAGAAAAAAATATTATTCAGATTATATTTATATAAAAACGGTTGGTAAGAGGTTTAGAAGATCTAAGTCAAAGGAACTAATTTTGTGGTCAAATATGTTCTGTCCCAAAAATATGGAAATTATGGGAGTTTTAACATTGATTAAAAACATTTACTTAGTTTAAGTAAAAAAATGTTGAAATTATTTCCATTATCATGGGAAATATTGTAGGAGTCTATAAAAATATTGGTTCAAAAAGGTAACTAATATTATTCATCAATATAAAGGATAAGTTCATAGAAATTGTTCTAGAAAACATATTGTATTCTGAGGTAGATTTTCATTTTATAGATATTTTTGATATAGTGGAGGATTCATTATTATATCAAGGATATGATAGTTTAATTACCTTTACCATAATGATTCTAGAATAATTGGCCAGAGTATTTTAAGGTGGATTCATCCTGCTCTAAAAAACCTATATAGAAATAATCTAGAAAATTTTATTTAAAGGCATAAAACTTATTTCAATTATTAGAAAAATTATGTGAATGATGTGATTAGAAATATCATGTTTCAAAAGAAATTATAACCCAGATTCTATACATATAAAAAATAATTCTCATGAACAAGGTAAATAAAAGGATATTGTTTTAGAAGTTTCTCTTAAAGACTCAGAGTAGGAATATCTACTGATATTGGACTATGGGTTATCTTCACATATAATAGTGAACTTGAAATTCATGAATAATGTAGTTAAATGAAAATAAGGATTGGCGCCCATTGGAAATGAAAGGTCTCTCGAGATTAAAGGGGATGGGTTTGATGATATTGGAAAATAAAAATTTATATCCAAGAACACCCTTTATATTGATGGATAGAAACACAAATTATTATGTTTTTAATATATTTGTTATGAATATAAGCAATTGATCCTCATCTTAGTTTGTGAAGACTCGGCAGGTGCATCCAAGAGACTCGAGATCAAATCTGGGTGGAGGCGAATTTCTAGGTACTATAGTAGCACTGTAGTAGGCATTGTGGCGGTCACTGTTCGGTACTGTAGCAGCTGGAACTATTCATCCATCTGGGCCTTTGGGCCACCAGTTTGTTCCTCGAGTCATATAAGGATTTCGAGCAAACCAAGGCCTGCGGGCTAGTTATTTCTCAAGGCCTTCGGGCCACCATAAGGCCTTAGGGCCACCCCATGGACTTTTGGACACATGAATGAAGAAGTACCAGTCAGACTATAAGGAGAAGGCCTCAGATGAGGATTCAGGGCCAAAACATTCACTGGAGAATAGATAACTTGAATTGGAATAATGAGAGGGTATAGATTTTCCATTGGTAATAGGTTTGTGGTGCTTTTCATAGGATAGCTGGGCGACTGGCCCTCTGAAGGTGAAGGGTTGATTTCTTGAAAAATGATATGGAGGAGTAGTCCCAAGTGGTTTTGTCTAGGTGATTCCTTCTAAGACCAATGGGTCATGTAATTATCTCTAAGCCTTCAGACCTTGTATGGGTTCCACCTCAAAAATTGAAAGGTGGATTATCAAAAATAATAAAAAAAATGAATGCCTTTAGACCATTCTGACTGATGAAGGGAATGTGTTAATCTTCTCCCAAAATATTTTTTTGGGAAAATAGGATTAAATAGATAAAGGTTCTTTCAAAAGGGTATAAAATAAAAGGAAATCTATTTCAAATTGGTGACTCTTAGAAATAATTCTGTTTATGCATGAAAAATGATAATGAACTTTTGAATACAAGGCTTGAGCATCTTGGTAATATGAATATGAGAAAGGTTTTTCAAAGATAAATATTTCATGACTTTCTAAGACGATGATGGAGATTGACAAGATTTTCTCTACATGATAAAAGGTAAATACCTCTAATTACTCACACAAAAATGTTGAGATTCATATGTCACGTCCTTTTGAACTAATCTAGTCAAATATTTTCAATCCCATGAAAAAATAGTCAACACATTGAGAAAAATATTTTATTTACTTTATTTATGAAATTTTTCACATTACATGTATTATGTATATGAAACATAAACATAGTCTCTATAAATTTTTAATATTTTTGAAATAAGTAATTGAACAAGAGTGTGGTTACTCTCTAAATAAATTAAAATTAGATAATGGTGTTGAGTACACTAATAACATGTTCAATTAATATCTTAAAAAACATGGTAATCATCATGAAAACATTTCACCATACACATCATAACAAAATAGTGTGGCTAAATTAAATAATAGAATATTGGTTGAGATATCTCAAACAATATTGATAAAAAATTATATTTGAAGTCATTTATAAAGGTAGGCTATTAGAGCTACATTACATCTTCAACATAACTGGTTCTACAGATCAAACTCATATATTACTTTATATGAGATATAATTCATAAAGACTCCAAGATTAAATAATCTGAAATTATTTGCATGCCCTTGTTTCATCATGATTAATGGGTTAAATCATCATAATTTTGATCCAAGAGGTTATTCTGGAATATTTCTTAGTTACGATTTATATGGAAGAGGATTTCACTACAATAATAAGAATACTAGTAGAATTGTTGATAATTTTAATGTGAAGATCCTTGAATTTTCAATGAAATAAATTATCACAAATAAAGATGGGTCTAGAAGTGATGTTTCTACTAATTCATTTGAACACCTTGAGGATATAGTATAAAAAGATAAAAATGCTTAATATGTTTAGGAAAAAGATACGATTCATCCATCTCAAGTGATGAGGAACAATTACTTTCAACTCATCCCAGGATGAAAGGATAATTTTATTCAGAAAATAGCAATTGAAATAAAGAAAAATGAGTAAAACTAGAATAACTCTTAGTAAATCATCTCATAATTCCCTATTATCTCAAGTTGAACCTAAAGATGTTGTGAAAAATCTAGAGTATCAATATTGGGTTGGTTCTATGAATGAGGAAATAGCTCAAATTGACTTGAATGAGACCTAGAACTTATTCCTAAAACTAAATATATAAATTCCATCAGAAGAAAGAGGTTTTTAGGAAATAAATTAAATAAAAAAGTGAATTTGTGAGGAATAAAGTAAGATATATGTGTAATCACTATTCATAAATCGAAATAGTTGAATATTATGTGGCTTTTTAACTAATTGGAAGTCTTTAAACCATTCTAATATTCAATGTGTTTACTTCACAATGGAATTAAAAGTTCTACTAAATGGATGTTAAGTACTCATTTCTCAATAGAGAATTTGTGGAAGATATTTACATTGAAAACCCAAGTGGGATTCTTCATAAAGAAGATAATAATTCTATTTTCATGTTTTTAGATGTCTTTATATGGGCTAAAACAAGCCCCAAGACCATTGTATTCTAATATTGAATCCTTTTTGAAGAGGTTTAAAATCAGAAATAGAATAGTGGACATAATTTACTACATTAAAGATAAAAAAGGCCTATAAATATTTATTATTTATTTATATTAAATAATATTTTTCTAGAAATGATTAAGAAATGTGAGATAAGTTTTCTATAGAAACGAATGATTTATTTGAAATGTTTATGATTTAAGAGATGAGGTAATTTCTGAGTCTCTAATTTTCCAAAGAGAAAGATTACATTATTCATTCTTAGTATAAGTATGAAAAGGAACTCGAGTAAATATTTGTTATGGATTAATATAAATCGATTTCCACACCAATTTTAGTGGGAATATTTTTCCAAATATGAATAGGGAAATGAATTTAATCAAATGGAGTTTAGAAAGTTGATTGGTTGTTTGTTATACATTACAGATTCAATACCACAGAATCTATATATTTTCACTCTTTATGAAATATATAAATGCTATCCAATAGAATCAAATTTTACTATAGTGAAAAGTTTTATAAAAAATAAAATGGTTACAAAAGATTTTATATTGAAATATTTTAGCAAATAATATTTGTATTTTTTAGGTTATACTGATACATATTGGGATGGATGTATTCATGATAAAAAAAAATCTACATCAAGTATAGTTTTAATTCATGTTAATATATGTGTGTTTCATCACGCAAATAAATAAATTTTAGTATCTTTAATATCTACTAAGGTATAATATATGGAAGGATGATAAGCTATAAATTAGTCAATGTGGATGAAAACTTCGTTGGTAGATCTGAAGGTTTGCATGAAGATGAAACTTCTTCTTGGATTTGATATTCAATGTGTTATTAATTTTTCCAAAGAATTTTGTTTATTATTGTATTTGAAAGTATGTTTATATTAAATATCACTTTATAATGGAACGTGTGGAGTGAAATGAATTAAATTTAGAGTTTATTCCAAAAAAAGGGTACATTAATAATATATTTACTTGGACATTTTCTAAAGAGGTAATCCAGAATCTTAGTTTGAGGTTTCATGTTTAATCTTACCTTCTATAAAGTTATGTTCTGTTAGTTTTTCATCATATCTATTCTTGTGTGAGGATGTTTTTATCAAATGGGGAGAAAAAATGACAACATAATATATCAACTGAAATGTTTTTTACTTCATAATGGATAACATATATTTAGGGGGGTTTTAAAAGGGGTAAGATGTGATTTCATCATGTGCATAATATTTTAAAAATGTGTAAACTATTTTTATAGTTTTTTGAAGTGGTTGTACAAACAAATTTATACTAGTTGAAATAAGTCTAATTGTTAGGGTTTGTTAAATAATGTTTGGTTATAGATCACTATTTTATGGAAATCAGGAAAATTATATCCAATAATTCTTATTTTATAAACTGAGTACACTCACATAATATTAGAATTTTTAGATAATGATCTATTACTTGAGTTTTGGAGCATTAGTGATTTATGAAACTTGATTGAGAAAAATTCAAAGGGGATATTGTTGATTCAAATAGGAAATGTATTATTAATTAAGGTGGAGAATCTAGTGAGAAGGAATTTTTTTCCCGTATGATGTTGTATTTTGATTTCAAAACATGTGAATTTTTTTTATGAAACAACCCGAATTTTATCAAAGGTATGAATATTGTTTATATAAATTCATTTATTTTCTCTTTGTAAATGTTCCTTATGTCCTAAGAAAGGTTTAAAGAGCATCTGGGGCTTGTTCAAATCCCAGAGCTCTGATATTTTGGGGAGCATAATGTGCCACATGGGTAGTGTATCATTATTACTAAACATTCAGGGTCACCTTGTGGGGTACTCAATGCCCTAAAGAAGGCTTCATGGTTTTTATGAAACAATTCAAGCACAGGACCATGACCATGTGGGTTTTAGAGGGTATTGGATAGTTCCTTGAACATTACTTTCACACTGTTGGGAAAACTGTGTGCTTAACCTATGCAGGGTCCCTCCTTGGATAGTGAGGTGCACATGGTTACCAAACAGTTTAGAGAACTCTATGGCCCACCCACGCCACCCTGATTTTATTGGTGAAAAAAAACTCTTCTTCCATTAATTAAATTAAAAACATTAAATCTTCTCTCTCCCATCACAATTCTATTAGATGAACCTACTCCCCCTTTTTCATGGATTGTCCCTCAATCATCTTCTAGGTTCTTTGATAACTCATTCAATTGGACTCCAAATATAGTATCGTCTAAATCGTTGGATCTCCATCACTAATCACTCAAATCCACTTGATTCCAATCTCAGTTTCTCTTCATATATATTCTTCTATTTTGGTACAACCTCATTCTCGCTATTTTTAGGGGGTTGGAAAATTATTCAATTTTCTTATGATAAACTTTTAATTTAAAGATGATATTTGGAGAGGAGCGGTAAATATTCATAAGGTAGGTGTTCTATTTGTTTTCCTAAAAATTCGAGTTGTTTTCATTGCTCTATCATCGTACAACGAGCCACCCTTTTCTACTAATTTCCATATTTTTTCATTTCTAAATAATTATTTTCATATTGTTATACTCCCTTAGAACCGTAAAAAGTTATTAGTGGATGTTGTCCTCTTGATCCACACCCGTATGGGTGTGCTATATTTAAGTTCCCCTTTCGTATAATTTTCTATTTTACCTAAGAAACCCTAAGTGTTTGGTTTATCACAAAATGGTAGTTATAGGATTAATTAATTAAATGTAAATATTATAATGAATGGTAAAGGGTTACAAAGACTTGATTCTGAATTTTCAATTCCATGATTAATTTATTAGATTTTATATATAATATGGAATTGGGTGTCAAGGCCACACCTCATGATATATCAATAAAAATTTGAATTTTGTGAATTGTGACGCCCTTTGTTATATTTGGATCATTGATTAAAAATTCATATGATGTGATTACTCAGTTATTATTATTATTATTATTATTATTATTATTATTCCATTGATATTGATTATGGAATGATGGTTAAGGGACTTGTTGAGCATGATGCTTCACTCTCCCTTCCATCAGGTGTTGAGAAAGACATATCTCGTTGTTATAGTCTTGTTTGGGAGATGGGCATGACATTCCATATTCTATTGTACTAGGTGTTGAGAATCACATCTCACCCCACCTATCTCAATTGATGATCAGGAAATCTCACTTTCATTATGATATTCAAATCATGCCCCCTTTTCTTGAGCCTATAGCTCATTAGGCTGGTTATATATTCTTATGTTATACCCCAACACTTGCTGGAATCTAGTATCTAGTTATATTCCTAAATACGTCCTCACATACATAGTTCATATAGGGTGATATAGTATATAAATATGATATATGAATATTATTACAAAATATACGCATGGTTATAGATCAGACTCTTACATCAACGTATGCAGAAGCATATAGAGCCTGCTAGGTGTCCTATAGGATCCTGACCTGGGTTATATTTATTTATTCATCAATGTTTTTTACTTGTATTACCATTAATTTTTTTTATGTACACTGGTTTTATTATTTCTAAACATCTTTGGTGGTGACCTATTAGGATCTTCTCTCACACCCTACTCAGGCTGTCTTTGGTACCATAGTTGATTACATGTCTACATGTATGGATATGGTCAAGCACCTTGCTATAAATTATTTTTTCATTTTTCTTATAGTATGGAGGATGGGAATAGAGGACGAAGCATACACTTGAGATGTTAGTGGAGTAGTCTTTTTTCCTTTATTTTTATTTCTTGTTTTATATACATAACTCATGTATCATGTGTTTCCATTTTTTATATCAACATGACATGAAAT
The DNA here is from genome assembly GCA_963277665.1 of Viscum album. Taxonomy (NCBI): domain Eukaryota; kingdom Viridiplantae; phylum Streptophyta; class Magnoliopsida; order Santalales; family Viscaceae; genus Viscum; species Viscum album. Next base: position 847,054,621 of record OY728128.1, read on the forward strand.
CATCATATATATGACTTAGCCTAGGATTTTGATAATTATTATAGTAATTTATCATATCTATTCCCATTCTACCATATATTTATATATTCTTCCTATATGACGAGTTGTTGGTCCAGTTATTATATTTTATTTGTCCTCTTGGCTGTTGGTTATTCATTTGTTTCTTCTGTTGTTATTTTATTTCTTATACTCGATGTTAAACTCAGATATGAGGGTATAGTATCACCACTGTACCACCTTGGACCCTCACTGCTAGTCAGCAGCCTCTGGCATATAGGGACGCACACTTGAGGCCATGTGACCCACTATCGTAGGGCATATGTTTTGTATACCCCAAGTATGGATGATAGAAAGTTGTATCAAAGGATTTATTCTCATTTTGTATTACTATTTGGGTACTATATAGGAGAATAGGAGGTAATGTAATTTGTTAATGAGCCTATGTTTGGGATTAGATAACCCACATACAATGGAAACCCAAATTACATGTGATGGGTTATTATTGTTTTGATTATTCCTCTTAGTTTATATGACTTCACCAATGGGTGAATCACATGAATTATGATGTTATTATTATTATTTGGATAATTAAATGAGACTTATTTTAATTTTACCTAATGAAATGAGGATGTTCCACATCATGAATCATTATATGAATGATTGTACTTATATTTCATGCATTTTTACATGCCACATATATATTTTGTGTGCATTGTAGGTTCCATATTGTTAGTTCTAAGATTATTTGTTAGAAATGTGTAAACATGTCTTATTGGATTGATAAAACATAATAGAAACTTAAAGTGTCTTCTTTAAACTAATACTATTTTACTAAATAGGTTAAAGAAGTCAACTTAAGTAGTTTTTTTATGGAATGTTGAGTCGTAGAACATTGGTCACATGGGTTGGAATTTCTTATAGTTAGGATTAAGTGGATGCAACATTACAATTTATATGGTGTATGGGACCTCATAAATTTGAAATTGTGAAAGATATAATTTAACAATTTAGATATATTTAAATAATATTAATGAGAAAAAATTAAAAATTAATATAAATTTTATAATGAAATGGGCATCATATACATGTGATATGAGACCTAGACCCAGAAAAGACCTTAGCTATGGGTAGTTGGGAGTATCTTATGTTCTGATGTTTTGTTACGGTCATTCATTATCACCTACAACTAGCTTCTAGAGTTGGATGAGTGGTGTGATCTAGTCCTAGGATAGTTTTTTACTTTTCCAAGTTATCTATCTATGATCTCTTGACTTGTAGTTTCTATTTTTAGGCATGTGTTTGGAATTTTGGAATCATGAAACCATGACAACCTCAAGTTGTATACCATAAATGTGGTGATGATGATGCACTAGAGGTGGTGAGACATAATCCTCTAGTGATCCATCATGTACTTCCACCTATGGAACCACCTATTGTTTCAGATATGCGCACCGATTCCCAATTCTATGAAGTATTTTTTCGTATTATTGAAATATGTGAGGGGTTTCTCGACTTGCCGCAACTATGGATGATTTGAATCAACAGTTCCAATAATATAATCCTCCAAACCTTTCATGGGATAGTGGATGTGCAACTAGGTCCCACCCAGCAGTTGCCCTGTAGACTCGTGGTCCACACTGTGGGGCCCAGCCACGTGCTCGAACCACCTATTTTTACTCATATGGGCACTGATTCCCAATTCTATGAAGTATTTTTTCGTATTATGGAAAATATGTGAGGGGTTTCTCGACCGGCCGCAACTATGGAATATTTGAATCCAGTGTTCCAATAGTAGAATCCTCCCACTTTTCATGGGATGGTGGATGTGACAACTAGGTCCCACCCTCCAATTGCCCCGAAAACACGTGGTCCCCACCGCGGGGCCCACCCACGTGCCCAAACATATCATTTGACTAATTATTGTCCCCATAGTACAACACATGTCCCTTCTAGTGTGTTTTTTCCTCACTCACACACACCTTGGGAAACATTCTAGAAGATAAACCATTCTGATCACTACTCCAGGCCAAGCATGTTTAACTGTGGAGTTCTAACCAGGTAGGCTCCTGAAAAGGAAGGTGCATCCTGTTGACATGAGTCATATCATTTAGTCATTTAACCCTTGTTCATTTGGGGGTGTTACAATCACCCGCCCTTTAGTGCTCAACGTCCTCGTTGTGGGCCCTACATCTCAACTGTAACATCCCAAGTAAGTAATGAATAATAGATATTTTTATCTATGTCTTTTAATAATTAAGATAGTGTTATAGGGGCTTAAAATGAAAATAAATACAATCTTATGCATGGAATACACTAATATTCTTAAAAGATTGTTTTACTGCCTTTTAATGGCAAACCATTTTTGAATCTATATTTTGACAATTTTATAAACTATGTTTTTCAAAATAAACTTATCCTCTATGATTGGGACATCAAAATTTACCATGTGTGAATTTTTGGTATTTTTCTGACAATGTTCATTTTTTAATGAATAGTGAAAAATACTGCATTTTACATCAAAACTGCTTTTTAATCTAATTTATTTATATGATTAGATTATGTTTTGTATTAGTTTTGAAGTAAAATTAGAATATATTTTTACCATTTTATCCAATGGTGGTCATTGGAATCAATTTCACTTTGAAATTAGACTTAAACTGGTGTCAATCTTTTGATACTTATTGTTTTGTAAAAACACGCTATTTGCTCTGGCAGCGGGAATTAATGATTAAATTAATTAATGTGACTTATATGATTTGAATTTTGTAAAATAGGCTTCATTTTTGAATTCGGAATATCAAATATAGCTTAGGGTGAATTTTTGGTAATTTTCTGAAAAACATCATTTTTTGATGAATAGTGAAACCACTAAGTGGTAATCAAGCAAACTGATTTTTCAGTTAAATGAAAGTTTACCACTAATATGTATTGAATTTTGAAAATCCGACATACATGGTTTCCATTAGTATGTAAAATGTGGTTCAATGAGATTATAATAATTTTTGGTGAATAGTAACTTATTAAGTTCTTAATCACGATTAGTGGTAATTAGGGTAGTTTAAGGTATAAATAATACTTTAATAAAATGAAATGACCTAGACACATGTCCCAACCTCATTGGTTGTGTCATGTCCGACCATGACATGCCATGGTTCAACTTGGGGACCCCATCGATCCACCTTTGTTGGGAAATGACATAAATTACTTTTTATTAAATGTTAAAGTGAAAATTACACAAACATAATATGTTTTACAAAAACAATTTTTAAGTGGGGTTATACAAGTCTAAATTTTGATTATAAATAGTCATTGGAAAGATAAAAAGATTTCATATATCATAGTATTTTTTTTATAATTTTTATAAATTAAATAAATTTAATTATTTATGACATAATAATGATGCAGCGATGACATAATTATTTGACGATTTAAATAAAATAGAAAGATAATGTAAAATCTATGAACTACACATGTCCAAAACCAATTGGATGAGTGGATTTCGAACCCTTATCACCTTATACACGATTTCTATCAATGTGTGACCTTTTAAAACCGAAACACATTTTCAAATAAAGTATTGTTTCTTTACTTTCCAAAAGTGCCCCTCCTCTCCCCTTATAAAAGGCCCCCGCCTCTACCTCATTTCACACACTCTTCAAGCCTTTGGCTCGGCCAACCCCTGCCCATTTTCTCTCTCCACATCCCTCTCCTCATCCTAGAGGATTCCCTTTGGGCATAATCCTTTCAAAGGAAGCCTTTAGGCTCAACTCAAAAGGAGTTACACTTTTAAAGGTAATTCATTCTCTCATGTTCATTTGTTTTATTTTGCTTCTCCAACCCCCTAAACTCTTTTTATTTACATATTTTGTAACAACACCAGTATATTAAATATACAAGGATGTTTTTATAATATTTATTTGAGCTACACTCTCACACAACTACATTAAATGGTTAAAGAACATACGGTATCCGTGGATGGCGAAATTCTGCCTCCCGAAACGATGATTGTTCAACACTCATTTAACACCTTCAATGGTGGCCATTATGATGTCACTATTTTTATATATGATATATAATATGTTTATGTTTTCCTTAAGCTTCTGTTTTTTTCATTTTGGGCATACCATTATGGTTTCCATTATGGGTAAACACGATATCTTCATTTTAGGAAGTGCGGACTACCGCCCCCTCAAAGTGATTTGATTCGTTAAATACCATATGTGGGACATATAAAGGATGGAACTATGATATTATATATGATAGTATACTGGAATTATAATATACCTTTATATCATTATGATTCCATTCTACAAAATATGAAATAGAAATGAAAGTAACGTTCATGCGTACGTACGGCTTACCGTCTCCATGAACGGTGCATTTCATTTCTTACCTCTAAATGATTATGTAATATTATAAATTCATGTATGTACTGGATATATATGACATATATGATATCTAAATCATGAATACCATTCTGGATATAATGAACCTTTGACCAAATTAACAACATGTAAGTGTAATAAGTCTATTTTTGACTTAAGAACCAAATACCGACAAAATGAACATTATTAACTTAACTAATTACATGATGTTCATAACATGGTATAAAAGGAATAATGAACTTGAAAAAGATTCATAAGCAAGTAGAGATTAACTCAAGTTTATTATTCAGGAGATTAAAGAACGGTCGGGTCAAGTCGGATACGAGGTATGGGACTTCGTCTCAATCTCCTTTCGTTGAGGCATATTTTGTTTTATACACAACTTTATTTTATACGGTGTATAAACCCCTTTGACTTTTACGTTTATTCAAAAGGAATCTTTTTTATACGAAGCGTTTACTAAACGACAAAAGGGAATGTTTTTGTCGTACGTATGCGGCGACAACAACTTCTCCGCCATCGTGACCGTTATTTGAGTTTCGGCTTCCTCTACAAGCCATACCTTCTTTTTAAAAGAAAGATAAATACCATATTTTACTTTTCTTTTATTTTGGTATTGAAAATGGTTTTCATAATGTTTTTATATCAATGTGTTTTATTGATATCTCGTGATTGAAATGTGGAAATTTTATGTTTCCTTTATGCATGTTTTATGTGATATGATTATGTTATGGTTCTTGGGCATTATTATGAAGACGGGTGGTTCCATGATAAACTAAGGGCGGGTGAGACCGTTATAGCTCTCCAATGCATTGGGTAACGCGAAGGAGTGAAACGTTAAGGTTTCTCCGAAGAGATTTTAGGGAATATACTATGATGGGTATTCCAAACGAAACCAAGAGGGTTACTCCCTACGTAAGAATGTTATGAATGCCTCAAGTTACCTTTATGTCTTATGATTTCTGTGATTTATTCATGATTTTATGAGGTATGTTAAAGTGCCTATGTTTTATGGGTAAAGTATGATTTCATTCTTATGTATATATGAACTCATGTTTCCTTTCCATGTTTTTTTTATAACCCATACTGAGTTTTTATGCTCATCCCAAGTTTTTGAAATGTTTTTCACAGGTCAAGGGAAAGGTACATGATAAGATAATAGAGTCAAGGATGTGTCAAGAAATAATCCATGTTTTATTTTATATGTGTTTCCATTGATGGGAATGAAGAATACTATCTTTATGTAACCACTTTGTTTATATGTGGAATGTAATGCAAGTTTTATGATCTAATTCTCTAAAACTCTAAACCCGAAAAGATCCTCAATGTGTAATCTTGTAATAACTCAAGATTAAGTAAGGTTTAAGGCTGGGGCCTTATAGTTGGTATCAAAGGTCGGTTTAGATAACTTTAGGAGTTAGAAAAGTGTTAAATTATAATGTGATTGAAATGATATAGCATTTACGGATTGCCATGTTGCTTCGCCTAAGATATTTCTGTGTTCAGAATGGTTTTCCGCAGAGGAAACAAAGCAGCTATGTTGGGACGACATCAGGAGGAAGATAACCTTCCAAATCAGCAACCTGAGATGGTCGGAATCGGAACTGAATAGTTTGTTGCAGTGATGGCACAGTTGACTCAGGCTATAAATGGTGGTGGTATCCATGCACGAGATCAGCCAGATCAACCGCAGAGGAACATGTCAGTGGTGGAACATTTCATGAGGCAACATCCCCCTTCATTTAGAGGATCATCTGACCCTGTGCAAGATGAAGGGTGGATTAAAGCACTGGAGAAGATTTTTGATGTCATGGGGTGTTCAGACAATCAAAAGGTTAGTCTTGCTATTTACCGTTTGGAGGGTGAAGCAGATCAGTGGTGGTCTATGGATAAAAATATCAGGGACACCGAAGAGATTGATGCTCTTGACTGGGATGAATTCAAATGTATGTTTCTTGAGAAGTATTTTCCAAAGTCTGTTTGGCTTAGGATGGAAAAGAAATTCTTGGAATTGAGGCAAGAGGAAGACTCAGTGGCTGCCTATGAAGAAAGGTTCACTCGATTGGCAAGGTATGCTCCAAATTTTATCCGGGACCTTGATAGTAAAATCAATCGTTTTTACTCAGGATTAAAGCCAATGTATCAAAGGGCATTAGCTTCTCGTGAGTTTAAAAGTTATGAAAAGCTTGTTCGATGTGCGGAGAAGGTGGAAATGGAGTTTGCCGATGACCAAGTGTTCTATAACAACCAGCAGAAGAAGAGACCGGGGTGGCAGGAGAAAGGTAAGAATTATTCAAAAAAGTCTGATGGTAAGAGAACTAAGTTTCCAGTTTGTGATAAATGTGGCAAAAGGCATGCTGGGGAATGTCTTCTGAATTCTGGGAAGTGCTACCGATGTGGTAAGATGGGACATAAGTCTCGTGATTGCACTGAAAAGGATCAAGGTGAAGGTAAGAAAAAATTTGATTTACAGTTAGTGAAATGTTATAAGTGCAATGAGATGGGTCACTATGCAAACGAGTGTCCGACAAGGAGCTTGAGTGATGGGAAGCAGTTAGACTACAAGCAGAAAGGGGTGGTGAAATCCTTTGCAACTACTTCAGCAGATGTTGGGCCATCAAATGAAGTTGTATCAGGTACTTTGTTTGTTTTTTTAGATTATGCCAGTGTGTTGTTTGATTCGGGGTCTACACATTCTTTCATCTCTAAAACATTTTCTAGTAAAATGGGAATACCATCTCATGAAATGACTCTTGAACTTTTGGTAAAAACACCTGGGGGAAGTGTCGAGGAAAAAAGAATTTATAAGAATCTTCCTATCCTTATCTGTGGAAAGAACCTACTTTCAAACCTTATTGTTTTACCTCTAGTAGAGTTTGATGTTATCCTGGGTATGGATTGGCTCTCTATCTACCATGCTAAGATTGACTGTAGAGATAAAGAAGTTTCTTTTCAGAAAGACTTTCAGTTTGTTTACAAGAATGAACCCTTAATTTTGATAACATATCAAGAGGCCGAGAAACTTGTAAAATATGGAAATGAATGTTACCTTGCACACGTCGTTGAAAATAAAGGAACTATTCAGATTAATGATGTGCCAGTGGTAAATGAGTATCCTGATGTTTTTCCTGATGAGTTGCCTGGAATAATACCAGATCGCGAAGTTGAGTTTATTGTTGACTTAGTTCCTGATGCTAAGCCAATTTCAAAACCCCCTTATCGAATGGCAGAAGTTGAACTTTTAGAGTTGAAGGAGAAATTGCAAGATTTATTAGAGAAAGGTTTCATTAGACCTAGCACATCACCATGGGGTGCTCCTGTTTTATTTGTTAAAAAGAAAGATGGTTATATGAGACTTTGCATTGATTATAGAGCCTTGAATAATATCACTGTTAAGAACAAATATTCTTTGCCTCATATCGATGATTAGTTTGATCAGCTCCAGGGAGCTCAGTTTTTTTCAAAGATTGACTTGAGATCGGGGTACCATCAGCTGAAGGTAAAGGAGGCAGATATTCCGAAGACCGTGTTCCGTACGAGATATGGCTATTATGAATTTGTAGTAATGCCTTTTGGGCTAACCAATGCACCTTCTGTATTCATGGACTTAATGAATAGAATTTTCCATGAGTTCTTGGATAAGTTTGTGGTGGTTTTCATTGATGATATTTTGGTGTTTTCTAAAAGTAAAGAGGAGCATGAAAAACATTTAAGGTTTATCTTTCAAACCTTAAAAGAAAAGAAATTGTATGGTAAATTTAGTAAGTGTGAGTTTTGGTTGCAACAAATTTCTTTCCTTGGTCACATTGTTTCTAAAGATGGAATAACTGTTGATCCTGCAAAAACAAAAGTTGTGGAAGAATGGCCAAGACCCACAAATGTAACCGAGATTCGTAGCTTCCTTGGTTTGGCGGGCTATTACCGAAGGTTTGTTAGAAATTTTTCACGGTTATCTAGTCCAATGAATAAGCTAACTCGGAAGGGTGTTAAGTTTATCTGGACAAAAGAATGTGATGATTGTTTTCAGGAATTGAAAAGAAGATTGGTGAATGCTCCAGTTTTGGCACTACCTTCCAGGAATGGTGAGTTTGTTATATACAGTGGTGCTTCATTGAAAGGACTTGGTTGCGTCCTAATGCCGAATGATCAGGTAATTGCTTATGCTTCACGACAGTTGAAAACTCATGAGGTAAATTACCCTACACATGATTTGGAATTAGCTGCTGTTGTTTTTGCTTTAAAAATTTAGAGGCATCATTTGTATGGAGTAAAGTGTGAAATATATACCGATCACAAAAGTTTAAAGTATATATTCACTCAGAAAGAGTTAAACATGAGACAAAGAAGATGGCTGGAATTAATCAAGGATTATGATTGTACAATTCATTACCATCCGGGAAAAGCAAGTAAAGTGGATGATGCTTTGAGTCGAAAAAGTAATGCTTCATTAACAATGTTGAATTTGGAACGTGATCCTTTGGTTAAGGATTTGATGAACTTTGGCATAGAAGTTGTTGGTGCAGGAAGTCCTTCTGTTTTGTTTCAGGTATCAGTGAGATCTTCTCTATCAGATAGAATCAAGCAAGCACAGAAGCAAGACAGTGAGTTGCAGAAAAGGGTAGAGCTGGTTCAGAAAGGTAAGTTGCCTGAATTCAACATTGATAGTGATTGTGTTTTGAGATTTGGGAAGAGATTGTGTGTGCCTTGTGATTCACAGTTGAAGAGAGAGTTGTTATGTGAAGCTCATAGTTCTCCGTTTTCAGTTCATCCGGGCAGTACTAAGATGTATAGAGATCTGTGGGAGTATTACTGGTGGGATGGAATGAAAAGAGATATTGCTGATTTTACTATGAAGTGTTTGACATGTCAACAGGTTAAAGCCGAGAGGCAGTTACCGAAAGGGATGCTTCGGCCTTTACCAGTGCCAGAGTGGAAATGGGAGAATATATCCCTGGACTTTGTTGTTGGATTACCGAAGACATCTCGAGGTAATAATGCACTCTGGGTTATTGTTGATTGCTTGACCAAATCTGCTCATTTCCTTGCTATACGAGATACTTTCTCTCTTGATCAACTTTCCCGTTTGTATCTTAAAGAGATAGTCAGGTTACATGGAGTTCCTCTCTCTATTGTATCGGATCGTGATCCCAGGTTTACTTCTAACTTTTGGAAAGGCCTTCAGAAGTCGTTGGGTACTGAATTAAATTTTAGTACAGCTTTTCATCCTCAATCAGATGGGCAGTCAGAACGAACAATTCAGACCTTAGAGGATATGCTACGAGCTTGTTCTATGGATTATCAGGGAAGTTGGGACCAACATCTTTCTTTGGTTGAGTTTTCATATAATAACAGTTTCCATTCCAGTATACAGATGGCACCATTTCAGGCATTATATGGGAAGCGGTGTCAAACTCCAGCTTTCTGGGATGAAGTGGGTGAAAGGAAGTTGATGGGACCAGAATTGGTAGAAGAGATGGCAGAAAAAGTTCAGCTGATTCAGAAACACATGAGAACAGCTCAGAGCAGGAAGAAGAGTTATGCGGATAATCGGAGGAAGGATCTATCTTTCGAGGTAGGTGATCATGTTTTTCTCAAGGTTTCTCCTTGGAAAAGTGTGATGAGATTTGGTAAGAAAGGAAAGCTGAGTCCAAGGTTTATTGGACCATACGAAATTCTGGAAAGAGTTGGATCAGTTGCATACCGAGTGGCTTTACCTCCGAGTTTATCTCAGGTACACAATGTTTTTCACGTTTCGATGTTGAGAAAGTATATGCCAGATCCATCTCATGTTTTGAGTCCAGAGGGAGTTCAGCTGGAAGAGAACCTATATTATGAGGAACAACCGGTCCAGATTCTAGACCACAGGGAGCAAGTTTTACGGAATAAGGTGATTAAGCAGGTAAAGGTTTTGTGGAAAAACCACATGATTGAAGAGGCAACATGGGAATCTGAAAATGCAATGAGGGATAAGTACCCCCATTTATTCGATAAGTAAATAAATTGCGGGGACGCAATTTTCTAAAGGGGGGAAGGATGTAACATCCCAAGTAAGTAATGAATAATAGATATTTTTATCTATGTCTTTTAATAATTAAGATAGTGTTATAGAGGCTTAAAATGAAAATAAATACAATCTTTTGCATGGAATACACTAATATTCTTAAAAGATTGTTTTACTGCCTTTTGATGGCAAACCATTTTTGAATCTATATTTTGAAAATTTTATAAACTATGTTTGTCAAAATAAACTTATCCTCTATGATTGGGACATCAAAATTTACCTTGTGTGAATTTTTGGTATTTTTCTGACAATGTTCATTTTTTAATGAATAGTGAAAAATACTGCATTTTACATCAAAACTGCTTTTTAATCTAATTTATTTATATGATTAGATTATGTTTTGTATTGGTTTTGAAGTAAAATTAGAATATATTTTTACCATTTTATCCAATGGTGGTCATTGGAATCAATTTCACTTTGAAATTAGACTTAAACTGGTGTCAATCTTTTGATACTTATTGTTTTGTAAAAACACGCTATTTGCTCTGGCAGCGGGAATTAATTATTAAATTAATTAATGTGACTTATATGATTTGAATTTTTTAAAATAGACTTCATTTTTTAATTCGGAATATCAAATATAGCTTAGGGTGAATTTTTGGTAATTTTCTGAAAAACTTCAATTTTTGATGAATAGTGAAACCACTAAGTGGTAATCAAGCAAACTGATTTTTCAGTTAAATGAAAGTTTACCACTAATGTGTATTGAATTTTGAAAATCCGACATACATGGTTGTCATTAGTATGTAAAATGTTGTTCAATGAGATTATAATAATTTTTGGTGAATAGTAACTTATTAAGTTCTTAATCACGATTAGTGGTAATTAGGGTAGTTTAAGGTATAAATAATACTTTAATAAAATGAAATGACCTAGACACATGTCCCAACCTCATTGGTTGTGTCATGGCCGACCATTACATGCCATGGGTCAACTTGGGGACCCCATGGATCCACTTTTGTTGGGAAATGACATAAATTACTTTTTATTAAATGTTAAAGTGAAAATGACACAAACATAATATGTTTTACAAAAAAAAAATTAAGTGGGGTTATACAAGTCAAAATTTTGATTATAAATAGTCATTGGAAATCTAAAAATATTTCCTATATAATAGTATTTTTTTTATAATTTTTAGACATTAAATAAATTTAATTATTTATGACATAATAATGATGCAGCGATGACCTAATTATTTGACGATTTAAATAAAATAGAAAGATAATGTAAAATCTATGAACTACACATGTCCAAAACCAATTGGATGAGTGGATTTCGAACCCTTATCACCTTATCCAAGATTTATATCAATGTGGGACCTTTTAAAACCGAAACACATTTTCAAATAAAGTAATGTTTCTTTACTTTCCAAAAGTGCCCCTCCTCTCCCCTTATAAAAGGCCCCCACCTCTACCTCATTCCACACACTCTTCAAGCCTTTGGATCGGCCAACCCCTGCCCATTTTCTCTCTCCACATCCCTCTCCTCATCCTAGAGGATTCCCTTTGGGCAGAATCCTTTCAAAGGAAGCCTTTAGGCTCAACTCAAAAGGAGTTACACTTTTAAAGGTAATTCATTCTCTCATGTTCATTTGTTTTATTTTGCTTCTCCAACCCCCTAAACTCTTTTTATTTACTTATTTTGTAACACCACCAGTATCTTCAATATACAAGTATGTTGTTATAATATTTATTTGAGGTACACTCTCACACAACTACATCAAATGGTTAAAGAACATACGGTTTCCGTGGATGACGAAATTCTGCCTCCCGAAACGATGATTGTTCAACACTCATTTAACACCTTCAAAGGTGGCCATTATGATGTCAATATTTTTATATATGATATATAATATGTTTATGTTTTCCTTAAGCTTCTGTTTTTTTCATTTTGGGCATACCTTTATGGTTTCCATTATGGGTAAACACGATATCTTCATTTTAGGAAGTGCGGACTACCGCCCCCTCAAAGTGATTTGATTCGTTAAATACCATATGTGGGACATATAAAGGATGGAACTATGATATTATATATGATAGTATACTGGAATTATAATATACCTTTATATCATTATGATTCCATTCTACAAAATATGAAATAGAAATGAAAGTAGCGTTCATGCGTACGTACGGCTTACTGTCTCCATGAACGGTGCATTTCATTTCTTACCTCTAAATGATTATGTAATATTATAAATTCATGTATGTACTGGATATATATGACATATATGATATCTACATCATTAATACCATTCTGGATATAATGAAACTTTGACCAAATTAACAACATGTAAGTGTAATAAGTCTATTTTTGACTTAAGAACCAAATACCGACAAAATGAACATTATTAACTTAACTAATTAAATGATGTTCATAACATGGTATAAAAGGAATAATGAACTTGAAAAAGATTCATAAGCAAGTAGATATTAACTCAAGTTTATTATTCAGGAGATTAAAGAACGGTCAGGTCAAGTCGGATACGAGGTATGGGACTTCGTCTCAATCTCCTTTCATTGAGGCATATTTTGTTTTATACACAACATTATTTTATACGGTGTATAAACCGCTTTTACTTTTACGTTTATTCAAAAGGAATCTTTTTTATACGAAGCGTTTACTAAACGAAAAAAGGGAATGTTTTTGTCGTACGTATGCGGCGACAACGACTTCTCCGCCGTCGTGACCGTTATTTGAGGTTCGGCTTCCTCTACAAGCCATACCTTCTTTTTAAAAGAAAGATAAATACCATATTTTACTTTTCTTTTATTTTGGTATTGAAAATGGTTTTCATAATGTTTTTATATCAATGTGTTGTATTGATATCTCGTGATTGAAATGTGGCAATTTTATGTTTCCTTTATGCATGTTTTATGTGATATGATTATGTTATGGTTCTTGGGCATTATTATGAAGACGGGTGGTTCCGTGATAAACTAAGGGCGGGTGAGCCCGTTATAGCTCTCCAATGCATTGGGTAACACGAAGGAGTGAAACGTTAAGGTTTCTCCGAAGAGATTTTAGGGAATATACTGTGATGGGTATTCCAAACGTAACCAAGAGGGTTACTCCCTACGTAAGAATGTTGTGAATGCCTCAAGTTACCTTTATGTCTTATGATTTCTATGATTTATTCATGATTTTATGAGGTATGTTAAAGTGCCTATGTTTTATGGGTAAAGTATGATTTCATTCTTATGTATATATGAACTCATGTTTCCTTTCTATGTTTTTTTTATAACCCATACTGATTTTTTATGCTCATCCCAAGTTTTTGAAATGTTTTTCACAGGTCAAGGGAAAGGTACATGATAAGATGATAGAGTCAAGGATGTGTCAATAAATAATCCATGTTTTATTTTAAATGTGTTTCCATTGATGGGAATGAAGAATACTATCTTTATGTAACCACTTTGTTTATATGTGGAATGTAATGCAAGTTTTATGATCTAATTCTCTAAAACTCTAAACCCGAAAAGATATTCAATGTGTAATCTTGTAATAACTCAAGATTAAGTAAGGTTTAAGGCTGGGGCCTTATATCAACCCAGGCAGTGCACCACACTTAAGGCTGGGTACCACCTCTGATACCAAATGTAACAACTAGGCCCCAGTGACAGCACAAACACCCAGCTTAACATGGTCGTCGGGTCCTAACCCACCAGGTACCAGCAGTTGCCCAGCAGACACATTGTCCCCACCCTAGGGCCCACCCACTTGCCTAAACAGATCATCTGACTAATGATTGTAACCACAGTCCAACACATGTCCTTTACAGTGTGTTTTTTTCCTCACTCACACACACCCTCAGAATCTTCCCAGAAGTTCACCCATCCTGATTACTACTCCAGGCCAAGCACGCTTAATTGTGGAGTTCTAACCAGGCAGGCTCCTGAAAAGGAAGGTGAACCTTGTTGACATGAGTCATATCATTTATTCATTTAACCCTTTATCATTTGGGGGTGTTACAATGGACCACAGGCAGCTGATTTATGGTTGGATTCCATACTTTCTATCTTTGAGCATCTGGAGATGCATCTAGAATGGATACTAATATTGTTACCATCAACCTTTTTCTTCTACTTTATCTAGGGGTAATATTATTTCCACTGTGCGATTCAAGGATGGGTTAGTATACGCCATCTGACCATAGGTAAATTTATTCATGCATACTAATATTTCTAATATCGTAATGCAAGCTCTCATTGTGGAGAAAAATATGATGTAGTATGGTGGTGCAAGCTACGGTGGTTCAACACATTGATCTGTCAGTGTTTCTTCTTGTGGATGAAAGTGATGCTTAGAGGTTTCTTGTGGGGGTACCAGCAGTAAGTTATCTTGAACTAATATCTTTCCTATCTATCACCAATGAGGTAAAATAGGATGTATAAAACCTCAGTATTTATGAGATCTAGTGGAACACAGATACTATAGAATGATGGGGAAGATATAATGCTTCTATAGGACCTATCCACCAGTTCCTAGTGAGCAGGGATCTACACCTACCCCGTGATATGTAGTGGGTCCTAAAGTATCTCATTAGAAAGAATGATGTAATAAAATTGGCCTCTTAGATTGAGGTGGTGATCAAGGTAGAGGTATTTAGACTCAGAACTTATAGTGTCAGCCGAGCAGAACTTCTCAGGGCAGTCAGGTTGTGACTCGGTATCACGGTATGAGCTAGTAACATTAAGTGTCTCCTATGTCAGAGGAGTAGAGCACCAGAGCATCTATTGTATGAGGTACTATTATAATGTCCTAAAATTTAGTGTCTGTTTTATTTGAATCTAGTGTGTCTCACTGTTTTATAGCTAAGTAAATCATGGAGAGTATGGACCTCAAGATCTAACACTTCTATAGTGTGATGAAGCTCAATACCCGATTAATTATATGATCATAGTTTTCATTATTGTAATGATTTTACCATTGGGATATGAGAATATCTATTTATATTTATTTTTTTCCTTCTACTTGATAGGGTTTTATGTAATTATTATGATGGGTAGTTTTGTTCCCTATTGATTCCATATAAACTCTTATCATCGAGCAAGAATTTTATATCACCGAAGGGAGGTTGGTATGTTTATAAGGTATAATGGGATGTTTTTAGACTCTAGAGGGACTTGAGCAGTATAGGTTGGGTATAGTGACAAATCATATTTCCAGTATTTTCTTGGATGATTGGGGGTTATAACCGACTAATTTCCCTCCTATGGTATATCATTTCTGGGATGTCTTCCTTGAAATTTTTTCTTGTCTACCTCTAGCGCGAGAGGTATAATTTACCATTAATCTTGTACAATTAGGATCACCAATTACCATTCCTCTTTATAGGATGGAACCCATAGAACTATTGGAGCAGAAGAAACATTTTTCGGATTTTGAGGCTAGAAAATTTATATTCCCCATCACTTCTCCATGGAGTTCAATGGTTCTTTTTTCCAAAAAGGTAGATGGTAGCCTCAAGATTTTCATAGATTACTGATGGTTGGACTCGCTTATTGTAATGAACTAGTATTAAAAATCTGGAATAGATGACCTATTTTCTTATATTCAAGGAGTTATAGTGTTTTTAAATATATATTTGAGTTTGGGATATCATATGGTGTGTTTCACACCATCAGACATTCCTTTGACAACTTCTAGGATCAGGTATGGTGTATGGGATTACCTATTCATGTCTTTCGGTCTCATTAATTCACCTATAGTCATTATGGATTTGATGAATCTTGTTTTCCACCTATATCTGGATTCAATTTTTTTCGCCTGTATGGACAAAATCATAGTGTATACACATTCTCTAAATGATCATTCCAACCATCTTGAGATCATGAAAAATACAATGATAGATCATCATATTTAATCTTAAATTAGTAAATGATACTTTTGGATTGATGAAGTACACTTCCTAGGTCATATAATCTCATATTTAATAGTATAATTTGAGTCATAGAAAGTGGGAGATATAGTTTCTTGTGAGCGGTTCAAGAATTTCTTTGACGTACAAAGTTCATTGGGTCTATCCTGGTATTACAGACACTTTATGTATGATTTTTCATGCCTTGTAGTTCCTATTACTAGTCTCACTATGAATGGTGTCAAATTCATATGGTCAGATTCTTGGGATGCAATCTTTCAAGATATTATGGGAGCATTTACTTAAATGTCAATCCATATTTTTTGGAGTTGGTTAGGAGATAAAATATTTACTATGATGCATCTGGCATCAGGCTCAGATATATTTTTATGATGGATGAGAGAGTTCTAGAATATGGGTCTCATCAGTTGAGGCATCAAGATTAGAATTACTAGATGCCTGACCTTTAGACAGCTACAATTTTTTAGTCTCTACATTGTTGGAGACACACTTTACTTGGAGAGCCATCTGTGGTAATCACTAAAAAGAAAATCCTCAATTAAATACATATATAGCATGATATGAATTTATGGTAGAACCAATTGGTTGATTAATTTCCATATTTATATTTTTATCATGCCAATATTCCTGAAAAATGATATAGTTGATACTTTGAGCGGAAAGACTCATACACATGTAGTTCAATAGAGTAGTGATAAGTAGAAGCTCATGGCCTTATTTTCAAGGATGTGTGTTGAGGTTAAGGATGATCAAGGGAAAACTGTCTTCTCAAATTTAGCAATGACCACTGCCCATCTAGAATGGGCAAGAATGAGAGAAATTTTAGATCCGGAGGGACTATTCCTATGGGAAATTATCTCAGATGATGATTCATCTTCTTGTTAGACCATGGATGAGGATGAGGCCATACGATTTCATGGCTGTGTTTGGGTCCTAATTGGTATCAGATAAGAGAAGATGCTATAATTTCATGCCTATCATGTGTGGTACATCCCAGAGTCACCAAGATCTATTGATACTTCTGTCACCAATATTGGTGGCCTTCTATGAAATGGTAAGTAAGTGTTTTATCAATTGGTGTTTTACCTTTTAGTAGTTGAAGGAAGAACATCAGTGACTAGTATGACTTGTACAACTATTTTCTACTCCAAAGTGGATATGGTATGTTGTTTCAATAGATTTCATGACTCATTTACTGAGATCACATCCTATAAATGATATTGTTTGGTATTCATTGATCATTTGTTAATGGTTTCACATTTTATACTAGTTCAGCAAACCATCTTGGTAGATTATCAAGGGAGACTATATGTCAGAGAGGTCATATTTCTTCATAGAGATCCACATTCTATCATATCTAAATGAAACACTCACTTCTTGTCTTAGTTACTGCAAGGGTAGAAGAAGGACTTGGGTACATAGGTGCTCATGATCACGACCTATCATCCATAGACCGATGGATAGATAGAGCATGTGATTTTGGAGATATAGGACATTTCTATATAGGTGTCCTTGATTTTGGGGGGTTCATGGGAGAAACTTATACCCCTTGTTGAGTTTCCTTATAATAACTACTTTTAGGCTACCATCGATATGGCACCTTATGAAGACTTATATGGTTGGCCATTCTGATCATCTATGTGCTATTTAGATTAAGGGGAGTCAGCTTTACATGGTCCTCATCTCATCTAGGAGACTTTAGAGCATGTCCATTTGACCAAAAAGTTCATGTTCATAGATCAGTCTAGATATCATCTATATTTTAATTGATATTGTTGAACTATTATGTATGAGGCTAGAGATATGTCTTATGATTCTCACCTAGTTTGGGACATCGATGTATTTGGGGGAAGGTTAAGATTTCACCTTGTTTTGTTGGAAACATTTAGTTTGTGAATAAAATAGGACTAGTGGATTTCTAGATAGAATATCCTCAGAGATACCAGTATATTTCTGACTTATATCACATATCATATCTTCTTATGTATTATCTAGACCAATCATGTGTATTTAATTCTGATGAGGATGAGTTAGTTAAGTACACGTCCTTTAGTACGGGTGTTATGGTATCACGACCAAGTATAGTATGAGACCTAGGAGTGAGAATCTAATATATGAGGTTAGTGGACGGAGCTTTTCTGAGATGATACCTCTTTACCCTCTGAAGACCAACTCAGGGATGAGTTTATTTAAGGAGGGGAGATTGTAATGATTTATATTTTATCAAATGTATGACTATTTTTTGTTTAAATCCTTTTTTTAATCTTGGTAAACATGCCTTATATCCTAAGGAAGGTTTTAGGAGCATCTGGTTCTTGTTCAGAGCCTAGATATCTGAGAATTGGATGAACAGAGTGAGCCACACAGTTAGCACATAGTTAGAACTAAATGTGAGGGATAACCACATAGGACACTCAGTGGCCTGTAGGAGGTTGATGGATTGTATGAAACACTAAGAAACTTGGCTCATGACCATGTGGGTTTTAGAGGTTCTTGTATAGTTATTTATGCATTGATAGCCCATAGTTGAGAAAACTATGTGCCTAGCCCTTCTAGGGTCCCTCCTTGGATAGTGAGGTGCGAACGGTTGCCACATGGTTTATCCAACCATGAAACCCATATTTTTTGGTTTAAATGAATCTTATTCTCTTAACAAAATAAAAAAACAAAAGTATCCTATCTCTCTTCTCATTTTTAATGGATGAACTTCCTTCCCTTATTCCATGGTTTCTCCATCATGACTCTTCTATGTTCCTTAATAACTCGTTTAACTAGACTCCAAGTAATGTTTTCTCAAAATATTTGGATCTCCCTTGGTAAGAATTTTAATCATGATCCTTCCTATCTCAGTTTCATTAAAAACCTCTTGTACTATTTTGGTTTAATACCATTCACCCTATTTTCAAGGTGTTGGAACCTACTTCATTTTCCTTCCAATATACATAAAATCTGAAGAATATATTTTATGAGGAGTCATCGATGGATGTAATATATATGGTATTGTTAATTCCCATCAAAGTCAAGTTTTTTTCCTAGCTCCTCTATTGTTATGATAGATGGCCTTTCCCACACACTATATTAAAATTCATTCTTCATTTATTTGTAATTATATAAATGTTATTATACTCCCTTAGAACATTGAAAAGTGATTAGGGATGTCAACCTCTTGATCCCCACCCATTTGGGTGTTCTAGTTTTAAGTTCCCCTTTAATATAATCGTTTACTTTACCCAAGCACCCCTATGTGATTTTTAACATAAAATGGGGTTTAAAGGATTTATTAATTAAATTGATTGATTCTAATGATGGGTAATGGGTTTGAAATCCTTGATTATAGATTTCTAATGCCTTGATAAATTAATTAGATTGTTTTATAAAATTAAATTGGGTGTCAAGGCCACACCACATGTTATATCAATATAAATATGAAATGATTGATTTTTGACGTCCTTGGTAATATTGGGTTTGATAATTAAAAATTATTATGATGTGATTCCTCAACTATTTTTTTATTATTATATTTATAGTCTGTGGAACAATGGTTAAGGGACATTTTGAGCCTGATGATTCACTCTCCCTTACATCAAGTGTTGATAAAGATGTCTCTCACTATCATACTATTGTTTGGGGTATTTTAATGATGTTCCACATTCCCTTGAAATTGAGTTTTGGTAATAACATCTAACCCCACCAATCTTGAGTTTTGAGAATGACGTCTCACATTGAATATGATAGTCAAAGAATGTACCCTTTGATTGATCCTATAAATCATTATACTAGTTATAGATGCTTGAGTAATTCCCTAGGTCTAGCCCGCACCTAGTATATAGGTTTATTCCTTCATACATTTTCAAATAGTTAGTGTATATAGGTGTATACAATATATAACTTTGATATATATATTATTACTATATATATGTATCATTAGTGATCAGACTCTTACACTGGCTTTTGATGAAGAAGGTAGAGATTTCTGAGTATCCTATTGGAACATTATCTTTAAGGTATTTATTTATTCATCATTTTTTATTACACTTATTACCTTTACATTGATGTTTCTATATACACAAGATGGGTTATTTCAAGGCACCATTGGCAGTGACCGACTACGATTTTATCCCGCACCCTACACAAGCCTACTTTGGTACCTAAGTAGATTACATTTTTATTGTTATGGATAAGGTAAAGAACCCAACTATAAATTATTGATTAATTTTTCTTATATTATATTTCATGGGAATAGAGTTCCAATCATATGATTGATATGATAGTGGAGTAGTCATTTTTCCATTTTTTATTTATGTATATCATGTTGTATATGCATGTCCTATGTATCCATTTGTTCCCTTTTATATATCAACATGCCATGACATCAACATTTATAGGAATCAACCTATAATATTTTTGATTATTATTTGAGTCATATATCAAATATTCTTCTATTCTACCAACTATTTATATATTATTTTTCTATGGTGGGTGACTTTTCTTGTTGTAGTGGTCTTTGTTTCTATTGTGTTTTTGGATATTCATACTTTTCTGTTGTTTTTTTATTACTTTTATTTGTTGTTCCACTCTGATATGAGGATAGAGTATCCCTACTGTACCACCTTATAACCTCACTACTATTCAATATCCCCTATCCTATGGTGAGGTGCACTTGAGGATATGTGACCAACTAGCTCGGTCCATGGGTTAAGTGGACCCCAGATCAAGACATTCTATATGAGGTCCTCTATTGTTGATAAGGAGAAAATACCAAGTAATATCAATATATGTTCTGTTGTTGGGTGAGAAATCATTGAGTTTGAGGTGATACTAACAAGTTATACCGCCAAGATCCACTATAAGGTGCTTCCACTAGACTGCCACCACTGTAACACCCCAAAATTTCATAGTACGTTATTTCTTTAAAGTAATCCAATAACTTGCACTAAATGCAACACCGAGTTCAAGCGCACTACGACTTACCAAACATAATGTTCAAAAGAAGTTATGAATATTATTTACTGAATTTCGAACTTCATATAATCTTTGTAATTTTTTAATCTACATTATGAGTTTATTAGACATAATTTAGGAACTAATTCATTTTTCTCAGATAAAAGAAGTATTTTTCAAAAAATTCATTTTTATCGCCTTTTAATGGAGAACCCTTTTTAAATCCAATATTTGAAACTATTATATATTCAATTTGACAAAATAAAATTCAACTTTAGAATCAGTACATAAGAATATAGTGTCAATGTATTTTTGGTGTTTTTCTGATAACTTTAATATTTGGGTGAGTAGTGAAAAATACTATATTTTAACAGGAAATTTTTTTTAATCAAAATCATTTATAGTGTTAATATATACATTTTAATGGTTTGGTAGTATAAATAGATTATATTTTTACCTTTTAATCAAATGATGGTCATTGTAAGTAACCTCACTTGGAATTTTGACATAAACAAGTGTCAATCTTTTGATAGTAATTATTTCATAAAAATACTCTTTTTTCATTTTGACAATGGGAATAAATTTTAAATTAATTAATGAAAATTATATTTTTTTAAATTGGTAAAATAGAATTCATTTTTGAATTTGTAATATCAAAATTATCTTAGGGTGAATTGTTTGTATTTTTCTGAAAACAATCAATTTTTGATAAAAACTGAAAAACACTGTGTTATTGTTTAAAACCCACTTTTTATTTAAATAATTAATTATTTAATTTTTATTTAAAGACTAAATAGATACATAATAACAATTTCATTTCAATGTAATTCATTGGAATATTTTTTATTATAAAATTAGATGTATAAAATTTTATTTAACTTGTTACCGTCTTTTAACAACCTTTTAGAAGAATTTGATAATTTGTATAAAACCTAATTTTACTGCTTCTATGAGTTGAATTTAAAAAATTCAAGATATATGGTTAACCTCAGTAAGTAAAATTTGGTTCAATAAGATGAAAATAATTTTTGGTGAATATTAACTTTTGACTTTTATTTTTCACAGTTAAAAGTAAATAGGGTAATTAAGGGTAAAAATGTTATTATAATTATGTTCACACATGAACTAATTATATTTCATAACACTAATTCGATAAAAATAAACCTTATTAAAAAAATATTACCTTTTAGGCCCACTTGGATTAGTTTATAAAATTTATTATTATTTAATTTAAATAATAGTTAAAAGTGTTAAATTCAATTTTTCATAACTAAAACATTTTAATATGGGGTTATACATAAGATAAATTCAACTATAAATATTATTTATAAAGATAAAAATATTTCCTACATAATGGTATTTTATTTATTATTTTTAAACAATATATAATTTATTTTATTTATGACACAATGATGATGTAGTAATTAACTTATTAATGAACGATTAAAATAATTGATATTATAAATATCCAAATAAAAGTATTTTGAAACTTTTGATGAATTACAATAATTTTATAGGTTAATATGACATGTTATGGTTTATTAGATAAATTTTGTGCGAATTGATAAGGTTGTTATGACTTTCACAAAAAGAAAATACCAAATAGTGTCAAAATTGACATAAATTAACTTTTAAAACTAATATTATATTATTGGTTGATATAATATTCTTGAAAATATAAGGATAGGCCAAAGGGATTAAATAATATTATATATGTCATTAATCAACCACATTAGGTTCTCTTCGACGTTTATAGTATGTTTATTAACCATATAGTGTAAGAATACAGGAAGACACGGTAAAAGTTAAATTATTTAACTTATAGTTAAATCTAAACGATAAGGCTAAAATAGTAACCTAAACTTGTCTAAAACCTATTGGTTGAGAGGATTTCTACCGATCCCCACTTTATCATAGAAATAAATCAATTTTGATCCATTATAAACCAAATATTATTTTATTATAAAATAATATTTCAATCCTTTCCTAAGGAGCCCCTCACAACTCATATAAATGGGCACCCCCCCCCCCTCTCTCAAATTCACACATTCAATGTAACAACCCAAGATTTAATGAGAATTATTCTTTTTAATTTCATTGATTTCTTATTTTGTAAGCTACACCAAAGGGAGCTTTCACTACACACATCCCTCACATGGCTTGAATTACTCACAATCACGACCTTCCACGATAGCATGTGCAATACACACTACCGGGTTTCACTAAACAAGAATATATTGTTATAATATTATTATGGAGTAGTCGTTATGAATATTATTAAATAAATTTTTAATTTTATAAAATTATTTTCCATCTTACACATTTTATAGAACATGGTATGAGTATAAAATAAATTTTTCTGGTAAAATAAATATTTTTCAAAAAATAAATTTTTGTCACCATTTGATTGAGCACCCACTTTAAATCTAGTTTTTTAAATTTTTATAAATTCAATTTTTAAAAAAAAAATTCTTCATTGGAATCAGGGTATAAAAATTTACTTTGGATAATTTTTTCATATTATTCAGATATCTTTCATATTTTAATGAATACTAAAAACAGAGGACCAGGCCTCGGAGCGACCTCTCCTTTCTCTCCCACGGATTCTAGGGTTTCTCCTCTAATCTTGAGTTTCTTCCCTCCCTGGCCATCTCGTCCTATTTCTCCTCACTCTGAATCATCTCTCCGGCTAGGTCGGCTCAACTTGTCGATGTCGTCGTTTGTGAGACTCGATCAGAAGGGCCTTGTTTTTACAGAGGTGACTTCTTTTCATTGTGGTTGATGATAGATTTGGAGTGGCCTGGGGAGGGGGGGTTTTTTTTTCTTGTTTTCATTGTGTTGTTTTTCAGTGTTGAAGGATATCGCTTAGCATTTTACGCTTGAAGTTGGAAATGCAAGGGTTTTCTCATCGCTGCCTCATCCTTCTGGTGGATTTTCTTCAGATGTCTCGGGTGCTCGTTGTGGTGGTATCAGGGTGTTTTCTTCTTATGGTTTCATTGCGCATGGACTTATACGTCTCTGATGGACTGATCCAAGGGCATAAGACCGGATTCATCGGCACACTCTACGGAGTGTCCAAGGGTTTTCTCTGTGTGATGTGTTGTTGTGATGTGGAAGTTTCTCGTCATGTGGAGGTTGTCATCTGATTTGCGGCGGCAGAGTGCGTTTGAGGATTTCTGAGGTTCTTCTATGGTGGTTGGGGTGGTTGTTGTGGGGTTTCCTAGTTTTGGATTTGTGTTTGTCTGTGGAGCGTGTGATGTTTTTGTGGTTCCTTGATTTTGCGGCGGAGATGACAGGTTCTCACCGATGCTGTTTTTTATGGTTTTTTATGATGGTTTCCGATGGGATATCACCGATGGTGTTTTGGTGGAGATGCAGTGGTTGATGGTACTCCATTACTGGACACCGGTAGTGGTGATTTCAGGTGATGAAGGACGCCGGTGAAGCTCGCCGGCGATCCGTGGTAGTGGATAAGTCTGAAGCTCATGGCATGTCCGTCCTGGTACAAGCTCGCGGCACGAGGTGGTGCAGACTCGTGACTCAAGTTTTGTGGGGAGACGTTGTGACTATGGAAGCTAGAGAATCTCAACGGTGATCTGATGATATGGATAGGTTGATTCACGGCGTGTCAGTCTGATGACGGTTCGGCACTCGAGGCGGTGCAGGCCCACGTCTCAAGGCAGTGTGGCAGTGGATTGAATTTTGAATTTCCATTTTGAAATGTGGCATGTGGTTTTGGGTTCATGCTGTATGGGTCCCAGTAACCCACAATCCGACTTATATAAAATTAAAAAAGGGATTTGCGGCCATGAGTTATGTGGACCCTTGTTCTGACAAAAAACACGCTATATTTTAATTAAAAACAACTTTTTTTCATCACAATAATTTATATGGTTAAATTATAATATTGAGTTGATTTAATGTATAAATAGAATAAATTTTTACCATTTAATATAATTTATGCAATTAACATTAATTTTACATTGAATTCATAGGTAAAAACATTTCAATCTTTGGCAATGTTTTAACTTTTAAAACCCATTTTCTTAACAACGGGATTAATTTTAAATTAATTACTGCAACTTCTGTGTTTTGAATATTGTAAAATGGATTCTATATTTGAACTCATTAGGTCAAAAATATGTTAATAGGTTACCTTTATTTTTTTCTATATTATGAATAATAACTATGGTAATTTTTATTTACTGTAGTTAAAGGTAAATTAGGTAATTAAGGGTAAAAATAAGATTATAAAATTACCCTAACACCTAATAAAATAATATTTAAAGACTAAAAGTAAACCCATATCACCTATGGTTCGGAAGAGATTCATTTTATGGTCTTTTGATCGTGAACATAATTTAATTTTTATTAAAACCAAAGAAAGTGACAACATGTCACTCTCTTAAATCTTATAAGTATAATAATTTAAATTTAGTGATAAAATTAATGAAACATTGAAAATAAATAGTCTCCAGATATATATAAAAATTATATACATCATGTGAATTTATTTTTAATTTTTAGGGATTAAATAATTATCATTAAAGGTGACACAATATTGATGTTTAAATTATTTTATTGATTGAAATATCAAATAAATGGTTTTACAAATATTAAAATAAAAATTTTATGAACTATTAAATATCATCCATGAATTTTCTAGATAAAAATGACATTCTAAGAATCTAATAAATATTTTAGTTCGAACATATCTTCTATGTGGATTTTATTTAAATTCAAGTAAATGAATAGTGTAACAATTCACACTATTGTTATTTTATAAAAATAACATAATATAAAATTGATTAAAAATCACAAAAAAAATTAAAAATTATAAATTAAAATTTATATGGTCTAAAATGTCATAAATTATCCAATTATGGACAATTAAAAACACATAAGTAATTATTTATAACAATTTAAAATTTAGAATCTTATTACCACAAATAAGATTAAATAAATTAAAGAAAGATAAATCAAGTTGATAAGGTTTAAAATAAATTTACAACATGTCTATATTTTATTTGTTGATGCGATTACAACCCTATCACATCTAATATTAGAATATGAATCATTTTTGGAGGTTTTTAGGTTGGGTTTTATTTATTATAAATTTATATTTTTGAGGTTTCCAAAGGTTGCCCTCTCCTCCCTTATAAAATGGAACCTCCTCCCTCTCCTCTTCACAACACCTTGAGACTTCAATCTCGGCCATCCCCTGACTATTTCTCTTCTCCAATTCCATAGAAACATTCTTGAGGTTCTTTTCTTCTCAAAAGAAAATCTCTAGTCCCTTAAGAGGAAGCATAAAGGATGTGCGTCGAAGAAGAGGTAATCTCTTCTACCGATTCCTTCAAGTTTATTTCTTCTTCAACATACTCTTATTTAGTTGTTTAATTGTATAGTAATACAATCAGTATCACTAATATACTGATATGATATTATAAATATGAAACAACCCCATTTCACCTTCTATCCATCCTACAGAAAACGAAATCATCGTGCATGTGTACCTACAAAATACCGTCTCCACGCCGTGGTGTAATTAGTTTTTCCACCACCACCATACATAGACGGGTATAATGGTGTAAACAATAACTATATATGGTTATTATAACATCATACTGATTTTTATATATTATATCATCCACTCAAATTCTATTCAATAATTATGGGAACGATATCATCCCTCGTTCGTACGTATGGACTACCGTCTCCACGAACGCGATGAGATTCATTTTCCATGATTAACCATTCAAGTATTCTTATAAAGTATATATATAATAAATAATCATGAAATATATTACATAATAATGATACTGTATTTATGTACATATATGTTTCATTTACTTAATTCCAATCAATTCAATAAGGAAATGAAAACAGCATCCATGCGTACGTACGGCCTACCGTCTCCATGAACGGTGTATTTCATTCCATTTAACGATCTATCATAAATATTTATATACAGAATATATATAATATATAAATCCTGTTTGACATTATATAATTAAGTAAATCAGGATATGAGTAATAACATCACGAACAAAAAATCAAAACACGTACGATAAATGAAACGATTTTATCCAAAACGCTGATTTGACATTGAATTTACAAAAGAATGGGTAATATAAAGTAATAAGTGTACCAAATATGATATCATAACAATGAATATGATTTTATAACAATTAAATGACATTATTTAAATCATTATATAGGAGGTTCAGATATATACGAATCATTTCGTACATAAGGTAAGGGATACTTATTCCAATCTCGTTCTTATCCGAGATTGTTTATTCATAAGTATTTACTAAGGTTTTATATTTCATCCCTGAACATAATTTTTTTTTCATAAAATGTTTAATATTCTTCCATTTATGTTTAATGTCATATTTAACCCTATTTTAATTTTAATATGTTTTATGGAAGGAATCTTTCTTTTGTTTACCATACGAGGTAATTTTAGACTTTTTTCAGTAAAAGTACGAGGAGAATTTTTTTTTTAAAATTATAATACATGAATGTATTTTTACAGTTTCATAATTAGTTATTTAAATGAATCTTCATCTAAAAGATTTCCTGGTTATTTTTAACATAATTATTTTCTTTTAAAATTGAATGAAATCTTGTGAAAAGAAAATTATTTTAAAGAAGAAATGATATTTTCCTTGAGAATTCATTTCAATTGTTTTATTAAAACTATATTCTAACTAAGATGACATTATTGATTATGTTTATGTTTCATTTATAATGTCTCTATTATTTACATGGTTTGATTTTTATTATGATGAAATGTTATCCATTAGTTTTATAAGGATTATGTCATGATGGGATGATGTTTATGAAACCCATTTTATTCTTTGTGTTATGAGGAATGATTTATGATTGTTTTGTGGAACACATAACAATTATTTCAATATGAGATGGGTGGGACCTATATCTCCCTCCAATTCATTGGGTAAAAATTTATATCTCATGAGATAGACATGGCTGGAATAGTAAGTTAATCTAGTTCAGTGATACAGAACTAGAACGAGGAGTGAACTCAATTCAGTAAGGGACTTTGTCCGCTAATATGGTCTTGGAAGCAATGCCTTGGCTACTATGGAAATCATATCAAGTGCATAATTGTTTACCAGAATTACATGTTTTATTCCCATGATATTTTATCATTATTGATTTTCCATTATGATCTATGCCTTGCGTACTGCCATGTTTTATTTGATTGCTCAAGATTTTGATGTTTAAACATTATGTTCATGTTTTTTAGTTCAAATATATGTGGTTTATTTTATTTTCTCCATGCTTACCATTACTGATAATTTGAGCTCACCATTATATGTTTTATTTTCCCCAGGATATAAATAAAGGTTTTAGGTAAGAAAAAAAATGGGAAGATCTTTATGGGAGATGTTGAAGATCTTTCACCATGATTAGAAGATTATGTTTCGAGTTTCCAAAGACAATAAACTATTATAGTCCTTGAGTTTTGGTTTTTTTATGTATTAAGTATTCCGCAAAAGTAATGTAATGTCCATGTATGTCATGTTTGGGGTCTCTATAGTTGGTATAAGAAGAGAGGTTTAGTCAACCATTAGAAACTAGGATGCGAGAACTTTACTGAGATTCCTAGAGATATTTCTAAGGTATATCTAGGGATGTCCCTAAGGTTAAGGATAAGTATAGGTTATAGTACTAGAATTACAGTAATGATATTAGAATTAAACCTATGATGTTAGATATTAAAGGTACTCCCCCTATATTATATTTTTTCCGTAGCATGATTTTTGCCTCTCACGCTATTCTTTTTGGGTTTTTGATGATGGATGGAAGCCGAAGGAACCGTGTTGATCAATGTAATGGAAAATGCAATGATTTTCCTCCAGAAAAAACCAATGTTATGGGAGATTGAGTGAAAAATCGTATTGCAATACTTACACAATCTGTGAATCATTCTGGACATCCAAATGAGCAGATAAGGTAATAATATTTTATCGAGTCCTTCATGAGGAAACATCCACCTTCTTTAAGTGGATCTTCTAATCCACTTGTTGCAGAATAATGGATCAGTACCATTTAAATTATATTTTCCATACTTCGCTATTTGGAAAATGAAAAAGTCATTCTGGCTATTTACGGTTTAGAAGGTGAAGCAGACCAATGGTGGACTCTAATTAAGAATAAGAGGCCATGAGATGAAATTGAATCCATGGAATGGGTTGAGTTTAAGAACATATTTTTCAATAAGTACATCTCTCGTATTCTTTAAAAAAATATGGAAAAGGATTTCCATGAGCTTAAGAAAAAGGATGATGAATCTGTGGGTATATACGAAGAGAATTTTACATGTCCTTCAAGGTATGAATATAGCATTATCATCCAACCTGAAAGTAAAATTGATCGATTCTTGAGTGGCTTAAAACCATGTCTTTGAAGGGAATTATCTATAAGAGACTTCAGTAGCTATGAAGAAATTATGTGTTGTGCTATCAAGGTAGAACTAGAAGTTGGTGTTACATATCCATCTCATGTTTTTGAAAAGAAACGAAATATGGAGTTCAAGGAAAAGTCTCAGAAAAATGGTGAAAACAAGATGAATGTTACATTATGATCAAAGTGTAGAAAGAAGCGTGGTGGAGATTTCCTAAAAGGTACTAGAAAATGTTTTAAGTGTGGAAAAAAGGTCATCATTTAGTTGAGTGTCAATGTAATGGAAAAAACGTAGCTAATTATGTAAATAGAGAAAAGACTACAGAGAACGCTCCGCCAACACTTCAATTCATCATGTGCAAGGAAATGGGAATTATGCTAATCAATGCCCTAATACAGGGGTTAATAATGATCAACATGATCAACCTCTTAAGGAAAAGGATAAAGGGAAGTCACATGCGATCACTATTTGTGATGTTGAGTATGAAAATGTTGTTGGGGAAAGATTAAGATTTTATGTAATGGGATTTCATAATAGTATCATGGAATCTCATATATGGTATCGTGGAATTTTGGAATAACTATATATTGGTTTTCAAAAATTATATGGTACTAGTAACCATGAAAAGTGATTGAAATATTTTTGGAAAGAAGATGATATGCACATAATGAAAGGCTAAAGAGAAAATAAAATGATCTCATGACTGATATCATGGTTTGAGTACATAGATATGTTGGGATTTTGGTATGTTGAAGGAGTTATATTTTGGCAGCATTCATGTTTTATCTAAGGTTCAATGGGTATTCATTTTTCAAGATAATACATGATTAAGGTATTCACATGTTTGGAATGTGACCAACAAGATATATCGTATAATATATGGGGGTAAATTATGGTATTCACATGCTCGGTAGATGACATTTCTAGTAATTGTTTTCTTTATACTATGAGTTTGGGCAGAAGTATTTTAGATAAGCCTAAAGATTGGAATGGATTATGTTGGACATAAGTTAGTATTGTTTAAGGATAGATCCTTTTTTCAATATTATTGATGGGTTGTTATAATAATGTAGATATAGAAAAAGGAAAACCTGCAGGATGGGTGAAAACCCATCACGTCAGACAAGGCTATAGGAATCAAACCAACAACCGAAGTACGGCAGGCCTTTATCACCTACAACTGGCATACAGGAAGTCCCTGGTTAGTAGAAACGAGTTTTATTTAATTATGCGGTATGATGGATGAAGTATAAGTCCATTTTTGGAATCATATATGATTAACCTCACCATAGATGGAATTCTGTATATTTGATAACTATTTCTAACCTTTTGTTTGAGACTGATGGAATGACCCATCATTCTATCACATGATCTTGTAACACTTCATGAATGACAAATTCAACTTTATTTATTTAAGAGATAAAGTGGAAATTGTTCAAAGCACAAACAACAGTGAGATTGTACCGAAATCAAGTATGTATTTTATTTAATTCTTCAAAATTAGGGAAATGATCTTGAAAACCAAAAATGTTGTCCTAGTACCCTCATATTAGATGAATCAGATGGTACCTTAGATCATCACAAATTATGGATTTGTTATTTTTGGCTTTTTCATAGCCATGTTCTCTACCACCCTCCATCAGAACATGATGGTTAGTTTTCTCTTAGGTATACATATTTTCACCTGTGTTCTATTATTTGGAATCCCAGTGATGAGTTAATTTGGGTAACCGATATCTTTAATAATTCACTTTTTAAAATTAAGTTCTATTATTCCTGTTTATCATGTGGGTTTCTATGAAAGAAACTTTCAAGTAGTAAACCATTTATAACCCATAGTAATTTCGATGGTGAAATTCATTTTAAGGGGGGTAGAATGTAACAACCCATGATTTTATGAGAATTATTCTTTTTAATTTCATTGATTTCTTGTGTTGTAAGCTACACTAAAGAGAGCTTGCACAACACCTATCCCTGACTTGGCATGCATTACATGCAATCGCTACCTTACTCGATATAATGTGTAGTACACAAATCCTGGTTTCACTAAACAATGATATATTGTTATAATATTATTATGGACTAGACTTAATGAACCATATTAAATAAATTTTGAATTTTATAAAATTATTATTCATCTTAGACATTTTCTAGAACATGGTATGAGAAAAAAATAAATTTTTCGGGTAAAATAAGTATTTTTCAAAAAATACAGTTTTGCCTCCTTTTGATGGAACACCCACTTTAAATCTATTTATTGACAAGTTTATATATTCAATTTGAAAAAATAAAATTTTTTGTTGGAATTAGGATTTAAAAATTTACTTTGGAAAAAATTATCATATTATTCTGATAACTTTCATATTTAAATGAATAGTAAAAACACGCTATATATTAATTAAAAACAACTTTTTTCATCACAATAATTTATAAGGTTAAATTATAATATTTAATGGTTTTAAATTATAAATAGAATATATTTTTACCATTTAATATAATTTATGTCATTACCATTAATTTTACATTGAATTCATAGGTAAAAACATTCCAACCATTGGCTTGTTTTAACTTTTAAAACCCGTTTTCTTAACGGAATTAATTTTAAATTAATTACTACAACTTCTGTGTTTATAATTTTGAAAAATGATTTACATATTATAATTAATTTGGCCCAAATTATGTTAATATTTTACTTTTTTTTTTTTGATATTATGAATAGTAATCGTGGTAATTTTTATTTACTACAGTTAAAGGTAAATCGGGTAATTAAGGGTAAAAATAAGATTATAAAATTTTACCTAACACCTACCAAAATTATATTGTATAAATAAAAGTAGATCCATATCACCTAAGTGTCAGAATATATTCATTTTATGGACTTTTTTCAATGAAAATAATTTCATTATTATTAAAACCAAAGAAAATGACAACATGTCACTCTCTTCAATCTTATAAGTATAATAATTTTACTTTAGTGATAAACTTAATGAAACTTAGATCATTAATAGTATCTATAAATATAATAAATTTATCTACATCATGTGAATTTATTTATAATTTTTAGGTATTAAATAATTATCATTAAAGGGGACACAATAGTGATGTTGAAATTTTTTTATTGATTAAAATATCAAATAAATGGTTTTAAAAATATTAAAATAAATATTGTATGAAATATTTAATATGCTACACTAATTTTATAGAATAATATGATATTTTTGGAATATACTTCATGATCTATTTTGAACATATCTTCTTGTGTGGATTTTATTTAAATTCAAGTAAATGAATACTGTCAAAATTGACGCTATTGTAATTTTATAAAAATAACATAATATAAAATTGTTTAAAAATCAAAGAAATATTTAAATATTATAAATTAAAATTTAAATGATCAAAAATGTAATAAATTATCCAATTATGGTCAATTTATAACACTTAAGTAATTATTTATTACAATTTAAAATTTAAAATCTTTTTACCACAAATAAGATTAAATAAATTAAATAAAGATAAATCAAGTTTATAAGGTTTAAAATAAATTTACAACATGTCTAAATTTTATTTTTTGATATGATTAAAACCCTATATCATTTAATATTATAATATGAGTCATTTTTCGGTGGTTTTTAAGTGGGTTTTGATTTATTATAAATTAATATTTTTGAGGATTCCAAAGGAGCCCCTCTCTTCCCTTATAAAAGGTCACCTCCTCCCTCTTCTCTTCACAATACCATGAGCCTTAATTATCGTCCAAACCCTGAACATTTCTTATATACACTCACCAAGTAACATTATGGATGTTATGGTCTTCTCAAAAGTCGAACTCTAGTCCCTCAAGAGGAAGCTTAAAAGAGGTGCGTCGAAGAAGAGGTAATCTCTTCTACCGATTCTTTCAAGTTTCTTTCTTCTTCACCATACTCTTATTTAGTTGTTTCAATTTAAAGTAATACAATCAGTATCACAAATATATATATATATATGATAATATAAATATGAAACAACCCCATCTCACCTTCTATCCATCCTACGGAAAATGAAATCACGACATGTTCATACGTATGGAATATCGTCACCACGCCGTGGTGTAATTAGTTTTTCCACCACCACCTTACTTGGATGGGTATAATGGTGTAATGAATAACTATATATTGATATTATAACATCATAATGATTCTGAAATATTATATCATCCACTACAATTCTATTCAATTATTATGGGAATGATATCATCGCTCGTGCGTACGTACGGACTACCTTTTCCACGAACGCGATGAGATTCATTTTCCATGATTAACCATTAAAGTATGATTATAAAGTATATATATAATTAATAATAATTAAATATATTAAATAATAATGATACTAAATTTATGTACATATATGTTTCATTTACATAATTCCATTCAATTCAATAAGGAAACGAAAACAGCGTTCGTGCATACGTACAGCCTACCGTCTCCATGAACGGTGTATTTCATTACATTTATCGATCTACCGCATATATTTATATAATGAATATATATTATATATAAATAATGTTTTAAATTCTAGAATTATGTAAATCCGGATATGAGTAATAATATCAAGAACAAAACATTGAAACACGAACGATAAATGAAACGATTTTATCCAAAATGCTACTTTAACATAGAATTAACAAAAGAATGGGTAATATAAAGTCATAATTGAACAATATATTATATCATAAAAATGAATAAGATTCTTTAATAATTCAATTTAATTATTTAAATTAGTATAGAGGAGGATCGGATATATTCTAAGCCTATCAGACATATGGTAAGAGATAATTATTCCAATCCCATTCTTATCGAGATTGTTTATTCATAAGTATTTATTGGGGTTTTATTTTTCAACCTTGAACATAAAAATGTTTTTCATAAATTTTTTAATATTATTCCATGTATTTTTATAGTCATATTTACCCCATTTTAATTTTACTTTCTGTTATGGAAGTAATATTTCATTTGTTTTCCATACGAGGTACTTTTAGACTTTTTCGGTAAAAGTGCGAGGATAAAGTTTCTTTAAATTATACGGCATTAATGGATTTTTACAATTCCATAATTCCTTCTTTACAAGAATATTCCTCTCTAATATTTCATATTTATTTTCAAAAAAATTATTTTCTTCAAAAATTGAATGAAATTTTGTGAAAAGAAAAGGATTTTAAAGAAGAAAGGATATTTTCCTTGAGAATTCATTTCAAGTGTTTTATTAAAACTATTTCCCATTTAAGTTGAAATTATTTATCATTTTTATGTGTCAAGTATAATGTCTCTATTTTTTACATGGTTTGATTTTTCTTATGATGATATGTTATCCATTTGTTTAATATGGATTATATCATGATGGGATGATGTGTAAGACACCAATTTTATTCTTTGGTTAATGATGAATGATTTATGATTGTTTTTGGCACACATAATAATGATTTCAATATGAGATGGGTGGGACATATATCTCCCTCCAATGCATTGGGTAAAGATTTATATCTCATTATATAGATATGGCTAGAATGGTAAGTTAATCTGGTTCAGTGATACAGGATTGGAACGAGGAGTGAACTCGATTCAGTAAGGGACATTGTCCACTAAGATGGTCTTGGAAGCAATGCCTTGGCTACTATGGAAATCATATTAAGTTCTAAATGGCTTTCCACTATTACATGATTTTTTCCCATGCTATTTTATAAATATTGATGTTCCATTATGATCTATGCCTTACGTACTGCCATGTTATATTTCATTGGTCAAGATTTTCAATTTTGAACATTATGTTCAAGTTTTTTAGTTCAAATATATATGGTTTGTTTTATTTTCTCCATGCTTACCCTTACTGAGCATTTGAGCTCACCCTTTATATGTTTTATTTTCCCCAGGATATAAAGAAAGGTTTTAGGTAAGAAAAAAAAGGGGAAGTTATTTATGGGAGATGTTGATGATATTTCACCATTATTAGAAGATTATGTTTTGAGTTTCCAAAGACACTAAACTGTTACAGTCCTTGAGTGTTGGTTTTTGTTATGTATTAATTATTCCGTAAAAGTAATGTAATGTTCATGTACATCAAGTTTGGGGTGTCTACATTCAAATCCATTTGGCTCATCTAAACCCTACCCAAATATCCTCTCAACTTTCCTCACTTCATCTTAGAGGCCTTCCTTTAGACATAAATCCAACCTATGGAGCCCTTTTGATCAAATGAAAAGGAAGAACCCGAAGAAGAGATAAATATTTAATCACTTCTTTCAAGTTATTTTCTTCTTCCACTTCTTATTTCCTTGTTTTTTATATTCTAAAATAATAACTCCAGTATATTCTATATATTTTGAAGTTATTATAAATATGGTACAACCATATTCATTATTATATCCATCCTTTTAATGACATGTCACCATACGTGCGTACGTATGGATTATCATCTCCACGCCATGGTTTAGTTGTTATTAAATACATTATTATTTGGATGGGTATAATAATGATGTATAATTGATGTAAATAAAAAATATAAAATCATAATGATTCTGTATATATGATATACCATCCAATTATATATGATATTAATATCAAAGAATGATATTGTCACTCGTGCGTACATACAGATTATAGTCTCCACAAATGCAATGAGGTTCATTCCCCATCATAACCATTCAACACTAATTTTCATTTGATGATTAAAAATAATGTATAAAGACTTTATATGACTCTGGATATGAATTAGAATCATCCAATCCATAACAAAAATGACTAACAGAACAAATATTATAATGGAAAACGAATCAATTAACACCCAAAATGACGACAATACTAAAATACCATTAACGAAGCATTATTAGAATATCGTATATGATATAATAATTATGTATATGGTTCTTGTATAATTTAATAAAAATTATTTAACTATTATACAATAGATTAACATACCCTCGACCAAAGAAAAGTACAAGGTATGGTTTAATTTCACAATCTCTTTATTATCCAAGGTTGTTTTTACGTAAGTATCTACTGGGAACTCTTTATCATCCACATCCATGTTTTCTTAAAAATTTATTTCAAAACATTTTTACTATTTACTAGACTATGGGATAATGTCACTTATACCCTTGTTCTACTTTTTATAAGATGTTAATAATGGAATCTTTCTGTCATTTTCCAAACAAGGTACTTTATGACCTTTTCGACAAAATTCAGGTAAGAATGTTTTTTTAACTTATACGGTGGGTGTAGATATTTTTCACCGTTATAACATCGTATAATCTTCCATTACAATATTATAATAATATTTTCAAAATAAATTTTTTCTTTATAATTATGGGACTCATAAATGATTTCAAAAGACAAAGAAATATTTCTCTCAAATAGTTTTGATTTCATCTATGTCAACATCTTTTGATAAATTTTACACTTGTTCGAAGTTGATTTATTATGATAAAAATAATCCATTTTGTATTTAATGTTTTTTCATATGTTTGACTGTGGATGAATTATTTTTATGCCATTCATGTTTTATGGTTAAAGTATTGACATTTCATATGCTCATTTTAATAAAAGTGTTTATGTTGTATTTCATCCTTTTCATAAGAAGAATGTATTGGACTAGTATGTTCCGGGTTAGAGACCAGTAAAAGTAAGCCCTCCGGGTTTGGGTTCGGTTACAGTATACCCTCTAGGTTGGAGTCATGTTAGAGAGGCTCTCCAGGTTGGAGTCGGGTTACAGAGGCTCTCCGGGTTGGAGTTCGGTTAAAGAGACTCTTCGGGTTAGAGTCCGATTACAGAGGCTCTTTGGGTTGGAGTCTGGTTAAAGAGGCTCTTAGGGTTGGGGTCCGGTTACAGTTAGCCCCTAGGTCCTGGCACAATGTCTTGACACAAAAATTAATGTTTGGTACTACACATTCCCTCATTATGAAATTAGTTATTACATGTGATTATTCAACTAGTAGAATATCCATGTGCATGTTTATATGGTAATGTTTGATTTATTTTTTCCATATCATGTTCAAGTTTATGCTTAAAAGGCTATTGTTTTTATTACAAATCTTACCTTAAAAAGATTATAGATTTTTCTATATTATTTACCATTACTAAGCATTTGATCTCTCCCATTTATCTTGTTTTATTTTCCCAAGATCCCATGAATTGTTTTATGTTTGAGATGCAGGGTTAAGCAAAGGGAACAATGGAAATCTCCAACGAGTATTTTTTGTTGTATTTTAGAAATTGTAATGTAACATCCATGTATGTAATCTATTTTCCAACACTACTAAACTGATCGGCCTTTCAGGACTTGATTCCTTGTAATCATCACAATGTATTAAAATAACGCACCAACTCTAGGAATCTAGGGTCGGGGCCTTAAAACAACAATGTGACACTATTAGGTGTTACCCCTAGGATCTATAATAACATTTCATTTTCATGATATACTATTAGGTTCCCCTGACATTTTTCTACCACAAGGGTTCTACCATTCGGTGCCACCACTAGGTGATACCACCAGGTTCAATCGCTATAATGAAACTATTGTGATACTATATACAGGGTTATACAATAAGGGTTATACTATTTGGGGTGTTATAGTTGATTAGATACCCTTGGTATGAATCCTCTTGATAAAAATTGATAAATTTTGAGTCATATGATATTTGTAGCTATCATGAATTAAATATAATTATGAAAAGTAATATGTTCTTATATATATTAAGAAACCTGATATAGAATATCATGATTCTTACAAAATATCTATTGAATTAAGATAAAAGGATTAATAACTCATATAAAGGTGTTCAAATCAAGTCCAAATAAATCTTGAAGAAAACATCATGGATATCTTTATACTTGGATTTAAAGTATGTTTCACTAGGTAAAAAGCATGCCTAAATGCATGATTATTTCACGTGAGAGAATATTATTTTATTATAGAAAGGTGGTGGTTTATTTTTTTATAAAAATAATTCCATGATTTAAGCTAGTGTAGTCATGTTTATATTTCATACATGGGTCGATACATACATGAGGTTTTAATGTTGAATAAATGTATTTTTAATGAGTACTGAAGAGGCTATGTTATTTCTTCATGAAATGATAGAGTTATAAATAGTAATGGATGTTTTTTTATATGATTTTTTTGTGACCAAATATTATGTTTTTGGGAGTTTTAATTCAAATATATTTAGAAATTATCAAAAATATTTGAATTAATAATAAAGAAAACATTAACTATCTGAAATTGATAAATTATTCTATGAGGTTTTAAAATCTATATTGAATATATGAGTATGAAAAATGATATAGATTCATTGGTGGAGGGGAATTGGATTCATGAAGTTCTATTCATGTAGATTAAAGTGAATTATTACCTAAGTTGGAAGATAAGTAGAAGAAGATGAATATTTCAATACACTAGACAACTAGATTATTGTCAACAGAAAGAAGATATGTATTTTATGTAATTATAATTTTAGTTTTGTATTACTATAGTATTAACATGATTTGTGGGAATCCAAAAATATCTAGGAGACTTTTAAGTGAGTTATAATGATTTTCCCTACTCATTGTGGTTCCAAATGTTTTTAGTGGATCATATGACCATAGGTTAAACTAGATCATGCCCAAGAATAGATTTTCACATTGAGTAGTGAACCCTTTGAATATTATGTTCTCTATTTGAGTGTTATGTTGTTTATATTAACATAAAAATTCTCTCTAACTAGTAGAGAAGGTTTTTTTAAAGAAAAATATAAAATTGATAAATCACTAATTTGCCCTTAGTAATTATTTTATCATGTGTCTGTTCAATCCCTGAGTGATATTTAGGGTTTATTTGGTTCCCCTAAGTGGTGGATCAATAAACTTCTATCCTTTACTTAAATTTATAATTTTTTCCCTTTAACATGGTCTTTCAATTAAGATTATCTCAATTTTCCATTTTTTATTGCCCAAAATTTTATAATCCCATACCAACTTTTAAACCAACCTCATAGATTTTAGTTATTGTTTTCAGGTTTCATTAATGTAGTTAAGTTTCTTCCCAATTTCCATGTTTTTTTATATCCCATACTAGAGTGGAATTTCTAACTGAAACTTACCCAAAACCCTTCATTGATGATGACTCTTTGTTCTGAGATTTATACTGAATGCCATTAATATCATTTTCCTAACCTCATATTATCTGAGTCAGTTGAATCTTGTGGTTTTGTGAGACTCTACACTTACCCTTTAAATGTGCTATAAAAAATAAAAAAAATATGGATTGTGGTTGTATTATCTGAGTCCTATTTATTGAAGGAAAACATTTCTCATATACAACTTTGATGTGAAGGATTATTATTGAGGTTGATCGATGATAGTTGGTCTTAGAGGTAGGATTATCGTTTGGACTTTGGGGTATCATTAATTATTATTTTTGTGGTTTCATCTTTAATTTTTATTTTTTATTTTTTCCTCCTATATCTATCATCCCTTTGATTGTATACTATTCTAATGGAAATAATGTTATGGTGGTTCATTACTCCTTTTTACTTACGTCTCATAGTTTCCTTTTTTATTTTCTTTCCAAACTACCCTTATCATAATTTCATGTATTTTCATGTTAATCTTTGATGGTGGTGGAGAAATTATAAGAATTATCCACCTATAGTGAAGATCTTTTTGTTCATTGATCATTGTATATGGAGTGAGTGGTAAATGATACTGCATTTAGTGATATCAATGTGGGTTATTGACTTGGATTTATCAGTGATGGTGATCAACCCTTTGTAATTATTTCTTTGGTGATGTATAGTGTTGTTTCTCTTATTGATAATATTGTTAGGTATATTGATTTAATATTCTTTTTTTCTTGTTCGGTGAACACTACCATATTCTAGTGGTCTCAATGGTGGTTAATAGGTGATTCTAAAATTGATTGGTGTATGATGTCCTGAGGAAACCTCAGTCCATAGTGGAAAAATGTATGTGGTTGCACATTGCTTGAGGAGGTGTGCCTATAGGGGGAATTTCTGTTTGGAACTTGGCTTCAAGATTTGTCCCAAGATATCAAGGTTTATGTTTTTTAATTTTTTCTTTTTGTTCTATGTTTCCCACCTGACCTTTTAAAATGTGGTTTTATAAAAAAAATAGTTAGAAATTGGATAACCAAGTAAGATACCTAAAACTCTTCTCTACTCAAATATCCCCAAGTTTTTACCTTAGACCATGAAAATAAATTATTTTCCAACTAAAATTTATGTATTACATGTTTTTATTATTCTTTTAATTAATCTCATATATTGACATATTTGAATTATTTCAATATAAACAATTATTTTGAAACTTAACAATTGTTTAATGTAAGTCCTATATAAAATTTGAGAAGTATTATTCTCTAATAACTTGGTGTGAGTAATTTATATTAATTTAATGTTCTATATTTATGAAATTATTATTATTGGGGTATATGATGTATTGTGTTCATAATGAGTTCTACATTTTTTAAGATATTCTTCAAATTTAATTCTTCTGTATTTAGCAGATTTCTCCTTATGAAACCTCTTCAATGAGAAACCACAATAATTTTAAATATTTTTTATATAACTTTTAAACATGTTTAGAGAATATTAAATATATATAATAAACATAAATCATGTAATATGAGTGAGTCCATCAGTAAAACAAATGTAATTCTTATATTTATTTGTCAATTTCTTCCTTATAGTCCCCCACACATCTAAATAAATGTTCTCTAATGG
The DNA here is from genome assembly GCA_963277665.1 of Viscum album. Classification (NCBI taxonomy): domain Eukaryota; kingdom Viridiplantae; phylum Streptophyta; class Magnoliopsida; order Santalales; family Viscaceae; genus Viscum; species Viscum album. The sequence goes on from OY728128.1 coordinate 847,096,072, forward strand.
GTGAGATTTTTGTAATTTTGTTTTCATGTGTGACGTTTTAGAAATGTTATACTTTTGGAATATAGATTATATCTAATTTATTCCTCTTTTTATCATGGTTAAATCAGGAACATTATTTCCTTACTTAATCGTAATCATACACTTTTGGATTTGGTGTCCATGTATTTAATGTAAAAATTTATTTTATTACTTTAAAATAAAGTACAATAAACTTTCATTGTCACAAACCTAAATCAAGTTGAATTTGGTTAACAATAAAATTTTCAAAACACATACATTTTTCATCATCTTCAACAAGCATTTAATCTTTCAACAAACTAGTCTGTTTGTTTTGTCAAAAAGGTGAGACACACTTAGTAATTTGAGTTTCAACCCATATTCAAATAAGTTTTTCTTTAACACCAACTTCTCTCAAATTAATATTAAACCAACTCCTCTTATCTTGAGTGAGCCATAATTTCCAATGGTCACTAATCATTCATTGCAATTTTGAACATTTTTTATGATTCTTAATTCTTTTATGTAGATAAAATCACCTATTTAAAATATATCGGTATTTATTTATATACATTGATTCCAAATTAAATATCTAGATTTTATCCTTTCCTTTATCATAATTTTTCTTTTAATTTTGATTATTTCAATTAATACTCAGTTGGAAAGGAAGAATAGTGAAACATTATTCAGTAAAGTGACTATGTTGGCCACTCTATATACATACTTCCTCTTATCATTTAATCTTATTTTAAACCATTAATACAATTTTTGGTATTATTCTTATACTTTTCTTTTTGAGTGGTTTTAAACCACCTAAAACTATAACTTTAATATTTGTTTCATAGTTATATTTTTAGTTGAAATCATATGACCTTTACATTTTCCCAACTCTACAAAAATACTTTCAATACATATAAAATAATAATTTTCCTTATAAACTACTTATTGTACATTATTTTTACCTTATTTTTATACATATGATGATTGTTAAACAAGGAAAAAATTTCCAAAACAAAATTTTTATACTCTCATGATAATGTATTCTAAATTATGATATTATTTTGTGACCTATTAAGATCACAATTTGTAATAATTTTCTCATTCAAGTTACTATTCCCATGAATTCTAAATTTCTACGAATTTTCATCCGTTGAAATGAATTTTAATTCCTTCAATTATTTATTTGAATTATTATTTTAATAATATTATTATATTATATTTCTATAACTTGTTAAAAAGAATTATAAAATATTGAGTTTAATTGGTTTAATTACTTCTCTACTTTCATTAATTTCTGTTGAATAAATTCAACCACCTTCTCCTTTTCTTTAGCCTTTTCCAATATATTATCCTTCAATTTCATCTATTTAGTAAATAAATTATTTAATTCATTACTCTCACATAACAACTTTGAAACTTTATTACTATATAAGAAGTCATTATTTCATGATGATTGATAGTATTTATTTAAAGTCTTATTATTCTTCTCAAATTTTGAAATTTATATATTCCATTACCTGAGTTTCTTCTTTATTATGAATTTTATTTTATTTTTCTTCCACACTTTCATAATTTTTGATCTCATCACTAGAATGATAATTATCATTCACTTTTGTAGTTAGTAATTTTTCATTAACATCATTAGGATTCTCAACTTCCAATTTATCATCACTACTAAAAATATATTTTAACATATATAAGATGTTTCTCTTCATGATTTTAAATGAACTCTTACCACATCTCTCTGAATATATAAATTTGTTAATGATTTTAAATCTTTTGTTATTCATGTAAATCCATATATTCTAATATATATCTTAAAAAGATTCATATTATTTTAATTTTGACTACTTTTCTTCGTAGTTTCTAATAAATTCACATTTGAAACACTTAAATTGATGCTTTCCTCAAAACATTACTTTTCCAAGTATCACTATTTTTAAAATAAATGATATAAGTTTTTCAAAATTCATTTTAAGATTTTACCATTCATCAAAATCCTATTCTTATTCAATAAATTATTTTATGTTTTTATTTTATTTTAATTAATTAAAGTATATTCCCATATCATTATTACACTAATTTTAAAATAAACATCCCATCCTCATCTCATAATAAATCAATATGATGTATAAGTCATCCAATGGAATAATGATATTATCCCAAACATTGTGTTTTGATACATTAACAGCAAATTTCTCAAGAAATTTGCATAATATCTTTTGGAATTCCACAAAAAATTAAGAGTATCTCCAAATTATCTAATAGTTCTCACCAATTCATTAACGCGTTACAATAATTCATCAACATATTCATCATCCTTAATTAAAATTTCTGCATTATTCAATAACCAAATAAATATTTTTGTTCTTTCACCATTCCATTTACTTCATTAATGTTCCCTATATTCTATCAAAAATGTTTTCTAATCGAACTCCCCTTGAATTTTATGAAGTCATTCTATGATAAAGATAAAATAATTTCCTTACAAACTAATCCATCTTTCACAATGTTATTTCAATCAAATGATGTCATCAATGCATTTTTGGCATGAGGGACACACACACTTGTTTTAACTTCATGAACATAAAATCTAATAGTAAAAATATATAAAGGAATTGTTTATTTAGATATCTAATATATCTTCCCATGAAACAAAAAAATTATCTTATTATTCACATAATTAATGTGATCTCTGATAAAAAAATACATAATAAAATCAACTTCAAAAAAATGGTCTAATTTCTCCGAACTCAAAAAAACTGAACATATTCAAAGGACACTAGCACCATGTCTAATACCAATTTAAATTAACCATAAAAAATTTGAATTTACTTATAATGGGTTGAATCGGTGAATCCTTTCCCTCATTTTATATTCCACCAAGAAACAACCTTCTCCACTATTTAGGGTGATTATCAAGATGATATTTTCAATTATCCAAACAACTCAAATGATACAAACAGAAAGGGAACAATGAATTTGTTAGGTTCACTAGTAAAAATGAATATTTATATCCTTGTAATTATTTGGTAAAATTATTGACGAAACAATCCACTAGTTTCCACATGTAGGATTCAATGATCATGGTTTATCCTTGTACTCATGATACATAATGTGTAATCCAGACAGGTGTAATGTGCTCTAACTCAAATAGTGGTAAGATAATATGAAATATAAACAAGATATTAGTTTAAATAGAGTATACTTCCATCAAGTTATTGGTGTGATTATTAAACATAAATTTTTTCACTCACAAAAGATATTAATTTATATAATCAGAAACATTATTATTCTTTTTCATTTTCCCTTATACTCTATATACTTTCTTTTTCTTCTTCTATAACATCTCAATATTATTCACCCTGTATTATTTACTCTCTTCTCTTTTATAACTCTTCTTAAACATAAACCTTCATCATCATTTATCAATGATATTTTAATTTCAAATTCAAATTGAAAGAATAATTATACTTTGACTGATCTCAGTTCTTTTTGAGCCATGGGATCAAATCTAACCTTCTAGTCACCCGTTACGTGTTTTCAAGACTTTAATATTTGAGTTTTTGTAGCCCTTATATAACATTTTTTACTTGAGTACCTAATATTTCCCCCATTCAACGTCACCACAATACCTCATGCGCACCCCTAGTCTCTAGACACAAGTTTAAATATAAATGTTCTATAATAAATCATGTGGTAGGAAATTTTCCCATTGAGGTAGCATAGAAAACTAACTATGTTATATTCATAAGGGATGAATAACCAACACTTGACAATAGAGGGTGAATTTCTTTAATAGACCACCACTATAAGTGAGTTTTATTAGATAATAAGGAGGAATAAAAATTCATGATATAGATATGAATCATACATTTTAAATGAGACTCATGCATATGAAACTATATAAAAGTGAGTAAAACTAAATCCAAAAACTGGTATATACATGAACTATAGGTCAAATGACACTTAAGAGTATCAAAGTGGTGTCAACATGTTTTAATCCTATCAATAATATTTCATGTATAACCCATGTGAATCTAGTGAATCTATACTATAAAGGTTCAAAAAAACATGCTCTCATGAACCCTAATCTAAGTGAAAATAAGGTTCCCATAATTTGGAGCATTTTTCATACCTAGGTCATGAATATGAGTGCCTATATGCATCTCTAAAGGGGATCCATTAGGGAGAAATTATAAAAAATCATTAGTATATCACAACACAACCTTTAAAAACTTTTCAAAAATTAGAGTGTGTTTTATAAATAATATAAAACTATAAGAATAAGTAAATAACAAACACATGGAAAACTTTAGTACATTTACATTTTCTATAATGTTGGTAATAAACTTCCAAGGTATGGTCCATAACTACTCACCAACCTTGAGCCTCATTTATGTATTTGAGATGATGTTCTGAGTCATCGCCTTTAAGATACATCTCAAGTACCTATTTTAGCTTACATATGTGATCATATACACTCACATATATATGAGAATATGTATACAAAGAAGTTTGAGTTATGTTGACCCAGCCTAATGAATAATGAGGAGGTTGTTCTTATCAAGGTGATCTTGCTACCCATCCCATATAATCGGGGAATGTGTACAACCATTCGAGGTGTCATGAGCTCATCCCATGTATAACCAGTCTGCAACTAACACCTATCCTATGTTTCCAACGGATGTGTCATCATGGATACCCTTCCAATATTATACAATATGATATATAAAACATTAAAAAATACAATATATCTAATAAACTATATACTATTAAACTCTACTGTGTTATTAAATGATTCCAAAAATATTAGCATTAATGTTTAATTAGTAAAATATAGCCACAAAAATAAATATTAAACCTTTCATAGATTTCACTATAAATTAAAATTTAATCAATGATAATTTCAAAATAAGTGTGTTATAAAAATATTATGATCAAATTATAACTATGAATTAGGTCATTCTCAAAATAAATATAGATACCATAATAATATTTTTTATTCGCATAATATTTACTGAAAATAATTTATTAATATTTAAAACTTTGTTTTCAGTTATGTTCAATAAACCATAAAACATTTTCTCAATGACTCTCTAATAGTTTGAGAAGTTGAAGTGGTATTATTACTAAAATAATTAAATTTTAACTCCTTTTAGTTATAATATGACGATAAATCCACCCTTTGAACATTTATATAAATCTAGAAACAAAGAAAATTTAGGGCTATGGATATTCTTAACACAATACAAGAAAATATTAAAGGGAGCCAATGTAACAATTTTTTATCATCCAACATCATTTTCCACTTCAACCAAAAACCAAAAAAGTTTTCAGAAGAATTAGATATTCCAAAATACATAAATTGAAGAGAAATATATTCAAGATACTACTATAGAAATAATGGTTAAAATTATATTAGAGGAGTCATTAAAGCATACCTTATTGATAATGAACCATCATTCCAAAACAAAGTTTACAAATCAAGGATCACAGCTGGGAAAACATGAGAATGGGGGTAATAATTAAAAGACTTATGGGGGAAAGTATCATTCCTAAATAAAGAATAGAAAATTAGTGGGTTTCAATTAAGGGTTTAATTTTGGATTTAGGATTTAATAATTACATTTAGTGTCATTTGAAAACCAGTAGGAGTCTCATTGAAAATATACTGGAACCCTACTAGTGTTTTTGTGGAAAAGATAGTTCCTATATCCACCCACTATCAAAAATTGTGTGGAGGCACATTAGAATTCTAGAGGGAGTTCAACTATAAGGTAGACCACTCTGACCCTAGATATTTTCCCAAAATAACCTCTTATTCTCCTAGGCCACCATAACGCCTCCACATCCCTCTAAAATAAATAAATAAAATGAACATAATGCCCTATTTAAAGAGGAAACTCACCAATCTATATCAGGGACTTTACAAACATCCCACCATTGATATTATTATTCTAGAGAATCTTCAAACAGATTTTTGAGGGAATATATCAATCCATTTTATTTCCATCTCAACCTTAATATCCTAGGTGTTGTATGGAATATATCTATGATACCAATTTTCTCAAACTAAAGTAATTTTTTTTATATAATATCTTATGACTTCGGTCAATAATTTTTATGCAATACTCTATATAGGACACATCAGTCTCCAGATTAATGGAATCATACTTAATCATCTATGAAGTTTCAAGAAAACATTTTATTAGATAAGACATGTGAAACTTGCTTTATATGGATCTAAATTTAAGGGTGAAGGATAGCCAATATTTTGTATCTCATACTATAGTTTGAATATAAAAAGGACCAAGATAATAGAGTGTAAGCTCCCACTTCTTACCCATTCATCAATGAACCATCTTGGTTAAACCTAAAAGAAGACATGATCACACACTTATAATTCCAAATGGAATCTTTGAAAATTAAAATATTACTTTTTTAAAGTTTGGTAAGTCACAATACACATCTAAATATTTTTCACTGAATTATATTTCTCATGGAATATTATAGGTTTGGTCACTGAAAACTCACCTATTTTCATCGAGATAAATGGAGAATGATATGTTCAATCATATGAATCCTCAATTTGAACCTTCTAAATAGAGTAATGATGGATATTTTTAAATTATAATTGTACCAAATATGGGTGATATTCCCCTAACCCACCAAAATCAAGTATACATGCTTGAAACATATCCTCTTTAATATGAATGGTCTACTAAAAATGACCATCATTTTATGGGAGAAAATTAGTTCTTATCTTTACTTATGAAGACTATGATCATTGAAACCATTTCCAAAAATGATATGTAAATCTTAGATCTCTATCAGAGATCATTCTAGTAGGTATTCCATGATGTTTCACAATCTCTTCAATATATATATTTCTATGTTCATCAAATGAAGTGTCTCTTAAATATGTAAAAAAGATAAATTTTTTAAGATGTTGTAAAATAAAAAATATCATGTCACAACCACTTAGGATTTTTTATATATTTTTAATGATGTCTATAGTGATTTTTAAAACTTATATACTAGAAACTAGATTGTTTGAAGCTTCCCTACTAGTCCCTAGTGCTCCACGTTCACCTGCTAGTAGATAAGACCCATTGCAATGTAATCAGAAATATCTGTTTTCATAAAAAACATTCAAAATTAAAGAGAAACATTACAGTGCATATTATTGATTCATTAATAAATTTTCCATTACGATTAATGATATTCCCTAATCACATGATTTCTCACACCATTTTGAAGAATTAGTTTCTCATGGATATAATGATAAGATGGTCGGTTTATTAATTAATCATCAATGATTTCCCCACGAATGAGTTTCTCTTGAATGAGGATACAATCTAGCATCTGATATCTAGGATTCATTGAACTATTACATAAGGTAATATGTGAGGTAGATATGTTATATGCGAATCCTAATATATTCATCGACCATATCTAGGTGAAGCTCATCCATTAAATACATTAACCTTCACACATTATTTTCTTTCCTCACCTTCATTGGTTTAACCTTTCAATTAAGGGAATCAGAAATAAAATTTCATTTCATAGTATCATTCTAGATATAAGAATAAAATTATAGGATTTATCCCACCCAATAACAATTTCTTGGATTTAGATCAAGTTTGGAAAAGATATATTTTAAACTTTTATTATTTAGGAATATGAAAAAATGTTCACCGTATTGGTAGTGCCTTTAATATTTCAATGTATAAACAATAATATCCAATTAAAAATGTTTTTTATGGTTGTTATGTTCATGTGGTCATAGTATTATAAAAAAATATGTTACTACCCATTGATCTAGAATCAAAATACATTTAATGTTGACTGAAGAAGAATCAAATTATACCCCCAAAAACTCTCTTAGTCAAAGAAGAATATGAATAGGGGTGAGTTCAATCGATTCATTAACTCTTGAAAAGATGAATAACACTAATATTAACAAGTAAAAATAACTTATATCATTGATAATAACTTCATAGGGGTGTATTTCTTAGAGAAGTCCTAAATAAAGTATCAATAGTTTCTAAAGATACCTAGAAATCTCTAAACCTCAAATAAATTCACTGGGAACTTATAGGACATCATTGATTCCACTTTATCATGATCTATATAGATTTATTCTCTAATTATAACATATTCAACAACTATAACCTCATTAATCTCAAAGAAAAATTTTGATAGTTTGACATAAATCTAATGTTTCTTTAATGTATACAGGATAACTTTAATATGTCGATTATACTCAGCCCTAGAATTTGAATAAACAATAATATCATCCACAAAAGCTGACAAAAAGGATTCCCAAAATTTATAGAATATCATATTCATAAAATCAATAAACATGGAATGATAATTCTTTGGGATAAATGGAATCACTAGATATTCAAAATGACCATACTAGATTTAGAAATATATTTTAGGAATATAAAATATCATAAAACCAAGTTGGTGATACCCATAATGGAGATCAAAATTTAAGAACAATATATCCCCATTAAATTGATCAAAAATGAAATCAATTCATAGTAAAGGGGAGTGGTTCTTAAAAGTGATTTGATTTATTTTTTGATATTCCATACAAAATCATAGGGTTCCATAAAATTTCATAGCAAACAAAATTGATCACTCTAATGAGAAGTGTTCTACATAATAAAAACCTTACATTAAAACTCCTCTATATATGTTATTAATTAACTTAATTTTTTTATCCATGATATATAAAGGGAAATATATTGATTCTGGTTTCAGAACTAAGTCGATGAAAAACTCTATTTCTCACTTAGGATTAAGTCATAAAAATGTCTATGGAACATATTAGAATATAATTACTCTATTAGAGGCAAAATTTTTAATCCCTTATCATCCACTACCCTAATGAAATTACATGTAATATCTATAGTGATTTACCCATCCTATATCCGACCATGATCACCCATCCTGAAGATTACACACCCCTTAGAGAGATTATTTAATACTGAAAGGTGAAGAAAAATATATTATTCAATAATAGTAGTAGATGAAATCATGAAATTGAGTAAATTAATTCATTCCCATGACAACATAAAATGTTTCCATGTTGTGAATAATGAGATCCCACATATGCCAAAAATAATTCCACCGTAAGGTCACATGATAGAAATTATATAGTATATGTTATATGATTAACAGAAGGAGTATGTACAACGATATAACATCCTATATTGTATACTTCCATCTCAAGAATAATGGATAGTTTCTTAGAAATAAAGGAATGTGAATCACCTATTTCAAAAATAGAACATGATAAATTTGAATATACTGGGATGGTACCTTTAATAGTAAAAGGATCATATATAAATTTTTTATAAACTACTCTATGGAATACCCGCTTCTTGTCTCCTCATACTACCTTGAAGTTATGAATCCCTATCTTCAAGATTGCATTGCTTGTAGTGTACCCTGGCTAACCCACCTAAGGTGACCCAAGCTTGAAATACATACATATTAAATAATTTTACAGGAATATTCATTACATCTCACATTCAATCACGCCCTAAAACCTAAATTTTTAGTTTATTTAGAGATTAAACAACTAAAAAAACTTATTTACAACATCATCTATATGTCCCACAAATTGTATTGTCACATGATTCCCATTAGACATATCATATATAATATTTTCCTTTATAACCCAGGATATGGAAACCTAATTATAGTTAAGGTCATAGAATCTGTAAGACTAAACATAGGACACATCAATCAAAGATCATAAGTTATTATAAGATGAGTATATGGGTATGATATCTTTATCAAGATACATGGACATAACGTAATACAATTATAATATATATCACAAAACAAGATTCATAGAATAAGTCCTCTAGTATTATATAAGACATGATTCATATGACTATGGAAACATGATTCAATAATCATGATCCATGAGAACATAACATAGGTACGTTTCATAACATAAGAAACTAGAATAAAAAGATGAATAAAATGCATAATATATGTCAATTCTAACCACCATGACATTTATATCATAATGGAACTAGTTTTCCACTTTCCCATAACATAATGGACTTAGGATAACAACCAATAACCCAAAACATAGTTGTGTGGCCTAAAAAACCTTATAGCATCATGATATCATGAGATATAAAAATATGCCCAATTTATTTGAAATATATAATAGACCCACCTATCACATACTGATAAAACATACATATGTGTTCTACATGATCATGAAAAAATTCAGAACACCATTATAGTTTTATTTACACGTGAAAAATAAATGTGTATCATGGAAACATTAAAAAAACATAATAATCTACCATCCATATGAATATATTGGATGGAATCATTCGATAATATCTCCAAAAATTCTTAATACTAATTAAAGGGTGTTAGTAAAGATGAAAAAAACATTTATAAGAGGATTAAAAAATCACACTAAAAAATAAAAAGAAATATTTGTTGATTTAAATAAAGTTTATTTAAAATGAAAAAGTATCTAAATAATAGAAATATATATTAGATTAAAAAACCAGGAAAATTTATAGATCCAACATCATTGTGTAAAATATTTTTATAACTGGGAAAAGGTTTTCATGAAAAATGTTTTAAAAGGGAATGTTATTTCAAGCTTTTTTAAAGAGAGTCAAAGTAAGAGGAAAACAACATCAAATTTTTTTTAAAAAAGTTCAATTTTATAAATAAATTCAAGTACATTTTAATAAATCTTAAAAAATCATATATGTATAGATATATACATATATAAATTAAAATAAAAAATTTAGACGTGGAGGATAAAGCTTCCCAAAAGAAAAGAAGAAGAATAGTTAGATTCTATTATATATATTACTTCAAGAAAATTATGAACCATAAAGGGATGAAATAGTTAAGGGACTTGTAAAACTCATGAAAAACCATAATATAATAAAAATATAAAAATTATAAAAATTTTATATAATTCCCCTAGATGTAAATTTGGTCAAAATAAACTTGAATTCCATGAGAGAATGGAAATAACACCCTTACGTTTACACCTAAATTCTCCAAAATCACTTTAAAATACTTTATAATGAACATAAAAATATTAACCAATCATTTTATAACCTTATTAGTATTTATTTCCTTTTATTTTATTCCATTATTATCATTCATTACAAATATAATAATGAGTCAATGTCTATTTTCATCATTGAATGTTAGTAATATTGATTAATCTATACAAGTTTTGTAATGGTGATAGCAACCCGCATTATTTGATACCATTTTTATAATTAATCGAGTATTCAACTTAGTATAATCATTTCTTTACAATTATTTCTACATTATTTTATTTTTTATGTAATTTATGAGTATGGTTCATTGTTTGTGCATGTGCATGTTTTCTTTTTTTTTTTGATTACTTTTAATCTATATTTTGATGATATATCAACAAAAAGTGTTTGGATTTTGGTTATTATTATAAATTTGGATAGATAAGATATTTATATAAACATACTTAGTTTAATAGTAATTATGAAAATTCTTTTCTAAAACCCAAAAAAATCAACAAAGTTGCCTCTATAGATATAGAAAAATTATAGTCTACAGTTTTGAAAAGCTACTATATTGAATTTACTACAAGTTCTACAGATATCAAGTACATATGAAAGTTTATTTTATAGAAATAAAACATTTTTAGCTTGATTTTATTGGTTTACTTCAATGTCCAAAAAAGAATTTTGGATTGTCATTAAATAATTTGAAGTTCTACAATGTTTTTTCATAGCTACAGTTTTTCCAGAATGATGTAGATTCTATTTTTTGATAATATAAAAATAATTAAAAGTCGTATTTATTATAATACTGATTATTTAGAAATATAATAAGTTTTTATAAAAATTATTATTCTTGGCCAATGTATTAATCTGATGATAAGAGACTCTAAATTTTTTTTATAGTTCTTTAAAGTATGTTGTCCAGTTTTTCACAAAGTATGGTTCAGAAACCCTAATTTCACAACTGTGCAAAGTATGGTTTGAAACACTAAATTTTAAAAATTGAAAAATATGTTTTGGAAACCCTAATTTTATCACATTGAAAGGTATGGTTTGGAAACCCTACATTTTTAATGAACCCTACACTACTTTTGTAATGAACCCTACGCACCATTTATAATAAACTCTACGCTAATTTTGTAATTAACCCTATCCTAATTTTGTAATGAACCCTATGATAATTTCATGTACCCAAAAATTTTGTAACCTACATTCATGTACCCTAATTTCATATAACCTAATATTTGTACCGTATTTTTCTACTTCCGCATTGGGCTTTCGTGTTGTAGATTGATATACTGAATTTATATACAGATTATTAATAGATGTTTTTTGACTGGATAAATTCATATTAAATATAAGGATTATGATAGAAGATATGTTGATGTTTTTAGTTAAATACTTAAAGTGGGAAATTAATAAATTACTTTACAATCTTTTTCCAATAATGTCTTAGGTTACAAATGTAGTAAAATTCAAATATTTTAATTTTTTTGGTTTGTGATGGTAGTTTTTAGGAACAATTCTGAGTAAGATTAAATATGATTGAATGGATTTAAACCGGTATTTTTAAAGCATTAAATCACACTATTATTATGTAGATATTATTGTAAGAGTCATTTAAATTATTTAGAAAATTTATTTATGATTTATTCTATAGTAATTAAGAGGCAACGATGTTGTGGTTTTTGTGGTGGTGTTTATAAATGATCTTGACTCAATTTATTTTGAATATCTGATAGAAGAGGATCTTCTATAACTACTGAATATTTATTATATATATATTTATATCTAGCAGGAAAAAGTCACATTGGTTAAAGTATTTGATACTCTGTTATTAAAAGAGAAAGTGTTATCAAATTTGAACTTTTTGTGCATTTGTAATGTCATGCACCACTCTGTTCCATGACATGAATGTTCACTCTAGTGTCTAATTATTTATTATTCAACTACAATTTCATCGATGAGATTTTCTAATCCAAATCCCAAAAAGTAGTACATGTGCATTCATTTTTATCTTATATTTTATGGTTTTTTAACTTGTAACACTATTTCCCATCTCTCACAGGCACTCTATTTTTTTTATTCTTTTACACACAAAATAATTATTTTTTATTATTTTTCCTCGGGGTTTGACTCCTAGATTATAAAGTCCTTAGTTAAGGGTTGTGACTCCCAGTATTAATTATCTTTACTATTCGTCTTGTGACTCCCTCTATATAAATTCATGTTGTAAGGGATGTGACTCCCTATAAAAAATTTAGTTTCATGGTTATCCCTCAACTGGACAAGGAATTTCTAATTGGTTTATGATTCTATCACAAAAATCATTTTAGTGAATGTGTATATCTCACCGAGTAGAGAGGTATAAGAGTAGAGTAGACCCACATTTGACAAAACTACTTTAAAAATATCCTTGTGTTATATATTTTTTCTCCTCCTAATTAACCATAATAATTAACATTGATAATTAATTTATTTAAACAATAATGTTGTTTAATTTTGTTAATCTAGTTTATTCACCCATATAGGCCATCTTCCATTACCTTATCCAACCTAATAATTAGTATTATAGGATAACCTTCTTAAGAATACTTTAGCTCTATCATTATCTTTCTTGATACCAAACAATGTTATCATAGTTTGTTCCATATATAATTTAGAAAACCCTTTTATAGATTATTCTTTAATATTTAATTGTGCTAACATATTCCTAGACTTCAAAGTCTAATGGAAAGATCTTATAAGATGGAAGGATTGAACCACACCGATTCTTGGATTCCTCAGACACTAAAAAAACTACCCTATTGGAAGGGGATATTTATTAATTTATAAGGGGTTATATCCCCTTACAAACACTTTAGCGGTGGTTATGAGGAACCACATCTAATGTTCCCATGTATTCTTGTTAGAGGTAGTTTTGAGGAAATGCATGTAAAGTGGTGTAAAATTTAACGGCAGTTCATTAAAATGTGATTAAAACCCCCTCTAATTTCACCACTAAATCTTAGTTTAGTGGGGTGTTTAACCCCCTCTACATTTTTTATAAATCTATGGGTAGTGGGAAACAGTCTCTAATTGAGTTATGTGAGCATAATAGAGGTGTTTCTAAGAATTGCCACTATTTAATTATTATTTAGAGGGGGTTAAAATGCCCTCTAAATGAATGATTTTTAGCGGCAGTTCTTAGAACCACCTATGAATTAAATATATATATTTATTTATATTAAATCTTCTTTTTCCAACTTTCCCTCCATTTCACAAGAACCATTTCATTCATTTCACAAGTGGCCTGCCCTCCCACTCTCATTTTACCCTTCCCTCCATTTCACAAGCAGGCCCCGCCTCGTGTTCTCCACACCCATACGACCGCCTCGAGTTCTCCTGCGGTTCTCCAGTACTCCATGCCAGCACCTCCACGCCCCCTTGCCTGCATGACCGGTTGTCTGTTTCTCTATGCTAGTGCCTCCAGTCTCCAATTCCCATGTGACCACCTTTAGTTCTCCACACTCGTGCGGCACATCCATCCCCTTATATAGTTCAGTGGTGAACCACGATACTAATTTTTTTCCTATGATGAGAATTGAAACCTCGACATCTTCTATGCAGACGCAGTGCCTAAACCACTATGCCAATAGGATTTTTATAAAAATGTTACATATCATTGTATTTATATATACTAAAACACTAATGAAAAAAAATATTATTTCAATAAAATATAAATAAGTATATAATTATTTAAATTAATATATAGATTTGTATATTATATATTTATGTATTAATATTATAATAAATTTTTATAATATTAAATTTTTATATTTATTTAAACTATATATTATATATGTGTATTTACAAACATTTGAGTATATATTTTATAATTCTATTCATATTATGTATATACTCATATATTTATATACTTATAAAGATATTTAGGTAAATTATTTATATAATTAAATACATATTTATATATTATGTACATGCTTATTTTTATAAAATATTTATTTAATTATTTATTTAATATATTTATATTATGTCTTTTAAAATATATTTATATAATGTATTTCAATTCATATATTTATTATTATGCATATTAATATATATTTATTTGAATAAATTGTATTATATTATATATAATAAGTATTACATGAAATACAATTTTGAAAAATGATATATATGAAATAAAATTTATACAAATATTTATATGATTTTATATGAAATATAATTTATAAAAATATATAATGAATATTATATTAAATAAAAATTATAAAAATATTTATATAATGTATTTTAATACATATATTTATTATTATGTGTATTAATATATATGTATTTCAATAAATATACTTTTTTAATATTTTGTACATTAATATATATATGTATTTCAATAAATAGAGTTTTATAATATTTTGTACATTTATATATATGTATTTTTATAAATTTTATATCATATCATATTAATTATATATAATATAAAATCATAAAAATATTATTTTAAACAATATTTTTTATTATTGTAATATAAATTATAAAAACATCATTCTTGGTTTTTTTATATGATTTATTTTTTAAATAAATTATATTTATGTATATATTTACATAATATGTTTATTATTGTTTTCATATATAATTAATAATTTATGATATAAAAGTTATAAAAATAAATATATATAAATGTACATAAAATTATTCAACTATATTTATGCATACATACAAATACAATTAAATACAATCATATAATTGGGAATATATAATATAATTAAATGACATATATATATATACACTAAATCAATTTATAATTAATATGGTATACTGAAATATATATATAATAATTATATAATATAAATAAATATATATATAATAGAATTTTTATAATATAAATATTATATATATTTATAGTTAATTTTAATTCATTTTATATTAAATTTATTTTTATACATAATATAATATAAATGCATTTCTAGAGAAATATATCAAAAATGTATTTAATATAACATATGTAGAATAAAAATCATAATATAAATGCATGGTATTTATAAATCCATATATAAATATTATATATTTGAATAAGTATATTTGTAATTACATTTATATTATGTATGTGACTGTTTATATATGTATACATTTCTTTTTATGTATAATTATTTATATAATTTCTTTATGTGTGTGTGAGTGTTTATAATGCGTTTAAATACATTTATAAAATGTTGTTATGTAATATATATGTGTTTGTGTGTGTACAAATATGCGTACCCACATATATATTATAAAATATGAATTTATATGATATTTATTTTCTAAAATAAATAAACATTTAGAGGGTGTTAAAAACCTCCACTAATCAAAGGGATTAGTAGCGGTTCATGAACCCCCTCTAATTTTTTGAATTATTTGGGGGGTTGAAACCCCCTCTAATTTCATAAAATAGAGGGGGTTCACAACCCCCTCTAATATCATAAAATATAAAGGGTCCACAACTGCCTCTAATTTCTTAAATTATAAGGGGTTCAAAAGCCCCTATAATCGAAGTGATTGATTAAAGTTCATGATACCCCTCTAATTTAAGAGATTAGAGGGGGTTGTGAACCCCCACTATTTCATTCAGGAAACAATTTTCATGTTATATATATAACCTCTAATATATATCCAAACTAATAATATATATATAAATATATCGCCTCTAAAATACAACCAAACATATAGAGCCACTAATTATTAAATTTGTAGTGGTCTTGACAAAACTAGCTCAAAATCCAACCAAAAATTACAAATAAGAAATGATACAAAAATTCGATGGGGGGGTTTTACCCCCACTAAATTCGGTGATTAGAGTGGGTTGGGCATAACCCCCTCCAAAATGAATTTAGAGGGGTTTGTTCATAACTCATTCTAAAATCCGCTGAAAATATTATATTTTATGTTGTGAGAAGCCACCACAAACTCATGAAAATGATTATGTCAACTGAAGATCCTGAATAGAGGCTTACCTTAAATTATTGAGCATTTAGCACCAGTTTATCATGAAAAATAGTACACACTAACTGAAAATGACCCAGAGACTCTTACCAGAAACGATTCTAATATATATGTCATAAATTAAAAATTTGTTAACAATTTATGTTATTCTATTAATATAAGTATATTTATTCATATTTCAACTTGTAAGACAACTCCTAAAATAAGGAATATTCTTCATATCACTCACCTTGGATCTAAAAATTTGATCTGAAAAAATCTTGGAATTCTTTGTGCTATGTACTAAGACTTCAAGATGAATGAAGATGAAACATTAAAACAAATTTTCTATAAATTCACAGGCATTGTGAATGGAATGAATTCACTTGGAGAAGCTATAAAAAACCCAGTAATTTTTGAATGACTCATACATGAATTACCAAATAAATTTCATGAAAGGGAGGTTCACATTTATAAAAGAAATAACTTTAAAGAATACACCTTGGATGAATTTATTGGATCAATAATACAATCTGAACTGGAACTGAAGGACATAGCTTATGATGATACAATAAAAAGAAAATTTGAGGCTTTTAAATTTGTTAATTTTTTTTTCTACTAAATCTTATGATTCTGATTTCTATGATAGTAAAAAATATACATATGTATGGGATTTTGATTGGATTTTACATAAGTAATAAAATAAAGGATTCAAGAACCAGATTAGAAGAAACCCTCAAAAATAAAAATATATGGAAGATAATAAATTTGGTACAAATGAAAAATATTTATATGTAACCTATTATGAGAACATGAAGAAAGGTCATATCAAACCTGGATTACCTAAAAATATGAATAAAGATAAATTTAAAAAGAAGGAAAAATTTCACTGACCACCATCTAGATTTGTAAAGAAGAATATGATTCTGGAAAATAATCTGAAAATTAAAAATAAACTTCTAACTTATACTTCATGGAATCATTGGATAAGGTTAGTAATTCTGGTTTTTATTTCAGATGTTTGGATTTTAAATATGGTCTTTACAATCTAACTATTTTTGAATAAAATGAAAAAATTTAAAGATTACGAAAGGATATTTTCAATGATCTTGATTTTTATAATAAGATTAAGAAAAAAAACATATTTCTAAAAGTAAACTAAATTTATAAGAGAACTAAAACTAAGTAACACTACTTTAATAATCATTCAAATGTTTATGAAAATTTGAATTATTCACCAAATTTTAATGGAATTCTGAAAATGGAATTTGAGTGTCTTAAACAAAGATTATCTACATTTATTCAAGGTCCTGAAATATATCAGGATATGACGTATTTGACAAAACCTTATAAAAATAATGATGGTTTTTTATGATAGAAGATTAACCTAAGTGCATAAAAATTATTTTGATAAAAGTAAAAATTGTTGTACTTCAACTGTTACTTGTTTTAAATGTTTCATGAAAGGTCACTATGAAAATGATTTTTCTCATAGATTTTATTAATATTTGGGATTTATAAAAACTAATATTTATAAATTCATAAAGTATAGAGTACCTTTTAATACATTTTAAAATTATGTATGGGTACCTAAAAAATTTGTTACTAATCCTATTGGACCCAAAGTATCTTGGGTACTAAAATTTTCAAGTAAAAGATTTTTGTAGGAAAAATGTCATGGATATCTTAAGAACAACATATGGTACATAGAAAGTGGATGGTCTAGTCATATGATCAGAGACCTATCATATTTTACCACATACAACACATGTGATAGAGGCACTCTTACATTTGGAGACAATTCCAAAGGTAGAGTAAATGGTTTTGGTAATTTTGTTATTTTCAAATTCTACCTTTATTTCTAAGGTTTTATATATTGATGTTTTAAAACACAATTTAATTTGTATGTCACAATTATGTGATGATGGAATGGAAGATGAATTTCAAAATGATAAATGTTTAGTTTTAAAAGATGATTCTTTATTATTTTATGCTAATCTATAGGATAATATTTATATTATTTATTTTAATGAACTAACTGTTCGACATGTTATGTGTTCAAATATTGTGTAGAACGACAATATCCTTTTAATTGATGTTTTGGTTATGTGAATTTTAAAATGTTACATAAGTTGTAAAAACGTGATAATGTGTTACATATTCCTTCTTTGAAGAAAGAACATCTTCGTGTATATGATGCTTGCATAAAAGGGAAGAAACACAAAATTTATTTTATACACATCTATTAGATAAATACGAATAGACCATTACAGTTAGTACATATTTATTTATTTGGTCCCACTCAAATTTATAGTTTTGGTGTAAAGTAATACACTTTAGTGATAGTTGATGATTATAATAGATTTACATGGGTATACTTTCTTACTCACAAATATGATACATTTTTTAGATTTACTACATTTTTAATTTAGTTAAAAATAAAAAAGGTTGTATGATTGTTTCTATTTGTAGTGATAAAGGTGGTGAAGTTCATAATTTAGATTTTGAAAAAAAATTTAAAATAATGTATATTTTATAATTTTTGTACTCAGAGAACACCATAAAAAATGGTGTTGTTGAATGGAAAAATAGAACTCATATTGAAATTTCTAGAATTATGTTAAGTGAATATAATTTTCCAAGATATTCTTGGGATGAGACCATTTTTACTGCATATTATATTTTAAATAGAGTTCTTATTAGAACTTTATTAAAGATATTGCCTTTTGAATTATGTAAAATTAAAAAGACAAATGATTGTTATTTCAGAGTTTTTGGTTGTATAACTTTTATTTAAAATTTAAATGATAATTTAGATAAATTTTATGCTAAGAGTGATGAAGGTATTTTTCTTTGTTATTCTAATGACAGTAAATCATATAGAGTTTATAATAATATAATTATGGGTTTTTTATAATTTTTTCATGTTATTTTTTATGAAAATAAAATTAAAATAATTTCAAATTCTAATGTTATTTACGATGTGTTTAGAGGTTTTAAATTTGATTATAAAAAACATCATGATAAGGATAAATCATTTAAGGAGTAGCCTACTCCTTCTCAACCTGATCCAAGATCTCAGAAGATTCATAAATATCATCTTATAGAAATTTTAATTGGAAATGTTGATTCTGGTGTTAGAAATAGAAATTCAGTTTTAAATTTTTCACTCGATTCTGCTTTTATTTCTGATTTTGATCCTATTAATGATAATGATTCTTTAAAATATAAAACTGGATTATTTATATGCAAGATGTATTAAATTAATATTTTAGGAATAATTTTTGGAATTTAGTAGAATTTCTTAAGGATAAAGAGGTTATTGGAAAAATGTTATATTTAGAAACAGTCTAGATAAATCGGGAAATTTTATTTAAAAAATGCTAGACTTGTTTCTCAGGGATACTCTCAAGAAAAAGGTATAGACTTTAAAGATTCTTTTGCATCTGTTACTAGGTTAGAGATTATAATATTTTTTTGGATTCTTCTTGATTTAATGGTTTTATATTATATCAAATTGATGTAAAATGTGATTTCTGAAATGGTTTTACAATTGAAGAAAATTATGTTTCACAACCATCGTGTTTTGAAAGTAAATAATTTACTAAGCATGTTTTTACAATATATAAATCATTGCATGGTCTCAAATAATCACCTCGTGATTGGTATGAAATAAGTTTTTATTTTGGTTAAATAATGGTTTTAAGAAAGGTTATGTTGATCCAAAACTTTTAATTAAATAACTTAAAATAATATTTTAGATATAAACTTTATATTGATGATATAGTTTTTGGATCATCAATTGAATTATTCTATAATGATTTTATACTTTTAAATCCTCCAATTTTGGCATGAGTTTAATGGGATAATTAAAATTATTTCTTAGTCTTCAAATTTTTCAAATAAAATATTATATTTTTACTAATAAATCTATGTATGATAAATAGTTGGTTAAAATAATTGGTCTGGATTCCACTAAATAATTGAAAAATACTATAGGTGATAATTTTGAATTAGATTTTGTTGCATCAGGTAAATATGTTTATTTCAAAGTTTATTGGTACATGATATATAAACTAATATAATTAACTACATTTAGACCTGATATTATGTTTAGTATTTTCTTATGTTCTAGATTTCAATAAGATCAAAAATAGAGTCACACTAAAGCTATCATAAGAATAATTAGATGTGTTAAATAAATTATTCAATCAAGTTTACTGTATCTAAAACTAAATGTTTTAACATCTTATTCTTACTCGGATTTTAGTGGTGGTAGAATTGTCCAAAAAATCACATCAGGTATGTGTAATTTTTTGTGAAAGTTAATATTCATAGACATCTCAGAAAAACCATCAATTACTTTATCTACTGAAGAATATTAGTATATCTATGCTTCCAATATTTGTTTTCAAATTTTATGGATTAAGAAAACCATATGTGATTTTGGTTTTCATCTTGATAAGCTTCATATTTTTTATTTTAATACTTCTCTATTTTATATTTATAAAAAACCATTACAACATTATAGAAAAATGAATATTGATCTTATATCTAATTTTATCAGAGATCATGTGCACAAGGCTGATTTTTTTAGAATCTATACCTTTTAAAAATCAGCTTATAGATATTTCTATAAAGCCTTTAGACTCTGATTAGTTTGAAAAAATTACATTTGATCTTGGTATGTTGTAATTTTAACTTTTTATTACTGAATTTATTTATGTGAGTTTATGTTTTATATTTTTGTTTATTTAAAAAAAGGCGAACAAATAAATTGGTTTTAAATGTATTAAAAATGGGTTTAAATGGTTTAAATGTTTTGGTATTTTTTTCACAATAAAAGGGATAGATTTTTTCTACATGTACATGTTTTTCTTTTGATTGATTACTTTTTCTCCTTATTTTTATGATATCTCAATATAAAATGTTTGGATTTATGATATTCATATCATGTTAGATAGATAATAGATTTATCTAAACTAAATTAGTTTAAGAGGATGTTTTAAAATTATTTTCTAGCAAACTAAAAATTCAATGAATTTTCTAATTCATTTTTTGAAACCTTATTATCTACAATATTGAAAAATTAATATATTTAATTTACTGAATGTACTACAAATATTTGATGCACAAGAAAAAAACATTATATAAATTGAAAATGTTTATCTTGATTTCATTAATTTACATATAAGTCTAAAAGGCGGTTTGTATTCTCTTTAAATTATTTTATGTTCTGCAATGTTGTCTCACAACTTCAGTTTTTCATAATGTTGTTGCTTCTATTTTTGTATAATATATGGAGTCGTATAAGTCATATTTATTCAATTCCTTATTAATTGGAAATATAATAAGTTTTTTATATAAATATGTATTCTTGACCAATGTATGAATCTTATGTTTAGATTATTTATAAATTCTTTGATGTTTGTTAAATTATGTTTTCTAGTTTTTCAAAAAGTATGGTTTGGAAACCCTATTTTCACAACATTGAAAAGTATGGTTGGAAACCCTAATTTTTCAATAGTGAAATGTATGGTTCAAAAACCCTACATTATGTATAGTGAAAATGATGGTTCGGAAGCCCTAATTTTGGAATGAAACCTATGATACTTTTGTAATGAACCCTATGCTACTTTTATAATTATCTATATTCTACTTTTTTATTGAACCGTACAATAATTTTGTAATGAACCCTGCACTTCTTTTGTAATGAACCCTATGATAATTTAATAATGAACACCACTCTACATTTTTAACAAACCCAATTCAAATTTTTTGATGAACCCTACAGTACTTTTGTGCACCATACTTTCATGTACTGTACATTAGCGTGCCCTACTTTTTATACCCTAAATTGATACTACCGCTTTATGCTTTTAGGTTGTACATTGATCTACAGCATTTATATATGGATTATTTTAGGAGGTTTTTTTCTGTATAAATTCACATTTAATCTAATGATTATGATAGATTATATTTTGATATTTTCAGTGAAATATTTAAAAGAAGAAATTAATAAATTATTTCAACATATTTTTCCAAAAAAATCAGAGGTTACCATTTTATTTAATTTCAAATATTTAAATTTACTTTTAGTTTGGGATGATAGTTTTTTGGATGTATTTTGACTAAGTTTAAATAGTTTTGGATGTATTTAAAATTGATTTTTAAGATCATTAAATGATTTTATTATTCTATAGATATTATTGGAAGAGATATTCAAATTATTTTAAATTATTTTTTTTTTAAATTTACTCCATAAGAATTAAGAGGAAACAGTGTTGCACTTTTTATGGAGAAATTTATGAAATCTCTTGACATAATTTATTTTGAATATCCAAATTAAATAGAGCTACTACAACTACTGAATATTTATTATATATATATAAATCTGTTAGGAAAAAATAAACATGGGTTAGCATATTTGATAATCTATTTTTCTAATAGAAAGTGTTATAAACATTGAACTTGTTGTGCATTTGCAACATCCTAAGACACTCTATTTAATCACCTGGATTTTCTCTCAAGTGAAAAATCATTTCAAATTTAACTTCAATTGTTGTGATGAGATGTTCTCATCCAAATCTCAAAAACCAGTAACCATGATTTCATTTTTTATCTTATATTGTCTAGTTTTTGAGTCTTTAACACTATTTCACATCTCTCACACACACTCTATTTTTCTATTTATTCTCATAAACAAAAAAGAATTATTATTTTTTAATTTTTCTTCACTTTGTGACTCCCAAATTATAAAGTCATGATATAATGGTCGAGACTCCTTGTATCTAAATTCCTGACAATTCAGGTTGTTATTCCTTCTTTCTAAAGTCAGGTTGTAAGGGTAGTGATCCCAATAAAAAATTTAATGTCATGGTTATCCCTACACTAGAAAAGGATTTTGTAATAATTTTATGATTCCCCACCAAAAATCATTTTAGATCACACATATCTCTCACTGAGTAGATTATTAAAATAGTAGAGTAGACCCACATTGGACATAACTTCTATAAAAAACAACCTTGTGTTATTTATTTTTCCCTTTTATAACTAAACATAATAATAAACTTTGATAATTAATTTATTTTTAAATTATTATTATTTAATATTTTAATCTATTCTATTCACCCCCTGACCATCTTCAATTACCCAATCTAACCAAACAATCATGAGAATGGAATCCATGTTATTTACCAATAATAATGAGTTACTTAATATTGATTTTTAATTTTCGTGTCATCCTTTCAGAGCTATTTTGATGACAAATATTACTTTTTATTATCATATATTAACATTATAAATGTCTTGATACTTGTTCTTAGTAAAAATATTATTTTTGTTACATCATTGATCTTGTAGATGGTTGAACCAACCCAAACCAGAACATGATATACCAATGAATGAGTAGGGTATATAGTTATATAATATAAGTATCATTTTATCAAAACCCTAATAATTTTAGTATAATATAATTTTCATGGGGGATGAAATGTATAAAGAGTGTAAATGATAAGGTAATTGATAAATTGATAGGATAACTGAGATACTTACTTCATTAACTCACTCATTCTCGATAGAAGTTCCTTAAAAATAATATATTTATCCTTACTTATTGGACCAAAATATACCCAATGTATTGTATGGATTTTGTTAAGGAAAAATGTTAGGGTTTAAATAGTAAAATAAATGGTTGGAATGGTTTGAATGGGGTATAGGAGGGGTCCTCTTATAGGTGGTTTTTGAGAGGTATTTCCTCACATAATCATTTCTTAACGTGTAAGGTTTTAATTTTTAAATGAAATTGGATATAAAATGAATAATGATAGAGGTGGGATATATTTTGGTCCAGAAATCCATCATTAACACATTTATATATATATTTTTATGATATTTTTTATTTTTATCACATAGAATAACCACTTTTTACCTCATTTTACCATTATCGAAGTAACACAATTTTCTAACTCTATAAATTTTTAACTAATTTGACATAATGATTACAAATTTAGACACCAATTAATATAAGTTAGCTTATAAAAATGGAAAACATTTCTTTTAAATTATTCATAAAATATATAAATAAAACATGTTTTTATTGATTAATATATTTCTAAAATTTTTATGTTCATAATAATATTTCACATAAATTATCAATGTGTGTTAATATATTATTTTATTTTCAAATCAATAAATATTAATCATCATTAAATAATGATCAATTTATTTTTTTAAGATAAAAAATAAACTTAACATAAAGAATCATTTTATGAAAAATATCATTTTTTAACGTTAAATATTTTTTTGACATCCTATTTAGGTAAATTGTTCATCTTATAAATATATAATTTTATCAATACATTGGTATTAAAATATTTATTTTAATTTTTATAAATTCATCGCATCATTTTAGTAATAATAACCATAATATGCATCACATAAAAATATATAAAATATTTTACTTAAATGTAAATTTTTTTTCATTACAAAATTATATTATTTTCAATTACACAACATACCCATTAGATATACCCAATTACCATATATAAAATGACCATTTTTCCAATTTTCATAGATCTACAGTCTATATTTCCAATTACAATATATTTAACATTTATATTCCATTCCTATGAAGAGATAGTATAGATCCCAAGGGGGAACAACGGCGGCAAGAACCCTAGGCGTTGATGGCTTCGTAGGCGACGACAGCCTTCGAGCCGATTCCATTTTTCTTCCTACCTTCCCAAACTCTTTCCTTGGCCCCAAACTTCCAGATTTGGTTGATGGATGTACCAACCTACATTTATCGACTACGGAGTATTTAGAAACATCGGTGCTCCTAAACCACACTCTAGTTTCACATCTTAAGAAGTGGGAACCATCAGTTTATTCAATCGATACGGTCATATTCAATTCCTGGAATTTTTAGGAGAGTTTGACTGTTGGTTTGCTTTATATCCATCACATTATGGTTTGATTCACTTCGGAGGAGGACCTCATCACCGCCTAGTCGAGCACTCCCCGTACCATCAACGGTTTTTGTTTCTTTCTATTTCGATGGACTTTTGAATTCCATATGGGACGATATCCTCTTTCCGCTACAGTATGGGTACGCTTTCCTAATCTACCATTTCTCCTTCAAAATCCCTCTGTTATTAGGATTCTTGGAAATCTTGTTGGACGGTTCCTTTGTGCTGGTAGCTGAACTAAGTCTGTCTGTCATCCTGTCAACCAGCTAATATGCGTAGAGATGGATGTGTCGAGGATCCCTTTCGAGTACATTTGGGTAAATATTGGTGAGAAGTATAGGTGCATGAAACAGGTGGTGTATGATAACTGGATGTAATTCTTCTCTTCATGAAAATGGTTAAAACACTCCTCGGTTAGCTGTTGTCGGGGTGTTCGTGTATCTGTATGTAAGGTGGGAAGAGCCAGTGGCAAGACCAAGGAAGTCTGCGTGGAGGCGTGCAAGTTGAATCAAGTGGATAAGGGGGTGTAAGGTGATGGTCAGGGTGGAAAGGATTTATTTTCACAGTCTGGTTTGGAATAGCAATAGACATCGAGTCTTGTGGAGGATAATTCTTTACCCCACGACCCAGTGGTGGTGTCATCGGTGGTGGGTTCTGGGACTTGTGTAGAGATGAAGGACTCAGAGGCTTGGGGAAATTCGATAGTTTTTGAGGATTTTTCTAGGCTTAAGTATGTCCTTGGTGGCACACACATCTGTAATGATCAGTTTTAGGTGGAGAATTTGAGGGTGATAGTTGATTTGACCCAAATTTATATGGTTACAACTGGTATGGAGCAGCGGGCATGCGATGAGGAAAAGGAAACCACTTCTTCTTTTGATGAGGTGTTGAATGTGGGTAATGGTGTCTCTATTAAGTGGAGGCAGGGACATGATAGGGAGTTATCCATTCCTGCTAGAGAGTAGAGAACAAGATATTCTTTTTTGATTTCTCCAACCCCTTTACAGGTGACAAACAGGTTTGAAGGCCTGGGAGAAGCTGGTTTGAGTTCTGTTATAGCTAGGTAGATGGATACTGATGAGGTCATTGAAAATGGATGCAATGGAATTGATGTCGGTTATTTGGCAGTTGAAGACCCAAGGGCTAAGTTTAATAGGAGTAATAGAGGAAGGAGAATAAAGAAATACAACTCCTCTTTACCTCCTCCATTGGAGACCCATTCTGATAAGAAGTTGAATGCCAAGAAATCATATTTAGATGTTGTAGAAGTCCAGCTCTTGGAACTAGTGCTATGTTCTGATGAAGAAGTGGTTGACCAGGTTTTATTTCCAAATGCTACCAAAGAAGAGGCAGTTATGATGATGGTGAGTCCTTTAAGGAAGGACCTCAATGAGGAGCAATACTCTTGGATTGATAAGCAGGACTTAAACCTGGTAGGTGGCTTCAATAAAGGGAGGATAGACTTGAGGAGTACATTCAGTCTTGGGATCAGCTAGCTTCCGAGTTTGAAAGTCTAGTGTTGAGTGTACCAGGTATTCAGGTATCCTCAATCTCTTGGAAATTGTGTAGGGAATATATTTCTAGGAATCTCAAACTTCTCTTCAATGATGTTAAAATAGTGGAGCCTGTTGACTGATTGGGGAGGTATACTAGTTCATTTTGAGTTTTTTTGTGGTCAGTTTTGGTTGTCTTTGGATTTGATGTTACTCTTGTGATACACATCCTACTTTCTATTTGGGTCTTCTCCAGATGAGTTTTAAATCATTTAGCCCTCATGAGAGCATGACATTCATAATCAGTAGTTGAGAGGGTATGGATAAGCCATCGGATCTGTGCTCGTGCATTTATGCACGGGATAGTCTGTTGTGTGGTCATGCAATGGTGATGGTTGGTCTTCTCAGTTTAGTTTCTAGGGAGGGGTATATCTTGTATATTTTTAATGTCTTTTCTCTAGTATGGTCTCTTGGTTGTAATGTTGGTCCTTTTGTATCTCACTTGTTCCTCAAAAGTGATTTGATAATAAAAACGATAATTTTCAGTCAGTCATATTCTATTGCTATATATTCTCTTACATGCATTCTTATAATTATTTTTCATGGTTACATATCTCTCAAAATGTGTACTGTATTTCCAATTTTCATCCTTATTTATTGATTTGTAATCAAGGTGTTGATTTTTATGAAAAACAATGATGATAAAGATTTTATATTCATTCATTTTTTATTTACTTGTGGTTTTACTCCTCTTTGGATTTTCATGAAGATGTTTCATATCACATTATCATAGTGCATTAATTTTTGTCTTTAATTTTAATATTTTACCTCAAAAAATGTAATGTGGTTCATTTTATTTTGGTGTTTTATGAGAAACAATATATTACACATAATATTTATTTAATGTAAAAATATATAGTAAAGTAAGGCGATGTTACATTATACAACTTAATAAAATTTCACCCTCGAAATTTAATTCCATTAATAAAAAATGAGGGTAATACAACCTCATTACATCTAAAGTTACCACATTGATTCCTTATTATTAGGATTACTCCATATAACTTTAACCAGGTGAGTGGTCTAGTTTTGTAGCACAATATTTCTATAATCCATGATTCTACAATTTTTTCTTCATAAAAGAGTTCATTTTCCATTTTTCATACATTTGAGTACATTGCGTGTGAAGAGTTATATACTACCTCAAATGTGATAAATGGAACACATAATTTACATGGGATATGTTTTGTGGAAGCACAATATAACAATCTATCATTCCCATATAACAATTAATTTAAAAGTGGACAATGTATCGAGGGTTCGACTTACCCTTTTTACTAAATATCATAACCCTATTCCCTAGTTATATTTGATGTAATATCTTTCTTGTGACTTCAATCTCTAATTTTTTTTATGTTTATTGATCGCATAGTGATTCACTATTCAATTCCACCCTTATACTGTTATTTTAAACTAGTTTTGTAATGAATATTCCAAATATAATAATACATTTAACTTCATTTTTTATTTAGTGAATTTTTGTTTATCATTTTTAAAAAGGGCGATTATACGTGTTTTTATATTTTCATTGATGGTGGGGGTGATTTGGAGGCTCCTGAGATGATTTAGAAGGAAAAAGGACCAAAACTGCATGAGTTCCATGAACTCCTATCCAATGTTGGGTATATTATGATAAATAATTTCTTCCAAATGGTCTAATATTTTGAAATATTTTCTAAAAATTAATTTTCTACAACTCTTATTAATACACCCAATCCCCATTCGGGAATTAAGAGGCCCAAATAAAGTGAACTGTCCAGGCCACTGAATCTGTACGGAGTTAAAAGTTGTGTTCTGTGTGCTGTCCATATATCAAGATTTATGTGTCAAAATGAATCCAAAATTTCTGTGGCGATATCAAAGACATGGTGGAACATCTTTCAAGTTTTTTCAAAAGAAATTTAAGACTTTATGGAAGCTTAAAACAATAGTACATGTGGTTTTACACAATCTGTGTTCCAAAAATCACTCCCCATTTTTGATATAAATGAGCACCATGGGTACCTCATTTGGTGAGTTTGAACCAGAAGTGAATATCTAAAATTTTGGTGTCATTTATTAGTCTCCACCTCATCCTAGAAGTTTTGGGGGGCCCTATCCTAATAGGGGGTCAAATATGGAGGTGAATCTCCACCTGAGCCTCCTCCTGCTCTCGATGGCGAGCTAAATGGGGGACGGTCATTTCGAGGGAGCTACGAACACATTGGAGAGAGTTCTGGCTCTAGTTCTTCTACTGGTTTACTATAATTTTTGTGTTAAAAATTTCACTTATTTCTTATCTTGACATTCTTCTCCATTTAATTCATTTCTTTTTATATAATTAAGTGAAACACTTTTTATGTTAACACCGATTGGGTTGAAATTTAAAGTAGGAATCTTGGGTTATTCCAATTGGAAAACATACGCATCCTTTCTCTCTCACACATATATGATATTTTAGTATTCTTTGTTATCCCTTGTTTTATATTTGAGAACCAAACCTAGAAAACATGATCTTTGTGTCAAGGGTTGCTTCTTTGGGCATTGTTTTAAGGGGTAAGAGGGTTTCAAGATATTGACAACCTAAAACCAAAGAATTAAACAAAACCATGTGAAATTTTTAGAGAAATGAAATATCCAAGATGTGTAGTGAACTAGAAATGATCTCTTTATCTCATAATTATAAAACACCAATTTTAGTAATCAGCTATTAACCTCTTTAATTAATTCATTTTATTTTTAAAACTATTCTCAAAACCGCCCCCCTATTTTAGTAAATTTTATTAAAAATACACACTCAAAACCTATTAAAACTGCTCAAGATAAGACCTAAAGAATCCCCTAGACTATAAATCAATCTTAAAATCATAATCAATTTGACGTTTCATGAAAATGTGGTAAATGTTTTTTTCCGTTTCCAGGGAGCGCTTTGGTTTTTAAGTGCGTGATTTTTTTTAATATTTTTGTAAATTTTGTGAATATTTATTTGTTTTATCTTATACCATTACCTATATTTATGTGTTTTGATTTATTTTTTGTATAGGTTTTGTGCATGATGCTTTCTAATCTGGGAGATTTACCACCTTTCAAACATGAACTGATGAGGATATTACGTCAGCAACCCCGAGACGCACAAGAGAACCTTTTGAAGGAGGAAACACAAGACAACGACATTCTTCTTGATCCTTCATCTTTTTCTTTTGGAACCAACATCAAAACTGAAATAAAATTATATAACATGGCTAAAAACAATAGAACACTAAAATAAATAACCTCTCTTGATGTTGATATCCAACCCACATATATTCAAATTCAAGGAAACACACCCAACATTGAACTAAAATCTAGTGTAATTCATTTATTATGAAGATTCCATGGACATCCTGGAGAAGATACACACAATCATCTAAAAGAATATCATATTGTGTGTTCTAAATTAAAACAAAAAATCTGGATGAATAACAAATAAATCTTAGGGTATTTACATTTTGATTAGAAGACACTGCAAAAGACTGGTTTTATTATGTTAATTCACGAATTAGAGGCTGGGCGGACATGAAACACCTTTTTCAAGAAAAATTATCCCCAGCCTCTCGAACTACAACTACAAGGAATGAAATTTTAGGGATATAACAATCTCAAGGGGAAACACATCATGAATATTTGGAATGATTTATAATATTATGTTCAAGTTGTATACACCACCAAATTAGTGAACAACTTTTAATACAACATTTTTATGAAGTTTTAATCCCTATGGATAGAAACATTATTGATGATACTGCAGGTGGTTCACTGGTAGATAAGACCCTAATTTCAACAAGGACCTTAATTGAGAACATTGTGAAAAACACTCAACAATTTGGTTCATGGTCCAATGTACACATTCAAGGTGTTCATGAGGTGCAAAGTACTGAATTCAAGAAGAAGGTGGACACAATGTTTTAGGAGGTAAGTACCCTTCTAGGAAAAATTTCTCTCTCAAAATGGAAATATCAATCTTCTCCTACCTTCTATTGTGGAATCTTATCTTCTCACACCCATTATTCTGACCAATACCCCCAATTGAGAGAAAATTATGAGAGTAGTGAGGAAATCTTCATAGATTTCCCCTATAACCTACCCTTTAGACAAGAACCATACTATCCATCCAACTATAGGTGGAAGGAAAATTAATGTTGTAAGAAAGGGGGTATTCAAACTGGCCTCATAAACCATGGAACCAACAAGGTTAGAGTATTCATTCCCCACCACCACCTAGAAAACTACAACCACCCCAAAGTCCTTTCCAACCTACCCTCCCAAAAATGAGCCTAGCCTAGAAGATATGATGAAAAAAACGGTTTCCAACAATCTATAATTCCAAAAAACCACCCAAGCTACCATATGAGACCTCAAAACCCAATTAGGCCATCTAGCTAATTCGGTGGGAGAAATTCAATGTCATGGGTCGGGTAAACTACCCTCTCAACCTGTAGTAAACCATAGGGATAAAGGAAATGTTAGTTCCATCACTCTTAGGAGTGGAACTTATCTTAAAAGATAAATTTTTCCTCCAATAAATTCATCCCCTCATGAAGAAACCACCATCACAACCACTTCTAAAAATGGTCCAAGAGAATAAAATCCTTGATCTGAGAGAATTCCTTCCAAACGAAATAGTGTGTATGGAAATGAGTCTCCTTTCCCAACCATTCCTCTTCTATTTCCCCAAAGGGCCACCAAACCAAGAAAACAAAATTAAATTGAACATGATAAGGAAATTTTGGAAATTTTCAAAAAATTACAGGTTAACGTTCCTTTGATTGATGTCGTGAAGCAAATTCCAAGATATGCAATGTTTTAAAAGAATATGTGTACACATAGAAGGATACTTCATGGTGATGAGAAGGTAAGCTTGGGGAGGAATGTCTCAGCATGGATAGAACCATCACTACCTACCAAATTCAATGATCCCATAACTTTCTCAATTCTATGAACCATAGGGAAGTATTCATTTTCCAATGCTATGAATCATTTAGGTGCTT
Organism: Viscum album; assembly: GCA_963277665.1. NCBI lineage: Eukaryota > Viridiplantae > Streptophyta > Magnoliopsida > Santalales > Viscaceae > Viscum > Viscum album. Next base: position 847,128,606 of record OY728128.1, read on the forward strand.
CTATAAATGTGATGCCTCACTCCATTTACTCCTCATTTTACATTGGAAAAATAAATCCAACTAGGATAGTTGTTCATCTAGGAAAATGGATTATTGGAAACCCTTATGGTGTGCTAGAGGATGTTCATGTGAGGGTTCAAAATTTAATTTTTTCACTGATTTTTATGTGTTTAAAGTTGATGTTGATAGGATGAATGGACATGACCAAATTATATTGGGGATACCTTTCTTTAAAACTTCTAAATCCATAATTAATGTCCAAAGGGTACATTATCATTGGTATTTTGTGGTGACAGTCTATTTCAAAATCCTTGATTCCATGTAGCACCCCTCATAAGAACATTCCTCCATCTATATTAATATAATTGATGTACTCCCTTCCCCTAAAAAACATATTTTCCCCTAATCCCCTTTCTGATTTTTATTCATTTATAGAAATGATAGGAAATGAATCGGTCATTTATTATTTTAGGGGTCTAGAAAAGTGTCATGCTTGTTTATTAATTGATAATTTCATGAACAGTGAGGATCCAATGACCATCGATGATACTGCTAAGCTTGTAAAATATCATTACTCTATTGAGGATGATACTATTGAGTAGTTAGATGAGATCAGTGACCTCTCACTTTCACACACACTCCCATCAATCCAAAATCCAATTGAATTGGAACTAAAAAAATTGCCTCAAGATTTAAAATATTCATATCTTAGGAATGGAAACAAGTTGCCCATCACCATTTCTAGTTCACTCCCTCCTGAGCATGAATTGCGAATGCTTGAAATTTTGGGGGAGTATAAACAAGATTTGGGATTGACACTTGATGACATTCCTAGAATTAGCCCATAAATTTGTACACAGCATATTTTATTCAATGATGATGCTAAACCATTGAGGCAGACACAATATCGACTGGACCCAAACTTCCTAGAAGTTGTGAAAAAGAAGGTAACAAAATTATTGGCTCCTTGATTCATTTACCACTTCTCTGATAGCCAATGTTTCAATCCTTCTCAAGTAGTTCCTAAAAAAAACTGGCCTTATAGTAATAAAAAATTAAAAGAATGAATTGGTTCCAACTCGTGTGCAGAATAGCTGGTTTGTGTGTATAGACTATCGCCGACTAATCCAACACACTAGGAAGGACCATTTCCCTTTTCCATTCATTGACCAAATGCTAGAGAGGCTACCAGGTAAGTCCCACTACTATTTTCTTGATGGGTATTCTGGAAACATTCAGATCTATATTGCCCCCAATGATTAGGAAAAGACAACCTTCACTTTCCCCTTTGGTACAATTTCATATAGGAGGATTCCATTTGGTTTGTTCAATGCTCTAGGTACATTCCAACGATGCATAGTTAGTATTTTTTTAGATTACCTAGATAATGGCATGGAAGTTCTCAGGGGTGATTTCACTATTTATGGATTCTCTTTTGATAATTGTTTATGTAGTCATGGTTCAGTCCTACATCACTGTATTGAAAGGAATCTAGTTTTAAATTATGTGAAATGTCATTTCATGGTGCGAAAAGGTATTTTTTTTGGGGCATGTCATTTCTGGGGATGGTATCCAAAGTAGATAAATAAATAGTGGGTGTTATTTATTCCCTACATTTACCAAAAAAATGTATGGGATGTGAGATATTTTGTAGGTCATGATGGATTTTACCGTCGTTTCATTTGTGACTTTAGTAAAATATCACCCTCTCTCTTGATTACTATAAATTGAAAATGATTTTTTTGGGATAAAGAATGTGAGGAATCTTTTAATAAATTGAAATGGAGTCTCACGTCACCCCCAGTAATCCCACCACCTCAGTGGGATTTACCATTTGAGCTCATGTGTGAATCCTCTAACAATGTAGTTGGGGTATTCTTGTCACAAAGGTTCGATCGAGCTCCACATGTCATTGCCTATGCCTCACATACATTGGAACCTACCCAAGAAAACTAAACTACAACTGAAAAATAATTCCTTTTCACTATGTTTGACTTTGATAAATTCAGATTGTATCTTTTAGGGTCCAATGTCATTGTGTTCCCAGATCATGCAACCCTCCGGTATCTCCTAAAGAAACCAGAAGCCAATCCATGTCTCATTCATTGGAGGATCCTCCTTCGAGAATTCAATCTACAAATTAGAGATAAAAAAGGACTAGAGAATGTGGTGGCTGACCATATTAGTAGGATTCCCCCATCCTCAGACAATGACTCATCCCCATGTATTCCTATAAATGACATGTTTCTCAATGGGAAATTGTACCGAGTGCAAGATGTTATTCATTGGTATGCTAAAATTGTCAATTATTTGGTAGCATCATTTATTTATACTAATTAAAATATCATGCCAGTCATCTAAAACATGAGTCTCATTGGTACATTTTGGATTACTCCTACCTCTAGCACAAATGTAGTGATCAAGTCCTTAGGCATTGGGTCCCTGATAGCGAGTTTCAGTCTGTCCTTAGATTCTTCCACATTATTGCTTGTAGGGTACCCTTTGGCCCATAATGGAAAACTCGCAAAATCCTTGATTTTGGTATCTTTTGGAAAACACATTTTCAGGATGCCCAATATTTTTATAAATCAAGTCTTTATTGTCAAGGAATGGGAAATGTCTATAAAATAAATGAAATGCCACAACAACCATTTCTCTTTCATGAAATTTTTTATTTTTGGGGTATTGAATTTATGAGGCCATTTCCCAATTCCATTGGAAAATTGTATATTTTTCTGGCAGTTGATTATGTGTCAAAATGGGTAGAGGCATGAGATACAATTATTAATGATTATAATGTAGTTTTTGAGTTTTTGAGAACCCAAATAATTTCTATGTTTGGATTACCTTGGTTCATCATCATGGACCAGGGTTCTCATTTTTGCATCCAAATAATGTAATCTATTTTGTGTCAGTGTGGGGTCAGCCATCAAGTGTCTACTGTATATCACCCATAGTGTAATGGTTAAGCTGATGTGTCAAATAGATTGGTAAAACAAATTCTTGAAAAACGGTTCAACCCAACAGAAAAGATTGGAGTCTTAGACTTGATGATTCATTATGGGATTACCGTACTTGTAATGTACTAGAATTTATGTCTAATTTATTTAATTAAATGGAATTATTTCGACACCCCTAAATCTAAAAACAAGTGATTATGTGGCTTAGAGTGCCTAGAATGATCCGTCAAATTTTTGTTAAGCTTTAATTAGCCCCCATAATCAGTTTCCTTGATAAAGTGGAATAACTCTTAAATTATTTCTCAAATCAGTATTCTGAGAGCACTGTAGCATTCAATATGGCGATTTTACCCTAGCTGCAACTTATGTTTAGTTGGCCCTAGCCTCATGTGAGAAAACCCAAAAATGGAACAACAATAAATAAAATAATTAAAAAAGTTATTTTATTTTTCAAATGATCATAACTCACTAATGGTTACTCAGATTAAAAATACAAGGCCACCACTAAGCTTGTCAGGGTATTCTCTCTTTAGGCAGATACTAACATTGGCTGGTTCCAGCCACCAGTGAATGTTAGTTTTTGGATGTAAATAACATAATTAAGTGACAATTGTGTTATTATAAAATCCATAACTTCTAAACAGTAACTCTGATTGAAAATTTGAGAGTACAGTTAAGTTTTTTGGGTCCTATTGTCTTTAGGTGGAGTCTAACCCTGACCGGCGTGGGTTGACAGTGAATGTTATTAATTTCTTGGACTTTTTTAAGGTAAGTTCAGTAAATGCTCGAGCGGTGTTTTCTATCTTTTGAACCAGTACTCGGATTAAAAATATCAGGGCACCGTTGAATCCACAGTGCCGAGATTCGCTTAAGGGAGAGTTTACATTGAACTAAGTAGGTCTAGAAAAAAAAATTATGTTTGGGGTCCTTTTAAAAGAAATGAAATAATTTTATTTTATTATTTTCTTTTCTTTCTTCTCCACCAACAAACAATCGAATTGTGAGACCGACGATGTGTCAAGAAAATAAATGGCATGACAAGTCAATCTTAAGTAATGAAATTGTTGGGTAATTAGGAAGGTTCATAATTTATGATCCCCCATTAATTCCCAATGACGTTACTTACCCTCCCTCTCTCATATTTATATGATGCCTGGTGAGAGTTGTCGGCAGTGCTTTGCCAAGAAACGTAGTGCTGAAGGAGTTTCGTGATGTCAAACACTTAAAGGAAGGAGCTGATCCTAGTGGGTGGTAAAGGGTGACACTAAACCACGAACTGAAGGATGACATATGCACGTCATCATTGGGAACCTATTGCAGTAATGAAGAACACGATCCACCTTGAAGCACGAACATTCTCCAACAGATTTACGAGGTAGGGGTTTTTATTCTCATTTATTTCAAGTGAATTTATTTAACCCTTTACCTTCCTCTTATTAGGAGATAACATGGAGTGTGTGGGCCTAAAAAACCCAGCTCGGACCCTCCACTATGTTGCTACACCATTTGGTTCTTCGTGGAATACTTCTAGCACAATGACACCCACCGACTATGAAGAAGGTGTGTGCCAACGCATGCTGCAAGGGGAGGTCGCGACATAAAGTCATGGTCGTCATCAGAACGGCCGGCACAGACCAGCTGTGGAGGAGGGGTGGCACGTCGTCATGTGCCTCAAGTGAGATGATGTTTGCTGATCGTCAGCTACAGTGGACAGAGGAGGTGGCTGACACATTGATCGGCCGCAGAAGAAGAGGTGGCATGACCAATGTGCCACCAGCGAGTGGGAGGTGGCACGACCAGCGAGCTGCCGGAAGACAAGAAGTTACGACCGAAGACACAATGGTGGATTAACCCACATCTGCGGTGGGTTCCACGGTGACCTGTTGGTGCCCACGTGGCACTTCTTCTTCGTAAACCGAACGACCTCTAGTCCGTTTGAAAGTTCTGAAGACCGGGGGGTCACACCACCCATGCCGGATATGGGAGACCACATAGTGGGCCACACACCCCCTTTGACAGGACCCCCCCACCCTCTAGTCGGGCCAAGATCCACCTCAGACCAGATTTTGCCCCATCATGAGCTAGACTACACTCCACCATGGTCCGGCCACCCCATTGCGGGCCTCCCTTCATGGGTCGTCCCATTGTGGGCTGCCTTATTGCGGGTCGGGCCGCCCTTGCGGGCTACTGTTGTAGGCCAGACCGGGCCTCAGCCAAGTGATCTCAGCCCATGGCAGACCAGGCCCGTAGTAGCCCAGGCCCCGAGCATCCTAGGCTCGTCGTGGCCTCACCTAGACCGGGTCAGGATGGGTCGGTCCGACTGAGTCGGACCGGACCCGGGCCTACCGAGGCCGGAAACACTTAAAGGGACATATCGTGAGTACTGGATGTCTGTTTGACAACCTATCTATGGATTTGGGATCCATGTATCGAGAAGGTACTTTTGATATACTCCACTTGATTTTTGGAGAAAAGATTTATATGCCATTGTTGGATTGAACTCGAATCCAACCGGGCCCCTAAAGCTAAAACGCTTATAACTCACAGACCGGGCATTCGATTGATGCACCATCTGTCGCGTTGGAACCCTTATGACATGTTGGTCTTTTGGGTTACTCCTTTTTGGATCTTAGTAGAGGTCATGGTATGATAGATATATCGAGGGAAGATTCTACAGAACTCGAGCGCACTAGGTGCATGGAATCCAGGGTTTGGTAGTGAGGCGGAGCATGGAGACAAATCATATGGAGGTTAGTACTGAGCGATCCTGTTTAATTAAAAACTGATCCTGTGTGGGTCAGATCCTATGTGGGTCAGCGCTCAGCGATCCTGTGTGGGTTAGTGAATACTAATCATGTGTGGGTCAAATCCTGTGTGGGCCAGCGCTCAACGATTATGTGTGGGTCAGCGCATACCGATCATTTGTGGGTGAGATCCTCTGTGGGTCAGCGGGGGTTAGTTACCTATTGACTCTAGGTGGTTCGGATCCTATGTGGATCATTTCGGGGGTCAGTACCTATCGATCTTGTGAGGTTCAGACTCTATATGTTCAGAAGTTGTGCTTCTTGATAGAATAAGATGATCTAGCTTCGCGACTAATCATCTGTACTTCTATACTTCATTGAAAACTTGGTTTGAGCTGAGACACTTTTTGAACTATGTCTTTTACCTTTGTGGTACTTTTACCTTCAGGGTACTATCTTCCGGTTGATAACTTTGTGGTACTTTTACATTCATCATACTATCTTCGTAGTGATACATGTGTGGTACTTTTATCTTCATTTTACTATCTTCAAAGTGATACCTCTGTGGCACTTTTAGCTTCACGGTACTATCTTCATGGTGATAACTTTTTGGTACTTTTACCTTCATGGTAATATCTCTGTGGTGATACTTGGGTGGTACATTTACCTTCGTGGTACTATCTGCGTGGTGATACATGTGTGGTACTTTTACCTTCGTGGTACTATATTCATGGTGATACATGTGTGGTACTTTATCCTTTGTGGTACTATCATTATGGTGAAACCTATGTGGTACTTTTACCTTTGTGGTACTATCTTAGTGGTTTTACCTGTGCGGTACTTCTACCTTTGTGGTGTTACCTTTGTGGTATACTTACCTTATGTATGAGATGAGTATATCTTGATAAATTCAATATATTTATGGGAATATACCTAAGTATAGTTGATGACATGCTTTTTGGGTTTTCCTTTGTGGAAAATTAGGAGACCTACGGGGTCTTGGGGTCCCTACTGAGTATCGTTGTACTTACCACTCCACGGGCTTTTCCCGCACCTGGTTGTTTCTTGTGCAGACGACGTACAACATTGATTGAGACTGAGGGAGCAAGGACAAGATGGTGCTCGAAGGTAGATTGTTTGGCATGATGTGATTCAGGGACTATTGATTGTGATCTGTACCTACCCTTCAAGTAGGATTCGTAGAGGATGATCCAGGAGCTGATTTTCACTTTTCAGAATTTTGTACCTTTTAGTTGTACTTGTACTTTTCCAGTTGGGCTTGTATTCCAGCCCTTATTACATTCAGAACTCTTTTACTACAGTAGTTTCCTTTGTGTTTTCTTCTTCTTTCATTCTACTTTTTGTGTTTGTATAGGTTTAAAGGAAATGCTTCCCATTTTGTGGATACACCTTTCCAGTTCTAGTCATTAGCCCCTGGCCTATGGAAGGTGGGCTTGGGGTAGTCACAGAATGGGCCCTAGGGGATAGTTCATGACAATGTGGTATTAGAGGAGTCAGTTCATACAAAGAATTAGGAATTTGATCTTTCTTGTATGGAAACAGTGTTAAGTGTTATTGGTGTGTTTTTCAGTTTGGGGGATCCACTGTTGGTGCGGTGACCGATGTTTCCATACACCAAGACCATGACATCTGATTTCTAAATCAGTGCATGAAAACACTAATTTCATATGTTTTCGAAATATTTTTCTTTGGTTTCATTGGAGTTGGCTCACTAGGTATAACTTAATGATAGTGGCGTACCTATTCCTTATCTTGATGTTTTCACGAAGAAATCTAGCTAGGATTCCTGAGAGAGTACATGATGATGGACCACCGAGTGACGAGGCTCCAGTGCATGGCCCTCGTACTGTGTTGTCACCTTCAGGTGGTGTACTAGTAGCACCACCACCCATTGGGCAGCAGTTACAACTAGCCATACTAGGGGATGGTGCCCACCGATTGAGCGTGTTGCACGAGTTCCAGTAGCAAAGGCCTTTGAGGTTTTGAGGTGAGACCGACTCATAGGCAGCTAAGGACTGGCATGAGGAGGTGGTCGAGTTTCCATCTAGCTAGGGAACCATTCGATCAGATGGCGGTCTTGGTAGAGAGCATTCTACAGAGCTCAGTAAGACAATGACAAGGTTTGGATTACCCTGATCGTGCAATGAGGTGACTTTTCAGCGGACAAGCTTGGGAACCTGCCTCAGAGTAGGGGGTTTGTTGCCAGAAAAATCTAAAGGGTGAGTGTTCCCTATAGCTTCTACATTTTCAGCAGGACGACATGTTGGTAGCTGAGTATTCATCGAGACGTAAAAACCATCTAAGGTACTCGATGAATATAATACATTCAGTGCTCTACAGATCAGACCTGTGAGAAAGAAGCATTTAGGGACATCTGATCCAACACTTTTCCTCTATGCATTCCTACTTATGTTAGGGTGATAGAGAACCTTTGTGGTTGAATTTGTTTCATTGGCTGAGCGAATGAACATAGTGATTGTTAGCAGTATGAAAGCAGGAAACCGATGCGAGTCTTAGAAACATGGGCATGTAAAATGTTTCAGGAAGAGGAAGTGTTAGGGAAAGATGAATCTGCGGGACAGAAGATGTGGAAGTGGATATAGGAGAGCATCGTGATGTGGTATACATTTTGACATGTTACAACCACCACCCTAATGTGTTCCTCACAGGGCTCAAGGAGTTGGAGGATAGGATAAAGGGAGTAGTTGTATGCAGTCAAAGAGTGTAACCCAATCGCTCTAGAAATGATTCGAGGTATGGTCTATGTCGACTACTAGTTTACATATTAATATAAATAGGTACTAATCATTCATGTTTACCATGAATCTTTTTCAAGACCTCAAGTTTCCAGTTGAACCAAAAACATGACCCTTACATCTGGAGACACCTTTTGGAGGAGACTCAATAATCACACTTATGCCGATGGTGTGATTTGACCCTTGAGTTGAGATTTTCTGTTGGAACCTCTTTGTGGTAGCATTGAGGCATTACATCATTAGTTTAGATATGAACTAGACATCAATAGTTCATAATCAGATTGAATATATTAGGGAAAAAGGTTGTGGTTTATCTAAAACTTTGGAATGGGGTTTACCGTGGTTGGTGAAAAGGGTAACCCATGCAGAACATGATAAACTCATGACGGGGAGGGTGGATTAGATCAATATTGAGTCAACCAGCCTTACCCTCGTGGAAGTAGGAGTTTTGAGTTTTCAGTTCCAAACAAGAGTGGTAGAGCATAGGGAAATCTTTTCAAAAGATGTTTCCAGGATTACCTCTCAGAAGGGAGAGGGACCTCTACGTTGGATAGGTACTACTAGAGATTTGTACCAGACTTCTCAAAGGTAGTGTCACCCTTGTCAGCTTTGATGAAAAAGGGGATCCTTTCCTGTGGACGGAGAAGTGTTAGTAGAGAATTCAAAATCAGAGACCGTGACTGACAAGAAGAACTATGCTACCCATGACCTGTAGTTAATAGTAGTGGTCTTTGCTCTAAAGATGTGGTTGAACTACCTAATGGGTAATGGTTTACTGTTTTCTCTGATCACAGGAGTCTCAAGTGTATATTCGGACAGAAGGACCTAAACTTAAGACAACAATGATGGCTAGAGTTCCTCCAAGACTATGAATTTGAGATAGTTTATACTCCAGGGATGGGGAATGTGGTAGCAGATGCACTCAGCATGAGTTTTGGCCTATAGCTGCTGAGTACGGTGTCAAAGTAACTCATCACACAGTGGATATCCTTAATGGATAAAGATGGAGAAGTTTACCTGCAGTCATTGACTGTCACTCACCCAATTCTTCGGTGAGTTCGGGGGGCACAACTTGATTCATTGACTATGAGGCCTGATGTGCTAAAATATCCATCATGACGTTCTCTTGAAGGATTTTCTAAAGGTGGTGATCATGTCATCCTCTTCAGAGGATGCACCATGGTACCACTGATGCTTTTGGAGGTGTTGTTGAGGGAGATATATACATCCCCTTAGCGGTACATCCTGGAGTGGTGAAGGTGTTCCAAGACTTCCAGAATTAGTACTAGTGGCCAGAGATTATAGATGCAGTGGAAGAGTTTGTATCATTATGCCTCACTTGTCAGCAAGTGAAGACTACATAGAGAAAGCAGAAGTCTTATGCTGACAGGAGGAGGGAGACCATGTCTTCCTACAGGTCTCACCTCGACGAGGTTTTCAGAGGATTGGCCAGGGAGGCAAGCTATCTCTAAGGTTCATCGGACCATTCTGGATTCTAATAAAAGTGGAAGAGGTGGCGTACCAAATATCTTTTCCCCAACAAATGCACTGGGTGAGTAATTGTTTCCATGTTTGGTAGTTGATGAGATGCATGTATGCTACATCGTACATTATCGACTAGGGAGAGTTGAACTTTGACAATGGGGTGACTTTTATGGTGTTCCCAATGGAGATAGAGGATCAACATGGGTTAGTCCTTCATGTATGGTCGATCCATCTGGTGTGATTTTGGTGGCAGCACGGGGGCCTCCAAGGGAGCACATGGGAGTGGGAGGCTCATATTCATGTTCAGTACCCTCAGTTGTTTGATTTTCTATTTTTTTTCTATTGAAGATGTAAATCCCTAATGTGGGGAGAATATATTGTCCTGGAATTTTCGTATTATTCTTTTTAATTATATAGAATTATTTTGAGACTGAAAAATTTGACGGTCCATGATTCCGAGACCGAGAGTGCCCGGAATGATCCTTTGAAGTTTTTTAACCTTTAATTAGTTCCCTTAAGTACTTTTCCTAAAAAAGTGGAATAACACTTAAGTGGCTTCCTAGATCATAATTATGAGGGAACTGTTGCATTCAGGATAGTGGGTTTAACATAGGCAAGACTTAAGTTTAGTCGGTGCATACCTCTTGTGAGAAAACCTGAAAATGGAATAACCATAAATAAAATAATTAAATAAAGTTATTTTATTTTTCAAATGAAAATAACTCATGAAAGGTGACTTAGATTAAAAATCCAAGACCACCGCTGAGCTCTTGAGGGTATTCTCTATTTAAGTAGACACTAACATTGGTCGGCTTGTGCCACCAGTGAAAGTTAATTTTTTGTCATAAATAAAGTAATTAAGTGACAATTATTTTATTGTAAAATCCCTAACTTATAAATGGTAACTTCGATTGAAAATCCCAGAGTACCTTTGAGTTCGTTGGGGATTGTTCTCTTTAGGCGGAGCCTTACCCCGACAGACACAGGTGGAGGGTGAACGTTATTAATTTATTGAAATTTTTTAAGGTAGGATCAGTAAACGTGTGAGCGTAATTTTATAACTTTTGAAACTATGCTCGGATTAAAAATCAGAGGGCACCGTTGAATCGACGGCCCCAAGATTCTCTTAAGGGATACATTAATTTGATAGTAGTAGGTTTGGAGAAAAATTTACGTTTTGTGTCCTTTTAAATGAAATGAAATAAAATAATTTTATTATTTTATTTGATTTCATCTCCACCAATGGAAAAGTGCGGAGTGTGGGACTCGCGATGTGTCAAGCCAATAAATGTATTGACCTATCGATATTAAGTAACAATGTCGTTGGATAATTGGGAAGATTTCTAATTAATGGGCCCCCATTAATTCCCCACGTCGTTGCTTACCATACCTCTCTCCTATTTATATAGAGCCTATGGAGAGGTGTCGGCACAACTTCACCAAGAAACGAAGTGCTGAAGGAGTATCATGATGCCGAACCCTTAGAGGACAGAGTCAATCCCGGCGGGAGGAGACGAGTGACACCGAATCACTAACCGAAGGATGACGTATGAGTGGCCTCATTGGGAATCTTTTGCGGGGAGGAAGAACATGACCCACCTTCAAATGTGGATGTTCTTCAATAGATTTATGTGGTAGGGGTTTTGATTCTAGTTTATTTCAAGTGAATTTATTGAACCCTTTATCCTCCCTCTTGTTAGGAGATAACGTGGAGGGTGTGGGCCTAACAAACCTGTCGCGGACACTCTGCTACTTTGCTAAACCCTTGGGTTCTCGGAGAAATACCACCAGTGTGGCGACACCGACCGACTATAAATAAGTTGTGTTTCGATGCAGGACCCAATTAGAGGCCACGACACAAAGCCGCAGTAGTCATCAGAATGGCCGGCATGGGTCAGTTGTGGAGGAGCTGCAGTGCACTGTCACGCATTTCCAAGTAGCAGAGGGTCGCGTCTCGTCAGCCACAGCGGATGAAGGAGGTGGTTGGCACAACAAGCGACTGCGGAAGGAGAGGCAGTGCGACCAACGTGACGCTGGTGAGCTGGAGGCAGCACGACCAGTGTGACACCGGTGGGCAAGAAGCTAGTGTCGAAGCCATGGTGGAAGCTGAACACCTTCCTCTAGCGGGTTCCTCGGCGACCTGGCAGCGCCCACGCGGCACCGCTACTTCACAAATCGAATGACCTCTAGGCCGTTCAAGAGTTTGGGTGTTCATGAAATCGGGGTGTCACCCCCCCTGCACCGGGTGGGGTGGACCCTATAGCGGGCCGCACTCCACCTCAGACCAGACTGCACCCCACCTCAGGCCGAACCGTTCTCCACCATGACTGGGCCACCCCCTTGTGGGCCACCCCTTACGGGCCGCACTTCGCAAGCCACCCCATTGTGGGCGGCCCCCTTGCAGGCCACCCTTCGCGGGTGGCCCCATTGCCGTCCGGGCCACCCCCTTGTGGGTCAGACTCGACATCGGCCTGGCAGGCCATGCCCGTCTTGGCCCCACCCTGACCGGGTTGGTCCGAACCGGTTGAACCGGACCCAGGCCTACCGGGCCCAGAAACACTTAAAGGGTCATATCTCGAGAACTAGACATATGTTTAATGGAATGCCTATGGTTTTTGGATCCTTGGATCGAGATGGTACTTTTGGTATACTCTACTTGGGTTTTAGAGATATTTGGAGTATGACCGAATTGGATCAAACCCAGATCCAACTGGACCCCAGAACTAAAATGATTATAACTCACAGACCAGGCATCTGATTGATGCACCGTCTGTCACGTTCGAACCCTTACGACATGGAACACATTTGGGTTAATATTTTTTAGAGATTATTGGTGGTTGAGGAAAAATTTATATGTCAAGGGTAGATTCTATGGAACTCGAGTGCACCAAGTGCGCAGAATACAGTGGCTGGCAGTGCGGCCGATGTGGGAGACAGTTCATATGGAGGTTAGTAAATAGTGATCCTGTGTGGGTCAGCACTAATCCCGTGTGGGTCAGATCCTATGTGGATCAGTGCTCAGTGATCTTGTGTGGGTCATCACATATCGATCATGTGTGGGTCAGATCCTGCATGGGTCAGCGATCAACGATCTGGTGTGGGTATGTGCATACTGATCCTGTGTGGGTCTGACCATGTTTGGATAAGTGGGGGTAAGTTACCTATTAACTCTGGGTGGGTCGGATCCTATATGGATCATTCTGGGGGTTAGTACCTATCGATCCTATGTGGGTCAGACTCTGTGTGGTCAGAAACAGTGCCTCTTGACAGAATAAGATGATCAAGCTTCGCGACTAATTATCTGTACTTTAATACTTCATTGAAAACCTATTTTGAGTTGAGGCTCTATTTGAACTAATCCTTTTACCTGTGTGGTACTTTTAACTTCGTGGTACTACCTTCATGGTGATACCTATGTGGTACTTTTACCTTCGTGATACTATCTTCGTGGTGATACCATTGTGGTACTATGTTCATGGTGATACATGTGTGGTACTTTTACCTTCGTGGTACTATCTTCATTGTGATACCTATGTGGTACTTTTACCTTTGTGGTACTATCTTTGTGGTTATACCTCTGTGGTACTTTTACCTTCATGGTACTATCTTAGTGGTGTTACCTATGTGGTACTTCTACCTCTGTGGTTTTATATTTGTGGTATACATCCCTCACGTATGAGATGAGTATATCTCGATTACTAGGTATATCTATGTAAATATACCTAAGTAGAGTTGATTTATTTCTTTGTGGCTTTTTCCATTATGGAACTTTAGGGGACCTATGGGGTCTCAAGGGTCCCTACTGAGTTTCGGTATACACACCCCAGCACGGGCTTTGCCCGCACCTGGTTGTGACTTGTGCAGACGAAGTATAACATTGATCGAGGTTGAGGGATCAAGGACTGGATGGTTCTCAGAGGTGGACCATTTTTTGTGACATGACACAGGGACTATTTATTGTGATTTGTACCTACCTTTCAGGTTGGATCCGTGGTGGATGATCCAGGAGCTTTTTTTCACTTTTCATCTATTTTTACATTTTAGTTGTACGTGTACTTTTCCAGTTGGGCTTGTATTCTGACCCCTTTTACATTCAGAATTTTTTACTACAACAGTTTACTTTGTGGTTGTTACTTCTTGTGTTCTAATATGTGTGTTTTTACAGGTTTATAGGCAATTATTTCCTATTTTAGGGATATGCTTTTCTGGTGCTAGTCACCATCCCCTGGTTTATTGAAGGCGGGCTTGGGCTAATCACGGCGATGGGCCCCGGGGGACTGGTCGTGACAATATTTTCTTTAAAAATCCCATTGGAATTTCACCTTATAGGATTTTTTTGGAAATATTTTTCACCTACCTATTGAGATTGAGCACCTGGACTACTCCTCCATTAAACAATGCAATTCTAACCTTTCTAGTGCATTTTCTCAAAGAATGTAAGCAATTCAAGAGTTGGATGAAATGAGGAGAGATGGATATGAAAACTCCAGGATTTATAAGGAGTGAACCAAGGCAACCCACAACCGTCTTATACTTCATCATTAGTTCCACATTGGGCATAAGGCCCTCCTTTATAATGCATAGTTGAAGCTGCATCCAGGTAATCCTTGTTCCCACTGGTTTTACCCATACACTATTATTAATGTACCTCTATTTGGTGTTATTCAGGTTCAAAATGAAGAAACCAATCAAAACATCACTGTCAAAGGGAAATGGCTGAAGAACTTCCATGAATCCCTTCTGGAGTTCTCGATGGAGGGACTCCACATTCAAAAAGTAACATACCCATGAAACATACTAGGTTTTATCATTCCTTCTCACATTCTCTATTAGTATTTTCATTGTCTTTCTTATTTATTATATTTTTCGCCTTCTTTGTGGTATTTTCACTTTTTCCCAACATTATGGGTTTATGAGGATTTTAATTGTCTTTCTTCATTATTCTGTTTTTCACCTTCTTTATGGTATTTTTACTTCCCCCCTTATAGTCACCAAATAATGGAACATACTCAAAATTCATGTTTAAAATTTTGATTCCATATTGATTTAAAATTTGTTGAAAAACCTATCTCTATTTAGGATTGAATTTTTGTATGAATTTAACATCAATGAGTGATTTTTAGTTAATTGTACATCTGTCAATGATATAAATGGTTGTATCACTGTGAATATTTTGAGATGGTTGATGCCCCTTGTGTTAGTAGTTTTTGGGAAAGCTGTGTCACAAATATCTCCACACATTTTTGCGCCAAACTACATAGTTAGAATATTTCTTACTTAATAGAAGTTAAATATATGTTTGGTTAATATTTTTAGCTTTAAATGATATTTACATAGGTTTGTTCTTTATATAGTCTATTTCATTACAATACTGAATTGAACTATGCATGTGTACCTAATGTCCGACTGTTTTATTCCCTCAACAAAAATTGGGTTGTGTCTTGGGCTGGTTAAAAACCACTCCTCCTCATCCTTTGATCATGTTATAACTATTACAATTAGTGACATGAGGAGATCCATGAAGTCTTGAGAGATGAGTGTGATATTTTTTCCAAATGAAACTTCTAAAAAAATTATAAATGAGGGGAGTGATGAAATGTGAAACATATGGGGATATCTAGTTTGGGAGCTTTTGGTTTAACTTCTGGGAATGTTTAAGTGAGTGGGTTGTGAAATATGATTTCAAAGGATGTAGGGCATGTTCAATGAAAAAAATCATATAAAGATGTATAATATTAAAATAACCTATATTTATTGGATAGAATGTGGAATGAATAGCATGGAATGGTCTTCACACACACACATGGAGAGTTAGTGGAATGGTTAAATTTTGAATTCCTTTCTCAATTTGATGTGATGAATCTCTTTGAATTTCTTAGTGATATGATTTATGAGACATATTTTTCCATTTTCATTTGGAAGAACTCCTTTGTGTGGTTCATGCATTGATCACATTACTTTAATGAATTAAAATTTCCCCAAATGTTAAATCTTCAGGATGTTGGGAATATATACAGGCATGAATTTTTTGAAGATGTGACATTGCCCAGGAGTGAAAATGTTTAGTTGTGGGGGTGTGATCACATAGCGATTCACTATTCAATGTTACACTTACTCCACCGTTTTAAACTAGTTTTGTAATAAATATTTCAAATATAATAATAATTTTAAATTAATTTTTTATACAATGAATTAATTTTTATCACTTTTAAAAAGTTAAATTATAATTTTTTTTATATTTTCATTGACTGTGGAGGTAATTTGGATTCTCTGGAGATGATCGAGAAAAAAAATGGGCCAAAACAACATAAATTCCATAAACACCTGTCCACTTTTTTGTATATTATGATATCTCTGTGCATCCAAATGGGTTGAGGTATTATTACCTGGTACAAAACTCAATTTTCCACAACTCTAATGAAGACACCCAATCCCCATTATACCATTAAGAGGCCCAACCGAATTGATCTATCCAGACCACCAAATCTGCACTGAGTCAAAAGTTGTGTGATGTGTTCTATCCACATCTTTAGATTTATGTGTCAAAATTAAGCCAAACATTCGGTGGATATATCTAAGATGTAGGGAAAAAACAATCTAGTTTTTTCAAAATCTATTTAAGTCTTTATGGAGGCCAAAAACAATGGTACAATTGGTTTTACACAATATGTGTACCCAAAACCACATCCCATTTTTTGCTTTAAAAGAACACCATGGGTACCTCATTTAGGGAGTTCGAACCAGGAGTGATGCTATGCCATTTTGGAGTCATATATTATTCTCCTCTCCATTCTAGATTTCTGGGGTCCCCTATCCTTACAGGGGGTCAAATATGAAGTTGAAGTTCCACCTGAGCCTCCTCCTCCTCTCAATGGTGAGCTAAACGGCGGACGATCATTTCGAGGGAGGTACACACACTTGGGAGGGAGTTAAAACACTAGTTCTTCTACTGGTTTGGTGAGATTTTTGTGTTAAATATTTCACTTATTTCTTATGATGACATGCTTCTCCCCTGAATTCATATATTTTTATATAATTAAGTCAAACACTTTTTATTTTAACACCAATTGGGTTGAAATTTCAAGATGGAATCTTGGGTTGTTCCCTTTGGACAAAACAAGAATCCATTATCTCCCACACATATATGTGATTTCATTATGATTTGGAATACCTTGTTCTATAATTGATAACCAAACCATTACAACATGATCTTTGTGTCAAGGGTTGCTTCATTGTGCATAATTTTAAGGGGTAAGAGGGTAGTCAAGATCTTGACAACCTTCAACCAAAGATTTAAACAAAACCATGTGAAATTTTCAGAGCAAAGAACTATCCAATATGTGTAGTGAACTTGAAATGATCGCCTTATATCATAATTCTAAAACACCACTTTTATTTATTAACTATTAATCTCTTTAATTAATTCATTTTATTTTTAAAATAGTTTTCAAAAACCCCCCACTCCATTAGTAAATTTTATTAAAAATACACTCTCAAAACCAGTTAACTCTCTTTTAGAGATGACCTAGAGTCTTACTTAGACTATAAATCAATACTAAAATCAAAATAAATTTTATGTTTCATGAAAACACAGTAAGCTATTATCATTAATCTTATATAAAATTTGTCTTTTTTAATATATCACTGAATGGTTTGAATCTTCTCTATTATTTATTTGGTATTATATGGTCCCATACGCTTTTTCTCGCCAACTTCATTCCATAAAATTTTAGTTATAAATATCTTCCCTTATTATATCCTCATATGGTTCCATTTAAATACTATAATGAAAATGTTTTTATATTTAAAATCTATCTAGGGAAGGATTTGATTCAGTATTACTTTGATATCCATTAGATAGGATGTTAGTATTCTCTATAAGGTTTTTATGGTCATTTTTTATTTACCACGTATCTAGGATGAAAACTAATGCTAAATATCAGCTCTATATATAACGACCCAAGATTGACGTACATGTAGATTACATTTTTTTTAAGAATACTTAATATATTACACAAATAGATTCCCAAAGACCATATTAGTTTAGTGTCTTTCGAAACTCAGAACACATTCTTCTAGTTTGGTTAAGGATCTTCAACATCTCCCATAAAGATCTTCACATTTACTTATCCTATCTAAAACCATTCTTTATATCCTAGGAAAAAGAAAACCTGAAAATGGGTGAGCTCAGATGCTTAGTAAGGGTAAGAATAAATATTATCTTAAAAAAGATAAACATAATAATGTAAAAAAATTTGAATATAACATTCGAAAAATAACATACCACATTTCTCATTTACCAAAATCTTGAGTAAAGAAATAGATCTTGGAAGTTCATAAGGTATAAATCATAATGGAATCCTGAATCAAGAGAAAAATAGATTTGATATGAAACATGGAATTGTGGAAAACAAATAATAACATAATATGATTTCCACTGTATCCAAGTCATTTCTTGCAAGGCCATCATAGTGGATAAAGTAAATTAGAGAATCGAGTTTAATTTCTGTTCCAGCCATGTATTACTGAACCAGATTTACTTATCGTTCCAGCCTTGTATTACTAAACCATAATTAATTATCATTCTATTCATGTTTATATCATGAGATATAAATAATTAACCAATGCATTAGAGAGAGATATAGGTCACACCCATCTCATAATGAAACCATTATTACGGGTCCCACAAAAACATAAATCATTCATCATAGCATAACCCAAGAAATAAACTAGGTTTCTTAAACATTGTTCTATCATAACATAATCCATATAAAATAAATGGATTTCATAAAAATAATTCCATCATAAAAAATCAAATCAATGTAATAATTGGGATAGAAACATAACCCTATGTCATCTTAGATGGAAAGTAATTTTGATAAAATGCTTGAAATTATTTCCTGAGGAAAATATCCTTTTGTCTTCAAAAACGTTTTATTTTGAAAAAATTCCATGTAATTTTTAAAGAGAATAAATTAATTGAAAATAAACTTCAAATACTATCAAGTAAGATTCATGGAAATAAGGCATCATAAAACCATAAAAATCTATTCATGTCGTATAATTTAAAAAACATTATCCTCGTACTTTTTTTGAAAAATTCAAAAAGAATCTCGTATGGTAAAAAAATAAAGATTCCTTCTATAACATGTATTAAGAGTCAAAAATGGGAAAAAATTTAGTTAGACATATTTAATATAATAGTAAACATTTTATGAAATATTATTTAGAAAACATGGACATAGAGGATTAATATATCTCTAGTAAATATTACATATACACAATATTGGATAAAAATGAGATTGAACAATTATCCCTTACCAATTTATAGTTAGAGGAATAATATGAATCATAAAATAGAGAAACTTATATTAGTATTTAATTATAATAACCTTGATAATAATAATAATAATAACATTCATGGGTATCATAATCACCACACAAAAACATTAAATATTGCATAAGGCACATGTCCCACTGAATTAAAAGTGAGACAAAAAAATCCTTTACCATGTAATTTTAGTTAGTAGAGGGTGTGAAAACCTCTTATATAATGGTTAAATCATGTTATTAAATTATAACAGGACCATATCCAATATTTTGATATCATATACGATCCTATTATATCGTTTTTTTAATATTATTTCAATATTAGCATTATTTCGGGTGTTAACTACTTTATTTTCCCATTCTTGTTTTTCCGTGTAAGTCTTGTTTTCTAGGAATAAGATTTATTTTATTCATTAAATTATGTTAATAATTCTTATTTTCACTCATAACATATATTTTATAATCATTCTTTAATTGTTAACATAGAAACATAATCTCACCGCATCATGGAGTCGGTAGGTTGTACGTACGCACGAACGACAATATCATTCTCCTGATGGTTCAATGGTATGTAACTGGATGGTATATTAATTATAAAGAATAATTATCATGTTATATTAATAATTTAAATACATTATAATCATAATTATGACCGTCCTAGTAGAGTACTTTTTAATAACAAATTACACCATGACTTGGAGATGGTAAGTCGTACGTACGCACGCATGGTGATATTGTTATTTGTAGGATCGATAAAAATAGGTATAAGGTTGTCCCCAAATTATAATAAAATATTATAATTTCTAATTTTCTAGAGTTATTACTTTATTATGGGATCAATATATAAAGAGGGAGTAGAAGAAGAAAAGAAATTGAATTGAATTGGTAAAGTAATTTCCTCTTATTCGTTGGATTTACATTGGATATCTGCTTAGGGACCCTAGGGGTGGAATTTAAGGAAAACTAGGACCTACAGAAGTTAAATAAGATTTTAGATATGAGACTTTTTCAGGGGTTTGTTGAGCTATAATTCTCAATGAGGTGTGAGGAAAAGTGGGAGGAGATTCCTTTTTATAAGAGAGGAGAGGGGCACTTTAAGAACCTCTCAAAATATTCAAATATAATAAGACTATTCTTGATCTAAATAATTAAAAATGGCCCATAAATGGAATTTATAAAAAATATTAAACCATATATTACCCCCTTGTGATATTTACAATTTGTTTTGATTTTCAAATAATTTAAAAATAAATTAATGCAATAAGATATTTTTATTTCCAAATTTAATACTATTCATTTAATTTGAGTTAAAATACAATAAGAAAAATTTCAAATTCAAATATAATGATTTAAAACATCTATAATATATCTTATAGATCTTGTAAATTTTTTATACACATCAAATAATCCAAAATATAACAAAATTTATATTATTAAAATCATTAATTGTATTTTTATATTAATTTAAGAAAGGTTGTTTTAGAATTGAATAGACTTTTAAGGTAATTATTAAAATTATAAAATTTAAAAATAAATTTACATAATGAAACTTGTTTCATTTATATAAAAATATACATTTATATTAGTAAATATCATGATTTTGGACCTATGTGGACACATAACAAATATCAAAATACAAGATAGTGGTATTTTGAAACTATCTTCGATTTAAATAATATATAATTTATTATCATGTAGAACTGTACATTAAACAAATAAATATCAATCATATTTTGATAAGTATTTAATCTTATTCATCTATTAATTTTTTGGACTTGCGTTGGTTTTAATTTAAACCTTATAATTTTGATTTACCATTAATTAATTCCTTTAACTCCTATCATGGTAACATATCTTTTTATTTACTAACGGTGATTATAGTCACTCTAAAATGAAAAAGTAGAAATAAATGGAACATTGGTGATATATTTAACTTCATATAAATTATATGGATGATGTTTTATTTGGATTTTATATAATTTAATGAATATTATTTATTTAAAATATCAATAGTGTCAATTTTGACAATATTCATTGGTTGACTATTTCAAAATATCATAACATAGAGATATGTTCAAAAAAAATAAAATTATAAATAAAATTTCAAATTCATCCATAAAATTAGTGGGTGACATTATTTCACTCCAATTGTATTTCTTTTAAAAAATTTAATAGAATTTACTTGATATTTCTATTAATAATATAATTTCTCTATCACTATTGAGTCATCATTAATAATACTTATTTAATCTCTGAAAATTATAAATAAATTTATATGATGTACGTAATTGTATTATATTTCCATAGACTACCTATAGTCTATTTTATTCCAGGGAAATTTCTAAATTAAAATTAATATACATATATAAAATGAGAGTGTGGCATTTTGTCACATTCATAATTTGTCTTTATATTTATGTCATATTCACTGGAAAGTGGCCATGAAATGATTAAATTTTGTACCATAGATGATAAAGGTATAATTTTATTCATCTAATTGGATTTTTGAAGTTTTTAAGATAATTTTATTTTCTTATCACATTATTTGCTACATTAATTTACCCAATTTACATTTAACAACGTTAAAGAAAAATTACAGTAGTTACTGTTCAAAATATCCAAAAAAAAGTAACCTATTAACATAATTTGGACACACTGATTCCAAATATGGAATCCATTTTTCATAATTCAGATCACATAATTTTCAGAAATTAATTTAAAATTAATTCTCGTCGTTAAAAACCAAAAAGTGGGGTTGTAAGAAGTAAAAACTTATCAAAAGATTCTCACGTGTTTATGTCCAATTTAAATGTTAAATTAATTCCAATGACCAAAATTTGATTAAATAATAAAAATTAAATACAATTTCAATTTAATATCAATTAGAAATATTGTATATCTATGTAAATAAATTAGATGAAAAGACTGTTTTGAATTAAAATGCATTATTTTCAACTATTCATTTAAATATGAATTTTATAAAAAAATTACCACAAATTAAAAAAAAGTAAATTTTTATTTTCTTATTCCAAATAAGAAGCCTAGTTTTCAAATAGAGTAAATAAAAGTGTTAAAAATAAATTTAAAATAGGTATGCCATCAATAGGTGGCAAAACTGCATTTTTTGAAAAATACTTCTTTTATCAGAAAAATTAAATTGGTTCTTATATCATGTTTAGAAAATACATAAGATGAATGGTAATGTTATATAAAATTAGAATATTTGGTTAATACTATTCATAATATATAGTTTATATCCCATCCAATAATAATATTTTAATAATATATCATTGTTTAGTGAAACTCAGTATTGCGTACAGCGCTAGCTATTGAGGAAGGTTGCTCTTGCGTGTAATGCAAACGATGAATTGTGTTGAGTATACTACAAGCTAATATGGTGTTTTGTATAGTGAAAGCTAATATTTGTGTAGCTTGCAACCCAATACATCATAGAAATTAAAAAGAATATATATCAATAAATCTCATAGTGTCACAATCTACCCCCTTAAAATGAATTTCACCCTAAAAATTCATCGGGGTTATAAATGATTTTCTACTATAAAGTTTCTTTCTTGTAAAACCACATCATAAAATGGAATACTAAACCTTTATTTTTTAAAAGGAAAGTTAGAAACATAATGGTTACCCAAATTAACTCATCACTTGGTTTCTACATAGGAGAACATAGGTGTGAAATGAAAACATGGATACATGATAGAAATCTAACCATCAAGTTCTGATGGATAATGATAGAGAATAAGGTTTGTAGAAATTTGAAAACTAGAAAGACATAATTATATGATGATTTAAGGTACCATATGATTCATCAGCTAAGAAGGTACTTGGATAACATTTTTTGTTTCAAGATCCTTTTCCTAAAGTTGATAAATTTCTTCATGAGAAGAAATACTTACTTGATTTCACTACAATTTTACCTTTGGTAATTCCCTAAAAAATTTCCACTTCATCTCTTATTTAATAAAATGATGTTGAATTTATCATTCATGAAGTGTTAGTAGATCATGCGATAGAATAGTAGGCCATTCCATCTGTCTCAAGAAAAAGCTTCGAAAAGGTTATCAAATATGTATAAGCCCACTTATATTGAGATAATAAATTAATCAGAAACATAAAACTGAAAATAATATATACTATCTATAAATGGATACTGTTAAAATCCATCCAAAAACTGAAAATATAAAAATTTTGTAATAGGTGAACTAAATTGACTTAAAATTTGTCTCCCATATTTCATTTGGACATTCTTTGTTGTCACATTCCAAACATGTGAATACCATTTTCATGTAATCTCTTTACCCATGGTAATTATATGAATTACCATAGAACCTTATTGAAAACATGAATTCCTTCAAAATTTAATCTTTCTACACCCTAAAAATACCAAAAATTATATATACTCAAACCATGATATCACTTTGTCCTTATATCACAATACCACAAAACTGAGTTTCCACAGCGCGACCCTTTAACAACGCTAAGAAAGCACTGATAAAGGGGGTTCCTTTTAAATCGCTAAAAAGTGTTGATAAAGGGAACTTTTAACATCACTAAAAAAAGTGTTATTAAAAGTGTCAATTTATCAGAACTTTTGTATCACTGTTAAAGGCACCCATTTATCAGTGCCTTTCTAGTAGCGTTGATAAAGGGGGAGCATTATCATCACTTTTTTCCTAGCACCGATAAAGTGTATATTTCAAAAAATATTATATTTCATAAAAAATAATATATTTATATATAAATATATAATTATATTCTATTGATATAAATATAGTATATATTTTTTAAATATGATTTATATAAGTATAAATAAATAATTTCACTTAATATATAAGATATGTAGTGAAATTGGCTTATATAATATCTTAAAAAATTATAAATTAACAATTTGATAATTATCACCGACTAATAATAATTTAATAACAATTTTAAGACACAAAAAATCATAAAATTAATAAAATATATAAAATAAGTTGAAAATGTAATTCAATCTTCAAAAAACCATAACTTTTGATTCAGATGTCCATTTGAGCTCTAAAACATATCAAATCGAATCCTGTGATGATATATACATGCTAGAAACCTAACAGATCCTTTTTTTGTAGTTTTTTATGTCAAAAAATGGCTATAAGGCCTCGAAAACTGAGTTTTTACTTAAGATAACCAAATTTGGTGACATTTGATTGAATTTTAGCCTCATTTAAGGGGGTATTTTTCCCTTTCTCAGTGGGGAATGAATTTATTTCAAGGGATTACATTTATATTCATTTTATGGCTTTGAAATTTTATCATTTTTCATAATTTAGTATTATTTATAATCATATATATATCAATATATTGATATTTTTTATATATTCGCACTTAAAAATTTAATTTTATAATTAAATAATTAAACATATATACATATAAAATATATTTCTCAATATATAATCCTTATATAAATAAAAAACAAATATCTATTTTATATAGGAATACAAATATATGAATATTTATATACCTATATAATGTGTACTTATATATATATATATATATATATATATATTTCTGTGCGTCTATATTGACAAACTATTATATATTATCTATATATTCTAAACATATGTATATACATATTAATATATAATATTTTTAAATATATATAAATATGTATAATTATATTTATAGATACACATATAATATATATATGTGTGTGTGTGTGTTGTATATATGTATTTATTTATTTATAAACACAGAAAAAAAGTTGTGTTTTTTTTATTAATGGGTTTTAATTTTTTTTACAGAAAAGGGATAGGGTTTTAAATTTTTTTAAAAATGGGTCTTTAGATGTGTAAACCCCATTCACAAATCTTCGGTGTGGAGAGATGCGTGAACTGGGTTGACACATCCTTCATCCCATCTTCAAAGGATGTGTGAACCTCTTTCACGCTTCCTAGCAACGATAAATGCGTGAATAGGGTTCACACACACTTTATAAAGTTTCTAAAGAATGCGTGAACCCAGTTCAGGCATCCTATAGAAAGGTTAAAAAAATAATCATTTATTTAGAAGAAAAAATTTCTTATATATTTGATTATTTCAATTACAAACCTTTTCTATTCAGTATATTTTTGTTAACAAATGAAGAGAGATTTATAAAAACATTAATCTTTTAGTAACATGATATTCTTGAATGTTCTATAGTAATTATATATGATTCTAATTGATATATTAATTTTGTAAGTAATTTAATATTTCTTCATTTACCTCCCCCTAAATGGAAAAACCCATAAACATCAGTTTTGAAATCTTATATAAATTCACGAAAGATGATCTTCATCAATACTTATTATTAGATATGCTAACACATTCTTAGCCTTCTTAAGGATTGTTTCTTATTTTAGATTAATATGAAATTGATTTTTTTCATAACGCCCATAATTTTATAACATGATGGAGGTATTTTAGTAGTAGAATCCCCCAATGAAGATTGTGTATCAGTAGAACATGTTTCCTTTTATAAAGTTTGAATATATATTTTATCAAAATTGGCCAAATGAACTTTTAATTCCATACATCTCATATTTTGGTCCCTTTTTTCTTCAATCCCAATCATATATTCTTCACAATTATTCCTTATTCAATGAAATACTTCTTCTTGCAATTTAATTTTTTTAAATAAAGAATCATGTTCCATGATGTTAGGATTCAAAGCATTAAGATTAATAATATTTTTCAAGATTTACTGATGTCCAAAGATCTTTTCATCCAAAGTATTAATATTTATTAATGAATACCAAATAGAAATTATTAATTTTGAAAGATAATTTGATGACATTAAGACACTTATTAAAAAAATTATAACTCTAAAAATGATAATAGTAATGCACATATATAATTTATCGTAAATCAAAAATCAAACTAATCTACACCTCTCGCGTGGATTATCCTTTATCCCACAACTTGGTGTAAACTGGATGCGTCCACACCGTGTCTATCTCTGTCTGCACTCTGGCGTACGCCGCACATCATCCTCAGCAGCCAGCCCCACATCCTCTTATGTGACAGGCGGTGGATGTTCAGTCTCACTGTCTGTACCCTATCCTTCATCTAATAATAGTGGAGGTTGGATGGAACACTCACCAACATGGATATTAGATGGATTTTGTACTGTGGATGTTTGTAATAAAGAATACAGGTTAACTCAGTCAGTATCTGTCTCTACCTGTGGCTGAGACAGAGAAGTTGGAGGAGCATACGACTGATCATGCCGAATACCCTCCTCTTGTGTAAGACCAACATCTAACTAATCAAGATGAACATACTCCTCGTGTGGAACAGCAATATCCATAACACGATCGTCACCCATGGTACATATATATGAGCCTCAGCCGGCTCAGCAGGCTCCACAGCCTCCTCAGCATGTGGTGGATCAAAGAAAATGCCATGATAAATCTTGTCCATCGAAGGAATCAATTGTGATTCAAGGGTGTGAAAATATGATGGGTTAAATCTATTGTGCTCTAGTAGATCCGACATGTGTATTAGACAAAAAATAAAATAATCCTATGAAAAATATTATGTTGTTAGGTAATATGAATAAAAATTCCACTGAATTTGGGAAGGAACTATGTATACCAACTCATGAAATCCTCGTCTGTGTCTTGTCAGAAATCTGACCAGGGACCTGTAGTACCAAGATGAGTAATCCCTCTGATACACCAAATAAAAATGCACTTTCCCCGCCCCTCTCAGCTAGAAGACCTATCGTCTATCCCATAAATCAATATATCTAGTGTGGTATCTCCTCCAATCAAAATCTCTCTTCCCTAACATCTTCAGCGAATGTAGTGAATCTAAATGACTGGGTGGGTCAGGAACAGGTTGAAAGAATCCGAACTTCCTCATAACTCTGTCGGTCTGATGCCACTCAACTATATGAAATTGAATCAAAGGAACCATGTAGGAGATGATAGAAACAATCTATGTCTAGTATGGTGGAAGACTCAGGATAATGGAATCTATATATGGAATCCATAAAATCTGAAAGAAAAAATAAATAATCAATTAATAAATTAATACATGTATAATAAAGAATAAATATTTAACAATATAAATAATAATCACTTATATCATGTGGTCGAATTCTATCCAATATAAGTCGGTAGGCATGGACGTCGTGTCTGGGGGAATGTGAATGTTGATGTGCCTAACTCCACCTGTAGAAAATATTGTTAAATTTATATTTCATGATAGAAAGTTATACAATTCAGTTTGATACTATAAGGAGGAAATAACATTCCAACTTCCACGCGGAACCTCTGCAACAATATCTACTGGTAATGGCACATGAGCATATGAAGCTAAATGAGGTATGTGCTCCAATACCCACATCTATAGAAGAACAATTCATCCCATGATCTATATCTTATCGATGCGACATGTGCTACATAATGCCATGTATGTATATTATAGTTAATAATACCCCCATCTATATCTGCATGCCTCTTCCAAACCCTCCAGAAAAGATAAATACCTTAAATGTACAAATATAGTGGAGTGATCAATAAAAAGTGTTCCACCGAGTAGCCTCAAAATATATGCATGTGACAATTTCAGCACTGTGATCTCATCAACATCCTCTAATAAATGTATGAAGTACTGGTCTAACCAAGGAATGTGTAATCTACCAAAAATGATGGTCCTACCATCATCAGGGACCTCTATTCCTAATAGTCTACGAACATGATCTGACAAATCTTCCCCAACTTGGTCAGTCAGAGCTACACTGTCGATGGGGAGGCCCAACATAATGGCCACATCCTGCAGGGTAATATTCATCTCCCCCTCTCTAAAATGGAATGAATGCGGCTCTGGACCCCATCTCTCTACAAGCGCATCAATGAGTTGATGATCGAGAATGGTGAAATCGCACATCGCAACACCATAAAATCCAACACGATGAAGATGAGGGATGATAGCAGGAGGTGGTGTGGTATGATGGAAATGGTGATATCTGCATAAACTCAACGGAGTCACTGGACATATTTCAAAAATTATTCATGATACATGAGTAGCCTGAGATGTGTGCAATGGAAAATCTGTCATCTGCCCAAATTATATCATCTTTACTTTATTATAGTGGATTCAATAAAAAAAACCAATTGTTATTTAAATAAATCTAGAACAATCAAATGAAAAATGATTGTGTTAATATTTTCAATTTATACATGATTTGTTTTTTCTGGATTAGTTTTTTTATTACTTGACCAATCCCCTCAATAAATAAAGGACCCTATTACCTAATTTTGAGATTCAGTATTTACGAATTCTACATTAATTAAAACCAATAGAGGTGTTCTAATAATTGCATGTGGGCTTCCATGAGATAGTTGTTTTGTGTGGGTTATAAGATACTTGAATACAAAAAGATTATAATCATATGGATGGAATTAGTGATATTTCATTTTTCTCATATAATCTCAAAAATGTATGCATTAGTGCATGTGGTATGAGAGGTTCAATAACAATTTTCAACTTTTATTTAAATAAATCTAGAACAATCAAATGAAAAATGATTCTGTTAACATTTTCGATTTTTACTTCATTTGAAGTGTGTGGATTATTGTCTTTGTTACATGTGGAAGCATGGTATATTCATTTTCGTTCTATGATGTTTTTTTGAATAGTTTGAGTATCATAAAATTCTTTATTAGAGATTCAAAAAATGAGACAAACCAAAATTGAAACATGTTAGAAATGGAGAAAGTCAAAAATAAAAGGATTAAACACTGAAAATTCTATATACAAAACAAAATATAAATATTCATGACACAATAATCAAACGTGATCATGGATGATGAGATGTGGAGATCAGTGCTTCCACTTGAGGACTTCTTTTC
This sequence comes from Viscum album, assembly GCA_963277665.1. NCBI lineage: Eukaryota > Viridiplantae > Streptophyta > Magnoliopsida > Santalales > Viscaceae > Viscum > Viscum album. Next base: position 847,157,795 of record OY728128.1, read on the forward strand.
TGAGTATGTCCTTCTGCATGACAAATACTGCATCGTACTCGTTACCGAGGCCAATCCATTTCATTTCTAATTCACCTTGATTTCGGTCTTCCTTGGGGCTATAACCTAGTAGTATTAAGAAAATAATTTAATAAACAACAGACATTGAAAAATTCATAAATGAATACAAAACCATATTACAAAACTTGGAAATATCTAAGATAATGGTAAGCTGATCAACATGCAATGAGATAGAATGAATGTCACCAACAAGCATCCATGCTGCACTATAACAGTTATACAAAGTTCTCATGTAATACACTAGGTCAACATATGGCACCTATGATATAGTTATTGAAGCATTAGTTCCAGTAATAAGTGCAAATGGATATCTAAATGCGTGAAAGTTGTCGCAATCATAGTATTTATTATATAACATCACTACAAACACTCGAACACTAGTGTATGTAGCTCGGTCGTAGCACAATCTAACCTAAAAGCTTGTCTTTTCCCTGTCGAATTCAAGAATAGTCCATCTTGAAGCCTCATTCAGTATCGGATCATCATCACTTTGGAAATGCTACGTAAAATGCATTCTGTTTTCTATCCTCTGGTAGGCCTTTTGGGACCGATCAACAATATAGTGAACACATATATAAAATCTCTCTAGAAATAACCCTATTATTAGATGCTTGCACACCCCCTTGAGGACCCTATTTATGAACTCCACTATATTATTGGTCATATGGACATATCTTCTGCCACCATCATATGTTAATGACCATTTTTCCTTTGAAATTGGCATCATATATTCATAAAAATATTCATTAGAAGTACAGATCTCTTCAAGGCATCGATCATACCTTTATTGTTAGGGATCATATGCTGAAACAATAAGGGGATAATGTATTAAAATTGATGATAAATTTTGTTTAAAAAAAATAAGTTTAGGAAAACATACCCAACTTGAGGATCACCTTTTTTATGGCATCATCTTTGAAATGCTTATGCACATTACATGCAATATGTCTAATGCAATAATGATGACAAGAATTCGGCTTAGTCCATGAGATCCCATCACTAACCATGACCTCTATAATCACTCGATGGCGATCAGATATCAGACACATGCCATGGTTTTGTGTGACATGAACACGTACACAAGCCAAAAACCAGCTCCAACATTCAAAATTATCCTTTTCAACAATAGTAAAAGCAATTGGCAGAGGAGCATGATTACCATACTGTGTGGAAGTAATGAGTATAAAACCTATATACTTTATATAAAGGGAAAGTTTCATCGACTTAAATAAATTGTTTACAATAGGGAAAGGCGGCTATGCGTGGCCTGAATGCCCAAAAACCCCTATTGAACTTCACGTTTGTTTGATTAACTCGGTTATTGTGGGATACAGAATAAATAGTGTACAACTGATAAAAAATATGATTTTATAGAGATAACAATTCCATAAGTTGTGGCAACATAGCATGAGATTCATCCCAATAACAATACACTTTTACAATTGCCTTCTATTTTTCATTCCATTCTTTGGTATATGATATCTTTTAGTTATACAACTATTGAATTCTTTCCTAAATAAGGGAAACGAGAACATTCTAACATGTTCATATCAACTCATAGATAACATTTGATATAAAACTTGAATCAAGGGAAGAGTGATCCTGCGACAAGCTTGGATGCACACAAGTGTGTGGCCCTTCTAATTTGGTTATCCACCAAGATGCCAAAAATTTATCAAATATTTCCCTTAATATAAATTTACAATCTAGAATATATTTTTCACAAAAAATGAAATATATTGTTTCCTTGGACTCATCAACCACAAATGTGAAATATCACTCGATGTTGTATTGCTTTATCAATTTTCATGGCCAATTTACTTTCAAACTCTTGCCCTATATAGATGGAATTATCATTTGATGCAGACCTATTCCCTATAATTCCATGGAATTAAGAAGTCGGTGTAATGACATCCCAATCAATATGTTGTTCCCAAGCCATTCCTTTAACTAAGGAACTCAACATTGAAGGGTCGTAAACAATAAATGGTGGATGTCATGGATGTCTGCCTCTCAATGGAACCTCAACAGGTTCATTTCCCACGTCACCCTCACCCACATATCTCAAAGGAACCTCAAAAGCTTCATTCCTTACATCAACCTCACCTACATCATCTCCTGATGGCTCCCCATATTATTCTTCCTCATATAAACTTTCATTCACTATATCAGCACACAAATGGATGGCATCTACATTTCCTTCTAAATTTTGATCATCTTCTTCATAATTTTCTTCTATTACTGGAGTCAAATGAGAAGGAGGTAATGAAAAAGACTGATGTGAAGGACCAACTTCTACAGATCTCACAAAACGCGGTTCTATAGTAGTTTGTTGCACCACATCTATACCAAAAATCACCACATACAACTCCATCAAACCAGAAGCACACTACTGTATAAATAAGGAAGATGTATCCATCCAATCATCATCGTGGAACAAAAGGTACTCGGTGTTCCAGAAATGTTCAGAATGTTGTAGATATCAATATGTGATTTAGGAACTAGATTGATTGAGCCTCAATTTTAACTGATTATAAATCTTATTGCGAAATGCATCCAATTTCATATAACCATAAAGATTTTCCACTCTGACAGGTGGCACACTATAGCTAAGTCCATGCTCCGTATAAATGGTCTCATCGTTTCAATATATTTGTGTAGATATTATTACCTATAAAAATTAATTCTAAAAATATTATATACTACTCAAATATTTTATATAATTTAATATAATGTTATATATTTTAATTACTTGTGTATTAATAATCAGGACTTGATCTTGAGAATTATTAATAGTTTATCATTATTTGATAAACTAACCTAAACCAATGGGTAGACTCATGAAATCATTATTATCAAATATTTCAGCAACTGCCAGTCTCCTTTCAAACAACAATTCTTCATGTTGAATTCTTGTTCTCGAACACCTCTTCGGGAACACCTCTCTGGGGATTCCTCTTCAGGGATGCCTCTTGTTGATTGCCTTTTAATTACAAATTCACTCATATTCATGTGAGGGGGTCTAGGGGTATGAAATACATAACTTTTTTTAAGCGGTCACGTAGGTCCTTACATACTTAGTCAGAGATGAATCACATGTCATCAATATAGGAAAAATAAATGAAATTATAACAAATTAAATAACCACATTCACAAAACAAGACTTTCAATTTCAATTATGCATTGGTCGGTCATCAAAAGATCAGTCATCACACAACATACCATGTTTTTGGGTAAACTTATTATATATATTACTATATGAAATACATTTTAAATATCTACATCTCTTTTATATTTAATAAGTTTAATTATGACTAATATAATTTAAAAATATTATTTATACAAAACTATTTTAATACCATTAACAAAAAAAGTTTTCTGTATATTTTTTAATGAATTTAAATATGATACATATAACTAATATATTATTCAAAAATTATAATATTAGTGTATACAATATTATAATTTAACTTAATATTACTTTCAAAATAACATTTTTATAACATATTTAATTTTCATAATCATTCAATAAGAATTTATACAGCATTTTAGACATGACATGATTAATTTTCCTAAACATTCAATATGAATTCATACAACAAAAAAAATCATTCATAATTTAAATCATACAAAAAACACTAATTTACACATGAATACATATGAAATAAATAAACCATACACACAAACACTAGTTTCTACATGTCACAAATCAAATAAATAAATCATAAAAATGAAGTAAATAAATATAATAAAACAATTGAAAATTTAAATATAAATTTTAACTTCATAAAAGCCACAAAAATTTGTTGAGAAAGAAATTCTACAGGGCTTCGCAACAAAATCAAGAGGAGTAGAACAAATTTGTTGGGGGGGGGGGCCTTTTATAGATTTTCTCAGCCAGATGCATGAACGGGGTTCACACATCCTTCATGCCGGCTTCGAAGGATGCGTGAACATGGTTCGCGCATCTGGAGACCCATTTTTAAAAAAAAATTCAAACCTTATCCCTTTTTGATAATTTTTTAAAAAACACATAAATAAAAAAACTCCCAAAAAACCATGTTTTAGAAATTTATTTAAAACTGATCTAATAAATATATATTAATATATGAATAAATATATAGATAAATAATATAAATATATATAAATAAATAGATATAAATATATATTAAAATATGAATAGAAATATAAATATATAGATATAACTATATATGTATATATATATTGTTATACAGATATATATATGTTAATATAACTAAATATATATATTCATATAAATAAATATGCATTCGTATAAATATATATTAATATACGTGTAAATATAACTAAATATATATAAATAAATAGATATATTATTAAATGTAGAGCAATATAATATGTTGGAGTGGTAAAGGTTTAGGTGTGTAGGCAAGAGGTCTCAAGTTAAAATCCAAGGGGAAGCAGGTCGTGCGTGCAGGGGGAAATTCATCTAGCACTCCTAAAGGGTGGGTGGGGAATAGTTAAAGGGTGGGTGGGGCTGCTGGGGCATGCATGCTGGGGTGGGGGGGCTAGGGCGTGTGTCCTGGGGCGAGGGTGCTGTTGAAGTCCCTCCCCAATCTGTAGAAATAGTTTTTTTATTTTTTTAGGTTTTTTATCTTTTATCAATGCCGATATAAGGACCCATTTATCAACACTGATAAAAAGGACCCTCTTTTATTAGCACCTCGAAAAATAGAACATTTCTAGCACTATAAATAGAGTTTTGTAGTGCTTTTAATGGACATATTTTCAGTACTGATAGTCATGAGCTCATTAATACTATCAAACATATCATTATGTCCTTATCCCTTCATTATGCGCATTTCATGTTCTTTCCAAAAATATTTCAATCACTTTTCAAGGTTACAGGTAACATATAATTATGGAAAACCACAATGGACCAACAAATAGATATTCTAATATTCTATAATACTATAAAAGAGATCCTGCAACATTATTTTGGAATCCCATTTCATAAAAACATAATAATTCCACCAATTAGTTGTCATACTCAACATCACTAATAGTGATCATATGTGATTTGCCTTTGCCTTTGTCCTTAAGAGGTTCCTTATGTCGATGGTCATTAAACCTTGGATTAGGACATTGGTTTACATAATGCCCCCATTTCCTTTCACTTGTAGGATTGAATTGTTGGTGGTACATTCTCTATAGTCTTTTCTTTATTCACATCATTAAAAAACCTTTTCCCATTACTTAGGCACTCAACTGCTTGTTGAAATTATTTTCCACACTTGAAACATTGTCTAGTACCTTTAAGATAATATCCACCATGCTTTTTTCCACACTTTGAGCATAAGGAAACATTCATCTTCTTTTCACTATTGATTTGAGTTTTTCCATTGAACTCTATCTTTCGTTTGTTTTCAAGACCATGAGATTCATATGTAACACCAAATTCATTTTCTACCTTGATATCACAATGCACAATATCATCATAGCAACTGAAGTCTCTTATAGCTAATTCCCTTTGAATACTTGGTTTTAATCCACTAAAGAATTGATCTAATTTACTTTCAGGTTGGATGATAAATCTTGGAGAATACCTTGCATTTCTTGTAAAATATCCCTCATAAGTACCTACAGATTCGTCATCCTTTTTCTTAAGATCAAGGAACTACTTTTCCATATTTGTTCGAAGAATATGATGGATGTACATCTTGAAAAATAATTTCTTGAACTCATCCAATTCCATGGATTCAATTTCATATTAATGCCTTGTATTCTTAATTATAGTCGACCACTAGTCTACTTCAACTTTTAAATGATAAACAACCAATATGAATTATTCATGTTCTGAACCATGAAGGATGGAAAATATCTTTTCAATGGTACTAATCCATTGTTCAGCAACAAGTGAACAGAAGACCCATTAAAAGAAGGTGGACATAGCCTCGTGAAGGACTCAATAGAACGATGTTCCCTTATATGCTCATTTGGGAGCCTAGAATGATTCATATCTTGTGTAAGTATAGTAATTAGATTTTGCATTCCATCTCCCATAAATTTGGTTGTTCTTATGGAAAATTGTTAGGTCCACTAGGCTAGATACCCTGAGACGAGGGGTGAATCAGGGTATGACAGATTAAAATGACTACCCCTTTTTTATCTTGCTTTTCTGTTACACAAAACTCTCTTATATCTCCTTCCCGATGCCGATAATGAATAAACCTTAAAGAATGCACAAGACACAATGATTTTTACATGGTTCACCATCATTGGGCTACGTCCAAGGAGCATACACCGGAAGTGTGTCGATGTACCAATTCCACTATAAGCACACTGTTGTTTACAAGTTCAAAGAGGACTCACTATCCCTCCTAGTTTACAACCACTCAAAATTTGAGAACTCACTGCTCTCTCAACTGAAGTGAGCTATCTACTTCTTCAGAAGATCCAATCTTAGTTTATAGACCTTTAGGTCTCTTCATTACCACTATTGAATGCATACACCACTATATGTAGATGATCTATTGAAATCCATATTTCATCCACTAATGAACACCCCTTTGTCTCTGAACACTAGCGAATTCATTTTGAAAAACCTTCGCAAGGCACCCTACTTCATGAGGCTCCCAAATTCGCAATGCTTAAACAAGCATTTGTAATGCTCCTACCTTTTCACGAAGAACTCTTGCAATGCACTCTCATGAAGCATTGTCCTTCGCAATTCTTAGGCTGTCGTGGAGCTCATGTCATCGTAGAGAGACTTCCCGTGTGAAGCTCATGGAGCCAATGCGAAACACATGACTTTCGCGGAGTTACATTAGCCGCCCCAAAGCTCTTCTTTCGCGAAGCACACTGCCTTCGTGAACCACCTTCGCGAACCGAGAGATAAATATTTTCTATAAGAAACTCTCTACTTCTCTCAAGGGGGATGAGGTCTATTTATAGGATATTCCACTAACACTCGAACCTTCCACGTGAATTCAATTCCATGTCATCTAAAATTGAGAAGCTTTGAAGATCCCGCCAAAATTCTCTCAAAATGTGAAGCACCACATCAAATTTCCGATCACAGAGCTCTTCGTAATCGTGAAACGTTTCGTCATTTCCTTCGCACCTTCACCGTGAAGCTACCTCGCAAATCCCATCACCACTGTGATGCACTTCGACCTATGCCGTTCGCGAAGCTTGTCATAATCACAAAGCATCACCGTCAACATTCTTCTGGTCTTTGTGAAATCCAATCCATGAAGCCTATCTTCACGAAACACATGCCATTTCCATATTAAAATATGATATTCAAGGAAATCCTATTTTCGCGATGCTCACCAAACTCCAAATTTTGGACTCCAAAAATTGGGCAAACACTGGAAAATAGTGCCACTTTGTACTACTCTTTTTGTACCACCTCCAAATCATCCATTCCTTTGTCGTTGTTCTTTGTCAATATGGATTTTCAACAACATCTATGGATCTTGACAATTCACCATGGTAACCTACTTTTTCAATAAGCTCAATCAACCCAAAATGATGCAATGTTACCTTGATGGATTTTTTCCAAACAACAATCAATCCATTTCTCTGTGCATTGATCATTAACACAGTTCCTTCGGGTTCTATCCATAGTCTAAAACCCCAAAAGAAGACTATGAGAGTAAAAATTCATACTACAAAAAAAGATAATCAAGTGGGAGTACATTTAATATCTAACATCATAGGTTTAATACTATTTTATTCATGATCGTTACCATAATTATAGAATTGTAACCAATAGTTAGACTTACCCCTAGGGACATCCCAAAACATATATTAGAAATATCTCTAGGGATCTCACAAAATTTTTTCAAACCTATTTTCCAAATGTTAACTAAACCTTCACTATGATACCAACTATACTGACCTAATCTTGAAGTACATGGATATAACATTTCTTTTGATGAATACTTAATATATTACACAAAGAGAATCCCAAAGACCGTCTTAGTTTAGTGTCTTTGGAAACTCAGACCACATTCTTCTATCATGGTGAAAGATTTCGAACATCTCCCATAAAGATCTTCCCCATTAGTTTTCCTACCTAAAACCTTTATTTATATCCTGGAGAAAAGAAAACAAGAAAATTAATGAGCTCAAATTCTCAGTAAGGGTAAGCATGAAAACTATATTGTGAATGTTAAACATAAGAATGTAAAAAACATGAACATAACTTTTAAAAAATAACATACCACATTTTGCATTTACCGAAATATCGAGTAAATAAATAAGTCTTGGTAGTTCATATGGCATAAATATTAATAGAATCATGAACCATGAAAAAATAGAATTGACATAAAACATGGAATTTTTGCGAAAAAGTAAACACATAATAAGATTTCCATAGTAGCTAAGGCACTGCTATCAAGACCAACATAGTAGAAAAAGTCTATTACCGAACTGGGTTTACTTTCAGTTCCAGCCATGTATTACTAAACCAGATTTAATTGTCATTCCAGCCATGTATTGATGAACCAGATTTACTTTCTATTCTTTTCATGTCTATATCATGAGATATAAATCTTTACCCAAAGAGTTGGATAGAGATTTTGGTCCCACATATCATATAATGAAACCATTCTTACGTGTTCCACAAAAACATAAATCATTTATCATAGCATAACCCAAGAAATAAAATGGGATTATTAAACATAATTCAATCATAACATAATCCATATAAAATAAATGGATTTCATTAAAATAATTCCATCATAAAAAAATAAAATCAAAGTAATAATTGGATTATAAACATAACCCTATGACATCTTAGATGGAAAATAATTTTTCTAAAACACTTGCAATTAATTCCGGAGGAAAATAATCTTTCATCTTCAAAAATATTTTATTCTTTTAAAATTACAAAAAACTTTTTAAAGATAAGAATTTAGTTGAAGAAAATTTTAAAATATTTTAAAGGAAGCTTCATGGAAATAAGGCATCATTAAACTATAGAAATCCATTCATGCCATATAAGCTAAAAAACATTATCCTCATACTTTTTCTGGAGAAGTCAAAAAGTAACTTGTATGGTTAAAAAAGTAAGATTCATTCCATACCATGGACTAAAAGTAAAAAATGGGTAAAAATTAATTTAAACATACATATAAGAATAGTAAACATTTTATGAAAGCATTTTTAGAAATCATGGATATGGGGGATCAATATATCCCCAGTAAATACTTACGTATAAACAATCTCAGATAAAAAATGAGATAACAGAATTATCCCTTACCAATTTATAATTAGTTTAATAGTATGCCTCATAGAGTAAATAAAATTATATAAATATTTAAATATCATAACCTTCATAATAATGATAATAAAAACATTTATGGGTAACATAAACACGACACAAAAAAATTAAATGGTGTATAAGGCATATGTCCCACAAAAATAAAAGCGAGACAAAATAATCTATTTCGTTACAATTTTTATTAGTCGAGGGTATGGTCACCTCCTATATAATGGGTAAATTCTGTTATTAAATTAAAAAATGACCATATAAATATTTATTATATCATATATGATCCTATTATATAATTTTGTTAATATTATTTCAATATTACCTTTATTTCGGGTGTTAACTACTTCATTTTCCAATTCCTATTTTTCCATGTAAGTCATGTTTGTTATGAATAAGATGTATTTTATTCATTAAATTATGTTCATAATTATTACTTTCACTCATCATATTAATTTTATAATCATTCATCAAATTTTAATGTGGAGAACAAATCTCACCGCGTCGTGGAGAAGGTAGGTTGTATGTACGCACGAGCAATAATATCAATCTTTTCATGGTTAAATGGTATGTAATTTGATGATATATTAATTATAAATAAAAATTATCATGTTATATTCATTATTTAAATCCATTATACTCATCATTATACCCATCCTAATAAATTATTTCTGAATAACAAATTACAATGCAACATGGAAATTGTAAGCCATATGCCCGCATGCTTGGTGATATTGTTATTCGTAGGATAGATAAAAGGAGGTATAAGATTGTACCATTATTATAATAACATCTAAAAATGTATAATATTCTAGAGTTATTAATTTTTTATGGAATAAACATAAAAATAGGGAGCACAAGAAGAAAATAAATTGAATTGAATTGGTAAACCAATTAACTCTTCTTCGTTGGACTTCCTTTGGATCTCTTCTTAGGGACACATGGGGTGGAATTTTTAGAAAACCAGGACCGCAAAAATTTAACAAAGACTATTTATATGATAATTGTTCAAGGGTTGGTAGATATCGAGAGCTAAAAGAGGTGTGAGGAAATGTGGGAGGAGATGCCTTTTTATAAGAGTAGAGAGGGGCACTTTAGGAAACTCCCAAAATATTAAAATATAATAAGACTATTCTAGAACTGAGTAATTACAAATGGAACATAAATTAAATTTATAATAAAATTTTGACCATATATTTTCCCCTTTTGACTATTTAACATTTTTTTTGTTTTTAAAAAATTTAATAATAAATTAATTCAATAAGATATTATTGCTTCCAAATTTAATACTATTAATTTAATTTGATTTAAAATACAATATGAAAAAGAGTTAATTTGAAAATAATTATTTTAAAAATATATAATATATCTGATATATCTTTAAAAAAATTAGATACATTAACTAATCCAAAATATAAAAAAAATAGTATTATTAAAATAATTTATTCTATTTTTCTATTAATTGAATAAATATTGTTTTAGAATTAAAGACTCTTTTAAAGTAACTATATAACTTATTAAAATTAAAAATTAATTTATATAATTAAAATGGTTTCATTTATATAAAAATAGTCATTTATATTCGTTCATCGCTTGATTTTGGCCAAATGTGTACAAAAAAAATGATTATTAAAATTCAAGATAGTGATATTTTGTAACTATCTTTGATTTAAATAATATATAATTTATCATCATGTATAATTGTCCATTAAACAACTAAAAATCTATCATATTGTGATAATTACTGATTCTTTTTAATAAAATAATTTTTTTGTACATGTTTTGGTTTTATTTTAAACCTTATAATTCTGATTTATGCTTAATTTATTCCTTTAACTCTTACCATGGAAACATGTATTTTTATTTACTAAGGGTCAATATAGTCACTCTAAAATTCCAAAGGAGTCATAAATAGACCATAGAAGACATATTTAACTTTATCCAAATTTTTTGGAAATTTTTTATATTTTAATGAATTTTATATAGCCTAATAAAATATTATTTATTTAAAACATCAATAGTAATATTTCTGAAAATATTTATTAGTTGACATTTTAGAAATATCATAACGTAGAGATATGTTCGAAAAAACTCCATTAAACCATAAATAACATGTCAAAGTCATCCATAAAATTAGTGTATGACATTAATTCAATCAAATTATATTTATTCAAATATTTTTAATATGATTTATTTGATATCTCTATTAATAAGATATTATCTGCATCACAATTGATTCATCATTAATTATTATTATTTAATATTTAAAAATTATAGATAAATTTATATGAAGTAGGTTATTATATTATCTTTCCATAGACTAAATATAGTCAACTTTATTCCTTTCAAATCCCAAAATTAATGTTAATATACTTATATAAAATTAGAGTGTGCCATTTTGTCACATTCAATAATTTTTTTATATTCATGTCATATTCATGGGAAAGTGGCCATTAAGTGTTTCCATTTCAAACCATAGATGATAAGTGTATAATTTTATTCATATAATGGGATTTTGGAAGGTTTAGGATAATTTTATTGTCCTTGTCGTATTATTGTTTACACTAATTTACCTAACTTACCTTTAACAACGTTAAATAAAAATTACCGTAGTTACTATTCATAATATCAAAAGAAAGTAACCTATTAACATAATTTGGACCCACTGATTCCAAATGTGGAATAAATTTTTCATAATTCAAAACAAAAAATAAGCAGAAAGGAATTTAAAATTAATTCTCATTGTCAAAAACCAAAAAGTGGATTTTTAATAAGTAAAAACTTATCAAACGATTGTAATGTGTTTATGTCTAATTTAAGTGTGAAATTAATTCCAATGACCAAAATTTGATTAAATTATAAAAACAAAATCCAATTACACTTTAAAATAAATTAAAAATATAATCTAACTATATATGTAACTTAGATGAAAAGGTAGTTTTGAATTAAAATGCAGTATTATTCACTATTCATTAAAATGTGAATTTTATCAGAAAAATAAAAAAATAAACAAAATTTAATTTTTATGATATGATTTCAAAGAAATAGTTTATTTTTTAAATATAATATATAAAAGTGTTAAGAACTAAATTTAAAATTAGTGCACCATCCAATGGTGGAAAAACTACATTTTTTTTAAAATACATCTTTTATCCGAAAAATTGAATTGGTTCTTATATCATGTTTATAAAATACAAAATATGAATTTAATTATATATAAAATTCAATATTTTGATAAAATTATTCATAACGGAAAGTTAATATCCCATTAAATAATAGTGTGTTAATAATATATCGTTGTTTAGTGAAACTTAGTACTGTGTATAACGCAATCTATCGAGGAAGGTCGCTCTTGCGTGTAACACAAAGGAAGAATTGTGTTGTGTATACTGTAAGATAATACGGTGTTTCTTATAGATCAATCTAATATCGGAAAATGGTAAAACACAATACATCAAATAAATTAAAAATAATCTATCTCATAAAATCTCAATTTGTCACATTATATCCTATTCTTATTGAATAATTCTATAGAACATTAAGATAAACATTATATATCAATCAGATCAATTTGAGAGAGGTATAATATGATGCCTTAACAAATTATTTATGTATATATTTTTAGGATGATTGAGTGAGAAGAAATCTTTAATAGTGATAAAATTTGTTGAATTCATAAGATGATCAACTATAACCCAAATGGAATTATAACCTTTATATGTCTCGGTAAGACCCACGACAAGTTCCATGCTGATGTTACCCTATTAATCTATTGGTATAGGTAATGGATTCATAATTCCCTTTGATTCCAGACATTCATAATATAATTATTGGCATACCAAGCATCGAGATACATACTCTATAATCTACCTCTTCATATTTCTGCTCTATAAATGATTCTTGATATCACTATACATCTTTGTTTTTCTAGAATTGATAGAGAATTATGGACTATGTGAATCAAAGAAAAAATAATTCTTCAATTATGTTATTTATGGAACACACATTCATTTACCAAGTATTATAATTACTTAATTTTCAAATTTAAACTCTAGAATATTCTTAAAATTATTCTATAGCACCACGTCCTCGATATAGGCCTCTATGATTTTTGCATGGATGGATGTGTGAGAAGTCATTTTATAAAGACAATATCTCTCAACTTCCCAAATTAATTTATGAATTATAATTTTTTAATCTCTAATTATTGGGTTTATTTTAACCCTCATCATATGTAACACATCATAATCATTCCTACTATGAGTGTAAAACAATATGATTAATTTATCATGGTGGAAATGTAACAACAATTCACATTTCTTGATCAAATCCAACTATTTCATTTTGCACATGTTTAAATCCATTTGTGTAAATATAAACATTAATCTATTGTAATCAATATATATTTCATACTCTTCACCATATACATAATACCTCCAAATATTCAATGAAAATATTTCCACTTCAATCGCCACAACATGTGTTGTGGATTTTTTTCATGATTATTTAATCGACATGCAACATAAGCTAACACCATGTCTTTCCACACAAGGACAAATACCAATCACTTATTAAATGCATCATTATGTACTATAAAACCTTCTCCATTTTAGGTTAATATTTGTACAAGTTTAGCGACCAACATTGTATTAATATCTTGGAAATTTTCTTCACATTCATTTGTCCAAAGGAACTTGACTCCCTTCCATGTTAATATAGATAGTGAATTAAATAATTATGAAACTTTTCCCACAAAGGGTTTTTAGTATCCCGACAATCCAATAAAACTATTGATCTCAATTTTAGTGGTTAGTCTTTTAGATTATTAAATCAACACTATCTTTGGTGGATCCATAGATATACCCTTTTTCCGATTACATGACCCATGAATGATACACTCTATAACCAAAATTCACACATTCTAAATTTGGTTTATAATTTCATATTTCTCAAGGTCAATTGGTAAATCCTCAAATGATATTCCTTATATTCCTTGATCCTAGAATATATGATAATATCATTTATAAATATAATCACACATTTATGGAGATAATATTAAAAGAAAATATCCATTGGATCCATGAAGAAACTAAGACAATTTGTGAGTTTGAATGGAAACACTATGAATCAATAGTGCCCATATATTGTCTGAAAGGCTTTCTTTGGTAAATCATCCATTCTAACTAATATATATATATATATATATGTATATCAGGGGTCACTTTTTTAGAAGTATTTATCCCGTTATATCTAATATAGAAATTCTTCAACATATGGTAGAGGATACTTTTTATTGATCTGGATTTCGTTAAGTTCATAATAATCAATTAAGGTACACATAAATCAATTTATTCTTAGAAAACTATATGGGTTCACCCCATGGTGAAGTATTTAGACGCATAAACCCTTATCCAGATTCTCTTGATGTATCATATTCAATTATATCAACACAATTTGGTCCATTTTATAAGGAGTCTTACATATATGAATTGCACTAGGTATGAGTTCTATTGAAAACTAAACCTCATAATTTGGGGTAATACTAGGAAAATATTATGGAACTACATCGATATACTCCAAAAAAATTGGCATATCTTCAATATCAATACTTTAATAACCATTTGAGCTAAATATCCCTCATGATTGGTTATTAAGAACCATAAAATGGATGTAATTTTCATAGGAAGTTCATGGTAAACCATACACCAATAGATTTTCATGGGATGATTTGGTATATCAAAACTTGATTTCCCTATACTAAAAATAGATATTTTATTTATATATAGGGAGGTAATCCATGTCCAAAATCACATAAAATTTGACCAAATAGAGAATAATATGATTTGTAGAAAACACATTCCCCCAAAATTCTATCTGATAAGAGTTGTAGACTTGGGACTAAATAATTTTTTCCCTAGTATTTTTCCCAATAACTCAATATTTTTTTGTTGGGGTATTTATTTGATTCCATTATAAAATTTTCAAAATATAATATAGTGGATATAACCATAATCAAGTAATATATTTTTTAGTTATATAGAAGAAAATGAGTATACCTTTCACCACTTCATTTTCAGGGTCCACTTCAACAATTGTGATTGTATAGTATTCCCATTCTCCCATTAATTTAGGGGGTTTTAGTATTAGTTATCACCATAATCCTTAGGTTTGGTGAAATTACTACAATAATTATCATACTCCTTATAATTAAAGCATTGGAATATCTGTGGTCAATCTACCAGAGCTCTAGCTCCATCCATTTCATTAGTTGGACTCTTCGTATGTATTCGTCATTAATGTGATTGATATCATTCTCTTACACACTTAAATAATTTTATTATTCCCTTAAGTTAATTCCCTCAATGGTTATTCCCATTTTTTTCATGTTGGAAGATTAATTGTATTCCCTTGATGGGTTTTATCATTTTGGTTTCCTCAAAAATCAATTTTAATCTTCTTCACATAATAACCACAAGGATAATTGGAGACTTTTATCTCTATTTACACCTTGAGTGAACATTAAATAATTTATTCATAGCTTCCGAAGTCACTTATATACAATTCATTTTAGATACATGATTTGATGAAACAAAATAAGTGTTTGATTTTTCTTTCAAGTTCATATAAAGAACCATAGGCACACTATTAAAGCCTTATTATGTTGTCCTAAAAAGTACCAATGGATTTATCCTCCTTTTACTTAAACTTTTGGAATTCTCCCTCAATTCCCATGTGATGTATTCTTGGAAAATATCTGGTAAAAAATATTTTATTAAATTCCTCCCATATTATAGTGTCATTTTCCTCCTACCTTTAATTATTAATAAGAATCCACCATTGATTAGACTCACTATCCAAATGATAAATAGGTACAACCACCATTTCATGCTCTAAGAACAATAGATTGAAGTATAAAGTTTTTTATTATGTTGACTTACTACTCATCTATTAGTGTATTAGAATAACCTCTAAAGGAAGGTGGTATTTTCCACATGAATGAATAAATGTAAATTTGTACCTTCTGTTCAACACTATTGATTTTTGTATGATTTGTTTTATTTTTTATAGCTTGATACAGTTTAGTTATCATTAACATGATATTTTATACTCCAAATTCTATCCCATTTGGTTTCTGGTTGGGAAAATAATTTCACTATCCATCACATTCATTATTAACTTGATTCCTCTTAGATCCATCCATTTAATAAAACCAAAGGTTATTGTATTATTCAAGTAACAATAAAATAGTAATCATATATATGATAAATAAAATAAATCTGAATATGTCCTAAATTAATAAACCTTATTTTCAATTTATAACATTATAGATTCATCCTATATAACATTTAGTTCAACATCGATTTTTTAGGTTATATCCCTTTATTAAAAATATATTAATCTGAAAAAATATTTCAACCTCATTCTGATACCAACTTAGGTGACACGAGCATCAAACACATAAATATTATATTCTTTTACATTATGATCCATTATATCTCACAATAAATCACACACAAAACATAAATTTTTGGTGTCTTTGAAGATTTAATACTTAAAAAATTACATTACCTTAAATATATTCCAAAAATAGTCTTCTATTTTGATACACTTTAGACATATTATACAAAATATTATCCTTAATAACCTAAGGAATGGAAAAATAAAAATGGGTGAGCTTAAATGCTCTATAAGGGTAAACATAAGAGACATAAATAAAATATCATAAATTATAATGAGAAAAAAATGTGGTTATTATTACATAATAAATGTGAATTTACATAATATAAGAGAATCATAACACATATCATCAAACATGTTTCACATTATAGAGATTTTATCATAACGTAATACATGAGTGTTTCTCTCTGAGGTGGTGAATTTACGTGTTTGGAGAAAATGCAAAAAATGGTCTAGCGAGTGACAAGCATTCGTCTGTTATTATAGAGACTTTTATGTCACCATATCTGTTATGACCCGATCTCCGTCATTATCCTTTAGGGGGAATTGGTTTTACCCTACAAGAATGGGCTATTTTATCCCTTCTGTATTTTGAATGAGGTTCCATAATAAAATGGACAAAGCAGGTGATTACATGAGGTTAAGTATTTGTGAAATCAGTCCTCTTAGGATTTTAATTCCTCATATGGTATCCAAAGAGTTTATTCGTGAAGCTAGAAATACCCAATGGCCTTGGTATCCATGATTCATGGACCTAATTTTGAATGTCAAGTGCTCGTTGGATGACGATTTGGCTAGTGACGCTTAAGGACTCCATTGGTCATGATGATAGGAAATATGGCTCATCACACTCTTTTTGGGGGAATTGTTACCTATTCTGAGAAGCTCTTTTAAATTTGAGTATTGTTCATATGTTTGTTAATCTTTTGTTCATTCTCAAATAGTGTATCCATGGGCTACCCCTGGATTACAGGATCATCATGGATGTACATGGATTTGATGCTACAGAGGCAATGGAGACTTAATCCATGCAGTAAGACGTTCTAGAGTATATCTTCATCCATAAGGGATGGTAGGCTTTTTGATGTTGGGATTGGTCCCATAATATGGTCTTCCTACATATCCTTGGGGGAGGAATCTGAGACCACATAGTTTAGTATGGGTTGGGTCTTACACATGGAAGTTACCCATTTGAGGGGACATGATTGGGTGGACCCTTTAGGAAGGGTACCCTCTTGAGATCAGGCCTTCATGTAGGCACCTTACGTATCCTAGTTTGAATAAGAATTAGAGTTCTCATAGTGAACAATGGGTAGGTTGTGAGGATGTGGAAATCATCACAAATATCTAAGCTCGTGTGAGTCGTTCTCGGTGTGAGAAACAAGAGGAAGTGATTGATTCTACAAACGACGCACCTTATCTCCCGCTAATGGGAGAGGACGAGCATACGATGGGAGATGACAAGGTGACTTGGGTGAGAGCATGAAGTAATGAACCATTCAATGTGGAATAAAATTGTAGTTCATGTGGCTCAGCCCTCGAAAGGTTAAGGACATATCTTAGTGGGAGTTCCCAAGATTGCTCTCCGAGAAAGGAGAGGAATGTTGCCTCTCATCAAAAGGAGAAGCGAGCATGATTCATTCGATTGATCACAGTTTCTCATTGAATGGAAAAGTGGTTTATCTCCATTAATCCCTAGAATGGGGAGGTTTACATTAGCATCCCATGGTTAGACTTTGGGTCACCATGGGAATATAGACTTATAGACATCCCAAGAGTCCAAAAAGTAGTGGGGAATGCCTCTGTGACTGTGCTTACCATGGGTATGTAGACTCAATGGGGTGCAATGATGCGGCAGATGATCTTATCATATGTTTATAGTGGATTGAGAGGAGGATTTTTCTGGATACCAATGTACTGGTTAGTGGAAAAGATATGGAGGACTGGATCGTAATAGAGGGGGGAGATTGGGTTGGAGGTAAGGAGACACGAAGTCGCCCCATTCCGCTTACTGCTTTCTCATTCAGGACGGGGGTTCTTCACATACCATAATAGTATGCAGGTAGAGGGGATATCCACATACTAAATAAGTACATGGTATTGGGTATGGAACACCACGTAACTAAGTTTTACGTGGTCCTAGATGTGGTCTTTCACACTGCTTTGGGTTCCATCTACGTACTGATGCAGTACCCAGCACGGGGTTCGATACACATAGTGATGTGCTATGTGGAGTGTTGTATTGAAGGTGGGTTCTGGAACCTATGGTTCATGGAGAGTTCATCCTTGATGAATTTATGGTCTATGGTAACACCAATTAGTATCATAGTTTACCCAATATTATTAAGTTCCTTCTTTTTATCGATCATGACTTATTAAACTTGTGTAAATCTGATTCACGGTTTGCACTTCATCAATGATATGAAACCAAATTCATAATCATCTCTAAATTATTTCTTCCAATATCTAGGTTATCCTCTGTTATTTCTTCATCTATCATCTTCTCAATTCCTCTTATTCTCCTTTTATGGAGGATTGGGAAAACATTATCAATTGGAATGCCACATCATTTGCAGAATCCCATGAAGAGATATCTCAACCCACAGAAGACTTGATCAACTGATTTTTGTAGAGGCTATGGTTCATGAGTCATGGTTCGTGGAACCCTGCAGATTTTCATCATCTATGAACTAATAATTTTGTAGGATGATATGTGAGTGGACTTCATGCACTATATTCCACTAATAATGTGGTTTGTATCTTCTTGGGTTCACTATCCATCACCCCGCAGGCCATCACCTCATTGGTCCTTCCACGTAATAGTGTTTTTCGATTCAAACGCCCTACAATCCCTTCCCAATTATGGTTTTTGGGTCACATAAAACACTTTAAAATTTTAATTTATTCATGTTTCTTCCAAATTATTCAATTAAATTTGAATCCATTTTTGGTGATGGAGTTTTATGAGTGTTTGATTCCTCTTGAAAAGTGCTTTTGGGAGGATTCAATTACCTTTTTGAAATTTTCAGGACCCTACAAATTCCCCCATCGGAATGGGGTCCATTCGGAATGAAGAGGATACTATTTTGATGTAGAAGAAGTCTTAAAATGAAGTTCTTTCTTGTTGAACATATAGATCTGGTATGAGGGGACCACACATATTTACAGTGGCCTATGTCATTTGTCTTTTACCATTTTTCATGACAAAATGTGCTCTCGAATCTCCCTCAACTTTATATATGTCCACGTACTACCTACTTTGCAAAATAATATTCGCAAACTACTCTTGTAAATTTCACGAACCGAACTCCTCACAATTTCTTCTTCCCAAGAATAAAATATTGGGTTTTGTGAACCATGTTGTGGAATTTATAACTAAATTCTGAACCTCTATGTAGGAGAACTCTGCACAATTTTCATATTCTTCACACCGAACATAAACTGATGAAATGAAATTTAATCCTTAGTAATACGAACTTAAACTCTTAATAAACAACTTTGAATATCAGCATGGTGAGGCCTTGGTTCATGATTTCTTCCTTCCTTGAAGCTTTTAATTTGTTGGCCAATGCTCTGTGGTCCAGCACCTCATGGGAGTTTCACATAACACAACTATATGTAGAATATAGGTTCTGCATACTGGTGTAATATGAGGGAAATGGATTATGTGTACTTGCAGTATGCAGGATATGGTTTCTATGTACTGTTTTTATGAGAAGTATGTGAATCCCCATGTGGATTCTCTTTTAAGCCCCTTTGGATATTTTTTTAGACCTTATCCAACAATTTTCTTATTGGACTGACTTTTTTGTGGGCTTTTGGATCTTTTTGAGAACGCTACAATGGTACTTCTAAAAACATTGATGAAATCAACCTTAAAGACGGAATCCATGGTTGAGGACACTAAGTAGCATCTTAAATCTTACATTGTTCCTCAGGTATTATTCTTAATTGATCTTCTTACACCAGAGATTCTATCTTACCCATTAGCCATGCATTTTCCACTTTATGGCTTTGGTCTTCCTGGAGATGTTCATCTATTGTTGGTTCACCCTAGTACTCCTTTAATTCTCCTGGAAGTACCCCAAGGGAATAATCCAGCCAACATTTCCTCAATTGGGGAAATAAAAAATACTACCATTCAAGAGAATCTGTTCATATTAGAAGTTCTATAATGGACTCAAGGAAATCACAGTTGTCACAACATTGTCTCGAGACTCATCTCCCATGAGTACCCTTCCATTATTAACCTTTCTTGAGAAAACCCTAACAGTGGGTGGAGCACCAAATGGGACCTACGAGCTCAAGGATGCTTCTCTAAAAAATGGAATTTGGAATTCTGGGTACACCAAACCTATTTAGACTCCCCCACTTAGTTTTACGTGATGAACATATACCAGGAATCTTGGGTCTCACAGTTTTTAGCTTTCTCTCCATGAGAAAGCCTTCCTCAGATACTGATCCACTGGTGTTCAAGCACCAAATCATTCCATTTGTCACATGGGGAGGTGGGAATAAACTTATGGAAAATCAACCAGCTCAAGGGGACTTCTCATCATTGGAAAGATGTATACAAAATTTCTTCTGGAATCCACTACATAGGACAATACTAACTATGTGTCCCAATTGAAAAGGAGCTTACTAGTCATAGCAGAGGAACTGCCTGACCACACTCTCCAGGATCTTATCCCATTTGAGGCTTGGATAGGGTTATTTCTACAGGTGAACGGGCTCAGTCCGAGAGCCCTCCATAGTTGAACTCATCCATCCCGTCAGTCTCGACAAATTCTAGAGTCAAATTGCACCACCCTCGAGATGGGACAAAATACTACCTAGGGGTATGATATTTTACTAGACGTGTAACCTGAGAATAGATTAGTAGGATTATTTTCCATGATTCTCTGTGGATGTCTCTTCCCATACCGTGATGTATATACTGAGGTCAGAGATTTTACTTTGATGACGGTGGAAACACTGGCGAAGGGTCAACAAATTAATTTGGCCATTCCAACTCTTGCATGAATTTATGAGTTGTTGGGAAAGATACAAGAAGAAAAACTTATGTATCATCCTATTATACCATTTCAATTTTTTTATAGTTGGATAGAACAACACTTCCCTTGTTATGAATATTGACCCACTGTGATGGTTCCTCACTATGACTTCCAACCTACTATTCTTAACATCGCCATTGTTCATCCTATGACTTTTAGTGTTAGAGATACAATGGGATTCTAAAGGATGCTACTTGTTTCACATTTTCAATGTACCCTACCATTCATGGGTCACTAAGGGGTGAAAGAGGTGATTATTTTGAGGAACATTCATAAATTATTGTGTTTTGGGATGGGATGCTCAATTCACACATAGATCGAGTGGCCATTTCTTATCCATACCTTCCTTACTGAATTTCCAATAAATTTGGGTGCCCTCAACATATTGAACTTTTTCTTGCCATTTATTTAAGGGGATAATCTCATCCCATAATTCTTCACCGTTTATGGCTTATAATGATATGATAAGGTGCCTCTATGGAGGTTATCATCCCTAATATGATAGGATCCACTTTTCTATCACTTGAATATGCCCAACTATGGGTACTTGTTACCCTAACGGGTTGCTAAGAAGACCAATTCAATGGGACCAAAAGCCATTAATCATCATTTGCTCTGTCTTGAACCAGGTGTTCATGCCATCTATACCTCTTACTAAGGTGACTGTGATGGACACGCCTTCTGTTCTTGTTCTTGTGGTGACCATGATGGCTAATCCTTCTATTCCTATCCCTGAGGTGGGGAGACACTTTATCCACCATTAAATGCGTCTGGAAGGGGATTTATCTATGTAGCCTATCTCGATAGGGAGTGATTTAAATTACTCGCCCCCTATGGATACTTCCAATGACCCTATTGAGGTTGTCCACAACAAAGTGTCACCGAATACCATGGAAGTTACGACCAGTCCTCTGTGTCTGGTTCTAGAGGTCAAACCATCTAAGGGGTGGGAGATCCCCCCCCCCCTCTTGGGTAACCAATATTAGGTCCCCTACGCCTCCTGTAATGACACTCTCTGCTTGTAGACATGTTATGGCGGTGGAGGACCAAGGCCCTGGTTCCTCAGGGAGGCCTCAAGCAGTGAAAAAATAAGCTTTGCATCGGTTATGCACCCTTTCTGCAGAAACCCCACTGGAAAATTTCACTAATGAAATAGAAAACTTCTGATGATTATTTTCTGAATTGGGTTTGGTGGATTTTATTACCATCATCTTCACATTCCCATTTACCATATTTTCATAGCTCTGGAATACCTCACTTATTGTGAGGATAAACTTTTCAAATTAAATTATTTGCATCATCAAGAAACAAAATTTTGATATTTCTCTGAGGAGCTCAATCATCTGAAGACTGAAAGGGTGAAGGCTCGTGATTTGGTGATCACCCAAAATGAGGATTTGAGATAATGTAAGTCTTTCATAGTTAGGATGAAGGCTCCACTGGCCTCCTCGGGTTCTAATTATGAATCCATTAAGAAGAAAGGGAGATACCCTAATGTCATAATGGAACACATGGTCCCGATTGGCAAATCCAAAGAAGATGAGAGAGCTTTTTAGAGAAAAATCTTGACGGGCCACGACATTCTCTTGCCATTTTTCTGGAAAGGGCGATCTAAGCCTTACATAAACTTTCCTAATTCTGGATGTACTCACTTTATTTTAACACTATGGATATAATTCTAATTGGGGATGTTCTTCCATATAAGTTGTTGAAACTAATAGAAAGAATTTTCCTTCCCAATACTTCTTATTTTCATTTTCTTTTAATATCCATTAATCATAATCAACCATATAAACATTATTTCAATTGGGTATTAATTTTAACTCGTGATTCGAAACTAGTAAATTGAAATAATCGAATCAGGATCTAATTTTTTTCCTGAGCCATGGGACTTAATGAGTGTAGTTCAACTATTGTAGGGGATTTATGAAAAACCTCACTAACTTTCGTGTATTTTTTATTATTACCCCAATTTTTTTCTCTAAGCATGTTTGTTACGGGCTTAGCAGGTTTAACTTGGCTATTCCTTAGGCCACCCTTTTTGGTTTTTGACCTAACAGGATTTATGTCTCTTTTGAGTATTTGATAGCTCGATATTTCTTGCCTAAACTATAGATAGTATAGGTTTATCGAGATGATAATTGACTTTTATCTAGGGGTTCCATTTGTCATCTTTCACTCTAACGGTTATTGAATGTTTTTTTCCATTGTAGGTTTGTAGTCCTACTAATCAGAGTTATTACTTATGTTTTAGGTCGAACATATTTGACCAAAAATTGATGGGTAGAGGCCCCAATGTGGGATTCATCATCTGGAAATTTCCAAATAACATTCAAACATTAATGAGGGATTTTTCTTGACCCAGAATTTGTGATTTTTGGATTCATACAGGGCTTTGATATCCGTTTTAGTCATACAGAGGAAGGAGAGGACTCTCATGGGGAATAATTTTCCTATGATTGATAGTCATCATTTAGTTAACATATGTAGAGCCACCAGTGAATGATGGGCATTGTCAAACAAAGGTGTTTCAGGATATTGGCCTTCTATTTCCGATGTCCTGGGAGATTTATAACACTTTGGATTTGTTTTTAGGGTGGGGACCATAGTAGGTGGCCTATTTGAGTGGTGATGTATGAATGTATTATAGGAATTTTTTTCAGATTTTAATGGGAAACAATCCCAAAATGAATTTTGTTTTCTCAATTCAATTATAAATTCTCTTCATCTCTGGTCATTTGTAAGGGCAAAGATATATAAGTTGTAATCGTGGTGGTTTCCAAATATTGGGAATGTTATGAGACATAAATGTAATGAGGGCATACAAAATTTGGTTAGGAATCTCCTGAGAACAAATTTACATTTGGTTAATGGCTATTTTGTAGGCGACATATGTAGAGCCACCAAAGAATGATGTGTATAGACAAAAAAAGGTGCCAACAAGACATTTCCCTTCTATCTCAGATGGCCCTGAAGGATTATGGAGGTTGGGAACTTCCTGGAAACATTTTATGGCTTATGAGGGGAGGGGGCATGAAAGGGGGAATTTATTTGGCTAAACTTCACCCGGAAACCCGAAAATAGTTTGGGGTATTTTATTTTTCAAATGCATATCAACTTCAAGCACATGAATGGGGTATATTAATTTTGTAGAAGCCTCAAGAGAGACCATAGGTTAATCTTTCCATGATGCTCTGATATATTAAGGACGTGGGTAGGAAAGAGAATGAAAACCACGACTTTGAGGGTTCATGAATTGGGAGGGATGTCCTGAGGCTTCGGAGCCGGTTAGAATTTTGAGGTAGTATAAGACTCCCTTGATGATGAATTGTCCTTTTATGGTCATTTTATAGGAAACATATGCAGAGCCACTGGGGCATGATGTACATAGTCACAAAAATGTTTCTATAGGACATTGGCCTTCCATCTATGGTGGCCATGGAGGATTATGGAGATTCAAGATCACTCAAAGAACATAGTTTGGTGTATTGAGGGAGTGTAACTTGATACATTAGAAACATTTGGGCTTTGATTTATCTGTGGGATCAGGTATTTCACTACATAGATTTGATTCATATATAGGGTGAGTAATTCATACCATCTTTTGAGTACCCTGTAGTTTAACATCGCATGTCTTGGACTCGAGGTTCATTATGCGGAAGGGAACCATAACAAGCCTTTTCACGTCATGCTTCTAGAACCGAACTCCTGGACTAATTTTCCATGATGTCATGGTGGGTCCCCTACTGTGGTCCCAAAAATCACATGCGCTATGATCGGTGTGAGAAACAACCGATTACGATGATTTTGGGTCACCACATAATAATGATGTAACCAATGGAAGGGGGCATTCTGTGCTTAGAACAATGCTATTCAGTTTAACGTCATGAAGCTATGATGAATCCCATATGGTTTTTCATCATGTGGGGTGGACATAGGGTAATCCCAATGTGGGAGAAGGGAAATATGATTACCTTTAAGCAGCCTTGTAATGGGGAATTGTCTTGGGATTCTCTGCATTGATTTAATTCATGCGTTGAAAAGGTTACATTTCAATACCTTCTACGGATGGGTCCAAATCGTAGACTTTAGGTACACCACACATCCTTTCAGGGGGAATCCTAGTTATGCAGGATTCCCAATGAACATTCCTTGTAGATGTTTTTCCCTTACATGGAAAGGGAAGGCATTTTTTTAGGGAAGAAAATACAAGATAAGAACCTAATCATTTCCATTGTGTGGTGTTATTTAATTTCATGCAACTAAGATTCTTATGGCCTTGATGTTTAGTTTCAGGCAGTAAGGATGTTGGAAGCACAATTTACAATCGTTTTGGGGAGACAATCTTGTCACAAATACCACAAATAGAATGAGATAATCATGGTTGGGATATTCTGGTGTTCTTTAGAAATGAGTGATAATAGATGGTGTAAACTATAGTCCTAGGGGGGCCTTGGATCTAGAAAAATAACACGGGGCTTGGAATCCATTGGGTGTATGGAGGTAGGAAAGGACTCTCTGGAAGAATATTTTTCCTTTGATTAATAGTCTTTTTGTAGGTAACATATGTAGAGCCATCGGGGAATGATGTGCATAGTCAAACAAAGGTGTCCATGTAAAATTGGCCTTCCATCCCCGATGGACGTGAATGTTTATGGGGACCCAAGATTTCCCAACGTATAGAGTTAGATAAATGAGAAAGATATTTCTGGGAATGTTAGAATATCCAAACCATGATTATCCTTGGACAATTTATTCTTCAACCTAGATTCGACTCATATGTAGGGGAAAGCATGATCTTTTGACCCCTTCTGAGCATCAGAATTTAGGATTTGAATTTCTATCATCTCATTGAATTTATTGTGTAGAAAATTGGGGGCATGTTCGGGATCTCGTAATATTGAGAATCAGGCCATCCACGACTCTTGAGAATCCACACAGTTTGATGTCATGCAGTTAGGACCTTTCTTGGATTCCCATGTGCAAGTCCAACCTATGCACGGATGAAGGGGCATTTTTTTGGGTGGATAAACTAGGATAGTGAATCTGGCGATCACTACAAAACACTATATTGAATGGGAATCAAGCCATACATACTTCTGATTGTTCCATACAAAGGTTTGATCCATGTTTAGGGAAATGAGAGGGCATTTTTCTTTAATTTGTGGCTCATCCAAGGTGTTAAATCTGGGTGTCACTACATATCTTACAAGGGTAGGGATTAATCCATACATATTTCTAAATGTAACATGCATTGATATGGATCGAACTTAGGAGTGTCGGAATTTTCATTTTATTCACTATAGGTGTTGGGTCAATCAAATTCTTCTATGGTTTGTTTATGTAAGGGAAACCTTGCCACCGACCCTAAGCACATGTGTGTGATACTCGATAAGGATTTCCCTCATAAAATTACATGAAAGAGGATATAGCAGGTTCAACTTGTTTCATATGATGTCTAAGCCAATATTGAGGGTCAAGGAGTTGCTATGTATCCCACTAGTGAATGAGAAACAATCCATATATAGTTCTTTGGAAACCATTCAGTTTAACATATTACGGTAATGACAGACTCCATACTATTTATTGTCAGGTGATTAGGAAAATGTTGACCCTAAAGTTTATCGTCATGTGATTAGGATGATTTTTTACTATGCGGTTTAACATCTTCCAGTTAGGACACTATGATTTGTAGTTTAGAGTCATGTAGGGAGAACATTTTCATCGCAATTATGAGAATTAATTCTTCAAAAACATTTCATTAGTGGGATCTATGATGATTTTTCCATCCATTGATATTATGTAATACTATCCATTAGAGTATAATTTATGTATGAAAATGGTCCCTCCCATTTTTACTCATGTTTTGGCGGTTTCTTCCTGAGTATCATCAGGGTTCTGAGGACCAACACCTTCTCTCCTTTGAGAAAAGACCAGAGGAAAACCTTTCTATTGAAGGCTCTTGTGATCTAATTTTAGTCAACTTCTAAATGGTGAAAATTGTGTATCATTTTCTCATATAGCTTCTCCAACTCGTCATACCATTTTTGGATTTCTCATCTATTGATAGTTGATGAAAAACGACAATGCAATGTGATGGAAATTGAACGCCGATGGGAAAAAAATTTGTACTGTATAATAATGAATATGGGGTTGCTTGGGTGGCAGTGTGGGTTTTGGTCCAGTAAGGCCATAAAGAATGAATGAGATTTTTTGGAATGGATTTATTATCCTTGTCCAACATCATTAGGAGTATATTGGAAAAATTCTTTTTGAAAGCCTTTATCCGCCCGTTGACCACTGCATGGTAGCAGGATGAATGGTTGGCTTTGATTCCATACTCCTGGTATAACTTATCCAACTTAGCAAAGTATAAGTTTGTGCAATTTTCCATCAAGATTGTTTAAGGGACACCAAATCTAGTAATGATGTTGTCTTTCAAAAATCTAAAAATTATTTTTTCGCTAAACTCTTTAAGGGTTGTTTCTTCAACCCATTTGGAGAATAATTCAGTTGTTGTGAGAATGAACATGAATTGAAAGGATATGGAGGGAGGATATAGTCCCATAACATCCATCCCACATATGGAAAATGGATAAGATTACTTAGTTTTGTGAAGTAGCTCTGGGGGTTGGTCAATAAAATCTTCCTAAACTTTGTAGGAATGGAATTTTGTGGTGAATGTCGCATAATCCTGTATCATGGTGGGTCAATAGTATCCAAGCCTTCATATTTTAGGGGAGGGATTGGTTGCTTATTTGTGAGCTCCACAAGCTCTTGCGTGCACTTATATCATGATGAAAACAGTCTATTCTCCCTCGATGCACCTTTGAAGGACCCCGTCAAGGCCACGTTTGTAGAGAACCCTTTATTGATTTGCGCCATTTTACAAGACCAAATTGACTGCCTGCTTCAAGATTCATTCTCTTCCAGCCCTATCTAGTTAGAGTTCCCCCGCTGGATGTAATTTTAAATTGGACTCATCCAACTGGTGGTGTCACCATAAGGCTCAAAAATGTGAATGGTCTTACCAATTTTCACTATATTGTTCTGAATGAACATCAAGACCATCCAATTGTGGGAAATGATGATGATTGTTTCATCCTGGTTTGGATCATCCAGGGTCGTAGCTGTATTTTTCAATGCATCGGCTTGATCATTTTATAACCCAGAGACATAAGTCAGCATTGGTTCTAATGGTAATTCTACAATCATCTCTCAAACCTCCGTCATCAAGGGGCCAATACCTCCTTTTTAATGGAATAGTAACCATTAACATGCTTGATGACCATCTCTTAATCACCTTTTATCTAAAGGAATTAATCTCATGCATGGAGTTCCAACTCTAAGCCTACAATTAGGTCCTAGTATTCTACTTCATTATTTTTTCACCCTTCTAAAGTAGGAAAGAGTAAGGAAGGACAGTATTTCATAGGTATATGAGTATAAATCCCATCCCTAGTTTTTTATCGTGGGATCCTGAATCATTTTTTCTGTTGGAATTTTGGAGGCATCATCGAAGTAAGTTTCTCATGTCTGTGGGACTTCTTGGATGAAGAATACTTATTCAACTAGAATTTTAGTATCCAATGGATTCATTTTTTAGGGGTGATCCATACGAAAATCTACTAAATCCTGACTTTTAATGGATTTATGGGGCACGTATCTTATGCCAAACTGTTTTAGGATGACTTCCCACTATGATTTTCATCTATTTATCATGGGATCACTATGGATATTCTTGAGCGGGTTGTAGTCGGAGACCAAATGGAACTCGTGGTGCTACAAGTAATTAATAAATTTCTGAAACATAAATATTAGGCATGGTAGTTCTTTTTTATTATTGAATATCAATTCTCAACATCAAAAATTTTTCGGTTGAGGTAATAGAGACCATTCACGCTATCAGGATCATTCTTCTGCATGAGGAAAGTGCCTAATGACCATTCCATGGTGGTAATGTATAAAATGGGTGGTCACCCCTCAACTATCATCATCAGCACTGGTGGGATTAGAATATATTTTTTAGATCATTTAATTCTTCTTTACAATCATTATCCCACTCATATGTGACCCCTTTCTTCATTAACCTGGTGAAAGGAAAACACTACCCTACTAGGTTAGCTATGATGTGTTGAATGTAGTATAGGTTCCCCTAGAGACCCCTTAGCTCAGTGAGGTTGTAAGGTATAGATAGTCCAAAGATGGATTTCGTTTTCTCTTGGTCGACATTGATGTCATGATGTCATACGAAGAAGAAGAGGAATTTCCATGAGCTAACACTGAAATCACACTTTAAGAGATTCATCTTTAAATTGAGCTGTCACAGTTTTTTAAAGATAGTTCCAAGATCTATTAAGTTATTTGAGCACTGTCATAATTTAACCATCAAATCATCGATGTAGAACTCGATGAATTTTCCCAGGAAGGGCTTAAAAATTCGATGCATGATATGATGATATGTATCACCGATATTTTTTAGACCAAAGTGAATAAGCTTATAGAGGAACACTCTTTGGGGTCCCTGAATGTAGTGGATTCTCCAACTCCATAAGCCATTCAGATCTGGTTGAATCCATAATAACCATCCATGAAAGAGAGGGCCTCATATCTGGAAATTGCATCGATCAATAATTCTATGATCGGGACAGGGAAATCAGCTTTCGGGTAGTGCTAATTAGGGTACCAAAAGTCAATATAGACTCTAATCATTTCATTCATCTTTTTGATAGAGACTATGTTTTACATACATATCGGATATTGGACTTCCCGAATGAAGTTATCCTTGATCAATTTGTTAAA
The DNA here is from genome assembly GCA_963277665.1 of Viscum album. Classification (NCBI taxonomy): domain Eukaryota; kingdom Viridiplantae; phylum Streptophyta; class Magnoliopsida; order Santalales; family Viscaceae; genus Viscum; species Viscum album. The sequence goes on from OY728128.1 coordinate 847,188,428, forward strand.
TTTAGCCTCAATTTTGGAAGCATGTTTTTGTGGGTCCTTCTTTTACACTTCTTATTGCCATGATGGTCTTCTAGCAGACCCAGATAATGAGTGGCAATCTCAGGATTGAGGCCTGTAATTTTTGTGTCATTCCATGAAAACATGTCTCGATTCTTCTTTAGGAAGGAGGTATAAGCCTCTTGCTCCTTGAAAGGCATAGAAGCCGAATCAGAGTGGGTCTTGGGTCATCCTCAGTGAATAGGATTATCTCCCTGACTTCATCAATTGTGGTGGAGAAACCTTCTTCGAATGCAGGAGGGGAATCATTGAGGTCCTACTCTTCTTCTTCTTCTTCGTCTTCCTCTTTTTCCCATTCCTCTTCTGATGGAGAGGAGATTCTTGAGATGAAATTTCCTGCATTGGGAGATAAATTTATGCTTTGATTTATGGAAACCTAAATAGCTCCTTTTTCACTGACAGAAGGTGGGTAATTCCCTAAAAGAGATGAATTTTTCTTGATTTATTTTAGTGATAGGACATCACCTTCCTCCTTATGTAAGGTGGGAACTATGTGGGGTCCCAATAATGGGGTTAGTGTACCTTTTTTTGGGCCTTCCCTATCATCATAGGGCCCAGCATGATTTCTAATGTCTTTGTACCTGGGGGCCACAACAGAAATCATGTAGACAACTGAGTCCGTATCTAAACATGAACTTATGCACTTAACCTGGTTGATAGGTAATACGTGATCTTCCCCAAGTTAGTTGAGGGGATCAGGGCGAGCCACTTCCAATCCATTTTTTGTGGTAATCCAATCAACATTATCAAAAAAATGACTTCTATTTTGGTTTATATAACCCTACATCGATGTAATGCAACTCACATGATTTAAATGTGGATTTATTGATGTGACATGTCCCATTTTATCCATTAGTACAATATTAGATGCACTGATGATATGATGAGGGAATCACTGTGTAATGATGCATCTAGGGCCTCCCTAAAAAGATGTCTAAGGTTGTACTTTTCCGTACTACCAGAACCTCATAATTAGGCATGAGGTCACCAATACAAGTTTTATGCCTGATTCTTCCCAATAGCTTCTGCTCAATTTTTTCATATCCTACCAGAGTTTTGGTGTAGGGTGTTAGACTGTCGTCATCATAGACTAAACAATGAAGTGTTCACAGCGGGAGGAGTTTGACTCTAGAGCCATTGTTGATAAAAATTATCAAAACATCAATGTATTTTATAATTACAAGCACATATAAGGGTTTGTTGTGCCGTTTCATGATGGAGAATTCATCCTGATCTGTGAAGGAAACGATGATGTGGAATTCTACCAGATTGGTCTCTATTTGATAGACTTCAGTCACTTCTACTTTATCCATGAATTCTTGGGGACTTAGTAAGGCTTCGATGAGTGCCTCCCTATGGTCTACAGACAGACATAAGGAATCCAGGGTAGATGTCATATCTTTTTCTGAGTCTAGATACATCATAATATCATTTTTATACTCTAAAGTTCGGTTCTTCTTAGCTTAGGGATGCTCTTTGATGGGAACATTAGGATCTTGATATTTGGATGTATATGGTCCAGCCTCTATGATAGGAGTTTATGGTTCTAGTGTACTTTCTGATTTTGGCCAAAGTAGTCTGCCTATAAACCCTGGGTGATTGGACATCTGTTCTTCCTCTAATTGATACTCCAAAATGACTGGGCTCCGATTTTTTCTGCTGGAGGAGGAGAAACACTTCGGTTCCTATTGTGTCTACTGGAGTGTTCTTCTATGAGTTTCCTCAACATTAATAGTTTGAGTCAAGTTGTAGCCCAGAATTTGACTCCTACCACAATCATGCCTTCTAGAAAACAGTCATCCTCTGTGGCCTCATCCACCGGCTCTCCAGTTGGACATGGGTAATTTTGGTTTGGGGGCATAGTCTCCATCAATGAAGGGGTACATCAAGTTAATGGAATTAATAAAACCAAAGATCAGTTCTGATCTGATAGTGCCTATGTCGGACTTTCTTCTTCTGATGGTGTCATTTGGCTAGGTGGTGCCCGTTGTCCTATTTGGTAGGGTGGTGCATGTTCTCCCATTTGGCAGGGTAGCACCCGTTCTCTTAATTTTTCTTTCATGAAGTCCAAATGTGTCTGTAATGGATTCATCATTGGTTTCAGATCATCTTCTTGCTCATTATTTCTACCCTTCTAGCCCTCAGAGGGCTGTGGGGATGAGGATGATGGTTGTGATGAATTAGGAGCCATTTGGGGCACAGTTGGTTGCTTCAGCTGCACCTGGAGGATGCCTTGAGCTCAGTTGACTATTTTCTAAGTCATCCAATTGTCAATTTTTTTCTTATTTTTTCTGGTGAATTTTTCCATTCCTCTTCCTTTTTCAGTTCCAAGGTGGAAATATACACAACTTATGCTGCTTTTGGACCCAACATGACTCTCCCGTAATTCACCATATTTTGTAGGAGATCGTTAAAGATAAATCACTCTGATATTGTTTTACCTAGTATCCAGTGATAGGGAAAATAATTTTGATAGTCGTCGAGACCCACTTCGTCGGCTCTCTTTGGCTCAGGTGTCCAGAGTAAGTTGCAATTTATAGTGTCTATGAAGTACACCCAGACTTGTTCATCTCATAACAAGTTGAATTTATTTATTCTTTCCTAAACTAGATTTATTTTATCTCCCCTTCACTCATACTACTGATTTGGGGTGGTTGTTTTCATCCAGGGGGTCCTGCATGGTTTGGTGTAGGCCTCACAACTGGAACTGGTGCTAGGGGTGGCTCGAACGTGAGAGAATCCACTTCAGCTTTGCCCATTATTTTCCATGGGGATGAAAGGTCCACCTGGGAATTGAGATAGTTCCACTATAAGAAGTATTATATCCTTTGGGAAATTGAGGATAAATCTCATAACCCACTTGTGTACTTTATTAGGATGGTTGGTATCTGTAGTTCATCATGGAGATTAAAGATGCACATCGGGAGAATTTCATCTTGGGAGAGTGGCTGTTTCAAGGAGTAATTTAGGCCTTTACATTTGGAAATGAATTTAGAAACACTTTCATTCTCTCACTTCTTGTGGCTCATGAGATCACTGACCATTGTCGTAGGAAATGTACAACTAAACCAGATGAGAAATTTTCACCGGAGGTCCTCCAAGCATGTGATTGAGTTATATGGAAAGCTAGTATAACATATGAAGGATGAACTCTATATGGTTCATAAAAAGAATATGAGTTCCACTAATTCTTGTAGCTCCAAGGTTTCCATCATTGGGTCACAGTAAGAGGCATAGTTCATTAGATGTTGTTATGTATCCCCCGAACCATTGAACATTTGGAATACGGGGTTCCAAAAATTTGGCGGCGGCCAAACATTTATCATCCAATCAGGTTAGGGTTTCTACTCTAGTTATATTAGAGTGTGCCACCCTTCTATGTATTATAGTTGAGATATTAGTTGCTCGATGTAATTCAAGAGGCCTTGATTCAAATCCTACCAGACTTGAGCTTGGGTTGGTGTAGTAGGGGAAAAAATTTGATTTGCGCACAAATCTAGAATTTAGGGTGGATACCCAACTGGGGGTATCCTTTGCAGTTTTGCCGAAATATATTCTGGGTGATTTCCCAATTGAGCTAATCTTGATGTCCTTCCAAGGCCGGATTCAATTAGACTAATGGTCCTAATGCTGGATTGGATAGGCCTCTGAGATTAGTTTCATTTACCAGGATGAGCGCCTATGGTAGGGGTATCGATTTTGGGAGCACCTATTGACATTCCACTTGAGGAATGCATCTGGAAAGATATCTCACTCAACACCGCTAGGTATTAATTTTCCTGATCTCTTTCATTTCATCCTCCTTCGTAGTGAATCTTCCCTCAATTGTGATGGATATATTCTCCAGGTGAGGAGGTGGTGGTTCATAGATGACCTAGGATTTTTTCTTCTTCTTGTTGAGGATTTGTGTGGGAGTAAATGGAAAATTAAATGGAGGGCACCCAAATTTTGGAAAACTCATTGGTTTCTAGTGTGAAAACCGTCTAGATCGGTGTGGGATGTCTCCAGGAAGAAACCTTATTCTCTTGAATCCTCCAAATTTATATCATTTCTTGTGAGGTTAATGGGGCTAAAGTTCACCATGTTAACTGATGGATACTGCATTGTGGGTGGTATACCTGATTCTTAACGGTAGGAAATCTTTCTACATCCATCGGAGGACTTTCTCCTTCCATTATGTGGTATTATTTGACTTTGTTGGCGAAAATTGACCTGAAGGGAGCCCTAATGTGATGTCACAATGTTCCTTCGTCTCATAGGGTATGAACCAACATATGGGGTTGAACAGGTGACCTCTCTTCTTGTCATTCTTCCCAAATAGGAGAAGATAGACCTCCACTACGTCGGAACTTGAGGTAAAAAATCCCTTACCACTATGGGATAGGGTTTCTCCCATTCTTCCATTGATGCACTATGGACTAGATGTTTTGTCCTTATGAGGGAATTTTCAGTTAAAAATTCCACCAAACTTGTGGGATGGGTCTATTCCCATATTCAGGCGGTAGCCACTGCTATAGCCTCCTTTTTGATTTCGCACACCCCGCACATTGTGGACTGAGTATGGTGCGGGATTTTTATGGGATTGATTTGATTTATAAGACATGAGCACTGCTTTCTAGTTGTCTTCCCTTAGTCTGAAAGCCTACTGGATATTCTCGGTTGCCTGGCATAGGAGCTTCTCGATGGCTTGATCGCATCGGTCCTGATGCTTTTGAGACTTACTCATGGCTGATTCTTGTTAAGTGTTCTATTTTTCTTGAGTAGGTATTTCTATTGATTTATTCCTTTGGGTAATGAAATTGCAAGATTTCATTTCCAAAGTGGTCTACTGGCTGGGACGTGGGGTGTAGTGTAGAGTTCCATGTTCTCCCCATCCACGAATATGAACTCCAGATGGGGCCTCACTGATAAGGCAACAAAACATGTGCATCTCATGGAGGTAGGCCGGTTAAAGGTTTTTCATTAGCCTTTCTAATAGTGTCTATTGGGCAGATGGGAGGCCTTCTAGGTCAATTAGATAGTGAAGCTATACTAATATGTTTACATGGTCTACATACCATTCATAGGGAAAGAAATTTTTATTGAGCTGGTGGAGAGTAATCCATGTATTAAGGAAAATGTTATGCATACATACCTCATACAACTCCCTTGGTATGTCGAAGTGAAAAGGGTTCATGGGACAATACATCACTGATATATTATCCTTAGCTATTTTTCTTCTCAGGAGAAACATTTCATGATGTTGTTCCTCCGAGGACTCTTCTACATTATATGATCAGCTTGACTTCTTCTTCATAATTTTGTTCTAAGCATCTTAGATGGTATGAGCCTCATCGATATGTGAGTTGCACGTGGGTGGATCTGAAGATTGGCATTGCCCTAAAATTACAAATGGTTGATAATTTGTATCCCTCATCATATATAGAGTTTATGACTTCTATGAGTCCATCTTTCTAAGTGCCTCGACGTAAAAGGGATTTCTCACATTTTTTCCAGTAAGGGGAGGACCTTCTTGACAGCATGAATTTGGATTGAGGGGAGGACCTTTGTAATCAGTGCTACAATGGTGAGGGATACCATTGGAACTTAATACCTAACTATGGGGAGTTTCCTTACAGTGTATACCCTGGGAAGGACCTTCAGGGCGGGATACAGGTAGGGTAGGACCTTCTTGTTGCTTGATGTCACTTAGGGGAGGGCCTTCTCGATGACTGGTATGATGGAGAGGACTACTATCATAGCTTTATATCTGGATTCATGGAGAATTTCTATAGTGTAGAACATGTGTAGGGCCTTCAAGATGTACTGAAATGATGGGAGAACCTTCTCTTTTCATGATGTTTCTATGGGTAGGTCCTTCATAGAAACTACCATTGAGGTGAGGGCCTTCACAATTGGTTTCATCATGGCAAGGATTACCATCATGGATATAGAGAGAAGCATATCTGCAGCATATACCCTAGGAAGGACTATCAGTGTGAATGACACCAAAGATAGGACCTTATTTCTATTTGATCTTCTTGTCAAGGGGAGGGTTACCCTGACATGCATCAGGTGATAGGATCTTGTGATCAATCATTCCTAGCCCAATGAGGTAGCCCCCGTAGTTGATTTGGGGAGGACCTTCAGATCTATTTGTAGACACATTACAGGGAGTTCCTTTGCAACTTCTACTGCCACTTCCATAATTTGGTAATGGACTAATAGGGTCTTGAGCCTTCATTGATATATGCTCAAGGACACCAAGATCTTCAGCTTCCAACAAAGTTGGATCATGTTTTTAATCTTCATTTTTCAGTTTTTTTGGGAGAATTTCATTTTTGGATGCTCTCTCATAGGTAATTGGGGTCATCTGATGTTGGTGATGGCCTTCATATATGGGTCCCTATATTGTTAGTTCCGATAATTTTTCATGGATACACTGACAGAAATCTTGAGTTTTGGAAGGGATATATGCCTACCCTAAAGTGAACATAATGATGGATGGGTTTCCCCCAGTTGGAACATCTATTTGTTCTCGATTTGGTTGTCTCTGTATCACAGGATATTGTGGTCAACCCTCTTAGACTAGAGAAGGATTGTATAACTTCTCTGGAGTGACTAACCCTTTTTGAGAGTAAGTTATTTTATTCGAGGAAACTGTGTTGTGGGTCTGGTTCCTTGTCTTTACTGCCAATGCAATGATTTCATGGATTGTTTGGAGGATATGGTATAGAATTGAAATTTGATCTTTCATAATTTCCATGATGTGCTGAGATACATCTTTGGATGGAATGGGTATGATGGCTCATTCTGGTGTCGAAGTAGGATATTTTTCTTTCTCTCGTCCTCTATAGGTTTTCAGTAGATACTAGTAGTTATCCTATGTCGAGACTGATGAATGAGTATGCCGCTAGTTTTCTTCTATGATTTCCACCTTATTTGACTGGTGGGATTCCTATTAATGAGAAAAAAATTCATCTTCTCTCGTTCCACATTATTTGTCTCATAGGCATTGTAATAATTTGTAGAAATTTGACCCTACTCGTATTTTTTCCACCCTATTTGGATGGAGGACTTGGTATGAATTAGAACGTATTTGTGCCTTCCTATAACCGGTTTCCATATTATATAGATGACAGGATTCTTTTGAATCTACAGATGTACGCATCTGCCTGTAATTTATCGCTCTGTCTACACGGCGGGACCAACGAGCACTGGCAGGATTGTGTGTGTGCTCGTATTATGACAACCTATTTCTATGGTGGGATTGAGTGGAGGGGGAATAGTTGTATATATTCCCATTAAATTCCTCTTCATTTAAATTGTGAAGTTCCTCATCATGAATTATAGTGATAGCCTGTTCCTGGTTATATGTATGCACCGTCGGCGGGTGGCCTGCGGGGCCCAAGAACATTAGACTTCGGCAAGTTCCCTCAGTATAAGATCCTCTTCATTGTAACACCCCAGGTAAATAAAGAATAGACATTTTCATATTTATCCATATTTGTGAATAAAATATTAATATGACTTTAAAGGGGATGCAATGCTCGATGGCGTACCCAACACGCAACAACGAGTTTCTTGGGAATCTTATGTTGCACTCTAATAATAAAATAATATTATTTTCAATAGTAGTTAACATGTAGCCGTTGTATTGGCGGGAATGGATACAAATAACTAAAATATGATTATATATGTTTTTTTAATGTTTTTTACATTTATCCAATAAAAGCTAAAGGCTTAAAATACGGAAAGAAATCAATTCTAGGCTTTTATACCCTAATTTTCACTAAAGGTTCACTTATCACCTTTTGATGGCGAACTGTCATTAAATATAGTTTTGATCACTCTTATACATTATTTTTGACCAAATAAAACTATTCTTTAGAATTTGGACATCAAAATTTACTTTGTGTAAATTTTTGGTATCTTTCTGATAAAGTTCATTTTTTTAATGAATAGTGTAAAATGTTGTATTTTAATTCAAAACCTATTTTTAATATAATTAATTTATATGATTATATTATCTTTTGAATTGGTTTTAAAGTGAAATTAGAATATATTTTTACCATTTAATCCAATGGTGGTCATTTGAATTAATTTCACTTTGAAATTAGACTTAAACTGGTGTCAATCTTATGATACTTATTGTTTTATAAAAACACGCTCTTTGCTCTGACAGCGGGAATTAATTATTAAATTAATTAATTTGACTTATATGTTTTGAATTTTGTAAATTAGAATTCATTTTTGAATTCGGAATATCAAAAATAGCTTAGGGTTAATTTTTGGTAATTTTCTGAAAAACTTCAATTTTTGATGAATAGTGAAACCACTAAGTGGTAATTATAAAAGCTGATTTTTCGTTTAAATGAAATTTTACCACTTATGTGTTTTGAATTTCAAAAATCCGACATACATGGTTGTCATTAAGAAGTAAAATGTGGTTCAATGGGATAAAAATAATTTTTTGGTGAATAGTAACTTATTATGTTTTTAATCGCGTTTAGTGGTAATTAGTGTAGTTTAAGGTAAAAATAATGCTTTAATAAAATTAAATGAACTTGACACATGTCCCAACCTCATTGGTTGTGTCATGGCCGACCATGAAAAGCCATGGGTCAACTTGGGGACCCCATGGATCCACTTTTGTTGGGAAATGGCATACATTACTTTTTATTTAATGTTAAAGTGAAAATGACACAAGCATAATATGTTTTACGAAAACAATTTTTAAGTGGGGTTATACAAGTCAAAATTTTGATTATAAATAGTCATTGTAAAGCTAAAAGGATTTCCTACATCATAGTAATTGTTTTATAATTTTTAGACATTAAATAAATTAAATTATTTATGACATCATAATGATGCCGTGATGACATCATTATTTAACGATTAAAATAAAATGGAAAGATAATGTAATATCTATGAACTACACATGTCCAAAACCAATTGTATGAGTGGATTTCGATGCCTTATCACCTTATCCAAGAATTATATCAATGTGGGACCTTTTGAAACCGAAACACATTTTCAAATAAAGTAATATTTCTTACATTCCAAAAGTGCCCCTCCTCTCCTCTTATAAAAGGCCCCCACCTCTACCTCTTTTCCCACACTCCTCAAGCCTTTGGCTCGGCCAACCCCTGCCCATTTACTCTCCCCACATACCTCTACTCATCCTAGAGGATTCCCTTTGGTCATAATCCTTTCAAAGGAATCCTTTAGGCTCAAATCAAAAGGGGTTACACTTTTAAAGGTAATTCATTCTCTCATGTTCATTTGTTTTATTTTGCTTCTCCAACCCCCTAAACTCTTTTTATTTATTTCTTTTGTAACAACACCAGTATCTTAAATATACTAGGATGTTGTTATAATATTTATTTGAGCTACACTCACACACAACTACATCAAATGGTTAAAGAACATACGGTTTCTGTGGATGGCGAAATTCTGTCTCCCGAAACGATGATTGTTCAATACACATTTAAAACCTTCAAAGGTGGCCATTATGATGTCACTATTTTTATATATGATATATTATATGTTTATGTTTTCCTTAAGCTTCTGTTTTTTTCATTTTGGTCATACCTTTATGGTTTCCATTATGGGTAAACGCGATATCTTCATTTAAGGAAGTGCGGACTACCGCACCCTCAAAGTGATTTGATTCGTTAAATACCATATGTGGGACGTATAAAGGATGTAACTATGATATTATATATGATATTATACTGGAATTATAATATACCTTTATATAATTATTATTCAATTCTATAAAATACGAAATAGAAATGAAAGTAGCGTTCATGCGTACGTACGGCTTACCGTCTCCATGAACGGTGCATTTCATTTCTTACCTCTAAATGATTATATAATGTTATAAATGCAGGCATGTACTGGATATATATGACATATATTATATCTGAATCATGAATACAATTCTGGATATAATAAACATTTGACCACATGAACAACATGTAATTGTAAGAAGTCCACTTTCGACTTAAGAACCAAATATCGGCAAAACAAATATTATTAACTTAAATGATTACATAATGTTTATGACATGGTAATAAGTGATATAAAAGGAATAATGAACTTGAAAAATTTTCTTAAGGAAGTAGAAATTAACTCTAGTTTATTATTCAGGAGATTAAAGAACGATCGAGTCAAGTCGGACCCGAGGTAAGGGATCCTACAACTCTCTTTGTTTTTAAGTACATTCTTTTATGTAATTTTTTTAAGCTCATCTTTCTTATGATTGGGATGTTATTTTATATTACTCCTACTGTAATTTTTATGTTCATGTGATGAGAGACCCTATTCTCTCTCATCAATCCTTTTGGAAGTTTTATGTGGCGTCGTTAGGCTGCCGAGTTTTCGTAAGGGATTTTTCATCTCACTTTTATCCCTGTGAGATTTATGCTACATTTGCCACAATTTCCTTTGAGTGGTGTATGTACTGCCCATTATTCTACTCTTTGTGTAATATACTTTCGTTTATGAGTATTTACATCAATGATTTATTTCCCTTCTTTCATGGGGTGTATGTTTTGAAAGATACCCAAGTCGGTAAGGGAACCTTTCACCCTCCTCTTTTTAAAAGACTTCTTTTATTGGGTCTTTTAATTTACATATTGTTATGTTGGGATATGTTCTCATATATCCTTAATGATGTAAATTTTGTGTCCAAGTGATGAGATACTCTTTTTATCTCTCATCAACTCATTTTGATGTGACGCCGTTAGGCTGTCAAGGGAACTTCTTAACCCAATTTCGATTTCTTTGGGTTCAACATGTAGTCATTGAATATGTCATCCATTTAATATGTGTGAATGAACTTTTATTGTTTTACACTTAATATCCACTTATATTGGGTGTATTTATATTTTTCACACATATTTTGAGATTGGTTTGTCCTTAATTTAAGGATACCTTCTTTATAAGGGATTTCATCACATTTGACATTTCTGTTGAGGGTTCATTGTTGTTATGCACCAATTCACTCTTATATGGTGTATATACTGTCCTTTGGAGTATTATATCATGAATCCTTTTATTCTCATGATATTATAAAGTTCTGACTAAAATGTTATATTGTGATTGAAATGTGGAAATGTTATGTTTCCTTTATTCATGTTTTATGTGATACTATTATGTTATGGTTCTTGGGCATTGTTATGAAGAACGGGTGGTTCCGTGATAAACTAAGGGCGGGTGAGCCCGATATAGCTCTCCAATTCATTGGGTAACGCGAAGGAGTGAAACGTTAAGGTTTCTCCGAAGAGATTTTAGGGAATATACTGTGATGGGTATTCCAAACGTAACCAAGAGGGTTACTCCCTACGTAAGAATGTTATGAATGCCTCAAGTTACCTTTATGTCTTATGATTTCTATGATTTATTCATGATTTTATGAGGTAGGTTAAAGTGCCTATGTTTTATGGGTAAATTATGATTTCATTCTTTTGTATATATGAACTCATGTTTCTTTTCCATATTTTTATATCCCTTACTGAGCTTTTTATGCTCATCCCAAGTTTTTGAAATGTTTTTCAGGTCAAGGGAAAGGTACATGATAAGATGATAGAGTCAAGGATGTGTTAATAAAGAATCCATGTTTTATTTTCAATATGTTTCTGTTGATGGGAAGAATTAATACGGTCTTTTATGTAACCACTTTGTTTAAATGTGGAATGTAATGCAAGTTTCATGATCTAATTCTCTAAAACTCTAAACCTGAAAAGATCCTCAATGTGTAATCTTGTAATAACTCAAGATTAAGTATGGTTTAAGGCTGGGTCCTTATAGTTGGTATCAGAGGTCGGTTTAGATAACTTTAGAGGTTAGGGTATTCTCTAAGCACAAGTGACATTACCATAATGGTTAGGATTTCAGAAAGAGTACTAGTTTTAGATAAAGTGAATGAGAAAGTGTATATTAGTTTTTATCTTACTCATTAGTACATGATGGTTATGTTGATATACTCACACTGACCTTTTTGGTTTTAGTAAATGGCTGGATCTAGCTAGCACCAATGTGACAATGGGTTTGAAGGAAATTGTGGTGGTTCTCTGATTAAGAGACTGGATGAGATGGGGGATTCAATGAGGAATCTCATGGTTGTTCTAAACCAACTATCAAGGAGTCATGATCAACCACTTAAACCTTGGTGAGTTCTCTAATGCATCATGTACGAGATGGCCAACTTGATGTGGAAATTCAGGTAATAATTATTAAGGTAACCATTAGGGTTTATATGATCCTTACTTTTGAGGTAATTATGGGTTATTATATGTTATGATGGAAAATTAAAGGCATGAGATAAACTTGAGGTTAAAATATGTTATGATCATCTTTGAAGATTTTATCTCATTTCGGGGATTGTTTTAAGAATTATATAGTTTTGGAAAAAGGACAACACGCAGACTGTGTGACATCCCGTCGCGTCGGATAAAGCTGCGGGAATCGATCCCACAACCAAAGTGTGACTGGTATTTATCACCTACCACTGGACTACGTGAAGTCCCTGGTTAGTTTGACTGATTCTTTTTGGTTATATGATTTTATGAATTAAGTGTAAGTTGATTTTGGGTTATTTATGAAAATGATTAACCTATCATGGAGGATATGTGATTAGGTTAATTACCTTTCAATACGAGACTTTAGGAGCAACTGATGTTGTTTGGAGATAAATGTTATGATTTAACTTGGAAGACTATGTGACTAAATCCTTCAAATATTTGGGTTTCAATCTTAGATTGGTTTACTTTGAAGAATTTTATGGACAAATTGTTTATCGGATGGTCCTCGTTGAACTTTGGGTTTTGTTGGAAAAAATTTGGAGATTAAGCATGGATTTTCTTTTTAATGGGTTATCCTTTTCGGGATTATCTGACCTTGTACTAAACTTTTTGGTTTTGGTTCTGGTTAAAGCCTAAAGACATAGGATTTACATAGTTCTCTTTTGTGGATTAGGTGATTCTCTAGAAGTTGATTATAGTACTCTTAGTGCGAACAAGTCTCCCTAAATACTCGTCTTTTGGAAAAAAAATATGAGTTTGATTAAGGAATCTAGTAAAAGTTGAAATTCAACATGATAAGTGATTATGTTTCCTTATGAATAAATTCATCAATAAAAAGTAACTTAAAACAAAAATGTTGTCTATTAACTTTTCCTACTGGGGAATCGAATACCGTTTAACCCATCACAAGTTTGTGATTTTCTCGTGGTTAACTTTCTCCTAAACGTGTTTTCTATCACTCTCCATCAGAACATGACCCTTTGTTTTTTCCTCCATGTCCATATTTTCATACTTGGAATCCTATTATGGGTTAACTCGGGTGACCTCTGTGCTTATCTTTCTTTATTTTAAAGTGGTTTTTTTACCGACTCTTCTTCCGATGCGGGACTCTCAAGGATGTTTCCAAGCACAATTTTAAAATTGCGAGGACGCAATTCCCAAAAGGGGGGAAGGATGTAACACCCCAGGTAAATAAAGAATAGACATTTTCATATTTATCCATATTTGTGAATAAAATATTAATATGACTTTAAAGGGGATGCAATGCTCGATGGCGTACCCAACACGCAACAACGAGTTTCTTGGGAATCTTATGTTGCACTCTAATAATAAAATAATATTATTTTAAATAGTAGTTAACATGTAGCCGTTGTATTTGCGGGAATGGATAGAAATAACTAAAATATGATTATATATGTTTTTTAATGTTTTTTACATTTATCCAATAAAAGCTAAAGGCTTAAAATACGGAAAGAAATCAATTCTAGGCTTTTATACCCTAATTTTCACTAAAGGTTCACTTATCACCTTTTGATGGAGAACTGTCATTAAATATAGTTTCGATCACTCTTATACATTATTTTGGACCAAATAAAACTCTTCTTTAGAATTTGGACATCAAAATTTACTTTGTGTAAATTTTTGGTATCTTTCTGATAAAGTTCATTTTTTAATGAATAGTGTAAAATGTTGTATTTTAATTCAAAACCACTTTTTAATCTAATTTATTTATATGATTAGATTATCTTTTGAATTGGTTTTAAAGTGAACTTAGAATATATTTTTACCATTTAATCCAATGGTGGTCATTGGAATTAATTTCACTTTGAAATTAGACTTAAACTGGTGTCAATCTTTTGATACTTATTGTTTTATAAAAACACGCTCTTTGCTCTGACAGCGGGAATTAATTATTAAATTAATTAATGTGACATATATGTTTTGAATTTTGTAAAATAGACTTCATTTTTGAATTCGGAATATCAAAAATAGCTTAGGGTGAATTTTTGGTAATTTTCTGAAAAAACTTCAATTTTTGATGAATAGTGAAACCACTAAGTGGTAATTATAAAAGCTGATTTTTCGTTTAAATGAAATTTTACCACTTATGTGTTCTAAATTTCAAAAATCCGACATACATGGTTTTCATTAAGAAGTAAAATGTGGTTCAATGGGATAAAAATATTTTTTTGGTGAATAGTAACTTATTATGTTTTTAATCGCGTTTAGTGGTAATTAGTGTAGTTTAAGGTAAAAATAATGCTTTAATAAAATGAAATGAACTTGAAACATGTCCCAACCTCATTGGTTGTGTCATGGAAGACCATAAAAAGCCATGGGTCAACTTGGGGACCCCATGGATCCACTTTTGTTGGGAAATGACATAAATTACTTTTTATTTAATTTTAAAGTGAAAATGACACAAACATAATATTTTTTACGAAAACAATTTTTAAGTGGGGTTATACAAGTCCAAATTTTGATTATAAATAGTCATTGGAAATCTACAAAGATTTCCTACATCATAGTAATTTTTTTATAATTTTTAGATATTAAATAAATTAAATTATTTATGACATCATAATGATGCAGTGATGACATCATTATTTAACGATTAAAATAAAATGGAAAGATAATGTAAAATCTATGAACCACACATGTCCAAAACCAATTGGATGAGTGGATTTTGATTACTTATCACCTTATCCAAGAATTATATCAATGTGGGACCTTTTTAAACCGAAACACATTTTCAAATAAATTAATATTTCTTACTTTCCAAAAGTGCCCCTCCTCTCCTCTTATAAAAGGCCCTCACCTCTACCTCTTTTCCCACACTACTCAAGCCTTTTGATCGGCCAACCCCTGCCCATGTACTCTCCCCACATCCCTCTCCTCATCCTAGAGGATTCCCTTTGGTCAGAATCCTTTCAAAGGAAGCCTTTAGGCTCAAATCAAAAGGGGTTACACTTTTAAAGGTAATTCATTCTCTCATGTTCATTTGTTTTATTTTGCTTCTCCAACCCCCTAAACTCTTTTTATTTATTTCTTTTTTAAGAACACCAGTATCTTCAATATACTAGGATTTTGTTATAATATTTATTCGAGATACACTCCCACACAACTACATCAAATGGTTAAAGAACATACGGTTTCTGTGGATGGCGAAATTCTGCCTCCCGAAACGATGATTGTTCAATACACATTTAACACCTTAAAAGGTGGCCATTATGATGTCACTATTTTTATATATGATATATAATATGTTTATGTTTGCCTTAAGCTTCTGTTTTTTTCATTTTGGTCATTCCTTTATGGTTTCCATTATTGGTAAACGCGATATCTTCATTTAAGGAAGTGCGGACTACCGCCCCCTCAAAGTGATTTGATTCATTAAATACCATATGTGGGACGTATAAAGGATGTAACTATGATATTATATATGATATTATACTGGAATTATAATATACCTTTATATCATTATTATTCAATTCTATAAAATACGAAATAGAAATGAAAGTAGCGTTCATGCGTACGTACGGCTTACCGTCTCCATGAACGGTGCATTTCATTTCTTACCTCTAAATGATTATATAATGTTATAAATGCATGAATTTACTGGATATATATGACATATATTATATCTAAATCATGAATACAATTCTGGATATAATTAACATTTGACCACACGAACAACATGTAATTGTAAGAAGTCCACTTTCGACTTAAGAACCAAATATCGGCAAAACAAATATTATTAACTTAAATGATTACATAATGTTTATGACATGGTAATAAGTGATATAAAAGGAATAATGAACTTGAAAAATGTTCTTAAGGAAGTAGAAATTAACTCAAGTTTATTATTCAGGAGATTAAAGAACGATCGAGTCAAGTCGGACCCGAGGTAAGGGATCCTACAACTCTCTTTCTTTTTAAGTACATTCTTTTATGTAATTTCTTTTAAGCTCATCTTTCTTATGATTGGGATGTTATTTTATACTACTCCTACTGTAATTTTTATGTTCATGTGATGAGAGACCCTATTCTCTCTCATCAATCCTTTTGGAAGTTTTATGTGGCGCCGTTAGGCTGCTGAGTTTTCGTAAGAGATTTTTCATCTCACTTTTATCCTCGTGAGATTTATGCTACATTTTCCACAATTTCCTTTGAGTGGTGTATGTACTGCCCATTATTCTACTCTTTGTGTAATATACTTTCGTTTATGTGTATTTACATCAATGATTTATTTCCCTTCTTTCATGGGGTGTATGTTTTGAAAGATACCCAAGTCGGTAAGGGAACCTTTCACCCTCCTCTTTTTAAAAGACTTCTTTTATTGGGTATTTTAATTTACATATTGTTATGTTGGGATATGTTCTCATATATCCTTAATGATGTAAATTTTGTGTCCAAGTTATGAGATACTCTTTTTATCTCTCATCAACTCATTTTGATGTGACGCTGTTAGGCTGTCAAGGGAACTTCTTAACCCAATTTCGATTTCTTTGGGTTCAACATGTAGTCATTGAATATGTCATCCATTGAATATGTGTGAATGACCTTTTATTGTTTTACACTTAATATACACTTATATTGGGTGTATTTATATTTGTCACACATATTTTGAGATTGATTTGTCCTTAATTTAGGGATACCTTCTTTATAAGGGATTTCATCACATTTGACATTTCTGTTGAGGGTTCATTGTTGTTATGCACCAATTCACTCTTATATGGTGTATATACTGTCCTTTGGAGTATTATATCATGAATCCTTTTATTCTCATGATATTATAAAGTTATGACTAAAATGTTATATTGTGATTGAAATGTGGAAATGTTATGTTTCCTTTATTCATGTTTTATGTGATACTATTATGTTATGGTTCTTGGGCATTGTTATGAAGAACGGGTGGTTCTGTGATAAACTAAGGGCGGGTGAGCCCGATATATCTCTCCAATGCATTGGGTAACGCGAAGGGGTGAAACGTTAAGGTTTCTCCGAAGAGATTTTAGGGAATATACTGTGATGGGTATTCCAAACGTAACCAAGAGGGTTACTCCCTACGTAAGAATGTTATGAATGCCTCAAGTTACCTTTATGTCTTATGATTTCTATGATTTATTCATGATTTGATGAGGTAGGTTAAAGTGCCAATGTTTTATGGGTAAATTATGATTTCATTCTTATGTATATATGAACTCATGTTTCCTTTCCATATTTTTATATCCCTTACTGAGCTTTTTATGCTCATCCCAAGTTTTTGAAATGTTTTTCAGGTCAAGGGAAAGGTACATGATAAGATGATAGAGTCAAGGATGTTTTAAGAAAGAATCCATGTTTTATTTTCAATATGTTTCTGTTGATGGGAAGAATTAATACGGTCTTTTATGTAACCACTTTGTTTAAATGTGGAATGTAATGCAAGTTTCATGATCTAATTCTCTAAAACTCTAAACCTGAAAAGATCCTCAATGTGTAATATTGTAATAACTCAATATTAAGTAAGGTTTAAGGCTGGGGCCTTATATTCATAATGAGGATACCTGGTCATCTTGTGTTCTTGATGATGCTCTCTGGCAGGGATATATGAGTAGGACCCTTGTGTTGCTGGGATGAATTCATCAGCATTGACCTCACCTACCTCCTTAAGATTGGGTAGGTACTTGTTGTCACGCTCGGGAGAAAGGCACCTGAAATAGTACGAGATGGCCACTATGGCCGCCTTGTGCTGGAATGTTGGATGCGGATGAGGAGGCAACTGGAAAACTTTTAGAAACTGGAGGGCTTGTCTTGAGGCCTCCACTATAGGGAGAGTACCATTTTGGTGGTACTCTAGAATCAGCTTGTTGGATACCTAGTTTTGAAGAAGCTAGGTTGGTGAGGGGGTCCTCCTCTTTATTGGGGCCCTGATCGCCTGTGCGATCACTGTGGTATGTGTTTTCATTGGTAGTCGGGATATCATTTGGTTCGAAGGTTGCATTTTAGGAACCTATAATATATATATATATATATGTGACATATATAGACAACAAAACCTCTTCAATGTAGCATCCCTTGAACATATGCATATTTGAAGATTTCTAGTGGCCCCCTTCCCTTTTTTTGTGAGGCTAAGGGGATTTGGTTGGGTAGAATTTTTGCCATGGTTAATGATTCACATCAGTTCAAAAAATATATCACTCTGATGCAGTGTGTTTGCATGTTTGGGGAAAATGAATAAATGGTCTGATGGGTGACAAGCATTCATCCATTATTAGAGATACTTTCACATCATCATATTTGTTCTGACCTGATCTATGTTATTATCTTTTAGGGGTAATTGGGTTGAACACATGGGGATTGGGTAGTTTATCCCATTCATATTATGAAGGAGGTTCCACAGTCAAATGCACCCAGTGGATGATTTCATGGGGTTATGTATTTGTGTAACCAATCCTCATAGGATATGACTTCATTTAATGGTCTCCAACAAGTTTATTCATGGAGCTAGAAGCACCCAATAGCCCTTGTATCCATGATTCATGGACCAACCTTCCAAAGGCAGGTGCTGATTTGGCCAATGACACTTAAGGACTCCATTGGTCGAGGGGACGTGAAGCTAGGCTCATCTCACCCTTTTGGGGGGAATTATTACCTATTCCAAGACTCTCCTATAAATTTAAGTCTTGTTCATAGGGTTGTGAATATTTGGTTCATTCTTGAAGAGTGTACCCATGGGCTACCCCTGGTTTGTAGGATCATCATTGATATACATGGATTTGATGCTACAATTTTAGTGCTGACATAAGCAATAAAATAAGGTGATCTGGAGTTTATCATCATCTAGGAGAGAAGGAAGGTGGTTTGATGTTGGGATCGGGCTCGTAATATGGGATTCCAATGAATCCTAAGGAGATGAATCAGATCCCACATAGATCAGTGTGGTTTGGGGCATACAAATTAATGTTACCAATTTTAGGGGATATGATTGGGTGGCCCCTTTTAGAAGGGCACCCTTTTGTGCTCAGGCCTTCAATCAGGCATCCTATATATCTTGGTTTGAACAAGATTTAGAGTTCTCATAGTTTATGATTGATTAGTTTTTGGGATGTTGAAATCATCACATATCTCTAAGATCCCATGAGTCATGACTGATGTGAGAAATAAGAGGATTTGATAGATTCAACAAACCACACACCTTCTCTCTCACTGATGGGAGTGTCCATGACTACAACGGAAGAAGCCAATGAGATAGTGGGTGAGGGCATGGAGCATTGAACCCTTCAATGTGGAATAACATTGGAGGTCATGCGGCTTGGACCTCAGAAATTTATGGACATACCTCATTTGGAGTGCCCTAGAATTCACTTTAAGAAAGGCGAGTAATGTATCCTCTCATCAAAACAAGAAGAAATAATGATTCCTTCGACTGATCACCATTCCTCATTAAAAAGGAAAATTCAGTGATCACCCTTAATCCCTAGAATAGAGAGGTTCATGTCAGCATCCCAAGGTTGGAATCTTGGTTACCATGGAAATGTAGACTTACAAACATCCTGGGAGTCTGAACCATTTTGGGGACTACCTTCGTGACTCCTCTTACCATGAGTACGTAGACTCATAGGGGCGTGTCGATGCGCCCGATGATCTGATCATAGAGGTCTGGTGGAATTGGAGAAGGCTTTGTCCTGATACTGGTGGACTAATTAGAAGAGGATCTATAGAGGACTGGAGGGTAATGGAAGGGGGAAGAGGGAAGGAAACCCAAAGATGTCCCATTCTATGTATTTCTTTCTCATGTGGGATGGGGTGAGCTCCACATACCATAGTGTTTTTTGGGTAGAGGGGTCATCCATGTACCAAAGTAGTACACCGGCTTGGGTATGGTCCACCATGTACCAAAGCAGTACACTATACTGGATTTAGTCCTCCACGCCACTTCAGGTTCCATCTACGTACTAATGCAGTAAAATTCATAGGGTTCAATCCACATTGTGATGTGCTACGCAAAGCACCGTGTGGAAGTAGGGTCCTAGATCTTGTGGCTGCAAGGAATTTATGGTCTGAGATAACACCAATTAGGATCATGTTTTACCCATTAATATTGAGTTCCTTTTTTGTTAAGGTTAACAATTATTTATACCTTTAAAAATAAGACTCATGGTTTGCACTTCATCGATTATAAGAAACTGAAGTCAGAATCCTCTCTTAATTCTTTCTTCCAATCCCTATGGTCTCCTTCAAACATTCTTCGTACTTCCTCTTCTCAATTCCTCATATTCACCTTTCATAGAGACCTGGAAAAATCATATATATGGGAATGAGAAACCATTTTCAAATCCCATGAAGAGATATCTCAACCTGTAGAAGACTCGATCAAACATGGTTTGCAGAGGCTACAGTTCACGTTCAATGGTTCATGGAACCCTACCGATTTGCTTCTTCCACGAACTTCTGAGTTTTCTTGATGATATGTAGGTGTCCTTCATGTGCTTAATTCCACTAACACAGTGGTTCATAAATTCGTGGGTTCGCTGACCATTTCCCCACGGGCTAGCACCTCACAGGTCCTTCCACATATCAGTGATTTGTGATTCATGTACTTTGTGAACCCTTCTCGGTGATGGAAGACAAGTCACTTAAAAATCATGATAAAGTTTTTTTCTTCAAGTTTCTTATGAATTTTTCAATTCAATTTGCATCCATTTTCATTACTGGGCCTATAGGAATGACCGATTCCTTATGAAAAGTTCAAATGGGAGTATTTACTTCCCTTTTGTGAAGTTTTTAGGACCCTATAATGAGTCATAGGAATGTAGTTACATGTGTCAATAATCATGATCCATGATAACATAACATATTTCCATTCATTACTATAAGAAATTGGCATAATAATTAGCATATAAATCATATTATATGTTAAGTATAACCACTAAGACATTAATTTTATAATGGACCCAACCGACCACTTTCTCGTAACATAGAGGTCTTGGGTTAGCCCCCTGTATTCCTTAATATAGTGTACATAGGATAAAAAAAATATTTCAACATTATCACATGATATATAAACCATTACCCACTACATTGGGGGGGATATAACAGAACAACCCATCGTATAATAATACACGATATTGTTTGTTCCATGGTATTTTTGCAGATACACCTGAGGGGGGGGTTGAATCAGGTGTGGTTAATTCATTAACTATTAACCTAATATTCTTCTTAAAAATGAACCCCCCTTTTTATTTTGAACCACTATGACATTTTTGGATGAAAATTAATCTCTCATAGTTTAACCTCCTATAATTTTATATGCAATGAAGATACTAAAGGTAAAATAGCACATGTATTTTTACAAGGTTTGACCCACTACTAGAAATTTGTATATTTGTGACAAGGCATTTGTGATGGGGTCTTGTCGCAAAAATGTTATATGTGAAGGGACCTCGTCACAAATGCCCCATTGTAGAAAAGGGTGTCGAAAATATATTTTTTTATTATGGGATATCCAAAAAAACTATTTTTGATGGGTCTACGTCCCGTTGCAAATTGTTTTCCTGATGTTTTTTAAAAAACCCTATTTCCACGACATGTTGCAAATAACATTAAAAAAATTAAGAAAACTGTATTAAATATTATTAATAATTATAAAAATTATAATTTTATATAATAATAATAATAATACTAATACTAATATAATAATAATAATAATAAAATTTTAATATTGGTATTAGTAAAATAAAAAAATTATAAAACAATAAAATACAATTAATAATAATAATAATAATATTATAATAATAACAGTAATAATATATTATTATTATTATTAATGATAGAATAATATTAATATTAGTAAAATAATAAAAAATAATAAAATAATAAAAACCTCAATATTTGCAAAAATATAAAAAAATAAAAATAAAAAAAATAATAATAATAAAAATAATAAAATAATAACTAAAGTAAGAAAAAAATATATAAATAAATAAAAAATTTAATATTCACTATAATATAATAAATTCACTGGATAGAAATGTAAATAGTTAATATTAAAAAAAATTATATTCAAAAGTTTTACCATAAAAATAAATACATCATTAAGGGGGAGAGTCTTCTAGAGGAGTTGGAGGTGATGGTGGAGGGAACTTCATCCCTAAACCATGTGTCAGATGTCGCATGTACTCCATATTCTCATGGAATTGTATCTTCCATCGATTCATCTCCTCCTCCTACCACTATTGCTATCATTAGAGCTCTTTTTGTTGTTATTATTGCTTCCATTGATGCAACTCCTCCTACTCCCTACACACACTCTCTATAAGCTCACCTAGAACATGCAGTCTCTCCTGATACTATGAAGCCAATGATGATGACTCTCTACAATATCCTCTTGATATGGATGTCGACATTGCATCGGTACCATAATAACTCCCCGACATTAATCATGAGTCGATACCAACGACTCATCTTGAAGGAATACTGGGTTACCTGCATCCATGCTACTTCAACAAATTGGTAGGAAATGCTCTGATCATCGGTCTCGGCCTGACTCTTAGTCTCTATTTGAGATCTCTTAGCCTTATATGATTCATCCAATTGCAATTCAAAATTAATGTATTTAAAATATTATTTGGGGTTATTTTTAAAACTCAAAAATAAATTATACTAACCGCAATATGACACTATCGATCACCTATAATCTCTCCAGTGACTGGATCATTGCACATCTTTCTATAAAATCCAAACTCTATAATATCAGGTTGTTCGACATCCTATATGAATGTTAAATAAACCATTTACATTTTATGTTATATAAATTATTTTAAAAATGTACTTAACATATCTTCCATATGTGCACTGAATATACAACTACCAGATGATGTGTCACCTCTTATCTCCCCTGGCATCGTTGACCTACCAATGATCTCCTTTGAAAATGACCACCCAACCAGTGTGAACATAATCCATCCCAAACCGAAGATGAAATGTAATCAGGTCGGTGGGTGCAACAAGACTAATAAAACTCTATCACTCATGCTTTCATCATTACTTTCCTTCTCAAATTATGAAAACACTTATGGCAATGCTCAAGCATAAACCCCTACCAAGCCTTCTAGAAAGTGTCACACATTATCTCATCGATGGGATACCATATACCCAACAAAAATTTATAATATCAATTTATTAATTAAATAAATTTCAAAATAAATATTAGTTATTTAAACACCATCCATGATCGAACATGTGGTGTTGAACATCAATGAGAATCTGATCCCATGTGACCCATGCTTCAAAAAAATTATTCAAAAATATAGAATACCACAATCCAACAACTATATGAAAAAAAAATATGATAAAAATAAACAATAATAAAATGATTAATATACAAATAAATTAATGAAATCTAACTAAAATAAATAGGTAAACATACCTCCACATGTGTGGATTGAAGCCAATACGTGGACATCACTCGGGAATAGGTTCAAGAATCATCTATCGCATAAGACAAAACCCCCTTCGAGTACTCCCCAAACCACCAATAGCATGAGGGTCAGATAATCTAACATCCTGCTCGTCCAATGGTAGATCAGTCTCCATCAACTGATGAAAGAAACCTTCATCCATCAGAAACATAAAATTATTGTTGTTAGAAAATAGTTGAAAACAACTATTATATATAGATGTATATTATATATGATTATAACCATCATTTGACTATATCAATTTTCATCTTCATCCTAGTATTCCTATATAATGATGTTTATGTCTTTATATTACTCCTCAACATCATCAATTTCTATATGAGATTCAGTTTCACCATCTTTTGTCATTTCAAATTAATTTGTAACATCATTAACATCATTGTCACCAATGACCCTAAACTATGGGTTTCCAACATCTATATTCATGTATATTTGTGAAAAATATGGATTTGGATGATTTTATTGATAAAATTAAATTCCTTGCACATTAGAGGAACCAAATTCAATTTTAGTAAACTGATTTTCATGAGATTTAATTTTTATTATGCTCCACCAATCACTCAACTCTCTTGAAGTATCACAATAATTATCATAATACATTTGATGTGCCTTATTAACCAATAAAAATGGTTCATTAACTTCAAGAATACTTTAATATTTAATATCATTGATTCTATGGGTCAGATGAACATGAAATCCTCCCTCAGTGTCCATCCACTGATATTTAAATATTGTTATGTAATTTTTTCTTAGATAACATAGTTCAATAATTTCTTACAGTATGCCATAAAAGTCAACATTATTTTCACTATGACGATATCCTCTCATGAAAACTCCACTATTCATTATTTTTATTGATTCCCCATATGCATGTGTATGAAATCGAAAACCATTAACCACATATGAATTATAACATTTAACTATTTTGGATGCTAGGTTACTCAATACACACAATTGATTATCAATTGTATCATCATGTTGAGATAACTAAAAATTTGTTAAAAATTTATCAATATAATAAGTAATAAACTGATTTTATATGTTAAACCATAAATAATTTTTCTTACCATTATTTAAAACCAGTATGAATTTTTTTTACCGACGTTCTTATAGGGAAACTACTATAATTTGTGGAAGCTATTTCTTAATATGACTATAATATAACCAAAAAAATAAAATAAGATTAATTTAGAGTAAAACAAAATCAGAATAATTGATAGAAGAACCCACAATAAAAATGGTTTCATTTCTTAATAGTTTTGAAAAACATATGTATGAGCGTTGTGATGTTCATCATCTAAAAGACATCATTCATGAACTCCACCGAAGCCAAGTTTGTGTTTATTAGTAACTGATAATTGAGTTATCATTTCATTTTCAACATTTAAATCTTTACATCCCATATGTTTATGTTTTTAGGGTTATTTATATTGAAAATAATGATAGAATAAAAACATAAATTTCCTCTTACAAATAAGCTTCAGCAATTGAGCTTTCAACTGATGATTTGTTACGTATATTTTTCTTTAATTTCTATATGAATATCTCCAATGGGTATGTCCATCAGAACTATACTAGACCTCCAAATTTTTCTACATTTTGAAAATGTAATATCAATTGTTCCATTGGGTCAATGAAATTTGGTGGGAATATTTTTTCCAATTTTCATAAAATTAAAACAACATCATTTTGCAATCTGCTTAGTTCATCGTTGCATATTGTTTCCGCATAAATGTCTTAGAAAAAATATGATATGTCTTTTATATTATACAAAATCTAATGAATTCAAGAAACCTCTTAATAAAATCAGCAAAATTCATTCCATTATAACATGACAGTTCTAACTTTTAAATCCAGCAAATTGAACAATTCTGACTCATCTTCCCAAATTGGAAGCATAACCATCTGTAAGTCTCAAATATAAAATCCACTAAAAAAATAATAATCGATTTTCTTTGGAAAATGTATATTCTTATTTTGGATACATTAATTTCTGTGATCTGACATTTTAAAATATTTTAAGTTTTATTCACCAACAAATTTGAGCAAGATCTAATCGTGCCTTTCATTTATATTTGGTCTTACCTGTTGTAACCAAAACTATATGAAATAAATTATCAAAATCATTCTTATCAATAAGCTTGATATCCAACATGCGATGTACTAACAAATCAGACCAATATAGAAGATCCCAAAAAATACGATGTTTTATCCAATAGTGTCCTTTCCCAAAGCCATCAATTTTATGTTGGTTTATTGTTCGTCCGAATGTGATGGGAGGTAATGAAGAGATAAATAATTTTAACTTTTTGCCTGCAATAATTTTCGGATTTCCATCTCTTTTAATTTTTCCATTTCTCAAATGATATTTATTCCTCTAAAGAGGATTATCAGTTGTAAGGAATTTGTGATGATAATAAAAAAACAAGGTTTTTTCTATAAATGAGAACAAATGCTTTGATGTCTCTCATATAGTATGTACATGACTTGGGACCATGTTTAATCCATCCAAATAACATTGCATATATTGGGAAGTCACTAATTATCTACATCAATGCAACTTTAAGTAGGAAATTGTATTTTGTAGTAACATCATATGTACTGACACTATTACTCGATAGTGAATTTTACCCAACCATCAATGTTTTCAAATAAAAATCAATATTCTATTTCAGATCATATATAATTAATAATATAATAAAGATATATTTATACTTCATCAATATAAAATAATTTAAATTGTAAGGGGTTATAAAGACATGCAAACTTGAATACTGACTATCGTAAGAACCAAATGGATAGAAACAATCAGTTAAAAGATCTAATCGCACGTTTTGGGCTTCTAAATAAAATGATAGATACACATGGTAAAAATGTTTCCATGAATAACCATAAAAGGGATGATTTAGTCTCTTACCAATTGAAATATTCTTTTTGTTCCATGACAACAATTTCCTAGTGTTCTGAGACATAAATAAACACTACAATCTGGGTGTAACCGGAAAATATCTCAACTATTTTATAGGAATGAATCCAGAATTCCCTTGTTGAAACTGCTAGAAATCAATTTTATAGCAATACCCCAATCCCAATGGTTTTCCTAATCTGTTGGGATAGAGATTTTTTTACAACATTTTTCTAAACCCATTGGGATATAGTGATTTATATTAGTCTTTCCAAACAGTTTTTGTAAACCGCTGGGATATAGTGGTCTAAGATATTGTATCCCAATAATTTTTTAAAACCATTGGGATTCCCCCCCCCCCCTTAAATACATCCATGACCCCACTCCCCTTTCCAAATTGAATTCATTTTTCCCTACCATGTCGGTGCTCTCTTCACAGCCAGCAACGACTCCTCTTCCAATGATCCATCTTTTTTTAAATCATTTAGTTTCTTCCACTTCAAATTGGTGAGTTGTAGTTACATCTTATAACTACATTTATTTAGTATTTTTTTATAGCATGTTTAGTTTGTTTCATCATCCAGTACAATCTCTCATCATTTAGGGTTTTCTCTTGTTCTTGAATGTGAAATAGGCATGTTCCAAATACTTCATCCTACACATAGATAATGAATTTCCCTTCTTAAACCACTACCACCATCAGTAAGCTTTCCATGTATGTTACACAATATTATTGTTTTAGAGGTACTATATTTTCTCCCATAGGTCATGTTCACATTTATATTTTGGGGAATTTTTCCCTGGAAACTAATATCTATATTTGAAAAGGGAGTCCCAACAATTACTTTTGAAATTTGTATGTAATGGATTAGTTTTCATGAGATTAATGGAAAATAAATTTTTTAATAATACCATTTTTTATTCCTATATAATGAGGTACACATGACCTAAAAATGTGTAAAATTCTATAATTGAAAAATAATTATTAATGTATTAATACCACTTGACCTTTTGGGACTGTCTTGACACACAATTTCGATTTGTACTTTCATTGGTCACCACAAATTCCCAAATATCATTAGTTACCTTGGTTTGGTTTCATAATAAAAATATTTCCACTCTTATATAACGCTTTCACTTTTTTATTTTGAAGGTTATCTTTGTATTTTTTTACCCGTGGTTCACTAGCATGTCTATAAATTGTGATGTCTACCCGATGGTCCCCACCTATAGTTGCACCATTTTGAAAAATTTTGTTGAAGTCAATCCATTATTCTCATAACTCTTCAATGAAACCATTATATATGAATTCAAATTATTTATTACATAATGGGAAGTGATTTCCAAAAGGAATTTGGGTGAAGTGATATGTGCGAGTCTGATGGGATAACACACTTGGGTGAGGCCTGTTAGTGAAGTCACCTATTGGATGCACTTGATAGAAGTGACTTATGTGAGGCACTTAGTAATAATCATTAAATTTACAAATTCATGTATAAGTCTACACAATGAACTTGAGTTGGAATTGACCCAACTTTGACCCATGATATCCTTCAATCAATGATACATTAAAATAATCACATTGGTACTAATAAAATCTTGTATGCCTACTTCCATACTTACAAATTCTTATATAACTATTTATATTTTATATTAAGAAGTTTATGTATGCATCTATGAGATATTGGATATTTTTATACTATTTTATTTCCTATTATATGACCCCAAACTTCTGAACCTTGTGAAGCATTTCAAGAAGTACCATATTTTATCCTAAAAGAGAACAATTAATATTATATGACCACATAGTTAGTATGATGTTCTCATCATAAAGTGGCGCATCCCTGAAAAAATTAACATGTATTGGTGTAAAGTAAATATAACACATTGGGTTATACCATGAAGTCCATCAACCCATCAATAACTCATCTTTATGGATTTATAGAATTTTTATTGAGCACGCACGTGTTTCTAGTTCATGAAACCAAGATGACTACCTTTTAAAAAAAACACCCTATAAAAACTATTATTTATCATTAAAGTGAACAATTCTCATTTACTTAAATATATTTTCAATTGAAATTCATTCTTATTTAATTTATTTCATGAAATGAATTATTGATTTTTTTCAAATAAAGGAAATGAAAACATATGAGGATCAATGAAGAGAAAAATGATGGACAACAATCGTCAATTGGTTGAGATGAGAATTCCTCTATTAGTGACTATTGTGAGTATTTTATTTAAAATATATATATCAATAACATATAATGTCATGTTATTAATTTGGTTTTAAAATTTTATACCAGATCCACTATTGGGGCACCAGATATTCAACAAGAAACCTAGTTGTGGTACGAGTACTCTGGATGGTGGTACGAGGGGTGGGGGGTTACAAGATTTGGCGCTCCAGTCAGCATACCCATTTTGACCCTACCCCTCCCACTAACATACCATATTCCAAACATTCTGATCAAGTTGTGTCATTCGGAACACATGGGATATTTAGGCCTCCCATGTTTTCACCATACTTCACATATGAGCCTCTTCACCCATCTTTACCATATCCCATGATGATTCCCACTCCTCATCCATATTATGTAGTTAGTCAGTCATCCTTACCATCTCCTTTACCATCTACTTATTTTTCTACGGGCTTCTACATTCCTTCTTAGACTTATACTCTCACACAGTCTGTGCATACAGAGCATACACTGGGGCTCACTCCATTGGTACAGGGTGATGTCCCTTTAAAGGCAGCAGATGAAGAGGCTCTGATTAAGTAGAATGTCGCATGTATATTTTAGAACCAAAAAAATACCATAATATATTTTCATAATAACATGTATTGATATAATATTTTTTTCTATCATAACAGATACATGTACTAACAAATGAAGGGGCTAGGGGTGTACACACATGCATTCTGTGTGGAACTGCCACACGTAGTTGATGGTGGACTACAACGAAGACAATCAAATGATCGAAAAATAGGTCAGCAAATTTGAAGTTTTTTAGTGATGCTTTCCAAATACTCCAACATCATTCCTATCAGCCCGATCTCAGGGTGACAGTTGAAAAACGAAGTTAAGGATAATAATATGGCATAGATATGGTTAAAAATCTATTGTATTTAATGTAATATTTTTTGTATTTATATGAATTAATATTTTTCTATCATCTTTGGTTTAATTTTCCCAATAGTGAGGGTGCATGTCCAGCACATCTAAAGGAGTTAGGTGAGCTATGAAGAACCTATTAGAACATTTTTTATATTGGATAGCTTGCTAGAGATGTAACTGAGTTAGAGGTGGTACCTATCGTGGATTATAATCCTATAGAACAATATCGGGAAATGATTACTCAATGAATGACTATCAAGTTTACGGTATTAATAATATTTGAGGTATTTAAATGAATATTTTCATGTTTTTCATTAATACTATATTTTTTATTATTTAATTTAATTTTGGAATCAACTACAAAAAATAAAAAAAACATTAATTCTAAAAAATACCTCCACACATTGGGACTTACTACAATATAAGATCATGAGAGGAAGTAGGTATGACAGTTGTTTATAATTTTTCATTAGGACTTTCACTTTCTATTTTTTTCTACCTAATTTATTAAATTTCGAAATTTTTCATATAATTTGACATTGAAATTAATTATTGTTAACTTATTTTTAATTATGGTTTCCTACATTAAATTTCATTGTTGATGTTGGTATTTAATATTTAAGGATGTATTCTTCAAACCAAACTATTTTTCCCGAGTAGAAGGAAAAAAGTGGAAGTATGGTTATTGAACTGAAACAAGAAAAGATTTTATATTTTACTTTGTTTATTTAAAATTTTAATATCTATTTTTTAACTTAATAATGTATTTATATTTGTAATAGGCTTCTTTATAAGCCCTTGATTCCTAGAAGCCTAAATTTTTTTGTCCAAATGATTACTTACATCAAGTTTTGGGAGATGAGAACCCTTACAGAGTATGCTACTGAACTAGGAAGAGCATATCCCTGATGACGTATTAGACCTCTTCAGGTGCCAATTGTAGTGAAACCATGTTCGAATAGGTTAAGGAATGGGTGGAACAGGATTAAAAGGGCCACACTGGTGGAAGAACATTCTTCTAGGGAAAATAATAAATTTATGAAATTGATGACAGTTTTATGTCCAACACATCAAATAGAGGATAGAACAACTTGTGATGAATATATTTCATTGATTTGTTCAATATATAGTTCACCAGGTGGAAGTTATAGTGGTGGTGAAGATGATGTTATTCCTAGCAATGATGATGGTAATGAAGAGGATGAAGATGGGGATGATGTCGAGACTAATTCCAAGGATGAGGACGAGGTCGAGGGAGAGATAGAGGTCGAGGCAGAGGATGAGGGTGAGGATAAGTCCAAGAATGAGGCTGAGGATGAATTTTAGGATTAATATGGGGTAGGGATGAGGATGATGATGATTCTAATGATGATGGTGGTGATAGTGACAGTGATGGTGATGGGGGTCAAATTGATCTGTTACATTTTTTACTGATATTACTGACATTTGATGTTTTCTAATTTGTTGTGACCGAATATATGTTTGATTAGGTAGGTCACATTATTCTTGTATCATTACTTTTTTTTATCTATAATTGGATTCTATAAATTCTCTTTTTACATTGTATCAATGATATTTCACAAATCTCCTTTTATAAATAATCGAACTCTTTTCTGAAGTACATGAGCTTATTTGTTGTCATTATACCACTTCTTAGTCATATTTCTTTGATTCATTATATTTTGATGCTTTAAATTATGGGAAACCTTTTCTGATCTAGTCTCATTCATAAATAATGTTGTACTTGAATGTATCAAATTATATATAATGACTATATTTATTAATGTGAATGAGTAATTTAATTGGGTTATTTAAAATTGATTTTAAAAATCCATATTTTCCACCATAAATTTCAATACAACTATTATCTACCTAATTTATAAGAACAACCTACCCCTTATAAATAAATCATGATTCGCTCATTCATTTGACACCCAAGTCAATGCCTAAAGAAACCAAGAACTCGATCTTGCACCTATCAAGAATTTTTCTAACAAACTAACCATATACCCATGATTCTATCATCATAGTATGTTTCCATTAATGTACCTAGCTCAATAATAAAACTCCATCATCTAACCATTAGGAAAAATTAGGATCAACCATCCAATATTATCGAACCATAACCTACTACTCTGATAAACATAACAAGTAACCTACCAAGATGACCTTATAATCACTCTAGAGAGATCCACAATATCATCCCACACTAGAATCACCACTATCAACTTGATTCAATAAAATTTATTTAACCAAACAAAACCTCTCATGCAAAACCTGTACCCGGGCACTCATACCTAGATCCCATCATAAGGAACCTCATACTCATACCCACATTTTCAATGGTTGTCAAACAGTAGTAGAATAACTATAATCACATCAAAACATCGCACAATAATCACCACAATCATCCCTATTAATTAAGGTACCTCTATTGAGTTATTTTATAAAAAATTGAATACATTATTCTTGACTCATTAATTAATCAAAACCCATTCCATTCAATTATCAAGAATAATTTTTAAAAAAAATTATAAACCCACAATCCTCATTTTGAAAATAATTTCACACCCATAAGGAGTCATAAAAATGTACAAGTATACAAACCAGTATGATGCATGAACCCACACTCTTCTACCACCACATGATAGGAGTGAAAAAATTAATAATAGCTCACCCAAAAAATCATACTTGAATAAAAATATCAATTAGAACACTAAAAATAAATGAACAACAATTTCATCACATTATAGATCCAACTTTCCTTATAAATGGGATATTTACATACGAGTACATGGTATATTCCAAGTTCTAACAACAAATCCTGCCTCTAACTACCATGCTCAAATTGTCAAATAACCAAAAAAAATTCTATGTAACCTATATGTAATGCCTCACCTAAAATATCTCATCTAAAGTCATTAGTAAATCACCACAAGACCTTAGGAACATCTACTCTTATATTAGATTCCTTAAACTAGTATTTAGATTCTATAAGTATCATGGGGAGATTATACTCTCTATACACTCCTAAATAAAAATATATAAATAACATAATCAAAATAAAACATTAGGGTAAGCATAAGAAGTTACAGCTAAGAGACAACCAATAATAATAGATAACATCGCCATGATTAAACATGGTAGGGTCTCACCAATTTCCCCCATATACGTCATTATATAAAGTGTATAAATGTGTGGGAAAATAAAAAAGTACCAATATACAACATGAAACAGTTATGAATGGTCAATGGGTGCTACCCAGGGATACCTAACACCTGACCTAACTTGATTTGAAAAGTGTTGAAATCAAATTCTTCTCAAAACAAAAACCCAGATTAATACCATGCCACTTAGGGAAGGTTCATGCATCATAGTCACCACCTCCACCCTCTCATTCGTGTTAAAACCTTACTCAAAGTCTCAATGTCATATTTATCCTCATATATCCACCTTTTTACTCAAAGAGAGGTCTCGTATCACATCTTAACTATTAAATAATCACTCGAGAAAGGATCCCATATCCTATTCTAACCATTACCCTCTCAATCGAGGTTAGGTTCTATATCATATCTTAAGAACTACCTTCTCACTCATGGTAAGGTCTTATATCAAATCAAAGGAACTGCTATCTAACTTAAGGTAAGGTCACATATCACATCATGTTCAATATCCTCCACTCAAGGTAATATCTGATATCATATCCTAAATACTATCCACTCACTCATATTAAAGTCTGATATCACATATAGGATACTAGGAAAGGTCTAATATCATATCCTAAACACTACCCTCTTACTTAGGGTAGGGTCATATACAATTTATCATGTCATGTCACATACCTCAAACCTCCCACTTAGAGTGGATCTCATCACTACTTACAACATGGTTAGATCATATATAATGATAAAAAATAGTACTAATAAATCATACCATATACCTTAGTTATCCACAATACCATCCCCGCATAGCTCCATGTTATAGGGTAGCTAATATATCTCAACAACTTGTACCCTAACAAGAACCTCCATCATAATTTGAACCATAGGTCACACCCAACTATCATTTTATTTTATATTGTCTGTATTTTTACGAGTATTTATAGTGGTTATTTATAAGGTGTTGTATTAGTTTTTTTCTGGTGTGTATTCATCACTATTTAGTATTGTTTTTACAGATGTTGGTAGGGTATTTTCAAGTGTTTTTATTTTAGTGTTATTATATACATCTCAAAAACGTGTACCCTAAACACCAACACCCCCTAATCCGATTCATCCCTAGATTATATCAACTTCATCATGAGATCAAGGATAATGATTGGAATCCATATAATATATCATCTATGTTTACACATGGAATTCATCTATGAAATCATATAGAATCAGGTATATTTTTAGTAATATCCCAATTCCAAAAATCGGTTTCAACTATTTATTCCATGAAACCATGATTCATTATCATGATGGTTACATTACCATGAATGAAATAAAAAACCACACTATTGGGATGTCCTTGTTCCTCCATCATTATATCATGCTCAGGGACATCATATCCAATGACCTATCTATTATTAATTATGATGATGGTGTGAGGAATCTAAAAAAAGCCTATATATAATGAGGGTCACACCCTTAAACCACCAATTGTACACTCAACACTATATACCTTACATTATACAACAACTCAATATCGACCTCAAAAGTTATCATTGTTGCATACCACTCCTTCCAATTAATTCAATTACACTAACTAATCTTAAAACTATTTATCTTGGAAAATACGTGCCAAGGCCCTATATAGAGTAAATTATCTAAAAAACATTATTAATTTCCAATATATTCTCTACCATGGAGGTACATTTAAAATTATCATTCAAAACTCATTGCCAAAATTCACATAAATTTAGTTAAGAACATCATCCATAAACCCCTATATATTACACCACACTATAAAAAATTATGTTTATATCAAAACCTTATATATTACACCAGACTTCAATGTGAGTTTCCACTCCCTAGAGATTGGGAACTATCCCAATAATCCCTTGGAACTTGATCATAAATGATTGTGTACTACCTATAAACTGGATTCTAATTTTAGCTCTAATGAGACACCATTTCATACATACTTTATTAGCCCGAATCTATAACATTCCATCCATAAAAATTGAATCAAGATCATATAATTATCATTGCATCAGTTTCACAAAAGAGAGAAATAAACTTCCATCAGTATTTGGATCATATTTTCAAGTGTTGTGTTTATGGTGATGTTTGTATTCTGGGTGTTGTTGTTTCTAGTGGGGTATTCTTTTGGGTGTATTGGTGTTATTATGAATTGGTATTATTATAAATTATGTATAGTGTAATACAATTTCATTGGTGTTATTCTAATGGAATACTATTTGGATCATAATTTTCTGCATTGGTGTTATTCTGAATTATGTACATTGTATTGCAATTGTAGGTAATTACACAGGTACTTGCAGGTAATTACCTGTATTTCTGAATTATAAATTCTGTACTAGTAATTACATTGGTGTTATTCTTGTAGGTTATTCCATAAGGGGAGGTAGGTTCTATCCTACTACTGGATTTTCTACAACTCTATGCCAATGGTTTAAAATATCATTGTTATAGATGTGAAAATCGAATATATACCAACAGTTTACAACAAAATGTTGGTAAAAGTCTATTCCAATAATTTTTAAATCATTGGTATAGACCTTAAAACTCAATCTTTACCAACGGTTTACATCAAACCATTGTTAAAATTCTATACCTATAGTTCATAAACCATTGGTATTGATATAAGGTGAGTTATATTACAATGGTATCAAACTATTGGTAACAATTTATAACAACAAACACTACAAACCGTTGGTATAATGTGGTTTTTGGTGCCATAAACCAATGGTTATTGAATAACCATTCACATATGTCTATACCTACAACTCAACAGCCAATGGTTTGGACAACCGTTGGTATTGGTTATACCAATAGTTTTCCATCCTATACCATTGGTTTTAAAACGTTGGTATATCATAAGATTCCAGCAGTGTGAGCCTCTTTATACCTCTATTTTCAACATGTGGGAAAACTATCCAAAAAATAATTTTAACCATAATATAAGATGAAATTTTTTGAGCATGCATGAATCTTTTGATAACAAAAACCCATATTAAGAACCAACCTCTTGCTCTAATATAAATTTTTAGGAAAAAAATTCCTTCAGGTAACCTTGTTTTAACCAAATAGAATATCCGACCCAAAAAATATTTGGCATTAGATTATCTGATTTAATAGCAATAAAATTTTCAACCTCTTCTAATTTTCTTATCTTCAAACCAGGATATATGGAATTCTTAGCAAAACTCAACAACTCATAAAATTGAGATCGTTCAAACTCAAGAGTTAAACCAATATAATCATGAGTTTTATTTTTTTGAAAATATGGACCTTTCACATCATGTACTAAATTTTTAAACTATGATGGATCCAGAACCAAATTTTTAGTATCTTCTCTAGAACTGTGTTCACCATGTTGATACCGAAAAACATAATATGGTTGAAAACCAAAATGCAATAGATGGCCCCCAATGTTGTCAAATGGGTCAAACATCCTTATAGAACATTTTTTACAAGGAAAATTAATTGTCCCCTCTCAAATAAATTTTGGTTTTTATTATAAAAATGATAAAAAAGTTCAACACCCTCAATATATATTGGATTTATACCAAAACCATTTGGATTCCTATGGTGAATTATCCAAGAATGATCATCCAATAATTACTGTTGTGAACTTCCTTATTCCATATTTCACTAAAAAATTTGAAACAATTTGTTTTCTTGAATACTTTGATATAATAAAAACACATTCCAAAAAAGAGAATAAAATTAAATTAACTTTTCTAGTAATTATAATAATTTCTGTTATTTCATATTTATTTATAGTATTTTTTAAAATTATATACTAATATACACTACTTTATAATAATTTATTCTAATTACCAACAATTATTATTAATTAAATCTACTTTTTACTATTTACTGCTAATTTCTAGTGGCATAATTTCTAGTGGATTGGTGCCAACTCTTTTTCTTGACAACTTTGCTCCATACAAATTTCTCTAACTGAAATCACTACAAAAAATTTTCTATGATGTACAAAAAATTATTTTCATATGCACAACAATGGAGAGAAAGGTGGCCTCACCATGCTTATCTCCATTTTAGTGGGGGAATGTTTCTAGGATATGAGTCTTTAGAATAAATAAAAACTGCCAATCCAATGGAAATTGTGACAATTTATTACTAATTATTACTTCCTAGGAAATTGTGCTGATTCACTTCCACAAAAGAGGATTTTATCAGTGCTAAAAAGGCCTTTATCCGTGAAAAAAAATCACTATTAATCGAGCCACTATTAAATGTGGGTAACCTTTATCAATGCTCAGAAAAAAACTTATAAAGACCCCCCTTTATCACCGCTATTCAAGGCAATAATAATGTCCCAATTTATTAGCACTTCAACTAACGCTGATAAAGGCTTCCCTATCTAGGTATGCTGTTTATATAACAACACACCCAAAAACCATCAAAATAAAAATAAATAGCTGACAAAAATAACAAAACCAGCAAAAGTAACTTGCACAAACCATCAAAAACCTTTTGAAAATAACCACTCATAGTATATATATATATATAATAACCAAATACACGATGCAAATGATGAAAAAACAAGAAACACACACAATATTTCAGCAAAAAATTATATATACATTTAATTGAAATCATGAATAAAAAAATACTCACTCATGGTATATACAAAACACACTTCTAAATACATTTTGAACAATTCATTGAAAAATTGTATTTTCAAATATCCATCAAACATTTAAACACATTAATGTTTTCTCTTTTGACGTATATGTTCCCCACTAAAATTTGTCCTCCGATGGGTGGTAATAGTCACCGAACAAATCATCCTAACTTGAGAAAAAGGTTCTACCTATATAAGAAATCAAATATTATGTTAGTTATACTATATAAAAATAAATTAAACATTAATATGAAGGATACATTAAAAAATGTTAATTTTAAATAAAAATGACATATTTGGAGTCATATTGTTGTCACCGTGCATTGTATTGAGGTGGGTTTGATTACAACATGTCATAAATGACTGGTGGATCGTTATTATAAACTATCAAAACAATAGGAATTCATTTCCTTTTTTAGTATACTAGTTGTGTTTTTTACTAAAATTTCATTTCAAACCAAAAACATGAAATTTGAGTCATACTGGTCACATCGTGTGTCGGTTTGATGTGAGACTACTTCATACACATCACAAAGGACTTATGAATAATTGTAATTAATTTGGAATAAAATCAGAGAATGTTTAAATAGTTTTAAGTGAGTGACATATTTTGAGTTAAAATGTCAATATTAAACAGATAGCGGGCACTTTTAGTCATACCGGTCACACCATCCATCGGATTGAGGTGGGGTTGATTCATACACATCAAAACTGACTCATGGATCATTTTTCTAAAGTATCAAAATAATATGAATGTGTTTGCTCAGTTTTCAGTATTTTTTTTGTTTTTTTACTGAAATGTAATTTCAACCTGAAAACATGCAATTTGAGTCATACATGTTGCATAGTGAATCAGTTTTACATGATACTACTTCATACAAATCACAATGGACATACGAATCAATGCACTTAATTTGGAAGACAATCAGAGCGTGCATTCTTTGTTTTCAGTGAATGAAACATTTTGAACTAAAATGTCTATTTTAAACTGATAGTAGAAACGTTTAGTCACACCAATCACATCATTCGTCTGATTAAGGTTATGTTGATTCATACACGTCACAACTGACTCATATAATGTTTTCTTAAAGTATCAAAACAATTGTAATGCGTTTTCAATGTTTTTAGTATGTCAGTTGTGTTTTTTTGCATAAATTAATGTCAATTTTAAATAACAAGACACTTTTGGAGTCATACCAGTGACACCATGTGTCAGATTGAGGTTTTCTTGATTCCTACAATATACAAATGACTGATAGTTCATTTTCCTAAATTATCAAAACAATGATAATGCATTTCTTCCATTTTTAGTATGTCAGTTGTGTTTTTTACTAAAATGTCATTTCAAATCGAAAACATGTAATTTGACTCATACTGGTCACATCGTGCATCAGTTTGATATGAGATAACTTTATACACATCAAAAAGGACTTCTGAATTGTTGTTCTTAACTTAGAATTCAATCAGAGTGTTTTTTCTATGTTTTTAGGGAGTGACATTTTTTGAGATAAAATGTCAATTTTAAATAGGTATTATAAACTTTTAGTCATACCGGTCACACCATTTCTCATATTGAGGTGGAGTTTATTCCTACAAGTCTCAACTAACTCATGGGTCATTGTCACAAAGTATAAAAACAATAAGAATGATTTTTCTCAATTTTCAGTATGCCAGTTGTGTTTTTCACTCGAATTAATGTCAATTTTAAATAACAAGACACATTTGGAGTCATATTGGTGACACAATGCGTCAGATTGAGGTGGGGTTAATTCCTACATGACAAAAATGATTGATCGATCATTGTCCTAATGTGTCAAAACAATCAAAATGAATTTCCTCAGTTTTCAATATTCTAGTTTTGTTTTTTACTAAAATGTCATTTCAAACTAAAAACATGGAAATTGAGTCATACCGGCCACATAATCTATCAGTTTGATGTGATACTTCTTCATACATGTTATAAAGGATATAAGAATCATTTTCCTTAATTTGGAAGACAATTGGAGCACGTTTTCTTTGTTTTGACTGAGTGACATGTTTTGAGTTAAAATGTCAATTTTAAATAGATAACGGACACTTTTAGTCATACCAGTCACATTGTTCTTCATATTGAGGTGGGGTTGATTCCTACACATCACAACTGATTCATGGATCATTTTTCTAAAGTATAAAAACAATAATAATTTGTTTCCTTAATTTTCAGTATGTCAGTTGGGTTTTTTTAATTTAATTAATGTCAATTTTAAATAACAAGACACATTTGGAGTCATATTAGTGATGTTTTGCATTAGATTGAGGTGTGGTTGATTTCTACACATCTAAAATTACTGATATATCATTTTCCTAAAGTATCAAAACAATCAGAAGACATTTACTCCATTTTTAGTATGTCAGTTATGTTTTTTCTCTAAATGAATTGAATGTTTATTGGTTTTTTAAAAAAATGGTGGTCCTCATTTACAGGGTATGTGTGTTGTTGATAGAACAAAAAAGATAAAGAGTGTCCATAAGGGGTTTTCCCATACCTTGAGTTTGTTGTGACATCTTTTATCCATGTACGGCTGACAAGGAATAACATCTTCCTTTAAAATCGTAGCTTTAGTCATCCTAGAGAAGAAACAAATGTAATAAATTCAGGACCTATGAATGAATATATGATAGTTGGTTCTTTCCTGGGTCAACTAAAGAGTGGAGTAATATCTAGTGCCCGTTATGTACCAAGATATCATAAAAAACTCAAGGTATGGGGAAAGCACTTATGTATACTCATTATCTTATGTGGTCTATCAACAACACACATACCCTGTAGATGAGGATCACTAGATTCTTTTAAAAAACCAATCAAAATGCAATTCATTTAGTGCGCAAACAAGGAGCACCAAAAACCACGATTTTCTGAAGGGCGTTTATCTTGTAAAAATCACAACATTACTATCAAAAATTGAGAAAGATAAGGTAGAAAAGATTATTAATGTCACAATTATTTTAGAAGTTTACCATATTCATTTTATATTTGTACATTATTCTATTAGGTCAGCTACCCATTCAATTCTAAGCATATGTATATCATCTTGAGAATCTGACTATTTTCTATAGTCATGGAAGTAATGAAAAAATATAAATACAAAAAGGAATAATAATTATTTTAAATGAAATAGAAATTATCTTCTAAACTAGATCTTCAGGGATGTTGGTTTATTCATGGAATATGGTCTCTTTCATAAAATTACAGACATAATAACCCCATTATTTATCATTTGTTTTAGGCACTTCCAAAACACCGAGGAAAATAATTAAATTTTTTATATGTGTTTAGAAAGTGAAATGTTGGACTCCTCATGTATTAATCATGTTTTAATGATCCCAAATACTATTTAGTCTATAAAATATGTTAACTCTATGTAATCTATCACACATCAAATGTAACGTTTCTTAGTAAAAACTATTCCAAGCTCTTAAGGGCTATACACTCAGTTTGGATATTATATGCTATCTTTTGACTCACTTTATAAGGATTTCTATGAAAAATGATTATGTTTTACTCATTCCAAAAGTATCACTCCTTATGTATGAATACAAATATTTTCCTAAGTTTGAGACACTATGAAGCAGAAACTATGAACATTCAGACACCGTGAAGCAGACACCGTGAACATTCAGACACCATGAAGCAGACAACATGAATATCCAGACACTGTGAATGAGACATCGTGACCATAAAAAACCATGACCATGAGACACCGTGATCATAAGACACCGTGTCCATGAGGCACCATGACCATAAGACACCGTGACCGCGACACACCATGACTACGAGACACCGTGGCAAATCTAGACACCGTGTGAAGGAGACATTGTTTCCATGACATACAGTGACACCATTTCCTTATATATATTTTTTGTCATATATCAGTTTAATCTCTATCGGTCATATTTGAATATTTTAATGCACTGACATAATTAATGTTTCTTTGTACACATATCATCCAACAGCACAAGGTATGAGGTGCATAATACATGCAACATGTCGGCTCCAACACATGCACTACAAGATAAAAATAGTAGTGCGTCCTGGAAACAAGTGGTGAAATGCTTGTATGAAGTACCACGACACAAAAAGAACATGCTAGTGGGAGTGAACGTGAGAACTATATACATTTTGGAGAATTGTCTCATGCAACTCGATTCTGTTGAAGAACACACGAAGAATACTGGAATCCCGAGAACATATTCACACTATCAAACATCATGAAGACCACAAGCTAGATATGTCTAACTTATGATGCTCTATTTTCCATATGAGGACCCAAGTTATGTATCTGCGTCATCTTAGAAGTCTAGATCTACAAATACTAACACTCAGATCAGTTCTAAAGCTATATCAATCGTTCTGCTCTGTTTTGTATCTTTTTATTAATTTTTGAGTTTTGTGTATTTCTGTATAATAACACACTCTGTCTCCTAACTCAAACTAAAGGATACAAGATATCCTTACTCAAACATTATTTTACTCTTTTGTATACCCATGGATAAGGGTAGAAGAGGTCTTTGAGTGTCCTAGTAGTTTTTACCCACGAAGAATTGTAGAAGAGGTCCTTGTATGACCTTGACAGTCCTGTGTAATATTGTTTAACCCCAATCTAGGGTGTGGATCAAGTTTACATGTATAAACTTCTTGGAGGTAGGTGATCACCAAGGGGAGTGGATTAGGTCTCAGCTTGAGACTGTACCACTTGTTGTATATCTGTTGTGCTTGCTACTTTAGTTTTCTATATTTTACTGATCTACTGTATAATTCAGAAATCAATAAACTTACATTGATAGTTAATCTTGGAAAGAAGTTATAATTACTTTGCCTTAGTAAAATAGCATCAAAAGTAATATTAATATCTATTATTATTACTGGCAAATAATCAATCTTCTAAGAAGCTATTTAAATAGTCAAACATTAAAACCATATTACCTGGATTAACTGGGTTGTACTTAACATGAAGGGGAAATCTTTTTATGAACTCTTTTTCAAACAGAAATTTTTTAGTTACTCAATTCACTTATCCCCTATTGAGTAATCTACTCTGACCAACATTTGGTATCAGGGGCAGTTTATTTCAACTCTGTTTAATCTTATTCAACTATGATTTTAGTTGTACATTAAAGATCTGTAAATTTCTGTTAATTCAAAATTTCTAGCTCTTTAAACCTATTCTGTTATTATGGATAATATATTGGGAGGAGCTGCAATCAACAAACCACCATTCTCTAATGGAACCAACTATCATCAATGGAAAATTAAAATGAAAATGCATTTAGGGAGAATGAGTTTTTAAATGTGATCTTCCATTTTAGATGAATATAATATTCCTTCCAATGATATAATCACATGGGATAAACCTACTAAAACTGCCTATAATAACAATTGCATACCTATGAATAATTTATACTGCTCCTTAGGAGATGAGTAATTAAATATAATTTCTTCTTGTAAAACTGCTCATGTGATTTGGGATACCCTGTATGTCTCACATGAAGGAACATCTTGTGTAAAAGAAATGATACTTAATAGTTATACTATCAAATATGAAAAATTTAAAATGAAACTTAATGAGCATTTTTCTGACATGTATCTTAGGTTCAATGAGATTGTCAACACAATGATCTCACTTGGAAGAGAAGTCACTA
Source organism: Viscum album (assembly GCA_963277665.1). Classification (NCBI taxonomy): domain Eukaryota; kingdom Viridiplantae; phylum Streptophyta; class Magnoliopsida; order Santalales; family Viscaceae; genus Viscum; species Viscum album. The sequence goes on from OY728128.1 coordinate 847,231,770, forward strand.
CCTGGGAACAAATCATGATAATTCTTAGATGTCTACCTGACAGATGGAGGGGAACCTCTCTCTCTCTATTAGAGAATCATGTGACATATGTAGGCTACCTGTAAAAGAACTCTTTTGGAAACTAATGATGTATGAGGAGTAAGTAAAATTCAACAAGGAGGAGGAGGATGAACCAAAAAGGAAATCTGTTGCATTCAAGACCACCACCTCTAAGCACAAAGAAAAAGGTAAACTGGAAGCTTCTGTAGAAATCTCCACCAGCGAACAATCATCACCCGATAGGGATGAGGAGATGTCTCAATTAGCCAAATTATTTAAAATATTTTACAAGAAGAAGAACATTTTCCTAAATCATAACTTCATGGAAAAATATGACCAAACAAGAAAATAGAAGAAGGAATGGAAAATAAGTGACAAGGCTGATGAAATTTTCTACTAAGAATATAAGGGAAAAAGAAATATCTAGGCTAACTGTCCAAATCTCAAGTACAGAAAGAAATATGAGGACACAGACAGTAAGTATAAAAAATAATTAAAAGAAAGTTGTAGTGCTTCATTGGATAGTTCAAGCGACTTAGAAACATCACATGATGAATAGGAAAATAAAGCTAATATTTTTAATGAAAAACACATCTAAGGTAACACTGGATTCCTCTGTACATGATTCATACTATTCTAGAGATGAGAGTGACTCTGATAACATGACTAATGATGAAATGTTTTAATACTGTTACTTTCTTGAAGAAACATGCAATGAACTAAAATACAAATATAAATCATTGAAGAAATAGCATGTTATCACTATGACTGTTAAATATGAACTCACAACTGAAAAAGAGAAAAAAGCTCAACTACATATAGAAAACAACAAATTGAAAATGTCTAATGATCAATTGAAGAATGAACATAAAAATTATGCTAACGGGGAGAATACCCTCACTCAAATTCCAGGAAAAAAAATTTCTCCTAAATACAAGACTGGCATTGGTTATCAACCTAGAAAACAAAATCTTGGTAGAAAAAATTTTGTTTCAATATCTATGACATATAATTTTACTTCCAATTCTGGACACAAATCAACTAATTCAAGTTATGATACACTATTTACTTTTTCAATTTTTTCCACACCATATAGATTTTATTCATAAAATACTTTACTTAATGAATATAAGAAACCTATGTTGAATGTATGGGTTCCCAAAGCACTTATTACTAATATTACTAGACCCAAACAAGTATGGGTACCAAAATCTGTTTTTGCCTGATCATTTTGTAGAAAATCTTATTAAAGAGTTCCTGTAAAAGCCTATGGTACTTGGATAGTGGATATTCAAGACCCATGATAGGAGAATACTCCTGATTCAAGAATGTAATAAAAATAGATGGGGGACATGTCACGTTTGGTTACAATACCAAAGGAATGATTATTGGCCTCGGCCAAATCATTAACTCGAAATCAGTTTTAATTTCTAAAGTACTGTTTTTTGATGCATTACGATATAATTTTCTTAGTATCTCACAATTATGTGATTATATATTTCATGTTATATTTGAAAATGATAATTGAAATATCATTAATTCAAAATATGAATTAGTGTTTTCTACTTTAATAAATGAAAATGTTTACTCTGTTAACCTAGATTGTTTAGCTTCTCAAAATGCTTCATGTCTATGTGTATTTCATAATGATTCTTGGCTCTAGAATAAGAGACTAGGACACTGTAATATACACTCCCTTAGAAAGTTAACTACAAAAATCTAATTTAAAGACTTATCCAAACTTGAGTTTCCAAATCAAAAAGTTTGTAATCTATGTCAAAAGGGAAAAAAACACAAAATTTCCTTCAGACTGAAGAAAGAAGTATAAACTTATCAATCTCTCGAACTTTTTCACATGGATTAATTTGGACCATCTAGAGTTTATATTTTAAATGGGAAGAACTATGTTTTTTTTCTTATATATGACTTTTCTAGATATACTTGGACCTTCATTATAGATCACAAGAGTGAAGCCTGTTCTTATTTTACTAAATATTCCGAGTCTATAGAAAATCATAGTGGACTTAGAATTAAATCATTAAGAAGTGGTCATGGTCGTGAGTTTGAAAATCATGAGTTTGAATCCTTTTTCTCACAAAATGGTTCTAATCACAAATTCTCTGCACCTATAACACCTCAACAAAATGGAGTTATAGAAAGACGAAATAGAACCCTGCAAGATATTTCTAGAACAATGCTTAGTGAATATGACCTGCCTATTTATTTTTGGGATGAAGCTGTTAATACAACATGATACTTAATCAATGGAGTGTTGATGCGACCCATTCTTTAGAGGACTCATTATGAGTTATGGAACAATAAGAAACATAAAGTTAGCTACTTAAAAGTTTTTGGCTATAAGGTGTATATTCTTAATACTAAGGAAAATCATGAAAATTTTCATACAAGAGTGATAAAGGTATATTTTTAGGATATTACATGTCTAGTAAATCATATAAAGTGCTCAATAAAATAACTAAATGTGTGGAAGAATATATCCATGTCAAATTTGATGAAACAAATCCACATGAGCCTAAACCCACTCTAGAAAACCTAGAAGATGTTGAATCAAATCTGAATATCAATTCAAAATCCTCAAACACTTCTGTGAAAGAATCTGTGAAAACTTCTTGTTCTGGAAATTCCCTTGAATCAAGTCACAATGAACCTGGACCTGTCATTGAACCTAAAATCACTAGTCCCTCCTTTCCTAGAACTGTTCAAACTCTTAAGAACCATCCTTACATGTTGTTGTAGGATACCTTGACAAAGGAACACAAACTAGAGCTTCACATAGAAATCAAGTTGAAAATAAAGTCTTTATGTCACAACTTTATCCTAAAAACATTAATTGTGTAATAAATGATGAATTATAGGTGATGGCTATTCCAGATGAACTTAATCAGATTGAAAGGAAAAAAGTTTGGGAACTTTTTGAAATATCTAAGGACACATTCACCATAGGCACTCAATGGGTGTTTAGAAATAAGGTAGATCAGGCTGGTAACATAGTTAAGAACAAGGCTAGATTGGTTTCTCAAGGCTATAGGCAAGAAGAAGGAATTTACTATGATGAGACCATTGCACCAGTATCTAGACATGAGGCCATCAGAATCATTCTTGTCTATGCTGCACATCTAAATTTCAAACTATATCAAATGGATGTTAAAAGTGAATTATTAAATGGGTATATAGCTGAGGATGTTTTTGTTGAACAACCCCCTGGATTTACAAACCCTCATTTTCTAAATAATAATTTTTAATTATCCAAAGAATTATATGGTTTAAAACAAGATCCAAGATCCTGGTATGATAGGCTGAGTACTTTTCATATTTCTAATGGTTTTATGAAAGGAACAGATGATCCTAACCTTTTTATAAAACGAATTTCTAATGTTGTTTTAGTTTTCCAAATCTATGTAGATGACATTATTTCTGGATCTTCAAAAAATTCTTTATGTGTTGATTTTTCTAAAATGAGGCAAAAAAAATTTGAAATGAGTTTAATGGGTGAACTATATTTCTTTCTTGTATTTGAAATCTTTCAAAATAATGATGGAATTACTTTAACTCAAAGTAAATATACTAGAGATCTTCTAAAACGTTTGGGATTGGATATCACTAAGAGTAGTAACACTCCCATGAGTACCACTTGTAAGTTGGATCTTGATGAAGATGGAAAATCATTTGATCAATCCACTTATAGAGGAATGATTGGACGTTTACTCTACTTGACTTCTATTCGTCATGATATTTTTTTTAGTGTGTGTATGTGTGCTCATTTTCAAGAAAATCTTAAGGAATCTCATTTAAATGCTATAAATTGAATTTTCAAATACCTCAATAATACACTCAGTCTAGGACTGTTCTATCCTAGAAGACAATCATTTGAATTAGTTAGTTATTACGATGCTGACTTTGGTGGCAGTAAGTTAGATAGAAAAAGCACCTATGGAACATGTCACTTTTTAGGCATGTCACTCGTATCATTTTGTAGTAAAAAACAAAATTTTGTTGCATTATCTACTACAGAATCTGAATACATAGCTTTTGTAATTTGTTGTGCACAAACTTTTTTGATGAAACATACAATACTAGAATATTGATATTAATTCTGGCATGTACCAATAAACTGGGACAACACAAGTGCTATTAACATCTCAAAAATCTTATTTCACATTATATGAAGAAGAATATTGATGTAATACATCACTTTTTGAGGTATCATTATCAAAAAGGTGATTTCACTTTGTAATTCATTGGAACTGAGTATCATCTTGATGATATATTTACCAAATTATTATATTCTAAAACAATAGACTACATCAGACATGAGTTAGGAATGATAAATCTTAAGTAAATATCTTACTGTTTTGTGATTACTGTCTCTCCATAAATTTCATGTTTATAGTCTCACTATAAATTTCATGTTTACTGTCTCACTGTAAGGTTCATGTTTACTGTCTAAGCGTAACGCTCAGTTACTATCTCACATTAAAGTTCATGTTTACTGTCTCACCGTAACACTCAGTTTCTGTCTCACTGTAACATTCATTCTCTGTCTCACCATAAAGACCATATATGATCTCACTAAAATGATTATTTATGATTTTGATATTTTAATTAAAAACCATATCATGGTAATTATACTTTTCACCTTTTTGTTTTCCCGTAGTTTTACTTTGGTGACGTTCGGTATTCCTAAATGATAATATAAATGAATTATCATTTTTCCTTCTTGAGAGATTTCTTCTATTCACTCATTCGTAACCTCTCTTTAAACCTAAAACCCTTATCTTTATCTCAACCCTTCATTTGATGCCCAGGATGAAATTCCCTTTATAATTCACTCCTGAGAAACATAGTGCAAAGAAGAAGAAAAGTGCACCCAAGCTAGCAACCAAAGGTCCTCTAAACCCCAAATTGGTAAACTGAGTTGTCGTACCTAAGAAAAAGGTTTTCCACAATTGTCTTCTATCATTTACATCTCTGATTCTGAAATTTTTAAAAGAGCAAGGATGGATAGATTGGTTTTTGAAGGAAGATAGACCTATCTATCCTAATTTAGTGGCTCAGTTTTATCAATATGTTAAGTTCACCTTTGAGTCTAAAGATGGATATGTTTTGAGAAGCTGGATCAATGGGAAAAAATTCTCATTCTCTTTGAGGTTATGGGATACATGCCTTAGGATACCTCATGATGGAATCTGTGAGAATTGTCAGAGAGTACATCCACCTTCAACTGAATTCTTTGATTTAGATGATGCTTTGAAAGCCTTAACTGGAAATGGCACCAAGAGGAGATCCATTACTGCTGAACTAGATAGACAATAAAGGCTTCTATTCAAGATTATTCAGAATCTGGTTATCCCCAGAAAAGGTGATTTTAGTGTTTTGAAATATAAGAATTTGTTTCTGATCCACCTTATGAAGAATGGGAATAAGATCAACCTTTTCAAGTATATCATTCGCCACATGTGTGAACTGATTAAAGCCACATCCAAGTAAACCTCTCTATTTTACTCTCAGCTTATCTCAACCATGCTTCATTCCAAATGTATTGTTGGACCTAATAAGGAAGTTATCAAGGATTGTGAGTACTTCCTTTTAAAAATCACTATCAAGAGGATGAAGATAAATTGGAACCCTTAGAAAAGGCATGGGTAGAAAACATTTATATACTATATGAAAAATTCAATCCTATGGAACATCCCACAAGACCAAGAGATATTTCTAATCTGGGTTTAGAACCAGATGAGGTTTTTGAATACTCTTCAGAAGAAGAAAAAGAGGTTGTTGTGCCTCCCAGTGAAACTGTTTCTATTGAGGAAGATAGTACTCCTATTCCTCATAATTTTCTTGAAGAATATGTACCACCTCCTAAAGATGTTATTAATCTGGAAGATCAACCCGAGGATGAAATAGGTTCTATTGCCAAAGAAACTGAAAGGAATGCCATTGAGGAAGCTATAGTGGAAGAGCTACCTGTTATCCAAGAGGCTAACCTTGGGGAACTCCCAGTGGAACAATTAGTTCCTAAAATCATTCCTTCATCTGAGGAAAGGATGGAGCTGGCATTTTATTTGTCTATACAAGAAATGAGTGAAGAACAACGAGATGAATTTATGGAATTAGATCAAGATCTTAAGCCTCTCAGTCTTGATAAGGACGCAACTGTTGAGGGGGAGCAACCCCCAAATATAGAATCTTTCAAAGTACTAAATATGGTTGATCGAAACCCTATAAGCACTCAATATATGTTCCCCAATTTCTATGATGTGGATGGCACTCAGCAAGTATCAGAAAAATTCCTTGAGCATTACACTTTGTTCCAGTTGAAATTGGTCTCTAATATCGCCCCTACAAAGGAACCTGAAACCATATCAATCCCTATTTCTGAACCTTCATCAAAACAACCATCCTTTGTGAGTAAGTATGATCTAAAGGAATTTGGTTCTACCCTTTTTTCTGGTGTTGAAGAAGTTTTGAATACCCAGCCTGCTCTTGTGACTCATCTAAGTTAGAATGATGCCACTTTATTATAATAGAATGTTATTTGGAAAATACAACCCCAAATGAATCTTGAGATTTAGGAAGTAAGAGTTGAGAATAGACTTCTTAGTGATGAAGTGAACACCCTAACAGGTATGATTGAAGACATGAAGAAAGAGATGAATTCGAGATCAGAGCATATTTCTCAACCAATAGAACCTGTTGTTCCTCAAACCCCATAGAATGTTGTCTCTGAGATTCAGCCAGACTTAGCTTCCTCAGCGGAAAAGGTCACTAAAAGGAACAAACAGATTCTGAAGGAGATGAGGGATATTTTTTTAAATCTTAACAAACTCACTAATGAGTATACAGGGTGTCTTCCAATAGTGCTGAATCAATTGAAATCTCTCACCACCGCTATCAATTCTTCTAAAGCCTCTGGTCAATCCTCTCAACCATCATTAGATAGTGATCTACTCTGAATAGTGGTCAAAGAAGAGCATCAGACTATGCTTAGTGACTTCAATAAAGATTGTCTCTCTGTAGTTATCAAGAACGGTGATAGAGGTCTTGACCTATCCAAATCCACTTTAAAATTGATAATGATACTCAGAAAAAGATTTCAAAGAAAGTTGATTTCAACTTCAATAGAATCTTCTTCAATACTGACATGAATAATCACTTCATCTTTCTTGTGGAAAATCCTCAGATTCCTCCTGTTACTCAAGCTTTCAAGAACGATGTCCAAAATATCATAGAGTTTACTCATTTTTTGGACATGTTTATGGAGAAAAAGATGATTTTGATAAGTCCATGCAGTATGGTGGAAAAATCATTGCAGATTTTATCAAACTCTTGAGTTCCTATCTTCATGTCCAGAGTACAACCATTGTTTCTCCAGCGGCTTCCCCTCTAAGACCTGGATTTCCTACCTTATCCTCTTCCATCGCCTCCACTTCCATGTCAGTTAGTCAAGAACTGAGTTTGATTAGGCCTTTGATCCTTGATCAACAACATCCTTGGTCTTCTACTACTCCTACTCGGTCTCCCTATTTTTTTGAAGGTTGTCCTTTACTTTCTCTATCGAACCGCTCCCTCCCTTCTTCTAACTCTACTTCCGCTATTATGGCTTCCTATTCTACTGTTGCTGATAAAGGAAAAGAGAAGAATAGTCAGTGAATAAGGATATTGTTTACACCTTTTTTATAGGAATCTATTTCATTTGATTTACACTTTTTAATTCCACTCTCTTTATCTAATACATTATGCACATTTCTTGTCACTTTTGTTATTCTTTTTATTGCTTCTTTTTGATAATCTTAAAAGGGGGAGAAATCTATGATAACTTTATAATAACTCTATGATATGTTATAGACACCTTGGTGAACTCCATGACTCTATATATGCTAAATGAACTTTAAAACTATGTTGTTAGTTCATATACTTTAATCTTATATGATTCGTGATCTTCAAAAGGGGTAGATTGTTGGACTCCTCATGTATTAATCATGTTTTAATGGTCCCAAATCCTTTTTAGTCTATAAACTATGTTAAAACATTGTAATCTATCTCACATAAAATGTATAGTTGGTTAGTAAAATCTATTCGGAGCACTTAAGGTCTATACACTTAGATTGGATATTATATACTATATTTTGATTCACTTTATAATGATTTATCTTAAAAATGATTAAGTTTAATTCTTTCCATAAGTATCACTGCTTAAGTATAAATATAAATATTTTCCTAAGTATGAGACACTGTGAAGCAGACCCTGTGAACATTCAGACACCGTGAAGCAGACACCGTGAATATCCAGACTCTGTGACCATAAGACACCGTGACCATGAGACACCATGACCATAAGACACCTTGACCATGAGACACCGTGACCATAATACACCGTGACCATGAGACACCGTGACTGCAAGACACTGTGACAACGAGACACCGTGACCATTCCAAACACTGTGTGAAGGAGACATCATTTCCATGACACACTCTAACATTGTTTCCTAATATATATTTTTTCGCCTTTCAGTTTAATATCTAATAGTCATATTTGAAGATTTTAATGCACTGACATAATTAATGTTTCTTCGTAGACATATCATTGGATAGTACGAGTTACGAGGTGCAGAATACCTGCAACTTATCAAATCCAATAGATGTACTCCAAGATAAAAAGAGTAGTGTAGTCCAGAAACAAGTTGGGAAAAGCTTGTATGATGTAGCACGACATAGAAAGAAAAAGATGGTGGGCGTGAATGTGTGAACTATATATATTTTGTAAAATTGGCTCATGGAACTCGATTCTACTGAAGAACACATGAAGAATACAGGAATCCCAAGAACATATTCAAACTGTCAAACATCACAAATAAAACAATCCAGATCTGTCTGACTTATGACACTCGGTTTTCTAGGCGAGGACCTGAGTTCTTCATCTGCTTCATCTCAGAAGTCCAGAGCTCCAAAACTAACACTCAGAGCACTTCTAAACCTATCTCAATCATTCTGCTCTATTGTGTATCTTTTTATTAACTTTAGGTTAGTTTGTGTTTCTATATAAGACACACTATATCTCATGCATCAAACTGAAAGACACAAGTTATTCTTACTCAAACATTCTTTTACTCTTGTGTATACCCACAGATATGTGTGGAAGAGGTCTATGTGTGGCCTGGTAGTTTGTACCCATGAAGGAATGTGGAAGAGGACCTTGTGCAACCTAGATAGTCCTTTATACTATTTCCTAACCCTAATATAGGGTGTGGATCAAGTTTACTTATATAAAATGCTTGGTGGAAGGTGATCACCAAGTGGAGTGGATTAGGTCTCGGCTTGAGACTGAACCAATTGTTGTATATCTATAGTGTTTCTTACTTTACTTTTCCCTATTTTACTGCTCTACTGTATAATTCAGAAATCACTAAACTTACTTTTATAGTTAATCTTGGAAAGAAGTTACAATTTCTTTGTCTTGGTAAAATAATTTCAAAAGTAATATTAACAACTATTATTATTACTGATAAATAATCATTCTTCTATGAAGTTATTTAAATAGTCAAGCCATTATAACAATATTACTTTGATTAACAGGGCTATACTTAACTTGAAGGGGAAATCTTTTAATGAACTCTTTTTCAAACAGAGTTTTTTTGTTACTAAATTCACCCCTCCCCTCTTGAGTAATCTACTCCAAACAACATGAAATATTATTATATATAACCTGATACTTATTCAATCGTATTACTTTCCATGTTTATTGTCTTTTTCACCTGGCCTAATTCCATGATGTTGATGATATTCATGCACCGCCCTATTATAATAGAATCCTCATTAAAAGATAATATAAATTATATAACTGGATGTTTAGTTCGAAAATGTTGGATGTAGTGCATTAAAAATTGACAAATGTCGTCATTTGTGGTCGGTTTGTTTAATATTCATGCATTGAATCCAAAAAATAAATATTTTGAGTATCCAAATTGACTAAAATGAGCATCAAATGCTTCATAAGAACACAAAAAAGAATAATTATTGAAAGAAATTAACATATATTTGATATGATTAAATTGTAGAGTTTTACCCCTACATAGTTTTTATTAAGAAAAGTCTTCCATCCATGATTTTACTGTTAAACGATTTGGGAAGTCCTCCCACTATTTCACTATGTTTAATGGAAGTTATGTCTTCTTATTCTGTAGAGGTGATGTGTGGGCTAACAAGTCCAAATTTATGTTCATGGGGAAGTCCCTTCTATTGTTTTTCATATATATGCCTACGAAAAATATGAAATGTATTTAGTTTTAATTATCATATTATATCTTCTTCTGTAAAATCAAATCCTGAAAACCTACCTCATGTAAACATTTACAACTATGCCACCTATCCAATCATAGTCGAGGATTTTAGTTTCACTCTCAACACCAATGAAGTAGGTATCTTCCCCACTATACATATTTTCTTCAAAATAAATTATGCTATTACCAGCATCTTTTAACTTCATATCCACATGTGTCTTCAATGATAATAAATACGGATATTGAAAGGGAGGGGTTAAAGTGCTTTGGTTAGATCATTTTGATCGGTTGGTTGATCCTTGAGATGTTTTTTAATCAGTCTTTCATTTCACTCCCTTCTCTTTATCTATCTTTACTAATATGCATCAGTTTATAACTTTTTAAAATGAATGTTTAAGGTTTTTATTGAAAATTAAATTTCAAATGAATACCTCATTATCGACATGTTTTTTAAAAGATGTGGCGGCCATGTGATGAATGTTACCTGAGATTGTTTGACCATATGAATATCTGTATCATCAATTGGAATAGGTAGCTCAGCGATCAACTCTAGGTAAATAGTAATTCACACTCTGACCTGATCAATCAGAAGTGGTCTGTTGTGCAGCATGTCGTTCTAGATATTGAACATAATTTCCCTCACTACAAGGCAATGGGTTGGTGTTGATAGATATAAATCATAGTCATTTTCGCCTTTTAGAATATCAATATAGGAAATATATTAGTGTCTAGTGTCTATATGATTCAAAGTTCATAGAAAAAATTATTATAAAATTGACTACCTCAGTTAAGAATTAATTTTTGAGGGAATGGATCGCCTCAAAATTGATGGGGGTTGGGGTGGGATCTTCACATGTCGGTTGTTCTTGAGTTTTTTCTTCTCTTTAACTCCCCCATCAAACTTTCTATCAGCTCTCTCTGGTATTTTAAATATTCTTAAAACATAGCTAATGTTTCTATCATCTTTTACATTTCTTCAGTTTGATCATCCACCTATTTTTTCCAAAACATGTTCAGGGTGTCCCCCCATTACCTACACCTCTAACAGGGACATAATTTTTTTGCTACTACAAGGCCACTGAATGTATGTCTGCATCTAGTTTGGGTGTTGTTGATTCTTTTCATTATGTTAGAATGAAAATTTATGAAAATAAGTAACGATCGCTTTTTAATAGTGATTTATTTGATTTTCTTTGTTATTATGTCATACTTACACATGTTTCCCACACTTTTTGTGTGTTTTTATCTATTAATTTTCTATCATTAGTTACATGTTCCTCCTTTCATAGAACATTGAATGGGATGAATGTAGATTTTCATTTAAACACTTCAAGCTTCATATAAATAAAAGAACATTGTTATTGTGTTGTTTTATGTCACATAAAACTACTTTGGTATATTTAAAATATGTACCATGTTTTTTTTCAAGTGTTGCCTACCTCATCCATGCTTTATGGTATGGGTACGCAGGTTTAGATACCCGTTGATTATTTTCAGCACATAGTTACTATTTCATAAATAAAACATTTTAAATAAAAGTGATTAGTACACGTACTATCAAACAATGTATTACCTGATAGAATGTACCTAAAAATTATGCTTCACACGATGACCAATAAACGCATTCCACGATGCTCAGGTTATCAAGTGTGCATAAATAAGAGGTGTGTGAGGTTTTATTTTCACTTTAATAAATTTAAGATGATATTTAATTAAAAGTGGGTGAAAACCCCTGTGAATCCTTCCATCAACCCTTAATACATAGTCTTAGTGTGATTCATAAACTATAATGGCACTCTACAAGAGTTGATGAATTGTAAGTCAATGTTTCATTATTTAATTCATAGTAAATTAAAAAAATGATATCATAATGTTACCATAATATCTCCCCACTTTATTGACTTAATCTCATCCACAACATGGTGCCATTAAGTTACATCAATTGTCACGCGTTTCCAAGTGATGATTCCAATGTAATTACTGAACATGGCCGTGTTGGGGTTAATATGTTGGCCATGTTTATTTTTTTTAATCTCAAATTTGATACCTTTATATTTAGACTTTATGATTTTTTCTAATACAGTCAAACTACAATGCTCTTGTTTTTTCTGCATCATTGGTGTTTTTTCACATTTCATTTCCTTAGATCCACCATCATCAATATGTTTCTACGGATTTATAGGGATATCATTACCATGTGGAGACGGTGGTTGTACGTCTGCACTGGGAGTATCAATAGATTGAGAAAAATATTGTTCGTATGCACCGCGAGCAGTAGCAGGTTGAGAAACCTATTGTTCCTGGGGATTTGGAGTATCATCGTGTGTAGAAGTCCTTATCATCAAAACTAGATTAACATTTAATTTAGATAATATATAATCAACAACAAATAGTTATTAACATACGGAAATTGTTTGAGAAACTTATTGTTCATATGGACTGCTAGTACCAGTAGGTTGAGAAGCCTATTGTGCATGGGGATTGGGAGCATCATCATGTGCAGAAGTCATTATCTGAAAAATTGGTTTAATATTTAGTTTAGATAACATAAATATAGAAATGAACATATATTAGTATAAGGAAACAAGTTGAGAAACATGTTATTCATCTTCACTGTGAGCAGCAATAGGATGCGAAACCTTTCATGCCTAGGGATTGGGAGCGTCATCACGTGCAGAATTCCTTATCTAGAAAGTAGGTTTAACATTTAATTTATATAAAATAAAATAAATAGTCAACAGATATTAACATATAGTAACATGCCGTATATTAGAAAACAATATAACCTGATTATTGAACTCTCTGTTTTTAAGGTTGAAGGGATTTGACCACTCTATCGACTATCTAAATCCCTTCCTTGTGGTCTCCTATGACATAAAAAATTCCTTCAAAATAGGGAACTCTGCGAAATGACTATGACATTCCAATGAAATGGTCATCCTCCGTTGAATTTTTATCTGAATCTTCAATGGTTTTGGTCGATAACAGAAAAATTTACCAGTTGTGGTTTGTAGGATCTGAAATATAAAATACTTTTACTTCCTTTGATTCCATTATAAACAGTTTTTCTTTGTACCCTTCCTTACTAAAATCAACTTTCAAAAATCCCAACTCATCTATTTGAATAGAAATTCTGTTATCAACCCACTTACATTGAAAAATCAGCACTCATAATGTCGTATAATCGAACTCCCATCATTTTTTGATGATGACAAAATATGACTTATTTTCTTAAATGGGATTTTGGTTCTTAGCACCAGAAACAAGCATCACATCAGGACCAACTGTAAAACCACTATTTTGTCTGGTACTGTGTTCATAATTTTCATTAGTATAGAATGTATAACCATTACATACATAAGCATTGTATGATAATACGTACACACATGGTCCTCCGTCTAGCCATCAACGTCATCCTGAAATTGATTCTGTATTTTCATTTGACACCTTAAAATTACGATCCTAAAACCATCATATAAACTATTTATTATGTTTATTTGATATCCAATTTTTATCCCTTGATGGATTTTAATTCCTAATAATTTTTTTTTGGTTTCAACATATAGGTCAACGTCCAAACAATTATGAAAAAAGTAAATGTGGTCCAATCCCTGATCTGTAATATTGATTGCGACAACCTCCTTTCCCGAAATTCCTTCACCCTCAAGTCGCTCAGTGTGAATAGACTTTGTTAGACCAATTACTTTCACACTGGATAGGTATTCAGTATAGAATTAAATGGATTCCTCAAAAATATATCCCTTTAAAATACAACCCTCTGGCCAACTTCTATTTTTTACATACCCTTTCAAAATTTTCATATACCATTCAATGGGGTACATCCAACTATAGTGCACATGACCACATAGCTGAATCTCTTTCACTAACTAAACTATAAAATGAACCATCATATCAAATAATTTTTGTGGTAAAAAAATTTCTAATTCACATAATATGATGACAATTTCCCTTTCTAGAGTCGGAAATTTCACCAAGTCCATAAATTTTCTACATATAGCATGGAAGAAGGAATAGATCTTCATTAATTTATGAAGGAAATTCTTGTAAAAAATACAATATAAACTGATAAGAATTAGATCTTTCATTAAAACAAGGAATTAATGTGATTTTAGAACTTTTAAATTTAAACTTTTCATTGACATAATATTCTTGATATTTGATGAATTACCCTTTGAAACCTTTACATCATTCAAGAAGTTGAAAATTGATATCTCTCATGCCTGGAAAGAGTGTAAGCTGAAGGAGGAACAAATTTTGGTTTTTCCCTGTTAACTAGTGTCGACTCTTCTCATATTCCTATGTCAACCATTTCCAACCTTTCCTTAATTCCATATTTTGTTTTACAGGGTGCTTTTAGACACGTGTGGATAACATTATCACATATATTTTTTCAACAGACATAATATTAAAAAAATTTCTAACGTATAGACAATTCCAATATGGTAATTTTAAAAAATGATTTTTTTCCAACCAGTTTTCATAAGATTTTTCAAAAATGGTTTACCAAAATCCGTTTCCACATATTTAACATTATCAAAAAGTGGATCACCTATTAATGGAGACAGTGGTGCAAATTATTATAAAATTTCATCAAATGATATCTTACAAGATCTGTACTTATGTCCTCAGGGTAGAAATATGAAATGTTCTAAAAACACAGTTTTTTATGAATGTTTCAACAAAATTGATTGTATACCTTCTTCGCAGATAGGACACCCATGAGTTACTTTAATGATATATCATAAAAAATTTCCATAATAATGAATGTCATTTATCATCACATACAACATGGCTCTCAACATGAAATCTTCATTTCTATAATCATCATACATCATAACACCTAAATCCCATAATAAATCCAAATCCTAGATCAATGAAGCCAAATAAAAATCAATATCATTACCCAATTTTTTGGTCCTGATATAATCATAGAAAACATGATGGGTTTTAATTTTATGCATAATCATATTGGAAAGTTATGATTTACCAACAAAACTAGCCATGTACTGTGAGTGATTCTTTGAAAATCAAAAGGATTCACTCCATCTGTTGATAACACAATACGATGGTTTCTCAGATCATTTATAAAGTGAAGATACTAAGGACCAATTCTATTACACTGAGAAGAGTCATCTAGATTATGTAGTTTTCCATCGTTATCTCTTCTGTTTGAATTCCACGTCAATTTCTCTGTAGTCTCCTCACTTCCATATTGCCACCTAAACCTTGAAATTATTGGAAAATACCATAAAACATTCATAGGACTGGATTCATCTTTCTTGTATCAAGAAGCACCACACTTTGGGCATTCTCTAAGTGATTTATAGTCCTTGAGAAGTAGTATACAATCATTAGGGAAAGCGTGTATTCTTTCAGAGATCATACCCGGTGAGCGTAGTATTTGTTTCGCATTGTATTTGCGGCTCGAGAGCTCATTATATTTTAGGATCAAATAATTCAAGAGAGAAAGTATTTTTGTAAATCTAGCGTCACTCCATACATTTCCTTCTTTCAAATTATACAGCTTTAGTATGGCTGACAATGTTGTATATTTAGTGCAACCATCATACAATGGAATCTTCGCACAACTCTTTAACTGCTCAAACAATTTTGGAAAATCATGAAGTTCTCCTTCACCTATCATTATCATTTCTTTAATATGATCTTCATCATCATGCACATCTATAATCACATCCTCGATACAGTCTTCTCTATTTTCTATTCTTGTAATCATATCAAATTATCCATAAAATGTAGTGTTATCCCTGTCGCTAGCTACATTCTCCATTTACCTTTGTTTATTCCAATATTTATAACGTTTATCTCTTATGTGACAGATCAAGTGTTCTTCCAACTCCTCTGGACTAACATGTCTTGAATAACAATAGCGTAAATACGGAAAAATTATTTGAGAAGAATCCTATGCATGATCTTTGGAAAACATGACGAACTCTTTCACTCCATCTACAAACACTTTTATTAGATGACTGGAATTTATCCATTCTTTATTCATATCCACCATATTTGATTTGGTGATATTAATATTTAAAAAATTAATACCCAAAACATTGATATAAAAATTTACTAAGTCTACAAAATTTATAGACATTAAATATCCTTTCAAAATAATTAATAAAACCATAGTTTAAATCCCATTAAAAACCAACCATTTTCAAAAATTCCACTTTAAAATTACAAACCCTTTTTAAAATAAACAAATTAATTCCAAACATCCTTTCTCAAATTCCCAATTTTTTAAAAACAATTTTAATGAAATTTAAAACCAAAAAATGGTATGCTGAACACATATACATTCTTGAGAAACATTTTAAAACAAGCTAATCATTTTAAAAGTGAACCCCCAAAAAATCAGTAGATATCATTATCACTTCCCTCAATCTATCCAATGAAAATAATTGAAGTCCACAAGTCGTATATGTCTCATGACACCCCCAATATTTCTAAGATCACTAGTTTTCAGTGTTCCTCCAATCAACCTTATGGACAGGCCAACCCATCACTGGTTGGTGAACTCCTTTTCCGGTGTTCCGAACACCCCACTGTCTACTGAAAACCATATTGACATTTAAATTTATGATTAGAGATTAACACCATCACACTCACCTACGAACATAGAAACTTTATAACTTAGTCACATTTATTATTACTATTAGAGCTTAACACAATCACACTCACCCTTTTTTGAAACTATAGACTTACTAAACTATTCATATAAAATTTATATATCATGATATATAATCTTTTACCCAATGAATTAGTGGGAAATATAGGTACTACCCATCCCATAATACATAAATATGTTTTCCACTTGAAATAAGGTTTTCATTATCTGATAAAGAACTCATATCTACTTGAGAAAAAAAATCAAAATGAATAAGGGAACCATGTGATCAAGGAATAATATAATAGTAAATAAAATTAGTATTAATCATTACACTATTAAAACAAGCATAATGGGGATGTAATAAATATAATAATTTAATCCTCTATATAGAACCACTAATTATGGAACAAAAACTCATGGGATATACCCTAGGTACTAGTGTGTGATGATCCAAAATGGTACTATAACTACATAGACTAATATCTGATATTTGTTTCATCCAACAATAACATGATCCACCCAATTAAACCATACATAACTCATTATAATGGAACCTTACAACTATCCTTGTCTTAAACACAACTAGGGGGACCATAGAAGTGTGTGTACCAATAAAGGTAGCATGAATCAAGACCTCCCACCTAGACACCCAAGTTACCATAAAAAACAACCATGGAGGTGAGAAACAAAAATTATGATAATTACCAAAACAAATATCTCTCACCTCACCTCCAACAACATCACATATAACATCCCCTTTTCACATCATACATCCATCATATAAATAATCAATAACCTATAATAGGTGAAATAGGTATAGGGGAAATCATTGAGGGTCACATGATAAATGAACCATTTACTTTTTAAAGTGAAAAAACGGGTCTTCACATGAAAACAAACATAGTATGTAGAGTCTCACTCCCATTCTTTGAAGTCTCTCCATTTCAATGATTTTGGAAGAATA
This sequence comes from Viscum album, assembly GCA_963277665.1. Lineage (NCBI taxonomy): Eukaryota > Viridiplantae > Streptophyta > Magnoliopsida > Santalales > Viscaceae > Viscum > Viscum album. Next base: position 847,249,717 of record OY728128.1, read on the forward strand.
TGAAAAAAATACCATTTTTTAACACATTCTCCAAGATCATGAAAAATTCCTTTGAAAAAAATGAATATGACCTCAATTTACTATAAAAAACCTTTAAATTATTCTATTAACCTTTTAAAATATGATTTTCATAAAATTTAATCTAATTTTAAAATATTACATGAAATTATTATGAAAACCCCCTTATTCCAAGCTTATAATTTATGAAATACATTTATAATTTCACCCAAGAAACCATAAATTACTATACTTTAATTGAAAATATATTCATAAAGTATACACATTCAATGAATTATAAATTAACGGAAGAGGAAAGAAACCCCTGCTTTAAACTGAATGGTAACCAATACAGGACATGTCACCTTACATGGAAAACACTCAAAAAACCTAAATCCCAAAATCCTCATGAAAAATGAATTTCAATTCCTGGGAGAAGTAGAAACCTATGGGAAATAGAGAACAGAAGAGGTATGGGGGAGATAAATGATAAAGAGTGTGAGAATTCATGAAATGGAAAAATAATTGTTTTTTTAAATAATTCCAAAAAAATCCAATAACCATAACTTAAGAAATCATAGAATATTATAATTCTCATTTTCCAAAATAAATCATATCATAATAACATATAAAATATAAAAAAATTAACTACATAGAAAACAATCCTAAGATGATAAATATAAGTGAAAATAAAAACATTTTCCAAACAATTTTTTAAAACATTGAAGTGAATATATATATATATATATATTATGGGAAATAGACTACTATTGAAAACATTATTATAAATAGTTCATAACAATAAGTTATTAAATAGAAAGAAATGTTTAAAAAAAAGTAAAAATAATTCAAAAAATGTTTACTTTTAATAAAATCCATAATTATTCAAACATTAAAAAGAAATAATTTTTTCATGGAGAAAGGCCTCTATAATGTGGTAAATAAGAGACCCCTAAGTCATAGTGTTGTAGGTGTTTGAGACAATTAGTTCATTTGGGGAATGATATATGACTTATCATGGGATGAGTAGTGTGGTGATGAAATCCATGTTCTGAAATTTGTTTTGAGTGTTAGTTCATAATGATAGTTTTTAATTTGAGTAATGATTAGTTGTGGTTCATGAAAATAATATAAATTTGTTGGTCACTAATAAGAACATGTGTGGATGTGGATATTAAAATTGTAAGAGTCATGTCTGGGTAAGTGGATGGGTCCTTATTTATTCCATTGGGTTCAGTGATGTGATAATGTATGGGTGTTTTTTAGAAATGATTGTGGGTGTCAATATTCAGCTTATAATGACATATTTTCATTCTTATATTTTGTTAGGGATGGAATTTCTTAGTTCACATTTGGAAGTGTGTGTAGGTTCACTTAACTCATATGTAGAGGTGGTTGGTTTTGTGTGTATTCATAAGTGGCTGATTTGCACTGGTAGATGATAGATACGCATATAAGGGTATCGATTAGGGGATATCAAGAATGAATAAATGGTGTTAACCAATAGATTAGGGATTGGGTTATTAGGGGAACTTAGATATGGGAACTAGTATGGTTTTTCACTTAGTTCATGGGTTGAATCATGTGACACATAATAATGAAGTTTTATTTAGACATATACACTTGGGAAAGTATGAAAACATGGTGTTATTTAGACAACATTTGAGAAACACACATTTTTTGAAATAATTTTTAAACAACTCCCATTCATGAGACTTTAATATACAAAATATCTTTTTGCACAAATATTTGAAATCTCATTTTCAAAAGAAAAAAACCCAACACACTAGGGTCAAGCACAACAACTAGGAACCGCACATCATGAGGTTATCACAAATGAAAAAAACAAGAAAGGTACTATGATGATGAAACCATGGGAAATTATATAATCAAGCACTAGAAAAAACTTCCCTCAAACACTGACCAACCATACAATTTAATGTGTCACGGGATCTACCCTAGAAATCCTAATATGCTGAGAATATAACCATATAAGGGCAAAACCCCTCAAACTAGCTACTAGTAAGCGCTATGTTTATATTATCATCTTACTATCCCACACAAGCATCCATGTAATGACAACCCTATACCTAGACCTTATGTCTATCCCGAATAATGGGAAACTAGTGATGTTTGAACCAAATAGAGGAACCATCTAGACATTTCAGTTAGTAACTATCCTCCCATAAGCTATAAGAAAGTGAGGTGTATAATTAAAGATCTAAGTCTACCCATAAGGAATAACCCAAACTAACCCACCCCTATCAACCAATGATTAAAGTCATAATATAAACACGACATGCTCTCAAGGAATAATAAGAACATTTCCACACATAGTAAAAAAAGAATCACATAGTGATTAAGAACCCCACATATGGAATAAAAAAACAAGGGGGAATCAAGGGGTTTCATTAACATCCATAATTTAAAAAACTGAATTCTAATCAGTCTTTTGACACTATAATGCGTCTTAGGATACCAAGCCCTTTCACTTTTCCCAAAACACAATTCCAAACATCCTTTGGAATAATGATGGAAAACACCAAAGCATTTAAAAAATTTCAAAATCACCCTTACATAGGGTATCTCTTCTTTGAAAATCTAAAAAATGGCCAATGTCCTTCATTTCCATCACAGTTTTTCTAAATCACCACATAAAATTTTTCAATAAGTTCAATGAAACTACACATTTCATTAAAAATGACTCAAATCCACCCTTTAATAATGGTCTTCCTATTTGAAAACCAAACCAAGGCTAAAAGGCTATTCATATCCATTAAAGTATTTATGAAAAGACGCCATATAATTTCATAAAGTGTAACCACAGACACATTTAAAATCACCATTTAAAATCCATAATAGAACCCCTTTTCAAACTATTTTGAAGCTAACACCCCAATATAAAACCAAATTCCATTTAAAACCTTCATTTTTACACATTTTCACCCACATAAATTCATAAGTTTCAAGAAATAACAATATTTATATTCTGTTGAGTGAATAATATTTCCTTTTGACTTTTCCATTCCTATAAGTTTTTCAAATCACAAACACTCTACCTCAAGGAAAATTTTATTTCCTCGAAGATTTATCTTAATAAGAAAATTTTCCTTCCTAAGGAAATTTTCAACTTATCTTTGTTTTCATTGTTCATGATTTAGTTTCTCATATTGTAACTCATTTTATTTCTAATGTTTAAAAATTAGTTTCATATCTAACACCTCAGAATCCTTTAAATACTTAGATATATAGTATTCTATTTTTAGGTTTTGAATTCAGATTCTGAATTCTCTGAATTCAGATACCAAGTTCATTGAAATTCAGATTCCTAATTCTCTGAATTCTGATTCCGAATTCTCTGGATTAAGATTCCAAATTCTCTGAATTCAACTTCCGAATTCTCTGAAATTTAGATTCTGAATTATCTGAATTCAGATTCTGAATTCTATGATATTATGGCTCCAAATTCTCTGAAATTCATATTTGGAATTCTTTGAATTAATATTCCGAATTCTATAAAATTCATATTCCAAATTCTATGAATTTAGATTCCAAAATACTTGAATTTAGATACTAAATTCTCTGAGTTCATATTCCAAATTCTCTGAAATTCTGATTTTAAATTCTCTAAAATTCAAATTCTAAATACTATGAAAATATAGCTCTGAATTATTTTGAATTTAGGATCCGAATTCCTTAAAATTAATGTTCAAAATTCCTTAGAATTCAGGTTCTGAATTCCATAGAATTAAGTTTTTGAATTCATTATAATGCAGGTTCTGAATTCTTTATAATTCAGACTCTGAATTCTATAGAATTCTGATTTCGAATTCCTTTAAAAAAAGAATCCATATATATATTTAATATAGACTCTAAATGTTTACATTATTAGGCTCCAAAATTTATTTTCCTAGACTGTGAAAAATGTATTTGGTTATGAAACCATATTTTTCATACCCTAGTTTTAGTTATTAAACTATGTCATACATTAGGATTCTAAGTAACCGTTGTTTGAGTGACACGTGTATATGTCCCTCTGAGATTCAAGGAAAAATATGACCATTGGAGGAGGGATCTGAACATTGGGAAAATTCCTATAAATAAGAGCTCATTTGAATGAGCTTATTACTGAATCAATTACTCTAGATATTACATGTTGCTGATGTTATTTCTAGAGAGAGAGAGACTCTCATGCATTGTGCATACTGAACATCTTGTTCAGTTTTCTTCATGCGACTCCGATTGATGTTTTGTACAATCAAGGGCTTCCGGCGATAGGAAGACAGAGGTATCAACTACCATAATGTTAAAGGACTTCCTCGATAAAGGAATACATAGGTTCTGACTACCTTAATGTTCGAGGACATCCATGATAAGGAAGACAGACGTGCTAACTACCTTGAAGTTCGAGAGCTTGCATCGATAGCAATAAATAATCTACTATTCTTATCGAGGTCTTACCTTGGTGTGGTTCTGACAAACTTTCTTGAAATTATAAATTAAGAAACCTATATCCAAGGTTGTTGGATACCCTACTCTTTGGGTTAAAAGATTTCATACTTGTTACTTGTATTATTTCATGTTTATTTTCCACTGTATTTTGACTAATAAGAAAATTATTACTATCTTATACTTTCTTGTACTTTTATACTCTGATTAGTAAGTATCTATAAAATTTAAGGTAGAATAACTGTCCTTGTAGACTTTTCTTATGTTTTATTTATAGAACCATATTTCAGGAACCTAGCATGTTTGTAAAACTATGAGGTCTTGTGAATTTACCTTACTTGACAGTGTTAACCATAGAATATTTTATATCAACTTTAAAAGTTCCAAAGGAATTTTTTTAAAGGATACAATTCACCCCCCGTCTTGTATATTGAGCATCTACATTCACTATTTTGATCCTACATATTCTACTATTATGAAAATCTATATTTCGTAAAAAAAAATAAATCAACCAATTCAAAATATGGTATACAAAAATTGAATTTTACCAAATATAACTAGTGCGCAAACAAGGATCACCAATGAACACACTTTTCTATAGGGTGTTTAGGCCATATAATTCACAAATCAATATCAATATCAAACTATAAAAAGTGAAACCAATGAGAAAGAGAAGAAAAATAACCATAGAGGTGTGGTTAAGCATGTGGCAGAGGTGCGTTCACAATGTAGGAGAGATGCAGTGGAAGAGAGGCTCTGTGGGGGAGAAGATGTGGTGGAGGGGAGCCACGACTAAGGAGAGACATGGCGGAAGAGAGCTACCATGGTAGGAGAACCGTGTGATGAATCTTGGCTCATAGCAGTGGAGGATTTGGCGGGTGAGGAGGAGGAGGAGACAAGAGAGGAGGGAAGAGGGGAGGAGTAGAGGGAGGAGAGGACACGACTGTAGCAGTGGCAGTGACAGGGATCCCCTTCCACAATAGTTAGAGGGCTGTGAGGAAGTAGGATAAAATTAGGGTTTATTTATAAAACTCGGGGACATTTTTATCAGTGCTAGATAAAAAGCGTAGATAAAACATTGTTTTATCAACGCTAAAATTGAAAGCGCTGATGAAACAAGCCTTTACTAGCACTTTTTTAGAATTAATAAATGATTGTTTTATCATCACTAAAATTGAATGCACTGAGAAAACATGATTTTATTAGTGCTTTTTTAGAGCTGATAAAGGCCGATCTTTATTAGCACTAAAAAAGCACTAATAAATAGATGTTTTATTAGTGCTTTTTAATTATCGCTGATAAAAAAGACCATTTATTCATAATTATAAAAATATATCAAATATATATATATATATATATATATTAAATTTATAATTTTATAAATATTTATAATTTATATATTTATTATAATTTAATAATTTAAATTAAAATTATATATATTTTTTCATTAATTAATTTATTTATTTATGGTGTTTGTGTATAAATTATAATTATATATATATATATATTTAATTTTATAATTTAAATTATAATTATATATATAAATATAAATTCATATATTATTTTTAATTTTATTTTCATAAGTATATATATATATATATGTAAATTTTTATTAAAGACATGTATTTACAAATAAATATATTCAAAAGGTAATCATAAATATATATTTATCATTTAAAATAATTATTTTTTAATTTTATAATTATTTAAACATAATTATATTAAATTAGTTTTATATAATTAAAATTATATATAATATATTTAAAATGTAAATAATTATATATTACTAATTATTTATATTTTAAAATATAATAAATATATTTATTGTTTATTTAACTATATTTATCGAGATTTTAAGTATTAATGAGAAGATAAAGCTTTATATATATATAGAAAATGAATGAATACACCAAGTACATTTAGTAGTGAAGTATATGTGGCCAACATTAGGGTAAGCAAACATATATTCATGAGAAGAACATACACATCAATTGACATATTCACTTTGAAACATAAATTTATTTAAATATATATATTTTATTAGTACTTGTATATATATATATTAAAAATTATTTATATATTATATTATAAACATATAGTATAATAAATACATAATAAAGATATAACTAAAAATAATAACACATTAAACATAAATAAAACATAAACATAATAAACATAATAAACAGGCTTTTTTAATGTATACATATAAACATTATTTTTGAATATAATTAAAATATTTTTATATAAATCAATAATATTTTCTATGAAAAAATTTTATCAGTGCTATTATTAGTGCTGATAATGTCGCCTTTTTTATCGGTGCTTTTTGTTAGCACTGATAAAGGGGAACTTTTATCAATGGTAATATTAATTCTTATAAAGGGTAGATTTATCAACGCTTTTTTTGAGCACTGATAATAGTCCCCTATTTACCATCACTTTTAAATTAGCAGTGATAAAACTCTAGCGGTTCCTTTTCCTGTGTTTGTGGTAGTGATTTTTTCTAATTATTCTAATAATTTCAAATTATTTTAATTATTGATAATTATTGTAATTATTTCTCTTTGTTCTAATTATTTCTAGTTATTCTAATTATTTTTATTTATTACAAATTATTTGTATTTATTACAAATTATTGTTAATTATTACTAATTATTAGAAATTATTACTAATTCGTACTAATTATTACCAATTATTACTAATTATTACTATTTATTCCTAATTTTTATTACTTATTCCAATTATTAATATTTACTTCCAATTATTATTATTTAAACCGATTTATAACAATTTATTACTTTTTATTACTAATTATTGTTATATATTACTAACTATTAACACTTTTTACTAATTGTTACAATTTATTACTAAATATTACAATTTATTACTAATACTTACTAATTATTAAAAATTATTAAAAATTATTACCATTTATTACTAATTGTTACAATTTATTAAAAATTATAAGTATTTATTAATTATTATTACTCAATTATTACAATTAATTACTCTGTGTTACAATTTATTACTAATTATTACAATTTATTATTAATTATTAAAATTTGTTAGTAATTTTTTCATATTTTGATAAAATATTACAATTTATTACTAGTTATTACAATTTATTACTAATCATTACCATTTATAACTAATTATTACAAATTATTACTAATTATTACTAATTATTAAAATTTAATACTAATTATTACTAATTGTTAAAATTCATTACAACTTATTACTAATTATTAGTAATTATTACTAATTATTACAAATTATTACTAATTATTACAATTTATTACTAATTATTTCTAATTACAACTAATTATTACTAATTATTAGTAATTATTACTAATTATTAGTAATTATTACTAATTATTTGTAATTATTACTAATTATTACCAATTATTAATATTTATTAAACTTTATTTCTAATTATTTATAATTATTAAAATTTATTTATAATTATTACAAATTATTACTAATTACATCTAATTATTACTAATTACCACTAATTATTACTTATTCCTATTAATTATTTCTAATTATTACTAATTATTGCTAATTATTACTTATTATTACAATTCATTACTAATTATTACAATTTATTACTAATTACTACAAAATATTACAATTTATTACTAATTATTACTAATTATTAAAAATTATTACAAATTATTACTAATTGTTATTAAATATTACTATTTATTAGAATTTATTACAAACTTATTACTAATTATTACAAACTATTAAAATTTATTACCAATTATCACTAATTATAACTTATTCCTGCTAGTTATTACTAATTATTTCTAATTATTACCAATTATTAAATTTTATTACTAATTATTACAAATGATTACTATTTTTTACAATTTATTAGTAATTATTACAATTTATTACTAATTATTACAATTTACAACTAATTATTACAATTTATTACTAAACATTAAAATTTATTACTAATTATTACTAATTATTTCTAATTTATTGCAATTTATTACTATGTATTACAATTTATTAATATTTATTACAATTTATTACTAATTATTACTAATTAATACAATTTATTACAATTTATTACAATTTACTACTAATTATTACAATTTATTATTAATTTTCACTAATTATTAACAATTCTTATAATTTATTGCTAATTATTACAACTTATTACTAATTATTTCTAATTGTTACTAATTATTACGAACTCTTACAAATTATTACAAACTATTAGTAATTATTTAAATTTATTACAATTTATTACTAATTATTAAATGTTATTATACTTTATGACTAGTTATTTTTAATTATTAATAATTATTAAAATTTATTACTACTTATTACAATTTATTACTAATTACCAGTAATTATTACTTATTCCCGCTAATTATTACTAATTATTACTAATTTCTACTAGTTACCACTAATTATTTCTAATTATCACTAATTATTACTATTTATAAATATTTATTCAAATTATTACCAATTATCGCTAATTATAAGTAATTACGATAATTATAACTACTTATTAAATTTTTTCTAATTAATACTAATTTTAACTAATTAATAATAATTAATGTAACAAATATTAATTAATACTAATTAATTCTAATCACAAGTAATTATTTGTAAAAATAAATAATGATAAATAAAACTATCTAATTCTAATTTAATTTAATTGCAGCTAATTAACAATAATTTTAACTAATATAAAATATATTGAATTAACTGGAAAAAAAAAAGAAATACATAAATACCTTAAAAATGAATCTTTTAGAGGATATAAGCCACGAATATTAGTCCGATGTATGATTTTAAACATTGAAAAAAATTAAGGAAAAAATGTATGTAGAGAGGGAGAGAGGGGTAGAGAAAGGAGCTGAATGAGAAAAAAACTGATTGGGTATATATATATAGGTTAGATTATTTGTGACGGACGTCCCATCACAAATGTTAATCCCCCATTAATTAGGGGACGGTGGATAAAAAGGTAATTGTGACAGGACCCGTCGCAAATACCAACCTGCTGACATACTATTTTCGAAGGGAGTTAAATCCCATTGAAAATACTAAAAAATGCCACTGGTATTTGCAAGGGGCTTTTATAGTCGTCCCAAATATCCTTCCCACGGTTTGGCATGCTACTCGCGCCAAACCTATTGCGACAAGGACCATCTCCCTATTGCAACAAATTAGTTATTTGTGATGGAAAGATGGTCTCATCCGAAATAGCCCATCGGGGGGGACTATTTTTGAAGGGACCCTTCCCCATCGCAAATATCAACTTTCCCATAGTGACCCCAATATTGGAAACCTACTCCTTGTCATGTTTAACTCTGGTTGAAACATGGATTCCCCACTATAATACTTTTTTCAATTAAAAGTGATGTCCAAGAATTATCTTGTAACTTCATTTTCTATATTACATAGAAAAGTGATAAATTAAATTACACATGTGAAATTAATTCACTATATTACACAATTGAAGGGATCATTATAATGTATCTCATAGTTTTCAAACGGGTAGTGCACAAACCGGTATTCTTTGAACTTCTTCATATTCATGAATTATATCCTTTAAACTGCATATAGTTGTGACTACATATTTATGATATGGTTTTTTCCTCAGTATAGAGTGTCTTCAACTACTTTAATGACTTCATCCATAGCTCATGAAACTCAGGCTCTGTTCTATTCTCATCTTCTTGGTTCTTTCTAGAATCTATTTATTGGATACTCTCGACACAAAAATCTATGTAGTTGATTTTCCTTAACTGACTCGAATGCCTTATTTCTAGTAAAACTGGAATCGTTACTTATTCTTCTTCCTCCATATCACTTCTTCAACACTAAACCTAACCAACATAACTCAGGATGTCTTCCTCATCTTTTTCATCTTATTTTTCTCTTCTTATTATTCAAGACCCCACATGTTGAGTATTTTGAGAAATGGTTCAGTATATATCCTTATTTTTGGAGAATGATTTTAATTTCTGTAGTACTCACTAGTTATTCTTTTAGACGGCGTCTCTTCTCTCTTGGATTATCAAATCTTCTTCTAGAGATATCTCTTCTATTATCTCATCCAATACACACCAGCACACCACACCATGTGAAACTCCCTTATTTTATATTTTTCATTCTCTTCTTGATATAAATCAATATGTGGATTCCTATTTTTTAATGTATATTTCATAATCTGTAAATATATATTATTATGACATCACCTGAATGCCAAAAATTCACCTCACATAGAGTAACCAATTTTCCATGATCTCCATGATCATTATGATCTAATTTGTTAACTATTTCTCATGTGTACTCCCTACATTAATCATTTATCACTTTTAAAACATGGATAAATAAATCATTAGATTCTTTCCAGTTGTCTTAAGATCTATAATTTTAAAAATATTCACTTCACTTCATTCTAATATTAATTTATTTTATGTATTAAAATAAAGCAGCAGCAACTCATGGATTTAGAGTCCTCATATTGGTGTTGAGTGTATCCCATTAAGACCTATATAAATTCCAATTGAAAATGTATTGAATAGTAGTATCTCAAATTCATATTCATATTCTCAATATATAATCACAGTGATATAAACACTAGAGTATAGATCGATCTTTGAATATTTAAATATTTATATCATTCTTAAAAATAAATAAAAAGAACATTGTGATTCAAATATTCTCCACGTTTAATTTATATCATAATTATTTATCTAAATCTTGGATCATGGATTTTCAAATCATAATTATTTTTTTAACATGGGAGAATGGAACAACAATCAACTGATTTTTATTTCTTCTTCAAAACATTAATTCTGTAAAACTCAAATTTTTTCATACAACAACACTCTCAAAATTTTCTATGTATTAAATCCTTAAAGAGTATATATGTACACATTTTTATTGCTTTAAATTCATATAATGTGACCAAAATATTTTCATAATACTTCATAATCATTACATATTCATTCCTTTGTCAAATTTGGGACCAACATAAATTTCTCTAAGTCATGAATTCATCCAAGTGGATTCGTTAACTAGAAAAATAGTTCATATGACTGGGGCACAATTAATTTTTTTCTCTAATTTTATCCATCTTCCTTAAACATAATAAACCTATTTAAATTCATTTAAATTAATATTTACTAGTTTTTCTTTAATGATTCAGTATCTAGAACATTCAACTTTAGCTCCTCTATTCTTAACATGTTGTAGACAGTGTTCCCACATTAAAACATGACTTTCACATGAGGTTCATCTCAGTAGCCATCTTTTGTGATATAATTTTCCTAATTTTAACCATTAAAGAAACTCCACTTCATTTATTGGGTGGATACTCAATCCATACCTAAATACATCACCATTTTATGATCACAATTATATTGACACGAAATCTAGTTAACAACAAATACAAATTCAACCCAAGGGTTCCTCAATATCCCTCTTTGGATTTATTTCAAATTCCAAATTAACTCCAATGGTTAATTTAATTATTCTCCCCCTAATTGGAAATAAATGAAAGGATGGAATATATTATTAACCCACTTATTGAAATTATGAGTACAAGGCATGATTTTATCAAACTAATTCTTAAATTTAAAATACTTCTTCACCAATTTTATTCTCCCATGTCCATTATACTTAACTCATTCCATGAGAGAACAATGATATCACAATTTTTCCTTATAAATGTGAGAGTAAATAATTAACTATAACTCTACATGGGCTAACCAATATAAAGAACAAGACTGATTTGTTTACAAAAAAAAATCTATCCATATTCTAACCATGATTTTATACCAACTTGGAATTTATTATTTTAGGGGTTGTTCAAATATATTTTTCCTAAATATTTATCATCCTTCACTCACTCAAAAAACACATAAAAATCATTTCTAGTTAAATTGGGTCTCTTCATATATTTTTTATTATAATCACTACCACTTGATACACATATTTAATATATATTAATAAATATTTAGGATAATGAGAATCATAACTTAATATTTATGTTTGTAAATATTATCTAGAATTCTAAAATTAATCATTAAAAAATAAATCATTAGTAGTTTACTTCTTTTGATATCTCCCCATCAAGAGATATTATCCATACATCATCACCTTCAATCCCTAAATTTGGAATGTATGTAACATAGACATTGGAATATGTGGGATCCTCTGACAACTCCTCAATGTGACCTAGAGGGAGGAGATAGACTATAACTCCGAGACTCGATTATTTAATTTTCTAAAGTGTTTATATCACTTAATGTTTTTTCTATCCTTTAATATACTAGTCTATTTCTACTTGGGTAGTATGGATTTCCTTCCATTTTAAACTTTCCTCTTAGCTAGAATTGGATTCTAATAATTTGTAATTAGGGTGGTTTTAGCTTTCTCTTCTTTCTCTATCATCCTTTCCTTTTCTAACTAGTATTTAAATATTATCAGACATTAATTTTTCATATCCTAAAACTTATTTTGTTTTGATTACTCTTTATTTTAATTATATTCCTTAGCACTAGGATCTATTGGTGCTTTACCTTCATTCTTTACTCATCCATGAAAAATAGATATATAGTTGACTCTTACATTTCATGCCTTCTTGAACCTTCCACACACACCTTAGTCATATTTTAACATTTCCTTCCTATTGTGATTCATAATATATTCATCATGAATTTCCACCACCATTGCGATATTATTATCTCCTTCTTAGATTGAATCATTTTTTATTAAATTCAAATTTATCTTTCTTTTCTTGAGATTCATCACTATCTTACAATATTCCATTATATAGAATCTCATTCTATAATACAAGAAAATTATCTTAGTACGTTTAACATCCTAATTAACTTTCTTCACAATATTCTTGTGTGTACTCTTCTTCACTAATTTTTTTTGGTTCATTCCCAATGTAAGCATTCCTTCTTTATTCAATTTCTTTTTTTTTGTCCTTTTATAAACATATATATTATGGTTTTATTTGTTTGGAGGATACAATAAATATTAATATAAATGAATACTTTCATTGAAAAAATCACAAAATTTCTCCAAATGTTCAAATCAATTTCTCATGGACAGATTTCTCCTTCTATTTAAAATCTACTTATGCATAATAGATTTTCCATTAAATCTATCTATAATCCCCTTTTATTCACAAAATTTATAATCTATATATATTGAAATATTTTTCCATCAATAAATATACTTAGGTACAAATATTCAGTATCACCAAAATCTTTAAATTAATCTCTTTCGTTTACATTTAGGTGCATTCTGTAAAAAATTTCATGCTTACAATTTTTGAGAGAATTCCCCATTATTTTGGATTTTTATTAGGGAAATATATTATTATAAATACTCACATCTATCCTTGACACAATGGTAGTGTTATAGAAATATTTATCCATCCAAATTTATACATATTTTAATTTTTATCCCCCGTTTTTAGGGGAAAATTAGCAAAAATAAGTTTTTCAGGGCTCTAGGACAACATTTTTTTGACCCCAAGGTTTATGACTCTCCAAATTATAGAAAAATAATTAATAAATCATTTTCAGTCTTCATAGATGAATTAATAATTTCTATATTATATGTGGAAGAATTATTTATTTCAACATCTTGTAAAGTTCTAGATTAAGAAGATTCCATATTCTTCAAATTTATTTTAATCTCAAGACACTTCATGCTGAGAGTGTTATTTTCAACTTAAACTAAACTCATTTTGTCTTCCCATTCTTATCTTATATTCTTAATTTTTTAATCATGAATTTCATTTTTCTTTAAAATCAAACTATAAACCTTTTCCACCATTTTATATTTAATTTTCATCTTAGGTTCTTCAACATTCAAAGATACATTCTAAAATTTATCCAATGTGTGGATCATTTCTCAGAAAATAATTTAAAACACATATCACTCAAAAATATATCTTTGAAATTATTAATAATATATACATTATTTCATTATAATATAGGATAGATTCATCCTCAACCTTAAAAATATTTTTGAGAGTGTTTCAACAACTTGCATTCTTTTATAATGTATCCTCCATGGCATCAACCTCTTAATATATTTGTGATTTAGAATAATTTGATATCTTTATGTATGAAATTATATAATTTAAAATTTCAATAGGGTTATTCTTAAGATATTCCATAACATTATAATAATTTTTTGGTGTTACCCATTCAAATTATCTTCATCATAGCTTGTGATTATGAAACTAAGGGACTCATGATCAAATAATTTTTCAATTTACATAAAACTATAACTAACATAATATAGTGGTTGTTTCTATTATATTTTTAATTATTTTATATATCTTTTAACCTCTTTGTTTTGTATGTTTCTAAATTCCATGTATGGTACCTCAAAATTTTCGTAGTGGGGATGGAAACCAGCTTCTATATCTGAGGTTCTTCTTCAAATACTTCAAATATAAACCTTTTATAATTCTAGTTAGAACAATTAAGGAATAAAATTTTCAAAACCAATCATAGATATCCGATCACACCCATGGAATCATTTTTAAGTATATGTTTTCTTATTTTTTTTAATTTTATTTTCCTCCTTGGATTTTGGGTGTTTTTTGTGAAATTTTTTAGAAAATGGGGTGGGGGATGTTTCACAGTTAGGTCATGGTTAGTACTAACCATGGAGAAAAACAAGAAAATCCTAAAGTTTCTTGATAGTTGAGTGTTTCACAGATGGTACATGGTGTCCTTAACTATGTGGCAAAATCATGTGACTCTTCATGGTTTGGAAAACCATACAACAAAACCTTGTAGCCGACCCATAAACGTAAATATATGAAATAAACGATATGAAATTATGATCTTTAAACCCACTTACCCCTATTTATATCCCCCATTCAATCCTCAGAGACCTATCATGTATGATGTTTACTACAACATCATTTTTGGATCTATTTTTTGTGAGATTTAACATAGGATCTTCATGTAATCTCTTATGTAATTGTCCCTTCTTACTTACCTTAGTTATTTTCCCTCTATTCTTATAGTTTTCTTCTTAACATAAGGCTATATAGGCCAATATATTTTATTAACCACCCTATTTAAGGTTGTTTTAGAATTTTGAGTTTTTTTCCTTTCTTGGACCTATCATCTCATTATAAGTGAATTTTCAATAATTATCTTCATTGGTGATGGATTAAGGTTGGTGGATTAATAAGTTAGATTTTTCACATGAATCTAGGACTCTAGATTTATTATAAATGGGATTTATAGTTGTTATCATCTATGTTTTCTATTATTCACACATTTCAATATGATATATAAATAACTGCTGAATTCTCTCTTTTAATATTAGAATGTAAATGGTATTGAAAATAAAGGTTTATGTATATAAGTGTGGTAATCTTGATATGTGTTTGATAAAAACATTCCTTTTAAATTAAAAATTATTTATGAATGAAATTTTTATGTATTGGAAACGGGATTTACATATTGGATCTTAGGTACCTAAGTGTAAAGACTAGAACTAAGTACACATTTAGACTATTCCACAATAACTAAACATTAAAAAAATTAGATAACAAGGTTGGGGTACCATGGATATGAATCACCACACCTCTATTAAATAATATAAACTTCTTAGTAGTAATTTGGTTATGTTTTCTGTAGATGGGAGTCACTATACCGATAGTCCAAGGCACAATCTCCTTAGTGGTTTGTGCATACATTTTTTTACCATTAGATCATGAGTTAGTAGGAGGGTTATATGGTGTATATGATCTTAGCAAGCATGTTGATCTCCCATGGTGAATGATTAATTTTATTTACATGGTATTAATTAATTAACTAACATTTATAAAGGTATTTATCTCCATTTATTTTAACATTTTTAAATAATGAGTTTATTTGGTTAATTTTTTAACTTGCATGATTGGATTTATTTGACAATGGATTCTTACATAACCTTAGGTGGGATCTCAAAAAGATAGATGTGGACACATCCAATATATAACTATTGGGGGTATATTTAATTTATTTTTAAAGATGAAGGAAAAAAAGGTACCTCATGGAAGAAGTGGGCACTTGTGTTATCAAATATTATTGATGATGGTGATGGTATAGTGGGATATATACACTCATGTCACAGAGGGATGATTAAATGTTTTATTTATTTATTTTGGTTTGGTAAATTAAAAATTTTATGTATTACATAATCATATTTCACATCTTGTTCCTTTCAACTATATATTGATTCTTTTCTTGTTCATAGTTTTTTATTTTTTATTTTTGACTTGTGTCCTGCTTTAAATTGATAGAAGAGTTTGTTATGATTTTTTTTATTTTATTCAGAGGCATGAATTCCCAAAATATGGAAAGACCATTATTGGTCTTTATTAAGAACCACTTGATATATTATTAGGTAAATCACTCCCAAATGTATTCATTTAATTCTTAAGAACTAGTTTACTACTGATCGGGACCGGGAATGAACATTGTGTATTACCACATCCAGGATCGGGTGCCCATATGAGGGGTATCCTAGGTTGGAACATGAATAAATGTTATTAGTACATGGGTTTGATTAAAATTATTTGTGGATTCATGTAGTTAAAATATAGCATTGGACGAGCTTAAGTGATAGGCTAAAGGAAGTGTATGAAACTACTTTTAGTATTGAAATTGAGTCACTAGGGGATGTTGGGAATGGAATTTTTATGTTGAATTAGATTTACCCTTTCTTTTGGGTAGGGTGCATAGTATGTATATTATGAACACATTCCATGTTTCATGGAATGGTGGGGTTAGATATATTTATTTTTTTATAATGAATTTGGGAATTTTATAATAATTTTTTTGTTTTATTTATGATAGGTTTTTTGATTTAATGGTTTCAAATTTTTTTGGTTTTTTATATAGTTATGCCTCCTTGAAGGCTGCATGTGAATCCTCTAGAGGTAACAACAGATAATTTTTCATGGTGAAACCCCCTAGTTGACCAAAATCTTATATAATCAGTGGTGAAAATAGTATGAGATATAGACCAAAGAGTGGGCCCTAGTCCAACTCAATATCGATAAGTATGTTCTCAACAGACACAGATCAATCCCAAAAGTTTCTTAGTCATATTCATCAACCATTCCAAGGAAGAAATGATCCTTAATAATCAAAGAAGTGGTTAGAAAATATATATGGGATTTTTGAGTTCCTTGAAACCCCAGACTTCATCAATATAAATAGTTTTACAATTATTCTTAAATTCCCTAACCAAAAATACAGGGATTCAATTATTCAATCTTTGAAGAACAAGAACCTTGAATGGAAGTACATCAAAATGTACTTTACCCAGAAGCTCTTTCTATACATGATGTAATTAGATAAGTCTCAATATTTTTTTACTCTTCCGTACAGTCACATGAAAGTTATGGATTATGATAATTAATTCTCCAATATTATTCATTTTTTAATGGATATCCAATGATAAACTAAAGGATCAAATATTTGAGTTGGGTCTTCAGTCTAACATCTGATCGCAAGTACATATTTTGAATCTCCTGACTAATGATATATTTTTTGATCAATCCATAATGTAATATATTTTTTAGATAAAGATTTTTGGAATTATTTATGTGATATATATGTCTTTTGTGAGTGATAGTTGCCTCACTAAGAATAAGAGTATGTGTGATTAACTATAAAGAAAGAGTAATAGTGGTTCTTGGAACATGTATTAGTTCATAGAATCGAAAGGCTTGTGTGGTGGATATTTTATCTTATATCAATGTATAGGGTGAATATATATGAGGTGATTGTGCCAAACTTCCCAAAATTCATTCCATTATTATGAGAATCTAATCCATATGTTTTTATGGCCAATCACTCACCCTAAAATAGTGAGATATACTTATCCCTGAAGGGATCTTCTACTCAGTGAGATGCTGCTATGGTGATAAGACCGCAACCATAGGAAAATTTTGGTATAAATTGTTCATTTTTTTGGTAGAGTTAGCTAAGGGAATATCTGCATTCTCTTGAAAAACTTCATACATGAACCAATATCAGGTAGTGGCACACTATGGAGCTAGTTTCAGTATATTCAGAGATAGGTTTGAAGACAGTGATATTTACTACTCATATTGAAAATCTATATTGATTTATTTATTTAATACAATTTTCTCTCACTCGTTTATTTATTATCATGTTGTACAATTATTAAAATATCTATCTGAGATCATGAAATATGTCATGGATATATCAACACTACTTGGGAAGTATAAATTTAAAGGCATATGATTTCCTTCTTATGGTGTTTCTCTAATAGAAGTATATCTAGAAAGGGAATTTGTTATTATCAAGATGTATTTTTTGACATAAATATTGGGATGGAATGGAATATTTCTTTTAAGAATCATGTGGATTGATATCAGTGAGATCATAATTATACCACTTTTAATGGGGACTCTCACGTGCTTTAAGGGGATTGGGATATGTGATCGAGTCAAGTAGAAAAACCCATTCCTAAATTGGGTAGTTTATCATGTTTTTTAGAATATCTATTTTTTGAGGATGATGAAGGGAATTTTAAATTCAAGCTTCTTCTGGTATTTAAGTATTTTTATGAGGTGTTTTTAGATGATTATTTAGGTTTTTCCTAGGAACGTGTAGTCATGTTTTCCATTGATATTATAATAATAATAAAACTTATCTCATTCCATTATTATCATATAGAACATAGATAATTACACAATTTTAATTTTCAGCTATATGTTTTTGAAGATAAAGGATACATTCATCTTATAATGTCTCCTTGGTCCACTCCATATCTCTTAGCTATAAAAGAAGAATCTGTTGAATCGAGTGACCGAAAAGAATAAATATAACCTTCTCCATATTGAAGATATTTTTGATATGTTAAAAGGGAAAATATGGTTATTTAAGATAAACCCAATTATTATAACATGAAATCGGAATGATGGAATCTGATATTCAAAAAACTAACTCTAAGAGCATGTATAGTTACTTTGACTGTCAGGTGATGCTGTTTGGGTTAACTATTGATCTGGTTTCCTTTATGGCACTGCATAACATGATATTCCACCAATATCTAGAAGTTTTTTATAGAATATTTTTATTAAATTCTATTTGAAATGATTATTATAGATTGGAAGGGGTCTTATTTGATAATTTTTATAGTAATCCAACCTAATCATTATCTATATTCCAAGTTGTCCAAGTGCATCTTTTGGATCTAGGAAATCAATTCTGTAAACAAGATTGTATCAGAAAAATGAATTTATTCCAATCTTGATAAGGTAAGAGATATTATGTATTATTAAGAACCAAGTAATATCTTTGAGTTTAGGATATTCTTTGATCTAATAGGATACTACCCACAATTTATAAAATATTTCTCCAGGTTGGCGTGTCAAAGTAATACTCTCACCTAGAAGGGGTGAAATTATTATAGAGTTACGAGTTTCAAAAACATTTTTATGAGATGAATTTTTTGTTGACCTATTATATTTCCATAATCTAGGAAAGGCTATGTGCACTATTATGATGAATTAGGTATAGTTTTGGGTTGTTTGATCAAGCAAGTTCTTCATGTGGTCATTTACAATTCTCGACTTCTTTAACCACAAGAAAATAACTACCAACCACATAACCCTAAACTCTTTATAGTTATGCATGTTATTATGTCTTAGAGACATTTCCTTTTGGAGATAACTTTTGGGTATTTTCTTATAATAAGATTATATGATATATCTTTTCCTAGAAATGTCAGAACCTCAATAAGTGTTGATGGGTTGGATTTTTTTAATCATTTGAATTTTACATCACCTAAATTTCAATCATATAAAATTTAGATTTTTGTTTTCATAGTAGGATATTTACCTCTTAATATTTTAAAGATTATATTGATGAATGGAATTCGATGATCCTCTTTGTTTGAATACATTTAGAGGTGAAAGAGGATAAAGATATTTCATTTATTTATAGTGTTTAGTTGACACCTTGTCTTATTGAGCATATTCTCCATGATCTACTGGGAGACGAAGAGTCTAAACATATTGGGAGGATTTAATATGGCAGTAAGAACACTAGAGAGTTTTCTCTTCCTTTCAATGAACTTTTCTGTTTGTGGAACTGTAATTTGTTTCCTTTATTAATGAGTAAGTTTATGATATATTATTTTTATCATTCTCAGTGATCATTCCAACTAAGAACCACTAATATGTAATAGGATCTGAAAATCCAAAAATGGTGGTTGAGTATGACATGTGAAATAGTATATTTCATGTCATAGTGTTACCCTCTCTTTCAGATTAAATCTAAGAAACAAAATACATTTGGTCTAGTCCAGTGTCTTCCTATACCCACCTATAACTGAGATAAGATCTCTATATATTCTCTCATTTTATTTCCTGGTACTACTCAGTTTAATTTTTTTCTGGTTTATGATTGAGAGACTGAACAATTCATCCAATCTAATTTTGATTTAAGATACCACTACGGAATAAGAGGTTGACATATTATATGTGAAATAAGTTGTAAGATCATGTCTTTCCTTATATTATTCTCTTATAAAGGTATTTTTATTTCACATATCAATTCTATAAAGTCCTCTTAGAGGCAATGGGATACTAGGTGAAGTTGTGCATGTCATACCATCAATAGATGGATTTCTAAATAGAAAGATTGATCTAGATATTGGAGGATATGATTTGTTCCTTCATCATTGGCATTGTATGTTCATGGGATAACCTTTTAGGAATGGTTATGTTCAATTATAATAAAATTTACTAGTTATCAATATGAATGGATCCTTTTGAGGCTCTAGATGCTCGACCAATTTGGTCTCTCATCTGCTAGACTGAGATGGGTGAGACTTCCATGGTGGGACCATGTATTATTCAAGAGATGACAATGAAGTTGATGTCTTGAGGACAATGAAGTTGATGTCTTGATAATGTTTTTCACTACTAAAATTATCTATAATTATCATGTTTATCATCAAATTCACCCCTTATAATTTTTAGCAGGGGAATGGGTGTATCTATAGGTGAATCATTGATTGGTTCACTATCATATTGAGAAGAATAGGAAACATTATCTATGATACGTAGGACCCTTTCAAATCATTAGAAGGGTAGATGAGGAAACTTATCAATTAGAAACTTGTTCTCTATTGAAATCAATCCATAACATGTTCCACATCTCTCAACTGAAGAAGTATAAACCAAACACCCCTCATGTTCTAGATTAGTAAGAACTCGATATGGAGACAGAGGTCTTGTTAATTTAGTAGCTTGATCAAACTATTGACTCCAAAGAGAAAGTAATACATGGTAAATCCATACTATTGTTCCATGTTTTATGGAAACATGGGAATGAATCTTATGAGAATTGGGAGTGAGAATCTTTCATGAGAGGTTTTTCTACTCATATATTTAACAATATTTATTCTTCACGATGTCTTTTAGGTGGTATAAAGTGATATGGTGGGGAGAATTATCACTCCCACTGTGTCATTTTTAGGTAATATATATATAATTTTTTTATTTTTTTATTCCCCCATCATTTTTAGGAGTTTTAATTTGAGATTTTAAAAAAAATTAGGCACAATTCCTATTGCATGTTGGACACATTGTTTCTACTAACCATGTGAAAAATAATAATAATCCAATATTTTCTTAATATAGATTTATGTTTACTATTGGTCCATGGTTTTTTTAAACATCTGGATAAATTTTGTGACTCCCATGTGTGTCCAGATCCATATTCATGGTTGGTGCATGGTTTGGAAAACCATGCAGTGAACCTTGGAACATAAAAATATAAAATGAACTCTATGACTTTATGAGATTGTTGGGACCTAAGAACTCCACATGGAAGGTAAACAAAGTTTCCTGAATTATTTATGGGTAAATTAAACCCAAATTTGAGTTTAATAATGTCAATGGAAGAAAAGCCATGAATATGGGCTTGGTTCCGCCTAGAAAAATCACTATTCAAACCAATTCTCCACATGGCCTCACGTAAATGAAAATGTTCAATTGAAGTGACGGTGTTCACTTGCACCTGAAAACAAAACCAGATCATTTTTGGCCTCGGATAGTGTTTCCCAAGCCTAGTAAATGATTATACCCCACAAACTATTTATCATTTTCAAACATAGGTATTGTTTTCAATCCCCTGTAAATGAGATCTTTTGTGGTCATGAACATCCTTTGTCGGTCTCCCGTAAACAAATCCTCCATGGTCAACCATGGAAGATCGACTATCCTAGTAGTGCATATTTTTTCTAAGGTTTTTCTAAATTTTGTGAATATTTATTTTTATTATCTTCTACATTTTAATATATTTTTTTGTGCACTACATTATTTATTATATAGGTTCTATGCATGATGAATTATACATTGGGAGGCTTACTACCTTTTGAACCCAAACCAGAGATGATCCTACATCATCAACACGGGGACACCCAGAAGAAACCTTTCAAGGAGGATACTAGAAACACAGAAACATTTCTTGATCCTTCTTCTTCTTATGCAACCCAATTTAAAACTAAACATAACATGTATAAAAAGGATGAAAATAATATAACACTAAAATATATAACCATTCCTGATTTTGATTTCCAAACAAAATACATTCAATTGTAAGACAAGGCACGCAATTGTGAACTAAAATCTATTTTAATTCGCTTATTGCTAAGATTTCGTAGACTCACTTGAGATGGACTACATAACCATTTAAAATAATTTTACAATATGTGTTTAACCTAAAAACTTGATAATGTAGATAAATAACAAGTAAATATTAGAGCATTCTCGTTTCCATTAGAATATACTAAAAAAGATTGGATTTACTATGTTAATTCACCAATTAGAGGTTGCACGGACATGAAACGTCGTTTTCTTGAAAAATACATCCTAGCCTCCAGAACTACAACTATAAGGAATGAAATATGTGGTATAAGAAAATATCATGTGGAAATTATTCATGTATACTAGTAAATATATTAAAGTCTTTATTCAGGTTTCCCGCACCACCAAATAAGTGATCCACTATTAATTTAGTATGTTTATGAAGGATTAATTCATATTGATCGAAATATGATTGATGATGATCCAAGTGGTGAACTAGTTGATAAAACCACAATTCTTGTAAGGAATCTCATTTATAACATGGTGAATAACACACAAAAATTTAGTTCGAGTTATTGTGTACCCATTTGAGGTGTCTATGAGGTGAAAAGTAATAAATTTGTGAAGAAGGGGGACACAAAGTTAGAAGAGGTAAGTACCCTTATTTGACAACTTTATCTTTCCCATGGGAAATTCCAATCTCCTCCTCCCATCCATTGTAGTATATGTTCTTCTAACACCCACTAATTTAACAAATTCCCTCAATTTAGAGAAACATTTGAGAGTTGTGAGCCAATATTTCAGGTCACCCCTACAACCAACCCTTTTGGTAAGAACCTTACTATCCATCCAACCCTGGGAGGAAATAAAACCATTACTATATGAAAGGGGTTATTCATACCATCCTAAAAACCCTTTTGACTAACAAAAGAAAAAGTAGTAATCCACCACCACCCATAAATCCCCAACCACCCTAAAGATCTTTCCAACTACCCCCTCCAAAAGCTGATCCTAGACTAGATTACATGATCAATCAAATGGATACCAACAATATCTATTTCCAGAAAACTACCCAAGCTACTATTCAAGATCTAAAATACCAATTAGGCCAAATCTCTAACCCAGTAGTGGAAATCCAATGTCATGGGTCTAGTAAACTACCTTCTCAACCAATAGTTAACCCTAGGGATAAGGTAAATTTTAGTCCCATCACCCTTCATAGTGGAACAAAAATTAAAAGGAAAATGAACCCTCTATTAGAGTATTCTTCACCTAAGTAAAACTTAATCCCAACCACTAAAAATGGTCTATATTTGGAAAAACCTTTTCCTAATATAATCCCTTACAAAGGAAATAATGTTTCATTTGATGAACCACTAATCCCAACCATTCATCTTACATTTTCCCAAAGGTTCACCCAAATAAGAAAACATATATAAATGAAACTAGATAAATAAATCATGGAAGCATTAAAATAAGTGTAGGTAAACATCCCCATGATTGATGACATGAAGAAAATTCCAAGATACGCCATGTTTTTTAAGGATATGTGTACTCATCAAAGGAGACTTTGAGGTGATGAGAATGTGATCTTGGGGAGGAACGTCTCAACAATGATATTGCCATCAATTCCCAAAAAATTCAGTGATCTCGGAACATTTTCAATTTAGTTCGCCATATGGGAGTATTCCTTTTGCATTGCTATTCTTGATTTTGGTGCTTCTATAAATGTGATGCCTCACTCCATTTACTATTCATTATAGGTAGGGGATCTAAATACCATTGGATTTTTTTTTTCAATTATAAAATAGGATTAAATCACACAGTTCTAGTGTGTTATAAGATGTTCTTATGAGGGTGAAAATTTTAATTTTTCCTCTTGATGTTTATGTGCTTAAAATGGAAGATGATAGGATTAATGGTCATACACAAATTATATTGGGGAGACAATTCTTTAAAACTTCCAAAACAGTAATTATTGTCCATAATGGTTCATTGTCTATGGAGTTTGGTGGTGAAAGTTTTCACTTCAACATATTTTATTCCATTAAGCACCCCTCATGAGAACATTCCACTCTCTTTTAACTCTTTTGATGTACTCCCTTCCCCTAAAAAACTTTTTTTCATTCCCCTGATCTAATTTATGAGTTTTCTTCATTGATTGAAATGATATGAAATGAATCATTCGTAAAATGTTTTACCTGTATAGAAAAATTTCAGTCATGTTTGTTAATTGATAATTTCATGAACACTCAGTATCCATTGACCATAGATGATAGTAATAATCTGGTAAAAGATAATTCCTCATCTGAGGATGTTACCATTGAGTAGTTATATTTGATCATTAATATCCCAAAATCATTTTCTCACCCATCAATCCAAAATACACCTGAATTGGTACTCAAACAACTACCTCATGATTTAAAATGTTTTTATTTTCAGAATGGAAACAATTTTCCTATCATCATTTCTCGTTCACTCCCTTATAATCATGAATTGAAAATTCATGAAATTTTGATGGAGTATAAGAATGATTTGGGATCAACACTTGTTAAATTATAAGAATTATCCCATCAATTTTTACACATCATATATTGTTAAATGATGAGGATAAACCAATGAGGCACTCACAACAATGACTGAATGAAAACCTCTTAGATGTTGTTAAAATGGAGGTAACAAAATTATTGGCTGCTGGAATACTTTACCCGATCTGGGATAGCCAATGGTTCAGTCATGTACAAGTGGTTCCTAAAAATCTGGTATAATGGTAATTAAAAATGACAATAATGAATTGGTTCAAACATATGTGAATAATAGTTGGTGTCTCTATATAGACTATCCATGACTAAACCAACACACTAGAAAGGACCATTTCCCATTTTTGTTCATTGACCAAATGATGGAGAGGCTAGTGGGTAAGTACTATAAATATTTTCTTGATCGGTATTCTGGATACTTTTAGATCCATATTTCCATCTAGGATCATGAAAAGACAACCTTAATTTTTCCCTTTGAACCATTTTCATATAGAAGGATGCCATTTGGTCTGTGCAATGATCTAGATACTTTCTAGTGATGCATTGTTATTGTTTTTTCATATTACATGAAGAATTTCATGGAAGTATTCATGGATGATTTAACTATGTATGGATCCCCTTTTGATGAATGTTTATGTAGTTTACATTCTATCTACATCACTTTATTTAAAATAATCTCATATTAAATTATGAGAAATTCCATTTCATGGTGTGAAAATGTATAGTATTGGTACATGTCATCTTTTTGAGATGTTATCAAAGAAGATAAATCAAAAGGTGATGTTATTTCTTCTTTACCATTACCCAAAAATGATTGTGATTTTTAGTCTTTCTTTAGTCATGATGGATTTTACCATCATTTCATTTGTGACTTTAGTAAGATTGCACTCCCCCTATCCTGATTACTCCAAAAAGAAAAAGAATTTGTTTTTATAAATAATGTGAGGAAGCTTTTAACAAATTAAAATCTACTCTCACATCACCCATGGTAATCCAACCACCATAGTGGGATTTACAATTTGTGCTCATGTGTGATGCCTCTAACTATGTTGTTGGGGTAATATTATAAAAAATGGTTGATCGAGATTTTTATATCATTGCCTATGCCTCATGAACACTGGACACTTCCCATGAAAACTACACAAAAACTGAAAAAAAAATCATTTCATTATGTTTTCATTGGATAAATTTAGGTCATACCTTTTAGAGTCCAAATCCATTGGGTTTTTTTACCATGCAGCCATTTGGTATCTCATTAAGAAACCAGAATCCAAACCATGTCTCATTTGTTGGATACTCATACATCATGAATTTGATATAGAAATTAGGGATAAAAAAGATGTAGAGAATGTGGTTTCTATCCATATTAATAGGATCCTCTCATCCTTGGACATTTACCCATCCCCCTATATTCCTAAAAATTACATGTTTCCTGATGATGAATTGTACTGAGTAAAAGATTTTGTGCCTTGGTATGCTGAAATTGTAAATTACTTGGTTGCATCATTCATTCTTGTTGATTTTAATAAAAACCAAGATGACCTTCTAAAACATGATCCTCATTGGTACATTCGGGATGACCCCTACCTTTGGTGAATATGTAGTGATCAGGTCCTCATGAGTTGTGTTTCTGATAGTATGTTTTAGTCTCTCCTTAGGTTCTACCACACTATGGCTTGTGGGGGCCACTTTGGTCCTCAATGAACTGCTAAAAAGATCCTTGATTTGGGCCTCTTTTGTCCAACACTATTTTGGGATGCCCATGATTTCTATAAATCTTGTTCTCATTATAAAATAATGGAGAACATCTCTAAAAGAAAATAAATTCAACAACAACCCTTTCTCTATCAGGTCATTTTTGATGAATGTGGAATTGAACTTATGGAACCATTCACTAATTCTTTCAGTAACTTGTACATTGTTCTAGAAATGGATTATGTTTCGAAATGGGTAGAGGAACGAGCCAAAAGAATATATGATTCTGAGATAGTTTTTTAAATTTTGAGAACCCAATTTTTTTAGGATTGGATTACCTAAGTTTATCATCAATGGCTAGTGTTATCATTTTGAAAACCGAACAATGCAATCACTTCTGTGATAGTATTGGGTCGGGCATTGAGCCTCTACTTCTTATCACCCACAAACCAATGGTGAAGTTGATGTGTCTAATAGAGAGGTAAAATAGATTCTCAAAAAATAGGTTCAACCAAATAGAAATGACTGGTGTCTTAGACTCTATGATTCATTATGGGATTACTTTACTACTTTAAAAACTCCTATGGGAAATTCACTATATCAACTTGTGTTTCGAAAATGTTGTCACCATCCTATTTGAGAATGAGAACTAAGCTTATTGGGACATTAAAAAATGCAATTCAATTTTTTTATAGTGTATGTTCTCAAAGGAAACAATAGATTTAGGATCTAGAGTAAATTATAATAGATTTATATGGAGTTAACCAAGACTAACCATGACCATCTCATCCTTCATCATCAACTCCACATTAGAAAAAAGGTCTTCCTTTTTATTTCAAGGATGAAGTTGAATCCATGTAAGCTTTGTTCCTGCTGGTTTTTCCCATACATTATTACAAATTTTTATCCATTTTGTCTTCTTCTAGATCAAAATTAAGAAACCAAATAAACCTTCACTTTAAATGGGAATCAGCTGAAGCACTTTTGTGAGTCCATTCTGGAGTCCCCAGTAGAGGAACTCCATGTTTAAAAAGAAACCCACTAATGAAACCCACCAGGTTTTATCCTTCCTTCCCACATTGTATTTTACTATAGTAAGGACATTGCACACTCTGGATGTGGTGGGATGGGTATATTCATGGGTTAGTTTGTAATTTTCATCATCTTTTTTCTTTCTTATGTTTTTTTTCTTGCTGAATAGTGTTGTAACTCCCCCTTTCTCTACCTAACTTTTTGTTTCTGAAATATTAATCTTGTTTTCCCAAATTATCATGGAAAAAGATTCCCACTTAATCAAGTAAATTATTGAACAAGAATGAGTAATTTTCCCTTTTCAATTTTTTTGAACACTTTCCAAAAAAATCAATGATGGAATGTGTGTTTTAGCATGAATATAGCTTTTAATTGTGACTTTTTTCTTAAAAATTGGTTTTTTGTATGATATAAATGGTTGTATAATTTTGAATCCATTAGTAATAATGGTATCCTTTATGTGAGTAATTTATGATAAATTATGTCACTAAATATCTCCACACATTTTTACACCCAATCATAATGTGTGATTTTTTTCATAGTCAATATAAGGTAAATATAAGTTAGTTTAATATTTATCTACTTTCCAAAATAATTTTTCCTTATGTTTGTTCCTTATAAGATATTTTTCATTACTGTACCACATTGACCTATGTGGGTTTACCTGTTATCCGACTATTGTATACCCTTGAAAACAAAAAATTCAAACCAATAAAAAATAGTTTTGTATTGGTTACGTTAAAAACCATTATTCCTCAACTTTTGATCTTAATAAAACTATTATAATTCTTATCATGAGAAGATCAAAAAAATGTTAAGAGATGAGTGTGAAATTATTTCCATGTGAAACTCATGAAAAAAATGACGGGAGTGAAAAATTGTAAAATATATTAGGATATCTAGGTCAAGATCTCATGTTTTTAATTCCGAGAAAAATTAATTGAGTGAGTCTTGAAATTTGAAAAGGATGTAGGGTAGGATCAGTGGACATAATCATTTTTGTTAATTTTTTTGAAAATAACCTATATTTACTGGATATGATGTGGCAAGAATTGTGTGGAATGGTTTTCACACACACATAAAGAATTAGTGAAATGGTTATCTTTTGAATTATTTTCTCAAATTGGTATCATTGATATACTTTAATTTCATACTGATATAATTAATGATACATATTTTTGTATGATCACCAAGAATAAATCCTTAGTGTGATTTTTTATTTTATAACATTATTATTAGAATTTAAATTTTAATTTAATGTAAAATATTTATATAGTTGTTAATATCTACAAGAATAATTTTTGTAAATTTGGCTTCTCCCAGGATTTATAATATTTCGGTATGGGGGTGTGATCACACTATGATTCACTGTTTTATTCTCAGCCTTACACAAGTGTACAAAACTAGTTTTTTGTTGAAAATTATAAAAATAATAAATAATTTAACATCATGTTTGATTAAATTATTTTCTTTTTATCATTATTAAAAAGGTAAATTTTACTTGTTTTTATAATTACATTGTAGGGGGCGGTGATTTGGTGGGCCCATGATGATGTTCAAGAAAAATGTGCCAAACTACACAGGATCCAAGCACACCAATGGACTCAACCACACACTTATACTAATCCAATCATCCAATTGGGATTATATTTTTTCGGATGGTACAAAATTTAATGGGATAAATTTTATATGAAGACACCCAAGTCTCATTATTCAATTAACGGGCCCATACAAATTGATCTGTCCAAGGGATCAAACCTGCTCGAAGTCAAAAAGTGGGTTTTTTTCATATTTCAAGATGTGATTGTAAAAATGGTGGCACAATTCTTGTGGAGATATTTAGGATTTTGGGATACAACTTTATAGTCTCTTCAAAAGTGAGATAAAACTATCTGTCCATTGAAAACCATGGGACAAGTGCTCTCTCAAAATCAGGGTGTGCCAAACTACCTTCCACATTTCATATATATTGGCACATTGGGCTCCCCATTTTCATGTTCGACCAAGGTATTGAATTTATTCCAATTTTTAGTTCTAGAGGATTCATTTCATCCCCTTAGAGGTTTTTTATCCCCCTATCCTTATAGGGAGATCTTAAATGAAGAAGGAGATCCACCCGAGCTTCCTCCTCCTCTAAATGTCGAGCAAAATGGTGGGTGTTAATTGTGAGGGAGATACACACATGTAAATGAAGTTTAGATAAATTTACTAGATACTTGTTTGGAGTAATTTTGGGGTTAAAATAGTTAATTCTATGTATCATTGAATATTTTAAATTTGAATGGTTTTTTTGTTGCATGTGATTGATTTTCTCTTAATTTACAACTGGTCGGTGTGAGGTTTTGAGTGTATAAATTGTGTTGTTCTTGTTAGAGAACAAAAGAACAATTTCTTTACCCACTTTCATGAAATTTAGATCTAATTTTGAGGCACTTATTCCATGCATATGTTCTGTTCCATGATAATATTATTGTTATGTCATGTTTTGCTTCTTCAAATATTAAAATTACAGTTTTAGAATTAATAGGGATTCTAGTTAATTTCAATCAAATAATTACTCCAAACCTAAATGAATATCTAAGAAAAGATAACCTGAAATGTGTGTAGTGAATGAAAATGACACCTTTATCTCATATTTTTTAAAATCTACTTTTTTTAAACTATTAATCATTTTAAATTATGTAATTTTATTTTAAAAAATATTTTCATAGCCACCGCCAATCATTATCCTTTTTATTAAAAATACACTCTCTGACCCTATCAACTCTCCATCAAAGATAACCTAGGTTATTCCATAGACTATAAAATCATCTTTAAATCATAATAAATTTTATGTTTAATGACCACACATTCATACCTTTCTTTTTCAAACACTTTCTTGAGTGAATCTAATATCTAAATGGTCCCAATCATGAGGTATCAGGCCAATGCCTCTTCCAAAGCCACCAGATATGTATGGATACATCAGTGTTTCCCCTTGATCATTCATACCCAAGGTAAGTGGGGTCCCACTGGTAACCTACTTAACATGGGGGATCCTTAGAATTCCCTTTATCATAAATTCTCATGGTAAAGTGGGTCCGAACCTTAGGTATGGTGAAAAATGGATCCTCGGACCAGGCGGTGACATTTATTTTCTATATCCACTCCATCATCCCCACTCTCACCGACTGAATGGAGAGGGTGGAAGCCAAGGTCAAGGAAATCCTCCAGGAGTAATCCCCTAGCCTTTCTTGGATGATTCCACACTCCTCCTCCTCCTCCTCATCTTCCATGTCTTAGTTGAGAAGGTTGTCATGAATGATTACCCAGTTATCGATATAAAAGATGATATGGGAACCCAAAACCCTTTCACTCTCCCTTTGGGATTAGGGTATGAAAATAAAATATGAGAGAGGTGC
This sequence comes from Viscum album, assembly GCA_963277665.1. Lineage (NCBI taxonomy): Eukaryota > Viridiplantae > Streptophyta > Magnoliopsida > Santalales > Viscaceae > Viscum > Viscum album. The sequence goes on from OY728128.1 coordinate 847,281,471, forward strand.
CTCAAATCCCTTTTCATTTCTCACAACCATGGAACAAATACCAAAACATATAGGGATATGTGCACTTCAACACCCTTTCTCTCTCCATTTTAGACAAGGATAAAAAGAACAAAAGAGGATATGGGTATTAGGTCGTACTCCCTTTCCCTCTTCCTTGGGTATCTGGCCTCATCCTTTAGTGGAAAAAAGAGATTTTTTGGTTTCTAGATCTACCACATCCTCGGATTTCTCACACTGATCATGACTCATGTGGGTTTAGAGGTTGATGGTGATCATGACATATTCATGATCCACAAATAAATGGGAACCCTCCTTAATGTAAGCCCTAACCAAACCACTAAAGCACCTTGAGTTCATGATTATAGAAACATGGGACTCCATTTAGGTGTAATCCCCAAAATAATGTCATTATCCTCTCAGTGGTCCATATTCCTCACTAGAAAAACATTCAAAGGGACATTTTATCAATGATGTAAGAAAATGCGCCTCCCCATAGTTGTATTCCCAAACAATATATCCAAAAAAGGTTTGATTGGATTCCTAACTAACTTGGATATGTAGTAAGCCCCCCCCCCCATGGTCCAAAATACGCACCCAAATTGACCTTAATGTTCTCTAGGCCATATCCCCGGTAGGGTCTTATCCAATCTGGTGGGCCATATTTAATTTTAGTCCCTTGTATCACCATACCTATTTGGCCATATTATTGATAAGATCACGCTCTACCTAGGAGACAACATCTCTTCTAGAAACTTCAGGTCATCTTGGCATAAGTCCAACACCAAACTTTTACTATGAACCTTATGCCTAGCTGTCCTTACTTCATGATGTTAAACTGCATAGTTTTACACTAATCACATGACCATAAAAGGTATGTCGTAACTCATTAGGTGGCATCGATCTATGTGGGTTCTGATTCCTTTCACTATGATGCATAGAAATCCCATCTTATCTATCTAATCCCAACATCAAAACAAATCTTATCTCACTGTATGATAATAAAATCCATAATGACCACCTACAAGGATTAAAACTATAATGAGAATAATAAATTACAAAAAACATTTGTAATCCATTCATAAAAGTGTACCATTATTGGGGAACCTCTAATACATATAGATATCTCCATCGATGAAAAACCTCTAATACATAAATATGATTCTAAAGTCTATAAATGATAATAATTATTTTTCAATTAAAGGGTGACCAATGTCTTAATTGTGAATGAATAAAAGATTTGTGAATATTTATTAAATAAAAACTATAAGAGAGTTATATAATAGGCAACAATTCCTCTCCAATGGTTGTGATGATACTGAAAACCCATCCTCCCGATCAATGTGAGTTCTTAAGTTTCACTGGACAAGTTTCCTATGGAATGCCTACCTTTGGAAGTAGGTCCATGAGTCGTCATTGATATAAGATCCACTAGGTTTTTCCAGTTCCATAAATAAATCCTATTGGAAACTAACCCATCATAAATGGGTGTAAAAAAAATTGGTGAACTCAGCATGAATTATTAGGAAATATACAAACCACCAAAATCAATCATATAGGGAGATCCATGATTGTTTTCTCAGAAACAAAATGGGGAACCTGATGTGATTGATTATGAAATATTATGACCCACCACATTCAATCATACAGGTTGAGCCATAATTCTTGCATTGGAAACAATATGGTGAACCTGATGTGAATCCTTTACCCAGATGACAATACCACTGATGTATTATGCCTTTTTGTTACCTAAAAAGAAAGTGGTCAAAACAAAAAAATCAATTATTTATATGTTTGTATATGAAGATGCTACTTTGATGTGGTTTTTGGGTTTTTGACATTTTAAAAAGGTACATTTACTCAGACTCTCTCTGATCTAAAAAGTCTCTCATCAATTAAATAAGATGTGTTCTTTGACCATCGCACAATATGGATCTTTACCCAATAAAATGATTTTATAAATGACCCATTTACTTCAATTTTAGTTGTCTAATGTGATAATTTAGTATTACCCCCTAAACAGTACTCTCCCTACTCTAGATGCTTCGCAATAGACCCAACAGTTCATAAAGACCCACTAGTCATCCACTCAATGAATATTTGTCATCCAGAAGTTAAAAAAACCAGTATCCATATGAAACCATTTAGGGATCCTATACCTTGAATGATATGGTGGGTTCATCAATTAACTTATGTAGGCTAATAAAGAGGTCACCAAAAATTTCATCTTGATGATACACGAGTCCCACACAAGTAGTCCTACTAGTAGTTGTTGTCGCCAATATCGTGCATCCCAACATCCTCATCATGAAGAGAACACAACCCCTTGAGCCCCATCCCAAGTCATCCAAACCTAGGCCCCTCAGGTTTCCCATATAAGGAAATAGTTGAACAACCGTGGAAAGACCAACATTGTTTTCCTACTGACCAAGCCTTCCAGTAAAATATGGTTGTAAACTACCAGAAGATGAAAATTCATGCCCAATCATATCAAGCCTGAATGTAAAATATGGAAGAAGACAACAAGAATATGAAAATACATGCTTTCACATATCAAGCCATACAATCAAATATAGGGGAAAATATGGGTAGATTCAAATCCCTACTCATGAATATCAATCCCCCCTATCAAATATATTGGTATAAAATGAGTAGATGCAAAATTATGCTCAATAATATGAATCCTTCATGTCAAAAATAGTGGAAAACCATAACCAAAAGAAAATCCATTATCACAAATATCAATCCTTCCAGTCAAATACAGTGAAAAAATTGGACGATGAAAATCCATGCTTGCATTTATGAATCCTATGAGTCAAATACGATAAAAAACTAAGAGCATATGCAAATACAAGCTTACACATATCAATCCTGTTAGTAAAATATGACGACAAACTATATACTGATGCAAATACCTACTCACATATATCAAGACCTCTAGTCAAATATGGTGTAAAACAATGAGTATATGAAAATCCTTGCTCATAAATATGATTACCCCTAGTCAAATACAATAACAAAACATAATAATATGAAATCTCTACTCATGTATATAAATCCCACTAGTTAAATATGATGTTAAATAGAAGACCTAGTCATTGTACCTCGACCAGGAACCATGGGAAAACTCATACTCTTTCTCCAACACCTGAATGAGGGTATATCCCATTCCCCCTAAAGATGTTTTTGAGAACAACCTAGAAATTATGGAATTTTAGACATAAATTCTTGACAACAAACTTCAAACTTTACAAAATGTAATATTGTAAAATACAAAATATAGGATTTGATCTCAAAACCCTACCACCGCAGGTAGGGAGACTTGTCTGCACAATGAGAGGGAAACTCAATATCATACATACATCTTGATCCAGTCCTAGAGGTTTTTTGGTAATATTCAGTGATAAATGGAAAACCAGAGCAGACACAAATCCTGGTTCAAATTGGGGATTATTGTTCCATTTTAGGGGGCACTCTAGAGTTGACATATACCCCTGCCAAAACTCTGGAAACTTTTTATCATGATCTAATAGTAGCATGAGAATTTACCAAACCCACTCTCTTTTATGGGAACCATAATTTAAAACATGTGATTCTAATCTTCCATGGGAGAGCATCAAAAAATAAATCCTTCCTGGGGCAGTTAAAATTTTGGAGTCGACTTATGACCCTAATTTATTAAATAATGGAGTTCTTGACACTATTAGACTTTTATCAATTGTAGAATATGAAACATTATATATATTACCAAATTAAGTAAGTTTTAATTTCATTAACGAAGGCCCTCCCTGCATCACTATTACCAGTGCTCTAGAAGTCCTCTCCAAAGTAATTATCACCAAAGATATCTTTTTGGGAACCATCTAATCAATCATGAGATTAAATATCCTAATGGGTTCCACAATAGCCCTAATCATGGTATGAAGATCAGTCGTTAAGAAGGTATTTCCTTTATTGGATCAAACATGAGAAGGCCCTCATATTTTAAGGCACTTGGAAAGTTGGGGTCAGACATTTTTTACACCTTATCAATGATAGACAACATTATTTCCCAATAATAATATGATATGAGGAAACTCTCAACCTCTTCACCACCTATTAACCATATTCATGTCATCTATACACCTTATATCCCTGTTGATTGTGAAAAAATAGCCGACAAGTGGCCATATTGGGCTGATCAATTAGATTCATATGTGGTTGAGGAATAGAAAAATGCATTACTTAGGAGAAGGAAATTGGATACGGATAATGTCCCCCATCATGTTTTCCCCTCATTTACTTCTCAGTTTGAAATTCCAGAGGTATTATCAAAAGAGTGTATACACAACATCCATCAAAATCTATGGATGACTTTATACCACCTGAAGGTGAAATTCTTTCCTACGATGGGTATTCATACTATGTTGATGTTTTTGGAGAGCTACATCATCAAATCGACTTGGAATCCCTTTCACCAGCACGAAGTCAAAAATCAGAGAAGAAACTAAAAGAAATTCTACTAGCATTACCCAATGAATTGCACAAGTTACATTATTTAATCATTAATTCCCACTTAGTGTACATGTTTTGGGATGGGGATAGCATGGATATTTTCATTTCACCTTATTCTCAAGTTAGAAAAATGCACCAAAGGTGATTTATTGTAACGTCATTACTCTATGGATTCTATTAAAAAATAAAATTTCTCATAAAATATGGTTTTCTCAGTAAGGATCAGCCCTAAATATGTCTTAAAAGCCTCAATCTCAATGATTGAATTCTATAAAAAAGATACTAAACCAGGAAAACAAGAACATTTAGATGTCTTCTAAATTAATGGAATCCAACCACCATGGACTGTTGATGCACTTAGATGATAAAGGATTACTTACATATCATGCACTACACCTAGCTCATTCTTGACAGAGGATGCAACAAATCAAGAGGATAGTGTATGTAGGAGCAGTAACCATAATACGGGATTAGCCCCAGCCCACAGAGCTGGGGGAATTTTTTTAAAAAATTTCCCCTTCAATGATGAATAATTCAGCCTGAGGAATTACAATAAGAAAATGGGAGAAACCCAAGACCACAGGTCTTGGGGTATTTTTACCTCAACATAAATCAATATTTCCCCAATTGGGAAATAACATCATGAAATGAGGTCTCACAATTATTACCATCTTGTAACACATGTTTGTCTGAAGTAGAACATATGAAAAGGTTATGTTGTGGTTCTCTTTGGGTTACTCTTTTACAGTAAGCTTTAAGAGGACCCCAAAAAGGAAGAATGAGGTCTAGTAAAGGGAAAAAATGACCCTCATATCATTCGATGGTCAATACGATTCCTACAATTCATCATTATCACTGAATATCATGGGTTTTAATCTTGAGGATGATGCTATAGATTTTGTCAATATAGAGGAATAAAGATTGGGTTTTTAAATCCATAATGTGATCCAGATTAATGAAAATTATGTAGGTGTTCATACCCTAGACCAAATACTTTATCTAAATCTGATGATTCCCGTAACCACTCCATTACTACATCCCCAATGAGAATACGACAAAGAAAATGGTAAAAAATTGTCTACATAAAACCCACCTCCTAAAGACATTTAACACATCACCTTTAAAGAAATATTCACTTTGAAGGATGAAGAGGTGAAAGAGTTGAGAAAACTCAACATGAAATTCATCTAAGGTAGAATTCCTACAGAATAATTTTCTATTTCTAGAGCCTCAATTTTCACTTCTAACTAATGTACCTCAAAAAAGATGGTTCACCCTAATGACAGAAGTAGAGATAGGACATCCTCCTAACCAAGTTCCTAGACTATCAATTTTCTTGGATCGATCATGGATGGATATCAAAAATTCATTCCCCTAACAAAAAAAGGGAAAACTAATTTGGGAAAACCATTAAAAGATGTCTCATACTAGATTTCATCCATAAATATTGGAAGATTAATTATATCATTCCCTAAATATTGATTCTCCCATTCAAGATATTATTAAACAAAACATTCATCAATGGCTTATTGACACACTCAAATCATTGGCAGCACAATTGGAAGCTATGGACGAATAGTGTGTACTCATACAGCCATAACATAAACCTTACTCGGAATGGTTGACCAAAATCTGACCCCTCCAATTTTTGGGAGTCCTACATTTCCAATATTCAATGTCTCATGAGACTCAAAAAAATCTTACACATTTTGTTTCTTATTGTGATCCTATTATGGGAACCCCCATGCATAAATAAGTGGTAAAATATATATTATTTTTTCAAACCCTACAAGGCCCAACCTTTTAATGGTAAACCGATTTTCCAGCTTGATCAGTCATAGGGTGGGAAGATATATAATTGAAATTTAACTTATATTTCAGCTAAAAAATGCAATATAAAATGATCCATGACCTCTCAAAATTCAAAAGATGGGATAATGAGAGGGTCTTGAATTTCATTTCATGGAGTATGGGACTGGACTAATCTCTGAGGCTATAGCTTTCATAAAAAGAATTGATTTCTATCTATAGGGAGAACATCCCCAATTAATTGAAAATACTGATCATCCCCATAATATATACATGTAGGTTTTGGAATCTCACTATAATTTCTCAAAGAATGAATGATTATATACATTGGAAAAATCTAAAGTCATAAATTATTCTATCATCACTAGGTTCTAGGATGAGAGTAGGAAAGGAAGAGTCTGAAACTATCATGATTAAGTCATCCTTCATGCCATTGCTAGATCAAATACTCACAACATATCATGAACAGCCCATTGGGCATCAATAAAAACCCCCTCTTCATCTAGAAAAGTATAGGTGACCAAGTAAAATCAATTTTAGGAGTGAAATAATACAGTTTATTCATTTTGAGACATGGAATTTCGTGGCTAATTTATATCTTCTATGGAAAATGATCTACTCCACTTTCTAGATCCCAATTGGCCCAACAATGTGGGTCTTGAAGACCAGCTAGATTATTTTCCCATTCACCGAACACTAGGTAACACCATTCTATAATGATTCAAATTCAATTATATTCTATAAAAAATGGTAGAATATGGGTGAGTGAATTAGCACAATCCCCCAGCACAAGTAGTGTATGTTTTCACTATGGCTCCTGGGGAAGAAGGTGAGTGGAAAGAAGTTTCTAGAAAAGGGGGATATGAGATTGATGATTAGATGAATCGAATGAAAATCAACTGAACTCATGTCATCCTCGGAGAAAAAATGTGAAAACCAACTATTCTCCTAGCCACTTATACAATTATATAGCTATGTTTATTAACACAAAATTCCAATAGAAGATTTTCTTCAATGGAATGATCTAGACGGGAGGCAGGGGATGCAACACAAGATGAATATCTTATTATGAGGATGTTTTTTTACTTTGGATCTCTCATGATTTATTCCCCTAGTTTCAAAATCACAGACACCACCCCTCTAAACGGTAGCACCAAAAATGGTCAGTGAGACAAAATCCTCATTAGATGAGGAATTAATATTTGGTTACATTAATGTGATCTATTTAATGGTTCCCTTATCTGATGATGGGTGTTGATAAAAACTTGAGTTCCTCGTAACCAATTGATGAACTACAGGAAGAGGCCACAAGAGCTGACGGGACAGGGGAAGACATAGCCTTAGATGAAGTGATAATTCTATCCATGTCTCGAATCAAACTGTTAGTGTTGGAGAAACCCAATTAAGATAACTTCATAGTGTACGATAGGAATAGGTAACCCCCTAAATATTCCAAAAGTTCACCTAACCCAATCATTTTGGAGTACCCATCAGAGGAGGTACAAGTGTCCGACCACCCTCGATATGTAGGAAGACCTGTTCAACCTAACCCACTAAATATAGGAGTAACGTCAACTCATATTTCAAGGGTAGATCCATCGGCATCCAGTACTCTAGCTCCTAAATCACCTATGAAGGAAACCAACATTCCATGAGTTGTAAGCCTTTTGGCTATAATTATGACATCTTGAAGCACTAAGACATGGTAGATGCCCTATTATTATCAAAAGACCTCATAGAAGCACTCATAGAGGATATGTTAATCCATAAAGAGTTTGAAGATAAAATTTTCACTACTGGTCTCTATAAGATAGATTTTTATCCTTCATAATGTCACAAAGTTATCCCTTTTACTGACCCAAATAAATAAGTTTTTATACAGGGAAACATCATAACCTTGTATGTGTATGGCATGATAGATGGTATTGATATCTGAAAAAGTTTCATTTGAAAATGGACTAGGAGTTACTCTCATTCCAGTATGGACACTTTTCCATCTGGACTATAGTGATCATATACTAGAATATTCTTCTCTAACACTAAAGGGTTATGAAAAAAGTAAGAAAATCCCCTGGGACAAATCAAGCTTGTGGTTTAGTTTGGGGACCTCTTATATGAATCATAATTTCTGGTTGTTCAACATGATACAACCTTTTATGTTTTTCTAGTAAGGACATGGTTTCATCAACACAGGTAAATCTCCCCATTATACCATCAATGCATCAAATAATATATTAATGGAAAAATTAGGAAATTGCATGTTGATAAGGCCCCATTCAAATATTTTTAATCACACTAAATTTAAGCATGATTCATTCATAGGGGAGGGAAAAAAACCCATGGTTTATGGTTTCGCATGGGTCACTATCCTGAGTGGTCCAGAAATGACCACATCTAGCCCCATCAAACAACTTGGCAAAGAGTATGTGTTTCCCATCATTCAGGTTGAGTATATGAGTCAAAATTCAAAGCCATATTCATCAAACTTCATGATATTAGTCATGGAAACTAAGACCTGTATAAATGGTAAGTCCATTGATTCTCCAGATAGCTGTAAAATATCAAATCGAAATGCCCTCATTCAAACTCTTGAGTTATGGAAGATCACTGCTTCATCAACTAAGTTGGGATAATCCATCATGTCCATAGGGGAAAAGATAGATACTCATTATCTATTCCTCATTCCTCCTTCAGAACTTCAAAGAGAACCCATATCATCAGTTGGTTTAGAGAAAGTCTCTTCATATTCCAAATTTCAAAATAATGACTCGTCTTCTAACAATTAATAACTTCCTTCATCGCCAACATCCCCTAAGGGTGAACAATAAGAGTAAGAGGAAGTGGAAGAGGAGGAGGTGGATCTCAGGGATGCCCATCCTGTATTTGAGGAGGGTGTATCTTCCACTATTTATGAATTGAAAGAGATAAATTTGGGTTAAAAAGAGGACCCACATCCCACATTGATCAGGGTGGCCACATATTCTAATAAAAAATATGTATACACATCCTTTTTGAAGAAATATTGGGATGTGTTCACTTGTAACTACACATAAATGCTAGTCCTTATTCTTGAGGTGTCCACTCACCACATGGGCTTTCCATAAAATCATCTGGGCTATAATAATGTAGCCAAATGGACACATCTGAATCATGCTTCTCAAATTTAAGCTAAATTTTAAAATCTCATTAGTTCCAACATCATTTAATAGGTAAAACATCAAAATGGCTAGCCAATATAGTCCCAATCATGAAAAATAATGGTAAAATATGAATTTTCATTGATTTTATAGATCTCAACAAGAACTATCTGAAGGATGATTTCTAAGTATCGATAAAAAATATACTAATTGATTAAACATCTATATATCAATGTTTATCCATCATGGATGGCTATTTGGGGTATAATCAAATATTATTGACCTAAAAAGATGAATAATCAGCTACCTTCATGTCCACCTAAGGATTACTTTTTTATCAGGTAATTCCATTTCACTTGAAGAATGATAAAACTACATACCAACATGCCATGGATTTAATCTTCAATCCCTTTTGGGGAATTTTGATTAATTCTATGTTGATGATATTGTGGTTAAATATCGAAAACAATATAATGACATAGTTGATCTTGAAACTATATTCAAAAAATTGTGACAACAGAGTCTGAAAATGAACCCCTTGAAATATGATTTGAGCATCACCTTAGGGAAATTTGTTATCTTCACCATACACCCTCATGGAATCAATTTTGAACAAGAGAAAACAAAGGCTATCATTATAATATCACCTCCTCAAAACCTCAATGATCTAAGAGGACTTCAAGGACACTTGAACTGTATTCTACACTTTATATCCAACCATCCCAAACGGTTATTACCTTCACCAGGTTTATGAAGAAGGGTATTGTATATTAGTGGATTGAGTACTATCATGAATCCTTCGATAGTATCAATAAATATATTTTGAGACTATCAGTAATGGTTCTACATATCTATAGAAGACCGCTCAGTTTATATTTGACATCCCTAGAGTGTTTTTAGGTGCCTTAATAGAATAGAAGAATAATTTTAGGAGAGAAAACAACCTTTATTACCTCATCCAAACAATGATCAATGATGAGACTAATTATTTGAAAACTAAGAAGAGTTTTCTGGTTATAATGTTAGTAGTCCAGAAACTAAGGCATTACGTACAACATCATGAGGTCTATTTGGTCTCTCATTACAACCCACTCAAATAAATTCTCTTTTGTCAAATGTTTACCAGCCATATTTCATGGTCCTATAGTAGTTTAATATCTAATTTATGCCTCAAAAATATGTAAAAGGCCAAGGATTTGAAGAATTCCTTGTAGTACATACCTTGGTAGAAATGACTTCACAAGACACTGAACTTCTTGATGAATAAATATTATTTATTCAGTAAGCTCCCTAGACTTGGGAGATGTATTTTGACCGTGTGTCCAGAAGCCCAATAGGGAAGAGGATGGAATACCCCAAGCTCAAAAATGTTTCTTTGGTAGTTGTTCTCATTTCCCCAAAAAAGGCAGTCCTACCTTACTCCTTCCTACTATTAGAAGGGATTATGAATAATGAAGTAGAATATCAATCCCTCATGATAGGGATAGACCTGGCACTTCATGTATACGTAAATAAATTATAGATAAAGGGTGATTTAAAATTTCTCATGAAGTATGTCAATGGTGAATATGAAATTAAAAAGTAAGAGATATTCCCCATGATATAATATGTTTGAGGATTGATGGAGGAATTCCAATTGGAAGCTACATTTACTCACATCTTGTGCTCAAAAAATGGATAGGAAGATGCCCTAGAAAATGCATAAATTTCTATAGTAGGTCCATACTGGGAATAAATATTCATTTTCACAGCACATCACCGGATGGGCTCACCTTTTGTTTGAGACAAAACGAAATAGAGTAATTATGTTAGTCCTATCCCAAAATCATATGGTCCGATGACTAAGTGGATGATACTCATCATAGAGTACCTTAAAAATGGAGTACACCATCAAGAAAAGTTGGGAAATAATAAATCTGTTGATGAGAAATTAACTTCTTCTATATGAAAACACAAATAATCAAATGGTCCTCTATTAGTGATTTCATTAGGGGGTCCTATTTAGGTGAATTATAGGGAGGATACCTCTAATTTCATGAAAGAAGTACACCCCAATTCATGTGGTACCCAACAGTTGGGGTTCATGATTTACCATCAAATCCAAAGGCATAGTTACTACTTTCTCACTATGACATGGGATTGAACAAAATATACCATGAAGTACCATTCCTATCAGGTACACAAAAAAATCATTCACTAACCCCGAGAGTTGTTGGATACTGAATAATACTTCCGACCCTTTTCTATATGGGGAATTGGCATCACAGGACAATATCCTCCCACCACATCCAAGAAGTTAAAGTATATTCTCACTACAACTGAATTATTCTCTAAGTGGGCCAAAGTTTTACCCCTAAAAGAAGATGGGTTAAGATATATTGTTAGCTTTTTGAAATCCAACTTCCTTACCAGGTTTAGTGTCCATCATAAAATACTAACAGACAATGATACCGATTTTTTTCCTTGTGAGTTGAAGAAGCTATATCAAGAGTATAATATCTAATTCAGCCATTCATATTGCCAAAATGTAGTGAATAATCGATAGATATAATTATTAAACAAGACCCTACCGAATATAATTCAAAAGACGGATGATAAGGATAAAAAATTATTCACCTAATAATCGGATGCATTCCTTATTAGATTACTGAACTAAGACCCTAACTACCACACAAGTGACCCCATACTCATTTATATATGGGATATATATGGTCAATCTTATCTGATCTCACTTTACCTCACTTATTGTTGTCATCTGTTAGTGGTTTTCCAAAGGCATACAATCCCAAAAGTGACTAGATGAATTAGAGTGACTGGAAGAGAATATATTTCATGCCTTGCACCATTTTTATGCCCATCATAACAAAAAAAATTATTATTTAATAAAACATTACACCTTTGATCATTTCTTGTGGTATAAATGGTGTTGTTCCTCAGGACTCTCATAATACCCAAAAATAAACTTTGAATGATGAAACCAAAGTGGGAGGGACATTAAAAAATAAAAAAAAATTAATCCAATGAATTATTTGATATCAATTGAAAAAAACCTACCCCATCCCCCACCAATGTAATATTTTTGAAGAAATATTTCATGTAATCATAGGACCATCATCCATGTTGCAAGACAATAAACTAAACACAACCAACATCATCATTTCATGATGTCAAACTACATAGTATCATTATCCTTACCCCAAGATGTTAAACCAAGTGGGAATTGTCCTAGTAGAATGACATTAAACTTCAGAACACTATATCATCATGATTTCATGATGTTGAACTACATGGTAATGGTCCTTAATGCATAACATTAAACTACATAGTAAACAACATTAGTATACAATGTTAAACAGTATTCATTCCCTATGTCATGAACATGATATCCCTCTTGTATCAAATGAAATATATTTCAATTTCCATGTTAGATAGGACATCTCCCTTGGCATCGGTCTTCTACCATACCATCTTCATGATCTATGTGTGGATTGATTCATCTCACCATAGGATACATACTGATGCTCATATCTCTAATAAATAGTCTATCCACAACAATAAATGGGTACAATTCCCCCTCTTCATATGAGTGATACCTATATACATATTTTCCCATTCTACAACAATGTATAACTTGATTACCATCATTATGAGATGCATAGTGGTGCCTGAGCCCCTTATCCTTGGTCTAGAACCACCATCAAGTCATTGTGAAGTCATTTCCTTTTGACATCAAGATATTAGACCATATGAAATGTCTTTTGGGAGTTTTTGAGAAAGAATAATCACCCTAGCCCTCCTTTCACAACTTTTCATCACTTATTAGCCACACTCTTTCAAGACATTTTTACCCAATCATGGTCAAATATTTGTAATGATAAATTGAAACATTACCCCATGGAAAACCAGTGACGCCTCATGTGACAATGAATGAGAGGAATCAATGACAATATATTAAGAACATTATAATAAATTGTATTCTTACTACACTCCATAAATGTAGGATGCCTCACAATAAATGTAACACCCTGAGAGTTTATGAGAAGTATATTTTTTTATGTCTTATGTTATACGCATCGTCAAAGGAATATTTCACTACAAAAAACACTAGCTTGGATTGCTTTACATGAAATCACAACCTTCAACGATAGCGTGTGTTGTACGCAATACCGAGTTTCAATAAACAACAATATGCAATTAAAATATTATATAAACTAGCCGTTATGAATAGTAATAATCACTTTTTGAAATTTTATAAATTTCATCTTTCAAAATGGAATTCATTTTTGGATTCTTAATATCGAAATTAGCCTAGGGTGAAATTTTGGTATTTTTCTGAAAACATTTAATTTTTAATGAATAGTGAAAACACTAGGTTACTATTTAAAAACTAACTTTTCATTTAAATAATTATTTATTTTAATTAAATTTATTTAAGGTAACAATAGATATATAATACTTATATATGTTCAATGTGATTCATTTGAGTCATTTTATAAAAAATTTAGATATATAAAAATGTTATTGAACTTTTCACCGTCTGTTACCCACCTCCTAGGAGAATCTGAAAATTTACATAAAACTAAAATGTACCACTTCTTTGAGTGGAATTTAGAAAATCCAAGAGACAAGTTTAATATAAAGGAGTAAATTTTGGTTCAATAAGATAAAAATAATTTTTTTTGAATAGTAACTTTTTATTGTTTTTATCACGGTTAAAAGTAAATAGGGTAATTAAGGGTAAAAATTGATATTATTATTACCCGAAAACATGTACTAATTCTATTGGATAAGTGTAATTAGACCGAAATCAACCATAGTAATAATATATTTCCCTTTAGGTCCACTTGGATTAGATTAGGACATTTATTATTATTATATTTAAAGAAGTGTTAAAATAGTTAAAATCAATGTTTAATAACTAAAAGAAAATTAATGTAAGGTTATACATAGGATAAATTTGATTATAAATATTCAAATGAAATATAAAAGGATTTCCTACATAATGATATTTTATTTATAATTATTAAACATTAAATAATTTAGTTTATATATGACACAATGATGATGCAATAATTACCTTATTAATGAAATAATAACATAATTGATGTTATAAATACCCAAAAAATGTAATTTGAGAATTTTTAGGAATTCCACTAATTTTCTAGGTTAATATGACATGTTATTATTGATTTAATTAAATTTATTTTGAACTAATAATGATGTTATGATTTTCACAAAAAAAATCAATAACCAAATAGTTTCAAAACTGACATAAAATAGTTTTTAAAAAAAATATTATATTATTAATTGTTATTCTATTCCTAAAAAACTAAGGTTCAGTAAAATAACTTATATAAGGTTATATATATTAATAATTAACCACTTGGGGTTTTTTGGGCTAGTTATAGTAAGTTTATTAACCATATAGTGTAAGAAAACAAGAAGACACGGTAAAAGTTAAATTATTTCACTTAGAGTTAAATATAAATGATAAGGTTAAAATAGTAACATAAACTTTTCTAAAACCTACTTGTTGAGAGTATTAAGACCCATAACTTACTTTTTCTTATAAATAAATCAATTTGGAGCTATTAAAAACTGAATATGACTTTATTATAAAATAATATTTTGAGTTTTTCCTAAGGTGCCCTTCTCCTCCCTTATAAAAGGGCACCTCCTCCCTCTCCTCTTCACACAATTTTGAGCCTTAAATCTCTTCCAACCCCTGACCATTCCCCTTATCAACTTCCCTAGAAACATACTAGACATCCTGGTCTTCTTCAAAGACCAATTTTAGTGCCCTAAGAGGAGGATTCAAAGAGGCGTGTTGAAAAAGAGGTAATATCCATTACCGATTCTTTCCAATTTATTTCTTCTTCTACTTATTCTTATTTAGTTATTTCATTATCATGTAATAACATAAGTAACACTCATATACTGATATGTTATTATAAATATTAAACAAACCTATTTCACTTTCTATCCATCCTACAGAAAACGAAATCACTACGCGTGCGTACATACGGAATATCATCTCCACGCCGTGGTGTAATCTGTTTTCCACCACCACCTTACTTGGATGGGTATAATGGTGCAAAGAATAAATATATATGATTATTTTAAAGTGATATTGATTATTAAATTGTATAAATACACTTCAATACAATTCCATGATCATGGTAACAATATCATCGCTCGTGCGTACGTACGACCTACCGTCTCCACGATGTGATGCGACTCATTCTACATGATATTAATTGAATAATTATTATATAAATGAATTTATTGAATAAATATGATATATATTACACTAATACCATTCTTTAAATAAGGTATCTATAACCTAAAAAGAGGAATAAGAATTTATTCGACAAGACATGCGTAAGAACATAAATCAATGAACTCCCGATTAACAAGTAGCAGTGAAATATTACTAATAAATAGATAAGAATAAGACCATATATGATATAATAACAATGAATATGATTCTTTAATAATTAAATGACATTATTTAAATCATTATACAGGAGGTTCGGATACATACGAAGAAAATTAGACCTAAGGTAAGGTAAAATCTCGTAATCTCATTTTTAGCCGAGATTGTTTATACTTCAGAATTTACTAGGGAATATTTATCATACACATCCATGTTTCCTAAATATATAATATTACATATATCCTACTATAATTTTTTGAATATAATTTTACACATTGGTTAGTTTTTAGTAAAATATATGAAAGGAATCTTTTGTCGTTTTTAGTACGAGGTACTTTTTGACTTTTCCGGCCGAAGTACGAGAAGAATGTTTTTTGAACTTATATGGTATGAATGGATTTTTATGATTTAATAGAAAATTATTTCCATGAAGATTCCTTTACAAGTTTTCATGTTAATTTTTAATCAACCTCTTTTAGTTTAAAATTGTTTGACATGTTAAGAAAGGAAAAAAAAAATCGATGTAGAAAGGATATTTTCCTCAAGAATGGAGTTCAAGTGTTCTATCAAAATTATTTTCCATATAAGATAATATAGGGTTCTATTTATATCCCTATTTTTAAATTTATTTGATTATGTTATGATGAAATTAAGTCTATGATGTCCTTTTATCTTATATGGATTATGTTATGATGGCATGATGTTTAAGAATCCCATTTTTATTACATGGGTTATGCTATGATTTATGATATTGTGGTACACATAAGAATGGTTTCATTATGAGATGGGTGGGACCTATATCTCCCTCCAATGCATTTGGTACAGATTTATATCTCATGAGATAGACATGGATAGAACGGAAAGTTAATCTGGTTCAGTGATACATGACTAGAACGAGTAGTGAACTCAGTTTAGTAATGGACTTTGTCCGCTATGATGGTCTTGGAAATGAGCCTTGAATAATATGAAATTATTTTCTATGATTAAGTGTGTTTTCCACAAATTTTCATGTATTATGTTATGATTATTGGGATTACATTTCACTACTATGATTTATCCCATGTTATGATATTATGATCTCTTTCTCAGGTTAAGATTTTCAAAATGTTATTTTCTTATGAATATGATATGATTGATATTTCTTTTTTTTACCCTTACTGATCATTTGAGCTCACCCTTTTTTATGTTTTCTTTTCCCCAGGTTAGGAAGAAGGTTTTTAAGTATGATATGAAAAAAGGGACACTGGATATGATTCAATAAACGGGAGACAATGTAGATGATTTAAGAACCAGTTGTTTATGTTTCCTAGTTTCTAAAGACACTATACCTATACAGTCCTATCATGGTTTTGTTATATGTTGTAATAAGTATGCATCAGTTCTGAAGTAATAACCATGTATGTAATGTATGGGTCATTATAGTTGGTATCATATGAAAGTTATAGTAAACCTTTAGAAACTAGGATGTGAAAGCCTTAGTAAGAACTCTAAGGATATGCCTAAACATAGAATACAATATTAGTGTTTTATAAATGTCCATGAACAACCTATGATAAGACCTAGTGTGTGAAATTTTATTCTTGATTATGTGGTTGTCCTGTTATGATTATTGTTTCTCACACTATGCTTCTTGGTTTTAGTAAATGGCTGGAACCCGAAGGAACCGTGTTAATGATGAATGTGAATGGAAATGAAATGATTATCCCCCTGAGCAACCAAACATTATGGGAGCTAGAATGAAAAATCTTGTATCCATTCTCACACAACTTTCTCAAGCTATGAATCACACTGGACTTCCAAACGGGCAAAGGAAGGAGAAACATTCTATTGAATCCTTCATGAGGTAGCATCCACCTTCATTCAGCGGGTCTTCTGATCCATTAGTGGATGAAAAATGGATCAGTACCATTGAAAAGATATTTTCAGTCCTGCAATGTTCTGATAATGATAAAGTCATCTTAGCAGTATATAATTTGGATGGTGAAGCTGATCAATGGTGGAATCTAATTAAGAATACGAGGCAAAGGGATGAAATTGAGTCCATGGAATGGGACGAGTTTAAGAACTTATTTTTCAATATGTACTTCCCTCGTATTCTTCAAATAATGATGGAGAAGAAGTTTCTTGAACTGAAGAAAAAGGATGATGAATCTGTTGGTACCTACGAAGAAAATTTTACAAGACGTGAAAGTTACGCTTCCGGAATTATTTTCCAACATGAGAGTAAGATCGATCGATTCTTTAGTGTCTTAAAACCAAGTCTTCGAAGGGTGTTAGCCATAAGGGACTTCAATAGTGATGAGGAAATTGTTCGATGTGTTCTCAAGATTGAGATGGTTATTGGAGTAAGCCATCAGTCATATGGGTTTGATAATAAGAGGAAAATGGAATTCAAGGGAAAAACTAAATACCGCACTAAAAATAAGATGAGTTTTTCCGTATTCTCAAAGTGTGGAAAGTAACATGGAGGGAATTTTATTAAAGGGAAAAGTAAATGTTTTAAGTGTGGAAAAGAAGGTTATCGGGTAGTCGAATGTCGAAATAATGGGAAAAAGATGTCTAATGATGTGAACAAAGAAAGGGAAACACAGAATGCACCTCCTACACTTCAATGTTTCAAGTGTAAGTAAATGAGAAATTATGCCAATAAATTCCCTAATCCAGGGGTTGTTGATGACGATCGACATCAACAAACTCTTAAGGCCACAGAAAAAGGAAAGTCACATGCAATTTCTATCGGTGATGTGGAGTATGATAACGAAGTGGTGAAAGATACACTTACTATCCACTCTAAAGTATCAAATGTTTTATTTGATTCTGGATCCTCCCACTCGTTTATTTCTGAAGAATTTTCTAAGCGTATCGCCATTTTACCTCAGCAGTTAGATATTGAGTTAGCTATGACAACCCCTAATGGCACAATAATTGCATCAAATGTTTAAAATTCTTCTCTGATTGAAGTTTGTGGGAAAGTGCTTCCTGCAAATCTTGTGATCCTTCCAATAGTGAAATTTTATGTGATTCTTGGAATGTATTGGCTTTATTTATACGGAGCTCATATAAATTTCCAAGGATGGGAAATCACATTTAATATTCACGATCAACCTACTATCTTCTATTATTGCAAGGATGAATATAACCTTACAGTGGAAATTTCTTCCATCTTATGGGTCTTGATTCCAATAAATTAAGGTTATTTATCTCAAATGGTTGGAGGGAAACTCATGTTTAAGAATATTCCCATTGTAAAGGAGTTTTATGATGTCTTTCCGGAGTAATTTCTAGGTATTCCACCAAATTGTGAAGTTTAGTTTTCAATAGAACTCATACCTGGTGCTATGCCTATTTCAAATACACCATATAAAATAGCCCCAATTGAGTTGGAGGAATTAAAGAAGCAAATCAAAGAGAATATTGATAAATTATTCATACACCCTAGTGCGTCACATTGGGGAGAACCTGTTTTGTTTGTTAATAAGAAAGATGGATCAATGAGACTCTGCATTGATTATCGTGAACTTAACAAGATCACTATCAAGAACAAATATCATCTCCCACACATTGATAACATATTTGGCTAACTATGTGGAGCTCAATACTTTTCTGAGATTGATCTTCATTTAGGGTATCATCAATTAAGGGTCCAAAGGGAGGATATACCAAATATGGCTTTCTGTACAAGGTATGAACACTATGAATTTAGAGTGATGCCATTTGGTCTTACTAATGCACCTGCTATCTTTATGGATCTAATGAATAGAGTCTTTAGAAACTATCTTGATCTGTTTGTGGTAGTCCTTATAGACGATATTCTTGTCAATTCAAAGAGTGAGGAAGAACATGAAGATCACTTGAGAATTGTATTAAAGACCCTAATAAAGGAGAAGATTGATGAAAAATTTACCAAGTGTGAAATTTGGATTCAAAAAGTTTCATTTTTGGGTCACATAATCTCAAAAGAGAGGATATCTGTGGATCCAGCAAAAATAGAGGTTATTGAAAGATGGTCGAGACCAACAACCGTAACTAAGATCCGAAGTTTTCTTAGTCTGGCTGGATATTATCGACATTTTGTGAAATATTTTCCCAGGTTATCTAATCCACTCACCAGGTTGACTAGAAAAGGAGTTATGTTCATGTGGATGGAGGAGTGTGAAGAGAATTTCAAGGAGTTAAAAAGAAGTTTATCCAGTAAACCTATGCTCACACTTCATTGTAGTGGAGAAATGTTTGTGATCTATAGTGATGCATCCAAGATGGGACAGGGGTGTGTTCTCTTGAAAAATGATATGGTGATAGATTATGCCTCACAAATGTAGAAAATCCATGAGAAAAATTACCCAACTCATGATTTGGAGTTAGCCGTAGTAATCCTTGAATTAAAAATATAGAGGCATTATATTTATGGTAAAAAAGTGTGATATTTATACTGATCATAAAATTTTAAAGTATATTTTCACACAAAAGGAGCTGAATATGCACCAAAGAAGATGGTTGGAGCTGATTAAGGATTACAACTGCTCAATTCATTACCACCCTGGGAAAGCAAACAAGCTGGAATATGCATTAAGCTGACAAGACCATGCTAGATTATCCATTATGAGGATCACAAAAGGTCCAATATTTATGGATTTACAAAAGATAGATCATGGAATTATAATGGAAGGGGAAAATCTTATCTTTATCAGATGAATGTTCAACCATCTATACATGTGACTATTAAAGAGGCACAAAAAGAAGATGTATAGATAAAAAATAAGGTGATAAATTTTCATGAATTCAACCTTGATAGTGATGAGATAATAATGTTCAGGAATCGGGTTTATGTTCCTCCCATCCTAGAATTAAAGAAGGAGCTGATTGATGAGGTTCATAGATCTTCATTCTCTATTAATCCTGGAAGCATGAAGATGTATTGGGTCCTAAAAGAGTACTTCCGGTGGGAATTCATGAAAAGAGATGTTGTTGAATATGTCTCTCGATGCTTGGTTTGTCAGCAAGTTAAAGCTGAGAGACATAAGTTTAAGGGGAAGTTACAACCATTACCCATACCCGAATGGAAATGAGATAACATCACTATGGACTTTGTCACTGGACTTCCTAAAACATCCAAAGGAAATATTTCTATCTGGGTCATAGTTGATCATCTTAAGAATTTGGCACACTTCATTGCTATTAGAGAAAAATTCTCTCTGTATCAACTTTCCAAGATATATGTAAATGATGTGGTAAGATTTCATGGAGTACCACTTTCCATTATATCTGATCGGGATCCGAGGTTTACCTCGAATTTTTGGAGAAGTCTTCAGCATACTTTACATACAGAGTTGAGTTTTAGCACTGCATATCATCCTCAGACAGACGGTCAGTCTGAGAGAACAATTCAAACTCTAGAAGATATGTTAAGTGATTTCTCTATGGATTTCATAGGTGGTTGGGATCAACACATACCTTTGGTGGAATTTTATTATAATAATAGCTTTCACTCCAGTTTTTAGATGGCTCCTTCTGAAGCTCTCTATGTAAAGAAATGCAGGACTCCAACTTGCTGGGATGAAGTTGGGGAAAGAAAGCTATTAGGACCTGATCTTGTTGATGAGATGGCAGAAATGGTCAGGTATATTCAACAACACATAAGAGCATCTCATAGTCGACAAAATAGTTATACCGACAACTGAAGAAAAGACCTAGTGTATGAAGTGGGTGATAAAGTGTTCTTACGAATATCTCCTTGGAAGAGAGTAATGATATTTGGAAAGAAGGTAATGATGAGCCCTAGGTATATCAGTCCTTTTGAAATATTGGATCATGTTGGGAAGGTAGCTTACCGATTGGCGCTTCCACCGAATCTCTCTCAAGTTCATGATGTGTTCCACGTATCTCTCCGGAGAAAGTACATACTCAATCCTTCACATGTACTAAGCTCAGAAGTTGTACCGCTAGAGTAAGATCATTCTTATGAAGAACAACCGATAAAGATTCTGGATCATAGCGAAAAATTTCTACGGAACAAGACCACTCTCTTGGTGAAAGTTTTATGGAGGAACCACCAAGAAGAAGAAGCTACATGGGAGCTTGAGGATATGATGAGGGTGAGGTATCCTCATCTCTTTGTTACGAAGTGACAAATTTCGAAGGATAAACTCATTTTAAGGGGGGTAGAATGTAACACTCTAATAGTTTTTGGGAAGTATATTTTTTTTATGTCTTATGTTATAAGCAACATCAATGGAATATTTCACTATGCACAACACTATCTTGGCTTTCTATACATGCAATTGCGACCTTCCATGATAGCCTGTGTTGTACGCAATACTGAGTTTCACTAAACAACAATATGCTATTAAAATATTATATAAACTAACCGTTATGAATAGTAATACACACTTTTTGAAATTTTATAAATTTCATCTTTCAAAGTGGATTTCATTTTTGGATTTTTAATATCAAAATTAGCCTAGGGTAAAAAAATTTATTTTTCTGAAAACATTCAATTTTTGATGAATAGTGAAAACAGTAGGTTACTATTTAAAAACCGACTTTTTATTTAAATAATTATTTATTTTATTTAAATTTATTTTTGGTCAAAATAGATACATAAAACTTATATATGTTCAATGTGATTCATTGGAGTCATTTCATAATAATTTTAGATATATAAAAATTTTATTGAACTTTTCACCTTCTTTTACCCACCTCCTAGGATAATTTGAAAATTTAATAAAACTTAATTTTACCACTTCTGTGAGTGGAAATTAAAAATCCGAGAGACACAGTTAATATCAAAAGGTAATATGAAGTTCAATAAGATAAAAATATTTTTTTGGTGAATAGTAACTTTTTAATATTTTTTACCACGGTTAAAAGTAAATAGGGTAATTAAGGGTAAAAATGATATTATTATCACCCTAACACATGTCCTAATTGTATTGGATATGTGTAATTTGACCAAAATCAGACTTAGGAATAAAATATTTCCCTTTAGGCCAACTTGTATTAGATTTGGACATTTATTATTATTTTATTTAAAGAGGTGTTAAAATAGTTAAAATCAAAGTTTAATAACTAAACACATTCATAATGTTGGTTTATACATAAGATAAATTCGACTATAAATATTAATTATAAATCTCAAAAATATTTCTTACCTAATGGTATTTTATTTATAATTTTTAGACATTAAATAATTTAATTTATTTATGACACAATGATGATGCAGTAATTACCTTATTAATGAAATATTAACATAATTGATTTTATAAATACCCAAATAAATGTAATTTGAGACTTTTTATGAATTAAAATAATTTAATAGGTTAATATGACATATTAGTATTGATTTAATTAACTTTTTTTGAACTAATCATGCTATTATGATTTTCACAAAAAATCAATTACCAAATAGTTTTAAAATTGACATAAAATAGTTTTTAAAACAAATGTTATATTATTAATTGTTATTATATTTATAAAAATATAAGTATCGGTGAAATAACTTATATAAGGTTATATATATTAATAATGAACCACTTGGGGTTCGTTTGTCTTGTTATAGTAAGTTTATTAGCCATATAGTGTAAGAAAACAAGAAGACACGGTAAAAGTTAAATTATTTAACTTAGAGTTAATTCTAAATAATAAGGTTATAATAGTAACCTAAACTTGTCTAAAACCTATTTTTTGAGTGGATTACAACCCATACTCACCTTTTCTCCAAAATAAATTAATTTAGAGCTATTAAAAATAGAATATGACTTTATTATAAAATAAAATTTTCAGTTTTTCCTAAGGTGCCCCTCTCCTCCCTTATAAAAGGGCACCTCCTCCCTCTCCTCGTCACACAATTTCGATCCTTAATGCTCGGCCAAACCCTGCCCATTTCTCTTATAAACTTCCATAGAAACATAATATAGGTCATTCTCGTCTTCAAAGACCAATTTTAGTGCCCTAAGAGGAGGATTCAAAGAGGCGTGTTAAAGAAGAGGTAATATCTGTTACCGATTCTTTCAAATTTATTTCTCCTTCTTATTCTTCTTCTTTAGTTGTTTCATTATGAAGTAATAACATCAGTAATAATAATATACTGATATGTTATTATAAATATTAAGCAGCCCTATTTCACCATCTATCCATCCTACAGAAAACGAAATCACCGCATGTGCGTACGTACGGAATACCGTCTCCACACCGTGGTGTAATCTGTTTTCCACCACTACCATACTTGGATGGGTATAATGGTGTAAAGAATAACTATATATGATTATTGTAATGTGATATTGATTCTGAAATAGTATACATACACTTCAATACAATTCCAAAATCATGGGAATGATATCATCACTCGTGTGTGTGTACGGCCTACCGTATCCATGATGTGATGCAACTCATTCTACATGATATTTATTGAATAATGAGTATATAAATGAATTGAATGAATAAATATTATATATATTGCACTAATACCATTCTTTAAATAAGTTATCTATATCCTAAGAATAGGAATAAGAATTTATTCGACAAGACATGCATAAGAACATAAATCAATTAACTCCCGAATAACAAGTAGAAATGAAATATTACTAATAAATATATAAGAATATGACCATATATGATATCATAACAATGAATCTGATTCTGTAATAATTCAATGACGTTATTTAAATCATTATACAGGAGGTTCAGATATGTACAAAGAAAATCGGACCTAAAGAAAGGGAAAATCTTACAATCCCATTTTTATCCGAGATTGTTTACACTTCAGAATTTACTGGGGAATATTTATCATCAAAATCCATTTTTCCTCAATATGTAATATTATATATATCCTCATATAGTTTTTTAAATATAATTTTACCCATTGGTGAGTTTTTATTAAAAGATATGGAAGGAATCTTTTGTCGTTTTTCGTACAAGGTACTTTTTGACTTTTCCGACCAAAGTATGAGAAGACTGTTTTCTTAACTTTTATGGTAGGAATGGATTTTTATGATTTCATATAAAATTATTTCCATGAAGCTTCCTTTACAAGTTTTCAAGTTAATTTTTAATCAACCACTTTTAGTTCAAAATTGTATCATATGTTAAGAAAGGAAAAATGTGTTCAAACTAGAAAGGATATTTTCCTCAAGAATGGAGTTCAAGTGTTTTATCAAAATTATTTTCCATCTAAGATAATATAGTTTTATGTTTCTATACCTATTTTTACATTGATTTGATTATGTTATGATGAAATTAATTTTATGTTTTCTTTTTATCTTATATGGATTATGTTATGATGGCATGATGTTTAAGAATCCCATTTTTATTACATGGGTTATGCTATGATTTATGATTTTGTGGAACACATAAGAATGGTTTCATTATGAGATGTGTGGGACCTATATCTCCCTCAAATGAATTGGGAAAAGATTTGTATCTCATGGGATAGACATGGCTAGAACTGAAAGTTAATCTGGTTCAATGATACAGGACTGGAATGAGGAGTGAACCCGGTTCAGCAATGGACTTTGTCCGCTATGATGGTCTTGGAAATGAGCCTTGACTAATATGAAATTATTTTCTATGATTATTTATGTATGCCACAGATTTTCATTTTTTATGTTATGATTATTGGGATTACATTTCACTACTATGATTTATCCCATGTTATGATATTATTATCTCTTTTTCAGGTTAATATTTTCAAAATGTTATGTTCTTATGAATATGATATGATTGATATTTCTTTTGTTTACCCTTACTGAGCATTTGATCTCACCATTTTGTATGTTTTATTTTCCCCCAGTCATTAAGAAGAGTATTAAGTAGGATATGCCATAAGGGACTCCAGATATGATGAAATAAATGGGAGACAATGTAGATGATTTATGAACTAGTTGTTTATGTTTCCCAGTTTCTAAAGACACTATACCTATATGGTCCTATCGTGGTTTTGTTATATGTTGTAATAAGTATGATTCAATTCTGAAGTAATAACCATGTATGTAAAGTATGGGTCATTATAATAAATGTGGGATGCCTCAGTGTCCTCTCCATTAGGACACCCATATCATAACATCGGTCATCTAGACTTCCATATTTAAGAACTATATGTGTAATGATTCATCTCTACATATGACATGTATAGATATCCATATTATTTATCATGGCCCATTCATATCCTATAAACAAAAACCTACCATTACCTACACATGATTCAGATATATGTAGGGAACTTCACACTCTATTTCTAATTCCAGTCTAAATGGTTATTGTGTATTCAAACACATTACTTCCACATATCACACTCCCAGTTCTAGGAAATATTATATCAACATAATATTCCTTTCAACATCGATAATATAGTTTCAATTTACTATGGAATAATTTTCTTACCAAGCATAATATGCTTTATTTTTCTTTTCATAAATCACCCACAAAAAAGGCTTGTCCACCAGAGGTAAATTCTTCTTCAAGAGAGGCCTCTCCTATCTATATAATCCCCAATAACACCATACTAAAAATCAATTTTTAACATGATCTATTGTTACTCAATCTATAATTTTCCCATCTCATTTCTCCTGATGTAGGAACCCCCTGAATCAGGATTTATATTTTTCTTCTTTGTGTTTGACGCACACCAGAACATCTTTTACTATAAAGTATATCATCACTCATGATTTCCATGATTTTTGGACCTAGGAATATGAACTAAAATTGCAAGACCCAATTTTTTCCTAGTCACATGATGTTAAACTATATGACATCTTAATAACAAGATGTTAAAAGGTAGTTTTACCCTGTGTACAAAGCATATGATGCCCTGGGAAAACATCTTAGGATTCCCCATGTTAAAAACATGAGATTCCCTAGTAAAATGATTCCATTAATGCATGAATGAAATTTATAGGGCTTCATTCCTTCTTTTTCATGATGGTTAACCCCCATCCTTATAGCTTGACATAAAACTGCATGGTTAAAATCCTTATTATTCAGTGATAGAATTCAAGGAATACTTGTTTCTTGATTCATACCACTTCAAGATACATCAGAGCAGCCGAATATCCATCTTTAATTCAAGAAATTTTATTTCCCTTTTCACATTAAGTCACCAACTTCCTTATCACATGACATTCAACTAAATGGATGATTTCCTCACCGCATGACACTAAACTACACTATTTATAAGTGTTATTCCTTGGTTTGATTCCTGTTATCACAGGATATATGGAGATGCATGAATATCTAATTCGGGTTCAATCCACAATATTAAAATGTCTCTTTCCCTACATATGGGTCAGATCTTCACGTAGAACTTTCATAATATAACTACATATGGATTTATTCTCTCTTTTAAGAGGTAGGTAGTGATGCCTGAATCCAAAATCTCAGTGCATCCACAATAATAAAAAATCCCCCCAATATCCTATGTTTGTGATAGATCTATATCAGAGGGTAATGTATGGGTTCTCACCCCATTTGCGAGCCCTTATTCAAAGGAAAAAAATAACCTCTATCCATAAAATAATTCAAAAAGTGTGAAAAATATACCATAGAAATATGTAAGGATTTATTATCACTTTTATGAGATATGTAGTAATTCATAGCCCTTATTTATCAATCATATCCATAAAAAATATCTCCCTTCCATGTGCATGGGTTTGACCTATGTGTGGAAAATACTTATACCAAGTTTTAGATAATTTGGATATGAAACGATCATTCTATATTTAGGAAATTTCCTTACACAAACAAATCATTGTGTCTTGGGATGTTCTAATATCCAAAATCATTCTATGACTATAAAAAATTATAGGTTAGTTTCCCGAGGAAAACTTTGTTTGACTATGCATTGATATGCCCCAGTTGTATTTTATAAACTACCTATGAGAAAACTTCATGTGAACCAAAGGAAAATTCATCCTCATGAGATAACTATTATACCTCTAGAATCCCTAATGATTCTTAAATCCCATGTCACTCTACGGATTAGAAAGTCTATAGATTACAGCTTACAATTTCCCCCCTTCATACCAGATGATGGATGAACATTCTCTTTAAAATCACTATAGAATGGATAAATACTAATAAATTGGCCAATGTTAAATGACCATATATCATATCCTCCAACATCATTTCCATAAGACATTAAACAACGCAGTTCATGTCCTAGTCATATGAAATTAAACCACAATATGCTTTAAACCTCCTTTACACAATCCAAAATCATGTTGGAGCTAATTCCAATTAATGGAAATTTCTAATACAGATGCCTCTGTAATTCTAAAACATCTTCCCTTCACAAACCACCCCTAATGGTCATTAGTGATCTAGATCATTGCAGCATACATGGCCATCAAAAATGGAAGTTAAGATTCTTAAGTACACCTTTGTTAGAGTATGAAATGTTTGGCCTAAGATGGATTTTCATATATCTTCTACAAAAAAGGCATGTAAAATTAAGGAAAATGTGTCTCTAGGAGGGACCTCTTCTATATTTTTTAGCCAAGGCAACATCATGTAATAAACCACCTTCCAAAAATTCTCTACAGTTACACGTTAAGTACTTTTCCCACATTATTCTTGAGATACATAAATTAAACAAATATTATCTCAAAAATCCCCTTAACATGTTAGAATAATATTGGGACATTCTTGACACATAAGACTTGTTGGGGACGTCACCTTATAATTAATAGTCAAATCTATTTGACCAAAAACATAAATTGCATTGTTCAATTTTGAAAGAATCTAAAATACCCATAAGAAGAGACACAATACTCACTTGGGTAAAAACCTAATAAAGTATAACCCTATGTAAAATTCGAGTCTTTTCTCACTAGGCATGTTCTCTACATGGTTTATACAATAATTGAGAAATGAAAAATAAAAGTAAGAACACTTTTTAGTTTTAAAACCATTAAATGTTGGCCTAAGAAAAAGTCATGACACATCAACTATGTATGTGGCATAGTAGACTTAAGAAATAATTTTGGTGGTGATGAAAAATAAACAAAGTTTTTATGGTTTTCCATTTAAACCTAGATATAGTCAAAACTATGCTCATTAGGTCCCTTTGATCTTGTAGAAATTATAGCATTACATGATCTTTCATTCATATAAGATGACTCTAGTATTACTATGATAGTCATTATGAATTTACCCATCCATGATAAATTCCATGAAAGATATTGTTTCAACATGATTATCCTAGGTTATTATTGATATTCATTCATGAAAACATTAAGGTTATCTTGGATATTATCTTTCAACTTACAAAAAGTTAGGATTGAATGGTACTACATTATAAGGTAAAGGATAATTACTAGAAGCAAAACCAACATTAAATTATCTATTTAATAGGAACAAATGAGAAACATCTGTAGCATGGAGTATCTTCATATGAGTAAGATATTATAATTACAAATCCCACTTAGAAGATTCATAGAGATGAATAATTCCATGATCAAAATCCTATATGGCTCATTGTAGTTTAGAAAACATCATAATTTCATCATCACCACCACCCCATAATACCTCCTCCCTTTCAAAAGCATCTGATCTTTCCTTTTCCTTTTATTCTACTAATTGTTTCCCTTCATCAACGAACACTTCAACACGATCCAGTTACTTCATGATCCACTCCAACTTCTAATTAAGCCACTCCACTAAGGATATCTTCTCTACAACGTGACCCTATTACCTCACATATACCCCACCAAGCTCATAAGAATAATTAATAAGGATATTACTCATTATAAAATGCTGTTACATGGACTTAGTAAGTAAAAGACAAGATTAGAGGGAACTAGAACTATCTAAAATGGTTATCACTATTTTTAACACATCGTGTATTGTATGATAATCAAAACCCCCATACCCAAGAATCGAAAACATGAAGTGTAATTTTGGTAGTTTCGAAGACATGTTTTCCAGGGTTTTTGAGAAATTATATTTCACATTCCCTTTCATAAATTCTAATCGGAAACAAAAATATTTTTGAGAGTCTCATGATATTCTTTTTAGTCACTATTCGATAGAATAATGTATTCAAAAATTAATTAAACCATTAAGTGTCCCAAATTCATTCCTTTATCAGGAATTTACTCCATGATAGCTCGATACCTTACGGTGTTAGTGGGTTGATATGTTAGAGTAGTGGTTGTAGTCGTAGATGAGTGTGGTAGAAATCCTAAATCCATATGTTGAATTATGTCAATATATAAACATCAAAAGAGAATAGAATTTCTAGAAGTGTGGAGAACATACCATCGCTTGTCGAGACTCTGATCTCTTTAACTTCCATTATCTCAATGACTAGTAAAATCAATTCTACATACTCAATTTATGGATTAGACTCATGTTCTTCCAAGGATACCTATGTTGTATGCGCATTCTCATACAAATAAATGGGATCTAGAAGGTAACTCCATGATACTAATCTTGGGTGAATGAAAATTTTAGAATTTGGAGTAATAGTTGGGTCTGACTCTCCTTAAGTCATAGTCATTGCCTCTTCCATAGTTTTTCACTTAGAAGGAACAAGATAAACATGCATGGAAAAAAATTACCCCTTGAAGGCTCCACTCTCGTTGGGGTAGTGGTCATTTGATCAAGTGGGGTTTAACCTATGGGACTATGAAACTTTGTGATGTCCTCACTTGTTCGTGGTTCCCGATATATCTTAGGTACAAACTCTGGTATTACATTTGTTTCAATAGAAGTAGGGGAAATAGGAACCTTGGAAGATAACATGTACTAACTCACTAGACCTGCACCAATTCATGTGTGGGATAATTAATCATCAAATATAAAAATATAACATAATTGATAATTAAATTGATGAAAATTTAACCTTTTATCCCAGATAGAATACATATCACTAGCTTTCATGAATGATGATGTTTCATAGACTTCCATGGAAATGGTCCCCTAAGGGGAAAAATGGGTGGGGAAGGGGGTAGAAATACTCCATTAGGGTATACAAGAACTTCATGCTTGTTTTTGACTACCCTGAGAGAGCCTTACCTGGTGGATCCCCTATAAGGCCCCGACCTTAAACCTTACTTAATATTGAATTAAATGAATAATTCAAATTGAGGAACTTTTCAGGTTTAGAGTTTTAAAGAATTAGATCATAACTATT
This sequence comes from Viscum album, assembly GCA_963277665.1. Taxonomy (NCBI): domain Eukaryota; kingdom Viridiplantae; phylum Streptophyta; class Magnoliopsida; order Santalales; family Viscaceae; genus Viscum; species Viscum album. The sequence goes on from OY728128.1 coordinate 847,312,468, forward strand.
ACATCTCAAAATATTACAAAGTAGACACTTCTACTAAGTTTCCATAAAATAAAAACTCTTAAAAATAAACATGTCTAGTTCCATGATTTAGATAGCATGAATTTCCCTTGATGTCATCCTTGACCCTATTCCACATTAAGTCCTTTGAAAAACATTTCAAAAAAACTTAGGGTGAGCATAAAAATCTCAGTAAGGGATACACAATGAATGAAAACAGTTAGTTTTTCAAAACAATAAGTAAACCATGTATACTTTATCAAAGTAATACTTTTCACATTTATGAAGTATTAAAAACTCTTCACTGAATAAAAGATCATTACTTACCCTTTTATAACCAAAAGGTGACTATAAAATCCATATAATGATCACATAATATATAAAGGTAACTTGGGACATAAACATACTTAAATGGAATAACCATATGGTCGACTTCCACACATATCACTTAATGGAATAGCCGTACGGCCGACTTCCATACCCAATGCATTGGAGGTTATAACGTAACCACCCGTCCTGGTATTCATGACACCTCCTGTCATATGGTTTATCACGTAACCACCCGTCAAATGTCCAAGTACCACTATAAAATCATAAGACATAAAACAAATATAATGGAAAGAAAACATTTCCACACATTGATCACAATATATCACTTAAATATATTTACATAAGAAATCCATTATAAAAAACCCTTATTCAATACCAAAATACATAAAAGAGTATATGGTATTTTTTTCATTTTAAAAACATCATGGCTTGTTGAGGAAGCCAAAGACCATATAATACTCGTGGCGGCGAAAAAGGGTCGTTTTCACAGCGTACGTTAAAAGAAACATTCCTTTTTGTCGTTTAGTAAAATGCTTCGTAGAAAAATATTCCGTTTCTATAAAATTAAAAGTCAAAGGGGTTTATACACCGTATAAAACAAATCCTTGTATTAGAACAAAATATGCCTCAATGAAAGGAGATTGAGACGAAGTCCCATACAAAGATAATTTTTAAACAAAATAGATCTATTATGTGTATTCACAATAAGTACACATAAAGAAATTACAAATACAAGATGGGACATAATAATATAATGACATAATTTGAAAGTAGGAGATTAACCCAAAGAACAAAAATTGGGTTAAGAAGTTCCCTTACCTCAGGTCCGACTTGACTCGATCGTTCTTTAACGTCCTAAATAATAAACTTGGGTTAATTTATTCTTGATTAAGAACCTTTTTCAAGTTAATTATTCCTTTTATATCACTTATTTCCATGTTATAAACATTGAGTAATCATTTAAGTTAATAATGTTTGTTTTGTCGATATTTGGTTCTTAAGTAGAAAGTGTACTTTTTACAATTACATATTGGTCGTGTGGTCAAAGGTTCATTATATCCAGAATGAGATTCATGATTTGGATATCATATATATCATATATATCCAGAATATAAATGTGTTTATAATATTACATAATCATTTATAGGTATGAAATGAAATGCACCATTCATGGAGACAGTAAGCCGTACGTACGCATGAACGCTACTTTCATTTCTATGTCATATTAATGGAATTAATACTAAATGAGAGTTATGTATATTTTAATTCCAGAATTATATTCATCATTTAGATGTAACATACATCATATATATCCATTATATATATTTACTTATAATAGTACATTACATTTGGGGATAAGAAATGAAATGCACCGTTCATGGAGACGGTAAGCCGTACGTACGCATGAACGCTGCTTTCATTTCTATCTCATACTTTAATGGAAATAAATAATAATGATATAAAGGTATATTATAATTCCAGTATAAAATAATTTATAATAACTTTAAATCCATCCTTTATACGTCCCACATATGGCATTAACGAATCAAATCACTTTGAGGGGGCGGTAGTCCGCACTTCCTAAAATAATGATATCGCGTATACCCATAATGGAATTCATAAAGGTATACCAAAAATGAAAAATAAAGAAGCATAAGGAAAACATAAACATTATATATATCATATATAAGTAGAGTGACATCTTAATTTCCACCATTAAAGGTGCTAAAAGAAGATTGAACAATCATCTTTTCGTGAGGCAGAAATTCGCCAACCACAGAAACAGTATGTTCCTTAACCATTAGACGGAGATGTGTGTAGGTGTAGATCGAATCCTTCTTATAAAAACATCCTAGTATATTTAAGATACTTGTTTTGTTACAAAATAAAGTAATAAAAATATTTTAGAGGGTTGGAGAATGAAAATAAAACAAAAGAACACAAGAGAAAACACTACCTTTAAAACGGGTAACTCTTTTTGGTTTGAGCTCAAAGGCTTCCTTGGGAAGAATTCTGTCAAAAGTGAGGCTTCTAGGAGTAATATATGGATGTGTAGAGACAAAATGGGCATAGATCGGAAAAACCAAAGGATTTAGAGGAGTGGGTAAGGTGATAGTGGCGGGGGACTTTTATAAGAAGAGAGGAGGGGCACTCTTGGAAAGTAAAGAAATGTTACATTATTTTATAATGAGTTTCGGATTTAAAAGGTCCCACATAGATTTAATTCGAGGATAAGGTGATAAGGGTTATAAATATACCAATACAATAGGTTTTTGACAAGTTTAGGTCTTAGTTTTTACATTATCTTTTCATTTTATTTAAATCGTTATATAATGAGGTAATCGTTGCATCATCATGATGTCATAAATAATTTAATTTTTTTAATGTCTAAAAATTATAAAAAAAACACTATGGTGTAGGAAATCCTTTTATCTTTCCAATTAATTTTTATAGTAAAAAATCTGACTTGTATAACTCCATTTAAAATTTGTTTTAATAAAACAACTGATGTCTGTGTCATTTTAATTTTAACCTTAAATAAAAAGTTGTTAATGTCATTTTCCTAACAAAGTGGCTCCATAAGGTCCCCAAGTTGATCCATAGATTTTATTGGTCATACATGACACATCCAATAAGGTTAAGACATGTTTCAAGTTCATTTCATATTATTAAAACATTATTATTACCTTAAATTACACAAATTACCTCTAATCGCGATTAAAAACATAAAAGTTACTATTCACCAAAAAATTATTTTAATCTCATTGAACCATATTTTACTTCTTAATGACAACCATGTATGTCGTATTTTTGAAAATAAAATCACAGAAGTGGCAAAGTTTCATTTAAACGAAAAATCAGTTTCTTTAACTACCACATAGTGGTTTCACTATTCGTCAAAAACTGAAGTTTTTCAGAAAAATACCAAAACTTCTCCCTAAGCTATATTTGATATTAAAGATTCAAAAATGATGTCTTTTTTACCAAATTAAAAATATATAAGTTGTATTAATTAATTTAATAATTAATTCCAGCTGTCAGAGCAAATAGCGTGTTTTTATGAAACAGTAAGTATCAAAATATTGACACTGGTTTAAACCTGATTTCAAAGTGAAATTAATTCCAACGACCACTATTGGATTAAATGGTAAAAATTTATTCTAATTGAACTTTAAAACCAATTAAAAAGATAATATAACCATATAATAAAATTAGATGAAAAAGCAGTTTTGATGTAAAATGCAGTACTTTTCACTATTTATAAAAAAAATGAACATTGTCAGGAAAATACCAAAAATTTATCCAATGTAAATTTCAATTTCCCAATCATAAAGAATATGTTTATTTTGAAAAATAAAGCTTATAAAATTGTCAAAAGTTTGATTTAAAAATGGTTTTCCATCAAAAGGCAGTAAAACAATCTTTTAAAAATATTAGTGTATTCCATGCTTAAGATTGGATTTATTCTCGTTTTAAGCCTCTAAAACACTATCTAATTCATAAATAGGCATAGATAACTATATCTATTATTCATTACTTACTTGGGATGTTACATCCTTCACCCCTTTAGAAAATTGCGTCCCCGTAATTTATTTACTTATCGAATAAGTGGGGGTATTTATCCCTCATTGCATTTTCAGATTCCCATGTTGCCTCTACAATCATGTGGTTTTTCAACAAAACCTTCACCTGACGAATCACCTTATTCGGTAACACTTTCTCACTGTGGTCAAGAATCTGGACCGGTTGATCCTCATAATATAGGTTCTCTTCCAGCTGAACTACCTCTGGACTCAAAACATGAGATGGATCTGGCATATACTTTCTCAACATCGAAACATGAAAAACATTGTGTACCTGAGATAAACTCGGAGGTAAAGCCACTCGATAAGCAACTGATCCAACTTTCTCCAGAATTTCATATGGTCCAATGAGCCTTGGACTCAGCTTTCCTTTCTTACCAAATCGCATCACACTTTTCCATGGTGAAACTTTGAGAAAAACATGATCACCTACCACGAAAGATAGATCCTTCCTCCGGTTATCCGCATAACTCTTTTGTCTGCTCTGAGCTGTTCTCATGTGTTTCTGAATCAACTGAACTTTTTCTACCATCTCTTCTACCAATTCTGATCCCATCATCTTCTTTTCACCTACTTCATCCCAAAAAGCTGGAGTTCGACACCGCTTCCCATATAATGCCTCAAATGGAGCCATCTGTATACTGGAATGAAAACTGTTATTATAAGAAAACTCAACCAAAGAAAGATGTTGGTCCCAAATTCCCTAATTATCCATCGAATAAGCACATAGAATATATTCCAAATTCTGAATTGTTCTGTAACACCCCAAGATTTTATAGTGTGTCGTTTCTTCAAAATAATTCAATAACTTGCACTACACGCAACACCAAGTTAAAGCGCACCATGAATTACCAAACAAGTCATTCCAAAGATGTTATGAATAGTATTAATTAAATTTTAAACTTTATATAATCCTTATAATTTTATAATCAATATTATTAGTTTCTTATACATAATGTAAGAACAAATTCCTTTTTTCAGATAAAAGAAGTATTTTTCAAAAATGCACTTTTACATACTTTAATAGTGAACCCTTTTTAATCCAATATTTTAAACTTTTATATATTCAATTTGACTAAATAAATTTATTCTTTAGAATGGAGACATAAAAAAAATTACAATGTAACACCCCAAGCTTCCACGGCACGCTTCTCTTTGAATAATACAGTAGCGTGTGTTGTACGCAACTTCGAGTTCTAACACACACTACAACCAATCAAACTAGCCGTAATGAATAGTAATACCTAATTTTTAAAATTTTATAAATTTTATCTCTCAAAATGGACTTCATTTTTGGATTTGGAGTGTCGAATTTAGCCTAAGGTGAAATTTTGGTACTTTTTGGATAACTTTAATATTTTGATGAATATTGAAAATTATAAAATTTTAATTAAAAACATCTTTTTTAATAAAAATAATTAATAGTGATAAATTATTAATTTTAGTGGTTTTAAAGTATAATTAGAATATATTTTTACCATTTTATCCAATGGTGTTCATTAGAATTAATTTCACTTTGAAATTGGTCATAAACAATTGTCAATCTTTTGATATATATTGTTTCTTAAAAACACACTATTTGTTGTGACAAAGGGAATTAATTATAAAATTAATTAATTCAACTTATATGTTTCTAATTTTGTAAAATAGACATCATTTTTGAATTTGGAATATCAATTATATCTTAGGGTGAAATTTTGGCATTCTTCCGAAAAACTTCAATTTTTGATGAATAGTGAAACTACTAAGTGGTAGTTAAAAAATGAATTTTTCTTACAACTTAATTTTACCGCTTTTGTGATTGGAATTTTGAAAATCTGAGAGACACGGTTAATATCAAGGACTAAAATGTGGTTCAATGAGATGAAAATAATTTTTGGTGAATAGTAACTTTTTACTTTTATTTACCACGGTTAAAAGTAAATATGGTAATTAAGGGTAAAAATGATATTAATATTACCCTAACACATGTCCTAATTCTATTGCACAAGTTTATCTCGACCAAAAACAACCTTAGGAATAAAATAGTATCATTCAGGTCCACTTGGATTAGATTAGGACATTTATTATTATTTGTTTCAAAGAGGAGTTAAAAGAGTTAAAATCAAAATTTATTTACTAAAACATTTTTAATATAGGGTTATACATAAGATAAATTCTATTGTAAATATTCATTAGAAAGATAAAATGCTTTCCTACATAATTCTATTTTATTTATAATTTTTAGACATTAAAAAGTTTAAATTATTTATGACACAATGATGATGCAGTAATTACCTAATTAATGAAAAATATGAATTATTGATATTATAAATACCCAAATAAATGTAATTTTAGACTTTTTATAAATACCAATAATATTATAGGATGATATGACATGTTAGGATTGATTTAAGTAATGTTTTTCGAATAAATCATTCTGTTATGAGTTTTACAAAAATCAATTATTGAATAGTGTCAAAATTGACATAAAAGAGTTTTTAAAACAAATTTTATATTATTAATTGATATTAAATTCCTAAAAATCTATGGTTCGGCCAAGAGACTTATATCATGATAGGAGTATCATTACTGGACCACTTGGGGGGTCTCTTGGATGTATATAGTAATTTTATTAACCATATAATATAAAAATACAAAGAGACAATGTAAAAGTGAAACTAATTAACTAAGAGTTAATACTTAAAGATAAGGTTAATATAATGACCCAAACCTGTCTAAATTCTATTGGATGAGTGGTTTTCGACCCATCCCCACCATAACCTTTAAATAATACACTTTTTAGCCATTAGAATACGAATATGAATTTATTATAAAATAATATTTCTAGCTTTTCCAAAGGTGCCCCTCACCCCTCTTATAAAAGGGTACTCTCCCTTCTCATTAACTCACACCTTCAAAGCCTTTTGGATCGACCAAAATCTGCCTAAATACTCTCTAAACATCCCTCACTTCATCATAGAGGCCTTCCTTTAGTCAAAAAACCATCTTAAGGATCCCTTTTGATCAAATCAAAAGGAAGAACCCGAAGAAGAGGTAATGATTTCACCACCATTTTTCAAGTTCCTTTCTTCTTCCACTTCTTCTTTATTTGTTATTACCATTCTAAAATAATGAATCCAGTATATCCTATATACTGTAATATTATTATAAATATGGTACAACCATATTCAGTATTCTATCCATCCTTTGAATGACATGTCACCATACGTGTGTACGTACGGCTTACCGTCTCCACGTCGTGGTGTAATTGTTATTCAATATATTATTATTTGGATGGGTATAATAATGATTTTAAATTCATGTAAATAACAAATATAACATGATAATTATTCTTTATATATTATATACCATCCAATTATATATTATTTTAATATCAAAATAATGATATTTTCGCTCGTGCGTACGTACGAATTACTGTCTCCACGACGCGATGATATTCATTTCCAAGTTCATTATTCATCGACGATTATAAAAATATATTACTAATAAGTATTTAATATATGAAATAATAATTCTACTGGAGATATATATATATATATATATATATATAAGGATTTATGTACTTACATATATCTTATTCATTTACTTCCGTTCAATACTATATGAAAACAGAAACAGCGTTTATGCGTACGTACGGACTACCGTCTCCATAAACGGTGTTTTCCATTTCAAATATATGTCTATTATACATATTTATGTTCTAAATATATATAATATATTTAACATTTTTTAAATTCTGAAATTATTTAAATCATGATCTAAGTGATACAACCAAGAGTGAAAAGTTAAAACACGTACGATAAAGAAAGTGATTGTTACCCAAAATGTTAACTTAACATGGAAATTATTATTAAATGGGTAATATAAATTCATAAATGAATCAGGTATGATATAATAAATATTAATATGGTTCTGGTATAATATAATAACATACTACGATCTTCATACAGGAGGTTAAATGTACCCTCGACTAAAGGAAAGTGCAAGGTAAGGGGTTTTCATCTCACTCCTTATTCATGTGAGATTCATGCCATATTTCTACTATTACCTTTTATGTGGTGTATGTACTACCCATAATTATATTATTTATGTAATAAACTTTAATTTATGTGTATTTACATATTCATTGTATGATACCTCTTTCACGGGGTGTATGTTTCGTAAGTTACCAAATTGGTAAGGGTTTATTTCACAATCTCTTCATTATCCGAGGTTGTTCATACGTAATAATCTACTGGGATCTTCATTATTATCCACATCCATGTTTCATAAAAATGAATTTAAAAACATTATTACTATTTACATGAATATGTTGTAAAGTCATTTATACCCTTGTTTGACTTTTTATAAGAGTTTTATAAAGGAATCTTTCTGTCGTTTTCCAAACAAGGTGCTTTTTAACCTTTTCAACGGAATTAAGGTAAGAACGGTTTTTTTAACTTATACGGCGGGTGCGGCTATTTTCCACCATTATAAAATTTTCAAAGCATCCCTTACATGATTATAAGGATATTTTCAAAATAAAGGTTTTCTTTTATAATTATGTGATTTTTAAATGATTTCAAAAAAGAGATATTTCTCTCAAAAATATGAAAATCTAGTGAAAATGTATAAGTATTTAACACAAGATTAAAAATGTTTTCAGAAAACCTGACTCTCGAGTGTGGTAGATAGGAAGGGATTGGGAGTGGACCCATCATGGCCAATAATTAGTCGAGCAGTCTTTGAATTAGTTATTTTGTTTTCAGAAGCTTGCATAATGATTTCATAAAAACACTGGAGTGTTTTTTTAGAAATTTTAAACGTAAGTATCTTCTAAAAAAATTACATCGGTAGGTCTCATGAGACAAACCGGTGTCTCAAGGACTTGAAAAAATCTTATTTGTAGTCTTGGAACGAGGCTTTGTCTATGTGGTTATGATAGTCTGGCATTATGCATTCCATCATTATTAAAGTGGTTAGTGATATTCCATGTGATTATTCGATTAGTAGAATATCCATGTAAATAAGTAAATGGAATTATTTCATTTTATTTCTGCCATATTATGCTGAAGTTGAAGTTTAAAAGGCTTATTTTAGTTTTATACATTTCCTTAAATTTTTATGCTTATTTTTGAAAGTTTCTGTTGTATTGCTTACCCTTACTGAGCATTTGAGCTCACCCCTTACAATGTTTTATTTTTCCCAGGATTCCAAGAAGTGTAATGTGATTGATATGTAGGGTTAAGAAATTGGAATAATTACATTCATAAAGAATTATTTATGTTGTTTTGTATGTTATGAAGTGTAATATAACATTCATGTATTTAATCTATTTTCCAAGACTGCTAAATTGATCGGTTCTTCGGGACTTGGTTCATTGTAATCATGCCAATGTATTAAAATAATGCACCGACTCTGGTTAACTGGGGTCTGGGCATTACAGTTGGTATCAGTGGAAGTTTAGTAAAAACATTGGAAACTAGAATTAGATAAACTCTGATTAGATAACATAGCCCTAATATAGACTTTGAGGATTAGTATAGAAGAACTTCCTAGAATTTTGGTGTTGTAGAGATTTTGTGAGTTTTCCGAGAAATACATCCCTATATGGATATGAGCAGGTAGAGGCGGCTCTGGCACAGATTTACCTAGAGGTAAAACCCAAAAACACCGCTTTGATCTAGACTTGAACGAGAACTGGTGCACAACAACGGACCTTGCTGCACTCTTGGTTACAACACTCCCGGGGGATATGCTTAGGTTAATTCTCATTTTATTTACAAACCATTATGAAGGGCTCAAGAGTATATACTTACTCAAAGAAAAAAAAATTATGATTATGGAATATATCCATAAACTGTTCAATTTTCATTAGGAATTATTTATTGAATTTCATAAACTGACCTAGTTTATGATATTGTATAGAAATGGAGCCCAGTATAAGGAATGTGAACTCCAGTAATACGCATGATCCAAAGAGTAAGAAGGATCGTATCTTTCATGGTATTAAGACATAATTTAGAAGGGAAATAGTCTCCCACATATTATCTTCATATGAAGAAATAGTATCATGTGTGGATAAGATAACTAAAGAGTTTACTGAGTCCTATGGCTTTGAAGGGAAGAAAGGGAAGAAAAGGATGGAAGATAGAAAGATGGATAAAGGGAAGAGGGAAACGAATAATTTCCCCATATGTGATAACTGTGGGAAGAAACACCCTAGAACTTACCTGAAAGGAATGGGAGTTTGTTATAAGTGTGGAGGAAAAGGGCACAAGGTATGTGACTGCAAGGGTAAGAAAATGGTTTCAAATGTACAATGCTTCATTTTCAAGGAGTTTGGACACTACGCGAACCTATGTCCCAATCATCAGACTATGCCGCAAATGATGAAATTGGATAATAATCAAGTTATGATACTACCAAAGATGAAGAGGAATGATTAGAGTTCTTATGTTGATTATGTCATTTGAGTGTTGTATCAACAATGTACTGGTTATAATAATTATGGAGTATATAAGGATTGTACTGCAGTACTATTTCATTAAGGACTTGAGATTGTGTGGAACAAAGAAAAGTGACTTAATAGCAGGATAAATTTTTGGAAAATATATGGTTGAGAGAATGATAAACCATAATATAGTTCTGATACCGAGGTAGTGATATTAGAATAATACATGATTTATTTGGATAAATTATATTGGATATTCTTGACTACCTTGAAACTGATTAATGATTTTCATATTACATCATTGTTGGGGTTTATAACATTTTTGGATTGAAGGAGTATATCCATTATTATTTAAGGAATAAGGGATCATGAATGTAATCAATAAGGTTTTATGGTAATTCATGATGTTGCTGTGTTTTAAAAGAATACATGATGAAGGTGTTCACATGTTATTATGCAGCAAAAAGGATCTTCTTTTTTGGACTAAATCATTTTGGATAGTTCTAGTTTGGATTATTTTTCAATTTCCATAAAAGGAGAACCCGGAGGTTGGGCGAAAACCTGTCGTGTCCGACATGGCCGCGAGACTTGAACCCACAACCAAAGGGCGACAAGGATGTATCACCTACCACTGGCCCACGTAATGTCTGGGATTAAATAATGTAGTTTTTTTAAAGATCTGGTAGATGAATTATAAATTCGTTTTTTTGGAACCCTATACGAATAGGATAAATAGAATTTTTTTTACGTTCTATTATCTTTTAGAGTGAAATATGAGTTTGTGGTAGAAATTAGTTAAAGGATGGAACTCTACTTGTCAAGAATATATTTTTCTTCTTCTCTTATTCTATGAAGAAATTAATTCTTATACTTTATTTAAGGAATCCTAAAACCAAAAATGTGTTATCCTAATACCCTATGTTTTGTTGAACCGATGGTATTTCAAATCATCATAGATTGATGAATTTAAGGCCCTCAATTTTACACTTTTTTGTGATTGATGACCTCAATCACTACCTATAAATATTTACGTTTTTCCTCCAATTATATATCTCTAATTCCCACCAATGTTCTCCTAATCGAGATCATAATTTGGTGGTGACCCTTTCATTTCTCTTTTCCTCATATTAAGACTAAATTTTAGTAACCCAATTTCCGATGTGGGTTTTCCCACAAAGATATTTTCTATTTTCAACCTTTTATTTTTGAAAAACAATTTAAAATTGCAAGGACAAAATTTATTGAAGGAGGCGAGAATGTAACACCCCAAGATTTCATAGTGTGTTATTTCTTCAAAATAATTCAATAACTTGCACTACACGCAACACCAAGTTAAAGCGCACCATGACTTACCAAAAAAGTCGTTCAAAGGAGGTTATGAATAGTATTAACTAAATTTTAAACTTTATATAATCATTATAATTTTAGAATCCATATTATTAGTTTCTTAGACATAATGTAAGAACAAATTCCATTTTTTTAGATAAAAGAAGTATTTTTCAAAAATACAATTTTACCAACTTTAATAGTGAACCCTTTTTAATACAATATTTTAAACTTTTATATATTCAATTTGACTAAATAAATTTATTCTTTAGAATGGGGACATAAAACAAATTTACAATGTAACACCCCAAGCATCCACATCACGCTTCTCTTTGAATAATACAGTAGCGTGTGTTGTACGCAACTTCGAGTTCTAACACACACTACAACCAATCAAACTAGCCGTAATGAATAGTAATACCTAATTTTTAAAATTTTATATATTTTATCTCTCAAAAGGGACTTCATTTTTGGATTTGGAGTATCGAATTTAGCCTAAGGTGAAATTTTGGTACTTTTCGGATAACTTTAATATTATGATGAATAGTGAACATTACAAAATTTTAATTAAAAACAACTTTTTTAATAAAAATAATTAATAGTTATAAATTATGAATTTTAGTGTTTTTAAAGTATAATTAGAATATATCTTTACCATTTTATCCAATGGTGTTCATTAGAATTAATTTCACTTTGAAATTGGACATAAACAATTGTCAATCTTTTAATATATATTGTTTCTTAAAAACACGCTATTTTTTGTGACAGTGGGAATTAATTATAAAATTAATTAATACAACTTATATGTTTGTAATTTTGTAAAATAGACAACATTTTTTATTTCAAAATATAAATTATATCTTGGGGTAAAATTTTGGCATTGTTCTGAAAAACTTCAATTTTTGATGAATAGGGAAACTACTAAGTGGTAGTTAAAAACTGAATTTTTCATAAAAATTAATTTTACCACTTCTATGATTGGAATTTTGAAAATCCTAGAGACACGGTTAATATCAAGGAGTAAAATGTGGTTCAATGATATGAAAATAATTTTTGATGAATAATAACTTTTTACTTTAATTTACCACGGTTAAGTGTAAATAGGGTAATTAAGGGTTAAAATGATATTAATATTACCCTAAAACATGTAATAATTCTATTTGACAAGTTTATCTCGACAAAAAACAACCTTATAAATAATATATTATCATTTAGGTCCACATGGATTAGATTAGGACATTTATTATTATTTATTTCAAAGAAGAGTTAAAATCAAAATTTATTTACTAAAACATTTTTAATATAGGGTTATACATAATATCAATTCGATTGTAAATATTCATTAGAAATATGAAAATATTTCCTACATAATGATATTTTATTTATAATTTTTAGACATTAAAAATATTAATTTATTTATGACACAATGATGATGCAGTAATTACCTAATTAATGAAAAATTGGAATAATTGATATTATAAATACACAAATAAATGTAATTTTAGACTTTTTATAAATACCAATAATTTTCTAGGATAATATGACATGTTAGGATTGATTTAATTAACTTTTTTCGAAGTAATCATTCTGTTATTATTTTTACAAAAATCAATTATTGAATAGTGTCAAAATTGACATAAAAGAGTTTTTAAAACAAATATTATATTATTAATTGATATTAAATTCCTAAAAATATAAGGCTCGGCAAAGAGACTTATATAATGATATGTGTATCATTAATGGACCACTTTGGGGGTCCCTTGGATGTATATAGTAAGTTTATTAACCATATAATATAAAAATACAAAGAGACATTGTAAAAGTGAAACTAATTAACTAAGAGTTAATAATTAAAGATAAGGTTAATATAATGACCGAAACCTATCTAAATTCTATTGGTTGAGTTTTTTTCGACCCATCCCCACCTTAAAATTTTAATAATCCACTTTTGAGCCATTATAAACCGAATATGAATTTATTATAAAATAATATTTCTAGCTTTTCCAAAGGTGCCCCTCACCCCTATTATAAAAGGGCACTCTCCCTTCTCATTAACTCACACCTTCAAAGCCTTTTGGCTCGCCTATCCTCTACCCAAATACTCTCTCAACTTCCCTCAATTCATCCTAGAGGCCTTCCTTTGGTCATAAAGCCATCTTAAGGAGCCCTTTTGATCAAATCAAAAGGAAGAACCCGAAGAAGAGGTAATGATTTCACCACCCTTTTTCAAGTTCCTTTCTTCTTCCACTTCTTATTTATTTGTTATTACCATTCTAAAATAATGAATCTAGTATATACTATATACTTTAATATTATTATAAATATGGTACAACCATATTCAGTATTCTATCCATCGTTTGAATGACATGTCACCATACGTGCGTACGTACGGCTTACCTTCTCCACGTCGTGGTGTAATTGTTATTCAATATATTATTATTTGGATGGGTATAATAATGATTTTTAATTCATGTAAATAATAAATATAACATGATAATGATTCTTTATATATGATATACATCCAATTATATATTATTTTAATATCAAAAGAATGATTTTTTCGCTCCTGCGTACGTACGAATTACCGTCTCCACGGCGCGATCATTTTCATTTCCAAGTTCATTATTCATCGACGATTATAAAAATATATTAATAATAAGTATGTAATATATGAAATAATAATGCTACTGAAGATATATATATATATAAGGATTTATGTACTTACATATATCTTATTCATTTACTTCCGTTCAATACTATATGAAAACAGAAACATCGTTTATGCGTACGTACGGACTACCGTCTCCATAAATGGTGGTTTCCATTTCATATATATATATCTATTATACATATTTATATTCTAAATATATATGATATATTTATCATTTTTTATATTCTGGAAGTATTTAAATCATGATCTAAGTGATACAACCAAGAGTGACAAGTTAAAACACGTATGATAAAGAAAGTGATTATTACCCAAAATGTTAATTTAACATGGAAATTATTATTAAATGGGTAATATAAATTCATAAATGAATCAGTTATGATGTCATAAATATTAATATGGTTCTGGTATAATTTAATAACATACTATGATCTTCGTACAGGAGGATAAATGTACCCTCTACTAAAGGAAAGTGCAAGGTAAGGGCTTTTCATCTCACTCCTTATTCCCATGAGATTCATGCCATATTTCTACTATTACCTTTTATGTGGTGTATGTACTGCCCGTAATTGTATTATTTATGTAATAAACTTTAATTTATGTGTATTTACATATTCATTGTATGATACCTCTTTCACGTGGTGTATGTTTCGTAAGTTACCAAATTGGTAAGGGTTTATTTCACAATCTCTTCATTATCGGAGGTTGTTTATACGTAATAATCTACTGGGATCTTATTTATCATCCACATCCATGTTTCTTAAAAAAGTATTTCAAAACATTTTTAATATTTACATGAATGTGGTTTAAATTCATTTATACCCTTGTTTGACTTTTTATAAGTGTTTTATAAAGGAATCTTTCTGTCGTTTTCCAAACAAGGTGCTTTTTAACCTTTTCGACAGAATAAGGGTTAGAATGTTTTTTAACTTATACGGCTGGTGCGGTTATTTTCCACCGTTATAAAATTTTCCAAGCTTCCCTTACATTATTATAATGATATTTTCAAAATAAAGTTTTTCTTTTATAATTATGTGATTTTTAAATGATTTCAAAAAAGAGATATTTCTCTCAAAAATATGAAAATCCAGTGCAAATGTATACGTATTTAATGAAATCTCAAAAATGTTTTCAGAAAACCTGACTCTCGAGTGTGGTAGATAGGAAGGGATTGGGAGTGTACCCATCATGACCTATAATTAGTCGAGCAGTCTCAGAATTAGTTATTTTGTTTTCAGAAGCTTGCATAATGATTTCATAAAAACACTAGAGTATTTTTTAGCAATTTTAAACGTAAGTATCTTCTAAAAAAATTGCATTGGTAGGTCTCATGAGACAAACTAGTGTCTTGTCACAAGGCCTTGAAAAAATCTTATTTGTAGTCTTGGCACGAGGCCTTGGATATGTGGTTATGATAGTCTGGCATTATGCATTCCATCATTATGAATGTGGTCAGTGATATTGCATGTGATTATTTGATTAGTAGAATATCCATGTGAATAAGTAAATGTAATTATTTCATTTTATTTCTGCCATATTATGCTGAAGTTGAAGTTTAAAAGGATTTTTTTAGTTTTATACATTGCCTTAAATGTTTATGCTTATTTTTGAAAGTTTCCGCTGTATTTCTTACCCTTACTGAGCATTTGAGCTCACCCCTTTCAATGTTTTATTTTTTCCAAGATTCCAAGAAGTGTAATGTGATTGATATGTAGGGTTATGAAATGGGAATAATGGAATTCCTAAATGATTACTTATGTTGTTTTGTATGTTATTAAGTGTAATGTAACATTCATGTATATAATCTATTTTCCAAGACTGCTAAACTGATCGGTTCTTTGGGACTTGGTTCCTTGTAATCAAGACAATGTATTAAAATAAGGCACCGACTCTAGGTAACTGGGGTTGGGGCATTACATGTTCATTCTGACTACCCATCTGATTGAGGATGAAAATCTATACTAAAATTTAATTCAGTACCCAATGACTTTACAAGGCCCTTCCAAAAGTTAGAAGTAAAACTAGGATCACGATCAGATACAATGGATAGGGTAACTCCATGCAACCTGACTATCTCTTTAAGATTCAGTCGGGAAAGTTGATCTAGAGAGAAATTATCTCGAATAGGAAGTAAATGAGTAGATTTAGTCAAGCGATAAACAATAACCTAGATTTCATTATTACCTCGAGATGTCCTCGGTAATACCACAACAAAGTCCGTGGTTATATTTTCCCATTTCCACTCTGGAATTAGTAATGGATGAAGCATCCATTTAGGTAACTTCCGCTCTGCTTTAAACTGCTAACAAGTCAAACACGTCACAGTAAAATTAGCAATATCTCTTTTCATTCCATCCCACCAGTAATACTCCCGCAGATCTCTGTACATCTTAGTACTGTCAGGATGAACTGAAAATGGGGAACTATGAGCCTCACATAACAACTGATTCTTCAAATTTGAATCACCAGGAACACATAATCTCTTCCAAAATCTCAAAACACAATAATTATCAATGTTAAATTAAGGAAACTGACCCTTCTGAACCCGCTCTACCTTTTCTTGTAACCCACTGTCTTTCTTCTGCGCTTGCTTAATTCTGTCTGATAGGGATGATCTCACTAATACCTGAAATAAAACAGAAGAACATCCTACACCAACAACTTCAATTCCAAAGTTCATAAAATCAAAAACCAAAGGATCTTGTTCCAAATGTTGCATGGTTAATGAAGCATTACTTTTTCGACTCAAAGCATCATCCACTTTATTTTCTTTTCCCAAATGGTAATGAATTGTACAATCATAATCCTTGATTGATTCCAGCCATCTCCTCTGTCTCATGTTCAATTCTTTTTGAGTGCATATATAATTTATACTTTTGTGATCAGTATATATTTCATAGTTTACTCCATACAAATGATGCCTCCAAATTTTTAAAGAGAAAACAATAGCAGCTAATTCACAATCATGTGTAGGGTAATTTACCTCATGAATTTTCAACTGATGTGAAGCATAGGCAATTACCTAATCATTATGAATTAGGACACAACCAAGTCCCTTCAATGAAGAATCACTGTATATAAAAAACTCACCATTCCTGGAAGGAAGTGCCAAAACTGGAGCATTCACCAATCTTCTTTTCAACTCCTGAGTCAACTGATCCATCACTGCAACAAACTGTTTAGTTCTGATTCTGACCATATCAGGATACTAATTTGCAAGGTCATTTCCCACTGTATGCCTTCCCATAAAATCTATTTGGTTTCCTCTATAAAATACCATTCTTAATACAGAAATATGTTAGGTGAAGCAACATGGTAATATTTAAATGCTATATCATTTCAATCATACCATAAATTAACTTATAATTTAAAAATTTTCTAACTCCTAAAGTTGTCTAAACCGACCTCTGATTCCAACTATAAGGCCCCTGCCTTAAACAATACTTAATCTTGAGTTATAACAAGATTAAACCTTGAGGATCTTTTCAGGTTTAGAGTTTTAGAGAATTATATCATAACTATTACATCTCAAAAGATTACAAAGTAGACACTTCTACTAAGTTTCCATAAAATAAAAACTCTTAAAAAGAAACATGTCTAGTTCCATGTTTTAGATAGCATGAATTTCCCTTGATCCCATCCTTGACCCTATTCCACATTAAGTCCTGTGAAAAACATTTCAAAAAAACTTGGGGTGAGCATAAAAATCTCAGTAAGGGATACACAATGAATGAAAACAGTTAGTTTTTCAAAACAACAAGTAAACCATGTATAATTTATCAAATTAATACTTTTCACATTTATGAAGTAGTAAAAACTCTTCACTGAATAAAAGATCATTACTTACCCTTTTTTAACCAAAAGGTGACCATAAAACCCATATAATGATCTCATAACATATAAAGGTAACTTGGGACATAAACATACTTAAATGAAATAACCATACGGTCGACTTCCACAAATATCACTTAATGGAATAGCCATATGGCCGACTTCCATACCCAATGCATTGGAGTTTATAACGTAACCACCTGTCCTGGTATTCACGGCACCACCCGTCATATGGTTTATCACGTAACCACCCGTCAAATTTCCAAGTACCATTATAAAATCATAAGACATAAAACAAATATAATGTAAAGAAATCATTTACACAATTTGATCACAATATATCACTTAAATATATTGACATAACAAATCGATTATAAAAACCCTTTTCAATACCAAAATACATAAAAGAGTATATGGTATTTATTTCATTTTAAAAACATCACGGCTTGTTAAGGAAGCCAAAGAACAAATAGTACTCGTGCTGGCGGAAATGGGTCGTTGTCACTGCATACGTTAAAAGAAACATTCCTTTTTGTCGTTTAGTAAAACTCTTTGTAGAAAAATATTCCTTTTGTATAAAATTAAAATTCAAAGGGGTTTATACACCGTATAAAACAAATCCTTGTATTAGAACAAAATATGCCTCAATGAAAGGAGATTGAGACGAAGTCCCATACAAAGATCATTTTTAAATAAAATAGATCTATAATGTGTATTCACTATAAGTACACATAAATAAAGTACAAATACAAGATAGGACATAATAATATCATGAAATAATTTGAAAGTAGGAGATTAACCCAAAGAATGAAAATTGGGTTAAGAAATTCCCTTACCTCGGGTCCGACTTGACTCGATCATTCTTTAACGTCCTGAATAATAAACTTGAGTTAATTTCTACATTCTTAATAACCTTTTTCAAGTTCATTATTTCTTTTATATCACATATTTCCATGTTATAAAGATTATGTAATCATTTAAGTTAATAATATTTGTTTTGTCGATATTTGGTTCTTAAGTTGAAAGTGGACTTCTTACAATTACATGTTGTTCGTGTGGTAAAAGGTTCATTATATACAGAATGAGATTCATGATTTGGATATCATATATATCATATATATCTAGTATATACATGTATTTATAATAATACATAATCATTTAGAGGTAAGAAATTATATGCACCGTTCATGTAGACGGTAATCCGTACGTACGCATGAACGCTACTTTCATTTCTATGTCATATTAATGGAATTAAAACTAAATGAGAGTTATGTATATTTTAATTCCAGAATTATATTCATAATTTATATGTAACATACATCATATATATCCATTATATATATGTACTTATAATAGTACATTACATTTGGGGATAAGAAATGAAATGCACCATTCATGGAGACGGTAAGCCGTACGTACGCATGAACGCAACTTTCATTTATATCTCATAATTTAATGGAAATAAATAATAATGATATAAAGGTATATTATAATTCCAGTATAACATAATTTATAATATCTTTAAATCCATCCTTTATACATCCCACTTATGGCATTAAAGAATCAAATCACTTTGAGGGGCGGTAGTCCGCACTTCCTAAAATGAAGATATCACGTATATCCATAATGGAATCCATAAAGGTATACCAAAAATGAAAAATAAAGAAGCATAAGGAAAACATAAACATAATATATATCATGATAAATAGAGTGACATCTTAATGGCCACCATTAAAGGTGTTAAAACAAGATTGAACAATCATCGTTTCGTGAGGCAGAAATTCACCAACCACAGAAACAGTATGTTCTTTAACCATTAGACGGAGATGTGTGTAGGTGTAGCACAAATACTTCTTATAAAAACATCCTTGTATATTGAAGATACTTGTGTTGTTACAAAATAAAGTAATAAAAAGAGTTTAGAGGGTTGGAGAAGAAAAATAAAACAAAAGAACACAAGAGAAAACACTACCTTTAAAATGGGTAACTCTTTTTGATTTGAGCTCAAAGGCTTCCTTGGGAAGACTTCTGCCCAAAGTGAGGCTTCTAGGAGTAAGAGAGGGATGTGGAGAGACAAAATGGGCAGATCTTGGCCGATCCAAAGGCTTGAGAGGTGTGTGTAAGGTGATAGTGGTGGGGGGCTTTTATAAGAGGAGAGGAGGGGCACTCTTGGAAAGTAAAGAAATGTTACTTTATTTTAAAATGAGTTTCGGATTTAAAAGGTCCCACATTGATATAATTCTAGGATAAGGTTATATGGGTTCTAAATATACCAATCCAATAGGTTTTTTACATGTTTAGGTCCTACTTTTTACATTATATTTTCATTTTATTTAAATCGTTAAATAATGAGGTAATCGCTGCATCATCATGATGTCATAAATAATTTAATTTATTTAATGTCTAAAATTATAAAAACAATATGATGTAGGAAATCATTTTAGCATTCCAATGACTATTTATAGTCAAAAATCTGACTTTTATAACCCCATTAAAAATTTTTTGTAGTAAAACAACTCATGTTTGTGTCATTTTAATTTTAACATTAAATAAAAAGTTTTTAATGTCATTTTTCTACCAAAGTGGCTCCATAAGTTCACCAAGTTGACTCAGGGATTTTCTTTGTCAGGCATGACACATCCAATAAGGGTAGGACATGTTTCAAGTTCATTTCATATTATTAAAAATTTATTTTTATCTTAAATTACACAAATTACCTCTAATCGCGATTAAAAACTTAAAAGTTACTATTCACCAAAAAATTATTTTAATCTCATTGAACCACATTTTACTTCTTAATGACAACCATGTATGTCGGATTTTAGAAAATCAAATCACAGAAGTGGAAAAGTTTCATTTAAATGAAAAATCAGTTTCTTTAACTACCACTTAGTGGTTTCACTATTCATCAAAAACTGAAGATTTTCAGAAAAATACCAAAACATCACCCTAAGATATATTTGATATTCCAAATTCAAAAATGATTTCTATTTTTCCAAATTCAAAACATATAAGTTTCATTAATTAATTTAATAATTAATTCCTGCTGTCAGAGCAAATAGTGTGTTTTTATGAAACAATAAGTATCAAAATATTGACACTGGTTTAAGTCCGATTTCAAAGTGAAATTAATTACAATGACCACTATTGGAATAAATGGTAAAAATAAATTATAATTTCACTTTAAAACCAATTCAAAAGATAATATAACCATATAATTAAATTAGATGAAAAGGCAGTTTTGATGTAAAATGCAGTATTTTTCACTATTCATAAAAAATGAACATTGTCAGAAAAATACCAAAAAATTATCCAATGTAAATTTAAATGTCCCAATCAGAAAGAATATGTTTATTTTGAAAAATAGGGCTTATAAAATTGTCAAAAGTTTTATTTAAAAATGGTTTTCCATCAAAAGGCTGTAAAACAATCTTTTAAAAATATTAGTGTATTCCATGCTTAAGATTGGATTTATTCTCATTTTAAGCCTCTAAAACACTATCTAATTCATAAATAGACATAGATAACTATATCTATTATTCATTAATTACTTGGGATGTTACATCCTTCCCCCCTTTAGAAAATTGTTTCCCTACAATTTATTTACTTATCGAATAAGTGGGGCTATTTAGCCCTCATGACATTTTCAGATTTTCATGTTGCCTCTTCAATAATGTGGTTTTTCCACAAAACCTATACCTAATGAATCACCTTATTTCGTAACACTTTCTCCCTGTGGTCAAGAATCTAGACCGGTTATTCCTCATAAGATAGGTTCTCTTCCAGCTGAACTACCTCTGGACTCAAAACATGAGATGGATCTGGCATATACTTTCTCAACATCAAAACATGAAAAACATTGTGTACCTGAGATAAACTCGGAGGTAAATCCACTCGATAAGAAACTGATCCAACTTTCTCTAAAATTTCATATGGTCCAATGAACCTTGGACTCAGCTTTCCTTTCTTACTAAATCACATCACACTTTTCCATGGTGAAACTTTGAGAAAAACATGATCACCTACCTCGAAAGATAGATCCTTCCTCTGGTTATCCGCATAACTCTTCTGTCTGCTCTGAGCTGTTCTCATGTGTTTCTGAATCAACTGAACTTTTTCTGCCATCTCTTCTACCAATTCTGATCCCATCAGCTTCCTTTCACCTACTTCATCCCAAAAAGCTGGAGGTCGACACCGCTTCCCATATAATGCCTCAAACAGAGCCATCTGTATACTGGAATGAAAACTGTTATTACAAGAAAACTCAACCAAAGAAAGATGTCGGTCACAAATTCCATGATTATCCATCTAACAAGCACGTATAATATCCTCCAAAGTCTGAATTGTTTGTTCAGACTGCCCATCTGATTGAGGATGAAAATCTGTACTAAAATTTAATTCAGTACCCAACGACTTCTGAAGGCCCTTCCAAAAGTTAGAAGTAAACCTAGGATCACGATCAGAGACAATGGATAGGGGAACTCCATGAAACCTGACTATCTCTTTAACATACAATCGGGAAAGTTGATCTAGAGAGAAAGTATCTCGAATAGGAAGGAAATGAGTAGATTTAGTCAAGTTATAAACAATAACCCAGATTGCATTATTACCTTGAGATGTCCTCGGAAATCCCACAACAAAGTCTGTGGTTATATTTTCCCATTTCCACTCTGGCACTAATAATGGCTGAAGCATCCCTTTAGGTAACTTCCGCTCTTCTTTAACCTGCTAACAAGTCAAACACTTCACAGTAAAATCAGCAATATCTCTTTTAATTCCATCCCACCAGTAATACTCCCGCACATCTCTGTACATCTTAGTACTGTCAGGATGAACTGAAAACGGGGAACTATGAGCCTCACATAACAACTCATTCTTCAACTTTGAATCACAAGGAACACATAATCTCTTCCAAAATCTCAAAACACAATCATTATCAATGTTAAATTCAGGAAACTTACCCTTCTGAACCCGCTCTACCTTTTTCTGTAACCCACTGTCTTTCTTCTGCGCTTGCTTAATTCTGTCTGATAGGGATGATCTCACTGATACCTGAAATAAAACAGAAGAACTTCCTACACAAACAACTTATATTATAAAGTTCATCAAATCAAAAACCAAAGGATCTCATTCCAAACGTATCATGTTTAATGAAGAATTACTTTTTCGACTCAAAGCATCAGCCTCTTTATTTTCTTTTCCTGGATGGTAATGAATTGTACAATCATATTCCTTGATTAATTTTATCCATCTCCTCTGTCTCATGTTCAATTATTTCTGGGTGAATATATACTTTAAACTTTTGTGATCAGTATATATTTCACAGTTTACTCCATACAAATGATGCCTCAAAATTTTTAAAGCGAAAACAATAGCAGCTAATTCCAAATCATTTGTAGGGTAATTTACCTCATTAATTTTCAACTGACGTGAAGCATAGGCAATTACTTAATCATTCTGCATTAGGATGCAACCAAGTCCCTTCAACGAAGCATCACTATATATAACAAACTCACCATTCCTGGAAGGAAGTGCCAAAACTGTAGCATTCACCAATCTTCTTTTCAACTCCTGAGTCAACTGATCTATCACTGTAACAAATGGATTAGTTCTGATTCTGACCATATCAGGATACTGATTTGAAAGGTCATTTCCTAATGTATGCCTTCCCATAAAAACTATTTGGTTTCCTCTATAAAATACCATTCTTAACACAGAAATATCTTAGGCAAAGAAACATGGTAATCTTTAAATGCTATATCATTTCAATCATACCATAAATTAACTTATAATTTAACAATATTTTAATTCCCAAAGTTGTTTAAACCGACCTATGATACCAACTATAAGGTCCCGGCCTTAAACCTTACTTAATATTGAGTTATTACAAGATTACACCTTGAGGATATTTTCAGGATTAGAGTTTTAGATAATTAGATCATAACTATTACATCTCAAAATATTACTAAGTAGACACTTATACTAAGTTTCCATAAAATAAAAACTCTTAGAAAGAAACATGTCTAGTTCCATGTTTTAGATAGCATGAATTTCCCTTGATCCCATCCTTGACCCTATTCCACATTAAGTCCTATGAAAAACATTTCAAAAAAACTTGGGTTGAGCATAAAAAGCTCAGTAAGGGATACACAATGAATGAAAATAGTTATTTTTTTAAAACAACAAGTAAACCAGGTACACTTTATCAAAGTAATGCTTTTCACATTTATGAAGTAGTAAAAACTCTTCCCTGAATAAAAAATCATTACTTACCATTTTTTAACCAAATGGTGACCATAAAACCCATATAATGATCACATAACATATAAAGGTAACTTGGGACATAAACATACTTAAATGGAATAACCATACGGTCGACTTCCATACATATCACTTAATGGAATAGCCATACGGCCGACTTCCATACCCAATGCATTGGAGGTTATAAAGTAACCACCCATCCTGGTATTCACGGCACCACCTGTCATATGGTTTATCATGTAACCACCCGTCAAATGTCCAAGTACCATTATAAAATCAGAGGACATAAAACAAATATAATGGAAAGAAAACATTTCCACACTTTGATCACAATATATCACTTAAATATATTGACATAAAAAATCGATTATAAAAACCCCTTTTCAATACCAAAATAAATAAAAGAGTATATGGTATTTATTTCATTTTAGAAACATCACGTCTTGTTGAGGAATCCAAAGACCAAATAATACTCGCGGCGGTGGAAAAGGGTCGTTGTCACCGCGTACGTTAAAAGAAAAATTCCTTTTTTTCCTTTAGTAAAAAGCTTCGTAGAAAAATATTCCTTTTGTATAAAATTAAAATTCAAAGGGGTTTATGCACTGTATAAAACAAATCCTTGTATTAGAATAAAATATGCCTCAATGAAAGGAGATTGAGACGAAGTCCCATACAAAGATCATTTTTAAATAAAATAGATCTATTATGTGTATTCACTATAAGTACACATAAAGAAAGTACAAATAAAAGATAGGACATAATAATATCATGAAATAATTTTAAAGTAGGATATTAACCCAAAGAATGAAAATTGGGTTAAGAAGTTCCCTTACCTCGGGTCCGACTTGACTCGATCTTTCTTTAACGTCCTGAATAATAAACTTGAGTTAATTTATACATGCTTAATAACCTTTTTTAAGTTCATTATTCCTTTTATATCACATATTTCCTTTGTTATAAACATTATCGGCAGAGATTGGCCGAACCAAAGGCTTGAGAGGTGTGGGTAAGGTGTGAGTGGTGGGGGCCTTTTATAAGAGGAGAGGAGGGGCACTCTTAGAAAGTAAAGAAATGTTACTTAATTTTAAAATGAGTTTTCAATTTAAAGGGTCCCACATTGATATAATTCTAGGATAAGGTGATAAGCATTAGAAATATACCAATCCAATAGGTTTTTTACAAGTGTAGGTCTTAGTTTTTACATTATCTTTTCATTTTATTTAAATCATTAAATAATGAGGTAATTGCTGCATCATCATGATGTCATAAATAATTTAATTTATTTAATGTATAAAAATTATAAAAAATATACTATGATGTAGGGGATATTTTTATCTTTCCAATGCCTATTTATAGTCAAAAATCAGACTTTTATAACCCCATTTAAAAATTGTTTTAGTAAAACAACTCATGTTTGTGTCATTTTAATTTTAACATTAAATAAAAAGTTTTTAATGCCATTTTCCTACCAAAGTGGCTCGATAAGGTCCCCAAGTTGACCCATGGATTTTCATGGTCGGCCATGACACATCCAATAAGGGTAGGACATGTGTAAAGTTAATTTCATATTATTAAAACATTATTTTTACCTTAATTTACAAATATTACCTCTAATCGCGATTAAAAACATAAAAGTTACAACTCACAAAAAAATTATTTTAATCTCATTGAACCACATTTTACTTCTTAATGACAACCATTTATGTCATATTTTTGAAAATCAAATCACAAAAGTGGCAAAGTTTCATTTAAATGAAAAATCAGTTTCCTTAACTACCTCTTAGTGGTTTCACTATTCATCAAAAATTGATGTTTTTCAGAAAAATACCAAAACATCACCCTAAGCTATATTTGATATTTCGAATTCAAAAATGATTTCTATTTTACCAAATTAAAAAAAAATATAAGTTTCATTAATTAATTTAATAATTAATTCTTGCTGTCATAGCAAATAGCATGTTTTTATGAAACAATAAGTATCAAGATATTGACACTAGTTTAAGTCCGATTTCAAAGTGAAATTAATTCCAATGACAAATATTGGATTAAATGGTAAAAATATATTCTAATTTCACTTTAAAACCAATTCAAAAGATAATCTAACCATATAGTTAAATTAGATGAAAAAGCAGTTTTGATGTAAAATGCAGTAATTTTCACTATTCATAAAAAATGAACATTGTCAGAAAAATACCAAAAATTTATCCAATGTAAATTTAAATGTCCCAATCATAAATAATATGTTTATTTTGAAAAATAGGGCTTATAAAATTGGCAAAATTTTGATTTAAAAATGGTTTTCCATCAAAAGGCAGTAAAACAATCTTTTAAAAATATTAGTGTATTCCATGCTTAAGATTGGATTTATTCTCATTTTAAGCCTCTAAAACACTATATAATTCATAAATAGACATAGATAACTAGATATATTACTAATTAATTACTTGGGATGTGACATCCCCCACCCGAAGGGATGTTCTCCCCAACAGATGTACCCCATGGGTTATACTCTGGGGAAGGAAGATGTGACCGGATCTCCCCAACCTCCTACAAGTAAAGTGAGTATGGATTCAAGATCACAACAATAATTGGAAAATGAGTTGATAGAAATGATATTATTACCTCTTCATCAGTATCATCTCACTCCACCATGGCTGTCACCATTTCCCATACTCAATTAGACGAGTAAATTCATCCCATGAATGAGTGAATATTGGTGTCCATCTTCTCCAAGTATTTTCCCACATCATGACGATTCTCTTGTAAATAAATTATCTTGGGAGTAATTTTCATCCAAAATCCCTTAAGACCAACATCATCTCTTTAATGAACATCCCAGATTTCTTCATTGGATGTTCTCACTCTTTAGGTATCCCATCCCTTCCAATCCCCTTGGAAGGATGAGGTAAATTGAATAGAAAATGATTAAGAGTACATC
Source organism: Viscum album (assembly GCA_963277665.1). Lineage (NCBI taxonomy): Eukaryota > Viridiplantae > Streptophyta > Magnoliopsida > Santalales > Viscaceae > Viscum > Viscum album. The sequence continues at coordinate 847,339,839 of OY728128.1, forward strand.
CTAGTAAGTAGGGTGAGTTCCAGCCATCGTACTTGCTTCCTTGAAGCCTTATCCACCCTAGTACCGCCTGGGGTTGGTCTCTTTTTAAAAACATGGTGAAAATTAGTTAAAAGTTCTGTAATCATGGTTATAGCAGTTGGGATGGCATCATCAACCCCCTTAGAACCACGACTATCATCCTCTTCACCCTTGTCTGCCTCAGGATTCACCATTTTTATCACCATCATGGTAAATCTATTTTGGTTCTGTATTGAGTGGACTAAGGTGTCAAGATCTTGAATACATACTTCCACCAACTCATGTTCATCAACATAAGAAATATTTCTAGGTGTTGATACATATCCATATCCACCTAATGCAATATCTTTCTCTTGGAGAAGTCTTCATAGATCACCAATGGGCATGTAATTACTCAAGGTGTCCCACTTTCTCTATGATATTGGATAAAAGGCCTCAAGGTGGATGGGTAATTGAGCTTGAGGAGTATTAGAAGTATCCTAGGAGGCTGGCCCCCATATTTTCAACATTTTAAGGGGGTTCAAAAATAAGATATTTCATCATCTAATTCCTAGGAAAATAATTTCCAATTTCCTACCATTGATCTCCCTCGAACTTAGGCACCAGTTTAACATTAACAATAGAAAATGTCTTGTATAATGGTTAATTATGATATGATCAAATCCATGGTTCAAGATAAGTCAAGTTCAGTACAGGTTGAATACTTATAGAAGTTGGAATCCAAATTTGGCAGCACATGTCGTCTCGATTGAGCCTTATCTAGTGGAAATGATCCAACATTAAGTTCTTATCCTTGAACACATTATTGTTTGTCGAGGGACACCTCATCTGGATACAAAGTAATTGATGTGAAAACTTTAATGGTGAATACAAGTCGTATATCAACTTATTATTAATTTTTGTATCCAATAAAATCTCTCTAAAAGAGATGATAAACCCTCTACTAGAATGATCTCTAGTTGTATCATTTTCCAAGGTACTAGTGGGGGATGGGTAAGAAGTATTGGTGAAATGATAATGATGGTTATTTCAATCCACTACTTCATGATTTTTTCAGTAAAATGGGTTTACCCACTTATGCATTGAAGATACTGATGGAATCTAGCTTTTGGTATCTATTAGATGTTTATAAATCCATAACCTACCACATGGGATGCTACCCAACACTCGGACTATGTGATTAATATGCCTTTTGGTGGCCAACCAATCATCCATCATAATATTCATCACTCTAAACCTGGTGATGGATTTGTGCACTAGTAGTAACCAACCACTATGAAACATAGAGAGAAAGGCTTCTAATTGAAACATCCCCTCCACATCAGAAATACCCACTCAGTAAACTAACCTCACTCAATCGTTGGACTATAGGCACTGATACACTTTCAGGTATTAGGGTATGAACATTTCCTTATTCTTCGTGTTCATGTTTCATGGACACATGGCATGAAAAAAATCCTTGATCCAGTCATAAAATGGAATGTCTTGCTTTGGGAGAGAGTCACCCTTCAAAAGATCCTTCACCTTATTGATAATATTTTTTTCAAGTATGGGGGTCCTCTCAATGTTGTCCCATATTGAAAAGTGAGGTAGTATTTAATCATACATGTCACCAATGATCGACACTCCACAGATCATTTGAACATCCCATAGATGAATTCCAGCCTCCACAAGCACCAAATGAAAGGTATTAATGTCCACAATATATCATCTAAGAATCAATAGTATAATGTATCAGTTGTGATAAGATTAGTTATGTGATACCCATATATCCTCATATAATCAAAAGGCCTTCAACTTAGTTTTAAATTATTCACAACTCTAGAGAACCCAAAAGGCCACCTCCAGTCCAAAAAAATGATTCTTTATGGAGAAGGTCCCATTTTGATGACCATACTAATGTCTCACTTATCATGGACTTCCTTACAATGATCTAAAAATAATAACCAACTTTTTCTGGTATCGAACTGGTTTATTCTAGTTATAAAGGAGTGTAATTAAAAATAAATCCTATAGAGAAAGATTCGTGAATGAATGACCACTTCAATGAGATGTTGGCTTGTGGAGTGTTTTTGTTCTCGAATATCCAGGTCATGGTTTTATTTACTTGGTGCAGTACTAGGATTGAAACATATGATAGAAGGTGATATCCATAAAGAGGCAGCCTATTTGAGATTGGATATCCCAATTTACCTGATCTTATATGTCCCACCAAATATCAATGAAGCCGATCAATGTTGGTTTTTGAATTATTGTTAATATAATCAATCATGGGATTCTTCATATTTTTAGCATAAGAAAGAGCGCAGGTAGTATAAAGATGTTGTGAAGAGTCTATTTTTTATATTTTCTACAATAATATCAAGTAATAAAGGTTTTATCTTCATAAAAAATAAAACAATAATGTAGCGCATATCATGGTGCATTATCCAAGAATCATGTTCGTGAAGCATCATTCTGTGAAACATCGATCTGTGAAGCATCAGTTTGTGAATCACTTTGTTATGTGAAGCATAAAGGCTACCATGTGGATGAACATTTTTCTATATGGGTGAGAGGAAAAAGTTTTAATGGGCAACAACCTTTGAGTTCATGGGAAATTCTCCCACAAAAGAGAAACTAAATGTTTGATCAACAAGCATGAGGTGGTTATTAAAGGTATTAGTTTTAAGTGAAACTCATTAAATGAAAATTTATCCTATGCCCCCTATTTATAGGTGTTCTCCCCTTTACAGTTTCAAATAAATACCCCAAATTGGCTCAAATCAGACCAGCCTCTTCATCTAAACGTCATCCTCTTCATCACAATTAAGGCCCATTCTGATGGGGGAATTTTCGGTATCCTAAAAACTATTTATGGAAGGTAAACATACTTTCATGGTTTTTTAGTTGGTAAAACGAACATGAATAAGAGTTTGAAAAATGTTAAAGATTATGAAGATACTAATAAGGGCAAGGGTCTCTATAGAAAACATGCTAAGTTGACTATTGCTCCACATGGAGTCCCAAAAAAGAAATCATTCAGAGTATGTGGTGGTCTTTTCTGGGGATTGAGAACAAAACCAGATCATTTGTGGTCTCATACAGTGTTTCGGAACCCTCAAAGAAACTGTCCCCTATAAAACAAATCATTTTTGGGCCTGGACGTCCTTCATTGGGATCCCTCAAACTAAGTCCCCACCAACGACCATGGATGACTAGCTATCCCAGTAGTTAGTTACCTCCATTATTATATAAAAATACCAAGAGGGAGATTAGGAGAAAATAGAAAAAAATCGAATAAAGTGAGAGATCTATTGATTATAACCAGGTAAAACTACTACATAACATTATGGTAGAACTGGAATTCCCTCAGCCATCTATTGACCCAAAACCCTTTATAGATCTCATTCCAAAAATAATAAGAATAATGACTATTCTAATTCCTTCACCCTACATAGTAAAAATCAAAATCGAGGAATCCCTACCCTGCATAGGAAGACACTACATAGGATGAAATGACACGAGCACAACAAAGTGCTATGCAGACTGCAACTACACTGGTGTAGCAATGCTCTATGCTTAAGTCACCCACACCCATGTATCAAAACACTATGTATACAAAATATTGTCCATCATAAAAAATGATATATGGATCAAAGAATATTGGGAGCGTTTGGACCTACCTTTCCCACTCCACTGATAACTTTCTCCATCAACCACTTTCTTAGGGAACTCTAAGCTTTAAATGGGGCCCCTTAAGAAGTATTAGGATAAGGCCTCTTCCAAACACACCAGATAAGTATATAAAAATTACTGTTTCCCCTTCAAAAAACTTACCCATGGTAAGTGGGGTCCCATTGGTAACCAACTTAACAAGGGGGCCCTCAGAGTTCCATTGAGTGTACATTCCCATTGTAACCAGGGTATTGGCTTTAGGAATGGTTCCAAATGGCTCCCTGGGCTAGGAAGTGACATCAATTTTCCATTATCCACCCCTAATCCACTCTCCTACAAGTCTAATGGGGAGGAGATAATTTAGGGTTAGGGAAAACCTCCTAGAGTAATCCCTTATAATTTCTTATTGGAGGTCACACACCACCACATCTTCATATTTCGTTCCATAGCCAGGTATGTAGGTAGACATGGATGTATTAGTTACAAAAATAAAAGAGGATATGGGAACCCAATGCCCTTTCTCTCTCTCTTTGGGATCAAGTTATGAAAATAAAAAGAGGATATATGTGCCTCAAAGCCTTTTCCCTATCCCACAACCTCATCTAGGTTACCAAAACAAGAAAGGATATGAGGAATAAAAAGCCTAGTATCTCTCTCTGTGGGCCTAGGATATGACAATAAGAGAGGATGTGGGCATCATATCCCTCTCTCTTTCACTATTTTCTTGTGACCTGGCCTCATCCAACCATGGAAAAGAAATATTTTATGGTTTACAGATCTACTAAATCCTCTTATTTATCATACTGAGCATGGATCACATGATATTAGAGGTTGATGATGATCATGAAATCTACATGATCCCCAAAAAATGGTCATCCTCATAAGTTTAATCCCTAACCAAGAATCCAACATAACATGTGTCAAGATTTTCCTACTTTCTCCAGAAACATGGGCCTCCTCTTAGGTGTAAGCCTCGAAACCGTGCCACTATCATCTCAAATGATCATATTCCTCATGATACAAACCTCCAATGAGAAATAATCTAGATGAAATTAGAAAATGGGAGTTACTCATCGGTGTAATCCTCAATATATTCTCTAAACTATGTAGGAGTTGATTCTCGATTAACTAGGATACATAGAAATCCTCTCTAAGGCCCAATCCAAGAACCCAAATTTTTCTTAATATTATCTGGTCTATATCTCCAATAGTTTCATATCCTACACATAGGTCCATATTCTTTTCGATTCCCTTTAACCAATATCCTTATTGGTTTATATTTCTAATAAGACCACACTTCAATTTTTATATCACGACTCTTCCAGAAAATTTGGGCCACCTTGACATAAGTCCCACACTGATCATTAACTGGGTACCTTCTACCTAGGTGACCTTGCCACATGAAATTAAACTGCATGATTTGATCCTTATCACATGGCCTTAAAAGGTATTATGTGTACCATTAAGTTGAACCAAACTACATGTGTTATGATTCCATTCACAAGGATATGTAGGATTCCCATATTATAGGTCTAATCCCAACATCGAAAAAATCCTATCTACCTGCATGATAAATATCTCCAAAGTTCCCCACTACATGACTTAAAAACTAGAATCAGAATAATAAATGACTAGAAAATATATAATCCATTTATAAAAGCATTCCATTTATGTAGAACCTTGGATAAATATAGATATCTTTATCTATGAAGAACTTCTGATACATACATATGTTTTTAAAGTTCATACATGATAATAATCGGTTGTTAATTAATGGGTGACACATGTCATAATTGAAATGAATAAAGGATTCATGAACATGTCTTAAATCAAAACTATAAGAGAGTCATGGAATATTAAATAATTTCACACAAAAGGGTGTGATGAGTATAACCTCCTATCCAATAAACCAATGTGAGTTCATAAATGTTTTTGGCCATGTTCCTTAATAAATGTTTTCCTTTTTGAAAGTAGGCCCATGAGTCATCACAGATATAAGATCCATTGTGTGTTTCTAGTTCAATGAATAAAAAACATTGGAAGCTGTACTATTGGAAACAAATGAAAAACAATATAGTGAACCTGACATGATTGATTTTTCAATATTAAAACTCCCTACAATCAATCATATAGGGTGATCCACAATCCTTTCATCGAATATAGAGTTATAAACCCTATAACCCCAATTTCTCTCATATATTCAACCCTAATCTCCCTATCAAAAATGATAATCCCTAAACCTTTCTTATTGGATATTTTTATAATGAAATGTTACATATCATATTCAATGAATCTCTAAGGTATGTGATCGTCCCTCATTACCTTGGTTATTTTACCTCTCTTCTCATGATTTTATTCTTACCCTAATGTTAAGGGGGCCTAGGGTTTCACTTGGATGGAACTATTAATGGTTATTTTTATTATTTGTGGTTTTTAGACTTTTTAGGATCCCTCATCTCATTCCAAAAGGATTTACATTGGTTTTCATCATTAAAATAAGATTAAGGTAGGTGGTTTCATAGTTTATCTATGTTATATGAACCTTGGGTTCTTAATTACCTTTAAAGAGAATTTATAATTTCTTAATACAAATTTTCCGTTATGTGATGGTTTATATATGTGATTTAATTTTTTATTAATTGTCTATTTTTAAATTTTATAGTAAATGGATTTAAAAATCATGGTTTATATATTGATGTTGTGAATTATTGATATGTGTTAGAAAAAAGGTAACCTTTAAAATATATTTTCTTATAAATGGAATTGTGAGATCTTGGAAAGTTGATTAGTTCATGGGAACCCAAGTACCTGATAGGGAAGACAATATTTAAATACCAATTTATACATAATCACACTAACAAAACTTTCTACACAAAATGAATTAGTTCATTATGTCATGGCTAAGTGTTAGCAAACTAATAGACTAAGACATGTAGTCCTTAGTGGTTGGTTAGATATGGTTCCATTGGATGGGTTTTATCATTCCATGAAGCTAAGAAAAGATACCCTTAGAGGTTCATGTGTTCATATTCATAGGACCATTAGATTAATAGTTGGTACAAGGGTTCCAGGGTTCATGAGACCTTACCTTCCTTAGGACTATCCCATGTTACTTGATTGTGTTCTTTTAAATTTTATTGCTTATTTAATTAAGTTATTTAAATATAATAATCTTTTTTTAAATGACAATTGAAACTTTTCATTGAGTTTATTTTCAAACATTATGATTGGATTTTTATAAAAAAATTATTACGAAACACTTTGTGGGATCCTATAAGGATAGATGTGCTCAAACCCTAAATACACACATTGGTGTGTGTAAAACTTGTTTTGGTAGATTTATAAAATTCAGGGTTTTACCTAGAGGTGGAAAGTACTCGTGTTAGAGGAGACAATTTGTGATGGTGGTGACATGGTGGGATGATGTTCCTCATGTCACACGAAGATGGGTAGCTATTTTTTGGTTTATTTTTCTTTTGTAACATAGAAATTTTATGTATTTCGGAATAAAATTTCTCATTATATTGTATTCAAGTGATGGGATATTTATACTATATCTCATACTATTAAAAATGGTATCTCACTAGTGGGTATTTGTGGAAATTAATTCTCCCATTGAATTAAATATTTAAAAATACACAATAATTTCCCTAAAATCCACAAAATATGATCTTATCCCTCAATACTGAGTGTTTTCTACTCCTTTAATGAATTCCATCATAGCTCAAAAAACTCTTCCTCCATTCAATTATTAACTTCCCAGTTCATTACAAAATCTATTAGTTGGACAGTGTCAACTGAAAACTATAAGAACTGAACTAAAAATAAATTATCATAATAACTTCAAGCTAGTTATCATTGACTCAGTACTTATCCATCCTTGAAATAGTTTCTGATATCTATCAATTCTCACTAGTTATTTTTCTAGTTGACTTTCCTTCTCTCTTAGATTTTAATTTCTTCTTTGAGAGAGAGATCTTCTGTTCTAATATCCAACTCACAACCCCTCACCACACAAAGTGAAACTCCTTTATTTTTTATTTTTATATATCTTATCAACATCACTTTATAGGTGGATTCATCTTATTTTCATGTATTTTTCATATTCTATAAATGTAAATGATTATGAAATTAAATGAAAGAGAAAAAATATCCTCACATGCAGTAGCTTATTTTCCATAATCTCTATGATCTTCATGATCACATTTTTCAACTGAATCATGGGAGTTGTAACCAAGTTCTTATTTTCACATTTTTCAAACTCATTTGAAAAAATATTCATATTCTATCTAACTAGACTGAATATTCTTATTATCAAAATATTATTTTTAAAATAGATAAATGTAAATATTCATAACTATATTAAAATATAATAGTAACTATTCATGGATGTGTGGTCCTCCTCTTAGTATTGAGTTCATCCCATAATGAAATATATGGATTCAAGTTGAATATATACACACCAATAGTATATAAACTTCATATTCATATCCTCAATATTGAATCACAGTTATTTTAACATTTTACTATAACTTGAGATTTGACTATTGTGATATATGAATCGATTTCAAAAATAAATAAATAGAACATTAAGCTTCTCAAATTCTCCTCAGTTCCTCCATCCCATCTATCTTTATCTCAATCTTGAATCATTGATTTTAAAAGTTCCAAGATGTATTTTTCATGATCAACTGGAATAAGAATTATATATTTTTTCATTTATTCCTCAAAAATTTAATTATGAAAAACTCACATTTTTTATACTACAACACTCTCAAAATTTACTTTGCTTGAAATTAATATGGTACATATCAGAGCACATTTCATAATAATTTTATGTATTATACATTATACAAACTCGTTTCATAAGAATTTTTGAATTATTATAATTTCATTCCTTTTTCAAAATTTGGACCAACTAAAATATCTATATGATTTAAATTCATATGCCCTATAGAATGCATATTCACTATGTCTTTTCTATTTTTCCATTTTGAACTAAAAAATTTATAATTCATCCAAATATCATTATAACCTATTAGGTTAATACCAAGTACTTCTCACTCACTTTAAATAAAACATAATACCTCATCATTGTTCATTCATTAACCGGATATAGTTTTTTATTTTCTCAGTACTCCAAGGATTGTTTCTAAAAATATAGATTGCTTCCTTCAACAATTTTAACCTATTTAAATCCATATATATAAAATTTATGTCCATATTTAATATCCAAAACCTTAAAAACCATCTACTCTATTATTAACATGCAGTAGATATTATCCCAACATCATCAAATGTCTTCCGCATGAGGCTCTGCTCTCCAGTCATCTGATTTAATATTCTTCACCAAATATTCACTATGGTAGAAACTCCTCCTAATTCTATGGGTGGATAGTTAATCCATAACCTAATAAATCACCTTTGAATTATTATATTGAAAATTAAAACAAAAATAATTTACTAAAAATAAAACTTCATCCCAAGGGAACTTGACATACATATGTGTTCCAAATGATTATAAAAATATCTACAATGAAATCATAGATTAATTAAAATGTGAAAAATAAATGGGTACCATAAAAATTTTAACATAAAATAATCATAGTCCATATAGAGAAATAATTTGGATGGTGTCATTAGAGAATATCCATAGTGAATCATATAAAAAATTAATGGTTATTAATATAGTTGAAAACCCCTTTAATAAAATAATTAGAAAATTTCCTCTAAAAAATATACTTTTCCTTTAATAAATTTTATTTTAAACAAAAAAAATTAAGAAAAGGGAAATTTCATTACATTGGAAGACTTTGAAAAATTGAATATGAAGATTATTTGTGTAAAATTATTATGAAATATGGAAAATCTGTTTATGTGAAAAGTGTTAAGAAAGGAATATTCTTTTCACACTACTTTAATAAAAGTAAAAGTTAGTGGAAATCAACTATACTGAAAATGTTACAAGAAGATTCCTTTTGAAAATAAGGTGCATTTAAAAGGAATTTGGAAACCATATAATCAGAGATATAGAAATCCCTAAAATAAAATAATTAATATGGATATAGAAATGGAGTAGAGAAATTCTCAATCAAAGAGAATAGGTAATGTTAGATTATCTTTGTTTCACTCTCAAAATGGGTGGTACCCAAAATTTGGGAGGCAAGGTGCCTGATGCTTATAATGATCTAGTTGTTCTTTAACAAAATTCTATTAAACAAGGACTACCATTTTTTACCTTTGAGGGTTGATTGTGGGTGTTTATGTATATTTTCACAATCACATTTACCCAGTTCACCATCTTAATTTCTTAGAAACATCTTATGTCTCTCACATCAATAACAAGGTACTGACTTTCTTTCCAAAGGTTTTCGTTCAATTGGGGTTTCAGATCCAATGGAACTTATGAACTCACATTGGTCAATAGAATGGGAGTTCGGTCGCATTACACACTTTTCGAGTAAATTGTTTCATACTTAAAGACTCCATTATATATTTAAGACACGTTTCAGAATCTCTTCATAATCATGGTACAGAGTCAGTTACCCTAATAAAATGATTAGTTATTGAATCATTCTACCAACAATAAGGGTTTATATTAATGGGACCATATATATTTAAATTAATTTTTTTATCCATTTATTGTTATCTCATTTAAATAGGTAGATACTTATACTTTGAATCTCTTTAACCAGGAACTCTAGAGTTTTAATCTATCCTTGGAGTAAATTGATATTTCAAGGATGGGATTGACCCTTTATGTGGTGTCCTATGTATCTTATGTATAAAATTAATAAAAATGCATTCATTTCATTTGAACTATGAAGTTTAACATCATGTAGAAATCACATAGGTCAAGAAACATAGGCATTGGATATAGAGATCGATCCTTAAGAATGAATCTTACTTATCCTATTTATAAAAATAATCTTAGTCACTATAGTTCATCTATGCCTTTCGGACTTATCCTGAGGTGGATTTTCTTATATGGGGGTAGTCATATCATACCTCTGATAGGGAATTATACAATATGGTATCCTTGGATTAGGGAGATTCATGATGAAAATAATATGATCATTGAACATCCCTTAGCCCATGTAATCCATGTTCGGTGTGAGAAATAAGGGGTAGCAAGTGATCAGTCTCATTGCATATGGATTTTGGACTTATGAATAAGTAAGGCCTTTATAGGTTGTTTGATGTGGATATTAAACCTTAGAAAGTACTACAACATATCTTAATTATAATAGTAATCATAGTTCTCATAGTTTATTTGGGGGTATGCTCAAATATGACCATTCAGAAAGGTTATCATGTCCTGGTACATCTTTTGATGTGCCTTAATTATCTGCCTAACATGTTAGGGATGCCTGTATGACATGTATGATGATGTCTCAAGGAAATGTCTAAGTTTGTCTGGACATATCCTAGATTCTTAGTGGACATGTCCAAAGATGAACACAGGATCCAGTTAACTTGTCTAGAGGACATCACATGATCTGGATGAAATCCTAGGAGGGTGTCACATGACTAGTTGACTTGTTTAGGGGATATCTCAAAATATGAATGATGTATCTATAGGATGTCACGTGACTAGGATGAACTTTTAATAGGGTGTTTCATGGATTTGAAAACATTCCCTAAAGACATTACATAATCTATATGTCCTCTCTAGTGAGTGTTACATCACAAGATGAAATGTCCATAGGGCATTTCATGACTTGGTCAATAGGTCCTAGTGTCGCTGCATGACTTGGTAGACATGTCCATAGGGTTTCTATGAGATGGGTGACATATTGAAAGGACTATGCCAGACTTGGGTGATATGTCCTGGTTCTTCCACATAACTTGGGATGCATGTCAAAAGGACTCCTCAAGAATTGGTTGACATTTCTTGAGGACTTTTCATGACCTATATGAAATCTCCTAAGGACATTGTAAGAATTGGTCGATATGGATGGAGGGATGGACAATACTTAGGTGACATGTTGAAAGGACTTCACAAGACTTAGGTGACATGTATTGGTGCTACTTCATGACTAGGAAAACATGTCAAAATGACTCTTCAATACTTGGGAGACATGTTAAAATTACTATAAAAGTCTTGGGTATCATTTCTCGAGGACTTTGCAAGTCCTGATTGACACTTCCATTGGACTTCACAAGACTCGGTAGACATGTCCTAAGGTTGTCTCATTATTTGGATAGGTCTTATAAAGCACATTAATATTAGTGTATCTATATTTGTTTCTGACGCTTTTTCTGGGGTGCGTGCCTCCATCTTCATGGGCGCGATAGGCGCGACTCTTTGTTGCCTCGCATTCCCACTTTCCAATGGCGGGCGACATTAGCTCCTTATTCAAGGACATCTACTCCTTGATCGAAACCGAGATGATGGGATGTCAGTTCTTCCTTCAATAGATTCCTCCTCGGAGCTCGTCACCTAGTCTGAGTCTCCCATATATATTTAATACGTTGTTCATGAAAATCATCCAAGTGACATGTTTCTATGGATGCTGGTTAATTACACTACTTCTGTCAGGACATTCCAAGGGGTCCAGTCAGGGTAGAAACCTTCAGTTGGGGGAGTAGTCACATCGAGGCATTACTAAAGTTTCTGAACGCTGTAGAATTGGTGTGTCTGTCTTTTGTCCCTTATTATAGGGCTTCTAGAGGGTGTGGAAGCCCAAGGCATCCCACATCGAGCATGGGGAATCATATACCATAGGCATGTATCTGAGGTTTTCCTCAGATTCTTGTGCTTAACTCAGGGTATGCCACAAGTTTAACATCCAGTAGAGATAGATCAGACTGATTAAAACACCGATGAAGGTGGATCAGATTGATGAACCCCGTTGAGGGAACACCAACATCGGAGCCAGCTCATGGGTGGCTTCCCGACTTCTATGGAGGGGAATGGGAAGGCATGATCTCACTGGGATGTGGTGGCTCGCGTAAGAATCAGGATGAATGACGAAAATATACACGGAGTGGAGGGGGAATGAAATGGTACCGTCGTGGAAATGACGGTAGTGATGGGATTGGGTCTTGAAGAGACTTCCTACGTATCTCTGTGTTAGGGAATCAAAGTCCACATAGTTTGGATGGTGGGAACCGATGTGAAAGGGGTCGAAACGACCAATGGGTGCTGGGCTTGAACCTCATGAAGGCTTCCTACGTACCATTCCTTGACATGGATCAAATTCCACGTAGTTCGGTTGGTGGGAACCGACGTGATAGGGGTCGGAACAACCAACGGGTTGAGGGATTAAACCTCATGGAGGCCTCTTACGTACCATGCCTTGACATGGGTCAAAGTCCCCATAGTTCGGGCTGGGATGTGGGTGTCGGTGAACTGACGTGAATAAGGACCTTGGTCCAATGGGTGTTGGGCTTGAACCTCATGAGGTTTCCTACATACCATGCCTTGATATGTATCAAAGTCCTCATAGTTCGGGTTGAAAGGGGGCTATTGAACTGACATGAAGGGGTGTCGGAACAACTGGATGGCGGGGTCACAATGGCTAATCGCTAGATTGGGATGCAGTTTAACGTCATGTGAGATGAGGGCGTGTCAGAGAACCGATGTGAATAAGGAACACGGTTTAGGTGGATGGTGTGATTGGACCTCAGGAAGGCTTCATACGTACCTCTCCTTAGCATGTATCAAAGTCATCATAGTTTGGGTGTGCAGTTTAACGTCATGCGTGACGGGGGTGGAACCAGACGTGAAGAAACGACCGGGTGGTGGTCTTAAACATCATGGAGGCTTACTACGTACCATGCCTTGACATGGATCAAAGTCCCTGTAGTTCGGGCTAGGATGTGGGTGTCGGCTAACCAACATGAATAAGGACCTTGGTCCAATGGGTGACGGGCTTGAACCTCAGTGTGGCTTCGTACGTACCATGCCTTGACATGGATCAAAGTCCTCATAGTTCGAGAATGGTTTCGTCAGCAAACCGATGTGATGGTTAAACTAGGGGTCCACAGGAGCTGGGCTTGATCCTCATGGAGGCTTCCTACATACCATGCCTTAACATGGATCAAATTACTCATAGTTCAGGTGTGCATTTTAACGTCATGGGGGATGGAGGTTGGTGTCATAGTCGAGGCTTACTCAAAGCCCACATGAGTCATGCTCGGTGTGAGAAACAAGAGGCGGTAGGGACCTGATGATCACATCGTGAAGGGTGCGTCCGTGAGAAATGAAGAGGGGCTTACATGTTAGGTGGACCATGGTTCTAGGAATTACTCAAGGATGGAGGCCCGAGGGTGACAAAGCATTGAGGGAGAGGGGAAGTATGGAGGTGCATGGGTGCGACCTCCTGTAAGAAAGGCAAGGGGCTTATGCCAAGATGGCTGCCCTTTCCCCATGGAAAAACGCCACCCCAACAAGGAGGATATCATCCCCTTTGAGGGTTGATCCCATCCCCATGGGGACCATTGCGTGTAAATAATGTCCAAACCGAGGAACCCCGCATAGGATGCGTGTGCACCATGTCACATTTTAACGTCATGTGTTGAGGATGAGGGTGCTTGGCAGTTTAACATCTTGCACCTTGGACGAGATGGGTTTACTATGAACCTGTAGAGACCCAAATCTTGACATACATGGAAATTACATTACTTTAGCGGAATACTTAGTACATAACAAAAAACACACACACACAAGGACCGTAATAGTTTAGTGTCTTTGGAAACTCGGAATATAATCTTCTAATCATGGTGAAAAATCTTCAACATCTCCCATAAAGATCTTCCCCCTTTTTTTCTAAAACCTTTCTTTATATCCTGGGGAAAAGAAAACATAAAAGGGTGAGCTCAAATTCTCAGTAAGGGTAAACAAAAGAAATATCAATCACATCATATTCATAAGAATATAACATTTTGGAAATCTTAACCTGCAGAAGAGAGCATATTTTCATAACATGGGATAAATCATAGTAGTGAAATATAATCCCAATAATCATAACTTAAAACATGATACTTTGTGGCATACACACATAATCATAGAGAATCATTTCGTATTAGTCAAGACTCATTGAAAAGACTATCTTAGTGGACAAAGTCCCTTTCTGAACCGAGTTCACTCCTCGTTTCAGTCCTGTTTCACTGAACCGGTATAACCTACCGTTCCAGCCATGTCTATCTCATGAGATATAAAATCTTTACCCAATGCATTGGAGGGAGATATAGGTCCCACCCATCTCATAATGATCCCATTCTTATGTGTTCCACAAAATCATAAACCATACATCATAGCATAAAAAATGGGAATCTTAAACCTCGTGACATCATAAAAAATTCATATAAGATAAAGGAATTCATAAAAATATTTCCATCACAACATAATCAAATCCATGTCATAATAGGGATAGAA
The DNA here is from genome assembly GCA_963277665.1 of Viscum album. Lineage (NCBI taxonomy): Eukaryota > Viridiplantae > Streptophyta > Magnoliopsida > Santalales > Viscaceae > Viscum > Viscum album. The sequence continues at coordinate 847,354,897 of OY728128.1, forward strand.
ACAAAACACTATATTATCTTATATGGAAGATAATTTTGATAAAACTCTTGAACTCCATTCTTGAGGAAAATATCCTTTCTTCTTCAAAAACATCTTTCCTTTCTTAACATGTCATACAATTTTAAACTAAAAGAAGTTGATTAAAAATAAACTTGAAAACTTGTAAAAGAAGATTCTTGGAAATAATGTTTTAAAAATCCATTCATGCCGTATAAGTTAGAAAAAACATTCTTCTTATACTTTTGTCGGAAAAGTCAAAAAGTACCTCGTACAAAAAACGACAAAAGATTCCTTTCATATCTTTTACTAAAAACTCACCAAAGGGTAAAATAGGTTTTAAAAAATTATAGGTGGATGGAAATAATATTACATATTGAGGTAACATGGATGTGGATAATAAAATACACCCCATTAAATACCAAAGTATAAGCAATCTTTGATAAAAATGAGATTGTGATTTTTTTCCCTTACCTTAGGTCCGATTTGCTTCGTAAGTGTCCGAACCTCATGTATAATGATTTAAATAATGTTATTGACTTATTCTAGAATCTTAATTATTGTTATGATATCATATATTGTCATATTCTTAGCTTCTTAGTAGTAATATTTCATTTCCACTTGTTATTTGGGTGTTTATAACTTTTTTTCTTATGCGTGTTTTGTCGAATAAATTCTTATTATTCTCTTTAGGTTATAGATACATCATTTCCAGAATGGTATTAATTTACTATATATCATATTTATTCATTCAATTCATTTATATAATCATTATGCAATGAAGATCATGTAGAACGAATCGCATCACATCGTGGAGACGGTATTCCGTACGTTTGCACGAGCGATGATATCGTTCCCGTGATCGTGGAATTGTATTCGAGTGTATGTATACTATTTCATAATAAATATCACTTTATAATAATCATATATAGTAATTATTTACACCATTATACCCATCCAAGTAAGGGGGTGGTGGAAAATAGATTATACCATGGCGTGGAGACGGTATTCCGTACATACGCATGCGCGGTGATTTATTTTTCCGTAGGATGGATAGATGGTGAAATAGGGTTGTTTCATACTTATAATAACATATAAGTATATGATTTATACTGATGTTATTACTTCATAATTAAACAACTAAATAAGAATAAGTGGAAGAAGAAATAAAGATGAAAGAATCGGTAACGGAAATTACCTCTTCTTTGAAGTTCTGATCTTTGAAGAAGACCAGAACCTCTAGGATATTTCTAGGGAAGTGTAGAGGAGAAATTGTCAGGGTTTTGATGAGCTCTATGGATCAATTTGGTGTGAGTAAGAGGGGGAGGAGGTGCCCTTTTATAAGGGAGGAGAGGGGCACCTTTGGAATAACTAAAACAATTATTTTATTATAAAGTTACGTTCGGTTTTAAATAGCTCAAAATTGATTTATTTCGAAGCTAAGGTGGGGATGGGTCGAAATACTATCATCCAATAGAATTTATAGAAGTTTAGGTTCCTATTTTAACCTTATCATTTATATTTAACTTTAAGTTAGATACTTTTTCTTTTACCGTGTCTTCTTGTTTTCTTACACTATAAGGTTAATAAAATTACTATATCAAACCAAACGAACCCCAACTTGTTTATTATTAATATATATAACCTTATCTAAGTAATTTGGCAGAACCATAGATTTTTAGGAATAAAATAACAATTAATAATATAATATTTGTTTTAAAAACTATTTTATGTCAATTTTGACACTATTTAGTAATTGATTTTTGTGAAACTCATAACAGATTTATTAGTTCGAAAAAAGTTAATTAAATCAATACTTACAAGTCATATTAACAAATAAAATTAGTTTAATTCATAAAAATTCTAAAATTACATTTATTTGGGTATTTATAACATCAATTATTTCAATATTTCATTAATAAGATAATTACTTCATCATCTTTGTGTTATAATAAATGATAATTATTTAACCCCTAAAAATTGTAAATAAATTTCTATGATGTATATAATTGTATTAGATTTCTGGATACTATTCATGTTAGAAGTTTCATGAAGTTTATCACTAAATTAAAATTATTATACTTATAAGATTTAAGAAAGTGACATGTTGTCACATTCTTTGGTTTTAATAATAATTAAATTATTTTCGTGGACAAAAGTCCATTAAATGAATCTAATCTGACACTTAGGTGATATGGGTCGACTTTTAGTCATCCAATAGGATTTTTACATGTGTTAGGGTAATTTTATAATATTATATTTACCTTTAATTACCTGATTTACCTTTAACTATGGTAAATAAAATTTACCGTAGTTACTATTTATAATTCTCAAAAATAAAAAGTATCTTATTAACATAATTTGGATCCACTGATTCCAAATATGGAATCCATTTTTCCAAATTCAATACAAAAAAGTTGCAGAAATTAAATTAAAATTAATCATGTTGTCGAAAGAAAACGGGTTTTTCTTTAAAACATGGCAAACGATTGAATTGATTTAACCTATGAATTCAAGGTAAAATAAATGATAATGACATAAATTATATTAAATGGTAAAAATATATTCTATTTATACTTTAAAACCATTCAATATTATAATTTAACCACATAAGATATTACGATGAAAAAAGTTGTTTTTAATTAAAATATAGCGTGTTTTTACTATTCATTAAAATATGAAATTTATCAGAATAAAATGAAAAATTTATCCAAAGTAAATTTTTATTTCCTGATTCCAAATAAGAATTTTATTTTGTCAAATTGAGCTTATAAATGTGTCAAAAACTAGATTTAATGTGGGTGCACCATCAAAAGGCGGTAAAACTGTATTTTTTGAAAAATACTTATTTTACCCGAAAAATTTATTTTGTTCTTATACCAAGTTCTAGAAAATGTGTAAGATGAATAATAGTGTTATAAAATTCAAAATTTAGTTAATAATATTCATAACGGCTAGTTCATAACAATATTATAATAATATATTGTTGTTTATTAAAACCCGGTATTACGTACACCACACGCTATCAGGGAAGGTCGCAATTGCGTGTAATGCAAGCCAAGTCAGGGTTGCGTGTAGTGCAGGACTCCTTTTTTGTTGCGTATAACAGAATCCAACCATATTTTATTTATAAATTGAATATATATATATATACACTCAATGTTGCGTAGAATAACTTCTATCAAACAAACTTCAAATTGTGTGTAACATAAGCCAAGAATAGTGTTGCATATACTCCAAGCTAATACAGTGTTGCGTATAGCGCAAGATAATCATGGTGTAGCATACAACACAAGACATGAATGAAATTAAAAAGAATGTATCTTATAAAATCTCGGGTTGTTACATTCTACCCCCCTTAAAATGAATTTCGCCCTCGAAATTCATCGGGGTTATAAATCGTTTACTATTCATAGAAATGCACATCATAAAAAGGAATACCAAAACTGAACATTAAAAAATAAAGTATGAAATATAAAGGTTACCCAAATTAACTCATCACTAGGTTTCCACGTAGGAGAACATAGGTGAAAATATGGATATGGAAGAAAAATCTAACCATCAAGTTCTGATGGAGAGTGGTAGAGAACATGGCTATGAAAAAGCCAAAAATCACAAAGCCATAAATTTGTGATGATCTAGGGTACCATCTGGTTCATCGTATATAAGAGCACTAGGACAACATTTATGGTTTTCATGATTATTTCCCTAAAGTTGATGAATTAAAAGAAATACTTACATGATTTTGGTTCAATCTCACTGTTTTTCGTGAATTAAACAATTTCCACTACATATCTTAAAGAAATGAAGTTGAATTTGTTATTCGTGAATCATTTGCAGATCATGTGATAGAATGATGGGTCATTCCATCTGTTTCAAACAAAAGTTTAGCAAAAGTTATAAGTCCATATTATGGTGAGATTAATCGTATATTGTTCCAAAAATGGACTTATACTTTATTTATCATACCGCTTAATAAAATAAAACTACTTTCCACTAACCAGGGACTTCCTGTAGGCCACTGGTAGGTGATAAAGGCCTGTCGCACTTCAGTTGTGGGTTTGATTCCCACAGCCTTGTCCGACGCGATGGGCTGTCGCCCGTCCTGCAGGTTTTCCTTTTTCTAATGCTATATTACTATAACATCCCATCAAAAATATCAAAAAAAAGTTTTATCCTTAAACAATACTACCTTATGTCCAACATAATCCATTCCAAACTTTAGGCTTATCTAAAATACTTCGGTCCAAGCTCATAGTATAAAGAAAATGATCACGTGAATGCCATCATTTATCCCCCATATATCATAAGATATATCTTGTTTGTCAAATTACAAACATGTGAATACCTTAATCATGGATTCTATTGAATAATGAATACCCATTGAACCTTATTGAAAACATGAATGCTGTCAAAAGTTAACTCTTTCCACATACCAAAATCCTCAAAATTCTATACACTCAAACCATGATATCACTTAGTCCTTATATCAATCATGAGCTCATGAATACTGTCAAACATTTCATTTTTTTCCTTATCCCTTCATTATGTACATATCATCTTTTTTTACAAAAATATTTCAATCACTTTCTATGGTTACCGGTACCATAAAATTATTGAAAACCACAATAGACCAATACATAAATATTCCAATATTCCACGATACTATATACAACATTATTTTGAAATCTCATTACATAAACACTTAATCATTCCACCACATCATTGTCATATTCAACATCGCCAATGGTTATCGCATGTGACTTCCCTTTGTCCTTTGCCTTAAGATTTTTTTGATGTCGATCATCATCAACAACTCTTGGATTTGGGCATTTATTGGCATAATTCCCCATCTCCTTGCACATGAAGCATTGAAGTGTAGTAGGTTCATTTTGTGTATCCATTCCTTTATTTGCATCATTAGACATCTTCTTCCCATCATTGTGGCATTCAAATGCCCGATGACCTTCCTTTCCACATTTGAAACATTTACTTGTCCCTTTAAGACAATCTCCACCGTGCTTCTTTCCTCACTTTGAGCATAGGGAAACATTCATCTTCTTTTCACCATTATTCTGAGATTTCTCCTTGAACTCCATCTTTCATTTCTTGTCAAAACTATGAGATGGATAATTAACACCAACTTCCATTTCTACCTTGATAGCACAACGTACAATTTCTTCATAGCTACTGATGTCTCTTATAGCTAATGCCCTTTGAAGATTTGGTTTTAAGCCACTAAAGAATCGATCAACTTTACTTTCAGGTTGGATGATAAAGCCAGATGCATAACTTGCAAGCCTTGTAGAATTCGCTTCGTATACACCAACAGATTCATCATCCTTTTTCATTATTTCATGAAACTCATTCTCCATCTTTGTTCAAAGAATACTATGGATGTACTTATTGAAAAATAAGTTCTTGAACTTGTCCCGTTCCATGGACTCAATTTCATCTCTTTGCCTCATATTCTTGATAATATTACACCATTGATCAGCTTCACCTTCCAAACGATATACTGCTAAGATGACTTTATCATGATCAGAACATTGAAGAACTGAAAATATCTTTTCAGTGGTACTGATCCATTGTTCAGCAACAAGTGGATCATAAGTCCCACTGAAAGAAGGTGGACATTGCCTCATGAAGGACTCAATAGAATATTGTGCCCTTATCTGCTCATTTGGAAGTCCAGAATGATTCATAGCTTGTCTAAGTATAGCAATAATATTTTTCACTCCATCTCCCATAACATTTGTTTGTTCAGGAGGACAATCATTTCATTGTCTATTGCATTGATCAACACGGTTCCTTCGGGTTCCAGCCATCGTCTAAAACCCAAAAAGAATAGTGTGATAAGAAAAAATCATGCTAGGGAAAACAACATAATAAAAGGGGGAGTACCCTCAATATCTAACATCTTAGGTTTAATTTTAATATCATTACCGTAATTATAGGACTATAACTTATACGTATACTTATCCTTAGGTACATCCCTAGAAAAACCTTAGAAATATCTCTAGGGATCTCACTAACATTTTCGCATCCTAGTTTCCAAAGGATGACTAAACCTTTCCTCTGATACCAACTGTAGAGACTCAAAGCTTGACATACATGGAAATTACATTACTTTTAGTGGAATACTTAGTGCATAACAAAAAACACACACACACAAGGACCATAATAGTTTAGTGTCTTCGGAAACTCAAAATATGATCTTCTAATCATGGTGAAAAATCTTTAACATCTCCCATAAATATCTTCCCCATTTTTTTCTAAAACCTTTCTTTATATCCTGGGGAAAGGAAAACATAAAAGGTTGATTTCATATGCTCAGTAAGGGTAAACAAAAGAAATATCAATCACATCATATTCATAAGAATATAACATTTTGGAAATCTTAACCTGCAAAAGAGAGCATAATTTCATAACATGGGATAAATCATAGTAGTGAAATGTAATCCCAATAATCATAACTTAAAACATGAAACTTTTTTTCATACACACATAATCATAGAGAATCATTTCTTATTAGTCAAGACTCATTGCCAAGACTATCTTAGTGGACAAAGTCCCTTTCTAAACTGAGTTCACTCCTCGTTTCTGTCCTGTTTCACTGAACCGGTATAACCTACCGTTCCAGCCATGTCTATCTCATGAGATATAAAATCTTTACCCAATGCATTGGAGGGAGATATAGGTCACACCCATCTCATAATGATACCATTTTTATGTGTGCCACAAAATCATAAACCATACATCATAACATAAAAAATGGGAATCTTAAACATCGTGACATCATAAAAAATTCATAAAAGATAAAGAAATTCATAAAAATATTTCCATCACAACATAATCAAATCCATGTCATAATAGGGATAGAAACAAAACCCTATATTATCTTAGATGGAAGATAATTTTGATAAAACTCTTGAACTCCATTCTTGAGGAAAATATCCTTTCTTCTTCAAAAACATTTTTCCTTTCTTAACATGTCATACAATTTTAAACTAAAATAAGTTGATTAAAAATAAAAGTGAAAACTTTTAAAGGAATATTCTTGTAAATAATGTTTTAAAAATCCATTCATTCCGTATAAGTTAAAAAACATTCTTCTCATACTTTTCTCAGAAAAGTCAAAAAGTACCTCGTACGAAAAATGACAAAAGATTCCTTTCATATCTTTTACTAAAAACTCACCAAAGGGTAAAATAGGTTTTAAACAATTTTAGGTGGATTTAAATAATATTACATATTGAGGTAACATGTATGTGGATGATAAAATACACCCCAGTAAATACCAAAGTATAAGCAATCTCGGATAAAAATGAGATTGTGATTTTTTTCCCTTACCTTAGGTCTGATTTGCTTCGTAAGTGTCCGAAACTCCTGTATAATGATTTAAATAATGTTATTGACTTATTCCAGAATCATAATTATTTTTATTATATCATATATGGTCATATTCTGAGCTTCTTAGTAGTAATATTTCATTGCCACTTGTTATTCGGGTGTTTATAACTTTTTGTTCTTATGCGTGTTTTGTCGAATAAATTCTTGTTCTTCTCTTTAGGTTATAGATACATCATTTCCAGAATGGTATTAATGTACTATATATCTTATTTATTCATTCAATTCATTTATATAATCATTATGAAATGAAGATCATGTAGAACGAATCGCATCACATCGTGGAGACGGTATTCCGTACGTACGCACGAGTGATGATATCGTTGCCATGATCGTGGAATTGTATTGGAGTGTATTTATACTATTTCAGAATCCGTATCACTTTATAATAATCATATATAGTAATTATTTACACCATTATAACCATCCAAGTAAGGTGGTGGTGGAAAATAGATTACACCACGGCGTGGAGACGGTATTCCGTACGTACGCACGCGCGGTGATTTCTTTTTCCGTAGGATGGATAGATGGTGAAATAGGGTTGTTTCATACTTATAATAACATAGAATTATATGATTGATACTGATGTTATTACTTCATAATGACACAGCTAAATAAGAAGAAGTGGAAGAAGAAATAAAGATGAAAGAATCAGTAGCGGAAATTACCTCTTCTTTGAAGTGCTTCTTTGAGACCTCCTTTTAGGGCACCAAAATAGGTATTTTAAGAATACCAGAACCTCTAGGATGTTTCTAGGGAAGTTTAGAGGAGAAATTTTCCAGGTTTGGCCGAGCTTGAAGGCTCAAAGTGGTGTGAGGAAGAGGGGGAGGGGGTTCCCTTTTATAAGGGAGGAGAGGGGCACCTTTGGAATAACTAAAACTATTATTTTATTATAAAGTTAAGTTCGGTTTTAAATAGCTCCAAATTGATTTATTTAAAAGCTAAGGTGTGGATGGATCTAAATCCTCTCATAAAATATAATTTATAGAAGTTTAGGTTTATATTTTAACCTTATCATTTATATTTAACTTTAAGTTAGATAATTTTACTTTTACCGTGTCTTCTTGTTTTCTTACACTATAAGTTTAATAAACACACTATATCAAGACAAACGAACCCCAAGTTGTTTATTATTAATATATATAACCATATATAAGTCATCTGGCTGAATCTTAGATTTCTAGGAATAAAATAACAATTAATAATATAATATTTGTTTTAAAAACTATTTAAGGTCAATTTTGACACTATTTAGTAATTGATTTTTGTGAAACTCATAACAGATTTATTAGTTCGAAAAAAGTTAATTAAATAAATACTAACATGTCATATTAACATATAAAATTAGTGTAATTCATAAAAAGTCTTAAATTACATTTTTTTGGGTATTTAGAACATAAATTATGTCAATATTTCATTAATAAGACAATTACTGCATCATCTTTGTGTCATAATAAATGATAATTATTTAATCCCTAAAAATTATAAATAAATTCATATGATGTAGATAATTGTATTAGATTTCTGTATACTATTCATGTTCACAGTTTCATGAAGTTTATCACTAAATTAAAATTATTATACTTATAAGATTTCAGAAAGTGACATGTTGTCACATTCTTTGGTTTTAATAATAATTAAATTATTTTCATGGACAAAAGTCCATTAAATTAATCAAATCCGACCCTTAGGTGATATGGGTCGACTTTTAGTCATCCAATAGGATTTATACATGTGTTAGGGTAATTTTATAATATTATATTTAACCTTAATTACCCGATTTACCTTTAACTATGGTAAATAAAATTTACCGTAGTTACTATTTATAATTCCCAAAAATAAAAAGTAGCTTATTATCATAATTTGGATCCACTGATTCCAAATATGGATTCCATTTTTCCAAATTCAATACACAAAAGTTGCAGAAATTAAATTAAAATTAATCCCGTTGTCGAAAGAAAACGGGTTTTTCTTTAAAACATTGCAAAAGATTGAATTGATTTAACCTATGAATTCAAGGTAAAATCAATGCTAATGACATAAATTATATTAAATGGTAAAAGTATATTCTATTTATACTTTAAAACCATTCAATATTATAATTTAACCACATAAGATATTACGATGAAAAAAGTTGTTTTTAATTAAAATATAGCGTGTTTTTACTATTCATTAAAATATGAAAGTTATCAGAATAAAATGAAAAATTTATCCAAAGTAAATTTTTATTTCATGATTCCAAAGAAGAATTTTATTTTGTCAAATTGAACTTATAAACGTGTCAAAAACTAGATTTAATGTGGGTGCACCATCAAAAGGTGGTAAAACTGCATTTTTTGAAAAATACTTATTTTACCCGAAAAATTTATTTTGTTCTTATACCATGTTCTAGAAAATTTTTAAGATGAATAATAATGTTATAAAATTCAAAATTTAGTTAATACTATTCATAACGGCTAGTTCATAACAATATTATAATAATATATTGTTGTTTAGTAAAACCCGGTATTGCGTACAACACACGCTATCATGGAAGGTCGCGATTGCCTGTAATGCAAGCCAAGTAAGGGTTGCGTGTAGTGCAGGACTCCTTTGTTGTTGCGTATAACATAATCCAACCATGTTTTATTTATACATTGAATATATATATATATATACACTCAATGTTGCGTAGAATAACTTCTATCAAATGAACTTGAAATTGTGTGTAACATAGGCCAAGAATAGTGTTGCGTATACTGCAAGCTAATATGGTGTTGCGTATAGCGCAAGATAATCATGGTGTAGCATACAACACAAGACGTGAATAAAATTAAAAAGAATGTATCTTATAAAATCTCAGGTTGTTACAGAACCCCTAGGGCTTACATAACTGGTACCCTCTGCTCCTTGTGGGCGGGAAGGTACCGGCAATGTCATGGCGAAGGGGGGTCACAGAGTGAACCATCGAGGGGTCCACGTTAGCGTGGCTATGCGAAGAAGAAATATCCATTAGTGTGCCTATGCAAAAAAATCATTAGGCGATGCAGTGCTACGGGAAGTATCATCCAGGGGACTTTGATGTCGTATCGTGCAAACCTGGAGGGTCACACGAGAAAAGGAATTACCAAGTAGAGGGGTCAATATGAAGAGGCCTTAGGAAGCTCGGTTGATCTGTGGGATGAAGGGAACTTGCGAAGGGGTTTACTTCATGAAGTGGGGTGACTTGGACTTACCATGGGGCGGAGTTGCAACTGGGAGGTGCTTCGCAAAGTGGAAGGGTGTTCCCGGAGCACTTCCTCACGGAGAAAAAGTGACTCACGAAGCAATGTTCTGCGAAGCAGTGTGCTTCACGAAGTACAGTGACCCTTCCTTAGCATGTGGATCATGTGTAAATGAGGGGTGTTTCGCAAATCATAAATGCTCTATGACAACCCAGGTCCCCTTGGGATCCACTTCCTTCGTGAAAGCCCTTAGGATTCAAGAAAGGAATCCCTCTCAGAAGAGGGGATCAAAACGAGATAATGAGGAGGTTCCTCACGATGAAAAAATACCTCGCAGAGCTCATGGTGTGTAGAGAAAAGGATTATTTGTGATTCGGGAGCTAAGAAGCAAAAAGGTTGGATTGTTCGGCTGGGGCGCTCAGGGGGATCTGGGTATTTATAGGTAAGAGGCGCTGTAAAGAAGAGCTTACGTGGCGTGAAGGGGGCATCAGTTGCTTCGTGGCGGGTTGCGAATGTCTACCGGGATTGCAGAGGGGTACCACCTCCTTTTCATCATGGCTGGTTGGAGAACGTTGGGAGCACCCACGGGGCATCCCACCTCTGTTTCTTCACAGCGGGTTCGCGAATGTCATGTGATTTCTCCGAGCTTCCTGCCTCTATTTCATCATGGTGGCCTCGTTTCTTGGGGGGGCTCTACATCCTGGCTTCGCGGGGCAGGGCGTAGGGCCTCTTGTTCTTCTTTATTTTCATCCAATATATTGGAGCCAACAAATGCCCCCCCACCTCATACTTGCAGCTACGGAGGGATCAAGGGTCGAATTTTGAGTGAAATCGCCAAAATCATCAGTTGTTCGCAGTGCTGACTCGCGAAGAGGGATCGTGAGGCGGACAGCCGACACGCAGGCCACGTGCGCCGTGAAGCTCGAAATGACTAGACACGTCGCAAAGCTCCGAGGGACGCCGCCTATAAATAGGGGGCCAACCTCTCATTTTTCCTTTCCTTTCTCTGTAAATTTTTCTTTTTTCTCTCTTGATTCTTGAATCTCTGCATACTCCGTGTTTGCTCTTCGTGAATCGGGCTTTGCGGCGAACCGCGAGTCTTTGACTACTTGACTGCACCAAGCGAACAAGTTCTTATAGGCCAAGTCCAGGCTCCGCAATTCTGCTTCGTGAAGGAGCTCTGAAAACAGGCTTCGCGACCCGAGCTATAAAATTTCCAAAGCCTTTAGAAACAAATGGCCCATCAAGAAGCTGCCAAGTGGGTGTTTGCGGACACCGCCTAGAGGGATGAGATGGCCAACTTTATGGGCTTGGGATAGCTACTCTAAATCCACTCGGACCATAATTCATTGAAGTAACTGCTATCAGAGATCCAAAATAACTATACTTCGTGCAAGAGGCTGACCTAGTATGGATTCGGGCTGAGGGGTGATGTCTTCATTCCTGAGGCGAGTAGGGATGAACCAGCATACTGGTTTAGAAGCACGTCATTCCAGCAACAATGGTTCAGGGTGGCTGATGGTCATGCGTATGAGGACTTCACACCTGTCACCGCCGATTTCCTGTACAATCATCTGAACAACATTGATGGGAAGCCATTGCAACCAAAGACGTCCCCTCCCATGTACCGCACATTACTGTAGGCATCTTTGAGGAATTCGAAGAAGGGGTGCTCTGATGAGTGGGACCTGCGCCAGGGTGCCAACTTCACCAATGATTGGGAATGGGCCTACTGTGTAGGTGCCTCATGCGAGGAGTTTGGAGCCGAGATGTGGAGATTGTGCTTGTATGAGGTGGCCTGGGCCTACCAATTCCACATATATCAATAGAAACAGCTGATTCCAGAGTTGTTGAGCAGATGGTCATCTAGGACCAACACTTTTTAAATGCACCATGGGGAGGTTGGCATCAGTCTATGGGATGTCCATCAGATTTCGACGGTCCCGATCTTGGGGATATGTATGATGAGTTCCTCCCCATCATGAGTGTGTGGGAGGATTCGTAGCAGATGTCACGGCTGGCACTGGAACTTATGGGGCTGGTCCACAGATAGGATAAAGAAGTGGTGAGAGATATCCAATTTAAGAAGTGGTTCAAGCAGTTCCTGAACATCATGAAGGATCGAGAGTTTCCCCCATGACCTCGAACTTTCCCAAAGGGGGTTCAACGGGGCAAAGAGCACTCATATTGGCGGATCGTATAAGACAACCAATGGATGACCTAGGGTTTCAGTGTCAGCACTGAACATCAGTCGATAGTCAGGCTGGCGGCATTAATCACGGCCCTTATCTGCGGTTGGATCCTACCAGTGAGGGATACCAACATGGGGGGTGCGACCTAGCTCGTTTATCATGACATCCATGCCGGCCACAGGAAGGCGGGTCAATCTAGAGATTTTGATGCTTGCTAGATTGTACAGGATGCTATGGCATGTTAGCTAGGGCAAGAAGTCGCCGAGGATATGCAGGCCCTTCCATCTTCTGTATGGGTGGATCATGGTGCACATCAGGGAGGTTTATGAATATCCAAACCCCATCTCTCCTTCGGGGTCAAACTTCCGTCCGTCCATTCTAAATGCTTCTAGAAACTTTCCAGCCAAGTTAATTGTACTGTTGGTAGTAAACCGAGTGTGGACGGCGAACGAGTTTAACTTCAACCCATTTCCATTGCTGACTGGGGTACCCACTGACGACGGTCAGGGGATGGAAGAGCATCGGGCCTATCTCCTAGCCTTTTGAGGTGGAGTCTTGGTGGCGAGGGTGGACCGCAAGCTGCTCTGGGAGCCATACACCCCGCATCGATTCGTAAGGAAATTCCGGTTCCTGCATCGGCTGACCCCACAGGTCTACTAGGAGGTGCGCTATGAGGAGAACCCATGTGTGATGAGGAAATTGTGGGTCATGTTTACACGGGAAGATGGGAAAATGCGAAATGCATTGCCTCTTCCCACTGCCACCTTAATACTGGAGAAAGACTATGCCATAAGTTTAGATGTGGCTTATCTGGGGGAAATGATGAATCAGCCAACCGTTCGAGTTGGTGATGGTGGGACTCCCCTATCCCAAGGTCGGGTTGGGAGGGCGGAAAGGGCCTCTCTCAGTGGCGGGGTTGTTGTGGCAGCGAGACCTACACCAATTGAAGATGAGACAACAGCAGGGGGTCCAACTGTGGCAGTGGACCCAATGGTCCTGGAAGAGCAGAGCCATTTGGAGGGGCGGCCACCGAGGGGATTCCACAGGATATCTACTCAGGCTCCGGGAAAACGACTACGCCATATTGACATGCTAGAGGATGTCAACTTCCCCGCTACCTGGGATATTTGGGACGTCAACCAGCAGTTCCTCGGCTTGCCTGAGATGTGGAAACACCTGAACCATCTCGGGATGGATTTACCAGGTATAGGCCCTGCCCGGTATGGATTCGCGGTGTCTTGGGAGGAGATGGAGAAATATCTAGATGATCTGGAAGACTATATACATTCTAGGGGTGCCCCACATCCAATGACAGACCAGCTGAGGGTACTGCTGGATCGGAAGGTTACCCCACAACTGTCGGTCGCCGAGTTGAGGGAGCACTTCCCCCTATCGGAAGATTCAGACGAATCCTCCTGGGGCGATGAGGCTAGTGGAGAGGGCCTGTTGGAGGAAGGTGAATTTGGGGATCAAGACTCAGATCTCGACAGATTCACGGAGGCTCTTTAGGTAACATTCTAGGTTTCTTCCCCCGGCGTCTGATTTCAGATCATTATGGACGTCTTACCAACATCTGAACCATGTAGGAGGACGTGGTACATAAATCCCATTCTCGCCCCTCGGTGGGTCATGATGTAGGACCCTCAGAACCCGTACCTGTGGTCATGTCTATTTCTGTGTCTGGTGGGGCTAGGGCACCTGAGGTGGCTTCTCTAGAGTCTCCGGACCTTCTGACAATATATGGAGGGCCACACTTTGGGGTCCCATCAACATCAACTCAAGATCAGTACCCGGATTTCAATATCTGTAATTCCTCTCCACTGAATAAATTACTGTCACACGCTGGTCGTGCCAACTGACGCCCATGACCTTCTCTGTTACATATAGTTCTTTGACTAGCATGGGCCGCTGCGGCGAGGCTGGTTGGTATTTTTTGTGGCACCCCTCCTAGAGGCATGCCAGTAATCATGGAGATAGTTACCCCGCCCACCCGAGCTGCAGCTTCCCCCATCATTGGCGGGACAACCAGAGGGGTAGTGCCCGAGGTCATTGAGTTGGGATCCGACGATGAGGATCTGTCGGTCAACCCAAGTCCCACCGCGTCTGATCCAACGCCAGACGTCGTGCATGATCCCACGTTAGATGCAGATCCTGCTGAAGAATTATTGAGGGCATACCCTGCATACGAGCCTACCAACCGCATGGATTGGGATGAAATGGCCTCTGATGAAGAGGACAACGATATAGTATACCACCGATCTTGGAAGCTAATCATGAGCTTTATCGAAAATACCCCCCTGACACTATGGCTAGGTGAGATGGACAGACTTCTCTTGCGGCTGCATGATCTGTGTGCTAGGGGAGTGGATGCCTAGCACCCTCATCTGCTCATCCGAGATCTCATGGCGGAGAAGATCTAGGAGTATGATCACGGCCTCAGTGTGGGATGGCAGCGGAGGAAGGCGATGAACATCAAGAAGCTCTGAGAGGCTGAAGATGAGGTCCAATAGCTACGGATCCAGGAAGATGATCACTCGGCCACTCTTAATTCACAATCAGAGCTGATCTTGCAATTGAAGGCCCAGATTACATAGGAGGAAGAGCATCTGAGGCAAGATTCTGAAGAAATGGTCTTTATTTAGGCTGACATAGAGAGGGCCCAAAATGAGGCTGATGAATTGCACCCCATCACTGCTGAGGAGGAGTAGGTGCTAAGCTGGTATCAGCAACTCCTAGAGGCAACAATTCGATGGGTGGAGGAGTTGTAACTCTCTTTTGATGGGGTCAACCCATCCATGGTAGAAATAAACCCCTGAGTGCTATAAGGATCAAAAACTCTCAGACGTACCTTCATGTTTTTATTTTTTAATACATGAGTTTCTTTGTTGAGGTTGGCTCCACATGCGTCTGTTGTATTCATGAAATGTCTAGTGGTCAGTCCCTAAGCTCATGCGGTCCGAACCAATGTGAGAAACAAGGGGTGATCACCATGCTATTCCATCTGAACATAACGTGACGACCAAGCTCTGGGTATCCGGGGTTTAGTTAACCAATCTGGATCTTCCAGGAAGACACGGGAGAGGCCCGATCATAGTATTCGGACCTCATAACAATCGACGAACCATTCTTCTGATGTGATCTAGTGCATGAGCAGGGTAAGGCCAGGGGCGTTGAGATTAGTCCGAATATAGGGAAGTGGGAGGTGTGAATCACGATACCCAAAATTCGGAACACTATGGGGGTGGCATGAAAATGGAAAATGGATGTTGACCATAGAGGAAACACAGCATCTGTATTGCATTAGAATGATGTGGGGACATAAAATGGAGGTCGAACGCTAACCATGCTTGCAACACGGGGCCTAACTCAAATATCTTCAATCGGTATTTCGGGACGTTGGCCTAGGATAGCAGGCAGACCATAGGTCGAGCATCCATACTGTTAGGGGGTCCTTCCAAACATGACCAGTCTTCAAGAAAGTTGGCCCAGGATAGCAGGCAGACCATAGGTCGAGCATTCATACCGTTAGGGGGTTCCTCCAGACATGAAAGAGGATGAGAGTTTGAATAAGGGGGGCATGAAAAACGTGTAATGTGGAGTGAGGGTTTGTTCGAACAGAATCCAACACTCTTGAAATTTTTTCACCGTGGCGGGAGCACACTCGATGGATGCATTGGTTTGATCGTGGATCATTCCTTCTTTCAAACAAAGCCTCTCTGGAAAGGGACTCATCGCTTCCCAATGACATCTTGGGACATCCCGAACTGGTTCAGGGAAGAGTTACAATTTTACAGTTCCCTACGAGGGCTCCGGCCAGGGGGCCGGAAAGGGGGAAGCATAGGATTTATGAATCCTAAGGGATGGACCCTAGGCAAAATGCTAGGGTTTACCTACGTATCCTGTGAGGATAAGAATCAATACATACATAGTTCTGGAAGCAAAATTTAACTTCATGTAGGACGAGGAGAATCCAAGTTGTTCCGGTACATATCCCACCAAAACTACTAAGCACACAATATTTATGCTCGATGTTGGAAACAAGAAGTAATGGGGGACTTTCCCGACACAGTAAGTGGCAGATTAGGGTGAAGGGACGCTCGGTGAATACCGTCCCAATGATGCTAACATGTATATGTAGCGCACCTATATGCGAGAAGTTATAAAGTATAGGATTTCGGAATTCCACTTGAACATGAGGAAGTGGGAATGTGTGAATCATGACGCTCTAAATTTAGATCACAATGATGGCGGTGTGACGATAGAGGATAACTATTGACCGTGGTGGAAATGCAGCATCCATATCATGTTAGCATAGAATGGGGATAGACAAATGAGGGTCGGCCGTTGACCATTTTTGAAACACGGGACCTGTTGCAAATGTTGTCCGAAGTCCTTATGGGTGTTGGCCCGAAACGATAGAAGAACCCTTAGGCCCAACATCAATAGAGAGCCCTTAAGCCTAGAATCCATGTCTTTTGAGGGTCCTTTTGGATGTGGAAGAGGATAAGTATCCAAATGGAGAGCTCACGAAGCTTGGTCATGGAACGAGAGGAATGTCTCCACGAAAATCCCACACTTCGGGCTCTTTATCAAAACGCATCCGAATACGTTAATGAGATGTATTAGATAGAGGGATTTGAGTCCCTTCCCAATGGGAGATCTTACTTTAGGGTCGTAGATTTCAGACCATGGGTGGGAGGAAACACTGGAGGCACATGGTGGGGTAACTCAAATACCCGACGTGAATGGGAACTGGGGGTTCTGACCACCACGTGCTTCTCATAATGTTTAAGGTCGAGGAAATAAAAAAAGAGAGCTTGGAAGGGCTTGAAGCAAAGTGCAAAGGCATTCCTACGTACCCCATGAGGATGGGGATAAAGTTTCACATGGTTATTGGGAGGGTCTTAATTTAAGGTCTTAGAACTCTGAACATGAATGGGTAAGGAGAGAAGGGAACACATGGTGAGGTGGTTACAAAACCTGACATGAATGAGGACATAAGCCCTACTTACCATGTGTTCTCTAGGGAAGTGATTGGGTCGAGGGAACGAACATGAAAGTTAGGCTGGACCATGGGGAAGTGCTCAGAAGCTCCTTTGTATCTCATGAGGATGAGAATCAAGCCATACGTAGTTCTAGAAAGGTTAGAGGGGCGCACGGGTCTAGCCCTCGCACCAAGAGAAGAGGTATTTGAAAAAAAAAATTCCATTAAGGTGAGTGGTTTTTTTTTGTGAAGCGATGGGCCTAGGGTAGCAGGCCCTGGCGTTGCCACAAGAATCAAGCCATAGAAGGTGTTGACAAATGGTATGGTGTGTGACTGATACCAAATGTGACGTCCTCTACAATGAGGTCATCACAATGCAGTGCTGTTTTTCTTTGTGCATCCAGGATGACAATATCACAGTTTTGGGTCATGTGATAGGACCAAGAATGCATTTTAACATCATGTAGCATAGACATAGCAGAGACAATGCTAGGAAGGGAATGTGTATGACGCCATGAAACATAACCGACGTGGATGGGGACATGATCCCACATCACACCATAGGCAATTCCGAGATAGGAACCTCAGTCCAAGGGGCCTAAATAGGGGTGAGACTGAAAGGGGCATGAGGAACAAGATCCTAGATGAGCTGGACTCGGAGACAAGATGTTCAGGTGACCCATCGCATCCCATGGGTATGAGGATCAAGCCACACATATCCCTTAATTAATATCTATGTTTATGTTCTTAGAGCTCTGACTGTGGGAGCCCCGAAAGACGCCGTATTGCAGCTTTGTCCCCCTAACGTGCAGAGGTGTGCTGAGGGATAGTGCCAAGAGTGTCGAGATTCCACCTGGATACGATGGGGTGGAACATAATGTGAATCATGCAACCAACATTCAAGGCCTGAAGGGGATGGCCTGATGATGGAGGATTACTACTGACCATGATCGCAACACATCATCCTTTCACATTAGCCTGAAGTGGGGACAAACAAATGAGCATCGACCGCTGACCATGTTTGCAAAGTAGGATTTGTATCAATTTGTTGTCCAAAACCCTCAGGGGAATTGTCCTGTAATGGTAGGAGAGACCATAGGCGTGGTATCCAGGATGTTCTCGGGGGTTCCTTTGGGTGTGAAAGATAATGGAAGCCCTATTGAAGGGGGACCACGAGGCTTGACAAGTGGAAGGAACTTCACAAATTTGAATATGACACTCTTGGTCCTAGACCAGAGTACTCTTAACACATGGGTGAACCACTACAAGGGGTCGATGGACTCAACTTGAGGGTAGCCACGAAATGGAGGATTCCCGGGAGAAGGGGGGCATGGTGCCAAAAACCCTGTACCACACCTATATATCCCCCTCGTGGAGAGGAACAGCCCAAGGGGCCTAGGTGACTGGGAGATCAGGAGATCACTAAGTGGTGGGGCTGGACCTGAATTCTAGACATTCAGGTGGTCCTACGTATCTCATGATAATGAGAATCAAGCCATATGTAGTTCTGGAAAGGTACCTTTTAATGTCGTGCGGGACAGGAAATAGGAGGGCTAATTTTTTAGAATGGGGTGCACGTGGTGTGGCTATCGCAAACCTGACGTGAATGAGGATATAATCATGTACCATATCACGTGGTCCCGTAGTCAAAGTCCTGAAGGTGGGACAGAGAAGACAAATTAGAAGAACTCAAACTGGACCCATAGACAGAAGGTCTGGGCGTTCCTACATATCCCATGAGGATGGGAATCAAGCCGAACGTAGTTATGAGATGATCTTAGTTTAGGGTATTAGAGGGAGGACCATGAATGTGTGGCAGCTTTCCATGTAAGTGCAGACCTCGACCCGATCCCTAAGCCCACGTGAGCCAAGCTCGGTGTGGGAAACAAGGGAGGAATGTCTTTATTGCAATACTTGGAATTTCCATCAAAGGGAAATCAGTACAGAGCCTCGTAGGACGCCCTTACCATGGATTTTTCCCCTGACATGCAGATGTGCACTAAGGAATAGCATCTAAAGTGTTGAAGTTCTACTTGGACATGAGAAGTGGAGAAGGATTTGAATTATGTAACTGAAATTTTGGGCTTAATGGGGTTGGAGTGGAGATGGAGGATAACTGTTAACCATGGTGGAAAAATAGTATCTACATCGCGTTAGCCTGAAGTGAGAACAACAAATGAGCATCGACCGCTGACCATGTTTGCAATGCAGAATTTGTATCTATTTTTTGTCTGAAACCCTCGGGGGTGTTGGCCCATAACGGTAGGAGATCCCTTAGGCGTGGTATCCAGGCTGTTCTTGGGGGTCCCTCTGGGTGTGAATAGTGATGAAAGCCCTGATGAAGGGGGACACAAATCCTGAAAATAGAGTGAGAACATGTTCGAGTAGAACCCATCATTCCAGTTACTGAAATAGAGTACCCTTAGGAACATTGGTGAACCGTCGAAAAGGTTCGACGAAGTGGCTCAAAATGGAGAGGTAGGCCAAGGGGCAAAGGTGGGATGGAAATTTCCCAGAGGTGGGGATGGACCCGAAGCCTAGACATTCGAGGGGTCCTATGTATCCCATAAGGATGGGAATCAAGCCACACGTAGTTCTCAAGATGCAGTTTAACGTCATGAAGGACGAGAAGGGGAGTAGAATACCCTCAAACGATGGAGGTGTTTTGTACGGCGGAAAAATAGAAGTGAATGAGGACATAATCCCACACCACACCATACACTCCTGTAAGAGAGGACCTGAGCGGAGGGCCCGAAATAGCCAAGGGTCTTGATAGTTGGGATTTGGTTAGGAAGGCCTGGCCTACTTGCAGTTTAACGTCTTGCAGTGAGGACGAGGGTGGGGGAATAAGACTCCCTGGATTGGGGAGGTGCATGGCACGACGTGTGGCCCGACATGAGTGAGGACATAATCCCAATCAAACTGTACACTACGATTAAGAACATGGGCTAAGGGGCCCGAGAAGTCCAAGGGGCCTGAGGCACTGCCTCGGTCAGGAAGGCCTGACCAGCTTGTCGTTTAACGTCTTGCAGTAAGGACGGGGGTCGGGGGCTTGGAAAGGCCAAGGGGCCTGAGGCTGGGCCTCGGTCAGGAAGGCCTGACTAGCTTGCAGTTTATCGTTATGCAGTGAGGACGAGGGATGGGTAAGGTGTGTTTTCCGGGGGTGTGTATGTTTTGGAGAGTAACCCAACGTGAATGAGGACATAATCCCACACCACACCACACAACCCCATCATAGAGAACTTGGGCCAGGGCCTGAAAGTTGGACCTACCCGGAAAGTGTTCGTCGCTTCAGGACGTGGAAGAACGAATCACTACACTCAATGTTTGGGACATCATGTGGTGGACCCGAAGATCCAGGATGGTTGTTGGCCATGTTCGAAACACAGCGTCCCTATGGTGACCTGAGATGAGAGTAACAAATGAGCATCGGTTGTTGACCACATTTGAAACGCGGGACTTGTATCGGGTTGTTGCTCAGAACCCCCAAGGGCGCTGGCCTAAAATGGTAAGAGTTCCCTTAGGCCTGGTATCCATACCGTTCAGGGGCCTTTTTAAACGAGGAAGGTGATAGAATCCCAGTCAAGGAGTGCGTGAAACATAGTTGTACCTGTCTACGAAAGAGGCGAATATGTACAGGGAGGGGGACGTACAGCTGGACCGAGTCTAGATCGATGTGAATTGGGGAAAAAGTATGCACCCTTCCATATGTCTTGACCCAAGGGGAAGATTCTAGCTTTTGGGCTGGGCCAACAGACAAAATTTCCGGACATTCTTGCATATCCCATAAGGATGGGAATCAAGACATACGTAGTTCTTGAAGGCCATGCAATTTAACATCGTACGGTGAAGATGGGGGAGGATAGAAAAACGGGAGTGGAACATGGTTCGACCATTTTAATCCTCATATGAGTGGGGATAAGGTAGCCTACTCCACATCATGCGAGGACCCTCCGAGGAAGCTATACCCAAGGGGGATAGTCAAAGAGAAGAGTTTGGGGTTTGGATCAAAACGAAGCATCTAAGCATTCCTACGTGTCTCATGAGGATGATAATCAAGCCATAAATATTTCTAGAATCACAGTTTAACATCATGTAGAATGATGAAATGCATCTCATCTGGGGAAGTGTATGGTACGACGAGTAACCCGACGTGAATGAGGATATAATCCCATATCCCACCATACAATCCCACGGGAGAGCCCGGATCAGGGAAGGCCATGGGGCCTGAGGCTGGGCCTCGGTTAGGAAGGTCTGACCAACATACAGTTTAACATCTTGTAGTGAGGACGAGGGAGATCATAGTTTAGGTTCATAGAGCTCCGCCCATTTTGCAGTTTATTGTCATGAAGGACGATAATGAGCAGTTTAACATCATGAGGGACGATAATGAGTATTTTAACGTCATGATGGATGATAATGAGAAATTTAACATCATGACGTATGATAATGAGTAGTTTAACATCATGACGGATGATGATGTAGTTTAAAGTCGTGCAGGATGATGTTGCAGTTTAAATTCATGTAGGACTGGACAGTTTAAGGTCCTATTGGACCATCATGCAATTTAGGGTCATACGGGACCATCTAGTTTAAGTTCATGTAGGACTATACAGTTTATGGTCATGTGGGAATGGGGTGCAGTTTAGGGTCACGTGGGACCCTACAGTTCAAGGTCATGCGGGGCCGGGGTATAGTTTAGGGTAATGAGGTACCGTCTAGTTTAAGGTCATGTAGGACCATACAGTTTAAGGTCGTGCGGTACTAGGGTGTAGTTTAGGGTCATGTGGGACCCAGAGGCTCAGGAAAAGTATTTCTTAAAGAACATGGCATTGGTGGGAGGAGTTATGCACTCACCATCCATGGTTACCAAGGATTATGCTCCATTAGGGTATACCTTATGAATAATGTAAGGTCCTTCCCATTTGGGCTCTAGCTTGGGTGGTTTCCTGCCAAGGATCATTGGCGCTTGGAGGGCCAATACCAGGTCGCCTTGTAGAAAAGGGTGAAGGTGAACCTTCTTGTTGAAGGATCTGGATATCTTGCTCTGATGCCTTTCTAGATTGTGCAGCGCACAGAGCCTGTTCTCATCCAGTGCTTCCAATTTAGCTAGACAGATTTTAGCCACCTTATATGGCGCCTGATGTTTATAGACTGCAGTGCGTAACGATGGCATCTAGATCTCGATAGGCAGGACGACCTCAGCCCCATACACAAGGGAATATAGATTCACCTATGTTTAATTGTGAGTCATCATCCGATATGCCCAGAGGGAATTGGGGATCTTGTCAGACCAAATTTTCTTGTTATGACCAACCATTTTCTGCAAAATGTTAGAAAGGTTTGTTTTGAATGCCTCGATCTTTCCAATTTTCTTCATGTGATAGCAAGAGGTTTGGTTCGAATGGATATTCTACTTGGCGTATAATTTCTTTAGCTCGACTGCTCGAAAGTTGGTATCGTTATCGGTGAGGACAGCATGAGGGACTCCAAATATATGGATGATATTGGAGCTCACGAAGTCAACGATGGAGTGGGACTTGACCTATTTTAGTGGGACTTCCTCTTCCCACTTGGAGAATGAATCTATAGCGGTCAGGATGAACCTACACTTGTGAGCTGTTTCCAGTGGATATGGTCCCATGACATCGAGTCCCCACACCACAAATGGCAAAGAGTACTTCGTGGAGTGGAGAAACTGTGGCGTCCGATGCAGGAAGTTAACATGAACTTTGCATGCATGGAATCTCTTGGAAAACTCAATACAATCATGGATCATAGAGGGCCAGAAGTACCCCAGTCTCTGATTCTGATGGGGCAGATTTGGCCCAGCCTGGTGAGAACTCTAGGAACCGGAATGAACCTCTTGCATGACCTGAGAAATCTAAACTCCTTGAATTCAACAGTGGAGAACACCATTGAAACCCCTCTTATAGAGGATTCGCTCAAGACTGGGACCACTCTAGAGGGTAAACTACAGTGCGCGACATCGGATTCGCTCGCACCCAGCCTGATCATATGAGGGGCAACCATTTTGGAGATACTCGACAAAGGGTATTCTCCAGTCGGGAGTGGCCTCAACCACTGCTTCTGAGGAACCTGGGGCTCCTGACGTGGAGGATCCGGTTGTAAGATGACTCACATGCGGGCCGTCCTCATCCTCTGGGGTGACGGGGGCAATGACTCTCCGGTGTGCCACATGTATAATCAGATCATCCTGATTGGGTTCTACAAGTGACCCAGCTAAGCCATTCAAAGCGTCCGCTTGACCATTTTGTGACCGAGGGACGTGGGTAACCTCTGGTCGAGAAGGGAACTGGGCCATTAAATGGAGGGTGCACTCCAACAATGGCACAAGCTCTGGCTTCTTGACCACATAGTCGCCATTGACATTCTTGATGACAAGTTCAGAGTCCCCTTTCATGTCAAAATGGGTCACATCGATCTCAAGGGCTAGCTCGAGGCCAGTGATGAGAGCCTGATACTCTGCCTCGTTGTTGGTGTAGCCTTCTAACAATAGGAACGAGTATGGAAGAACGGCTTGCTCCAGGGTAATTAAGACGATACCCAAGACAACTCTATTCAGCCTAGAATCATTAAGCCTTCTACCAGTGGGGCTCCAAGAGGCACCGTCGAAGTGCATTTTCCAACTTGAGACAACATGATCAACTGAGAGAATTGCATCATCTGGAAAATCCAGGGCTAGGGATTGATCTGTGGATGTTTTATGGGTAGATAAGAAGTCTGCTAATTCTTTCCCCTTGATAGCCTTCTAAGGGATGAACCAGATTTCGAACAGCTGAAGAATTACCACCCACCGCACTAACCGTCTAGTCAACATTGGGCGGTTCAGAATGTACTTCAGTGGGTCTACCCGAGAGACCAAATATACCTCATGGTGCTGCAGTTAGTGTCGCAATTTCTATATGGAAAAAACGAGCACAAGGTAGCTCTTTTCAATAGGGGAGTATCTGGTCTCTGTATCGAGTAGCATGCGGCTAAGGTAGTAGAGGTTGTTCTCTGTCCACTCGTTGTTCTTCTGGGCGAGCAGGGTGCTGAGAGACCATTCCAAAGGGGCCACATAAAGGACCAGTGGCTTTTCAGCAATGAGAGGAATCAGGACCGGAGGCTGGAGCAGATACTACTTGATTTCCAAAAAAGCGGTCTGACACTATTCATCCCATTCGTAGGCAGAGCCTTTCTTCATGAGCCAGGAAAAGGGTTTACACTTGCTAGCCACATTCGTAATGAATCGACGTATGTTGGCTAAGTGCCCTTGGATACCTCGAAGCTCCCGAATATTTCTCAGGGGAGGAATTTGGTTGATGTATTTGATCTTTTATAGGTTGATCTCGATGCCTTGGTATCTGACAAAAAATCCTAGAAACTTCCTGGAGGTGACCCAAAAGGCACATTTATGTGGGTTCATCTTCAAGTGGTGGGAGCGGAGGAAACGAAACACTTTCTCAAGGTCATTGAGATTGTCCTGGTGCTGGCATGATTTGACCACGAGGTTTTCCACATAGCACTCCACCAACGTCCTGATAATTGGCTTTAATATGCGGTGTATGGCCTGCTAATAGGTGGCACCTACATTTTTTAGGCCGAAGGGAATAACCTGGTAACATAAAGTACCTTGGGGCCTGAAAACGGTGGACTCCTTGTCTTCGAGGGCCATCCAGATCTAGTTGTACCCAGAATATCCATACATGAAGGAGAGGGCTTGGAACCCAACCATAGCATCAATCAACAAGTACATCACTGGAAGGGGAAAATCATCCTTCAGTCAATGGGGGTTGAGGTCGCGGAAGATGATACTGACTCTGATCTACTCGTTCTTCTTCCTGACTAGCATAATGTTGGTCATCCACTTGGGGTATTGGACCTCCTTGACAATGTTGGATTTGACAAGCTTGTCAGCTTCGGCCTCAACCATGGAATCGTGAGAAGGGTGCATCTTTTTGGGAGGCTGCTTGAACCTGTGATGGTTTGTCGGGAGGCCAAGGCAGTGGACGGATACCTGGGGATCTAGTCCTGGCATCTCGCCGTAACTCTAGGCAAACACATATCGATGCTGATTAAGGAAGTTCACGTACTACTACTGCCCCATGAGGGACACGGTGGCAATGATCAATGTGCGTCTCAGATCTACCTCGCTACCAAGGTTCACCTGTACCATTTCATCAACTATGGTAGAGAACATTCTTCGAAGATGGGGGGAGCATCCTATAGGTCCTCTTCTCTGCTTGTGGAGAGATCTTGCATGGGGGGAGTTGTCTCCGACCCACCAGACTCTGATGGGAGGCTGGTTCCGGCATGAGCGGCAGTGGTCATCATATCAGGAGAATCATGCATCAATGAGACCATAGCGATGAAGGCAGTCGATACAATCCCATCTAGTCTTCGGCCCATGGGGCCACACTTGATAATATCAAAGCAATAGTGGCACGTCATCTTGAGATGGTTAATTCCATCCTGGTGGGATAGACGTGTATGACGTACCTCCGTTTCTATGAGCCTGACATCCCAATACCGTAAAGGGGTAAGAGGTTCTGGGATCACCTGAACCTTGTTGGTGTATGAGTAAGAGGTGATTTTCCTCCATCGCTTGGACCCGGGAATATGCCTTCCTCTTGTACTCGAAACAACAAATCATTTCCCCATGTCGGGGGTCGTGGCCTCCAACCTATGGATCGGGAAGATGTAGGCGTCATCCAGACCTGCCCAGGGGTCACTTGTGACAGTGGCAGGTTCAACCTCACTTTCCAGAATCTACTTATCCTTGCTCTTGTAATAGTCGGCATCCAGATAGAGGACTTCAAAAGAGGCAAAATGAGACGCATCTCCTTGGAGCACACCTACTCGACCATTGAAGGAGTATTTGAGGCATTGGTGATATAACGAAGGGACCGCTATATGCAGGTGGAGCCATGGCCTACCGATCAATACGTTGTATGTAGTGTCCTAGGAGATGACCATGAATTTATTACTGGAAACTAGGCCACCGAACTGGGTCTTCAAATGGATCTTACCGACTGGGGTCTGCTCGGTCCTGTCGTATCCCTGGATTCTGAGGTCGGAGGAAGTTAGATCATCCTCAGACAAACCCAGTTTCCGCAGTGTCTGAGTTGGGATTAGGTTAATCCCAGAACTTGTGTCAACAAGAAAGCGAAGGACTTCCACGACATTGAACTAGCTAGTGATGTATAGTGGACGAATGTGCCCCTGTATAGGAGGGTCTTCATCTTCACCATATAATGAGATAATTTCCTAGCATTTTGTGTTCTCAATTGTCTCGGTGTGTAAGGCTTCTGTAGCTTCTACCTCCGTCTCAAACTGGAGGGGGCTCTTTAGGGCCTCGGTAAGAGCCTCACACATTTTAGACAATAGGCGAAGAGCCTCAAGGATAGAAATCCTCGTCGTAATGCTGACAAGGTGCTTCAGAACATCATAATTCCGAGCTAGAGACGAGATTCTGTTTACAAGAGGCCGCTCTGCAATTGGAGGCACAGCGGGCCCTACCGGCTGGGCCGGCGGCTGGATATTGCTAGGTACGCCCCATTGCTCACAGTTCAAGGCCTGAAGAGCAGCTACCAGGTGAGGATTGGACAACTGAGATTGTCCTGTAGTATGGAATGACTGGCCGCGGTGTGGCCGAAGAAGCTCTGTCTAATCTAGTAGCACAAACGGTGGTGGAGGTAGATCTGAGGGAACCTGATGAAGAGGTTACGCATGCTGAGCTCTGTGCTGGGCCTATTTTTTAGTTTTAGTAGCATGCATGGCCTTTCTGGAGGTGCCAACTGATGCACCCCGATGACCCATTTAGTCACAGCTCCACTGACTTTGACGTCGATCGGTGACGTTGGGGAGGTTCGCCTCGCGTTCCCCCTCGTCGGAAGTCATATAGGGATTTACCAACTCCATGGTGTTAACCAAAGCATACCCATGACTGCTTCCTGATGAATCATCCACCACTGGGTGGATTCTGTGAGGGATCCCCATATCAGGGGTCATGATTAACCGTGAGTGTGGGATGATGACAGCAGTGGTGGAGCACGTTGCTTCTTCTTGCGCTGCCGCTGCTTGCCCTTCTGGGAAGAGGCTGGATGAGATGATGATGCAGAGGTACTGGTCGCTTATTCTGAAGGATCTGACTGATTCAGACGTACCCGAATAATATAATGGCCGCGGGTGACTATTTTATGAGCCATCCAGTCGTCGTACTTCTAGGATCCGCGACTGGGAACCTGCTACCCCTCGCCTTCGTCATCTCTACTGCTTTCTGACTTCACAAAGACACCTGCCACTTGTGTCGGGGTCGAGCCCAACCTGAATATGTTGTTATTGACCTCCTCTAGGAGCCAGTCTTTAAATAGATATCAATGATTGAGGGTGTGCCCCAAAATCTGATGATAGGGGCGTTATTTTCGGTGATCGGTGAGATTCAGATTTGTCGGCCTTCTACACTCGGGTAAGCACAAAATCCCATGCTCCAGGGTACTATGGAAGAAACCGGGGATCTGAGCCTCATTGAACGAGTAAGTATGGTGCCGTATTTCTAGATATGGGGCTCTAGGGGCCCATCCTTGACCAGGGGCCAGAGGGGCCTATCGATGAGGCGGAGTTGGATTGTCCTTCCTAGGCGATGGTGGCGCGTTGCACGGGGGAACCTGCCGATTCGGAGGCGGTCGTTGTTGGGTAGGAGGTTGTGCCTGAGGCGGAGGGCCTCTGTGAGGTTGTGGGGCCGGTGCTACCAGCAGCAATTCTAGCTGCCTGGGGGCCTCTATTTGGGCCACTATGGCGGGCTCGGCTTTGGAAGCCCTCCTTGCTGGGATCACAGGGGGCAGCGGGCATGCCTGAATAGCCTATTTCAGAGCTTTCTCAAGGTGTTGAGCCTTATCTGAGAAATCTTGAAACCCTCCAGGGTAGTTCTGAGTGATCAGGGAAGGAACCAGTTCTGCTTTGACATTCCCTACGCACATCATTAGTAATTTCTCTTGAGTTAGTGGAATATTGAGGGAGTATGTGATCTCCTTCCACCAGGCGATGAAGTCTGTGACTCTCTCATCAGGCCTCTGTTTTCACTTGAAGAGGTCTATGATACTGGTCTTTCGTGTGGTGGATCTGAACGGATATAGGAATTGTCGTCGAAGATCCTCCCAGCCGATCACCGATCCGAAAGAGAGTTGGATGTACCAGATGAACACACGGCCCTCCAATGTTTACACAAATCATCAAATCTTGGCGGCTTCCTGCTGTGCTGGAGTCCCCAACATGGGGCCACACCTAGAGGAAAATGGGCCAGGTCTTGAAGGGGATCCCCTGTCCCGTTAAAGGTAGAGAAAGTGGTATTTCCAAAACCCGGGGGTGCAGGCACATCATCCACCCACGTGGGATATGGCATGCCATTTGGTGGGACTGACACCTTCCGCATTTCCAATGCTTCGAGGTGAGCGATGAGTGCCGCTATAGGATCATCTGGGTGGGGGTCCCTGTCTTGGCGGGGATCCCTAACCATGAGTGTGTTGTTGGGTTCTTAGACACGATAGACTGCTTCAACGACTCATGGAGCAACTGGCGGAGTAGCTTGCGGGTCAGCTGGGAGAACCCAGGCTAGATTCCCTGGATTGCCTCGCTGTTCGGGAGGGTTTGGTGAGACGTATCGCACCCTCTTTCCATGAGTTTCGGCTTCAACCCTATCCTCGGGAGTAGCACGATCAGGGTTTCATGGAGGCATCTCACTAGGGGGAAATTGTTCCTGCCCCTGCTGCCCCAGCCTAGGACCACTGTAGTGGGGTCTCGACTCTATAGCGTACTAGGATATGAGTTCGTCGACTAGCCTCCTTTGCTCTGCAAGTTGCTGGTGCAATGTGACCTTCTAGGGTTCTTCCTCTGCCTTCTGCACTAAGGCGGATGGGTCAGAGTGCTTGACAGCTCCGACATTCTCTTTACCCTTACCGGCATTCCGACCGAGTACCAGCGACTCTTTGGTCATAGGGAGACCTAGGAGGTTCCTCTGCTAATGAGTAATCCTCCCTAATGGGTCCAACAGTGGTGGTACACCCTCAAGGGGTAAGTCACCATCGAGAAACTCCAGCTCGTCCTCCTTGTCCACTATGTTAGCCATGTGGACCGCAACCCTTCTTGGGGTCATGTCCTCAATGTCGCATCAATAGTCGGGATGATTCCATATAGGACTGAAGAGGAGGGCGGTATACTGTCCCCAGCCACGAACTTGCATGTGGGGTAGCTTCCCTGATGATTTTGCGGAGTACCTTAAAACTCTGAAATCGTTTTTGTTGGAGGGTGTTCCGGTGACCTGGCCACTCAGGGCACTGGGCCACAGGGAGTGCGGCCAAATCAACCAGATGGCATTGCTCGCCGATTTCCTCAAAGTGCACTTGGCTCCTGGGGTATACCACTCGATGATAACGAAGACTGGAGTGTGTCACCCATAGGGTTTGAAAGAAGCACTCGACTTCCTCTGGGGTGAGGGATTCCGGCGCATGAATGTTCGATGATGTCATAGGCCAGAACTTCTCCGGGAAGTGGTCTACCGCAAGAATGTTCCAGAAGCTCCTGGGCTCAGATTCAGGGTCTTTCCTGTATTTCCCCACTCGTCAACCGAAGGTCGCTGAGGAACCGGTAGAGTTACTGAAGTGGACTTCTAAGATAGTAAACTTAGAGGTAGAGAATACGGAGAATGAGCCAACTGGCCGCCAAATTCTAGGCCATCCTCCAAAGTGTGCGATGACTTAACCACAATTTCACGATATGATGGGCTAAAAGTCACATATTTTGGTGCAGGGATCGTAGTAACAGGTGATGGGTCATGCTGTTGCTCCACCGCCATCGGTCCCCAAAATAGCTCATTGTATTCTCTAGTTGAGGTAGAGGGAGCTTCTGGTGAAGACAGTGGTGACTGTAAAGTCTTAACCTATGGTACTCCAAAAATTTCCTCCTCATGGATGTACCTACAAAGAGTGGCGGGAATCCGGTGGACTTCACACTCTAGAAGGATGAGGCTAACATGCCTTGTTCCTGCCCCGGTCCTTGACACGGAGGTCCAAGGGGAGGGTCCCACTACCGTGTAATATTATGATTAAGAATCTGAGAAAATGGAAGGTTTGATCTCTGTTTGGGCATTCCCAGAATTTTTCTTGTGGTGACGACGACCCGCCCTCCTGCCCCAAGGAAGTTCCTCGGGACAAGGCTGATTCCCGACATGTAGTCTTGGGGTCGCGCTAGTTCTAGGGTGGAGAGGAATTCCACTTGAGACAGCTGGGGTGCGAGGAGCACGGGGAAAAATGTAAAAGGGGACACGGGGAGGACCTCTATGAACTACAACTGAGCGGGCGGAACCTCCATCCGAACCGAAAGAAGCATGGGGAGGACCTTTATACTTGTTGCGGGTGGAGCGAGGCTGACCTTCACCCTTTTGGTTGCCAGGGCAAGGAGGACCTTCGCTAGCTACGGAGAGAATTTAGGGAGGATCCCCACATTGGATAGGTACCGCATGGGAAATACCTTCACATTGACGATCAGTGGTAGGAGGTAGAATTCCATACCCGGTGTGGTGGGCATGAGAGAGGATTCTGCACCGAGTGTCACTGCCGCTTGGAAGGCCTTCATTCGGGTCGGGGGTAGCACGAGGCATAACTCCCTAACGAGATTTGGAGTGGGGAAGTCTCAAGATTTGTGGAATAGTGGTAAAGGGAGGACCTCTGTACGGGGTAACATCACTACGAGTTGGTTCGCAGCGATAACCACTCATGCCTACGAATCGGGGAGTCGACCCAACCTGCCCATGGAACGGTTGGGGAATCAATTTTGGTTGGACGTAGGAGAACCCCTACTCAGTGTGGGCGGAGGCTTTATGATATGCATCGGCGGTGGCTCGGGACACAGTAGCTATCGACCTTAATTCCCTTGAGCGGGTGTCCTCATCTCCGGCCCAACGTTGGCGTCGGGTCAGGTGAGCTGGTGTGGGTGGTGCAGGCGCATAACCTACCTGCTTCTCTGTCAAGGCCGGTCGGAAGCATTGATGTGGCCAGGTGGGGGCCCATGATTGGAGCCCTTGAATTGGGACTCTGACCGGGCTGAGCCGGACATGACCCACCTCATCAGCGTAAGGCAGGGAGTCATCAAGGCATTCCAGGGACTGGCTCCTGAAACGATTGAATGTTGGGGGGGGAGTAGGGGCTCCCTGCGCGGCCCTCGAGGGCGATGTTGACGGCCAGGCCTGGACGTCTCCAGGTCCATGCAGGCCATATCATGGGTTGGGATTATTCCCTACTCCTCGTAACATCATACGAGGTCATTAATCACCCTTCGTTGGATGACTTCTGATTGGGAGATGGGGCATGGGTGCCCCACGTTCGTGGGTGCAGACATCACTGTGGCTATAGTGGAGCCACACGGAGTGGCTGTGCTGCTGTTTCCCCAGCCCCTACGTAGGTGGGTGGGTGATGATCATGTCCCTGTAGCAGCAACAAGATTCCTTGGAAGAAGGGAGATTAACTCATCAGCACTGTGAGGAAAATAAATCGACAACCAATGCCCCCAACGCCATCTAGTCTTCTGTGGCCGGTAAGAGGGATCCACGCTGACAACATTGCAGAACAGAATGCCCATTGTTCTACTGCCCCAACATCTGGTGAGCTTCACGCCAGGCTTTCTATTTGATTTGCGGGACCCGGTGCCGGATAGCTGGATCTGATGACACATCAATCTATTAATGTCTCGAGCGTTACTAGTCTTCATATTGAGGAGAAAAACTTCACGTCGGGTTCACCATTTCTGTTTCTAATTCTTTCTCTGGTGTGCGTGCATCTACCTGCTTGGGAGCGACAGGCACAACTCTTTATTGCCCCGCATTCCCGCTTTCCAAAGGTGGGCGGCATTCACTCTTTATTTAGGGACGTCTAATCCTTGATTGAAAATGGGATGATGGGATGTCGGTTCTTCCTTCCATGGATTCCACCTCGGAGCTCATCACATAGTCTGGGTCTCCCTCATTGATTTAATACGTTGTTTTTGAAACTCTTTAGAGTCTCATGTTTCCATGGAGGCTGGATAATTACACTGCTTCTGTCAGGACATTCCATGGGGTCCGGTCAGGGCAGCAACCTTCAGTTGGGGGAGTAGTCACATCGAGGCATCACTAAAGTTTCTGAACCCTGGAGAATTGGTGTGTCTGTCTTTTTTCCCTTATTATAGGGATTCTCAAGGGTGCGGAAGCCCGAGGAATCTCACATAGAGAGTGGGGAATCATATGCCATAGGCATGTATCTAAGGTTTTCCTCAGCTTCATGTGCTTAACGCAGGGTTTGCCACAAGTTTAACATCCAGTGGAGACAGATTGGACTGATTAGAACACCGATGAAGGTGGATCAGATTGATGAACCCCCTTGAGGGAACACCGACATCGGAACCAGCTCATGGGTAGCTTCTCGAATTCTATGGATGGAAATGGGATGGCATGATCTCACCGGGTTGTGGCGGCTCAGGTACGAATCCGGATGAATGATGGAAAGTTACACTATGTGGAGGGGGAATGAAATGGGACAATTGTGGATATGACGGTAGTGATGGGCTTGAGTCTTGAAGAGACTTCCTACGTATCCCTATGGTAGGGAATCAAAGTCTGCGTTGTTTGGATGGTGGGAACTGACGTGAAAGGGGATGGAATAACCAATGGGTGATGGGCTTGAACCTCAGGGAGGCTTCCTACGTACCATGCCTTGACATGGATCAAATTCAACATAGTTTAGTTGGTGAGAACCTACATGAAAGGGGTCGGAATGACAAATGGGTGAAGGTATTAAACCTCATGGAGGCTTCCTACGTACCATGCATTGACATGGAACAAAGTCCCCATAGTTCGGGATGGGATGTCGGTGCCTACGAACCGACATGAAGCAGGACCTTGGTCCAATGGGTGTTGGGATTGAACCTTGTGAGGTTTCCTACATACCATGCCTTGACATGAATCAAATTCCTCATAGTTCAGGTTGAAAAGGGGTTGTTGAACTAACATGAAGGGGTGTCAGAACAACTGGATGGCTAGGTCACAATGGCTTACCGCTGGATTGGGATGCAGTTTAACGTCATGCGAGACGAGGTCGTGTCAGAGAATCGGCGTGAACAAGGACCATAGGTGACTCATGAAGCAAAGTGTCGTGAAGCGGTGTGCTTCGCGAATTACAGTGACCCTGCCTTGGCATGTGGATCACGTGTACGTTAGGGGTGTTTCGTGAAGCATAAAACCTCCACGACAACCTGGGTCCCCTTGGGGATCCCCTTCATTCGTGAAATACCTTAGTCTTTATGAAAGGCATCCCTCTCGGAAGAGGGGATAAAAACGAGACAATGTGGAGTTTCCTCGCAAAGAAAAAATACCTCACGGAGCTCATGGTTCACAGAGAAAACGGTGCTTTGTGATTCAGGATCTGAGAAGCTGAAAGGTTGTATTTTCCATTGGGGGCGCTCAGGGGGAGCTGGGTATTTATAGGCTAGAGGTGCCGCGAAGAAGAGCTTACGCGGCACGAAGGGGGATTCGGTTGCTTCGCGGCGGGTCGCGAACGTCAACCGGGATCGCGGAGGGGTATCGCCTCCTTTGCTTCGTGGTGGGTTTGCAAACGTCAGGGGCACTCGTGGGGCATGCCACCTCTATTTCTGCATGGAGGGTTCGCGAACGTCAGGGGCGTTCATGGGGCTTCCCACCTCTGTTGCTTTGCAGCAGCCGCATTTCTTTGGGGGGCTCCGCATCATGGCTTCGTGGGGTAGGGCGTCGGGCCTCTTTTTCTTCTTTCTTTTCATCCAATATTTTGGCACCAATAATATTCAAATGAGTATTCCATTATTTTAGTCTTTATTACATATGTTCCTCATCGTTTTTCTAGCATTAGAATATTTAGGTTCTTTATGACAAAATCTACCTAAAAAAACTCCTTCAAATAATATTTCTATCCCACCTGTAGTCCTTCGCATGATCAATATAGTGATCATGTGAATCACATATTCATTCCATAAAATCCTTCAATCCATTCCTCATATTTTACTTGCTGGAAGTCTCTTATGATCATGTGGATTTATTCTTCATGAATTAAATTTTTGTGATCCCATGTAACAGTCTCTATCATGTGTTTATTCCATCGTACTCATCTTTTGAATGCTATGAGGGGGAAATTTATATGATGCACCGCAATGGTTATACACCATAGTTCATGGATTGTATATCAAAAATAAGATCTTGAGTTAGTAGAGGGAGTTTCACATTAAGTCCATCCCATAACCCTGTTGCGGGTTGTCTGAGCCATTGCATGATGAACAATAATCACGATAACACTCCATCATTTCCATGATTATTGGACCACAAATTTCTAAAAGAATTTTTCATAACCATGTTGACATGATGAATAGTCCTTAAACATTTCATCCAACATATTTGATAGCCTTTTTGAGATTAATATGCCCATAGAAAGGCTCATGCATGATCAAATAAGACTCATGTAGGATCCTTAATGAGACTTAGATGGATTGTCCTAGGCCTTTTGTGAGATAAATTCATATTATTAGGGGCCTCTTGTGAGGTTACACTATATTTTCAAAAGGATTTTCACATGACTAATGGAAATCACATTAGACGTATAATTCCTTCACATGTAAATAAATGTATCTTCCCTTCGTGAGAGGCTTCCATATTTTGTAGTTTTATTTTCTTCTTTATTTTAAAAAGATATCATAATTTTCCCATTGGTTGTCCATCAGTGCATCACACAATCAGTAAGGGATCTCATGACACCATGTGAGTGTTTTCTTATATACTCACTCTTCATTTTTGTGATGCATCGCATGATCAATGTTAGATCTCGTTATGGTACATGAGCATTGTCACAGACAATCACCTTACATGTATGTGATGTTTCACATGATCAGTGATAGATATCTTGACAACATGTGATCATTTTCATGGAAAATACCTCTTCCAACATGTAGAGTTGATGGTTTATCTCAAGATCGAATGGACATGTATGGGGTCCTCCGCATGATGAAGGTGACACACCAACATGCACTCACATGACAAGGTTGATATGTCACCAGGGGTCTATATAGGGTCTTCTCAATCGCATAATAATGTCACATGAAAATCAACGTTAATCATTATCTTATGAATCTTCTGACTTTTTTATTTTACAAGGGGTTTGGGTGACTATTAGGCATCTATCGATTGATAAGTTGCATGATCGAAGGTTCTTGTTTGGAAACATTCACATGACCATCATCACCTATCTCAAAACCCTCTCAAGAACATGATGGTTTTTAAGAGTGGATTCACATGATCATAAGTAAATCATGCACAGTTCATGATCTTTCTTCATGAACTTTCTTATTCAAGTAATCACATGTACTTTTGGAGGTTACGTGAATCACTTTATTTGGATGCCTAGACATCATGGTACCCCTTTCATTGTTTTTCAGAGAAAATAATACCCATGCTTTAGGTATCTCCTAAATTCTATATTTTTCTATGCTCAATTGGTGGGAATCAAAAAATCCCCCCCTAGAGAACTAAAATTTGTAGGGACAATGTATCAATTATAGGGAATGTTAATGTCAACCTAAATCTATGGGGACTCTATGAATTAGTGTCTTGGGTGAGGTTTCGTCTTACAGGTGAACTTAAGGATTACATGTAATTTATTATAAATAATGGAGAATGGGGTGGCTTATTTCATCAGTGAACTCTAATTGTAGAGTTCTAGTGATTGCTTCTGTCATGTAATTACTTCACATCACCTCACCATAAGATCTATTTCGCAATACCCATCCATAATAACTGATCGTATTAACTTATCACATGACTAATTTTTGGGACAACATAATGAGATTTTATTATGTGTTCATGACAGGTGAATTCTTTTTCTCAACACTTTTTCAAATGAACCAAAAACTAACTCTCCATAATTAATTTAACCTTGACTAAGGTCCCCAGCTGTATGACTATCTTGGAGTATTTTCATGATATGGTGGATCAGTTGTGTAATTTCTTGATTATAGTGTAGTTCATGTGACCATATCAGGGTCATAGGATTTCATGTCCTATAACAGATCATGCAATCTTGGGATTCTATGTGGGTCATGTGGATTTCAAGTTCCTCCATATATCATGTGATTCACAAGGTGCTACATGGATCATGAAATACGTGAGACCCATATTTGGTCATTCTATCACAAATTTTTTCATGGTTCATGTGATTTAAATGATTTTATAAAATTCATGCTCTTATTTTGATAGGATTTCTTTACTTATCTAGCATGATCTTCTTGTTTTCATACATATGGATTCCAGTTCTTAGACAGAATCTACCATGGCCATCCAGAGGGACATGGTCATTAAAAATTAAAATGATGAACCATGGTATCATGTGTTCTCCAACAAAGAGTCTTTGAAGAAGATTATCTTACATACATTTTAGAGATATCCATTTTCACACAAACTTCCTTTGTATGTATTCAGTCTGCTGGATGATGTTGTTATTCCTTCACCCGATTACAATATTCCATCATGTTGGTTGTAGTCTTCCCTCTATTTTATTCAAATCATTTTTTTTCAAATATTTTCAATTGGTTGCATCATGGTCTCAGTGGTTGTCTTATATACCAAAGAACAACACCTAGGGTCCATACAGTTTAAATTTTTCCCATAATCTAATCACTCATATCAATTATAGAATACTTGTCTCATCCTTAAATTCACTATAGATGTGGTTGGATCATGAAATGGGACTTCTGTCCTTGTAGTAACTTCTACAAAAATTGGGCATGGTTGTTTTGGGTTAGGCAGAGATGCTCAATGTTCTTCGAACAGATATATGTTATTTATCATTATGAAGTTCATAGGTTTCTTAGTTTATACTGTATCATCAATCAAAAATTCTAAAAGATTCGATTAGACATTGGTGTCCTAGCCCTAATTAATTCTATCTATCCCTAGAGAAGTAGGAAATATCCTTTTGGATGTCTACCGAATGGGAGGAATATATCCACTTTGGGAGATGTATGATGAGTTCCTTTCTACCATAGATGTCTGGGATGGCCCCACATAAACCTTGATTTTGGAAAGGGGCACGATTATGATTGGGAATGATATGTTCAGGAAGGAGCTGAACCTATGCTCTCTTATTTCCTTAAATGATCAGATCATCATCTTTCTCTGTCATAGTGGGACTCAGCCAACTACTATACACACTCACTTGTGACATTCCCGATAGTTCCGTGATTGTGCATAATCCTATTGGGAAACCCTTGAGGCTAGTAATTATGCCACATGGAGATACTAAGTGATGTTGTGGGTATCCATGAGTCTTCATCTAGTTTGTTTTTTATCCATGTTTTTTAAAGGATGGATTTTCCCCGTCGTAAATGCGTGCCTGGGAATCCGAGTTGGCATGCTAGTCATGGAAGCTTGATTATTATAGGGGAAACCTCTTACTCTAGTTACACTGAGTCTTTCTCACCTATACCAACTTTTGGACTATATCCAATAGGGAACCATACCATATATTATTATCATCCCCTTATAGTTCTTATTCTTCTAAATATGATAGAATTTCGACTATTACAAATACCATAACACTAATGGGATTGCTGTTTCTTCATTCTATCATAGGATGTAAAATATTTCTCGGGTTTAGGTAAAGCTGTTGGGACCTAATGAGGTCATTGTCATGATTATTTGGGATAATATTTTCAACTTCATGCCCTATCTTGGAATGACCTGGATAGATGTTGATAAAGGCAGTGGCTCCTTCAATGAACAATTATATAAAATCTCTCTAGAGGATGGGATTCTTATGGATCATGTAGATGACTTGATAATTTTGTCACCATATACCCCTTATTGGTTCACTCTAAAATTTAGCTACATTCCAAGGGTTTCTTCTCTCCCATTAGCTTGTGTGTATAGAGATAGACATTTCATGTTTGTCCGCCAATTTTGGATTATGTGGACGTGTGAATATAAAAATGTCAAGATTATTATCCTACATACTGATGCACCTATATTTATATCCTATGAATATGCACATTCTTAGATAAAAGCATAAATAGGTGGTGTACTTAATAGATTATTCTTCCTTGTGGACAAACCCTATGGTTTATAGACCCCTTATCTACTGAAAAAATGGGGATGGATCAAGAATCGAGAAAGCCTTTGAGGAAGCTTCCTCGTCCAAGAAATTGACATGCCATTATCATGATAGAACTTTATGAGGAAGTTGGTCCTTTAATACTAGTGATGGATGATACATCATTTGAGAAAAGGTCACATGATATTTCCTCCCTCCGTTCTTCGTCAACTCAGAAAACCATTCCCCATTCTAACTTACCTACCCAAACTGTTGTAGAGGACTAAGAATGAATCAGGACAATTACTACTAAAATAGTAGTCCTTAACAGTGCTGGAATTTATCAGTGCTAGCAAAAAAGTGCTAATAAAGGCCACCTTCATAAGTGCTAAAAGAAGCACTCATAAAGGGATCCTTTTATCAGTGCTTTATTTTTAGAGATGATAAAAGACACCCTTTATTAGTGCTGGTAAAGGTCCCAAATAAAACGAAAAAATTAAACAAATAAAAATAAAAAATGTTAATGATTTTATTAATTAAATAGTTATTGTTAAAAATGAATAAATAGAATATACATATATATTAATTATAAAAAATAATAAATAGTATATAATGAATGTGTAGATATATAAAATGAAGAAAATGACGTAGTTAAAAAAAGTAAAATTAAAAATTAGTAAATTAAAAAATATATTAAACATTTTATTAATTAAATAATTATTGATAAAAATGAATAAATTTAATATAAATATTTATATTATAAATATTAAAAATAGTATATATTAAATAAAGATATATAAACTAAATAAATAGTAATAATGAAAATAAAAAAAAAATAAAAAAAAATTTCTTAAAAAAATAATTATTAATAAAAATATATAAGTATAATATATATATATATATATATATTAATTATAAAAATTAATTAATAATATATATTTAATAAAAAATATATAGAAAATGACTAAAATGTCATCAGTTAAAACATATTAATGTCTTATTCATTTTTAATATCATCTGATTATTCAATTTAACGCATATGAAACGTCATGTGTTACATTGATTTCACATATATATATATATATGTAATTAATGCACTTTTATACACAATGCACACAAAGACACACATATTGATGCAATTAATAAAATTTTATATTGAACATACACGTAATATTAATTTAATTTATTCAAATATTAGTATATTTTTTAATTTCATTATGACATGATACATTTCATATATTATTTTTTTAATCATTCAATTTTATTTATTTATTTTTAATATTATTACAGTTAGGTATTATTTATTCATTTTTAATATTTTTTCTATTTTTTATTTTGATCATTTTATATTATTTATTTATATATATTTATTTATTATGTTTTAGTATATTCCATATTTATTCATCTCAATTTCAATATATATATATATATATATATATCCATATTTAAAAAAATATTTAATTAATAAAATTATCCATTTTATCAATTTTTTAAGGCATACTCATCTTGAATTATTCAATTTCTCTCCTTTTTAAAATGCTTATATTTGAGATTATATATCATAATGTTAAAAATATTTTTGTAAATAAATATTTATAAATAAATATATTTATAAAGGTATATTTACTATATTCATAAATTTATAAATTTATATTTATTATAAATAAATAAATAAATATAATTTATAAAAAAGTTTTTATATAATTATAAACAATTATTTACATATATTTAAATAATATCAAAATAATAATAGATTTATTTAAATAATATGCTCGGTGAGACATGAACTCGAAACCTCACCGAGACCCACAGGGGCAGTTGCCACTAAGCTGTACCCTGGGGGCTATCTGTATATATAATTATACAAATATACAAATATTATTTTTTTAAAATTACTATTCATATAATAATAAATAATTAATTATACATATAAATAATTATAAAATTATAATATAAATATATATATAAATAATGAATATTTTTATATTTATATTATACATATCATTATATAAAAATATATAATGATATAAATATAATTATAATTATAAAATTGTATTAAATATATTTAAATAATGAATATATTTACTATATTTATATATATATAAATTTATTAAATATAAATATACAATGATTTAAATATATATAATGATAAAAAATATTTATAATTATAAATAAATAAACATAAATATATTTATAAATGTATATTTACCTTATTTATAAAATTAGTTATTTATTATTATAAAAAATATAACTTTAAAAAATTATTAATGTAATTATAAATACGTAATTATATATTTAAATAATTCTAAAATTATAATAAACAAATATATAATTATATGTATTTAAATATAAATAATTATAATTATAAATCCTTTATCATCACTAAAGTTTTACCAAGGATAATGGGTCATTTTATCAGTGCTTTTTCTGTGCTCATAAAGATATCATTCAACAGCGCTTATCAATTTCGATAAAAGGGATCTTTATGATCATTTTTTTGAAAGCACTAATAAAATTATACTTTCTCTATTTAAAATAACCCAAACCATGACTCATTCAATCACAATTCTCAAGCTCTCATGGAACTCCCCTGCTACCGGTGCTACTCCTCCACATTCTCTTGGACGAATCAAGGATAGAATCCAATGTACGTTATTCTCTCCATTTCCCCTCTCACTGTTGGATTTTTTGGTTTCATTTGTTTTCATTTTTATGTTGTTCTTAACCATTATGAACCCTAAATCTCATCTCTCACTGACACATTAAACTGTACCTAGACAGTGCCACCCCTACATTGTAAACTCATTCCAGCTTCATACAAGGCCATTATGAACTGCAACCCCATTCGTTGTTGCGGGTGGTAGTGATTTTTTATGATTCCATTATATTATTTATTGTTACCATTTAGATAGTGTGGATTTCCATTATTTGAATCTTGTTTCAATATTATGACATTCACATTATGATGAAAACAATTAACATTATATTTGAACAATTTAAGAGGTAATGTTTTTTATATGAATAATATAATGTCTGTTAATATAAATATTGTTTAATTTGAATGGTTTAATTGAATTTAGGAAAATAAGGATTTAATTTTGTAGTTTATATTGGTTAAAATAATCAAAATTTCATATAGATATAATTTAATAAGGAACAGACTATTTAAATTTTCATTGAAATAAAAATGAGTATACTTTATCCGCCTTTTATTTGATCAAAACACTAAAGTATTGATTTATTGTCAATATGAGGTGTGTTTATAATTGATTAATAGGTTCCTAATATTAATACATTTACTTAAAAATATATTCACCAAAACATTATAGTTATGAGAGAAGTTGATATCTAATGGGTTAGGGAGATCATTAAATGAGATGTTATTTATTCAAATCATTAATGATTGGTTTCCCATAATTTCCCATGTCTTTTAAATTTATAACTAGATAAAATAATTTTTGAATTTTTATAAACTAACAGTAAATAAATTTTATTAATTTACTATATTTTACATTTATAAATGAAGAAATTTTATAGTAAAACACAACAGATCAGATTGTAGTAGAATATTTTCCATATGTAGTGTCACCATTAGAAGATGTTATATACGAGTTTACATTTCTATCAAACTATTTTATAAATAAATTCCTCTCAAAGAATGAATTCATTTTTAATTAAGTGACCAGATTTAAAAAAAACTTATTTTCTTTATTTATGTGTGTGTTATATTATCCATAAATTTATCTTTTATAAAAGTATAACATAAAAATATAGTCCAACTATTCACAACCTGACCTGAGTTGGATCAAAATGTTACCCAATCCTTAGAACCATCAACCAACTTACAAAGGATTTATAATAAATATGTAGTGTTCGTCATGATCCATGAGAAATGGTTTAAAACTCAACTCACATGAAAAGTGCATCTATGTAAAATTTTACACAATAGAATCCCATGAATTTAAATGCCTACAAGTATAAAAGCAATATCAATTTGATAAATCCTAGGTATAAATACAACCCTATATAAATAACCAACCTACCATTTATGATACAAACTCCACAAGTATCCACTAGCTATAATATTATAATCTATTAGTTATAATAAATAATCAACCCTTTCAATCTTGAACCCAAGGAAACATCAATTACAAGGGAACCAAGATACACATAATGTTGTTAAGTAAAATAACAAGGTATGTTTTCTTTGATGATTTTTGACACCCCTAAACCATGTGAAAACCTTGTATCTCATTTTAATTTTATGAAAATATTCCTAATGTATAATAATTGAAATAACAATACAACACATAATAGTCATAATAAACCTGAATAACCATTCATAAAAAAGGACCATGGGTTTCACCAATATGGTTGTGTAAATAAGGATTCATTTTTGTAATATATATATACAATAAAATAAACTTCCTCTATAAAATTCCATATTTTCATGCATATTTAATGAGTAATTTTATTGTATTGAATAGAGATATAATACTTAAATACCCAAGTATAACTAACCTTCACTACCTTTATTTAATCTATCATTAGATTCTTTATTTACTTCTATCTCCTGATGATAGATTTGACTCCCTCTTTCAAAATAGCCTTCATCCCTTCATTTTGGTTCCAATGTTCCTTGATGAAATGCCTGCCACTAAGATTTTATTCATTAATCTCCATTAAATCCATATCTATGGCTTTGAATACCAAATATCCCAACTCATTCTTCAACCCCTTCATCCTTTCATCCTCCTCATTTACTTCTTCCAAAGAAAAAAAATGAAGCCAAAAAAATTAATCAATACATAATGAATAATTTTTTTTGGTTTATTGATATTCATTTTATTTTACAACACACTAAGTTACTTTTGAAAAAAAGTCATTAAAAATTACTTATAATTTGGGTGCAGTCAAATTGCATCATATTATAACTCTACAGTTTAGCATACTTGGACAGGAATACTACTACGATGGGTGATCTATGGAA
Source organism: Viscum album (assembly GCA_963277665.1). Classification (NCBI taxonomy): domain Eukaryota; kingdom Viridiplantae; phylum Streptophyta; class Magnoliopsida; order Santalales; family Viscaceae; genus Viscum; species Viscum album. The sequence continues at coordinate 847,398,804 of OY728128.1, forward strand.
AATACTAATGTTGAATATTTTTTGTGGAAAAAAAATTCCAAACACATATTTTGATATTATTCTAGTTCATCCTTGATAAATTTAAAAGGTTTCAAATAAAAATCTTGAAGGTATACCTACCAAAATGATAAGAGCTATCTGGACCTGCTTTCGAATTCCTCTTTAGGATAGTTTCTCTTGGAAGATTAGAGAAATGTTCTATTGTTCTCACCTTCCATCTATCTGACACCAATACCACAACTATTTTGAATCTCCTCTAAGCCCTACCAAAAAAGAAAAATTTAAGAGTTAGTGGAAAACATTAAATTTTTTTGAGTTGAAGTAAATGACTAATAGTGCAAGTCATGTAGATTTTAATGTTCATTCCTTATTTTTTGAAATGTAATATATTACAATCCATAATTAAAATTCCATTTAGGATATTTTTGAACCTAAATAGATATAAAGAACTTATATTTGAGATACATATGATAGAAAAAGAAATTTTAACATAGGTTAGAGTTGGTGTAGATCAGTGGGGATGATTTTATTTTCTCATGGAAGTGTCAGAGACCTTTCATCTTATAAATAGATATTATTTCATTTTGTTTCTTGAGACTCATCCCACATATATTTTATGTTTTTTAAAAACTATGAGAATTATTCATCCAAAATGATCACCGGTACCTTGTATGGGATGAATCTTAGTTAGAGTAGTTCAAGTAATATACGTGGATGTCCAAAACAGATAGTGGATGTGTATCAAGAAATAAAATGCAATAATAACTATTCATGAGGTATGTCATCAAGGAACATCGGAACCACAACGATGGGAGGAAGGATAGTTTGAAATAGGGAATATAATCCATCATCAGGATATGGAAGGCAATCAAGTGCCTTTGGACTGATTAAATAAAGGTAGCAGATGTTAGTTGTACTAGTGTATTAAATTATTATATCTATATTTAAGAAAATAACAATTTTCATGAAAGAGGCTTGAAAATTTGTAATATTATGCATGGAGTGTATTGTATTGATGTTATTTAAGACAAAGTAAATGTATGAAAACTCATGAAAAAAATGTTCTCCATGCATGATGATGTTACCAATCTTGAGGAAGAACAGATTGTTGATGATTAAACTATGGAATTATTGGGGGATCGACAACATGATGATGAAAAAAACTAAAATGATGTAGAATCATAGTGTTGAATAAATTTATCAAGGAAAGAAGTCAGGGAATAAAATTTTAGGTTGGTAGGAATCAACAGGGCCAACATTTTTACCCCAACAATTCAATGATCATTAGTTATCTTGGGGACACAATAAGGATGAATGTGCCGATTAATATTGATTCATGGTTCTACATTCATCCTGTAATGAATAAAATCCTTTAGAAAGATATAATAGTATTAGAAAGATATAATAGTATTATTAGGATATATATTCTCTCTTTTACTAAAAATATATATAATGAAACATTTATTTAATTTTCATTATTCCATGCAATGTTTGTTTATTTGAGTTTATTTTTCTAATAAATTAATCTTTATAACAACTAGAAAATTATATAGAGGATTTTTAACTATTCTTATGAAGTTACATCTTAGGGATGTTGAGGGGAAAGTAAAACCCCACCCACCAGTTATTTATACACACATTATAAATTAGAAAACATGGACTTCTTTCATCAATCGTCATAAAAATAAATAATTTCATGTTCATTGTAGTTGATAATATATTATTTTAAATTATTTATTTTATCCAACATGATTCAATATTTTTAATATATAAAACATAAAAAGGGTGCTAAAAATAAAGGTCATGAATTGAAACTAATATACCCCTATCACAAGTCAATGATTGAGAACACATCATTACATAAGATATTGGTAGGTATTTCAACATAATAATAAATGTTTAATTATGTGATGTAAAACTACATAAGTTCATTTTTTTATATGAAAATTGATTAATCAAAATATGATGTCACTTTTATCCCATTTCATGTTCTATGGAAGGAGCCTCATGTAAATAATAAGGGTAAATTAGTTAATGAAAACACACACAAAATGAATGGTAATCATGTATATGTATGACATAATAGTAATTCATTATTATTTATAACAATATTACTTAAAAATATCTATTTATGTTCATATTTTTATATGGTTTGGAAATAATAATCAACAATGATCGTACAATAAGAAAATCTACTTTCAGTAGCTTTGAAGCATCCTAAACAATATTGTTTCATTAGAGTATTAGGTTTTAGAGTCTATCCTCATACATATTTAAAGAATATAAAACCACAAAAAGATAACTCGAATAGGGTGAGACTATTGCAGACACAAATACACTGACTACAATATATTATTGTTTATTTAAGTTTGGAAGACCAGTGTATGAGAAAGGATCAAAGAGAATCTATAGTGTATCAATGATCCACACATGAAACAAATGATGCCACTATCTTTTTGGCTAGTCATTCCCCCCAACTGCAAACCTTACCCATGGTAATTTGTTTTTTCATTATGATTTCTCCTAAATGAAAACCAAATAACATCTAATAACTTAATCTTTCATTGTACAATGATATTCCCTTTACATATGGATAAATCAGTGATGAAATGGAAGGTTGAATCAAGAAAATCTAGTGAATTGGCCAAGAAAAAATTGACCTTTCAAGAGTACCTTCTCCATACCGGTTCTATAGAAACATTTATTATAATTATAACTTCACGTAGAGACCAAATTTAAATATAAAACTATGTATTAAATATAATATGTAGAAGAAATATATGGAAATTCCTAGACATATGTAATTTTCCACAAGACTCTAAATGAGATTGTCAATCATGAATGGTTGGGTGTCTCAATTGTGAATACACACATAAGATACATTTTCATAATATGTCTTTCAAAACTAGGTGATAATAAGTTTACTAAAGTTCAAAAATATTCATATTTTCTATAGCAATTTATATTACCACTATATAATGGGAATATCATGTGAAGAATTATTTCAATACATTTATCCTTGTATAATTTCTATATAAAAACTTACTTTGGATGATGGAGAAATTAAGAAGAAAAAAATGATTTACTCAAAGAGTTTATTAAAAAAGTAGCAGATCAATGAATATTTTTAATGCCTACAATGAACATTTATAACTCTACAATATAATCACATAAAATATATTTTAATTTTTTTCATTACTTAATTGTTTTTGTTTTTATAGGGATAACTACATACTAATCGCAGTGAATCAGGACTCCCTGAATATTTATTTTTTGGATCTAATTCATGGATATCCAACCAACCCACCACACATGATGTATATTGTAAATTTTTATATACACTGAAATAAAAATTTTATAGATAAACTTGGAATTATATGTTTCATTTTATTTTTTAATAATATTTTTTTATAACTAGGTGGCCGCTAAATATAGGCTAAATCAAAGAATGAAGTCAGTATTTAAAGATATAAAGCCCGTGGATTACTAAAAATTAAAACAAATTAAGGTATATATATAAATATTTATCTATCAAAAAAATTTACTTATTTTAGTCAATGTTTATGTAGTGTCCTAAATAATATAATGACATCAATTGTGGATATTATATTGGAAAAATTATGAGATAGATCATAAAGTAAGAAAAGACCAACTTCTCCCAATAATAAATTTCCAAAGGTAATTAAAATTTCATTAAATATATTTCATTATCATTTTTTGGTCTACATTTTCTCAGTACTATCAAGATTACCGACAACCTAGTTACTCAAAAGAATAAATAAATTTTTTAAAATGTGAGTGGGCAACATAATTTTTGTCAGAATGTATGTCGACAACAAATTTAGGTGATTACCTACGATGTTTGTAAACTAGTATGAGTAATGACCATAGAAATATATTTGGGGGTATGAAGTATTAGTTTCATAATTATTATATATTATTTTTGATATCTTTATCAAGGATAAGTATAATAAATGAAATCAATTTGATTAGAAGCACTGGCCTGCAAACAATAAAATTGTTGGGAAATGGTGGTAGTGAAGATGGAAGTGGAGGCATAGGTGGATGTAGAGTCAGAGTTGGAGACTGATGTGGAGGAGGAGGTAGAGGCAGAGACCGTGGTAGTGGACATGAGGAAGTTCTAGATTACAAAAAAACACAATTTTTGGGAAATGAAGTTAAATGATGATCATATCAATATTTTGTTTGAGAACAATTCTTGAAAAGTGAAAACAACACTTTTCACTTAAGATAATATCCATTGTGCATGTGTTTCAAGTGGATCATTGAAATAATGCATTTAATCACTTGTTTAAGTGCTTTTATATTGGGTAGTAATCCACCTATAAGATCATTCTATGTTGGAAGATTCAATTTCTCTGCCAGTGTTGTTGAATCAACATTTATACAACTCCAAATCATCATAAGGTGTATAATAGAACATAAATTTTTGAATAAATATGTTTGAAATAAACCGATGATGTATGTAGGTGTATGAAAGAATAATTAGAGGAAAAAAAATAATGATATATAGTGGTTATCGAGTAGGGATGGTGTCAAAGTGTCCATTATCTATTGAAAATTTATATTTTAATAAAAAAAGTGACACTAACTAAAAAGTTAGAAAACATGCTTGGATTTTCTTGATAATTTAGAAAAATGGTTCAAAATTTATTTGTGAAATGTATGAATGAGTTTCGTGTCAAACCCACACATGATGCAAGATGTATGACTCAAGGTGTAAGTTTCTAGATTAAAATTACATTTTATTAAAAAACACAAGTGGTGTACTCAAAATTTAGGGATCACGTTTTTTTTCATTGATACGTTAGGATAAAAATTCATATATAATTTGAGATGTGTAGGAATAATTCTCACCTCATTCTGAAAAACTTTGTGACTGGTATGACTCCAAATGTGTATTTTTATTCAACATTTACATTAATTTTAGTGAAACTAACAACTAACATACTTAAAATGAAAAAATGTATTCAAATTTTTTTTCTATATTATTAAAATGATCTATAAGTAATTTCTAGAATGTAGGAATTATCCTCACCTAAATATGATACATTATGTTCCAGTCCTAACTCAAAGTGTCTATTATCAGTTTAAAATTGACATTTTAATACCAAAAATTATCACTCACTAAAAATCAAGAAAATGTGAAATTATTGTCTTGATAATTTATGAAAATAATTCATAATTAATTTTTTATGCGCAAGAATCTGTCTCATGTCAATCCCATACATGACTCAACCTTTATGACTAAACCTTCATGTTTCCAGTTTAAAATGACATTTTATTAAAAACACAAGTGACGTAGTCAAATAGGAGGTAACACATTTGGATTGTTTTGATAATTTACAAAAATGATCCATATGTATTTTGAAACATTTTTTATTCATCCTCACCATAATAAGATGCATTATGTGACCGTTATTACTCCAAGTACATCATTTTATTCAAAATTGACATTAGTTTTAGTGAAACAAAATAACATACTCAAAAATGATAAAACACATTAATATTGTTTTGGTACTTTGGTAAAATTATCTATAAGTTATGTATGACATGTAGGAATCATCCTCACCTCAATCTAATACACGATGTTCCTATTATTACTCAAAGTGTCCATTATTAGATTAAAATTGACATTTTAGTACAAAAAAGTGTCACTCACTAAAAATTGTGAAAACTCACTAAGGTTATCTTGATAATTTAGTAAAATGATTCATAATTAATTAATGACATGTAGGAATCTATATCATGTAAAACCCACACATAATGAAACCTTTATGACTGAAATTTTCTATTTTTAGTTTAAAATGACATTTTAGTAAAAAACACAAGTGGAATATTCAAAATTGAGGAAACACTTTTGGATTTTTTTATACTTTCAGAAAACAATCTTGGATCCATTTTTGATGTTTATGAATCAACCTCACCTCAATATGACACGTGGTGTGACCTATATAACTCTAATTGCGTATTTTAATTCAAAATCTAAATTAATTTTAGTAAAAAAACAAATGACATACCCAAACCTGAGAAAAAAACATTCACATTATTTTGGTACTTTACTAAAATAATATATATGTCATTTATGGTATGTAAGAATCATAAACACCTCAATCTGAATCATTTTTGTGACCAGTATGACTTGAATTTTTCATTTTCAGTTTAAAATTGACATTTTAAAACAAAAAAGTGTCACTTATTGAAAACCATGAAAACAAGCTCGTATTATCTTGATAATTTTGTACAATCACTAACAAAGCATTTTTGATTTGTATATTTTTTCTCTTATAAAACCCACACACGATGAAACCTATATGATTCAATGTGCCTTTTCCAGTTTAAAATGAGATTTTAGTAAAAAATACAAGCAGTATACTCAAAACCAATAATTTTATTATTATAATACTTTAGAAAAATGATCCATAAGTCAATTTGGATGTTTAGAAATCATAAAAACCTCATTTTGATGCACTGTGTGACCATTTTGACTCATAGTGCATCTTTTTATTTGAAATTGATATGAATTTTAATATAAAAACTAACATACTCAAAACCAAGGAAACACATTCGGATTGTTTTGGTACTTTATTAAAATGATCAATAAGTTATTTTTGAGGATTAGAAATCATCCTCACCTTAATCCGACATATGGTATGACCAGTATCACTCTAAGTGTGTCTTTTTATTCAAAATTTACATATATTTTAATAAAAAACAACTAACATACTCTATAATAGTGTTTTTTTCTTGTATTTTTGTTGTAAATTTTATTACATTTAAATTATTTATTTTATATGATTTTACAAATTAATTATTTTGTTTCTTGTGTTGTTTTGGTGATGTACTATGTTGTTACAACACACTGCATGCCCTATTTCTTATGTTGTAGTGTGTTATACCATCACACTACAATATTCCCCTTTATCAACACTAATAACTTCACTAGTGAAATATTACATTATCAGTTCTTGTAAATGTGATGATAAAGGTACCCTTTATTAGTGATTTTACAAGAACTGATAAAGGACTCCTTTTTCAATGCATTTATTAGTACTGATAAAGAGTCCTTTTATTATCACTAAATAAATTCTCTTATAAATGGTTTCTTTTATCATTTCTTCTAAAAGAACTGATAAAAATGTGATTTATTTACACCTTTCTACTCTAATAAAGAACCCCTTTATCAATGATTTTATGAAACTGATAAAATCATTGGATTTTTAACCTTGTTGTGGTATTAAATGATTTTTAGCATTGATAAAAACCTATTCTATATCTATTAAAGGAATCTTTTGTAGTAGTGAATCTAGTTTACGATACATACCATGATAACTAAGACTACTTTTGATAAATTTCATGAAAAACATGAATACCATAACCATAAATTTCATGAATTGGGGGAAATCGGATTTAACCGCCAACCATTATGTGATTTCATGATACAAATCATAATGACTTAGCAAAAACTAAATAAGAGTGAGGAGGACCAGTTCAGTTTTGATGATAAAGGTTCTATGACCCAGTCAATAAGGGAAGCATCAGAGTTGTTGGAAAAATGAAATCTAATAATCTCTCAATTACACTCCCACATGGATGAATTGACCATGAAAATATTGAAATATGATGTGATCATAGCTCACTCAAAATATGATCTTTTAGAACCATAATCATTATAGGTAACTATTGAGAAATATTTTGAGTATCTTCCCTCTTTCATTGTGTCTCATCATCCTTAAGTAACAATAGAGAAAGCTGAGTGGAAGGTAATTTAGTGCTCAGTTGAAAGTTATCCCTAGACTCTTGCAGATTTTGAAAATTCAACTGATCAAATTTTATAGTAGGTTGATCAAATTTTTTTTCTTTCTATGGAATAAATGGAGAGGCTCCGAAATTGGGATAGTTTTTCATTTTATTAAACTTATCAATGAATTAATCTCCTGATCTTTACATGTCATTTTTCATCTTTCTTTCATTAATTGTGTGCATGAAATTTCCTTGTTCTAATGTCACATGAATCATTAAAAACACCCATAATTTTTCTAACACCAAGTAAACCTAAAAAACTATATTTCAATAAAGGAATCATCATAAATTATTCTTTTTAAATGATCATGAATTCCCTCCAACATGAGATTCATAATTGATGTACCCACTGTAGTTTTCTTGAGATCACCTGATTTAAAAGGATAATTTGGGTAAAATATATGTCTTGGAGGGATAAATATCTAATTTTTTCTTATGAAAATGAACTTAGAGATCATATATTTATTTTTTATAGGGAAAAAAGATTATACCTATAAGTTTTTATATCTCTTTTTTTATGTTGCCCTAACTTTTTCCAAAGATTCATATAGGGGAAATCTCACCAGGTCTGGACATTGGTTTTCCTCAGGCCTCTCTTAACCTAACTGGTTTTTTCCTTTTCCATTGTATGAGTGATAAATATTTCCAACAGAACACAAATTTTATGCCCGTGAAGTAGATAATCGACTTTTTTTCTAGGGTTCCATTTTCATGTTTTAATCTTGGTGAGCATTATGTCTCTTTTAGTCAGTTGTTTTGAGGTCTTACATACTAGACCATGGATGTTCTGTATTTTAAGGTATTTTTACTTAGATATTACACTACTGGTAATATAAAATTTGTTAAGAAATGTTCTCCATTAATTTAAATTTCATGTGGTAAGGATTTCATTCATTCCTTTTAACATCATGTGGTAAGGACATAAAAAAGATATGAATTTTAGATTATTCCATCTAGGATATAAAAATTATATGCAGTTTAAACTATTTATTCCATGAAATAAAAATGATACAAAATTTAAATCCTTTTTTCTAGGACATTATTGATGAATATTTATTGGGGTATACGTATCGATGATGACCCAAAACATCATAAGGTACTGAATTCTACCATGGTGTTTCTAAGGATCATGAGGATTGGAGCTCTTTTCCTAGAAGGAGGAGATGCATCTAGTTGGTATGTCAAATCACTTAATTTTCACTATCATAGTCAAACAGAGTTGTCCCCACTATTTTTTAAGGGTTATGAAATATTTTAGATGCAGTATTGGTGGGTGGTAAAATATTAGGGGTGTCAGTTCCACTAGAATAATTATAATATGGGTTGAGTATGTGGTAACCCAAATGATTGAATAAATGAATATGGAATGGGGAAGAGATATCAAGGATTAACCAAAACACCCTAAGGTTCATGGTTCTTCAATAGTGTCACCAGGTCTTGTGAGGATTATGGTTCCTTTACTACAAAGAGGTTATGCCTCTAGTTGGTAGGTTAGAATCCCTTATGCATGAGCCCAAAGGGTTTACATGAACGGTTAAGTAAAGTGGATCCCCACTCTTTTCTATGGGCTATAAAAGATCTATGAAGACTCAAATTTTGTGATGATGAAGTTGGAAGTGGGGTAAATCTATCCAAGGAATAGTTATGAAACCCTAGGGTCATTTATCTTTTTATTAATATGAACGATCACTATTCCATGTAGGTTTAAGTTAGCCAGTTTGGGACATTAAAATATTTAGGAATGGAATTTTGTAGTTCTTATATTATAAAGGGTGAAAAATATGGTGATGTAACACTGAATATGTTGAATCTGGTTTAATAGTCTGGTTATGGGGATTATAAATCATAGTATAGGAATTCATGAGTTAAATGGATTTGGTAACTGGAGGGTAAATGTCTACCATTAGTAATGTAAGCATCCTATAATGTTCCACGTAGTCAAGATAATAACTCTTGGATTTAATGGTGGCATTCCTGGGATTCAAGGGTCTTTTTGGAGGTTCTAGTCCCCATTTCAAGTTTTTAAATGGGTATTATTTGAGAAAAAATATCCCAAGGTCCATGGGGTTCCAATAGAAGGATTTCAACTTGATGAATTGATTGTGGCATCTCTGTCTTCTAAGACATGAAGGTGTTTTATGTAAACCGTATGATTCAAGAAGGTTTCGATCACTCCACAAGTTTTTCTCCTCCTAGTGAACTCATTATTACAGAATGGATATGTGACAAATCATTAATCTAACTATTTCCTAGACTAGGGGGTCAAGATATGGTGAATCAACTTTTACTAGGGAGACAAAGTTAAATATATGATCTTTATGCATCATTTATTTATGCTTTAAATTTTCCTAAACTTGGGAGATGTTGGGTTCAGAGAGCAAGGAATTTACTTTTACTCAAGAATCCTTTTTTTCACCCTAACATGTTTTACGTCTCATTCACTAGTAATTTGGGGTCTCGTGATTTGAACCATTAAATGATAAAGTTTAAATTCATACAACTTTGACTAATGTGAATGATATATAAGGTCATGATTCACATAGATATGGTATGAGGGAAATATTATACAATGTCCTAATTAGGATACCCTTGGTCAATATTAATCCAACATTCATTGTATTAGGATATGAAAGTGTTATAAATCATGGCTCTAGGTACTCTAGTCATGAGTAATGGTATGGGAAAATCATTACAGGGATGACCCAGAAGACCCTAAGTTTCTGAGTTTTTCCATTGGTATTTTAGGCTCACAAGGATCAAAAATCACTTTCTACATGTCCAAGATGTCTCTAGTTGGTAGGGAAAATCCATTATATGTCAATAAGATGGTCAAACAGAGAGATATTTTTTCCTCTCCAAGGGTCTTGAAAGGTTTGCAACAACCCGATGTGCTCAATAAATATATTGTTATTTATGGGTTGAGGTGCTTAAAATATTATGAAATAACCCCTTAATTCAGTTGGCTGAGGTTAGTCTCTTGTGGTCCTTTGATAAAAAATAATGATGTGTGATGGATTTCACATTTTGAAATCATGTATTGGGGATGTACCTATTCTGAAGTATAATGTCATGTGATATGGATATTTTCCTTCTATTTTAACATCATAAAACCAAGATGTTTTCCTTGTAGTTTAATTTCATGCAATAAATATTTTTTCATTTTAGTTTAACATCATGCGGTAAGGACATGGTCATATTGTTTAACATCATGCGACTAGGATGTGGTCATGTTGATTAATATCATGCGAATGGGATGTGGATCTCGATCTAAGGTGAGTAAAAGTTGCATCATAAAAATTATATTTCTAGGTCCCCTAAGCTCACATTATCAATGCTCGGTATGAGAAACAAGGGACAAATTGGCAGTCAACTGGGAGTGCAAGAGTGGGTCTCAAATGGATCACTACATAGGTCCATCCCTTATGCAGTTAGGGGTGATTTTTTTCATTTTATACAAGGATGATGAACCTAGGATTGAGGATATGGGTGACACTATGTATCCTAGGATGGTAGGAATCAATCAACATGTTCCTCTTTCATTAAATACCCCCACATAAGTCTGAACTATATGTAGTGGGGGGGAAACTATTTTATTGTGTATGGACTTGGTATTGGAGATTCTGGTGTCACTAAATATCTTATGATGATGGGAATCAATCAACATGTACTTTTTAAATGTGAAAATCTCCATGAAACTATGAACTATACATAGAGGGGGGAATTACACATGTTGATTTATACAGCTAGTCCCAGTGTTGAAGATACAAACATCACTTCGTAACCTTTGATTACAGGAATCAAGCCACATGTAATTCTTTAATAGGATTCCCTCCGTACAGGTCTGACTAATATATAGAAGGGTATATTTTTCACTTTGATGGTTATGGATAAACCTAGGATTTTGGATCCTGGTGCACTATATATCTTGTGATAATAAGAATCAAGACACATATAGTTCTTAAATGGGAAACCATTTATATAGGTCTAACCCATATGAAGAGGTGGAAATTTTCCCCATTGATTATTGTTGCTAAACCTAGGATTGGGGATTTGATAATCACTATGTATCCTCTGATAATAGGAATCAACCCACTCATATTTATTAAATGGATAACCATCCACACAGTTCTGACACATACACAGAGGAGGAACTGTTCATGTTGATTATTGCAGATGAACCCATGATTGGGTATCTGGGCGTCACTATGTATCCTAGGATAATAGGAATCAATCCACACATATTTCTTGAATGGGGGTGTGGCGAGGGAGAAACAATAAGGATAGGGGTCCTCTCAGGTGAGGTCTATAGAATCACACTGTTTCATGTCATGCAAGAGAAATAAACTATTCACTTTAATGTCACATGGCAAGTAATAATGGTGTGTATTTTTTGGTCATGAATCTAGGACCATGTTTACCCTTACATGAACTGATATGTCTTTATCATACAAGGAAGCCTTTATCAAAATTTCTAATCCCGTTTTAGCTATTCTCTGTGTTTGAAACAGGAAATGGAAAAATTTACTCTCACCAAACATAAGTGATTAATGGAAATGATGGGGGAATTCTGTATCATGTTGTGGATGGACCAAGATATAGGATCTTGGAATATATACATATCTCATTGAAATGAAAATCATGTCGTACATAGATCTAGGATACCGTGTAGTTTAATGTCATCTATAAAGGATTAAGGTTCCTTGATGTGAAAAATAATGCATGAGAACCTAAAAACACTATTAAGAATTCAGTAAATCATCACATGAGAGGAATCCCATGTTTCTGATTTGGGGCTACCTGAGTTGGTTTCCCATGGAATTCTATTCTTAGTACATTGGTTAATACTACATTTAAACATCATTTTTAAGACATTGGCTCACAGTATGATGTATTATAACCATGATAAATATATTATATATGGACCCAAGATTTTGGATCTTGGTGTCACTACATATCATGTGATTTCAGGAATAAATCCATATGTATTTATTGATTGGATAGATTCCCTATGTGGATCTGACTCACAAATAGGGGTAGGGGAACTTTATTCCATTTTTGTACAGATATAGCACATGTGAAAGGATTCATCTGTGAAGTGATTTTCTTTATAAATTTTAACATCATATGGTAAGGACTCAATGTTCTTTGCAGTTTAACTTCCTTCTATCAATACTTAAGGTACTACACAGATTAAAGTATTACTATTAGTAATCCTTCCATGCAGTTTATCATCATGAGGTAAGGACGTATTGTGTAGTTTAATATCATATGACTAGGATTAATTCATTATAGTTTAACAATATGTGGTCAAGACATATCATGCAATTTAACATCATGTAACTAAGATATCTTCTGTATAGTTTAACATCATGTGGTTAGGACATATCATGCAGTATAAAATCTTGTGACTAGGAAATCTTCATTTTAGTTTAGAATCATGTGTAGGATTTGGTTCTTGATGAAAGTTATGGAACATAATACAATAAAATCCTCCCATTGTTGGTGTGTAATGACACATTCCCCATCCATTATGGCTAATGAGTGAGCTTCTTTGGAGTAGACCATGTTTATGATGTAAGACCCTTCCCATTTGGGTTCCATCATTTAAGGTTTATTTACTCATATCACTGGGGTTTTGAGAGCCAACAGTTTTTATCCTTGAAGGAATGAATGGATTAAATCATTTTTATTGAAGGCTTGTGTGATATAATTATAATGGACTTCAAGGTTGTTCAGTATACACTACAATTTCTTATCGATCAATTCTAACTCATCCAACTTCTTTTTCGATTGTTCATAATCAAATAGTTTTCAATAGATAGATATTCTAACCGAGATAATGTGTAATTCTATGGGAAACACTACCTTAGTTATGTACACCAATTAATATACATTTTTTATGTTGTAGTGCGTATGGTAGTATGGTTGGACCATAAAACATGGAGAATCTTTTCAAGCCATGACTTATTCTCCATATTCAATATCTTTTAGGGTATATTTGAAAAATTCTAATTGAAGGCCTCTATTTTTCCATTTTACAATACATGATAATCAGATGAATGGTTGGAATATTAGAATTAATCTTGGTAAAACTTCTTCAACCTAGTAGAACAGAAGTTTTTGTCAATTTCCATCAATATCCTATGATGGAATTTTAATACAGTGATGATATTGGACTGTACAAAGTTAATGATATTCTTAATCCCATATTACATGAAGAGTATTGCCTCATCCCATTTTGAAAATAGGTAAACATCATTTAGAAAGTATTTAAACTAATTAAATGTGGTTAAAGGATATGGTCCCCGAACATCCATTTACTATATGAAAAATGGCTCGTAATATTTAGGTATATGTAGAAATTATAAGTGTTGATGAATGATGTTTTTATGAATCTATAATGAATTAAATTTCTTGATAAACTCACATAGTCTTGAATAATTTTATTCCAATGGTAACCAAGCCTCATAATTTAATGGGAGATCCTAGTCCCAGATTGATGAGTGTTGTAAGATCCTACGTTGACTTATTCCATTATGGCGGTAATATCCCTTTCTCATATTCATCTAAGGTGGATTCCATAGAAACCTTATTTTTATAGGTATTTTTTCTCATTTGTCCCATATTGAAGGGTAATGTTTTTGTATTGGCACTGAGTCTATTCCCTCCCAGCTCGGTCCATTGGTAGAGTTGGATTTTAGGGATAATTAATTATGGTCTCCATCTATCCAGGGGTGGATATTGTCTTATCACAGACTCAGTGGTGTTTATAAGATCGATTTCTTCCATGTCATGAATAATGATTCTTGTGAACATCATTTAATGCATAATTTGGATGACTTCTTCATCTTGGTTAGGGTCAGTTAGGAATGTCATCATGTTAGCCATCACATCAGCATGAGCATGTTTTTGATCGAGGTACATGATGGAACTGTTGTTCAAAAGGGAACTTTTCCATTATTCCTTTGATATAGCCCATGAGAGAGGCTATTTATTCCTTTTTATGGAATATTCACACTTTATCTATTTCATCAATTGCTATGAATCCCCAATGACGTTTAGGTAGGATATCTATTGTTATAAGGATAGTAATAAGATGGTTATGAGGGTCTGATATTATACCTCATTATTAGTATAGTCTTTAGACATTGAGAAAGATTAGAGAAAATTTACTTTTTCTAGGGAAAAATTAAAATCCCTAAACCAAATAGATTGAGCTTTGAGTATTTTAGCCTCCATCCAATAAAACATCAATGAGAACCATCATGATATATCTTCTATTTTCATGGAGTGTCAAGGGAATATAAAACATTTTCATTTGGAAGTATATTGTCCACTGGTGTACCTTATGGGGTGGTATGTGTTACAAGAAAATTATCCAAGGCCTTCCCTTTCATTGCCTTCTGTGACATGAACCATATGTCATATTTTTGCAGAATAACTACCCATCTGGCCAAACAACCATTCAATATAGGGCGTCCAATTATATAATTTAGAGGGCTGATATGAGATACCAAGTGGACTTCATGGGTCTATAAGTAATTCATCATGTTTTTACCACAAAGATTATTTAATGAAGATCTTATTGATTTTAGAATTTCAGGTCTCAAAACCCAGAATCATTCAACTGAGGTAGTATAAACAATTTCCAATCCCTGCATAATTGTTTTTGTGTGAGGATATCAACATGTGATCCTTCCATGGTGATTGTAAATATCATTATTATCCTTTATTCCACTTACATCATCAATACTGATGGGTGCATCATGTACTTCTTGATACTCTTAAAGGATTCTTGGTAGTCCTCATCCCCTTTGTAGGGGACTGCCTTCTTTATTAACATTTTGAAAGGGAGATCTTTCCATCCATGTTATCAATTAAATTCCTAATATAAGGGAGGTTTCCTTAAATCCCCCTCTATTACATAATATTCTTAGGGGTGACATTTCTAGAATTGATATATTATATTCTGGGTTGAATTGGATTTCAAGGTGGTGTACCATAAAGCCAAGTAATTTCCCTATTTTTACCCTAAAACTAAATTTTTAGTGTATTAATCTTTAAAATATATTGTCACAACATGTCGAATATTGTTTGAAGATCCATGAAGAGATCAAATCATTTTGAAGATTTAACTATCAGTCCATCGATATAACATTAGATTATTCATATCAATAAGGGATTAAAGATATGATTCATAGTTCCTTGCTAGGTAGTGCCAACATTCATTAATCCAAAGGGTATGATCTAGTATAAAAAGTTACCCTGAGGTGCTCTGAAGGTGGTGGATTCCTCGTATTCTGGGTCAATATTTATTTGATTGTACCTTGAATCCCCTTTCATAAATGAGAGCTCTTATAAGCCATTAACTTCATTGGTCAATATTTTTGTGATCAATAATGGTAAGTATTCTTTTCATAAGTGTTAATTAAGGTCTTTGAAATTTATGCATGCCCTAATCTACCGATTGTTTTTCATTATAGGAATGATGTCGGTGGTCCATCTTGGGTAATTCACTTCATGGACAAAATTGGTTATAATCAATTTTTCAACATAAATTATAAATTAGTAGCATGGGAGGGGTGAATCTTCTTGACTGCCTGGTTAAAAACTCAGTGATCATCAGGTAATCCTATATGGTGTGTAGCCACATTAGTATTTAGATCCAGAATTTCTATATAATTCAATGTGAACAAAAATAGATGTTTTTTTATAAATGTTTGTTATATATTTCCCGATCCTCGATAGGAATGATGGAACTAGTTAATTTAGGTTGTGGGTCTCTTTATGTTCATAGATTCAACTTCTTGGTATCATCAATGGTGGTGGAGAAACCTTCCTCTAAAGTGGTAGGGCATTCCTAGGGTCAACCTCTTATTCTTCCACATCTGATTCTATGGAGTAATTTTTAGACATGATAGGTAATATGATGTCATATATGTCATTGTCTAGGTAAAAGACACAACAGAAAGAGACATTATCACCCTAAACTACTAGAGTCATCACATAGATATTCTAGAGTGGATTTTATTTCATGTTGTCACTGGTGACAAGAGGAGTTTGGACATTTGGGAATAAATCTACTACACCAATCAAGTTTATGGGTACCACAAAATCGATGTCGAGTATACTCCAGGAATTTGTATGGATAGTCCTTAATCTATTGTGGCTGGAACCTATATATTTTACTCCACCATTGGGTTTTTTCTTTTCCTTTTGTAGAAACTCACTTTATCATATAAGGATTCACAACAGTCAAAGGGAGAATTGTCACCATGCAGTATGCCGAACTTCCCAAATATTGGGTATCCCAAACACTGATGAAATGTTGAAGGTACCACTACATGGATGTAAATACAAGGCCTTCCAAGAAGGATTTTATGTGTGATATACATACGAATAACCATGAACTCAACATTAGATGTGAGGTCCCCAAAGTGATCCTTGAGCATGATCTTCCCTAGAGGTATTTTCTCACCCTTATGATACCATTGAATGGTTATCTTTATAGGAGAGAAATCCCCCTCACTGTATCCCAAAAATTGAATGGTACAAATTGGGAGGAGTTTTATCCCAAACCATTATCAATCAGAGTCATTTGGACTTTGACAACATCATGTTTTCTAGAAAAATATAGGGGTATGATATGTCCCTAGATAACATCTACTTGATCCTACTCTATGAACAAGATGGTGACATGGAATTATATTGGCATAGTCACCACTTGATAAAACTCAAATCCAACGACTTCTATCTTGAAATACTCTTGAATATGTTGGTATTATATGATTTACTACCTATGTAATTTTTAAAGATAAAAAACATCTAGAATCAAGAGTTTGACTAGAACAGCCACCAACTATTTTATAATGTCATACTTTTTTTCAATTTTATGTGGTTCCTAATGTATGGATGCTTCTTATTATGTGTCTCATATGTTGCGATTCTTGAGGTGGATGGTCCTAGTTCCTAAGAAGAGTTTGAAGGATAATCTATGGAATGAAGTGTGGGTCATGCCAGCCTTCCCCATTTCCTTTCTTGGTCAAGTAATCACACCCCTGTCAAATTGTCATGTAAGATGAATGGGTGTGGATGACCACTGGAGGGGTCTATGACACCTCAATTTTTTATTGGGATTACAGGAGTGCTCTACCATGGGTATCAATTGTATATATGTCATCTACATGGATGTGATTGAAATGTTGGGCTTCAACACTTTTGTGTTGTCCCCTGTATCCTCGGCTCCTATGCCTTCATCCTCCAGCCCCCGATTAGATACAATGGATTCATACTCAGAGGAATATTCATCACCGAACAAGGTTTACATTAAGTGTATTGTGTTAAGAAAACAAAATATGATCTCTCTATCCAATAAGGATTTAGTTAGGTGGGGTGGCTCCCATTCTTCAAACATCTTAGGAAAGAAGTTTTCAAGATTTAGAGTTTGTGTAGGAGCTATGTATGACTCTTCCTATTTTAAATTTTCCTGTGATAGGTGATTGACTCTACCTCTGTGAGTGGTATTCGATGTTACCTTCTTAGGTGAAGGGATTGTTATATATTTTTCAATATTTCCATTAGGATGAAATGATCTCAATCAACAGTCATTTGAGTTATCTAATAATAGAATTTTTATCCATGGCGGACCAGATTTAATTTACAATAACCCTCTTCTTCTACTTGGGAGATGGATACCCTAGTCACCAATTTCAAGGAATTTTATAACATCACTTGCCTAGAATCAACCATTATTTAGAAGATGTCTATGAAGATGATGTAATCTTGGGTGGTGTGGTCTAGCCTCCTATGGAAAGGGAAGTAGTCTGAATTATTTTTGAGATTGAATCTTGGAGGGACCTGTACTCATGTCACTCAAACAATTGTTAGTTATAAATAGAACGTATGACATCGTTTTATTACTAAAACAAGGGTAAGTAAAAAAATGGTTTCTCAACAAAATATATTTTTTAGATTCTATGAAAAAAAAATTGGAGACTAAGAAAATAAACATTCATAGTCTAAGAAAATAAACATTCAGAGTCTATATTACTTGGATATTCAGAATCCATTTTTGAAGGAATTTAGAATCATAATTACATAGAATTTAGAGTATGAATTCTAAGGAATTCAGAACCTGAATTCCGAGGAATTCAGAACCTGAATTCAATGGAATTAAAAATAGGAATTCTGAGGAATTCGGAATCTGAATTTCAGAGAATTTGGAGTCTGAATTCAGAGAATTTGGAATCTGAATTTTAGAGAATTGAGAGTCTGAATTCAGAACCTAAAAACAGACTACTATATATCTAGGTATTTAAAGGATTCCAATGTTTTTAGAAATGAAACCAAATTTTGCACTTTGAAATAAAATGTATTAGATTTAGAGAAACTATAACATGAACAATGAAAAAAAGGTATAGAGAATATTTCCTTGGGAAGGAATAGTTTTCATAATAATATAAATCTTATAGGAAATGAAATTTTCTTTAAGATTCAGTGTTTGTGATTTTCAAAACATAAAGGAACAGAAAAGTCATAATGAAACCTTATTGACTCAACAATATCCCCCTTTTTGGGGAGCACAAAAAACCTTACTAAAAATAATCTAAGGACGTAGAAATTTTATAGACTTGGAAATAAAGACTTATCTCCCTTTACATATGGATCAAATTGAATACGATTAACTCCCCCTTAGAATGTGGAGACACTAAGGATCATATTCATGATTTCCTGAATGAGATTTTACATTATCTAGTATATAGAAATCTTCAATGATAAGTAATTTTCCTTAGATGAATTCTCCCTTAGAGAAATCACTTCTTTACATTGTATTCTATTTAACATTCCTTTCTCCCCCATTGTGATTTTAAAAAAAAATAGAGGGAATGGAAAAAAATATGTACCTGAAGCATTAATACTAAACAGCCAAAAAGAAAAAATATATATAGAACAACCAAAATTTCATTATTTTTGAAAGAATTTTTACAAGGAAAATTAAAACAAAAGAATGGAATGGAAAGAAATTATCCTTCTTTCTCCTTAGGCATCAGCTTCTTTACAATGGTTTTTAGCTTCTGGAGCTCCTCGTGATCCTCTTCTTCATGGTTAAGCAACTAATCGTGATCTTCACTTTTCATCTCTAAGGATTTAATTTTTTCTTCGTGAGCCTTAAGAAATTCTGCTGGAGTTTTTGACACTTCATCTTACTTTACAAGATTCTCTTCAATCTCAATTTTGAGATCCCTTTCTCTCTTCCAATTCATGGACACAAAATTAAGCTTTCCATTCAGGTCCTTAACTTCCTACATCCGAGTAGTTTCTTCTAGTCATAACTTTTCGTCAAAAGTATTTAAAATATCCTTGATCTTCCCATCTTCTATTAAATATAATCCTTAACGTTATAATGAAATTCGTCAAACAGTTTCATTTCTTCGATTGTATTCTTTTACCAGCTTGTAATTTTCATGCAAGATCTTTTATGAGCCTCATAACCAATGAGAACGGTCTTGAAATCTACCTCTAGTGTGATACCTTTTTCCATAACCATGTAAAATAAAACTAATTTACAATTTACCAAATGTTGAAGCATCTAGAATCTTGATTCTATACTTGGGAATAAAGTAATAGTACTGACCAACTTCTTCAATGACTGAACAACAAAATCATGTACAAGGGAAGATGATTCTGAATCCGAGTGTTTGGTTGGTGATGATTATTTTTCTATGTCTTCAGCTTTCCTCTTTGAGGAAGCACCAAAATATTTCTTCTTAACCACAGATTTACTAGGTGTATCTACTTCCACCTCATTTCCCTTATCAGCTCTCAGAATGATTTCTTGGCCTTTGGGATATTCGTGTTCATTATCAGATAGCTGAAAAATATTATCTTCCTCAACTTCCACTTTCTCTGCATCGACCACTTGATCTTCCGGATAATGAAATCATGATTACTTCTTTCATCATCTGTTGTCTTATTCACTTCTTCTTCACCTTTATCATCTTTTCCTAGAGAATCATGTTTTGAGGATTCATCTTGGGAAGTCCGAATCAATAATTTTACAGAGGGACTTTCCTTATCATGGTAATATTCAACTTGCTTAATGATATCATTTGTTTTATTCCCTTCTTATTTCTCCAATCATTTAACTTATATTTCATCATCCACTTTTTTTCTTCAACTATTACCTCTTCATGCTGTGATTTCGGAATCATCACTTTCTTTCCCAGAGTCTTTGGTAATGGTTCTTAAAGAAAGGATTATGGTACTGGAAATTTCATTTAGGATTTTTTAGCGGCCTTCAGAAGAGATTGGACAATTTCATCTTCCGACAATTTCTTCCTTTACTTCTTCTATTTCTGTTGCTTCTCCATCTCTTCAGAAGCCTTGATCTTTAAGGATTTTTCCTCATCAAGGTCCAAACTAAACATAGGCTCCCCTTCCTTCCAGTTTTTCTTATCCTATCTACACTTAGCCATTTCTTAATCAGGATACGCTTTTTTCTTCTTTTCCTTCGGTGGTGGTGAATGAGTTTCCTTATCCATAAGAGTTTTTCTTTTCTCTTCCGGTTCCTTAGCCTTTATCTTCTTTACACCTTTCATAGAGGTTTCATCCACTTCTGGATTCTTCGAAAAAGCTTATACTTCTTCTTCAGAAAGATCATAAAAGTCTCTTGAATCACTGGAAAAACCAATTTTCATTCTTCTTAGTGTATCATCACTCAGCAACATCACCTTGTAAGTTCTCTGCAAAGAACTTCATGGAATTCTGAAAGATTATAAACCAAGAACTATAATATTTTAGAAACTATCCGGATACATAATGATTTGAGATTTCATTTTTCCTTTCTTGATATTCTCAATTGTTACCAAGATATACGAAACCAAGTTTATCTTCCTAAGGTTCACCAAGAAATCCAATATATATATATCACTCCTCTTCAATGTATCCTTATCCCTTTCCTTGGAATTATAAAGCCTTTAACCCACAATTCGAGAATCTATAAGTTCATTGACAGATGAACAATTATCGGATTCTTCACTTCTTTCAAGCCAACACACTCTATAGACTTTTTCTTATTAAATGATCATGATTCTTCAGTTGATTTATGAGTAAAAAACTCTTCTTATCCTTTATAAGGTATTCCCATAAGACATTTTTCCTTGCTGTATGAAAGAGAGTAGGTATTTCTATAACACTTAAAATAAAACTTGTCTCTGCCTTCTTCCTTGAAAAAACATGTTGTCTCATAGAACTCAATCAATAAGTTCGGAAAGATCAGATTATGTACTCTTGGTTTTGATACACATAAACTCTCCTAACCATTCATATTGAAATTCTTAGATATGGTAGAGTCATACTTATCCTAAAAATTTGGATCGACTATCCTTTCTATGTATATCTTTCACTTGAATATTTCATTAACAGCCAACATTTCTTTCTGGGGAGAGGCTTTAGCAGACATTCAGAACTGAGGGAACTTTTGAAGATTAGGATCAAACTTATGTACATATAAATAGGTTCTGTAAGAAAAATCTTGAAAAACACGATGTGATAAAACCACCAAAGGGGCTTTATATGGGGAATTGAGGTGACGATTGTACTTCCATGGTTGATCCAACGGATGAAACAACTTCTGATCAAATCTAACGGTGGAGATGATAACTAAAGAAGGATTTTGATAGGTTCCAATCTTTTGAGGTTAATTTAAGAAAAAAATTCAGATTTTAGAAAATGTGAATCCAAAAAAAATAAAATAGAAGGAAAATACCAATAAGTAAATGTTGATTACGAAAACATAGGAAATGAAACATACCTTTCTAATTACTTAGGGAAAATTATTTGTAATGAGAAAAATTATTATTAAAGAACTTTATATACCTTAAAAAGAAAACAAAGAATTCTAAATATGAAAAATTTATAATACAAAAAAATCTATACTATGAAAAATTTTGACTAAGAAAAAATTTCACTACGAAAAATTTCACTACGAAAAAATTTCACTACGAAAAATTTCCACTACGAAAAAACTTGATTAACAAGTAAATGTACTCCCCCTATGAAAAGGAGTTTCTTTATTGGATGGAGATAGGTTTCAACAAGAAGTTAATATGTAATATTACCTCATAATTATCATTCCTATCTTCTGTTTAATTTATTCTAAATCTGTCGAAGGGTAAAGATTTTGTGAAAATTCCAGAAAGTTGATCTTGCATTCTGATAAATTGAAGAATGATATCTCTTTTTTCTATGTGATCCCTATGAAAGTGATTCCTAATATCTGTGTGTTTTTAATGAGAGTGATTTCTAGGGTTTTTACTTTAGGCAATGGAACTAGTATTATCACACATTATTTGTGTTTTGGTAAAACT
This sequence comes from Viscum album, assembly GCA_963277665.1. Taxonomy (NCBI): domain Eukaryota; kingdom Viridiplantae; phylum Streptophyta; class Magnoliopsida; order Santalales; family Viscaceae; genus Viscum; species Viscum album. The sequence continues at coordinate 847,421,996 of OY728128.1, forward strand.
CAGACCATAGTCTGGGAGTGTGTGTTGCATCCACAAAACATGAGCACAACAACTTCTAGCTGCTACATATTTAGCTTTAGTAGTGGAAATTGCTACTGAGTGTCACTTTTTTCATGACCAAGAAACTATTGAATATCCTAATAAATGACATGCTCCAGATGTAGTTTTCCAATCCATTAAACATCCATAAGATTTAGCATCTGAAAATATTTTTAAGATAAAATCATTTCCAAATGTATAAAAGAGTCCTAAATCTATGGTTCCCTTTAAGTAGTGAATAATAATTTTCACTGACATTAAATTAAATTCCTTAGGATTGGATTGATATCTTTCATGTAGGCATACTGAAAACATTAAGTATTTATGACTAACTATCAAGTAAATTATACTTCCTATCATACATCTAAAATATGTTTGATCTACTGGTTTCCCAGCTTCATCAAGATCAAGTGAATTTGAGGTACCAATGAGAGTACTTATACTCTTAGTGTTATGATATCCATACTTTTTAAGAAGATATTTAATAAAGTTATTTTGGGATATATGAATTCCTTTTGGTTTTGGATAAATTTAAAAACAAAGGGAGAAAGTGACTCACCCATCTTACTCATTTCAAACTTAGATTTTATTAGATCTGTAAAGGAATCAATTAAATATTGCTGAGTTGAACCAAATATAATGTCATAAAAATATATTTTAACAATAAAAACATTTTTCTTATCTTTCTTTATAAAAATGGTTGTATTAGAATTTCCTTTAACATAATTATTTTTTAACAGAAATTGTGTAAGTCTATCATACTATGCTCTTGGGAATTGTTTAAGTCCATATAATTATTTGGTAAGTTTGAAAACGTGTTCTAGATGTTTTGTGTCTTCAAAACTAGGAGGCTCTTCAACAAAAACTATTTCTTGAACATAACCATTTAGTAAATCACATTTTACATAAATTTGAAAAAGTTTTAAATTAAAGAATGCTGCAAAGGCAAGTAAAATACAAATAGATTCAAGTCTAGATACTGGAGCATTGGTTTCTTCATAGTCTTTTTATTATTATTGATTATAGACTTTAGCAACCAATCTAGCTTTATTACTTACTATGATTCCATTTTCCTCAAACTTGTTTCTGAAGACCCATTTTACTCCAATAACAGAATTTCCATGAGGTCTATCAACCAAGTTCCAAAATTTATTCCTTTCAAATTCATTTATCTCATATTGCATAGCTTTTATCCAATCATCATCGCCTAAAGCTTCGTCAGTTATTTTTAATTATAATTAGGAAAGGAATGATATTTGTTATACTTCATTTCTTAAGGAACTTCTTGTCCTTACAGGTTGATTTACATCACCAATGATGTTATCACTATTATGATTCTTAAGAAACAAATAATTTGGGTTTTTAAAACCTGTTTATTAACATATGGTTGGAAATATTCTAGGGAAAATGGTTCAGAAATATTTTATTGGACATTTTCCTTATTAGAAGGATATTATATCAAGGGTTGATAATCAGTTTTTGAAAACTTATCGGAAGATATAGGATGAGGTTGTTTAAAAACAAAAGGATAAGATTCAAAGAATTTAACATTTACTATTTCTTCAATAGTACAATTATTTTTATTAAAAACTCTATAAGACTTAGATTTTTTGGAGTGGCCTAAGAAAATTCATTCATCGGATTTGGATGTGAATTTATATAGATTATCATTAGTATTCATAATGAAAACATTTCAACCAAATACCATGAAGTAGTAATGTCTAGGTTTTATACCATTCCATAACTCATAAGGGGTTTTATTAAGAAAAGGTCTAATCAAAAATCGATTTATAGTGTAAAAATAAGTACTTATAGCTTCAGTGTAAAAATATTTGGCTATCGAATATTCACTCAAAATGGTTCTGGATATCTCTTGAATAATTTGATTTCTTCTTTCAACAACACCATTCTGTTGAGGAGTTCTTGGTGATGAGAAGTTATGAGAAATTATTTTTTTAACTACAAAAAGATTCAAAATCAAAATTTTGATATTCTCTTCCATGATCAATATGAATAGTTATTAATGGAAGGTTTTTCTCTTTCTTAACTTGGGCTCTAAAAATTTTGAAATAAGAAAAATATTCACATTTATTTGTTAGAAAATAGACCTATGTAAATCTAGTGTAATCATTAAGTAAGACAAATACATAATATTTTCCACCAACGCTTCCAGTTTCTATTGGACCAAAAATATCCATATACACCAACTGTAATGCATTAGATGTTGAGACTTCACTGACTAATTTATAACTTGATTTATGTTTATTTCCATATTTATAGGGATCAAAAGCTTTTGAATAATCAAATCTATGTTATGGTATATCTTTAACTAGTCTTTTCTAAGAGAGTTTCAATAGGCTCCTAAGTTTAGAGTGTCCTAACCTTATATGCCATAACCAAAAATGATATTCCATTTCACTAAGGCATGGTAGGTCTTGGCTCCTAAGGTCTTCTAAGTTTAGTGTGTATACCTTCTCTTACCTAGGGGTAGAAAGAATAAACTCTTCCTTCGAATTGTGTACAAAGCACTTTTTCTTCCTAGAATTCACAAGGTAACCTTCATCACATAACTTACGTATGCTAATAAGTTTATGCTTAATACCCTTAACTAATAAAACATTTGAAATCAATGTTTTTCCAAGAAGAACATTGTTACCTATACCAATAATTTCTCCATTAGCATTATCTCATAAAGTTACTTTTCTTCCTTTCATCTTGGTAATATTTTCAAAGAAGTTTTTGTTACTAGTAATGTGCCGGGAACATCCACTATCCATGTATCATGTATTACTATTCGTACTATCTTTACTTTCCAGAAAATATGAGTGTTAGACATTCAAAACCCAAAATTTCTAGGATTTAGAAAAATCAGAAATAAAATTTTATGGAATCCAAATTTTCATAGAAAAATATGCGTTATGAAAACCTAAAGATTGGGTTTTTTTATGGAACTATTTTTTTCCCAATTCCCACCACACTTGCACTTAGTGCATAATGGAGCACATTGAGAAACAAAATAATTATTACTAAAAACTGGATTTGAATGAGTATAACCAAATCTAGAAGTATTCCTTAGAGGTTGAATTTGGGAATACATCTTATCAAAGTTTTCCTTACCGAAGGTAAAGTTTGAAAAATACTTCCTCAAAGAAAATATTTCTAACTTTATTTTAATAAATACATTTTTATCCTCAAAAAAAATTATTTTTAGAACTAGAGTTAATCTCTAAAATATTTTTCATAGAAATTAATTTCTCTAGATCCTTAGAAAGTTTATCCATCTCAGAATAAACTTCCTCAAGGGTTTTTGAAATACTTTTAAAATCATAAATTTTCTTATCAAGATCTTTAGAAAGATCTGATACCTCATTAGTAAGAATATAATTTCTAGAATTTTTTTTATCAATCTTTTTCTTGACTTTGGAATTTTCATTCTAAAGAAGTATAGAAAAGCTAGACAATTCTTCATAAGTAGGTAAAGTATTATCTTCATCAGAATAAGATTCTTCCTCTAAAGATTCAAAATATTTATTATCACTACAATTAGCATTCATGGATACATTGGTTGTATATCTAGCATTGTGAACCTTGGACATTAGGCAATGATTTTCAATATGTAACTTCGCAATTAAACCATGATTCTTCTGACCAGAAGATTCATACTCTAAGGATTCATTAGAAGAGTCTCCACCACTAGCACTCCAAGTGTCATTAGCTTTCAAAACATTCTTAGATTTAGATTTGTAGTACATATTTCTATTATTCTCAGAATTTTTTTCCTTTATATCCTTTCACTTGAGCATAGGACAATCTGGCCTTATATGACCTACTCTTTTTCATTATTAACAAGTGACTTTAGAGACTTTCTTGTCCTTTTATTCTTTCTTCATATATCTATAATAAAAGTATTTCTTCCCAACAATCTTGTTCATCCTTCCAGCAAGATTAAGTAATTCATTCTCAGAATGTTCACTCTCAATTGATTCAGATTAAACGTTTACTTTCTTCGATTTAGATCTTGTAACCCTTTGAGGAGTCTTTGCTTTTGTAGTATCAAAGGCTACACTTCCATTTCCATTCTTCTTTTTGATCAAATCAGCATATCTTTTCATTATAGTCTCAAGTTTAAGAAGAGTTCCAAAAATCTCATCAAGAGTAATTTGAGATAATTTTTTATTTTCATCAATAGTTGTTCTCTTAGATTCCCAATGATTAGGCAGAATATATATAATCTTGTTCACAAGTGCTTCATCATCAAAACCTTTCTCACCCATGGATTGTAAACTGTTAACAATAGTCATAAACCTTTATTGTACCTTGGACACTAGTTATCCATAAGGAAATAGAAATCCATGATATTCTGCTCTAACTATATCTCTTCTAGTTTCTATAACCTTGGATGTACCAAAAATAGTAACCTCAAATTTCATCCAAATACAATTTGCAGCTTCAGAAGAAGAAATATGACTATATATATTCTTGTTCATGGAACATGATAAAGTATTGTGTACCTTGTAGTTTAGTTTCTACATTGATTTTTCTTGATTAGTATAGTTCTAACTTCTTTATCAAGAATCTTGTAATCTCCAATAAGTATAACGAAGTTGTAAACTACAGTATTAATAACAAAAGTCTTCATACGATGTCTCCAATATTCATAATAATTCCCATCAAATATAGGTCATCTAGTAGGATTAAGATTTTCAATTGAACCAACATTCATTCCTGTCATCTACAAGAAAATATCTTTCCATAGAAACTTGTTAATAGTAAATTATTTTAAACAAGGATAAAAATACTAAGCAAGGAAAATATATTCAGAACAATGAAAACTCGAGCAAGAAAACATATATGTGAATATAAGTATTTTAGAGACTTGCTCTGATACTAATAGTAGGATTGAAATATGATGTAGATGCTCAATATACAAGATGGGGGGGTTGAATTGTGTCCTTTAAAAAAAATTGTTACTTTAATGTTGGTAAAGAAACGTTATATGTTTAAAAAGGTTAAACAAGGTAAATTCATAAGACCTCTTAGTTCTACAATATTTTTAGGTTCCAGATATATGGTTTTGAAAATGAAACTTAAGAAAAGTTTACAAGGAAAAAAGATTCTACCTTAAAGCATATAGAATCTTACTAATCAGAGTATGCAAATACAATAATGTATAAGATAGTTATAATTTCTTTATTAATCAAAATGTAGCTGAAAATGAACTTGAAACAATACAAGTAACAAGTATAAAATATTTTAACCCAAAGAGTAGGGTATCCAACATGCTTGGATAAAGGTCCCTTGATTTATAATTTCAAGAAAGTATGTCTTAACTACACCATGGTAAGCCCTTGATAATAATATGAGAGTCTATCTTGCTATCCCCAAAATCCCTCCAACTTCAAGGTAGTTGGAACCTTTATCTTCCTAATCAAGGAAGTCCTCGAACATTAAATTAGTCGGCACCTCTATCTTTGTAACACCTCGATATTTTATAAAAAATATTCTTTTAATTTCATTAATGTTTTGTGTTCTATGCTACACCAATATTACCTTGTGCTATACGCAACACCGTATTATCTTGCAGTATACGCAACACTATTCTTGGATCGTGTTACACACAATTTTGATAATAGTTATTCTACGCAAAATTGAGTATATATATATATATACATATATTCAATGTATAAATGAAATATGGTTGGATTCGGTTATAAAAACAATGAAGGATTCTTGCACAACACGCAACCCTGACTTGGCTTGCATTACACGCAATCGCGACCTTCCTCGATAGCGTGTGTTGTACGCAATACCGGGTGTTACTAAACAATGATATATTATTATAATATTATTATGAACTAGACGTTATTAATAATGTTAACTAAAATTTTAATTTTATAACATTATTATTCATCTTACACATTTCTAGAACATGGTATAAGAACAAAATAAAATTTTCGTGTAAAATAAGTATTTTTAAAAAAATGCAATTTTGCTGCCTTTTGATGGCGCACCCACTTTAAATCTAGTTTTTGACATGTTTATAAGTTCAATTTGACAAAATAAAATTCTTCTTTTTAATCAGGATATAAAAATTTACATTAGATAATGTTTTGATATTTTTCCGATAACTTTCATATTTTAATGAATAGTAAAAACACGCTATATTTTAATTAAAAACAACTTTTTTCATCATAATATCTTATGTGGTTAAATTATAATATTGAATTGTTTTAAAGTATAAATAGAATATATTTTTACCATTTAATATAATGTATGTCATTAGCATTGATTTTACCTTGAATTTGTAGGTTAAATCAATTCAATCTTTTGCAATGTTTTAAAGAAAAACTCGTTTTCTTTCGACAATGGGATTAATTTTAATTTAATATCTGCATCTTTTGTGTATTGAATTTGGAAAAATGGATTCCATATTTGGAATCAGTGGGTCCAAATTATTTCAATAAGATACTTTTTATTTTTGGGCATTGTGAATAGTAACTACGGTAAATTTTATCTACTATAGTTAAAGGTAAATCGGGTAATTAAGGGTAAATATAAGATTATAAAATTACCCTAACACTTGGAAAAATCCTATTGGATGGCTAAAAGTAGACCCATATAACCTATGGGTCAGATTAGATTCATTTTACGGACTTTTTTCCATGAAAATAATATAATTATTATTAAAACCAAAGAATGTGACAACATGTCACTTTCTTAAATCTTATAAGTATAATAATTTAACTTTAGTGATAAACTTCATGAAACTTCGAAAATGAATAGTCTCCAGAAATCTAATACAATTATATACATCATAGAAATTTATTTATAATTTTAAGGGATTAAATAATTATCATTTATTATGACACAAAGATGATGCAGTAATTGTCTTATTAATGAAATATTGACATAATTGATGTTATAAATGCCCAAATAAATGTAATTTGAGACTTTTTATGACTTACATTAATTTTCTAGGTTAATATGACTTGTTATTGTTTATATATGTAACTTGGTTAGAACTTATCATTCTGTTATGAATTTCATAAAAATTATGTACCAAATAGTGTCAAAATTGACATAAATTAGTTTTTTAAAAACATATTATATTATTAATTGTTATTTAATTCCTAAAAATCTAAGGTTCAGCCAAATGAATTAGATAATATAGATATATTAATAATAAACAACTTGGGGTTCTTTTGTCTTGTTATGGTAAGTTTATTAACCATATAGTGTAAGAAAACAAAAATACATGGTAAAAGTTAAATTATTTAACTTAGAGTTAAATCTAATTGATAATGTTAAAATAATAACCTAAACTTGTCTAAATCCGATTTTATGAGAGGATTTAGACCCATCCCTACTTTATATTCGAAATAAGACCCTTTGGAACCATTATAAACCGAATTTGACCTTAATATAAAATAATATTTTGAGATTTTCCTAAGGTGACCCTCTCCTCCCTTATAAAAGGGCACCTCCTCCCCCTCTTCCTCACACCACATTGAGCCTTCAATCTTGGCCAACCCCTGCCAAAATCTCTTCTCCACTTCCCTAGTATCATCATAGAGGTCCTGGTCTTCTTCAAAGACCATCCTTTGTTCTTTAAGTGGAGGTTAAGAAAAGGCACGTCAAAAAGAGGTAATATCCATTACCGATCGTTTTTAATTTCTTTCTTCTTCAACTTATTCTTATTTAGTTGTCTCATGATAAAGTAATAAAATAAGTATTTCTTATATATTGATATGTTATTATAAATATGAAACAAATCTAATTAACCTTCTATCCATCCTACGGAAAAAAAGAAAATCACCGCACGTGCGTACGTACGGAATACCGTCTCCACGCCGTGGTGTAATCTATTTTCCGCCACCACCATAATTGGATGGGTATAATGGTTTAATGAGTAACTATATATGATTATTATAAAGTGATATTGATTCTGAAATAATATACATACACTTCAACACAATTTCATGATCATGAAAACGATATCATCGCTCGTGCGTACGTACGGACTACCGTCTCCACGACACGATGAGATTCATTCTCCACATTAAGCATTCATGAATGATTATAAAGTATATATAATGGATAATAATGAAATATATGACATGTTAAATCTACTGGATTTATGTATATATATATGTATGTCATCTACTTACTTCCATTCAAGATAATAAGGAAAGGAAAACAACGTTCATGCGTACGTACGGACTACCGTCTCCATGAACGGTGTGTTTCATTTCATTTATCTATCTATTATATATATATATACTGAATATATATGATATATAAATCATATTTTATATTCTTGAAGTAATTAAATCATGATATAAGTAATAATAATGTCAAGAACAACAAGTCCAAACAACTACGATAATTGAAACGATTTTACCCAAAACGCTTCTTTAACATGGAATTTACAAAAGAACGGGTAATATAAAGTCATAAGTGAACCATATATGATATCATAACAATGAATATGATTATGTAATAAGTTAATGACATTATTTAAATCATTATACAGGAGGTTCGGATACGTACAAAGCATATCGGACATAAGTTAAGGGAAAATATCACAATATCATTTTTATCCGAGATTGGTTATACAATGGTATTTACTGGGGTGTATTTTATCATCCACATCCATGTTTCCTTAATATGTAATATTTATATCCTTCTACAATAGTTTATATCCAATTTTACCCTTCTTTGAGCTTTTTGTAAAAGATATGAAAGGAATCTTTTGTCATTTTTCGTACGAGGTACTTTTTGACTTTTCCGACAAAAGTACGAGAAGAATGTTTTTTTAACTTATACGGCATGAATGGATTTTTAAAAAATTATTTCCAATAATCTTCCCTTACATGTTTTCAAGTTTATTTTTAATCAAATTCTTTTAGTTTAGATTTGAATGACTTGTCAAGAAAGGAAAAGTGTTTTTGAAGTAGAAAGGATATTTTTTTCAAGAATAGAGTTCAAGTGTTTTATCAAAATTATTTTCCATCTAAGATAATATAGGGTTCTGTTTGTTATTACATTGATATTATTATGTTGTGATGGAATTAGTTTTATGAATTCCTTTATCTTATATAAATTGTTTTATGATGTCATGTTGTTTAAGAATCCCATTTTTATTACATGGGTTATGCTATGATGTATGGTTTATGATTTTGTGGCACACATAAGAATGGTATCATTATGAGATGGGTGGGACCTATATCTCCCTCCAATGCATTGGGTAAAGATTTTATATCTCATGAGATAGACATGGCTATAATGGTAGGTTATCCCAGTTCAGTGAAACAGGACTGAAACGAGGAGTGAACTCGGTTCAGAAAGGGACTTTGTCCACTAAGATAGTCTTGGCAATGAGTCTTGACTAATAAGAAATGATTATCTATGATTATGTGTGTATGACACAAAGTTTCATGTTTTAAGTTATGATTATTGGGATTACATTTCACTACTATGATTTATCCCATGTTATGAAATTATGATCTCTTTTGCAGGTTAAGATTTCCAAAAGATATGTTCTTAGGAATATGACATGATTGATATTTCTTTTGTTTACCCTTACTGAGCATTTGAGCTCACCCTTTTATGTTTTCTTTTCCCCATGACATAAAGAAAGTATTTAGGTTTAAAAAAAATAAGATCTCTATGGGAGATGTTGAAGATTTTTCACCATGATTAGAAGATTAAATTCCGAGTTTCCAAAGACACTAAACTATTATGGTCCTTGTGTGTGTGTTTCTGTTATGTACTAAGTATTCTGAAAAAGTAATGTAATGTCCATGTACGTCAGGATTCGGGTCTCTACAGTTGGTATCAGAGGAAAATTTTAGTCAACCTTTGGAAACTAGGATGCGAAAACGTTAGAAAGATCACTAGAGATATTTCTAAGGTATGTCTAGGGATGTCCCTAAGGATAAGTATACGTATAGGATACAGTCCTAGAACTACGGTAATGATCATAGAATTTAACCTAAGAAGTTAGATATTGAGGATACTCCCCCTTTATAATGTTGTTTTCCCTAGCATGATTTTTACCTCTCACACTATTCTTTTTGGGTTTTAGACGATGGCTGGAACCCGAAGGAACCGTGTTGATCAATGCAATGGACAATGCAATGATTGTCCTCCTGAACAAACAAATGTTATGGGAGATGGAGTGCAAAATCTTATTGCTATACTTACACAAGCTATGAATCATTCTGGACTTCCAAACGAGCAGAGAAGGGAACAATATTCTATTGAGTCCTTTATGAGGCAACGTCCACCTTCTTTCAGTGGGTCTTCCAATCCACTTGTTGCTGAACAATGGATCAGTACCACTGAAAAGATATTTTCTGTTCTTCAATGTTCTGAACATGATAAAGTCATATTAGCAGTATATCGTTTGGAAGGTGAAGCTGATCAATGGTGTAATCTTATCAAGAATACGAGGCCAAGAGATGAAATTGAGTCCATTGAATGGGACGAGTTCAAGAACTTGTTTTTCAATAAGTACTTCCCTCGTATTCTTTGAACAAAGATGGAAAAGGAGTTTCTTGAGCTGAAGCAGAAGGATGATGAATATGTTGGTATATACGAAGCGAATTTTACAAGGATTGCAAGGTATGCATCTGGATTTATCATGCAACCTGAAAGTAAAGTTGATCGATTCTTCAGTGGCTTAAAACCAAATCTTCAAAGGGAATTAGCTATAAGAGAATTCAGTATCTATAAAGAAATTGTGCGTTCTGCTATCATGGTAGAAATGGAAGTTGGTGTTACATATCCATCTCATGGTTTTGACAAGAAACGAAAGATGGAGTTCAAGGAGAAATCTCAGAATAATGGTGAAAAGAAGATGAATGTTTCCTTATGCTCAAAGTGTGGAAAGAAGCATGGTGGAGATTGTCTTAAAGGGACAAGTAAATTTTTCAAATGTGGAAAGGAAGTTCATCGGGTATTTGAAAGCCGCAATGATGGGAAGAAGATGACTAATGATGCAAACAAAGTAAGGGATACACAGAATGAACCTACTACACTTCAATGTTTCAAGTTCAAGGATATGGAACATTATGCCAATAAATGCCCTAATCCAAGGGTTAGTGATGATCGACATGAGCAACCACATAAGGCAAAGGACAAAGGGAAGTCACATGCGATCACCATTGGCGATGCTGAATATGATAACGATGTGGTGGAATGATTAAGTGTATATGTAATGGGACTACAAAATAATGTTGTATATAGTATCATGAAATATTGGAATATTTATGTATTGGCCTACTGTGGTTTTCAATAATTTTATGGTACCCGTAACCATGGAAAGTGATTTAGATATTTTTGGAATAAAGATGATATGCGCATAATGAAGGGATAAGGAGAAAATTAAATGTTTGATAGTATTTATGAGATCATGACTGATATAAGGAGAAGGTTATATCATGGTTTGAGTATATAGAATTTTTGGATTTTGGTATGTGGTAAGAGTTAACTTTTGACAGCATTCATGTTTTCACTATGGTTTAATAGGTATTCATTTTTCAAGAGAATACATGATTAAGGTATTCACATGATTGGAATGTGACCAACAAGATATATGGGGGATAAATGATGGTATTCACATGCTTGGTTGATGACATTTCAAGTAATCGTTTTCTTTATACTATGAGCTTAGACCGAAGTATTTTGGATAAGACTAAAGATTGGAATGGATTATGTTGGACATAAGTTAGTATTTTTTAAGGATAGAACTTTTTTTGATATTATTGATGGGATATTATAGTAATATAGTTTTAGAAAAAGAACAACCTGCAGGACGGGCGACAGCCCATCGCGTCGGCCAAGGATGTTGGAATCGAACCCACATCTAAAGTGCGACGGGCCTTTATCACATACCACTGGCCTACAGAATGTCCCTGGTTAGTAGAAACTAGTTTTATTTTATTAAGCAGTATGATATATGAAGTATAAGTTCATTTTTGGAATCGTATATGATTAACCTCACCAAAGATGGACTTATGTATATATGATAACTATTGCTAAAATTTTGTGTGAAACAGATGGAATGACCCATCATTCTATCACATGATCTGTTAACACTTCATGAATAAAAAATTCAACTTCATTTCTTTAAGAGATGAAGTGGAAATTGTTCAAAGCACGAACACCAATGAGATTGTACCAAAATCAAGTAAGTATTTCTTCTAATTCAAAATTTTCAACTTTAGGGAAATTATATTGAAAACCAAAAATGTTTTCCTAGTGATCTTATATCTGATGAATCAGATGGTACCCTAGATCATCACAAATTTATGGCTTTGTGATTGCTGGCATTTCCATAGCCATGTTCTCTACCACTCTCCATCAGAACATGATGGTTAGATTTCTCTTCCATATCCATATTTTCACCTATGTGTAAACCCAGTGATTAGTTTATTTGGGTAACCTTTACGTTTCATACTTTTGTTTTTAATGATTGGTTTTTTATTCCTTTTTACGATGTGGGTTTCTATTAAAGAAACTTTCAAGTAGTAAACCATTTATTACCCCGACAAATTTCGAGGGCGAAATTAATTTTAAGGGGGGTAGAATGTAACACCCCGATATTTTATGAAAAATATTCATTTAATTTCATTAATGTATTGTGTTGTATGCTACACCAAGATTACCTTGCGCTATACGCAACACCGTATTAGCTTGTAGTATACGAAACACTATTCTTGGATCGTGTTACACAAAATTTTGATAATAGTTATTATACGCAACATTGAGTATATATATATATATATTCAATGTATAAATGAAATATGGTTGGATTCAGTTATACAAAACAATGAAGGATTGTTGCACAACACGCAACCCTGACTTGGCTTGCATTACACACAATCGCGACCTTCCTCGATAGCGTGTGTTGTACGCAATACCGGGTGTTACTAAACAACGATATATTATTATAATATTATTATGAACTAGCCATTATGAATAGTGTTAACTAAATTTTTAATTTTATAACATTATTATTCATCTTACACATTTCTAGAACATGTTATAAGAACAAAATAAATTTTTCGTGTAAAATAACTATTTTTCAAAAAATGCAGTTTTGCCGCCTTTTGATGGCGCACCCACTTTAAATCTAGTTTTTGACATGTTTATAAATTCAATTTGACAAAATAAAATTCTTCTTTTTAATCAGGATATAAAAATTTATATTAGATAAAGTTTTGATATTTTTCCGATAACTTTCATATTTTAATGAATAGTAAAAACACGCTATATTTTAATTAAAAACTTTTTTCATTATAATATATTATGTGGATAAATTATAATATTGAATGGTTTTAAAGTATAAATAGAATATATTTTTACCATTTAATATAATTTATGTCATTAGCATTGATTTATCTTGAATTCGTAGGTTAAATCAATTCAATCTTTTGCAATGTTTTAAAGAAAACCCCGTTTTCTTTCGACAACGGGATTAATTTTAATTTAATTTATGCATCTTTTTTATATTTAATTTGGAAAAATGGACTCCATATTTGGAATAAGTGGGTCCAAATTATGTTAATAAGCTACTTTATATTTTTGGGCATTGTGAATAGTAACTACGGTAAATTTTATCTACTATAGTTAAAGGTAAATCGGGTAATTAAAGGTAAATATAAGATTATAAAATTACCCTAACACTTGGAAAAATCCTATTGGATGGCTAAAAGTAGACCCATATAACCTATGGGTCGGATTAGATTCATTTTATGGACTTCTGTCCATGAAAATAATTTAATTATTATTAAAACCAAAGAATGTGACAACATGTCACTTTCTTAAATCTTATAAGTATAATAATTTTACTTTAGTGATAAACTTCATGAAACATCGAAAATTAATATCCTCCAGAAATCTAATACAATTATCTACATCATAGGAATTTATTTTGAATTTTTAGGGATTAAATAATTATCATTTATTATGACACAATGATGATGCAGTAATTGTCTTATTAATGAAATATTGACATAATTGATGTTATAAATGCCCAAATAAATGTAATTTGAGACTTTTTATGACTTAAATTAATTTTATATGTTAATATGACATGTTATTGTTGATATAAGTTACTTGGTTCGAACATATCATTCTATTATGAATTTCATAAAAATCATGTACCAAATTGTGTCAAAATTGACATAAATTAGTTTTTAAAACAAATATTATATTATTAATTGTTATTTAATTCCTAAAAATCTAGGGTTCAGCCAAATGACTTAGATAGGATATATATATTAATAATAAACAACTTGGGGTTCGTTTGGCTTGTTATGGTAAGTTTATTAACCATATAGTGTAAGAAAACAAAAAGACATGGTAAAAGTTAAATTATTTAACTTAGAGTTAAATCTAATTGATAAGGTTAAAATAATAACCTAAACTTATATAAATCCTATTGGATGAGAGGATTTAGACCCATACCCACTTTATCTTTGAAATAAGACCCTTTTGAACCATTATAAACCTAATTTGAAGTTAATATAAAATAATATTTTGAGATTTTCCTAAGGTGCCCCTCTCCTCCCTTATAAAAGGGCACCTCCTCCCCCTCTTCCTCACACCACATTGAGCCTTCAATCTCGGCCAAACCCTGCCAAAATCTCTTCTCCACTTCCCTGGTATCATCATAGAGGTCTTGGTTTTCTTCAAAGACCATCCTTAGTTCTTCAAGTGCAGGTTAAGAAAATGCGCGTCAAAAAGAGGTAATATCCATTACCGATCTTTTTCAATTTCTTTCTTCTTCAACTTATTCTACTTTAGTTGTTTCATGATAAAGTAATAACATCGGTATTTATTATATATTGATATTTTATTATAAATATGAAACAACTCTAATTAACCTTCTATCCATCCTATGGATAAAAAAGAAAATCACCGCGCGTGCGTACGTACGGAATACCGTCTCCACGCCGTAGTGTAATCTATTTTCCACCACCACCTTAATTGGATGGGTATAATGGTGTAATGAGTAACTATATATGATTATTATAAAGTGATATTGCTACTGAAATAGTATACATACACTTCAACACAATTTCACGATCATGAGAATGATATCATCGCACATGCGTACGTACGGACTACCCTCTCCACGACACGATGAGATTCATTCTCCACATTAACCATTCATGAATTATTATAAAGTATATATAATGAATAATAATGAAATATATGACATGTTAAATCTACTAGATTTATATATATATATATATATATATATGTATGTCATCTACTTATTTCCATTCAAGACAATAAGGAAAGGAAAACAGTGTTCATGCGTACGTACGGACTACCGTCTCCATGAACGGTGTGTTTCATTTCATTTATCTATCTATTATATATATATATACTGAATATATATGATATATAAATCATTTTTTATAATCTGTAAGTAAGTAAATCATGATATAAGTAATAATAATTTCAAGAACAACAAGTCCAAACACCTATGATAAATGAAACGATTTTACCCAAAACGCTTCTTTACCATGGAATTTACAAAAGAACGGGTAATATAAAGTCATAAGTGAACCATATATGATATCATAACAATGAATATGATTCTGTAATAAGTTAATGACATTATTTAAATTATTATACAGGAGGTTCGGATATGTACAAAGCATATCGGACATAAGGTAAGGGAAAATATCACAATCTCATTTTTATCCGAGATTGTTTATACTTTGGTATTTACTGGGGTGTATTTTATCATCCACATCCATGTTTCCTCAATATGTAATATTTATATCCTTCTACAATATTTTATATCCAATTTTACCCTTCGTTGAGTTTTTTGTAAAAGATATGAAAGGAATCTTTTGTCGTTTTTCGTCCGAGGTACTTTTTGACTCTTCCGACAAAAGTACGAGAAGAATGTTTTTCTTAACTTATACGACATGAATGTATTTTTAAAACAATATTTCCAAGAATATTCCATTACAAGTTTTCAAGTATATTTTTAATCAAATTTTTTTATTTTAGATTTGAATGACATGTTAAGAAAGGAAAAATGTTTTTGAAGTAGAAAGGATATTTTCCTCAAGAATAGAGTTCAAGTGTTTTATCAAAATTATTTTCCATCCAGGATAATATAGGGTTCTGTTTATTATTACATTGATTTGATTATGTTGTGATGGAATTATTTTTATGAATTTCTTTATCTTATATGAATTGTTTTATGATTTCATGTTGTTTAAGAATCCCATTTTTATTACATGGGTTATGCTATGATATATGGTTTATGATTTTGTGGAACACATAAGAATGGTATCATTATGAGATGGGTGGGACCTATATATCCCTCCAATGCATTGGGTAAAGATTTTATATCTCATGAGATAGACATGGCTGGAACGGTAGGTTATGCCGGTTCAGTGAAACAGGACTGAAACGAGGAGTGAACTCGGTTCAAAAAGGGACTTTGTCCACTAAGATAGTCTTGGCAATGAGTCTTGACTAATAAGAAATGATTCTCTATGATTATGTGTGTATGCCAAAAAGTTTCATGTTTTAAGTTATGATTATTGGGATTACATTTCACTACTATGATTTATCCCATGTTATGAAATTATGATCTCTTTTGCAGGTTAAGATTTCCAAAAGATATGTTCTTAGGAATATGATGTGATTGATATTTCTTTTTTTTTACCCTTACGGAGCATTTGAGCTCACCCTTTTATGTTTTCTTTTCCCCAGGACATAAAGAAAGGATTTAGGTTTTTAAAAAAAATAAGATCTTTATGGGAGATGTTGAAGATCATTCACTATGATTAGAAGATTATATTCTGAGTTTCCAAATACACTAAACTATTACGATCCTTATGTGTGTGTTTTTGTTATGTACTAAGTATTCCACAAAATTAGTGTAATGTCCATGTACGGAAGGCTTCAGTTCTCTACAATCTTCCTCAAAAAGGAAGTCCTCAGACATTAAGGTAGTAGACACCTTTGTTTTCCTATCCCCGAAAGTCCTCAATTGTACACAACAATAATCGGAGTCGCATGAAGCAAGTCGAACAAGATGTTCAGTATGCACAAAACCTGAGAGTATCTCTATCTAGAAATCACTTCAATTGCATGTGATATATATATTGATCAAAAAGTATATTGGTTGTGAGCTCATTCAAAAGAGATCCTATTTATAGGAACTTTTCCAATTGTTGACTCCCTCCTCCAACAGTCATATTTTTCCTTGAATCTCAGAGGGACATGTATACGTGTCACTCAAAAAATGTTTGGTTAGAAAAAGAATGTACGACATCATTTCATTAATAATACAAGGGTAAGTAAAAAAATGGTTTCTCAACCAAATCTATTTTTTAGAGTCTACAAAGGAAATTCAGAGTCTTAGAAAATAAACATTTAGAGTCTAATAATATAAACATTCATAGTCAACATTACATTAATATTCGGATTCTGTTTTTCAAGGAATTTGGAATCAGAATTCTATAGACATCAGAGTCTGAATTCTAATAAATTCGGAAACTGAATTCTAAAGAATTTGGAAGACGAATTATGAGGAATGTGGAACCTGAATTCTGAGGAATTTGGAACCTGAATTCTAAGGAATTCGAAACCTGAATTCTAAAGAATTCAGAATCTTAATTCATAGAATTTGGAGTCTGAATTCAGAGAATTCAGAATCTGAATTTCAGAGAATTTGGAGTCTAAATTCAAAACCTGAAAACAGAATACTCTATCTCTATGTATTAACCAGATTCTGAGTTTTTTAGAAATGAAACCAAAATTTCCAATTAGAAATAAAATGGATTAGATTTCAAGAAACTATGATATGAACAATGAAAACAAAGGTAAGGAGAAAATTTCCTTGGGAAGGAAAAGTTTCCTTAATAAGATAAATCTTATAATAAATGAATTTTTCCTTGAGATAGAGTTTTTGTTATTTTCAAAACATAAAGGAGGGAAAATTTCATAAGGAAACCTTATTTACTCAACAATACCTATATGTGTTTTTACAAAACATATCAGCTTGCTTTCCTCCTACAGATCTCACAAATCCATCATCAGACAACATCAAGACATAAAGTGTGTGAGATGTTGTTCTAGATATCTAGCACCATTAAAGGGTGATAAGTCTCGATTTATAAAATTGTGTGTGGAAAAATTGGCATCTACCCATTCGATATATAGATTCTTCTCAGGATACACAGGTGAATGCCGCCCTTCCATGGTTTCCAATCAAGCATCCATAGATTCAATGACATTTAGTAGTTCCAAAGGCACAATTGTAAAGGACACCTCTCATCTATAGGGAGTAGGAAAGGAATGATTATTTGGAATTTTTTCATATCCCATTGATTATAGACTTGTGATAAGAATGAATGATCACCTTGGTAGGGGAGGGGTTGTCACCATACTGGAGGTAAGTTGTGATAATATATAATTTCATCATTTGTATATAATAGATTCCTGGATGTAGAGATATTTTTAAGCTCATATGTCTCTCTTGAAGACATGTCAGCTCTTTCTTAATGTGTGGGAGGAAGGATATTCATCTTCATCTAAAGAAGATACCCAAAGAGAATGTTACCCTGGAGTATATCCTTATCAAGTTGTCTGATATTTTGTATCTCATTCTCATACTATAACAACTGCTCCGCTACAGAAGGAATTTTAATTATTTTGGGTGGTGAGTGGGATGTTGGCACACCTTTCTCTTTATTGTTGGTATTTATTCATTGTAGAGTTGGAAACTCATTATTCAGATGTGTTAGTTTTTTTATTCTCCTCTGGTTCCACATACATGAAGCCTCAGTTGGTGTATTTAGATCACCCTCCTCTCAAGGTATTTTTTCTATATTTTTTACATCTATATTTTCATCCTAATTCATATCATATATTATGTTAGTGGTGAAAACATTCATTGAGGTTCATGTTGAAATGGTAGTTATCCCATTACTCTCAACGCATTAGGGTGATTCATCACAACTTTCATTAGGTTTATTTCTCTGACCCTTGTCCATATTGAACCATTTTGTATTACGAACCCTACAGGTTTTGATTACATTTTCCATAAATTCCTCCCATCAGGTACTGTGAATAATAACCTTGAGATAGTTTTTGGTCATGTTTTATGATCGGGCCCCAAATAGTAGATTTTTTTCCTCGATCAAGTGGAACGAATGGGATGTTGACTATCGATATTTATCTTCCTACCCGGAGAAAATGTATTCTTTATTAAGTATTGATATTGATGAAAATTCCCCCATACCTATTGGTTGGGGACTATTCAGGGTCTCCATTAGAACTTTTTGATCCTTATGTTAAGGATTTACTAACTCTAGTAGAGTATTTAACAACTACTAGGACGGGAATTGAGATATAAATGGATGCATCCCTATATGATGTTGCTGGTATATAACTAAGACTAATTTATAAAAGTCCCTCTTAAGATTTTTTGTACCTGGTGATGGGGATTGAGATAAAAATATCCCCATCTCTATGGGATGGGGTTGGTTTGAAGTTGTTCTCGGTATATCCTAAAGCATATCAAGGATTGATGACTCGAGGGGTTGAGGCGATTGTAAATATTCCCCCAACACTATGGGTTGGGTTCTCTACTTGATAGATTCTATGATAGCTGCTACTATGGACCATTTTATTTTCAATAATTGTGATCATATATGAGTTGGGTGCAATGGAATCCCATGATGGGAGTCATTTTCTGTGATAAGTTTTAAGGTTATCCAAAACATCAGCTTCTATTTCTGAAATAAATTACCATTTTTAGGGGTCTAAATTAATGATTTTTTGGTATTCCTCTCCCTTTATTAATGATATATATTAATATTTAAACCTTGGTTATTCCATTTTACTAACCAACTAGCATGTTCAATACATGGTCCTCTGATTTCTACTGAGTCTATGCCATTATAGGACTCCATATCTGCTGAGTTCTATTGTTTTATGGGTTTGGTGAAGTGAAATGCATTATACATTCTCCATCCTCAAATATGGATACTCGATAAGGCTTTTTAGATTAGTCGTCAAAGAGTTGTAGTACAATTGTGGAAAGCATGTTGTAGATTTGGACTGTTCTTTTCTGGTTTTGGGTCCTGGGCCATGGAGATAGAAACCAGGTCCATTTGATAATATATTATTTTTATGGTTTGGTGGTAACCCCTATATCCTGGATAAGGTAGGTTTGTAGCCTTCAATTGATGATGAGTTTCCCAAATATTTTTTACACAGGTAAGGCATGAAATCCTTCTCAAGCGCATCCTGAATCTCATTATTAGAAATTTTGAGGGTTTAGAACATGGTTTGGAGGTTTTTTAAGGATAACACTCTCTCTATATCCATGTTGGATTCCTTTTCATCAAACATAAACACCTCCACAAGGTCAAACCATAGAGGTCTCTACTCAAGGTCTCATGGTGACCATGTTTATGTTTTTTAGGTGGCTAATGGGGAACAATATATAGTTTACCATAGTTTTTGAGAACCTCTCAATATGAAGGTCTCTGTGTTTTGAGAATATTTCTTTACGGAGGTGTCTTAGCAAGGGGATGATTTCCTTGTATGAGGGAGATATCGTCGTGGGGTGGTTGGCCATAGTAGATGTTAGGAGTTGAGTCCATGTGATTCATATCCACACTAACATGAGGAGGAAGATCAAGGTGATGATCACCTTATACTTCAATTGAATATTTGTGGGACCCCTGAGGTGTTACGGGTATGCATTGGATAGCCTCAAGGACCCTGGCATTGAGAAGACCGATGATATGGGCCTCATTCTGCATCATGTATGAAATATGCAAACCTACCTTTTGGAGTTGAGTAGGGATATATTCCTACTCCATGAAAGATCCTAAAATATATAGATAACCATATGTAGATACAGGAATATGAACCCGCAAATGAGATACTATTGGAGTATGCTAGTGAGCTTTTGTATTATCAGTAGTGATATAAACCTTCTTTAGGGTGGTTTTAAAAATATAATGGTCTCTCCTATATGAAGTGGGTATATAATTGTGGTTAAAATATGAATTACCTATCATAATATGCTAATGGACCCCTATAATGGGAGAAGGTATATAAGCCTCCTCTTATAGAGCCTATGAAGGTTTCTAGTGTAGATGATCATCCATGGAATTAGGGATAAGATCCTGGCTTCCATGATCTACTAGAATATTCCAAGTACATTAACTAATAGAAATATGTACCTATCCCAAAGCACGAACTGCTATCATTTGGTGATCCTTGGATGAAACAAGAATATTATCTTTGTCATGTGCTTTGGAGTATGTCACCATCATTTTTTGATAATAATATAATCCTTTCTAGAGGCGTGCTTCCCTATCACTTAGTGATACCCAATCATAATGAGTATATGAGCATGTTCATGTACCTTTGGAGTATTTCACTGATCTTTTTTGATAGGAATATTATCATGTCTCAAGACATGTGATACTCTCAATTGTTGATCCTCTATCAAAACTAGGATATGAGCATGGTCATGTGCCTCTGGGGTATCTCATCAGTCTTTTTTGATAGGAATGTGTGCTTGTCTCTAGGCATGTGCCTCTATTATTTCGTGAGCCCCAATTGGAATATGAATTTGATCCTAATCGGGTGCATCTTCTTTTACTAGAATATATCGATAATCCTTATCGAAAGGAGAAATAATGTGTGCTTTCTCTAGAGTAGCCACTTATTCATACTCATCATGGTGATGTGCTGCTATGACTATCAGGTAGAAATATGTGAATGTAACTATATCAATACTAGTTCTAGAATATATTGTTGGATTTATTCAGAAATTTCAAGAATGTACTGACACTTTATCAATGTGTGCACTAGAATATATATTTACACATTTTCTATCTCCAATATGTACTGGAAAATATCTTCAATTAAAGTAGGGATATACTACCACTTTTTACCTGCATGACATCAAAATAATCTTATAGGAATTATGAATGGGGGAAGGAATGTGTTCCTTTCCCATTATTGATGTAGGAATATGTGTGAAGACTAGATCCAAGGGTGCAGGGATATGAGCATACCCACTACCTACTGTCGAAATATTCCAGCAGGCTTTGTTAGAGGAAGTCAGGATATGAAGCCACTCTTGGTCATATAAATCCTTCCACTCTTGTTGTGATTTCTTGGTACCCATTAATGGTTTTCTATGGTGGAAATGTATTTGGGGGATCCCTCAATAGGCAACTGAGGGGCATTGGCGGGATGATGACAGTGATGGGGGTTGATAGGATCCCTCCTCGGTAGCTCTTAAATCAGAATAGAGCAATAGTGGACTCCTTGATCAACATTACTGATATATATATATATATATATATATATATATATAAGGTTTTTATTATCATTATCTAGGAATAATATTCCAAAGTGATTAGTAGTGGAAACGAGCACCCCTAGTTTATTGTAGCTTTAATTGGATGAGGCGGGCTCATCGGTTTCTACATCTAGACACCATTACATATAACCTCAAGGTTATGGATTGTATGATGTTAGTGGTATTTCAAAATAATTATGTTCACTACCTAAAGCTTATGTTTTTGGTGGATGAGTTCATTCTATGACCTGCATGGTTTGAAGCTATAGTGGATCTTATAGAATAGTTGCTAGAAGAAGATATGATCTCGGGTCAAGGTGTTGTTTGTGAGAGCAGAATATAGTATCAAAAAGATAATAAGGAACAAGGTGAATAATTAGTGCATGATCACAAGTATGATACATGATCAATCAGATATACATAGGTAACAAATTTTTCCTTTTTTTTCCTGGTTTGGAAACTTCTCTCGAATGGAATTTTCACAACAGGAATGGGCTTATTTCATGGGAACCCCAGTTACGATGGATTTCACATCAACTGTATTTTTGTGTGTGTAGGAGACGTTAATCACAATGAACTATTTTTTTATTTGATAGATTGATTTTGGGTTCACTTTTTTTATTTCACTAGGAGAAAATGTGGTCCCCTGGGTTTTAAATGTAATGTGATCAATGCTTATAATGATTTAGTTATTCTGTAATTACATGCCTTCACACTGGGTCTTCCATTTTTGTTTCTTTTTTAGGGTTTATTGTGGGGGTTTAAGTATGGTTTCACAATAAACTATGCTCATTTAAAAATTTTAATTTGTTATAAACTTCCAAAAGATCTCACATCCACAATAAGGTACAGACCTTCTTTCCAAAGGTATTCAGTAAATTGGGATTTAGAACCAACAGCTCTTAGGAAATCACATTGGTTTAGAGGATGAGATGTTAGGATCATCCCACCCTTTGGATGAAATTTTTGGGCACTTAGAGACTCTTTTATAGATTTAATATATGTTTATGAATCTCTTCATAATCCTAGAACATAACCAATTTCCCTAATAAATTGATTGGTCATTTATTATTTTTTCATGCAATAGGGGGTTCTATTAATGTGACTATATTTATATATCCTGGTTTCTTCATCCATTTCCATTTATTTCTATGAAATGCATAGAGGATTATATTTTGAATCCATATAACCAGTTACTCAAGAGTTTACTACTATCCAGGGAGGTGATTGATATTTCAATAATGGGATTGAACCTTTAGGTGGAGTCCTACATATCCTATGAATAAAAAGAATGAAAACCCACGTAGATCATTTGAAATGCACAATTTAATTTCATGTAGAAAGGAGATATATGATGGAACTTAGGTACTAGGTATGGAGATCAATCCTTAGGAAGGCTTCCTACATATACAATTTATAATAGTAATTAGAGTTATCATTTTTTAGTTGTTCCTTAGAGACTTACCTCGAGGTGGATGCCCTTGTATGGGGGAATCCATATCATGCCTCTGATCGGGGATTTCACACTGATCTTTCCCTGGCTAGGAAAGATTCATGGGGAGAATTATATTATCAACTCAAATACCTAATACCATAAGATGCATGCTTAGTGTGAGAAATAAGGGGTGTTTTCTACGAAACATGGGATATGGGAAGGCATCCTATATATCCTACTTATAAAAGTAATCAGGGTTCAATAGTTCATTTTGATTTATGCCCAAATATCTCTATTAGGAAAGGTTATTGTTTCCCAAGATGTCTACCTGACACGTCCTTGTTGACTACCAAACATGTTTGAGATGCATGTATGACATGTCTGAGGATGACTATATGGCATGTATGAGGATTTTTGGACATGTCCTGGTATCTTAGAAAATATGTCAAAAGACGATTTCATGATCCAATTAACCTATCTTGAGGACATCTCATGATCTAGATAACATGTCGGGAGGACATCACATGAGCAGTTGACTTTCCCGGAGGACATCATATAGTGAGGATGACATGTCTAGAGGACATAGAATGAATTGGTTGGCATGTGAAGAGGGTGTTGCATGACTTGGAAAACATACCCAAAGGACATCACATGATCTGGATTTCCTTTCTGGACAGCATCACATGACAACACTGACATGTCCAGAGGGCATCACATCACTTTTCCAACACATCATGGTACTACCAAAAGACTTGGGTGACATTTTTGAAAGACTCCACGAAAATTGTGAGACATGTCCAAAATACTCTTGAAGACATTGGTGAAATTTCCTATTGTTTCCACATGACCTAGGTGATATGTCAAAAGGACTCCACAAAACATGGGAGATATAAAAAAGGACTCCTCGAGACTTGGGAGACATGTTCTGAGGACATCACAAGACCTATTTGACATGTCCTAAGGACTTCACAAAACATTTTTAATATGGATTGTGGACTTCTCAAGACTTGGGATACATGTCGAGAAGACTTCATAAGACTTGGGTGGAATGTTCTTTTGCTTCTTCATGCCTTGGGATACATATAAAAATGACTCTTCAAGTCATGGGTGACATGTCAAAAGGAATCTAAAGGACTCGGGTGACATGTCGTGAGGACTTTTCAATACCTAATTAACATGTCCCTAGGACTTCATAAGACTTGGATGACATTTCCAGGTTTTTTCACTTGATTTGGATAGGTAACGTGAAGTGCATGAAGATTGACGTATCTATATTCAAATGATTATTCATATTTTTTAGTCTTTAATGCATACATGCCTCATGGTTTTTCAATAATTATATTATTTAGGTTTAATGTGACCTATTAGACATAAAAAACTCTTTCAAATAATCTATATCGCCCTATGAATGTTCTTATCATGATCTATATAGTGATCAAGTGAAGAAAAAATTCATATAGCATGATACCTTAGGTCGTTCCCTATATTTTACCTGGTAGAAGGTACTTGTGATTGCATGGATTTTATCTCTGAGAAGTCTTCTCTTATGTTCATGTGTAATAGTTTCTATCATGTGTGTCTTCATCATATTACTATTTTTGTATTGAGAGTGAGTAATTTATAGGCCTCACTACCCTGGTTATATGCCTCATTACATAGTGCATATATCACATATAAGTGGTGAAATCAGTGGAGGGAGTATCACATCATGCGCATTACATGAACCTGCCATGGGTTGTTTAAGGCATCCCATAATTAACAATGATCATGAAAAAACAATGTTATTTATAGGTTTTCTGGACTCAAACTTTTCAAAATTCTTTCTCATAACCTTGTTGAGATGATGAATAGTCCTTTTACCATTTATCCAACATGTTTGATTGTCTTCATGAGATTAAGATTAATGTGTAAAGGTTCTAATATGATCAAGGAGGACATTTCTAGGGTCCTTTTCGAGATTAAAATTGGGTTTCAAAGGATTGTTATGATATCATGATGGATTTTCTGGGGCCTCTCATGAGATCAAGATGGATTTTAAAAATGGTTTTCACGTGATTAATAGAGATAACATTAGTATCATAACCCATTCTCATGAAAATCATTGCATCTTCATTTATGAGAGGCTTTTTTCTTTTTCCATTTTATTTTCTTCTTTATTTTACAAGGATCTCATACTTTTCCCATTGGTTATCCATCATTTCATTGCACGATTAGTAGGGGATCATGTAAAGTCATGTACAAGTTGTCTCGGATAGTCACTCAACTTGTCTGTTATGTTCCATGTGATCCAAAATGGATCTCACAATGTTAATAAAACATTTTCATGGAAAATACCTCTTCCTTTTTGTGGTGTTTTTCATGATCAGTTCTAGCTATCATGATGACCTATGATCATTATCATGGAAAATAACTTCACCTATCTGTGGAGAAAAAGGGGTATCACATGATTGAATGAATGATTCTATGGTTCTTAATATAATAATGGTGAAACATCAACACGATATCTTGTGAAAAGGTCGAAATATCTCCAGGAATTTCTGCAAGGTCTTTCAAATCGTATAAATGCATTGCATGAAAATCAATGAAACTCTCTATTGCATAAAACTTTTACCTTTTTCTTCCATTATTTTACAATAGGTTTTGGAGAATGTGAGTAATATATCGATTGAAAATTCCTATGTTTTGAGTTTATTATCTATTATCCTTCGCATAACCATCAGTAGATATCTGGACAAATTCATAAGAACCAGATGGTTTTTCAGAGTGTCTTCCCATGATCATAAGTACATCATGCATAGTGAATAATCTATTTTCATGACCTTCCAGGGTCATGCGATCATGTTTCCATCTAGAGTTTATTTGATATGTGTGATTAATTTTCTTATATTTCTTTCTAATCTTTTTTTGTGGATAAAATAACACCCATGCATCGGATATTTATTCAATTATATATTTTTTTTACGCTCATTTGGCAAGTGTCAACACTTTGATAAGCATTACTTTAGGTAAATTATAAAAACTAGAGGGAGTGAAATGAAAATAGTGAAGGTAAAACTCATAAAAAATAGGGAATAATAAAATAAATTTGATTTAGATAGAAATTTATTATAATTTCCCAATATAAAATTTTAGTCATGATAATTTTTATTCAAAGTGAAATTAGAATGAAAACCCTTACCTTTTCTCTTATCTTCCATGAGATAAATTTAACATCTTGTATAATAAATATAACCATATTATTAAATTATTTTAGGACCTTTTTAATATCTATTATCTTTTATATTATTCTATTATAATAATCCATTGCATATATATTAGTTAGTTAATCTTTATTTTCCTCATCAGATGACAGAAATATTTATTATTTCATACATGTTTCATAATGGAAATGTTAGTCCCCATTATTTAATACCAAGTTCATAATTCATTTATTAGTAAAGTTAGAGTAATAATTGTGTTCCAATTATTTATATAGTAACCTATTCATTTTATAGAATTTATGGGTATGGTTCATGAGAATGGAATCCATGATTAATATTGTCTATGTAATTTACTAATAATAGTATGTTACTTAATATCGATCATTATTTTTTTTCATCATTTTAGAAAAATATTAAAGACATATATTAATCCTCAATAACATATATTAAAAATATTAATGTCTTGATACTTATTCATGGTAAAAATGGTGATGTTAGTATAATATCATTCATGAAGGTGGTTGAACTGACCCAAACAAGAACATGGTGTACTAATTAATAACTAAGAATTTGGAGTTATGAAAAAGTATAATAATTTTATCATAAGAATAATAATTTTAATATAAAATCATGTAAATAGAGGGTGATATTTAGAAATAGTATAAATGAGAAAGTAATTTAATATGTTTCAGAAAAAAATACAATTACTTGATGAAATCACTCATTCTCAACACAGGATCCTTCGGAATGAAATATTTAGAATAACTTCAATTAACTAGAACCTAGATAGAGTCTTAACAAATTTTAGGAGAGAAAAAATTGGTAGGTATTAAATAGTGAAACATACACACCTTGATCTCTCCCATATTTTTATTTTATTTATTTGTTGGATTCTAATAATATCCTCAAGTATCAAGTTGAAAGGATGAAAAAATCATAATTTTTAGAAGTTGTAAAAAAGTATCAGAGTTGATGTGTCATTATTACTAATTATACAACTAACTATAACCAAGAATAAAATTTTTAACAATGTATTTTCATATTTATTGTGCATGGTTTCCCAATATTATGAGCTTTATTATGTGTCTAGTGATGAGTTCCAGGATTTCTAAACTATGTGGCTCACCCAATTCATTTAAAAGGTGAAATTTCTAAAAATAACTTTTAAAACCCCCTTAATTGAGTCCTTCTCTTCCTCAGTTAGACATAGTTTGTGAAGGTTCATAGAGTGAACCTCCTCTTTGCTTCCCCTTCATATTTTAGGTTCCTTTTTTCGATTCATTGTATCGTCATCAAGGTATGTCCCCTATTCTTCCACTCCATCCCTCTAATTATTATTTTATCTTCTTATCACACCTTTTAATTTTATTAGTAAGACCCAAGAGGTTAGGTTTTGATATAGGTTTATGATTTATATAGTTTTAGGATGTGTGTAATGTTTTTTGGGTCTTCCTTATCCTTGGATCCCAAATTTCATCACATTTTCACTCCATTTGAGCCAAGTGGCTTCATACCTTCTCTTTTTCATCACACACCATGCATTCTAGAGGTTTCTAAATTTTTATTCCCTTAAATTGGTGTAACTTATAAGGTTTTTATTCAATTATAAATAGTCTTATAAAGCATATAAAATATTGTTTTTTAATGTAAATAAATTTATGTTACGCATTATATTAATTGAGTAGAGGGGTTTTATGTGGATTTGGATTTTTTTGATTATTTTTTTAAATTCTTGATGATTCCATATAATTTTTAATGGTTTCATGGTCATGTTTTACCAATCCATGTGTATTTTGGTTTTTTTCCTATTTAATCCCTTAGTATTGATGAGTTGATTGATATGAAATATATTATTTGATTCCTATGGTGATACTAATGGATGTTTATATATATATAGTATTTTATAGGATTATTATATTTAAAC
This sequence comes from Viscum album, assembly GCA_963277665.1. Taxonomy (NCBI): domain Eukaryota; kingdom Viridiplantae; phylum Streptophyta; class Magnoliopsida; order Santalales; family Viscaceae; genus Viscum; species Viscum album. Next base: position 847,450,972 of record OY728128.1, read on the forward strand.
ATGGGTTATTAATTTGTCTTTTCATTCTTAGAGTGGATCATCAAATGGATTTACAATAAATAAATTATTAATAAAACTCTTAGGATCATATATCACTTTAAAAGGTGTCTTCGAATGGAATTTATTTTAAAATTATTTTAAAACTAAAATTTTGGAAAACATGTGATTAGTTCTAAATGGTAAGGCTGGTTTAGTATCTTGAAATAGTTTATATATAAAGAGAACGCCCTTTAAGGAAGCCCCTCCCTTCTGATTATGTTGAGATACAATGACTTGATTTTAAAGAGGGATGTTTCATGTATAGATGTTGGGAAATTATCTTATAATTGTATTGGGATTATGAATTTTCTTGATCAATAAGTTTGTTGAGAAGGATACATAATCTCCCGTATTGATTACAACCATGGAATCCGATGTATCTTAGTTCGGTCTATGAGATGATCACTACATAGTCTTGATTATATAGTATAGATCAACTGTGGTATTGAAAATTCTATTGGTGAGTTCCATTTGTGAGGCTAAGTTAGAGAATTTAATTTATTATTGACATTGGGATATGTTGATAGGCCTATATATGGTTTTACCTAAATACATATAGGGGTTCCTCATGGGACACTTGGGAATTTTTCATTATTATCTAGCCTTTATTGTTTCTTGCATACTACTTTTAGAATCATTACTACTTCAGTTTTTTATGATTCAATTATGATATGCTCCCCTGTTTTCATTTTTTATTATGATCCTACTTCCATTAAATTGGTTTATCATTGGTTAATGTTTCCATGTAATTGATTTTAGGTATATTTGGTATTCTTCAATAGTATTTTAAAATAGTATTGAATAGTGTGTTCAAAAAAGGGGTTATTAAATAATGGTCTCCAAAGTGGTTCTTTGAAACATTTTTTTAGTTTTAATGATTATTTGGTGTCAGAAAAAAAAACTTTTATACTGTATTTTAGAAAATGAAATGCAAGTAGTCTCCAGAGATTGCCTACTAAACTATTAAAAATCACACCCTACAGGTTCCACATGACGTTGATAGGCTTGGGTCTATTTTGAAGGATCATTACATTCCCTTTTTTATATCACTTAGTGTGTGTGTTATTATGGATGGATGGTGACCAAGATATCACATAGAGATTGTGGTGGGTGGTTTTGGTTCTATATTTTTATAGGATTGTATCAGAAAATATGGCCTATTTAATTATTATGTTGTATCTATATATATTTCTATATTTATATTGAGTTTATTATGTATGATTAGTCCAATTATTCTCTGTTTGGTTCTATTTATATTTTATATTTGTTTATTCTTACTATGTGTGGACTCAGAAAAAAGAAATGGTCATATCAGACATTCGGGTGGAAGATCGATGTCATTTATTATTTATTCAAGAAACATCCTTAAAACAAGCACTAATGTGGTTCTCATGTTTTTGTTTTTCAACCCGAGGGGTATTGCCCCCCCCCCCCTTGGGTATCTCATGGGATGGATTGGGTGGTCTATTTGTGGGTTAGAATTAGTTAGTTCATTAAAAATTGGAATCAGATCCTATGATATTTTTTATAGGCCTATGTTCTTGGAGAGATCTCTTCTTTTTTGGGTGTCTAGTATATTGGGTTATTCATACTTAATTTTGAGATTTATTTATTTCTTTATACTGTATTTTCATATAAGTTCATGATATTTTGATCTAGATTGATCATATTTTTCTTTTTATTAATATTGTACTGGAAATTTAAGATTTTTCTATGTTTTTTAGGTGAATGGGAAGGGAAAATCAAAATACATTTTTCCCACATGGTATAGAAAACCATGTGTAGATTGTGTGATTGGTTATATCTCTCTCTAGTGGAACTCTATACGGTTGGTTCATTGTCCACCAAACCATGCATCCAAAATGTTCATAGCCACTAGCCACCCAAAAAAAATTATGTTGACCTCCATTTGATCCAAAAAAATAGTAAAATGTTCAAGTGGAATTGGGATGACATAAAAGATGTTTTCATGGATTTATTAATAATTTTTTCAATTTGAATTATATTTTAAATTGAAGATTCATTTTCAAAAGGTGAAAAATGGTATGAAATTTAGAAAGGGATGGATAATGAATAAAATGGAAATTTGTTATGGTGTAGGACCTTTCTATGATTTAAATATAATATTTTTTCATGTTTTTGAATTTATTTCCAGAAATAAATTAAAATTTTGAATTAAGGATTGTAGTTTAAAATGGTTTTCAAGTCAAATTTTAAAATATTTTTTTAAATTGAAATGTGATTTTTTCAAATGACATAAAGAGAAATGTTTAAATTTAGGTTTATTGGTTTTGATTTATTATTATAAGTTATTGTCATAAGTTAAGAACTATTTATGGTTGTCTATGGTATGAGTTGGAGTTTTTTATTTGACCTTTTTTTTCATTTTTATTTAGAGTATTCCTCCTAGATGTTTCTTGAATAAACATATGGGTTTAAAATTGTATCGTTTAGTGGATAACACCACCCCAACTCATGATGGAGTGGTGGAGATGGTTCCCTCTAAATTATTTCCTATATTTATAGGTGATAATGGTTTTATAGAGGCTATATAGTGTCTTTAATAAGTTAAGTAATTCTGTATATATTTGGGAACTCTTATTATCTTCAGAGTCCAAATTGATCTCAAATTTTTTAAAATGGGGATGTTTTGATCAATAGATGATATTTTTTCCAACCTAGTTTTGAGTTTTAATGACATGAGAATTTTTTATGACAACATATTTTCTGTGGTTCTATCATGCGGTGTTTAAAGAAGAGATATTGGTGGAGATCATGACTCTTCAGAAGGGTCAACAGATGGTGAAGAAGTATGTTAGTAATTTTAATTAGATGTCCCCCTTATCTATTGAGATCATATCAAGTGATTCTTTGAAGGATCATATATTCATGAGATTTCTTTTTTTTAGTATCTTAGTTCTTGATTTATTTTCTCTTGGATCATTTTATTTATAGATCTTATTGATGCGGGTTTCTTAGTAGAGTAGTTTATAAGTGGATTCCCATGATAGGTGGAAGCTATATCTCATTTGATGTCAACAATGGTTACCAATATAGAGAGGAGTGGAAGATGGATGAACCAATTTTGTGTGTATCTTATTTTTTGGATACATATTACTTAAAGGTGAAGAATTCCATTTTGTATTTATAGCACAGTTGTTTGCGCATTTTAAGCCCCCTTTATCATATGTTGTAAAGACCTATAATTTTTTTTGTTGGATGCGACACCACCAGTTATTTTTTACACAAAATAATCACCCAGTGAGGAATTATTGTCAACCATGGAATATATATATCATTTTGAAAATATTTTTAAGTATCTCCTTTTACTATTTTCTTTTCCCCTTTTATCAGTAATCATTCTATAAAATTTTCCTAATTAGGATCTTTAGAGTTTTTTTGGGATTTCTTGTGTTATATGATCATTTGGAGATTGATGATTTATATTTGAGTAATTTACGTATATTCCATTGTTTGGTTTTGGTTGCTAGAGTCACCTTGCCCAATACTTCTAGAAATTTACCCTTGTAATTTTTTTTATGGATCCACCATGTTAGTGAATTACAAAATGATGGGGAGATCCATTATGGATCTCCATACTTAATTATTTTTATTGGCCTAGTATAGTGTGAGTGGGTTTTGTAAATAGATTCATATTTTATTATTTTAGTTGATTTAGGTGGAATTTTGGAGATGGGGTTAGAGGTGCATTTCCCTTTTCGGTTGGATTAGTATGATCATTTTGAATTTATTTCAAAAAAACATGAATTTATGGGGGGAAATAGCATTATGTTGGGGATTGTTTCACACCCTACCCCTCCCATATTTATTATTTTATTTATTTATTATATTTTTATCTTTTACTCAAGCTCCAAGTCGAACTAATGCAAAAATCTTAAATTTTTGAAGTTTTAGTAGAGGCACACAATTGTCACATGATTATTATTAACTATGTATCTAACTATGCATAGGCTTAAAATTAAAAAAAAATACATTTTTCATAGTTAGGGTATGGTTTCCCAAAAAATTCAAAAAACTTTGGTAGGTGTCATTATTTTTCCAATGAGGGGTGTCCAGTTGGTGAACAGTTTTTCAAATCGTCCAACCCAACCATGTAGCTTTACTAATTTTTTTAAAAGGTGATATTATTAAACTAACCCTACGAGATAAACTAAAAATAGACCCCCCTCCTCCTAACTCAGTTTATGTTCATGAGGGAGACTATGGTTCACCGCCTTCATACTTGTCCTTTATTTATTAGGCTACTTTCTTGGATTCGTAGTGTCATATTCAAGGTATGACCTCCATTTTCCACTACATACTTATTCTTCATTCTTTATCATCTTCTCATTTCAGGTAATGTTATTATATGATTTTAAAATGATAGGGGTTGATATTGTCTTGTGAATATAGGTGTTTTAGGGTGTGTAGATTGTTTTTGTGTCTTTCTCATCCCTTATTCAATGATTCTTCACATTATCACTCTTTTTTAGATAGGTGATTCAATTCCTATACATTTTCTTCACAAGCCTTGTTTTTTTATGTTTCTAAATGATTTTACATTAAATTGGTGTTGTTTATATGGATTTTAATCATTTATATGTAGTTTGATAATGAATAAAGACTCCCATTTTGGTTTTAAAAGAAAGGGAGTATGTTGTGTGTTTGATTAAATTTCTAAAGGGGTATTTATGTGGATTTTGATTGTTTAATTTATTTTTTGTATTATTAAAACATTCATATGATTTAATTAAGGGTTTCGAGTATCATTTTTCTTAGTTTAATAATTATTTTTGATTTTGGTGTGTTTATCTTGTTGAGTCACTTGGTTTTGGTAAGTGGATTGATACCTATTATCTTTATTAATTTCCTTGGTTCTCCATATGGATGTTGTTATATATGTTTTTTTGTGTGTTTTTTTGTTTTTTTGTGTGGATATAAACCTATATATGTATACATAAGAATATATATAGGTGTATATATAAAGGATTTAATAGTATTCCTAGATTTAAACATGGGTTTTTAAATTGTCTATTAACGTTTAAATTGGCTCATAAAATGGATTTCCAAATAAGAATTTATCAATAAAACTATTAGGCATGTTTAGAATTTTAAAAGGATTCTTTGAATGGAATTGATTTCAAGATGAGTTTTCAATGAAACTTTTGGAAAACATATTTTTATTTTAAAATGATAAGGCCTGATTGTAACCTTGAAAAAGGTTTTGTAGAAAGTGATCACCCTTCATGGAAGCCCCTCACAAATGATTATGTTGAGTGTGATGGTTTAATTTTAAATATGGTTTTCACAGGTATGAGTTTTTGAATATGGGTTCAGTGTTGTATTCGGACAATATGGATTCTTGATTGATATGTTTGTTATAAAGGATACCTCACGTCTCATCTAGATTATCATCATGGAATCCTAGTATTATTATTGATATATGATATATGGATACTTCCAAAACCTAATTTTATAGACTAGGTGCACTATGGTATTAGAAACTACATAGGGGAATGCCACTAGTGAGGATAATTTGGATTATTCAAGTTGTTATTAGCTCAGGGATGCATTGATAACCCAACAGATGGCTCCACCTGGGTATGTCTAGGTAATCCTCATGGGATTTTTATGAATTTTCCATGATTATCTATACTTTATTTCATTATTTTATCTTCTAACTTCATTATTGAATCATAGTTTTATGATTTGATTATAAAATTCTCCCCTATATTCATTTTTATATCATAATACTTCTTCCATTAACGTGGTTTATTTTTGGTTGATATTTTCATTATAGTTCATTTTATATATCATTGTTTAATTTCAAGGTTATTTTAAAACAAGTTTTAAATGTTTTTTTTTAAAGGGTTGTTTGATAAATGTTTCTAATGTCTATCTTTAAAACATATTTTCAGTTTCAAGGATGTTTTGGTTTATAATATTGATTGGGTTTCCTAAAAAGAATGAAATTTATCTTATATATTTATTTTAAAGTAGATTGTATGGTCTATTTTAGAAAACGAAATGCATGATGTCTCTAGTTATTTCCTACTAAACTATTTTATAATCAAACTTTATATCTTTTACTCAGTATCCAAAGACCTGAGTCTATTTCAAATGATCATTTTTTTATGTTTTGGTTCACTATTGGAGTGAGAGGAATTATGGAGGGATGGTGTCTAAGATTTCACATAGGTATTGTTTCATGTGGTTTTGGTTCTCTCTCTTTTTAGTGTTGCATCATCCAAGATATCCTATTATATTATGTTGTTTCATCTATATCAAATATCGTATTTATATTGAGTTTTTTATGGATTCTTATTCAAATTATTCCTTATTTGGTTATAATTATATTTTTTATTTTTTATTAATTATATGCCAGTACTCTGACATACATAATGTATTTTATAGATTTTGGGTGTAATAAACATGTCATTTATTATTTAACTGGGTGAAATCATTCTTATGACCACTTATGTGATTCCTCTAACACTAGTTGTCAACATGGATAGATTGGGGAGGTCTCTATAGTATGTCACAGGCTAGATCACGTGATCATTTCAATGGTTATCTAGGTTGGTTCCTGATGGAACCTAACGGTTTGATTAATTTTTAATTGGTGGAGGAGGGGTACTATTATTAGTGAGTTTGGAGTGGCATTTCAACAAATATTAGTTTCCTTTTGTGTGATGTAGTCATTTTAAAAGTAAAGTGGATAAAAATTTGACAATAATGGATATGGGATATATTTTGGCCAAAAAATCCTCATCCACACATTTAGAGATATGTTTTTATGATATTTTATGTTTTTACCACTCATTTTAACCACTTTTTACCTCATTTTACATTTACTATGGTAACTCAATTTGTCACCTCGGAAAATTATTTTTCTGAATAAAAATAAAATAGATTTTTTACCTAATTTTGACATTCTAATTAAAAATTTAGACATCATTTTATCAAATTAAAATTTTAAATATGTTAAATATTTATTGTAAATTATAACATAAAATATATAAATAGAACATGGTTTTAAAGAAAATTAACATTTATAACATTATATGTTCCTAATACTATTTTATATCAACTACCAATTACTCTTAATATATTTTTTATTGAAACATTACATTAAATTAATTATTAAAAAGTAATCAATTTAATATATTATGATAAAATAAAAATACTTAAAAACTTATTCTTTTAAAAATATGTTTTCTAAATTTATTTTTTATTCATGTCCAATTATGATTTACTATTTATCTTCTAAAATTTAAATTGTATCAATATATTTTTATTAAAATATATCTTTCATTTTTTAAAATACATAAAATAATTTTAACAATAATATGTAACACGTAAAAAATATAAAATATTTTAAATAAATATTATATTTTTATTTCATTCCAAAATTATATTATCATAAATTACATAACCTACCCATTGGGTATACCCAATGATCATATATCCAATAATAATTTTTCCCATGGTCATATATCCAATGACCATATTTCTAATAACCATATATATATAATGGTTGAGTTTTATTTTTATATATAGATATACATAAATTCATAGAAATAATTTCCTATTTACATCTCTCGCAACATGTCAATTATATTTGTAATTATCTTCCTTATTTCTATAGATGAAATTGGGGTGTTGATCTTCCTTGAAATAAATGTTGATAAATATTTTATGTTTTTTTGTATTTTTATTCATATTAGGTTTTATTACTCTTGTAATTTTCTTAATAATTATTCATATTTCAATGTCATAATGTATTAATATATATATTTCATTATAATATTTTATCTCCATAAAATGTATCAGGGTTTATTTTAGTTATGTGGTTCATACGAAACAAATTATTTAATATAGTACTTATTTAATGGAAAAATACATTGTGAAATCAAGGGGTGTTACACCATCGGCCACCTCAACCAAAATGTCTAGAACATGGTTATCTTCTACTAGTAGACTAAATAGATGACAGTGCCCAAGATACCTTGATCTTGTGAGGGTGCTACCCAAAACTTTTTGAAGTACTCTATTGAAAAAATATTTCAAGATGACCATACTAGCTGCAAGAGTAGATCTTCTTCTCCTTATAGGTACATTTAAACTTAATATGTTTAGACCTGCCAAACTAATGACATTTTATAAGGGAGCTACCTAAGATATATGATATAAGAACACTACCACCCCAACTTCCCTAGTGAGATGCACCTATTCTCTCCTACTATCTATGTTTTATTCAACTACAAAATATTTATCACTCTTAGTTCAACCAAGTATTGGACTGTTATTGCCTAAGACCCTTTAGAATTATTTTCTAAAAGAACAGCCTTCAGGGTTTCTTTTGATAATGAAGGAAGTATAAAAAAAGTTACCCTATTTTATATTGGTTTGTTAATCCTTATCTCAAAACATATATCCCTAGATTCCTCTTCTCTAATCAGAAATCATGAAAAAAATTAAATAATAGTGAAGATGGTAGTCTATTATATAACCGATATCAAACCTTATTTTTGGTTAATGAATTCCTTCACCTCTACCTAGTTCAGTGTATTATGATATAATTATTCCAATAAGAGTTCATAAAAAATATTTTTGGTGAGATGTTTATCTCTCCTCACTATAAGAATAACATCCCACCATTAATGTGTCACTCTTTTTAGAATACAATTGGAAAGAATAACTTATGTTTTCTTTGGTGTGATAATGCTCTAGAATATTTAGTGGATATGGTTACCATAAAGAGAAATGTTACCCCAAAACATCAGGGGATGGTGAAATATAAAATCTCTCATAATATTAGATATTATAGAATCTTCTCTTTAATCTCATATACCGTTGATATAAAGATTATAGGAAACAACCTCCAAGACCTAAGGGTAAAAATTGGTCAAGCTAGTAGCACCTGCTCATCTACTAATAGTGCATTCTCATCCACCCCTTTCTAATTAGTGAGATGTTGTATTCTAGGTGTAATTATTTAAAAGATATATAAAATAATAACAATACATTCTTCTAAAAAATATGTAATCTCATGGATTTACTATAGCATAAGGGCCAAGCTGAACCCAATCCCTCTCTACATCATTATAATTTTTCAAAGAAATTTTAAATTTGAAAATTTCCTTTAAATATAAATTTAAAACAATTTATATAATCAATGAGAGATGTAAAAAATAAATAAAGGAATATTTTAAACCAACATAAATGAATATAACTATCATAAACATATAAGGAAAATATAAATCAAGGAATCTGGTACTAACCCACATTAACCTGCTCAATAAAAATAAATATATGGGAAAAATAATTTATTTATTGTTGGTTTTTTTCATTAATGTGTTTTTTCAAATGCTTCCAATAATAATATGTTATAGAAATCATAAGCAAGAACACATCATGATGTGATATCTTACTGGTTACTACCTATATATTCCTAACATGGTTTAAGATACTCAAGGATAATGAAAAGAAAATAAACCATAGACTACATAGTGAAACTATGTATTCCACCATAATTATGACAGCCATACATATTTATGGGTTACTTGCTGAGTCCTGATATTCATATACCCTTGAAAACTCTCAAATATCATGCCTAAAATCCCTTACTATGTTATAATACTATTTTTTATCATCCATGACTCTTGTAACTGAATAAAACCCACTCCATTGCTCTACAAAACCTCAGGTGCACCTCCCAGTCAATAGAGGCTAGCGTAAACGTTGGTGGTCTAGAATAAATCATTTAGGAGGAAATTTTCTTCATTTAGGTAGCACAGAATAATAATAGGGTATATTCCTGGAGGGTGGTATGGATAACTCTCAATAATATAGATTCAATATAATTAATAATTCACTACTAGAAGTAAGATTAAGTATATAATAAAGATGAATAAAATTTCATGATATGGATCTGCATCATATATTACAAACGTGGCCCATAAAAAAATTTATAAAAGTGAGTGGAACTAAGTTGAAAAACCCAACATATACATGATTTGTGGGACAAAAAAACCCGAGGGTCCCAAAGTGATTCCCCTAGATGTAAATACTTTTTATAAAACATTTTGGAAATACCCCATGAATCCATACAATCTATATTGTAAAATATTAGTAAACATACTCTCATACACCACCCTCCCAGAGTGGATAAAATATCCACATAAAAGTTTATTTACCTTAAATTGGTATTGAATGAGAGTTCATGCATGCATTTCAGAGGAAGCCAAAGTATGGTTTAAGTATGAAAACATAGTAGGAAGTCACTACCCCACCCTTAATAACATTTCATAAACTATATTGTATTCATTCAACTATAGAAATACATAATAATAGGTAAAACTAAATTGTGAAAATAAAACATAGTCTAAAAATTCTATATTTAACTTAAAAAAAGATTCCATCACCAAGGAATGTTCCATAACTACTCACATACTTCAATCCTCATCTTTGGATTTGAGATTATTTTTTTATCCATCCCCTATGGAAAAAATCTTAAGTACATTTTTTATCTTATACATGTTCTCATATGTATCCCCACATATGGTAATATGTATATAAAGAATTTAGGGTCCTAGAAACCCATTATGAAGAATAACGAGGAGTTCGTGCTAATCGGGGTGACCTTATTGGCCATCCCATTGAAAAGGTTAGTGGGTATAACTAGTTGGGTAATCATGATCACATATCCTGTATTACTAGATTGGGCCTAACACCCATCCCATATATCCAACCTATATTCCATTGTGGGTTCTTTTGTAGGCATATAAAACATGATATATAACAAATTAATAACTCTAAGATATCTGATAAAGTATTCATCATACAACTCTTGTGTTCTATGCATAGATGGATAGAAATTTCATCATGCATTACCAATTAATTAATAAAAATGGAATCTAAAATAATAATGAAATCATTATTAACTTTTATAGAAAATTATAATATAGAAATTGATAATTCTAAACAAATCGTAATATAGGAATCTTATACTCAAATTATATCAAGGAATATTGAAATAATATATATAAATAAGGAAAGAATAATAATATTTGTAATCATATTTATTTAAGAAAAAATTTATTTTAATATTTAGAATTGTCTTTTAGTTTGGTTAAATTGGCCCCAAATCATTTACAAGCCAACTCTTTAAGATTAGGATAGGGGAGGGGTATTCCAACCAAACAAATTGGGGTTTATCTCATTGGATTCTTAGGAATAAGTTCATGTCAACCTTTAAACCTTTATGTTAATATATAAATAAATAGAATTAAAATCTTATGATTTTATTGGCAAGATGCATGAAATTAAAGAAGGTAATAAAGGAAATAACTTTATATTATCTAATGAAACTTTCTACTTCAACCAAAACTGATAATTATTGACGAGTAGGAGGAAGATACTATATAATCCTTTAACTAAATAGAATGATATTTAATCTGGTGTTGAGAAAATTATAGTAAATAGGGGTATTAGAAAATATATTGATGCTTAAATTTCTATGTAAGAACCCTTATGAAAAAATAGAGTCTTAAGAATTAAGGATTAGTGGTGGGAAGACTTATGATGGAGGAGAGGGAGAGGAAGGATTGAGGGAGAGGGTCTCATGGATATATGAGGAAGAAAAATTGAGTCCATTTCATTTCATTGTTTAATTTTAGATTTTTTATTTTAAAATTACATTTATTGACACTTAACCAAAAATATTCCCATGGAAACTTCATTGGAATCCTAGTATGTTTTTAATGGTAGAGGAACCACATTTATCCACAAACCATTATAACTATGATAGTGTTCCAATTTAATGGTGATGGGAGTTCTACTACTAGGAAGAACACTCTTCCCAAAAATCATTTTCCCAAAACAAACTCAGATCCCAATAAACACCCCTAAATTTTCTAAAGTCCACTAAAATACATAAATAATTGCACATAAAAACTCATTTTAAATGGAAAACTCGACAATTATTGTGAGGTTCATTACACTTTTAATCACCAATTGAGCCACATCAATAAAACACTAATTTTATGAGTTTTTCCTTAATAATGACATAAAAAAATTCCTTATGGACTGACCATGTTCATCATAAAAAAATATAACACACTATATTATGAAAACTATTGTTATCCCTTAACTTCATTACAAATTCTAGGAATCTTACAATATGATAAACTCCCTTGTGGATTGATTAAAAAACATATCCATCCCATATAAGCCCAAAATATCATTACCACATAAATTGAGGAATAGTCTACCATGTCATGATATAATCACCTCTCTTGGATTACATTCAAGTTTACTTAACTAACATGTTTATACATGAAACATAATATATTAAGCACTGAGGTTTGATCTCTATGTCATGAAGGACCAGTTCAAAACATCATCATATTCAATACTTTAATCATAGTGTGAACATTACCATTTTATCATTGTTAAATATGATACACAAAAACATAATCTTACCCAAATTTGTGTAATGATTAATACCATCATAGAATAATTGTTTCCATATCCTCTTAAAAAATTCCAAACACCTCTAAAAAATATTATTCTATCCCAAAAAATAGAAGAAACTTTACCTAAACTAAAACACAATGATTCACTTGATTCGGAATGTGATTCATTCATCGAGAAACTATTTTTATGAATTGATTAAAAAAGACAAAATTTACCACATATACATCACTTCTATTTTCACTATAAAACCCACCTTTTGGAAAACACTTTCCATTAGGGTACTCATTGTCATCTCAACAACTCTTAGTCTCAAAAAATCACCCCATTTTTTTCTCAAAAAAAGATGAATGGAATTACTTCTTCCATTATCATCAATCAAGACCCCCATTTACTTCTTAATTTTGTATGGGTCTCTAGGAATCTATCTATAATAGGTTAAAACATATCCTGGCATCTCACCCATATAGTAGTAGTCAAATGAAGTGGTGTTTTAAAATAATTTAATATAATATCGATGCTTGTGTGGATGAATATTGAGATTAATGGGGGAACCATTTTAATTTTATTGATCTTTTTATTGAAAAAAATAATTATCAGTCATTGATTAAAATGGATCCTATTAAGGAACTTTAGGATTAATCATGTTGTCCCCCTATATATTGGGCTAACATTTTTGAATATTTTCTAGTGGTACTTATCATTTTTCAAGAGATAATGAGTAAGATCAATTTGATTCATATAATATTATTGATGGCTCATAGATTCTATAGTACAAATGTGGATCAATTTCATTGACATAATGAGTTTTTGATTGGTGATAGGGTGTTTCTAAATGATTCTCCTTAACTGGAATATTAGAGGATGGAAAAAAAGTTACCATATTCCAAGGTATGTGAGTCCATTAAAGATCATAGAACAAATTATGAAATTGGATTACTAGAGTTCTCTACTACATCAATTATTCTCAATCCATAACATGTTCTATATATCCAATTTAACAATTATAATTTTAATCCATATTATGTGGTTTAGTGGAAATAATTGGAATTATAACTCAATTCTTCTATAATAGAACAATATATTTGAGTTTTTGAGGATTAGAATAATGTATTATAGGTCAAATTTACTCTCTTAGTTCATGTACTTTTAAAACATGATAAATATGGCCATGAAATTTTGGTGCATTAATCTATTATTAATGAGAAATTGTCATATCCCTTTTCCAACTATGAACATCAATGACTATCTAGGGATAAAAATTAGTATCGTGGGGAGAATATTGACACTAGTGATGTCAAAAATATTATTTTATTTTATTCTTTATTTTTTATTTCTAATATATGATCCCTGGAATCAATAATATGAAATTTATAGAAATTTACTAGAATTCATTATTGTACTACATGATTGTGGGGACCATATATAAAGTTAATTTTTTTAGTAGTTATTGAATAGTCCCTTTCACACACCTAGAGACTGTTCAGTTGGGGCATTCATGTTTCTTGAATTACGATATTTTCCAATTAAAAAAACTACAAATTTATTTTGTAATTAGATTTTAGGGTAATTGGGGTTCATTCATAAGGTTATTTTTATAAGTCCCCCTCTCTCTACTTGTTCTTGTGGTTCTTCATTATTGATTATTAATTAATTTATCAAGGTAAATATATTTAATCGTATTATTCCTTTATTCTTATCTTATCGTATCCTATTACTATTTGTTTCCCATGCCAAAACCAGCCATGGTGGCCAAACCTTTTCTTAATGATTATCTAAATATTGGGGTAGTTTTGTGTTTAGGTTGTATAAAGCTTTCTTATTGCCTTTCTCGTCTCTAAACTGGAGTATTTGTGTTGTTTCCATTATTTTTGGTAGTTTATTTTATATTATTCCATTATTTATATATCTCGTACTACTTGGTGCTCTATACTACTATCTTATCAATATAATGTTTATATAAATGATATTTGATGAATTTATAAATGTATTCCAATATTTTTTATGTATTTGTTTGTCATAAAAGATTTTTTATAGATATTAAGAGTTTTTATACTTTGAATATGTTTCAGTAACATTATATGTATGATAAAATGTCTTTCAATTTTATTATTATATAATTGGTTTTAAATTTTTATATTGAATTGTTATTATTTTTTGAAAGGGATATTTCATGATTTTAAACTCTATATTAAATTATAAAAGTATGTTTCGTGTGTAATTGGTATTGTTTATTAGTCAACACTCTATTCATTATGACCGTTTCATTATTATTATAATTTTTTAATTTTGAAATTTTTCATTTATGATTTGGATATTGAAAATGGTTCGTTTCTTTTTAGGGTGTCAGTGGTAACATAATAGTTTCATTGATATATATCATTGATTTTTTGATGTTGTGGTATGGATAAAATTTCATGGGAAGCCTCACATAACTAAGGGGGGGGGGACTAGTGATGAGTGTTTTACTATTTTGAGCATGCACTTATAATGTCACTAGTTTAAATTATGAACTTTATAGGGGATTTCCCTTCCAATGTGGTCAGGTGGATTGAGGTTTTGTCATTATGATTGAATCAATAAGCTAGTGTGATGGTTCCTTGGAAGTCAAGTAATAGGCTATCTTCTAAGGCCCTGAGTGATTTTCCAATGAGGTGTGTTACATTATGCTGATAATATTATTTTAGTTATGTTTATTCATTTGAATTTTATTGGTTATGATTCATTAAGATACAATAATTTTACAAATATATTAATTTTATTTATTTTCCATATCATCCTAAAATAATAAATGTAATTTTTTTATTTATTTCCAAAATAACTCTTTGTGGTTTTCATAATAAAAGGAACTTCACCAAATATTGGTGGTATCCAACTTGACTTTTACTCCCACCCTACAAATACACTTTGGTGTGTATACTAATGTGGTTATATATAATTCATTAAACTGGGAGGTTCTTCTTATTTTAATTATGTTCCTTAGATATCACTTCTTGGAGTTGTGGGGAAATTTATGCAGATATGGTTACTTTGGAAACATGGATATTTTTTATGTTGGTTATATTTTGAACATTTTGATTCTTTTGGATGTATATTTTCTAATATTTTCTTATTGAGAATATTTTTTTTGGTATAATCTTATTTTTTGATATTTTTGTATTAATTTGATTAAATATTGGTTGTAACATCTTATTAATATGATTTAAATTTCTTATAAATGATTGTATTGTTTATTTTATTATATATTTTAAACTTCATTACAATTTACCAAGTCGAACACATGGAAACATCCTGTCAAATTTTTAGTAAAATATTTGATGATTTTTTTACTTGGATTTAAAGGGTGTAATCATTAACAATTTGTATGTTTGATAATGTTGAAATTTTTTTTTCTCATATATAGATCAAGAATGAACATTAGTCATTGGGATAGATCGTTTGGGATGTGAGGATGGAATGACTTAGTTAGGTTCATTATAGGTTATTATTAATGAATGAGATAATTTATTTAATGAACATGGTTTATAATTCAACCATTACTATCGCATGCTTTTAAATATAGACAATGATAAAAGGTTTTTTTATCCCTTATTAAAGGTTTAATTCAAAATATTTCTTAATATATAATAGAAAAAGTACTCTCCTACGTTTAGTGGAATATTTTATAGGATAGAAGTTTCTTTTTAGAATATTTATCTAAACACATAGAATATCATATAGGATATGTTAATTAATAATTTATTTTTTAAATATTCCCATAAAAAAATATTATTATTTTTATAACATTTAAGAATATATTTTGAAGAAAATATGGTTCATAACTTGCGAGTGGGAGTATATTTGAACTTATAGGAGTTAAAAATGTTACAAATAAATGATTATACTAGTCATTTAAAATTTAATGCCACTTTATATCACAATGAAGTTAAGGATGTGTTGGTAAAAATGACTTTAATGTAAAGAGGTACATTTAATATTTTTCTAAAAAAGATCTCAAAGAAAAGTTAACAATACAAATGTTACTAGATGATGATGATGAAAACTATAAAAAATATAGTAAACATAAGGCCTCTCTAGTATTCTATCATATCAGATATGATTAAAATGATTCTTATGTATAATATTGTTAATATTCCAAAAATTGATTAAGAATTTAAATGTATCTTGTTATATAAAAAGTAGTATTCATTTTATTGTTATTTCATGTTGATTGTACAAATTACATAATGTGAAATAATAACTGGTCACTCAATGTATGACATTGAATTATACCTAATGAATAATTATCATAGATTATTTTAGGATTTGATGATATATGGAGATTAGTGTGGGTTGGGATTTGTATAATGATTTATAATTCTTTAATGAGGCATAAAAGATGTTTTGTGTGCTAGATAACCCATTGTTGGGATAAATCCATTAGCCCCAACATTCAAGTTCCAACACTTATACCAAATGAGCATTATCCTAAAACCAATTATTTCATGAATCAACCTCATATATCCCCTGAATGGGAACACAAAATATCCCATGGCATACCTGATGCATGTCCCTTATTACCAAAAATCATAAAATAGTGTCAACCCATCATAAGAAATCATTGGGGATGATTTTTCCTAGATAAATATGATTAATCAAGAAGCATAATCCTACTGGAATTTTGGAATGAGGCATAAAAATAGTTTACCTCAATGAATAAAATAAACGAACAAATTCAAGACATAAAAAACCAAAAATATCATAATAAGAATAAATAGTCATAATAAACTCAATATAAATATACAATAGTAGAGGAACTATGAGACATCTAGAGTAAAAAATATCATTCTTGACAATAAAACCACGAGACAAGCTGAAATAAAAGGACACACAATAACTTCTCTATATGATACCTTAGTCATCATACATCTTCAAGACCGACCCATTTCTAGAGAAAACAAGAAACACAACCTAAACCTGCAAAATAGATCATGTTTACTGACATCGGGTGGCATAAGTAGAGTGTGATCATAACATAGAGTATTAGGAAATCACAAGATAATACTTGCATTTAATTTTAAAAAATAATTCTTAAGAGAATTTTTGAAATATATATATATATAGGAAACATTTTATTATTTTAATAAAAATCAAGTATGATATTTCTAAAAACACATCTTTAAAACTCAAAATACGTTTTTAAGAATCATTTTAGAAACCTTTATCCAATAATTTTTTTATTCATTTTTAATCCTCTTTCAAAAACATCCTAAAATTACACCATGTAATGCACTAAAAAATAAATAAACTATCTAATGAAATCATGAATGTAGTATAAAATTGGATCCAATGTAGCATTTAATTAATGAATAACAATACATTTGAGTAGAAATGAAATCAAATACAATAAGAAGGAAATAGTAAAGTATGGATGATCTATGGAAATTCATAAACATCTCTTGAGGTCACTCAATATAGTCACAGGATGTAACATCTATACGACTATCAATGCATTCCTCAGTTTATAACCAACTAGCTATTCAAAACTAGATTCACTAGTGGAACTCCCTTATGGCCTCAAATACCATATTAGTTTGTCTTTCTAATTAATAATAGGGTGTAACTATCTCTCATCCCTCACTAAGATTCCAAGGATCCCCATGAGAAATTTTGGTATGTGGTTAAGTACATAGATAATATGTCGAGTAGAAAAAATAAAAAATAATATCACAAATCCATCCCACTACTAAACACATATCAATAAAACCCCATGCCCAGTACAAACCATAATAACCACAAAAAATGGGGGGGGGGATACCATTGTAAAGAAGCTCATTTGAGAAAAAGTCCTAAAGGTACCAATGGGGCCTTAAATTTTAAAACTAATAGAATCTCCAAAAATTATATTAATAATAATTTATAATTCAATTCCATTTCAAAACTCCCCTTAAATTTACAAATAGTCCCTACATACCTATTAAAAAATGTATCATTCGGAGATCCATTTTAAGAGATGCATTGATAACCAAAAGGATATTTAAAAACCCAATCTTAAATAAAGGAATCCTATGAAATCCTATATATATATATATATACTTACAAACACACACACAGAGATATATATATATATTCACATGCATATATATGTTCATTTCCACATGAACGCACACAAAGATATATATATATATATATATATATATATATATATATATATCAATATTCATAGAAAGTGTATAGGGATACAACAACAAGAAATATTCCAAGACACTCAATAAAAATGAAGTAACTAATATGATAAACCAACCAATATTCACAACAGATATAAAACCAAGTCAAACAATACATAAAACCCTTAACATAATCATATAGGGTATCCAAGAACCCAAAACACCAATTAAATAAAATAAATTCATGTAAAAAAATGATTTATAAATTTTATTTGTCATGACCCATCCTCGGGGCCCGTGCCGAGACTACCCCAAGCCCGCCATCCATTGTTCAGGGGATGGTGACTAGCACCAATGGCGTAATTCCCAAAAAAAATGGGAAGGCCTTGCCTTTATGAAATGTAAACACACACACACACCTTGTGTACAAGATGAAGTAAACACCAAGTAAAACTGAAAACAAAAGTAGTGCTGAAAGTAAGGGGATGGAAATACAAGCCCAACTGTAATGTACAAGTAAAAGACAAAACAGTTGGAAGGTGACAAGCAGCTCTTGGATCATCCACCACAGATCCTACCTGAAGGGTAGGTACAGATAGCACATCTCCCAGATCATCCACCACGAATCCTACTTGAAGGGTAGGTACAGGTAGCCTCATCGGTGCCCTCGTTCTTCAACCTCCTCTGGGTACTGACTCGTCGTGAGGTCCCACTCCAGGTGCCGTTTAGTCCTCGTACACTCAGCCTCTGTCAGTGATGTCTATCGTCTGCATCCAACACAATGACGTGCAGGCATAGCCCGTGCAGGGGTGAGTATAACGATACTCAGTAGGGACCCCAAGACCCTGAAGGTATCTCTAAGTCCAACAAGAATAAACCACAAAGAAAGATCTCAACAGATAATCTTTAATTAGATATATGCCCATACATATACCTAAATTATCAAGTAACCCATCTCAATCATGAGGAAAACACAAAGGTCATTGACTCAGCTCAAAGCAGGATTTTCATTTTTGAAACCACAACTGTTTGGAAAACTCCCCCTCTGTCGAGTACAGTGATCCTGTCACAACTCCAAGACACTACTCACTAACCTTAGACAGCTGAGGCACTCCTCCTGTCGAGTACCACAGGTCTGCTGCCAAATATCGGGCGCTCTGTCTGCTGTGGGTCTGTCACTAAATACTGGGCGCTTCACCTAATAGCCGTCAGAGGTACTCCTATCGAGTACCACGAGTCTGCTGCCAAATACCTGGCACTCCTTCCGTTGTGGGTCTGCCGCCAATTACCGGTTGCTCCGTCCACTAGGCTAATCGAATCACTCTGAGTCGAATCGGTCAAGCAGTCGTCAGGTCTACAGCTACTAGGTCTCCACACTCTATACACTCGTCAACGGGAGGGTCCGCTCCATGAGCTACTGTTAATTAATTACAAGTGTCACGAAGTCTCACATAGAAGTAACACAATGGACCAACTCATCATTGGGGTCACAACGCAATAGACGGCGCGTCAATCAGATGCTCGGTCTGTGAGTTATTAGCATTTCTGTTTCAGGGTCCCGATTGGATTTTGGGTACAATCCAACCCAGCCATACTCCAACTGTGTCCAAACCTCAGGTAAACTATTCCGAAAGACCCATATCATCAAGAATAATCCAACATAGTCATTGGTACGTCAATCAGACGGTCGGTCCTCAAGTAATAAGGTTTTCTGCTCTAAGGCCCCGGTTGGTTTCGAGTTCGAATCAACCTGGTCGTGCCCAAACTTCTTCAAATCCTTGAGTGAAATATACCGAAACGACTGTCTCAATCCGAGGAATCCTACGCAACTGAAGGTGCATCGATCGGGGGTCAATAGCTCAAGATATGTCTATTTAACAAAAACCGGTCTGAAAATAGGGGGTCTGGGCCTGGTCTGACTCGGCCCAACACCACCTGGGTCGGCCCGAACTAGTTCGACCTGACTCGGGTCCAGGTCTAGCCTGGTAGAGCACGGCACGGCCCCGCTGGCGTGGCCCGACCCAGCCAGCACGGCCCGGCCCGGCCGGTGCGGCCCGACCTGACCGACACGACCCGATCTGTATGGCCCACCCCGGCCCGGCCAGGGGAGGCTGCCTCGGCCAGTCGGTCGAGCTTGTTGTGCTGAGCGAGGGGCGTGGCCCCTGCTGATTGATACCGGCGGTGCCCACTAGCACCACCCCACCTCCTGGATCCCGCGCGGCTGCGGGATCTGTCGCACCACTGCCATGGTGGGTTTCCTCTGGTGGCGCGCCGGCAGCGGCTTTCGCAGACCACCGAACGCGCTCCGGTGGTTCGATTTTCCCACCACCTGTGCCTACGGCTCTCTCGGGACCCATTCTTCAATGCGACGACTTTCGAATGCCATTGCGGTCCTGTTTCATCATCGCCCGTCAATCCACACATAGAAAAACATTCTGCGGTGGGTTGTCGTGCCGTGTTTGTTTGGGTTGCGCCCTCCGTGTTAGTCGATAGCAATATGTCGGACAACAATGATGTTCAATGAAAAATGAGGAACAATTTAAATCAAATAAAATTGAACTTAATTCCCAACAATACCCCACCAAAAAATTACTCCCAACCCCCAAATAAAATCATTCGTGGATCAACTTGATAATGAGTTGATCCACATTATTTATTTTAGAAGGGAAGAATCATGGGAATATAGACATACACAAATTAAACCTCTACCTCATTAATTGATGACGAATGTCGGCATCGTGGAAGACGGAATCGCGAGGTGAGGATTCGTGGATGTCTTCGGAGTGTTCCCGAGGAAGAAACGGCGTTCCCTCTCTTGTTTCGGAGATGAGAATATAAGGTACGTCGTCATTGGTGAATTCCCCACATCGGTGTCTCCTTCCTTGTCATGAAGAAAGAAGAGGATAGAGATCCATGGTTGCTGAGTTATTCTACATTGAAGGGTCAATGTTCTTCGTCAGAGAAGAACCGTCCTTCGTTGAGGATGAAGTTCTTCAAAAACTCTAGAGTTCTCCCAATTCCTCCTCACACAACAATTACCAACCAAAATAAAATAAGGCTTCTCCTTATTTTATTTAATCTTTCCATGAATTCAAAATTTAAAATTCAAACACTTAATAAATTTAATTGAAGTGGTTCAATCAATTAATTAAGGTGTGTGTTGGAAAGAGTTAAAGACGAAGAGAGGGGAGAGGAAGAGTTACTCAATTAAAGTGGATTTAACAATTAAGAAGAGGGTTTAAAAGATGTTTAAGGAATGTGAAAGGTTGAGGCTCGTGTGGGCCCCACCTCACAAATATCCTCACATGGGTAGTTAGGTGCTTATGGGTCCCACCCCAACTCCCCCATGTAAGATATAACCACATTAGATATAAAATAAAATTATTCCACAATTTTATTCACTTATTTTTTAAACCACAAATTTTAACATCCCATCCCGTGAAAAAGCATCTGTAGTAAAGGTCCCCTTAAGCAATTACCGGCATTGCGAGTTCATCGGTGCCCTCAGATTTCAATTCTGAGCAATGGTTAAAAAGATAGAAAAACCCACTCGTTCGTTTACTGACTGTACTCGAGCTAAACTTCGTAAATTGATTCAGGGCACACCGGGCCTCAGAATCAAGTGTCGTCAGAAGCCATAGACTCATAAAATTCCAAAGTATTTATCAAAAAAATTTCCTTGAAATTTTTGGGTATTTACATTACACACACCTCAAGGATTTATGTCCCCATAAAGCTTCAACACACACTATGGAAACAAAAAGAGGGTACTGAGCACTCATCTGAGCCTCCCGCTCCCATGTTCTCTCCTGGAGGTTCCCATGCTTCCATAGAATGTTCACCAGAAGAATCGATCGTCCATGTAGGACCCAAACCTGTCGATCCTCAACCTCTACTGGAACCCCGTGAAAGTCGCCCCGTCATCGATGTCCTATTTTCCGTGGTCGATTATGACGGATAGGTCGCGCACACATCTCCATAGCTGAGATACGTGAATGACATTGTGCACCTGGTGCATCTGAGGTGGAAAGGCCAGGCGGTAAACCATCTCGCCTACTCTACTGAGGACCTAGAAGGTTCCGATGAACCTTGGAGATAACTTTCCGCTTCAGCCACATCTTTGTAGACCTCGCTGAGGTGAGACCCATATAAAGACGTGGTCTCCATCCTCAAAATCTAGAGGCCTCTGTTCCCTATTTGGAACTCAAAACTCAAAACTCCTACTGCCCTAAGGGTAAGGTTGGCCGACTCAAGAGTGATCAGCTACACTCTCCTATGCATGAGTTTATCCTTTGCAGCCTGGGGTTTCATTTTCTCCAACCAAGGAAAACCCATCCCACCGTTTTAGGTAAACTAAAAACATTTTTCCTAATTCAATCAATATGTTTATGGACTGTGGTTGCCTAGTCCATACCCAAACTTACGTCGTAAGGCCTCGACCCTTCCACCAAGAGGTTCCAACTGAAACTCTCTCCTCAAGGGTCAGATTACACCATCGGTGTAAGTGTGATTATTGAGTCTCCTTCCAAATGTATCTCTAGACGTGAGTTTCAAGTCAACGGCTTAACCAGAAACTCTAGGTCTACGATAAGATTCATGGAAGGATGGAATGTTTCATATCAATTTTTGATGTTACTGTAGCTAATGGTGGACACAGAATATACCTCGAATCAATCCCAGAGCCCTTGGGTCACACTCCTTGACCTCCAGTAGCTACTATCTTCCCATGCCTTCTTGTTCCCTATGCCTAGCGGGGACTACAAAGGCGGGTGGTTGTAACATGTCAAAATGTACACCACCTCATGCTGCTCTCCTAGCTCTGCTTCCATATCTACTGCTCTTTAGATTCATCTGTCCTTAACACTTCCTCTTCTTGAAACATTTTACATGACCAAGCCTCTGAGACTGGCGCTGGTTTCATGATTCTCACTGCTAACATTCACTGGTTGTATCCGCTCAACAAAAGATCATTCAACCACAAAGGTTCTCTCTAGCATCCTATCATATGTTGAAATGCGTAGAGGAATTGTGCTGGATCAGATGTCCTTTAAACACACCTCTCTATGAGGCCCAAGCTCTAAAGCACTGATCATATCGTAGTCATAAAGTACCAAAAATGATCGGTATGCCTCGATTACTACTCAGCTACCGACATGTTGTCCTGCTGCAGCTATATAAGATCTAGAAAACTCTCATACACCTCCTCGATCCAGTCCTCAATCACCTGTGAGTCGGGCTCGCCTCAGAACCTAAGGGGTATCTGATGCTGAAACACGTGTAAGGCACTAAGTCTACATGTGTCATCTACTAGTACCGCTGGTTGAAGCTGTTGACCAACAGGTAGTGATATAGCTGGCACACTACCCGAAGGTACTATCTCAGGCATCGGTCCACGTACAAAAGCCTCATCACTATGTGGACCAACCTCATCGTCACTCACTAGAAAACACTAGTAGCTAAGATCAACATCTTCTCTACTAGTGTCTAAACTAGGTGTAGAACTCTAGAAATCACCTCTAGCCAGTCCACTACTTCCTGGGAATCTGTCTCGCCTCGTAACCTCTGAGGCCTCTGCTGCTGGAACTCATGCAACGCGCTCTGTAGTGTGCACCATCCGCCTGTATGGATGGTGGCATCTGCTACCTAATAGGTGGTGGTGCTGCTGGTACACCACCCGAAGGTGGCAACATAGAAAGGGGGCCCTGCACCGGATCCTCGTCGCTCGGTGGGCCATCATTGTGTACTATATTAGAACTCCAACTGACTGTTTGCATGGAGTCATCCTGAACAGATGCGACATTTTCAAACGATTTAAACTTGGATAGTTGACCTGGTTGAGCTGAATTAAAGTAAACTTTTGGAAACACACACGCAGTCAGTGTTTTCATGCACTGAGTTGGAAATCTGTAGTCTGGGTCCTTCTGTATGGATACGTTGGCAGCCGCACCAATACTGGACTCCCGGAACTGAAAACCACACTCGGTACCCTTGACGCTATTGATTCACAAAAAGGGAATATTAGAGTCAGAAGTTATGTGGTAGAACTGACTCATCTGATAAAAATTTGTCACAACCAGTCCTTGGGGACCATATCGTGACTACCCCAAGCCTGCCTTCCATAGGCCAGGGGCTGGCGACTGGCACCAAAGGCGTAATTCCCAAAAAAATGGAATACATTGCCTTTATGAAACGTAAAAATACACACACTCCCAGAGTACAAGCGGAAGTAAACACTAAGTAAAACTGAAAACAAAAGTAGTGCTGAAAGTAAGGGGATGGAAATACAAGCCCAACTGTAAAGTACAAGTTAAAGACAAAATAGCTGGAAGGTGACAAGTAGCTCCTGGATCATCCACCATGGATCCTACCTGAAGGTAAGGTACAGATATCGCAGCTCTCAGACCATCCACCACGAATCCTTCCTGAAGGTTAGGTAAAAATATCCTTCTCAGCGCCCTCATCCGTCAACATCATCTGGGTATTGAATCATCGTGAGGTCCACCTCAAAGTATCATCCAGTCCTCGTACACTCGGCCTCCGTCAGCGTTGTTCGTCTTCTGCATCCAGCACAACGAGGTTCGGGCATAGCCCGTACAGGGGTGAGTATAACAATACTCAGTAGGGACCCTGAGACCCTCAAGGTCTCACTATATACAACAAGGATAAAGAAAAAAGAAAGATCTCAATAGATAACCTTTACATAGGTATATGCCCACACATATACCTAATTTATCAAGTAACCCATCTCAATCATGAGGAAAACACAAAGGTCATTGACTCAGCTCAAACCAAGATTTTCATTTCTGAAACAACAACTGCCAGAGAACTCCTCCTCTGTTGAGTACAGTGATCCTGTCATGACTCTGTGGCATTGCTCACTAACCATATACTGCTAAGGTACTCCTCCTGTCGGGTACGACGAGTCTGCTGCCAAATACCGGGCGCTCCATCCGATGTGGGTCTGTCGCCAAATACCCAGTGCTTCCCCTAATATCCGTCAGAGGTAGTCCTTATATCGAGTATCACGGGTCTACTACCAACTACTAGGAGCTTCTTCCACCGTGGGTCTGCCACCAAATACCAGGCGCTCCGTCCACTGGGCTAATCGAATCACTCCGAGTCGAATCGGTCAAGCAGTCGTCAGGTCTACAGCTACTAGGTCTCCGCACTCCGTACGATCATCTCCGGGAGGGTCCACTCCTCAAGCTACTGGTCATTACTTCCAAGTGTCACTATGTCTCACGTATAAGTAACACAAAGGACCACCTCATCATAGGGGTCCCAACACAATAGACGGCACGTCAATCAGACGCCCGGTTTGTGAGTTATTAGCATTTCTGTTCCAGGGCCCCGGTTGGATTTTGGGTACAATCCAACCCAGCCATGATCCAACTACATCCAAACCAGGGGTGAAATATTCCAAAAGAACCATATCATAAAAAGTAATCCAACATAGTCGATGGCACGTCAATCAGACGTCTGATCCTCATGTTATAAGTGTTTCTGCTCTAAGGGCCCGGTTGGTTTTGAGATCGAACCAACCTGGATATACCCAAACTTCTCCTAATCCTTGAGTTTAATATAACAAAACTACCTTCTCGATTCAAAGAATCCTACGCAATTGACAGTGCATCGATCGGACATCCGTAGCTCAAGATATGTCTGTTTAACAGAAAACAGTCCGAAAATAGGGGGTATGGGCCCGGTCCGACCCAGCCCAACACCCCCTAGGTCGGCCCGAACCATGTCGACCTGAATCGGGTCTGGGTCCGGACCGATAGGGAATTTCCCATCCCAGCTTGCGCGGTCCGGCCCCGCTGGCACGGCCCAGCCCGACCGGCGCGGTCCGGCCCGACCGGCACAGCCCGGTCCGTGTGGCCCGCCCTGTCCCGACCGGGGGAGGCTGGCTCAGCCAGTCGGCCGAGCATGTTGCGCCGAGCGGGGGGCGTGGTCACGGGATCTGTCGCACTGCCACCGCGGCAGGTTCCTCCGGCGATGCGCCACCGCTGCCGGACGCCGGCACCACCGTGTCGGCGGGGCGTGCCGACAGCGGCTTCTGCGGCCCACCGAACGCACTCCGGTGGTCTGAGTTGCCCGCCGCTTGCGCATATGGCTCTCCCGAGACCCGTTGTTCACTGCGACGGCTTCCAAATGTCGTTGGGGTCCCATTTCATTGTCTCCCATCAATCCAAACATAGAAAAACAATCTATGGAGGGTTGTCGGGCTGTTTTTGTTCGACCCACGCCCTCCGCGTTAGTCGATAGCAATAGGTCGTACGACAATGATGTTCAACGACAAACGAGACACAATTTTAATAAAATAAAATTGAACTTAATTCCCAACAATTCCCCCACAAACAATTACTCCCAACCCGAAAATAAAATCATTCATAGATCAACTGGATAATGAGTTGATCCACGTTCTTTATTTTAGAAGGGAAGAATCATGGGAATATAAACATTCTCAAATTAAACCCCTACTTCAACAATTGATGACGAACGTCGGCGCCGTGGAAGATGATGTCACAAGGTGAGGGTTTGTGGACGTCGTCGGAGTACGCCCAAGGAAGAAATAGTGTTCCGTCTCTTGTCGCGGAGATGAGAATATAAGGCTCGTTGTCGTTGGTGAATTCCCCATGTCGGTGTCTCCTTCCTTGTCGCGAAGAACGAAGAGGATGGAGATCCGTGGTTGCCGAGTCATTCTACGTTGAACGATCGATGTTCTTCATCGGAGAAGAACCGTCCTTCGTTGAGGATGAAGTGCTTCAGAAACTCTAGAGTTCTCCCAATTCCTCCTCACATAACAATTGCCAACCCAAATAAAATAAGGCTTATCCTTATTTTATTTAATCTTGCCATGCATTCAAAATTTAAAATTCAAACACTTAATTAATTTAATTGAAGAGGTTCAATCAATTAATTAAGGTGAGTTTTGGCATGAATTAAAGAGGGAGAGAGGGGAGAGGAAGAGTTACTCAATTAAAGGGGAGTTAACAATTAAGAAGGGGGTTTAAAAGAATTTTAGGGAATGTGAAAGGTTGGGGCTCATGTGGGCCCCACCTCACAAATATCCTCACATGGGTAGTTAGGTGCTTATGGATCCCACCCCAACTACCCCATGTAGTATATAACCACATTATATATAAAATAAAATTGTTCCACAATTTTATTCACTTCTTTTTTAAACCAAACATTTTAACTTCCCCTCCCGTGCAAATGCATCTGCGGTAAAGGTCCCCTTAAGCAAGTATTGGTGTTGCGAGTTCATCGGTGCCCTCAGATTTCAATTCCAAGCATTGGTAAAAAAGATAGAAAAACCCACTCTTTCAATTACTAAATGCACCCGAGCTAAAATTTGGAAATTGATTTCGGGCACACCGGGCCTCAGAATCAAGTGCCGTCAGAATCCACATACTTGTAAAATTCCAAAGTATTTAAGAAAAATATTTCCTTGAAATTTCCAGGTCTTTACATTATTTAACACATAACATAGACCTGTTTCATTGAAAACCAAATCAAAAGCCTATATTACCTATTATTCTATTCATAATTTTATCAAAACCATTAAACAAAACCAATTTTTTGAAGAACACATTTTTAAATCTTAAGAAAGAATGATATGTGAAGAAAAAGAAAACCCAAAAAACCAAAAACCTCAAATGGAATTAAAATTTAAAAAAACATTGAATATATGAACTGGAAGACCTAAGGAACAATACACATACCATAAATCAAAAATAATATAATTAACCACATATTAATACATAGATATCACATTTAAATAGATAAATATTCATTCTATAACATAACAATCCATTCTAGAATCTTATTTTCCTAATACCATTGGAAAATTGGATGAATTCACAACTAGTTCTTAATAAATGGAACCATTATTAGACATATCAAACTCAATACCTTTCTTTGTAAGCTGGTGAAATGAATCATAAGGAAGGGTGATCTCATATTTTCAATAAGGGTAAATAAGAGAGATATTAATAATCACTTAAACATAAATGATAATGAGGGTATTATATGATGATAATAACATTAAAAACCATAAAATATATATCATAGCTAATAATTTTGAATAATATCATAAATCATGGAAGTTAATAAGACATAAATAATAAATGAATCAAATGACATGATCCATGAAAGAATAACATTGGCGTGAGGCTTAGATTTGTGGTAGAAAAATAATCAAATAAAATCATTTCCTTAGTAGTTAAGATACATTACAAATACCATCAAAGTGGGATGGGTTCACTATATAAACCATCATAGTAACCAAGATTTACTATTAATAATATCATTGTGGAAATATTCCCTTACTAATTTTGGCTCACACCCCTTTTCATTCATGTCTATCTCATCATATATCAATCTTTAACCAATTAATTAGAGGGATATATAATTATGATCCCACCTATCACATAATGAAAATAATATAGTTGTCTTCCTCAAGACCATAAAAAGTTCATCATGTCATAAACAATGAAAATAAATGGATTTCATAAGCATTTCATCTTATAATAACCTATGGAAAAGAAATATGTTTCATAATAATTTCATCAATTCACCATAGCATAACCCATGGAAAAAAGAACAAGTTTCATCAACATATTGTTATTATAATCAAAGCATGAAAATAAATAATAGATATGGTATAATTGAATCATATCACTAGTATATCATTATTATAAATAAGGTTTGTTGTCATTAATAAATATTAACACTATTAAAAGATCACTAAAAACATTATTGAGGAAAATACCCTTTCAATTTTGAAAATAACTTTTTAAAATCTAATAAAAATCTAAATATTAAATAAAACATTTTATTTTAAAGTAAACATGGTAAATTTTAATGGAATCATAAAATCATTGAGAGGTTATTATTGCATGAAATACCATTCATTATATATATGTTAAAATAAATGATCCTTTTACATTTTTAGTAAAAACTCTAAAGTACCACATTCGAAAAATGACAAGAAGATTCATTTTAAACATTTTATGTAAAAAATAATACATGTTTAAATATTAAATTATAAAATCATTGTAAAATATCAAAAAAAATTAATAAATTTTCATAAAACATGTACATAGAAGGGAAATGATTTTTGACCAAAGAGAGATAATTTTTGTTTTCGTTAAACAAATTATTTTGGTCTATTGAATACATAAAGAGAGGGAAATTAAAAAGGAAAATTATAATTTCTATAAATATACATATTATAATAAAAATAATTTGTTTCTGGTGAGATAGATCATAATATTTTTTCTTTGGAAAATTAATCATAAGAAACCCTGATAAATAATGAGATTGTAATATTAAAACCTTGCCATTATGGTAACTTTTGAATTGTAAGCCCCATGAAATAAATAAACTTAAATAGATTTATATATACCATAATATTAATGATCAAAATACTAAAATGCAATCATTTTTATTATATAAACAACATGAAAGAAACAAGTGTTGTATATGGATTGTGACCCGCATAAATAAAAGTGAGATGAAAATCACTTACCTTGAGTTCCTAATTATTTGAAAGCACTCTAACCTCATATTTAATAAATATAAATTTATTATAAATATATACCAGAATTAATTTCACACTTATATTATCATAAGTAATCCACTTATACTATTTCAACATTAATTCATTAATAATTCCTTATAAAAATAGTTATTTATAATTGTTAACTGTTTTGTTTTTCATGTATGTTTTTGTTGGTTAATTTTGGTACTTATACTTTTATTATGGTCCTATCATACCCAAAATTTTAATAATGATATTTATAATAAATATATTCACTATATAAATATTTATAGTGATCCATAAAGTATAGAAATTGAAAAATGAATTACACCGTTCATGGAGATTATAGGTCATATATTTGTATGAATAATGCTTCCATATTTTTAAAAGGATGGAATGAAATAAATGTATATAATAATTCACCTTTATATAATTTTTTTATATCATATATATATAATATAATCTTTAAATATAACCTTATTACAATCCAAGTTAAAATTTAAAAAAATGTATTATATCACTTCATATAGTTGGTAGTCCACACTTATACACGAGTGACATTATTATTCTTCAATAGATTGGAAAGAAAAAAAGTGAAATGTTATAATATAATTAAAGAAGTATAATTATTTCTTAATAAATATATATATAAGTTAAATACATTATTATATCCATATGTTCTAGGAGATGATGGAAAATGAATTACATCTGTTCTTGAGGTGGTAGTTCGCCATAAACACAATTAACAGTTTTATTTCCCATTGGATGGCAGAGGAGATGGATTTAGGTTGTTACACTAACATAATAACATATAATTATATTTTATATACAGATTTAATTATATCATAATGTTTGAATCATATTTTAAGGAGGTATAATAAGAAATAAAACAAATACATATAGTAAAGAACTACACCTCTTCATTGGAAAATCCATTTTGGTTTACACCTAAATCTATCTAAGTATGATTTTATGATAAAACTAGTTGTTCTAGGAAATCGATATGGATGTAAGTAAGATATATTTTCAAGTAAATTTTGAACATAAATTAACTTGAATTGTTTATAGGAAAGAAGATGATGTGTCCTTTTATAAGTGGGGGAGGGAACCAACTTAGAAATTTCACGAAATTAAAATAATGATAAAGAAATTTTGAAAAAAATGGATCAAAATGTCAATATATTAACATTAACGATATTATAAGTTATAAATATTTCTATTCAATAGTATTTATACAAGTTAAATTGGAAACATTACCCTTATATTTGGGTATAACCTCCCCCCTTGGAAGTCTGTTTTAACCTTAACAACGACAATTAATTTATATTATTTTTATAATTAAATTATGAAAATAATAATAATTTTACTTTATTTAATAATATTAAATATGATTATTAAAAATAATTAATCCACTTTACCAAATTAAATTCCTAGATTTTGAATAATTTAATTAAAATTAAACCCTTAAGCATGATGAAAATGTCAATTTCAAAGTCAAATTTTTGTTAGGTAAAAATTTTTTATATTAAAATAAAACATAAAAATGATTAAAATTAACTAAATTTTATTAATAATAATATAATTGAAAAAATTCTTCTTAAAAAAGTGTAACTTTTTAATTTATTTAAAGGAAAAGATGGTTTTCAATAAAAAGAAGATTTTATAACTATTGAAAAAGTAATCTATTCAAAAAATTATCAAACATTCCCACTAAGATAATTTTGAAATTATTATTACAAAATTGAAGTTCATTTATTAAAATAAATTTTCCAAAAAATGAAAAATAAAATAAAATAACTTTACCAACTAAAAAACCTCTTTTTGGAAAATAGTATTTTTAAACATAAAACTGGATTTATTCCTAACCCATACATTAAAAATATATTAGATGAATGATAAATAATAAGATTCAATATATAATATATAAATTTAATTAAAATAATTCACTAATAAATACTAATTTAAGATATTAACATTAAAACACATTGTAAGCACAAAAACATTTGTTCAAAAAATATATTTCTTTTACTTCTAAATGATTTTTATTTTCATACCTAATCAATTGATAGAAAATGAAATTATTTTATACATTTGTAATACATATAATTTTAATAATTTATTTAAACATATTCATACCCATAAATTTAATAGATAGGTTTTAATGGTATATTATTTTATGTTTTGTTAAAAGTTGGTGTTCTGTGTAACACAAGCTATCGATGAAATTAAATTTATTTGAAAAAATATATTTCATAAAATATCTAGGTGTGAAATTCTACCCCCATAAAAGTTATTTCACCCTTGAAATTACATTAGTATAATATAAAAATAATAATAATACATCTACATCATCATATCCTTGGGATCCCATGTAGCTTCCTCAAATTGGTAGTTTCACCACAAAACGTTGACTAGGTGATTGATCTTGTTTTGTAAAAATTTATCTCTACAATCTAGAACCTCCGTAGAATTTTCTTCATAAGAGAGATCCTAATATATTAGTATGACCACTAATTTCTATACATGTGATTATTTTGGTATTTACTTCCTTAGGAGAGATACATGGAACACATTGTGTACTTGAAAGATGTTTGGTGGAAGTGCCAAGCGATAACAAACTGCCCCTACTCAATCAGGAATATAGAAAGGTCAAATATACATCAGGATCAATTTTAATTTCTTTATGAATCTTAAAACCCTATTCCATGGATAAATTCTTTGAATACTCTTCTCACCAACTTTAAATTAAAATCATTCTGGTGATTGTTTGCATTACTTTTCTATCGGCTATGAGCTTCCTTGATGTGTTGTTGAATTGATGTAACTTTATCTAACATTTCCTTAGCTAGATCAAGTCAAAATAGATTTATATTTCTAAATTCATCCCAGTATGCTAGAGTTATACACTTATTTATATATAGGGATTCATAAGGATCCATCTAAATTCTTAATTGAAAGATATTATTTTAAGAAAAATAAATTATAAGGTGTTGACCCCAAAAAACATTGAAACCCAACGAACAAGATATAAATTTATCCATTAGGGTTTCAATGTTTCTATCGGACTAAAAATTTGTCCTAGGATGATAAGTTGTGAAAAAAATCAACAATTTATTAATATCTTTCTGAATAATTTTCTATAATATCAAGGTAAACCTCATATCCCAATTAGATATAATATAATGGCATATTCCATATAACATTATCACTTACTTAATGTATATTATTGATAAATTATCATGGGAATAGTCTTATATAATGGAAATTAAGTGTTATAACTTTATAATATGATCAAATATAACCCAAATAACATTATATCCTTTTGTTATTTTGTGAAATTCAGTTATAAAATCCATAGTGATGTTTTTCCATTTACATTTTTGTATGGGTAATGGTTATAACATACCATTAACTTTTCTCTATTGGACTTAACCTAATGGAATACCAAGAACCAAGATATAAACTTTGAAATATCTCTCTTCATTTTATCCCATCATAAATAATCTTTTACATTTCTAGACATTTTTTTCCGGGATGAATAGATAATAAAGAATAATTAGCTTCCTATAACAACTCATTAAAATATGGTATGAATGGAATACAAACATGGTTCCCAAAACATATCATTACATCATATTCAAGGTTAAACACATGAACACTTTTGTCCTTATCCTATAGATCTACATCTTTCTTCTATTCCTCGTTAATATTCTTAAGGATAGTTAGTCGAAAACTCTTTTGTTAAATTTAGGAATTCTCCCCTTCCATTACGATTTCTAGATCCATATATTAAAAATCCATAAATAATATATATTTTATGATCCTAATAATATATAAATCTATCATGATCCTTTTGACTCAATGTATCATACACCTTGTTCGCTTTTCTAGGGTGGTAGTGTATTTTTCAGTCATAATATTTAATCAGTTGCAACCATATTATTTTTTTCATATTAAACTCATTATGTGTGAAGTTATGTATTAAATTTTTATTATTAGTATATACATAACACCTTTATACATAAATACAAATCATCCATATTTGGAATGAAAATCTTCCTTTAAGTAACCCAAAATCATGATTTTGGTAATTTATCTCACGAAACATCAATTTGTACGTGGAATAAGATATCACCATATCATTATTCATGAGAAAACATCTAAATATTTTATTTGAGGAATAAATATAGATCATAAACCCTTCCCCATGATGTGGTAATGTAAGCATAGGTTGACTAACTAACCTTCTCTTCACTTCTTTGAAATTTTCCTCACATTAATCTATCTAAAATAACATGGCACCCTTTTGGGTTAATATAGTGATTAGATTGATATAGAGTGTGAAATTATTCATAAAATATCAATAATATACTTCCAAACCAAGAAAACTATGGATATCATTCACCATGGTTTTTTTGGGACAACATTCAATGACCAATATCTTTGATGGATCTACCAACATACCCTTGCTTAAGATTTTATAAAACAAAAATAAAACATGGTTTGACCAAAATTCACACTTGTTAAATTTTTCATACAACTTATCCTTCCTATGGGTCTTCATAAATATTCTCTAGTAATCCTCATGTTGTTCCTTTCTATTTTAGTAAATAATAATATGATATATAAATACTACCAAATACAAATCAAGGTAATATCTGAAGACTCTATTCATTAAATATATAGAAATAGCAGGTGAATTAGTAAGAGTAAAAAGAATCACTATATTTTCATAGTGTAAATACATTCTACATAATGTTTTCTTATGTATATCGTCCTTTTTGATTATCAAATGATGATATCAAGAATGAAGGGAAATTTTAAAAAATTATTGATCTTTTTTTATTTGATCAAACAATTAATCAATATGGGGTATGGGTTACTTTTTATTGATTTTGATCTTGTCCAGTTCTAAAAAATCAATGCATAGTCACATAGATCCATATTTATTCCTATAAAAAAGAACAGGAGCACCCCAAGATGATGCACTTGGTCGAATAAATCCCTTATCAAGATTCTCACAGAGTTTCTTCTTAAATTACTACAACTCAGTCATGGCTCTTGTATATATAGTCATTGAAAAAGGTGTAGCATTTTGTATGGGTTCTATTAAAAAAACAACATCAAAATTCAAAAAACAAGACTAGGAAACACTTACAGAAATACAACAACAAAGTCCCATTAAATATACATATCATTAATGTTGAGTTTCTCCCTAACCACATAATATAAAACCCCTTTTGAATAGGAATCATGACCCATACAATAGATTTGATTTCCATTGCGTGTTCATATTTATTATCATACTAATAGAAGATCCTTGGTTGGTTCATAGTATAAAACATGACTTCCATTCCTCCAAAATGGATGTAGAATTTATATATTGAAATAAGATACATTCCTAAAATAACATCAAATTAAACAAGAGAGAGAACAAAAAGATTTTTAAGAAGCACATTCCTATAAAATTCAACTGGAGAAGAATGTTAGATTTGAGATGTGATCATTATACCCTTAGGGGTTTTCACACCTAATTCATCATATAATTATTGAGTATAATAATTGAAATTTATTTATACTTTTCGTGATATATATAAATTCATATAAAAATTCTCAATTAAGGTAATTCAATATTTGAGTGTTATTATTACAACCTCAACTTCATCATTTTATCATCAATGCCTTAGTTAAACCAAAATGGTTAGCATGACTGTCAACAATCTTTTCTTAGAGTGATCAATTATGAGAAATCATTCATAAGATGTCAACATCTTGACACCATATTTTTAATCAATGACACCATGGGTTTTACCTAAATACTTCCTGATCATTATCTTTCCAAATCTGTTATTATTCTTTATAGATAAATTTGAATTAACCTAAGAATATCCACAGAGAGTGTCAAACTAGATGTAAAAAAGGCCTTCATTGTAGTATCTATATAGGTATGTTCTTATAGGAAAACCACAGAATATTATTTACCATAACAAAAAAAATTCTCCTCTAATTATAATTATCTTAAGGGTTTTAACTAATGTTTTCTCTTTCTAGTTTCCAAAGGATAAGTAACCCTTTATCTAATACCAACTATTTTATACCATGATTTTAATACATATATATCACATCTTAATAGATAAATATTCATTAAATTACATAATAATTCATGACTAAATCATATAGGTTCACTGGTTTTAGAAAATGGGATACATAAGAAATTTCTTCTTCATAACTAGAACCCTTATTAAACATAACATATTAGATAACATTATTCATAACCTGGAGAAAGGGAACATAATAAAGGGTGATCTCAGATACTCATTAAGGGTAAATAAGGGATATATAAATGATCACTTAAACATAACATGACCATATGGGTACGATAATATTAGAATAACATTCAAAAACCATATCTTATATATCATATATCATAATTTTCAATCATGGTATAAATCTTGGTAGTTCATAAGACATGAATCATAAGTTAATCCAATAACATGATCTATGAGAGAATAACATTTTCATAGGACTTAGACTTGTGGCATATAAATAATAATATAAAATAATTTATTTGTAGTCAAGGATCATTTCCAATACTATAATAGTGGATTGAGTTCACATAAAAACCATTATAGTCATGATGGTTCGCTCCAAAGAATATCATAGTAGATAGACTCCCTTACTGAACTTGGTTCACTCCCGATTTCAGTAATGTTTATCTCATGAGATTTCCATCTGTACCCAAATAATTTGAGGGCTATATGATTTCAATCCCACACATCACAAAATGAAAAAAAATACATATGTACTATATATGTTCATAAAAGATTCATAAAATTATAATCCATGAAAAGAAACGGGTTTCATAATCCTTTTGTCCCATCATTTACCACATAAAAAAAGATTTCATAATCATTTCATTAATTCAACATAGAATAACCCATGGAAAATGAAATGGTTTAATAAAACTAATTCCATAATAATCCTAAACCGTATTTAAAAAGAATTGTAATGGTATCATTGGATCATATTCCCAGTTGTGTATAAGAAGAATCATGTTTTTTTATCATTGATGTATATAAATACTATTAAAAGATCATTAAAAACATTCTTGAGGAAAATAACCATTCCACTTTGAAACTAAATTTTTGAATTCTAAAAATTTTCCAAATTTTAAAGAAAAAATTATTTTAAAATAACCTTTGAAACTTGTGAAGTAAAATTTAAAACATTAATCATTCATGACAATGTGAGATAATCATCATTTCATACATGTTAAAATAATGATTCCTTTAATATTTTTGGTAAAACTTCAAGAATACCTCATTAAGAAAACAACAAGATTCCTTTTAAAAATTATAAAATTAAAACAAGGGTAAAAATGAAATTAAAAATAATTTTATAATAGTAAAAAAATTATTTAAAATATTTTTTAAAAGCATGGACACGGAATAGAAAGGATTTTTTACCAAAGTGAGATAAAGTGACTTTTCATTTAAAATATTATTTTGACTCTTTAATTCAAATAGAGAAAAAAAATGAATAAAAAATATTTAATTTAAATAAATAAATATAGGATAATAAATTTTAAGAGTTTAATGAGATATATATCACAGGATTTAGTCATCATTAACATAATCATAAACAACCCTAATAAACTGTGAGATTGTAACATAAATCCCTTTCCATTTTCTTAAATTTTGTATTATATTCCCCATGAAAGAAATAAACTTATATAGATATTTATATCCCATAATTTTCATGATAATAATCATAAAATAGATTCATTTTTATTATATATACCATAAAAAGAAACAAGTGGGGTGTATGGCTTGTGTCCCACCGAAATAAATGTGATACAAAAATCCCTTACCTCGAGTTCGAATTGCTTTGAAAGAACAATATACTCATGTATAATAAATTTATATATATTATAATTACATACAATAATCATTTATAAACATATAATATCATAAATAATATATTTATCATATTTAAACATCCATTCATTAATAGTTCTTTATTAAAATCATCATTTCTAGATGTTAACTATTCTGCTTTTCATGTATGTTTTGGTTGAATAGTTTTGGTCCTTATACCATTATTATGGTTCCATCATACATAAAATTTTAATCATGATTTAAATATAATATATAATTTATATACATATTTAGTGTCATTTATAAAATTTAGAGATAGAAAAATGAATGACACCATTCATGGAGATAGTTGGTTGTACATATTCATGAACGTTGTTTCCATTTTTTCAATGGATAGAATAAAAGAAAAGTATATAATAATTAAAATTTGTAAAATAATTTTTATATAATATTTATTATATATATTCATTAAATATATCTTCATTACTATCCATGATAAAATAAAATGAAAAAAAAATCACATCTCTTTTTGGAGACGGTATTCCACGTGTATACACATGGGATATTAATGTTTTTCAATGAATTGGATTGTAAGAAGTAAGATGTGATATTATAATTATATAAGTATAACTATTTCATAAATTTAATATATATATATATATATACTTCAAATCCATAATTATATCAATCTATGAAATCTGGTGATGGAAAATGAATTACATCAGTTTGCGAAGAGAGGAGGTGTGCTTTTATAAGTGGGGGGCCCACCTGGACATTTCCGACAAAAATAAAAAATGATAAAGTCATTACCAATAAAAAATAATCCAAAAGGCCATATATTATAATTTTGGATAATATAAGGTTGATACATTTTCATAAAATTGTATTTAGAGAAGAATAATAGGAAAACATTTCCTAATCTTTTGGTCTAACCCCCGGTAAACATGTTTTAACCATAACTGTAGTAATTATTTTTTATTGTTTTTAATTTTAATAATAGAAAATAATTAAGCTAAACTTATTAACTAATATTAATTATTATAATTCAAAATATGTAATCTATTTTACCCTTTTCAATTCATAAAATTTCAAAAAATTTAATTTAAAATTAAGCATGTAAGCTTAACAAAAAGGCGCTTTTCCAAAGAAAAGATTTTTCATATGTGAAAATATATTATAAAAAATTCAACATAAATTGATTAAAATCAACTAAATTGTAATATTAATAATATAATTAAAATATTTTTTATTTTAAAATAATTTTAAAAAAAACTGAAAATTTTAATTCCTTTCAATGAAATCATAATTTTCAAAAATAGGTATTTTTCACAATTCATTGAAAAATTAATCCTTTCATAAAATTATCAAAACTTAATTGTAACATATTTTTTACATGATTATTCCAATAATTAATTAGGTTTTTTCAAATAAATTTTTTAAATATTGGAAAACTAAATTTAAAATGAGTGTCAAAAATGTGATAAAAACTCTTTTTAGGAAACTACAGTTTTTAAGACTAAAACTTGATTTATTCTTATACCATGTCTAGAAAAAAATTAGATGAATTATAAAAATAATTATTAAATATAAAAAATATATATTACAAAAAAATAATTCACCAATATTAACAATTTTAATTTATTATGATAAAAACACATTTCATGTATAAATACTGTTTTTTAGAGAAAACATTTATATGAATTAAATATAATTTTTATTTTCATATCTAATCAATTGATAACAAATGAATTTATTTTATAAAAGTTTAAATTTTATAACTTTAATAATTTAGCTATTCAAATTCATACCTTCCAATTTTATAGCTATGTTGTAATGGTTAACTATATTATGCTTTGTTAAAACTAAGTATTGTTTTCCCGCACGATTTTACAACCCATCCCTTAATCATCCTCCCCTCACTAGACTTATTTGGACACCCACAAGGTTTAATCACATGGTTTAAAAAACCATGCACCAATTTTGTGACATATGTGTTTTAATAAATTTCATATTATTCATAGTTATTCACACTGTTAGTACTAATTGTGTGCAAGCGTTGCACCTATTTTTGAACTCTTAAAATAAAAATTTTCACACAGGTTCAACCCAAAAGTAAAGTAAAAGATAAAATATAAATAAAAGAATGAAATATTATGGAACCAAATTGTGGTTCCATGACAATACTCCCTTACATAACACTTTCTTTCCCTAGAAATTAATTCTGTTTCAAATAAGATGAAAAAATCATGGTTCTAACTAAAAATAAAAAATTCTCCTCCACCAAAAAATCCAAATTCCACTAATTTTAACTAAAATCATCACATATGAATCTATATCCATCAAAAAACTCAAGACATATTTCTCTAAGATGAGGATCAAAAAACAGATCTCCGTAGAGGATCTCCCAACAATTTAGGAATTCATAAGCATTATAACACCCCATAACATAATGAACCCAAAATTACATGATTTATAACAATGGATTACCTTATTAAATTTAGAGGAAATTTAAGTTTAAATATTTAGAAAAATAGAAAAATAATTAAATATCAAAGTATAAATTTTCACACATCGTAAATTCTATCCACAAAAATAGTTTACTATTTTTACATTCCTATTTGATTCATGAAACTTTTTCTTTATTAAATACATTACACTATTACCCTTGCTGAATTACAACACATTTTTAGGCCATATGAAAAAATTATGGATGATAAAGAAGAAGCTTAGTGAGGGACGAAAAATGAAAATAAACTCATTAATCCATTTGAAAATGATGAAACCCCATATTAAATTTTAACTTATTATATAAAAACCATGAGATCAAATAATCATTTACAAACACATATAATTAACCTTTATTGGAATTTTTTTTCATAAAACATCCCATAAGAAATAATATATCCACAATCATAATGAGGAAGGTTCATTGAAATGTTTGAAAACCTTTCCTTGAAAACATACCTTTTATCTGAAGAGGTCACAATTTTTTTTAAAAATCATACATTCTTCTACTTTATTTTTGGAATAAAAATATTTCCATAAAATTAATTAAAATTAAATAAAAAATGAATGTATCATCAGAAACAATATTTATATCACTCTTATAATCACACTTATAAAGGATTAACCTTCATGGTAAATTCCATTATGACTCTTACTAAGAAAAAATCATTTCACAATTCATTAGGGAGATATATCAAGCTCACCCATAATCATAAATAATGTATAATGACAATTATTAGTTGATAAATAAATATGGATCTCACTCTCATGGTGAATAAGATCATCCTGTAAAACTGTTTGTGAGTTTTTGCGAAATCCAAAGATAATTCTTCCTTGATATAATTCTCTTGCTTTATGGAGTCATTCTATCCTGATTGGGAATGTTCATTCAAGGATGTGGTTCTTGAATCTTAAAAAATAAGGAATAACCCTTCTAAAAACCTAAATCTAGGTGGGGATCACATATAACTAATGGAATGGGAATATCTTTTGTAGAGGCTCTTCATCGTGGGGATACTTCTAATGATCAGATCCATAGGCCACCTATTTTTAATAAATTGGAGGATGGATGCTTCTCAATTTTTATAGATCCAAATTATTTGAAGAAAATACTTGAATAATATAAATTCTCAATTCTCGAGCATGTCACATATTTTAAGCGAGATGAAGCATGGTCTTATACTAACTTTAAATCAAGGATTGCTCACTGTTGGGGAGGTAGTGAATAGAAGATGATTCCAATTGGAAGAAGCTTATTTCATATCATCATGGGTAATCAAAATGACCATGATTGTGTGTGGAACATTGGTAATGTTCTTCACAATCCTATAATTATTAGGATCCTAGAATGGGATATCAATTTCAATCCATCCCAAAAACTTAATTTGACTGATCAAATTTGGGTTAGATTGTATGTTCTAAATTGGGTGTTTTGGAATCCAAAATTTAAAATGACCTTTCTTCATTAATTGGAATGAAATTATAAATATATCGTCACACTCTCAATTGAAATTTGGTCTTATAAGTAAAATTTTTCTTGATTCCAATTTGGATACAAAACTTCATGATTTGATATGCTTCATTGTAAATGATCAAAAATTTGATGTAACTGTAGAATATGAATATGTTATATTGTTTTGGGAATTATATAGAAAAATGTATCATGCCATTGGAAATTATAGAGTTATTATGAAATAATTGAAACCTCCTTCTCATGTTAGTGCCTGGAATTAGGTCACTAGAAACCATAAATTCAATGTTGTTGTTATTGAAACAGGTGAACCTAAAAGAAAGGCTAACCGTATGAAATGAGTGAAAAAATAGTCAAATTCCATTGAATTAAAGAACCCCAATGGAAAATCATTTTCCTCCCTTATAGATGAAGAGGTAGATAATCTTTTTCACACATGAATAGTATTGATGTCTATTATGCGGGTAGTCTAGAAGATCATGGAATTTTTGATACCGAGTATAAAGACATTTTTCTTGAAAATTTTCAAGGCATCGGGATATTAGTTGACTTTTTGAATGATGAACACCTCAATAGAACATTTTGAAGGTAGTATAAGGATGATATTTACCATACTATTTTTGAAAAAAAAACATATTCTTTTCATGAGGTCAGGATCATCCTTCACAATGATATTTTGGATTCTATTGAAGGTACTAATAGGAATTATACTGCACTACAAGTAATCACTAAGGCTGGATATTCCCCTTCTATGCTTGGCAGTCCCCATAATTTTTCTCTTGAACATGTCAAAGAAATTTTGGATGATAACATGAAAGGAAAACTAATGAACCCTATTATAGATACTACCAAAGAGAATTCTCATTCTCATGGGAGTGGTACACAGGATGTGTTTAAGCCTGTTTCTTCTCAAACAACCAATTACCCAAAAGTTTAAGATTAATTCAGGAAAATGATTTCATATAATGAAACTATTGATATCTATATTGGAATACCATTCATGGAAATAACTAATACAAAAAGTACGGGTAACGTTATTTTTGTTAGAAATACAATTTAGGGTGAAATCCTAACCTACATAAATGAAAATCATGTTGGGATGGATGATTCCACCTTTTTGTGAAATAATAATGATAATATAATGGAGCTTAAAAACATCCTGGGTGTCATGAAACCTAATTATGGTCCAAAGGAAAAATGTCCTATTGTTTTTTATGTTCCTGATCAAAAATTAGCAATGCGTTGTTTTAATGCATCCACTATATGAAAGGACAATGATGAAAATTTTGAAAAAGATGGGAATACATCTATTTTAATCAAGATATTAGTAATAAATAAACACTCTAGTGGGAAGAAAAAATTTAATTTATCCCCAAGCATAAATATAAATTGTATCATGTTCTGGAATTGTAAATTCCTAGTCAACCCTAAAACAATTATCTATATTTTGTTTTTAATAAATAATATCAAGCCAAATATTCTATGTCACTCAGAATCAAAGAGGATATTTTCTGAAAAAATTAATTCTCCTAACAAGATGGAATACTAAATGATATACATTAATCATTCTATTAATGATGTCAAAAGGCTTTGGGTTTTAACTCACTTGATATTGGATGGGATCTCATTTATTTAGTTCTATAGATAAAATGGTCAATTTATGTTATAATTTAATGGGATGAAAAAAAATTATGCTCTTTCATATATGCCTTAAATGGATATCAGCAAAGAAGATATTTATCTCTGAATATTCAGGCTTTAAAAAGCATAATAAATGGTTGTTGGATTATCCTTGGGGACTTTAGTACAATTTTTAATCCATATGAGAGGTTAGTTATGATCAATTCCTCTACTTCAACTAGATAATTTCAGGCATGCATTGAGAATGGAAACATGCATGAAGTCAGCCTGGTAGGTGATAAATGTACTTGGTATAGGAAGAAACTTAAAAAAGTGGTGGCTAATAAACTGGATAGGTATTTTATCATTGATATAGCCCTATATGTTTGGGCCTCCATTTTCTGCTCCACCCGACCAAGTTTTAATTCATATCATCATCCTATATTGATAATTCTTTCCAACAGGGAGACTAAACCACATTTTTCTTTCAAATTCAATAATTCATGGATATTGCATCCTGAATGTCAAAAAGT
Source organism: Viscum album (assembly GCA_963277665.1). Taxonomy (NCBI): domain Eukaryota; kingdom Viridiplantae; phylum Streptophyta; class Magnoliopsida; order Santalales; family Viscaceae; genus Viscum; species Viscum album. The sequence goes on from OY728128.1 coordinate 847,495,185, forward strand.
GGTCCAAGATACATGGAATTCCTTAAACTATAAGAATGATTCATTGTATTGTGCATTAAATAGCAAAGTGATTATGATAATGTTAAAAATTTGGAATCATGAATTATATTTCCACCATGAGGATAATATTGATCAGTTATAACCTCTTAATCATACCATCGAAGATAGTGACATTAGTTTTGATTTTCATAATGGTCTTCAGTAGGAAAATGGAATAATTATTTAAATCGATACACTTTTGAACATAAAATAATGTATGAAAATAAAATCCTTCAAAGTGAAATGGATTAAAAATGGGGATAAAAACACTATGTATATCAATACTCTAAAAAGAGTCTGAAAACTAAATAGGACTATAACTATTTTCAATGATATTGGTACACTTATTGAGATATTATAATATTTAGAAACTCATATTGTCTCTCTCAAAAAGTTCCAATTCTATGGAACTAATACTTGTATTCATCTGATGAAGGATATTATACCTAGGCTTGTCGATGAGGGGGACAATTCAAGTCTTCTTACTCTTCCTATTGAATTTGATATCAAAGAAGTTTCTTTACCTTATCTTTTTCAGCTCTCCTGGTCTGTATGGGTTCAACAACTCTTTATTTCAATAAAATTGGTAGATTATTCATTGGAGTGATTTCAGGATTTTCAGCAATTTTTTCAAAGGTGTTCGACTAACACATAGAATTATTGATTAGTTACTTGATCTAATTTTCAAATTAGAGAACATGAATGAGATTAATATCTTCATACCAGTGGCCCTTCCAAACACTATTTACAAAATTATTGGGAAAATTATTACCAATAGGATTTCTAGAATTTCCAATAGGACTGTGTCTCCAAATCAGTTTGGTTTCATTAAACTAGTAGAATTATTCAATATTTCCTTATAACTGCTTCATAATTTATTATCCTTATGAGAAAATTTGAAGAAGGATGAAATAATTCTATGAATTATTATTTTAAAAAATGATATTGATACCTTATACTAGGGATTTATTTGAAAATAATTTTGTAAATTTTGATTTGATGACATCTTTATTAAATGTCTTAGAACACATTTGGGAACCACACATATCTCAGTCCTTATCAATGGATATACTTAGGGCTATTTCACATTCTCTAGAGGTGTAAGGAAATGTTCTACTCACTCATCCATAATTTTCACCCTTGATAATGATTATTTTACTACAATCCTTCTCAACAAGGATAATGCCTTGAAATTTTAATCCATCAGACTTCTAGGGGACTTAATGCTCCCACTCACTTAATCTATCCTAAAGAAATCATACTTTTCACTCAAAGTGATAAAAGAAACATCAAAAATACCAAATATTACCTCTGTCATTATGAATAAGTCTTCATGTAGGAATTCATCTTGAATGAGTCACTATTACAAACCGGAAAAAATATCCACACATCTATAAAAGTTGACATCACTAATGATTTGAGAATTAGAGAAGGTTTGATTCCTTTTACCTATCTTGGTATCCCTAATTAATGGGGAAACAACATGTCATACATATTATTCACATTGTGAGTCAATTAATAAATTATTTGACATCTTTTAAAGGAATTATTATCTCAATGGTGGGTAGATTCATCCTTTTCAATGGTTGTTATTATTTTAAAAAAAATTACTCTTTTATGGTCTATAAATTGTTAGTTTCCATTATAAAGAGTATCATCACCTATATAAAAAACTTCTTTTGAAGTGTAAGAATCCTGCATAGGAGGCTTCTGATTGTACCTTGGAAACAATGTTGTAACCTAGTTGATTATGATGGGCTTCACATAAATAATATTTGTAAATTCAAAGAGTCATTTCAGGAAGTTTTCATGCGGAGGCTTATTAATGAGAAGTAAGTGGATCTTACTATTATGAGATCCAAAATCCTAATAAGTCTCAAATCTATAAATTTAAATATGTTTAATATTCAATTATTCCTGATCTTAAAAACAATTTATCTACTATTTCATTGAATTCCCACTGGCAAGAAAACATTAATTCACCTATGGATTTCTAGTTAGAGAACTAGATAGGTACACCTCTTCTTGACATGATAAATTCTTCTAATCCATTAATATATTCAAATGTGTCGATCAAGGAGTAAAAACTAAAAATTAATTATCTTTTTCCAAGATGGAAATATCTATTGGTAAATGTAAATTTTCTGTTGGTAAAGTATTTTACCAAAAAAATTATCTTTCCACTATCTTTTTTGGAAAAAAACTCTATCACTAAATTTTATTACAATAGATAAAATAGTTCTTCTACAATTATAATAATACCAATTGATAATATATATGTTGGTCAAAATGTTTAGAAATGTATTTCTATGAAAAAATTAAATATTGGTGATATTATTATCAATATTAATAAGAAATACCAAAAATTATTTTTTTTGTGAACTATAGTTTAAATAAGATACCATGTGTTAGTATTAAAATATTTATAGCTAAAATTTTATATTACATCTATTAATATTATCAAATATAATATAATTATATTTATTATATAGAAAAAAATTAGATTATATGAAACTCTAATTAATTGAGGCTTTATTTGAAAAAAAAACATATTCATATATAATTTAAAACCATGTTCAAACTCCAAGAAAAGTCATGAATCACCAAGAAACATGTGACAATAATAGTTAAACAAGTTAAAACTTTAAAAGAAATTACATGAAACTTCATTAAACTTCATCCAAATTCTATTTCTCTCCCACATCACCTACCAATATCATCGTTCACACTAGAATCGAGGTTTGAGATTGTAATTCATCCACTCAGTCATGACATGGCCATAGTGGTGGAGATCAAAAATATTAGGCTCACATTGGACGCATGAAGTAAGTCATCCCCAATTTTGAACATCGGTGGATGGAAGCACCTAATCATCATCACTCATGTATTCAGGCACCATTTTTTGTACTTATGAATGGAAGTAGTTCATCCACAATCTAACACTAGAAACAAAAAAGAAGATATGTGTAAAATAATAAATAGTAGAAAGTATATGCCTAAAAAATAAAATATCACATCAAATAATATATTGAATATTAATGTCTAACTTCTTCAAATAAATATCTTTTAGTTAACATGTTAGTTTATAATCCATGAAATTTAGGTTTGATTTCTTCTCCCATTTCAAATAATTCTAATTCAGTATGACTATTAATAAAAAACAAAAAAAATATAGAGAAGGATACTGTGACTATTAAGGTAGAACAATATACTGTGATATTAAAAAAAGGAATAACATTACAAAATGATAATAATAGGACAATCTACTATGTTAAGCCAAAATTGTCTCATTTATCATGACAATTAATTCATAATATCCTATTATTACATTAAAAATTCAGTTTTCAAAGATTAAAATAAGTTATGAATGCATTTAATAGAAAAAAATATGTTTCAAATATGGCTAAATTGATAATATCAACATATTAATTCTAGAGATTCTTTTTGAGTTTCCTGTAATGCCTAGTGTTTCTTGTAGCTTTCATAGTGATTTATGTTGGGTTTTCTACTTCTACACAAAATAATGCTAGATTATATTATTCATAAGTTTACAATATTACCAAATTCCCATCATCTATAGATAGAATAATTTTTTCCAACTCCATCATGGATAATTTTATGTTTTATAAGGTCTAATAAAGATAATAAATGATAAAATAGATCTAGGGAAATAAACAAAACCCACTCAATTCCCACTCAATTTCAATATATGTTGGGTTTAAACACTGCTTTCGGGACCATGAACATAATATTAGTCATCCTTAAAGACGCTTTAACAAGTGAATTAGTGAATAAGTTGAACATTGATAATATCCAATCATAAAAGGTTATAGATGACTTAATTTGCACTACCATGGGTCTATAGTCATTTTTCAAGATACAACAAAGTTCAAAAGGATGTAACTACTTTTCTTGACATTATTATAAATCATATCAATGTGAATGGTAATGTTGAAATTCTTGGACTACTGAATAGTTTCATTGGTACAAAATTTACTAGCAAGTTTGAGGATCTAATATCTGGTTTATCACTTGATGTTGTGACAATAGTTTTTTTCAACTTTGTTCAAGGTCTGTGAGAGGTTGAAATAATGTATAGAAATTTTTAGAAAAGTATATAGGGTTAAATTAGAGTATTTTAATGTTCGTAAAGGTGTAATTTTTGAAGAAGATATTTTAGGCCCTAGAAAAATTATAGAAGCATGCGTTATTCTTAACTATACTCTAATGTTAATGAATAGAAAGAACAAAACAAATGCATAGTTGGTGAGAAAAGATTATTGGGGGTACAAAAAATTAATATTACATTAACAATATTTACATATAGATCCAAAATTTCAAAACTAATTTGGTTATAACCATGAAAGTAATGAGTGATTTGGAATTCCATTAAGAAAATATATGATCAGGGTAATCAGATTATTGAGAAAAGTATAAAATAATAGGGTAGCGAAGGCTTACGGAACTATTTTTTTATAAATTTACCCTATGAACTTTTGGAATTTGACGTGGGAACAATATTTGGGATTCTTTAGTCCAATAAAATTAGTGACCTATTTTATCATTTATTGTAGAGTGTTCAAAGAAAAAATATTACCCCATTATTCTAAGGGGTTCTAGAAAGAATCTTATAAATAATGTGGAAATGAATTTTTAGGTTTATATGACCTAGAAAAAAATATTCTCAAGAATCCAAAGTTTTCACCATATGGTGGTGCTATTGAAATTACAGTGTCTTCCACATTGAAGTAGAAGACTTCATCTATTAAAGGTGTTGAGAAGTGTCCTTACAAAGAATCTAATGTTTCTTTTTGTGGAATTACCTATAATACTAGAAAAAAAATTTATGTTAATGTGATTAGGATTACTAATTCACTACATGGAAAGTGTGGAAAATTTGAAAATGTATAGATCTAAAAAATGGGAGTATGGGTGACATTGTGCACATGAAAGAAAAAACATACAGTCTGAATCCACTACCATTCATGAAATCCAATCATGTTTCTTTTATGAATATAATGATTGAAGTTATTGTGAGTGGAATAATGAAAAAATAGGCACCTTGTGAAGGCATGACTTACTCAAAATGTCATGTTGAGAGGAAAGTGGAGTCTGACAATGAACAACTTCTCCCAAACTAGAGATCTATTTCATTTCGATGGATTTTGGTTTTTGGGTCCAATTAAAAATGTTATTTTGTGGATCTATTTGCAGAACATTTCACCCAATTGGGCTCAATCATCATTGTTTTAAATAACATGGGAGAAGTAAATAAACTTACCAACATATATGAATAAGTATATCTCACTGCACATACAAATGTCATCACCTCTAGAACCATTCTGAGACAATATCAAATCACCATAATAGTAAGAGATTATATGCAATAAATTTCACTGATAAAAACACAAAATATTATGGATAACAATAACAGAAATTAACTAAGGACAATACACTCAAATTAAAAATAGTTAGCCCCATGAGAAATAAAAAATCTCAAGTAACTACTAAAAAATATATGTAATGGATTTACAGTAAAAATAATATACATAGTCCGTATAACTTACGACTATGTCACTTTTCACATGATATGACATAAAATTTTCAGATAACACTATCACTTTACTATGTTAAAGTGAGTTATATGATAAATTACTTCTAAATAAATTTTAAATCAGAAGGGATAAAGGGAATAGAATGCATGAATATAAATATAACATATAGTAGATATAATATTTATTTAGAATAAAAAAATCCACCAATCCTCCAAAGGGGGAAATTATGATTCATACATTCTTGATAGATCTTCTCAGGATGTCCTACATCTAGGTACTTGTGTAATCAGGTTTATTGTATTTTGGAGAAGTTTTTGTGGGATCCAATACTTTACACTAATAGTTCTATGAATTTTAGATATTATGACACCATTTCAATTTTTTGGAGAAAAAATAATGTTTCATGATAGATCCAGATATATATTTAGTGAAATCAGTTAATATGGAGAATAATAATGAAAGATATGATGAATATTTTTAAGAATTTTATATTAATAGATCTTACTTTATGGCCTTATTGAGTGAAAAATGAAAGGTAAAAAATTAAATTCAAAGGTTTGGGATCAAATAGTAGTCTTATCATAACAGGATAGAGGTTATCATTTACTTATAGTTAATAATTATGTAAAAAAACATAATCTATTTTAAAATGACAATAAAAAAGAATAAAATATATTTCATGGATCATATATTGGTAAATATGAAGAAATATATAATAATAAGATATAAAATATTTATTGATGTTTTTCTACTTCAAAAAATGGTTTTATTGATTTTGATTAAAATGTTATATTTTGAATTTTTATATTTTTAATATGAATGAATTTTTCTATTTTGAAAATTAAATTCATGGATCATACATCAAATTATATAAAATCTCAAGAAAACTTCATACTTAAGAAAATATATTTCAGCTCGTAAGAATTGACTAAATAACTATATGTTGTAAAAATATAACCAAATCCTTCCAAAAAATGTTCATAAAAAATCTTTCAGGGATTTGGTAATTCATACATGTGTGTGCATATATGTGTTTCAAGAGTATATGTGTGCGAACCATAAAATAATATTAATTAGAATAATAAAACAAGTCTAAAACATTTCAAGAGAGTATAGTAATTTATTACACATAGAAACCAATACAAAAATCTCTATAGATTAAAGAAAATAAGGGAAAACAGAAACCAAACTAGAACTTTTTTTTGAAAAGAAGGAAAGATAATATCAATGACGAATATCAGCAGTCGTACATGTGCAGAGCCATGAAGGGAAATTGTCCCGCCATAGTTGGTTGACATAGAAGGGGCCTAAGGCCGCCAGCTGATGGGCCACATTGTTTCCTTCCCTTTTGGTAAAGGAGAAGGTGCAACAAGAGAAGCCATGACGTAGCGAGCAGATTCTCCTGATAATGAAGCCAAAGGGCTGGAGTCCAGCGTCATTTTGGTTAATAGCATTTATAATAGTAAGTCAGTCAGACGCAATGATGATATCATCCCATCCAAGTTTTATAGTGAGCATCATCCCTGCAAGTATGGCATAGGCCTCAGCAACTGCAGGATCTTAGAAGGCATGATGTGATTCATATTTTGCAGCAATGATCTGCCCCAGATGATTTTGAGCCAGGAGGCCAAGAGAAACAGGAAAATCCTTGGGGAGAGAAGCGTCCACGTTATGCTTAACACTCCCTTCCGTTGGGGGGTAAAATGTGGGGGATAGGAGGGGTAACACCTGGCATAAAGTGTCCTTTGTGGTCCTTCCATCCCTCAATCCATGAAGTGGCTCGTTCAATCCAGAACTCAGGAGGTTGATGAACGTGGTGGAAAATTGAATCGTTACACTAAACCCAAATGATCCAGGACAGGGTTCAACGAGAGCTTTCATCAGACGATTAAAGAGAGGAACAACAGCGCATAAGAATATCGGGGAGGTCAGAGGAAATGTCCATTGAAGCATCCGAAGCCAGGCCCCATTTATTCCAAATTTTCATGGCTCCCGAGCAGGGAATGATTGCATGCCAAGGAGTTTCATTAATATTCGGGAAGAAAGGGCAGGACTCAAAACTAGCCATATGTGAGTAAGCAAGGAGACTCATGGTAGGGAGGGTGCCCGTGCACACCTGCCACCAAAATTTGCGTATTTTTTGGGGGACATTGATCTTCCAAAGTGCTTTCTATGGTCCCTCATCACAGTAAAGAGAGTGAATGCCAAGAGCCAGTTTGTACCCGGATCTCACTGTGCAATCGCCTAAAGAATCATTGGTCCAAAAAAGATGTCGAGGCTCACATTAGGGACCCAGGGGATGCTCAGGATAATTCTTTGGTCTCTTTCATTAAACCATTCCTGGATCTTTTCCACACACCACCCCGGACCCTGGTCTGAAAAGAGGCAGTTGATAGTGGCATCTTCAAGACATGGTTGGGCGGGAGATTTTTCCCGCATACCATACTTATCGAAAATCTAGGGATCGGTCCAGATGTTGAAAGTTGAGCCATTTACAATCCTCCAGCCCAGCCCTTTTTCTAGGAGATTTCAGGCCCCCCAAATACTTCTCTAGAGGAAGCTAGGATGGGGGGACAAGATAGGAACCCTAGAATTCCATGTGGGGAAAGTGCTTGGCACAGAGTACTCGCACACATAGAGATGATGGATGGTTAATAAGGTGACATCCTTGCTTGGCCAACAGTGCGTCATTGAATAGAAGAAGATTCTAGAATCCCATCCCTCCCTCTGACTTGGTTTTGTAGAGTTTCTCCCAGGAAAACTAGTGGGGTCTATTTCTTCCATCATTTTCCCCCACTAGAAGTTAGCAGTATGTGAATGGATCAGGTTGACGATGGCCGCCAGGAGCTTAAACATAGACATAAAGTAGCTGGGGATAGACTGAATGATAGCTTTAATGAGGGTTCCTTTTCCAGCTTTGGAGATGCTTTTTGGGGTCTAGAATTGAATTTTTTTCTCAATCCTGTCCACCAGAGCTGCAAAGATTTCTTTTTTGGACTGCCCAATCACTATAGGGAGTTTGAGATACTCTTGGTGTTTATCGGCCAAATGGTTGCCTGCATATGCACAAAGCTCATCTCTCTTGGCAAGAGGCACCCCTGCGCTGAACGAGATTTCTGATTTTCCATGATTGAAAGACTATCCTGACACCCACTCGCATTGTTGTATCACATGGCTGATCACCCGACATTCATTAATAGTGGCTCTAGAAAAAAGGAGGTAGTCGTCAGTGAAGAATATATGTGACACTTTTGGGCTCTCACGGTAGACTTTTGCACCATGAATATACTTAGAGTATGCATCCCTGGAAATAAGGTTAGAGAAAACATCAGCCACCAAAATGAAGAGAAAAGGGGTGAGAGGATCTCCCTAGCGCGGGCCTTAGGTTGGGGCGAATCCTCGGGTGAGCTCACCGTTCACCTTGATTCTGAAGGAGACGGTCGAGATGCAGTGCATGAAAATATCTATCCATTTAGTGATGAAGCCCATTCTCAGCATCACGGCTCTAAGGAAATGTCATTCCACTTTATCATAGGCTTTGGTCATTTCCAGTTTCCAAGCCACGGTTCCTCTTTTTACAGCGGAGTGCGTTTTCATAGAGTGGAACAATTCATGGGCCACAATTTCATTATCAATAATCAGCCGTTTGGACATGAAGGCACTCTGGTTTTCAGAGATAATATCAGGAAGTCAAGGACGCAGCCGATTGACAAGGATTTTTGAGAAGATCTTATAAGAGACATTGCATAGGTTGATAGGTCTAAATTCAGGGATCGCCTGAGGTTTCTTGATTTTGGGGATGAGGACGAGGATAGTTTCATTGATGGCGGAAATGCTTGTATTCCCCACCTAGATGTTTTTTATCATTTTGCAGATGTCGGGACTGATAATGTGCCGGTATTATTTAAAAAATAAGGTGTGAAAACCATCTGATCCCGAGGCCTTAGTGAGGTGGATATGTTTCAAAGACAGGTGTATCTCATTATTAGTCATATCTTTTATAAGATGCCGATTAATCTCATCGGTGATTACAGATCTGATGCATTCTTCCACTTCAGCAGACGTGATAGGAGTTCCTGTAGAGAAGAGGTTCTGGAAATAGCCAACCAAAGATTCATGAATTCCATAGGTGTCAGAAACTTTACTTCCATTAGGTTTTGATAAGCTCATGATAGAGTTTTTCCAACACCTATTTGACTCTTTCAGGTGGAAATACATTGTATTAGCGTCTCCCTCTTTAATGTGGATGTCACGCGCCCACATAGCCCAAAAGCTCACCTTAACATGAAGGGCCTCATCCAGATCTCTTTGAGTGGAACCAATCCTAGAGATGTTTCTATTGGAAGGGGGTTTCCTGAGTAAGTTGTGAAACTTCTTTTCAAGGACATCACAATTCCTATCAGGTTGGTGGAATTTCTTGTTGCTCCAAGATCTCAGACTGGATGCAACCTGTTGGAGATTGAGGCCAACATCTTCGTGGGAACTCTTACAACTTGATCGGACCACCTCTTCGCATTCTTGGTCTTTTGACCAGAAGCACTAAAATATTAAGGGTTTGCTAAGTTTTCAATTTCATTTTCCTTGAAAACAATCAATGAGAATTGGGTAGTGATCCGAACAGTTAAGGGACATGTGGCCAACATGAATCATGTTGAACAGATTAATCCAATTAGTAGAACCCAAAAATCTATCAAGACGCTCAGCGATGCGAGTGCCTTTACTATTGCCGCAGAACCATCTAAAAGAATTATCTGTGTACCCCAGATCGACCATGTTCCCCCTAGTGACCGTGTCTTTGAAGTTAGACATAGAGGTTGAGTGTCGAATACTTCCACCTCTCTTTTCCTTATGGAACATGATCTCATTGAAATCTTCTCTGAAAAGAATAGGTCTAGTTAAATCATGTCGCAGCTTGCATAGAAGGTCCCATGACTTCCCCTTATCAGAATGGGATGGCCAGCCATAGAATCCCACAAAGGTCCAGGGTGGGTGCAAGTCAGTTTGAATAGTCGCAGCCACATGGTGCATGGAGAAGGAAGAAATTTTTAAGTCAATAATGTCCTTCCAAAGTAGACAGAAGCCCCTAGAATGGCTTTTTCTGGGCACCGGAAAGAAGCCTTGGAAGCCACAATTCAGAGCAATACCATTGGTTTCCTTGTTTTCCAGTATGGTTTCGGATAGGAAAACCATATCGGGGCGACATTGAGTGCAATTGCGCTAAAGCATGCGAACCGTTCGTGGGTTGCCAAGCCCACGACAATTCTAGCATAACACAATCATTGCTCTAGGTGGGGGTGGTTCTCGCCCACCATCACCTTTGGTTCCTCCAGACTTGTTTTTCCACTAGTTGTTTTCCATCTTTTGGTGGGATTCCTCCCCAATTGGAATGTTTCAGTTTGTCGTTTCTTGGCCCCGGGGTTAGGGTCTTCCGCGTGACCATCACTTCCTCCATGTTTCACCCTTTTCCATGTGCGATGGGTGATTGGGCCCACCATTGGAGTTACCGTCATTTTGTGGGCCTCCATTGGTGTTATATCAATTACGGATGATTGTGGATCTGGATCCAGATCTGGTGGCTCGAAGTGAATCAACATTGGTGTTGATCATTGCCTTGGTGGTTCTTTTTTCTTCATCGCCGACCTTGTGGGTGATTGAGTTTTGTCCTTCAGGGGGTCAGGATGAAATCCATCTTCTCTATGAGTGGGATATCTAGCATTAGAGAAATCTGGAGGTCCAATCATAATGGCTTGTCCATGTGTAGGTTCCGCCTGACTGGTATGTGCCAACATGAGACGGTCATGGTCCTTTTGTTTTTCCGTCTCAAGGATGAAAGCATATTTATTCATTTTTTCACGGAGCCAAGGCCCATATTGGAGGGTGATGTCACCTGATCCACTCTTAGGTTTTTTGGTACACGTTCTTTCCAGGTGTCCAAGACAACCACAAAAAAAGCAGAAGAGTGGGAGTTTCTCAAATTCGAATGCTATCCAGGTGTTGGCGTCTTCAATTTTCCAGAACATTCCCCTCATTAGGGGCTCTGACACCTCAATTTCCACCTTGATCTAAACCTTGGGGCCCCATTGTATTGGGTATGGTAAATCCCATTCAATAAAGTGTCCTTGACTGTCCCCAATTTCCCTCATTATTCATTCCGTTCTAGCATGGATGGGGATTCCTTTAATTCGTATCCAGAAGGGGGAGCGGGTTAAATTCACTCGCTGGATATCGTCTCCCTCTTTGAATTCTTCCATGAGGAGGAGTTGATTATCGAAGGATCATGGTCTTCCACGCTAGATTTTGTCCCTATCTCTCTTGTTAAAAAACACGAAGATGATGCGATTAGTCCCCGCCTCCCAAATAGCCACTCCTGCTTCATGTTTCCAGATGGTCTGTAGTGTGTTTTTGAGATCCCCTGATTAACGGAAATGTTTTCAACGAACTTTACCACTATGAGCAGAGACATGCATTTTTTCAAGAGTGGGTCTTCATTTCTCCATTCCTCAATCACCACTGTTAGGGACAACCTCTTCCATTGATTAACTAAGTTGACATCCATAGCATAATTTAAGGGTCGGAACCCTTACTGATCCCAAACCACCCTCACTTCAAACAAGACTCGGTCCAACAAAATGGTCCCGTGACCGGATGCCTCTTCTCATCCTAATACGTGCTCCACCCACCTGAGACAGACTCCCCAACCTTTGCGATCAACACTGCCACAAAAATGGTCACGCCCAAGAACCTGCGTCATGCGCCCCCAGTCATCGTGGAACAGCTCAACACGGTAGGCCTTCACAGCTTCACAACACCTCAGGACTTCGGGAGACAAAAACGCCTCAGAGAATCACGGTAAGAACATCGTGAAACAACCACTGTGTGATCTCGCAACTCCTCCGACCTTTGCTAAAGGTGTTTTGCAAATCGGCCTCTTCGCGAACTCACCTCGCGAACCAGGAACTTCGTGCGCACACAGTGCCTCCAACCTTCATGGTAGGTGCTTCGCGAATCAATCACAGCGCGAACACACAAATTCCGCGAACCTTCGCGACATGTGCTTTGTGAATCAAACTCTTTGTGACTCAACCTCTTCGCGGCAGGTGCTTCGCGAATCAACCTCTTCGTGAGTGCTCAAACACGGTGAACCAACGCAGAGGGTGTAACGTGAATCAAAACCCAAATCGGCGGAAACTTCGCACCAGAGTGGAAACTGAAACCCGCCCCCAATCCATCCCCTATCTTCGTGAAGCAAGAACGAAAGCCAATAGGGAAAAGGAAACCACGAATAGAGAGCACACAGGTCAATAGCTGAGAGGGATGCGAATTGGGGTTATGAATTCCACGGAAGCTGGTGAAGGTCTCAAGACATAGAACTATAGGATCCATAATGAAGGTGAAGCTTGAGATGTTTCCGATCTGGAATCGTCCTCCTACTCACAGATCTAACACCGATGATGGATGGCGGCACCGGGAAGGATTGCAAGGTCCCATGGTAGGCCGGAGCTTCGCCAGAAGGTGAAAATGAGCAGAGAATGAAGGCTGACTCCCTCCGAGACACAAGAGGTGGTTCCAGGAATAGGTGGAGACTCCCAGGAGGCAAACGGAAACAGTGACTTTACCGTGGAGGGTTGAGAAGCAGCATAGAAAAAGGGTAAAAAAACGAGCCACAAAACGCCGCAGATCCAAAGCTCCCACACGGACGTAGAAGAGGAAAACTCTGAAACCGTAGAAGACACCTCCAACCCTAAACCAGAGAAGGTGAAACTAGGGGAATGATCCGAATGAATCATCGCCGCAGAACCAGAACTACGAGGAAGGAGACGCCGGCCCTAGGAAAACCCTAGGGAAACTCTAAGCCACGGCGAGAGACGTCAAACTAGAACTTATTGAAGAACTCAATGCGTTATGAAAGTTTAGTGGAACATCTATAAATAGATGAAATAAATGAAGGTTTTTTTATATATTGTTAAAACCAATTACTAGAATAGAACCACTAATATAATTCTAAGTTACCAAATCTAAAATATAAATTAAAGTTGTGCTATTTGGAAGAAATAGTGATATTATAACTAGGATTGAAGAGTGATGTAGTGTAGTGATTCCAAGTTTATCCTTGAATGAATCACAAAAATCTTATCTCATGAAGTTGAACACACCCTGAACATAATGAAATGTCATAGGCATCGACTAGATAACAAAAAATTGTAATAATATAACCAAGTCCTCAGAAATGTTTATATAAAATCTTTCATGGCTTTATAAATTTATGAAATTTTTTGAATGCATGTGTTTGAAGTGTTTTGTGATTAGGCACCACCAATGATATTAACAGGAACAAGGATAAAACCCTCATACATTTTTAGAGTTTATAATAATTCATTACATAAAGTATCCAATATGAAAATCCATCTAGATTAATGAAATTATGTGAAAAAAACAATGAAACCTGAACATATAGTAAATAACGATGCATCATGAAATCCAACTACAACACCTAGTAATGAAAGAAATTCATAAAGTGTTTATATATGGGATAATGTATAAGTGTAGCACAATTTTTACCCCAATACCCATCAATTCCATCATTGGAATCTAATATGAGTCTTTCCTAATCCCCTATTATGGACACCTGGAATCATATAGAATGCTCCAAACATGACCCAATTGTTAAATGAAGGTTCAGTTATTCCTCTTAAGTGTTTAACATCACATTCCCTATTAATGAAAAAATAAATCTATGATTATATAAATTCCAGAAACAAATATTCTACGGTGATAAAATTGTTCCCCCAAGTATTATAATGTATGGAATGAATCTTTTCTAGAAAAATAAAGTTTTACCATGTATATAAAGCCAAACCGTTGAACAGATTATCCACTACCGTAAAATTCCTTCAACAACTATGGCTAAAACAGACCCCATTCAATGATCATGAACCATAACCATTGAGAGTCAACAAATAAAATGGCCAAAATCATGTTAGGTTTCCGATGGGTCTCATGCACCATAAGGAAGAGAAGGAAAGTTATAATAAAAAGAGAATAATAAGTCAGATGAGTAGAGGGAATGCTAACTGAATGAGACAGCAAGTGAAATCGAAGGAGATATGGTCAGATTCCATGACCACATGATGAGGGAGGCATGCGGCTGGGGTTCTTCCACGCTGGGGCTCATAACCCAAAATGGAAGGGGAGGGGTGTGGTGAATTTGGGGAGAAAGGAAGAGGGGAAAAGGAAAAGTAATGATAATAATAATAATAGAAATAATAATAATAACAAAAAAAATTTCTCAAGCACTATCCCCCCCCCAAAGTAAATTAACCGGGATAGATTATGACAATGCAAAGTGTGAAAATAGTGACGTGATCCCTATGGTTTGATAATTTTAATTTAGTGAATAGAGTGTCATATTATTGGTATAATTTAAAAAATTCATGATGTATAATAAATTTATTTATAATTTATATAAAAGGAAAAAATTCTAAAATTTTATATATTCTGATTAAAAAATTATATTATATACATATAATGAAATTATATATGGGACTTTATTTTCATAGTTTTTACTATATTACAATCAATTTTATTCAGGTATCAAAAAAATATAACTATTTATCATCATTTTTATATAAAATTTATATATTTTATCATAAAAATATAATCTTCCAATAAAAAACGGATTATATGATTTCATTAAAATATTTATAATTTATAACATTTATTGAAAATAATATATATATATATATATATGGTAAAATATTTTATGTTATTGAATAATTTATTGCAACATATTTTTATAATGGTAAAAAATATATTTGTAATAAAAATTAACAGTAATAGATTCATTTGTCTGTAAAAAAATATTCATATTGATATGATAAAGAAATAGATTTAACTGTTGGTAAAAGAACCATTTTATTAATTAATCAATATCAACAAATATAAATATTGGTAAAAACAAGTGTTAGTACTTATAATCAATACCAATAAAATTTATTATCCTTTGGAATAGCTCATTTTTACCAATATATATATTATCTATCAATAAATTTCTCTTTGTGTAGGACATTTTTTTGTAGTGAAGTGGATCATACACTGGACGTACATCCTACTAAAATAAAAAATCTATTTCCAGAATTTTACTTTATACATGGTGATGAAATCCATGTTTGGGAACCTACCTCAAATGGGCAGTTATCCTCAATGGCTTTTGACCAGGAGACAATTCAAGGGAATCCTAATATATAGGCCAAGTTACTAAGAAATAACTAGATATCTCTTTCTCGATTCTCTTTTCCATGGATAATAGTGTACTCCAATATCCCCATTTATGATTTTCTATATACTTCTGGAATCCATTTATGTTTGAGTTGTTTTCTTTTCAACCAAAATAGAGAGTACCTCGATCATTTTTTCTGCTCTGTGTCATAACCACTGCTCTATGTACTGCTGCTTCTGATTTTTTTGAAACCAAAATTCTTTATACAGCACGAATCCGGGCACACCATCTTGATTACATTGAGCATCCTCTCTCACAAGGTATTAGAACCCATCTTCTTGTGTCCACTTTGGAAGCCATACATATGATATGGACTAGAAAAATAAAGATGGATCATGGAGGCACTACTTTTAGAATACAGTCAGCCCTAGTGAATTTTCTTGATGTTGTGAAACATGAAAATTACATCTAAAATACTTATTATGATAACTCAATACATGGTTTTATCATTATTAAGTGCTTTGGTATTACAAGAAAATATCATAAAACTCTTATAAAATTGGATTTCATGTGACCCCTACACTACTAGGATTTGTTAAATGCAACATATATGGAGATTTAAGGGTAAATACATGTCCTTCTAATTATGGTTCAATTTTTAGAAATGATAATTTCAAAACATTAAGATGTCTCTATTTTCCTTTTGGAGTCAATACATCCATTGATACTGAAATGGTTGGGATAATTAATGTGGTTTAATTTTTTAGGAAACAAGGCCACCTCAACTTGTGTATTGAATGTGAACCTACTACTACAGTGAAAGAAGTCATAAAAGGTACTATTCATCTCTCATGGAAGCTGACTTCTAGATAGAGTAACAACATGGAAGATATTGATTCCATGAACCTCATTAACACATATACATTGTATGAGGCAAGTTACTTAGTGGATGAGCATACCTATAAAAGGATCACTTCTTCAGAATTCATCTTTCTCAATGAAATACCTGAGGATATTCTCTCTTACAGTCAAATGAATTATTATAAAAATACATATTTCTGACTTCTTTAGCTTTATTTTGATTCAATAAAAGAGTATTTTCCTTTTTGTAAATATTTCATTTAACCAAAAAATAAATTTATAAATAAATTATAAGAACCATAACATGAATAAACCATTTAAATTTTTTATTTTCTATCATGACACTCATAATAATTTTAATTTGATACCATAATAATAATAATAATAATAATAGGATATCTCAAAAAATGAGACGAAAAATCATTGTATTTTCAAAACATTCAAAATATAAAAAATACTCAAACAATGGGAATGTATATTTCTTGAAAATATATTGAATCTTGTAGAGGAATATTTATAAAGAATAATATATATAATGGAGGGAAAATATGGCCATGTGGTAAATGTTAAAAAAGTATTCATTATAATTTTTTTAAAAAAAGTCTAAAGTGGCCCGCACAAAAAATGATAAAAATATTAATTTTTTTCTTAAAAAAATTAGAATATTAAAGACAGTTTAAATTTGTAGTATAAAAATTCTTTCATTATAAATTAAATCATTATTGAAATATTTAAATAACATGGATATGTAAGTGAATTAGTTTAAAACATTTAAAACAATGTTTTAAAAGAAAATCTCTTACCTCGAGTCCAAAATCACTTTGTTGGACTTATAATTTTCTTTATAATAAAATTATATTAATTATTTACTTGATTAAAAAAAATTAAATGTTCATTCCATTTTCATTATTCATTTTATTTCATTTGTTATCATGTTATATTTACTTACTAAATTGTTTAAGATTACATCAGATGTTTTGATGTAGTTTGGTTCATAATATCCAAAAAAAATTGGTGTGTTAACAATGGTAAAATGGGTAGTGTTTGCGCCATATCGATAATAATTTTTTTTATAATTATCAGGTTTATATATTAAATATACTATTCAAATCATCCAAGTAATTAGGTCATGAAAAATGAATTACGTCATTCCATGTAGACGGTAGTCCATACGTACTCATGCACAATGTTTTCATTTTGATAATGGATGAGAAGGGAATAAATATATAATGGTTTAACATTAAATATTATTATAAATATTATAAATATCATATTTATTCAATAAATTAAACCACATGATCATCCATGTAATTTGGAAATAAAAAATGAATCATATCACTCTGTGGAGGTAGTAGTCCACATGTATACACGAGAAACATTATCATTTACCAATATAATGAAGGGCAAGAAGTTTGATTTTATATTGACTTTATTGAATCATAATAATTTCATAAATATCATATAAATTCATAAATTTCATCTTTATTACCATCCATGTGAGTTAGTGATGAAAAAACACATCGCTTCATGGGGGTGGTAGTCCACACATACACACGAGCAATGTTTTCACTTCCCATATGATATAAAAGAGGTACATATAGGTTGTTCAAAAATAATAAAAAAATTAAATATATAAAATATAATAATATAATTATGTTAGTATGTTTAGAATATATTTTATGGATCTAGAAGTAGAAACAAACAAAAAGGAATCTTGTTAATACTTATACCACATCCTTTGATATCTTTATTTGGAGTACGCATTAATCCTCCTAGGAATGATCTTTTAGTAAGACTAAAAAATATAATAAATGGGGAGGAGAGTTAGAGATGAATTTTGGTAGATATTGGTTTATTTATAGTTATAAAATTATATATATAATTGAGGATATGATTTTTTACTTTTAAAAGTGAGTGGAGTGACACTCATATAAATATTATGACCTTTAAATTAATATAAAGTATTTTTTAGGGGAAAGTGGCACCAATATAACCTAATCTCAAAGATAAAATAGGTTAATATTTAAATACACTCAAAAAAATAAAATTTAGAAAATTATTATATATATTTTAAGCCTTATTTCTAAGTTTAACACACTTTTAACGCACTTTATCCATTTTTAAGATAACTTAACTGTTTACCATGGTAAATTATGTTTATAACCAAAAATAAAATGACCCCATTACCAAATAAGTATATTATAATTATAAATATGGAATTAATTTTATAATATTTAATTTTTATAATTATCAGAAATTAATTTAATGTAAGTTCACAAAACGCATACAACTCATTTTTAGAAAAACAAATTGTATTTTTATGTGTGAAAATTATGTTATACTTATTTAGGACAAATAATATTTATTAGTGGTGATTCCCAAGAATTTAATGGCTCCATTAACCAAATAAAGTTTCTTTTTAATTTTAACAACTACAAATCCCAATGGAACCCTCTAACCACACTATTAAAGGAAAAAAACCCCAAAAAATTATTGATTTTAATACTCATGTTCCAAAAATTCATGCATGACTTTCCAAATTAAAATTAACATTTTTAAAATTAATATTTTACTCCATAAATATATATTTGTTTGATAAAAATATTTTATAAATTATGAAATCATTATTATACCATAATTATGTCATAAATGTTATGGAATTTATAAAATTGGTATTTTTCACAATTCTTACAAAAAACAACTATTTTAGAAAAAAACCAAAAAAACCATAAAATAATTTTGATATGTTGATAAAATAAATTAAATCCATGTATTGAAATTAAATTTTAAAAATTAGTATTTAAATTTTAAATAAAACCATATAATTCATCAAAAATATATTTGTTAGTGAAAAACTATTAGTTTTTCAACTAAAAAATTACATAAAATTATTATATTGAATATTTATCCTTAAAATATAATCATAGATATTAATACAACATTATATTTATTTTTTATTAAAATTCCATTTGTTTTCAAATTTTTCCCCAAAAAATGTGTCCATTAATATTCATTACATAAACAAGTGAGGATATTTTTCCATTATATATTTTTATGATTCCCATGTTACATCATCCAATCTATAGTTATTCCATAAAAACATTAACTATTTTAGTTTATTTATTATAAAACACCTTCTCTCTATTATTATTAATATGAATTTTCTTTTCCATATAAAAGTTATTCTCTTCAAATTATACCCCTTCAAATATCAAAACATCATATTCATCAGGTACATATTTATTTAATAACAAGGAAATAACATCATATAACAAAGATAAACTTAGAGGTATGTCCACTCAGTGTGATTATAATACCACTTTTCTATATTTTATATAGACCAACATAACAAATACTTAATTTTACTTCCTTCAAAAATACATAACACCTTTCTAGTGAGGTACTTTATGAAAAAATTGATATCCTTCATAAAATGAGAGATCTTTCCTCCAGTTATATTCATAGATAGTCTTCCTACTCTAAGCTAACCTCATATGGTGTTTAATCAGCTTTACTTTATCAAACATCTATTCTACCAATTCTATTCCCAATAATATCCTTTCACAGACTTCATCTAAACATGATGGAGTTTGACAATGATTTCTATATAATTACAAAAATGTTGTTATCTGTATATTGGAATAAAAAATGTTATTATAAAAAAATTCCACCAATTAAATATAATGATCCTAAATTCAATGGTAATCCAAATAAAAATCATAGATAATATCCACAAAATCCATAATTTTATTCTCTAATTGTCCATTAGATTGAGAATGAAAATATGTACTGTAATTTCCCTCAGTACCCAATAACTTTTGGAGTCCTTTATAAAACATAAATGTTAATATAGGATGATGATCAAATAAAATATATATAGGGACTCTATATTATTTATTTTATCTTTAACATAATTTCTAACAAGAAAATTCAAAAAAAAATAGTGTCTCAAATTTGTATTAATGTACAAATTTAGTCAAAAAATTAACAATAACCTAAATTGCCTAAATTCCTTGAGATGTATTTTGTAATCCCACAAAAAAATCTATATATATATTCTATCATATCCATTCATGAACTGAAAAGTGATGAATCTTTCCCTTCAATAGTAGTTATTCATCATCTACCTATTGAGAAGTCAAAATTTTCATGAAAAAATCAGAAATATCATTCTCCATTCTGATACACTAATAATATTATGAATGTTATTTATATATATTTGTGATATTATGATTAATGTGAATTAATGAGTTATAAGCTTCACTAAAAATTTCATTTTTCAAATAAAACAAACTAGAAACAAATAACCCCTTTTAAAGTCTAATAATACATTTTTTATCAATATTGATGTTAGGAAATTAACCTTCCTTAACCAATTTTACCTTTCATTTCAATGAACTATCTACCTTATGATCCTTATTAATTGTTTCGACTAAGGATGATTATACTAATATTTGATCCAAAATGGAAGGAGTTTCTATATGTATAATTTCCAATACTATATTTATTAAATCAACAATGAAGAGATCTTGTTCTAAACATAACATAGCAAATGATGCATTATTTTTTTAAATCAAAGCATCATCTACATTGTTAGATTTACCTAGAAGATAGTGAATCAAGTAATCATAATACATTATTATTTCATGCAATATTATTTGTCTCATATTCAACTATTTTTGAGTGAATATATACTTCAAACTTTGATTCTTTATGTGTATATATATATATCAAATTTCACCCTATATAGTAGATGAGACCATGTTTTCAAAGAAAACACTAATGCATAGAGTTCAATATTTGATAATTCTTCTCATAGAGTTTCAATTTTCCTGGTGCATATTTAATTTCCTAATCATATTTCATCAAGAAACAACCAACACCCTTAAAATAATCATCATTTTAACCCCCAAACTTCCCATTTATTGATATAAAGGCTAAAAATATAATATTAATGTAATTTTATTTATTTTAATGAAGGTATGTATCCGCTTATTTTTAGTTTTATACTAATTTTTTTCAAAATAAAATTTATTAAGAGTTTAAGGATGGTCTCGGGAGAATCTAGGGGCTTTTTTGGAGCCCAGAGATCTAGTTTTGGGGAGAAATATGTGTGGTTCATGGTTAGTGAATAGTTAGTGCTAAACGTCTACCTCCACCATATGGGCCCTAGAGCATATCACACAATTTTTAAAAATGTGCATCCTGGACCATAAAACCATGTGAATTGGTGAAGATGTGTTACCAAGGTGATCTATATAGTTTTCACATAGTTTTTTTAACCATTTGAAAACCATGTTATGGGTGTGTTTTGTGGTATAATATGGGATTATTGTTAGTTAACGTTTTAGAAAACTATGTAGAAAAACCACACATCCCTTAAAAAAATGAGTGAAATTACCATTTCCCCTTCCTTTATTAAAGTTTAAACCCTATTTCCATTTCCTCTCCACGCACGACATCATCCTTATCTACTGAAGAGATTTGTCCTCCCCTAAATCTAGGCTTTGAGATATCCTCTCTATCTGGACTCTGATTAAACTTTCGCACATCATATTGAATATTCATCTGTGCGCTATTCAATCCTCTTAAAAAACATTATTTATCTCACCATATAGAATTTTATATCCATGAAACCTAATATGCCCTGTTTTCAGGGTATTTTCTATTTCATTAATTTATCTCATTCTATCTTGAATACAATGCTGATACTAGATGAGGGGTCATCTACCAGCATATTGTAGGTGGTCTATTTATTTTTTCCTAGATGTACTAATTTTTATATTATTCATTATTTTTCCATGCACTAGACCATCTATGAGAAGCCTCCTAAATATCAAATTAATTAAATTAATGGATATAACACTGTTTAGGGTAGTCCTTGTAATCTAAATTCATCATTATAGGATGTGTAACTCTGCATTAGCCACACCATACTATGTGTTGCTTTTAAAGTCCCATTAGATTTATGCTTTGAAATAAAATTGAGCCACCATTTGAGGTGTGTCAGTTGGACCTTATTAATGAAATAAAATTTAAATTTAACAATGGATGAATGGTAAGCATGTATTCTATGGACCTTGATTCTCATTACTTATAGATTTATTTATCCTTATTAATTAAAAGTACACATTTAATTATGTGAACTGTTAAATTTTGCAGGTTACCACTAGCCCATGACCACCCAACATGTCATACCGAGGGTGATACAAGATTTCCAACTCATATCTTCTTAAATAGGATCATCAATCATAATAAATTAAATGAATTAAATGGACTATATCACACTGAGGGTGATGCATGGATTTTTATATAGGATACCTATGGTGGGATCCCAATGAGGATGGATTTATGTTATTCCAAGAGTTATTCTTATGTCTCTTAGTGGAATACCTTGGACATTCTCAGAGGTTGATTCTATTGTACCATTATATGAGAGATGTTTGTTTCCATATAAGGAATACCTTGGATGAGATTAGAGGGAAATACCTTCATACCATGCCTTGAATGATCTAAGGTTTCCCACATGGAATTCCATGAACAGACTCCTAGGGTGATTGGTTTTTATTGTATAACAAAATAGATACTTGGGTTCATAATGTGGACTTTCTCATACAGGATTAGGTTGACCATTAATTAAATAATGCATCTACTAAGTGAAAAAACAAACTTAGATTAATTCAATGCTTCAAATATATGATGGCCTAGATTTACATCATTCTCGAACTATAAATTCCATGTGGATTTTGGAACCTTATATGAATATCACCTTATATGGATTCCAAGGTGGTACACTATGGGTCACATACTTCTTAATGTAAATTTAAAGGTTATAATACTAAGAGGCATCTCAAAATAGATTTAATGATGCATTACCATAGAAGTGTTCCTTGTAGAAATCAAACTAACATGTTTCATTTATTTATTAGCTTTATTTATTATAATTTTACACTATACATTTTATATTAACAGACTAGATAGTGAGAGATACCATGGGTGTTGGCCTACTGAGTCTTATTCAAACCCTGTTCGGGCAGCTGATCAAAACCTGGAAAAAAATTTAGGGATGTAGGTAGGGATAAGGGAAAGTGTTAGGATATGGATATCTTATTTTATACACTAGTATAGAGTACTAGATAAGATTATTGATATCATGCTCATGATATTATTGTGAATAACTTCTGGATATTTTGTTTAATTTTTTCAACTACTTTATTTCCCTCGTATTCTCCATTTATGTTTAGCATATGGAAATGACATCACCATTTCCTATATGTTTCTGGATATAGACTTGATTCTTTTTTATGATGTTTTCTTACTGATTATTGTTAAATTTTGATGTTCACTTCAAATATTTTTCATTCATTGTGTTTTCATTATTTAATTATTTATTATATCAATGTACTACACTTTAATTATGAGGGTATAGTCTCTCCACGGTACCATCATAAACCCTTCATTCTAGACGGTATCCTTTAGTGTATAGCTATGCACACTTGAGACCATGCTGCAAACTATATTAGATTACGTATGATTGAACCAGGTTTGGGGAATTATGTGTGGTATCATATCTGTTTTACTTTTATATTATTATTTTGGTTTCATAGAAAGGGTTCTAGAAATGTGTCAAAATTTTGTAATTTTCATGTTACTGGGAGTAGGTAACCCAAACATGGGGAAAATACCACATTTCCTAGGATGGGACTTGTTGTTTTAGATTGTTCCTATTATAGGTGTATTAATTTCACCATTTTCTTATTCACATGATTTTTGGAATTTATTATCCTTATTGTTATGGATTCACTTTTTACCCTTGGCCCATTAAGGCAAGGAAGTATTTGTTCATACACCATTATAGGAACATGATATTTACATGTCATTCATATGTCATGCCATATTTATGTTATCATGTGTATTTACTATAGAATTTTTTAGTTCCTTGATTGATATATTTTTTATCTGAATAGCATTTCTGAAGGTTTAATGAGATGAATATTTAGTTAATTAATGTTTTTTCATCAACCTAAGTAGTTTTTTAACATAGCCTAATTGTGTCACCTTAACTAAACAATTCTCCCATGTTTTAGCCATGATCCATTGTTTACATGGTTTGAAATGTCAATTTTATTCAATTACATGAATTCCAATGGTAATTTATAAATCAACTACTTCTATAAATATGGAAGGGAGATTCGTCTAATTGAATCATGATATACATATTTTTAAATCTAGATATTGGATGTATGGTTCTGGTTGCAATTACATGAAGTGATAATTGAAACATATAAAACTTTTGACGTTAAAAATGGTAATGATGACTCGTCTAAATGGACCATGATATATATATATATATATATGAGTTTGAACTTGAATAAATTTAAATTATCCAATGAAATGATTACTGTTAAATGGGGATTTCAATTGCAACTTAATGAGTGTTTTCCTCTATAAGATAAAATTGACACTCTATATGCCAGAAGAATTTATATATGATGTGAGACCTTGACCCAGACCCAAACTTAGAAGTGGTTGGTGGCAGTGTCTCTTTTTACCTTTTATGATCAAATATATCACCAAGAAATTACTTTTATAGTAAGAATATGATGTTAGTTCTTGTATATAAAGGCTATATACTAGTCCTTTTATTTTATTATGATTTCTATTCTATTTTCAAATTATTTTATAATGCATGTGTTTGGAATTATAGAAATATTCCACCATAACAGCCTTAGGGAATATTATAGGAAGGTGGAAATGACCATCCTCTATAGGTGGTGGGCCATGATCCACTAGTATTACCTTTTACAGTGAAAAATCTAGCACCTACTATTATTCTGGATATTTGATCTATTGCTTAGTTCTAATAGGGTTTCATGTGACCATTTTAGTCTATAAAGGGATCCCCTTAACATTACCCTACTATATAAGATTTTACATGAGAATTATAGTAGAATCACCCACCTTCCATTTTAGGGGAAGGTGGTCATTAGGATTTTGTTTCATAGATAGAGGACATGTTATCTATCTTTGAGAATCTAAAGATGCCTCTAGATATGAGGGTCAAGCTAGAAACAATTATTCCTTTTGTTTATTCTAAAAATTTGTGTAATATTATTACTTAGGGAGATCTTTATCATGATATGGTGTGGAGGTAATTCCATATGGTCTTTTATGATTACTTGTTTCCAAAAACATTGAGATCTAATCGCAATAGAGAGTATATTCACTTATTGTAGGGTGTTATGTATATGGGAGAATATTTAAATCATTTCACCAATATCCAACACTTCACTAACTTTTACTATTAATAAGTCGATTATAGTGAGATGGTTTGATAATAGACTTATGTATGCCAACCAATCCCATGTGAATTCTTTCGAGTTGGATTCCAATTCTGAAATAGTGATATAAGACCTTATCACTGAGAAGAATCCAATAGAAGCTAACAATGTGGGATATGGAGATTTAGTACCAAGATAAAGAATTTGTTCATCTAGCATAATGAATCCTTACCTTGAGTCTTCTATTAGAGAAAGTGGTAGTCATATGGTACACCATAACATTTATGTGGTATGTCACCAGTGTGGTAGTTCAGGCCATAAGAATAACAATTATATAAATAACCCAAATGAGTGTTGATATTTTGAAAAAATGGTTCATATTCAGCATTTTTCTAGAACTTTTACACCAGATCTTATTGAGAAGGGATTTATACCAACTCCACATTAGAGATTAGGATAATTAAATCCCCATCAGGTAGAAAAATTGGCATACTACTAGCCGACCAGGATGAGGAGGTGGATCTAAAATATGAAATAAAATCTTATTATATGCATATCCAGTAGTGTGGGCCTTCTCAGGGTAGTCAAGTTGTAGCTCAGGGTTGTGGTGCTATAAAGATAGATATATTACATCCTATACCGGAGTAGTATATTGTTTGAAATTCTATGGTACAAGGTACGATCTTAGTAGCCTCTACTTTAGTGTCTACATTATTTGACACCAGTACTTCACATTTTTTATATCCTTGTAAATCGTGTAAATACATGGTCTTTAAATTAAATATTTTTGTGGGTTAATGACACTATAAACCCCACTTGGGATTCAATTTGATATTGTATACCAAAATAGGGAGTCCCCCCTTGAGAGAGGTAGATTTCATTTTGTATGGAACCCTTCATCCTCAAGATGATAGGTTTTGAAATCATTAATAGGATGAACTGGATAGTTCCTTACCATGATTATGTTGATTTATATAACTTTAGGTTGTCATTAACATCACATGAGGGAAGTTCTTATATTCACAAAGAATATAGGATGTCTAAGAATGTCAATATGGACCAAAGTAATGTGGAATGGGTGGAGTGATAGCATAGATTGCTAGCCTCTTTATAAATGACCAGGGAAGGGGATGTATAAATTTCACTCCTATAGTAGATTATTTTAGTGAAATATTACCTAAAGACTCCTCTAGGGTACCTCATAAGATAGAGGTAGAGTATACCATTGATCTAGTTCTAAGTGAAACACTGGTATAAAATCCTCCTTATATGTTAGATATTACTAAGTAGAAGGAGCTAAAAAGTCAGTTATAGTATTTGGAAGCTAAAGGACTTATCCAAACCAATAATTAACTATGGGGTTCACCCATTCTTTTCAAAAAATGGTGGATGGGGCCCTCGTGATTTGTGTGGATTAATGGAAATTGAACCATATTACAGTTATGAACCAATATCCGCTACTTCATATAGAAAGCCTCATCAACCTACTCTAAGGAGTGAGGTTCTTCTCAAAAATTAATTTTAAGTCAGGCTACCATCAGGTACGAGTTAGAACTTCAGATATACCATGTAAATAATTTCATAGTAGATATGGATTGTATGAGTATTTAGTTATATTTTTTTTGTCTTGGGAATATGCTAGAAATATTTATATACTGATTAATTGGGTTTTCCACCTATATTTGGATTCTTTTGTGGTAGTTTTTGTGGATGGAATCTTGGTGTACTCACAAACATAAAAAGGTCATTCCAAAGATCTTGATATTGAATTGAATACATTAAGTGAGAAAAATTTGTATACTAAGATAAAAAAAATTAGTTCTAGAGTGGTAAATACCAATTCCTAGTTCATTCCTTCTCATATGCATGAGTATTTGTGGACCCATAAGAGGTGAGAGCCATAATTTTGTGGTAGAAACCAAGGAATTTCATTGATATATGAAGTTTATTAGGGTTATTTTGATATTATTGGTTTTTTATTTAGGATCTCTCACTCCTTAAATCACTTCTCATGGGATTGACCATGAAAGTAATCAAATTTTTTATGGTATGAAGCATTTGAGAAATCCTTTTAGAAGTTGAAAGTCTGATTGAATTTCGTGCCAATATCGATTCTACTATATCCAAGTATAAGTTATAAAATTTATTAGGATTATTTAGGCATCATCCTTGGAGCATCTTTGATATAGGGTGAGTGAGTCATGGTGTATGGGTATCATCAGTTGATACCTATCAAACATAATTACAAAATGTAAAATCTAATATTTGTAGCCATGGTATATGCCTTGCACTGTTGGATACATTACTTGCTGGGAGAGTGTCTTGTGGTATAAACAGACCACATAGGGAACACATATATATTCACCGAACATGTCTTGAATCTCATACAATGAAGGTGGGTTTAATACCTATAGTATTTTAAATTTATCTTTCTTATACACCCATTAAGGGAAATGCATTGTCTAAATCTCTAATATAAAAGACTCAGACATATGATATTCAAGAGGAAAATAGTGTGCAAAAGTTAATGGCATTGTTTTATATGATTCACTTGGAGGTGCACGACAATTTGATGAGGCCTATACGTGAATAATTATCTGTGACCTCTTTACATCTAGATAGAATATTAATGAGATATATTTTTGATCATGAGGGATTAGTCCAAAGGGAGAGTGTTTCAGGAAAGGAACCACCGCCTAGTTGGGTCCTTAACAGGGATGAGATCATTCACATTCAAGGGAATGTCTAGGTGTTGGAATATGTATGATAGGATTTTATGTGAGACACACATGCCACTTCTTGGGAAGTTCATCTCAATATTACCAAAATATACAGTGAAATACCCTGCCAGTATTAGTGGTTAATGTTGAAAAGGGAGATCACTGGGTTCGTTACTCAATGTTCCACCTCTCAGTATGTGAAGGTTGAACATGAGTGACTAAAAGGACTATTACATCCTTTACCCATTCTTGATTGGAAATGGAATAACATTACCATGAATTTTTTGAAAATGTATCGGTGATCATTGAAAAACTTACACTGGTCACCCACTTCCTACCTATAATAGTGAACTTTTCATTGGATGATCTAGGGTGTCTATATCTCATGGAGTTCATATGACTTTAGGGAGTTCCATTTACTATTATATTTTATTGGGATGACCAGAGTATTTCTCATTTCTTCTAGGGGTTTCTTAAGGAATTGGGTGCATAGGTTCTTCCATGTAAAACATGTCACAATCAAACTGAAAGCCAGTCTGAGCATATAATATAGGTTTTATCCTTGAAGTATTTTAATATCATGTAATATGTTGTTTCCAGGTTTTCAATATTACCATGATCTTATGATGCCATGTTATTTATGTTATTATTCAATGTGATTTACTCATTGTATTTTTTTTAAATGAAATGATATAAAACTCCATAAGGTTAAAATGTATAACTTTTTTTAAAAAAATATTTCATATGTGTTTCAAGATTTCAAAATCACCCTTATGAGTTAATTTTTATTTTATGATTTCTTATGAATTTTTTTATGAAAATATTTGGGTTTAAAAGTTAATTTATTGGATAATAAAATTTTCACTTTCTTCCCAATATTTAATTTTGAAAAATAAAAAACTTTAATGAGTATTCTATTGAGTCATAAGTTCTACTACTTACTTCTCAATTCCTTTAGTGTTGGAAATCACAAACAGCTATGAAAAACATGTTTACAAAATTCTTATGTCCTAATTGTTTTAGTATGTTTTTTTGAAAAAATTACTTTCTACCATACATAGAATCATAATAATGTATCTTGAATATAAACTTTATATATTACTCAATACAATAATCAGACTAATTGTGTGTCTTATAAATCAGAATTATATTTTTTAGACCTATTGTCATAATTATGTCTTGTCTGTTATATAGATAAGCATAATGACCTTTAAACTGACCATGGTACTGATAATTCTAAATAATAATTTTTCAGTTCTTCATATTGATAAAAAATAAGGAAGTCTATTGAATATATTAATGTTTATAATCAGATTCACATAGGAATTATTTTGATCATAAGGAATATATTTAACATTTTGTTGTTGTTAACTAATATGATGATGATATTTCAAGTGTCAGTTGTCTGAGCCCATTGCAGAAAACTTAGAAATATGACTATCAAGAGGATTCTTATAAATAATCATCCATTTAAAGAGTTTGGAGATAGTTGATAACATTATCTTTCAAGTTTTCAGAAGAGTAATTAATGTGGACTGCTCATTATTAGTATTTGTATTTATTTAGAGAGTTATCTTCTTAAAGAACCCTTATAATGTTGTCTGATTAAGAATTATGTAATTGTAAATGTGTCTGATCATTGTTACAATCGAGAGATTTTGGGGATGGGAAGATGGAGAATCTGATCCATCCGATCGAGGGCTTATAGGGATAGTAAGACATATTTGATCATTATATCAAGGGATTCTAAGTATTGTAAGACAGGGGAATTCTGATCATCGTATCGAGGGCTTTCTTGGTATGGAATGATACTTTATTGTATGTATGAAATAGTGGATACCTTTAGTCGGGTTTATTTACTACCTTACTCTTATGTTTAAAATATATTAATATGTTAATATAGAGAGAAATTCTTTATTAATTTTTTTATCTATTTTATTTCAAGTATTTAAAAGTTTATAATATGCATTAAATTTACTATAATTTGAGTTATTTTATTCATATTTATATTTTATTTTTGTGTTATTGTATTAAATTTGATTATTATATTCATAATATGATTAACTATATCATTTATGATACCAATAATTTACTCTGATATAATTGGACTGATTTTTGGTTATGATTCTATGACTTTTTTTTCGGACTGAGATCGATTTCCATAACTTTACCTTAAGATGACTGTGTGTTAATTAGTTTTAAAATATTAAATTACTTTTTTTAAACTACAACTCACCCCCACCCCCACTATTATAAGCATATCCATCAAAATATAAATCTTATGCTGCTACAATTTATATCGTATCAGGTTTCTACTGCTTATATACTTTCTATGTTTTTACTTTCTTTACTTGTTTCATGATTGATAATATTTGTTATAATTTTTTTATAAACTATGTTACACAAATGTGTATCTATGGAAAATAATTTCTATTGTTTTTAAAGATGGAAGGTGTTAATGTTTTTTCTATATAAAATCTAAATCTAAACAGACCACCTATCTTTGAGGGTGTGGATTATGAGTACTATATATATAGGATGAAAACATTTGTTATCAACACAAAATTTCGGAATTATGTTATTCTAATTGAATAAAATAATATTCTTGATAAGGAAATTACCGGTTTTACACATCAAGAAAATAAGTGTATCAGTTAAATTATAGATTAAGGAATACTTTGTTATGTTCCATGACAATAATTATTTACAATCTGAAATCCTCATGTGAAGCTGCAAAGAGTATTTTGAAAAATATTAAAGTTATAAACATTGGTAAATACATATTTTTTGAGACTAGAAAAGAAATTCATAGAATATACTATTAGGAATTTGATTTCTTACCTTGAGATTCAGCTGTGAATATTCACCAGAGGTTCATAATGATCATAAATGGTTTACTAACTATTAGTGAGAAAGGTCTAAATAATAAAATATTTATGAAAAATATTATTGATAACATGATCAATTAATTGAAATATAAGGTAATAGGTATTTATGAGAAAATAAAGTTAAATAATATTACATTGGATTATTTTATTAGAACCCTTATACAATATGATGGTATAATCAAGAGAGATGTTAACAATGTGAAAAATAAAAATAGTGGTGTTTCTTTTTCTACTACTACTTTACCTAAAAAAGATAAAACACTGAAAAAAGTTGTTAAATATTTAAGGAGTAATAATTTTATTATTAAATAGATTCTATAACTCTTAATACTTATGAGAATGTGTTAGCTAAAATATCCAGAAAAAAGAATAAGATTGTGGGAAATCAATACTTCTAGTACCGATATAAAAAAATGTCATAAGGATAACAGTGATAGGAAAGATGAAGTCACATGTTATGACTATAAGAAATTTGGACATATCTAAACAATTTTTTTAAATATGAATAGGAATGAAATAATGGTAATGAATTCAAAATTAAATTTCAAAAATTATTACAAATTTAAAGGAAATAATGTCTTCAAATCCTTTAACACATAGATTTACAGTAGAGGTGATTCTTATAAATTTTTATCTGATAATGAATGTTTCATACATTGAAACATAATTATTTTGGATAATATACTTATTGAAAATAATTTTATCATGGTAAAGCAATTAATGGCTGAAAAATATTACTAACAAGTCTAGAAATTTTAATTATTCATATGAGAAAAATTATAAATCCTCTGATGTATAATCTTCCTCATCTAGTGATAATAAACCATTACCTTCTTATGATTAAGATTCTCATTTTGAAATTTTTTTCGAAAATAGAAGTGAAATATTTGAAAATAAAAATTATAATGATAAATCAAAACTTTAAAAATCTGATTCAAGAATAAGTGTTTTAAAAATGAAATATTAGATTTTTGAATGATCTTGATAAAAATATTTTTGAAAAATAAAATATTTAAAAAGACCATAAAAAGGTTGTTTTTGAAAAAGATGTTTTAAAAAAATAGTTCTAAAGCTAAAACTAGTGATGATAAAAATATAGTTGTAACACTAAAATACAAAAATCTCTAGGTTGAGAAAACATATATCAAACTTTACCACTATAAAATAAAAACATGATAAAATGTACTAACAAATTAGACCACATGGTAATAGTTTTGGAATGGGTTTTACAAATATATTACATGTTTTCAGTAAAAAATTCTTTCTTTGCAAAATTTTCACCTTTTTACATAAAGTGTAAAAGTGGTGGAAAATGGAAGAAGATTTATTCCTTAAAAAAAGTTCAATATCATGGTTTTAGTAAAGCATATTTATTTTATCAAATGTGGATTCCAAATGTTTTTTTTTGAAATTATCTGACCCAAGAAATTTTGGGTTCTTAAATTCTAATGTTTTTGTTTTTAGGATAATAATGATATAACAAAAAACAAGAATATATGGTACATGGATAGTGTATGTTCCAAGAACATGACTAGAAATAAAAATTTCTTCAAGAATATTAGCATGATGAAAGGTGAAAATTTAGATTTTTGAGATACCACTTTAAGAGAGATTATTAGAATAGGTAATGTTTTTTTCTTGGAAAAAGTCTTATTTAATTTTTTTATTTGTTAATGGTCTAATGAACAACCATAAATATAAGTCAAATGTGTGATAAAGGTTAGCTTGTGAGATTTAGAAATGAAAACTTTTTAGTATATAGTTCCAAGTATGAATTTATTCTTTATGTCAATCTGCATGATAATGTTTATACACTTAACTTAAATGACCATTTCATCCTAGACATACATTGCCTAAGTGAAATAGAGGATCAATATTGGTTATGGAATAGAAGGTTAAGACACTGTATACTTTGAAACATATCGAATTTGACTAAGAAATGACTTTTTATGGATCTATCAGAACTTAGGTTTGATTCGTCAAAATTATGCGACCCTTGTCAATATGGTAAGTAACATAAGTAGAGTTTTAAATCTATTAGTGAAGTATCAACATTATATTATTTACATTTAGGGTACATGGACTTATTTGGTCCAATACAAACAAGAAGTATTGGTGAAAAATACTGTGTATATGCCTTAGTTGATGATTAAAATAGATTTTCTTGGGTTTATTTTCTCACATATAAATCTGAAGCCTTTTTTATTTTAAATCTTTTGTAGAATAAGTTAAAAATTATAATAAAGAAACTATCATTGAAAAATATTCATAGTGATTAGGGTGTAGAAGTTTTAAATTATAATTTTGAAACTTTTTTTTAGTAATAAAGGTATAGAGAATAACTTTTCAACACCCTAAACACCCCAAAAAAATGGTGTAGTTGAAAGAAGAAATGTAATTCTTCAAGAAATAACTAGAACCATACTAAGTTAATAATAAATTGCTAATCATTTTTGGGCTGAATCAGTTAGTACTGACTGATATAATATAAATCAATTTTTAATTAGTTCTTTTATTAAAAAATACATACATTTTTTGGGCGGGAAGAAAACCAAAATTTTCTTACTTTAATGTTTTTGGTTGAAAAGTATTCATTCTGAATATGAAATATAAATTATATAAATTTTTACCCAAATCTAACAAAGGAATATATTTAGGTTATTCCAATACCTATAAGAATTATAGAGTTGTTAAAAAAATTATTGTACTTTTGAATAAATTGTACATGTTATGTTTGATGAAACATATCCTTTTGTTTTTAAATAACCACAACCAATATCCTTAGATGTTATTTTTAAATTTATTTTCACCCTTTTTTTAGAAATCTATTCTCATAATAAAATAACTCGAGAAATAGTTTTTGAAGTTATTCCTTCAGAATGTTCTATACGTATTATTGAATAACAGACATCTAAAAACCCATGAAGTAAATTGTTTCTTAGGAATTATCTTAGTAAAAATATCATTTTTGATGTACATAAAACAGTTAGGACTAGAAGTTCATTACGAAATTAAATTTAAAATATTTATTTCTTATACCAATTTGAACCTAAGAATACCAATGAGGCATTGGGTGATGATTATTGAATTAATGTAATTCAAGATGAACTCAGTGCGTTTGAACAGAACAAATTATATACTTTAGGTGAACGACCTTTAAAACTATTTTAATTGAAGTAAAATGGGGATTTCAAAACAAATGTGATGAAAATGGAATAATTGTTAGAAATAAAGCTATACTTTTTTCTAAGGATTATAATCAATAATAAGGTATACAATATGAAGAAACCTAAGCACCATTAGAAATACTTCAAGTCATTCGAATACTTCTAGACTTTGCAACATTCCTTAATTTCAATATTTTTCAAATGGATGTGAAGTGTTCTTTTCTTAAATAATATGTCTATAAGGAAGATTAGGTGGAAAAGTCAACTATTCTTGAAAATAAAAAACATCCAAAACATGTTTATAAACATACCAAAGGTTTATATAGACTAAAAAATACCTTAAATCTTTTTATAATTGATTAAAAATATTTTTATTGAAAAACAATTTTTTAA
Source organism: Viscum album (assembly GCA_963277665.1). Taxonomy (NCBI): domain Eukaryota; kingdom Viridiplantae; phylum Streptophyta; class Magnoliopsida; order Santalales; family Viscaceae; genus Viscum; species Viscum album. Next base: position 847,530,305 of record OY728128.1, read on the forward strand.
TGGGGAAGTGAGTCCAATTATTTTTATAATAGAAGTAAACTTAAATATTATGATTGTAAAAATTTATATTGATGACACTATATTCAGATCACCTCAAATATATTTAACATTTTCCTTTGTATATCAGATGAAATCTGAGTTTGAAATTAGTATAATGGGTGAATAACATAATTTCTTGGTTTTCAAATTTCAAAAAAACTAGAATGAACTCTTATATCACAACATATTTATATAAAATATATTCTTTAATTATTTTTTATACGAAAATAATAAAATTATTTTTACTTCTATTGGTGCCTCAAATACATGAGATCTAGATGAGTCTGGTTAACTAGTTAATTAAAATATTTTTAGAAGTATGATAGGAGGTTTATTTACTTAAATTATGGCCATTTAGATTTATTTTATTATTACTTTTGTGTAAAAGATATCAAGAAAATCCAAAATAATCCTATTTAAAATATGTAAAAAAATCATTATCTTGAGGGAACAATAGAATTATTCCTTTTTTATTCTTCTTGAAATTCTTTTGAATTAAGAATTTTTTCAGATGCAGACTTTTATGGATGTATAATGGATAATAAAATTTCATCTGAAACATTTCATATCTTAGGTGATTATTTAGTTTCTTGGTCATGTAATAAACAATACTTAGATGAAATTTTTTCAGCTAAAATGAAATATGTGACATTTAGAAGTTTTGTGCTCAAGTGTTTTGGATAAAACACACACTCATTGAATATGGAAAGAGTTTTACTAAGAATAAAATAGTTTTTGGTAATAAAAGTTCCATTTATATTAGTAAAAACCTAGTAAACCACTCACATCCTAAACACACATATATATAAGACACCATTTTCATTAGGATAACACGCTCAAAGAATATATCATTTAACAATTCAACATAATGCAAGATCAACTGGCTCACATTTATTTAAAAATCCCTCCTTATGAAATATTTAAATACATTAAAAAGAATCTAGGAATGATCTACCTAAAGTAATCAATCATATCTACTTCTTTTTTACCCATCTTATTACATTAAGTTACTCTTTTTTATAAGGTGAGTAAAAATTCATATGTTTTCAAAAAAAATTAGTTTTATAAGAAAATAGTTTTTCTAAAAAATGTATCACAATGAGTTATCCAAACTCACATTATATTTATAAAACTTTAGGATTCAGAATTATTAACGTTTTTTATAGACTCTGAAACTGTTACAAAAATTTCAAACTCAAAAATATTCTAAAAACAGTTTTGGACTCAAAACATATTCATAATTAGTTTTTTAATTCAAATTATCGAATTAAAACATTATTTTAAAGATATCATAATCTATTAGTTTACAAAAATCAAGAATAAAATGTTAATTATAGCGAAGGATCTTTCCACTCTGAAAGGTACTCTTCTGTTCCTTTACTTTTTACACTGTCTCATTATAGTATTTATTTAATCATTTTTGTTATTTTAATATTTTTAGTTTTATAAAAAAATGTTTTTAGGTTTTTTAAAACTTTTTCCAATAAGATTCATTCTCAATATGATAAAAATGTTAAAAAAATCAAGAGTTAAAAATTATTTAAAACATTTCTCAAATTAATTTCATCCATTAGATCGCAATGATTTCTATATCAATGTTTTTATATAATACCAAACCAAATCCATTATTTCAATCACCTATATATGGTGGGACCACCCCTTATCCCAAATTGGTTATCCAACAAATTGTGCTCCTAACTTGATGAGCCTTAAAGTTCTCCAGTCTAAATAATTTCATTTTTGTCTGATTTTCATTATCTATTTTCAACTTTGATGTCCACCAAGGAGGAATATGAAAAGTGGTCTGTATTTAGGAATAGGTTAGTTGAAATATATTTCTACAAGAAATATGATTAAAATCTATAGAAGATCATCTATTTTCAAGTATGGGAATCAGTTTGTGTTCAAAAATAGGAAAAATATTTTCATCTTTTATTTCCTGAGATAGTTCATGAGTTTTTTGATTTAGTAAAGTTTCTTAAGGAGGATGGGAAATAAAATAAATGATATATATTAAAAGTTATAAGGTTTATTTTAAGAATCTTATTGATCTTGTAAGAATCCCATCAGATGGTGCAACATATTTCCCATTACACAAGTTGGAAAATAATAACAGATATTTCAGCAAGACCAAAGATGAAGATTCATTTTTTAGAATATGTTAAGATAAGGAAAGATTAAAACATGAATCCATAAAACCATATAGTTTCCTTGTATATGAATTAATTTTTGATTCCAAAAAAATGAGATCATGATACATTAAAAATATAAGATGTTTTTATATTAGACTCTCTTGTAAATATGAGGAAGATATAACTTGTTAAGTCTGTCATTCCCACATTGGAAAAAATAAAAAATGGCTCAATCAAGTCAAGTTTTATCAAGATCCCAACTTAAATATATAATTTACAATTAAATTTTATTGAAATTTTTAATGTTTCAAAAAAAATTGTATATGATGAGGGATAAAAATTCATTTATAAGTGATGATGCAATGAATAGAATGTGATTTTTTTTATAGTAAGTCAACTAACATTGTTGATAAATTGGATGTTATTTTATGAGAAGTATATCCAATAAATAAATCGGAGAAGGATGATATGAAAAACAGAAAGAAGGTAGTGACTTATCCGTCTATGAAACAAATGAAAAAAAATAAGATACCTGATGATTATTTCAATGAAACGATAAAAAAGAAATGTGAAATGAAACCAAGGGATTATAAATTCCATCTTTACCTCAAAAAATTCAAAGCATTAAAAATACATGCTTCCAAAACATTAGAGTTAGAATCTAAGAAGAAGAAACATAATAAAAGGTTACAAGAACCTCATATTTGTAAAAATCACTTTAAATTATTATAAAGGGAATCTGAGAAGGTTGTTCTACCAAATTCTCAATCCAATTATATCAAATTACAATCAAGATTAGTCTTCAAATAAAAATTAGTTATTTAAGCTGAAATTTCGTATATCACTAATAAAGGAAAAGAAAAGGTTATTAATGAATAATCAGTCTAAATATCTCTTGAAAATCAGTTAAAATAGAAACCAGCTAGTAAAGGATATTTGAGAACTTAAAGGATGTTGTAAAATGATCTTTAAGAGGATATCAACAAATAAGATTAAGTAAAAGAAGTAAAATAGTAATATGAATAATAATAATAATATGAAGAAGTTAAAATTGAAATATGAGAAGATGTAGAAGATGAAGATGATGAGAATAAAGAGGCAGATGATAATGAAGAAAATCAATCTTATAAGAAATAATCATATTCATCATCATCATTAACATAATCAGATCTACCCTCTAAGTCAAATAAATCATAAAAAACAAATAGTTATGAGGAAGAAACAACCTCATCTAAACAGGAAGCACATTCACCATTTATGAAAGAAAAATATGATTAACATTATAAAAAAATTGATCATAAATCCAAGACTAAAGAAGATGTTGATATTTTAGAATTATCTAATGATAATAAATTTTCAAATAATGTTGATAATGTTCTTTCAAAGATTGAAAAAATTAAATACAAGGATGTTGATGTCGGATCCAACAGAATAAAACCTCATAAGATTCAACAAGATCAATCAGATTCACCTGGAAAAAAAGATCTAGAATTAATTGATTGTATAATTCATGTTTTGAGAAGTTTGTAAGGAAATATTCCTTATTTTATAAACCTTAAATCTTATGGCTAACTTATTCAATATAGTCTTATTCAGAAATCAGAAAAGATAAATATTCTAATAGAGAATGTGATCCTAGTTGAATCTGAATTGAAGACCTTTCAATAAAACACCCACACTCAAAGAAAGTCATGTAATCAGATGTTTAAATGGTATCAGTAGTTTGATACTAATATTTTAATGTATGATTAACAATTTGATAAAGTCAAGAAGCATATGGTAGATTCAAAAAAAAAATCAATCATTTATCCAAAGGTATGGAAGATGAAGTAAATTTTGATGAATAATTCAGGGATATAATTGATGAATGTATTAAGGAAGTTAATTCTTTAATGAAAAAATATCCTAGATATGAATTAGGAGTTGAGAAGGATGAAGACATATTATAATCAAGTAGTATTAATGGGAGACTAGGACAAAAAAATTTGAGGATGTTTAAACTCAAGAATAAAGAATAACGAAGATAGAGAAAGGCCAAAGGGAGTTTAAGAAGATGAAAGCTTTTTTCAAGACCCTAATGATGAATGATTTATTATTTTTATATTTAACTCTCAATGTATTTTGTTTTTTTAATTATATTTTTTAATCAATGGAATTATATTTTCATCAAATTCTTTTGTGTTTTAATTTTTTTCTAGTTCCGATTGGTTTTATATTCTTTCATAATTTTCATGTATGATTCGTTATTTCAAGATTGTTTTGTATATTATTTTTCTAAACTTTTAGGAAACTTTAGATTCATTCCTAATTCCTTTTAGAAAATCACTTAGGGGGATAAGAATTTTTAAAGGGGAGAAGAATTTATATAGGGAGAAATTTTTATGGGGGAGTAGATTTTATGAATGAGGAAGTTGTAATATGAATGTGGAGATGTTTTATTAAGGGGAGAATAAGATCCTTATAGGGATAACATTTCCTAATGGGGAAAATTATTCTTAAGGAATATCTATTCTAAAACTCCATCATATTCACTATCATATTAAAAAGAGTTATAACACAAGGGTATTTGAGGTTTAATGATTGAATCTGAATACAAAAATCGTAAAATAACAATGGGTTATAAGTTTTTCAATGTTATATTTTCATTTAAGTTTTGGGGTTTTTTCTTTCCAAAAAGAGGGATATTTTTGAGTCAGAAGTTCTACTTTTTTATTTTCCATTGCTTTAGTTTTGGAAATCACAAACACTTACTTAAAACATATTTTCTAAATTTTTTGGTCCCATGTATTTTTTTATATTTTTTTAGAAAACATTACTTTCTAGAAAATATAGAAGTATTCTAATGTATCTCGAGTGTACAATTTATATATTACTGAATATGATATTCATATTGACTATGTGTCTAATAATTAAAACTTATCATGTTAAAAACTATTGTGAGAATTTTGTTTTCTCTATTAGATATAAAAGTGTAATAAACTTTAGACTGAACATGGTGCTGATAATTTAGACTAACTGTTATTTAGTTGGTTAAATTGATATATTATAAGGAATTACATTAGACTGACTAAAGTTTATAATCAGGTTCACATAATAATTTGTTCTATCCAAGAGAATATCTTTAACACTATAATGGTGTTAACCAATATGATGTCACACATTCAGTTACAATGAGCTATCAAGTGTGAGGTTTCTGAGCCTATTGAACGAAACTCAGAAATATGACCATTGGGAGGATACATATAAATACCGAGTCATTTTAAGAGTTTGGAGCTGGTTTATTACATTTAATCTCAAGTTTACAGAAGAATACTTAGCATGAACTTCTCATTAATGTGTCATTATATTTAATAAGAGTGCTGTATTCTTAAGGAAACCATGTCTGCTTGTCTTCTTAAAAGGTTTTGTAATTGTAAGTATGTCAGATCTTTTTTATGATCGAGGGCTTCTAGGGATAGTAATAATAAAAATTTTATCCATTGGGTTGGGGGATTATGGGAATATTAAGACATATTTAGTCCTCATATCAAGGGATTCTGGTGATTTGATGATAGAGCAATTCTGATCATTATTTCGAGGGATTTTATGGTAAGGAAATAAAAACATTATTTTAAGTATAAAATAGTTGATACCATTATTTAGGGTTATTTACTACCGTACTCTTCAGGTTAAATTATATTTTATTTGTTAATATATCTAGTACCTCTTTCTTACTTTAATTAGATATTCTATTTCTTTTATTTACATGTTTAATTTTTTTTCACATTTAATAGATTATGAGTCAACCAATTCAACTTGATATTCTATTTTTGTTTAATTTTATTAAAAATAATAACAATATATATACTCTGATTCATTAGATTCATCGTGTTACTGGTCTTTTACTCTAATATAATTGGAATGGTATGTGGTTTTGATTTTGTGACATTGTTAATTAGATTGATTCCAATCCATATAACTTTACTTTAATAGAATTATGTGTTAATTAGTATAAACTTATTATTCTATGTTTTTAAAGTACAATTCACCCCCAATTTTAAGTACAGTAATCATAATATAATTCTTATGATAAAACATATTCATGAACTAATAGGTTTATTTTTTTTTCTCTTTTTTATGTCCCTTACTAATATTTTTGTGTTTACCTCACATTTTTAAATAATTATAGTGTTTTAAGGATGAGTATGAAAAAGGCCGAGGTCAAGATGAAAATGGTGAAGATATTTCAAGGAAATAAAACATTTTATATCATAAAAGTTTTTTACATAATTGGGTTGCGTTTATTAGATATTTATGGTAAAAATTAAGTAATAATATGTTTAAAATTCTAGGGTCCTTACAGTTGGTATCAGAGAAAATTATAGATAACTTTGGATATTTTACTGTTTTCATGTGAGGATAAATTAGTAGTTATGTATACCATAATGGGTTTATGGGTTTAAGGTTGATCATAAGTTTAAATTCTTAGGCACCCATTTTGAGTTTTTAAGTGGTGCAATTTTATTTGAGGAAAAAAGGTTGAATTATCGTTTGGAAGAATCTTTGATTTTATATTATATTTATGTTAATTTGGGTTATTTATGAAAATGAATAGAATATATGGGAGATTATATTATTAGGGATTATACATATTCACTGTGATACATGAAGAGTTATTAATGTTATTTAGAGACAAATGATAAATTTATCTTGGAAGAATAAGTGATCAAATCATTCAAAACATTATATTTCAATATTATTCAGGAAAATTTTGGATAATTTTAAGGTTAGTTTGTTATGGAATGATCTATGTAGATATTTAGGTTTTATTTTTGAGGCATTGGTGATTAATGTTGTGTTTCTTTATATGATGGTTTAATCAATTTTATTATGCTAATCATTTTAGTTTTCTTTAATGTATAATAATAGGAGGAAAAGCTTGTGGTATTGTTTCGATTATATGATCCATTTGAATTTTATTTTAGTGATTCAAGAATAAAAAATTAATCATCTTGAATAATCATTGTTTGCAGAAAAAAATAATATTGTTGTAGAAATTGATTAAAGGATTTAATTCTAATTTTCATGTAAGTATATTTATTTTTGTTCTCAGTATATATAGTATAATAATTACTAAAATCTATTAATAATATATTTAAATTAAAATATTATCCTATTACCATTATTTTCATATGGAAGTATGGTCTTTTTCACATCTCATTGATTTATAGTTTTGTGGTTGTTAAATTTTTCTTGATCATTAAATTTTTTATCATCAATGAATTATATCACTCCTTATAACTATTTGAAAGTTATATTTTTTATCCATGCCCATATTTTCACTTCCCATGATTCTTCTCCTATTTCGAAAACTATTTATGTGTTGAATTTCATCTTTTATTTTCCCTCTGTTCATAAGAAGTTTCACTAACCCTTTTTAAGATGTTGGGTTTCAATAAATGTACTTTCAATTTTCAGAACATTGTTTATTGAGCCCGATTTTCAAATTATGAGGTTGGAATTTATTAAACGGTGGAAGAATGTAACACCTCAATATTTAAAAATATAAAACTATGATCAATAGTGTATATGACACACAACAGTAGCATAAATAAAACATGAAATATTAATATCTAAAAATGATTGTTATAACCTACAAATTAAATTGATTGGTATTAAAGTGAATAACTAAATTATGAAAGGTATATGGTTTATATGTGTATAAAATAAATTAATTAGTTATACATTGATAGAAAATTAAAATAAAAATCATTTCAAAGAAAAATAAATGTTTCCATGAAAAACTATTTTTATGCATGTAATGTGTTTTTATCTTAATAAATTAAATTATTCAATATTGGTGAATGATTTTAATGATATTTATATATTAAATAATTTTTTAAAAAATATCATTCATATGATATGTTTTCTAGGCATTTGATAAGAATAAATATATTTTTATGCTTAAAACTGTATTGTTTCTGACGATTTCATTAGGGAACGCACATCCATCTGTGGAGGATGTGCAGATTGTTGCCCTGCATTCCCGCTTTCCAAATTCGGGTGGAAATCGTCCCTAATTCAGGGAGGTTTTCTCCTTGATCAAAATGGGATGATGGGATATCAGTTCCTCCTTCCATGGATTCCTCCTCGAAACTCATCACCTAGTCCAAGTCTCCCTCATAGATTAAGACATTGTTCGCAAAACTCTTCCCGGTGCTAGTCTTTATGGATACTGGTTAATTATGATGCTTCTATCAGGACATTCCAAGGGGTCTGATCAAGGCAGCAACCTTCAGTCGAGGGAGTAATCATGTTGGGCATCACTAGCATGTGTGGATGCTGGAAGACTGGCATGTCTGGGTTTCTTCCCCTTATGATAGGGCTTCTCAATGGCACAAAAACCCAAGGTATACCATGTCAAATATAAGAAATTATATGACATAGGCGTTTCTCTGAGGTTTTTCTCATCATTCCATGTTTAACACAGGGTATGTCGCAAGTTTAACATCTATCATAGATGGATCGGACAAATCAGAACACTGACTGGAGTTGATCAGAAGAGTGGAACCCCTAGAGGGACCACTGATGTTGGGGATAACGTATGGTTAGGTACCTGATTACTGCTAGGTTAGTAAAGTGGTTAATGGAATGATCTCACTGGGATATGGCGGCCCTGGTAAGAATCAAGATGGATATGGAGAGTTAAATTAAGTAGTGTGGGAATGAGATGGAACCATCGTGAATGTGATGGTAGTGTTGGGATTGAGCCTCAAAGAGAGTTCATATGTATCCTCGTAGTAGGTAATAAATGTCAACATAGTTCAGGATGGGGTTATAGGACCAGGGTGCGCACAGAGGACATCGACCCTATGATATATAGGGGCTAATGTGTGGTTAGCATCCTGAGGTTGGTCTGACACCATAGAGATGAGCCATAGATATGGGTCCTAATGAAAGGGATGAAAACAGAATACCACTAGATGGGGATCGCAATGGATTACCATTTATTGGAGTACAACAGCTTACTACTAATTGGGGTACAATGGCTTACTACTGACTGGGGTTGACAATGTCTTACCGTTGATTGGGGGACATTTTAGTGTCATGCGGGACAAAAAGGGGCACATAGTTTAACGTCATGTAGGACAGGGTTGGACTGACGCGAAGTAGTCAAGAACGATGGGAGTTGGGCTTGAACCTCAGGGAGACATCCTACATAACTTGCCTTCCCAAGGATCAGAGACCACATAGTTCTCAATGGTGTTGTTGAGCCGATGTGAAGGGGGTCGGGACCGATAAGTGTTGAGCATGAACCTCAGTGAGGCTTCCAAAGTACATTGCCTTGGTAAGGATCAAAGTCCAAGTACTTCATAATGGTGTTTGTGAGCTGATGTGAAGGAGGTCGGGGCTAATGGTTGTTGGGCTTGAACCTCAGGGAGGCTTCCTATGTACTTTTCCTTATCAAGGATCAATGTACACATAGTTCTATTGAGTTTGGTGAACCGATGTGAAGGGGGTCAAGACCAACTGGTGTTGGGATTGAACCTCATTGAGGATTCCTACGTACCTTTCCTTGGAAAGGATCAAAGTCTACGTAGTTCAGAATGGTTTTGGTGAGCCAGCATTAAGGGGGTCGGGACCAATGGTTGTTGGGATTGAACCTCAAGGAGGCTTCCTACATACCTTACCTTGTAATGGATGAAAGTACACATAGTTTCATAATGGTGTTGGTGAGATGACGTGAATGGGGGTTGGGACCAATTGTTTTTGGGCTTGAACATCAGGGAGGCTTCCTACATACCCTACCTTGGCAAGGATCAAAGTCCACGTAGTTTGGAATGGTGTTGGTGATCTGACGTGAAGTGGTCAGGACCAATGGTTGTTGGGCTTGATCCTCAGGGAGTCCTCATACCTACCAATCCTTGGCATATATCAAAGTCCACATAGTTCAAAATGGTGTTGATCAGCCGATGTGAAGGGGATCTAGACCAAGGGATGTTGGGATTCAACATTTGGGAGGATTCTTACCTACGTGGCCATGGTAATGATCAATGTCCACAAAGTTCCATAGAGTTTGGTGAACCGACGTGAAGGTGGTTGGACCAACAGGTGTTAGGCTTGAACCTCATGGAAGATTCCTATGTACCTTGCCTTAGCAAGAATCAAAGTCCATGTAGTTCTATATGGTTTTGAGCTTACACTATAGGGAGGCCTTAAGAGGATGCCACGGTCAATGCTTACTCTAATCCCCTGTGAGTCATGATCAGTGTGAGAAACAAGAGGTAGCAAAGACTTGAAAATCATGTTGTGAAAGGTGCATCTATTGGAAGTAGAATGGGGCTTTCATGTCGTTAGCCACCCCAAAAGGAAACAGGGGCGTACACATGGGTAGCGACCTAGGGAGATGGAGATTGGGACTTACTCCAGGATGGAGGCCTGGTGGCGACAAATCCTAGAGGGATTTTGAATGGAAGAGAAAAGGGTTCTAGTTCCTATCCGCCCCTCTGGTCCTTGGCACAAGATAAGAGAGGAGGGGAATCAGGGACACTTCCTCCCACAAGAAAAGCATGGGGATTACACCAAGATGGTTTCCTTTCCCTGCAGATAGGCGTCGCTCCAGCAAAGAGGATCTCATTCCATGTGAGGAAGATATCACTCCCATGGAGACGAGTAGGTGTAGAGAATGTCTGAGATGGGGTGTCCCACGTAGAGTGCCTGGGGTGAGGTCATTGTTTAATTTCATATGATGAGGACGATGGTGGTTGGCAATTTAACATCTTGCAACTCAAATGAGGCGGGTTCACTCCGCACCCCTAGGACTTAAATAACTGATACTCACCCACTCTTGGGGAAGGTAAGGCATTAGCAATGTCATGGTAAGGGGTTTTTTTGGAGTGATCCATTGAGGGTCCAACATTAGCATGGCAATGCAAGAATCAATAGTCGTTATCGTGCCTATGCAAAGAATCATGAGGTGAAGCAATGCTATGTAAAGAACTACCCAAGGGACTTTTAAATCACTTTGTGCAAACTTGGAAGGTTGCACAGAAAAAGGGCTTGCAGAGCATAGGGGTTCACAGGAAGAGGACTTGTGAAGCTCTGGTTCTCCATGTAGTGGAGGATCTTCGAAAAGGGATTAATTTTGCAAAGTGAAGTGGCCTAGCCTAGTCTTAGGGAATAGGTGCATATGGAAGGTGCATCGCGATGTAGAAAGGCTTTTGCAGAGTAGTGCTTCACGAATAAAGAGTGACATGTGAAGTGAAGCACTGTGAAGTAGTGTTCTTCGCAAAGCATAGTGACCCTACCTAAGCATGTGGGTTACATGTGCATGGAGGGTACTTCGCAAAGAATAAGTGTTCCATGAAGACCCGAGTCTCCTTGGGGATCCCCTTACTTTGAGGAAGCCTGTGGGATCTGCAATGTGCATACCTCTTTGAAGAGGGTTTTAATTTAAGAAAAGAGAATGGAGCTTCGTGATGCTAAAGTACCTTGAAGAGTTCATGTTGTGTAGAGCAGAAATTGCTTAGCGATTTGAGAGCTAAGAAGGTGAATGATCGGAGGATGCATCCTTTGGTCTTGAGTAGAGTTCAGTATTTATAAGAAAAAGGCACCGAAAAGAAGATATATTTCAGCGAAAAGATACGTGGAACATTGTCGTAACTATGAAGCCTCCTACCTCCTTGCTCCTTGAGGGCTTCAAAAACATCAAATCGGATGGTAGAGCCTCCCACCTCCTTGCTATGCGTTAGCTTCGCAAACGTTAAATTGGATCGTCGAGCCTCCCACATCCTTGATTTGTGGTAGTTCTAAAAATGTCAAATCAGATTGCGGAGCCTCCCACATCCTTGTTCCATGGCGGCTTTGCAGAGGGGGTAGCTTCGTGCCAGCAATGGTGCTATGGGGCTCCGTGAACAAGCTTCGCGAGGCAGCCCCAAAGGCATTTCATTTTCTCTTCCTCTACCGAAATTTTGGCACCAACAAATTCCACCCCCCCCCCCCTCATACTTGGATCCAATGAGAAAACGAGGGTAAATGTTTGAGGTTCAATCACCAAAAATACTTGGTCAATCGCAACGAATGATCGAGAAGAAGGCATGCGAGATGGAGAGGCAATGCGCGGGCTGAGAGCACTACGAAGCTCGCCATAGTCGTACATGCTGTGAAGCACAAGGGGTCATCACCTATAAATATGGGAGGATGACCTCTCTTTTTTCCTTTCTCACCTCCACATTTTGAAACTATCCCTCTCAATTCATGATGCTCCTCGTACTCCATGATTGCTCTCGGAGAATTGAGAATTCTGCTTTGTGGTGCACAGTGAGTCTTCCACTCCGTGACGGTGCACTCTGGGCTTGCACCTGAAGGTTGGGGTAGGGCTCCACAATTTTTTTTCTGGGACTGAGCTACGCGAATGGGCTTTATGAATAGGATTCACAAAATTTCTTCACGAACCATAACAAAAAATGTTTGAATTTCCAAAAACTGTAGGGCTCACTAGGAGGCTGCCAGGGGGTCCTTGTAGATGTTGCCTAGAGGGAGGAAATTGTGGATAGATCAGGTATAGGGGAGTTTATAAGAATCCATTGTGACCATAATTTATTGGTAGAGATTCTATCATAGAGTCATAAGGAATATCCTCTATGCAGGAGGTTGCCTATATACAGCTTTGGCCTAAGGGACGACACCCTCGTCCATGAATCGAGTAGGGATGAAGCAGCTTACTGGTTCAAGAGCATGTTGTGCCCGCTCCAGTGGTTCAGGGTGGATGATGGCCATACCTGGGAGGACATAATTACTTTCAATACAGACTTTCCATAAAATCATGTGAATAAAGTTAACAGGAAGGAACTACAGCCAAAGACATCTCCCCCGCTGCACCATACTATTCTAAAGGCAGCCCTAGGGAACCTGAAGAAGGGGTAGACCAACGAGTGGGATCTGTAGTACGGTGGTAAATTCACAGATTACTGGGATTGGTTCTACTGGTTGGGGGCCTCATGCGAAGATTTCAAGGAAGAGTTGAGGAGAGTGGGCCTGTATGAGCTAGCTTGGGGCTCCCAATTCCATATTTATCAGCATAAGCAGCTAATGTAAGAGTTGCTGAGAAGATGGTCGTCGAGGACCAATACCTTCCATTTTCACCATGGAGAGGTTGGCATCAGCCTATGGAATCGGCATGAGATTTTAGGGGTCCCAATACTGGGGGAAATGTACGATGAGTTCCTCCCTGTTGTGGGTGCATGGGAAGATCTGGAGAACATTCCACCACTGGCGATGGCATTGATGGATCTGCTGCTGGGAGAGGACAAGCAGTCGGTGAGGGAAGTCCATTTCAAATGGTGGTTCAAGTAGTTTTTATACATCCTAGAAAATAAACAATTCCCTGTGAGGCCTTATACTTTCCTAAAGGGGGATCAACAAGGCAAGGAACACTCATAATTGTGGCTTTTGGAGGAAAGTCAGTGGAAAACCAGGGGATTCAGCATCAGTATCGAGGATCAATCAGTAGTTAGGTTGGATGCATTCATTTTAGTGCTCATATTTACTTGGATCATGCTATTGAAAGACACAAACATGGGAATGCGACCGAGCACGTTTATCATGGTTTCCATGATGGCGGAAGGGGGCTGGGTCAATCTGGGGATCTCGATGCTCGCCATGTTATACAAGATGTTGTGGCATATTAGCAAGCGGAAGAAGCCAAAGAGGATATGTGGGTCATTCCACCTTCTGTATGGGTGGATAGTGGTTCATGTTAGGGGCGTATATGAATATTTGAACCCCATTTCCCCTCCAAGATCGAATTTATGCCCATCCATTCTGAATGCTGTGAGGAGATTTTCGGTCATGTTGACCCTGCAAGTGGTGCTGAACCGGGTCTGGAAGGCAGATGAGTTCAATTTACACCTGTTCCTGTTGCCAACATGTTTATTCACTGATGATAGAAAAGGAACATAAGAGCATTGGTCCTACCTCCTGGCCTTTCAGGGAGGAGTCCTGGTGGCATGGGATGACTTTGAGTCTATCTGTGATCCATACACCCAGCAATGATTTGAAAGGATGTTTCGATGTAAGTATCAGTTGACCTCGTAGGTCTATTTGGGGGTGCGCAATGAGGTTCACTCATGTTTGATGAGGTATATGTGGCTCGTGTTCACACAATAAGATAAGAATAAGTGGAACGAGATGCCTCCACCTATAGTTATCTTTGTGCTGGTTAAGGAATACGCCAAGAGCTAGGAGGCGACCTACCCCAGGGAGATGTTAAAGCATCCAACCACTCATGTCAGTGATGGGGTGCCTTCCAAACCCCAATGCAGGGGCCGAAAGGTAGCGAGGACATATCGTGGTGGTGGGGCTGCTGTGGTGGTGAGGCCCACACCAGGAAAAAGGGAAGCGATGACGGATCTAGTGGCAGCAGCGTACCTGGAGGTCCAAGAGGAGTAAAATCATCAGGAGGGGAGGCCACCTAGAGGATTCTACAGGATAACCACATGGGATTTGGGGAAGTGGCTACACCACATAGACATTCTAGATAATGATGTCTTCCCAAAATCATGGGACATCTGGAATTTAAACCATCAATTCCTCAACCCATATGAGATGTGGCACCAATTTAACCATCTTGGGGTAGATTTTCTAGGGATCGACCTTATCATGGCTAGATTTGTAGTCTCCCAGGTGGAGGCGGAGAAATACCTGGCCATGTTGGAGGACTTCATGCACTCTCGGGGTGCCCCACATCCAATGATTGATCATAAAAAGGTGTTTATGGATCGAACATCCCCTCCACAGTTGTCAGCAATGGAATTGATGGAGCTCTTCCCACTTCCGGAATTATTGGATGAATCCTCCTGGGGGAGGAGGCTAGTTAAGGTAGCCTTCTGGAGGAGGCTGAGGTTTGCGATTCAGACCCAGTGTTGGAAGAATTTGTAGATTCCTTGAGGTAAAATCCTAAATGACTTCCCGAAAGACTTCATTCAAATCAACTAAGACTTCTCAACTGATATTTGAACTTTGTAGGAGGGCCTCATTCACAAAACTCACTCCCGCCCAACAGTAGATGCAGCTACAGGAACTTCAAGATCCCTACCCGCAGCTGCAACGGTCATTATGTCGGGAGGTGCCGCGACACCTAGGGTGGTCCTCCTAAAACCTTTAGAGTTACTGAAAATATACGGAGGGCCATGCTTCAGGGTTCCGATGGCAACAACCCTGGAAAGAGACCAACTATTTGATCTTTGTAAGAATATTTCTTAGAATACGTAACAACCATCCATTAATTAGATTAAAAGATGCTTCAATAACTCTTATATGAATAGTGCTTCCAATGGAATGGGTTTCCTTGGTGAGGATGGTTGGAACTCCGAGCAGTGCCTTTTCCAAGGGGATGATGGTGGTCATGGAGGCAGATACCTAAACTGACCAAGCTACCGCACTCTCAATCACTGGTGGGACCGTTAGTAGGACAAAACATGAGATCATCGAGGTGGGGTCTGACGATGAAGATTGATCACACAACACAGGTGCTGAAATACCTGACCAAACACCAGATGAAGACCTTGATGATGAGTTCTTGGGGTCATTTCCTGCATATGAGCCTACCAAACCAGTGAATCAGGATGAGATGGCCTTTGATGAGGAGGATATAAAAATTACCCTTCACTGGTCAAGGAAGCTAATTATGCGCTTCATCAATGAGACCCCCCAAAGCAATGGATAGACCAGATGGGGAGGCTTCGGTCCCTACTACATGAACTGTGCACTAGGGGAGTGGATACCAAGTGTCCTCACATACTCTTATGATATCTCATGGCGGAGAATATTCAGGACTATGATTGTGGTTTTGGGGTCGATTGGCAGCATTGAAAAGTGTTTAACATCAAGAATATCTAGGAGGATGAAAATGATATTCAACAGCTGCAGGTTTGGGCATATGACAATTTCTCTTTCCACAATGTGTAATTAGAACATATATCGTGGATGAAGGCCTAGCTGGTAGAAGCTGGAGAGAAGATGAAGATAGCCTTCGAGGAGATGGCTGTCATCTGGAAAGATGATGATAGGGATCAGATCATAGATGATGAACTAAGCCCCCTTGCTGCTGAGGAGGAACAAGAACTAAACAGGTGGCTGTGAATCCTAGACACCACAAGCCAGAGAGTGGTGGAGCTGCAATGCTCTTTTGATAGGGTCAACCTATCCATGGGATGGGTCGATACTTAGGTGATGTAATGCCTGTAAATTTTGAACGTACTTTCATGCTTTGATTATTTATGCTGGATGCATGCATGAGTTCCGTTATTTGTTTTGACCTATTTCATGTATATCACCATCGTGAAATGCCCTGTGATCAACCCCTAAGATCACATGGGTCAGGCCTGATGTGAGAAACAAGGGCTGACCACCACATAATTCCATCTGAATATAAGAGTGCAAACCATGCTTCAGGCATCCAGGGTTTGAACAAACAATTAGGATTTTTGGTAAGAAAGGGAGAGGCCTTATAGGAGAATGAAGGTCTCATAAAAATCGAAGTTCCATCTACCAAACGTGCTCTAGTGCACGAACTAGGTAATGCTAGGGTCATTTGAATCAATCTGAATAGAGGGTAATGGAATGTTTGAATTATGATACCCAAGATTTAGGATCACTGTGGGGGTGGCATGACAATGAAGGATAACTATAGACCATGTTCAAAACATAGTACCCCTATAGCTTTAGCCTGAAATGGATATAAAAAATGAGGGACAACTATTGACCATGTTTGAAACATGGGGCATGACTCAAAATGTTATCCATTAGTCTTCCAGAATGTTGGCCCAGAACAGTAGGCAAGTCATAGGCCAAGCATCCATACTGTTAAGGGGTTCCTTTAAACGTGAAAGAGGAAGAGGTTCCAGATAAAGGGGACGCAAAGCATTAATGGTGGAGTGATTGGTTGTTAAAATGGATTCCAACACCCCTAAAATTATGCCACAATGGTGGAAACACATTAGGTGGGCATATCGGTCTGATCTGGGATCAAAGTTACTTATGAACAGGACCTCTCTAGTAAGGACCTAGAATGCTCTGTAGCTTTATGTCATACCAGAAACAATGATAGTCATGTAGTTTAAAATGTCGTATGGTGAGGACGGTGCACATATTTTTAAGGTCATACTGCCTGAACCAAGATTTAGGCCGATAGGCTAGAAGGGTTAATGACCCTGGGGCTAGGCCCAAGGCCAATGGCCTAGGCATCACTATGCTTCCCATTAAAATGGGAATCACGCCAAACATAGTTCTTAAGAACAACATGATCAGAGACCAATGCTGGTAAGAGGAATCCTCTCTAGTGAGGATGATGACACATGCCATAATTATCATGGGGTATCCTAAACTTCTTCAGGGTAGGGTCCATAGTTTAGAGTCATGTGTTGAGGATATGGATACCATGAAAGGAAATGTATGGTGTGGAAGATACCACGACGTGAATGAGAACCATAAGAGTCTATGCCACACCACATGCTCTCATGATAATCCTTAGGTCAAGGGACCGAAGGTGAAAACTAGGTTGCACTTGAGACAAGTATTCATGGTGTTCCTACATATCCCATGACAATGGGAATCAAGCCAAATGTTGTTTTGAGAGTGAAATTTAATGTCATGGGAGATGAGAGGCATGTGTAGTTCGGCTACACCAGTAAACATCCTACCAAAACCACTAATCCGAAGTGAGTTGTGCTCGATTTGGGAAACAAGGAATAGTGATGGGATATTACTAATACAGAGAGGCACAGATTTGGGTCAATGGGACGCTAGGTGAATGATTTCCGAATAATACCGACCTACCTACTTAACTCACCAAGATGCGCGAAGGGGTAAATCCGAGTATGTTGGAATTCCACTAGAATATAAGGGAGTGGGAAAACGTGAATCATGATGCTGGATATTTGGATCAAAATGATAGTGGCGTGACGATAGAGGATAACTGTTGACCATGCTTGAAACACAGTATATGTATTGTGTTATCCTGTAATGGGGGCTTACAAATGAGGGTCGACTGCTGAACATGTTCGAAACACAGGACCTATCGCGGATTTTGTCTGAGGTATTCAGTGGCGTTGGCCCAAGATGATAGGTAAGCCAAGGTGGCATGAGGCCAGGCCGTAAAGGGGGTCCCTTTCAGACGTGGAAGAGGATGAGGATCCAAATAACGGGATCACAAAGCTTGTACATGGAACAATAGAATATCCCTGTGAAAATTCCACACTTTGGGCTCTTTTTCACAATGCATCTATGTATGAAAATAAGACATATCAGATAGAAGGAGTTGAGTCCCTTTCCAAGGACAAGGGTCCTAGGGTTTCACGCTTCCATTTTATGGTTGTAGGGTGTAATATTAAGTGGGTACTTGATTTAATGGACTTTGTACAGGGAGGAGAACTATCCAAAACCAACATGAAGTTCACATTGGGAGATATTTGTTTAGGTTCATAGAACTCGGACCGTATTGGGAAAATAAAGTGGAGGCACATGGTGAGGCTATTACAAAACCCGACTAGAATGAGAATCCAAGAGGTAATTGCCACACCACATGTTCCCAAAGGAGTTCAAGTCATGGGGACAAAAAATAGGGGTAGGATTTAATATTCCTATGGTTGGACCCATAGATAGAATTTCCAGTCATTTCTATGTATCCCATTAGGATGGGAATCGATCCAAACGTAGTTCTGGAGTGTTGTATTTATGTCTTGTAGAGAATATGTAGAGATATCTTAGTTTAAGGTCTTAGATCTCGGACCAGAGATTGTAATGAATGAGTGAGACTCATGGTGA
Organism: Viscum album; assembly: GCA_963277665.1. NCBI lineage: Eukaryota > Viridiplantae > Streptophyta > Magnoliopsida > Santalales > Viscaceae > Viscum > Viscum album. Next base: position 847,549,279 of record OY728128.1, read on the forward strand.
GGTAATTATAAAACCCGATGTGAATGAGGACCTGGATTCCATATCACCATGTGTTAATTGAGGAGGTCTTAAGTCGAGGGACCAAAAATGAAAGTTATGTTTCGCCCAAGGCAAAGCGTGTGGAAGTTAATACATACCCCATGAGAATGGGAATCAATCCATACATAGTTCTGAACATGGAATGGTAAGGTACCAGTGTTAGGGATGATAAGGTCATGTGGTTCTATCCCTTGCACCAAAAGAAGTGTCATTTGATAGATATTGTTTGTTCTTTAGGGTAGATGTGTGTTTTTTGGGAACTGATAAACCTATGACAGATAATCCTGGTATCACTATAGGAATCAATCTGCATGTAGGCATTGAAAAATGGTATGGTGGATGGCCAACACCCAACATGATGTCCCCTTGAGTGAGGATATCATGATGTAGTGTCGTTTATCATTGTGCATTTAGGATGATAATGTCACAGTTTAGGGTCGTGTGATAGGACCAACCATGCATTTTAACATTGTGCAATGAAGACACAACAAATTAAAGTCACGTGGGACTATAGAGAGAATGTGTGTGATGTGATAAATCATACCCAACGTGAATGAGGATGAGATCCATATCGCACCATGCATGATTCTGAGGAAGAAACCTCAGCCCAAGTGGCTAGAAAAGGTCAGAAAATTTGGGGCTGAACCTATGGATGAAACGTCCAAGTGTTCCTATGTATCCCATGATAATGGTAATCAATCCATACATATTTATAAGGATTCAGTTTAAATTCATGTGGGAAAATAGGTAGGAGAGACTAGCTCCTAGAAGGGGAGTACGTAATGCAACTATTGAACACCTGATGTGAATGGGGGCCTAAGCCCACACATGAAACACCACAAAATCCTATAAGATTTGGGGCCTAATAGGATGAAAATAAGAGACAATTAGTGGAAACTAAGATGGACCCAATGAAAAGATGTATGGGAATTCGTACATATCCCATAAGCATGAGAATCAATCAACACGTAGTTATAAGAGGAGATCTTAGTTTAAGGTCTTAGAGCTCAGACTATGAAAAAGAAAAGCTCTTCCAAGCGAGCACAGACCTTGATCTGATCCTTAAGCCAACGTGATTCAAACTAGGTGTGGGAAACATGGGTGGAAGAGGTTTTTTCTACACATGGGATACACGTATAGGGGAAGTCATTTCAAATCCCTGAATGACCCCTTACCACGGTTTTGTACTCCTATCACGCATATATGAACTGAGGGATAGTACCAAGAGTGTCGAAATTCCACTAGGACATGATGGGATGGAAAATTATGTGAATCATGCAACCGACATTTAAGGCTTAATGGGGTTGGTGTGACGATGGAAGATAATTGTTGATTGTGTTCAAAACACAACATCCATATTGTGTGACCTGAAATGGGAACAATAAATGAGCATCAACTGCTGACCATATTTCCAATGAAAGACTTTATCAATTTTTTGTTTGAAACCCTCAAGGATGTATGCCAGTAATGGTAGGAGATCCCTTCGACTGAGCATCCATGCCATTTGGGGGTCCCTTTGGATTTGAAAGATAATGAAAGCCTAAATGAAGGGGAACACAAAGCCTAAAAAATGGCTTAAATCATGTCTCGGTAGAATCTGACACTCTAGGTTTTGAACCAGAATACTCTTGGGCACATTGGTGAATCCCTGAATAGGGTAGAGGGGCCCAATTTAAGAGCAGCGAACATGAAAAGTTGAGTGTTGGGATTGGGAGTGAAGGTAACTCAGGAGAGAGAGGTACGTGGTGTGGTTGTTACAAACCCGACATGAATGGGGACATAATCCCATACCACACCGCATACCCCTCTCCTGGAAGGACTCAGGCCAAGAGGCCAGAATGATAAGGTGGTTTCTAAGAGATGGGGTTGGTCCCGAACACTATATGTCAGGGTGGTCCTACATATCCCATAAGGATGGGAATCAATCCATGCATAGTTTTGAGGATGGATGTTGTGCAGTTTAACGTCATGAAGCAAGGATGCAAATAGAGGAAAGGTACCCCAACAAGGGATGTGTAAGTCTCGGCGAGTAGCCTAAGTTGAATGAGGGAATAATCTCATACCTCATCATAGAATCCAAAATGAACACTTAGGAAAAGGGGCCAAAAAGTTTGAGGGACCTGAAACATAATGTGTGAAGCAGTTCACAATTTGATTTATTGGGGTGAGGATGATGGTGCTTTTAGTTTACGGTTATAAGGCTCAGGGCCGTAGATGCCTAGTTTAATGTCATATGCAAGGGACATCTTAGTGGAGAGTTTGAATCATCGTTCCTGTGGAAAACCATGAAATAAAAACAACGATAAAGGATAATTGTTGACCATGGTCGCAACACCGTATTTTTATTTAGGTGAATAGAGTTTGGTGGAAAACAATTGAGAATCGACCATTGAATGCATTCCCAACACGGGACTTGTATCAATTTGTCTCTCGAAATATTTGAGGACGTTGGCCCAAAATGGTAGGTGAGACCTTGGTCCAAGCATCTATGCCTTTTGGGGGTCCTTTTGGATATAAAAGATGATGCAAAACCAAATGATGGTGGTCACAAAGCATGGAGGGGCCTATTCTAGAGGAAAGGACGATAGATGAAGGAGGGATGTCTCAAAGGGATATGTTTGGCATCGAAAGTTAGCCTAACGTGAATGAGGACGTGTGTCCATACCACACCACACAATTCTAGATGAGAATTTGGGCTTGGGGGGCCAAATGGGTCAAGGGACCTGAGGCTGGGAGACCTGACCAACTGTAGCCATATGACCTTTCATGTGGGTATTGCCTTAACACAGCTCTAAAGCCCACGTGAGCAATTCTTGGTGTGGGAAACAAGGAGTAGGACTATTCTCTCCCGAACATATAGGGGTATGATATCTGGACTCACACTCCTGCCCGAGGTAGACTAAATCTTGAGGAGACAACCTGGCAGAATGAACCAATACACTAAATACATGGGACATATTGGGGTGGTGATAATGACAAAGGATAGTTGTTGACCAGGTTCGAACTATAGCATCCATATCATGTGACTTGAAATAGAAACAACAAATGAGCATCGACTACTGACCATATTAACAATGAGGGATTTATATCAACTTTTCATTCAAGGTCCTTGAGGATGTCAGCCCAAAATGATAGAATATATCTTAGGCTAGGTATCTGTAAATTTTTTTGTCCCTTTTGTATGTGAAAGATGATGGAGTTACAAGTAAACATAGTGTGTGGAGAAAAAATGTGCTCGTGCAATTTAAAGTCAATCAGGATGATGAAGAAGGTCAAGATCTCCAGGGAAGGGGATGTATGGTGCAGTCATGATCAACCCAGTGTAAAAGAGGGAAAAAGATGGCACTACACTGTGTTTTGGACCCTAGGGGATATTTTGATTTTGGGGATGGGCCAACAGACAAAATCTCTTGGCATTCTTATTTATCCCATAAGGATGGTAATCAAGTCATACGTTGTTATTGAAGGCCTTGTCAATTAACGTTGTTTGGTGAGGACATGGGAGAATAGAAGAACGAGGAGGGGAACATGGTGCGATCCTCATAATCATGACATGAGTGGTGCCAAAGGGGCCTACATGACACTATATAGGATCTTCCAATAGAACTTTACTCAGGGTGGATAGTCCAAGAGGAATCTAGGGGCTGGACTCATGATGAAGCATCCAAGCATTCCTACGTCTCCCATGAGGATGGAAATCATTCTATACATAGTTCATGTGGTTTAATGTCTTACAACAGGACATATAGTTTAATTCCATGTGGGACATAACTTTTTAAGATCATGCAGGACCAGATATAGTTAAACATTCTGCGAGATGACATATAGGTTAATTTTATGCGGAACATAACAGTTTAAGGTCGTGTAGGATTAGATATAGATTAATGTCATGTGGAATGACATACAGTTTAATATCATGTGGGACAGTATACAATTTAATGTCATGAGGGAGGACATACAGTTTAATGTCATGAGGGACAATATATAGTTTAAATTCATGTGGGAAAACATACAGTTTAATGTCATGTGGGACGGTATATAGTTTAACATCATGCATGACCTAATAGATTATGTTTATATAAGACCGAATAGTTTAAGGTCATGAAGGACCTCATTTTCTCAGGCAAAGTATTTCTTGAGGAAATTTTCATTTGTGGGAGGAGTTATATGCTCACCATCAATGTTAACCAGGGATTATGCACCATTGGGATAAAACTTGTTAATGATGTAAGATCCTTCCCATGTGGGCTCCAATTTCAGTGGTTTTTTTCCCAGGTATCATTAGTGTTCTCAAGACCAACTTCAAGTCACCTTGAAATAAAGAGAGGGGGAAAATTTCTTATTGAAAGATCTAGCTATCTGGTTCTGATGCCTTACCAGATTGTGTAGGGCACAAAGCCTGTTCTCATCAAGTACTTCAAATTCAGACAGAATGATTTCGGCTACCATATATGGTTCTTGCTGATCATAGACAGACATGCGTAATGAATGTAACTGAATCTCGATGGGAAGTACGGTCTCTGTTCCATACATTAGAGAGTATGAGGTCACCAATTTGGAATTATGAGACGTCATCTAATAAGACCATAGGGCATTGAGGAGCTTTTCCGACCAACTCTCCTTGTTCTGAACAACCATTTTCTATAGAATTTTAATGAGGTTTTTGTTGAATGCATCGATCTTCCCATTTACTTGTGTGTTGTAGCGAGAGGCATGGTTAAAAAAAAATATTTTAATTGGCGTAAAATTTCTTCAACTCTGATTCTAGGAAGTTGGTTCTTTTATCAGTGAGTATGGCGTGAGAGACCCTGAACCGGTAGATGATATTGGATCTCACAAAGTCAATGACAGAATGTGCCTTGACCTCCTTGAGTGGAACCACTTCTGCCCACTTGGAAAAGAAATCCGTAGAGGTTAGGATGAACCTGCATTGGCGACCTATCACTGGTGGATATGGTCCCATGACATTGAGTCCCCAGACCGTAACTCACCAAGAGTACTTGGTAGTGTGGAGTGGCTCTGGTGGTTTATGCACAATGTTTGCATTAATTTGGCTTACTTGGCACCTCTTGGAAAACTCGAGGCATTCTTAGATCATGGATGTCCAAAAATGCCCCAGTCTCTGGATTTGGTGAGATAGTTTCAGCCTAGTATGATGAGCCCCATAGGAACTGGCATGAACCTCCTGCATGACGTGAGAAATATCTTCTCCTTGAGCGCAACATAGGAGAATCCTATCAAACCCACAATTGTAGAGGATCTGCTCAAAACTGGGACCACTCTAGAGGGTAAACTGTAATGCGCGACATCGGATTCACTCATGCTCAGTTCGATCTTCCCAAAGATTACCATTCTGGATGTATTCGAAAAAGGAGGATCTCTAGTTGGGAGTTACCTCAATCACTTCATCTGGGGGACCAAGTGGTCCTGACATGGAGGCACTGGTGGTGAGGTGGATTACCTGCGAGCTGTCATCGTCATCTGGAGTGACAGAAGTGATGAATCTCTGGTGTTCAACATGGATAATCAGATCATCCTGTTTAAGCTCTGCAAGTGATGTAGTTAGGCTAGCCAAGGTGTCAGCTTGACTGTTCTGGGATCGAGGGAAATGAGTAACTTCTGTTTGAGATGGGAATTGGGGAATCAGCTGGAGGGTGCATTCCAACAGTGGTAAGAGCTCTGGATTTCTGAAGATATAGTCACCGTTGATCTGCTTGATTACTAGTTCAGAGTCCCCTTTCATATGGAAGTGGGAAACGTCAATCTCTAGGGCTACCTTGAGGCTAGTAATGAGAGCCTGATATTCCGCCTCATTGTTGGTGCAGCATTCTGACAGCAAGAATGAATAAGGCAGGATGCCTTGTGCTGGGGTGATAAAGATGACACCCAGACCTACTCTGTTGATCCTGAGGTCATCGAGCATTTTTTCGGTAGGGCTCTAGAAAGCACCATCAAAGTGAATTTTCAAGAACGGAATGGCTAATTCTACCGAGAGGATTGCCTCATTGGGAAAATTGAGGTCCAGGGACTAGTCTGCAGGAGCTGGATGGGCGGCATGAATGTCTGGAAATTCTTTCCCCTTAATATACTTATGAGGGAAAAACCTGATGTCGAATTTCTAAATTATTAATGCCCACCGAGCTAGATGGCCTTTCAGTATTGACAGGTTCAGGATATATTTCAGCAGATCTACTCGGGATACCAACTGCACCTCATGATGCTATAGGTAATGTCACAATTTCTAGACTGAAAATACTAGTACAAGACATCAATTCTTGATAGCGTAGTATTTGGTTTTTATATCAAGGTGCATGCGACAGAGATTGTAATGATTGTTCAATGTCCCCTCCTTATTCTTCTGGGTGATAAGGGCACCGAGAGATCATTCTAGGGTAGTCGCATAAAGGACCAATGGCTTTCCGAGGACATGTGGAATTAAGATCGGTGACAAGAGAAGATACTACTTGATTTCCTTGAAAGTATTCTTACATTCTTCATCCCACTCGTAGACAGTTCCTTGCTTCATGGGCCGAGAAAAGTTATTACACTTTCTGGTCAAATTCATGATGAATCGGCATATGTAGGATAAGTGGCCTTAGAAACCATGACGCTATCAGATGTTGCTTGGGGAAGGCATCTGGCTGATGGTCTTGATCTTCTCCAGGTTGATCTCAATGCCATGGAATCTTACAAAGAAACCAAGAAACTTTCTAGAGGTGACCCTAAAGTCACACTTCGATGGATATATCTTCAGTTGGTGAGAGGAGAGGAATCCTAATACTTTCTCAAGGTCTTTGAGATGGTCTTGAAGCTGGTGATATTTAGCCACCAGATCTTCCATGTAGTATTCCAACAGTGTCTAGAGAATCGACTTAAATATTCGATGCATAGCCTGCTGATAGGTGGCACCTGCATTCTTTAAACCGAAGGGCATGAATTGGTAACAGAAAGTTCCTTGAGGTTCCTTGAAGTTCATAGAATCCTCATCCTTGGGGTCCATTTGAATCTGATTATACCAAGAATATCCATCCATGAAGGAGAGGGCCTAGAACCAAGGTGTAGCGTCGATCAAATATTCTATGACCTGAAGTGGAAAATCATCCTTCGTAAATTGATAGTTGAGATCTTGGAAGTAGATGTAGAATCTGATCTATCCTTTCATATTCTAGGCTAGAACAATGTTGGCTAACCATTTTGGGCACTATAACTCCTTAACAAAATTATCTTTGATAAGCTTATCAACTTCGGCCTTGACCACGACACCATAATAAGGGTGCATCTTTCTGGGAGGCTGCTTAAACTCGTGGTGGTTTTCTGGGAGGCCGAGGTAGTGGATGGCTACTTGAGGATCTAGTCCTAGAATTTCATCATAACTCCCGACAAATACATCACAGTGTTGTTTCATGAATTCTACATACCATTGTTTCTCCTCTATGGGCATTGCAGCCCTGATCAATGTGGGTTTCAGATCTTCCTTTCTATCGAGGTTCACCTGTACCAATTCATCGACCGTGGTGGAGATGCCTTCATCAAAAGCAAGAGAAGCATCATTTAAATCCTCTTCTTCACATATGGAGAAGGGATCTTAGGTGGGAGGAGTTTCCTTTGAGTCAAAAGATCTTGATGGGAGACTGGTACCAGCTTGAGCGGTGGTGGACACTGCATCAGGGGACTCCTGTGCTGCTGAAACCATAGCGATGAAGGCTATCGATCCAATCCCATCTAGTCTTCGACTTAAGAGTCCATGCGTGATGATATCAAAGAAATAGTGGTGAATATTCTTGAGATGATTTGTCCCATCCCAGTAAAACAAGAATGTATAACGTATTTTTGTCGTCATGTGGTTGAAATCCCGATACCTAATGGGAGTAGGGGGCTCCGAGATCACACAATCCTGATTCGTGTAGGATTATGAGGTGATCTTTCGGTGTCACATAGACTTGGGAATTTTTTCCACCCTCATTCCAGAAACAACGAAGCATTGTCCCATGTCCAGGGTTGTAGCCTCCAGTTGGTGGATTAGAAAGATGTAGTCATAATCCATATCTGTCCATGGATTGGTCGTAGCCATAACATACTCAAACTCTTTAACCTTAATCTACTTGTCCTTGATCTTTTAATATTCGGCATCCAGATTGCAGGATTCACAAGAGGAAAAGGGAGATTCTTCACCTTGAAGTATTTCCACTCGACCATTAATGGAGTACTTGAGGAATGGGTGGTACAATGAAGGAACCGCCTCATGAAGGTGGAGCCATGGCCTGCCCATCAACACATTGTAGGCGGTGTCCTGGGAGACAACCATGAACTCGGTGCTAGTTACCAGACCACTGAATTGGGTCTTTAGGTTAATTTTTTCGACCAGTGTCTATTCTATCCTATCATTGCCTTGTATTTTCAGGTCAGAGGGACTCAGATCATCCTAAATCAACCCTAGTTTTCGTAGTGTCTGCGCTAGGATTAGGTTGATCCTAAATCCTGGGTCGAAAAGATAGCGAAAAACCTCCACACCATTAAAATGGTAGATGATGTACATTGGGAGATTGTTCCCTTGTATGGTAGATCCTTCATATTCTCTAGATAATGAGATGATGGTTTTTCATTTAGCATGCTCGATCTCCTCAACATGGAAGGCTTCTGCGGCTACTACCTCCTTTCTCAAACTGGAGGGGGATTATTAAAGCCTTGTCGAGGGCTTCACGCATATCTACTGATAGGAGAAGATACTCAAGTATGTAGATCCTTGATGGAATTTTGGAAATATGTTTTAGTACATCATACTTCTGTGCCATGCATGAGCTTCTACTTACAGGGGGTCGCTCTGTGACAGAAGGTATGGAGAGCCCAGCTGGCTGGACCGACGGTTGACTGGTGATGGGAATATGCTGCTTCTCACTAGTCGAAGCTTGTGAAGTGACCACCGGATTACGGCTAGATGACTGATACCGGTCCTTAGTAGAGCACGGCTGATCATGCCAGGCTTTTTGTGGTTCCGCCTAATCCAGAAACACAAACGGTTGCGAAGGCGGGCCTGATGACACGAGAAGAGAAGGTTACCCGTGCTGAGCTCTACATTGGGCCTACTGCCTAGTCTTGGTAGCATGCATAGACTGGATGGAAATACAGACCAAGGCACTCCAACGACCCATATTTTCGTGGCTCCGTTGATTCTAGTGACTACGGGGAACATTGGGAGGATCCACCTGGCACTCCTCACCGTTAGATATCATGTAGGGGTTTACCATCTCTACGGTGTTAACTGAGGCTTACCCTTGACTGACACTTGAAGAATCATCCACTAGAAGATGGATTCTGGGGAATATCCATCTATGGGGGTATAAAGTTTCCAAAATTATGGGATCATGATGGCATTTCTGGGGGAATTTTTTTTCCATTGTGCTGCCAGTGATTAATTTTATAAGAAGGGGACAACTAAGACGACGATGCAGAAGTAGTATCAGTAGATTTTGAAGGCTCTGGTAGATTTATCTGTGCACAGATAATACCATGGGAATGGGAGACTTTTTTTCAATATATCTAGTCATCATAATTTTGGGATCTGCGGTTAGAAACCTGATTCCACTTGTCATTGCTGTCACTACTACTATTGGGCTTCACGAACACAGATGCCACATGTACTGGAGCTGGGACTAACCTGAATACGTTGTTATCGACCTGGTCTTGAAGCCATTACTTAAACACATATAACTTTTTAAGGGTGTTCCCCAGGATCTGGTGATAGGGTTAGTAGTTGGATCGATCAGTGAGATCTACCTCCTATGGCCTCATGCATTCAGGCAACCATACAATCCCCGGTTCCAGGGCACTATCGAAATAACTGGGTACCTGAGCCTCGTTGAATGAGTGGGTCTGGTTTCTCTTATCCATAAAGGGGGCTCTGGGAGCCTGGCCCTAGAAAGGGGTTGGAGGAGCCTATTGAGGAGGTGGGACCTGGTTATCTCATCTAAACAGCAGTGACACGTTACATGGGGGAGCCTGACGATTCTGTGGTAGGTGCTGATGGGCTGGAGGTTGTGCCTGCTATGGTGGGACTCTATGAGGCTATAGAGGATTCTCCACTGGTAATAATTCCGGCTTTATGGGGGCCTCTATTTAGGCCACCGCGGTGGGATCGGCCTTGGAGGCCCTTCTCGCTGGAATTGTAGGAGGAAACAGGTGTGACTTCTTGGACTCCTATAAGGCTTCTTCTAGGTGCTAGTCCTTATTTGAGACATCTCAGAATCCCCCAATGTAGTTCAAGGTGATCAGATAGGGGACCAGTTCTATCTTGACATTCCCCACACACATCGTCAGCAACTACTGCTGAGTCAGTGGCATGTCAAGAGAGTATGTGATCCATTTCCACTGGGAAAAAAAGTCTGTGACGCACTCATCAGGTCTCTATTTTCACTGGAAGAGGTCTGAAATACTCATCTTCCAAGTGGTGGAACTGAACTGGTAAATAAATTTCTTATAAAGATCTTCCCAGTCGGCTACTTACTCAATAGGTAGCTAGTATTACCATAAAAACACATGTCCTTCCAATGTCTTCATGAAGCATCAGATTTTGGAAGCCTCCTTCTACGCTAGCATTATTAACATGGGTCCAAACCTTGAGATGAAGTGGGAGAGATGTTGAAGTGAATCTCCCATCCCATTTAAGGGGGAAAAGGTGGGATTTTTGATATCCGAGGATGCTAGCATATCGTCCACCCACACCGGATATGGCTTTCCATCAGGCGAGATGACCACCTATCGCGTTTCCAACACTATGAGGTGGGAATAAAGCACCTTCATAGAATCATATGGGTGGGGGTTCCTGTCTTGATGGGGATCACTGACCACCAGTGCATTGGTGGGTTCTTCAACATGATAAGAAGGACAAAAATCTCATGGAACAGCTAGTGGGATTACCTGCAGGGGTGCTGGGGGGATCTGAGCCTGGTCTTGAATATTTTCTTGCCGCTCCAATGGATTTGGAAACACATATCGCTCCCTCTTTCCATAAGTTCCATCCTCAACCTTGTCTGCATGGGAAGGATGTCTAGGGTAACCTGGAGGCAATTCTCTGGGGGGAAGTTGTGTGTGCACCTCCTACCCCAGTTGAGGATCACTGTAGTCTGGTCTTCACTCCCTGGTATGCTCAGCAAGGAGGTCATCAAGCATATTCTTATGCTCTATGAGCTGTTGACGCAACACGACTTTCTCAGGATCATCCTCAATCTTTTTTAATTAGCCAAACGGGTCGAAGGGTTTGATAGCTCCGAGGTGCTCCTTACCCATTTTGAGATTTCGGCTGAGGACCAACACCTCACTGGGCATGTGAAGACCCAATAGATTTATCTACTGGAGAGTAACCCATCCTGATGGGTTCAAAAGTGGTGGAACTCTTTTGGGGTTATGTTTTCCCCAAGGATTTATGTCTCCATTTCTTCCTCCGATAGATCAATCATGTAAACTATGACTCTACCTAGAGTCATATCCTTGATATCGCCTGGAATGTTATGGTGGAACCAAATAGAACTGAAATGGGGGGTCGTGTACTGCCCCCAACCACAGATCATCACATGGGGGAGCCTCCTTGATAATCTTATAGAGCCCTTTAAATCTCTGGATGCATCTTTGTTGGAGGGTCATATGGCAGCCTAGTGACTCAGGGCGCTGGGCCATGAGGAGTGAGCCCAAATTAACCGAACGAAATTGTTGGCCAATGTCTTCAATGTATGCCTAGATCTTGGGTTAAATCACTCATTGATGATAAAGAAAAAATGAATCACCTATATGGTCTCGCGAAAGCATCCAACTTCCACCAGGGTGAGCGATTTCGGAACACTAACATTCAGTGTTGTAATTGGAAAAAACATCTTCGGGAAATGGTCTACTGTAAGAATGTCCCACAAGATCCTTGGATCATACTCAAGTTCTGGCCCTTCGTTGCCACACTTGTCAACTGGAGGTGGTGGGGAACTGGAAGCGGTATGGAATCAGACCGCTGAGATGGTAGGCTGGCCGTTAGCGAGTGGGCTAACAATCCACTGCATCTAAGGAAATCCTTCGAAGAGTGCAGTGACATGGACACCACATCACGATAAGACAAGTTGGAGACCACTGTTTCTAGTGGAAGGACTATGGCTGCTAGTGGTGGACCATGATGTTTCTCATTCACCATCCTTCCCAAAAATAACTCTCTGTGATCTCCGGTCAAGGTAGAGAATGATCCTTGTGAAGATGGTGGTGATTTCACATCTGAACCCTAGGGAGATGCCAAATCTTCATCCTCTTAAATGTATCTGTGGGGGGAGGTAGGAATCCTATGGACCTCTCATTCCATAATTATGAGGTTGATGTGCCTCGTTTTGGCCTCACCATTTAACATAGAGGATCCAAGTGAGGGTTCTATTGTTAAGTCGTATTCTACCTCAGAATCTGAGAAGCAGAAAGGTTTGATCTCAGTCTGAATCTTCCCCACATTCTGTTTGTAGCAACGATGACCCGCCCGCCTACCCTGGGATGGATCTTTGGGACATGGTAGATTTAGAGCTCGAGGAGTTACTTCGGCTGAGCTAGTGCTAGGGTGGATTGGACTTCCTCCTGAGTGAGCTGGGGTGTGAGGAGCACCTAGACAGATTTCATAGGGAACATGAGAAGGACCTCTGTGTCTACTGTAAAACGCACAATGAGGATCTCTATGGGAAGTGATAGAGATAGAAGGGGCATGGGTAGGGCCTCCATGCATACTTCCCCTAGCAGTGCCAGTGCATGGGGGGTCCTTGTACTGGTCAAGACGTGCACGAGTAGGACCTCCATGATGGGTGCTGATGAAGCGAGGCAGACCTTCACACCTCTGATTTCTGGGGTGAGGAGGACCTTTTCTGGTTTTTGTAAGGACATGGGGAAGGCCCCCACGATGGATATTGACTGGATGTGTAACATCTACATGTTAGCGGCCTATAGAAGGAGGAATTACTAGATACATGATGTCATGATTGAGGAAGAGGCTTCTGTACTAAGTTTCACTACTGTGAGGAGGACCCTCATTCGGATTGAAGGTAGCTTGCGGCCGAACTCCATGAAAAACTTGTAATCGGGGATGACCTACATTCTCAATGGTGGTGGTATTGGGAGGACCTATGTACTGGGTGTTGTTGTTGCGGTTCAGTCTTCGGCGGCCACTACCTATGCTAGAAACTAAGAGAGTCGACGCAGCCTGCTTGTGCGGTGGTTGGGGCCTCGATTCGGGCCATGCGTCGGCATACCCCTACTCGGAATAGTCAGATAACTGATCATATACGTCGGTGGTGGCATGAGCCCTGGTAGTCATTGATGTTGATGCCCCTTGGAGAGCATCCTCCTCACCCTTCGCCTAATACTGGCGTCGGGTCAACCAGACTGGGTCTAGCAGTGCAGGTGCATAGCTTATGTGTTCCTCGACCTATGGTTCCAGGTGGTGGCACCAGCACAGCCTAGTGGGGGCCCTCCTTAGGATCCCCTAGAATAGGATCCCGACCAGGATAACCCATACACAACTCTCCTCATTGGCATAGGGGAGGGTGTCAACGAAGTGTTCTGGGGAGAGTCTCCTAAAACAGTTGTGCATCTGAGTGGGTAGCAGTGGCTCCCTGTGCTACCCTTGGGGGGCGGTGGTGATGAGGTGCAGATGCATCTAAATAATGTAAGGCCCTGTCCTTAGTTGGGATGATCAACTCCTCCTCATATCATTGGACGAGGTCATTTATCACCCTTCTTTGGACAATTTCAAAAGGGTAGATGGGGAATGAGCACCCAATAGTTGTGGGTGTGGAATTTTTCATAGAAGCAGTGGAGCCACATGGGATTTTTGCATTTAAATTTCCCCTACCCCAATGTCATTGTATTGGTGGTGATCAATTTCCTGTTATGGAATCTTTGGTTCTGAAAGGTAGGGAGATTAAACAATTAGTGTTGCAACAAGGAAATTGACGCCTAGTTCCCCAGTGCAATTCCGTCTTCCATGGCTGGTAAGAATGATCCACACTGACAATGCGCATATCGAGATGTCCAACATTTAACTACCCCAACTTCTAGTGAGTTTCACACCATACCCACTGTTTTTTTGGGGGGCCTGGCGCCGAATAAATGGATACGGTGATAGGCTATTCCATTGATGTATCACGTGCTTCTAATCTCCACATTGAGGAGAAGAACCTCACATAGGGTTCACCATTTATATTTATGATGCTTTATCTAGGGTGTGTGTATTTGTCCATGGAGGATGCACTGATTGTTTCCCCGCATTCTTGCTTTCCAAAGGCGGGAATCATCCTTAACTTATTCAGGGACATTTTCTCCTTGATCAAAATGAGATAAAGGGATTTTGGTTCCTCCTTTCGTGGATTACTCCTTGAAACTTGTCACCTGGTCCGAGTCTCCCTAATAGATTAATATGTTGATCGTGAAACTCTTCCTGGTGCGATGTCTTCATGGATGCCGGTTAATTACACTGCTTCTTTCAAGACATTCCAAGGGGTCCTGTCAGGGTAGAAACCTTCAGTCGGGGGAGTAGTCACATTGGACATCACCGGCGTGTCTGGACACTAGAACACTTGCACAACTGAGTTTCTTCCCATTATGATAGGGATTCTCAAGGGCGTGGAAACCCATGTCATCCAATGTCAAATGAAAGGAATTATATTCCATATGCATGTCTCTAAAGTTTTCCTCATCTTCCCATGCTTAACACAGGGTAGGCCGGGCGTTTAACATCTAGCAGAGATGGATCAGACTAATCAGAACACTGACTAGAGTGGATCAGATGGGTGCAACCCCGGGAGGGAACAGTGATGTTGGGGCTAATTCATGGCATGGTACTCGATTACTGCTAGGGGCAGTGAAGAGGTGAATGGTATGATCTCACCGGGATGTTGCGGTCCGGGTAAAAATTAAGATGGATATGGAGAGTTAAATGAAGTGGTGGGGTGATGAGATGGAACCATTATGAAGGGGGAGGTATTGTTGGGATTGAGCTTCAGAGAGACTTACTATATATCCTCATGGCATGGAATTAGAGTCCACGTAGTTTTGGATGGGGGTATAGGATCAAATTGTGCGCAGAGGATAGTGACCCGATGATATATAGGGGCTTACATGTGGTTTGATGCCTGAGGTCGGTATGACGCAATAAGGATGAACTAGAGATATGGGTCCCCATGAAAGGTATGACAATGGATTATCACTCAATGGGTATCGCAATGGATTACCGTCGATTGGAGTGCAACGACTTACCACTGATTGGGGTACAACGACTTACCGATGATTGGGGTTGACAATGGCTTACCAATGTCTGGGGGATAATTCATTGTCAGGATGGACCAAAAGGGGTATACAATTTAACATTATGTAGGATCGGGGTGGACCAACGTGAAGTAGTCGATACATATGGGAGTTGGGCTTGAACCATAGAGAGGCATCCCACGTACCTTTCCTTAGCAAGGATCAAAGTCTATGTAGTTCAGAATGGTGTTGGTGAGCCAATGTGATGGGGTTCCAGACCGATTGGTGTTAGGCTTGAACCTCGGGAAGGATTCCTACGTACCTTTCCTTGGAAAGGATCAAAGTCCACATAGTTTGTATGGGTTTTGGTGAGCCGACATAAAGGGTTTCAGGACTAATGGTTATTGGGCTTGAACCTCAGGGAGGCTTTCAATGTACCTTGCCTTGGAAAGGATCAAAGTCCACATAGTTCCATCGAGTTTGGTGAACCGATGTGAAGGGGGTTGGGACCAATATGTGTTGGGCTTGAACCTCATGGAGACTTCCTACATACGTTACCTTCTAAGGATTAAAGTCCACATAGTTCAGAATGGTGTTGGTGAGCCGGTGTGAAGGGGATTGGGACCAATGGTTGTCGGGCTTGAACCTCCGAGAGGATTCCTATGTACCTTTCCTTGGCAAGAATCAATGTCCACATAAATCTGGAAGGGTGTTGGTCATCCAACTTGAAGGGGGTTAGAACCAATGGTTGTTGGGATTGAACCTTAGGGAGGATTCCTACATACCTTTCCTTGTCAAGGATCAATGTCCATGTAGTTTGGAATGGTGTTGGTGAGCCGATGTGAAGGGGGACGAGACCAATGGTTGTTAGTATTGAATGTGAGGGAGGCTTCCTATGTACCTTTCCTTGGAAAGGATCAAAGTCCACATAGTTACGAATGGTGTTGGTGAGCCAATGTAAAGGGGGTTGGGACCAATGTTTTTCCAGATTAAACATTAGTGAGGCTTCCTACATGCCTTGCCTTTTCAAGTATTAAAGTCCACACAGTTCTGTTGAGTTTAGTGAACTGATGTGAAGGGGTTAGGACCAACAGGTGTTGGGATTGAACCTCGTGGAGGATTCCTATGTACCATGCCTTAGCAAGGATCTGAGTCCACGTAGTTCCAGATGGTTTGGAGCATGCACTCTAGGCCGGAATAAAGAGGATTCCATGGTCAATGCTTACTCTAAGCCCATGTGTGTTATTCTCATCTTGAGAAAGAATAGGTAGCAAAGACTTGATGATCACATCACGAAAGGTTCATCCATGGGAAGTAGAGTGGGGCTTACTTGTGGTTAGCTTCACAAAAAGCAAATAGGGGCTTACACATGGTTAGCAGCCCAGGGAGATGGATATTGGGTATACTCCAGGATTGAGGCCTGGTGGGAACAATGCCCAGAGGGGTTTGGCACGGAAGAGAGCAGGGTTTTGGTTCCCATCCCCCCCTATGGTTCTTGGAAATGGAGAAGAGATTAGGGGAAGCAGATACACTGCCTCCTATAAGAAAGGATAAGGGCTTACCCCAAGATAGTTTCCCTTCCCTGCAGATAGGAACTTATCTAGAAAATAGGATCTCATTCCATGTGAGGAAGATCTCACTCCCATGGAGATGAATGGGCATAGATAATGTCCAAGAGCGAGTTCCCCACATAGAATACGCGGGGTGAGGTCATAGTTTAACATCATGTGCGGAGGATGTTTTGTCTTGGTAGTTTAAAGTCATGTAGCTCGGACAAGGCGAGTTCACTCTGCACCACTAGGATGTACAGAACTGATACCTACCTACTCTTGGGGAAGGTAAGGCATCAAAAATGTCATGGTGAGGGGGTTTCATGGATTCATCCATTGAGGGGACCATGTTAGTGTGGCTATGCAAAGAACCAATAACTATTAACAAGCCAATGCAAAGGAGCATGAGGTGAAGAAATGCTAAGTAAAGAACAACCCAAGGGAGTTTGAAATCACTTCGTGCAAACCTAGAAGGTGGAATGGGTAAAGGGGTTACGAAGCAAAGGGGTTTATATGAAGAGTCCTAGTGAAGATCTGGTTCTCCATGTAGTGGAGGATCTTCTCGAAGGGGTTTAATTCATGAAGTGAAGTTTCCCAGCCTAGTCATAGAGCATAGGTGCATATGGAATGTGCATCAAAAAGTGTAATTGATTTTACGGAGCAGTGCTTCATGAAGCATGGGTGTCATGCGAACTGCAGCATTGTGAAGTAGTGTGCTTCACAAAGTATAGTGACCCTGCCTTAGCATGTGGGTTACATTTTCATAAAGGGTAATTCGTGAAGCATAAGTGCTTTGCAATTACTCGAGTCCCCTTGGGGATCCCCTTCCTTCATGGAGGCTTATGGTCTCCACAAAGGGCATCCCTCTTTGAATAGAGGTTGAATTTAAGCAAAGGGAAAGGCACTTCGTAATGCTAAATTACGTTGAAGAGATCATGCTTCATAGAGTATAAATTGATTTGCGATTTTAAAGCTAAGAAGGCAAAAGGTCTGAGGATTCTTTTTTGGGGATTGAGGGGAGTCCGATATTTATAGGCAAGAGGCTTTGTGAAGTAGAGATCGCACGACGCAAAGTTACGTGGTACTTTGTGGTTACCGCGGAGCCTCCCACCACCTTACTCTATGACAGCTTTGAAAACGTCAAATCAGATCATGGAGCCTCCTGCCTCCTTGCGCTACAGCGGCTTTTGAAACATCAAATCAGATCACAGAACCTCCCTCCTCTTTTATCTTAGGTGGCTCCACAGAGGGGGTAGCTTCGTGGCGGTTTTCCAAATTTCAAATCAGATCGTGGAGCCTCCCGCCTCCTTGCTCCGCGGTGGCTTCGCAGAGGGGGTAGCTTCGTGCCAGCCACAGTGCTATGGGACTCCATGAACAAGCTTTGCGAGTTAGCCCCAAAGGCTTTGTGTTTTCACTTCCTCTTCTCAAATTTTGGCGCCAACATGTATTTTTCTAAAAAATAGTTTCATTGCGTTTTTCACACTTATTTCTAAATTATTTTTTACATTTTTAGAAAATTTATTAGAAAAAAGTAACTTCATTTTTAAAATTAAAATTTAAAAATTATCAAATGGTTAGTATTTTATAATTTTCAGAAAAGATTAATTTTTCAATGAATAGTTAAAAAAATATAGATTTTAATTAAAATTTGTTTTTTCATTCAAAGAATTTAAAATTTAAAATTTTGTTTGAAAATGGATTAAAAAGTAAAATCGGTACAATAATATTATTCTCAATCTAATTTATGTCATTGAAATTAATTTTATGTTGAACATTAATAATAAAAACATTTTATACTTAAGGGAAATTTTTCATTAGAAAACAACCTTTCATCAAATTTATTGGTTTCATTTTTAATTAAATCCTTCCAATTCTATGAATTGAATTTGATAAAATTTATTCCATATTTAAAATTAGAAAAATTTATATTTCGTAATAAGTTCATCTTAGTTCTTAGTCAATATTAATAGTAACCATAGTAAATATTTATTACCACTCTAAGGGTAAATCATGTAACTAAGGTTTAAAATAATATATTAAAGACTTAAAATTTACCATGAAACTTAAATTTATCCAATTTTATGAGTTTATTTTGGTCATTACTATATAATGTTTTAATATATGGCCACATGATTTCATATTTAATTGATATTGACTTTTAAAATAATTGTGTAAAAGATAAATGCAAAAATGTGATTTTCTTCTTTTTAAAAACAATAATATGTTTTTATAGGGATAAAAATAATTTATGTTAGGTTCCAAATAGTAATTTGAAATATAAATGATTTATTTACTATGGTAAATTATTTTCAATTTTTAGTAATGAAATGATTACCTTAATTTATAATGAAATTTTGACACAATATTTATTTAATTTATAGAAAAACAAAATTAATGAATTAAAAATATTAAAAGTAATATAAATTGAATGAATGATTGGGTTACAAAAAAGTTAAATATAACATTTTAGTGATGTGTGATATGGTTATATTAAAATTCAATTCCTTTCGTGTTGGTTTCAAAGTCAAATTAAATGAATAATTCTTAAAATGACATTAATTATTTTTTATAATAAATAATATATTATTAATTCATTTGAAATTTCTAAAAATACTATATTTGGACACATAATTGAAATATGATTGAAAATATAAACCATGTTTCATTTATTTCCCAAATTTCCTTTTATAGTAATTATCTTGACCCCTATAGAGTAAAAACTTTGTTATCATGATAATTATCAAAAAGGGTCATCGAGGTTCTGAAACAAGAGATAAGGGTAAAAAATAACCTAAACATGTCAAAATGTAATTTGATGATAGTAATAAAGCCCATAATTGTCCTATATTGTAATTATTTTAGTTTTTTATCCATTTTAATATGAAAATTGATTTATATTAATTTAATACTTTAATAAATTCCTAGATCACCCCTCCCTTCACTTATAAAAGGGCTCATCCCCTCCTCTTTTATTCACACTTAAAAAAACCTTTTCGATCAGCCAATACCTATCTCAATACCTTAATTACATCCTAAATCACATCACAGAGGACTTTTTTATCATAAATCTATTATATAAAGGTTTTAAGTATAATCCTACATAGGTTGTCCGAGGATAAGGTGTAGTTCTTAGCCGAGTGTTTTTTGATTTATTTATTCTTACACATCATTAAAATATTATTCAACTGAAGGGGTCATATTTTTTATGAATATTTTAATATAAAACATATTTTTTACACATTAAATGATTAAACATTTGACTATTTAATTTCTTTTTTATATTATGGAAATATACCACGTTTAACTGAAAACGAGCAT
This sequence comes from Viscum album, assembly GCA_963277665.1. Lineage (NCBI taxonomy): Eukaryota > Viridiplantae > Streptophyta > Magnoliopsida > Santalales > Viscaceae > Viscum > Viscum album. The sequence continues at coordinate 847,569,435 of OY728128.1, forward strand.
AAAAGTGACGAGTTCAACATAAAGATTGTAGCTTGTTATGAATGATATGTAAAGGACTAAATACAAGTCTTAAAATTGAATGAAAGAGATGAAATAGATAAAACATTACTAAAAAACATCAATTCACATCATTAATTTCATTCACTATATAAACCTTGAGGGAATATAGGGCATGAATACAAGACGTGAAGAAAAATAAGTATTCTTAGCTAGACCTAAAAGTGTCATGGAGTGACACATATTGCCACACCATGAAAAAATCCCAGAATCACCCAAAAATAGCTTCAAAGTATGAAAAAAATAGTGAAAAGTTTTTACCCACACATTTCATGTTGTTAAATCACTATTCACGACATGAAACCCTTGAACATACCCAAAAATGAGAAAATTAAATATAATAATTGCGAAAGACCCCTTTTATGACCCCACGATGACCCAAGATGACTTTTTACCCTTTTTGGCCCATTATGTGTGCTCATAGTTGCGATTTTTCCCTATATATAGATTTTTAAGGGATATTAGAGAAAAATCATTTCTTATTGATTTTCCACTATGTTATAGAATTGGGATACTGCTGTTTTAGGTTTTATTTTTTCATTTTATTTTTAATTTATTATTCAATGTAATAATAATTCCTTTTTTTAATAAAAGTGTTTCCATAATTCTTTTCTTCCATATCTCTCTCTCTCTCTTCCATCATTCCATTGTGATCAATTTCACTTTACAATTGAACGTGACTAACCCTAGGCTTGGACTTGGAGATTATTTTTCAACATTATAAATTATTGAACCTAAATTATTTAAATGATTTAATTTAATTTGTGGTGAATGATAGGGAAGTGAATGGGTGTGGGGGTTATCCACCATGGCATGAATCTAAAATTCAATCCTATTTTCTACCAAGAGGAGGTGAAATTCAGTTTATTGAAGCGGTCTCCTAGGTATGCTAAAATCCCTCCCAAGGTAGGGAATATCAATCCATGTATGAAAGGAGGGATTTTTAAATTAAATTTAACAATGAAGGTATTCAAGTAACAAAACCCTAGAAGTAAGAAATTTTTCCTAACCATCATTATGTTTTCATTTTCAACTGCATTTAGGTTTTTTTCTTTTTCATTTAATTATTTTTCCAAAACCCAAAACAAAAAATTTGAATTTTTTTCATAAATAATAAAAACAGAAATAGAATTAGAATAGGTTCATTAGAAATAGTGATTGAACCAGTTGAAAATATTCCCATGTGAGATGAATCTGTTTAGCATATGCGTTACAATTGAAAAATAAATAATCTTTTGTACCACCGTATGATAGGCGCATAAAAAATACTATCATTGTCAGGGAGATGAGTATTATTTTAATCATTATTTATATTTTCACATTTTTGTAAATAATTAATTTTATTTTTATAAAAAAAATCCCATTATGTATTCAAAGTATAATTATAGTTCATGAATAGATTACTCATAGGTTCATCATAAAGAACTATAAATTGATGAACATTATTTAAATGATTGGGTGAAAGTATGAGTGATAGATTGGAATACGTGGGAAGAAAAATGGAATGGCTAACTACATATTTCCATTCATAATAGGAGAAACCTAAACCAAACCCAAAGGTCAAGGAAGAATAATTTTGGGATCTATAGAATTTTTTTAAAGATGTCCAAGATATTGATGCTATCTTTGAAGACTATCTAAGGACCAACCATTTCAAGTTACCAATCAAAACCAATCATAAACAGCTGAAGATTGATGATAATTACACATGATTATGTACATCTAATAGATAAAAATGGCCTAGATAAATATTGGAGTGAATGGTCATATGATGAATGAGTCCTCCCTATATACAGGATAGAATAATCAACATAAGACTACCTATTTTTTCCAATGGAAGATGAAGACACCACCCAAGTGGTGGAATTTGAAGAAAGGATAGAGGAGCCTGAATATCTATCTCAAACTTCTGCCATTATACTCCAAGAGGAACATTCCACTAAAGAATAGATTCAAGCCTAACCAAATTAGGGAGACAATCTTTTCTTTAAATCAGTTTCATTTAATTTTATGAAGAATGAATTGAGTATTACCTCCCCTTGTTTAAATTTTATAGATTCATCTAAATCATACATTTCCCAGGATAAATACAATGAAAAAATTCACATATTGAATAACATGTGGTTATCATTGAATATATTAAACTCTTACTGGAGGGAAAACAAGAAGATATCCATGTGTCTCTACCTACAGAACCACTGACACAAGTTTCTTTCATAAAAGGGAGAGATCATGGTATTAATTCTTCTTTCATTAATTTTGTTTAAATGAAATTAAACTTTAACTCCCCCTTTTATTATTATTTGTGTGTATAATATTTGGGGAAACCAGTGGATAGTGGAGAAGATATTTCATAAGTAGAAAATAATTATGATGAAGACCAAAATTCATATTATCTTTTCCATTCCAGGTGTACCTATTTTTGAAGGGGATGAATCTAGTATAATCTATCCATGAATTTCACCAAATAAAGAAAAACTAATTGTATGTTGTAATAAAAAACATGTGGTGGTTTATATCTAATAAAATATGCCCACCATCAGACATTAGAAGAGAGCTGGTACCACCTTCTTAGAGGCTTTCAAAACCCAGTTCCCACTTAGGGGATCAAAACAAGTTTTATTTCTTATTTAATTTATTTTACTTATAATTATTTTTTCCAATTTAAATTTAAATTCTTAGTTATGTAATATGTTTGGTTCATCCCCATTTCCCTCTATTTTTTTTTACTAATATTGACATAATTCTTGTGCGTTAATAAGTAATTTTCATTTGTGGTTCTATCAAACAAGGAACATGGTGATATAAGTGAAATTGAAGAAAATATATATTATTCACATAATGAATCTATAATTCCTAACATAAAAAATGAATTCATTCAATAAAATAAGAAAAATCATTTTTTGTTGGGAAAATAAATCACATCATGAAAGAGACACACGACATAACAAGGATATAGAATAAAGAATATACAACTGAAACCTATGAAACCTAACTTGAAGAATCATTGTGAGTGGAGTATGAGCTTAAATTAATTATTTAATTATTAATATAATTAATTTAATATATCGTAGAGATTTAAAATAAAAGTTGAGGTCCACTTTAATCCCATGAACTCTAGTGTCGATCTTGGATACATAGTAGTTTCTTAAAATATTCATTATTCCATGTTTTAATTTTCACTATTGAAATGATTAGATGAGTGAAATGGTAAAATAAATATTTAGATGTAATAATGATAGGATAATTTTGAAAAGTCATTTTTTTGTAGATGATTTGATTTTTGTGAATTAAATTCTTCTTAGATTTTTAATGTTTTCATTTTTTAAAATTTAAATGAATTGGTTTTTTTGTGCTTTAGAATGAAAAATTATCCCAAACCATATGTTTTCATCCCTAAAAAATTTATCAACTAATTATTTCTCATTATTTATATAGTATATATCTTGATATACCCAGGAATGTTATATTTTAGATCATTATTGGAATCTTATCAATGATATGAGTGAAAAAAAATATTTTTTACATGATTTAGGCATTTTTATTATTAATCTCTTTATACATGGACCCACCATGATATTTAATCTTACTTTTGCCCATATAATACATGAATGAACATCAAAATAAATGATCCATATTTCAAGCCTATTATATCTATTTCTACCAAAATCATGGTATGTTTCATGATATTCAAAAGCCTAAGTATAGGGGAAGGGTTTTCCATGGTTTTGGGGATATACTTCATTTAGATGGGCGTTTTCATGAGATTTTTAGAGTGGAGGTGTGAACATTCTTTCTATTATATTATTTAACTCTCTTGATAAAAAATAAAAAAATAAAAATAAAATAAAAAATATTAGTTGATCTTTAGGGGGTTAAAAATTCTTTATTGACAAACTGATGATTTTTATCATATGGGGTTATTTGGTGGGTTAGAGATTTCTCTTAAGAAAAACTTTTGAAAAATAAAAAATATACAGGGTAATTAATTATTACTTCAATCATGTACCTACTTTAAAGCATTGGGTATATTAGGAGATGACATATTTTTCATTATAGGATTATTTTCATTGAGATTATCATTTTTATATCATGGAGTATACTAAAGTGTCAAAACATTGTTTTTAGATTTATTTTTATTCACCACCTACCTACCCTAATCGTAAAATAAATTTGAACATTAATTAAAATCCCTAATGATTAAATTTGATCTCTGTATTTATATAGTGGAGATACAAGTGGTTTTATAAGACTATGATAATTGAAATGTGTTTGTGGTATGAGAACAACTTCATCACATCTATAACCTTGAGAGATGAGTAAAAAGAATTCAATGGGAGGAAAATTGAAAGTGGTTTGCATATTAATTATGAATTTATAAATATAATTTTATGGAAGGATAGGTATTGTTATTTTGAACGAGAAAAAGTAAAATTCATGATTATTTTTATTTCCTTAAAGAAATTGGAGTTGAAGGAATTGTTTTGTGTGATATTTCAAAAAATTATTTTCTATCAATAGATATTTGGTTTTTTTTCTTTTGAAATTTAAATATTGGATGAATTAAGTTCATATTTTTGTTTATTTGGATTAAATACTTGAGTAAAATCATGTTTTATGTGTGGGTAAATTGATTGAGTAATATTTTTCTTGCATATTTTAATATAAAACACATTGTTTTCACATTAAAATATTTAACATACCATCATTTAATTGTTTTATTATTTTTCAGAATGATATATTTTTTTTAATAGAAAACAAGCATAAAATGATGAAATTAACATAAAGTTGAATATACGTGTTGAAGGATAAGTAAATGAGCAAGTTAAAGGATTGAAACTAAAGAACTGAGTTTAAATTGAGAAAACATTACAATAAAATATTAATTCACATTATGAATGTCATTAAAGGTTTATTCCTTAAAGCAATACAGGATGTGAAGTTAATACATGATGAAAAGAAAGTATATTGTTCCAAACCAACATGTGTAATGGAATGACACATATGTTCATCTCATAACACACCCAAGAATCACCTATAAAGAGCATCAAAGCATGAACCAAGTTGTGGGATGTTTTTCTCACACATTTCACATCATGAAATCATTATTCATGATGTTTTCCCTTAAATAAACCCAAAAATGAGGATATTCAATGTAATAATGGTGGAAGTTACCATTAATGGCCCTAAGATAACCCCAATTGACTTTTTACTAACTTATTATCCCATTAATGGTTTTATTCCCTGTGATTTATCCCTATAAATAGACGCATATGAGAGATGAGAGAAAAATTAGTTTATAAGAATATGAAATTACACTATGGAATTAGGATGCTGTCTCTTTACATTTTCTTTCTGATTTTTTAATTTGTTCTATTATGTAAACCTAATTCATGTTTTGATAAAAGTGTTTTCACTCTTATTTTCTTTTATCTTTCTCTATTCTATATTTTTATCATGATATCATTTACATTACAATAGAAAGTAAATTAACCTAGGATTGGAAATTTTGTAGGATTTGGGACATTATTAGTTTTTTTATTCAATTATTTTAATTTTCTACTTTATTTTTTTATGAATTAGAGGGAAATACATGGGTATGGTAGTCATCCACTATGGCATGAATCTCAAATTGATTTCTATTTTCCTCTAAGAAGAGGTGAAATTTGGTGTGTAACAGTATTTTCCTATGTATGTTAAAAAATACTACTCTGGGTAGGGTATATAAATCCATATATTGAGGTATGTATTATAAAATTTAATTTATTAATGAAGTAACAGACGTAACCAAACCCTAGGGTTAATACCTTTCTCCCTAAACTACATTACGTCTATATTTTCATCTACATTTAGGTTCTTTTTTATTACATTAATTTTCCAAAACCAAAAACCACAAAATGACAATTTTTTAATAATTTAATAAAAGCACAAAAATAATTAGATTAGGTGAATTAGAACTAGTGATTGTAGTGACTATAAAGATCCTCAAGTGAGTCGACCCAGGTAGGCCTCTCTATTACATTAAGAAAATAAATAAGATATTTTACCGCCCTACAATAAGTGTGTAATAAACCAAATTGATATAATAACAATATTACCTCCTATATACTAATATTTTATTATGTTAATGGAATAACCACATCTATTTCCTCTTCTATAAAATGTGAAATGAATCCGTAATTTCTGTGTATGTTGGACTATTTCCTTGTGAAACAATGTAATTCATTTTACATTATCACCTCTCAAAACTATCTATGTTGATAAATTTGAGGTATATATATGATATTAATGACATATTTACCATTCTAAAAAATTAATATATCAGATATCTTTATACCTTCCCATTCATTTAATGATGATAACAATGTTTGTGTGTACGTGTGGATTACCACCTATATGAAGCGATGTGATTCATTTATCATTACAACATCACATGGATGGTATATATAAGTGTATTTAAAGAAATAATATTATATTTCTGATATAATTATCTGTATATAAATATAAAATAAAATGTACCTCTTTTCTGTATTAATCAATGAGAAATGGAAACATTACTGATGTGTATATATGGCCTACCATCTCCATGATTGTAATGTAGTTCATTTTTCATAAGCATATATCATGGAATATTTTAAAATTTTAATTCATGTATAAAAAAAGATAATTATTTCATTATTATTCTAGAAATGATGAGATAGTGACCACATTGACCATAGTCATCCTTGAGAAGTCATTTTGGACTTATGAATCAAATATCATCAAAAAATATGACGTGAAGTTAAATGATTATATAATTGAATATAACATGGTAATAAATAAAATAAAAGGGATAATAAACATGAATAATTTTATTAATAAATTAAATAATTAATATAATTTTAATATGCATAAATATAAATAATGTTTGTGGTGAGTCAAACTCAAGGTAAGGGATTTATTTTAAATAAAACCCTTTTAATGTTTCCCTTACAAATCTTTCTCTTTTATGTCTATGTTATTTTAAATGATTCAATAACTTTTTTATTTATGATTTAGTTGATTATAAAAGTAATTTTTGATAATAATTTTCATTATTTAAAATTTTTAATAAAATAAACTTTATAAGGATTTATGTAACGGGCACTTTACTTTAAAACCTCAATTTAAATTTTTTAAAGTTATTTTCAAAATATTTCTATTCCGTGAACATATTCTTAAAATTATGTCAATTATTTTTTTAAATAGAAATAAATGAATTATAAAAGAGTGATATATATTTTTTAACATTATTTTGATGTTTTTCAAAATAAATACTTTTTTACTTATTTTATATAGGACACTATGACTTTCATTACAAATGAAAAAAAAAATTTATTTTAACATATAAAGTGTCAAAAGATTCTCCCCCCCCCCCACGAAAACCATTATTTGATATTTGGATTTTGTTTTAAGATTAATTTTTTTAAACCCTCATTCCCTTTTTTCTCCTTACTTTCAATAATGGTTTTAAGTGTAATTGATATTTTGATATCTTGAAATGTTTTTCTTAGGAGTGTAAGGGATATCTCTGAACCACAATTTTTCTTTGGGTTATGACCTTTATCTCTCTAACTCCCTTTATATATATCTCTATTTAATTTTATGGAATGATTCTGAATTATGTAAATATATATCTCAAATATATTCTTAGCTTATTCTCCTTCCTTTGATTGAGTAATGCATTCCCTTAGTTCATTTCTCAATGATTTCTTTTCTGAAAAATTCTATGATTATGATATTTGGAAAGATTATATAACACATTTCTTTCCATGGGTAATTAAAATTTTATTCATTGTGATTTATTTCCATTTTTAGAATGCATAATTATGAACATTTTATTATGGGTGAACCCAGATAACATTCCAATTCATTAGGTATAGCTTTAGCCTCTTGATACATTATGTATGGGATATGGAAGTAAACCAAATCCATTATGGAACTTTTTAGACTATGTGATATTTTATAGTAAATGATCCTAGACTCATATTTATTTAATGTTATATGTTTCTTCCATATTTTCTTTGTTTCCATGATCTTATGATACTATGGTATTTATGTTATGCTCACTTGTGATTACTCATGGGTCTTCTCTTTTATGATATCAAGTTATATTGATGACTCAAATGTTATGATTTCTTATCATGTATATACCCTTACTATTATTTTTAGATCACCCATTTATTTTATGTATTTCACTAGTTATCCAATATATTATTAGGATCATAATGGTTTTCAAGAGATAAATAAAGAGAATAAAATAAAGATGTTATGTTTTAGTTTTCTTTTGGTATATTATGAACCTAGTCTTCCAAAGACACTAGGCTTCGTGATATTTTTATCGCTTTTATTTGGTGTTTATATTAAAAAGAATTTAATAATATATATACAAGGATTGGATCATAATAAAAAAATTGAATCAATTCAAAACATCATCAAACAAAATAAAAATACACCAAAAACCAATAATGAAAATATTAAGATTCAATAAACATAGCTCGAACTCACATGGAAACTCAAGTCTTGAGATGAGTAAGATCTTTTGAAACTCTTTTCGCACCTACCTATCATGTTTTTATAGTCTTAATATACAATATATAATAAATATCCAATAAAGAATGGAACTCCATGAGCCAAGGTCTCCAAAATTTCAAGAAGATAATACTATTTTTTGAAAATCAATCTTGGTTAATCCTTGAATCATATACCCAAACTGGCCTATGATATAGCCTAGAAACATCCTTGATCAACTCAAGATGGAAACTAGTGTTAGGGAATCATAATAAAACATTAGGGATTCTAGTTACCAGATAAATATTATTATCTAAGTTGTGGGACTCTATCGTAATTTTGGCATGTGGTGTTAAGAAATTAGACCAGTGGGACAAAACCAAAAAACTAATACAAGACATAAAAACACAAATAGATCATAACAAGAATAAAAAACCATAACAAACTCAACATAAATAAAAAATATAAATGAAACTAATCAACATTTGGAATTAAAATGGCCATCTTGGTAAATATAAATACTTAATGGAAATAAATACAAAATAACTGGAAAAAAACTCTTTGTGACCTATAGGTCACCATATGTCTATAATACCAACCCTCCCCAAGATTTATCAAGAACCATAACCTAAACCTTCAAAATCGGTCAGGTCTACTAATGTCAAGTGGACCATGTAGGGTGTGAGCATAAAAAATCCCAGTAAGTACTCACTAGAGATTCTATAAATTTAATTTTTAAAAATATACTATAATTGATAGATAGAAATATAGATATAACACATGTTTTAATACTTTACAAAAATAAACCAGGATATTTCAAAATATTCCATCCATAAAAATGAAAAAATAAAAAAACTATTTAGAAATATTTATCAAAAAATCCTTTTAGAAATATACCATTTAATACGATTTTGATAACACCCTCTAACCATACCAAGGAATCCAATAACCAATGAATAACTAAGTCAATGAAATAAGGAAGTGAATATAAAATTGGATATAGTGTAGCATATCATAAAATAATCAAAATATAGTAGAGAATTAATGAAATAAAATGTAGTAAAAAGGAGACAGTAAAGGATAAACAATCTTGGGAAATATCTAAACATCTTGAATGGTGACCCTAGATATACTTGAGTTGGAACCATCTATAGGGTTTTAAATTAATTCCTAAGTCTGTAACCAATAGGCTACTCTAAACTAGCCCCACTAGTGGAAATCCATATGTCCTCCAATACCATAGAAGATCTAGTATGTCTAATCAAAACTAAGTAGTAATCAACTCTCATTCCTCACTAACAAGCCTAATATCCCTATGAATAATGGTGGTAGGAGGTGAGGTATATTAATAAAATGTAAAGAGTAAACAACATAACACGATATCAAAAATTCATCCCACATCCATACACCTAGACATTTGACTCCCCACAAAGTTCAACCATTATAATCACATAAACATCCAAAGGATTCCATTGGGATGTAGATTATTTGTTAAAATGATCTAAATATAACGATCATGCGTATAGTTTGAAAGCTAATATCATCTCCCAAAATTCCTCTAGAAACCATTTATTATTTAATTCCAAATGAAAACTTTCTTTAATGTTTGAAACAGACCTAAGAGTCTTATTTAAAAGTCTCATTCGGGGATCATTTTTAAGAGTCACTTTTAAAACTAAAAAATGATTTTAAAACTAATGATTAAATGAATGCATCCTATTGAATCATATATATATATATACTTACACACACACACACACACACATATATATATATATATATATATTTTAATGTGAAAAAAATATATGTGTTCATATCCACATGTACACAAACACACACACACATAAACACACACACACACACAAATATATATATATATATATATATATATATATATATATATCAACATTCATAAGAAGTTTATAGGAAACCAACAAAGAGACACATTTCAAAAACTCATTAAAAATGAAGGATCGACTATGATAAACCCAACAAAATACACAAGAGATAAAAAATCAAGTCAAATGATACCCTAAAACCTTAAAATAATCATATAGTGGAATCAAGAACCCAAAAAAATAATTAAAAAATCAAAATCTACTAAAAAATAATTTATAAATTTTATCAAACATATATCATATGACTATTTCTTTGAAAACTAAGTCAAATATCTATATTCCTTATCAGTCTATTCATAATTCTATCAAAAAATTAAATAATACCAATTTAGAAAAGGATTCATTTATAAATCTAAATTAATAATGGTGTTTTAATAAAAATAATAGGTACAAAACCATCTAACTCAAATAGAATGAAAATACAATGAATCTTCGAATACGGTAAGAAGAAGTCTCAAGTAACAATTTGTATGCCCTAAACCAATTATAATCACAATGAATTTGGAAATATCCTAACCCTAGTGTTTTTTAATGAGAGAACCCAGAAAATATAAATATAGAAACATGAAATAAATTAATGAGAGAGGTGGATCATGCCTTTCCTGGGAGTAATCACCATGAAATTGAGATGAAGGGAGCCAAAAATAATGGGGGGATTTGGATATGCCTAGGGAATCTTATTTATGATCCATGGTAAAAATAGGAGAGTATAAGTAGTTTTGGGGATTAATTTTCGTGTTATCGAATAGTTTTTTGACTTTTTAAAATTATAGGTAATCCAAGTGGTTTAGCTTCACTATTTACCAACCATGCACTAATCATGCCCCCACTGAAATTATCTTGAAACCTGCATGATTTCATTATATGATTTGGTAAACCATGCACAAACTGTGTGGAATGTTTCTATTAAAATACTATATATTTTTCATAGTCATTTGTATGTATATTAATGATTATACGCCAATCATGTACTTATGATAAAAGTAAAAAAATTCATAATTTTGTAGTAGTTTGAGCCCAAAATAAATGACAGAAACAAATATTAAAAAAAAGATAAAATATTAGGGAAATAAATGTTCTGAATGTGAGAAATAATAGGAGTTTTATAATCACCTGAAAACTCACTATCTCTCACCCCCACACCCAAAGAATTTTATACCTATAGTAATTTATCACCCATAAGAATTTTCACCCATTATATTTTTAATATGAAGGATTTTTCTCCTAAATGATAGAGTAATGAATTATCAACATATGAAAACATCATATATTCTTATGATATATTTCATATGCAGTAACCTCCTTCCACATTCTCGTTCAGAAGGATACATTTTCACTTTTTTACTTCCATACTAAAATCTAGAAACCTAATTTAATGGAATAATTACATTCTTTATCCAATAGATTTAGTAAAAATATTCTCTTATTTATATTTAATGTGAATATCCATTAGATTTCATTAAAATTTCAATACATTCATATTTTATGTCAAAATACCAACACCCACTCTGTTTACCATATGTAGTTTCATACTTTATGTATTTTTTTATACTTAGGGTGAATGTTTTATATTAAATCCTCATACATTAGATTTTAAATATACATAATAGTAAGGATTTTTTATTTTTATTCCTTTCTTTTTTCATTCCAGAGGTTGAGCTAATCAAGGTGTGGTTGGGTATGTTTCTAATCACTTCATTGATTGAGGTTTAACAAATATGGTATTTTTTCTCTCATATAATGAGTATAACATCTAATCCATTGATTAAGATAGATCATGGAATTTTACGATTATACATAGATAAGTGACATATGATGTTACTATCTATTTAGAGGAGAGTAATGTGATATGATAATCCATCAGTGTGATGACATGCAACATTATCATCTGGTTGGATAGTTTATACAAGAAGAGTTAAGAGTATATGAATATGATATATGGGATTTACATTATTTGTTTCTCATGGTTACTTGATATCTTTGAAAAATACATTATATTATTTTTCATTCTTATGTATGATACATCTAGTGGAAGTAGGTATTTAGATATATGTGTTTGGTCAAGATCACACTAAATCCCTTTATAGATTGAGTAGTACTGCAACTTTTATAAAGTCCAATTTTCTTATTATTAAGAATTTGAGTTCATAATTAGTGTCAACATTATTAAGTCTTATGGAATCACGTATACTAGTTGTGTGAATGAGGATTAAGTGTTTTCGTAATTTTTTTTGTAAAAAACATTTAGATATGAGAAAAAAGTTTTTTTTTGGATATCAAAAAATAGTTTTTGATGAATTTTCAATAAGTTGTTACATATGATGTAACATGTGGTGAAAAATAATGATATATTTTCTAAAAAGAGTTTTGTAAAATATATAAAATTATTTTTTAATATTATTTTATAAGTTGATACATATAATGTGGCATAAGTTTAAGGTGTTCCTTGTATATTAGGCTTTAGTGAAAGTGAAATATTAAAAAAAATGTTTACTAAATTTAAAAGCATGGAATAGTGGTCATAACCATGTCACAGTCTATGCTAGGATAAACCACATCATTTTTAATATATCCACATCCTGGTTCTATGTAAGATAGTGCATACATTATACTATATTTTATGTTATTTGATTAGTCTTCCACCTAAGATATCATAATAAATTTACAATATCATTTGATAATATTTAGATGAGTTTGAATATATAACTGATTATTGAAAATTTAAGTAAAATTTAGGAGAAATTAGGCCAATATTTACCAATATTTGTAGAGTTTTAAACATTTATAAAAAAAATTATTTAACAAGAAGAATTTCTCAGAAATATTTAATATCATTATAGGTTTATATAAATCGGTTCAATTAATGTATGATGGTGGGATTCATATTCAAGATTAATTTTGTGAATAATATTCAATAAAAATATCTCTTTATCTCTCATTTATATTCATCCTATAGTACAATGGTCCTAAAATCAAGTGGATAATATATAATCATTCCCAATCATTAAGATTTTCACAGCCCGTGGATACCCTTATAGGAAGGATCCCATTGGATACTTTATAAGGATCCCTGTCAAGTTTGTTTGTAGAATCTTTGTCAAATTAGATCAATAAATAAAATATTCATGTTATCCCTTTAATTATATTAAATCCAAACCTATGGAAAATGGTTTTTATTTTTCATTTATTTTATACTTGGAAAATTTGTAATCCCTCCAAAACACATTATTAACTTCTTCTAATGCATTCTTTTATATTAATATAATCTCAAACATTATCTTAATTATTATTCAATCTTAAAAAAATCCAATGAGTTTCAATGATTATATGAAGACTCTATTATCACCTATTAATAATAAATCCGACATAAAAACAATATCTTGATCCCATGTATAAATCTTACTCGATAGGTTCCCCTTTTAAATATTATTAAATGAAGATAAAAAGACATTTATATCCCCCTTGATAAATTTTCAACATGTAATGTCTTACAAAAATCATCATGTTATGCAAATCACGTAAAAGTTTTACAAAAAAATTCTCAAAACCCTTTTCTCTCGATTTTGGTAAAAAAATTCTCATACCAACAGTTCAAATCTATCCTTCCCTGCAAAACATCTCTTCAATTCCATCATTGAGACTCAAATTCAAAAAAAATATAAATTATCTTGACTAAAAACAATAATTAATTAAAAAAATATTGATTTCTATTAATATATATATATTTCTTATAATTTCACTATTTTTTAAAAATTTCCAAAATTGATTCAATTGGTTTTAAATAATGAATTTTATTGTCAGATTATCAAAAAGTTTACATGGATAAAAAATATTCTAGTTATCCATTCTCAAATATGTTTGGGACATGAAATAAGATAATTTGTATTTCTAAACTAAATATTGAATATATCCCCATGTCTTAGGGTTCTAATGTAAGTGGAATAAAAAATATAATATGTGTGATTTGAGATGGAACCCAAAAATTACATATAGTTAATTCTATTTTTCTCAAGAATAACAACTTCCTTGAAGCTCAATTTGTCCCTTCATTTTGATTAATCAACATGTGGTTCCAAATAAATATTTACAACCCAATCTCATAATGTTACTATGAAATAATAAAATGGATTAGTAAAATATGAATTATAATAAAAACTAAATTATTTTTAAAATAGAAAGAAGTATAAATATTTATAAATTATTCTATATTCTATTATAAAACTAATAACGTAATGAGTGGAAAAAAATTATATTTTGAATATAAAAAATTAACTTGAATAAATAATTTTTATGATGAATATATTAATATAATTATAATTGTATAATGATATTATGTCCAGTTACAAAATAATGTGAATAAATTTTAACATAAAATATGAGTGGTGCAACATTAAATTCTTATAATTATATTTACTATTCTTATTTATATTTTTCAAAAGTAAAAAAGTTAGCTTCAATAACATATCCTTTAAGGGATATATTAATTCTTTTATATTATTATTATTACCTTTTATCACAAAAATATATCATTTTTAATCCCCATAAATTATGTTAAACCAAGGATCAATGTTAGGTATCAAATTCCATGAATTATGTATTAAAAGGATGTTTCTAAGTATAATTTTCTTTATACAACACCTCACAAATGTGTCATTTCTTTTTCATATAAAAATAAACCCAATGAATTATCGTAAAAAAAAATAAACATGTAACTTAATTAAAAGACCATTAACCACAAGAATAAAATAGAAAAAACCATTGATTTTTTATCACTAGGGATTGTATGTTTCATATGATGTTCTAATAGCTTACTATCTTTCAACACATGTTTAAATAAATTTGAGATTTATTTATTAAATTTTTGCATCAATTATCAAATTACAATTCTATAAATCATTTACTTCTAACAATAATTAATCAAATATTTATTTAAAATTATGATTCATTATTTATTTATTTATCCAAAAAATACCATCTAATGACTCGAGAATAAAATTATATGTTTAGTAGAAATCGACTGCCTATTTTTATATTCAACCCAATTCTCAATGCCTGGTCCACTAAGACATTTATTATTAATAATAAACACATTAATTATAAATATTCAAAGATATATTTCATTCTACTAAATAAATAAAACTAATATTTTATAGTAAATATAGCAACCTGATCTTTTAATATTGAAATATTGCATCAATTTAGATGAATATTAAATACATAAAAATATGATCCATGATAAAACCTTAAAGGTTTACAGTCATTAGAATATACATATATATATATATATAATATTTTTGTTTTATGAAATATCTTCAACAAATTCCATAAATAAATTCCCTAATAGTATCTTTAGAAGCATACCCTACTAAAAAAATTCTTCATAACTTGGGGAAAGAAATGTTAGAAAAAGGTGAGAAAAGATGTTTATTAAAGGTCAATATGGATATATCAATAAATTATCATGTGAAATCATAATATAAGCATAAAGGTATGGGATCCTGACCATAAATTAAACAATTCTTATATAATTTGATAAATATAATACTAATGAGATATGGAAAAAAAATTAAAATATCAAAATATATGAATCATAATATTGAGAAATCATCATAAAACAATCATAAATTATAAGTTCATGTAATACATATGTGTGGAAGAATTATAAGTATTGAAATCATTTCATATTTCATGGTTAACTACCAAGACCATCATATTAGAAATAAACACATGTTCCCTATTGTGGATCAATCACGTTAACTTTTTTCCCATAATGTATTGAGCACTACAACTTATTTCCCCCCACATGTCAAGAAAATCAACTTATTTCATATAAATATATCCTGAGATATTATAATTTTCCTAATAAATTTGAGGGGGATATAGTTACCACCCATCACCTAAATAAAATCATACATATGTGTGCCATAATATCATTCATCATTAATCATATTTAAATCTTGGAAAATAAATGGATATCATAAATTTTTTATCATAGAAGAACCCATGGAAAAGAAATGGGTTCCATAAACATTTCATATTTTCATCGTTAAAATAAAATATATAGAGAAATATTAAGCATGTTATACCTAGATCATTCCCCCAATTAAATCTTAAGAAACATAAAAAAATGAAATCATAGATGGAAATTTATTTTTAATAATCACATGAAATAATTCTTGAGGAAAATAACCTTTTCATATTTAAATTTCTTTTTTTAAAAGATTCTCACTTATAAAGGAAAATTTTTTATTTCAAAATAACCTTTTAAACATGAAAGATAAACTTCAAATTGTTGAGGATTCATAATAGTTTGAAATTTTGGTCTTGTCATATAAGTTCAACAAACATTTTTTCACACTTATAAAAAAGTCTAGAAATTAGCTTATTTAAAAAATTAGAAGAATATTACTTTAATTTTGTAAAAATTAATACTCGGGTAAAAATTACATTAATAAATAATTTTATAATAATAGAAATATTCTTTAAAACATTTTATGGAAAATAGGTCAATGGAAGAAAAATATTCCCCCAGTGGGGATTTAATCATAAAAAATCCTGAATAATGATGATATGGTGAAATAAACCCTTAACGCATTAGTAAATTTTGAATCATAAGCCTCATGAAAGAAATAAAGTTATATGGTTAGGTATATCTCATAATTTTCAGGAAAATAATCATAAAATACATTAATGGTTAGTATATAAATTTCTCAAAATAAATAGGTGGTGAATATGGAATGTGACTATAAGGCCCCAGCTTTAAAGCATTACTTAATCTTGAGTTAAGTCAAGAATTATACATTGAGGATCTTTTCAAATTTATAGTTTTAGAGAATTAGGCCATAACTATTACATTACATCTCAAATATTACAATGTAGACACTTATACTCTATCTAATTTTTTTAAAAACAATAAAACTCCTTAAATTTTACAATAATTCTTTTTTATATAAATCTTATTTAATTATCACTTTCTCTTACCCTTACTTATACCCTGTGAAAAAAATTACAAAAACTTATGATGAGCATAAAAAATCCCAGTAAGGGTTATAAAATAAATAAAGAAAACATTAGTCCATCAATACGTACAAATCAATAAAATCGTACCTTTCAATCATAAAGCATAAGATCTTTAACATACCTTGTGGAATCATAAGATTTATGAATAGCACATAGAAATCATAAATCACAAAGGTAACATGTGTCATCCATAACATACTTACATTGTAGTTATCACAGCTATGTAGGGAGTTATGTTTGGAATACCCATAACTGTATATTCCTTAAATCTCTTTGGAGAAACATTAATATTTACCTCCATCATGTTACCCTATTCATTGGAGAGATATCTTGGGCTCACCTACCATATTCTTATCACGGAACCACCCATATATGAAAATAATTTCCGAGAACCATAACATATTCATAACACATAAAACAATCATAAAGGAAAGAAAACATTTCCACATTACAATCACAATATAACATTTAAAGAATATTGACATAATTAATGATTTCTAAAAACCATTTTCAATACCAAAATATGTAAAAAGGGTATATGGTATTTATTTTCCATGTAAAAACACAATGGCTTGTAGAGCATTCTAAATATCAAATAATGTTCACAGTGGCAGAAAGGTTGTTGACACCGCGTATATTAAAATAAACAATCATATTGTCATTTATTAAAATTATTATTAGAAAAATATTACCATTGAATGAAATGAAAAGTAAAATGGGTTTATACACCATTTATAAATCAAAATATTACTCAATAAAAGCATAATGAGATGAAGTCCCTTACAAATATTGTAAAAATGACATAAAAATTTATCAGTGGGGTGATTATGTGTTGAAAAGGTATATCCATACAAAGGGAAGTGTAAATTAAAACACAAATAAATTAACAGTTATTCCACACATAATATTGGAATAATATAATTAACGAAGTCTGCATAAAACCCAATGTGTTGAAATTGAGTTTATAAATTCCACTACGAAAATTCTGTAGCCCAAAAACGTCACATAAAACTTTATAAAATGAGTTGATGAGAGATAAAAGGGTATCTTGTCACTTGGACATAAAATGTACAGTAATAAGGATATAGAAGAATATATCCCAATATAATAAAATGTAAATTAAAAGACATTACCTGAAATTTGTATTTGACTAAAAGAGGGCAGTGAATGGTTCCCTTACATTGTATTCAACTTGTCATGTATGTTCTTTGTTCTTGCTGAATAATAAACTTAAGTTAACTTATAATTGCATAAAAACCTTTTTCAAGTTTACTATTCCTTTTATATCACTTATTACCACATTATAAACATTACATAATTATTTAAGTTAATATCGGTCGTTTTCCAGATATTTGATACCTCAGTCAAAAATGAACTTGTTATAATTACAAATTGTACTTGTGGTCAAAAGTACATTATCTCTAAAATTTTATTCAAGATTTAAATATTATATATATCAAATATATATATGTGTGTATTTATATTATTCCATAAAATTTGGATACAAGAAATGAAAAGTATTGTTCATGGAGACGGTAAGTCGTACGTACGCATGAACACTACTTTCATTTATACTTCATATTTGAATGAAAACTAAATGATACATAGGTATATTATAATTACAGTATAATATAATATTTTTAATATATAAAATAATTTCATTAACACAATATTTTATATGTTCCATGTATTGCATGAATGATTCATATCACTTTGAGGGGTCGTAGTCTGCACTTCGTCAAATTAAATTATCGTATTTACACATTAAGGAAACCATAAAGGTATGATATAAATCAAAAATAAAGAATCATAGAGACAATATAAATATAATATATATCACATATAAATACATTTCAATCATAATTTCCCCAGTGAGAGGTGGTACGGAAAAATTGAACAATAACCGTTTCGTGGGGCTGTAGTTTGTTGTACACCGAAAGAGTATGTTCGTATCCATTAGATGGAGGTGTGTGTAAGTGTAGCTTTAATAATTATCATAAAAACATCCAAGAATATTTAATATACTGGTTTTGTTATAAAATAAGTGAATAAAGAGATTTTAGAGTGGTTGGAGAAGGAAAATAAATGGAAGAAGCTTGAGAGAAGACATTATCTTAAATCGGGTAAATCATTTTTATTTAAGATAAAATGCATTATTGAATTGCCTTATTCCCAATTTAAGGCTTATAGGATGCATATAAAGATGTTTGGAGCTAATTGGGGTAGATTTTGGATGGGACAAGGGGGATGGAGAGGTGTGAGTAAGGGTTAGAGGTGGTGGCCTTTTATAAGAGGGAGGAGGGGAAATTAAGGAATATCTTGAAATATTATTTTATTATAAATTTAATTTTGGTTTAAAACGTTCCAAAAGAAATTTATTTAAAATATAATATGCTTTTGGATAGAAACCCTCAGTTCCAATAGGTTTCAGACAAATTTTGGTCTTAATTTTAACTTTATCTTATAGCTATAACCTTTAGTTAACTAATTCGACTCTTACTATTTCTTCTTATATATTCATACTATATGGTTAATATAGTAACTATAAAATGCCAATAAAAACTCAAGTGGTTCACTAATGATATTTTAAACACTATTTATTTCATTTTTATGAATATTATAATTTTAGGACTATTATATCATTTAATAAAATATTATTTTCTTGAAAACTCATTTATGTCAATTTATATACTATCATGTCAGGATTTTTAAAAAATTCATAAAATCATGATTATTTCAAAAAACCTTCACTAATTCGAATATAACAAGTCATAATAATCAATAAAATTTGTGTATGGCATAAAAAGTTTCAAAATAAATTTATTTTAATTTTTATAATCTCATTTATTTAAATCATTCATTAATATGGTAATCACTACATCAACATTGTGTCATAAAAATATTTATTTATTTATTGTCTAAAAACTATAAATAAAATACCATGATGTAAAAAATATTTTCATATTTATAATTAATATTTATAGTAAAAGGGATCACTTATATAACCCCATATAAAATTTATTTTAGTAAAATATACAAGATTGGGTTATATTTTCCTTAACTTTAAATTAAAAGTAATTAAATGTCATTTTCATAGACAAGTGGCTTCATGGGGTCTTAAAATAGACCCAAGGATTCCATTGGTCAGAAATATATCATCCAATAGTGTTAGGACATTGTTATGGTAATTTAATATTATTATAATATTATTTTTTACACTTATTTACCAGATTTACCCTTTAACCATGGTAAATAAAATATTTACGGAAGTTACTATTCATAATGTCTAAAAATTAAACGTACCTATTTACACAATTTGGACCTAATGATTTAAAATATGGAATCCATTTTTCCAAATTCAAAGCAAATATGTTTTATAAATTAATTTAAAATTAATTCCTGTTTTCAGAATAAAAAAGCGGGTTTTGAAGAAGTAATAACTATCAAAAGATTAACATGTGATTATATCCAATTTCAAAGTGGATTTACTTCAAATGACCAACATTGGATTAACTAAAAAACCTATAACACAATTACACTTTAAAACCTATTAAAATTACAATAAAACTGTATAACTAAATTAGATTAAAAGGAAGTTTTGAATTAAAATGCAGTATTTTTCCCTATTCATTAAGAAAATGAACTTTAGCATAAAAATACCAAAATTTCATCAAAAGTAAATTTTGATGTTACTCTTATAAATAAAAATTTTATTTATTCAAATAAAACATATAAAGGGGTCCAAAACAAGATTTAAAAAGGGTTCTTCATCAAAAGGCGGTAAAACTACATTTTTTGAAAAATACTTCTTTTATCCAAAAAAATGAATTTATTCTTATATCATATCTAGAAAACATATAAGATGAATTTTAAACATTACATTTAATATATATAATATTTTTTTCATTAAATAAAAATATATAAGGAGTGATATGAAAACGCAATTATTCCCTTTTAAATTGGTTTTCATAAAAACACATCCATTATATTCAATTGGTTTTTATTTCCATTTCTAACAAATTTGGTAATAAATGAATCATCATTTAGAAATTTTTTAACCATATTTCAAAATTAAATTGATAATATTCCTCCCATCCATTCCAAATTTTAGGAATTAACTACCATTTAAAATAATAATAATACTGTTGTATTATTTTTCAGTATAACTCAATATTGTGTGCAATGTAAGATTTCCGAGAAACATGTTATTGAGTGTCAAGTACGCTATCATAAAAAGTGTCCCCTTTAACATAGAATTTATATCTTATTCATAAATATTAATATAAATCAAAATTATTATTCTATAAATACTTGGGTCATTACATCCTTCCCCCTTTTGGAAATTGCATCCTCACAATTTTAAAATTGGTCGGAGAAACTTCATTGAAAGTCCCAAATCGGAAAAGAAAGTCCATAAAACTATCACTTTAAAAGAAATAAATATATGTCCAAAGGTCACCCGAGAAAAAACATTCTAGGATAACATGTATAAAAACATGTATATGGAGGGGAAACTAGGTGTCCGGTTCTGATGGAGAGTGATAGAAAACATGATCATGAGAAAGTTAACCACCATAAAACCACAAAATTGTGATGGGTTAAATGGTCTTGGATTTTGTAGTAGGAAAAGTAAAAAAAAAATTTGTTTTAATATCCTTTTCATAAAGTTGAGTAATTTATTTATGAGATTTATAAAGAGCATAAGAAAATATACTTACCCTTAAATTAGAGTTTCATCTTTTAATAAATTTCTACCAGAAATTCATCTTTTTTCTATATGATGAGTATTCAAGATTACTTGGTCATACCTAAAGCACTGAAATCAACATCTAGATAATAACACGATCCAAAAAATATGAACCATATATCTCCCCTTTCTTTACACATTAACCAAAACCAAAATGGTTATTAAAAGATCAGATAATCCCCAAAAATAATAATATTTTATAAAAAGAAACACTACTCTTAATCTCTAAAATTGAACGAACAATAAGAAAAGCTCAATAAAGACCATTTAATACACAATTGTCCATAAAATTATTCAAAATAATCCAAACTATTTTTAAATCCCAAAATTTAGAAGTATTTGATCACATAGTCTTCCACAAGAATCTTAACATTTATCTCCAAATAACATCGAATACTCTTAAAGTCTCATAATGAAAAGTAATTAACCTAATCAAATATTCTATATTATAGGATAATCATTTCCATGAATGACCCAAATATTTATATTTCCACAATTAAAATAAATATTCTTCCAAAATAAAATTCTACCATTACTCTTAAATTGAAATCCCAAAGTATTCTATTTTTCTTAGGTATATAATGTTCCTAAAATAGCAAACATCTTCCAAAATAACCTTTATCACTTAACCACTAAATCATTTTCCTATAATAAAAAAATACATTTGATAAAACATAATATCCCAAATCAACTTATTCTTGATAAATAAAAACATTTAACTAAAAAGAATAAGTCATATTATCCAGGGACGTCACATAGGCCAGTGGTAGGCATTGCGCCCTTGTCACCCTTCGGTTGTGGGATCGATTCCCATGGCCATGGTGGATGCGATGGGTTGTCACCCATCTTGTGTGTTGTCATTTTTCTAAAACCATATCATTCTAATAAAATTCTCAAATATAATATAATTTTCTCAAAAAAACTATAACCTATTTTATTCTCATAGGTTATCTAATACATTTTATTTTGAATCTCAAAATGTAATAACCATTTATCACCTCAAAAAAAAAGATCATATGAACCCCTAATGTTATAGATTACATCCACGCAAGAAAATACAATTCTTTCTTGAATAAAATTTTCACATATCAAACTTCATGGTTTCACATACTAGAAAAAGCCCTCCAAAGTAATCCCATCATCAAAAGAGCCTTAATATGATTAAGAATTTCATCATCCTAAAATCTACCATAACTCTAGAATCCCTTATATGGAGACTTCTTACTCATTAAAAGTTCTTCATGATCCATTAACCATTCTTTTCCAACTTATTCTACAATACTTCATTCCAACAAACAAAATCATCAATCATATCCTAAGATTCAATAATGTCAAAACATCATCTAAGAAATAATCCATACCATTCATTGGTCAATGTCAGTTTTCTCATCCTGAATTGGAATGGAATTAGGTATTGGTACACATATATTTGTATTGTTATAATAATCCCATTACCAAACCTTCTTCATGGGACATCTATTTGTATAGTGACCATGCACACATTTAAAACATTCAATTGATCCCTCAGAATGAAATTTTTTCCCTTCCTAGAGTCAACGGGACGCTTCCTTTTCCATGTAAGGTTCTTGATTTATGACCTTCATAACTATATCTATTGTATATTCCCATCCCTTTGAACCATTTTCCTAGGTTTTTCTTTCCACATCCTTGACACAAAGGTTTTTTAATATACTTATCTTTATGATTATTACTTTAACTTCTGTAGGGATTTGTTTCTTGCATATATGATGCCTTATAAAAATAACCAAGGTTCAGGTAGTCAATCATGACTACAAATAGTTCGTTGAGAATAAACAAAAGAGTTCTCATTGATTCTCCCATTTCATTCGGTTTTTTATTCAGAAAACCGTCACAGTTTTCTTCATATCCATTGGTACTTTAGTGCCTTCTAGATCCAGCCATTTACTAAAACCAAAAAGTTTAGTATGAGTATATCAGTAAAATCATCATATAATATCTTATTTAGAGGTTAAATACTAATATATACTTATTCATGTTATCTTAAACTCATTCAATTTATCTAAAATTAGTATGAATCGTTCTAATATGCTAACTATTATGGTTATTTCACTTGTGCTTAAATAACACCCTAACCTCTAAAGCTATCTAAACCTCCCTTTGATACCAACTATAAGGCCCCATCTTTAAATCATTACTTAATATTGAGTTAAGTCATAAATTCTACATTGAGTATCTTATTAGTTTTAGAGTTTTAGAGAATTATCCCATAACTATTACTATACATCTCAAATATTACAAAGTAAACACTTTTACTCTATAAATTTTTTTTACAAAATTAAAACTCCATAAATAATATAATAATTAATTTCTTGATATAAAACTTCTTTAATTCTCCTTTTATCTTACCCTTCCTTATAACCTGTGAAAAAACATTTCAATAGCATTGGATGATCATAGAAATCTCAGTAAGGGTTATAAAATAAGGAAATAAAACATTAGTCCATCAATACATACAAATAAATAAAATAATACCTTTAAATAATAAAATATAAACTCATTAACATACCTCCTGGAATCATAAGATTTATGAATAACACATAGAAATCATAAATCATAAAGGTAACTTGTGTCATCCATAACATACTTACATTGTAGCATTCACATCTACGTAGCGAGTTACGTTTGGAATACCCATCACAATATATTCCCTAAATATATAAGGAGAAACATTAATGTTTACCTCCTCCATGTTACCCAATGAATTGGAGAGATATCTCGGGCTCACCCTCCATAGGTTTATCACCGAACCACCTATATATGTAAACAATTACCAAGAACCATAACATATTCATAACACATAAAACAATAATAATGGAAAGATAAAATTTCTACATTCCAATCACAGTATTATATTTCAAGAATATTGTCATAATCAATTATTTCTAAAACCCATTTTCAATACCAAAATATGTAAAAACAGTATATGTATTTATTTTCCTTGTAAAAACACTATGTCTTGTAGAGGAATACAAATATAAAATAATGTTCGTGGTGGAAGAAAGGTCATTGTCACCTAGTACGTTAAAAGAAACATTCCTTTTTTTACTAATATGATTCATAAAAAAAGATTCAATTGTAATGAAATGAAAATCAAAAGGGTTTTATACACCATATAAAATTAAGTCATGTATAAATCAAAATATGCCTCAATGAAATTAGATTGAGACAAAGTCCCTTACAAAGATCGTATAAATGATGTATGAATTTATTAATGGGGTGATTATGTGTTCAAAAAGTATATCCACACAAATGGGAGTGGAAATTAAAACCTAAATAAATAAAATATGATTACACACTTAATCTTGGAATAATATAATCAATTAATTATGAGTAAAACCCAATGAGTGGAAATTGTGTTTAGAAATTCCCTTACGAAAATTCAGCAACCCAACAACATCGCTTAAAAATTAAGAAAATGAGTTGATGAGAGATAAAAGGGTCTCTATCCACTTTTACATAAAATGTACAAAAATAAGGATATATAATAAAATATCTAAAAATAAGAAAATGTAAATTAAAAGACATAACATAAAAAGAAATCTTTGACTAAAAGTGGATGGTTAAAGGTTCCCTTAACTTGAGTCTGAATCATCATGTATGTTCTTTGTTCTTAATAAATAATAAGCTTATGTTAATTTATAGTTACATAAGAACCTTTTTCAAATTTATTATTCCTTTTATATCACTTATGACTACATTATAAACATTACATAATTATTTAAGTTAATCTCGGTCATTTTGTTGGTATTTGGTACTTGACTCAAAAATGAACATGTTATAATTATAAATTGTCTATGTGATCAAAATTAAATTGTCTCAAGACTTGTATTCATGATTTAAAAATAATATATATCCATTATATACATATTTATAATAGTCTATAACATTTGGATATAACAAATGAAAATCACCTTTCATGGGGATGGTAAGTTGTATGTACGCATGAACGCTGCTTTCATTTCTTTTTCATATTTGAATGAAAACTAAATGATAAATAGGTATATTATAATTATATTATAATATCATATTTTATATACATTAAATAATTTTATTAACACCATCCTTTATATGTTCCATGTATGGAATTAATGAGTCATATCACTTCCAGGGGGCGGTAGTCCACACTTCCTTAAATGAAATTATCCTATTTACCTATTATGGAAACCATAAAGGTATGCTACAAATGAAAAAATAAATAAGAATAGATAAAATATAAATATCATATATATATATCATATATATACATTTCCATCATAATTGACACCATGAGAGGTGGTGCGGAAAAATTGAAAAATCATTGTTTCGTGAGGCAATAGTTCATCGTACACAGAAACAATATGTTCATATCCACTATATAGAGGTGTGTGTAAGTGTAGTTTTAATCCATCTCATAAAAACATCCTAGTATATTTAATATAGTGGTTATGTTTTAAAATAATGGAATAAAGAGATTTTAGGGTGACTGGAGATGGAAAATAAATGGAAGAAGCTTGAGAGAAGATATTACCTTAAATCGGGTACATCCTTTTTATTTTAGCTAAAAGGCCTCCGTGAACTGCCTTTTTCCAATGAAATGATTCTAAAACGAATAGAGGGATGTTGTGAGATTATTTGGGAAGATTTTGGATTATCCAAGGGTTATTTAGAGGTGTGATTAAGGGTTAGAGTTGGTTCCCTTTTATAAGAGTGAGGAGGGGCACTTAAAGAATATCTTGAAATATTATTTTATTATAAATTTATTATCAGTTTCAAAAAGACCAAAGGTCATTTATTTCATAGATAATATTATTTTGGGTCGTAAAACCACTCTAAAACTAGGTTTTAGACATGTTTTGGTTCTATGTTTAACCTTTTTTAGCTTTAACTCTTAGTTAACTAATTTGACTCTTACCATGTCTTTTTGTATATTCATACTATATGGATAATATAGTTATTAAAAAATTCCAATAGAACCTAAAGTGGTTCATTAATGATATTTTAAACATTATATAAGTTATTTGGTGAAATATTCGATTTTAAGGACTATTATATCATTTAATAAAATATTATTTGTTTTAAAAAACTCATTTATGTCAATTTATATACAATTCATATCATGATTTTTTAAAAATCCATAGTAACTTTATTCTTTGAAAAAACCTTCATTAATTAAAATATAACAAGTAATAATTTTCCCTAAAATTTTTTTATGGTATAAAAATTTTAAAAATTTATTTATTTTAATATTTATAATCTCATTTATTTAAATCATTCATTAATAAGATAATCACTACATCCTCATTGTGTCATAAATATATTTATTTATTTAATGTGTAAAGAATATAAATAAAATACCATGATGTTAGAAAAAAATTTATATTTTTAATGAATATTTATAGTTGAATACATAACTTATATAACCCATATATAAAGTCATTTAGTAAAAGATGAAAGTTTAGGTTATATTTTCCTTAACATTAAATTAAAAGTAATTAAATGCCATTTTCACCCACAAGTGGCACCATGGGGACTTGAAATCAACCCAAGGATTCCCATGTTCGGAAACATATCATCAAATAGGGTTATAAAATGTGTTATGGTAATTTAGTATTATTATAATATTATTTTTTACCCTACTTTCAAGATTTATCCTTTAACCATGTTAAATAAAATATTTTCTGAAGTTACTGTTCATAATGTCTAAAAATAAAAGGTTCCTATTTAAAAACATTGGACCTCATGATTCCAAATATGGAATCCATTTTTTCAAATTCAAAAAATTGAATTTTCTGAAATTAATTTAAAATTAAATCCCACTATCAAAACTAAAAAGCGTTTTTTAAGAAGTAATAACTATCAAATGATTAGCATGTCTTTATGTCCAATTTCGAAGTGAAATTACATCCAATGACCAAAATTTGATTAAATTAAAAAAATATAATCCAATTTCACTTTAGAACCAATTAAAATTAAAATCTAAATATATAAATAAATTATATTAAAATATAGTTTTGAATTAAAATGAAGCATTTTTCACTATTCATTAAAAAATAAACTTTAACAGAAAAATACCAAAATTTATCCAAAGTAAATTTTGATATTCCGATTGTAAATAAGAAGTTTATTTTGTCAAATAAAACTTATAAATATTTCAAAAACTATATTTAAAATGGTTTCACCATCAAAAGGTGGTAAAACTATATTTTTTGAAAAATACTTCTTTTATCCAAAAAAATGATTGTATTCTTATATCATATCTAGAAAACATATAAGATGAATTCAAAACATTACATTGAATATATATCATATGTTTTTCATTAAATAAAAATCCATAAATAGTTATATGAAATAACAATTATTCTCTTTTAAATAGGTTTTCATAAAAATGCATTAATTATATTCAATTGGTTTTTATTTCCATTACTAATAAATTTGGTGATCAATGAATCATAATTTAAACATGTTTAAACCATATTTTAAAATTCAGTGGTTATTATTCATTCCATGCATTCCAACTTCTAAGCACTAACTACCATTTAAAATAATAATGTTATTATTGTATTATTTTTCTATATCACTCAATATTGTGTGCAATGTAAGATTTCAGAGAATCATGTTGTTTCATGTCAAGTACACTATCAGAAAAAGAATCCCCATTAACTTAAAATTAATATCTTATTCATAAATATTAATAGAAATAAAAATTTAATATTATATAAATACCCAAGTCCTTACATCCATCCCCCTTTTGGAAATTGTGTCCTTGCAATTTTAAAAATGGGCTTGGAAACATCATTGAAAGTCCCATATTATTAAAAAAGTCAATAAAACTATTAATTGAAAAGAAAGAAAGAGAAGTAAAAAGATCACCCAAGATAACACGTACTAGGATTCCATGTATGAAAATGTGGATATGGTGGAGAAACAAAGTTTCAAGTTCTAAGTGTCATGTTCTAATGGAGAGTGATAGAAAACATGGTCAAGAGGTAGTTAACCACTATAAAACGATAAAATTCTGATGGGTTAAACGGTATTTGATTTGTAATTAGGAAAATTAAATGAACAATATTTTTGTTTTTAATATCCTTTTTATAATGATGAAAAATTTATTAATGATATTGACAAAGATCATAAGGAAATATACATTGCTTTCCTATAGAGTTTCATTCTTTAATAAATTTCTACCACAAACACATCTTATTTCTAAAAGATGAGTATTCAAGATTACTTGGTCACACCTGAAATGATGAAATCAACATCTATAGAATATCGTGATTCACAAAAGATGAACCACATATTTCCCCTATCTTTATTCATTAACAAAAATAAAAATGGTTAGTATAATATCTATAAATCCTCAAAAAGGATAATCTTTTATAAAAAGAAATACGACAATTAATCTCTGAAATTGAACAAACAATACCTAATGCTCAACAAGGACCATTAAATACAAAACATTCCTTAAAATTATTCGAAATAATCCAATCTATGTTTAAAACCCAAAATTCATAACAATTTAATCCCATTGTCTTTCACAAAAATCATAACATTTATCTCTAAATAGCATCGCCTACTCTTAAAGTCTCATACAAAAAATTAATTAACCTAATCACATATTCTCTATGATAGGTTAATTATTTCAATAAATAACCCAAATCTCTATATGTACACAATAAAAACATAGATTCTTCCAAAATAAAATTCCACCATTACTCCTCAATTGAAATCTTAAAGTATTCTATTTTATTTAGGTATATAATGTTCCGAAAAGAGAAAATGTCTTCCAAAATAACTTTTATCACTTAATCACCAAATCATTTTCCTATAATAAGGATATATATTTTATAAAACATAAGTTACAAAATCAAGTTATTCTTGACCAATAAAATCATTTAACTAAAAATAATGAGTCATACTAACCAGGGAAGTCACATAGACCAATGGTAGGCGATGCACCCTTATCGCCCATAGTTAGTGGGTTCGATTCCCATGGCATTGCCAGACACAACAGGTTGTCACCCATCCTGTGGGTTTTCTATTTTCTAAAACCATATCATTCTTATAATATTCCCAAAAATAATATAATTTCCTCAAAAATGACTATAACCTATTTTATCCTAAAAAGTTATCTAAAACCTTTCATTTTTTTATCCCAAAACGAAAAAACCATTTATCAACTAAAAAACTATCATATGAACCCCTAAGGTTATTCATTATGTCAACACAAGAAAAGACAATTATTTCTTGAATAAAATGTTCAAATATCAATCTTCAGGGTTACACATACTATAAAAAGTCTTCTAAATTAATCCCATAATAAAAAGAGCCTTAATTATTTTTAGAATTTCATAATCCTAAAATATACCATAAATTTTTAATCCCTTACTTTTATATTTCTTACTCATTCAAAATTATTCATGATCCATTAACCATTATTTTCCAACTTATTTTTTAATACTTATTTCCTAAAAACAAAATCATGAATCATATCTGAAGATTCAATAATATCTAAACATCATATAAGAAATAATTCATACCTTTCATTGGTCATGGTCATTTTCCTCATCCTCAATTAGAATGGAATTAGGTTTTGGTAAAAAAATATTTTTATGGTCTTGTAGATCCCATTCCTGAACATTCTTCATAGGACATCTATTTTTATACTGACCATGCACACCACATTTAAAACATTCAATTTATCCCTCAAAAAGAATTACTTTCCCTTTCTTGGAGTCAATTAGACTTCTTCCTTTTTCCATGGAAGGGTCTTAATTTATGTCCTGCATTACCACATCTATAGAATCTTTCCATCCCGTTGAAACTTTTTCTTAGGTGTTTCTTCCCACAACCTTGACACATAGGTTTTTGAATATACTTACCTTTATGATTATTACCTAATCATTTGTAGGTATTTTTTTCTTGTGTATACGATGCCATATAAAAATAACTAAGGTTCTTGTAGTGAATAACAACTCCAAATATTTGGTTGAGAATAAATATAAGAGTTCTCATTGTAGCTCCCATTTCATTTGGTTTCTTATTCAAAAAACCATCACAGTTTTCATCATACCCATTGCTACATTGGTGCCTACTAGATCCATCCATTTACTAAAACCAAAAAGGTCAGTGTGATTATATCAGTAAAATCATCATATAATATCTTATGAGGAGGGTAAATACTAAGATATACTTATTCAGGGTATCTTAAACTCATTCAATTTATCTAAAATAACTATGACTCTTTCTAATATTCTAACCATTATGGTTATGTCACTTATGTTTAAATAACACCCTATCCCCTAAAGTTATCTAAATGTCCCTTTGATATCAACTATAAGGCCCCAGCCTTAAAACATTATTTAATCTTGAGTGAATTCAAGAACTATACATTGAGGATGTTTTCAGTTTTAGAGTTTTAGATAATCAGGTAATAACTATTACATTATATCTCAAATATTACAAAGTAGACACTTCTACTCTATCCATTTTTTCACAATAATAAAACTCCTTAAATAATACAAGAATTATTTTCTTGATATAAATATTATTTAATTCCTTCTTTCTCTTACCCTTCATTATACCCTGTGAAAATTATTTCACAAACTTGGGATGATCATAAAAAACTCAGTAAGGGTTATAAAATAAGGAAATAAAACATTAGTCCATCAATACATAAAAATAAATAAAATCATACCTTTCAATCATAAAACATAATCTATTTAACATACCTCATGGAATTATAAGATTTATGAATAATGCATAGAAATAATAAATCATACAGATAACTTTTTCCATCCATAACATATTTACATTGTATCTTTTAGAGCTACGTACGGAGTTACGTTTGGAATACCCATCATAGTATATTACCTAAATATCTTATGAGAAACATTAACGTTTACCTCCGTCACACTACCCAATGCATTAGAGAGATATATCAGGCTCACCCACCCTCGGTTTACCATGGAACCACCCGTATACATAAACAATTCCCAAGAAACATAACATATTCATAACTCATAAAACAAGCATAAAATAAAGTTAACATGTCCAGATTCCAATAATTATATAAAATTTCAATAATTATGACATAATCAATTTTTTCTAAAAACCATTTTCAATACCAAAATACAAAAAAAGGTCGTATGGTATTTAATTTCCATGTAAAAACACTACGACTTATAGAGGAAGCCAAATGTCAAATAATGTTATCAGTGGAGGAATGTTCATTGTCACTGCATATGTTAAAAGAAAAATTTTGTTTTTCATTTAGTAAAATGCTTCACAAAAAAAATATTCCATTTGAATGAAATAAAAAGTAAAAGGGTTTTAAAAACCATATAAAATATAGCCATGTATAAATAAAAATATGCCTCAATGAAAAAAGATTGATACAAAGTCCCTTTCAATGATCATATAAATGACGTAAGAATTTTTCAATGGGTTGATTATGTGTTGAAAATGTATATCCACACAAAGGGAAGAGGAAATTGAATCATAAACAAATAAACATTGATTCCACAAAAAATCATGGAATAATATAATCAATTAAGTATGCGTAAAATGCAATGATTGGAAATTGAGTTTAGAAATTCCTTTATGAAAATTCGGTAGCATAACAACATCACTTAAAAATCAAAAAATGAGTTGATGAGAGGGAAAGGGTCTCTCATCACATGGACATAAAATTTAAAACAATAAGGATATATAATAACATATCCCAAAATAATAAAATTAAAATTAAAATACATAACATAAAAGAATTCTTTCACTAAAAGAGGGAGGTGAAAGGTTCCCTTACCTTGAGCCCGACTCATCACGTATGTTCTTTGTTCTTACAGAATAATAAAAATAAGTTAATTTATACATGATTCAGAACCTTTTTCAAGTTTATTATTACTTTTATACCACTTATTACCACATTATAAAGATTACATAATTATTTATGTTAATATTAGTTGTTTTTGCCGATATTTGGTACTTGAGTCAAAAATAAACTTGTTATAATTTGAAATTATCCATGTGGTCAAAAGTAAATTATCTCTATAATTGTATTCATGATTTAAATATCATATATACCAAGTATATATGTATTTATAATAGACCATAACATTTGGATATAAGAAATGAAAAATCACTATTCATAGAGATGGTAACCCGTACGTACTCATGAACACTACTTTAATTTATTTTTCATATTTGAATGAACAATAAATGATAAATAGGTATATTATAATTAAATTATAATATAATATTTTATATACATTATCTATTATCATTAACACCATCCTTTATACATTCCATGTATGGCATGAACAAGTCATATCACTTTGAGGGGGTGGGAGTCTGCACTTCTTTGAATGAAATTATTATATTTACCCATTATGGAAACCATAAAGGTATGATATAAATGAAAAATACATAAGAAAATAGAAAATATAAATATAATATATATCACATATAAATAAATTTCCATCATAATGGCCACCATGAGAGGTGGTTTGGAAAAATCGAACAATCATTGTTTCATGAGGTAGTAGTTCACCGTACACAGAAACTCTACGTTCACATCCATTAGATGGATGTGTGTGGAAGTTTAGTTTGAATAATTCTCATAAAAATATCCTAGTATATTTAATATACTATTTTTGTTAAAAAATAATGTAATAAAGATAGTTTATGGGGGTTGGACAAGGAAAGGAAATGGAAGAAGCTTGAGATAAGACATTACCTTAAATCGGGTAACTTCTTTTTGATTTAAGCTAAACGGACTTATTGAATTGTATTATTCCCACATTAAGTATTATAGGAAAAATATAAGGATATTTGGAGCTTATTGGTCATATTTTGGATGATCCAAGAGAACTTTAGAGGTTTTAATAAGGGTTAGAGGTGGTACCCTTTTATTAGAGGGAGGAGGGGCACTTAAGGAATATCTTGAAATATTATTTTATTATAAATTGATTTTTGGTTTCAGAAGGTCTCAAAGTAAATTATTTCAGAGGTAAGTTGTTTTGGGGTAAAAAATGATCAACCAATAGGTTTTAGACATTTTTCCCTTAAGTTTAACCTTATCATTTAGCTTCAACCCTTAGTTAACTAATTTGACTCTTACCATGTATTCTTGTATATTCATACTATATGGTTTATATAGTTACTATAAAATGATAATCAAACCTCAAGTGGATCATTAATGATATTTTAAACATTATTCAAGTAATTTGGATGAATCTTAGATATTTTACTGTTATATCATTTAATAAAATATTATTTTATTCAAAAAAACATTTATATCAATTTATATACTATTCATATCATGATTTTTAAAAAATCCATAACAAATTTATTATTTCAAAAAAAACCACTAATTCAAATATGAAAAGTCATACTTATCCCTAAAATTATTTTATGGAATAAAAATTTTTAAAATAAATTTATTTTAATATTTATAATTTCTTTTATTTAAATCATTCATTAATAATGTAATCACTACATCCTGATTGTGTCATAAATATTTTTTTTATTTGATGTCTAAAAAATATAAATAAAATATCATGATGTAGGAAATATTTTTATATTTATAATGATTATTTATAGTCTAATATATCACTTATATAACCCCATATAAAAATTGTTTTATTAAAAGACACAAGTTTATGTTATATGTTCCTTAACTTTAAATTAAAAGTAATTAAATGTCATTTTCACACAAAAGTGGCTTTATGGGGTCCTAAAATATACCTCAGGATGACCATTGTTGTAAATATATCATAAATAGGGTTTGGACACGTGTTATGGGTATTTAATATTATTATAATATTATTTTTTACTTTTATTTACAAGATTTACCCTTTAACCATGGTAAATAAAATATTTACTGAAGTTACTATTCATAATGTCTAAAAATAAAAGGTACCTATTTATGAAATTTGAACCTATTTATTCCAAATATGGAATCCATTTTTCAAAATTCAAAACATAGAAGTTGTAGAATTTAATTAAAAATTAATTCCAGTTATCAAAACCAAAAAAGCGGGTTTCTAAGAACTAATAACTATCAAAAGATTGACATGTGTTTATGTCCAATTTCAAAGTGAAATTACATCCAAACACCAATATTGGATTAATTAATAAAAATATAAAAAAATTACACATTAAAACAAATTAAAAGTACAATCAAACTATAAAAATGAATAGATTAAAAGGCATTTTTGAATTAAAATGCAGTATTTTCCGCTATTCATTAAAAATGAACTTCAGCAGAAAAATAACAAAATTTAATTAAAAGTAAATTTTTATGTTATTATTATAAAGAAAAAGTTTTTTTTGTCAAATAAAACATATAAATAATTAAAATAACATGATTTAAAAAGGGTTCTCCTTAAAAAGGTGGTACAACTTCATTTTTTAAAAAATTACTTCTTTTATTTTAAAGAATGAATTTCTTCTTATTTCATATCTAGAAAACATATAAGATTATTTTGAAACATTACATTTAATATATATAATATATTATTCATTAAATAAAAATCCCTAAAGGGTGATATGAAAGCTCAACTATTCTCTTTTAAATGGGTTTTCAGAAAAACACATCCATTATATTTAATTTGTTTTTATTTCCATTTATAATAAATTTAGCAATAAATTAATCATCATTTAAACATGTGTAAACCATATTTCAAAATTCATTTGAAACTATGCATTACTGACATTACATAGTCTAGGAATTAACTACTATTTAAAATAATAATAATATTATTGTATTGTTTTTCATTACAACTCAATGTTGTGTGCAATGTAAGATTTCAGAGAAGCTCTTTGTTGCGTATTTATTACACTATATGAAAAATTGTCCACTTTAACTTAAAATTATTATCTTATTCAAAATTATTAATATAAATAAAAAGTATTATTCTATAAATACTTGGGTCGTTATAGTGACCCACTAAAGTAAAAGTGAGATGAAAAATCCTTTCCTCAAGTATCTCCTCTCCTCATTCACAAAAAATATTCCTATATATTAAATATAGATGAATTAAAAATATATTACATAACCATATTAATATCTATAATACCATTTATTATTTATTTATTAAATCTTATCACCCATTTATTAATAATTAGTTATTAAAATCATTATTCTTAGTGATAACTGCATCGTTATCAAAGTATGTTTTAGTTCGGTAGCATCGTTCCTCATACTTTGATCATGGTACCATAATTTATATAATTTTAATAATATTATAAAAATAATATATATTAATTATATAAATTTTTATAATCCTTTATAAAAATTAGAGATAGAAAAATAAATTACATCGTTCATGGAGATGTTAGGTCGTACGTATGCATGAATGTTGTTTTCATTTATCAATAGATATAATGAAAGAAATTTCAATAATAATTTACCCTTAAAGAATAATAATTAAGCCATATATAACCTATATATTCATAAAAATTATCCTAATTTCAATACGAGTAAAATATAAATTAAAAACCAATCACATCGCTTTGTGGTGGTTGTAGTCCACACATATGCATGAAAAACATTATTGTTTCCAAAAGGATTATATGGTAAGAAGGTAGATGTTATATTAATATTAAATAATTTTAATTAAAAAATTATTTTCATAAATAAACACTAAAACTATCGTAATACCCATCCATAAAACATGGGGATGAAAAATGATTTTTATCACTACGTGGAGAGGGTAAGTCGTATGTACGCCCAAGCGATACTTTCACTTCTCATTTGATTGGAAATATGGTTTATAATAGTTCTTCAATAATCATAATAAAATTTCATATTATTTATTTTACTTAAGTTAATATGTTATTACAAACAACATTGATTTACAGGAGGAAAGGAATTGTAGAAAAAAAGTAATTGGTTAAGATGAATAACTCTTCTTTGAAAAAGCTCATTTAAATCTCCTCTAAAGGGCTCTAGGGTTGGTATTTTTGGATTAAAAAACCTATAAGATGTGTCTAGGTAAGTTTATAAGAAAATGTTTTAGATATTTATCGACATATAAAGCTAAAATTGGTGTAAATAAGTGAGGTTGTAGGATCCCTTTTATAATTCAGTTGAGGGGTACTTTAGGAATTTCTCAATAAAATAAATTATAATAAATCATTTCTCAAGAAAAATATATCAAAATGGAAATATATTTAAATATAAGGTGTTATAGAGTTTCAATACCATTAACCAATAGAGTTTATAAAACTTTTTTTTATAATTTTAAACGTTTTCTTTTTTATTAACCCTTGGTTAACCAATTTTAATTTTGACTCTAGTAACAAATTTTTCAATATTAAGAGGTTTCATTTTTTACTTATAAGATGAAAATTGGACCATAAATGAAAAATTAATGAAATTTTATACTATACCATAACTACATTGTATTATTAAATGATTTTTATGATTTTTAAATAATTTAATCAAATTCTATTTTGATAGAATAACATTATTGTCAATATTGACACTATTCATTTAATTTAACATTAAAAACATCATTAAAAATTATAAATTCAAATATTACTGTTTAAAACCACCCTAATATGTAATAATGATCTATAAAATTCATGTCTCTCATTATAACATTCAAATGAAATCACTTTTAATATTTTTAAAATCATTTATTATATTTTTTTATTAGATGGAGAAATACTACATATGTAGTGCATAAGAAATTAAGGCGGTTATATAATTACTATATATATATATATATCCTGAAAATAATTTTATTAATCTCAAAATAGATACTTATATTCATTTATAACATCCATTTTCCTATTTGGACACATAAGATATAATAAAAACAAAGAGAGTGACATTTGTTAACTTTTTTTATTTAAATAACATATAATTCATTTTCATAAAACATTTTAAATTAAAAAAATAACTTTAAAACCTAAGGTATTAAGGGTCTATTTAAATTTTTAAAATAATTATTATTATTTAAAATTATGTCCTTATCACTTATTTTTAATCATGATTAATCCATGTTAACCTTTAAAAAGGTGATAAAGTTTACCATATTACTATTCATATTGACCAAAAATAAAGGGGGAATATTTAAAAAATTATACCCTCATGATTCTAAATATATAATCCATATTATAAAATTTAATTTCAAATATTGGTAGAATTTAATTTTAAAATAAGTGTACAACACATGATGAATATTACCTTTTATAAAAAAATTCATTTTTCTGTATAAAACATGATTTTTTCTTATCATATGCCTAAAATATATTTATTTATTGCTTTAAATAAATTTTAAAGTCAATAATATACAAATTTTATTAAAATCATTCACCAATAGTGAATTATTTAATTTTAAAATAAGCATGAACACTTGATAAAAATTACATTTTAGAAAAATTATATTTTTATGCATAAAACTAGACTTGTTCTTATACTATGACAAAAAAATTATTTTTTGATTAGTATAAAACATTTTATAAAGTAAATATTATTTAAATTGTATCAAATTCATTCACCAATAGTGATTTATTTAATTTATTAATAAAAATACATTTTTCACATAACATTATGTTTTTTAAAAAAACATCATTTTTATTTCCATGTATTATTTTTAGTTATAATAATTTTAAAATTAATTTATTCACTTAATAAATTTAAAAAACATATATCTTTTATAATTTAGTTATTACTATTAATAACATTCAATCTAATAGCTAGAAAAGTAAGGACACATAATATTTTAATAATGTTATGTGGTTCTTCTAAACTCAATGTTATGTGAAACACAATCCATTGAATAAATTAAATTATTTAAAGAGAAATATTTCATAAAATGTTAGG
The DNA here is from genome assembly GCA_963277665.1 of Viscum album. Lineage (NCBI taxonomy): Eukaryota > Viridiplantae > Streptophyta > Magnoliopsida > Santalales > Viscaceae > Viscum > Viscum album. The sequence continues at coordinate 847,608,538 of OY728128.1, forward strand.
GTGCTTAATTATACCCCCCAATGAATTTCACCCTAGAAATCCATCACTCTAATATAAAAAAATAATTATATCTCTATTTCATTATATCCTCGGGTTCCAAAGTAGCTTCTTCAAATTTTTGGTTTCTCCAGAGAACTTTGACCAAGAATGTAGTCTTATTCCATTTCAATTTATCTCTTCAATATAATATTTATACTATTTATTACTCATAAAAAATAACATTCACCAATGGTTTGACTTATGAGTTTATTACATATGAATTATTAGGTATATACCTTCTCATGATAGATACATAGAACATATCATAAACTTGAGAGAGGTTCAGTGGAAGTGCTAAGTGACAAGCTACCATCCTTACTCGATCAATAATATCAAAGGGGTCAATCTTACAAGGGAATAGTTTCCCTTTATTCATGGTTATCATAACCTTTTTCCTTGAAAAAATTCATTGAAAAACCTTACCACTAAATTTATATTCCAAAACACATCGATGATTGTTAGAAAAAATATTCATTCGACTCTGAACTGCCTTGATGCTCTGCTAAATAATTATTACTTTCTCAACCATTTCCTTATATAGATCAAGTACCAATAGATTTATTTCTTTCAATTAATCCCATTACATTTAATTTCAATGCATCCTTACATATATATATTCATAAGAAGTTATCTGAATTATTTAGTGAAAGTTGTTATTTTAAGAAAACATTACTAGATGAAGGTGTTGATCTCAACCACCTTTGAAATCCATATAACAAGATATCATCATATTATCTAGGGTTTTAATGGTTCTCCTATACTAACCATCATTTTTAGGATGATATATCATATTAAAACTCAACTCTGTATCCAAAGCCTCTTAAGGACTTCACCAGAACTTCAAGGTAAACCTCAGGTTCTAGTCAGATATGATGGAAAGTGGTACTTCATATAATCGTAAAAAGTCTTTAATATATATTTTTGAAATCCAATCATGAGATTAATATTATATGATAAAAATTATGTGTGCCATATTTTTAAGGTGATCCACTATAACCCATATAACGTTATGGCCATTAGTTGTTTTGGGGAGTCCTACGACAAAATACCTGGTGATGTTTTCCCATTTCAATTTAGGTGTAGTTAATGGTTGTAAAATCCCATTTGACTTATATCTCTCAACATTAATTTACTAATAAACTAATACCTGATATACATATTCTATAATATATCTTTTCATTCCATCCCATTAGAAATGTTGTCACCAACTGAATCTGGTCACCATCAAAACTGGCACAATACCTGGCCCATGACAATGCCCGAAGGGCATTCAAGATTCCCACCGACTGGAACAACTGCCCGAGTATCATAAAATGAAATTTGGGAACGATTTACATGACTTTATAAACCAACAACAATAAAAAAAATCCAATAAACCAAATCTAGATTTTTCAAACCAAACCATCTTTTACAAAATTTCGTAATTGAGTAACACAATTTAAAACAATGTTTAGAGACTATTTCAAATGTAAAAACCCAAAAATGATAGCCTAAGAACCTCCTTGTGGAAAGAGGCACCGCCCTGAAGCCACCTCCACAACACTTCATCATGAAGGACCACTAATAACCCGAAGCATTATCATAGATGTTGTGCCCAAACCTGTGATAACAAAATAACCAAGTCTACTTACACCCAAAGGTGTTAGTAGGGTGTGATCCAAAGACTAGTAGGACACCACCACTAAGAGAATACATGTTATAAACATTAAATGATGAAAATCATGCAAGTTTTCATAAACATGAGATGTTATTAAAAATTTTAAATAGATGAAAATTTAAATAAAAATAGATTTTATGTGGGTTACATTAAAGATTCAATAATTTAAAAAAAAATCTAAAGATACTAAATTTTCCAGCTAATCATAACATATGACGATGGTAATCCCAAAGTATCCAATGATCACAATAATTATAAATAACCCCTAGTCACTAGCTCATTGTGGGTCCTAGGTATCTCGTATCTCTGTGAAAGTAACCATCACAATATTTGTTCTCGTGCACACAAGCCACTAGTGGGGATAAAAAAAATAACCTAGTGGTTCCCCAAAATCATCATCATCATCATCATAGTTTAGTTAGTGTTGACAATGTCAAACTTACTATGTGAAACTAAGGATTAACCTCACGGGATCACTAGTATACTAGTACACATCCACCCACCTAGATACTCGGGTTTCCCTATTGTGCTCAAACAAGTTCTACAAGCCATGAAATATAATTTTCACATGAAAATACCACTTCCACATCACATTTTTACCAAACATCCCACATGTATATCACACAACTCACAAAATCCCCTTTTTTCATTCAAACTCAGTTTGAAATCATACACACACCGAAATAGTCCACAACACTTTTCAAATTGTATTTAACACTTCAACAAATAGTTTAAGAAATTTTATAAAACCTTTCCAAGATATTCCAACTCACATAACAACCAACACACATATTACATAATACTTCTTTCCTCGAAAAATTCATTTTTCACAACATAGTCACACAAAACAGCACACAACATGTTTCACACCAATATCAAAATTCAACAAATCATCCCAAAAAATTATAAAGAAATCTCAAAATGTTTGACAGAAAAAATCACCACTTTATCTTTAAAAAAACACATCATAAGGACATACACCCACCAAAATAGTACATAATTTTCCTTTACACACCTTGTAAAACTCATTACGCCATTTAGAATTTTCATAGAACACTTTCAAGAAACATGACAAGGTTTTGGAATTAAAGTCTATTAAAAAACCCTTTTCTAAACCCAAAATCACACTAATACCCTACCAAATAAGAATTTACAGCCCAAAAAACATTTAATAATCCATTTTCATATGTTATAATATAAACCCAAATTTCACAATAAGAGATACACATGAAAAAACCAAATTTGAAGAAAAAGTGAAACTATAAATTCAACCGCTTAAAAAATCCATCAAAAATGGTTTTCGCACAATGAAAAAAAATATAAGGAACATTGAAAATAATTAAATCAAGCATGATAACTCATAAAAAAATGCATACACATGGAATCACCTACCGAAAGTGTTTAAAACCTCAAATATAGGTGTGAAACATCAACCGCACCACTGGCGCACCTCAAGGAAGTGAAAAACAACCTAAAACCTCAATATTTCACCCAAAAGAAAAGAAGTTAAACACTAGATACGAACCCTAGCTTTTTTAAATTTTATAAATCTTGAAAGGGTGAAAGAAAACCTAAGAAAAGGGGAAGAAAATAAAGATAAACACTTACTTGAAAAAATATTGATGAAATGTCCCTAAATCTACCAAAATATGAATCTCCAAGTAACCAAAACTAGTATGGAAGTTATAAGGAGTCATAATAGGTCATTTGGGGACTAAAATGAGGGGAAAAGAGTGAAAATTTAAGGAGTTATGAAAGATTCATTTTACCTCTTCAAATCTGGTCGACTTGTGAAAGATTAAAAAATATCTCCCTAATCCGCAAGGGATATGAGCTCCAAAGAGGCAAAATCGCTAATGGGGGAGAGCCTCAGGTGATTTGATTATAGTGGGAGGTTGAATCATAGTAAAAAATGTAAAAAAATGCATGTGATATTGAAAAATTAAAAAAAATAATTTATAGCAGGAAATGAGCTTACGGGCAGGCCCAATACCTTAATAAAAAACCCAAATCCATCATGATTATAGATTTCTATGTGGTCCAAATGGATATGGTGATTTTAATATACCTGATGTTTCCAATTGGGAAGGGTAATCAGTTAAAAATGTTGAAAAATTAAGGAGTTATAAAAGAAAAAAAATTATTTTTAAATCTGGAAATGAGCTCAGAGTTTGGCCCAAATTTTGAAAACCCACCATTTCCACCAAAATGAATGGGAGACCCCCAAAACAAAGAAAGAATGGAAAATTGATGAAAAATACCTTTAAAATAATTCATAGATGTGACCATTATCCCCACCATAAAACTTTCTGCCCTCAAAAAGCCAGAGCAAGACCAAAGGAAAAAAACCAAACCCACCCAAAATTCCAAAATGGACTCCTTAGCCATGTTTTTCCCTCCCCCAAAAGGCCAAAACACCTGCAATTGATTTATTAATGAATGGATACTATCAATATCCAAAACATATACCACTTCCTTAAATTATCATGTATGTTCAAACTACATCCCAAAAGAAAACTCCTCAATGAATATCCAAACAAGACTCAAGCAGTTTACCCAAACGAACGGCAACATCGTACAAGGTTACACTGAAATTACATTAACTAAACCATTGGACACTTTCCAATCCAAAAATTTACCCAAGTAAGATGTTGGTAGTTAGATATCTCTAAACGAGACTACCTACCACCAATCCATGACCAAGGAAAAACCAAGTTACTGATATAGGGAGACACAAATGGGCTCCCACCATAAGAGACAACTTAAATTTTCCCAAGAAGGAAATGAGACACTAATAGGGGGAGGCCCGAATGGAATCCCTGGTACAAGGGGTATACTTCCATTAGACATTTCCAAAAAGTCTTAAATAAGACTCATAGTTGGTCTCCCCATGATAAGAACCAATCATCTTAACTACCTAGTACGACTGACATAGAAAGTCCCAAAAATTTAAAGAGTTGGGATGGTCGTACAGTTAGTCTGCAATGTTTGGGGAAACCGTGCTCTAACCATGTGGATTATTCTATTTTCATGGTTTTCCGGGGCATAGTTACTACTAAACATGTGAAAACCCTAAGCTCAACCTGTCTAACCAAATTTCAAACCATTCTCCAAAAACTCAAAAGAAACCAAATGGGGATGGAATGACATTGGGAAAAAACATGGGCATGAGGCCCTCCACCTCTTTCCATAGAATAGAAATAACAGAAAAAAAAATTATGAAACAAAAATTTTAAACTATTCATGTCTTTCATACTAAGGATATAACTCTATACATGGTTTTGAAAGACCCTAGGATTTCCCCTGACTAGGTGTCAGCTTCACTCTGAAACCTATGGATGGAGTCAAATGATTGAAGAATCTTCAACCTCACATTTAGGATTTGGAAACCCATGAATAGAACATCTTATTTAGGTTCTAAAAACAACTACACCACAATCCTATAAGGGTTCACCAAGACATAACACATTCCAAACTCACTTCACCCTAACCAGACATTTCACTGAAAAAAGGGCTTAGAAGATGCACACACATTACACCTTGTTTCTTCATCTGAGAAACAACAGAAGGAAAGGACGCATATAAAGGAATTCCTCTAAAACAAAGTATTTTGATGTTTTTCCAACGGATTCATACTCCTAACATCACATATACTCTCAGAGGATTGAATGACCCTCACCTTTACAGTCAAACGAGCACATGACATACCAAGGTGTCACCAAACATGACCATTGCTATTGATTGACACAATACATGGAGAGGGACCTTATGCTATGTCCCTAAAAATCACACGATTCCATAAAGTGGCCATAACAGCCTCTCATAACTAGATTTCACATGATGGTGGTTTAACATGAACCCCTACTTTGAAGAAACTACAAATGACTCAGAGGCCCTATATGACACCATCCACACTAACCACACCAGACCACTTCCACCTTTGACGAATCAGGTAACTAGAGAAACTCAGGTCTCTTCCAACTTTCTACGATCACTCTTACACTACAAAAGGATCCACCAAATGAAGAAAGGAACAAGTGTAGACTCAATCTATAAAAATCGATAAAATATTCCTTATATTGATCAACTAGATGGTCTTTCAACAGCTAAACAATCTGGGTTTCACTTCAGTTGTGCACTAACCCTTAATGGGGGCATAACTTATCCAATGAGAGAACCCAAGGACCCAACCAAGCTATTACGTTAGTCAAAACATTCCACAAACCATAACCAAACCCATGAGGGAAACTACTATAAATGATTCCCTAAACATTCTTAGAAGTGACAACTAACTAGCTCTTCAACCCAGCTTACCAACCAGACACAAACCCAAAACACCGTTCAAACAAGAGGGGTTCTTGGACTTAAAACATCCCAAAATAATGGCATTTCCAAAACACATAATAAAAACCACCCCAAACTAGTTATCAAGACATCAAGATTCCATTTAGAATCATCTCTTCTAAAAAGAAATGGTTCGGTGGTTAGCATATCCGCCAATGGTACCCCATGAGCCTCACACATGCATGTTTCCATGCCACACCATGTACCCTCCTCATATCCATCCCAACACTCCTCTAGTCATGCCATTAACCATCCATAATCCCATATAACCCCATTCATATGGTCTCTCATTGAAATACCTAAGGTTAAAACAAAAATTCTTTCCACTTTTTAAATCCAAAACAGTTAATGAATACTTCATTTTTCTCAAGACCGCTATCCATGAAATAAAAATCCCAATCATTTAAATGAAAACTCACTCTCAATTAATGTACATTGATTTAAAAAAATATCATCCAATTTCAAAACACTTCAAATTTCATGACGAACTCCATCTTATAAACCCCTATTAAATTTGGAACACAAATCTTCTCATTTTAAAATAAGATTCAAAAATTTCATAAAACATTTCAAATAATATCTAGTTACCAAATAAAAATACATTTCCAACCTTCAAATATGACCTCCAAAACACTCTGTCACACTAAAACACTTTTTGATTGTTTAGAATAATCTATTAGAAACACTTTTTTAAAACCAACTTTAACATAGTTTCTTCTTTCAAACGATGTGTAAACCCATTATTTTCCATTTCAAAACAATTATGAAAATTTAGTTCCCCCATTTCACAAATCAAACCATTCCCTATTTATTAAAAAATCATTTCAAGAAAACTTTACACTTCTTAAAACCATGTCACTTTTTCTAAAAAACAAACTTTCAAGATTTCCAAACAAAAGGACATAAGGAAAAGAAATAGGAATCTAGTTTTAGTTGGTGACTTAGAAATATGGTTAGCGGCCATAACATGAACCTCCTATAATGCCATTTTGTCATGAACTAAATCTGGTCTCCATCAAAACCAACACCAAACCCAGCCTGTGACGAGGATAAAAGGGTGTTTTTGATCCCTCTAGGATGGAACAATTTCCCATGTTTCATAAAATTAATGTTTGGAATGATTTAACCATGTTTATAAAAATAAAAAAATAAACAATTCTAATAAACCAAATAAGGTTTTTTCAAACCAACCCATCTTTTAAAAAAAATTACAATTTAGTTACACAATTTTAAACAATGTTCAAAGACCATTAAAAAGGTAAAAACCAAAAATGATAGCCCAGGAACCTCCTCATGGAAAGAAGCACCACCCTCAAGCCACCTCCATAACACTTCATCATGAATGATAGCTAAAACCCCAAACCATTGGCACAAAATTTGTACCCAATCCCATGATAAAAAAATAATTAAGTTTACTTACACCCAAATTTTTAAGTAGGGTGTGATCCAAATCCCATTAGAATACCACCATTAATTGATTCCATGTGATAAAAATTCAAAAACAAAAATATTGTAAGGTTTCATAAATATGAGATTCTATTATGAATTTTAAAGATAGGCAACTTTAAATAAAAACAATTTTTAAGTGGGATACTTTAAAGAATGATAAATTTTAAAAATCCAAATAAACTGAATTTTATATCCAATAATACCATATGCCTATGGTAAGAAAAAATTATCCAATAACCATAATCAATGGGATATAACCCCTAGGCACTAGTTCGTTGTCAGTCTCTAGTACCTTGTATCTCGGTGAAAGTAACCATCACAATATCCATTCTCAAGTACATGAGCCCCTAGTATGCAGCATACCCATAACCTAGTAGTTCCCCAAAATCATTATAATCATCATAGTTTAGTTAGTGTTTTCAGAGTCAAACTTTCTACGTGAGACTGAGCACAAACCCCACATAATCACAAGTATACTAGTACACATCCACTCACCTAGATACCCGGTTTTGCCACCTGTTCCCAAACAAGTTCAACAGGACATAAAATATGATTTTCACACAAAAACACCACTTCCACACCAAAATTTCACCAAATAGACCACATGTATATCACACAAGTCACCAAATCCCCCTTTTCATTCAAACTCAATTTTAAATCATACTCACACCAAAATATCCCACAACACTTTTCAAATTTCTTTAACACTTCAAAAAATCCTTTAAAAAAATTTATTAAACATTTTAATTGATATTCCAACTCACATAACAGCCCACACATATATCACATTACACTTAATTCATCAATAAAAATCATTATGCACATCACACTCACACAAAATATCCTACAACATGTTTCACACCCATATAATTATTTATTAAATCATCTCAAAAAAGTATAAAACTATGTCAAAAAAATTCAGATAAAAAGTCAACACATTCTCTTTAAAAAACCCATTCTAAGGACATACACCCACCAGAACTGTACAAAATCGTCCTTTTCGCACTTTATGTAACTCATTACACCATTGAGAATTTTCATAAAACACATTCAGGAAACATGAAAAGGTTTTGCACCTAAAGCCCAGTAAAAACCCTAATTAAAACAAAAAGTACACCAATACCCTAACAAAGAAGAATTGATATCCCAAACAACATTTAATAAACCACATCCATATGTTATAAAGTAAACCCAAATATTACAATAAGAGCTACACCTGAAAAACACCCAATTTAAAGAAAAAGTAAAACTATAAAATTAGCTACGTAAAAAACACCATAAAAAATAGTCTTCTCATATTTAACAACATATAAGGAACATTGAAAATAATTAAATAAAGAATGATATCTCATCAAGAAATTCATACACATGGAATCACCTACAGAAAGTGTCGAAGATCTCAAATATAGGTGTACGGAACCACCGCTGCATCTCAAGGAAGTGAAAAGAAACCTAAAACCTCAATATTTCACCAAAAAAAGAAATTAAAACCTAGGAATGAACCCTTGCTTCTGGACATTTTAAAACTCATGAAAGGGTTAAAGAAATCCTAAGGAAATGGGAGGAAATTAATAGAGAAACACATACTTGAATAAATATTGATGAAATCTCCCTACATCCACCAAAATCAGAATCTAAAAATAACCAAAACTGGTATGTAGGATCTAAGGATTAATAGTAGGTAATGTGGGGACTGAAATGGGGGAAAAAGAGTGAAAATTGAAGGACTTATGAAACAATAATTTTAGCTCTTCAAATCTGGTAGATTTGAGAAAGATTAATAATTATCTCCCTAATCTATGGGGGATATGAGATTTAAAGAGTCTAACTCTCTAATTGGGGTGATTCTTAGGTGTTTGGATTTGATTTGGAGTTAGAATCACTGAAAAAAATTAAAAACATAATGAGATATTGAAAACTTTTAAAAATAATTTAAAGAAGGAAATGGGCTTATGGGCAGACACAGTCCCTTAATAAAAAACCCAAATCCATCATGGTTATGGATTCCTATGTTGTCCAAATGGATATGGTGATTTTAATATACTAGGTATGAAATTGTGAAGTGTAATTGCTGTAAAATTTTAAAAAATGAAGGAGTTATAAAAGAAACAAAATTTATTTTTAAATATAGAAATGGGCTCACTGTTTGGCCATAATTTTGAAAACCAACAATTTCCCCAAAATGAATGGGAAACCCCCAAAACAAAACAATAATAGAAATTAAATGGAAAACAACTTTAAAAAAAGTTATGGATGTGAAAAATAATCATTCCAGTCTCTATATATCTTTGTACTTTGAGGATTAATAGAGAAAGAATAACTATGAGCTTCATCCAATATATCTTTCTTTAAATCTGGAATGGGTGGGACACATACACAATTACTAAATCTTATTATTATCTCATAATCAAGGTTGAAATCATGAACAAAACATAGCTTATTTTTTCTCTACATTTAATTTTATTCCTTTTTAATCCTCTCATGGAGAGATGGTTGAACATTCATTTCAAATAGATAAGATTTTTACCCTCCCCCCAAGATTTTATGATTTTTCCTTTATATATCCAATAATATTAGAACTTTTGTGATCCTCATGATATATAGACTAACATTTTCCTTTTAACTCAAATAATCTTCCACCTTTTTCAACTTCCTAGGTTGGTAATTCATTGACCACACATAATCATTAATCAGTTATGTCCATATTTCTTAGTGCATGTTCAACTCTTTTTGAGTGATATTATACTTTTAAAAAAATTCATCAGTATATATGTCACACCTTTATCTATAAATATAATACCTCTATGTCTTTAATGAAAAAAATACCAAAGATAAGTCAAAACCATGATTTGGGTAATTTTGATCATGGACCTCTAATTGGTGTGATACATAAGCTATCACTATATCATTTTTCATTAGAACACATCCCATACCCTTCTTTAATGCATTACTATATATTACAAACCTTTACATATTACAGGGAGTGTGAGAATAGGTTAATTGACCAACTTTTTTCTAAGCACCTTGAAATTCTCTTCATATTCCTCCATCCATATGAACTCAACCCCTTTATAATTCATCTTGGTGAGTGGATTAGATAATCATAATAAATACTTAACAAAACATTGATAATATCCAAAAAACCAAAGAAAAATATAGATTTTAGTTACCCCGGTTGTTCTAGGCCATTTCTCTATAACTTCTATATTTTAAGGATCTACTGATATACCCTTACATGAGATTATATGACCCATTAATGAAACTTCATGAAGATAAAATTCAAACTTGGTAAATTTTATATAAAGACTATCCTTCCTCAGGGTCTTCAGAAGAATCCTCAAGTGATCTTAATTCTCTTCATTTATCTTTAAATATACATGAATACTATCTAGAAAGACTACCCAAACTGATCAAGGTAGTCTCTAAATACTATGTTCATTAAATCCATGAAAATAGTGGGGGAATTAGTAATACCAAAAGGCATCACTATAAATTCATAGTTTACATACCTTTCATGAAATGTTATATTAGGTATATTCTATTTATTGAAACTTATTTGATGATATCTAGAATGAAGTTCAATGTTTTAAATGTATTGAGCTCCATGTAGTTGATCAAATAAGTCATCGATACAAGGGGATATGATAATTGTTCTTGATTTTGATCATGGTAAGATCCTGATAATCAAATCAAAGATTAATTAACCCATATTTCTTCTTAAAAAATATAACAAGAGCACCCCATGGTGTTTCACTTGGTCATATGAATCAATTATCAATATTTTGTTGGAGTTACTTCTACAATTACTTCAACTAAATTAGGTCAATTCTATAAGTAGTCTTTGAAATAGACATAGCTTCATGTACGATTTCTAATGAAAACTGAACATCACAATTAAGTGGAAAACCAAAAAATTCTTCAAGAAATAAATCAAAAAACTTATGTATAATTGGTTTACCCTTAATGTTGAGTTTGTCTCTAACCATATGATATGGATAACTTTTATGTATAAGTATTAATACCCATAATATGGGAAAAATTTCTATTAGAAGTTCATATTCTTCCTCACATTGATAAATGATCATGGGTCAATTTAGAATATAAAATGTGACGTCCCATCATTATTAATTAATATGGGATCCATATAGAGAAATTCAATCCATGCTAACAATCACATCGAATTCAGTTAAATGTAAAATCACAAGATTTGTTGGGATCACTTTCCAAAAAAAATCAATTAGAGAGAAACTAATGACTTGAGATGCAACAATTATGTCATTATTAGTTTTCACATCTAACTCAACATAAAATAATTGAGGTGATAAGATGATATCCTTAAAAAGTTCATTAGAAATAAAATATTTGGTGGATCTAAAATCAAATAATACATTTACTATTTTAGGGTTGGTGATAAGTGTACCTTTCAACATGTCATTTTAAAGACCCACTTCAGCAGTCGTGATCGCATGAGATTTCACTCTGTCTTTAGTCTTAAGAGGTTATTGAATATGATCATTAAAAAACCTTCAAATTCATGAATATGTTGGAACAATTCCCATAGTCCTTACATTTGAAGCATTGGATCATGGGTGGTGCATTAATTGGTGTATTCTTCTCATATATTGCATTAGGCAACCTATACATCTCTTTTCTATATTCATGGAATTTATGACCCACCCTTCCACATTTCAATTACCACATAGTTTCATTCAAAAATTTCCATTAATTTTTCTTCCCATGTTTCAGGCATGAATATGGCTTCAATTTCTTTCCACCATGTGATTTATTCTAGTTTTTATGAGACTTGGTCGTTATTTTATTATCAAAATAGTAGGAATGGTGGAAATATATAATTTTTATTTCTACTTTTAGTCTACATAAAATAATTTATTTGTAGCTAATGAAGTTTCTAATAGGAAATTTCTATCGAAGACTTGGTTTCAAGCTACTAAATAATTTCATTGATTTTACTTTCAAGGCTGATAATTAAACCAAATACATATCTTGGAATCCTTGTAAAATTTTCCTCATAGGTACTAATGGATTCATCATACTTTTACTTCAACTCAAGAAATTGTTTGTCCATATTTTTATGTAGAATATAAGTAAATTAATTACTATGTAATATCCCCTTAAACTCATCACATTTCATAGATCCAATTTTTTCTCTTGCCTCGTATTCTTGATAAGATCCCACCATTGATATGTTTAACCTTCCAGATAATAAACATATCAGTAAACATTTTTATGTCGAAGCATTGAAAAATAGAAAATATTTTTTCAATGGTTTTGATCAATTGCTCAGCCACTAGTGTATTAGAATATCCACTAAAAGAATGTATAATTTTCCTCATAAAAGATTAAAAATTATGTTGTTACCTCATTTAATAATTTGTGAACTCATCGTGATTTATAGCATAAGAAATTTGAGTGATCATAGCAGCAATAATTTTCATTCTAGCACCTATAACATTTTGTTTCTCAGGTGTAAATTCATTTCATATTCCATCACATTTAGCAATAAAATGATTCCTATAGGTTCCATCCATTGACTGAATCTAAAAGGAATACTGTGAGAAACAATATTCATAATAGAAAACCACATAATTCTGAACAATCATTATCAATTTCTAAATTGAAAAACCTTCTTCTATGACACCTTAGGTTTAACATAGTTCATTCATGATCGTTACCAAAACATTAGGATTTTATCCTATAATTAAACCTATACCTAGTATTTTTATAAAAAATTTATAACCCTAATCTCTAAAGATTGACTAACCCTATGTTAATAACTTTTATAGGAGCCCAAGATTTTAATTCATAAATATTACATCTATTTAAATGAAGATTCAATACATAACAATACGATCAAATCCAAAACATTAAAGGTTTACAACATTTAAGACTAGATATATAATATAATTATTTTATGAAATATCATAATCATCATCCATAATGATCTTACCTAATAATACTATTCATAGAAATACCATACTAAAAACATTCTTCATAACCTAGGGAAATGAACCATAAGAAGAGGTGAACTCAGATACTTGGTAAGGGTAAATGAGGGATATATCAATCGATGATCATTTGAAATAATATGATATATATATATATAAAGGTATAAAATAATGACCATAACTTAAAAAATTCATACCCAATCTAACCAAAATCATAAACATGAGTTATGGTATAAAACATTATAATTTAAAAAGTCATTAATCAGAAGAATAAGAACTCATCTTAATTCAATCATGAACCATAAGTTCATTTCATAAAGGTGCGTGGAACCATTAGAAGTATAAAAACTATTTCTTATGTCATGATTAACTAGAAAAACTATTATATTATGAATAAATATATATATCTACAAATATTGATCAACCGCATCAACATGTTTCCCATAGTGGATCAAGCACTTCAACTTGTTTCCCATAATAAATTAATCACATCGACTTATTTCACATAACTATATCTTGAGATATAATGCTTTACCTAATGAATTAAAGGGAGATATAGGTCCCCACACATCACATAATGAAAATAATACATACATGTTCCAAAATATCATAAATTATTCATCATACCAAAACACGAGAAATGAAATGGATTTCATAAATATTTCATCATAGCTTAACCGAGGGAAAATTTATGGGTTTAATAAACATTTAATATTTTCATCATAAACATAAACCATAAATATTAACTATAATGATGGTATCCTCAGATAATATTCAAATTAAATCTTAATTAACATCAAATTATGACATTTTATGAGGAAAATTATTTTAAAAATCACTTGGAATAATTCTTTAGGAAAATAACCATTCCATTTGAAATCGATTATTTTTTTAAAAAAATGAAATTATAAAGATAAAAAATCATTGAGAATAAACTTATAAAATTGCAAATAAAAATTTAAATAATTAAAGATTTATGATAGTGTAAATTTTTATTCATGTCATATAAGTTAAAAAATATTCCTTTTACAATATTGTAAAAATGTTTAAAAGAACCTCGTTTGGAAAACGACATGATGATTCCTTTCATTTGTAAAAAGTAAAACATGGGTGAAAATGTCATTCATAAATCATTAGATATTAATAGAAATATTATTTAATTTTTTTATTATAATATTAATATGGAATAAAAATATTCCCCCAGTGGGGACTTATCATAAATAATTTTGAATTATAATGAGATTGTAAAATAAACCCTTACAACTTAAGTAACTTTTGAATCATAACACCCATGAAATAAATAGAATTTTATGGTTATTTATATATCATAATTTCCATTATAGTTTTCATAAAATACATTAATAGGCATTATATACACCACTAAAATGAAACAAGTGGTGAATACGGCATGTGTCCCATTAAAATAAAAGTGAGATGCAAATATCCTACCTCAAGTCTTGCCTTTCCTAATGCACAATAAATCCTCATGTATAATAAATATGGATTTATTATAAATGTATTAAATAACCATATTCATATCTATCAAACCATGTATGATTTATTTATGACATATTATCACTAATTTATTAATAATATTTTATTAAAATCCTTATTTTGGTGGAAAACTATATTTTTCAAGCATGTTTCGATCCAGAAGTCCCAATACATATATATTTTGATCATGGTTACAAAATTGTAAGAATATTAATAAATTTTAAAAAATAATATATAATAATTATATACATATTAATAATAATTCATCAAAATTAGATATATAAAAAATGAACCACACCGTTCGGGGGGGGGGGGGGGGGCGTAGGACATATGTACACATGAACGTTGTTTTCATTTTCCAACGGATGGAAATAAAGAAAGAAAAATAATAATTAAACACTAAAATTAATTATTATTTCAAATATATAATATATATTCATTATAATTATCCTCATTATAATCCAAGTAAAATATAAATAAAAAATGAATCCCATAAATTCGTGGAAAAGGTAGTCCACACGTATGCACGAATGACATTATCATTTCCCAAAGAATTGGATGGTAAGAAGGTATATGTTATATTAAAATTATATAATTGTAATTATTTAACAAGTATAATATATAAATATTAAACCCATCATAATACCCATACATTAAATATGGTGATGAAAAAGTAATTATATTGCTATGTGGAGACATTAAGTCGTCCGTACACACAAGTAACACTTTCACTTATCGTTTGATGGAAAAGAGGGTGTATAATTTTATTTTAATAATAATAATCAAATTTAAGAATATTTAGGATACTGAATATATTATTTTATTAAAAATAAACCAAATTTATAGGATTTAAGGAAAATTATAAAAGAAAGTAATCGGTTAAGGCGATTACCTCTTATTTGAAACAACTCCTTTAGATCTCCTTTAAAGGGGTATAGGGTTGGACTTTTAGGAAGAATAAAACCTCTATGGTGTGTATTTAAAATTTTATAAGGGTATTATTTAATGTCTGGTTGATCTATAATGTTCAATGTGGTATAAATAAGTGAGGGAGAAGGTTCCCTTTTATAAATGAGGTGAGGGGCACTTTTATAATTTCTCAAAAGATTAAATTATAATAAATTAATTTTCAATAAAACTAAATCAAAATGTAAATTTACTAGAAGATACATTGGGATAGGTTTTTTAATACCATAAACCAATATATTTTATACAAGTTTTGGTGTAATTTTAAATGTTATCATTTTAATTAACCCTTAATTAACCTATTTTATTTTTTACTAGGGTAACAACTTTTTAAATATTAAAATGTTATATATTTTAATAATAAGGTTAATATTGGATCATAAAAGGACATTTAATTAAATTTTATACCATATCATAACCGCCTTTTCATATTTTAATATTTTTATCATTTTTAAATAATTTAATAAAATAATATTTTGATAAAATATAATTAATGTCAATTTGGACAATATTCACTTAATTTAAATTTTAATACATCAATAAAAAGGGGTAATTAGAATATAATGTTTTAAAACCTCTATTAAATGTTATATAGATTTATAAAATTCATTATTCAAATTATATAATTAAAATTATATAACTTTTAACATGGTTAATATCATTTATTATATTTTTTATTAATTAGATAAATACGGCATCGGTGTTTCATAAGAAATTAAATTCATTATATAATAACTAAAAATTAAAAAAAATACTTTCATGAAAATAATTTTATTAATATCAAAATAGATATATTTATTTGTCCATAACATATATTTATTCTTATATAAAATCATAAGTGATATTAAAAACAAAGAGAGTGATGTTTTATAACATTATTTGATTTAAAAAAATATATAAGTTATTTTAATCGAATATTGTTCATTAAAAAACTCAATTTTAAATTTAAGGTACTAAGGGTCTAATTAATTTCATATAATAAGAATTAGGAAGAAGAATTATGGCCTTATCACATAGTTTTAAACAAAATTAACTCGATTTACCCTTTAAAGTGGTGATAAATTTTACCATGCTTATTATTCATATTGTCCAAAAATTAAAGGGGAATATTTTCCAAAATTTAACCTAATAATTAAACATATTGAATCAATTTTATAGAAATTAATTTCTAAAATTTGTAGAAATTGATTTTAAAATAAGCACACAGGACTTGATGAAAAAATATTTTTAGAAAAAAATACATTTTAAGCATAAAACTGGATTTTTTATATCCTTATACATAAAAAATAAGTTTATTATAACACCCCAAAACTTCCACGGTACGCTTCTCTTTCAATAATACAGTAGCGTGTGTTGTACGCAACTTTGAGTTCTAACACACCACAACAAATCAAACTAGCTGTTATGAATAGTAATATCCACTTTTTGAAATTTTATGAATTTTATCTTTCAAAATGGACTTCATTTCCAGATTTCAAATATCGAAATTTTTTTAGGGTGAGTTTTTTGTATTTTTCTGAAAAAATTCAATTTTTGACGAATAGTGAAACAAAACACTGAGTTATAGTTTAAAACGGAATTTTTATAATTATTTATTTTATTTAAATTTATTTTCGGTCAAAATAGATAAATAATACCTATATAAGTTCAATGTAATTCATTGGAGTCAGTTTATAATAATTTTAGATATATAAAAATTTTATTGAACTTTTCACCGTCTTTTTCCCATCTCCTAGAAGAATTTGAAAATTCACATAAAACATAATTTTACCACCTCTGTGAGTGGAATTTAGAAAATCTGAGAGACCCGGTTAATATCAAGGAGTAAAATGTTGTTCAATAAGATAAAAATAATTTTTGGTGAATAGTAACTTTTTACTTATATTTTCCACGGTTAAATGTGAATACGGTAATTAAGGGTAAAAATGATATTATTATTACCCTAACACATGTCCTAATTCTATTGGCTAAGAATAATTCAACCAAAAACAACCTTAGGAATAAAATATGAACCTCTTTGGTCCATTTGGATTAGATTATGACATTTTTTATTGTTTAATTCAAAGAAGAGTTAAAGGAGTTAAAATCAATGTTTAATAACTAAAACATTTTTAATATAGGGTTATACAAAAGATAAATTCTATTTTAAATATTCATTAGGAATCTAAATAGATTTCCTACATAATGGTATTTTATTTATAATTTTTATACATTAAATAATTTAATTCATTTATCACACAATGGTGATGCAGTAATTACCTAATTAATGAAATACTAAAATAATTGATATTACAAATATCCAAATAAATGTAATTTGAGACTTTTTATGAATCAAACTAGTTTTATAGGTTAATATTACATTTTATTATTTATTAAATGAGTTTATTTTTAATTAATAAAGTTTTTATAACTTTAAAAAAATCAATTTTTAAATAGTTTCAAAATTGACATAAAAGAGTATTTAAAACAAATATTATATTATTAATTTATATTATATTCTTGAAAATCAAGGATTGGCCAAATGACATAGATACGGTTATATATATTAATAATGAACCACTTGGGGTTCTATTGGCTTGTTATAGTAAGTTTATTAACCGTATAATATAAAAATACAAAGAGTCATGGTAAATGTTAACCTATTTAACTAAGAGTTCAATATAAATGATTAGGTTAATATAGTGATCCAAACCTATCTAAAATATATTGGTTGAAAATATTTCTACCCATACCCACCTTAGGCTCTAAATAAGTCACATTTGAGCCATTATAAACCAAATATGAATTTATTATAAAATAATATTTTATGTTTTTTCTAAGGTCCCCCTCACCCCTATTATAAAAGGGAACTCCCCCTTATCTCAAATTAATACCTTCAAAGCCTTTTGGTTTGGACCAAACCTAACCAAATATCCTCTAAACTTCCATCACTTTATCCTAGAGGCCTTACTTTAGTCATAAATCCAACCTAAGGGTCCCTTCTGATCAAATAAAAAGGAAGAACACAAAGAAGAGGTAATGATTTCACCACCCTCTTTCAAGTTCCTTTATTCTTCCACTTCTTCTTTCTTTGTTATTTCCCTTCTAAAGTAATAAATCCAGTATGTTCTATATACTATGATGTAATTAAAAATATGGTACAACCATATACATTATTCTATCCATCCTTTGAATAAAATGTCACCATACGTGCGTACGTACGGCTTACCGTCTCCACGTCGTGGTGTAATTGTTATTCAATACATTATTATTTGGATGGTTATAATAATGATGTGTAATTAATTTAAATAATAAATATAACATGATAATTATTCTGTATATATTATACACCATCCAATTATAAATTATTTTAATATCAAACAAATTATATTTCCACTCGTGCGTACGTACGGATTACCGTCTCCACGAACACAATGAGATTTATTCCCCATCATATCAATTCAAGACTAATTTTAATTTGATGGTTAAAAATAATGTTTAAAGACTTGATATCATTCTGGATATGAGTAAGATACATCCCATCCATAAAAAATATGACTCACATAACAAATAATATAAAGGAAAACGAATCTGTTAACACCCAAAACGACGATAATACTAAGATATTATTAACAAAACAATGTTAAAAGATCATATGTGAAATAATATTAATGTATATGATTCTTGTATAACTTAATAACAATTATTTCACCATTATATAGGAGGGTAACCTACCCTCGGCCAAGTAAAAGTACAATTTAAGGGTTTATTTCACAATCTCTTCATTATCAGTGGTTTTTTATACGTAATTATCTACTGGGACCTCTTTATCATCCAAATCCATGTTTCTGAAAATTGTATTTCAATAATTATTAATATTTTATAGACTATGGGTTAAATTCATAATACCCTTGTTTGAATTTTTATAAGATTTTTATAAACGAATCTTTCTATCATTTTCCAACTAAGGTCCCTTTTTAACATTTTCAAAAGAATTAAGGTAAGAATGTATTTTTTAACTTATACGGCGTGTGAAGCTATTTTCTGCCGTTATTAAATTGTTTATGCTTCCCTTAGAATATTATAATAATATTTTCAAAGTAAATTTTTTCTTTTATAACAATGTCACTTTTAGATGATTTCAAAAAAAGAGATATTTCTCTCAAATAGTTTTGATTTCATCTATGTCAATATCCATTAAGGGATTTTAAGCTTATTTGAAGTTGATTTATTATAATACAAAACTTTCATATTTTATTTAAGGTTTTCTGATATGTTTGACTATGGATGTGTTATTTTTATACCATTCATGGTTTATGGAGAAATTATTGACATTTCGTATGCTAGTTTTAATAATAATGATTATGTCATGTTTAAACCTATTTATATGAGGAATGCATTGGACTTAGTAAGTGATGGGTGGAGCCCGCTATGGCTCCTCGATGCATCGGTAGGTCTCATGAGAAAAACTAGTGTCTTGGTACAATGCCTTGACAAAATCTTATTTGTAGTCTTGGCCCAAGGCCTTGACTATGTGGTTATGATAGTCTGACATTATGTATTCCATCATAATAAAAGTGGTTATTGATATTGCATGTGAATATTCGATTAGTAGAATATCCATGTGAATAAGTAAATGGAATTATTTTATTTTATTTCAGCCATATTATGCTGAAGTTCATGTTTAAAAGGATTTCGTTTTAGTTATACATTGCCTTAAATGTTTATTCTTATTTATTAAAGTTTCCTCTATATTTTTATCCTTACTGGGCGTCTGAGCTCACCCCTTTCTGTGTTTTATTTTTTCCAGGATGTGAAGAAGTATTTTACGACTAACATACCGGGATAGTCTGAGGGGATTTGAGTGTTGACTATAGAGACTATGTTGTTTTAGTTTTTATTTTATGTTGTAATGTAAACTTTATGAATGTATCCAGTGATTCCAAGCCTACTAAACTAATCAGTCTTTTGAGACTTGATCTTTTGTGATCATGCCAATGTTATGTAATAATGCACTGACTCTAGGTAACTGGGGTCGGGGATTTATAGTTGGTATCAGAGGAAGTTTAGTACAAACCTTGGAATCTAGATTTAGATAAACTCTGATTAGAGCACATAGACATAAGATGGACTTTGAGGATTAGTATAGAAGAACTTCCTATTATTTTCGTATTGTATATATTTGCTGATTTTTCAAGCAATACATCCCTTTATGGATACAAGCAGGTAGAGGTGGTTCTGGCACAGATGTACCTAGGGGTAAAACCCAAAAACACCGCTTTGAGCTAGACTCGAATGGGAACTGGTGCACGACAATGGGTCTTGCTGCACTCTGGGTTACGACACTCTCAGGGGATATGCTTAGGATAATTCTCAATTTCTTTTCAAACCATTATGAAGGTTTTATGAGTATATACTTCCTCAAGGAAAACATTTTTTTATGACTATGGATTATATCCATAATCTGTTCAATTTATGTAAAGATTTTTACAAGGTTGGATTTATGTATTGTGATTCATAAACTAATCTAGTGTATGCCATTGTTTAGAAATAGAGCCTAGTGGAAGAAATGGAAACCATATCAATGCATGCACTCCATGTAGGGATTTCCCTCCTTCTCGAGATAATTATAGTGGAGCTGGTGATACAACTAGTTCTGATCAGCTAATCACCATACTGGGACAACTCACTCAGGTTATGAATAATAACCTTACCCGTATGGAGCACCCAGATCCACAGCGTGGAGGATCAATGTTTTATTTCTTCATGAGGCAACAACCACTAACATTTAATGAGAGTAAAAATCCATTAGTAGTTGAGCAATGGATAAATTCCATAGAGAAAATATTCCATGCCTTGGGAGTAGTGAAATGGAAAAATTTATCATGGTTGTTTACCGCCTCACTAGAGTTGCAGACCAATGGTGGTCATTGATTAAAAACACAAAGGAGGATGATAAAGTATCAAATATGGAATGGAGAGAGTTAAAAGAGATTTTCTTAGAAAAATACATTCATCGTGACCATCAAGCATATAAGGAAAGGGAATTTATGAGTCTGAGACAAAAGGAGGATGAGAATGTCACAAAGTATGAGGCTAACATTACAAGGTTCGTGAGGCATGCATCAGATTATATACATAACCCAAGGAGTAAGATTTATCGTTTCTTTGATGGTTTAAAACCATTTCTTCGTTGAGTATTAGTCTCAAAATACTTCTCATCATATGAAGACATTGTCTCATGTGCTATCAAGATAGAAAAGCAATTCTCTAAGTCTTATGACTTTAAAGAAAAGAAAGATAAGAAGAGATCTACTGATCACTCTTGGAATGGAAATAATGGGAAGAAGGGAAAATTTGAATATCCATCTTGCAGTAAATGTGGGAAAAAACACCCTGGTACATTCTTGAGGGAATGGGAGTCTGTTACTAGTGTGGTGAAAAAGGCCACCAAGCTCATGATTGAAAGGGGAATAAAGAAGATACCGATGTTCAATGCTACAATTGCAGTGATATGGGACATACTGAAAATGAATATCCTAAGCCTTAGGGGAACATACCTCAGAAAAGGCCAAGGGATCAAGGCCAAGATTATGTTATCACTACTACTGAGGTAGAAGCTCCGATAGACGTGGTGGCAGGTAATTTAATGGTTTCCTCAAGTTTAGAAAATGCATTATTTGATTCAGGATCATCACATTGTTTCATTTCGTCCCAGTTGGATAAGAAAATAATATATTTCCAATTTGATTTAACAAGGGAGTTGTCAGTCAAAAATCCTAAGGGAAGTATCATTGCAACAAAGTTTTGTGAATTAGTCCCCATTAGAGCACATAAATGTTTTTTATCTACTGATCTCATCATCATACCCATGATTGAATTTGATACAATCCTCGGTATGGATTGGATTTCGTACCATGATGTGAATATTTATTGTAAGAAGAAGGAGGTTGTAATTTTCGATGATGATGATAATGAACACCTTAACTTTATAGCAGAATCCTCACCACCAAATTCTTATCTAGATACACCCCCAATAGGTCAACTAAATTCAATTATCAGGAAGGAAGAGAATTAAATAACTGTGGATGACGAAAGGAATGTTCAAATAGAGGATGTACCTATTGTGAAAGAATATGTAGATGTGTTTTCGGAAGATTTACCTGGACATCCTCCAAAACGTGAAATTGAGTTTTCCCTTGATTTAATTCTTGTTTCAAGGCCGATATCAATGATCCCTTATAGAATTTCCACTATGGAAATAGTTAAACTAAATAAAAAACTAGAGGAATTGAGTAATAAGGGATTTATTCTCCATAGTTTTTCTCCATGGGGAGCCCCTGTCCTTTTTGTTATGAAGAAAGATGGATCTATAAGGTTATGTATCGACTACAGGGAAATCGATGCTATAAAAATAATGAACAAGTATCCCCTACCTCGCATTGCTGATTTATTTGACCAACTACATGGAGATCAATAATTTTCAAAGATTGAACTTCGATCTGGATACCATCAGTTGTGTGTGAAGAAGGAAGACTTTCTGAAGACAACATTTCGAACTTGGTACGGGCATTACAAGTTTACAGTAATGCCTTTTGGGTTGACTAATGCACCCTATGTATTCATGGATCTAATGAATATTGTTTTCAAGGAATATCTCAATGATTTTGTGGTGTTATTTATTGATGATATCTTGGTATACTCCAAAATCTACGAAGATCATGAAAATCACGTGCGCATTATCCTAAAGACTCTTAGAAGGAATGAATTATATGGGAAGTTTAGCAAGTGTGAATTATGGATTCAGGAGATCTCTTTTCTTCGCCATATTGTCTCTAAGGATGGAATCTCTGTTGATCCTTCTAATACCAAGGCAATCCAAGAATGGCCAGCACCGACGAGTATAACTGTGGTACGCATTTTTTTTGGTTTAGTAATTTATTATCGGCGTTTCCTCTAGAATTTTTTCCGATTAGCTGACCCATTAACGAATCTCACATGTAAAGGGGTTAAATTTTTTTGGACAAAAGAGTGTGAAGAGTGTTTTGAAGAACTGAAGAAAATATTATTCAATGCTCATATATTGACTCTACCATCGGGGAATGATGGGTTCGTAATTTATAGTGATTCATCAAAGAAAGGACTTGGTTGTGTCCTTATGCAGAATGATAGAGTTATTGCGTATACATCACGACAGCTGAAAATTCATGAGAAAAACTATCCTACTCATGATCTTGAGTTAGATTTTTTAATCTTTGCTTTGAAGATATGGAGACATTATCTCTATGGTGAAAATGTGAGATATATACCGATCATAAGAGTTTTAAGTATATTTTCTTGCAGAAAGAACTCAACATGAGGCAAAGGAGATGTCTTGAACTACTCAAGGATTATGATTTCATGATACAATACCACCCGGGGAATTTAATTAAGGAGGCAGATTCTTTCAGCAGAAAGGATCATGGAGTTTTGAACAATATGAGAGTTGAAAAGGATTCTATATACATGAATCTAGTAAAGATGGATATGGGAATCACCAAAGAAGGTGAAACCTCAATACTTTTTCAAATGGTTACCAAACCATCTTTACTAAAAAGGATAAAGAGTTCTCAGACCAATGATGAAGAGTTTAAAAAGAATATTAATGTTGTGAATGATGGGAGATTGAGTCACTTTGTGTATGAAGATGAAATTTTGAAATTTGGGAAGAGACGTGTTCCCGATATACCTGATTTAAAAAGGGAATTTTTAGATGATTCTCATAGTTCCAATTTCTCTATACACCCTGGGAGAACCAAAATGTATAGATATTTGAAGGAACATTTTTGGTGGGAAAACATAAAGAGGGAGATTGCTGATTTTGTGTCAAGATGTAAGGTTTGTCAACAAGTGAAAGCTAGAAGGCAATAGCCTGGAGGAGTCATGCAACCTCTTCCCATACCTGAGTGGAAATGGGATAATATTACGATGGACTTTATCATGGGACTACCAAAGGCTCCTATAAAAATGATGCAATATGGGTCATTGTTGATCATCTTACCAAGTCTGTGCATTTTCTTTCTATAAGAGAAGATTTAACACCTGAATTATTAGAAAGAATAAATATTAATTAATTTTTAAGACTTCATGGAGTACCACTATCGATTGTTTCTGATCGGGATCCATGTTTTACTTCCAGATTATGGAAAAGTATTCAAAAAGACCTGGATACTGAACTTAGTTTGAGCAATGCTTACCACCCCCAAACTGATGGACAATCATAAAATACTATTCAAACCTTAGAAGACATGTTGAGATCATTATCACGTGACTTTCAGGGTATGTGGGATCAATATTTACCTCTGGTGGAATTTTCCTATAACAGTAGCTTCCATTCAAGTATTCGGATGGAAAAATATGAAGAGTTATACGGAAAGAGATTTCACACACCAACCTGTTAGGATGATGTTGGTGAAAGAAAACTTGTAGTCTTAGAACTGGTGGAGGAAACAATCAAAAAGGTAAAGGTAATCGAAAACCACATCAAATAAGCTAAAAGTAGGAATAAGAGATATGCCGATAACCGAAGGAAGGATTTCAAATTTCAGGTAGGTGGTCATGTTTTCTTGAAGGTATATCCATGGAAGTTAGTTATACGTTTCGGTAAGAAAGGTAAATTGAGTCTCAGGTACATCGGACCATTCGAAATTCTAGAACAAATTGGTGTTGTAGCTTACCGTTTGGAAATACTGCGAAATCTCTCCCAAGTTCACGATGTGTTTCACGTATCACTGTTGAGAAAATACATGCCTAACCTAACACACATGCTCACCTATGAGGATGTAGAACTGGAACCTGATCTATCTTATTGCGAAGAGCCCATCGGGATTCTTGATACCAGAGAACAAGTTTTGAGAAATTGGACGACTCATCTGGTAAAAGATCTATTGAGAAACCATAAGATGGAAGAGGCAATGTGGGAACCCAAGGAACATATGATGAAAAACCTCCTGAGTCTTTTTATGCAGTAATATTTTAGAAATTTCAAGGATGAAATTATTTGAAGTCGGGGAGAATGTAACACCTCAAGCTTACACGGTACGCTTCTCTTTGAATAATACAGTAGCGTGTGTTGTACGCAACTTCAAGTTCTAACACACCACTACCAATAAAACTAGCCAGTATGAATATTAATACCCACTTTTTGAAATTTTATAAATTTTAACATTCAAAATGGACTTCATTTTTGGATTTGGAATAGAAAAATTATCTTAGGGTGAATTTTGGGTATTTTTCTGAAAACAATCAATTTTTTATGAATAGTGAAAAAAACACTGAGTTATAGTTTAAAATAGAATTTTTATAATTATTTATTATATTAAAATTTATTTTAGGTAAAAATATATACATAATACCTATATAAGTTCAATTTAATTCATGGGAGTCATTTTATAATAATTTTAGATATATAAAAATATTATTGAACTTTTCACCGTCTTTTACCCATCTCCTAGAAGAATTTGCAAATTCACATAAAACATAATTTTACCACTTCTGTGAGTGGAATTTTGAAAATCAGAGAGACACGGTTAATATCAAGGAGTAAAATGTGGTTCAATAAGATAAAAATAATTTTTGGTGAATAGTAACTTTTTATTTTATTTACCACGGTTAAATGTGAATAGGGTAATTAGGGGTAAAAATGATATTATTAATACCCTAAAACATGTCCTAATTCTATTGTCTATGTATTATTCAACCAAAAGAAACCTTAAGAATAAAATACGAACCTATTTGGTCCACTTAGATTAGATTAGGACATTTATTATTATTTAATTCAAAGAAGAGTTAAAAGAGTTAAAATAAATATTTAATAACTAAAACATTTTTAATATAGGGTTGTAAAAATGATAAATTCGATTATAAATATTCATTAGGAAGAAAAAAATATTTCCTACATAATGGTATTTTATTGATAATTTTTAGACTTTAAATAATATAATTTATTTATGACACAATGGTGATGCAGTAATTACCTAATTAATGAAATATTAAAATAATTGATATTATAAATATCAAAATAAATGTAATTTGAAACTTTTTATGAATTAAAATAATTTTCTAGGTTAATATGACATGTAATTATTAATTAAATAAATTTATTTCTAATTAATAAAGTTTTTAGAACTTTTAAAAAAATCAATTATTAAATAGTGTCAAAATTGACATATAGGAGTATTTAAAACAAATATTATATTATTAATTGATATTCTATTCCTAAAAATCTAAGGTTCGGACGAATGACTTAGATAAGGTTATATATATTAATAATCAACCACTTGGGGTTTCCTTGTCTTTTCATTGTAAGTTTATTAACCAAATAATATAAAAATACAAAGAGACATGGTAAATGTTGAACTATTTTACTAAGAGTTAAATATAAATGATAAGGTTAATATAGTGACCCAAACCAGTATAAAATCTATTGGTTGAAAGTATTTCGACCCATCACCACATTAACCTTGAAATAAGTCACTTTGGGTCCATTATAAACCTAATATGAATTTATTATAAAATAATATTTGAAGTTTTTCCTAAGGTGCCCCTCACCCCTCTTAGAAAAGGGAACTCCCCCTTCTCTCAAATTCATACCTTAAAAGCATTTTGGTTCGGCCAAACCCAACCCAAATATTCTCTAAACTTCCTTCACTTCATCCTAGAGTCCTTCCTTTAGTCATAAATCCAACCTAAGGAGACCTTTTGATCAAATAAAAAGGAAGAACCTGAAGAATAGGTAATGATTTCACCACTATCTTCCATGTTCCTTTCTTCTTCCACTTCTTCTTTATTTGTTATTTCCATTATAAAATAATTAATCTAGTATATTCTATATACTGTGATGTTATTAAGAATATGTTATAAGCATATTAAGTTTTATATCCATCCTTTGACCGACATGTCACCATACGTGCGTACGTACGGCTTACCGTCTCCACGTCGTGGTGTAATTGTTATTCAAAACATTATTATTTGTATGGGTATAATAATGATGTTTAATTCATGTAAATAATAAATATAACATGATAATTATTCTGTATATATGATACACCAAACAATTATATATTATTTTAATATCAAAAGAATGATATTGTCGCTCGTACGTACGTACGGATTACCGTCTCCATGAACACGATGAGATTCATTCCACATTTTATCAATTCAAGACTAAATTTCATTTGATGATTAAAAATAATGTTTAAAGACATGATTTCATTCTGGATATGAGTAAGATACATCCCATTCATAACAAATATGACTCACATAACAAATAATATAAAGTAAAACGAATCCGTTAACACCTGAAACAATGATAATACTAAGATATTATTAACAGAACAATGTTAAAAGATCATATATGATATTATATTAATTTATATGATTCTTGTATAATTTAATAGAAATTATTTCACCATTATAAAAGAGTTTAACCTACCCTCTACCAAGGAAAAGTTCAAGGTAAGGGTTTATTTCAGAATCTCTTCATTATCTAAGGTTGTCTATACGTAATTATCCACTGGGGCCTCTTTATCATCCACATCCATGTTTCATAAAAATGTATTTCAAACCATTCTTACTATTTTACAGACTATGGGTTAAATTCATTTATACCCTTGTTTTACTTTTTATAAGAAGTTTATAAAGGAATATTTCCGTCATTTTCCAAACAAGGTCCTTTTTAACCTTTTCGACAGAATTAAGGTAAGAATGTCTTTTTTTAACTTATACGACATGTGCAGCTATTTTCTGCCATTATAAAATCGTCGAAGCTTCCCTTAAAATCTTATAATAATATTTTCAAAGTAAATTTTTTCTTTTATAATTATTTGACATTTAAATGATTTCAAAAAACAGAGATATTTCTCTCAAATAGTTTTGATTTCATCTATGTCAACATCCTTTGAGGGATTTTAAGCTTATTTGAAGTTGATTTATTATAATAAAAAACTTCCATATTGAATTGAAGGTTTTGTGATATTTTTTACTATGGATGTGTTATTTTTATACCATTCATGGTTTATAGAGAAAGTATTGAAATTTATTAAGCTAGTTTTAATATGAATGATTATGTGATGTTTAAACCTATTCATATGAAAAATACATTGGACTTAGTAAGTGTTGGGTGGAGCCCCCTATAGCTCCTCGATGCATCGGTAGGTCTCATGAGACAAACTTGTGTCTTGGTACAAGGCCCTGACAAAATCTTTTTTGTATTCTTTGTTTAAGGCCTTGACTATGTGGTTATGATAGTCTGACATTATGCATTCCATCATTATGAAAGTGGTTATTGATATTTCATGTGATTATTCAATTAGTATAATATGCATGTCAATAAGTAAATGGAATTATTTCATTTTATTTCTGCCATATTATACTGAAGCTCAAGTTTAGAAGTATTTTATTTTAGTTATACATTGCCTTAAATTTTTATCCTTATTTATGAACGTTTCTGCTATTTTGTTATCCTTACTGGGAAAATGAGCTCACCCCTTTATATGTTTTCTTTTTCCCAGGATGTGAAGAAGTATTTTATTACTGATCTACAAGGATATTCTGAGGGGATGTGAGTGTCGACTATGGAGACTATGTTGTTTTAGTTTTCATTTTATGATGTAATGTAATCTTTATGAATGTATCTAGTGATTCCAAGGTTACAAAACTAATTGGTATTTTAAGATTTGATCTTTTGTGATCATGCCAATGTTATGTAATAATGCACCGACTCTGGGTAACTGGGGTCGGGGCGTTATATTTATTGGTTTAAAAAAATTATAATGTAAATAATATATATATATATATATTTCATTAAAATAATTCACCAATTGTAATTAATTTAATTTATTATTAAAAATAAATAGTGTGTATAAAAATAATTTTTCCATAAAAACTTCACTTTTATTTAAATATATTTTTTGTTTTTAATTATAATAATTTGATAAATAATGAATTCATTTAAAAACATTTATACCATATATTTTTCATAATTTTGTCACTACTATTTCTACCCACCAATCCAATGGTTACTTTATAACTAACACAAAATATTTTAATAATATTACTTAGTTTTTCTAAACTCATTCTTGCTTGTAACACAAGCCATTGAAGAAATAAAATTATTTAAAGAGAAATATTAAATAAAATCTTGATAAGTTATAGTAAATATCATATTTTTCCCATAATTATCCAAATTCTCATTTCCTTCTTTTTGAAACTGTCAACTATTCAATATCTACAAACATATTTTTTTCTAATAAATATTAATCATACCTAGATGGTTTTCAATTTTTACATTAAAAAAGGAAATAAATATTTTCTTAACAATAAAAATTCAGTAATACTTTTATCATATATTACCTTATACCCGTTTAAAAGAATGTTGAATCAATTTAATAACTCAATTATTCTAGTTTAATCCAATTATGTATATAAAAATATGAAAAACCAACATAACCATCTTGATATCGATAATTTTTACCATTTTTTGGTTTAAAATTTCTTTGATTAAATAAATATTGATGTTTGAAATTGTTTTGAAACAAATCAATCAAAAATGGATAATATATATTCATTATCATCAAAAATCCTACATAAGGAATCTAATTGTATAAAATAAAATAGATGTGTAAAATTTCAATAGAAAAACGATATATTTATGTTAAAACATCAGCAAACTTGTGTTTAATATATTTTAAATTGATTCCTTCCACTAAATACAACAACTAAAAATGTATACATTAAAAAAACCCCAAAATATAACTCACCCTTAAAATTTTATACCCATTTTATAATTAATAATATACTCCATTTGGAATGTTTCACTCTCATTGTTTAGCTATGAGCCTTTTATAATATTCCCAAAGGATATAAAATACAAAAAATTCCACAGAAAATGTCTCTAGGGATTACATTTTAGGGGAGTAAGAATCCTGAAAAAATTTCATACTGAGAAAAGAAGTTAAACATTATATCTCAAACTCATTAGTTTATAATGTACATGTTGAGAGTATATTAGTAAGAATATTATTCATCTGGTATATTGTTCCAAAATATTATCGCTTGAAATTTTCATACCCAAACATTTCTTTTATGTAATGATATTTAATATCAATATACTTTTTTCTAGAATCATGAACTATATTCTTTGAAAATTTTATTAGACTCTTATAATAATATAATAATTATATAAATAGGTATAATTATTGTTTGTTTTCTGTAATTTGGGAAGAAAATTTTAAACTCATTTGAACTAATATTGTTGATTTTTTGAGTATTTTTATGAAAAGTAAATTGAAACCTTACTTATATCACTTGTTTTATAAACATAGATTATTTATATAGGCTAAATGTTAATGGTAAAATTTTATTATCAAGTTTTTCTAGGTTTTCATTCGTATAGTTCCAATTTATTTTCATTTGACTTTAAATGTTTCTAATTGTTAGTCTTAGCCATGTGAAAATCAATTTTAAGCTAAGTATTCAAAAAATTTGGAATGGGTGGTTCTGAATGTCATAGTATGGAACCGGATCAATATGGTGGTTTGTAGAGGAATCAGAAGTCCAAAATCATAATAAGTGGGTAATAATTTTTGGAATAATGAAATAGTGTAAGGGATGAGTTTTTATGATAGAAGTTTTCACCAAAAACAATTGGTTTATATAGTGAAAATTTCTATCAATTTTAGGTTTCCATTATCGAGTAAGGATTATCCTCAATCATCAGTTTGCAATGGAATCAGTATTACCAATCGGACTCATCTGTAAATAGATAGGTGGTTTCACTTGTATGTGATACTATTTAGATGTATTATAATTATTAATTTTTATATAGTTCTTGTATTTAGGTATCTTATAATTCAATCGTTTTATCTTTTAATCCAAATGTTACAATATTTACTCCTGTGGAATAGTTATACATCTAGACTACATTAATTCAATGTTCTTGTTGCTTTTTTCTTGATTTATTCTTCTTTGTATTTTTCTTTTTTAAGTTATTGTCTAATTATGTGAGGTGATTTGGTATGTATATTCAATTATCTAGTACCAAAGTTTGGTTACTAACATCGGGTTTTATCTATTTCAAAAGTTTCAAACATTTGTTCCATAATTGAAGGTTTTGGAGGGCCACTCTCGGAATAAACGATTTTGGTAAATAAGTGGTTTCAGAGACAAGTTGTAGAGTTTTTGGTGGTAAAACCCTTGTCCAGATTTCAAATCATAGTTTATATAATAATTTTTTGTCCTTTTAGGATAATTCTGGTATGAATTTCAAGATCCTTTTTTTAGATTTATAATGAGTCAATTGTTTCTAGAAGAATGGAATTGGAAGATGTTAAAGTATTTATTAATAAATCCAAGGGGTCTTATTTTGGATTTTAGATGATGAAAATTGAAGACCATATATTCCCAAGAGATATAATGTTTATATTAAAGGGATTTAAACCAGAAAAAATGTTAAAAAAAGAAGCTTAATTTCTTGATCGTAAATCACTATGACTTGTTTGGATGATGTTAGCATGAAATTTTTACTTCAACATACAAGAAGTGAACACCACTACTGATTTGCTGACTACAAATTCTAACATGGGTTAGAAGAAAATTTTTATGAACCAAGTGTTTCTGATGTGGTTACATTTTAGTATTAAAATGTTTGTAGGTAACTCAATAGAAGATTATGTCAATGAATTCAATGAGATTCAGACTCAATTGGAATCAGTGAGATTAATGTTATATGGGGCATTGTTTTAATGACCCGGCCCATCAAGTCCTTCCATGTATGAATTTAGATGAGTGTAACACCTCAATCATACCTCTAATAGGCCATGGGATGGTAACAATAACAAAGTATGAATATCACACACAAGGGAGGCCAGAGAATAAAGTATTTATACAAAAGTACCCATCTCTACACCCAACAAGTAATGTAATAAAGTAATGTATTGGTAATAACATAATTCATGCAAGAACTACTAGGATCTTGTATCATATTATGATATAAGGTGATATCATTTTAGAGCATGTCATATTAGTTGTTTAGTGTTTACTATAATTTCTATAGTATAGCAGGAACCTTAAGTCATCTCTCGACGGAGCCTTAGATAATTTATTTTAAAATAAGTTTTTTATTTTGAAAATAAAAGTGGTATTGTATTTTTTTTAAAAACTTGGGTTTTGTTTATTTAAGATGAAACATATAAAAGATAGTGATATAAGAAAGTATAGATTGACAGATTTGATTGAGCGTGATCAACCCGAGGAATTCTCTTGATGCTCATCCTTTATCACCTCTAGAGAAATGTTATAGAAAATTTATTTCTTGGATTTTAACACCTGGAATAATAATGTTACTAATTTTATACTAGTATACCTTTTAGGGTTCAGTTATAAATACAAAATGATTCACCGATTATCATCGATGATTGGGGGATTTGTGCTTGACTTCATAACTAAAAATCACCATGGGAACACATGAAGAACTCTTTGTGTTTTCCCAGTTTGTATTTTATTTAATTTTTATATAATTAAATATATTTAAATAGACATAATAGTGTTTATTATTGTTCAGTTGACCAGTATTAATCACACAAACATCGTAATTAAAAGAGGGAAGAAGAAATGGTGAACGGTGTGTAAAACATCACACGAAATGGTACCCCCAAACATGATCATATGAGTTTTAACAGGACATACTAGTACATAAATAAACTATATAATAATATATCATGATTAAAAAAACACAAACCTAGAATTTAAAAAGAACATTCATGTATTACAAAAACAAATCATGGGATTTACACCATATTCCTCCCCGGGTGATCACGAGGAATTTAGAATTCCATGGAAGGAAAGGAAGAAAAGGATGATGAAGTAGAACATCCCATATCCTCCATTAATTCTATAAATAGAGAGAATAATCCTTTGGGGATCCAAAATATCAGCAATATCCATCCTTTCTGAACTTCCAAATGGGGTTCCCAAGTTACTCTTTTATTGGAAAAGTGGATGGTGGTGTTAGGAACCCATATTTCGAGAAACCACTTGAAACATGGTTTTGGGTGGGTATATATCCTTATCTAACTTTCGAGAAAACTAAAAAAATTCCCCATATATTTAGTATATCCACGAAACATTTGGAATCATTTTTTGGCTGAAAACTTTAGATATAGACCAAAGACAGAACCAACGTTTTGACTTTGAGCAGATTCGATTCCTTGGGCAGATCAGTTTAGTGGGGTCACTAGATGGTCATATTTTGATTGGGTTTATTCATTAAATTTGTATAAAAATTAATTTGGGATCATCCCACAAAACATAAGGCTAATTGGATACACATATTAGTATTATTGTGCAGTTGATTCCACTGGTGTTCTTGGAATCTTTCTCATTTTGGGTCATTTTTCTTCATCTTTATCTTGGGCCCTCCAAATCTCCACTAACAAAAATTAAAACATCAAAATTTTAAAATTTCCATTTTATTAGTGAATAACATTATATTATTTAATCAAATATGAAGTGAAATTTCTTATTATATTTCTAATGTTCAATAAAAAACTAGTTTAAAATAGTGGTGTAAGGGTGAAGATAAATAGTGAATCGCTACACAATCACACTCCCACACCTAAAACATTGTATAATTGGGAAATGTATTATATCATAATCAATTATCATTAATAAATAAAAGTTTTTAAAACTTAAAAGACTCTTTTAAAATGAAATTAGTCTTTTCTTGTTTATGAAATCAATTTTTTAATCATTTTTCTTCTCTCACATTCAAATTTGTTCAGCTTCATTTGTTCACCCAAGCAACATGTCGCAACCTAATACACCTAGAAATTTTCACTATTCACTCAAGGAGTATATGAAATTGGATTAATTATCTTTTTCCTGATTTCATGTGATCTTACCATATGTTATTTGAGATTCTAGGTTCTCTACCGGCAGAAACTAGTGTGTTACTCAAGAAGAATTTTAATAGGTTGTTCTGAGGTTCAAGGGTTGGTAGGATTTAATTTTTAAAAATATGAGGTAGTAGAGGAGTGTTTAATATCTTTAGTACAAAACATATCTAAAATTCAACAAGAGTTCACAATGAATATACTCACTCAACCCCTCACAGACTATATCACTTCCAACTCACTCTCCCATTTGTTCCATTTATGTGGGTCACAACCATGCATTTAATAATAATGACTCAGTGTCCTCTTTCCCTATTTATTTTATTTATTTTTATATATATATAAATATTGTTTTTTATATTAATTTTTTTTATAATGATGAAAATATGTATAACACAATGATATAAAATGATTTGTGTACCCACGTCCCAAAACAAAGATATAAACCATTTCATTCACCCATTACAATGAATATTTCCTTATATTTCCCATGAAACCCCCTCTCCCCCACACTTGATGGAAATATAACAAGAGTTTACATAAAATATGGGTAGGTAGGGATAAAATGTCTTGTAATGTGGCTAACTAACAGGAATTTCATGGTATTTAAGGTATAAGAAGGTTAAAATGTCAAGGTGTCCAAAAATATGGGTTGATTGAACAAAGGTGTTTTCAATGAATGATGACTTATATCATGAGTGTAGAAAACTTGAATATTATTGCTGAAAATATAATCAAGGAAAGTTTTGGTTTCCCTACATGACCCAAGACACTCAAGAAATTGATTAAAATAAAGAATATGTTATAGATGTCTTATAGTCTCTCATGTAAGGGATTAAAATATTGATCAGTTTTAATGAGGTATGGGTTTAAAAAATTAATTAAACTTCTATAAATGATCTCAAAATAAAAATTATATAAAATATTCCATATCAATATTAATTTTAAGAACATTTTTCAAAAAGTAAATAAACATTCCACACAATTGACTCAAGCATGAAAAATTATTTTGGATATACTCTTTAAGATAAAAGTTTGTTAAAAAACAAAATCATGAAAAAGGAATGAAAAAAATAGAAACACAATGATTTTTTTATCATTGGTTTTTTTAATTTATATCCTAAATTTCTTATGTCACCCTCCTTCATGCCTAAAAATTCTATTATACTCAATGAAAGTGGATTAAATAAATATAAAATCAATAATTATAAAGAAAAGGAACATCCTTCTATGTGGTGTCATATATGACATCCATCAGCTAGATTCTATCCACCATATACTTTGTAAAATCTTCATATAAGTGTTTGAGCCACTACCCATTGACGATAACCCTCTTTACACTTTGATCTTAAAAAACCTGAATAGAACCAAAAGGGCTAACATTAGTAACTATATAAGGACTGATCCATCATGAACGAAGCTTACCAAGGAGGAGATTTAGCTTGGAATTGTATATTAGGACATTATCAAATATATAAAACTTATACTAATGAATCATATAATCTTGGATATCCATTTTATTCTATTTATAGATATTATATCCCCCATTTTCATAACATAAAATTTCTTCCAACTCTTGAATTTGTAGCTTCTAGTGCTCACCATCATCTGAAAAATTCATATTACATTGTTTTATAGCCCAATATGTATGGTTTTATACCTCTATTGGGATGTTATAAGAATTTACAAACACAATCCTATATATTGACATTCCAATCGGGGATTTAAAAGCTATTTGATATGCCTAAAGTGAATCATCCATGTGAAAACTCTAATATTTACTATTGGGTTGTACTGTTTTTTCAAATATTCCTTTAACTTATTGATTTTAGATTCTATCTTGTCCATTAGTTTGGGGATGATATGCAGTTGAGATGTTATGAACAAACTCATACTTACAGAGAAAGTTTTTCATTTTGTGATTGTAAATATGTGAACCTCAATCACTAATGATGAATTTTGGAAAACCAAATGTGATGAGAATTTTCAACCGCAAAAAATCAACAACTACTAGGGAGTCATCAGTCCAAGTAGCCTTTGGGAAGTGGTTCCACAATTCATATTATATGATTATGTTCTATATGGTTCCCTCTTTATATCAACAAAAATTGTACTTAAAAAATAGCGATGTACATCAAAAAATAGAAAAAAATAAATAAAATAAATGGAGAAAGAGTATTTTTACTCATTATTATTCAATTCATGGTTTTGACCCACACAAAAGGAACAAAGGGGATAGTGAGCTAGAAGTGATACAATCTGCTAAGGGTTGAGTGAGTACATTCATTGTGAATAACTACTAAATTTTTTACATGTTCTTTACTTAAGAGATTAAACACTATTATTCTACCTCATATTTTTAAACATTAAATCCTACCAACCCTTAAACCTCATAATAAACTTTTGGAAGTCCTCTTGAGTAGCACACTAGTTTTTGCAGGTAGAGAACTTAGAAGATTGGAAAGCGTATGGTAAGATCACATGATCTCTGGGAAAATATAATAACTCCACTTTCATTTTTTCTTTTAGTAAAGAGGGAAAATTTCTAGGTGACTTAGGTTGAAATATGTTTCTTGGATAAACAAATCAAGGTAAACAAATTTGAGCATGAGATAATAAAAATGATATAAAAATCAATTTCATAAATGAGACATGATGAATTAAATTTAAAAAGATTCTTGGAAGTTTTATCACATTTTATTTAGTAATTTTACTTGATTAGGATATAATACATTTCCTATGAGTACAAAGGTTTAGGTGTGGGGGAGTGGTCATGTAGCAATTCACTATTTATTTTCACCCTACACCACTAATTTAAAACTGGTTTTGTATTGAAAACAAAAAATATTTTAAAAAAATTAACATCACGTTTAATAAAATAATATAATTTTATTCACTATTAAAAAGGTCCATCTCAATTTTTTTATTTTTTCATTATAGTTACAGGAGATTTGGAGGGCCTAAGGTGAAGTTGAAGAAATAAATGGGCCAAAATGTGCAAGATTCCAAGAACACCATTGAACTCAACTGCACACTTATACTAATTCTTGGAACCAATTAGGCTGAGATTTTATTGGACTAATAAATAATTTAGTGTACTAAAACTTCTATAAAGACAAACAATCCAAATTTGTCCATCTGGTGGCCCAACTAGACTAATCTATCCAAGGAACCAAATCTGCTAAAAGTCAAAAATTTGGTTCTATATTTCGGAAATATCTAGAGCATTCAGCCACAAAATGATGCCAAAATTTTGGTGAAGATATTTAATAGTTGTGAAAACAATTTTATATATTTTTTCCAATTCAAGGTGAGGCTATCTACCCACCCAAATGCATGGTCTAATTGGTTTCTCAAAATCTGGGTGCCCCAAACCACTATTCACTTTTCTTATAAAAGATTACCTTTGGTACCCTATATGGAAGTTCTTCCAGGAGGTAATGTGCTTCTATTTGGGATCCCCTAAAGATTCCTCTCATAATTACTAGAATTTATATAGGAAATAGGAAGTTTCAATTCATCATCTTTTTCTTCCTCCACTCACATGGAGTCCTAAACTCCTCATGATCACCCGGGGTGGAACGTGGTGTAAATCCCAAGCTTCATTTTTTAATTAATTGAATTTTATTTAAAATTCCAGTTTTCAATGTTTTTTATTGTTATTTAATCTTATTTACTTGATTTATGTACTAATATTTCATGCTCAAAATTATATGATCATGTTTTGGGGTACCCTTTCATGTGATGTTTCACACAATATTCATTGTTTCTTATTCACTCTTTTAATTGCGGTGTTTGTGTGGTTCATATTGGTCAATTAACTCTCATAAAAACTTTCAAGTCCATGTACCTTTATTCCATGGTATCATAATTATATAACAAAAAAACTAGAAAACACATTGAGTTCTTCATGTGTTTCTCTAAAATGTTTCAGTCATGAAGTCGAACGTAAATCACTCAATCATCAGCAGTGACCAAAGAATCATTTTATGTTTTTTAATAAACCCTAGTATGTATCCTTGTATAAACTCATCAAAGTTATATTTTTAGGTGTTACTGTAACAACCAAAACATTTATTTATGTAAATTCCTCTTGATCTATCTAAATGTATTATTATGTAAAATGGTTATATAAAACTTATGCACTTCCTTGGTTTTATGTTTTTGGATTTTAAAATACCATAAAGAATTTTTATCATTGATAATATAGAAATTTAATAGTGATCACATGATTAATATAAATATAGGGCATTAATAAATCCAATTTACTCAGACAAATGAAGTGATGGCCTTATCTAGTAGAATTGCTCCATATGAAACCCATTTTTCTGAGCTCATAATGGAGTTAGAGTCAATGGGATTCACTCTTGTCCAATCCCAACTTGAGCTTCAACATGTTAAGCTTGAACGGAACCTTCTATAGGAGAAGTGGATGTTAATAGAGATTACCACCTGAGGGATGTTATCTGAGCCTCCCCAAAAGTCAGTCACCATCGCACACCTTACCCTTAAGTCTTATGTAGGTGCTATAAGGGGTTATGTAACAAGACCCCAGCACTATGATTATGTATAATATTTTTTAAAATAATAAATAATATAAATTTATTTTATTATTTTTAGTTTGTAAATTGTTTTTGATGAACAAATAGTATTTCTAGTTAATATTCAATTAAAAAAATCTATTTTAATGAATTAGTGGATTTTTGAATTAAGTAATATTTTAATAAAATATTATTACTAAATTTATTTTTATTAAATATATATTATCATATAATTTTTATGATTATAATTGTAATTTTTGTTATGGTTTGAAAGCTATATTCGTCAAAACCCATGAATTTTTAATAAATGTCAGTTTAAATATTAATAGTATAAAATTCTAATATTCAGAAATTTATTTGGATAAAATGGATATTATTTTTTGAATAATGAGGTCAAAATTATCCAATAGTGAAATTTTCATAATTTCCCATGACAATCGATTTTTTGGGTAAAAATTAAATATCTTTTAAATATATAATGTATTTTATGACATCGTAATGAGCAAATAGTGATATAATAAAATACTATAAAAGGTATTTTTTGAAAATATATTTTTTACCATTAAAATAATGTGATTTTATATTTGTTTGATTAATTTTATGGTGCTTTAGTGGACCCTCCAAAACATATAAAAATTTTTGTCTTTTTAAAATGATTTCCTTGAGAGTGTGACTCACCTCCACATAATCAAGCCTAATATTTTAATAAATTATGCCATTGTGAATATAAAATAGTTTTTTACGCTTCCATTTGTAAAAAAACATGGGTAAATCCCATGGGTTGGTTTGTGATTTTGATTAGTTTAATGTGTGGTGTCCAAAACCTAAAAAATAATAAATTATTTCTCCTTTCCTATATAAACCCACTCAATATCCCATTTATCTTCACTCAAAACCCTTTAATAAAATCTTTAATCTTCTCTTATCTCTCTATTATCCGCCTAAGGTGCTCCAAGATCCTAATAATCCTCTCTCAAGCCTCTCCTAAGCCTTTGGGATCACACTTCCAAGGGATTTCTTCCTCTCTCTTTTTTTTCAAGTTTCTATATATTGCTATAATGTTTTATTTTCAATTAAAAATGTTTTGGTATAATTTAGAACCTCCTATATACTTCCCTAATTATTTTTTAATGATTATAGAACCATTTTTCTCTCATTAATTCCTCCCAAGTACACCCATTACCATGCCGAAATTCCTTAAGGTATTTCTCTCTCCTCATTTACATTCAAGCAATTGTTTTTTTATGAATCTAAATTCCATTAAATGTGTTGTGACATGTATATATATGACCCCTTTACATTAAATTTCATTTAAATATGATTATACACCCCTTTATCACTCATCAACCATTTTTATGAATTCTTATGTCACGCTGTTTTGCTGCAGAAATCACACCTTGATTGTTCAATCCAATGTCATTGTGTAGTGAATACCATGCCCATTTCTCTATCAAGGGGATTCAACTTTATGAAAATTTACTTAATTATCATATAGTTTCATTTCTGAATTCCACATTACTTTGTCTTGTAATAAATGATGATGTTCAATGAATCCATGTTATATGATCCATGTGGAACACTTATGGATGAAATGAAATGATTAAGAAGGGTGCACCCTGATAGCAGTCCAATGAATTGGGTAAATAATAGTGTTAGGATAATCCATGTAAAATGAGGGTTTAATCATTCTAATACAAGTGAAATGGGGTTTTACCCATCCTAATTCAAGTGCAATGAGGGTTTACTCATGTTTCATGTGCAATGAGCCTTGGCTCATGCTAATATCATGTTAAATATTGATGCCACATTTCTATGTTATGATAATCATCCTATATCAGGCCTTTATGTTAATTTTTCTATTTTTCTCCATTGATATGTCTATTTCCTAACATGTATGATATTATCCATGTTATTCCTTGTTTACTCCCTTACTAGGATTTATAGCTCACCATTTTATTATGCATTTCCTTGTGTTTTCCCATGCAATGATAAGTACGAAGGAATATTGTGGTCATGTAAAATAATTTTTTAATAAATATGTTGTGTTTTATGTTATAATTTGTTATTTAATGTTCATAATTTCCCAAGACAATAGAATTCTTGATCCTTAATGTTTTATTAAGTGAAATTTTATAAAATAAATCATGTTTATGTGTGTAATAAAGACCAGGGTTGTTATAGTTAAAAACTATGGATTAAAATATCTATACACTTTATATTGAAGTGATGAAGGATAACTATTAATATAATTCCCCATGTGGATCATGCTTAATCAAATATGTAAATTTCTGCCTCATTTTATCGCTACCTTTTATTTCTTTCATCTTAAATCAACAAACCCCAAGTTTTTTTAAATCCCATCCCCATTTTATTTTCATAATAAAAACCTTATTTTAAAATTAATGATCTAAGTCTCCATCAAGATACTACCTAGTGTTATTTCTATACCATTCAAATTGTTTAAAAAACTAAATAATTAATTTGAAGTGCTCAACAACGCAATCAAATTTTGAAATTATTGATACTAGTTCTGATTAGGGTAGCTCGAGTTGCCTCTTTATTGGTAATATAATTTTTCTTTACACCTAAAGTTTGGATTTTTATTGAATGGTTCATGCTTGAGGGTGGTTCTTTCTGAAAATGATGCATAAAGAATACAACTTCACAAGATTCGAATGAATCCTAAAGTTACATGTAATGGTTATAAAAATGAGAGTTACCATAACAAATACCACAATGAAATGGAACAGGGGGAGAGTCTAAATTACCATTACCTTGAAATTATTGGTTTATAAGGGTATGAATCTAATCAAGTTTATTATCTACCATTTATTATAGGGATAAATGAAGTACCTCACAAACTTCTTGAATGGGTTCAATAGTTCGTGTACCAAATTTTTTTTCATTTTTGAGCCATGTTCTCTATTTAGTCATGAGTGGAAGAATGAGTTTTATCAACAAGGAAACCAATAGTAGTAGCATCTATCATACCAAGATCCATGGGGAAAATTCCCTCATAAAACTATTTAATTAGCAATTTTTCACTAATTTAGAGGTGGGGGAAACTTGAACAAATTCTTTTGAATCTTTCCCAATATTCATGAAGGGACTCTCCTTGTGACTACCTAATGGCATATATTTCTTTTCTAATTAATGTAGTTTGAGAGGATACGAAGAATTTATTGAGAAAGAGTCTTTTCAGGTTATTACATCCCATAATTGTGGTAGGAAGATATTATAAGGAGTCTTTTTCTACACCATCAATTGATAAATGGAAGGCCCTAAACTTAATGAGGTACTCAAACACGTTATGGGGTTTCATGGTGGAGCACACTATGTGAAACTCTTTAAGATGTTTGTGAGGTTCCTCACCCAAAAGACTATGGAATTTAGAAAGGATGTGTATGATGCCTAATCCCAGCTCAAAGGTGGCTACTACCTTAGGATATTGGATGTATATAGGTCCGTAGTCCACATATGGGGTGGTCAGTTCTTTAAAAGTTTGATTATTTGTTGTCATGATTTATCAGGTTTTATTTCTTTTAATTTTTTATTAGTTTGGGACCACATGTGGTTAGAAAAGGGTTTCCTCAATGTTACTTTATTGACCTACTCTAGATGACCTAAGTTGTGAAAGAATATTATTTTCAATTTAAGGTTCAAATTTATGTTCTTTTTCTTTTTCTTTCTAGGTCGTTAAAATAAGTTGTAAAGTTTGTTTTTTTGAACTATTTTATTTTTTATTTTTATGATGTAATATAGATAAAATAATAGAAAAAAATAATAATTAAAGTAAAAATTAAAAGATAATGTTACATTATAGAATTATAGAGAGAGAGAGCAAGAGAGAGAGAATAAGAAACAAAAACAGAAAAAAAAATAAAAAATAAAAAAATCCAAATGGATGAAAGAATATTGAAACCAGTACTATTTAAGAAGGAAAATAGGGAAATAAAATGAAATTAAGAGAAAATTTATCTTTTCTCCCCGACAAAGGCACCAAATTTTGATTACGTTGTCAAGCACGTAAAATTAGTTGTTTAGTTTCACTACTGGAAATTTAGTATATGCCAACAAGTTTAAACCACTGGTAGAGCCTGTAAAACCATTGGTAACACTTATACCAATGGTTTAGCCAACTGTTATTAATCAAGCCATGGGGATAGGCTTATACCAACAGGTTATCAAATAACCATTGGTAAAATCCACTATAAATCGCATTATCTTTCCCAATGGTTTCAAAACCATTTCAATGGATCTTTACCAATGGTTTATGTAATCCATTAGTAAAGATTGAGAATACCATGCTTTTACCAATGGTTTGATAAACCATTGGTAAATTTTGAACTAAGTCATTTTCCAACGATTGTAAACCGTTGATAAAGAGCGGGTTATTCTATTCTATACCAATGGTTTTGGAAACTGTTGGTATAGAGCCTACAATTTTCCCATAAGTAAGAAGCTTCCCTTTTCCTAGGTTCCCTATGCATTTACCTACAAAATAACACAGAGTTCACAATATAGAATACCTATCATTTTATACCACTGGTCTATAAATGCACTTGAGGTTTGTGATGATCTCCCCCATTCAAAATCATAAAATATCATATTATGTCTTATGCTTGAATTTTATAATATGTGTGTTGAGTTGACTGTAGACTATATCTTTATGAGGGATCTGTTATACAACCCCTAATTTAAGTTATTTAAAAATGGTATCACATGTTGAGTTTATTAATGTATATCCTTCATTTCTTGGTTAATTATCTCATATTTTCTATGGTATCCCATATAGATATAAAGTAGATTAACCAAGGTCTCTTAGGTAAGTTTTCAATGCAACATTCATTCTCTCAAAAGGTGATCCAAGATGTAATTCTGAGTAAAATAGGGATAAGAAGGTATTTTTTAGAGAAGTTAAATAGAATGAGAAGATCCCAAGATGTCTTTTAGATTTATTATTAATAATGTGAAAAAAGATAAAAACATATTGGTATAAGAGTTGTTTTTTGGTATTGTAAAATAAATAAAAAGGTGGACATTGATGTTCTTATGGATTGGATTGTATTTTTTATTAATTATTTTGAGATGATATAGTGTTGAGGAGTGAAATAAGCTATTGATTTCAAGGCGAAGGGGTTTTCCAGGGGGTTGGGGGTGTTGTCCAAGGGGGTAGAGGATGTCTTGGGGGTGGGGGCTATCCAGGGGTGGAGGATATCCATGGGTGGGGGCTGTCCAGGGGGTTAGGGTTGGTGTCCAAGGGGGTAGGGGTGGGGGCTGGGCATCGAGGGGGTTGGGTGTGTCTATATTGTGGGGCGGTGTCCAGGTGGTGGGGGTGTCCAGGTGGTGGGGTTGTGTCCATGGGGCGGGGTCGTCCAGGGGGTTGGGGGCCATCCAGGGGGTTGGGGGCCTGTCCCTGGGGGTAGGGGTGTCCGGGGGGGGGGGGGGTTGTCGGCTGTCCGCGGGGGTGGGGG
This sequence comes from Viscum album, assembly GCA_963277665.1. NCBI lineage: Eukaryota > Viridiplantae > Streptophyta > Magnoliopsida > Santalales > Viscaceae > Viscum > Viscum album. The sequence continues at coordinate 847,653,376 of OY728128.1, forward strand.
GATATCCAAGTGGGAGGGGGTGTTTAGGGGGGGTGTTCGGGCTGTCCAAGGGGGTTGGGGGTGTCCAGGGGGTTGGGGTGGGGTCCAATATGGTGGGTGGTGTCCAAAGGGGTCCAAGGGGTGGGGTGCCTAGGGGTAGGGGGATGTCTAAGAAGTAGGGGGTGTCCAGGGGTGGAGTGGTGTCAGGGGGGGGGGGGCTCTCAAGGGGGTTGTTTGGGGGGATGTCCAAGGTGGGGGGTGATCCGGGGGGTGGGGGCGTTCAGGGGGTTTGGGGTGTCCATGTGGTGGGGTGGTGTCTAGGGGGTGGGGGTTGTCCAAGGGTGTGGGGGCTTCCATGTGGGTGGTGGGTGTCTAGGGGTGGGATTTTTCTAGGTGGTGGGGTGGTGTCCAAGGGGTGGGGTAGTCATCATGGGGGTTTGGAGGCCATGTAGTGGGAGCAGGGGGATTTCCCTGGGTGTAGGGGTGTTCGGGGGGTGGGTGGGTTGTCCACAGGGGGGTGCTGTCCAAGGGGATAGGGGGTGTCCAGGGGGTGGGCAGGCTGTCCACAAGGGTTGGGGGTTTCCATGGGGGTGGGGGTGTCCAGGGGGTGGGGGCAGTTCAGGGGGGTTGGGGGCTGTCCAAGGGGGTCGAGTGGCTACGGGGTGGGGGTGTTTGGGAGGATGGGGGTCTCTGGGGGGATGGGGGTCTCTGAGGGGTGGTGGTGTGTTTCTACGGGGTGGGCGGGCTTTCCATGAGGGTGGGTGTTGTCCAGGGGTATGGGGTGTCCAGGGGTACGGGGTGTCCATGGGGTGGGTGGGCTATCCACCAGGGTGGCGGGGCTGTCCGGGGGGGTACAGGGTGTCCAGGGGGTGGGTGGGCGGTCCCCGGGGGTGGCAGAGCTGTCCAAGGGGTACGGGGTGTCCAGGGGGTGGGAAGGCAATCCACAGGGGTGGAAGGGTTGTCTAGGGGGTAGGGGTGTCTAGGGAGTAGGCGGGGTGTCCATGGGGGTGGGGTTGTCCTGGTGGTAGGGGGTGTCCATGAGGGTGGGTGGGCTGTCCACGGGGGTGGGGGACTGTCCAAGGGGGTATGGGGTGTCCATGGGGGGTGGGAAGGCTTTCCACAGGGGTGGTGGGGCTATCCAGGGGGTAGGGGGTGACTAGGGGGTGGGCGGGCTGTCCATAGGGGTGGTGAGGCTGTCCAGGGATAAGGGGGTGTGTAGAGACCCAAAGCTTAACATACATAGATATTACATTACTTTTGCGGAATACTTAGTACATAACAAAACACACACACAAGGACCGTAATAGTTCAGTGTCTTTGGAAACTCGGAATAAAATCTTCTAATCATGGTGAAAGATCTTCAATATCTCCCATAAAGATCTTCTCTTTTTTTTTCCTAAAACATTTCTTTATATCCTGGGGAAAATAAAACATAAAAGGGTGAGATAAAATGCTCAGTAAGGGTAAATAAAATAAATATCAATCACATCATATACATAAGAATATAGCTTTTGGAAATCTTAACCTGCAAAAGAGCTCATAATATCATAACATGGAATAAATCATAGAAGGGAAATGTAATCCCAATAATCACAACTTAAAACATGAAACTTCGTGGCATACACACATAATCATCATTTCTTGTTAGTCAAGACTCATTGCCAAGACTATCTTAGTGGACAAATTCCCTTTCTGAACCGAGTTACCCTCGTTTCAATCCTGCTTCACTGAACCGGTATAACCTACCGTTCCAGTCATATCTATCTCATGAGATATAAAATCTTTACCCAATGTATTGGAGGAAGATATAGGTCCCACCCATCTCATAATGATACCATTCTTATGTGTGCCACAAAATCATAAACCATACATCATTGCATAACCCATGTAATAGAAATGGGAATCTTAAACATCATGACATCATAAAAAAATTCATATACGATAAAGGAATTCAAAATAATAATTCCATCACAACATAATCAAATCAATGTAATAATAGGGATAAAAACAGAACCCTTTATTATCTTAGATGGAAAATAATTTTGATAAAACACTTGAACTCCATTCTTGAGGAAAATATCCTTTCTACTTCAAAAACATTTTCCTTTATTAACATGTTTTACAATTTTAAACTAAAATAAGTTTATTAAAAATAAACTTGAAAACTTGTAAAGTAAGCTTCTCAGAAATAATGTTTTAAAAATCCATTCATTCCGTATAAGTTAAAAAAAACATTCTTCTCGTACTTTTGTCGGAAAAGTAAAAAAGTGCCTCGTATGAAAAACGACAAAATATTCCTTTCATATATTTTACTAAAAACTCACCAAAGGGTAAAATTGGATTTAAACCATTGTAGGTGGATGTAAATAATATTACATATTGAGGAAACATGGATGTGGATGATAAAATACACCCCAGTAAAAAAAACAATCTCGGATAGAAATGAGATTGTGATATTTTCCCTTACCCTAGGTCCGACTTGCTTTGTACATGTTCGAACATCCTGTATAATGATTTAAATCATGTTATTAACTTATTCCAGAATCATATTCATTGTTATTATATCATATATGGTCCACTTATGACTTTATATTACCCGTTCTTTTGTAAATTCATGTTAAAGAAGTGTTTTGGGTAAAATCGTTTCATTTATCGTAGGTGTTTGGACTTGTTGTTCTTGACATTATTATTACTTATATCATGATTTACTTACTTCCAGAATATAAAGTATGATTTATATATCATATATATTCAGTATATATATATATATATAATAGATAGATAAATGAAATGAAACACACCGTTCATGGAGACGGTAGTCCGTACGTACGCATGAACGCTGCTTTCCTTTCCTTATTGTCTTGAATGGAAGTAAGTAGATGACATATATATATACATAAATCCAGTAGATTTAACATGTCATATATTCCATTATTATTCCTTATATATAATTTATAATCATTCTGGAATGGTTAACATGGATAATGAATCTCATCGCGTCGTGGAGACGGTAGTCCGTACGTACGCACGAGCGATGATATCATTCCCATGGTCGTGGAATTGTGTTGAAGTGTATGTATACTATTTCAGTATCAATATCACTTTATAATAATCATATATAGTTACTCATTACACCATTATACCCATCCAATTAAGGTGGTGGCGGAAAATAGATTACACCACGGCGTGGAGACGGTATTCCGTACGTACGCACGCGTGGTGATTTCCTTTTTCCGTAGGATGGATAGAAGGTTAATTAGAGTTGTTTCATATTTATAATAACATATCAGTTTATAATAAATACTGATGTTATTACTTTATCATGAAACAACTAAAGAAGAAGAAGTTGAAGAAGAAAGAAATTGAAAAAGATCGGTAATGGATATTACCTCTTTTTGACGCGCCTTTTCTTAACCTCCACTTAAAGAACTAAGGATGGTCTTTGAAGAAGACCAGGACCTCTAGGATGATAATAGGGAAGTGGAGAAGGGATTTTTTTCGGGGTTGGCCGAGCTTGAAGGCTCAAAGTTGTGTGAGGAAGAGAGGGAGGAGGTGCCCTTTTATAAGGGAGGAGAGGGGCACCTTTGGAATAACTAAAAATATTATTTTATTATATAGCCAAATTCGGTATTAAATAGCTCCAAATTGATTTATTTCAAGGATAAGGTTGGGATGGGTCGAAATCCTCTCATCCAATAGGATTTAGACAAGTTTAGTTTATTATTTTAACCTTATCAATTAGATTTAACTCTAAGTTAAATAATTTAACTTTTACCGTGTCTTTTTGTTTCCTTACACTATATGGTTAATAAACTTACCATAACAAGCCAAAAGAACCCCAAGTTGTTTATTATTAATATATATATCCTTATCTAAGTCATTTGGCTGAACATTAGATTTTTAGGAATTAAATAACAATTGATAATATAATATTTGTTTTAAAAACTAATTTATGTCAATTTTGACACTATTTGGTACATGATTTTTATGAAACTCATAACAGAATGATAAGTTCGAACAAAGTTACGTAAATCAACAATAACATGTCATATTAACCTAGAAAATTAGTTTAAGTCATAAAAAGTCTCAAATTAAATTTATTTGGGCATTTATAACATCAATTATGTTAATTTTCTTAAAAAGGTAATTACTGCAAAATTGTTGTATCATAAATATATTAAATTATTTAAAGTCTAAAAATTACAAATAAAATACCATTATGTAGGATATCGTTTTATCCTTCTAATTAATATTTATAGTCAAATTTATCTTATGTATAACCCCATATTAAAAATGTTTTAGTAAATAAACTTTGATTTTAACTCTTTTAACTCTTCTTTGAATTAAATAATAATAAATGTCCTAATCTAATCCAAGTGGGCCTAAATGATAAGATTTTACACTTAAGGTTGTTTTTGGTTGAGATAAACTTGTACAATAGGATTAGGACATGTGTTAGGGTAATATTAATATCATTTTTACCCTTTATTACCCTATTTACTTTTAACCGTGGTAAATAAAAGTAAAAAGTTACTATTCACCAAAAATTATTTTCATCTCATTGAACCACATTTTACTTACTGACATCAACCATGTCTCTTGGATTTTTGAAATTCCATTCACAGAAGTGGTAAAATTAAGATTTATGAAAATAATAATAATTTTTTTTAACTTCCACTTAGTAGTTTCACTATTCATCAAAAATTGAAGTTTTTCAGAAAAATGCCAAAATTTCACCCTAATCTATAATTGATATTCCGAATTCAAAAATGATTTCTATTTTAAAAAATTACCAACATATAAGTTTCCTTAATTAATTTTATAATTAATTTACGTTGTCACAACAAATAGCGTGTTTTTAAGAGATAATAACTATCAATAGATTAACACTTGTTTATGTCTGGTATAAATGTGAAATTACATCCAATGACCAACATTGTATTGAATTGTAAAAATATATTCTAAATATACTTTAAAACCACTCAAATTAATAATTTATCACTATTAATTATTTCGATAAAAAAGTTGTTTTTAATTAAAATTTAGTAATTTTCACTATTCATCAGAATATGAAAGTTATCCGAAAAGTACCAAAATTTCACCTTAGGCTAAATTCGATACTACGAATCCAAAAATGAAGTCCATTTTGAGAGATAAAATTTCTAAAATTTTAAACGTGGTTATTACTATTCATAACGGCTAGTTATAATAATATTTTAATAGCATATCGTTGTTTAGTGAAACTCGGTATTGCGTGCTACACACGCTATCAAGGAAGGTCGTGATTGCGTGCAAGGAAAGTCAAGGATGTGTGTTGTGCAAGCTCCTTTTGGTGTAGAGTACAACACAAGGAATTAATAAAATTAAAAAGAATATTTTTCATAAAATCTCGGGCTGTTACATTCTACCCCCCTTAAAATGAATTTCGCCCTCGAAATTCATCGGGGTTATAAATGGTTTACTATTCGAAATTTTCTTTAATAGAAACCCACATCGTAAAAAGGAATACCAAAACTTGGCTTTAAAAACTAAAGTATGAAATGTAACGATTACCCAAATAAACTAATCACTGGGTTTCCACATAGGTGAAAATATGGATATGGAAGAGAAATCTAACCATCATGTTCTGATGGAGAGTGGTAGAGAACTTGGCTATGGAAAAGCTAGTAATCACAAATCCATATATTTATGATGATATAAGGTACCATCTGATTCATCAGGTATAAGATCACTAGGACAACTTTTTTGGTTTTCAAGATCATTTCCCTAAAGTTGAAATTTTGAATTAGAATAAATACTTACTTTATTTTGGTACAATCTCACTGTTGTTCGTGCCTTGAACAATTTCCACTTAATCTATTAAATAAATGAAGTTGAATTTGTTATTCGTGAAGTGTTAGCAGATCATGTGATAGAATAACGGGTCATTCCATCTGTCTCAAACAAAAGGTTAGCAAAAATTATATACATAAGTCGATCTATAGTGAGATTAATCATATATAGTTCCTAAAATGGACTTATACTTCATATATCATACTGCTTAATATAATAAAACTAGTTTCTACTACATAGGGACTTCCTGTAGGCCAGTGGTAGGCGATAAAGGCCAGTCGCACTTCGATTGTGGGTTCAATTTCCACAGCCTTGTCCGACGCGATGGGCTGTCGCCCGTCCTGCAGGTTGTCCTATTTCTAAAACTATATTACTATAACATCCCATCAATAATATCGAAAAAACTTCTATCCTTAAACAATAATAACTTATGTCCAACATAATCCATTCCAATCTTTAGGCTTATCCATAATACTGCAGTCCACTCTCATAACAAAGTGAAAACGATTACAAGAGATTTAACACCATCGTTGATCCCCATATAACATAAGATATGTTTTTTGGTCACATTCCAAACATTCAAAGTCCTTAATCATATATTCTCTTGAATACCCATTGAAACTTAGTGAAAACATGAATACAGTTAAAAGTTAAAACTTTCCACATATCAAAATCCTCAAAATTCTATATACTCAAACGATGATATCACTTAGTCCTTATATCAATCATGAGCTCATGAATACTGTTAAACATTTTATTTTCTCGTTTTACCTTCATTATGCGCATAATATCTCAATCACTTTGAATACCACATTAGGCCAATACATAAATATTCCAATACTCCATGATACAACATTATTTTGGAATCCCATTTCATAAACACTTAATCATTCCACCACATCGTTGTCATATTCAACATTGCCAATAGTGATCGCATGTGACTTCCCTTTGTCCTTTTCCTTAAGTGGTTGCTCATGTCGATTATCACTAACCCTTGGATTAGGGAATTTTTTAGCATAATGCCCCATTTCCTTGCACTTGAAGCATTGAAGTGTTGGTGGTGCGTTCTCTGCAGTGTTTGCTTTATTCACATCATTAGAAACCCTTTTTCCATTACTTCGACACTCAGCTACTCGATGACCTTCTTTTCCACACTTAAAACATTTTCTAGTCCCTTTAAGACAATCTCCACCATGCTTCTTTCTACACTTTGTGCATAAGGAAACATTCATCTTCTTTTCACCATTATTCTGAGATTTCTCCTTGAACTCCATCTTTCGTTTCTTGTCGAAACCATGAGATGGATATGTAACACCAACTTCAATTTCTACCTTGATAGCACAACGCACAATTTCTTCAGAGCTACTGAAGTCTCTTATAGCTAATTCCCTTCGAAGACTTGGTTTTAAGCCACTGAAAAATCGATCAACTTTACGTTCAGGTTGGATGATAATGCCAGATGCATACCTTGCAAGTCTTGTAAAATTTTCTTCGTATATACCAACATATTCATCATCCTTCTGATTGAGCTCAAGAAACTCCTTTTCCATCTTTTTTTGAAGAATAAGATGGAAGTACTTACTGAAAAACAAGTTCTTGAACTCGTCCCATTCCATGGACTCAATTTCATCTCTTGGCCTCATATTCTTGATAAGATTCCACCATTGATCAGCTTCACCTTCCAAACGATATACTGCTAAGATGACTTTATCATGTTCAGAACATTGAAGAACTGAAAATAGCTTTTCAGTAGTACTGATCCATTGTTTAGCAACAAGTGGATCAGAAGACCCATTGAAAGAAGGTGGACGTTGCCTTATGAAGGACTCAATAGAATATTGTTCCCTTCTCTGCTCATTTGGAAGTCCAGAATGATTCATAGCTTGTGTAAGTATAGAAATAATATTTTGCACTCCATCTCCCATAACATTTGTTTGTTCAGGAGGACAATCATTGCATTGTCCATTACATTGATCAACACGGTTCCTTCGGGTTCCATCCATCATCTAAAACCCAAAAAGAATAGTGTGAGAGGAAAAAATCATGCTAGGGAAAACAACATAATAAAGGGGGAGTACCTTCAATATCTAACATCTTAGGTTTAATTCTATGATTGTTAGCATAGTTCTAGTACTATAACCTATACGTATACTTAACCTTAGGGACATCCCTAGACATACCTTAGAAATATCTCTAGGGATCTCACTAGCGTTTTCGCATCCTAGTTTCCAAAGGTTGACTAAACCTTTCCTCTAATACCAACTGTAGAGACCCAAAGCTTAACGTACATAGATATTACATTACTTTTTCGGAATACTTAGTACATAACAAAACACACACACAAGGACTGTAATAGTTTAGTGTCTTTGGAAACTCGGAATAAAATCTTCTAATCGTGGTGAAAGATCTTCAATATCTCCCATAAAGATCTTCTCTTTTTTTTCCTAAAACCTTTCTTTATATCCTGGGGAAAATAAAACATAAAAGGGTGAGCTCAAATGCTCAGTAAGGGTAAAAAAAAGAAATATCAATCACATCATATACATAAGAATATAGATTTTGTAAATCTTAAACTACAAAAGAGCTCATAATATCATAACATGGAATAAAACATAGAAGTGAAATGTAAACCCAATAATCACAACTTAAAACATGAAACTTTGTGGCATACACACATAATCATCATTTCTTGTTAGTCAAGACTCATTGCCAAGACTATCTTAGTGGACAAAGTCCCTTTCTGAACCGAGTTACCCTCATTTCAATACTACTTCACTGAACCGGTATAACCTACCGTTCCAGCCATGTCTATCTCATGATATATAAAATCTTTACCCAATGCATTGGAGGGAGATATAGGTCCCACCCATCTCATAATGATACCATTCTTATGTGTGCCACAAAACCATAAACCATACATCATTGCATAACCCATGTAATAGAAATGGGAATCTTAAACATCATGACATCATAAAACAATTCATATATGATAAAGGAATTAAAAAAAATAATTCCATCACAACATAATCAAATCAATGTAATAATAGGGATAAAAACATAACCCTTTATTATCTTAGATGGAAAATAATTTTGATAAAACAGTTGAACTCCATTCTTAAGGAAAATATCCTTCCTACTTCAAAATCATTTTCCTTTCTTAACATGTCTTAAAATTTTAAACTAAAAGAATTTTATTAAAAATAAACTTGAAAACTTGTAAAGGAAGCTTCTCAGAAATAATTTTTTAAAAATCCATTCATGTCGTATAAGTTAAAAAAACATTCTTCTCGTACTTTTGTCGGAAAAGTCAAAAAGTACCTCGTATGAAAAATGACAAAAGATTCCTTTCATATCTTTTACTAAAAACTCACCGAAGGGTAAAATTGGATTTAAACAATTGTAGGTGGATGTAAATAATATTACATATTGAGGAAACATGGATGTGGATGATAAAATACACCCCAGTAAAAAAAACAATCTCGGATAAAAATGAGATTGTGATATTTTCCCTTACCTTAGGTCCGACTTGCTTTGTACGTGTCCGAACCTCCTGTATAATGATTTAAATCATGTTATTGACTTATTCCAGAATCATATTCACTGTTATTATATCATATATGGTCCACTTATGACTTTATATTACCCATTCTTTTGTAAATTTATGTTAAAGAAGCGTTTTGGGTAAAATCGTTTCATTTATCGTAGGTGTTTGGACTTGTTGTTCTTGACATTATTATTACTTATATCATGATTTAATTACATCCATAATATAAATTATGATTTATATATCATATATATTCAGTATATATATATATATATATAATAGATAGATAAATGAAATGAAACACACCGTTCATGGAGACGGTAGTCCGTATGTACGCATGAACGCTGCTTTCCTTTCCTTATTGTCTTGAATGGAAGTAAGTAGATGACATATATATATATATACATAAATCCAGTAGATTTACCATGTCATATATTCCATTATTATTCATTATATATACTTTATAATCATTCTGTAATGGTTAACATGGATAATGAATCTCATCGCGTCGTGGAGACGGTAGTCCGTACGTACGCACGAGCGATGATATCATTCCCATGGTCGTGGAATTGTGTTGAAGTGTATGTATATTATTTCAGTATCAATATCACTTAATAATAATCATATATAGTTACTCATTACACCATTATACCCATCCAATTAAGGTGGTGGCGGAAAGTAGATTACACCACAGCGTGGAGACGGTATTCCGTACGTACGCACGCGCGGTGATTTCCTTTTTCTGTAGGATGGATAGAAGGTTAATTAGATTTGTTTCATATTTATAATAACATATCAGTATATAAGAAATACTGATGTTATTACTTTATCATGAAACAACTAATGAAGAAGAAGTTGAAGAAGAAAGAAATTGAAAAAGATCGGTAATGGATATTACCTATTTTTGACGCGCCTTTTCTTAACCTCCACTTAAAGAACTAATGATGGTCTTTGAAGAAGACCAGGACCTCTAGGATGATACTAGGTAAGTATAGAAGGTATTTTTCCAGGGTTTGGCCGATCTTGAAGGCTCAAAGTTGTGTGAGGAAGAGATGGAGGAGGTGGCCTTTTATAAGGGAGGAGAGGGGCACCTTTGGAATAACTAATTATATTATTTTATTATAATTCCAAATTCGGTTTTAAATAGATCCAAATTGATTTATTTCTAGGCTAAGGTGGAGATGGGTCGAAATCCTATCATCCAATAGGATTTAGACAAGTTTAGTTTATTATTTTAACCTTATCAATTAGATTTAACTCTAAGTTAAATAATTTAACTTTTACTGTGTCTTTTTGTTTCTTTACACTATATGGTTAATAAACATACCATAGCAAGCAAAAAGAACCCCAAGTTGTTTATTATTAATATATATATATCCTTATCTAAGTCATTTGGCTGAACATTATATTTTTATGAATTAAATATCAATTGATAATATAATATTTGTTTTAAAAACTAATTTATGTCAATTTTGACACTATTTGGTACATGATTTTTATGAAATTCATAACAGAATGATAAGTTCGAACCAAGTTACTTAAATCAACAATAACATGTCATATTAACCTAATAAATTAGTTTAAGTCATAAAAAGTCTCAAATTACATTTATTTGGGCATTTATAACATCAATTATGTTAATTTTTCTTAAAAAGGTAATTACTTCACCATTGTTGTATCATAAATAAATTAAATTATTTAAAGTCTAAAAATTAAAAATAAAAAACCATTATGTAGGAAATCGTTTTAGATTTCTAATTAATATTTATAGTCAAATTTATCTTATGTATAACCCCATATTTAAAATTTTTTAGTAATTAAACTTTGATTTTAACTCTTTTAACTCTTCTTTGAATTAAATAATAATAAATGTCCTAATCTAATCCAAGTGGGCCTAAATGATAATATTTTACACTTAAGGTTGTTTTTGGTCGAGATACACTTGTCCAATAGGATTAGGACATGTGTTAGGGTAATATTAATATCATTTTTACCCTTTATCACCCTATTTACTTTTAACCGTGGTTAATAAAAGTAAAAAGTTATTATTCACCAAAAATTATTTTCATCTCATTGAACCACATTTTACATAATGACATCAACCGTTTCTCTCGGATTTTTGAAATTCCATTCACAGAAGCGGTAAAATTAAGATTTATGAAAAAAATATTAATTTTTTTTAACTTCCACTTAGTAGTTTCACTATTAATCAAAAATTGAAGTTTTTCAGAAAAATGCCAATATTTCACCCTAAGCTATAATTGAAATTCCGAATTCAAAAATGATTTCTATTTTACAAAATTCCCAACATATAAGTTTCATTAATTAATTTTATAATTAATTTCTGTTGTCACAACAAATAGCGTGTTTTTAAGAGATAATAAATATCAAAAGACTAACACTTGTTTATGTCTGGTGTAAATGTGAAATTAAATCCAATGACCAACATTTATTGAATTGTAAAAATATATTCTAAATATAATTTAAAACCACTCAAATTAATAATTTATCACTATTAATTATTTCGATTAAAAAAGTTGTTTTTAATTAAAATTTAGTAATTTTCACTATTCATCAGAATATGAAAGTTATCCGAAAAGTACCAAAATTTAACCTTAGGCTAAATTCGATACTACGAATCCAAAAATGAAGTCCATTTTGAGAGCTAAAATTTCTAAAATTTTAAAATGTGGTTATTACTATTCATAACGGCTAGTTATAATAATATTTTAATAGCATATCGTTTTTTAGTGAAACTCGGTATTGCGTGCTACACACGCTATCGAGGAAGGTCGTAATTGCGTGCAAGGAAAGTCAAGGATGTTTGTTGTGCAAGATCCTTTTGGTGTAGCGTACAACACAAGGCATTAATAAAATTAAAAAGAATATTTTTCATAAAATCTCGGGCTGTTACAGGGTGTCCAGTCGGGTGGGCGGGCTATCCACGGGGGTGGGGTGTCCAAGGGGTGGGTGGGCTGTCCACGGGGGTCATAGGGTAGTCCAGGGTATAGGGGGTGTCTAGGGTGGGTGGGTGGGTTTTATATGGGGGTGGGGTTGTCCAAGGGTATGGGGTGTCCTGGGGGTGGGTGGGCTGTCCACGCGGGTGGTAGGGCTGTCCAGGGGGGTACGGGGTCTCTAGGGGGTGGGAGAGTAGTCCATGGGGGTGGTGGGGCTGTCCAGGGGGTAGGGGTGTCTTGGGGGTGGGGGGTTTCTAGGGGGTGGGTGGGCTGTCCATGCGGGTGGGGGTATCCAGAGGGGTATGAGGTGTCCAGGGGGTGGGCGGGATGTCCACATGGGTGGGGGGCTGTTGAGGGGGTATGGGGCGTCCAGGGGGTGGGTGGGCTATCCACGAGAGAGGCGGGGCTATCTAGGGGGTAGGGGTGATGAGAGGGGTGGGTGGGCTATCAACGGGGGTGGGGGCATGTTTAGGGACTTAGGGTGTCCATCGGGGTGGGTGGGCTGTCTATGGGGGCGAGGGGACTGTCGAGGGGGGTACGGGGTGTCTAGGGGGTGGGTGGGTTGCCCACGAGGGTGGAAGGGTTTTCCATGGGGGGTATGGGGTGTGTACGGGGTGTGAGATCTATCCATGGGTATGGAGGGGCTATCCAGGGGGTGGGAGAGCTGTCCAGGGGGTAGGGGTGTCTAGGGGGTGGGAGGGATGCCTACGGGGGTCGTAGGGCTGTCCAGGGGGTAGGGTGTCAAGGGTGGGTGGGCGGGTTGTCTATGGGGGTGGGGGTTGTCCAGGGGGTACAGGGTGTTCAGGGGAGTGGGTGGGCTGTCCACGTGAGTGGAGGGGGTTGTCTAGGGGGTACATGGTGTCAGGGGTGGGAGAGCTGTCCAGGGGGTGGTGGGGCTGTCTAGGGGGTAGGGGGTGTCTAGGGGGTGGGCGGGCTATCCACGAGGGTGGGGGTTTCCAGAGGGGTAGGGGTGTCTAATGGTGGGAGGGCTGTCCACAGGGGTGGGAGTTATCCAGGAGGGTATGGGGTGTCCAGGGGGGTGGGCAGGCTATCCACGGGAGTGGCAGGGATATCCAGGGGGTAGGGGTGTCCAAGGGGTGTGTGGGCTATCCACGGGGGTGGGCCTATCCAGGGGGTAGGGGTGTCCATGGGGGTGGGAAGGCTATCTACGGTGGTGGGGGCTATCCAGGGGGGTATGGGGTGTCCAGGGGGTGGGTGGGCTATCCATGTAGGTGGCATGGCTGTCCAGGGGGTATGGGGTGTGTAGGGGGTAGACGAGTTATCAATAGGGGTGGTGGGGTAGTCCAGGGGGTAGGGGGTGTCCAGGAGGTGGGTCAGCTATCCATGAGGGTGGAAGGGTTGTCCAGGGGGATACAGGGTGTCCAAGGGGGTGGGTGGCCAGTCCACAGGGGTTGGCGGGTTATCCACATGGGTGGGGGCTATCCAGGGGGTACAGGGTGTCAAGGGGGTGGGCAGAGCTATCGAAGGGGGGTAGGGGGTGTCCAGGGGTGGGTGGGTTATCCACGAGAGTGGAAGGGATATCTAGGGGTAGGGGGTGTCCAGGGGGTGGGAGGGATGTCTATGGGGTGGTGTCCATGAGGGTAGTGGGTGTCCAGGGGGTTGGGAAGGCTTTCCATGGGGGTTGAGGGATGTCCACAGAGGGAGGGGTTGTCTAGGGGGTGGGCGGGCTATCCATGTGTGTGGGGGTAGTCCATAGGGTAGATGGGCAGTCCATGGGGGTGGCGGGGCTATGCTGGGGGGGGGGGGGGGGCTATCCATGGGGGTATGGGTAGTCTAGGGGGTGGGAAGGCTATCCACGGGGCTGGCAGGGCGGTCCAGGGGGTAGGGGTGTCCAGGGCTATCCACGACGGTGGAAGAGCTGTCCAGGGGGATGAGGGGTGTCCAATGGGGTGGCTGGTATTTTTACGGGATTGGAGGGATGTCCACATGGGTGGGGGATGTCTAGGGGTACGGGGTGTCCAGGGGGGTTGGTTGGGTAGTTGAGGGGGGGTAGGGGTGTTTAGGGGGTGGGTGGGCTATCCACAGGGGTGCCAGACCTCTCCAGTGGGGTCAGTGGTGTTCAAGGGGTGGTCGGGCTATCCATGGGGGTGGGGCTGTTTTCCATGGTGGTAGGGGGCTTCTAGTGGGTGGGCAGGCTGTCCATGGGGGTGGGGGGCTATTCATGGGGGAAGGGGTTCTATAGGGGGTGGTCGGGTTATCCTTGGGGGTGGTAGGGCTATACCAGGGTAGGGGTGTCCAGGGGTGTTCGGGCTATCCACATGGGTCGGGGTGTCCACGGGGGTGGGTGGGCTTTCCACGGGGGTGGGGGCTGTCCACGGGGGTGTGGTCTGTCCACGGGGGTGGGCGGGCTATCCACGGGGGTGGCGGGGCTGTGCAGGGGGTGGGGCTGTCCATGGGGGTTGGGGCTATCCAAGGTGTAGGCGGGCTATCCACGGGGGTGATGGGGCTGTCCAGGGGGTATGGGGTGTCCAGGGGGTGGGCAAGGCTGTCCAGGGGGTGCGAGGAATCCATGAGGATGAACGGGCTATCCACAGGGGTGGTGGGGTGGTCCAGGGGGTAGGGGGTCTAAGGGGGTAGGCGGGCTATCCACAGGGTTGGGGGGCTTTCCATAGGGGGGAGGGAGGGGGTGTCCAGCGGGTGGATGGGATGGTCACGGGGGTATGGTTTGTACAGGGGTGTAGGGGTGTCCAGGGGGTGTACGGGCTACCCACGGGGGTGGCGGGTCTATGGAGGGATGTAGGGGGTGTCTAGGGTGTTGGGCAGGCTATCCACAGTGGTAGGGGGTGTCCATGGGGGTGTGCGGGCGATCAACGAGGAGTGGGGGCTATCCACGAGGGTGGGGGCGGTCCATGGGGTGGGTGAGCAGTCCACGGGGGTGGCGGGGCTATACAGGGGGATGGGGGTTTCAACGGGGGTAGGGGGTGTCCACGGGGGTGGGGGATGTCCACGGGGGTGGCGGGGCTGTCCCAAGGGGGTAGGGGATT